>OW121816.1:4070483-6570483 GCA_933228935.1 Pemphredon lugubris | reverse complement strand
CGAGAAATAGACTTTTCAGGCTGACGATACTTGCGTAAAAAGACAGTTTTACAATTGAACGCGTACTCAATTTGTTACTCGCGATACGCGCTCGCGCAATTGAAACGAGAATATATTAACTACAAACAACGAGAGACTATTAAAGAAACACACTGAACGAGCGGGGTCACTGGGTTAATCGTAATAATCGCGATAATAAAACGTATACTACTTTGACTTTAATCGATCGAAGGGCCGTATTACCGACACGTTTAAACGCGAAATTAAATACAAGAAAAATGTTTATTTTTTTTATATCGCGATAGAAGAAAATAACGTGACCTCGCGAAAACGCCTCGATACTTCATAAATATGTATGATTAACGATGCCGCGCAGGTGGCGGGGTGTATCTCGAAACTCGAAGAGTCAGCCGATTCGTGAATGATTTACTTTACGAGCGAAGCGGTTTCTTCTTTTTTTTCTCTCTCTCTCTCTCCCCCTTTAAAAGCTCTGCCTCGCGAAAGAAGCCGGGCTTCGTGTTTTGCCGGTATATTTCGTTTCTCGCGCGACGCCGGACTTTTCAATGTGCACGAACGTCGTGAGTTCCCTGCGAAAGACGGGCCTCATTAAGGGAATTGGGTCGCCACGCGACAATGAGCCGACGAACGGACCGTGACGAGAGCCCGTGCAATCCCTATAGGACGTTCTCGAGGCTAAACTGCATCAGCTTCCTAAGACACACTCGTTTGTACCGATGAGAGCGGAACCTCGTCGCGGGGATTTAACTTCTTCGGGTTTACGAGACACTGGCAGATTTTCATCTCTCCTCGTAACGTCGCGTCGAGTCGCGACGGTTCCTCCCCTCCACCCCCTACCGACCAACGAGACGCGGATCGTCGGGAAAGAGAAGGGATCGTAACGAATAAAAACTTCCGAAAAGGATCGCGATAAAAAGCGCATGATTTTTTTTTTAAGTGGACCGCATTCCCCGGAGCGACGTGATTTTCTTCTTTCCATTCCTTTTTTCGAGCGGAGGGAAACCGAAGTTTGCCAAGTATAATACGATTTTTTGTTTTTTCCGCCTCTTCTCTTTTCTTTTTTTTTTTTTTTTTTTTGCGGAAAAAGAAAACGCTCCAACGTAATTATTTTACCGCGATACGTAGTCGCACGTGCATAGATCCTCTTTGGTTTTTTATAAATTACATTCTCCGGTTATTTCGTTGAAAATTCCGAGAGTGGAGTAAGTTTCTCACTTTCCGGAAACATCGAGGATTATAATGTCCAGGGAAAAAATTTTGTTTCGCGTGCACCGCGGAGAATTTACCGGGGGTAATTAAAAGAATCATATATTTTTACGCGAATACACCACGGCGGTTGGTATTCAGGCGTATTTCCGAGGTCTTGCGAAAACGTAAATCCAGCTGCCCTCTTTTACCCCGTTGCACGATAAAGAAACACCTGTGCCGAGTGATCCGGTTTTTCGGTACCGCGTGCATGGATATAGAAATCGTAACGAGGCGCGCGTAGATAGAGAATTACGAGAGTTACTTTCTAGGATAGTTGGTATCAGTCGGGTGGTACTTTTATATACGGCGAGTCAAGACCAGAATAAGGTTACCAACAATCGCGTTATCGCGCTACGGGGGCGGAAAAGGTCAAATCGAAAGAGAATACCTTCGCTCGCAAGGGGTTAACAAAAAAAAAATGATTCTTTCGTATTTCCGCGACAGGAGCGACGTATTCATTCCGACTATTCGTCGTAAAACGAAATTCCTTCGCGTTGCTCGTGATCGCCCACCGAAGAAACAGAGCGAAATATATTTTCGTGCAAATAAAACGTAAATAAAACTTCCGAACGTATTTGCCCTTTCATGCGCGATAAAACAATGCAACCTATGAGTAAAGAGCTTTAAGCGTTGTTCCATGCATACAAAGGAGCGAGGCGAAATATATTGCAAAATAAAGCAAACAACGTAACGGCACAATACGGCAGCGAGATTGCTTTATTATTCGTCCCCCCCCCCCCCCCCCCCGAAATATGCTCCGGCAAGTTTTAAAGAGTTCGACCTTCTGGCTTTCTTGCGCCGCCGCCGCCGCCGCCGCGAGTTTGTTAACGCAAACTTTCGAGTCTCGCGTAATTCAACGACTAACGTCGCCGCGGAAAACCCTCTGGTTTTCCCCCGTAACTTCGTTAAGTTACAGACTTTCTCGTACGTACGCGCCGGTAACGTTAGCGCTCCTGCGGCAGCGATAAAATTTTTAAACTTACTGCCTCGCACGCCCCGCCACGTGACTCCCGCGATTTCCCTTCGTCGCTACCTTAACGGCTGTTTACTCATCGTTTATTAACCGTTTCAACGCGAACGCGTTTCCGCTTTAACTGATTTTCTGTTCGAGGGCCCGCATTTTCTTTGTATCGCGCACGGGTGGTATACGTGCGTCGAATCTATGCGAATAATCGTGCAAAAATAACGCGTTCGATCGTACGTGTATACCGGCAGATTGAAATATTAATATCCTTCTTTTTTCTATTTTGCTTCTTTTCAACTTCGTGGGCAAGTTATTTTATTTATCTATCATTCTTCGCAAACACTTGTCCAGAGTCGTTTTAAAAAGCTTATTAAAATTTATTAAGAATATTAAAATTGTATCGTACAACCAGGGCCGACTCTAGGGTAGTCGTCCCCCTGCTGAGAATTTCTTTTATAGCGCCCCTCGCCCCCGACCTGTACTGGCACGTGTTTAAAATTTATTTTCATACTAGCTTATATAAAATATTTAAAATAAAATTTATTTCGACATTGGATTCGGGTGACATTTAAAAAATTTAAAAACAGCATATATTTTATTTTAAAAAACATTCTGCTAATGCGCCCCATTGCTGTGCAACACTTGCATCGTGCCTTGGGCCGGCCCTGCGTACAGGGCATTCTACGATATTTGAAAAAGTATTTTCTCACTGACGCTACGACTCAGCGACACGTAAATTGATAAAAGCCGAGAATATCATACCGAGGGGTTCATTTCCTATAACTCGAATCGACGATAAACGCGCACGGACTCTATATCGATAAGTTACAACGATATCGACATCAAACCACAGCATTCGCGGTCAGACCGGATTACTCTTTGTTTCTCTATCCACCGTAGTCCGCTCCACGTTTGTTTTGGGCAAGACTTTATCGAGTGCGCTAGTCTTTTTCAATTTCCTTGGTGAAATGCGTGCGCCTGCGGAGCGCGCGCGCGCGTAAAGAGCCGAACGCGAGATTCTAACGTAGTGAAAATGGTACAACGAGCGTCGATCGCATTTCCCAACCTCCCCCCTCCCTCTTGCCGTTTTACTTTACATTTGCCGGTCCATTTTCCTTCTTTCTACGGCGAGGGGAACGGCGAAACTGTTCTTCCGCTCAAGTGCCGCGAAGGAGCTTTTATTGCGGGTCGATGAACTCTGAAATAAACGTTGTACGCGTACACGGCGAACGTTACACCCAGGGCGCGCAGGTACGTACTTACATACGTGTCTGACGATATACGTATTTGATATTCGGTTATCGGGAGTTTCCCCATCGACGTATCGATAACAGTTTTTTTCTTTATTTTCCCCACCCATCTTCGGAATACCTTTACTAGCTTCCAGCGTGTTTGCATTAATTTACGTCCATCGAGCGTGAGGCGGTTTATCTGTTTTCCGAAGGAAATTGAAATTTCTCCGCGCGGCAACGAAACCGTAAATTACTGTAAATACTTCTCGATCCATATTCATATCTCCAGCTTTGGAGCTTAACGGGGCTACTTAATTCTGTACGGTACGGATACAACATCAAACGCGTGCCGCATCGACGATGCACGGTCAAAATCCGTCGTGAGACGTAGTCAAAATGGAAAGTACGTTTCCAGGGCGTTGCGCGCCGGAATATTATACATTATACATACGTATATACGTATATATCATCGCGGTACTTTCACTCGGGTCATATTTTACCGTCTCACCTGCCGTTCCACTTCGTCCGTGTCGCGTAACGAATTTCACGATTAAATTCCATTAATATAATGTTCTTACCGTAGTAATCATCGTTATCAAAGACAAGAAGTCGGGCAGCGCTGGCTCGATTAAATCGCTGCCTGGTTATTACGTTTCATGACGTACCCTCTTTCCTCCTCCCCCTTATCACTCACTTTCTCTCTCTCTCTTACACTCCCCCTCCTTCCCGCGGCGCCGTAATATTCCCTGCGAGCATCATTTTGGCCCGTTTTACCCGTAGGCAATTTTTCTGCCCCGCAAAACGCTAAGGATTTCCAACGAGGCCGAAAAACGCTTCGACGACGAGAAACGAGAACGTGCCCGAGGGGGTTTTCGAGCGGTTGAGAATAATTGTTTGTAAATTATCGTCGAGCTGACGGTGGGAGAGCCGCTCCTCAGACGCACCTGGCACCCGTCGAGTAGCCCGCAACTCGAGAGGCTTCTAACCCTCCCCCCCCCCCCCCCCCCCTACCCAGTGAATACATAAACTTCGTCGAAATATCAGCCTCTGTCTCGGGGTTTCTCATGATTTTCTACCCCTCCGTTCCCCCCATACCGCCTTTGCACTTCTCTCCGTCGAGGCGTGTCGGTTAACTTTGACTCGGTTTCCAGATTCTTCGAAATTGCCGCGAAACCGGCCGTAGAATTAGTTTTCGCGTTGCCTCGGAGGCTGCCGCCGGTATATTAGTTTCCCCGTCAGCGATTGGTTTACGTCGTTTCGTTTCCTTCGATGGAACTTCAAGAGTCTGCCGCGTAACTCGATTTACCTATTACAGGTAAATTAATGTGACGGGCTTTATTGAGTTGCCCGCGCGCGGTAGTGGTACGCAGAGATTCGGAGTCGCGAGCTGAAGCTTTGGTTCGACCGCTTTTTGGTCCATCGAGAACTTCCGGTTCCTTTCTTCGGTAGGTTTCGCTACTTTTACCGCTTCCTTTTTCCTCGTCGAGCCGCTCAACTTTTACGTATTACCAAGTTGGAAGATTCATAGGGCCGGCAGGCAGGGGATTTGGGGGTCTTTAAAGCGAGTCTTTAAAGACCGCGGGACATTATCGTTGCTCGCTTAAATTAGATTTATACAGGTGTAATCGAAAGTTAGAGTCGTGGACCGTAAAAAATTTAGGAATCGTCTCTCCGAGGAAGCGAACGGTGACGCGGAACGATTCGATGTTTTTTTTGTTGCGACAAATGGTCGAAAATTTAAAATTGTTTCGTCACTGTTCGGAGAGGGCATCGATCAGGATGACATTTTTTTTTCGCGGGTTTAGTCCAAATAATTGCTGACCGATAGGTTCGATCCAGTTGTCGAAATTTCGTGAAGCGGGAATTAAAAATTTGGAAGGCTTCATTCGCCGGCGAAGTTCGTACATTTGTGCTTGCGTTGAAAATTTGATTCAATTTGATTCATGCGTTGGAGAGTTATACATTTTTGACGGATGAAAAAAATTGTCGGTTTTCAACCAAATATCGGAATCTCGGTTGTTTTTCCACTTTTAAAGATTAATAACTTTGTACCAGTGAACCAAATAGAATGAAACTCAAAACACGCTTAGATTACCGAGGGTTATCAACGGAAAGTCTCACGTTTTTGTTTCAACTGTGGCGTATGAAATTTGAAATGGCATACTGCTTGATCGTGACTTTAAGAATTCGATTAAACGCATCGATCAGCGAATTGTTTGAGTTAAGTAAGCTCGTAGTAAATTTCATCGTGATGGGTACATTCTGTCAAGAGTCACGATAGATTTGAAATATCCAACTATTTTTAGTGGGAGCGGCTATGTACGAATACGTAACGATAAAAAAACAATAATTCTCAGAGGAATTGAAATTAATCGTTGCTCGCGGAGTCACTCTAAAATCCCTAAAAAGTTCATTTGCGACGTTAACAAAAAAGGGGGATAGAAAATACCTGGATCGTGACAAATTCCAAATTAGTCTTTCCCGCGTTTCTTTTTATTCGACCGAAAAAACTCGCGTTAAATTTGTTACTTTTTCTGCCGTTACACGGCACGAGAGCATACACCGCCACTGTGCTCTGGCCGGAATAATTGTCCACTCCCTCTCTTTTTTCGTTGGTCTGGAATGCGATCCTGTGATATCATTGGAGCGGGCGGGGTAATTAATCCTTTTAGTCAAAGTCCGAGTAAACACTCGGTGTAAAAAGGGACGGTGTACACGAAGGTACTACCTCTGACTTTCGAAGATAAACAGTCTCTCCGATGAGTATCCCGGACAATAAAACTGCGTTGCATTTAAGAGCACCGACCGCGCTATCAGATTGGCCAAAGTACATTATACTTCTCGTGGTGCGTAGGGAGTTGGATAAAAAATACTGTGGGCAATATTTTTTTCGGTGACCAAAAGGAATGCGCGTTTCCTCATTCCAATTTCAATCCATCCAAGTTCTATGGTTAAGCGCTTTAATATTTAACTCTGGCAATACGATTTTTGGAAGAGCTCGACTAATCAACGGGGGAACTTGGCCGAACTCGCCGATTTTAATTAAACTTTATAGATATGCATCCTGGCGCGAGAATGTTTCAAATTTCCATTCGTGCCGAAAAACGCCTTTAGAACGTGAAATCACCCCGCAAATGGAAAACTGCTATTTCACTTTATTCGATACAAAAGCATGTTTTATATTAAAGTCCCACTGCCTTGGAAGTTCTGTACACCATGCTACCTGAATTTACAAAAACTTCAAATAAATTGAAAAGAAATTTAACGAGAAAAATTCTAGACCCTTACAGAGTTCTCGGCTTGTATTATGTTAATAGAAACATATTAATATTTGACTCTAATTTTTTGCAGAAAATCAATAAGATTAATCTGAATTTCAAAAGCAAAATCCATAAACGTGAGATCAGGGATTCTCTCTAAAGTTGTAAGGGTCGAATAAAGTCAGAAGAGTTTTGAATGTTTTCACTGTTTCGTGAAACATTCGCGTTAAATTCAATTTCATAATTACGAAATATTTCCTTTTACGCTTAATAGACGCTAGGTTTACGGGACCCGATAATTTGACGGATTTCACATTTTGAATTGAAATATCCCAAAAACCATAGCATTAATTTGAACCATTTTGCATAGTAAATTAATTCAGCCTCAAATTGAATAAATCGATTCTGTAAAGAATATGCGTATTTTCGTTTACCGTCAATTTGACGGGTGCTCGCAGAAATGCTCGTAGAAATGCCCGTAAACCTAGTGTTACGGCAAATTCAAAATAGATAACGAAAAGTACAAGAGTACTCTCGCAAGAAACTCTCGCGCAAAATATCGAGTGACGTTAATGAAAAGAGACGTTACCGCGATACTTCCGACAGACATCAATGACCCGGTGCCAATAACTTATTTCATAGACAAAAAAAAATTAACGGTAGAACAGCAGTCCGTTATCCGGCAGTACGCAGACGCGTTTATCGCGGAACGGACCGAAGAAGTTCCCCCGTGACGAAACGCTAATGCAGACGTCAGATCAACGTTACATAAATAACGATTATGCGGTAGGGAAGGAAAGAAAGGGGGGGGACGCTCGTGAGTCCACGAATGTTCGCGCCGAATCGCTCGAATATCGCGCATTTTGCCCGGGACGCTTTTATGCTGATTTATCACGCTTGATAAAACGCGGTCGCGAATATTGCAGTGCGAAATTTATCCGTGGCACGAGGTAAGAACACAGACAACGCCTCGAGTGGTTCCATTCAGGCCGTTCCGGAGATGGTACGAAAGTTGGTATTATTTTAAGCTATATTTATTTTCGCCGACGACGGTCCCTTCGGGTCTCGAACGAAGGCAAACTTCGAGGTAGGGTACGAGAACAACGAGAGGTTCGTTATCGAGATAGGGGAGAGCTTAATCGAAAGTACGTAGCGACAGAGTTTTACTTGACGCGCTATAATAATTCGCCGATAAAAGCAACCGGAGGGTACGGCGAATCGCAAATGGCAAAATCAATGATAAACATGCGCGACGGGCACGGCGTTATCGATAAATTTTGGGGGGTGCGGAGCGTTAAAGTATTTTCAATCTTCCATCGAGCGCGATTTATCCCCATGCGTTGCGTTTATTTATTTCCATTATCGCTGGCAGGAAGTTAACGAGAAAACGTAATTAAATATCGCGAACGCAAATAACGAATCGCCGCGCCGTGACGAATTCTGCCCCTCGCGTTGAGGGGTGAGGGGGGGGGGATAAAGTAACACGATCAACACGTGGAAAATATTTAACCCATCGACTCGTTCCGCGAGTTCGAGAATACGTCACGACCTTATGCACCGCCTAGTCACGGTTCGCTCTTTACCGATTACATTTACATCGCGGTATTGCTCTTTCTTGTACATTACGTGATTCTTTTACCGAGCTAGGTTATTAGACTTTAATGTCTCCCTCGAATCCTACGAAATCCATTCTAAATGTCGATTCCGCGCGATAAGAAACGTGCATCTACCGGCAAAACCATTTCTACCCGCGTCCCGCGCGACCGAATCGTTCTCGCCGCAAAATCGATTTCGATGTTTCTTTCAAAAGTTTTCCTTGTTCTCCGGATTCCGCTCTTCGTACCTCGGCTGCGAAAAAGTCGACGAGGCTGCCGTCACTTCCTACTCCCGGTCTCGGTAGGAATCGATGGGTAAAGGGATCCGGAGATGGAATTCCCTCGGTCGGCCAGAAATCCCGTTTCCGAAAGTCGATAGCACGGCTTCCGCCGGAAGATACCCGAGAATCGTCGTAACCCCGACGGGGGGAACCCCCCTGTGTGTGTGTGTGTGTGTGTGCGTCGCAGCCGCCTAGCCGTGAACTTAGAGCTTCGCCTCTCCAAGTAAAACGCCTCCGAGGAATCGACACGAATGTGTCTGCTCTTATACAGGGATCTCTATCGAACGTATTCCTAGATTTCTCTCTCTCTCTCTCTATGAAAATGTACGCGACCTGTACGAGAGAGAGAGAGAGAGCGCGCCTGCGCTCACACGCTTGCTGTGCCGGGGCACATTTGGTTTACGGCAGGTAAACGTATTTGCATGTAAACTCGTTTGCGTGGAGCGACGACGAACGGTGGATTCCAATTCCGGGGGACCACAAGAGCTCGTCTTGATGCGCTACCGGAGCGAGAGAATTCCCATGATACACCGCAGACGGTACTTCATAATGACGTGTGCCCAATAATGGCAACCGGGATTAGTGCGAGACGGGCCGGATACACCGCGTACCTTTCGATTCCTGTGTTTCGATTGCGTGCCGTCTCGCCACTTCTCGGAGAATATGTTTGGAGGTGGTTAATTACGCGTAGACGAGTATAAACACAGCCGAGGGGGTGGGAAGATAATTCGGGAAAGACGTCGTAGAGTCTCTTTTCATTCCTCCCTGCGAAACGATGCGCCGCGGATGAAAAGTCAGCGTGGCTCTACCGTGACACCGGTGTTCCTCGGTTATGGTTGAAAGCGGGCTCCTTTAACCATTCTCCGATTAGCATAGGTAAGCCTTATCGATCGGACGCACGAATAAGGCAGTATCTTACGGTAACACGATCTCTTCCGGTCCCCACGAGAGGCTTCCTGGTTGAAACCGGGGGCTAGGATTTCGTTGTTCGCTTCCTGAATACGGGCTACGAGCTGCTGCCGTTGTTCGGGACATTCGCGTTCGATGGAATCAACTGGTCCCGTGGGGGATAGACGTTCGTCCGTCCACAACAGGACACTGCGGTCCAATTGGGTCGAGAGCATCGACGCGAAAGGGGCGTCGAATGAAAGGGTAAAAAGAAGGGAGCAAAAGAAGGTGGGTAGTAGGTGGGGAAGGGAAAAAAGAAAAGAAGAAGAGTAGCGCGGGACTGGTTCAACACTGCTTCTTCATTGTCGCTGGGTCTCACAAAGGCGCCGCGTCGCCGTCCAGCAAACGTTCCATTACGTTCGAATGGGACACCAGTTAGACGAAGAATCCATGCAATGGCGGTGCATCGGGCGCACGCCTCAAGAGCTATCCTATTCTTGAAACAAGAATTACTCGGCAAATAATTCTTCTCTCTATATCTACGGATTCGGTTGCCGTTCGGCTATCCTCCTTTTGCTTATCTGTTTTTTGTTTTTCCTTTTTTTGGTCCCTCTCTAGTTTTCGCGCTCTTTTTGCACGAGCGACGTCGTCGTCGTCGTCTTTCATCCTTCCGGGTGCCGTCGAAATTTCTCCCTCCCGCCTCTCGCCCCGTCGCTTTGTAGTTCGACCATTGGCAAATACGCTGAACGTAATAGGTGTCTTCCCGGGAAAATCTCATTAAGAGCCGTTTCAAAAACGAGGGAAATTATTCGCGTGTAGAACGAAGCCCGATTTAAATGCTAATGGCGTCCAATTTAAATCGAATGGGTTATGACGGTTTACGAAGGGACGTAGTTCCGTCGGTACGTTACCCTGCGCGAGTGTGTGTGTGTGGGGAACGAGAATATTCTATCTTGGACGTTACGAATAATCTTTCTTATTTGGGCTATTTTCTAAATTATTTCCATTATGGTTTTTCGTACGATGGCTGAAATAATAGTATACAGGACTGTATCGTACTGTTATAATATTCGAACGTTACTGCCGGTTAAATTCGTTTTTACAGTAGAATTTTATGTTGAATCGCAGAGATTGGATTTAACTGGGGACTTTGCGAATAAAAATGGATTGTAAAATTTGATATTTAAATCGTTCCTTTTCTGTTTTAAGTTCATCTATCGCGTTGAACGGTTGTACTTTATTGTAACTCATTGGCTAAAAAGATTCTCAAAGAACGTATGTGTCCTTTGTATCAAGTATTTCGAGATAGAATATAAAGGTTTGAATAATTTTATAATTAGCATTATTGTAATGATTAACCGTTGTCTCGGACATCGATAATGTTTGCAAACGATCATCATACAGAACTTGATCGAACGGTTCGAAACGTTTGCCCATCTAACGGAACTTAAACTTACCCAAAGAAGGACAAAAGTTCCCGTTTGCTCGAAACCATTTTATACTTGCGAGAACATACAAATTCCCCATTAATACGAAATAAAATGAAATAAAACTTCACTTTATATCAACTCTCTTGGAGCAGAAAAAAAATAAAAAAATTACCGCCACTTCAAAACTAATTTGCAACCGTAACACTTTCGTTCGATTCCCGATAGGTCGAATAACAAATAAGAGTTATTCAAACTCGATGTTCTGACGCCGCAAAACGTTTCGTGGGAATCCCTCACGATTGGTCTTACCGGATCAAATTTGAATATCGGGGTTTGGATAGCTGGAAACGAACAGCGAAAACTCTAAACGGTATCGTCAGACCCGACGGTTCGGCCGTAGGATCATCGATCCTGTCTGGGGGCGAAAACGACGTTCGCCGACGAGCCCCCCAAAAGTTGCGAATTTGATATTGATGCCCGCGTTGCCCTGCCAGCGAATTGGCATTTCAAGGCTCATTAGTTCGAACGTAAATTCCGGGGAAGAAGTGGAATCCAAGAGGAACAATGCGGTCCATCACTTTAAGTTTGCTGGAGTTTAGCGACGTGGCTTCGAGCAAAGAGGAGTTACGTGACATAGCCGTAATCGCGTGCAGTTTCGCGAAGTTGGAAACAAAAGGGGACTAGCGTAGAAGCAACAGAGCTCAGGGCGCAAAATGGATGCTCGTGCCCAAGAGCTTACCGCCGTCAAGGGCGGGGGGGGGGGGGGGGGGAGGGAGAAAATGTCAGCCGATTCCTGCCACTAGAGCGAACCTGGATGAGTGGCGCTCCACTTCGCGTATCATTGATATCCGTAATACGTGAGCTACAATTTAGCCAAGTACACCGCGCCTTAACCAGGGATTTAATGCCTTGACATTGCGCCGCGTCGCGTCGTGTATTAAAATACGAGTGCGATTTCAGGCTTTTGTTTAAAGTTCCGCCATTAGGAGAATAATGATGATAGTAATGCGACGCGATTAATGCTAAACAGTGTTACACGAGTACTGCTACGAAACGTTTTCGGTGAAACGTTGATTCTTGTCACCCACCGAATAGGACCGCGGTAAACCGGATAATTACCGTCATCGTAATTTACGCAACACCAAATCTTGCGTGGGTACTCCGTTATATCCCGAGCATAATACGTACGACAGCAATTATCCAAGTGCTCGTGGGTACCTGTCGTTCGTTCGTCGATCGATACCTCGTCGCGCAGCGATTTTCTTTATTCTTGACAACGACGCTGAAACGGTGGATAAATTGAATTTCCATTCGTTCGATTCTGTTCGACTATAATTCGATTAACGCTCGAAGCTATACGCTCATGACGGAATTGATTTTCCAACTCGATTCGACGCTTTTTCTTTTTTTTTGCCGTGAGCGACGTACGAACGACGACATTCCGATAACGATTAACGTTTAACGAATCCGTAGAAACGGGACGGAACGTTTAACGATCGACGTCACTCGCGACGACCGCGACGTACCATTGACGACGGGGAGACGAACACAATATTCTTTTCCCATTGTACTCCCACCTTTTTGTCGTTGGACAAAAGCCTCTCCTTAAGATGACGTCCATGATGTCTCTCGAGGCACGCCTAACGGTTTTCTGCGGGGGGGAACGGACCGACCAACCCGGCGTATGGTACCATTATTTCAATTTCACGGGTGACCCGCAGTGGATTCATCTTGATGCACGCCTAATGAGTCCTGGGATTGTCCCTGATGCACCAGCGAGGAACAAAGAGTGGCTTGCCTCGCACGCACGAGCTCCTCATTAGAGGAAGCCTCCCTGGAACGAACACGCCCCTGTCATTCTCACGACTTTGGTAATCGCGGATCGGTGCAAAATTGACTGTTTCCATTTGCCTCCTTTTTTTTTTCTTTTTTTGATTTCGGCCTCGCATTTGCCGCTCGATTCGCATACCAAGATAACGACCGATGGATCGTTCGACGCGGCGGGGTACGCGCGTTTCTGTCGTTAATTCCTTTCCCGACGAACGAATGGTCCTGGCGAAGATTCGAGCGGAATTGACGATGTTCGTCGTTGGTGATCTAGCGCTATGGTCGCCAACCGGTGGTACGTGGACCAGTGGTGGTCCTCGGGAAAATTTATGTGGACCGCAGAAAAATTTGAACATTACTTGTAATTCCATTTGGTTAACCTTCCAGCGAGTGAGTACAATCATTATGTACGTAAATAGTGTATTCATGAAAAAAAGATGTCGGTTTAAAATTTCTGGATAGGGACCTGAGATTTATAGGTCTCAGTTCCTTAATCTCAGATCTATACGATTATAAACACTATAGACTATAATGTATGAGTGGTTCGTAGAATTTAGGGGTTATGGATTTAGTGGTCCGCGAAGGTCAAAAGGTTGGCGACCGCCGATCTAGCGTAACGTCAAACGTTACTTTTTCTACATTAAAATTGCAATCGTGCGCGTAAATCCTGTTTCGCGTCCTATCAAACGCGAAACGGCGAACGTTACGTACGTACCTGCGTGGAAACGGCGTTCGGGATTGTCCGGAGGTACGCGCGAGGGGGATACGTTGGCTCGTTGCGAAATCAAAGGGTATTGAGACCTAACGAGCGAGATATTAAATCACGTTGCGATGATTTGCGCGCTCAGATTTTCTCACGGATCATCGATTACGCGCATCTTACGAGCCCAGGGCCTTCCGAGTGTCAACGACCGCCACTCTTAATATTATCCAATTCGAAGCTAACCGCGTCATCGTCCGTTCTCGGTAAATGACGACACCAGACGCGCGCACCGAGCGCTGATCCCGGTACGGTCATTGCACAATTCTGCTTATTACGGAATTGTCAGGAACTACGAGTACGCCTGTATCGTTGCGAGTAACTTTGCAATTTTAAACAATTTCTCTCTCTCTCTCTCCCGTCGAGGAAACCTGTAAGTATTCCTAACGCTCCAGCCGTCCACCGGATATATAAAAAAAAAAGTGGTAACCGACGCTGCAGCAAGAATCAAGTCTACGCGAGGCAATAAGGGTAAACCAGTGAAACGGCCGTTCGAAAACGAAAAGAAAAAAAAAGAAGCCAGGGACAAGCATGGAACGACTAAAACTTGTAACGCGGCTCATCCTCCGCGAAATCGGCCATAGTAAAAGCAATCGAAAGCTGGATACATCGCGAAACGAGTCGTTAAACAGCATCAACTCCCCTACCACCCCCCCTCTGCCCCCTACCTCCCTCTCTCTCTTTCTCTCTACCTCTCGTACCTCGCCTACGCCTCTCACCTGCACCACCCCCTCCCCCAACCTTCGATCGTGGAAATCTCCTCTCCCGTCCGAACCTGTAACTCTCCCGACGGTGGTCACCCATCTCTCTCTCCCCCTTTTTTCCCCTCCACCGTCTCCTTTCGACTTTATTGCCACGCTCGGATAAACGGCGCGCTGTCTTACGGACTGTGACGCGGCAATTTAGGCATTTGACCCTTAGGGTCCCCGACGGGTTCAGCCGTTTAACCCCGATGCAATGTCTCTGTCTGCGGCCGTCTCGGCCACGGCGTGCCTCCGCTCGCTAGTTCGCTCGCTCGCTCGCTCGCCCGCGCCCACACGATCGCTCCCTCCCCCCCTGTACATTCTTCCCCCGACATTCCTCCTTGTCTTCCTCCCCGGCATACGCTCGCGTCTTCTGCCCCTCTTCCCCCTGCCCCCGTGCCTAGCCGGACGACCTTCCCGAACTGCAGAGTCGGCTGCTTCGAGGGCCGGTTAACCGCCGCGCCGCGCGCCGCCTCCTCGCGAAACGGTTCGTGCACCGCGAGTGCCTCGTTAACCCGCAAATCTTGTCTTCCCGAGCACACGATAGAGAGGGGGACACACACTCGAAGCGCCCGATGGTAGAAAATTCTCGTTCGACGCCGCCAAGTTTTCTCTCAACGTCGTATTTAACGCTATTCCTACGGACACTTCGTGTAATACCTATTACTACCGTGACCGGTCAAATGACCGGTATTTAAAACAACTTGTATTTGTTAATGTAGAACAGTGGTTCCCAAACTGTGGTACGCGGAAGGCCATGTGATAGTTGGGAAAATAAATTTAATTTGTTTTTTGTTTTTTTTTTGTTCGTGTATTAATGTTTGTAGCGGATCTAATATTGTTTTGTATTGAATTCCATATATCGTGTAAATTATTATTTATTATTATTTTTATACGTTATTATCGCTATCGCCGAGCACGGAGAATTTTTGTGATTTTTTGAATAAATAAATAACAGATACTTTAAAAGCTTATATGCGTACGTTGTCATTTTTGACTGCCTTATTATTTTGGAATAAATGCATTGAAATTTTGAACAGTTATATTTTTAGTCATTGGTGGTACGTGACTGATCCGTGATAAACATGAGTGGTACACGAAAAAAAAAGTTTGGGTACCTCTGATATAGAATGAAGATAATAGTCAATTTGGTAGTAACAAACTGTGGGTCCCTTTATTTAGAAATAGATAACGTACATTTGAACATTCAATCGACTAACATTTAATTTGAGTAACGGTGCAATAATGTATGTAGGAAATTCTAGAAGAAATTTAAGAAACGATCATTTGACCAGTCGTGGTAGGAATAGTGTTAAAGTGGTACCGAGAGTTCGGTGAACATTTACTTAATATAAATATTCCAGCAATCGAACGTTGGTACGCGCCAACGTCGAAGAGACGATTCGAAGTTTGCTGCGAACTCCACCAAGCGTCGTCGATACTTTTTTTTTTCTCACATTTTCGTACTTCAAACAGCCCGCGACATCCGGCGAACCTGTGATAAAAGTATCGAAAGCTTCGGACATTACTTATCGAGAGTTTTCGTTTCTTCGAGAGACCTCGGAGAGATGCGCGACACTCGTTAGCAGGACGATTCGAGCGGAAGCGTTATCGATGAGCATAAATTAACGATATTTCGTCGGAAAGCCAGGAGGTACCCGCAGAGTACGGTTACGTTGCGTGAAATATTCTTTTTATCGAACGCACGGAGGCAGAGGTCGCGAGAAAAACGCACGGCGTCCTCTCTCTCTCTCGCCCCCTCTCTCTCCCTCTCCAAGACGCTCTCCGTCCTCTTTTAAAAGACGCGTTTAAAGCACGCGGACCAAGCACAGCTTAAAGATACTTTCGGGTAGAATGCGGGAAGTTTCGCGTTGAGCGCAACGTGGGTACCATAAACCACGTTTATTAATAAAATCAGGATGCTCGTAAATTGCGAGAAAAATTTGTGGGTAGCTGAATATTTCTCCCTTCCGTACTTCTCCGCGACATTCCTCTTTCTGTTCCCCGACATGCTGCACTCTCGTGTATCATACCAAACGACCTTCCCGAAGTGCAGCGAGTTGGGCCGCTTCGAGGGACGGTTAACCGCTTCACCGTAAAACGGTTTGGTGCACCGAGAGTGCCTCGTTAACCCGTAAATCGAGTGTCTTCTCAAACCGAATGAGGACCGTACCCTCGGCGAGGGTAACGTTGTTTCGACGGAACGTCGACCCCGACGAAGCTTGGTCAATGATTACGATGGAAAACTGTTTTTTTTTTCTTCTTCTTTTGTTCGCGCGACTTAAAGTAATATTCCTGCCGAGCCGACTTATAAACTTCATCCACGTCGAATCCATTGACCGCTTGTTCGGTCTTGAGTGATAACGCGGCCGACGCGTGGCGTCTAATACGTTTAAATAACGAGACTTTGATAGAGGAGTTTCATGAAAACGAGGGGGATGGGTATCGTGAGTCCATTTCGCGTAAAGACGAATAATTTACCATTGCCAACGGACGTTGACGCGATGACGGTAACGCGTGGGTGAGTAGGATTACGTCAATTTAAATAGCGTTTAAGAGGCGTCGTTTATATAATATTGTATAGGTACCGGCACTCGAGGTTCTTTCGTTCCACCAACGGTGCACGGACGTCAAGAGGGATAATCTTTTAAACCTCCGAGGGACCGGAACGCTTGAGATGTTAATTAATCATGTCCGCGTGGGATAGTCGGAACCGATGCTTTTCACCTCTTCCATTTTCACGCACGAGCGTAATCGGGGAAAGCGTGAGAGGTCGTTGGCGAGTGTTCCGTTCTACTGGAGACGTACAGAGTGCGAAGCGTGTACATTCCGTGGGATTGACGAATTTTGTTTGAAGGATACATTGTACATGGTTGAGATTTCGAGGAGTGCGCGTGGTCGCTGCGCGCGTAGGGTCACGCGTCGTAGCTGCGTGTGGTCCGAGTATGGATGTTTGTGTGCGTGTGGTGCAAATGAGTAGGACCGGAAGCATCGAGTGCCCTTTGGGGGAAGGCAAGAAGGGCAGTGCTGATTACGACGTCAGGAGAGAAAGAGTCGTCGAGACGCGGGTAAGGGCCTTCATGCGCGATCAAGCCTTTTGCGCGATTATCGTGTTTGGACAAACAATTTGATCGTGTATGGCACGCCTTGAGTATGTTTAACACTTGATTTACCAAGATGGTCAAATTGACTTGTTTGGCATTTCTGATAATCATCATTCATTTTCAGTACAAGTTGTTTTCGAAAATTTTGTACAACTTTTTTTAAATTATGTAAATAATTCTGTTAAGCACTTTTCGTTGAACTGTTCTTATAAAATTGTATGTACTGTACCTACATATATGGATATGTTCGTCGGTAGTTCTAGCGTTAAACATTGAACATAAATTAGCGCCAATAGCTTGATCCTCTATGGAGCCTTAATATTTAACTGCGACAAACAATTGTACTTTGACTGTGTAACGTGATCAGACCCGTGCGACATTTATTTCATTTAATCTCTTCTCTTTACACACTTTATCTCACATAATAATAACAATCCTTGCATCGTTTCCATTATTATAAAAGAATACTGCGTTGTCCGTGACTCGCTTCCCTTAATCCAACGTCCACTCAATAATATCCCCGCAATTCTTTCCATTTCATCGTATCCTCGCTGAATCCCAAATCCATGATGTGAGGTCGCGGGCCAACCATAATAAGCCAGACGTTTCAAACGGCTCAAAATTATCCATCAACGTGGCACCGCGTGAAAGTGGTGCTATAACAGCTGTCTGAAGTGATGACTAGCGCTAACGACGAGTCTGAAAACTGTGAAGATGTTTAAAGGGTGCAATGAAAGGGGAGTTCTTGAAACGGAATGTCAGTGCCGGGGGTACGCGATGCATAAAGATTGCACGCCGGATGAAAGAGGAAAGGAAAGAATGGCGCGCCGCGCACTCGAAGCCATTATTCGGACAATGCGTGGGACGCGGGGAAAGCTCGTTGTGAAGCCGCGTAATGTACGAAACAAACAAGTTCGCGCGACACTTTATTTTAGCTCGCGCTCCATTTCGAGACCCGTAGCGCGGAAACAGCGTGTTTCGGACGAAACGCATTAAATCGATTAACGCGCCAGCGTATTACGTGTATCCGTTCGGACGAAAATTTATTTCATTTCGCGCAGATGGACGAGAGAGAGAGTACGGTTGTGGAAATATCATCGACGTCGGTATAAATTTTCAATGACGCGGCCCGAATAAAAGCTCATATTTCCGGGCAAATGGCAACATTTTTCAATGAACCAATACGCCCCCGCGCATACGTCGAGTCAACAAGGACGAAATGCATTCGTGTGAGCGGATCGGGGTCGCATTCCGTGTATGCGCGCCACGCAATCTCATTGTTTTACCTTTTAACTCTTTTTTTTTCTTCTTTTTTTTTTTTTTGCACGTGAAAACATTCCGTTGACGAGCACTTCGGACCGTTTCTATGCTTCGCCAAACGGTAATCATATATTCGAACGGTACGCTCCGATTTACATAAAGAGTCACGGAAGAATGATTCCTGTGTTTCGAGCATTCGCGTCGATAATGCTATCCGGGGGGATAGAGACGACGACGGGGCTCGGCTCTATTCGATGTCGCGTAAAACGAAATGACATGGGCGCGCTTAGAAAATTGATTTTCATACTCCTCTTACGTACGTACGATCCAATCTTTCCGCGTATCTTGTATTTTTATTGCTCAGCGCGATCTCTTCCGTCTTCGATATCATTGGATATATCACTTTTCATACCTACCGTCCGTCTTTTATCGCCATCGCGACATCCGTGAAACCCAAGAATTGTCCACCGTAGATAAACACCGAAGATTCTCGTGCCGTGGGAATATATTTCAATCGATAATCCACTCGTAATCTTATTACGAATTAACGCACGAAAGTCTGCCCTTAACTGTTGTAAATTGGCGCGAAAGCTTCCTCGTTAAAGTAATCGCGCGATATATAATTGTAACAAGGTAATACCGATGTTTTTAATCGAAAGGTCGAGTGCTCTTAATGGGAGCGAGTCGAAAATGGTTTGTTAAAAGGATTTCGCCTCGCAAAGGATACGCTCCTTGCGCCGATTTAACGTAACCCTTTCACATTCAACGGGCTAACGAAGCGAGCCTGTAAATGCGAATCGAGACACGGCACACCTACTGTCAGCCGGGGCATGTTTACACATTAATGTCGGCAATAAAATCGAAGTAATAATGATAATCTAAAATTCATAAACCGGCGCGCGAGACCCGCGTACCTCGGATGGGGGGGGGGGGGGGGGGTACGCTCGTAACTTTCGCAAGATATCGCTGCCCGTTCCTTGGGAAGGTCTCGCCGAACGGCAAAAATAAAGGTGACGGTATCAGAAGCAACCTAACGCTGTATTAAGGCTCATTAAGAACAAGGAACGGGCGCTGGGACGTGTGCTACGTAGGTAGGAAATTTGCGAAGAATATAATATAACTGTCGGTGGTATGGAAACGGAAGCACGGCTATCCCGGGTAATAATCGTTAGTATCGAGTATCGAACTAAACGCGCGCGATATTATTGCGCTATTTTAAATCGTTATTTATCGTAGGCCTCCGGGTTCTCTTTATTCTGTAGCGGAGTTTTCAAGTAGTATTGTAAAGTATTGAATAGAAACAGCGGCTAGAGGATTACGTTCCGTTCAATTGCAACCGGAGTGGATCTTCCTGTTATTCCAAAGTAGCAATGAAAACAGTTTTTAGAACTTTCCATTATACGGGAATACATCATCGGTCTTCTCGCCGTGCAAATTTATTTCGCCGGTCCATCTCGTTCCTATCAGCCGCGCGGCTATACGTATCCTCGTTTTCTATTTAAATTTCAAAAAATTTCAAAACCCCGCTTCGTCGTGAATTCCAGGCAGAGCGGTCTCCCAGTCTCCTTTACCTCGAGTAAAAATAATCTCGAATCCGGACCATCCTCCTTATAAATGATATTTAAAACCACCAGGAAATCGATTGCATCGACGTTAATATTAAACGATACATCAGCGACGCGAAAACGCTTTACGAAGCCGAGAGGTATTCGCCATTCGCCAAATGATTTTACCATCCCCCGCGCTCGTCCGATCTAAACAACGGCCGAGCAAAGAAACCGAGAACAATGCATCCGCGATATTGATAATTTCAAAGTAATAGCAAGTCAGGAGAGGCCCGACGTTGTCGGATACCTCGGCGTTGAGGATTAATAAAAAAATCCCCCAGATGCCTGGCGTGATTTTGAATAAATTTCAATACGTAGATATCGGGGATACGTACGGTTACCGTACGCTGAGTTACGGTCCCTACGCAGTGAACTTTGTGGGAAAGATATGCGCACGGTGCAACGGTGGTAGGATCTGTCGGCGAGCAGAGTAATGGAAATAATGAGGCCATAGTGGCCGGCCGTATAGATACGTGCCGGAGATGGTGGTATCTACCGAAGCAGCCACCGAGCCTCGGGGCTCCAGTTCTCTTATTCGTCGAACAAGGCGAGCCTTGGCGGAAGTACGTACACCTAAGCCGAGCTCTCCCTACTCGACAGAAGAAACCTCTGTAATCACCCGACATACGCACACGATCGTGGTGGAACGTTCGGTATTTCTGAATTGGATTTACCTCGCGTACGCGATCGCAACGCGATCGATCGTTCCGCGCTGTCAAACGTTTCTTTCGCGCATCCGGAAATATCTCGAAGGATGTGTTTTTTTTTTTTTTTTCAGCATACGTGAGGGGATAGCATTTCAAATACTAACTACGTTTATGCAAATCTCGGGGAGCTTGGGATGGAAGTACTACGGCCCCGTTTACCGGGGGGAATCGTATAAGTATTGTTCAGTTATGAATCATCGCGCTGAATAATTTTATCGCGGATATGACCGCTGGAAGAATTATGCGATATTAACGTTTACACGATATTATACCGAATTGCAGAGTTGAATTATATCCGCGAAATGGTTTCGTGCATTTGTCAAACGGCACGACGTTTTGGGAGAATTTTTAACCATCGTCGCGTTATAACGATATTTTGTTCGGTCGTAGCAATAATTTTATTATTGAAATGACGAGCGTCAGAATTATCTGGTTTCAACGTTTTTTTTTTTTTTATATCGGACGCCGCGGAGTTGGATAAAAATTATTAAGCGGTCGAATAATTTGTCGAGTCTCGCGAAGTTTAGTATAAATTTTGAAACAACGGGTGCATCAGAACGATATTTTCGTCGGTTAATTGGATCGAATGATTATACGCGACGTTTCGACGTTTACTGAAAATTGCTGAATAAAAATTGCAAAACGGTCAGGCAGGTGGTTTGAGCATCGAAACGGTATTCCCGCGCGCTTACCAATCATGGGAACAAAGTTGAAACGCTTCGCTTTATATTATTCCGGCAAAGTACGATTCTCCGTTGCGTTTCGTCGGTTGTTCGAATTATCGACTTCTGGTCAGATACGAGAGGCGGCCTCGTTTCATCGAATCCGCGACGGCCGGTTGGAAAGGGAGAAAAAGTTCGAGTACGATTGAGCGCGTCGAATAATAATAGTTCGGATCGATTCAGATTGAACTGAGGTGTTCGAGGAAACGATAGCCAGGTGGAAATATATATTTATAGTTTATTATACGTGCGATGATAAAGCAGAAATAGGTACGTAGACCCGAGCCTCGGTCTTCCTTTCTTGCACCTTTTTTTTATATTCCACCCGAATCGCCATATTACGTCTATACGGTTATAAATTCCCAACGAGGTACATAACTTGCCGCGGTAATTTCTGATCACGATCCCATTCTTTTTCCACGTATTTTCCTCTCTGTCGATATTGACTGATAAAAAAGACTGGCGGGGGGGGAAATAAGAAATTCTACCCGTAAATAGGATAAAAGTTGGAATACGCGATAAGGGGATAAAACTGAATTGCGCTGTTGTTACGAGTCTGTATTCGCACTCGGTTAAGTTTCGTTCGATGGGACGTACTCTTTACCCACGCGTGACATTTAACACGTTGACGACGGTGGCTCACGCGTGCATGACCCATCGGACAGCGCGTACCACCAAATATGTAGTTCGTTAAATGCCTTGGGTAAATAGAACAAATTGCCATGTAGTTGAGAATTAGAATTGGAAGAGTTCAAAGGATATTTATTGAAATAATGTAGGGTTTATTTAATTCCAATTCAGTCATTTTAATTTATGATTAATTAAATGTTGGAATGTAGCTTGCAGTACTAATATAAACTAAATTAATCATTCGGTCAATAACAAATTCCAATCTGTCATCAATCATGAGTAGCAATAAAAATGATTATTATTGCCATTAAATTACGACAGGTGCGTGAAAATTCCCTTTATTTCACAGACTAACTTCTGAAAATTAAAACATGATTTATTTTCCGAAACTCCACGTATCAATGTTATCAACGATATTAATCTTTTTTTAAACACTCCTAACTTTGTTTTAATTTTTTTAAAACTCGTGATTAGTGTCAGTAACCATCATGCCGCAAAGAGTTAAACCACAATCCTCGCGTACGTTATCGCTAACCGGTGTTCGAGATCGTTCCGTCCATCTCTCTCCCTCTCTGGCACGTCCTCGTCTATTCCTCGATTACGAATCCTTAAAAACAGACTCTCGTTGAGCTTTCACCTCGAATAATCACTTTTCGAAACGGCTGAATTCATCCGTCTTATTTCCGTCGGGACTACGGCTTCCTCGAGAAATCAATTTCTCATCATTTTCTCGTTGGCGCTGCCGATCCACCCCTGGTTGGCGAGCCTTGCCTTTCGGATATGCGACTCATAATTCATAAAGTTGGTGACACGATTCCATCGACTCTCTCGACGTTCATCCACGGATATTTACTCTCGCCCTCGACCACAATTCCTCTCGAATACATGGCACCTACCTGTATGTACGTACATTACGTACGTACCCACGCGCTTAGGAAATATCGCATAAGTTATCTGGTACTCGATTCGTACTGCCAACGCTGAAACTTTCCTCACGCGAGATTCCTTCTACAAATGTTTGCGTTGGATGGCTTTAAGCTAAAATCGATTAAGCCCTCTATTAGGGAAGCACCTACCGTCTGGAATGCGATTTCCTTCCGACACCTCTGGCGTAAGGTTCTCTCGCTCCTCTCCTCTTTTCTATGTCTTTTTTTCTCTCACTTTTTTTTCGGAATACATTCTCTCCGATCTTTAATGGGATTTTTATTCGCGAACTGAATGTCAGTTTTATTTGAAACTGTGTAATCACAGTGGTGTAGGTCGGGCACGAATCGAATATTTTTTCTCTTCGGAACGGAATACCTCGTACTGTTCCCTGTTGAATAATGCATAGGCGAAAGGTCTGGCCGGGGTTGTAATTCATTTATCAAAGCAATAAGTCAAAATGTGATTCTCAGCTTATTAATAGCTTTCATATTTTCCGGTATGGAGATACATTGAGGGTAACGCTGGCGGACAATCTGACAACCGTAATATATAGTAGCAGAAAAGTATATAAATAGAACGCCAAGATAAAGCACTTTTCATTTATCGTCGGTACAGATAAATAAAGTAATTGAAATGCGGTTCAGATTAACGGCAGGAGCGGGGAGCGATTAAAACTTGCGCGGATGCTGCGTTGGTAAAAAAAAATAAATAAAACTCCCGCGCTTCGATGGTGTTACGATAATATTTCTCTTGGCCCGAACTGCTAACGCGTATGCAATAGCGAAGGGAGAGATCTGATCTAAAAGGACAATCGTAGAAGCGTAAATTTTGATACGAAAAATAAATGGGGAGGTTCCGCGAAAGGTTTTGGAACGTACCCTTATCAAGCGCGCATTCTTCTCCAAAGCTAACAATAAGTACAAGTACGCGAAGAGTACACAATTTGTCATTGCACGAAACAACAAGTGAGTCTATGAAATAGTTAAACTACTTTAAAAAATGAATTTTTCTCGAAAAGTGCAATAGCGTTTGGAATCAAAGTGTGCGTAAAAAAAGTACATCACCACCGATCATAAGATATCATTCGAGGTCACCGCATCGCTTTAACCCTGCATTAGTCCTGCTTTTCAATTTCGCGTCAGTGGTCACATGAATTACGATAGTAATCCAAATTGTATTTTTTACTTTTACCTGGTTTTTAGGAGAATTCAAAAATTGAAACTAAGAGAACAGGATATTCTGTACACCTTATAAAACAAAATATTTTAATTTTCAAAATATGCGGGATAGAGACGGGATGAGCCGACGTTACGTCTCAAAGTTTCATCGCGAACCGACTTTGGATTACAATAGCAACCGCGCGATCTATGCACAGGGTCAACGCGATCAATCGAATCGAGATAGAAATAATCGTTCGCGCGTCTCGTAATTGTTGTCCCGTTTCTGTCACTCCGTTTCTCGGTATCACCGGTACAATTCGTCATTCGCTGACATCGTCGAGCGGCGTTATCGTCCCGTCGCGATCGGAATTCTTCTTTTCCATCGTCCCTGGAACGCGGCGCACGATCGTCGCGGCGATGCCGACGCTCCTTGTCACGTTTCAGTGGTTAATTGTATACAAAACGTTTCGCGCAATAAAAACCTGGGAGCTGTTGCAACGGGTCGTGTAAACGCCCATAACGATTATCTCGTTGGTATCGAATGGCTGGGTCATCGAGGGCGCATCGATATTTATTGCCGGGCGATGAAAAGTTTTTGCAAAAAGCCAGGTTATCTCGGTGGGCCAGTTTAACGCACGCAAAAAGGGCACGCGGAATTTGCGTTTTTAAAGACTCGAAAAACATTCGTTGCCGTTGCGTATATGTACACGTATCGATTACTCGTGATCTTATCTCGGGTAATGTACGAGGCGACGTGCTCCGGGTCACATTCGGAGAATTTTATAGGACTTTTGCCCAAAACAGAAATCGTAATCCTTAGGGGAGTAACGTAATCTACCGTGAAGATATATGTATACGTTACATTTCAAGATATCCAGCATCCACGTTACATTACATTTACATAACAGCTACGAGTCCGATGATAAACAGTTGTCTACTCGTAATTGCAACGGGTATCTCGAACGAAATCCAACCCAGTCTACGAAATCATAGAAACCAAACTCCGTTCACCGTCGACGAGCGTTAATTTCTAGAAGTTTCCGTCAACGTTTATCGTCGCTCCGTTAAACGAGTCCTATAAACAAAGTGATCCACGCGTGCTACCACCTCGAAGGGGTGTACCTTTCGATCGATCGAACAAACAAAGCGTTTCGCGTCTTTGTCCGTTGCGATAAAGCTCGGACTTGGAATGAAAAGGGCGCAGATGGGGGGGGGGGAGGGAATTTTAACGAAAGAAAAGGTCTGGCCGCTCTCGTCGTCGCGCGAGTGTTCTCCTGTCCTTGTTCCTTGGCACCTCTTAGACGTTTCGCTCATAGCTCCGGGGGTGTCATCAATAACGTCCTTCCCTTTCTCCGCGTTAGCCCCGGGGAGAATCACGAGAGCAGTTGGTCGTAGGAAGCGAGGAAGAGGATGAGGGGGAAAAAAGAAGGGGGGGGGGGAAGAGCTAGACCAGGTCGATTTTGGTGGGTCGGGGGATGGGGGACTGGAAGAGGGTGGGTTTGATCGTCGGGCATTATCTTCCTAAATTGCCCCGGCACACCAATATCCGGATAAAGGCTGCACCGAGCGGCACCCTAAAGTCTCAGCGTTGAATATTATGTATACGCTTATACCGGGTGGGGAGACCCTTGGAAAACGAGCTTCCCGCATCCCCTAGCGTTATTATTATTAACGGTCCTCGCGAGAGAGGCTGGCCAAGAAGGTTAAGAAAGGGAAGGGGGGGGGGGGCTCTGTCGTTGTTTTGGTTTCCAGACTTCGTATCTTGGATAATTTGAACCTATGTTTTTATGTTACACTTGTTTTATGTGTGTTTCGCGAATTAAATAGTATCGTGGGAGTTGTGTAGTTAGAACCACCGTTATTGGATACCGGTCGATGGATTAATTTAAGCTTTCGCGGTTTGAAGGTGGGCCAGGTACGACAGAACACTTTTAACGTTCTGGTCCTGGAGTCGGGATATGCTGGACACGTGGCAAGCTAAACGATTTTAGTTGTTTGATTGTCCATTATCTTTGTCGAATACCGAGCTTTGATTTTCTAATTGAATTAATGTCTGATAGTTGAACTGAATATCAAGAGTCAAGGTCTTGTCTCGGGTCGAGTACAAGTAGGCGAGAAGTAGACCTTGTATTTTTTCAGAAATAAACCAACAGGGCTTTCGAGGTGGTCAAACTGTACTAAAAAATAATTCCAATCTGAAGAATATACGGTCGTAAACAATTAATTCACCAGATAGACGTTTGATTCGTTTGATCGAAATCTTGGTGATGATCTTGGATACGCAGATCGGATAATCGCGTTCAAATTTGCCTTCTACGCGAGACTGTTTAAAAAACTGCCAATGAGTAATAATCGACGTAGCATCGATTCGAATAGCGTCAAACTACTTGTTTTTTTTTCCCCCCTAATGCTAATCTCGAACTTTCATCTAGGAAAACATTTTCGCCGTGTACGTTTTACCATAATGCCTAGGTACACCGAGCTGATTAAATCTAACGCGAGTAGTTTTTTCTGCTTCGCCGTTCCTTCGGCGAGTCACGCGCGGAAGCACACCATTAACCTGTCGGTGACTTATGGACAGATCACACATAATAACGCGTTGATACACGAGGGTACCGTGGTATAATGACGGAGAGAACTACTAGCGAGTATACATTAAAATAGTCCGCATCGACTTAATCTGGCGCCAAAGCACGCACACCCGAGCATGAAGCAATAATTATCGTATTCCGGGAAGGTCTTCGCAAAGTGGATAATAGCCTGGAAGTTTCATCGGTTTCCCAGATATCTATTTAAAGACGAGTTAGAAAAGAATCTTCGTTAATGCGAACTCTCTCTTAACTAACGCGACAGCGTACGATCATACGTTTCAGCGTTTTCTATATTAAATACAAATATTGAATTTCCTTGTTTTGTTTTGTTTGTTACAGGTAAGAGATACCGAGGATACGTCAATAAACAATATTTGTAACAGCGTAAAACGAACGTGGTGAGTACACACTCGCTTGAGCGTCGGTTGGTTGAATTTACATCGAACTATGGAATCCGGAAAATTGACCGAATACGATCCTTCGACCGATGTCGATTCAAATCAATTAACTGATATTCGGTGAGTCTTTCGGTAGTTGAATTGACCATCGATGAATTTTCCCATCGGGTGAATTTGTGCCCCTAGGTGATTTTGTCCGTACATAAGTGAATTTTCCCGTCGATGACTAGCAAACTGTGAATTTTTCTACATTCACGCGTGACTAATGTCGATTGATTCGTCGGACGTCGATCACGCCTGAAAAGTAGATACGCGCAACATCGATCAGACACGGTGGCGAAAGAAAACAATATTCGGACGCGTCGATTTATTCGTCCGTCGGTGACGATGCAAATTAAAATCCTTCGCCGTTCTGTTTTGTTTTTTTTTTCTCTCGGCTAACTGAGAATTTTTTTTTTTCTTAACAACTATCGACGAACATTTGTTCCGCTGAACCGTGGAATCAAACTTATTACCGACCGACGTACACGACCAATAGTTCGAGCAGTAACGAGCAAGCCAATTTCTCCTTGAGGAACGGGTAAACGTCGGAGAAATAACGTCGTCAGCAATTTTCCACTCGCACCGCGAAGAATCTCACGTTTTCAATCCTATTTTGACCCACGTGAGCCGGTAATTTACAATTCGCATCTCGGACGAATGAAAGCAGCCGGTCAGTCGCGCGGAAGAGAGAATTTAGAATTTAGTGAATTCGCAGAATCGTGACGTTCTTTCTGTGCCGTTGCTGACGCTCCGTGCCCGAAATGGTACCTTGATAGATGGTACATACCAACCGTCTATTCCATTTCCCATATTCGACAGAAATTCGCAGTTCCGTAGTATATCATAGACGTTAGACAAAGTAATATCTATCAAGCTTAAATGATATACTATATCTTGATCGCTGAGCACGTGGAAATTGGCGCGATGAATTTTTCTACGACGATCATCGAAGAAATAATCATGAAATCATTACGAATCTCGAGAGCAGAAAACGAGCAGAATAATTTACAATATTTTTCAAATTCGAGGAAACCATTGCGAATTCCACGGAGCCGGTAATAGTAGGCGTAAATGCGAATAAAACGAATGGCGTCTAGCAATTTCAATTTTCTAGAAACTCCTTTATAGCTGAAAATGATAATTAGGGTAAAAAGACAGTACGTTTACCGGCTACCGGTGCAGACTAGGGCCAATTACTATAGTTGGAGCGACATCAAGAGCGGTAATTTGCTAGGTACAATTTTCGCGTAAAAGCAACATAAATAACGTTAACTCGACCCTCCTTCGTAGTAGCCATTTTTTCTCTCCCGCCCCCCTTTTTTGAACCGCAAAAGCTGTCGGTTGGTAGCGGGGCTGCATTCGTAAAACGTAGAACGTAACTGCGAGGCGTGTAGATAGTTAAATATTCGCGGACTATTTCGGGAAACTACTTTGTTTAAGAGCCATACTTTTCAAGCGATACGGTCACGCGAGCTACGCGGCGGTCTCCATGGCTTCTTCCCTCTCGTTAAGCAAACGAAGTAAAGCATCCGCGAATGTGGGGAAGTCTTATTTGCATTTTCAAGAAACTCGAGAGGATGATAATCCCTTTGTGCTCCTCGAGTCCGCCAATTTAACACTATTTCTACCGAAGGTGTCAAGAGACACCTTTTTGAAATTTTCCTTTAAAATTATTGTTACAAACGTGAGACTATTACTACCGTAGTATGTTGTTTTAAGTGTATCGAGCGTTTTCCGTTGAGTAAGCTTTGGATAGTAACGCTATCCTTGTTTGACAGTTATACATTTGAAGTTGTTCTTAGCCGTCCCGAAAGTATCACGTCTCTGTCTCGCTAATAATAAATAAAAATGACGTTTCCTAATCAGAAATTTTTTATTAGGAATCGTTAGAAATCATACTCAAACTACTCATTTCCTTTTAAAAAAATGCATTTTTTAATACCGTTTGACCACCTCGGAAACTTCCGCTCGTTCTTTCCTGAAACTATACAATACAAGGTTAGTCTCGTGTACTTGTACTTAGCCCGAGACAAGATCTTGTCTTTTCGTGCAACATCATTATCATTACTTTAATCGATTTGCCTCGATGAAATTTTTGACTTTTTCTATTATGGTTGTTAAATCAATTATGCGGTATCTTGTTTCTCCATTCTCTATCTGGATTTAAAATACGTTTCGGCCGAAGTAGGTATACCCAAAACCGTGGTAGAAATAGTGTTAATATTCTTCGAATCGAACGTACTCACGGGAAAACGCGTCGCGCCAGATTTCCATTCGTGTTCGTCGATAGAGAAGTTTTTTTTACGGTGTAACTTTTCCACTTACGCCACAGACTCGTTTTACGGAAGGAAGTGCGGGATAGACTGCTCGAGTAATCAAATGGGCTGAACATTGGGTCAAATTTTTGTTTCAAGTGGAAACCGTACCCATTGCGTTCTTACGCGAGACTGTACCGGCGTGTCGCGTCAGAAAAGGAGAAAACAATTGAAAATAAGCGTTTTCCTATGTAAGAAAATTTGAAATGTTTCTACAATCCTTGATATCCGCGATCAACGCGGATAGTCTCCATTCGAGAAAGACAATATCAAAATTGAAAAAGTCGGTGAAAATCATTGGGCCAACAGTGTTGGAATATCGCTTGGTCCGCAGAAAAAAAAAGCTTCGATGCAATTTTCTTAGCGCGAAGCGTACGATCGCTGCTTTGGCCCAGTAATTTGCATCGGAATGCAGCCGATCGTCCATAATAGTCCGCCTATGGTAAAAGATCAAAACAAAATTATGGGCTCTCGCGCGAAAATACAAAGGAGAACGAAGGTTCGCTCTCGTTGTAGGGGCTCGCCGCGCTCAAAATTTTCGTCGCACCGAAGCGTGCTATCGGCACATACCGTCGCTATTAATTTTGATCACCATTATCTACGGGCGAGAAATGAAAATTCTCCGTGGGAATCCGCTTCAGCGACGATACCGGAATATCGTAAAGACCATTGAGACGTGGCTTGAACGTTCTGCCAACGGCGCCCGGAACTGGGGCAATGCACGGTGGTGCAAAGCAATTACAACCTGCGCGTAAAAGAGAACAGACAAAAAGAAAAGGCAACGTGGAGAGAGGTAGAAAGGCGAAAGGTAAAGAGGAGTCGGAACAATACGTAAATCAAACGGAAAGGTAGTCGATGGTAGAGGGAAGACGTGGGTGCAAAAGGCCATATATTTTATGCTCTCCCTTCGTGTATTCTGATTCTGACGTTGCAACGGAACTGACGTTAGGTATGATTAAAGTTCTCCTAACCGTCGGTCGGCGAGCAAGGGGATAAAAACGACGGACGGGGAACAACAAACAATGGAATACCAAGGATCGCGCGGGGAGGTGAACGTTGTTTGTAATTTAGGTTATTCCGGAAAACGATGGATCGAGATAGAGAGAGAGAGTGGGGGGGGGAGAGAAAATAGTTAAATGGTAAATACAGACAGCAACGGAGCGGGGCGGTACAAAAGACAAGATGAAAAGGAAAAAAAGAAAAGAGAGCGGAGAAAAACAGATAGGAAGAAGGAAGGAATCGTGAAAAGGGCAAGTGCGAGACAGGGGCAAAAAGGTGGGAAAGAATGGAGAGAGAGATATATAAAAGACAGACAGGGCTGTCAGGGGGGGGGGGGGGAAAGGAGGAAAATCCCGAGAAAAAGGGCGGAAGGAGAGAGAACTTCCCCGACAACTATCGGTGACTGGAACGCCTTCAGGCACCAGGGAAATATGCATGGTGATCGGGCTGTGTATCGGTACGGGGAATCACGACGGAGTTACCGAATCGATTCCCGCGGAACAAATCACAGTTGAACTCCTCTCCTTCCTCCTCTCTTTCGGCTCTCGCGAGTATACGATTCGCTGCGAACGGAAACCCGTCGTAAAGAGAATTGATTTCGTCAGAGAATCCTCGAGGATTCGCGGATAAGCGTGGTAGGAAATATTCATACCGCGAGGCGTCCTTCGATAAGGGGTAACGCGTGCGCCCGGTTAAACCTGGATTGCTAAGTAATAATGGTTATTACGCCAGTAATATCGGAGTAACGGTGAATTTTACATTCGCGTTATGGAGACGACGCTACGCGAGTATCTGCGTGCTCTAACCTTCGATTAACTTTTTTTTTTTTCGTTACGAACGTCGAGTTTATTAACGTCGTAAACGGCCCGATTAGCGAGCAATCGATAACGGTTCTCGCGATCGTTTATCGCCATCCCGTCGGACGAACGTTACGAGTATGTCCGTCGTTTTGGTATTTTCTATCTCTTTCAAGCTTTGAGCAAATATTTGCATTTCGTTTAATCCGATCTTGACATTCGCTTACGATTGCTTTGGCGAGACGTACCGAGGGAGTTGTGGAAACCTTTATATATTACAACCTGGCAAACTCATTAAGGCTCTAACTACCGGGTCGAACAAACGTTTGCCAAAAGCAAGCGGATTACAGCTACGGGAGATGTAAACCAGTTGCTTTCGAATGTGCTGCTACGCGCGCTCAAACATCTCTGCCTCGCAATTGCGAATTAGTTTTCTTTAACGAATTCGTTTCTCCGCGGCGTACGGAGATTATCCTACTTTACGCGCGCGCGAGGAGGATTAAGAATCTTCGGCATCGCGAAGAGCCACGGTGGTAGCACAGCTTTCTATTCGATTAATAATAATGTGGGTACTTTATTGATTCCATGGAAGTTTATTCGCCAGCAGAATATTAATTATGACAATCCCTAAAACGGTTTTAACGGTAACAAATTTATTTGTGAATTAAGAGTAACTATAATTTCAACGAATGCTCGATATAACGACAGTGACGATTGACCGTGCGGTGTCGAATTCGAACGCTCGACGCTAAGACAAACAAACGCAAGAACAAACAAAATCTTATCGCAGCGTCTTTCGATCAACGTCTTTCACTCGCATCGTTCTCAAAGAACTTACTTTGGGAAATAAAAAGTAGCTTACAATAAGTATGAATCCCTGTACTGTGATTTTTTATTTTTTTTTAACGTTTCCACGTATCGCGGTATTTGGTACCAAACGAAATATAAAGACGCGGATCTCCGTTAAAACACGCCTGTTCGGCATTGATAGCATTTTCGTGTTCGATTTCCTGCATCGAATTTTTGTATTCCATTGATCGATCGATCGGGGGAAAAATAGCTGGGAAGGATATACCTAGAGCCGAGGTTCGTATTTGTTTGAACGATTCCAATGATGCGGGCAGGAAGAACGGAAGTTGAACCTGGGATGCGTTTATCCGTTTAAAAGGAGTTCGGAATGGAAACAAGCACGTTCGTTTAAATCCTGAAAACGATCGACTAGCATTAATTTCGGAAATTAAGTATCTACCTACCTGGACGTAAAAATGTCGTTGTCGATTAATCACCTCGCGGGGCCCGAAGCATTTTATTTTATCGCGATGCATTTTTTTTCTTTTTTTTTACACCGAGGATGCCGCTAAAAGTTCCGCGAGTCTCGCTATCGGAATTATTAAAACTTTTCAAAAGTCGTAATCCGAAACGTATTTCATCCGTCGAGGCTAACTGCGAACCATTATACCTTAACGCTACTATAAATTGGCCAAAGGGCGAGGCCGCAAATTAGAATACTTCCGACGAGTTTGAATTGAAATTCCCAAGACTTTTCCTATTTTGAAGTTGACAAACTTTTAAACAAAATTACCACGAAACTACACGTATAATAAGAGCGTGGAATCGCGCGGTACAGAGAAGGCGAGAATAAAGCCAGAAGCAGTGAGGATCGATAGATAAAAAAACCATAATAATCGATCGTCGTTCCATCGATCCCTGCGCGCAAGCAATGGCAACAAATATTCCATGCAGATTCGAGAACCTTAGCAAATCGAATTCCAGCGAAGCTAACTCCGAGCCGTTAAATCTTAACTTTGTCATAAATGTCGGGTAGGATAAAACCTCCGAGCGGGGGGGTTCACTCCCGACGGGATTCATGGAAATTCGCGAAGAATTTCCCGAAGTTGAAAAACTTTAAATAAAATTACTCTCGGTGCCGTGCGCATAATACGGCCGGCGAATCGCGTGGGGACGGAGAGAGGGTGTCGGGAATCGCGTGGGACAAAAAAAATAAAGAAGTTTCTGTCTCGCGCATCTGTTGCGTCGACGGGAAAGAGCACACGCGAGGAATATTCACGATCATCGATCATAATATCTTATCGATGACGCCCCGACAATGGCAGCAGTCAAAGTTCTAAGGTTCTCTCGCTCTCCGGCAAATGAATTCCTCTCTATTCGTACCGTCCTTCTTCCTCCTCCTCCTCCTCCTCACTTCTGGCAGAGCCCTCGGCGTGCTTTCACGCGAGAGCAGCGCAGAGTGCTGCACCGTCGCGTCGTTCCCCCCCCGGTACGGCGCGTTGCAAACGTATAACGCGATAATCGCATCATGCCCCGACACAATGCGGGATTAGTTGCCGGTCTCTCCCCGCGTAGGGCCAGTTATTCGAAGCGACTGCACGGACAAATTGATGCGTGATCGTCGCATTGTTCCCCCCCCGTTCTGGTCCTCGGAGACGGATGCGGTAGGATTTAGCCGGGGTACCACTAGAATCAAATGCGCGCGGACCTTTTCGCCGAAAATTGCTCGCATTTGCCAAACGGGACGAAAGACGAGCCAAACTGACCGCCATCGACAATTTTACGCCATCGACGGTAATTCGGCAGTTTTACATGCGAAATATGTACATGGGGTTTCGCGGGTACAGGGAAATTTGCATCGAGGGTGCAGCGTCTAATGGGAAATGTTCGTTAAGAGATTCGCGGCGACGCGATGGAATTGTCGTGGGCATCTACCGACGACTATAGTCGTCGATCGTTGCGAGCTCGCCGCGTATCAACGGCGGATATAGTTGTCTGTGAAGCATGATTTTGTTTGAGTCACATTGCGTGTGACAGTTGTGGTGAAATATGAATGAGGTTGTAATTATAGGTTAAAGCGGAACTATGTTCTTAGGTTATGATACTTAATAGCTGTCAATATGCGTGCATATAATTATGTCACGTGGTTCAGGATAGCGAGGAATCTGGTGACTGGGATAGTCAGTAATGAGACACAGAAAATAGATTTATTAATAGATTTATTGTAAATACAAAATTCAGAATTTCAAACAAAATAATCGTTGCGCACGCGAAAACTAATAATCAATCATGGCGATCGAAGAAGACAAATATCAGGGCCGAACATTAGAAAGTCTCCCAGCACTCCCAGTGGCGCGCATATAAAACGAAGGATCGACGCAAAACTAAGCTGCTGATTGGTCGTCGGCGGTGAGCGCCCTCTGTCGCCACCGTCGGCGCATATCGATCTTCCACGATAGATAATCGATATAACCTGCCGGGCTGTCGACCAATGAGCGAGAAGCTCACACGTGGCGGCCATCTTGGCATATATTTCTGAACCCACTGCTTCCCACCGATTCGTTACGTTCCACGGGAAATTTTAACCGCTGTGCCATCCACTAAAACGTTTCGCGTCATAGTTTCGCGTACGGTGACAGAGTACTCGCGCTCAAACTCTATCCGCTCGACGAACAGTGCAGCGATCAAACATATATAACTCTTCCCAAAGGGTTTAAAAACACTCATCCGTCATTTCGCGTATCCTAGCGCCTCAATGTTACCCCAGCGGTCACGCGTCTCGCATAAAACGTTTCACCGACGAGGTAAATATTTATAAACCTATTACCCGATATTACCTCGCATTACCTCTCCGGCTATTTGGGATGGCAATTAAGAAAGAGTCTGGGCTGAGAGTGTCTCGTTGCCGCGGGGGGGAGGGGGCGGGCTTAACGAGATTAAGGGGAGGGAAACGACGACGGAGTCACTCGGAGAAGAGAGAAGACACGCGGGGGCAAGAGTGCCGTCATTCGAACTGACGTGGCTCCTTGATTGCCCGAGGAATGAAATTTACGAGGTGTAACGCGCGGAGAGCGCTGACGAGGAGCCAACCGTGGTGAGAAGAAGCGAGTGGCACACGGGGTGTACTCTCGAGAAACGTTGTCGCCGTCGTTCGCCGTTCGTTGGCGAACACCTCTTTCTAGACGAACGGTGTCAATGGTCGAGCGTAAAGCGAGTGAGAGAGAGAGAGGGGAGGTAGAGAGGAGAGATATGGGCGACGTGTACAGGTAATGTATTAATGGGATGCAGGAGCACCCGAGTTACCCAAGTAAGTGTCATTAATTTTTCTCCGGCGCCTCGCGCAAAGTGTCGGGCTACGAGTACCCCACTCGCGTACCCCTGGTGTGTGTGTGTGTATGGATCTACGTGGCACGTGTACGTGTAGGTTACGTACGCGCATCTATGTACGCGCGCGGGCCCGTTATAAGGTGAGCCGACGGAGCGCGACGAAACTTCTCTCAGATTGCTCAAACTTTTTACGGATAATTAATGACGGGGCGTAGACTAGATGCGCGGAGGTGATATCGGAGATGGATGTAAGAGGATCCATTAAGTGTGATATATTAAATGCGCAGTACCCGGGGTATTAAAACATCAAAGCTTTTCGCGCCGTGAGAGTGATATAGGGCGAATCGAGAGTGGCGCGGTGTACGACGGAATAAGAATTTTGTCCGGTGTTTATGCTATTAATCTTCGTGGCGGATCGGACGTATTTTGTTATAACGGAATTTCCCGTGAATCGGTGGAGTCATTTACGACGAAGCTTTTATAAACTGCGCTGGATCGAACGGATATGCGACTGTTAATATGTCAAACGAACGCGTAATTTAGTTATGGATTATAATTTAATTACTGCTCGGTTGATTTTGTAAAGTAATTGGGATATTTCATCGAATGATATTAATCCGCTGCAACACGAATATTTATTTATTTTTTTATTTTTTCCACCACGTTGTGGAGTGTAAATTGTAATGAAGTATCGATGTTTATTTTACGTGACTTCAAAGACACACGGCTTTATAGAATATCGATTACACGATACTGTACACGCTATTTCATTATTCGGTCATGATACGATCTTTTACTGGTAACCGTTTGTTCGTTAACCCTTTGAAGACACAATTTTGTGTTTTCATACTTTATATCATGACCATAGAGGTCCTTTTACACAGTTTGTAATTTACTCAGTAAAAAATATGTATATTGTAGGATTACATTCTTTTTTACATTTCTTAACATCATTTCAAATAAATTCATAAATATATCATTTATAGAAACATCGTTTATAACAACATTTACAAAAAATCCTACAATATTAATAACGGATAAACATTGTTTTCAAAATTTTAAGTTACCCCACGTTGCTCGTAAACAATAAACTCCCGAGATAACCGTAAACATTGAGAAGACCGAACTGGTGTTTACATGCGCATACTTTTGACCGCACGCCCCGGCGGTATAAATAAAATTTGTCTAAGGACATAGTGTCCCGTTAGTCTTGAAAGGTTTAACACGTTTACGTTAGCGTCACGCAGTTATGAAATTTCGCCCGCAAGTTTCAGTTCACGGAAAAGTGCGCGGCTACGTCGCGTACACCGCGCCGAACGAAACACGATTTTCGTTCGCACACGCGTTTAAAATGGTATCGCGATCAATTGTGCGGCGAACGATTTAAGATTATCCCAGCAAGGGGCAATAAAGTCACGATAAACGGCCACGACGCACCACGGATATTATCCCTCTGCATTTACGAGTATCTCCGCAGCGTTATCTTTCACTCTGGCAGAGATACCTTGAATTGATACCAACGGTCGCGGCGGGGCACCGAGAAAACTACGCCGCCATCTGCGACTTTATCCGTCTAAGCCACCTCAGACTAAATACGAACCTGGCAGCCAGGAACTTTTGCCATTTCGCCGATCCTTCCGGATTTAATAAAAGCGGCTAGTTGTTCCCGCAGGATGCTACAACGTCGCGATCGTCTCACGAAACTATCCTGATTCCACCGTGTACGTGGCAGACCTTGGCTCCGTGATGTTCGATAATTTTTGGCATTATGTGGAAAGAATTACCGGGGGTATGAGTGATTACAAGATTACGTCAACTGTGCTGGGACGGTCACCCGTTTAGAATATGCAGTGGCTAATGTGAGTATATAGACGTTTAAATTTTTCTCGCAACTTTTTGTAGAATGCAGGATCAGGTTTTTGAGCGGGGATGGTTTAACAGTTTTATTAGTGGACGCGGTTAACGAATTTTGGATAGTACGATCAAACGTGTAGGGTTTTTAAATTCAGTATGTCGCGTTGAAATAAAAATTATGAAGATGCCGTTTTCAGCGTTCGTTAATTCGTAGGAATGCAGAAGATTTAATTCAAATTAGTTCATTCGCCGAGGAGTTATTCATCTTTAAATGTGCGGAAAAAATCGAGATTGCGAGCTTTTGGTCGAAGATCGGCTATTTCTTGCACGTGTAAAAATTGATAACTTCTCGGAGGGTTAATTAAACACACCAAATCAACAAGTGACACGCTTTGCGAACTTGATCGTAATTTCGAAAATTCGTAACTTTTTATTATTCGATCAAGCGCGTCAATCGAGAAAATATTGGAACCAAGCAGATACAAAAGTTTATCCTAATCGAAACATTATGTGAAAAGTTATGATAAAACTTCAAGTGTTTGAATATTTATGTACGGCGCCGTAGATTGGAACAATTCATTTCAATGAATTGCGCGTATATAGACCTAAATTGGATTTCGGTTAACCCAATAAATTCTGATTAAATTTCTGATTACTCCATCTAAAAAATCTCGCGACGCTCAGTGTTCTGAATTGCGCGTGGACTTAACATAGATTTCAGTTCGGTAATAAGACATTTTTTTAATAGCCTCGTTACAAAAGAGCTTGGCCATAAATTACTCTGAGATATCTTGGTGGTAAATAAATTATACGACATAATGGTAATCGTAAAACAAGTTTGGTATACCGCGCAGAAAATACTCGTTTCGAAATGAATAGGTGGCTCCTGCGATTCGTTTTCCATTTCTTCGGTTTTTTTTTTCAACTCCGACGATAAAATCAATTTGTATGGGTTAAGATATCAGGTGCGAACGATGATGCGCGATCGTCCGTGAAAATAATGATTTCACCCTCAGAAGAGGGGAGAATATTCGCGTGCAACGTGCCCGTCTTCTACCGGTTTTTATGTTTCCTTCGGAGCTTCTTTAGATACGCCGGGAATAACGCGCCACATAAAAAGGTGCTACCGTAAAAGTCAATATTGCACACGTGTGCTGTGCATCCGTATATCATTCCCCTTATACCGCTCCGCCGTGAAATACATATCTATTCCTTTTTTTTTAAGGGCGCAATAAAACCGTTTTATTTAATCTCGTTACACTTACATCCGCGGAAACTTGAATGCCCTCGCAAGAACGCCCAGCGAAAAATCATTATACACACTGCTTCTATATACAGGGTGGTCCATAAATAATGGTACTTTGTTCATAGTTGCGATACCCGTGATAATTCGAAGCAGGTTTTTCCTTATCGAAAATGTCCGAATCGCGTTAATTAACATGTTCAGCCCCGGCGATAGAATATGCAATATCTTTGCGTGGACCGGTGTATTTTTCTATGTTTTACAAAAACTTAATTCAGAATTAGTTGTATGACAAAAACCAGTCCGGCCCACTGTGTTTAGTATTTGCTCGAGGGACCGGAGAATCGTTTACCGTACTTAAATGTCACTTAAACTCTGACCACTGGTGAACATGCGGTCTCGAAGTGCATAACCGCGTGTCCACGGGTGGGCATGCTGTCCCGTGAAGCGGTTAAAGGGTAACCCACCGGTGGGACACCCGGGGTGAACGTGTTAACGAGATATTAACGAAAATTGGGAGCCAATCGGAGAGTTCGTATATGAAACAAACCGCGGTAATTTGAGTAGGTGTCGAGGTGTAGTGGTAAGAGCTGTCGACATGTATTTAAGCGAGTTGTGTTGAGAATAAATGAACACCTTCCAGAACACTACACAAAAGATGCCGTTTAAAGTTTAAGATTGTGAAGGTCGACGATCAAAGCCAGGTATAATCTACTTTTTCTCCAATCGTCGAAAGGAGGCGTGTACCAATCGCTCCAATGATTGCCTTTTCTTCCCATTTTCAGTATCTCAGTTCTCACAAAGAAATTAAATAAATTTTCATATAAAAATATTTCAATAATAATACATAGGATTTGGCGTCAGAATTGTGGAAGGCCAAAAATGACAGTGAAGATTTTAATCCGATAGTCTACTATCTTCCCTTCTAAACTTTAACTCTTGAGAAACATGTTACTTTTTAAAAATTATTCGCAATGCCGGTTATCCTCTAGTAACCGCGTATTGCAGCGTATTTAAACTCGTGAGGAGCAATTAACGTGCAGCCAGAAAACGATGCGTTATCTCGAAATTTCCACAGGGAGGGTACATAGTTTTATTTAATAGGGAAATATCAGAAACCAACCCGCATATATCCGGTAAAGGGCTGCTCCAATTCTATAATAAGATCGTCGAAGGGAGGCTGGGGTAGATGCGAAATTCTCGAGGGACCCCGACCCAATTTCCGTCTCGGCTCGACGCGGTTTCATGGTTCTAACTGCGAGCGGATCGTTTAATTTGCTTCCTTCGACTGCAGACCGTGGGATTATCGCGTTATTGCCGAAGTTATTTTGGATTCGTACCTTTGAAAAACTTTTCCGAGATCTTGATTGCCCTTTTATTAGATCTCGAAATCTTCATGGATTCCATTTGTGGTGTCGTGGCCACTGGAAATGCAGGGTGTCTAAAAAAAAAAAATGTGTACACCGTTTGAATGATTATAACTTTAATTTTTATTCTCGGACGATAAATATTTAAATTGCAAAAGAATCTATATTAAATGTATAACTTGTCCTTCTACCGCAGGTGTTCAAAATTATTATCGTTCTAGTCAATACACTGCTGATAGCGATGAGCTGTTGATTCACAAACTTCCACAAATATTTAATTTGGTATTGTGGCGCATTCTGGCTCAATTGCGGGTTTCAATTGTTCCAGTGTCGTTGGTTTTCTGGCGCAGACTTTATCTTTAAGGTTTGTTCTAAAGAATTTCTCAATTTCTAATTCTCAAGAAAAACTAGCAATCTAATCGGCCATGATTGAAGATCGATGTTTGTTAGTCGAGTCAGAATATTCTTTGAAACTGTGAAACGAAGCATTGAAACGTTATCACAGAAGAGATACGCGCGTATGCACGTTTTGTAAATACCGACGCGTCGAATTCGTACGAAAATTTACACCCACGCGTTTTGCGTTACAAAAACCATGAATACGTGTAATCAAACCGATTGATCTAATGGATTTTCGAACACGATTTAACAGTACCCGCGATTCATGTTTATTTGCACGTTCACCATTTTCATATTTTCCTCCGTAGCAGCGCAGACAAGTTCCTCGAAATGGAAATACCGGCCCGTATTTAACTTTAACAAACAGTCTTTTAATCCAGATAATCGCGAGTTAAATAATTGTCTTTAGATGCGCAAACGAAAGCTCGTCACTGGCATTAAATAGCTTTGAAATTAAAAAATCTGGAGCACGCTAATATTTGCACGGCTCGTATAGCGCATTACAATGAACGTCCTTTCCCTGATAATTCAGGTGAAAATTACTCCTGAACGATATAGTTAAACGCGACCGCGCTCGTTCCTTTTATTATTATCGCGGTCCCCCGCGAAATCATTTCGCGATGTCAGCCACTAACGCGTGCAAAATATTACCCCCATGATTTCAGACTGGGAATAAAAATTAACCCTAATTCCCGCGTTCCACGACTAATATTCTCCGACGATTCCCAAAGGACAATTATTACCGCCTGAAACGTACGTACGTCTTAAATCTACCTCCAACGAACTTAGCGCAAATAGAAATTACGGTATCCAATTTGCTTCGTACACCGTGGGAATGAAAATTCATCCGTGCTACGGGAAAAGCGCTTTGGTTAACGACAATCATCTCCGTTCCCCAGACTCGTTAGCGCGCACAGGTACGCACAGACGTGCAGGTGAAAATATCTTTTTCTTTTCGAAGTACTTACTTCACTCGCGTTCCGTGAGAAACGTTTCGAAAACTCCCGTGATAAATTTCACGATAGATTAGATAACGGACTTGAGAACAAAAAAAATCTTCCCCGTATAATTATCAGCCGCTATCGAGGGACGCGAAACTTGACCGAAGTTCGTACGTTTTTACCTACTCGTTTCCGGGAACGAAGGTATTCGACTCACCGGCGGTCAATGAGTTCCTTTTACTCCTGCACCGGCTTTGTTTTACGCTGAAGCACGTGCTTCGCGAACTTCTCATTGAAAAAAAGAGTGGGCGAAAGTTCGATAAGTAGTCCCTTAATATACGATTCCGCGAACCAGCTGAATGGGAAGTTCAAAGCTCGCCGACGCGGCTGCTGCCGGCGACTGAAACACTCTTTTTTTTTTATTTTCATATTTCGTTACAGAGTACGATTGCCAGTGCGCGGGGATGGGGTTAAACTTTTTTTTTCTCAACGGGTTTCAGGGGTCGCTTTTCAATCTGTCTTTTCATTGAGCGAGAATTTCAATTAGGTCGAAGGAGCTTTTTTTTCAAGGACATCGGATTACATCCGCATTCGTTTGGCCGTGTAAACATCCTTGGAGCATAATTTCTATAGGATTAGGATCTGGGATCGCGACGTTTGTCTAGTTCAAGGGTTCTCAACCTTCTTTTGCTTGTGTTGGCCGAGTCAGTCCTAATTTCACGTATGTGTATCCCTATATATACGCATAGATGATACTCTCGAATTAAATATTTATTCGTCGGTTAGTAAAAGTTAATAATTAAATACTTAAACAATTCCTAAATTGTGCGTGTGGGTCCGCTCAAACCTTCTATCAGTGACGAAGCTACAAATATTCGACCACCTGCAAAATATAATTTTGTGGCCCTCAAGAAGAATACAACTTTTTATTTAATCGATTTGAATTAGGGTTAATCCAATTGAAATTAAAAAATAATGCCAAAATTCTGGGCCCTTCTGACTTCGGGCCACCCCCGTTGCGGGGTCTTGCTGTACAGTACGCGGGTGCGGGATTAAAGTTTCTCCACGGTCTTTAGGTCGATTCTGAATCTATCTTTCCGATTAAGGAACTTAAATTGGCTCAACGGAGATTTTTCGAATACCGCTCGATTACACCTACATTCGTTTACCCGTATAAACGTCCCCGGAAATAACTCCTATAGGGTTAGTATCTAGAATCCATTTGTTCAGTTGCAAGCGGAATACGGTGCGTCGCCTGGCTTGTCTGCCGAAGTGGAAACCAAACAGTAAACTAACATTTGCGGTACGGTGGGTTTGTTATACCGTGAATGGGTATTTACCCGCGGACGGGAGTTATCGCATTCGGGAAGAGTCCTAACGCGGTAGCGTGGATCGTATCGATGTACAAAAGGGATGCAAAAGTGCTACGGGAATTCAAAACTATGTTTGATAAGCGTCTGTGAGGTGAGCGATGGAATGCGAAGGTGAGCAACGCGATGCTACGTTTGAATCATGCGCGAAACTAAAGTCAAGATCTATCGTGTATTTATGCGAAATTAAAATACTTATGTAAGCAATTACAGCGGATTCTGGAAACCGTTGAATATGTTTTAACGAGACTCGTAAAAATTCGATCCTAGAATTAAATTACTCTATAATAATGAACGAAACGTTATATGTATGTATGTATATATCCCACTCTCGATAATCACCTCTCCGCACTGACAATTGTATGGCACAATTAAATCGCATTTAGGAACGGAATGCTTCTTCGGCGCTGTAAAGGATTATCCAGCTACCGAGTTAATTTATCACGTTAATCGCCGTTTGATGTTTCGTGCTTAATAATAGACCACGATAATTATCCTCGTCAAATTATATTCGCGGATATTTCGAATTTAAGATGCTTTTTGCGCGTTTGTGGTAATGGCTTATTACGCCGCGATTATTCTACCGACCGCGTATCCGCATCCCGTAATCAAATTAAATCCAGAGAAACGTGCGAGTATTTGTCTTGCCCAGAGTAAACGCCGTTATTCTTGATCCCTCGGTAGTTGTTATGGTTTTTGTCATGCCACGGTGTTCGGTGTCGCCCTCGTGGTTGTTTAAACGAATAATTCAGCACGAACGTTCCTTCAACTTTTTCCATTTTCACGCGGCTCTCGTGTGCAATTTTACTTTTCCACGGTTCTCGCGAATACTTCGTCCTTTATCCTGAGCCTTCGTTTAATTTACTTCGTCATGCGTGGCAACGTTAAAGTCCATCCGATATACACTCTGACGTTTTATTATCCCGATCCCGAAGTTATCTTCCAAAATTGCTTTTTCCCTTATGCGACGCGTAATTTCCTTTTTTTTTCCCTTTCTCCTACTCGACGATCAATTACAGTCTCGTCCCACGAGCGCACGAAGTCTCAAAAGGTATGACAAGTTAATTTTTTTTCCACGCAAACAGGAAAATCTCGATTTTGGTTGTCATACTCGGACGTTTACGCAAAGTGGATGGTTTCATGGAAGCTTTTCTATTTTTGTATTCCATGTACGCTTGTAACGCGCGGTACAGGGACTGGCTGATGGAACGCGACGCGGCCAATCACGTGAAAGCTTCGCGAAAAAAGAATTAGGTTTGTGTCGTGGATGATACTTTTATCGTGATATGGCAAATACCGTACGAATGACAGCCGAAATTAATGGACGTACGATTCATTTTCTTATGGGAACGGTGCTACGTACTTTGATATTTACCTTAACCTTCGTAACACAATTCTGGTACCAATTCCTCTTATTATCATTTCAGTATTTTTATTGGTATTAAACTATGTTTGGGTACAAGTGAAAACTGAGAAATTGAAAATGAGAGTAAAAATCAGTTGTTGAAGTAATGGATTACAAAAGAAAAAAATGTTCGTGTGGGGTCATTCATCATCCCTGTTACTAACGTAAGGTTAAAAATATTCTTTGGCCTTGTACATCGGTTGTTTCGAATGGCACTGACAGTTCACAGCACCGGTACAATGAAACGCTATAAAAATATCACCGCGCGTCACAAAATTCGCGGTAACCCAAGAGATCGATCGTCCGAGGTACCGGTTTCTCTGAAAAAAACCGGCGCGTTGAATTGCCGCTTAATATTCGTATTAAAAAATGATAGAAGAAGGATTCGCAAAAAAGCGTTAATCGCGCGACGATACTTTCAGAGGTACTATTCAATTCTTCGCCGTAATCGAATTTTTTTTGTCCCCCGAAATCCTTTTGACTCGTCGCTCATCATTCCGCGACGCACGTGCACCCGTCACTAACGATCAGAGCTTTTAATCAAACAAAACGTCCGGGTTGACAGACGTGTAAACATAGGGCCGCGAATAAATCGTCGAAAAATAAACGGCGGCCCAGAAATATCGGTGTTACCCCCCTCTGGCCTGATTTCACCTGTTTTTTTTTTATTTTTTTCCGCACCTCCATTTCCACCTCCTTTTTTTTCACTCGTTTTCAAACGAACGAAAAATTCTCGCGCACGCGAAACGATTTTTCTTCCCTCGTTATAAAGATACGATTTTTTTTTCCCCTCCCCCGATAAATCCTTTGATCCGTGAACGCGCTGAAATTGAAATTTTGTTGCTCGACGGAGCATACGTGGCTATATATTAATATATACTCTCGAATAGCTTATGTTTGGTAAATGCACTTGTATCGTTTGCGCATGACTTATGTGGCTTTACTGTGTACTGACGTGGGTTTGGGTACAACGAGAATACGTGGCTCTAATCTCGCTCTTCCACTAGAATATTTACGTACTCGTGTTGTTTATCAGTGACAAAATGATAAATTATATGTATCAAGGATAAATGATAAGCGATATTTATCAGGGACACATGATAAATGATATTTATCGGGGTTAAATTACTACGGAACGTTTCGTTCTTCCTCTGATATCGACGCACTAGCGCTATAAGATACCGTCGACAGAATTCAGAGATCTAACCCTTTGACTACGGCAGACTTTGAGACGTGCCGACCGTACCAGGCGGTAGGAATTCAGTCGCGACTCTCAGTTGGAATGCAATTTTTCGTTGCATTTCTGAGAAAATCAAAATAAAACACTGAATTCCACGATATTAAATCAATATTATTTATTTATTCTTATGCATTGTCGTCTGCATTGTTAGTGCCTATATTAAAAATTAGACGTCAACTCTAACCTATTTTTATCATATTTTATAGTTGATAAAATAATCTGGTCGCCGATAGGCGCCCACGGTACCACAACGGCAACTTTTCTCGGCGCCTTTAGACGGCGACGGTAGTCAAAGGGTTAACGAAGACATCGATTATACTCGACCGACGGTTCCAAGAATAATCCCGCAAAAATCGGTGATTTCGCGGAACGCCGTGGAACCTTAATCCCCGTTCACAGTGATTCGCTCTGCGCTTACCCTCGAGTTCCATTGGATCGCTGCGAGTTTTACAGTCGCGAGAGACGGTAGGGTGCAAGAACCAGAGTAAAAAAGAGAAGGGAAACGGTGCTGGAACGAAAGAGGAGACAGACGGGTAAGGAAGCGAGACGACGGTTTCGTGGGAACGATGTACCTGGGTTAGTCGAAACAAAGCCGCAAGCCTCGGCGACCGCGAAACTTAACACCGGGCGCGGAATTCAGACGGAGAAACGGTGTAGGGAAGTAGTGGTTGATGGAAGGAGAGAGAAAGCGAGAGAGAGAGAGAGATAGAGAGTGAGGGAGAGGCTCGGTCGTGTAAACGTAGGACAAACAGAAAAAAAAAGAGGAATGTCGGAGAATTCTTCGCCGAGGCGAAAGAAAAGGTAAAAGGAGAGAAGAAGAGGGGCAGGTAACTGGCGCGGTGCGCTGCGGGCATTTCGCGGATGGGCAGTGGTTTACTCTCGAATTAGGCCGATAAACCGATAGGCAGTTTCACTACTGTATCATTTTCGCACTTTACGCGCCATCGCTTTGATGGAAATCACAACGCTCACGCGGTGGATAACGATTTTCCACTCCTCCTCGCCGAACGACGCGTTGACGTTTATGTTGTTTTCAGGTTTATTTTTTATATAACCGACGATCCTCGGTCCTTCCATCCTCGGAGACGAGGTCCTCCGAACTTTCTTCTCGTTTTGTGCCGAGATGAGTTTTAAATAGGAGGTTCGCGACAAAGGTGACGCGAGAGGAGGGGAAGAAGTAAATTAGGTCGTTATGGTTTTTAAGCAGTTCCTTCGTCGTTCGGAGGGTACGCATTTTTTAAAGAAATCTCGTTACATGGTAATGGTTTCGCGTATACGCTCTTGCAGGCGCTTCGAAAGGATCAATCTCGAATCACTGATTTCCGGATACCTCGAAAGCATTCGGAAAGTTTCACGATCGTTGAGTATTTTGTTCCAAAGGACGCGCGAGAGGGTAACCGAATTTAATGCGTAACATGGGACGCGAATCTACTGTAATGTAATCGTCGTATTCGACGTTCTATGGGGGAAAAAAAAAATATCAAAGCGTAAGCTCGCGCGAACGAAGCGGTCGGAATCGTAAAAAATTGTTGGACAACTTTTAGCGATGCGGAAAACTGCATCCGTCACATTTTTTCCACGTCAAATGCGAGCCAATTACGCGGGATACGTGTTGACTGAAAATAATTATGTTTGACGAGCAGGTGGCGGCGGCCATTTTTTTCCAGCCGTCAATACGAGCGGCCTTTTTTTTTTTATTTCTCGCAGCTGACCATAAAAGAGACACGTTCGTTCGGTCACCGCGAAATCTCGTTTGCGCGTCGCTTAATTTTAGTACTGCTCGAACGATGCGCGCACGCATCGACGTGATTGATAATATCAAAGACAATCAACGTCGTTTCTTCGTTAAAAACCGCGTTGCGCGTAATTATTTTAATGATCGCGAGTTTAACGGTATTTCATCTTTTACTTACCTTTTTTTTAACTAGCCCCATGCGGAAAGTTTATAAAACAACAGTTTCGAATTCAAACGAGACCAGGATGTTGGTTTCAAAAATCAACTCGATCGTCTGATTAAAAAATTGAGTTTGTTGATTATCACGCCTTGAGCGTCAGTGGAATAACAATCGCTCAAAATAATTGCTTATTTTCGTTCGCGTATTCGGGTATGCGCGAAATTTCACTACCATGGCCGTAAATATATTCGTCAGCCGACGATTCTCGTGAAAAATCGTCGTGGATTCGGCTCGCGATGAAAATGGCTTTCCGTGGCAGAGCAATAATTTCTTCATCAAAATTCGACGACATAATTCGTTCTGTGCCCATCTGCCCCAACAATTGGTCCCCTTCAAAACCAGGAATACCAGTTTGCAGCGGCGACGGCTCGACGATTTTCGCGTTCCATCGTTCGGCGTTATCCGCGATTTATTTCGCGCCAACGAAAATCGAAACGCGGTTCGAAAATTCAAGATTCTATGTCGATTAGAAGAACGTCATTTTCGGTGCGCCGTGGAGGACTTCGAGTACCATTCATCGTCTGAATATTCATCGTGAGACTCGACGCGGTTAACGGCTTAAAATGCAATCGTGGTATTCCCCGATTAGATGAAATTCCTTTTTCCAGCAGGTAAAAGAAAGGGGAGCTAAAATATACGAAGCAAAGATTTCGAATTACTCTCGCGATCCATTGTTTTCTTGAATATTCATCGAGATCCCCGACGCACCGAAGCTTTTATTATACCACTTTCCGTACCGATTGAAATGAATTATAAAGAGGAGGTAGCCCGAAGTACGGTTAACCTTCGCTCGCCACTTTTACGTTTGCTCGCTTGCGTTGTCTCGCTGATAAAAAGAGTGAAGGAGAAAAGGGAGAGAGCGAGAGAGGAGAGGAAAAGTTGAAGTCGATCGGGTTACATCAAACGACGCATCCGCGTAGCGACGTAGAAAAGTGATCGATAGATCACACGATTCGATCTAAAGTGACCCACTACGACCATGATAATCTGAACAGTGGAGCCCGCGGTGCACGTACGTGCGGACACGAGGGAATTGTTCAGTGGTCGCGCGGGCTGAACGCTTAGCCTAACAGGCTTAGCGGTTAATTGGATCTCGATCGAGCGTACAAAGTCGTACGTACGGTACGTTACGGCTCTGCAGATTTCGATTGTTACGGATGTAGGCGAGGTGGTACTTCGATCTCGCGAGTTGGAATGACGCGTAACACGAGAGATGGATTTCGGGGGTAATCGCGGGGTCGATCGTTTTGGACGGTTTTCCGAACATGGAACGCGCGATGTTGTACGGGACGTTGGTTTGAAAATTTGCTGTCTGAATCGTCTCGTAAAGATTTCAAGACTTTAAGAGCGATGGAAAGTGATCCTGTTTTGTATATGTTTATTTGGCATTTTCAGAGTTGTTAACATTTTTTTTTCGAAGATTTTTCACTCTACCGGAACTACTTTTGTGTGGATAATTTTTGATCGGGCTTTGCATTAAAAATATGAATTTCTGTTTGATAAAATGAAAGAAAGAAGCTTACAAATGATCAAGGAATAAAAGAATAATGGGGCAGTTATATTTAGATCTTGAAACCGTGAAACTTTTGTCACTCAACATCTTTCTGGAAAATCTGTCGTTCTCAAGATATCTAAATTTGAAATTGTCAGACGAATATCTTGTACGAAAAAATGTATTTCCCGAATTTATGAAAATATTTACGAAAAATTCAATAATCGTTTTTGTCATTTTTAAATACAGTAGCTCTCGCAAATATTCGGGCATTAAAAATTGTCTCGTAACTTTTTAACAAAATGCACCGACAACGATGAAAATTGTTCGTTAGCTCAGTTAAAAAGTTTTGCTAGTTGTCGCGCTTAACCGAACGTTCGAAAATTGCGATTCGAAAGTTACGACCAATTCGCAAAATTTTGTATGCCAAAGCGAGACGAAAACATGAAGCGCCCCGTTGCAAAATCTCCTTAATCTGTATACACTCTAAAAATTTCATACGGTTTAATAAATTCGCGGAGGACTTTTCAATTTTTATAAGTGAAAAAAGAACGGGCAATTTCCCACCAAACTTCAAAACACCGGTTAAGTACTGTTTGTTTCAGATTAGATTTAGTTTCAGATTTCACTTAGCACATTTTTTTCGGTCGGCGCTAATGGTATTTTTATCATTTTGTAACCCTCTTAGTTAAACCACCACAAGTTGAACTGCTCTACTCGACAAAATTAAATATCTTCGAAACCCTGTAACTTTATACGATAACAAAAATTCTAGAGCATTCTGTCTAGGCTCATTTTAAAGAGCGAGGCTTCGAATCCAAATGAAAATTTACATTTACGACGATAAACGTTTCAAGAAACTTTCGTTCAAAATATAGAATCGCATAACATACGGAACACTGCGCATAGATCGTTACAGGAATGAATCTGGATCAACGCGAAAAGTTACGTACGGCGTACCATATGGCCGCGCGCACCGACTAATTTCGCGGTGGTTAGTTTTACGATCGCAAGTTAATGCGCTACGTGTCCCCGGCGCGAGTACGAGCCTTGATTGCGTCGCTGAGTCATTGACAGTCGTGGAAATTTATAGTTGGTGGATCGATGTGATTTTTTTCCCTACCGGGTAAACGGGTCAGCTCTGTGTAGTAATCCGTTTTTGTGCGAACAATCACGCGTTCCAGAGTTCCCCCGAGGGAGATTTACAACGCATTCGATCGTCCGTCGAAGGGAGGGAACTAACGCGCGGAAGGCTCGAATAGACTTTTATGCGTCGGATGCGCGAAGAAAGACATCGATGGAAAACCGTCGATGATTATTCAACGCGCATCTGCCGTTCGCGAGTGCGAACTCGATGCACGGCGCAAACACCGAGGCAATGTTCGACGACGGGAGAGCACGGAAATACAATCGCTAGGAATTCTTTGAATAAGACTCTCGCGTCTCGTGTCCTTCAACGCTAGTTTAAAGTATACCTGTTTTTACTGGACCAATTGAAATTAGTGGTAATTTATAGCATGGAAAAAAATTATTTTTTATTTATTCATATTTTTCTGTTTTTATATCATTAAGAAGCGTATACATAATATTATACATATTTATGTCACGTGGAATATAAATAATTGGGCATTATTCATAATTCCCGTAACACGTGTTACGGGCAATGTGAATAACAACACGATCCTGGCTTGAATATCCCTTTGGGCACTTTTTAAATTGCCCGGGCATTATAAATAATGCCCAATTATTTACATTACCCGTAACATTTATACTACTTAGAATTACATGTTTTTCATATTTACAAATGGTAAGTTTAAATGAAAGTTTAAAACCGGTCAAAATGTCTGCTTTGGTAGTTTCTCCCGATACGACCGTGTCTCCCGCGAGAATACACATTTCCGTTGTACGGATACTCGAATGGAGAGAGCTTGTAACGTTCGATACTCTGTCGCAAAACCCTTATACATATGTACACAACGAAACAGTCGCGGAGAACGGTCACTCTCGAACGAGTAGTCAGGCGGTTGCACTTGTCATTAACGACAACCTCGAAGAGTTACACTGCAAAATCTTTAACGTCGCCCTCGACGGATACAAATATTCAAGAAAATTCTAATATACTCTCAGAAAAGTGTCGTCGGTACGAGTAAGTACCCGCCAATTCCTATCTCGTGTTAAAACTCACCACCGGATTTACCGTCGCGTACCGAAGCAGGCTGCATATAACTTTTCATGCAAATACCACTTTATCTCATCCATCAAACTGTACGTTAAGGGGGTCATGGAAACGATGATTCGGCTCATTCGACGTTACCGCCGCGGTATCACCCCACGACGGGGTAGGCGTCACCTCGGTAAGATTATTTGCATGGAAAGAGCTTGTTACCGAGCGTGTAATTTCGCGAAACTTTTATCGAGGCTGGTGGATGTCCTGGGGGGCTGAGGGACGAGGTCGGGGGTGTGACGGCGGACGAAGGAGGGGGGAGGGGGGGAGGCAGAAAGCCACGTGCACGTGCCCCAAGGTAACCCATCTCCCCGCTGTAATAATGTCGGCAGCATACGACAGTCGCGACGTAATTAAAGAGAGGCGCCGCGCAAACGTTTTCTGCTTGCTGCCCACGCCGTGGCCATTAAACGTTTTCTTTTTCGCCAGCTGACGCTCCTTCATTGTGGGATACGTCGGGATGGCTTGTACGTACCTAAGCCTCCTCCTCCATAAACGAAGAAACGAGAGTGTACTTTGTTCACGGTGAAGCTTGCGCACCTTCGCGTTTTCCTTCTCACTCTCGTCGTCCCTCGTACCCCCCCGCCACCCCTCCCACGGGAATATAGAATTTTCAGTTAATTTCCATTAACGGCGCGAGAAAACTTTGAGTTATTTAAGTTGGCGGCAGGCGGTCTCTATCCACGTAAGAGAGGAACTGTCATTTCGGTCACGTTTGAAAGTACGACGCGAACGAACCGTTCGGTCTTTCCTCGCAGGCGCTCCTGCACGTTTCGTTTTGTCGATTAAGCTCGGCAGCGTTCACCGTTTTATTATTCGACGGCGGTTAACGTCGAAGACGTCGTTTTTTCAAAGGAATTTCGAAATTAGACGTGAATGCAAAGGAGGCGACGTCCCCGTATTCTGAATTTCACTGGGGAGTTTAGTTTTCGATTCGTGATTCCAAAAAGATGGGGATGTCGTTAGTGTGGAAAAAAAAAATACGGTTTTCACGTAGGTATCTTTACGTGCCGTCGAAGAATGCGATGATATCGGTTTCAACGGTTGAATGGTATTCTCGTGTGCGCGTATGTGAGTTTTCTGCGACGAGATACTGTTCTGAACGTTGCGAGATAAAGAATGGAAGAGAGTGAGTAATCCGGCAGTCAGAGAGTAGCACTCGTCTTGACAGTGTCGAGTTTTATTAACCTTTCGTTGGTAACGCTATTCTCACATGAATTCTTATTATTATGGTTTCAATAATTTTAATTGTGTTAAAGTATTTTTGGATGCAAGTGAAAACTGAGAAACGGGAAATGGGTGGAAAGATCAGTTATTGAAGTAATTGGTACACGCCGTCTTTTGATGATCGAAGAAAAAAAATTTCCGAGTGGGGTTACTTATGACCCCTGTTATTAAAAATACATAACGATTGTAAGGTTAATAAAGGTTCAATTTTTTATTTCGAACTATCCTTGATACCCGCGCGATCTTATTGGTAATATAAAATCCCCTCAATAGTATCCTGGGTATACCGGGAGGCTATAATCCCTAGAATCGTTTGTTACTCACGCTCTCGTACTGTCTTTTTCTCGAATCTTAGAGCTTAGCTTTAGCGTAGCATTTAAAATTCATGAAACGCCTGTTATCAGCTTTCTAGGCGACTGAATTGTCCACCGAGTCTGCTTACATTAAAAAAAAAAAAAGAATTATCAAACGTGTAATTTATCGATCCGGAAAACAAGCATGTACCGTACATCTGGGATTAACTCGATTTGATCGAAACTCATAGTCCTATGAGAATGACGTACACGAACGTACAACGGTAGTTTCGAGTTAACGATCGAGTAATAGCGATTCGTTGTAATGGTACCGCGAGCTTCGATCCACCGCTTGGCGAGTTCGTAATGCGCAATTCGTAAACGCATTACTTGCCTCGGTGGATCGTTCAAGACTTTTCTCATTCGTGCAGCGCGTACGGGTACCGACGACGGTCAGAGAAGTTCCGTTCCTGCCACCGATTTTATATCGCCGCCCTTTTGCGCCGCAATGAACATAAGAAAAACGTTGCGCGGCGTACGATCGTCCGAGCGTTAAGCGCAAAAAGCACTTATCGGCGAACTCTCGTTCCGGGTTATTTCGATTAAATGTGTACGCTCCGGGTACAATGTATTCTCGTGTGCGATGGGAAAATGGGAAGTAGCGAAGTTAAAATTCAATTCCTGTATGCTCGCCTAGATATTATCGTAACGCCGTCGGGAGCGTTGCTGCATCGCGGAGACTTTAAAAAATTTGAGTAACTACCCTTATTTACATACACGTATTATACGCATGAAGAAAAGTTTCCCGAGTGACCTCTCGACTCATGAAGGAAATCTCGCGTGCGCCTCCCCTCAGTTACCCATGACCGCTTTCCTAGTCAATTGTCTTCAAAACTAGCTTTACCAATGTTTTACCAAAAAACCGTACTACCCGTGGACGAGAAATTTATCTCGCGACGGACGAAACCCTCCCAATTTTTCTCACCCAAGAGAGGATTCGTGGAAATTTCATAATCCCATCTTCCTTCACCCAGCGATACCTCCTCCTTCTGCGCCCCTTTACGTAATCGAAATCCAATACCTGCTCTGTCTTATTATCGCACCGTCGCGTCGTTCTCGTACGGCGTCGTCGAGGTAACAAAGTTCCTGAAAGTAAGTTCCTCTCCGCGGAATGGCAGGACTTAATTAGAAGTACGACGTTTAGCGCAGACTTGCCAGCTTTCTCCCGTTAATCAAATCTCGGGGCGAGTAACTAATGCCGGGAACGAGTAGGTTGCCGCAGAAATTGGACTGATCCCAATACAAACGGCCCCGCTCCCTCCCCACCCCCCCCTGTAGTTGCCTAAGTAAACGAGTTCCTTGGTGCCGGAGCGATCGGCTAAGGGTTCCTTCCGTCGGGGTCGCCATCGGTGGTGTTGTGTTTGCGAGTTCAGATTCCACTTGGGAAGCCACCGATAAACCACCGAGGCTCGCCCTATTTCCCTTTGTGCTGCCCCCCTTTGCCCCGTTTCCTCTTTTCTTCTCTGATCCTTCGCCGGCTTCTTCGAGGAAGAAGCCTCCCCCGTGGGTAGGTCCGAAAGGGGGATGGGGGGGGAACGAGAGCGTGACGTCGCTGGAGACAAACAATTTTCTACTTTGCGCGAAAAAGAAGGTTGACAAGGGGTTGGGGAGGGGGAGGGGGGAGAACGTCCTATCGTTTATGGATTGAATAATATCGCTCGGATTGAACTGACTTTTTGGACATCGGTAAAAGATGAATGGTCTCTCAGGATGGATAATTCAAATGTACAAAAGTTTCTTTGATAACCATATATTGTCTTTTTTCCTTATCGATCTTCAGGTTGGGTCTTGGGTAGCCAGTTTCCCAAGGGGAAGAGATTTAACGCACCGTGCCACGGTATACGCGTACACGTGGTACGTTGAAATGGTGTGTCCGCGGGACAGAGGATTTTGGTACCGGAGTATGTGTGCGGGAAACAAACATCGCAGGACATTTTAATACCGCTTTGGATCCTCCAGGTTTGGCCAGCAATTTCAGTGCTATCCGGGAAATCTCTCCCGGTGGTTCCCAGTCCCGTGGATCCATGTCCTACTTTCCTTTGAACCCTTTCGGTACCTCCCCGCCCCCCCCCCCCCCCCCTTCTATCCTCCTTCGTCCGCTCCATCGGTTTGCTTTGCAGAGACTAAAGAGACTCTCCGACGGCATCGGACAAGAAATAAGTTTACAGTCTTATTTACCTTATTTACCGTGGGACAAGGACTACCTTGTCGACGCATCAAAGGGAAATTAATGGGATCCGAGGTAGACATAAATCACTCGTAGTCGAGAGAGGGAGCGTTGTACGTGCGAATCTCGTAGGAAAGCACAAAAGCCAAGGTATTCGCGAGATCCCAAATAATCGTATCATCGGAGAGTTGCTCGGAATTTCGCAGATGTTTCGCGAAATCTCGGCGCGTCGCTTATCCCTTGGTTCTTCTCGCGTCAGGGGCTATAATCCACGTTCTCCCCCCCACCCCTCTACCAGGACCCGCTCGAAATTATCTTTCTTATTTGCCAGTTACTTCCTCCCGCTCGCAGGGCGCATTAATAAAACAAATTGGGAAAGCCGGACCTCCGCAACTTTTCGCGGCTTAATGCCCTCCCTCTCCTCTGCCTACTGCTCCTTTCGTTTCTCCACGGGCGAAGCGAGTGGCAAGAGTAACGAGAAATGTAAAACTTCTCAAAGGCCGTCTCCTCCACTCCGCAAACATTTCGAACGAAAATATCAAGCGACAGTTCAACGGAATAATTAATTGGCCCATTTGGAGCAGCTCATTTCCAGGGTTAGTAGGAATTCCATTTTGCGTTTGCCGCGCCGACAGAAGGCACGGGGTTTGAGGGAAGAAAAGAGATAGAAATGGATGGAGGGTTGAAGGTCTGGGGTGGGTGGCATGGGAAACCTCGTCTTGGGAAGAAAGTTAAGGATGAGAGAGAGAGAGAGAGAGGCGGTAGGTGGGCCGAGGACTAATGAAAACTTTCCCTATCTTTTTATATTCAGCGAGCGTCGTGAAGGGACGTAATCAGCCTTAATTCGGAAGGACGTCACTAATTTCTTCGGCAACAAAGTGGCAGGGAATGTTTGTAAGAATCGCGTTAAGATTCCGGCGACACGGTGAAAAGTTCCGTCGATATTGATGTAGCGGTCGTCGACTCGCATAATCTTTCGCACCGCGCTGCTACCCCCGGGAAGCAGGATAGCGAAAAATAAAGCAGCCGGAAACACGCGAGGCACCCTCGAGGGTGGTTCGCGCGATAGGGTGAACGGAGCGGGGAGGGGGGGAGGGGAGAATTAATTCTCTGCCACCAACGGAGTTCGGTATTAATTAAAAGTTTCCAAAACGTAATGCTACCCGTCGCTAGATCGCGATCTAAGATAATGTTACGGGTAAATGGGACTTAAGTAACGATGTAGCACGCCGATAAGAACTGGCGCAAAAATTTTCGTCCGGAACGTACCGAGATATCGTGGCCGACGATCCTGACGGTCTCGGGGAGAACGTGTTAACGTGCTTCGCGTTATCGTTACAATTTTCGCAATTGCATTTTCTCTTTTCCGTGCGGTGGGCAATTTGGGTATTATTTTGAATTTAAATCGTGATTCGCCGAATTTGCGGTTCTATCAGGAATTAAATAAATTTAAAATTTGTATTGCTTTAAAGGAGGAAACACTTATAAATCGCATGTTTTTCTAGGAATTCTTTTTCTCTGAAACTACCGGATAGACTGATTTGAAATTTTATATGCCCCTCATTGACAATAATAACTATAAAGTCCAATGTTTTTCGCAAATATTAATTTATATCCCTCAGAGTTGAATCGACCGCACGATCGGATCTCGTTAATTCTATAAGAGTACGTTATTGCCTAAACTCTTGCAATATTATTTCAAATTGAGTACACGTGTATACGTATATCTCGTTACGTGAAACTTGCTTCTTCCGATTTTAATCTTTTCAACGCAGAGGGGCAGAAGCAAAAAAAAAACCACACACACACACACCCATCGGGTCTTTGACGAGGGAAAAAGAGAAAGGGACAGAAGTCATCTTGACGTAACGAGCTTGTCACGCCATTGCTTAAGAGTTTCGTGTAGACATATCAGACTGGAAAGAAGCGTGAAAAATGACCCAGAGCCGAGAACGGCTGCGCATAAAGCTTTGGGATATCGCTGTGCTCACAAAACGTATGATCGATGAGCCCAGGCGAATCCCTTGAAAATGCGCTTACTGCGACAGAAACCTACGAATGAGAGCTTATGGTCCCTGCATCTCGGGTTGGCCTTTGACTCGTAACTTTCTCCCGTATCTCGAGATCTCGATTTGGTTCCCAATGTCAGTTCGGACGGCTCGAAGTTCTTTGATTCCGGCGGAATCTTCTTTTGAAAATATTTATCGGTTGCTATCAAAGGGCGCCACGTACGTTAAATCGATAAATCATAGCTCACCGGACGGTAGGAGATCGAACTTTTAGGTTTAAAAAGTAAGAATAATCAGTTTGTTTGTCACTCAAACGTTTGTAAGGTAACTACGTTAACACCCGTCGAATATATCTCCAGGAAACAGCTGATATGGCAATATCAGACGATCGTTTGCGTTTAACTTAACGCGTTGACCGCCACGCCCATTTTATGTATTTCTCTCTGGAGGTCGCGATAAAATTTTCAGTACTCTATATACGTTACAGCGGAGAATCTAGTTTTTGTAAAATATAATGTAGCGATCAAAATTTTTTAATATGAAACCGTGCACGTGTCATTGCGTGATGTTCTTATTTACGTTATTCCGAACAACTAATTAAACTGGAACAATTATACGTTGTATGTATACATCTTTCCGTCTCTCATCATCGAATCAAATTAAGCGATACAAAATTTAACCAGACGCAATGAACCATTTTTCCAATTGCGCATTAAACTCTCAGCGTTTAAATTATACGTGTGCACGCTTTTTCCCAGTAGTCATTTATTCTATAAACAGCCGGAACGACCTCTGATTACTCGCAACTCGATAGTCATCACAAAAATGAACAACGTTAACGACGATGATAGTTCCCTTATCCGCGAATCTCCAATGAACTTCTTCCGGTCATCGAACCCAAACTTCCTCGAAATAAAATAAATAAACGATCGAGAATAAAGTGCACTTAAACGACCAGGTGTCCCTTTATCAATCGACGATACCAAAAGCAAATTCGATTAGCGAGACGACAGATCGAACCTTATTGAATCACCATTCGCGGTGGTCTTTGTTATCGGCCGAAGATTCGATTTCTTTCTTCGAACCGCGTCTTTTCTCGTTTGGCGGCGGAGCGAAAACATCTGCCGGTACAGTTCAATTTGATCGGTAATGACCCCGATGATCGGGCAGGATAAGAGATCCTCGTGACGGATTCAGTTTCTTTTCTCCATCCGTTTCCATTCCTCTTTTCTTCCTCTCGGTCTTGCCCGGTCGACCGAGAGAGGATCAAAAGATCGCAGAAAGGCGAGCCGCCGCGTTCGCATTCTGACCGGCGCGAAGTCGATTTCGTGTAAATTAACGGCCACCGATGGTAATCGATGCGGAAAGTTCGCAAAGTAATTATCGGTCTCGCGCATTCCAACCGAGGTGGCAACGCTACGTTACAGATTCCACGGATTGCCCTCGATAACCGGGAAATGAGTTCTGGGGCTACCTGAAACTCAAACTCGTAATATAAAATACGAATAACGGGTCAAACGCGCGTTTCTGAAACTAATCGTACTCTTCCACCGTATCTATATCTATATCGCCGGTGGAGAAATTAATGTCGCGCGGACAGACGCGTACGCCGAACGACTTGAAATTGCACGGTAAATCGATTCTTTTATAAACGATATCGCGATGCGCGTGGAGAGCACGTCGGACGGGTGATTGCGCGGAAGAAAATGGTTGCGTGCCACGGGTTAATAAAAAACTATCGGGAAATTAAATATTTCACAGTGGTATGCACTGTCGTGTTTTCAGCTCAAAGCTATCGATCCTCGGATGGAAAGCAAAAAAGAAACGAATAGGTGAAAATGAATTGCGCCCATCGTTACGCGTACGCGGTATACGGATTTGAATTCGACTAAAAAACATTTGGTTAGAACGAGAAAAAAAAGAATTCCCCCCCCCCCCTGTCCCTCACGTGACTTCGATTTATCACAGTTCAGCCCCATTCCGCTAGGCAAAGTGACTAATTCTGATTAGCTCCCAAGCGATCCAAGTATATCCAATTACAGCGTCGCTCGCATGTCGCTCCGTTCGTCCGCCTTAATCCTGCGGAATAATTTGCCTCCGTGGCCTGTCATGTGCCGTAACCGACAGTGAAATACAGGTAGCTCGCACACGCAAAGGTGCGCGCGTGTATCCGTATACACGTACGGTTGCCGCATTCGCATGAAACGGGGAGTTATGGCCTTATAAATTCGGGCGGAACCAACGAATCAATTAACCCGCGGGAGCCAGTTCGTTAAATGATTTCTCTGCAATTAAGTCGATACACGGCATACCTCGTCGTTCCCCGGCGCGGTGCGCTTCTTTTTCTCATTTATTATATTTTTTATACTTTTAATTCGTTTTTTTTTCTTTTTTTTTTTTTAGAAACGAATTCATCCAATCATCGACGCCGAGCGAAAGATAATAAAATCAGTAATTAAACGAGCTCGCGTACCGATTGACGTGCACGGCACGCAAGAATCGTTTGTGATGTTCTCGCGACGATATCGCGACGTTAATGGCGGCGGGGCAGAGATTTGAATTAACCGGTAGCCACGCGTCCCGTTATTTTAATAACCGGGGTTTTTTTTTTTGGTGAAAGGATATCGATCGGCGATGGACGTTATCGGCATCGACTAATGAAAAAAAGGGGTTTATAACGCGACACACGGTAGACGTAATATTAATTCGCGGTCAGTACCGCGGTACGATCGTTTCACGCTGCAAATTATATATCCTGGACGAAGGGGCGCAGAAATTGGCCCGCGTTCGTATCCTTTAGCATCGACAGCTTTTTTTACGATCCTCCACCTTCTCCTCGTTCGTGCCGATCACGCTTTCTAATCCGCTCGGGATCGATCCAAGACGCGATAAAGCCCCGTACGATCGACGTTTCCTATCGTTCGATCATCGTCGGTGCTCCCCCCCTCCGCCGTCTCGTGCGTTAGCGCTGGGTAAAAGCACAAAAGGGAGATAGTCCTTCTAGTTTTGTTTAAAAGATCTACCGGTAGAGAAAGAGAGAGAGAGAGAGAGAGAGAGAGAGAGAGAAAAGAAGGGAGACGCTGACGGTTTGTACCGCGCTTCGACGTCCGTTCCGGCGCGTTTATCAGCATTGTCGTTGCCGCGCGTCGAAACTCGATGCCTCTAGTAATGGTCGATCATCGGCGAGAGGTGAAAAGGGTTTTCGATTGTCGACGACTATGACTCGGGACAATGGGCCCCGGCACTCGGACGAATCGCCTTTTAATCTCTCGCTCGTACCGTGCCGCCCTTTTTGCCAACGACCGAGTGCCCGACGTCGAACGAAATGGAGCGTAAAGCCGCGCGCGCGCGACGACGTTCACCGTTCGTTCCGAATTCGCGAACGGAGTCCTTTCGGGCTTTCTGCACGATTTTCGAGGTAGGACGAAAATTTTCTTTTCGTCGGATTCACGGCGTGCAAGCGGGCGACGCCGGGGTTTGTGGCTCCGTTGGGTAAGTACCCTTACCTCGACGCGCCACGGTGACGTCTATGAAATTTTTAAAGCCTGCCTTAACGACCGGAATAAAAGTCGTTGGGGTGTTGGCGCGAATAAATCTGTGATACATGCGTACGCGTCACAGCGGGATCTTGGTTCGAGTTATTAGGAGAATATATTGCGAGTAGGCGGGAACCGATTATCTTTGAAGGATTTGAGTTTAATGTCAGTTTATTTGATCGCGACCTAAAAGTCACGCGAACGGTCTGTGAGATCCGTACGCTGAAATTTTAGTGTTTTTTTTTTTTTTTTTTTTTAACTTAAACTTTTTTAACTAAACTTTTTAAATTTATAATGTTTATAAAGAATATAAATGTTGAACCAAATCGAAGACAGGAACCTAAAAACGTTTGAATGGATCTGTCAGATGCAGTGCGACTATCTGTGTGTTAAGAATCAAAGTAAGGACGTAATTTTAATCATAGAATATTTTTTTTAAATGTTACAATGCTCAACATTGCAGTGGGCAATTCAGCCTCGGTTATTTTTTATTTTTATTCAATTATTTTTGTATACAAGTGAAAACTAAGAAACTAAAAATAACGTAAGAAATCACTTATTGAAGCAAGTGGCACACAGCTCTTTTCGCTGATCACAGGAAAAAATATCTCCGAGTGGGATTACTCATCATCCGTATTACTAACGAAAGGTTAAGCAAGGATATTAATTGTCGAATTCTTATGCGTAGAAAATATTCAGATACTAATCGTTCTTACCGAATTACTCACAGAGTTAAAATATCGATATCAATTAAATCTTTTTATTAACACCGATGGGTATTTTGATTCAATCTTACTCGAAGCTACCTATACAATCGATACGCTCTAACACACCGTTGCATCGAACGTGGAGTCTAAAACGCACGAACACGGATGCGCATTCGTGCAAGGTAAACAGTCACCGCTACGTTTATACTCCCCTCGAAAAGTTGCAGCGCGACTTTTTTTTTCTCTCTCGAAAGGGCGAGGACTGTTCCGCAAATGTATTTCACTACGATGGCCGCCATAAAGGTCCTTGTAAACGCAACGAGTACAGTACGCGTTCTCCCGTCGCGCCGAGCACTGTCGAGCGTAAATACGAAGCTTTTTAATGACCCGAACATCGTGTCCCGCGATGCACGTTCAGAATTTACACGAGTGTGATTCGAGTGAGCGCAAGTGCATTTTATACGCGCTCGTTCCGATACTTTTGTCCCCCCCCCCCCCCCCCCCCCCCCCCCCCACCGGTGACATTGGAGTGAACTTAAAGGCTTTTGGAAAGCGAGCGCGCGAGGAAAGTTATTGAAACGGATGCAAGTGGACGTAAATAATACGAATTTCGATTATATCGCTCTCGGTTAATCGGTAGGGGGAAATCTCACTCTCGTTAAAACGTACCTATGGTATTCTTCATACGATCGGGTTTGCGAACGGCGGGCGTAGTCGCGCATCCGTTTAAACGGCGCGTACGAGTTTACTTTAATTAACAGTCTCGGAAATTTTCCCCTTTCTCTCGGCAATTAAGGCGCCGCTTATGTTCGCTTTTTCGTTTAACCTGAGACGAAACGGGTGATACGTAACTACCGCGTATCGCGCGCGTACGTGAACGCAAAGACACGCAAACGAGAGAAAACGCGAAATACCGAAATGCTCGTTTACGTTTTTCGCGTCGACAGAAGCATTGCAGTTACAAAAGCAATTTTAACGAAACCCATCTTTTTTGGAGCATGGGTCAGATACTTTAACGAGCCGATATCGGATGACGATAACCCTAGAACACTGATACTTTTATACCGATTATTTTTTATGTTTTTTTTTATATAATTTAGTTATTGAATAAATATAATTTTAATATATTTATGTACATTTTATGCTATAGGTATCGATTCGACGGATGACTTAAAAAAGATGTAAAAGTAAGGTCAGCGTTCTAGAGTTACACGAGGTATTTCTACGTCGTTTAGGGCGTGGTCGATAATCGAAATGTTTAATAAAAGCATAGGTGACTGCTAATAACCGGACTACGCAAATTATGCCGATTTATATTTTTATAGGAGATCGATAAAGGAGTGGGAGTCGAGTAGAAATTTATTTCGTCTCTCCAAGGCTTTAAATACATATCTTTTTATATCGTACATATTGTACATTCCACCGAAACGACGCGTATACGAATACATTATATATACATTCTACGCGTACTTATCGTATATATTTTATAAAATCCATTCATTCAAAGTCAGAAGGCATGCATTTTACATAAAATTCCAGTTACACCTATGGTTACCGTTTGAGAGAGCAAATTTTCATTCATGCCCCGATCTTTGTATTTGGGTTCAAAAATTCGGTTTATAATACTCTTTTATACCTTCGCGATCCAGAATCCTTCGGTCTAATCAAGATTCACGCTTCCCCTAAACGACGTCGATCGACGATAATTTTTATTTTTTTATCCCAAAGGATATTACGTTCAGGGGAACTCTTACCTTTCCTCCGGCTCGGATACCCAATAACAGTTCATATCCGAAAGACTTTCCTAATTCCCCGCGAAGTGTCTGGAACGGCGTGGATATTCGAATTGCTGCTCGCACGAGAACATTGGCACAGCTTCCGGTGCGGTATAAAGTTGGTAATCCTACCGCACCGCAAACTATATGCGTAAGTAAATCCAATGCTCTCTCTCTCTCTCTCTCCGCTACACTGCCGCCGTTCATCGTCCTCGCGAAAGGATAAAAAAAAAAAAAAGAGAAGGGAATTGAGATCCTTACTGGTTGTATACGTTAACCACGATCCCTCCCGTAGAAGGTTATATACGGAGCGTTAGAGCGGTAACTACCACTAAATCTATAATTTTCTGGAGTATCCCCGATAACTACTTCCGAAACTACTTATATACTTGGTAGATCTTCCGCGGCTGATACGCTCGGAGATAATCGAAACGAGACCAAACGAGAAATAAAGGATACCCGAATGCGGGTTGAAAGTAAAGATAGAGTATTACCGCGGGATTCTCATTCGATGGGAGACGAGAGCAGCACGGTATTAAACCGATTGGGTTGCTTATTTCGTCCGCGTTAAGCAAAATTGAGCGTTAATGGCGGCAATTGGATCGGGACAGTGAAGAAGATCGGGTGTCATTGTTTTGCGAGTCGATCGATAGGTCGATGGGTGCCGGGTTTACTTTACACTCCGTATTTCTCTGGGTGTTGTACAGGTGTTACGGTGGTACTAGAAATTAGTTCGAGTTATGGTAAAAGGGCTTTATTACGAACAACTTTAATTGACGTACCAAATTCGTTTAAAATTGGTTCTACGAATGTTCGAAGTTTGGGTAGTAAAGTACTGTTTTCATTGCACGTGGAAATGATTTAAATGGCGTAGGTAGGTATCTAGCGTTTGGGCAAAACTGTATCTCTCCTTACGCGATACACCGAAATAGTATTTAATTCGCGAGAGTACATTGGATTGCGCAGGGTCAATTAAAATGATCTCTATTCTTTAACGTTGAGAAAGATTCTCTTGCCGTTTCGTTTAAGATTCGATAAGCTCTATTCTCTGTATTACGAGTTAACCCGAACTTGCGAATCGCCTCAAGGAAGGGCGAGATTGATATATCGATATTTACGGTCGATTGAAATATCGATATTAATGACTTTGATGAACCGATTAACGATGAACGATTAACCGAGTAACGAGCGAAGATAATCAATAAAAAAAATACAAGCGATCATTGCCGAGTGTGGCAACTTAAACAAATATTACAAATTTCCCTGAACGATGTGAAAGCTATTCCGGATTATTTGCACAAGCATTATTATATATTTCGAAACACCGTGAATCGTAGCACAGAATTTCGAGAAAACTAGTGCCACGACAGAACAGCACGCGTAATTACGGTACCGCGCACTTGCGGTCGGACAACGCAAACGGCTGATACACCGAAAGGTCAGCGCGCTTATACATAGTCGGCAAACCATACCTTTCGCGCTAACTTAATACCCGAGGAATAGAATTACACCGTCAGGGACCGCGGGTATCTGACTAAAAATTGTTTGTATTAACCCTCTCTACGATCTACAGAAATTATTCCAAGTATCATCGTAACGACCCGCACAGGAGCGCTTGAGCGCTTAAAATTAAAATAATTCCCTCGTTCGTTTACCATAGACACCGAATTCTCATTAAATTAAAAATTGATGGGGGTTTAACCTTTCGAGGTGGTTTTTATAATAATTATGTTTCACGCGGAAACGTTATTCATAGATGTATAAACGAAAGTGCATCCCTTTCTCCGTATAACGGTTAAAAGGAGGATGCTTATTTAACGTGCTCTTGTCCCGCTACGCTGCGCAATTTCATCCGAAAGCACTGCGAGGCCGCAAATACCGCGATGCGTTTTTAATTATACAGGAAGTAATTAAATGATTTAATTAAACGCAAAGTGCTGCCTCAAGATCTTTCCCCGCGTTTTTTTTTTTTTTTTTAATATTCTTTTAAACGCATTAGACGCTCGACCGTGGTGAGATAAATATAAAATTTATCTTTATCTTTTTCCTAGGGTTGTTTATTTTGAAAAACTAACGATCGCGAGAGCGATACCGTTGAATCGTTCCTTTGTCTAACGATAACGGTTGTTCGGTTCGCAACACCGGATAATGGAGTACGGTAAACCCTCGTATAACCCGGATGTTAAGTTTCATAGAAATGCCGCGTTAAGTTCACAAAAGATTGATATCGTAATACCAGGCGATCGAACCGGAAAAGTGTATTTAGATGCCGGAATCTTTTTTTAAGTTGGTAAATAGTAAACACTTATCCAAGGGAAATGTATTTCTATTTGATATTTAAGTCAAAATTAAACCTCGACTGGTGTTGTTGAATCCAGAGTATTTTTAAACGCGTCCATTTAAGGGGAATCAGGACGCATTCGCTATTTTCTATTGTTTTTCCCAAACCGTGCCGCAACTGAGGCGACGAAAATAAGCATTTTCGTAAGCAAGAATATCTGGCGTAATAAAAGAAGCTAGCGGTACGCTCCGGGTCTAAAACAAAAGCCCAAGTCCCAGTGGCGAGGTAAATGGTCGCGGATTAAGCGATCGTGTGCGTTTCGCGTTATGAAAATTGCATCGAAACTTTTTTTCTGTCGACCGAACGATACCGCTGACACTCCAAGATGATCGGCGTACTCACAATTTCCCTCGTTTTCTCAAATTCCGAGTATTTTTTTTTCTCTTGTAGAGATCATACGTGTTGAAAGCAGAGGCCAAGGCCATCGTAAAACTTTCGTAATGTTTACTGCGAAAATGCTAATTTTCAATTGTTTCCCCCTTTTTCTAAAGTATCCACAGGTACAGACACGCATAAAGACGCAACGTAAAGTGTAAATTGATTTCTGATATGGTAATACTGTAATACCAAATATTAAAGGTATCGAAAAGAAATTTGTTATTTTACATAGTAGCTATTTGAGCTGACTTAGTACCCGGACCTGGTGGTGTAACCATCTTCGTAAGTTTTTATGAAAATAGTATACAAGACTTAGAAAAGCGTTGGGATACAGTTGCAAAGAGTGAAGGAAATTACATTTTCAAGAGACAAGGTCTTGTCTCGTGCCAAGTACAAGTACGCGAGAACTATAGTATAATATTCTGTAACAAAAAATCAGGAAAAATACGGTTTTATATTGTTCTACAAAATAATAGATTTCTTTCCGCTACCCATAATACCTACGTCATATTCCAGTTCCAAGGAGAAGGAATTTTTATTTTTACTACAAAATGCGCTGCACTTTTCTTGTTTTGTGCCTTTCATTTTGCAATTCGATTCATGGATGTCACTCAATTTTAAAATACCAGTTTTGCGATTCAGAAATCATTTCTTGATTCACGCTTTTTATTTCGTAGTTTTATTGGAGAGTATTAATAAATATTTGGAAATATTCGGAAACCATCATACCACTTTAGGGTTAAAAATCTGACGGAAGAGAAAGTTTATCATTCACGTGCCAAATGTCCAACACCAGGGAAATTCCCAATGTTCTTTGGGAACATAATAATAGTTCTCGTTCCCGAAGAGCACTGCTCGTGAGTAGTACTCGCTCGGACCTCGAACTGACACAACCTCCAGCGAGAATTAACTTTGTTGCCACGCTTGTTTGTGCCCGATGAGTAGATTACCTATTTACATGATGAACTCGGTCAGTCTCTAGAATTATTTTTCCAACCGAGTCGAAGAAAACGCTGGCGTGTTTTTATAGGTTGACAAATGTCGCCGGTGTTAATTAGAAATTAAATGCTCGATCGAGCATAACATCTATTATCGACTGCGTTAAATGTTAAGGGAAATCTAAAATAAGAGAGCATTAAATCTTGATGTTCGAATAAAACTGTAAATTATTAATTGAATCGGAAATGCGGACCGATCTGCTACCAATTAGTATCCTCCCTCTTCGCGGGATCATCAATTGATTTTTTCACGTAACTCGTCACGTTAATTCCTATCACTGCACCGAAACCGTGGAAAACTTGATTCCGCGCGATCGATTTAATCCTAATACCACCGAGCATAACTGAAAATACCCGAGGTATTCTAAGCGCACGTCGAGATAACGACGTCGAATCTGGTTTCTCAATAAAATACCTTTACGGAAGATATCTCCGCGTAATTAGTGGTCGCGGTTCTCGTTTCCTCGTGTAGACCGGAGTTGCAAAATTGCCGGTAGATATCACGATAGTATTACAAAGGTATACTCTTCTCCCGATTCGGATCTCCGAAAGTCCACATTCTGCGTATCTCGCTGCCATGAGCCTCGAGTAGGTGGTAATTAACCAAAATGGCGGTCCGTTCTTAATCGTTGACAATAAAACGCGACCCAGTTGAAAGCGGAGAGAGTTTTACCTCGAATTCTGAAATTAGGATCCTTGATCCTACCGCGCCCCGCTCGACTTTTATCAACTGTCAATTAAGCGCGGCGAAATTGCCTCCGTGATTTCATTTCGCTATCTCGACGAATCGACAATTTTTTCACCCGTCGAAAACCTGGCCGCTTGTAACATTTGTATTTCGATGCGTGCCCTTTGATCGTTACACGTACGAACAAACGTTTATTCGCGCCATGTGGCTTTTATCGAGCGCCATTTAATATACAGCATGCCATTTCGCAGCGGCTGTTTGTATCGTTTCGTTGGATCGGAACTGTCTTTCGTCTTCGTGAACACTAAAAAATTGCCTTGCAAAATTTCACGCTGACCGTTAATGGTGGCCATACGTTACGTTATAATTGCACTCCGCGAGTATCAAAAACATCCAAAACAATTTGGTCCGCGTTTCACATTTGGAATACCTCTACCGACGCGTGTACAGGTTCAAAATTTGGATTCTACGGCAAACGAATGTATTACATTTTTTTTCTGCACTGCAAATGTCGATTAATTATTCTGTTTCGTTTAAAAACAGAATACGCGAGATATGATTTCTCAGCCAAATTTTACCAAATTTTATGGTAGCAGATTATATTTTCTTCCTACCTATTACTTTCTATTTCCGATAGACTTTCACGGAACACGATTTCCGTTTTAACTCACTTTTTTTATCGCGATAAATCTTGCCCGTACATTTCATTTCGTTCCCCAATTTGCACTTGTACTTTAAATTTTAATCGTCGTACTTCAAAATGAAACGACGAACCGCTTGGGGAAAAAAAAGATCGAGAGAGAATCTTTACGTTTAAAACGCCATCAGAAATTTAAATAGCTCCGAAGAAAGTTATTCAAATTCAGTCGAGCGTTTTGCTTTATCAGATCCGACTCTGATATAAATACTCGCGTTGCTCTCGCTAATTTAGTTCTTAACGACGAAGCTCTTAAAGCGCCGTTCGCGTCCTTATCGTACACCGGTGAAGTAAAATTGCCCGGATCGTCGCAAAGAGGCCCCCATCCAGTTTCCGCGGGAGGCAATAAATCATTTCTGGAATTCCTAGTGCACGCAAAAGAAAGAAAAAAAAAAAAAGAGACAGATATCAGGGACAACTGTTACGGGCGATTCTCAAACACGATCAAGACGAGAGGCGGCCTAGTTAATTGAGACGCGATGCGTACGCGTATATACATGTATACCGACTTCCTCGTTCGCTATACTTCCTGTGGGCGCGGTGCAGGTTCACCGGGTTCTATATCGCCACGGTAACAGCTCGATTAATCCCGACGGTTGTTAACGTCGGAATCGGAGTAATCAGGTCTCAGGGGGTCTCGAAATGTCCCTGTCTCTCTACCCCCTCGATGAGCTGATAAGTGCAACCGCTCCTCTCGTCAGTGCGACGACACTTTGACCTCCGGAATTAAGGACGATGGATAGCTGCCGCATTGATTACCGTTAACCTTTGCTTGAATATGCAGAGAAAGAATCCCCTGCTCCCGCCTTCCTCTGTAACCCCTTCCCCCCCCCCTCTCTCTCTCTCTCTCTCATTCCGTTATACGATTGATAATGCCCACCGACGCGCGAAGCGATTTATCACGGCCATCTATGCGATAGAAATTATTGCGTTACCTCGATGAAAACATTTCGCGGTTTTCGTAATTTCGCGCCAGTGATTTATCTCGAATATACATCATGTATCCCCCGCTACCCAAATTTCCCCCCCAAATGAGCCCGGACGGGGAAAAAAAGGGTTCGCCCTCGAACGTTAATTTCGTCATTTCACTCGCCAATTTGAAAAATAATTCAGACCTCGGGGACAGATGGAACGAGCGAAAAATCGCGAACGGTGTTAATTCCGAACAAAGCGGAAACAGTCGGGACGAGGTTTTTGGGCACCCGGTACCTACGGATTTTGCGAACGAGCAACCGTCAAAGGGCCCACCTAATTTCATTATACCCTTTGACCGTTTATTGCGCCGAAGGGGGGGGCCAAACGGCGAACAACTTTGCTCGGTTCGTTTTCTCTGGCGCGAGCGCTCGCTCTCTCTCACACTCGGGGGCGTCTCGCGTCCCATGCCGGCGCCCCGTCTCTCCGCGATGGTTTCACGTTCGACGCTCGAAGGATGTCGTGACCCGGCAGAGGATTCGGAACCGTCGGCTTTCATAATTCGTCGAACGTCGTCGGTCACGAAAACTCGCGTTATCGAGTTAATTCGCGTGCAACGAGCGCGGCGCTGCGCCGGCACGAATCGTGCACACCGGCCGATTCCGACGAGGGATTTTGCTATTCGGCGGCTACGTGTTTTCCATCGTCGTCGGTCGTGCGATCCTTCTCTCAGGAGCGTATACGTACACGGCGAATATTATGCCACGCGCCGGCCGACGATATGGAAATTTCGTAAACTCCCGACGTGCCTCGCGTATATGGATTCCTTGCGTAACGCGCGTGTCCCGCATATCGTGCGTTTTAGGTTCCTTTCGAGTTTAATGTCTCGATTTTAACGAATTCCGGGTAGAGAGAGAGAGAGAGAGAGAGAGAGAGAGGCAGGTCGGAATATGTGCGCGAAATACGTGGAGCCTGGCCTGAAGTTTGGAATTTGTGTTGACGCAATGGTAATGGAAACGTAGCGCTTATCGTGGAAAAAACGTATGTTTTCTAACTCGACGGCAACGTACTCGGTTCGATGAAAAAATATGGAATTGTCATGTCCGATATCTTTTATTTTTAACGCGTCCGAACTGTCGTTCGTGTTTTCGTTGAAACATATCAAAACCGAGTTCGTCGTGAAAGTGCTTGTAAAAAAATAATTTTACAGTTATCGCGAGTTTTGCGGAAATTTTCCGATTCCCACGACGAATAGAAAGGGAGCGTCTATAATTTTACACCCGATCCACGAACCGTGCGGACGTTTGATCGCGAGGAATTTCGTTGAAAGTTGTCGACGGTCGAACGAAAGTTTTGAAACGTCATTATGCGAGTATACGTATCATTATCCCCGGATCGTCGAAAACGTCCGCTTATACAAATGTGTCGCAATTGTCGAAGGAGATACGTGTATGTCGATTGATTGCGTATCATCAATCTCTCTCTGCCGTGAGAACCGTAGGTCCAGCGATGCGCTCGACGTTGCGACAATCTTGGCGCGAGTAACGAAGATCTATGGTATTGTCTTTTCAAGATATTGCATCGAAACGAAATATCTATTGTGCGTCCCACGTAAGACGTGGTACGGAGGAAGGTGTATTAACGCTTCAGGAATCATCGAGGTGGGTGTTCGCGTCAAGCAGGTACACAATTATCGACCGACACGTTAGAAGGGTAATTAGTAATGTACCTGATATTTTAATTGCCCTCCGTTAACGTCACTCAATATTCCTCGGACTAAAAATATATTAATCGCACATTAATCTTCTCGAATCTCTCGCGCGTCTCGATATTTATCGCTCAATTTATCGTGGGGACGGGACTAGTTTACCAGGTCAAAAAACATCGGTTTTTTTCTCAGACCTTTTGAAAGTTGAATCAAGCGTTTGGAATGTTGTTTCTAGAGATCAGTTTAATATTCCTAAATGGAAATGTAAAACTCAAAACTTTAAACGCACTTTTCTCGAATCAGTTTTTTTTTCGACCGCGTTGATACGATTTCTCGGAAACTACTCGCCCGATTGACTTGGTATTTTAATCAGACATCGAGCCGGCCTTTCTCTAATACAGAGAGCTCGTGTAAAGCTGTTCGAGCAATAGTTATTTTTCTATAAAATACAGAAGGGTCAATTTTTCGTCTAATTTTCGACTTTTCTATTCACTAATATTTTATTGTCTCATTTCTAAATATTATGGAGATATCGTGCCAAAGAGACATACCCATTTTTTACGTTCCCGTAGTCAACGCAACGCGACGCGGCCACACCTGTACATATAAACTCACAAAAATGTCTAAGCTATCTTTGAACGGCAGTAAACGTACCCTTAGTTTGAAATTTATTCATACAACAGTTTTCTTTAAAAAAAATTCAGGAGCTACTTTCCCACGTTTCAAAGTAACATCCTCCCTCCAACCCCATAACAAAAAGTGAACTACCATTGTTCCCCTGACATTAGCTTCCCAGAAAACATATCCTAATTCACAGTGGAAATAGAATTACATCCCCGCAATAATCATCGAGCCACGCGTTTAACCGAAATAATCCCAAGCTGTAATAATAATACCAAACAAACGAATCGAGCGCATCGATCCCGTCGAACGTCAGCTCGATTGGTTATCCTCTCGCGTGGTTCACGTCGCGCCGTTACAACTAAATACGCGCGTACCTCGGGTAGGCTTACGCGAAACACTCGTGAATTCGCCATAGACGTCCGTGGAAATTCTGTGTAGCCCGACCCCATTGCGTTAAGCCATTATATCCATTACGTCGCGAGTATAACCTCTACTCGGCACCGACGACCTCGACTCAATTCAAACGCGAGTGCTCGTTCCACGGTGCAACGATAAGCCGGGCACGGGTGCGCACATTCGATGCATCGCGTGCAGCCGGCAGAGACATGCATGCGGCGTTGCAGTTGCAGTTGTGCCCTCCCTCGTTCCCCACTGGCGCATCCCTCTGCCGCGCCCACCTTTGCCTAGCGTGGAATCGGTATCTTTAACTACCACGTATATAACCGCCTTTGGATGGTAGGATCGTTTATTAATTATGGATGAAGTGCAGGTAGAAGGTAGAAAGGGCAACGGGTGATTTAAACGGTCGGGCATTGATCGAAGAAACGGGCACGGTCTTGTTGTTCGATGCCAGTGAACCCGGTCATTAGGGATGAGTATGAATCGGTTGGAAATGGGATACAGGTGAGCCCGGGATATACGATAGTTTTAATCGGTCATTCGTGATAATAAATGAAAATGAAAGCTGATCCATGATTTATTACCGTGGCGCGGAATGTTTCGTAAGGAACCGAATGCACGTATTGTACTTTGAGAAAGGAGCAACGACGAGAGAGAAAAGCTACCGTAGTATATTTTCGTTTTGTCAACGATGGAGAGAGATAAAAATATATATAACTTTATGGCGGTTCGTTATTAGAGATGATTATGAATCGTTTGGAATTGGGATACAGGTGAGTCGAGATATACGATAGTTTTAATCGTCATTTCGCGAATCGATAATGGAAGCGATCCATGGTTCATTATCGTACAGGGAATATTTTGCAAGGAATCAAAAGCACGATTACATTTCGAGAAACGAACAACAAAGTGAGAGAAGAGTCACAGAATATATTTTGCTTTCATTAACCGCGGCTCTTATTTATATTAGGTACTTATCAACAGGAAAAGGGAAGAAAAGTAAAAAAAAAGGGCGACACCGCAAATCAAATAAACGCGAGTCTCATTATCGTTAATCCTCCGTACGTTTCCATTTTCTGCTCTTTCCGTTTTCCTAACGCAATTCCGTTATCCTGCGCAACGTTCTCCAGAGGGAGAGACCCCTTCGTTTCTCGCGGTCACGTAAGAATTTTCTTTGGTCAAAGACACAACGTTGGCTCGCTAATGTGCGATTAAAACTCCTCTCGTTCATTCTCGTATTACCGCTAATACGCTTAACGACACACAGAGCATGTAACGTACGGACGCGGTGTAACGTTATTTATGGATCAAGATCTCGCACGCGGTTCGTCAAGGTGTACGTACGGTCAACGTTCCTCGTCGAGCCTAAAACACCTGGATTTGCGTTCACGTGGGCGTGTTCGACCGCCACGGTGGAAACACTTATGCACGCTCGGTTCATTAGAGCCCAGTGGAAATACGGCCATATAATCCCCCTTGGGTTCTGCAATTGTTTCCCCGCTTAATTGCCTTATCGAGCCGCCGCGGTACCGAATTACCCCGGCCTCTCCGACGTTGCGTTACAAACCGCCATAAAAGTCCGGCAAGTGGCCGGCATACCCGCGTTCGATTTCTTCCTTCCAAAGATGGTAAGAATACCGGCAATTCTCTTTGAACTGCGGCAGGTACCGAGCTGTGCCCCCCCACCTCCGTGATAACGAAGAGAGATGCATTCCTCGTGATTAGAATTCACGTGTGTTTGTATAATGTCGTGGGAGGTCCTTAGTTGGCTGTTACGACGTCGAACTTTACGGTGACTGCGCGGCAAACGTGCAAATTATCGAGCCTCTCCTAAATATTTCGAGATACATCGGCGCACGTTAAACGAATATTACCGTTTAGAAACAGCCGCGACGACCATTTTTACCCTTCGAAACTTTCAATCTCACGTATCAATCGCGTAGTCGAATTATCTGTGTTTCCGCTTTAATATCCTCGATCGTGATCCTCTCGAAATTCATTCGAAAAACGAATCGTGAGATATATAAAATAAAAGATTGAAAGGGGCACGGTAATTAAAAGTCTCAATGTTCGATAGTCGCATGTTATCCGGTAAATCGTTACGACGACAAATGCACAGTTTAGTTTTTTCCCCCCATTTTTGTCTTCCAGAGAGATCTAATATCACCGTTAAACGGAACGCCAATAACGAATTCGACCCGCGTGGACGAACCCCGGTGAAATTTCGTTTCGTCGTAATATTATCGCTGCGAAAATCCAGGAAATTCCTCGAGTTCGATCAGCCGCCGCAAGTTTGACACCTGCTGAACATAATCCGACATAATCCCCAACGCCCCACGATATAGAGCGGGTAAGGTGGTGCGCCAGGTGGTGTCCAGCTTCCATAGAAACTCGGTACAGAATACCATGTAGAGAACTCGTACGGGAATATCTCTGCGCGAAAACTGGCGGTCGGCCATCGCGCGAGATTCTCGTTCGGCCGCAGTCACGAGCCCCCCCCCCCCCCCCCTCCCCCCCGTGGATGATTTACGCGCTTCCAATAGCTGGCGATTCCGCATTACCGCGAACCCACCTACGCGATAATCGAAAACCGCCATCCCCAAAATAAGCTCGGATTACTTCCCGTGCTTCTAGAATATTTGACAATGGTCGGACCGCGGGAATGTTGATTGTTAAACGAAATGGACCGCGGTGATTATATTTGCTTCGACGCAACGGAAATAGTTCCGTTCGCGTAAAAGCTTATGCTAAAGTGGCCTTAAAGATATTTAGGATATACAGTGTGTCGTCGAGGAGGTATTTTTTAGCCCTCGGACCTGTCCTCGGGTCGAACGAGACCCACGCCGCGGCGGGTCATCGGTGACCCCGGCACCGTAACCGCAGAGTTCATAGCTAACCGATTTGAGTTGGGAAATTGAAAGCGCGCGCAATATCGTACATTCCGCGTTGCATCAATCGTTTCGTTAATAAAATTCGATTCGTCTCGTCGAACGACGTTATCGTACGTGCGACGAAGCGCGTAACTGTGTTTTATATTATCTCGTTTTTACAAATCAGCTCATTGATTTCCGCTTAACCACAGGGGGCCATTTAGTCCGTGAACTTTAACCCGATTCGACGTTCCAATTCTACGGTTTTCGTTTTTCGTCCAGCGTTTCCGATGCTACACCCTAGCTCGTAGCTTACGACGGGTCTTAACTATCGCGGAGCGTATTTCTCCTTAAAGCCATTTTAAATTACCCCTTCGTTCTCTTTTGAGGCGGGTTCTTAATTGTTGGAAAGAACCGTCTCTCCGCGCGGAATCCCAATCTTTATTGCTTTTACCAGTTAGACTCTTTAACGGCGAAACGTAGCGAAACGAAGTTAACGGGCTGCTACGTCAAAAAAAGAATTAACAATTATGGCCGCCGAGCTGTTAGCGCACGCCAAACTTCTCGTTTCCAATTAATCTCGCTAACAATAATTACCACCCTGGTCTTTACACCATCGATTCCGAGAAAGTTCTTTTGTGGCGTATTAGATCTTCAAAAAGAACGTACGTGAGTTTCCGAACACTGTGTAACGCGGTTGTATCGGACTTTCTTCCTCGTCCTACTCTCTCTCCCTCCCTCTCTCATTCCTCTCTCACGTCCCTTTTCTTGCGCGCGTAGAACCGTCGACCGAGAGCTTATTTTTCGAGTCCCCGGCGAGGATTCGTCCTATTTTATCTCGTTACTTTTGGCTCGTTCCTCGAGTGCTCTCGAATGTGCGCCGAAGCGTGGCTGAAAAAGTAATCCGAGATAAATGAAAGCGGGCCGGACTATAGACGCGAGGCAAGATATCAGGGGACATCACGTTCTGGTCATCAGTACTGGAACCACTTCCGGACCCTTTGTCAGCACTCCAATTAGTCGGAAGTACGGTAACGACATCGACCGTGATAGAACTGCCCGATGCATCGAAACTCTCTGTCCGCGCTCTTCTTCCTTCTTTTTTTTTTTTTTTTATTTATTTTTCCTTCCTTTTTCTGGATATTTCAACCGTCCCTTTTATTCCTTGTTTTTCTTCCGCCCGCATTGTACTAACTTCGTATCCAAGTTTTAGCGACAAATCGCTTTTTCCGAAAGTGACAATGGCCGTACGTTTGGTTTCGTCGACGCCCGTCCAATGCATTTTTGACGAAACAAAGGGAAACAAATCACGTCGTTGGTGTTCCTGGAACGGGTGAAAATGGTAGAAATTCGAAAACCCCTCTTTCCCGTAGAAATATAACGGTTTTCCGGTATGAGGGAGGAGGGGGGGGGTGTAGTTTTTCATAGATCGCCGTGATGTTTTCAAGCGAATGTTTTAAGCCCTGGCAAATATTTGGTTACGAACGCGCGAAATAAACTCGCGAACGTATCCACGATACACGGACGCAAGAAACGCGGTTTCTAGCTTAATAAATTACCGGTACATCGGTAAATCCGCTACTCGATATTCGTATTTATTCTTCGTTAACGCCGGTCTCGTACCAACGGTGATACTTCACGGGCAATTAAACCGTGAATCGTTGCGTAAAATAACAAATCATCGTCGGGGGCTGTTCCGGACGTCTAAATACCATTGCCATCGTCGTAGTTCGAAGGGTAACGGCCAATCGCGCTACGCGTATGCAGATGCAAACGCGCGTGTACGCGCGCGCGCAAGTCGTTTTGCCGCAACAACTTTCGTCGGCTGAAATTCCGCGGCGCAAAGCCGCAAGACCTCGGTTAAGGTCTGCTTAAGGCGCACCTAGTTAAGGTAACGCTATTATCGATTCATAGACGGAGTTACGTAACTGCGAAGGGTCTGGGGGAAACCGCCTCGTCGAGCTCCTTACGTAACCGGAAATTCCGCATGCGATAATCGCGGCTTCGGTTTGTAATTTGGACGGAGCCGGGCAATTTCAAGCGATAAATCACACACACGAGCGAGCGCGGGCGGCATTAAACGTTTCGACGTGTTGGGGGATAAAAATTATGGTACGCCGGTCGGGTTGAGGGGGGGGGGGGAGGGGGTGGAAATTATGCCTCGCGCTTCAAACCGGGCTCTCGAGTAATCGATTTCATTTAGGAGCGTAATCACGGAAATAATTTCTTCGTTAGACGATGTAACCGTGTTTTGTGCTGTTATTACACGTGTCGCGTAATTTCTAGTTGTTTTTCGGTCGTTGCGAGTCGACGTTTCTATATCGCGGTCTGATGAGAAACGTCAGTGTTGTTTAATAATATTTTCGAAAGGAGCTACTTAATTTTATTGAGAAATACAATTTACTCGAAGAGCGCTGTTCGTTAAGAACTGATGCGTACATAGTTGGTTTTGTTTATCTCGATTTTTTTGTTTGCTTGTTAGTTTGCCGGAATGAAATCTTGAAATCATTTTGTAACCTACTTCTACCGATCCGAATTCATTGAAATTTAGCGCACGCCCGTATTTGATATGACAATACAGTATTTCATAAGATTTGAGTTGAATAACCCAGGATTCTTAAATTATTAGTTAATTATATGCGCAGACGGCCTGAATGACAACGCGAACAATTGTTCCTGCATCAGAGTGTAAAACAGTTTCTCGTGACATTTCGCATGATCAGTTATTGATAATTTTCACAATCAGCAACATTTTTGTAATTAGATCTTTCGAAAGAATACCTTCTCCAAATCGATGCTTTGTATGTCGTAATTCGAACATCACTCGTGACGTGCAAATCAATTTTGTCAACCTTCACTTTGTTTCTCTAACTTAAAAACAAATTTATATCTTCGGCCAACCATAATCGGTCGGTCTTACGAGAACGACGTCTCGTTTACTTAATCATTTATTACCCCTTTCGCGACGCTACTCATCATTCGAAATTGTCCATTTTCATTGGGGAGATGGCGCATAAACTTAACGCTCCTTTAACGTTAGCGAATTCCAGCCGTTTTATTGGGAAAGCTACACGATAATAAAATTTCGGCAATATCCAACCGTAGAACTCGTTCGAAACACCAAGCTCGCCCGTTCAGTCGTTAAATCGGAAATGAGTTCTTAACCTGGACGCACCTTGTCCGATAGTAGCTGCAGCAACTTTTCTATTTTCCTTTCTTCTCCTTCTCACCCCTCAAAGTAATTCCATTTTTAGTACGCAGGAGCCGTCAGTTGCACGTGCTTCGCACTTCAATATCATCTTTTAAGAAGGGAAAGTTTATCTTCCGCGCCGTTCCTCGCTTTTCTTTATCGGGGGGCTAATTGTAACGAAATTAATGAGAATAAACTTTATCGAAATGGGATTGCGTTCAATGTGTAATGCGGGTAATAGATAAGTCACCCGATAAGTGAATAATGGTAAGAAAATCGATCGGTAAATATTAGCGAGCAACCCGATAACTAAATAACAGTGAGCAATCTAATAAATAAATATTAGTAAGCAATCCGATAAGTAAATAAGAGTGAACAATTCGATAAGCAAAAAATAAGTGAGCTACCCAATAAATAACTAATAGTGAATAATTCAACAAGTAAATAATGGTAAGCTACCCCTTAAGTAAATAACGGTGAATAATTTGGGATGTAAATAATCGCAATCAACTCGATAAATAAATAATAGTAAGCAACCCGCTGAGCAAACAATAGTGAGAAACTCGATAAGCAAATAATAGTACCTACATACCCCTGTTGCCAGCGCGATTGATACATTTGCCGCAGGAACAAATGGAAATTTAACGTTTTTCGAGGGGAACGAGAGTGTGTTTACCATAGGAATCGTCTTCTCGGGGGGTAATCGAGAGAAATGGGGGAGGTTGTGTAGCGGGTTGCGGCACGCATGCAAATCAGACGGTATATGTTCGGATAAATGGATACGGATATCCCGGCGATAGCATTTGCCTCCTTCGAAACGTCCCTTTTTATTCGTTCCGAGCAAGAATCGCGTAATCGAGGTTACAATTAGGAATTGCATTGTCGCTTATACGATTTTAGCTGTACGTCAGTTTATCATTCCCACTTTACCATCACCGCGCTATTCTTACGGAATAAATCGCGCGTCGTATGTTTCCTTATCTCCGTCGTATTTCGGCATAATAAATGAGACATCGCGCGCAATAGTTTCTCGTTTCCCTGATATTCTCAGGTAATAAATCGGATATCAAGTAACGTACCTTACAACTTACGTTCAAAGCGCGCATCGTCGCCTCGCTCAGCAACGCCAGATCCACTTGAAATTCGGAATTTCCAATCGCAATCTCGAAACGCAATATCTTCGCATTGTTCAAATTTGTCGGATAAAAAAGAAACTCTCTCCCGACTGGAGCCGCGTAATAAATTCGAATTTCTTTAGACGAATAAGAAAATCATATTCGGGTAAGTACTTCAACGGTACCGTGTGATCCCGTCTTATCCTATCCTGACTCGCGGAACGTGAAAAGAAAAAAGGAAAAAGAGAAGAGAGGGGAGGTGGAGGGGGGGGGGGGGTGAAACCCGGGAGAGATTTATTCGTTACGCGCACACGAAGCTCGGGCACGTGAAGCATCTGCCTCGTATACGGGTGTCAACGGAGTCGGAAGAATCCTACTTCCTTTTTCCTTTACCGGGAGCCCACGAAACTCTCCGGCACCATTGCTGTCTGCCGTGGGTGCTATCCTTGTGTAACTGATTCGCATGAATAAATTCTCACCTTACGCGACCGAGGATCCTCGAGGTGTACGATAAATAGAAAGTGTCCGGGTTTTTGCGTCCTCCGGCATCCATTTGCAATTTTCCGTCTCTGATTTTGCAATTCTTCCGTCTTCTCATAGTGGCCATCGCGGGTCCGTGAATTCAGCTAAATTGCTGGCAATCACAGTCCAGTTGTTCGTTGTGTAATGCACAGCTGTTATCTCGCTTTAAAAATATTTTAATGGCGACGGGATAAATAGAAATGTGAGGGATTTAAGTCGAAGTGTACGTGCACTTGTTTTATTATAATGGTATATAATTATACGTAATTATTTTAGTTTATGGCTCCGTATAGGTACGTATTTCATATATAGAGATGAAATCTGTAATCCTGCCGTTTAATGCAAAAGAGGTGTGAGTGAACAGAAGTTGAATACCGGATAATGAGGGACGAAGCAAAAGTTCTGTAATAATACAGTAATGTCGAGGAACGTTACATCCCTTTCATGCAAGTGCCTGTAAAGTATAACTTAAGACAATAATTCCGTTTTCCAGCGAAAATCGAAATATGTAATACGTAATACTCATATTCCATAATTTGTTTACTCGCGCATCTTTTTTTTCGATCCTTTCTCGAATGAAAATTCCTTACCCGCCTTGTCATTTAACGAGATACTAATAAAGCTAACTCATATCACTCCAGCGCAAAACACAACAAAGATAAAGCTCCCCGTACACGGTATTACATCAAATAAGTAAACAATTCATTTACACCACCTTTGCGCCAAGCGATTCAATTAAAAAACCATGCAACGTCGCAAAATGTCCACAACGTGGCTTTTAATATTCCATTAATGCGTACAAACTTTCCCTTCTCGTACGACGAAGATTATTTACGAATGCATAGCAGGATTAAAAAAAAAAGTATATGAAGTCACGACTTTCGTCGCTAGCCGTTCTCCCCCCTGTATACAAAATTGCACGTAGAGCGAGTATGAAAGTAAAATTCATTTCACCGAAACCCAACTGGCCCCTTACGTATAAAATCTACATCGAAATTTATTCGAGACAGTGTCCAACGTTATTCGGCCGTATTTATAAAATCTCGTGCGCGACGTCGCGTAAGCCTTTTCTCCGTTCGCGAGACGTTATTCCCGGAATCTATTATCCGGCTTCTTCATGGTGAAAGATGGCAAGGGAACATCCTTCCCAGCAAGTGCCATGAATAGGCACGGACAAAAGAGTCCGACCTACCCTTCTTCTTCAGGCAAATCCAAGGGACGTGTCATCGTCCGCTCGCACGACTGATTTGCGGGGATAAATCTTTCCCGGAGACTCGCAAAATCCACCGGAGTAGGTAGAGAATCCAACCCCTCGCCCCTTTTTTTTTATTCCCTCATAGATCCGTGGGATCTTGCGGATCTTATCTTACTTCTGCTAGTCAGGCCATTCGCGACGATGGACTTAAATTGAAAAAGAATGGAGCTGATCTCGAGTTAATTCGCTTGAGAATAATATTTGGAACGATGTTAGACGTTTTATACCTTTTGCGCGTATTACGCGAAGGTCGGTGGATGCGTTAATCTTCTGTACGGCACTGGGTATTAGCTCGTTGGGAGAATGTGAATCGTGGTACGGATTAACCGGGTTTTATTGTTTTATTTTATCATAATCGATTGTACCGAGGTATCGTACCGGGGCGAAGTTTATTGTTGTGAGTGAAAAATATCAATTCTATGTACAATAAACGTGGTGCTTCGGTGGATAGGATTTGGAATGCAAATTGGAAAGGTTATTGAGATCTGTAAAATTAGAAGATTCTATTTGTACGTAACTTCGAGCAGTTTAGAGAGAAATTTACATTACTGGAAATATTGTATTAACGTGGCAAATAGCGCAAATCATCATTTCCAAAGGACGTGAAGTGACATTGATAAAAACAAGATTTCATTTTTCCAATACATTTATTCTACAACCGTTGTACAGTTATTCTTCCGCGATCTAAAATACCAAACGACTGCTCTCTAATCCTGTGTACCGTTTTACAACATCTATTATTCCAAATTTGATAAATATCGAGTGACTTATGCGTCATAGAGTAAGCGCGTAATACGTGAAACGTGTGAGAGTGCGCGTCGTAAATGTCCAGGAAAATACTTAAGAATAATATTTCCATCTTCGCCAGATACGCAAGAACGACATTCGTTCTATCTTTACCAACAGTTGTCTCGTAAATTGTTAGTTTGTTTTACCCGGTAGGTGCGAGAACGCCGATAGTCAAAAGCGATCTTGTCGTTTATAGTTCGTAATTTGTTTCGCCATCGCCGATGATATAGCCAACGCGAAGCGTTTCGACAATAAAATTACAGCGAACAGATGCAACGGAGAAATTGACGAGAGAAATCTGCTTCGCGCTATTTCTGCGAGCCAGGGAAGTGCCTCTCATTCAAATTCTGAAGCAAAGTGAAATCAATTAATGGTCGAACAATCTGGCGTGCCTCTCTCTTCTGCCTCATTGTCTTAATTATCTGACGATGATCGGAAAGCATTCCAGTGTTTCGATCGACCATAATATTCCATCGTTACGAAGTTTACCGAATTTGATTGAATACTATGTCGGACTTTATTATCGATAAGTTACTTACGAAATTATTACGAAAACTATTTCTGCGGCTTCTCCAAAATTCAATTGTATCAGGTCCTGATGTTAGATTACATACATTTTTATAAAGGGTGCCTTTATTTCTCACCCAAAATGTATGTTTCTACAATACTTTATTTTGCGAAAGAAATTTCGAACACCTTGTACATTCTCTTCTAACGTACTCTGTACGCAAACACTAATAACAATTAGACCGATTCTTACTAAAAATAGAATATCAGTCTTTATTATACAAACTAACATCAGCATTAACAATTCGCTATCCGAGACTAGATCAGGGATATAAACTGAAAAACATTTTATACAATTTCAACGACGCGGTACGGAGCTTTATCGTAAGCTTACATAATATTTACCGGTAGAAAAAGTAATAACGTACGCGAGGTACTTACATTGATCGCGATTCGTCCGTGCAAATCTTCCGAGGAAGCGAGAGAGAGAGAGAGAGGGAGAGAACGACGCATCGCTGAAAGCTGGGACGAGCCACTTTAAAGGGCCACCCAAGAAATAGGAGTGGTCGGAACAGTAGCTTCTTAGCTGGACACGATCCTCTTCATCTGTCAGCTTAACCACCTTTCATGTTTCATCTCCTTATACGAGATACGCTCGTACAATCCCATCGTAAACGGTGCGCAACATTGGCGAATTATATGAAGAAAAGAAAGTGCGATGTCTTCCGCGTCAATGGATATTGTTTGGCAAATTCTTTTCCGTGTTTGCGTTCCATAGCGCGACGGTAGATTCGGCGGAGTCAAGTATTCGGTGATACGGACCTGAATTAAGGCTGATACAACGAGGGATGCTAATTTATCGCCGACAATACTTTTGCAGGAATTTCGTTGTGTGTTTATGCCTCTCGTCGACGAGCTTTTGCCGCGCTGAAACTTCGTAGGAACACGTATTGTCTTACTAATTACAGAGTTCTGAAGCAAAATAATGTTGCGTTAAATGGGAGGCACTTGGGAAAATATTTCGCAGTTTCTTACTCCGAAACACGCAGACTTGTGTAATACGTTACCGCGATTCGGGGGCTTAGGTTTAACCCTAGGATAGTGTGATGACAGTTTTTTGCCTCTTCAGTGTGTTTATAGTTTGTAGTTTAACCTTTATTGAAATTTAATTTCACAACAACTCGTTTATATAGGAATAACATTATTTAAAAAAATATATTTTTTGTGCACATTTCAAAAAAAAACTTAGTATCACACAAAATCTAATCCCGTGGGGTTTAATAATAAACGAATAACGCGTTCGTTGTACAAGGGGATCAAACTAGTTTGTTAGCGAATCCATACACGAACAATCGAACGCTCCGTACACGGGACGGTAAATTGTTTATAATCCTTCATTCCACATTCTTTCGCGTATGTTACTCGAGAGCGTAAAAAGTAAACGAGTGATTATTGTACTCGAGGAAGATTATACGAGAATAATAATAACGAATAATACGCTTCTCGTTACGAGTTGGCAGGTTAATGAGAGTGAGTCGTACGTCAAGCAGTTCTCCTCGCGTCCTTTTGTGCGCAAGGATTAAACCGACGTGAAGTTAGGAAACACACCTGTAAAACCCGCGTGGACACGCGGCGAGTTAACCAGCGCGTTACGTCTATGTTACAAGCGTTTGCGCGTCACGGATTTGTTCGCGCGGACACGTTATGCGTGTAAATGGATGAAATACTACGAGTTTAGAAGTCTTTCGCGCGTTATGGCGTGGCACGCGGACGCGCGTTAAACCGGTCGCACATTACCTACGTGTACCGAGCTTAAAGGGAATCCGTACGGGTCAGCCGTTTTCTATTGTTTCTTCTGAATAACGCGGTACAATGCGTGAGATGCGGAAATGAGGAAAATAACTAAAGCTTTGATGTCTACGCGCTTCGTGCAAACATTCTTTGGTACAGCTGTGGTATGCTTTTGCCCGAATTCCTATCGTCTGGTGCTGGCACTTTCGTCGTTCGTAGTAGAATTAGAATCACGGAAATTACGAATTAACCGGTTGAGTGGCAAGGGGCCGTGATCGCGCTTCTTCCGTTCCGTGCCTAAAAATGTCAGTCAGTTGAGCCAATGGAATTGAATGGACTGTGCGCTATCGGATTTTGTCTGTGAACTCGTTAAGCTGTATCTAGACGCTCGGTCTTGTCGTCGGTTTTGCGCGACGTGCAAGACTGACGACAAGACTGACGAAACTTGTGTGGCTCCGTTTGTGTGCAAGTCGGTCGATTTACCGTCCACACGCTCAGTCTTGTCTGTCGGTCTTGCATGATCGTGCCAGATTTGACAGACAAGATTGAGCGCGTAGACGCAGCTTTAACGTTGCTACTCAGCGAGGCTGTACTTAATCCTAAGTTAGGCGCTTCAATTTTTGTTATGTTCGTTGGGCATGTGTAAGACAACTGTCAGTCATCACTTGATTATTGATTAAAAGTGGAAATAATGAGCATTTGTTACTTGAACGAGAGGTACTAGAGATAAAGCAGGCCTAAATTGCATTAGATAAAATCAATCTAATTTTAAAGTCAACTGGGTGACGCCTGTTAAACTGAAAATGAGAGGAAAAATCAGTTATTGAAGCAATTGACACACACCACCTCCTTTCGATGATCATACAAAAAAGATTTCCAAGTGGAATTACACATCACCCCTATTACCAACGGAAGGTTAATGTTTTTTCGGCCCAGAACGAAAGAAAAGCGCGGTCGCACCACTGCCATTTTTCCACCGAACTTTCACAAAGGTCCATGGCACTCAAACGTTCGAGTCTCGCACAGCGCGGTCGCGCTGTTCAAATTCTATGTCGAAAAAACCTGCCGTATTTGACCATTATGGACACGCGACGGTGTACCGAGCTTCCGCCAAAGCGAGCACACTAAACTTTACCAATAAGCGTCAGTCGCATCGTTACTAATCCAACGATGCACATCCGATCGCTCTGCCAATAGCGAAACATTTATCGCGTTGCTTAGATCTGCTCGATATAACCAATGCCATCGTGTTTTCTCGTTTGTAATAATGCAATACGATGCACCTTTCTGACAGTGAGAATAACTGAGTGGTTAAACCTCGCGCGCGGGGTTGATCAAATTCGCGGGAAAAGCTTGGTACCATTGATAGAGTCGTCCGAAATCGGACAAACGAGAATGGAACCGAATTCTCCCGTATTTCGTTCACGTTTCGCGTTCCCGTTCGACGCCCGTTCTCCTATCCTCCCGCGCACAGTGTGATTTCTTTATCGAGAGCTCGAAAGTCGTTCCGTTGGTATTTTGTCGATTGTCGTAGCGGTACATTTTAATCTTTTTTTCCGCCCTCCTTTCCTTCCTTTTTTTTTCTTTTTTTTGTGCTACCTGCGACGACCGTGATGGCCGGTGATCGGTAGGAAGAGGGGAAATAAACGACACGGTCAGTTGACGAGCCTGAATGCCTGGAAAATTGGAAGGCAGACTTTTCGATTTTCCACCGTCGAACGTTCTCGATATATCCCCTTTTCTATCTTCCCATAAACCGTTGATGGCTCCATTTTTTGTCTGACTTCGGGGGAGGGGGGGAAAAACATCGATTATTGCCGAGACCGTGCGCGTTTTTCCCCGTAGTTGCAATTTGCGTAGATGAGAAACATTAATCGGGAAAAGAGTGGTGGGTACATTATTAAATTTGGTTTAAATTTTACAACCTACGTAATGGACGTTACGCCGCTCCCCCGTTGCTCGTACTTTAAACCCCGGGTATACACTTATTTTAAAACTTTACACCGGACGCGGAGTACTTAATCTCGCGCGTTACATTTTCAATTTGCATCGTCCATTTTTAAGCGCTACGCGTTATCAGAGTTTCGCAAATTTTAATGTTCCCGTTAGTACTCCGTGGTCATTCCAAGTGAGGCTTTTGCAATTTAAAAACTGCAACTTAGAGCCATCGGACGTACCTTCGCCATCGTCCATGTACCTACGTTCGTACGCGAAAGCGTCGGGTACCGAAAAATGTATCAAAAGACGGGAGTGCATTTCGCGGATAATTAAGAACGGGGAAACTGGGTCAAAAAAGAAAGGGAGACGTTTTTCAATTTTCCGATTTAACGATCCTCGTGGGCCGGGGCCGCGGTTCGGATACATACGCTCCTTCTTTGTTCCGATTGTCCTGCATCTCGCATAAATTTTTTTATCGTTTCCCTTTTTGGTACACGTCCAACCGTCCCGTCGGAAACCACGGTAAAATCAATTTAGCTGCGGTGGAAACGTATTTGTCCGCGATACTTTTAATTAACGGTGGTACCACTGGCAGGATCAGGTGACTTTAATTGGCACGAGACCCGAACACGAGATGGGTGGAAGAGCGCGCAACGTACTCGATATTACGCTGGAATAAACTTGCCGATCTCGACCCGTAATGACGCGTATGTGTGAGCGCGCGCGTGTGTGTATCTAACATGTATGCACGTATATCTAAAATTAGGAATGACACACACGCGCAGACCTCGACGCAAAGAATTATGGATGAACCTGTACGCGGACACCGTCGTAAACCGGCACACGTATCAAATTAAAGATGACCCCCTCACATGGGTTTCCACGTTCCTTTACAAAGAGAAACGTTTTAATAATAATTCACGGTACACGTTTTTAGCGTTTCGCCGAATTAACTGGGTGTAACAGGTTCGAATTCCACGTTTTCCGTTCTGCCCAATGCGTGTTAAGTATTCTCGTATCGCTTGGAGTTTGTTAATAATATTTAATTTCAAAGCGATCCTTTTAGCCTCCGATTTCGTAACATATTTTTCTTTAATTTCAACGTTAGAGCGATCAAACGATTCTAGGTAGACTATTTTTATTTAAACGATCGTTACCGCCATGTGCGATAGATTTTGTGAAAAAAAGAATTGTAGTGACAAAAGTTTCAGTTCAGCACCATTTGAAATGTGAATTGTCGTTCGTCTACTGCATCGCTGGAATGGAAAAAAAATGCCAGCGTCCGTCGTTGCAGTGTAAAAGCCACAATGTTAGTGTCGAGTGACACGGAACACCTCGCCATAGTATGAACGCTGAATATTTTACTTAAAACCATACAAAAGTAATAAAACAGTTGTTGCAAATATTGGCGATATTGAAAACTGCTTCTGACTCTGACACACGACCCGCGCGCGTATTTTTTATTTTAGCCGTTAACGGACGTCGCTGAAGCCAACGACGAAGCGACAGGGCCGTATGCTCGAAAACACGGCGGTACGTCGAGAGTACGTTATAATCACACTGTAAAGATGACCCGTCGATTAACGATCGCGATGACATTTCAAGATAGCCAGCTGCTACACAGTTTTCAGGTATTTCTCGACTCCCAGCGTTATTCCTTTGGTATCGAACTGTACGCTCGAGTATCGAACCTCGTCGATCTGCAAAACTTTATTTTCATTGCTAAAACGTCTAAACGAGAAACTAAGTCCCCTTCCGAAACGCTTATGTACCATTTTTGCTGTTTAATTTGAAATCGTAGTGAAACTAAAATATATTCGGGGGGATTTTTAAAGAGGAAACACAAAACTGGTTTCTGTATTATTTCTTTAATAATTAGAGCCACGAACCATTGAAATATATATTTATTAACCTTTCGTCAGTAACAGGAGTGACGAGTAACCCCACTGGAAAATTGTTTTTCCTGTGATCATCGAAAGGAGGTGTGTACCAATTGCTTCAATAACTGATTTTCCCTTCCATTTCCAGTTTCTCAGTTTTCACTAGTATCCAAAAGTAATTTAACACAAATCCAAATGTTGAAACAATAATAAGAACATTGGTATCAGAATTATGTTACCAACGAAAGTTAAAATATAATATACTCCTGCTCACTTCGTCGTTGGAAGACAATTTACATATACATTTTTCAAAAAGACCACAACCAGCTGGTTAACTGGTCAACTCGATAAATAAAAAAACAAACTATCGTGTCACGATCCCATAATAATTGTTCGACAGCAGCGACACAATCTCTCCGCCATATTCTCGCATAAGTTTTCCGCAAACAATAACGAGCACGCCCCGGTCATGCTCGCAATCTTTTTGATTTTCCTCGGAACCGACGAACGGGGCCCGGGCGAACCGAGACAATTCTCCATGTCCGGCAAAATTACACGAAGGAACTGTTGCACGGTACGGCCAACGTACCACGAGTCCCCCTTGCAATAGGTGGTACGTGTAGCACGTGTCACGTCAGACGTGCACTATCAATCACACGCGAGAAACACGTTTCTCGGAAGCCCGGCACGCTCGTGTCCTCCATACACACCGGGAGCACGGAATCTCGGCAGCAAAACTGATGTGAGCGGCGTGCATGCACGCGATGCAACCGGGGGAAAAAAAAAAAAAGAAAGGTTCGCGGATTAGACGTCGCGAACTGTCGAATGCGAGTGCCGTTCCGTTCGCGACGTCTTAATGCCACTCAATATTTTCCTATGAACTTCCAGGTGAGTTCGATGAACCGTTGCAGAGGTGAGAGACGCCGCGGTAGCTAATTGGATGTTATAACCGTTTTATTCGCCTTTTGGCCCGCGGTTGATAGCGAATCGCAGCGAACGAATGGAAATCGTCGGGGCAGATTTATGGGGTGGAAAGCGTTTTAGAATCTCGTTTCGTCGTGGAGGGAATTTTGGGTAACGAGACTTGCGCTAACGAACAGCCGTGCGAATAAATAAAAGTGTTTTCTCGACGAGCGGGAGAGATTGAGGCGAGAGTAGTTTGGAAAGGAGCATCTACTCCAATGCTGTACGAAGAATCGTTGCCCCTTGGTAATTTTGGCTGGGAGTGTACTCTGAGGGAGTCACTTTTCTTAAAACTCCGGCAATTAGCGTTTGTCTTCCAACAACGGGTGGTTTTAGCTCGCAGTTCCGCGCGACGCTCGTAAACATAATTTGCGAAATTTTGAGAAAAAGAATTTTGTGCTCTAACGACAATATCAGCGCTGTGGATTAATCGTATATATCTAGAATATGTAAACGACGCGACGTTCCGAGTAACGTGTAAAAGTTAACGTTTATTATCATCGCGTGGAATAATTCCTGAAACGGGAGCGGTAATGATATTTTTATCAAGAGCACGATAGTTGTGAGGCGAAACTTTGATCGTTAAATATGCAGGTACGATTCTCCGAAAAGGAGAACGAGTATTTAAAGCCCGAGGTAAAGCTCTTTGTCAATCGTCGACCGAATGGAAACCATAAAGTTGCATCTACGCGGAACGATGACCTTTCCAACTTTTGCATTATTCCATGAAAAGTTAACGAGGGGAAATCTTCTCGGAAAGAACTAATACGTCGTGCCTCGGAAATCTTTTCCACCCGTCGGCATCGTAAAACGGGACGTTCTCGATCAAACGGGCATGAAAACAGAGGAAGTCGGATAGTTTAAAAAAAAAATAATAAAATCGGGCCAAACGATATTCCTTTTTTTTTTTTTGCGGTCGCACCTTTTCTTTATCTGATCCACGATCCGCGGAGGAGGCATACGCGCACGACCCACATTCGACAATAGCTCCTCCACCTTTTACGACGCGTTCATTGACCAACGGCGGTGAAAATATTTTTACTTATTCAGGCCGAACGTAAAACTTGTCCGTTTCGCGCATCCGCGTGTGGAAAGCCATTCGCGTCGGATCCTTCGAAAGTCACGTGACCGCATACGTAACGAGTTTTCTTTACACGAGACCACCCCCTTCGACATGAAAAACCTCGCATACGGCACCACCTCCTCTCACCTTGGCACGAATACGTTGTATTATGCAAGGGCTGGGACAACTATGGCGTTTCCTCGATAACGTTCGAAGAAACGTTGGATACAAATCGTGCCAGTATACCGTGATCGATATCGCTCTCCTTGCGGTGTTTATATTTTCCTGCGCACTGGTGCATCTGGAAGATGAGAGTTTATCACATCCATTCGCGGTTTTGCGCGAAAAAGTTGTGACGATGATAGTTTATTGCGAATTGAGAAATGTACTAGCTCTGAGAAGAGGAAATACGTATGTGGTATACAAATGGAACTTTCATTATTCGAATGTTGGAAAATCCTATCGCGCTATTTCTAACTTTAACTCTTCTATTTTAAATAGTGTTGAATTCTAATAATAACGATTAGGTATAGAGCTATGAAGCTTAGGATATTCAGTAGTCAAGCAAATATGGAACTGATAAATATTGCATCAAAATCAGTCAATCTTCTCTATTCCAGTTTAAATACATAAAGTTTCGTACCGGAATAGTGATTCTTCTATTATCCGGACATTTACACTCGTCTCCCTATTGATTCGAATAATACAAGTTGTCTAAATCTAAAAAGTTTGTGGAAATCCATTATGAAAATCAACTCATCTCATACTATATTTTCTTAACAATCCTACGCACGCGCAGATGCGATTCCGGTTGTCGAAAAAATATTTAAACCTCCGAGTCTTCGTCGCTTCTACGCAATAAAAGCACGGGAAGAAGAAGCAGGCTGCACGAAAATGCAATTTGTGCATTTGACAAATATCGAAATGAGAGTGTATTCGTACACGTCGGACGATCAATGCCCGTAAGCTGCGACCCAATAACCGGAACGCGAGTCAAAAATTGATTTACGAAGGGGGGGGGGGGGGGAAACTTGGCAGGACGCGAGGGAAGTTGCCGGAAGTGGAAGAGCGGGACGGAAAAGGAATATATATTCGGTTTCTGGTAGCAGTCGTCCACCTTTCTAACGGAGGACGATAACGTTTCGCAGGGCTGATTGGCTGAACGGAAAGGGCGGTGGTAGACGAGTGGAGGAAGAGAAATGCGAAAGGTGTGGGAAGGAGGCCCTCGAAACGGAAACGAAAGGACAAAGAAGGCGAAGGAACGGTACACGGCGAAGGCGGATCTCGTGGCACCCTAATAGATGACATAATTTCTGGTAACCGACTTTGTACGTCGTCGACAGGGTGACTCTTCCGTGTTAAACGGAATATCGATGTCCTAAACTGATTTCGACGCTGGCTCTCTCGGATTGTCGAATCTCTGACGAAGCTTCCGTACTTGAGATTTTGTTCCCCCACGGTGATTCCGTCGACTTGATTTAAACGCGACGATAACGTAACCGCGTCATGGAAACTTATCTTAGGATATTTTGGACGATTGATATTTGTAACCTTCTGTTTGTCGCATGTTTCTGTGAGATGCATAGTGAAACGTTAAATTGGAGTCGTCAAAATTAGATGTTGCAAACTTGCTGTTTTTCTTCTCATTATCGTACGTATGCAATTTATTAAAAATATTGTGCGATGATCGATGACATATTTCTTTGTGTTTCTTGGTCGAAAAAAATTGATACACCGGTAAAACACTTGGGATATGACTATCGGTGCTCTGGAAATACATGCGACTAACGAAAAGTTAATAGAGGTTTCAATGAATTGATTTTTGCTGGAGGATTCTGTCCGATGTCAAGGTAATTGAATTCGTTTAAGCGGTGGATGATAATTTACATTTGTCGATACCGTCGTTTATTTCGTCTAATTAAAGAAAGAGAGGGGGCGAGGGATTTTTATGAGAATCGTGCCCGCGATTCCCATTTCGACTTGTAACGCTTCGTGAGGTAATTTAGGTTTAACGAAGAGAGGTCGAATGTGCTTCCAATAAGATAGCCGTCCTTATTTCGGTAGCTGTTAATTTTACTTCGGTTAATCCTCCCAAATCTATCCCTCTTTCGTCGCCAATTTGTTCATTTAGTTCACTGCAGTGGATTTGGTGGAGCGAGTTCGCTTTTTACGCGATTAGAGTCATGCTCGGGTAAATTGGGAATTATATTCGTGCGTGCTTTTGATTATTGTTCAAATCTCTGTCCAACAATTTTTTAATATCTGTCTCAATTGCTGTTTTGATAAAGAAATTTTAAGCATTTTTAACCTCTTTTATCCCTTTCTTACACTTAATGAAGCGTTTAACCCAAGTTTTAAAAACGTGCTTCTCACGTTAACATTACGGACTCTATTTGCCTTTGTTCTCTAAGTTTAGTCATGAGTTAACATAGCAAATACTTTTTACATCGACGAAAGCTTCCCAGGACCCTGAGTCACCGTATGGCCTATTTCAACTTTCAACATCCTTTTCCACAAGATAATATGTAGATTTCCTTACACATACCGATACACATGATCTATGAAACTCTCATCGTTCAGTCTAGATCATCTCGAACTCCCGTCTACAGAATCCTCGAAGATCTCGAAAATTTAACTTCACGGTACTAGAAGAAATCACCGTCTCTTAAAAACTTTGTCCCGTTATACCAATTCAACTCTATCAATACAATTCAACTTTGATTGGTTCTTAAAATTGAAAGTTCACGGCAATCCCGTTGTACGTTACGCGCATATTACGTAAATTGAAATTGCTCGAATTCTTTCCTAAAAGTACGGAACAATAATAATTGTTGGGATAAAAATATCGCGACGAGACGATGAATTTTTTCTCTTTTATTACTTCGCTATTCCCGATATAAAGGAAGGAAATTGCTGACTCGGGTATTTTACGATTCATAAGATATTCAAGTGCACTGATCGCTGAAAGCATTCCACTATTCCGGAAGTTCCAAAAGAAAGGTCGGCATTGATTATATTCTCAAGAATGCGTGTTCGACGGGGTCGTTATATTCGATTTATATACCCGAGTAATATGTATACTAGATATAGGTATTCCGACATCGTCGTATGCACATACGTATCTATTTATTGCTCCATTTCTCTGTGCAGCGTACAACGTCGATGCAAAAATATTTATGTACAACTTATTCCTTTGCGACTTATAATTCATAACCCATGCACATTATTAAATATGGGGTGCATGATCAAATCCGTGATCTTTCGATGCTTATAATAAACGCGATAATAATTTATTTTTAACTGCGCCAAATTAAGTTTTTATTCGAGATGATGTTTGCAAACGTTTGAATATTAAAATTTATATACGAAATATTGGACCGAAGAGATTCTTTCGTGTCGGAAGAAATATTTGCAGATTTTGAAGAAAATTGTGTGCGACCGAATCGGCAAAGGTACCATTTCCGGAAGGAGCGTTCTCAATAAAGGTTTTGAGTCTTGGCTGGTAGAACCTTTTCGCAATCTCCCGATGGATGAAAAATTGTCCATCTATGTAATTCCCATTGGAATCAACAAAATATTATTTATCAATATTCTTACGTATTTAATACACGTATAAAATTTGTTTGATATAAAAGTAGGACTCAGTTTATTGTGTAAAAAAAATATAATACACTACCTAATTTCTAAGCAATTGCCAAAGCTTCGTGTATCGAGTTCAGCGTTCCTCAACTTCAAACCACGCTCGGTATTTACATAATACAAGTGCACACCTTTTCTTCGCAAAGTCTAAACTGACTCGTGTGATTTGCGCGTCTCGTCAACCTTTTCATTCGCTCGTCTTCGCAACAGCTGTCTTAAAAACTTTCACGAATCTCTTTTAAAAAAATCTCCTACATAAATCGATGAAACGCGCGTACCTCCTCCGGAAAAGCCCCGCGATTCCCAAATTTCCGCCGACAAAACTCCGCAATGAAACTCCAGGATACTGTTAAATCAATCCTTAAAACCCATCGATCAGAACGTTCGTAGGAAGTTTCCAAGAAAGTTGGGTAAAAATAAAGTCATCGGGAATCGTTTAGTTTCCCGCGAAGAATCATAGCGGGGGAAACTCGGGACATCTTTCGACAATTAAGATTGCAGTGCTTTACGAGAGAAGTACAAAGTTTCGTATAACCAGGAAAAGTTTGGAGTATCGTGAAAGAGTAACGAGGTTGCGAACTGTTTTGCCGTCGAAGTAATTGGCTAGTAGGGAATTCCGAGTTCGATTCCGCTGCAACGCGAAACCAAAATTTATCCAATAATTTTACTTACTGCCGAACGAGCTAAAAGTTAACAGAGATAAGGAGTGTTATTTCAACGTGATTCGAGATCGCTTCTAAATTGAATTCCACGCCCAAGTCACGTACCACGGCACACCCTAATTATCGTATCTATTTGTTCATCAAATTCCTGGTAAGAAAAAAAAAAAAAAAAAAAAAACTAAAGAAACAGTCAGACAGGTCGCTTCCGCGCAGATTTGTATACAGAAATTCTGCAGGTAGTCGGGAAATTTCACGAATTCACGCCTCGCTTCACTCCGGTGACATTTTAATCGTTAAAAGCCTTTCCTAGAGACGCGGTTCGATTGAAGTCATGACAATTTGCCCCCGGCGATTTGAATCCGGAATCTGCAGAAGAATCCGGTCGAACTGGCGCGTCTATTTCGTAGCTCCGCCTGCTGGCAATGCTTTTATCTCTCCGAGCGATTTACAGTCTGCGTATTTTCTTTTTTCTCCCCCTGTCAAATTTTCTGCGCCTCTTCGTAAGTAATGCCACGGGCGCGAGTGGGGGAGAGAGAGCGAAGAGGGATTTGCAGAAATTGCACTGCGCGCGAGTTATTTATTTCTATCATACCTACGGATGGGTATCGAAGATTTCGCGATACACATTCCGTGGAAACGTCGAAAGAGAAGTTATGATGTACGTACAAACAAAACAAAAAAAAACAGTTAGAAATATCGCCCATAATAAATTGCGGTTCATTATCACGAGATAACAAAGGCGATGGAACGTCTTTTTTATTTACAAAACGAATGGACCGTTCTAATCGCGTTTCGGCTGAAACAAAAGGCACGCGGAAAAATATTTATCATTATCCTGGAGTAAAAGTAATCTCACTCTTTCGCGGATGGAGCATAGTTCTCGTAAAAGGTCATTATAGCATCGTATATTACCCCCTTTCATCGTTCAGTATTATTCTTCTTTTATTACCCCAAATGCCTTACCCGCGATACACGAGAAAATCCCGCGAAAGTTTGCCGCGCTTAATTTTCCTCACTGCAGTTTAATCAAACTGGGGACAACGTGGTATGGGAATCAATCGCCTTATCGCGAGTAAGGAGCTTTTACTAACCGAAGCTTCTACCGCGCAAATGAGCTTGCATTCGAGAAACAGCTTGTTAGAAACCTCGAAAGTTCGTACGCGAAGGAGTTTCTCACGCGCGTAATAACGTTTGAAAGATTAACGTGCTGCGATCAAAGTATCGTAATGATATATGTAGAATCGCGATAGCGACAATTTCAGAGGAAGGGGTACGTAATCAGTTTTTTTGTTGTATTACATTGTACTGGCGTCGTGTCGCAGCGTTACATGACCTTTCGTGCGACGATAATAAATCGGGGGACGCAGATTGTGCGTTGTAACGTAAAATGTTTATGAATATTGTTACGAATAGCATTGCTTCCCTGCTGTCCGGCATCGCCGACAGGTTGTTGTTGGTTGCCGGGCGCCGATATTTGAATAGCAAATAGTTGGTTGTATTCGAGCTCTTGTGACGAGCGGTTGTGTGTTCTCCGTGTTCTCTTAATAAACGTTTCTTTTGTAAAAAATGCTCTCTTTTCGTTCGCGCTCGCGTAGCATCCGTAACGATATTATATTTCCCACCGAGTCTTCCTACGCTCTAAAAACGTTATCTTCGCAGGAATTTCGTATTTATAATGAAAATAATTGCGTAATCGTGTAAATTTTTGCGACGCAACGCGCATGATAATTTTCCACGGTGACGTTCGTTTCGCGAATTTCTACCCTTTTGCATTTAACCATTTTTTTTTCCGCGACGGAAATGCGCGAACGGCGAAACGTTTATGTTGCGGCGAATCTTTTATATTCAGGATCGCAGAGATATGGAAATGCGCTTTTCGAAAAATATGTGCATTCCTGAAAATCAATGAATATCAGTGCGCGAGAAAAAAAAAGTATGCATACCGTAGACGATGGCCGGACATAAACGCGATTGAATACAGGTGTTAACGCGCGCGCGCGCGTGCCTACGATACTTCCGGTAGATTTATCGCTCTTTCTCTTTGGTTTAAATGGAATACGATTTCAATAATGAATTTTTAAATCCACGTTCGAGCGTACGCATCCAACAGTTGCAAACTTGTCTACAGCGCGTACTCTTGTTAATATTCGGGCACCTTGAATTTTATCGTAACTTTGTACGGAATGGATAGGTCGGTAGGATGTTTTGTGTCAGTTAGTTCAAATACTTTGATATAATTTATTTGTGATAAAATACGTAAAAACTTCGATGCTCTTTTGGCACTTTTAAAGATAACTCCCCGACTCACAAATATTCTTTTACGATATATTTTTGTGTCGGGATTGCATACAAAATGTAAAATGCCACGTTTCGAAAACTTTATAGGTTTTTTGTACTGTTATCTTTCTTTTGCATTATATCTTTGCGAGTGAAAAAAAATATACGGTAATATTTCTTTAAAAAATTCTTATATAAAAGTCTTCAATAATATATTTATATACGTGCATCGGAGCGTATTCTACCTTTGACCAACCGGGGTCACGAAAGGTTAAATATATTACACACGACAGAATCCCTCCCACTTTGGCCCTCGAGATTTAAAGCTTTTTCGTGAATTATTATCAAAGTAATCAAAAGTTTTTATGAAAATGTGAGTACGCTGAGCTGTGCAGTTTTAATGAAACCCCATCGATTCGGAATAGAACATACATTTTCAGTCTAAAAGTTACCCCTTTAATGCGACAATTATAAAACATTTAACGAAACGTGGACTCGTTACGCGAGAGCAACGCGAGCGCGCTCCGCTGAGCTCTTACCTATCGTGAATTCTATTCCGCGATCTCGTCGCGAAAACCCCCCTTCGATTTACGAAGACCGATCGATCTGGCGCTTCTCGGTAACGGTGTTTGAAAGAACTTGCGATCAAGACGTATACATTCGTGAAGTATTGGCAACGAGGAAACGTCTAAAGTGTCGAGGCTGAATCTGGGTTAACGATCGGCTATAGTCCCGGCTGAAACTCGAGAAATGTCAGGGGGAAAATGAGGTAGATGGAGACAGATAGAATTCGATAAAAGAATGAAAGGAGGAGAAGAAGCCGATTCACCCGAGCCAAGAGTCAGCGGAGGATAGGTTCGACTATAAGATTGCGCGTTTTCCGTTCGAAAGCCCATCGATCGCTTCTCTTCGTACTTCCGCCAAGTAGACCCATCGTTACTCGGACAAAGGCCTCAAAGCCTCGCGAAAACGAATTCTGTAACTCTTCCGTGAAGCTCTTACGGACCTTGGACGCCAAATGGCATCAGCCGTTTATGAAATGGGATAGGTCAGCCGAGGGAAAATTACTCGGGAGAGATTTTTGCGATTCTCGCAAACACCATTTACCTGGTTCTTTTGCTACTCTTATAATTCGAGAGTTCTTATCGGTTTTCCTTCTTCTCATTTGTTTTCAATCCGCTAAGAGAGCAAGAACGGAAGGGAGAGAGAGAGAGAGCACAGTCTGACCAAATCATTAGTTCACTCAATTAACACTAGGTTTATGGGCGTTTCTACGAGCACCCGTCAAATTGACGGTCAAACGAAAATACGCATTTTCTTGAAAGATTATTCAATTTAAGTCGGAATTAATTTACGATGTAAAATGGTTCAAATTAATGCTATGGTTCTTGGAATATTTTACTTTAAAATTTGAAATCCGTCGAATTGACGGGTTCCGTAAACCTAGTGTTAATAATCTCCGTTGCGGCTTAAATTTTAGTCCCGGTCACTTTTCACGCGTTGTCCGTGGAAAAAACGCGACGGGGAAATTAGGCGAAACCGACAAGCGTGTATGAAAAAAAAAAAAAAAAAAAAAATAGTATCCCGATAAATTCCTAGCGTATCGATTACAAAACTTTCAGGTACGCTTCGTTAACGAATCACGCTGTTTACATAGTAGAGGAGTCGCAAATTAAAAGTAATTATTTAGCCTCGCCTGACGTTTTCCGTACCGCATGAGCTCCCAGAGAGGCGATAGCGCTGTTCGCATTTTTCGGTTGATTATCGTGAAACGTAATCGCATTCCTGCGCGCTCCAACGGTTAACGCGTTTAACCCGCAATAACCATCGTTTCGATTTCTTTTGTTCCAAGCGCTTATACGCGCGCGTAAACGTGGGAAAAAAAACACTGTTTACGGGCAGCCAGGATAATTTAGTGTTAACGTAGTGCGCGTGCTTAAACATTCTCTGGCTGTACTTTGACGATTTAGATCAGAGATACTGAAACTTTTTCCTTCCCGGGTCACATTCGTATTGTTCGTGTACGAGAATAGCTATACAACTCAAAACAATAGATTTTCCAGGAGTGTCATTTAACTTCAGAACGCTAACCATTCGTCGATTCAACGAACGCTGATAGCTTTATGCTCATTATTTTCAAGCGTTTTTTTTTTGTATAATTTACTTATCGAATAAATATAATAAAGAAAAAAGAAATGACAGTAATTTTAACATATTCATGTACATTTTATACTATGGTTGTCTTGGGTTAAAAGTTTCTCGTTTCCCTTACTTTAACGTAAGGGAAAAACGACGCAACTGCTTTTTAGCGGTCGCTTTTAAAAATAGCAATACGTCATTTTTCCACACCAAAATATATAGATTTTTGCTATACATTTTCACAATAACCTCGAAAATGGCAATTTTTGGGTTGTCTTGCTATTCTTGTATACCAACGATATGCTCACCACACGTATAACGGGGGCCGCAACCTTAGTACATTATACTGTAAAATACAAAATAAAACATCTAAATGTGTCCAAGCTCTTATTTAAAAAATTAGTGCGATTTTTCATGCCGACATAAACTCCGTCCGCCTGTATTTCGAGCAGCACAGAAAATCTTGTCGGACCGCTGGTCGAAGTATACCCGATTCGGATGAAAATTTCAGTTAACAACTCAGTTTCCACCGATCATGCGGCAGATGTACCGCGCGCCCCTACCCTCCGCGCGATCAGTTTTACGGTAGGTTGTACGCTTAACGCAAATCGGCGCTTAACCGTTTAAATACCCCGGGCGTCGCAAATGGTTTACGATACGGTCGTCGAATTTATGCCTCGCCTCGTTAGTAGCGCGCCGCGCGAAGTTTCGAGATTAAATTAGCCGAAACGAATGGAAATTCTTCTTGGCGGGCGTAGATCAACCACTCGGCGGCCTCCAGAAATTCGTGTAGATTACGAGGTGATTTTAAACATAACGTTTCCTATTACTTACCGCAATGCGCACACCGCGAATCTCTTTATGGCTCCGGCCGACGTGGCGGAATTTAATAGCGATCTTGGTACGAAATGCCACGCGCGTCTTTGCCAGCGGTATAAACGGATGAGCGGGCGGGCATCCGGGTAAACCGAGAGTCTCGCTAAGTCGCGAGGGTATAGTAGAAATTTGGAGATAGTTCAACGTTGCGTCGCGGAGGACAGAGTCTTCGGAGCTCGATCGTTATTTTCGTTTTTTAGACGCACGCTTGTAAGAATTTCCGCGCTTCGTACCTGGCCGCCGATGATGAGGGATTTTTTCAATCGCCCGCGCTGGGTTGACCAATACCAGCGACGGCACTGAGGGCTGTTATGGTATTGGAGGGTCATTAGGACCCAAAACTGTTTAAAAGAGACGAAGTATTCGAAGGAGGGTTCATTCGTGATATTGTTGTCATAGTGGTCATTCGTACTTGGATTCGTACTTGAGTCGTCTTAGTGTTGATTCGTATCACAGTCGTTATAGTATCGACATATTCTGTTTACGTCAGCTGTTCATACAAGTATGTATTTCTTGTATATTTCTTATATATGTATATAAGTATATATTTCTTACATGTATAAGATGGTCTGATTAGGTTTTCTGGATTTTTCCTAATCCTTGCAGTAAACGCTGGACCTCGTGTAATCTCTCAGTAAACAAACTTCATACTATTTTTACTCGAGTCTTACACGCTCAACGCTGTTGCGCAAACGGAAACGCAACGAGACGCGTGAATATTTTGACCGCTCGTTTGTTCGCAACCATAATCGTTACGCGCGCTTTACGCCTTCCGTTCTTTGGAAATATCGACGCGCGGGTTGCGGTCGTAACGGAAAAATTGTTCGCTCGTTAACCTTTACGTTATGTCTCCCCCCCCCCCCCCCCCCACCCAATCTTCTGGCTTTTCTATTTCTCTTAAAACTTTTGTTTCGCCGGTGTACAAGTCCCTCGACGCGGAAAACGGGGGTTCTCGCGAAAAACGTTTCCCGCCGTTACGATTTCGAAAGGAATTAAGTCTATAACGTTACGTGGCTGAGGAACTGGAGCGCGAAAAGTGAGTCTCGTGAGTACCTTCGGGATACAGCTGTCCGCCGTGTCGGCTTTGTACCGATGGAGTTTCATTATACGACGCTGTAAACTCCTGTATAACTTGCAGTATAACGGCAGTAAATTTAATATATTCTCTCACTTGCTCGCTATTAAACGCAGCACGTGTCTGCATCGGCTTCCTCTACAGACGAATGAGCGGGGAAAACACGTGTAACAAGAGGGGAGGAGAGCGGATAACGCAACGATGGGAGAACGCGGGAACACGTGTCGCTCACGGAACTTTCCTTAGAATTATTAATCGAGCCTTTTCGGATGCTTGCGAGAAAGTAGTTTGAAGAGAGACGCCGATGTAATTACGTGATGGGGGAGGTATTAAAAGACAAGGTTTTCTCTCGGGCCAAGTACAAGTACGCAAGAATTAGACTTTGTATCTTTTCAGGAATGAACGTACAGATTTTCTATAGAACAATAAAGGCGTGTGCCATAGCATTTTGAAAATCAAGAAACGTGGTCTTGTCTTGGACTAAGTACAAGTACGCGAGAATTACACTTTGTATCTTTTCGGGAAAGAACGTACAGATTTTCTATAGAAAAATAAAAGCGCGCGATTGCATGTTGTAAATCAAGAAACGTGGTCTTGTCTTTGACTAAGTACAAGTACGCGAGAACTAGACCTATCTTTTCAAGAAGGAACGAACCGGAGTTTTCCAGGTTGTCGAAAAATGAATTTCTCCCGTACTTTTTCTTTAGAAAACGAAACGCCGTTGAGCGTCGTCTCCAGCAGGGTCGAGCGTTTCTCCCTTCAATTTGACTCGTCGTTAAGATTACGCGATTAAGATTAATAACCCCCTTAATTCGTTAAATATAAATTAGCATTCGTGCACGAAATTGCCGACGGTCGAATAATCGCGTCGGGGATCTAAATTTAAACTCTGATCTCTGCTCGAAACGAAACGAAACGACGGGATCGATTTGAACGCATCGCGGACGATATAATTAATCGTCGACAAAGTATATCTACCAACCGAACGTAAAAATATGTGCCGAGCGATTATTACGTATTCACCGAATATCAATTCACGCGACAGAATTAATTAAATATCGCGTATATATTTTCGATCGCGGGAAAAGTATTACACGGTTTCAGCGTTATTGGCACTAGCGCGACGAGATATTAAATAATACACCGGCAATAGATTTCCCGTCGCGGAGATATTTTCCCCCCGCGTCCCGACGATTCGCCGTCGACGTAGCGATGCCAACGAGCTCGATAATGTATCGATACGACGATAATCGTCGTCGTACCCGCGAATAGCCCTCGCGAATTGACGGGATTAATGAAGACGCGGCAACGAAATCCGAGGATGTAATTACCGGACAGAACAAATCGGGGGTAATCTTGATTACGATCTACATCTGCTCCCGTATATAACATCCCGGATTGCTAATTAATCGAGACCCCCCTCCCCCCACCCCCCCCAACCCTCGTGCCTCGACGATGCCTCGCCGGTATCTTTTACATTAATACCGTAATAAAGCAAGCGGAGAGGTCCATTGATGGTAGAGGTAAGGGCAAAAACCAACCGACCAGCTGTGGCAGGCACTGGAATCTCGCAAAAACGATCGAAGACACGCGGAACAGCGTGCTCGACGTGTTAACACCAGGAATGCAGTCCAATTTTTGCACTATCCGCGTTGGCAACTCGCCATACGTGCACGTCATTTCATATCGGCCCTTGTTGCCAGCTATCTCTCGCAAGGTGGTAATACCGCTTCCTTTTTCTCGCGGACCGGCTTCTTTCGAAGCGGCTCGCCCCAGCTAAAAGTATACACGTGTACGTATGTATATATCGAAACGCGGAGGTGAAAAGGTTTCGCGAGATACTCGCGTTTCTCTATTTAGCCATTTCTGCCGATTAGGCATATTTCTGTACTATAAATAGGTAAATACCTGCAGCAATCGGGTTCTCGGTATTTCCAGCCAACGGATACTCGTTGCGTGTTTGATTTTTAATCGAACGCGACATCCGGTTGCCGTTAAGCGCCGGCTGTATACGAACGCGCGGGTTCGCGGTTTTAACGCTGTTACTTTTTATGTTAATTTATCCGAAATTACGCGTACACGCGAAAAATTGCGAGTAACTGCGGAGGATAGAGGTATCGGATAAAACGAACGCTACGGCGTTGAATATGGTTCGACGACTCGAATCGTGCGTTGTTATTGGTATTTTTATATACGTATAACTTTGCGGAATATTCCCGAGAGCGGTTAATTTAATCTAATACTTCTGTATTTGTTGTTTCAGGAAATATCAGGACGAGGGCGGTGCTCGACGTGGAATCGAAGAGAGGTTACTGGCTGACGGTATACGCGCAGGATCACGGCGTTGTACCCCTGAGTTCGAGTGTACAGGTACAAATACGAGCGAAACGACGATCGCCGCGCGTAAGAAAATCGGGAACGAGACTCGCGGATAAAAGATATCGACCCCGACATTTTTTTACTATCGACCACCAAACCCCTTTTTTTCCATTTTTTTTTTATATCCGCGAGCACACCGCCGCTGAGACCTTTGTCTCGTAAATAATTCATAGACGGCCTTTGTTCAGATCTACGTGGAGGTGCTGGATGAGAACGACAACACGCCGTTGACCGAGCTTCCGGTATACTATCCGTCCGTGCCTGAAAATTCACCGGCCGGCGTTAGCGTTCTGCAGATTCGAGCTTTCGATCGCGACGCTTCGCCCCAACAATTCACCTTTTCCATCACGAGTGGCAATCCGGAGGGTTATTTTCTCATCAACTCCACCACCGGTAAGTTCCGCATGGTCACTCACGTCGTGAGAGTAATATCGTCCCGAGAATCGAAATAGATTGCTACACCTTGCGCCGTAATAAGATCAATTTTCTCGTACGAGGATTTTAATAGGCCGATTGGAGAATAAGTCAGTTTGGTCGGTCGTGGAGATTTCCCACCGAACGTACCCCGCGCGTAATTTGTAAGACGAGATCGAATCTTCGAACTATCGATATATATATCGGAAAGAAATCGATTATTTTGTAGAACGATATCTGTTTTTCTTTTTTTTAAATTTTTTATTGTGGGATATTATAAAATGTAATCTCCTTCGCTCTTTACGACTGTATTCCAACGTTTTTCTAAGTCTGATGCCGTTTTCGTAAAAACTTACGAAGATACTTTCACAACCGCGTTCGAGTACAAATCGAGCTCAAACGCTGTTGTATAAAATAATAGATTTCTTTCCGGTATCTCTAATACTATATCAATACTATTCTTAAGGGCGGGTACACACGGGAGACTTTATATCCCCGCAACTATTTTATCTTTTTCACAAAATCGGTACAGTCATACGCAAGGACGCACACGGAGCGACGCAACTTTTACATATGACTGTACAAACTTCGTGAATAAGACAAAATAGTAGCGCGATAAAAAGTCCTCCGTGCGTGCTTGCCCTAAAAAGCGCGGATTTTCAGGAAATTACAAATCAATAATCGTAACGCCTTTCACCAATGAAGAGAGGATTGTTCGCCACGTTGCACTTTAAAAAAAAGTACTTCTCGATTCACCTTCTCCGCGTAATTAAAAACGGATGTGACAGATCACCGATAGATCGTACTTACATATCACGCTTACTACCGAAGCTGTTTAAAAGCTCGTCCCTTTCTTCTAAAACTTTTCATAAACGGGAATTTAGCTCGCGTCATTTCCAAGATCAATGGGACGGAAGGCGGAAAATTGCTTACAGCGGGAGGACGACTCGTAATTAAAAAGTCCACCGTCTCCTGATCTGTATTCATCGGGACCCTTCCGACTGCAGGAACTTTCTTCGTTCGTCCCGGTAAATTTCCCGTCGGGAATTATGAAAACTCTAACCTCTTATCCGGTTTCTCGTATTTCACGCTCCGAACGGATCGAGGAAATATCCGGCTGAACGAATGCCCGGCGATTGTGTCGCGGCGAAGGGTCGGGAAAACTCGGTACGCACGGCGTTGCTCTCTCTTTTTTTCCTCGCGAAACTGCGAGCGGAAATGGTACGCGTGTTAAGCGACGAATCGTATCGGTGTAAATGTCGCCGGGTTTATCACAGGTCCGAACAATGTTTCCAACGTTGCCCGCCAAGTATTTTCCGAACTCTTTTGCGAGGGTTTATTACCGATTCGCGGAACACATTCACGCTGCGATAAATACATGAATCGTGCATTCGCGTTTCGAAGTAAATTTTTATCTCGTTCGAGCGTTAACGCGACTCTTTGTTTCTTCAAAAATGCAAAAATCCGATGGTTCGTTGGCCAACGACGAAGGAATAAATTATTTTATTATCGACGCAAAAGCCATTCCCTTGCGTTTACGATCGTAATATCTAATTTGTCGATTAATTTGATATAATGTCAAGGGAACGAATAAAGCGTCCGAATGGAGTCCTCGAACGAGCGAACACGGTCATAAATTTACAGTGAGCTCTCGCAAATATTCAGAGACTTGAAATTTTATCATAACTTTTCCCGGAATGCAGCCGTTCGGGATGCAATTTTCCGTGAGCTCGGCTCAAACGGTTTTCCGGTTGACGCGTTTAACCGTACGTTGAAAAATTGCGGTTTCTCGAAATTACGAGCGAATTCGAAATGTATACCATTTCCCAATTTCGTATGCCGTCCCTGAAACAAGATTTGAAAGGTTCCGCTTGCAAATCTCGTTAAGTTGTAACGCGGTCGAATTCTTTATCCGTTCGATTTGGTTCGCGCAGCGCGGAGTTCATTAATCATTGAAAGTGCAAATAACTCGAGGTTAACAGAAACTTTATATCACGCGGCAAATGTTATTATTCAACCGTTAAATTAAATCTCACAACCTGCAAGGTAATAAACAATGATTCTTTCAAAATATCTTTAACTTCGAATACCTCGCGAAACAATGATCTTTTCTTTATTTACCGAATTGAATTCAAGCTTCCGATTCGGAGTGAAAATTATCAGTACAACGATGTAAAACGTATACACCTGCATAACGCGTACGATGAACGAAGTAACGAAAAGGTTAATCCGGAATAATAGAACGAACGTCAACGCGCGTGAAGAATAATCAATCTATCAGCCGTATTTATCCCGATACATCCGATATCCCCGGAAAACTGAAGTTCATTTTGATACCATCGCGGCTCCCGTATTCGTACGGATATTCGTGATTTACCCTCGCGAATGCGCATGCATCCGGCGAGTTATTTAACTTCCACGAGCTTCCAATTTACCCGTCTAGCGTATTGAATCGACCATATGCAATACGATCGGCTTACCTGAACCCCCCGGTTAAACGAAACGTGCGCCTTATTCTCGCACGAGCGTAACCGCGTAACATTTTACGCAACGGTATAGCCGAGGTCACGAGGAAACCTGCTTCGGTCGTATTTACGCGAGATTATTACGCTTTGTCGGAGTTGCGCGCGGCAGTCCTCGAATACGCGCATGGATAATAAAATTGATCGTGGGGGTAAGAGTGAAAAGAAGAAAAGAAAAGAGAAAAAAAAATTACGACTTCAGATTTTCCCCCCTAATGACAGTATTACGACTGTACGAGACGGCGAGAATCTAAACGAGCTACCAGATGCTAGGATCGCACGCTGGGAATGAATAGGTCGTTTATTCAGGATCTATCGGATATTTTGCGAGCCACAAACGAACATACTTTCTCCGCGAAGTTGTTTTGCCGCGAGAGCAGTGTGTTCCTCGCGTAACACGATATCGATTGCCACGGCGTGTACGTACGTACGTACCGCGTTCACCCCTCCGTCGCACACTTTTGTTCGGTCTAATCGTTTTCGGATTTATAAATCCGCGTCCTTGGGATCGCGGTTGGTGAGAATAAACGTGGGAGAAAATTACCGTTACCTAACTCATCGCGGGTGGTATAATTTCGAATTATGCAAATCCGCGAGAGATTTGTTTGGATTAAATCGTAACAATGAGATCGTAACGCGCGACGTATCGTTTCGCGTCGAGCTATACGCGGTTTATTCAAGCTTTATTAAAATAGTTCTTCTTTCGGGGGGGGGGGGGGGGGGGGGCGTGGAACGTCGGAGATTAGCTCGAATTAATTCGTAAAAATGAGATTGTAACGAGGTACGATTTCATTTTGTTTTGCAGCGTCGACCGAGACTCTTTCCTCGAGTTATCAAGTCGGATTTTATCGGATCGAACGATGAATTTTCTGAAGTTTCGCCGCGTAAAGTATTTTCGCGTTTTAATTAGAACTTTCTCGTACTGCTGCGATTGGGTGTATCGGAAAAAATTTTGTAACGAGGGCGGACATTGGGGTTCGCCGGCGCGAGAGGAGATAAAATAAAACGCGCCGTTGAAAAGCTACTTCCATCGCTGAAACTAAATACACGAGGAAACTGAATGGCACGATATATCGCATGTGTACCTTTTACGGCGCGGCATAATTTTCTTGCTTTCGTTAACGCAATTACGCGCACGTAATGAACATTCTTTTCCTTTTTATTATGCCGGGGCCGAAATGAATTCGCGGAAACGAAAATTGCATCGGCCGGCGGCGGGTGGGTAACCGTGATGCGAGTTATTATTCTTCTTTATTAATACTTTCGTAACTTCGAGAAACGAAATGCGCATGAGGCTGTAATGCGATAAATCTTGGGTTTAAAATTGGAACACGACAAATGGCGAGGGATAATGAGTTTTGATAAATTGGTTGTAGACGAGATTGCGTTACTTATTACGTGAATCTGCTCGCTACGATCTTCGAATTAACGTTGCAGTCGCGGTCGAGTGGCGCATTGTACTTATTTAAAGATACTTGATGTACGAATAATAGCTGATAACGATAGCGTTTTGGGAATAGTGACGCGAAATTAGATCCGATAATACTCGTTCTCGCGGTACACGTTGTTTCTGAAGGAAACATAAACGCATTCGCGCGATATCGCGTAAACGTAATATCTCCGCGAAAACTCCTTGCGTTCGGTTAATCAAACAATCCTTTTCCAATATCTTTTTTAGCAAACTTTCATTTCGCGTTCGATGCGGTTCGGCGTTGCCAAATATTGAATGAAAAATACGAGAATCAAAGGACGGAAACGAATTGATATTTTCTATCGTTGATCGAAAACGTACGGTATTAATATTAGCCGAAGAATTAATTCTGATGATTACTCGAAACCTTTCATCGACGCTCATTAACGAAATATCAAAGCTCGACGAGCTAAGGTGACGTGTATATCTTGCCATAGCTTTGAAACGAATTGATATTCTCCCTCGAAGATCCGAAAGCGTACGGTATTAATATTAGCCGAAGAATTAATTCTGCTGATTACTTAAAACCCTTCATCGACGCTCATTAACGAAATATCAAGGCTCGCCGAGCCATCGTAACGCGTGTACGTTGAAATGGTTTTGAAATTATTTGTGAGCACTCGAAAATTTTGCCATTCCTTTTTACTCCCGTCGCAATTAAAAACTGTTTACTAATTTATTAAAGTTCCACGACGATGAATTTATTCGGCCGATAAGCGCGCGCGGAGGTTCGAGAGATGCGTGACCAAAAATAGAACGACGCGATCGAGAGATTGCGCAATGTATTTGCAATTCAAAACAATACGTACACGTCGAAGGAAAGCAATTGTTTCAATTCTCATGTATGTACGTGCATCGATGGTAGTACGGGCTGGTTGCAACGGCCCCTTGTTAAATTCAAACCATCGCGGTCGTGACTTTACGATGCGAATTCTGCCTTTGACGTTCGCCGGACCAAGATCCTTGATTTGCATACCTAAATAACACGAGCGACGATAAATCGTCCGAATCACGGTGCTTTAGGCCGCGCGCTCCTAACGGGCACTTAGGCGAAAACTTAATATCGAGATCGGGGGGTACGAAAAAGAAATATGGATGACAAAGTTCTTTTCATTAAATCGCGTCTCGCCTGAACATGCCTCGCGAAATATTTCTCGACCGTAACGTATATATGTATAAATCCTCTCAAGATTGGTTGCACAGCGCTGATTTCATCGGTTGCAACGAGCAGTTCATGATTTCAATTCAAACGCTTCCGAACTTCGAAGCGTGTCCTTATCTATTTCAAAATATTATCGCCGAGACTTCTACTCTAGACGAACTCCAGAATGTCGCGATCTACTATCTCCGATTATCGCGAATCATACAAAAAAGTAACCTATCAAAAAATCCCCACGAATGAAAAGATCGTAAAAAAAAGGGAATCGATCGATTCTCGGCGGATTCTAATCGAGAACTAATCCCAACGACCTTTCTTGCAGAGATAGAAAAATTTCACCAAAGATCGGATTACAACGTCGCACCTTCTCGAAGCGTTTTTCACTACCTTCGTAAAATATTCCCCCACCGTGTGGGTATCGTGTCCGCAGGGAGAGAAAGCTCGGTAAGAACATCCCCGCGACGTCCATTGGGAACTAACGTGAGAAAAATAAATCTGTCTCTATCCGTTGCGAAACTTCTTTTCCCCCGTACCGCCTGAATCGTGTGTCGCGCGTATGTATCCCGTACCCTACCCACCACGCTGTAAGTACGCGCGTATACTATAACGTACACTTACAGTGGGCGTACGTATTCGAGCTTGATATCGAGAACGAACCAGGAATATTGGGGCAGTTGGTAATATCGCGAATAGTTTTGTCGTCCCGCTTTGATTTCCGATAACGAATTTTCCACCGTGAGTTTCAGCGCTGGTGTACGCGTTGGTAGTCGCCACGTACAGAGGGAGGGGGGCCGTTCGTCGTTGTATAGAGGCGCGCGCCGACACGCGGCACCGTCGTACCGACATCACCGCCGCGACGAGGACGGGGAATGAAAACGAAAAGCAATTATTTAAATGCGTTCCACGGTGCGGAGTTCTGTATCCGTCGTTCTCTCTGTGCGTCGCTTTTCTCCGTTTCCCTTTCCTCCTACCCCCGTGAAACCCCTTTCCCCTCTCCCCCCCCGTCGCGTTTCTCCTGTCTGCTGCCCTTTACTCGCCCTCTCTTTTCACTTCTTTCTTCTTTTTTTTTCTTTCTCTCTCTCTCTCGCGTTTTATTCGCGATTCCGACGAGAAAAGCGCGACGGTAGAGCGTCGTCCGTTATTACGGTGCCGCGCGTTAAATCCCGGGGGCGCCAAAGTAAGTACATTGTACGACGCATCGAACGGCGAGAACAATGGTGGGGGTTAAAGCTCGACGACGCTCGCCGTCGAGATCCGCGACTCTCGATTCCTTGAAAATTTCTCCGAGCGGCTTTGGAAGGTGTAATACACCTCGGCTAGCCGCGAAATCTTGTTATTGCGGTTATTACAGTTTCTCACGAACGTTGGGTGGGAAAACCTTGAGGTCAGCGGGATTTCGAGGGAATGAGCTTAGAGTGGCAAGAACGTAACCGACGACGTCGTTTTCCTCGATTTCGACGAAAAAGGTTTCGCTCGGCATTAATATCATGGGTTGTCCTCGATATCGTGGAAAATGGATTCCCCGGGAAATTTTTGCCGAATAATCCCCCTCCCTCCTACGAGTATCGAGTTAATCGCGATGTAATTCCAATCGGTATTGAACGTCACGAAGAGTTATGGAATTTCGTGTGACCTGAGTTTTGAGTAACGTCGGGAACGAACGGTGAGATTTCAAACGAACGCACGGCTTCCGCGTAACATGATTAGGAGTTCGTGGTAGGATATAAAATCTGTGCCGTTTGTCATTGTTACCGGAAGCCGTAGGAATAATGAAAAAAAAGAAAGAACTGGTGCGTGGTGCACGGGGGCTCGTTTTAAAAGGCTTCGTTCTTGTTTCGCGACGTTGCATTCCGTGAAGCGTTCCGCTCGAGATTGGGGAAACCGGGAAAGCCCTTTGCGTTCGGTAATTTTCGGTCATATTAATTACGCGAGTACGTTGCCTCCTTCGCTTGCCGTTGAAATCATACTTTTTTTATTAAGTACAAAAGCTTGTTCTCTCCTGTACCTCCTGCGAGGGAGATTTTAATTCTCTACTAGCTTTAATATGGTTTCTTTGGGTTTATAGCTCGAGACAGCATTTAGGCGAACCTCGTTCTTTAACGAGAAAATGCAAATGTTTCTGAATTATTGACAGGGCCGTGTTTAAAGCGTGGCACGCTATGGTGGCAAATTTTAACTCGTTGAAAAAATACAGCATTTTTATATTATTAAACCGAGGTATTATGGAGATTTCGTATTTTATTTCAAGCAAACTTGAGTGTAAAATGTGTATCAACTTGATTGACTCAAATAAATTCATTCTTTTGCGACTTCGGTTTGATATTGCACCTAGGGCCCCCGAAAGCTACAGCCACGACCCTGATTAAGAATTATCCCGCGCGAATAATCTTATCCGGCTTCCCGTATAAATTTCTATTAGCATTCGAAACGACAAATGCATTATTACTCTTATAATAAAAAAAACAAAATACTTCTCGAAGTCCTATTAATACCACAAACGAACAATGTTACCTTTTCATCCTTTCAAAAGTATTTCCGACAAAGAGCGCTCGATTATACCACCTTCAATTATTTTTCGACGACAATCGACCGGGCACACGACCCAGAGTTTCACGAAACGCCGACGTTCGCGCGACATTTAAACTTCCTTCCCCGGAAGATCCGCGCAAAGCGAGACGGAAAACGCTTTTTTCTTTTTTTCGCAAGTCCCAGAATTGAACCGCAACTATCCTGCTCCGCTAATCGCCATTCGTACTCGAATTTGCGCGAGGTTGAATTTACAAACGAGCTTTTACCGGGCAGAATGAAAGAGATCCGCTGGTAGAGGAAAGCGCGATCGCGTCGGTGTTGATGAAAAGAAAGGGGAGAGATGGAGAGGAGGCCGCGGAGCATTCGGCCGGAATCCGGTAAAATCAGAACGCTATAATTTTGCGTCGGGACGTTCCGTCGGGCTAATCTTTGTTTCGCTAATTGAGGCCTTTCCATTCATCTGCAAATTGGCGAAGAGAGCCGTAAACCGGCTCGTCTTGAACGCTTTCTTCCGAGTTCTACGGACGATCGCACTTTGCTTTTGCCGGTATTTTGTTTCACGGTTGACACCGAAGGTAGAGAGGTTCCGCTGTTCATTCCCGGGGAATAAAACACCGTTTAATTAAGATTTATTTACTGTACTTAATGCGAATCCGCGTGACTGTTCTGTTTCAGGTTTGATCACCACCAGCGGGAGGAAACTGGATCGGGAGAATCAGGCCGAGCACGTTTTGGAGGTGAGTAGCAACTTTTTATTCTTAATTTTAATTTTCCACGAAGTGTTTTTAACCCCTTGGCTTTGCGAGGTGAATTCAATTGTCTGATCGAGTGTAATGTGTTGTGCAGTGTGTATGAAAAAAAATTCATCTAATTATTATCAAACTTCTTATCTAAGAGTAACAAACCCTTAGGATACTAAGATTCAGAAGAATTGAAAATGTATGAATTAATTTTTTTACGTTGCTGACATATGCCCGTCAACGCAATCTTGGTCACTTCTGTGTTGACGCATATGTGAGCGCTGCACAGTCAAGTGGTTAAAAGTATGGTTTCGTTACGGCGTCGGCGATAATACACCGAGCCACTAGTACCTGTGTTTTGAATGGGGCCAGTTTGACTCTCGAGAGGCGTCGTGACGCCGAGCGCCAAGCACATTGAACTCGAATCATTTGGCAACATTAATTCTGTCGCCGATGTTTAGGTTCGGCTACTATCAGAGATACGAGATTAGTTATATTTAATCCCTCTATTTGTATTAAATGTCGGTCAGATCACAACATCAATAACTCTCAGCGTCGACGAAGGAGCCCCGTCAATAAACTTTCGCTCGGACGCCTCGAGCCCTACAGTTACACGAATGAAAATCTATTTGAACTCCGAGACAGTTGAGCGCTCTTAATACGGCAGTTACGAAGCATCCAAAGTCGATTAGCAGGCACGAAAAGTTTCATAAATCCCGGCCGAATTAAAATCCTGGCACACTTCGTCTGCATTTACTGATACCCATAAATCAAAAACGTCAACCATACTCGTGACCCATAAATCAGCGACAAACTCATAAATCACGTCGTCGTCCCCCCCCCCCCCCCCCCCGTTCTCGCCAGCCTAAACAAATATAATATTTTCTCTCGGTATTTTGAAAATCGCCACTCCTCGAAACGACAGCGCTCGACAGTCATCCTTCCGCTGGACGCGATAACGAAGTCGCCGGTTGCTTCGCCGTCCCGCGACGCACGCCATTTCTAGAAATCCTTGGCGTCGCTAATCAGTTATCTTCTAACGCGATCCCGCCAAGAGTCTTAGAAGGATCTTGACGAGAGACGGTTGCCGGCTTAATGGTTCCTTGGCTGGCGGAGGATAGGTTCGGCGGAATAATCACCTTACGCTAAGTATAATATAATCGTATGTACCGTCGGTGGTATGTATAGATGTGTGTGCGCGCGTGTAGCGACAGCACTATGCCAGTGGGTGAGCGTGTGCGAGTGGGGCGCCGGTTAAGTCGGTTCCAAAGTAAAGTGCTGGGATACAGGAGAGTGCACCAATGTCGAGTTTCCCAGATCGTGGTAGCGGTGGTGAAAGGGGGAAGCGAGAGAGGCAATGGAAGATCCTCCATTCGAAACTACGAAGGGTTTTAGCAACGCTTTTGCTAATTGCATCAACAAAACTCCCGTCGTCGTTGCGGCGGCACGTTATTTCCCGCGGACTCCTATCGTCGCTTTTAATCCGCCAATAATATTTCGTTGTCGCGAGTCGACAGCTTTATTTCGCGCTTCGGTCTCTTTCTCTCTCTTTTTTTTTTTTCTTTTCTCGTTTCTTTTTCCGACCGGCGATCCGCGTCGCGTCGTTTTCAATGCAGATACGGGAAAGTACGATGGTAATTGCGGTTTATAAATTTTTATCTCTCCGGGGAGGTAAAAAGGAAACGATGATGGGAAAAGAATGATTCCGGGATGGACGGTACGTTTCTTTTAGCGTACGCGCGCTATCTAACTCGCGCTATGTTAATAGAAGCTTGGATATTTATTCTTTATGTTTCGTTAACGCGAATGAAAGTGGGAGGATTTCAATTTCTTTTTTGCGCTGTGTCGATAAAAGAGGACAGATTTATTCTTTCATTTCGAGGACGTATTAAGGGGAATGAACACCTGTGTGATGTTTTTAAAACTGGCTTTTATACGTGACGTCAGAAGCGTGGTAAAATGTTGAGAAACAAGCGTTTCTCGGCATCTCGGTCTGCGAAAAGTTTCAAGTGAAATATAAAAGTTCAACAAATTTACGAAATTACCAATTTCGACCGGACAACGTGCAGAATTGAAGAAATAGCTGAAAATTTTGTGACTCCCACCTCATGGGCGGCCATCTTGAAATTCTCGGCGTGAGCGAAACGTGACAGGTTCAAGTTTGTAGTGAAATTGCGTTATTACAGATTACAGAGTGTGTAATCTCTGGATTTCAGAATTTTCGTAACTTCTTTGGACTTTCATCTTTCATTTGTGACCTTTTGCAGAGCTAGATGTTATTTCATTTTGCCACAACTTTGGAACTCGATTTGGTACGATTTCACTACTACTCTCGCTTTTTTGTTACAAAATTCTCTGCTCTCTCTCTCTCTCTCTCTCTCTCAGACATAGCACGGACATAACGACCGTTTAAAAACATATCAGACCACTGTTGATTCCCCTTAACACAGAACGAGGGGATTTGATTTTGATATATTTATTTCCCACGACTTATCCTATTGTAATTCCAAATATAGTATCGTTATCTGACTCTTAGTCCCTATCTCGGCTAGGCGTCTATTATCGGATTATCTCACAAACGATGTCTTTACCCGTCACTCCGACTAGCGCCGCCTAGCTACGATTATAAAAGCGGAAGTGGCGTGCGGTAGAAAAAGGTCAAATGCGGCGAAAGAGCGCAGTATCGAAGATTAAAGCCATTTAAGGGGAAATCTCGGCATACGCGATAGGTACGAGTCGTTAAGGTAAATCGAATTTCCTAACGGCGTGCTAACGCTAACGGGTGATAGCTCGATTACTAATGCACCCCTTTTTTTCTCCCCCCCCCTTCCCGGTATCATCCCTCGGCCAACCTCTCTCGCTGAATTTCTCAAATCATCCTTCCACTTCGATTCCCCCCCCCCCCCCCCTCTCGCGCTCTCTTCTCCTGATATTGTCGAACTGGAAATGAGGAAGAAAATCGCATTCCCGCGAAGATTGAAAAGTAAAATGAGGAGGAATCTCGTGTCTCGAACAGCGAAAAGCGATAGGGCTAGGTTTAAAGGGGTGGCGTCGAATGAAGAAGGGCGTGGGAAAAGCATCGAGAAAGAGAGGGCGAGTATCCCGGTGAGCTAGTAGACGGGGGGAATCGGTAACGGGACAAGGTGAGGCATCTCCCTGGGGGACGTCGTTCCACGGACTCATGGGGGATTTCTCGCTGCGTCGGGATTAAAGAAAGAGCCTCGTGCCGTCTACTACGTGTTGTCGCTAGATACGGGAATTTCGTTGCGCACGGGAAAGAGCAAAAGGGTATACCAATCTCGCGAAGAGGGTTTGCGAGGTACGGCACTGCGCGTACGATAGAAATAAGTAGATGCGGTGGAAATGGAAGCGGTAGGTCGCGCACCTATTGGGGATCGTAACAAATTGTTACGTGCCTGCAAATCAGAATGGCTGAGACCCGTAATCGTGTCTACGATCTGCTTTCGAATACACCACATTTGGACTTCGAAAGGAGCTTGGCGAGTTCGTATTTATTTGTGCGTCGGGAAATATGTGTTTGATGCAAACGTTGGTTGAACGTCATTCGTTGATTGTGGAAACGGCTATTGTTAGGTTTGTTTCAACGTGGAATTATTGTAAACTGCGGATTAGGGGTGTTTATGGGAATGCAGTGGCGAGCCACAAGTATTTGGAGATTTTTGATTTTGTCAAATCTTTTTACGATATGCACCGAGAAGAATGGAATTTTGCGCGAGATTAGTTTAAACATTCCTGTTTTTTGTAAGTCTAAAAAATCACGACTAAATTTGTACAGTTTGTGATTTTCAAAGTTTGTATGACGTTCTTAAACAAAAGTGTGTAAAGTTTGCAGAGCTCGTTAATCTGCGTGTATAGTGAAAAATTCAATTCGATTTAGTTGATCCGAGCTATTACTCATCTTTAAAGTGCAAAAAACGACCGAGGTTCCAATGTTTGCTTCGGAAATCTATCATTTTTTACTCTTTTAAAAATCGATAGCTCTTTAACGGACGAAGTGAATCAAATAAAATTTTCAGCGTGCGTGCAGATTAACGAACTGCAAATGCGATCTATCATATTTTTGTTTCGAGACTGATGCGTAAAATTTGAAAATAACAGTTTGCAAATTTGGTCGTAATTTCGAAAGTTCAGTTAGACGTGTCAATTGTTAGAATGTTTGAATTAAACCCGCGCACACAATTTCATCGTGATCGGTGCACTGTGCGAGAAGTTACAGCAAAACTTTAAGTGTTCGTATTTTGTACAAGCCTGTACATACGAATCAGAAATTAAGTTGCAGTTAATTGTTCTCCGGTAACATATTGTTACGCCCGCACGAACGAAGGTGAGGCCTATTAAAGAGTAATTAAATTTATTTAATGGAAATAGAATCGTTCCAATCACAGCCTCGAATACAAGTTCTCCTTTTCAAACTCTACAACATTCAACATCGGTGCCACGACAATTGACAACGGTCCGTCGACAGTGACGAACTAATAAATGGCAGTACTGTTTCACAACGATATCTAAAAACAAAATACGTGGAAATAGCATTATATTTCGGTCCCGCTTCTGTACGCTCTTGTGCGCAATTACGAATTTCCAGAAACATCCACGATTTAGGAACGAGTCATATTTATCATTTCGAATTACAATACTGTACGAATTAATGTGAATACAGACGTTTTTCTCGTAAATATCACGTATTTGAAGTGAAACCTGTGTGAAAGGTTTTCGTACTACTGTTTAATATAAAATATGTCCTCCTTCGCTTTAATGACTGCCTGAACTCTTCGCGGCATGGAATTAAATAGGTTTTTGTAATTACTCTCGATTGTTATCCTCAAAACCACATCTGAACTACTGCATCCACTATTTTGATATTCGTAGTACAACCCATTTTATTTAATTTTCGTGTATTAGTTCAAAATAACATTAACTCGCAGAAATAACCAAAGATATACAGCAAAGTGCATCTTTTTCTACCTATTTAATAAGAAATTTGTAGTTACATGATTTGCATCAAAACAACTGTCAGAATTGACACAACAGTGTTACTATGATCAGGAAACTGACTTTCATTCTGTGTTCACATTAACTCACACACTGTAGGTATTTACAATCCAGCGATAAATAAAGTATTCTAAAAAGATTCTTCCAAAAGATTTGCGTTCTAGAAGTTCAATACATATAACTTTGCTATGCGAATTTGGCAATAAACTTCGCGTCTATCCTCATCGGTCATCGGTTGAAGTTGTAACGCGGGGTTATCCACCCCTCTGCCATTGTCGGAGTTTCAAAACTTATCGAACAGTGTTTGTTCAGTCGTACATTGATACGGTATTCAAAGTTTTGTAAATCGATTCTATCCTGCCGCATGGGGTGCATATTGCGCGTAGGGCAGGGCCAATTTTCATTGTAGGTTTTAACGAACAATACTTGTGTTAGAAGCGAAAGCACGTATTATCGCGCGGTACCGTAATTAGCACGATAATGGTCGAATTGTGCGATGCAGGCGCTCGATTCGCGTTAATCTTATCTGGGTCGCGTCACAACGACACAGTTACCGGCATTGAAGAGAATTCATCAATTTCGACGATTAATTACTTTGGACGGTAGAAAAACGAGGGTTCGTTAAAACACGATAATTAACCAAACATGCGCTACACGGTTCGGTTACAAATCACCTCGATCGTTAAATCGTAGTCTCTAAAATAATTTATTCATCGCTAGATACTAAATACCTGATTGGAAGTAGTAAAAATAATTTGGCTCTTAATAGCAACGAGAAATTAATTCTTCCTTCGACGTTATAAAGTAACGTTTATTCAGGAGGATAAGGTTCTAAATGTGGAATCGAATAATTGATATAGAATACCCGAAACGTTATTGGCAGACGCGGTCGACGTCGACGTTCCCTGCATACAGCTCTGTCGATTTTATCGAATCGTTAAATTTTCTTTTTACGACGAACTCGTCGATCGCCGAAACTCGTTTATCAGTCGAGGATATACGGTTGATACGTACGGAGACTCTTCGTTTCCATTTTCGTAGGAACGTAGAGCTAGTATATTTCGCGTTCCGTGGCGTCCCTTTTTTCATAATTCTACTCATAATTTATGAGCCCCGTTGCATTTATAGGCGGGCAGGAAACTAGAAACGGCTTTTCCACCACGCGAAAGCGTATCTCGGACTGCCAGGTGCTTTTTACGCGTTGTAAATCGCACGTACTCCGCGTTAGAAATAATATTACAGGAATCGGTGCGGAACGATTTTTCGTGATACATTTTATAGGAATGTTTTTATCTGCCTGTCGTCTCGTGATTTGTAGATTCAATCGTAAACTCCGAATGTTTCTCGTATCAAAGATAACTAATCCTGAGATTTAGAGCTCGCGCTCCGTACGGATAGGTTGTTTTTCATCAGTTTTGAAGAAAGCATTGTTCGATAAATGAGAAGAACAGGGACAATTTTAATTTGCACTATCAAATTTTGACGGATATCCAAATGGGTCGATAAAATATTTATATCTCATTTTTTTCACCGCTCGTTATTGAACGGCGGCAGTGCTTGGTTGACAGTGTCTGACTCGTGTTGACTACATCTACTTCTTCGGTGCGACGAATATACAGGTGGAGAGAGCAAACATTTGAGGATGATCGCTCAAAAATAAGATAGGTAGCATGAAAGGTATTTCTATTTCTACCGTGAACGAGAATATAATATAATTTCCGAAATATTATTTCCATAAAAAGTAAAGTCGAATAAACGAACAATCGGTCAACATTTTCTTTACAAGTGTAAGATCATACAAAAACTATCGACATAAACTGTAGAGAAATATTTGTACAAATATATATTTGTTTGAATTTGTGCGATGTGTTCTAACTTCGAGAGACTGGCTACCCGTCGGAAAACGTAATTCCTTCCTCGACGAAAACGGTCTAAGGGCTTTAGGGCCGTAGGTCCCGAAACGGTCTTAGGGCCCTTCTAAAGCTTTCCGACCCTCGGTATTTAACGCCGCTGGTGTTCGCAAGTATCGATCTAATATTTGAAAATTCTTAAAAACAATAATGCAGTTTATTCTGAGATTAACGGATGCTCGCTCGCACGAGCGATTATCATGGGGATGTCGAGAGTAACGAAACCTTATCGCCGAACAGCAGATTTTAAGTAAATGTAAATTCTTTCGAAAGCCACCGAGATGACTGAGATCGCGATAAAAATTTGTTTAGTCAACAGAGGGTACGAAAAATGTGTTTTGAATACATTTAGTACGTTTACCTCGGTTAGTACGTTTACTCTGTCCCCCCCCCCAAACGAAATACGTATTTGCATAAAATTCGCAGTCTACTTAGCACCGTCCCTCTCGGTAGAATTTGCTTTACACGAAATTGCGTGGCTGCGAATCAACGTGTCGGCGTCTCGAGAGACGCGTTGCTAACCTAAACTTAATTTGTGTGCATACTTCATATACATTTCAAAATGACCCGGCAGTCATAATTATCCTTATTTAAATACCATTGGATTAAATCTAAAACAAAGTCGTTCAACGTGGTGAGTTTTCACCTTTTTTCGGGGGGGGGGGGGGGGGAGGGGCTTTGCTTCAGTGCGCTTATTCCGGGGTACGCTTTAGACACTCGATGCGATATCCGAAGTAGGCTTGAAACTTGCTTACTAGCGTGTATAGGACGCGGAGTGTCTGGCAGATACAGTTTCGAGTGCCTACTTGGGAATAGTCCGTTGAAATTTATGATCGACGGATTCTCGGTTCCCAGTTAAACTCGTGTGTACCAGATTCTTCGTTAATTGAAACGAATATTCGAGGTTTCGCCAAAGTATTATTTTCCTTCTCGCAATTCCCCTCGAACCTCGTCATTATATACGTCTCTCGCGATTGCCACTAGGAGGATCGGTAATTTGAATTTTAATCGAGACATACCTGCCGGTGCATTAAACCGTGTAAAACACAATTAAAAGTTTTGATGCGCGCGTTGCCGTAATAAATAAATACGGCAGCGGCGGATCGGCGACAAAAAAAAAAACAGCTGTTTCGTAATGCGGAAGACACGGGTAGGTACTTTCGCTTGTTAGAATTATTTATAGGAAAAAGGGGTAACATCCGAAGCATTGCATCGTATGCCTCACAGTCGTGGAAGCTCCATCCGCTTAACCTCGACGCGCAGGTCGTCTAAGCACGCCAGAAACTTTTTGCCGCAGCCTTATTAATAGGTGCGATTTTTCACACTTTTTCCTCTCCCTTCCCTTACCACTTCCCCCCTTCCCTCCCTTCTCTCTCTCTCTCTTTCCCGTTTGGCTTTGGACACAAGCTGAAATATTTCAGGGCCGTTGCAGCCAAGCGTTTCCAGCATACGCGGAGTATATTAATAAGGACGGCCGACCTGACACTTACGCTATCGTTCACAGGGATTTTCTTCTGCGGGAATATCTAACATCTCTCGCGTGTGCTCGCCTGCAAAGCGTGTGTCTGGAATTCGTGATACTTCGTGGGCGTTTAATTTGTGAAATCGAAATGATTTGATAGTTCGCTCACGATAATGCTGACGGGCGTCGAAGATCGAGTTTATTTGAAACGGGTTCATAATTAATCGATTTGTAAGCGTCTCGAGCGATAAGTAATGACGGTGAAGACTATTTATCGGCTCGCGAAAGGTTAAACGTTAATAATTTTTTATTTGAATTCAAAATGTCATGAGTCTATTATGATTCTACGGTGGATGAGAATATTAAGTAGTTTCGCGGTGTAAACATGTCGGGTTGGAGGAATAAGTAATGTCGGATTTTCTCCGCATGAGATCGTTTCTGCTCTTTCGAAAACAAAGACTATTCATGATCCATAAAACGCATGAATAGTCTAAAAGCTGAGATTCTGACTTTTGTAACGTACAGCGTGGCGTTCTTGCGGATCAACTTCGAAAATCAAAGTACCAGGATTTATGGGTAGTTAGAGTTGAGATGGTGTAACGAGTTTGCGTTTTAAAATACGTTCGAAGGCTCTGAGAATTCTGTAATATCGTAAAGTTGAGAATTTGAATCATATAGAAGTTCGAAAGATTGCGTCGATCGGTGGGTTTTTGGAAAATTATTATCTTAGGGCAAACAACGTGGGAAAAATAATAACCGGTAACTTGTTTTTAATAAAAAAAAATTGAAAATAATTTAGGTTTTACACCACACGAGGGATCGCTAAAATGCGAGGAATGTCGAAATCCAGCATTAAGTATCATAGGATCAACATTGTAGGCTGTCTTACCAAAAATTCCGACATTATTTTCTAGCCAACCCGATACTCCGATTTATGGTTTAATTTAGCAACGTTCCGTTCCATTTGGTTTTTACCGTGTATGAGGACAACGATTTTTCGAGCTGCACGTTAGTGAAATATTAACGGTAATACAATTTTAATGGTCGAGCATGTCCGAGTGTTTTATAGTCGCTGTACAGGGTGTCCCATAAATAGTGGTAGTCCATTAAAGGTGCGGTACTCGGGATAATTCTAACCAGGTTTTTCCTCGTCAAATGTTGGTTGCGCTTTAGTCAACGAGATATTAAGCGAAAATGACGACCAATCAGGGAAGAACACGGCAGCAATTACCGCGTTCTTCTCCGATTGGCTCCCAATTTTCATTGGCACCTCTTAACTCAAATTATTTGGTAATTTCCGATAAGGAAAAACCTGCTTGGAATTATTTCAGATATTGCACCGTTCCCACTTTTACTACCACGCGAGTTTGTAAGGAAATCTTCGACACGACACGCGCGCGGCTATCCTGACACAACCGTCACACATATACGAGTGACGCGGCCTGTTCGAGCTGTCACTGTCGCCCGAATGCTGGTGGATTCTTTAACCTGCGTTCCGCAAAAGATTTGAAGGGTTTCTTTTTTTTTTCCATTTCCGGGAGTAGTCTACCTTGACAATTTTGCGTGATACGTAAAAAGTGTTTAGGTGGAACTTATGTAGACAACCAATGTTTGAAAACACTGTTTAACCTTCCGTTGGTAATACAATTCTGACACTAATTTTTCTTACTATTCAATAATTTTATTTCTGTTCAACTATTTTTGGATACAAGTGAAAATTTAGAAACTGAAAAATTTATAGACTATAAACTCAAAATATAAACTATAAACCATAAACTCAAAGTATAGACTACTGTGAATGATCACATAAAACAATTTCCGAGTAGGGTTACTCATCACCCCTTTTACTAACGAAAGGTTAAAAATTGTATCTAAATTAGGGTTCCTTGAATAATATTATAAACTAAACTAAAGGCCTCCAACCGCTGCGAAAGGTTAATGTGACCCCCGTGTTAACCACCATTTATGGGACACCCTGTACAGATGCTTTTATACTTTCGCAACTCGTACACATATACGTATGATCTTTCGCTTGCACGTAAAGCCCACCAATTTCCAGACGCGGCTCTGCGCCGTCGTAGGAAAATATCGCGCGTATTCAGCATCTTTCCAGGGTGGTTAACCGCTGGGGTCTCGCGCCGCGCGCGGCATAGCCACAAAACGGAGCGGGGTGGAGCGAGAAGGGAAAGAGAAAAAAAAAAAGAAGAAAGAGAAGGTTCGGGGTTGGGAGAAAGGACCGATCGTCGACCACGGTAAAGAAAGAAAAGGGGCTCGTTCGGCTAGGGGACTCCTCTTTTTTTTCTGTCGTTTTTTCTTCCCCCCGATTCTTCGACGGCACTCGCTCACTCTATTCCTCTTTCGGTGGCCCTCGCCACGAGAACTCTTGCGCACACTCCCCCCCGGGCACTCGAATCCTTCGCAATAGTCGTTTAATTGACATTCTTCTTGCCCCCTCTTGCACGGCGGTTATGACGACATCCGGTTTTATTGCTGATCTCTCTCTACCATTGCACTCGAAAGTTGCACTTTCATACGCGCGACGGGGTTAAGAAACGCGTGGCTCTGTTTTAAAGCTAGGTAAAATGTAACTTTGGTTTGTTAAAAAGTAAATTCTGGTTCGTTAAAATAAAATAACGGACCGAAGCCAAAAATATGACAAAATTCCCGTCGGACGACAATCGATACTGCGTTGATGTTTACGGTCTGTGTATATTGTCAATATTCGTCCGAAAGTTAATCGAATTTCGATGTTATTTTATGGAGGCAAAATCAATCTACTCGTTCGCGAACAGATTATTAAACAAAATGGCCAGTGAACTCTGAAAGAACAGCAGAAACGAGAGACCTCTCGAACGATACGTTTCAAGATACGCAATATACGAGCATCGAAGTTTCGCCAACGATTTCGTTTACCATTTGTCCTCGCGAACAGAAAAGATTCCGACCACTCGTTATCCGACTAATAATAACACACAAAGTACGGCAAAAAAAAGTGAGAATCGCCCGAACGCTACGTGCCCCACGAGTCGTCTTCGTAACCCTTCCGATTGCAAGCAAAAAAACGGACCAATCCGGTCGCAGCGTTTGAACGGTTACTGCTTCGCGCGACGAGCAGATTTATCTTCTCGACGATAAAGTGTAATTACACACACGCGCTCTCAAATGTTTCCCGGTTGTATCCCAAAGCTTGCGTTGGACTCTCGGAGACGTATTCTTCTCTATAACAATGAGCCAACTATCTCTCTATCCGCCCACCAGTTTTTGCAAAGCTACTCGGTGTGGCATCAACGTTGCAGACAGCGCATCCCCCTACCCCCCCCCCCCCCCCTTTACCCCAAGCACACACGCGTACACGGACATAACGGGGAATACGTTCACCGGCGTAACACGCGTTCCTCGCCCGAAGCTACCCGTGGATCCCTTGATTTTCGTCTCGTTACCCGTTTCTCCCTTTTATTCAAATAATGGAACGGGAAGCGAAGAAAAGCTCACGTCCTCTTCGCACTTCCAGTACACAGAAACTTATGCACGGGGAACCGGGCATAATTGATACCCTGCCAGTACCCTCATTCGCGTTTTTACTCCTTCTGTTCTCCCTTACAATGTAACGCGAAAGAGTTTGCCTTTTGCGCTCGCGGTAGCGCCTAGAAGTGGGAGAGGGAACGGGGACGAACGAGCGAGCGAGAGAGAGAGAGGGAAAGGGGAAGAAGGAAAGGAGAAGAAAAAAAAAGGGAAAATAATCACGATGAATATTCAGGAATCTTCGCGGCAGAAATGCTCGCCCGGGAGCATTCCGCGTGTTACGGCCGAACGACGAGCGAGGAAATACGAGGCAGGAGTCGGACACAAAGGGAGACGAATGCGTGAACTCGTCCGGTTCAATGTACCATTGTTTCGGTTTCTAAAGCGACGAGGTATCCGCGATCCTTGGCTCTTGGTTTTCCGGGGAACCACCTGGCAATGACGATTCGACCGTCGTTTCCTGTTTTCTCATTGGCGCCGATGTTACCAGGAGTTTGGTAAATAGGGTATTTATTATGAACGGGGAGATTCTTGAATCGGTTGTGAGGTGGGAAATTAACTTACTATCGGCATGACGAAGTCGATTTATTGTTACGAATAGCATTGACTTGTTTGCGTCCGGTATCACCGACAATCTGTTTCTTGTTGGTTGCAGGATTTTAATATTTAAGTTGTTCAGTTTGTTAACGTAGAATTTGTGTTTGAGCTCTCGATACGAGCGATTGTGTTTCTATACAATATAGTTCTTATTTCTATAAAATGCCCAATCTTCGTTCGCGTAAGAATATCTATCTTTTTCCAAGGAAGCCCTTGGACCGACATTTCGACATCTCCTTTTCAATTGGAAGGTATGATTTATATGGATTTCCTTACATAAAACCACATGCATGTTAGAATGAAACGCAAAAAAATTGTGCAGTCAAATGTCCTCAAAAATGCATATTTTCCAAAGAATTTCTGGTTGGCATTTAGATAACTCGTGAGGTACTAAAATAGTAAGAATGAAGCCTGTGTGAATCATTGGTTTTGTTATTTTTACCTAGACGCGTATTTTTGGAAAGTTTGGGTGAAAGTATCCGGTTCAATGACAGTTGACGTGGAACGAAAAAGCTGGTTGGTACCCCTAATTAAGGTAATTCTTGTTTCCTTTTCGTTAAAAGCTAGATAGAGAATAGTTGAAGATTTAATGAGCTAAATATAGCGGCTGTGATTTAGGGAACACAGACTTAATAATAATAACGTTCTCCGGAGTAAAATAGAAATCCTTTGATATAGCAGCCCGAGATACTAAATGTTATTATTTCCTTTCTTGCGAAAATGCCTCGATTTGCCGAAACTTCATCAGGGATGCGCTATTTACCACCATTTCAGACTACAATTCTGTACTCGATATGTAAGTCCTTTCGTGGGACAAACTTTGCAGTCACTTTCGCGAAACTTCGCGGAAGAGCTTCCAGCGACAGTTATTAATTAAATGCTTTGGATCTTGTTAATTAAAGACAAACTTTCCCTATGGTAAGAACAAGTATGGAACGAGGCGGAGTATTCGCCCGTTAAATTTAATTCCACAATTTTTTTGCATTTCTTGCCTTTCGGCAGTAGTTCTAATTATTAACGAATACAACGAAGAACCCGTTTCTCGCGATAATACCTTCGACTCGTTTCTTTGTTTAATTTCATGTACGAACAGAACAGGTCGAAGCGCGTCGATAGTTTAACTTCACCACTTATAGAACTTTAAAGCCCAGTGGAACCCCTGAGGGCTGAATTAATTATTAAGCAAAATAAGCATGTGCTTTGGGTAACGGGGGAAAAAGGAGGAATCACAGAAATTGTGGTCGATGATTTTGCAATTGGGAAAGGTAGTATAAAACTTTGAATATAAATAAAGGGCGGGTATCGAAAATTTAACAATAAGTTCCATCTTACCGTAAATTGTGTTCCATATGGAAAAGTGACATCGTACTTGAGGGGTCGGTGTTCTACGTATTTTGAATCAGATACAATATTCGGGCACCGGAATCTGTTAAGCCCTTAGGGCATCGAAATGCCTTAATTCGGTTCTGAATCTCCCACATTCGAATTAATAGGGAGATACGTGTGACTGAATAAAAGAACTTTCGGATAAGAGAACAATAAGTCATTCAATAGTTAACTACATTTATTTGGATAGAGATGAAGGAACTTTTGAATAATAAAACAATAACTTTTTCAATACTTCATTTATTTTGGTACAGATAAAGAAAGTTCACATTGTGGGAAGGGTCAGTTTCAAAGGAGGACTGAGGTCAGAATCAAGAATGGTCGAGTTTAATAAAATGTATATGTATTGAAGATAAGTTCGTTGCCGAACCGGGCAGTTCGATCGTTCGTTTCCAACTGAACTTCGGTGCTACGTCATCAACGATGTCACGTCGGCAACCCCGCAATCGAGGCAGTCGATCTGCTAACCGTTACGTCGCGCGTTGACTACGCAGTACACTTATACTGCGCGATACAAAAATGATCAAAATGCCTACAACATTTTGTTTCAATATCTACGGATCTCGTGTTTCTAATGGCTGATAAATCAAATAACCTTTTTAATTTCGTATTCACTCGTTATGACCGAAATTAATTTTTATCGTTACAGAGCGAAGTAAACGTTGTACGTAAAGGTTATCTGAAACAGAAAAAGTAAACTCATTCTTAACTGCTATTATTATTAAAAATTCCGTATGGTGTCTAACATGGTCTGTTCTGAAAGTTTCTCCGATGGGGTCGCGTTGAAAAAATGGTAATGCTACTCGATCGTATCGCCCTCAAGGTACTCCACCTCGCTTCGAACGCACTTTTACGCACAGCTTCTCTAATATTTTCCAGAGAATCTCTTAGCTTCGATGAAAATTTAATGCTAATTCCCATAATGAGAATTTCATAGCACGTAAAACGAGAATGATGAAAAGGGAAGAAGTTTCGGACGCACCATTTTCATAACGCGAATCTCTGATAAACAGAAATAAATAGTAACTTTGGAACAAATCGTTTGTTGTCGAGGTTTTAAGTGACATTTTAATTGAAATATTGATCGCTTCTACATATACATATATGTATAGCATATTATGTATGTGTATGACGTACTACCAAATTATTGGTGCATTTTCAGGCCGTACATTTAAAATTATTTCCGTTCGATAAATGAATTATTAATTTCTCGCGCTATTATTATAACCATTAAATCGCAGGAGAAATTGATTGGTCAGCCGCCGTGTGCCCGACGAGGGTTGTTGGTCCGATACGGAGATGCCATCGATGTGACTTGGTTGCAGGTCAATCGACCAATCAAGTTGTCGGCCCAATATGAAGGTACCATCGATGTTGGTTGACCTGTAAACCAAGTCATATCGATGGCACTTGGTTTACAGGTCAAGTCACATCGATGGCACCAAAGTATTGGGCCGACTGTCCTCATTGAACGTACCGTGGTTGACCAATTACATTCGTGACTTAATTCAATGCTAAATTTATTGGTCAGTTTTTAATTTCATCGTTGTAATAATAATAATGCAAAAATTTAATAACGAATTTATTAACCCAAGGCACATTTAAATGTACAAACCGAAAATACGTCAATAATTTGATAGTGAAATTATCGAGATATCGATTAAACATCTTATCTTTTTTATGAAAAAGAAACGTGCGTAAAACTGTACTTCAGTATCTGGCATTTCAATACGAACGGGTCAGATAGATTTGGTTTATTCCGAAATCAAAGATGCGTACTTTGAAAGGATAACGTTTATCTAGCCACTTAACCACCTTGTGGGTATACCTTAAGCGTTTTCCAATGCATAGCTGCGGGCTAAGCGAAATGTACATCCTCCCGATCCTTTAGCCAACCCATTTTGACATAGATTCGCCAAAAGGTTCGTCGTTGAGCTAACGAAAATCTACGTGGATCAGTGATTTATGGAGTCGAAGAGTTGTAAAAGTCATTGATAAAATTGTACGAAATTGATCGTTAATCGATAATCAAAATAAGAATAGATAAACTCGATCTCGAATTAATTTCACCGACGTTACTGGAGTTTGACACGTAAAGCGATACAAATTGAAGGGGAGCGTTTAATTGATGGTTGGTCAATAAATCAAAAGAAATAAAGACCGTTATGCGAGGGTTTTGGTGATGAATGCTCAAATAGAGTATTAGGATGTTGGATACGCATGGAATTATTTTTAATAGATATTTTTAATACCGACAAAACAGAAGAATTAATCAATTGTCGCGCGTTAGGCATAAGATAAGCCATAAAAGAATTGAACGATTTAACATTTTATACGATTAACTCCACTTTGTTTGTATCATTTTAAATATTCACCGTTCTGCCGCTTTTCCCGTAGAATTATTTCCATTTAAACTTTTTATACACTGGAATGTGCACACGTACGTACATCCCTTCAACGGAAAGTAGAACGAATGGATTCCTCGGCTCGGCAGACAGTCTTCAAATTATGTACGCTTTTCCTCTCCCGCGAACGAATGATACCTACCTAACGATCTGCCGGTTTACGTCGAGAGAGAAACAAACGACGGCGGTTCGTTGCACCGAACAATGAAACAAGACTCGGCTAGGAGGCCAAAGAAATCTTGATTGTTGCTCGTTTTCGGAACCTTATTTAAATAGAAGCATTTCCCGGCAGAGTGTGTTCTTGATGTTTATATTTGCCGTTTTATCTCGTTTGAGCTCTACCCTGTCCTTATGAACGTGTTTTAAACTTAAACGTGTATTCGGCAGCAACTCGTTACAATAGTGAGATTGATCGGGGGAAATCAAATAATAGGGAATGTAATACGCCTCAAGGGGATTCCGTGCTCTTTGTGTCTTTACTCGAGAGTGTACCTTGCGCGTGACGTCAAAAGCGAGGGAAATAATTAAAAATAAGCGTTTTCCTAGTCAAGAACTTCTGACGCGCTCGCGAATTACAGTGAAAAGTATGAAAATTTTCGAAGTTTTTCTCCGCTGCTACCAACTCGGATGGTCTCTGTTCAAACAAATATGAATCAGAATTTCAGTAAAACAATTTAACACGCTGGATTTCGCGTCGATTTTAAATGTTTGAATAATTTCATTTTCAAACAATTTTTCAATGTTCACGAGATCTCTATCATTCGTCTTATCATTAGACCTAGTGCTCCTCTAATTTTAATGTGATGTTGAATGAAACAAATAAGACTGCTATTTTACCTAGATTTGATTGAGTCTAACAAAAAATCATTTAAAAAATTCTTCCAAAAACAAACAATAGTGATTATAAATACTGAAACCCCCGTTTTCCGCGGAACACACTTTACGAAATCTCTGATCCTACAGGTCAGCTTCGATCTCGTCAATTAGGATTTCGCACGATCCACTGGAGAGCGTAACACCTAAATCCTACTTCTATCCTGCTAGGTCGTAACGTACAGGCTCTACGTAGACGGTTACTCATTTCCCATAAAAAAAAGACACCGTAAACGTCTAGACACTGCTTCAGCGACGAAGACGATTTCGAAAAGCAGTGGTAATGGCGCCTACCGGGCGCCATCGGCGATTCACGCCATCCTCGAAGCAGGTTCTACCGTCCGGGGTGCCAGTTTCTCCGCGTTCAGAATCATCGTCTCTTTGAAACAGGTTATACGTTGCCCGACGAATTCCGAACGAATATCTCATCCGTTACGCACCGCGTAACGCGTTCATAGGTTATTTATTCATCCAACAATTTTTATATGGCTACCTAATATATTATAAGTAGAGAGAAGTGACGATTATGAGTACAAGTAACAACACGAATTCTCAAAAACATCTGTTAACGCGTCGTTAAATTAAATAATTCTTACGATCGAATAAAACTTTAGATTTCCACCCAGCATCGAGTGTACATGAATTTTTTAATGAAAATTTACTTACTACATTCTTACGATCGCAATTAATTTTCTCGTCAAGTTGACGCATTCGATTCATTGTATAAAAACTAACGAGGAGAATAATACTTTTAATCAAGGTACATCGAGAATTGAAAAAAAATATATAACTAACCTATCTCATAATCCACGAACATACGTGGTATTACAAAGAAATAACGTCGATAAAAACAATATCGGCGAAACGATCGTCGGCGACGTTAATGCGACAGCGAAACAACATTGTCGATGGAAACCGCTGCCGGTGACGTCGGGTCGACGAAATCAGACGTAACCCTAATTTCATTGAACCCGCCCGTTAACGCGACAAAAGCCACTCGTCCCTCAAATAAGAAATAAAACCCCTCTCGTCCGTTTAAGTACCCCGTTGGATTCAATTACCGTAGGGATAAAAAAGAAAAAAAAAACACTATCCACCCGAGCACCGGCGCATACCGTCGACATTGTCCTCGCGTACCTTCTTGCCCACCGAAACTTGGGCGGTAATTTTGAGGAACGAGAGGAGAATGGCCACTAGCGCGGTTTCGCGGGACGGCATACCACGGAGCAAAGTTTATTATCGTGGTCTTTTGCCAGGACGAGCAGTACTGTATTTCGTGCCGAACGGTAAGTCCCTCCCGGCTTAGCCGCAAACGCGAGGTTAAGCCCGGAGAAATCACCAGAGGCCGCGGAAGGTAATTACGGGGAGACGAGAAGGGGCCTGACACGAAAGAAGGGAGGGAGGAGGGTGGGGAGAAAAGGTTCTAAAGAACTGCGCGAGCAATGCTATTACCCCTAATCACGGGGAAAACACAGTTCCTCCGCGGAGTACCTTGGGACAGGATACGCTCTCGTCCTGGTTGTGTGTACGTACACGCGAGCGTGAGCGTGTGCGCCGTATCCGCGCCAGGACACGTCGACAATTTGGTTGAAAAGCGTGGCTATACGCCTCGTTATTCTCTCTGACGTCCGCGCTCCTCCGCGCCCTTATTAGCATTTATTTTTCGCGGTAAAAAAAAAAAAGAAGGATGTTAACGTTTGAAACTTCACGAGTCACGGAAAACGGATACGCGAAACCTACCTACCTCCCGACGCTGCGACATTTCTCCGGTGACGATGGATCAAGGTATGGTTTATGAATTTCTGTCGGTGAAACTCGAAAACACACTCTCTTCGCTGAAAGAGGAAATAGTAATTTAAGAGGCTTGCAAAAATCGAGGCGGAAATGTATGGATTGATGAAACAGAGAATTGCAAAAGTTTCTTTAATAAAAAATAGTTAATTTTTGAAAATCGATGACTGCATGACCGAATTTGTATAGCTCTGTTTAAACCAGGTTGTCGATGTGGCAACTGTCATTGATGAGTCTAATTGTGTGAAGAGCATTTGTGACTTCAATTTCGAAATCTTAATCCTCACCAGGTTTGAATCCTGGAATGTTCCAATATACACGTAAGAAAGCCATTTTCGCGTCTCTACGCTTACAATATCATTCTCGATTCACCGTCTACAGGCCTCTCTTGATGTAATAAAACAAGAGTTTGTTATACGTAACATCTTACCCGTTAATAATAATCAATAACAAATGCAGTGGAGTTACACCTGACGCGACCACTTACGTGAAAAAAATTCTCGCGCACACTTCCAGGTTAACGATATTCAAAATTGATCGACGTCGATCGATCAGCGTGAATTTGAGCGCGCCAGAGAAGACAGCATGTCAGTGTGCGGCGTCAAAATATAATACCAAGAAAGCAAGAACGAGACAGTTATCAATAAACATTTCTAATCTCAATTTCGTAACGATAGCGTTCTTTAACCATTGAAACGTCGGCCGAACGTTACGACGCTACGCCACACCCGTGCGAATGGTACACATCGGTACTCCAATTGCTCCCGACGCGTCCATCGAGTGCGAGCATTAAAATAACCATTGCCATCGCTCCTAAATCGCGAGTTCGAACAATAATCGATAAACGAACGCGCGCTACCATTAACGATCCACCGTCGAATTGTATCCGCTCGCGCTATTCGAATTTCACCAATGTGCGCTCATACACCTTCGAGCGTAAATAACAACGGTCACGTGGCCCAAAGATCGGTCCCCGGCGCAATCGTATTAGTACCGCGTTTTCCCTCCGATACCGTAACTGCGCATCTGATACGATTGTAAATGCGAACTATCGTATCCACGTATCCGCGCGGCAAGGGAAAAGGGCGAAACTTACGACACGCGCTTTACGACACTAACGATCTCTACGTGGAATCCGCGCACATATTTGTCCCGCTAAATTGCCCTTCCCAGAAATCGGCCGCGGTTCCGTGCCGTTGGCCAGATCCGCGGCCGATATTAAAACGTTCCACCTGACGCCGCGGTCGGCTTTATACGACGTTAAATAATAAAAAGAGTAAAAAGAAAATGTGGGGGTTTTATTCCGTAAAGGGAAGGTTGCTGGTCAGGATATTAATGTGGACGATCCCCAGAACTTTGTAACAGTAAAAAGTAAAAACGTATTTATTCGTGCGAATCGTATGGATGCTCGATGACGACTAACTCGAGATCGAACCTCATCGCTAAAACAAACAAACGCAGCCTCTTTCGTTATGTGATCCGCTTTGTCGCGCAACGGTGCGACGTAACGGACGATCGGCGCCTTCGCACGCACAATTCTTCGAACAGAAAAATAAAAGATAGCCTACAAAAAAAAAAAAAAAGCAGCGTCGGTAGGAAACGGAAAGCAGCGTGGGGACGGACGAACCGAAACGAAATGAAACGCGCCGATGGTTTCGACCCCGATGCCGAGATACGACGTAAGCTCCGATCGTCTGGGGCCGTCTGGTTGGCGAAATTTAACGCGATCTCTCTCTCTCCTCCCTTGCGCTTTAAATCTACTCCGACGTATCACGAGGCCCGCACCTCCGCAGTTCACGTTACACGCTATGCGTGTTACACAACCCGGAAGGGAATGTCTGTGCACCCACACGAGTGGAACATCGTTTCTCACTAGCTCGGAGTTTCCAGGACACGAGCTAGTACCCGTATCAACTCCATCGTACCGCAGACGAAGAGCACCGAACCGTTCGGGGTGTCCGCCTCTCCACCACCCCACCCCACCTCCCCACACCCCCTCGCCCTCCCTCCCATACCGCCCCTCGGATAAAACAGGAGTTTCGTAGTCCTAATTTAGTGCTGGCGTTACCCGAAGGATGTGACGTGCACCCTCGCGAAGTGTCCACCGGGACCCGTTGGATTTACGCCGAGGGGTTTGCTCGGTGTGCTCGGTCCTTAATCCGATGGGCAAAAATTGAGTTTCCCCTGGCGCCTCGGGGGGCTCTGGGATATTTTTGAACCGAAAATTCGACTTTTCGCTTCGTACGCTGATGGTATTGAAATTCGAGTGTTATTCCTTTCATTTTTTTTTTTTTGCTTTCCGTTGCGCGTAATTACGTTGGGTACCGGGGGAGGAGTCGTTTTGAACCCGACGTTGGTTATAACGCGGAAACGATGGGACGCGGTATTAGTCGTCCGTGCGACGGATAGAGATAGATTAAATTCGAACTTTGCGACAGTTATAGCCTTCTTGTATGGCTTTTGACCTCGTCGGCGGTAGATGTGATTAAATATCGATCGTTGGAAGAAGGTGGGATAAGGGTTGAGGGGTAAATAATTTCTCCGAGGGTCGTATTGTGAGCGGCTCGAACGTCTCGTGTATACATTGGATTCTGGAAGTCGTATAAATGAAGAAAAGTAGCGTTGATTGGCGAGCTGGAGGAGTAGTAATAATTATCGCGGCACTCGAGCAGTATTATTCCGGGCAATATTGTCGGATAACGGCGAATTTCACTTTGAATAATGTATACCGACGATAAGAGCGATTAACATTCGACGACGACTGGATCGATATTAACGCTAGGACCAACGACAATTAATGTGTACCTATTTCTGCCGGACAGATCAAACTGACGGGTTATTTATAAAATACGTTACACGAGGGAAATTCAGCTTTATTTAATTTTTGTTTCTAATTTTGATATCGTTAACAAATATACACATTATATTGGGGGACATTATGCCTGTTTTTATTATAACATTCTCAACCTTTTGTTAGTAACAGGAGTGATGAGTACCCCACTTGGAAATTTTTTTTCGGTGATCATCGAAAGAAGGTGTGTTATTTAGATAACGGATAACATATTTAGATAACTGATTTTTCCTCCCATTTTCAGTTTCTCAGTTTTAACTTGTAGCCAAAAATAGTTTAGTCATGAAACGTATAACCTTCATCTGACATAGTATGACAAAGTATGAGTCGTGACTCCGAAATGTATTTTATCGCAGTTCCAAGTCGACTTTGATGCTAATACGAAGGTCGTATAATTTTGTGATAACTAGGATAACTCTGCGATAATCGATACTCGAAGCGTTAAGGTCGCTATACCGACTTTATCGTGTATTTCAAAGTTCAAAATGTTGGCAACAAATAAATAAGCATTTGCTCTACTAGGACGTATCAAGTAAATAATATTTATGTTACAAAATAATGTATATTCTATCGACCTAAAGTTACACTGCTTACGGCCGTGTAGCAACATAAAAACTAACAAAGTATGACCACTCGCTTTGTTACAAATCGTGAAACCTATCGTAAAATTAGAACGCTGTAGCTTTGAGAACGAATTAGGGCGCAAAAATTTTAAAAACTACTTTTTATAAACCCGTGGAGCTACTTCCTTCGTGTTATCACCGTATAACCCTTATCGCGGAATTAGCCTCGTTTCCCCTAAGCGTATTTACACTACTTAGAAATACACTTCTTTCATTCTCATAAATAGTAAAAATATTGTGAAAATTTAAAGACACTCAAATTGACTAATTTGTAGTTCTAGCATTAAACTCCGCTTTGATTGGCGATTTCCGATTTACGCGACGAATGATTTGATAGTGATCTCCAGATACTTTTGATAGAACCCGCTGCCGTGAAACGCAAATCGATTATAAACGAAAACGGTAACGTCCGACTCGACGAAACAATCGGTTAAAGTTATTAAAGTATCTTCGCCCAAGCCGCAGTGGATATGACAGTTCGCGGTTGGCCGTTTAGCGAATTCGATCAAACTTTTTTCCCCGCGACATACCGATCCGAGACATCGATACCAGATGACTTTTTCGTTCAGTACTCGCAGAAATGTACATTGATCCGATCGCGAGTGCTCTCCAGTTACGCGAAAACAAAATCATTCCATTTCGCTGAGAAGCCGCGCTTTTCGTCGAGAAAATTACGAGAAGTCCGATACAAAGAGTTCTTTAAACGCGCCCTCAAAGTTCAGTCCCAGGTACGTGCCTTCGCGCGAAACGGTCATTGTAGTATCGTGGAACGTCGGTCGGAAAAATTCGGTCGTACTCCGAAAACCCCTCGTTCCTTCCTTCTAACGATAAGTAAAATAAATTTCTTCGAAACTTGTTTCAAAGGCAACTGAGAGAGAGAATTTCGCGACAGAATTTGCGAGGGATAAGCAAAGAACGGGACGCGAAAGTGGTCCATCTAAGAAACGTCGATAGAATGGACAGAACCGATCGGCCACCTTATCTTTCGCGGAAACGTCGAAAGTATAAGTTTCCGCTCCGCAACATCTCCGACAATTTCGTTACGCCTTACCTTTACGATCGAAAAAGACCAACCCGGTCAGCGTTGCCAATTGCACAGATCGTACGTGTGATATTCGTGCATGAAAACCCCTTGGATTTCGTCGTTGCACGAAAGGGAAGAGAGGGTAGAAATGGCGGGCGTGTGCGCGGGGCGTAGTCTGTGTATGTAGGATAAGGTAACGACTCCGGTAAGTGGGATAAAAGAAGAAGAGATTTGCGGCAGACTGCGGGAAAACTCATACCGGCGAAAAGCGTTTAGAGATATTGCGTTACCACGGTAGAAACTACCAGATACTTTTATATACGCCCCTCTCTCTGCTTCCGTTTCGCGAGAATTCAAGATTGGATTCGTTTAATCGTCGCGTCTACAACGCTTTTAATTTTGCCGCGATAAGATTGGATCTAGCAACGTATTAATCGAGAATCCCTTGGGATTGATTGTGGAAGATCGATGGTGGAGTTTCACGTTTATTTTGTTGCGTCTCAACTTTATTACAAACGCCATTTTTCTCGGTTTTACCACTGCGAGGATAATAAAAGCGTAGCGCGAGAAGAAACAATTTCGTTTCTGGTGGGGTTCTTGAACATATTATTTTCTAGTGCCCAATGAAACTGTCGGTTAGAGTTATTATTTGACTTTGTAAACTCTCTTTCTCGTATTTACATATTTTTTCTTAAAATCATTGTGTAAAAGTGCGTAATAACAATTTTGTGCACCATTGAGCGTGAGTTTTAATGATAAAAATTCATACATATCGTGTATCGGTCAAATCGTGTTGTATTAATTTCTTTTAAATCATCTAGGATATCTACATAAGATCACAGTGCGAGCTAAAATTTCATATTATCAGCGTTTACGATGTTCGTCTCATTTATCCCTCAAATATTTCATATGTGCAACTCCCTTGAAATTCCCTTTTAAAAAGAACCCTGTAAATGGACACGGGCAGCGCCCTTTTTTAAACTGAAATTCGATGACGTATAGTATCAATTACATTTCACGTTTTAACATCGATTAATATTTTTCAAATTTAGCTCGTAAATCGATCGATCGCACCGTTAATCGCATTTGTATAAAAACATAACTAAATTTTGCAACTTTTCGTGTTTCAGGTGACGGTAAGGGATGACGGAATGCCGAGTTTATCGTCTACCACGCGAGTCGTCATCGCGGTGTCGGACATCAACGACCACGGACCCGAGTTCGAGCAAAAATTCTACACGGTCCAAATTCCAGCTTCGCCGTCGACCGACAAACCCCTCTTCCAGGTACAAATTCCTTCGTCCCTTATAGGAACTTTCCGATCTTCGTAATTCTATCCGACCTTCTAGTTGAATTGGACATGGCATCGCACTTTCTTCGACCCACCATGTAAATAGAGAAACGAATAGAGCGGCAAGTCGTCGAGAACGACAACTCTCTTCCGTTTCATTTTCTCTTTGTCTCTTTGTACGCCACGTAGAAATCCCCTCGTGTCTTGCTGTATATATTATCTGTTCCCTCGTTGGCGAAAACCTCGTCCCGTGCGGAAGAATGTACGTAAGTCGAACTCTAATGCCAAACTCTTATTCCGGATATACATCATTATTAAAAATTTCCACTAAACTCGTCGTTGAGGCGAATCCGTTTAAATTAAAAAAAAAAAAAAATTTACTCGAAAACCGCATACACTTTTCTACGCTCCCCTTGAAAATTAGCATTTCGACTTACGTGTCAATCATCGTCTGCATTGTCGCGTACACGATCGTTACGAGAGCACTGCAAGGTAAACTTATCGAATTATTCACGCCTTTTGCGTAACGAGAGACCAGGTTGAAATTAAGAAACCTGTATTTCCTACGAACGGATATTGTTCGGAATCTGTGAGGATTGCTCGAGTCCTTCTTACCGATTAGTTTTACGCGTCTCATCCGCGACAGACCGGAAGCACACCTAATACGCACACGCGCCTACGGAAGTTGACGTATGACACGATCGAGGGTACAGAAAAGAGCCTTGGTACGTGTAAACCCACAAAGAGCGGATTGCTTGCGACACCCTCCTCGCTTTGTCGTTATCGAACGTTTTCCCTCCAGTCGCCTCTTGTTCTCGATGTGATCAAAGTAACCTACGGCCAGTCACTGAGTATTGCGGTGTAAAAGGGTAGAGATTTAGCACACGAACCCCAAGCACGAGATCTCCTGCACCCATACCCCCATCGCTCTCTCGATTTACGACAAAGATTTACCGCGAGTGTCGCACGAGCGGCGCATCGTTCGTCGTCGTTTTGTCCCTTCGATCGATCGAAATTACATTAACGAGTCCACGTTGCAGCAACGATATGCGGTAAAAAAAAAAAAAAATGCGCGGGATTTCTTCGTATCTCTGACGGTCGACAGTGGGGAAACGTTGCGTCGGAAAAAGAATATAGTTTTTTGTTTTCGAACCGTCGAAATTAACGTTGGGGAGGAGGAAATTTGTGGCGCGGCGACACGTGGAGTATTTGATATCGTTTATCGGTCATTAAAGGGGTAGGATTTCGTTTTATTAACCCATTACTCGATATCGTTGGGTAACCCATTTGCAAACAATACGTTTACGTAATTTCAATCAACGCTCACCGTACGGGCAAACAACATCCATCCAGATATTTATTATTCCACCGTTCGGTATTATTTTTATTTGTCGCGCGGAGAAAGTATCGCGAGAGAACTTACGTTCGGTAAACGCGTTTGGCCGAAACACCGGAAGGGAGGGGGGGATAGCCATCGCGAGAACTTTTTCTTCCGATAAAAAGAGGACGAAGTCACGAACGGAAAAGAAGAAACGGATATTGAGAACAACGTCGATTCAGGATTCGATCAAAGTAGGATTTGTCTGATCCATTGAATAATCGCGAGGCCATTAAGCGTTAACAATGAATTCTAATCTCCGCTCGATGACCCTTAACGCCGGCGCGGAGAGCAGGGAGGATGGATTTTCGCACTTTGCTATTTGAAAACCAAAGTCAATCGAAGTGGTTCTTTCGACAATCGGGAAAGCACGTGGAGGGAGAGACGAGAATTAGAGGAAATAATGCGAGGGTTAAAAGCTTTCCTTCTCTGGTTCTCGACAGAAATCGAGGAACCGCTCGCGGGAGTTCGACCTTTCGATCGATACGTTACTAGAGAATGGAACTTGGGAGACATTTAGCCCCGACACCTTGTCAGGAGATCGTATCTTCAGGGTAAGGACACCTTGGCACGTAAACTAAGCGCCGCTTCGTGGCGCGGGAACATAATTCCTACAGTAAATGCAGAATTGGTCGGGTAGTTTACGCGAGCTCTTTGCATTGATTTATGACCGCTTTTCTACCGACTGTACCTTGATTATAATTACGATACCATATTTTCCATGCAACCCGCTACCCATTTATAGGATCGCCATGCACTCGTGTACTTAATCGATCGTTCTCTTCTGTCCAATGCAACTACCCACTTTAAAGTCTTGAATGTATTATACGTGTATACGTAAGGAAGTGCATGCAGTATAATTCTGAGTAAATGCCGGTGAGATCAAAGACGCCAGCCGGATGAGAGCTCAATGATTCATTTGGTTGGTACGAAATCAATTTATCGTGATTTGTCTTCAGGAATTTAGATAACCGTTTGGTGACTATTTTCTTGGTGAATATTGATAGTTTATCGCCTTCGAATTATTGACGTTTCTAATAAAATCCTTGGACGTCGGAAAACTGAGATTTGTGTCAATGAGATAATTTCTCTAAATTGTTTTGTTGTAAGTAAATATCGAGAAATGAGAGTCACGGATAGAATTTAACAGTTGGTTCGTTTCGTACGTGATTGCCGGGAGAGATAACGGGGCGCTACATTTTTGTACAAAATTATAGTACACAGACCTGCATCTAAAAAAAACCAGATAGAAAGATAAGTACAAATTTTATGGAAACGAGACTTGACTTTCTCTTACCCGGTTCGGTTCGTATGAAATCTCGTAAAATCTGTTATGACGTGTACTACGCTGTGGGAAATATTGAAAAAGGTTTTTTCCGTGACTCGACCGTAAAGAAATATTCCACGCGAATAATTACAAAATGGCATAACAGACTGACGAATATTCGAAAGTTTTTCTCTGGTTTTTTTCTGATTTCCGCGAACGGAGGTTCGAGTGGACTTGAAAAAAATGACAGAATGTATAAAACGCGTGTAGTTTTCCGCTAAACCTGCGATAGAATCTGTAAAAATTCGAGTTTTTCCACAAGAACTCAAAAATCGCTGTTTTATTACCAACGCATAAACAAAAATCCGCGGTTGTTAAAAAAAGCCACGGACTTATGATTTTTTTTTTATACTCCAATTTCTGCAAACTGAACTGGAAGTTCAGTAGAGAATTGCACATGTTTTATACATCGTGTAACTTTTCAAATCCACTGGAATCTCGGTTCGTGCGTAATCAGGGCAAAAACAGAAAAAAAACGTTGAAATGTTTGTCGGTGTATTGTGGCATTTTTTAAATAAATTTTTTTTGCATCCGGTAGTAAAAAAATGAAAGCAAATCCAGAGGTATCCTTTTACCGAAATTATTGCTATCGTACAGATTGGAAAGAAGTTGTATAAATTGTATAATGTATAATATTTATATTTTAATACTTATATTAATATACGTATATATACGATATTCAGTGACTCAATTTTCTTTGTAGAAACTGCTACTAAGAATCATTGATGTCATATGTTACGATTTTTATTTCACAATAGTATTTACTCAGGCTTATATCGTATGTACATAAGTCTTGGCTATCTGCATCTGCCCGTCTCCCTGTGTACGTGTCTATCTGTCGGGATCTTCACCATATTTTTCCTATGCTCGTCTATGTGTATTATGTTCTTGAATGTCGCCTTTGTCCGTACGAGACTGTTGCCTGAGAATTTTCCGTTGAGTCTCGTAACTAATGTGATCGCAATACCGGGACACGATTCCTCCTTTGGATCGTACGGTATATGAGCATGATGGAAGAAAATCTGTTTAAAAAAAAAATTCATACTCTCGATAGTTCGATATTTTCTTTCCCACATACCAACTCGAACGACGTTAACGATCTTCCAGATGTATTTATTGCGCTGAACCAATCTTTGATAGCCTTTTCGCGCGATACGTTAAACGCGCCATGGCATATGCATCGCTGCTGGAAAAGAAAGAAAAAAAAAAAAAAAACAGAAATTGTGAAACAGGCCGGGGCAGGAAAATTGTGGGGCAGAAAACTCGAGCGAATAATGAGCTAGCTACGTGTACGCGGAGAAAATATGTTGCCGCAAACGAAAAAAGCCGCCACGGCGAAGGCTGCGGTACGCACACGCATGTAACGAACCTGCGACGATATATATATATTTTTTTTTCTCTCTCTGTGTACCGCGAGAGTGTCTTCCGTGGGGCGCACGAATGCATCCCCATCAGCGTATGTACTTTTGCGTAAAGCTCGAAATAGTGTTTCGTTCTCGCGGGATCGATAAGCGCGTGTCCGCGCGAACTGCCGCGCCTTTGTTTAATACGCTTGATATGATGCGGATCGATATTTGGGGAGAGGAGTAAAAAAAAAAATACTGCGATTACTGTCACGGTTCATTCTTTCCTTTTTTTTTTTACTTTTTATTTTTTATTTCATGCGCCGCATGTCGACTATGTGAATGCAACGCTTCGAGGCCACGAGGCGCGGTGTCTCGCGATGTGTCAGAAAGAATTGTTCGAATTGGATACTCTTAGAACGTAACCGTGATGTTGTAGAAAGTGAATTGTCTTCGCGCTGGATCTACGTGTGTGCTGAGTGTCCCTGACGTCTGGGTGGAAAGACTGAATATATGAATATAGGCAAATGTATGTTGATTAGAAGTTTTTGCTGCCAGTCTTTATGGACACGTTGCATACGAAATCCAGCGTTGCAAAATCTAGTATACGCGTATATACTATATTTTGCAAATATCCGAACAATACACGATGACGCAAACATCACCGATCTATCGGCATTATAATTCTGTTGGAATGGTTACTTTGAAGGAACATTAAAAGTGAGAAGTTCATAGTCTTTTACGAGCTTCGTAAGACTCCGCTAATGTTTCTTTTCTGTCACGTACATTACCGTCAGTAGAGAATGAAAAATGACACTTGCGAGCTTTCTAAATATACCCGTCTAACGTGCAATTATGTTCATACACGCTAGGTTCTTGCGAACGATAAAGACATCGGTGATAACGGAAAAATCCAATACAGCATCAAAGGTGGTCGAGGTAAAGGAAAGTTCAAGATTCATCCTACCACGGGAATGGTGTATTCTCAACGTGGATTCGAAGCTGGCCAGGAATACGAGATGATGGTGAGTGTCGTTGCGAACGAAAATGATTCTTTTATAATTGTAACGTAATAATAATTAACGATTTGCTCGATTATTTTACCTTGGCGTAATTTAAACCGAAGTTTAACTATGAACCGCGCATACTTCTGTTTACCAGATAAGAGCCGCCGATAGCGGGGAACCGCAGCGAAGTCATCAAACACGGGTATCCGTTCAGGTTGTTGAGGTTCCACAGGAATCCGAGAACCCTCCAGTCTTCAAAACGAACAATCAAAGTGTGGAGGTCACGGAGAACGATGAGGTCGGTTTTCTCGTGGCCCTGGTACAGGCCACCGACAAGGATGGTGATTCCCTGTGGTACGATATTCTCGGTAAGTACAAACGAGGCCACTGACTCTCGAACGCTGGCTTTTACCTCATTCGTAATATTTTTGTATTTTTTTGTATTATCATGTGTTTACATCGTTTCGTTTTTTACGCAACGTTATGTAACCCCTCTGTTAACACATTGTACGCGGACTATCTCGCGTGCTTCGACCTAACGTGGTGTGGGATACTTTTAACGATTTCACTCCGTTGGAAAAGGATTTGAGAAAATCGCTGCGATTACTTTCGTTTGATCCTCGCCATGAATCGTTTTATCGATGATATTTTACGATTTTAGAACGATACGTTAAAAACATATTTGCACTGGTTTCGCAGACTACCACTGATACACGTAAAATGTAATGTAGGGTTTCCGTGTACAATGCTTTGATTGCTTTGATCGTAATTTCATCGGTTCGACGGAAACCATAACCATACCAATTCATTTGAATCGTAGAAACTGAACAAATGGTTCGATTCGTTTTCACTACGCCCGGTGACTGACGGGAACAATCTATTCTCCGCGGGTTAGTTTAAGACTATTTCTACCGAAGGTGTCAAAAGATACCTTTTCGAAATTTTCGCTTAAAATTATTATCATTAACTTTCTTCTCAAGTGAATTTTTGACTTTCCCTATAATATTTGTTAAATCAATTATGTGATATCTTTTATCCAATCTCTTTCTGGATCTAAAATACATTTTGATCGAAACAGGTATACACAAAACCGTGATAGAAATAGTGTTAATTTCGACGAACGAAGCAAATTATTATTCCCACGGCGTCACGGCTTCGTCGTAATATTAGTCAACATCGGGATTCTCGATCTTCTATTTCAGACGGCGACAAGCGTGACGAATTCTTCATTGGCCGCGACAACGGTAACGTCCTTCTCGCTAAGAAGCTCGACTGGGAGACACAGTATTTCTACAATCTCACTATCGGCGTGACGGACAGCGTGCACACGGCACTGACGCAGCTTCTGGTCAAGGTGATCGATATCAACGATCACAGGCCAGAGTTCACGGAGAGCACGTATCGCGTCGACATCTCGGAGAACGTCGAGAAGGGCGAGAAGATCCTTCAGTTGCACGCTACCGACGAGGACGAGGATAAGAAGGTCTTCTACAGCCTGCACGCAGCTCAGAGTCAAGCTTCGCTCGAAATCTTTCATGTAGATTCGGTAACGGGCTCGGTGACCTTGAACGAGGTACTCGACAGGGAGACGATCGACGAGCACGTTCTTACAGTAATGGTCAAGGATCAAGGGACACCGGCGAAACGAAATTATGCCCGTATTATCGTGACCGTCCACGACCATAACGATCACGCGCCAGAGTTCATCAGCGAGATCATTCAAGGAAAAGTGTTCGAGACGTCGCCGATCGGCGCTGCTGTTGTGCAGGTTTGCGCGATCGACAGGGATCGTGGTGACAACGCGAGGATCACGTACTCCATCACGTCCGGTAACGTGGGCAACGTGTTTACGATCGATCCTGAATTAGGTTTGATTCGAGTAGCACGCGAGCTCGATTTGAGCGCTTCCTCGGAATACATACTTCTGATAAAAGCCACCGATCACGGTTCGCCTGCTCTCGCCAACACTGTCCCGGTACACGTGATGGTAACCATGGCCGATAACGCTCCGCCCCGTTTCATTCAGCGCGAATTGTCCGCTGAGATCTACGAGAATCAACAACTGGGCACGTACGTGAAGCACATCGAGGCGCGAAGCACGTCGTCGTTGCAATTCGAGATCGTTCACGGTAACAAGGACGACACTTTCTTCGTCAATCCCAGCACGGGTATTATAGTCATCAAGAACGAGCTGGATTATGAGAAGACAAAGATCTACAATCTCACGTTGTCCGCCACGAATATGGCAGGCGCTAAGGCTCATTGCAACGTGATCGTTCACGTTTTAGATAGAAACGACAACGCGCCGAATTTCCTCCAAGCATCGTACAGCGGTGAAATAAGCGAGGGAGCTAGTATTGGTTCGTTGGTTCTCACCAATAATAGCTCGCCCCTGGTTATAAAAGCCAAGGACGCTGACTCGGAGTTGAACGCTCTCTTAAATTACGATATCGTTGAAGATTTGCCGCGAAAGTACTTTCACATTGATTCCAGTACCGGTGCCATTAGAACCGTAATGTTATTGGATCACGAGAGCATACCGAAGTTCACCTTCCACGTGAAGGTTTCGGATCTGGGTAAACCGAAGCTCTCGTCCGAGACTACCGCCAAGGTGACGATCGTCGTGACGGACGTTAACGACTGTCCACCGAAGTTCCTGCAAAACGATTACAATACCACGCTTTTGCTGCCTACGTACAAAAACGTCGCCGTTATACGAGTCAGCGCGATAGATCCCGACAGTTCCGAAGGAGTCACGCTGAGGTACGTGCAGAGTGATTAATATGCGTCTGTACTTCATGTCGACATAAAGCCTGATTCATATTTATGTTCCCTCGTACGCTTTCATTAGCATTCATTTACTATTATAATTATTGCATGAAATTTGTATATTTTCTGATACGCGCTCGTTCCCCGTTCCATGTACCGGAAGATAATTACCGCTTACTTATTCTGGGAATCTTTGAATTTATATCGCGCACGGTTTACCGTGTTTCTCTTTTTTTTTTCTACGCAAACCGCGAGAGTATCGCTTTAATGGGTTTTGACCGTTTCCACTTTTAAAGGGATTACTCGTTTCTCGTTCAGGTATGACATCATGGAAGGAAACAAGGCCCATACGTTTGAGATAGACCCTCGGACTGGTATCATTACGGTTTATAACCCTGAACGTATGAAGAAAAGTTATCTCTTGCGAATCCGTGTCTCCGATGGAAGGTATTCGAGCGTGACTCAGGTAAACGTGATGGTAGAGAAATCAGAAAACTCCGGCCTGGTCTTCCAAAAGGACATCTACGACGGGGCGATCCCAGAAAATACAACGAGAATTACGACGGTGGCGGTGGTGAACGTTCTCGGTAGCGCTTTGAACGAGCACATAGTCTTCGCTATCTTAAATCCCACGGACATGTTTGTAATCGGATCTACGTCGGGGGCGATCAGAACGACGGGGATAAGATTCGACCGAGAAACTTGCGATCATTACGAACTCATCGTCGAAGCGAAGAGTCAGATGCCGGATAGAACGAAGCCTAGGGTGGCGCATGTTATCGTTAACGTCACGATACTCGATATCAATGACAATTGCCCGATTTTCGTTAATTTGCCTTATTACGCCGTTGTATCTGTTGATGCTCAAAAGGGCGACGTTATTACAAAGGCAAGTGAATTACTATTCGTTTATTGCATTGTATCACGAATAGGGTGTTTACGCTAGAACTACAGACGATTATTGTACACTTGTTTCTTCAATTTTTTTCACCAGTTTTACCAACTTTTATATTGTTCAAAAACATATGCTTTAAATTATACGTATTCACACTACTTAAAAAATACATTTTCATTGACATACTTACAAATGGTAAATTTAAGTGGTCTTAAACAAAAATGTCAACATGATTGGTCTGGTAGTGTAGTGTTAAGCGGCTCTTGGGCGATCAATTAGATTGTCAATATTCGCATCAATAATATTCTCCCAAACGATCAATTCTCAATCAGCTTCGATCAGTATTATTCACGTGAATATCGACAATCTTATTAATCATCTAGAACCTGCTTTAGGAATTTCGATTTAATGTAAATTATTGCTGCGCGTTCAGGTACACGCGGTCGATATGGATAGCGGCGACAACGGAGAAGTTAGGTACGAATTGAAGAAAGGTCACGGTGAACTTTTTAAGGTATGCCGGAAAACTGGGGAAATTTCATTGAAACAAAATCTCGAGGGACACAATCGCGAATACCAACTTACCATCGCTGCTTACGATGGCGGTAAGTATTAATCGTTACGAAATCATCATCGTGTTCTACGTTTCGATCATCCTTTTTTTTTCTGACGAGTTTGAAACACTACTTCAGGAATCACACCTTGCTCCATTGAAGTGCCAGTCAACGTGAAAGTGATAGATCGCTCAATGCCCGTATTTGACAAGCAATTTTACACAGACAGTGTACTGGAAAGTATCGAGGTACATTCGCCCCTAGAGTTATCCATACAAGCTGAGTCACCGTTGGGTCGCAAACTCATATACAGCATAACCAAAGGCAACGACTTCGAAGAATTCGCTTTGGATTTTAACACAGGTAAGCGGATGTCTGTTACACGTCGAATAGCATGAACCCGTTGAGCCATAAACGAGAGATTAAATTTGAAGTACTTATCGGTATGGGACAGTGAAGCTACGATGTAAATATAATAGCGAAACTTTTATCAAGATCGGATAAAATATCGCTAGAGGTTGAAACGCTTTCAGGTACGCCGTATCCCATTTTTACCTTCGTTTTAGTAAATGGAACATCACTGTCCCATATGGAATGATAACATAGGACGAATAAAAAAGTGTACATATACTTTTTGACAGAGGTTTTCCTTTTTTGAAGTGTTTTCAATAGTATTACATTAGTGTCAAACGTGTGTTACATTTGAAGTACGTAAACTTATATTGGTATTTTTACGAGAATGCTGTGTCCCAAATCCGGTCCCGAACGAAACATTTCCCGATGGTTTTAATACGAACTCGGCTGTGGGACTCATACTGTTTAAATTGTGAAGGGTTAACGAGTTAAACTGGATAGCAGATCACACTTTCTATTTAGTGAATGATACCAGTTTTGCTGTATATGGTATACGGTTACTAAATTTCTAATCAAGTAATGGTAGTGGTAATACAGTAGTGAAATAGGTTGAAATGTATCGCACGTAATGTAAAGTGATAATAAAACGGTGATTGTTTTGACGCTGTTTCGGCGAATTTTGTCATAAAGAAATGATTAAAATCAAACTATACTTGCAATATGAATTATGTAATTACTCTTTTCTCGTGCTTGATAAAAAAAAGATTCACGTGAGATATTTCTGTTTTCGCGTTTGTGACTCTGACCGTCTTCCATTTACGTTTATTTTTAATAGTAGCATATTCTCTTCTCTTTATCCTTCTCCCATATTTATTCTTTACGAATGCTTATCTGGAAACTAGAAATTAAAGTTTTGTTGTATCTCCCTGTTTCGCAGCCCCCGACAGTAACAATGGTCCTTGTGAGTATAAAAAATACTAGTTCTATCGGTCTGCTGTGTTGCTCTGTACAATGCTATTGCACTGCCTCTGTTTCTATGCACGATTAAGATAGCAATGAAGTTTCTTACTACTGGATTGAATTTCTTGCTCGCTAGCGATACTCTCTCGCACTCTACTGTACGAATCACAAATGACTTTCAACTAATATCTCAATTAACGCCTAGAAGATCGTAATTAATCATACTAATACACAATTTTGTAAAATAACATTATTCGAACCACAGTTTTATTTAATATCGCTTCGTTCCTCGCATCGAAGAATATTAATATCGCATAGCTCTCTGTACGCAACATCGCCTTTATTCAATTTTTTTGGCGCAAAATAATTCACTCAATTAACATTATTAAAATGTCGATGATCGGAAACTGCAATTAAGTTTCTGTATCGTCAGAGAATACGAAAAAAAAACCTATCACCATGCCAATTTGCATACTTGTACGTTTATAATAAGAATAATTCAAATGATTATAAATTGCGGGGAATACAACGAATGCATTAAATAGCGATTACAGTGAGAACATTTAATGGCACGTAGTCTAGATAATCACCTATTACTTGCAACCACGCAGTTTGCATATAAACAGTACAAAATAACCGAAATGTACATCCATTCGTTCCAGCGCGATTCACGGTGGTCTCGTTACGCAATCGTTATGCCATAACGATAGTTGAAATGATGATTGCAATCGAAAACATACTCAAAATTCGAGTCATTTGCGAGCAGACCCAGCCCCGCTGCATGATTTCACGAAATACTCTCCAATAACAGAACAATTTGCAGTGGCATGTTAACCTTTTCTACCACGAAGGATCGTTTCTTCTTTTTTTTTTCTTAAGTAGAAATGCTTTGGTCGTGCACTTTGCCCCACGGACTTACTCTTACTTTTATTCACCGTTTTCCCCCAACCGTAACTCGAACCGGTCTCATTATCTCATAGAAGCAACGAAGCCGTGTAAAACGGGCTCGGAGCACAGTGTTGCTTAAACGCAGTACGTTGTTACTTCGGAATTGCTCTTGGCGTTCGTAATTTATTCTGAAACGCGTCTCGACCGAGGCTTATCGTCGGCACAATTTTCTTTTTCTCACTTCACGAGATTCTTGCAGCTTCACTTTGTTCGCATGATGTGCCTGCACCTTACATAATGTATAATGGCCCTACATGACAAAAAAAAAAACACCACGTTGTCATCCTTTCTTAAGTATAATGCGATGGTAAAGTAGAGACGAAGAAAACAAAGCAGCGTTTTCGATTCCTTAGAAATGCGCGTTAGACGTGTAGAAAGTATTATCGTGTTCGAAGGTGCAGACATTGTGGTAATATTCGCAAATTCATTCATGGTATCCAGACATTTTGTACAAACGTATTTACTACGTGACTTGCATTCATTTGAGTCCGCGAAACCGAGTTCCTGTTTATTATACAAATGTACAGTAAAATACGTGTACAACGGATGGATTTGTACATCAAAGTTTTCGAACGAATCCTGCCCATTGACAAACAAAGTATACCGGCTACTTGTGATGCCCTTTAAAGTTCTTACAACAAATAAAGTAGACTCCCGTCTACCGTCTCTAATTAGTAATAAACAGAGGAGGAAAGTTTCTCGGCTTTGCGGACGCTACGCTGCATAGTGCTTTGGGTCTACAATCTTTTCTTCAATAAATTAGGTGTAATCTATGTGGTGGATGAGCTGGATTATGAACAAAAGAAGCAGTACGAACTAACGGTACGAGCGACCGACAGCGTATCAGGAGTTTATGCGGAGGTGCTCGTCAGCATCCTCGTCCTCGATGTCAATGACTGTCCCCCGGAATTTACTCAAGACTCTTACAATATTTCCGTCTCCGAAGCCGCCTCGTTCGGTACTTCCGTATTAAAAGTGAGCTCCAGGGATAACGACACAGGTAAGCCCGACGTTTGATCGCGGTATACATACAAGACGGGATTTTATAGAAAATCTGCTGCGGCTTTAAAATTAGCAGGAATCGCATAATATCTTAAAGGGTACCTTTCGAGTCAAGATATCATTAAAATGATTCAATCAAATTATTACGAGTGGAACTTCTTATAAATGAAAAGATTGAATTCAAAACATCAGTCGCGACCTGGTACCGAGCAAACTGACTCAGGCTAAAAAAAACGTAATGCTCACATGTTTGCGCTGCCTGCTCAAAGGTTCAAAAATGTTTACCAGGCGGATTAATAAGCATATTTACCATCTCCTCAAATGAGCATAGAAGTTTAAGTTCGCTTTCAAGTGTCTTGAAAAATGTCAAAATTCAAGCAAACGCATTTCCTCTGATTCAGGCTTGAACCAAAAAGTTCGCTACGCCATACAAAACGATACCGAGAACAGCACGGATCTCTTTCACATCGATCCCGAAGAGGGCGTAATATTCCTTAAGAGATCGTTGGATCACGAGGCTCACGAGTCCCATCATTTCACGGTGATCGCAATGGATCGCGGTGTTCCAAGTCTATCGAGTACAGCACACGTTTGGGTTACCGTGATCGATATGAACGACAATCCACCGAAATTTGAGCAACCTTCCTACACGTGCGCCCTATCCGAGCACGCCGAACGGGGTCAATTCGTGACCGTTGTGTCCGCCAGCGATCCAGATTACGTCGACGAGAAGCTTACGTACACTATTGTCGGCGGGAATGAGCAACAGACGTACAATATCGACCAGTCGACCGGCATTATTACTCTGATAAACATGCAGAACTTCGGGGAAAGGAAGCTGAGCATGCTAAATGTCTCTGTGACCGACGGCGTTTATACCAGCTTTACGCGCGTCAAGATTGAGATATTGCCGGCAAACAAGCATAACCCTAAGTTTCCAAATCCGGTGATCGAGGTAACGGTTTTGGAGAATCAACTGCCAGGCAGACTGGTTACGAGCGTGATTGCTACCGACGAGGACTTCGGTGAATACGGAACCGTGATATATACTATAGCTTCCGACTTCATGAAGGAAATCTTCGATATAAACAGGCTCACTGGCGAGATCGTCACGAGAAAGAAGTTAGATCGGGAGGAACAGAAATTGTACGAGATACCAGTGATGGCTACCGATGGGGGTGGTAGGTCAGGATTCGTGATGGTCCGCGTCAAGGTCGGAGATGAGAACGATAATACACCGATGTTTCTTCTGCGGGAGTATAAGGCGAGCATACACGGCAACCTGTCACTGAACACACCTTTTCTGAAAGTGAAGGCTCAGGACGCCGACGAGGATGATGCAGCGAAGATCGTTTATTCGATCTATGAGTTGCAGAATTCGGAAGCGAAGGCATTATTTGGTATAAATGCTGATACCGGAGCGCTTTTTCTACAGAAGACTGCAGTGCCATGGGGTAAGATGCTTTCAGCTATCGATAATAATTTATATTTTATATTAGCGGGATCGGAAAGGAATGTATTATTTTGTAAACTAGCATTTGAGCTCAGTGTAATTGCTGACGACTAAACACAAATGTAATATTTCCAGAAAATCAACTCTTCGAGATGTTCATTCGCGCAAAAGACAAAGGAGCATCGACGCATCATACGGACGTACCCCTCAGTATTTATATAATGAGTTCGCAAGATATTCCTCCACTTTTCGAGAGAAAGGAGGACAAATTCTTTGTATCCGAGGCATCCGCCGTCGGTACACCGATAACGAGATTAAAGACTGTGACTAACAGCACCGTAACTTATCGAATCGTGTCCGGAGACGAAGATTCGCCGCTTTTTGCGATCGATTCTCATGGCCAGATCACCTTGGCCAGGCCGTTGGATCGAGAATTGAAGGATAATCATCTTATTGGGGTTCTGGCTGAAACAGATTCAAGTCCCCCGTTAACAGCACTCGCGGAAATATCGCTTCAAGTGTTGGACGAGAATGATCATGCTCCGAAATTTGAAAGCAATCCATATGGCGTCACCCTGGCGGAAAATGTAGAAGAAGGGACATCAATTTTGAGAATTATTGCCCACGATAATGATCTTGGTAGTAACGGCGAGGTCCGTTATTCTTTTGGCTCTGACATAGGGGAACTGGCGAATGTATTCACAGTAGATCCGTATACTGGTTGGATATCGACATTAGTTCAGCTTGACAAAGAGAAGCAACCGGAATATAAATTTCAGGTAAGATTGGTTAAACATAAGATCATTCTTAAATAAATTTATCATCCGAGATATATGTAATGCGGTAGCTACTTTGTATTGACATTCGCATTTTGTTCGTCACTTTAGGTGGTTGCAACCGATAATGGAAACTCAAAACATTTTGCGAGGACTTCCGTACACGTTAAACTAAAAGACTACAACGACAATGCACCGGCATTCGTTGACGACCGTTACGAAGCGGCAGTAAACGAAGACGCTCTACCGGGAACAGTTGTCGTTAAACTAATCACCGTCGATAAAGATTCCGACGTCAACGCACCGATCGAATTTTACATAACGTCTGGAGACCCGAGATCACAGTTCCAGATTAGGTCGACCGGAGAAGTGTACGTAGCGAAAGCTTTGGATAGAGAGACAATCGATCGCTATGAACTTGAAATTGTCGGTACCGATGGCAAGTATGTCTTTAAGACAAGAGTAACGGTACAAGTTCTTGATGTGAACGACAACCCGCCGTATTGCCTTAGATATCGTTATAGAGAGATCCTCTCCGAAGGATCGCATCCAGGCACTTACGTATTGACTGTACTTGCCACGGACTACGATGACCAACCGAACGCAAAGCTACGTTTCTACCTAACCGGAGACAATAATGACAAATTCTCTTTAGATAAAGAGACAGGTGTTCTAAAAACTGTGGGTCAACTCGATCGAGAGACGCAAGCGAAGTACTCGTTGACGGCTCATGTTCAAGATAGAGATAAACCGTCCTGGGAATGCTCCTCTCAGTTAGAAATTCTGGTATCCGATCTTAATGACAACGCACCGAAATTCACCATGTCGGCATACAGTGCCACGCTGCCGGAAGACGTTGAGGTTGGTACCTTGGTAACTAAGGTACACGCCACCGACGATGACATTGGCATTAATCGCAAAATCAGATACGAGTTCATCGATTCTGCGGATGGTCACTTCCTTATTGCGGCGGACAGCGGCATCGTTACGCTCGGCAAGCCTCTGGACAGAGAAACGAAAGCGATGTACAACGTGACTATACAGGCGCTCGACCAAGGGACTCCCCAACTCGTAAACGTGACTTCGCTCATCGTTAACGTGCAGGATATCAACGACAATCCGCCGGAATTCGCCTCGAAGGTTTACTTCTCCAAAATACCTGAAATATACGCCGTTGGCACGGAAGTGGCGAGAGTACTCGCGACGTCCAAAGACACTGGAGTAAACGCCGACGTGTATTATTCGATCGTTGGCGGAAACGAGCACAAGAAATTCCAAATAGATACGCGTACCGGTGTCATCACGATTTCCGAACAGCTGGATTACGAACGCGCGCGTGATTACTTCCTCACTATTCAAGCTGTCGACGGTGGCATTCCGCCATTGAGCAATCATGCTACGGTTAACATTACTGTCATCGATAGTAACGATAATACGCCAATCTTTAGTGAAGTTTCGTATCGAGCTGCAGTGAGGGAGGACGCCAAGATCGGGGAAAAAGTTACTCAGGTAAGTTCAATTTTGTTTACGATGACAAGTGATACGTACCGCTTATATTTTTAAAAATTTTCTAAAATTAAGTGTCATATCTATAATGAATTTTCAGGTATTTGCTCATGATTTGGACAGCGAGGAGAATGGAAATGTATCCTACTACATCGAACGAGGCGATAGACAAAAACAATTTTCGATTGATCAGAAAACGGGACAAATTACCGTTATGGCGCCCCTCGATCGAGAAGAAGTTAGTATAAATTTACGATAATTCCGAATTAGAAACTAAACGTATAACATAAAAAGATACGTAACGAAATTTGGTATTTTCAGATATCCAATTACGTGCTGGAGGTTCATGCGCGTGACAGCGGCATACCGATGCTCTCTAGCTTTGTGATGGTAAACATCGAAATTCTCGATGCAAACGACAACCCGCCACTATTCTCCCAATCAAATTATACCGCCGTGGTACAAGAGGACAAGCCCTTGGGTCATATAGTCCTTCAGTTTGTAGTTACCGACGCAGACATTGATCCTAACGCCGGTCCATATACATTCGACTTTAAATCCGGGAACGAGGGTGATCCGTTCAGATTGGACCAAGACGGCACACTGCGAACATCCACGAAGTTCAATAGTAGAGTAAAGGACAAGTACATATTACATATCCGTGTGTTTGACAACGGAAGTACCGCTTTGTATTCCGATTGTTGGGTTGTAATTAAAGTGATCGAGGAATCTCAGTATCCGCCAGTAATTACACCACTGGAGGTGGTGATTAATTCCTACATGGACGAATACCCTGGTGGGATTATTGGAAAGGTACATGCAACTGACCAGGATCAATACGATACGCTTATGTACAGCTTAATACCATCGTCACCGATACCAAATGATCTCTTCCAAATCGACAAAGTGGACGGCACGTTGGTAGCTCTGCCGCGACTCGATGTCGGGGAATACAAAGTAAACATTAGCGTAACCGATGGCAAGTTTCATCCGCATTCTATTGTAAAAGTCACCGTCGAGCTTATAACGGAGAAAATGCTGGAGAGTTCGGTGATCGTAAGATTTCGTGAGGTCAGCCCCGAGGATTTTGTTCTGAGTCATCGTAAAGGATTCGTTAGAACAGTGCGCAACGCCATGAACTGCCGATTGAAGGACATTGTCATCATCAGCGTTCAACCCTCGACGGACGAATCGAATTTAATAAAATCGCGGGCTATACGTCAAGCCATTCACAATGACCTGGCTCTCCTCTTTGCCGTGAAGAAAAGTGTCTTGGGAACGACAGGATTTTATACGTCGGAAAGTGTACGGGAGGCTTTAAATCAGCACATAAATGAACTAGAAGAGTCTACGAAATTGGTAGTCGAAGAAATCGTTAGATCGAAATGCAATAAAGGGTACTGCGTTTATGGTGACTGCCAAGACAAGGTTGTACTCGACGTAACGCAAATAACTCCCGTGGCAACTGACGTGATGAGTTTCGTTTCACCGCGACACAGGCATAAAATGGAATGTAACTGCAAAGAGGGTTACGCCGGCAATCATTGCGAGATGGTGACTAACGAGTGTGCCAGGGACCCTTGCCCGATGTTTAAAGTCTGCATTCCCGATTCCTCGGTTCAGGGTTACTCGTGTCAATGCCCCGAGGGCTTCGCGGGTCAAAATTGCGATATAGATATCTCGAAGTGTCACGACGAGTTGTGTTACATACCACGAAATCCGATATCTTTCAGTGGTAAAAGTTACGCGCGCTATAGGATCGATAAAGCGCTGATAAGGCAAACTATAGAAGATCGTCTCAGTCTGTCCCTGAGGATCAGAACTGTGCAGCTCACCGGAAACTTGATGTACGCGGCGGGTAAAGTTGATTACAATGTCCTGGAAGTGGTCAATGGTGTCGTGCAATACAAATTCGATCTGGGAAGCGGAGAAGGTTTGGTCAGAGTGAGCAGCGTGTACGTGAGCGACGGCCAATGGCATGAAATCCAATTGGAACGCGAAAGCAATAGCGCTAAATTGACGGTCGATGGAAAACACGTAGCCCATGGATCGGCGCCTGGCATCAACGATATTCTCAATCTTCAGTCCGACGATTTGTATCTTGGCGCCGAAGTAAGGCAGCACCCATCGATCCTTGGATTCGAAGATGTTCAACGTGGTTTCATGGGTTGTATGGACGACGTTAGGATCGCCAGAGTCTCTGTACCGTTACACATGAGCGGAGCTAGCAGCGTCGCGGTCCTGAAGCGCTTCGCGAACGTTGAGTTCAGTTGCGACGCCGCTACGGTGCTCGTCCCGCCAGGCATTTGCGGCTCGCAACCTTGTCAGAATGGCGGCACTTGCAAAGACTCTGGAGGTGACAGCTACGAGTGCCAGTGTCACAGTAGATTCGCCGGGCTCGCTTGCGAGATCGATACCGACCCATGTGCCTCTTCGCCCTGCCTGTACGGTGGACACTGCAAGATCGTACCGGAAGGAGGTGACTACACCTGCGACTGCGTTGGACCGAGTCTCAGCGGTAAACGCTGCGAATTCGGCAGATACTGTGCCCCTAATCCATGCACTCACGGTGGCGATTGCGAGGAAGGCAACAACGGGCCGATATGTAAATGCCAAGGGTTTATGGGTGAACGTTGCGAGACAGATATAAATGAATGTGACGCTAATCCTTGCACGAACGGTGGCACCTGCGTCAATGAAGTCGGAACTTACAGATGCATTTGTCCTCCAAATATGACTGGATTAAATTGCGGCAATCCCGCGTACTCCACGCCGATCATATCCAGTCACTTCAACATCACGTGGGAACAACTGATGTGGATCGGCATCGCTGTGATATCAAACATTTTCCTGATCATCATATTCGTCGCCTATCGACGGATCCGAATGAAACGCACGAGAGCGCGGGCGAACAACATTAACAACGAAACGAGGAAGCAGATCGTACTGAACTCGGCTCGACCGCACGAGCACGAATTCAAGCGCAGCTCGAAGCTCAGCAACTTGGAAGTGATACAGGTATTATTTCACGTGTCTCTCTTTGTGTTTACCGAGCACTAAACAAAAAAAAACGAAGCATGCACTTGGTAACGTTAATCATTACGCTAACAGTAGAATATTAGGATATTTTTATGCGTTTTATTTTTTGGTTTGCAATCATCAACCAGCGTCCCCTATCCTCCGAATGGCGCGTGTATTGAGTTTAAGGTTTTCGTGTGATTCTTTTTTGCAGAGAGAACCTCCCCAATGTCCTCCCAGACCCGCCTCCTACACTCCCAGCTCGAACAACGAGCCAGCCGCGTACGGTAATTCGGCGGCAGTGGCCCTAAATAATTTGGATACTTTGCGAAGCTACGGTAGCGCCGGCGACGAATTGGAAAATTTCCCGCCAGACTATTTAAGAAATTTAAATCGCAGTACTCCCGTACCCCCTCCGTCCTTAACTCTCGCTAACCCGGTCGGTGGAAACGCTACGGGCAGCGACACGGATAGCCTTCATAAGCCGACCTGGCAAGAACAGATGCACCTAGCTTCCTTCATCACGGACACTACCAAGATCAAGAATGGTGAGTAGTATGCGTTGCTGATTCCCCGACTCATCGTAGCTTCTTACTTTTGTTTTTGCTTGTGGCATGCCTCGTGGGTGGAACTAGCATATCTTTCTTCACCATTCCATCCTCTCTGTATCCTTGATCTTCCTTTCTCTTTTTTTATTCTACCTTCTCTTTCACGTCTCTTCATCTTAATACGAATGTCGAAAAGAAATGTGCTGACTTGGGCGTTGTTTGCGAATTCAATTAACACGGGTGTATCGTGTTGTGTGCACTAACAGACTTGAAACGAGCGAGCCCAGTGGTACCAGAGCTGACCACTGGAGGACTTCTACTAAATTCTTCTCGACGCGTGCCTCATGGAGGTGGGACCTCCGTTGCCTCCATGACGTCCATCGAGGATGATCCTCGTATAGTCGGTGGTAAGTCATAATAGTAATGCCTGAACCATACGATACATATCTTGGGTCGCTTCGCTTGTCGCTACGTCTCAGCGATTCTATTTTTTTTTGTTATATTCTTCACTAAACACTGCTTCCTCTTCGCTCCGTATCGCGACGCCAGGTCGTCGCATGTAGCGTGTCGGAGTACAGTTGTTGTCTGCAATGCTTTTAGGGTATCACTGGGACTGTTCAGATTGGGTCAGGCCAAGTCAAAACCCCTTACCTAACATCACGGAAGTACCTGGAAGCGAAGTTCCAGACTCGTCCAGCTTCCACAGCAATGAAAGTAACGAATCGAACACACATCAGCTACCGTCAAGTGAGTACGAGGAAGTGCATGGACAATTAATCGCTTTTAGAAATTACCGCATGCTAAATGTTCAACTTTATTAACTCGGGTGGTGAATCGAAATTATTGCTATGATTGGGCTAATGGTGAACATGCGATAACCTGTCGATAAAAGCTAATCTCGACATGCAAGTCACGTTCGACTAACATTTACTGTTATTCGCTGTTTTGTAGTTAAGAGATCAAAACAATTTAGTAAACGAGGATACAGTAATATTCAACAAGATAGCAATTAACACTGCTATTAAAAGAATCAAATTCTTTCATACGGTTTATGTTGTCCCGTACCGTGATTTACATGTTTGTTATTGCATAAATAATTATTCGTACTCCACTTTTGAACCCTCTAAAACAAGATACTAAACAAAATACTCAATAGCAATTTTTATTTCCTTATAGTGCACGGCCCTATAGATCCAACGAGGGACATAGAAACTTTAAACGAAGATCAGGAATCAGAGTACGTCGGAGACTCCGAATGTGGAACTGAATTTTCGGAACAATATCACTGCGCTGAAACGCAGCGTTTGAATCCCCTCGACAGCGGCGGCGAAGGAGAATACAAATATAAGAGCTCCGAAAGTTATCTCCGTCATCCAAATACTTATCTACCCCATTATAATATCCATACGGACACGGAAAATGAAACGAATCCGTTAAATGGACGTCTTAGTACTCTAGAATCCGACGAGGAAGAAGATGATGTAGTGCCTTATGGTTTCCCAAGCACCCGACGAAACCGATGCCACAAGGGGGACGATGCGGACGAAATCGGCTCGGTGATCACCACACTCGAGGAAAGAAATTCATTATTGGGGGGTGCAACTAGCAACAGCGACCTGTCTACTAATCTCTGCGAAATTGATGACTCCGAGTACGAGATCACCGATCAGAAGAGTAACGGCCGCTTGTGGTTATCGGGTAATGGTATCACTCAGACCTCGGTGTGACAAATAGTGGTGCCAGGATTCGAAAACAGACTGAACGCGATTGTGTCTCTTTGTGCTTCTTGAGTAGACAAGTGCGGATGGTGTGAATATACAATTTTGTACATACGTATTATCAGCGTAGATAGAGAGAGAGTCTGTACAGGCAGCTATGAAATAAGAAACTGGTACGAGCTATCGATACGGAATTTTATGTACCAAGCCAACGATGTATATCGTTACACGTGTGCATCGTGCCTCAAATCTCCTATATAGGTAGAGTTTAGGTACTAACGTACTTAATTCTGCAATCCTCGAGGAAATCATATTGTGCGGTAGTCAGGAATCGAACGTACATACACATTGGGAGCAAAAGCGACTTTTTTTTCGTTCTTTCTCTTTTTCCACACACAAAATGCTTGACTTCATTTGTGGATGTAACAAGTCCCCTTTAGTTATCGATATTTTACATACGATCCCAAGTTCCGCAAATGTGCATTTATTTAAAGGAATCGACAGGTAGATTTTCAACAGTTCTCACATCCCGGACCATTAAAAGTCTCATTGTTACCTTTTCCTTTTTAATATTAACTCTTCTGATTCTACCAAAGGGGGTTGAGGTTTAGTGAAAGAAAGATACATATATATATTACGGCAACTACGAGCAACTATTACAAGTAAGAAGTTATCTTGGTTAAGGATAAAGTTCATTACTTGAGAAGAGTAAATTTAATCACGACCGCGTCGTCAGACCAATGACTATTATTTAATGACCTATCGTTTAAACTTAAATGTTATCCGCAACTACAATTCCAGTGCAAAAAGGTACATAGGTACATTTATGTATTTTTACTATTTGCTAACCGACTTTATTTTGGTTACGTATAAATGAACCGACGGACTACTTAATAATATATTATAAGTACTGCGTAGCATAGCGAGTAAATAAATTGACTCTAGTGAAAACAGTGCTCTGCTTCTAGGGCGAAATATGTGCATAACTGTTGACGTTAACTGCAGCAAAGCACAATAGTTGAAAAGATATAAAATATTTTTACTGTGATGATAATAATGTTTATACGATGATCAAATACTATGACTTGTATCATAATAATTGTAATATTAATTATCCAAACGTTTTATAAAAGAAAAGATCAAGAATGAGCGGAGGGGACAATATTCCTTCTCCGCGCGTATGTAAGCTAAGTCAACGTTCCGTTCGTTCAACATTTTTCTTCCTTTTCTTTCAAAGTTTCTTCTTTCATCGATCACCATTAATTCGAGATATGCAATTGCATTACATGGTGCTACTACTTACATCAAGCTTTATCATTCATCTACTCCTTGTTAAGACTGCTCAGCGATGCGAAATATAATAACGCAGATCATTTAATGCTCTTTCCATTATCGATCATTCATGATTTCTCAGACTATCATTTTCTCACTGTGAAAATCTGTCCACGTAATATAACGAAACACTTTTTAAACTGCCAATTAATTCTTACTGCCATAACAAGCAATGCATTTTTCCTTTATTAATTTGTGTTGTTGAATACGACCACACAAATCCAGAAACTGTCTTTCGCGTGCCTAAGGTTTTCTAAATGCTCTTATTTCCACGTGAAATATCTTCCGCCGAACAGATACTTTAGCGGCAGCTTAATTGGTTGAGGTATACATGTTCTTTTCTTTTTACGTGTAGAATTTTGTTGACAAATTCAGTTTTATGTTCCTATTCTGTAAAGGACACTAGCTATCCTACTCGTATTTAGTAGGGTAAACGAGTAAATCAAGTTAATAATAATGCGAAACAGGGTGACGTTTTTGTGTTGACCAAGATGGAAAAAATTGTCTCGTTCTTATGTAAGTTACAATCAACTGTGCGTCCACTTTCTGAAACTTCATTGCCGACACTTAGGCGGATACAATTAAACTTAGATAATTTATTCTATATTAGAATGAAATAAAAATGTACAGTTAATTTAACAAATTGTATCGGACTCAACATCCACGAGCAATGAGAGTTACAGTTTGCGTGGAAGCACAGCGAATCCTTAAGCATTAAGATTAGTTTTATTTTTAAAAAAGTGACAATGAAAGCGTGTTGGTTGAAGACTGTACATTGAATGGATGGGAACAATCATCCATTTATGAACACTGTACCAATCGGTTCGTAAATACACTGTCAAACGTTTGGTCATAACAATGTGTGAGAACAGAAACTTGCAATATTCTGTAGAGCTTCAAATCAATTAGCAATACTAAGTTTTAAACACGATGTAACATTCTCATGAATAATACTTCAGAATCATGAAGTATTTATTAAATTTAATATGTTCAATTCAAGCAATCGGAATTGACAAAGTCTAGAGATCATTCGTGCGCGCTATTAATTTATATATTTCTCAAAACTTTACTACTTATTTTTTACTTGTTTTATATTCGGTGATAACAGGTTAACAAATAATTCCATTTACTTCTTACTCTATAAAGAACTTGCCATAATTGTACAATTGTGAAGAAGTGGGAAAACGAAAGACACGATAAAAGTGGGTACAATTTCCAAATTCACCATAACACTTTAGCCCTGCTAATAGGATACATATCGATATCATGGAATCTTTCAAACAATGAGGAACTTGACTTGTTATAATTATAAGGCTATAATTAATTTGTACAAGATCAACCTATTGTAATAAAGAAAACAATCTTGCCTACATTGCGTGTGTACTTTACCTGGTATCTTGTGGGGAATGAAAATATAAGTGTGTTGACATACAAATAAACGCTGATTCTACAAAATTCTTAAATATTGCAAGGTAATTGCTTTATTTCAATTATATGTACATACAAAATATTTAGAACTTATTCAACTACATTCGTAACCTAATATTTCTCGAGCGCTAACGTTAATAGCTCGTTCATCGGCGTTAATAATATCCGTGGATCTTCTATTAAACCAGCTCCAACCATACTGCTGGTAAACAACTAAAAGGGACGAATAGAAATAAATAAGTGAATATAGAAATACGACCGTAACAAATTAATTTTAACGTACCTGTTGTACCAAAAGCTCTGCCAATTTGGAATCAGTCTTTGTTAACTTACAAAGCTTTTTGATGAGCGGATGATTTGGATTTATTTCGAAACGCGGTTGAAGAATAGAATATCGCATTTCTTCATTCGTGTCGTGACTTTGCGTACGAATGAAATGCCTCGCACTTGCCATATCTTGGACCGTGACTACACAAGGATGCGATTCGAGACGATTTGTGATTTTAACATCGTGCGCTTTTTTCGTTAAAACGCTCTTCATGTAACTTACAAGATTGTCAATTTCTTCTTGATTAATAATACCTAAACGCAGGAAAAAAATGTAAATAAATCAGAAGCAAAGTTTATGAGTCTATAGTAAAAATCTTCCGTACCAAGATTCTCGGCTTTACTCGACTCCGTATCGTCCCGCATTTCTTTTTCCACGGAAGTCAAATAGTGAGATTTGTATTGCCGTAAGTGCATCAACACCAATTCGTCGTATGGTTCGTAACAAAATAGTACTTCGACGTTACGTTTCTTGAGCGACTCATAATAGGGAGATTGCTCAGCTAAGATGCGACTACAATTTAGAAACGATTCTGTAAGTTATTCAAACGTACGATGGAAATAAATGAATGATCTATTATTTTACCTTGGTGCTGACAAATAATATATATCTTTCTGATCTTTGGACATACGAGCGCTATATTCTGGTAAACCAATTACCTCTCCCGGTTTTGTTGCAGAGGATTCAAATCGCAATATCTTGCCTATCTCTTCCTATAAAAAACAATATAATTAATAAATAGTGAATCATACTTCACACATACGGGAATCACCTTTTCATTTTGATCACTGCTGGTAACAATGCCTTCTTTCAGAAATAGTCCATACTCTCTATAAAATTGATTGTAATCTTCCGGTTGCTTCGTAGCCCGCTCATTTAAAAATTTCAAAACACGCGCAGTTAAAACGCTTCGAAGTTTGCTAAAATAAAAAAATTAATTAAAATAATATACATAATACGCTCCAAGTGACGTGAGAATGAAAATAAATCAAACAGTTAAATTTTCTTACCCAATCAATGTGCTATTTTGTAGCAATTCACGGCTTAAATTTAGAGGAATATCTTCCGAATCGACCACACCTTTAATAAAACGCAGCCACTTGGGTAGAATGTTTTCTGCCTTGCTTTTAATTAAAATTTTCCGGCTGTATAGAGAAACGCCACTGGTTGTATCTCTAGCCATGTCGAATAAACCTGGTTTTTCTTCTGGGAAATATAGCAATGCTCTAATACTGATTGGCACATCGGTTTTATAATGTAACACGAATCTAGGCGCATCGAAACAATTGCCAATGAATCTGTAGAATTCAGCGTGTTGGAGCGGTGTAATATCCTTCGGATCCAGCATCCATAACGGCTAAAAATGAAAAATTGAAAGATGGTGCAAGTTACCAAAATAGAATGCATACAAATTTAAAGCGAACATAATACTTTTTATATTATTATACCTGAATCGTATTCGCCCTTTTACCATTAACATAAATAGGACTGCCGACGAAGTTACTGTACTTGTTAATAATACCTAGTAGGAATTAATTATTGTTAATAAGTGGTTATAAAGAGAAAAGAAATAGTTGTGTTTCCGTCAATAAGACACGTACGATTAATAGCAGTTTCATCGCTAAATTCTCGTGAATCAGATTTCAAGTGTATAACAATTTTTGTTCCTGGTTGAACTCCCTCAGCATTCGAGATATTAAAAGTACCCGATCTGCGAATGTAATTATCGTAAAATTAGCGATTTATTAAAAGAATTTGAAAAATCTAACAGGAGCCACAAGACATATTTTGTAATTACCCATCAGAAGACCAACAAAGGTCTTCGGCATCTTTGGCAAAGGATTTCGTAAATACCTCCACTTTATCGGCAACCATGAAAGCGCTATAAAAACCAACGCCGAATTGTCCAATAATTTGTGATGGATCACCAGCATCTTGTTTCTCTTTCAATTTTTCCAAAAAGGCCTAAACATAACAGTATTTTCTACGTGAAGGTATACAGAGAGTCGTCATTCTCATTAGGAACTTAAACATCGTGTTTGCAGAAATACTCTCAAAAGCCTTAGGTCGAAGTAGTTTAAGTATTACCGCTACTGTACTTACTTTAGAGCCAGATCTGGCAATAGTTCCTAGATTGGAAATTAATTCGTCGCGTGTCATGCCAATCCCTGTATCTTGTATGGTAAGAGTTCTATTTTGCTTGTCGGTAGCAATATGAATTTCTAAGGGCCGTTCACCGGAGGTTTCAGCAGCTTCATTATCGCTCAATCGAATGTATCGTAATTTTTCAAGTGCGTCGCTGGCATTGGAGATCAGTTCACGGACAAACACCTGCAATATGTAACTACAGTTTTAATAACAAACTTTGATACAGTTTCATTACGTTCGCACAAGATTACACGACGTAACTTAATACCCAAAATAAGAAGAACATGAAACATTACCTCTTTGTCCGAATATAAGGATTTAGCAACAATTTGCAGCAACATCTGCGTCTCCGATTGGAATTCATGCTTGGCACTTTCACCTAGATCGTTCATGAATGATATCGAACATTAATTTATCATTCAATCTATAATTCTGTTCCTTTTTGGTATATATCTATTTTACCAGCCCTGTCGAATTTCAACACTTTACAATTACAATTACCTGTAGTCTTTTCCGTATCTTTTATAATATTGTGATATTCCGTAGTTTGTGTTGCAGTCTGCGATGACATACATCGCACTGGATGTCTCGTTACACCTGTAAAATCATAAACGAATCAATTGAACGTTCAAAATATTTTACTGGATATGCAGGAAACGTACAGAAGATTCGAGATAAGTCGTAATAAATCGGCAAGGAAAAAGCATCACGTTCGCATAACCTTAACGCCGGCTATATACATGGTATGGTAGAAATTAAGATGACAGTGTATAAAAATATACGAACCTGCAAGTCGTATGCATTGTCTTTCTAAAAACTTTTTCTCGAAGTTTCGGGAGAATGGCGTTGATAGTGTTTTTCCTAATTTAATCGCGTGTCGGAGCCTGAATGCAGCAGCCATGCTTGCGAAATTATCGAAATTTGTCTTCCGCTTCTGCTTTCCGTAATCACGTGCACATACATACATACGCTTTTTACTGTATTACCATTCGATGGTAATAAAATGGGACAATTTTTATTACACGATCATAAACGAGATATGTGATAAAGTTAGGGCTGCCATTCGTCCGAGTTTAGCTGGATTTTAAAACTTTAGAAACAAATTGAATAAAAATGTAATTTTGGTATAATGTAAGAATTTCCGTGCTTCGCCCTTGGCAACCGGCAATGAAGGACCCTTTTCCATCGCCCGCGCGGGTTGACCAATCCCAGCGACGGCACTGAGGACTGTTATTCTATTGGAGGGTCATTAGGACCCAAAACTCCTTAAAAGGGACGGAGTCCCCGAGGGAGGATTCATTCGTATTTGGCATTCAGATTACAGACGATGAAGTGATCATTTGTATGGCCGATTCGTATCACAGTCGTTATAGTATCGACATATTGTATTTACCTCGAGTGTTCACAGATATGTCGCCACGGTTGTTCAGGTAGAACCCGATACGACCTCGACTAGCCCGTGTTATTATTTTTGTTTTCCAACCCTTTGCTTCTGGATTTGTTTGGACCAGGCATGGGTTGGATGCCACAGACACCCTCCCCCCCTCTTTTTTCACTTTTACGATAGGAGGGATCGATGCCTTGTCGGAGCCACAACGGATGGATCGACAGTATCGAGTAGGATTCGAAGAGGAACAGTCTGCAAGTGAGCCCAGTGGAAAGAATGAGCAACGAACATAGTGAACGACATGTATACGCGCCCTTCCTAACATATATTTCTTAAATAAGATGGTCTGATAAGCTTTTCTGAGTTTTCCTAATCCTAGCAGCAAATGCTGGACCGCGTGTAATCTCCCAGTAAGTAAAGTTTATATTATTTTTATTCTAGTCCTACAATAGTGTACCTTGAACAGTATGTACGTGTACATGTAACGTAATCTAATAATAATAACGCCCTCGTCTCGTACTTTCTTTGTCTCGTCGACAGACCGACAAAATTTGAAGTTATTTAATTAGACGGAAGAAGAAACCCTTTTCGGCAAAAATTTATCCGGGTTTCAAGGTCGAAAATCTGGGGTTTTTGAACTCCTTATCCGGCGTTAATAATTCTACAGATGGCAGCCCTAGATTCTCAGCCCCTCGTATAATAGATTTTTCTAAATGTTGCTATTTTATTTCACAGATGCGGATACAAGGTTCTATGGATATTTCACAATTAACTGTCAGCGCTGAAGTAAATCAATCCATCCACAAATAACATTATCCGGATCCACAACAGCAGCATCAACACGAGTTACAGCATTTACCGTTAAAGCAACAGCAATACTAAAACCACTACCCGAACAGCAACAGGCGCACAGTCCGCATTAACGGGCAACATCGCTTCCACTTCAACCCTCCAGTGAATCCATAATTTATATGGTTCAAACTCTAGTTTGTCCCAATTCAAGCTACTTTTAAACTACTCTAGTTACTAAATTATCTAGCATTTAGTTCTTTAGTTCTTACGTATTGCTACGTATTGTTGAAGTTGTATCTTGTACGATTATGACAATAAACAACATATTAAAAATTAATTTCACTGTTTTACTCTACTTCTTTCCTTCTGTCCTGACTTCGATTCTAAACTTGAATTTTCTGCAATATCGAAAATTCGATTTTGTAACAGGAGAACATGATGCGAAAGGAGGTATTCGGATTTCGTGCCACCTCTTTCGATATCATGTTCTCCTGATACAAAATCTCAATTTTAGTAAAAATTCTCAGAAATTCCGAAAATTCCAGAAATTCGATTTTGTAACAGGAGAACATGGCGGGAAAGGAGGTATTCGGATTTCGTGCCACCTCTTTCGATATCATGTTCTCCTGATACAAAATCTCAATTTTAGTAAAAATTCTCAGAAATTCCGAAAATTCCAGAAATTCGATTTTGTAACAGGAGAACATGGCGGGAAAGGAGGTATTCGGATTTCGTGCCACCTCTTTCGATATCATGTTCTCCTGATACAAAATCTCAATTTTAGTAAAAATTCTCAGAAATTCCGAAAATTCCAGAAATTCGATTTTGTAACAGGAGAACATGGCGGGAAAGGAGGTATTCGGATTTCGTGCCACCTCTTTCGATATCATGTTCTCCTGATACAAAATCTCAATTTTAGTAAAAATTCTCAGAAATTCCGAAAATTCCAGAAATTCGATTTTGTAACAGGAGAACATGGCGGGAAAGGAGGTATTCGGATTTCGTGCCACCTCTTTCGATATCATGTTCTCCTGATACAAAATCTCAATTTTAGTAAAAATTCTCAGAAATTCCGAAAATTCCAGAAATTCGATTTTGTAACAGGAGAACATGGCGGGAAAGGAGGTATTCGGATTTCGTGCCACCTCTTTCGATATCATGTTCTCCTGATACAAAATCTCAATTTTAGTAAAAATTCTCAGAAATTCCGAAAATTCCAGAAATTCGATTTTGTAACAGGAGAACATGGCGGGAAAGGAGGTATTCGGATTTCGTGCCACCTCTTTCGATATCATGTTCTCCTGATACAAAATCGCAATTTTAGTAAAAATTCTCAGAAATTCCGAAAATTCCAGAAATTCGATTTTGTAACAGGAGAACATGGCGGGAAAGGAGGTATTCGGATTTCGTGCCACCTCTTTCGATATCATGTTCTCCTGATACAAAATCTCAATTTTAGTAAAAATTCTCAGAAATTCCGAAAATTCCAGAAATTCGATTTTGTAACAGGAGAACATGGCGGGAGAGGAGGTATTCGGATTTCGTGCCACCTCTTTCGATATCATGTTCTCCTGATACAAAATCTCAATTTTCGTAAAAATTCTTAAATTTCTGTCTGTTTTCTGGAATTGGCGAAGGTGAAGGGGGTGAAGAAAAACGAAAAGACTATTGAATCTTTGTAGTAAATAAATAATTTATTGCATAATAAAAATATTATTATAATGATAATGTTGTTTATTATAAAATTCTTTACATTGTTTACAATAATTCAAATAATATTGAATGTTTAGAGTTGAACAGTAGACCAAATCGCACTTAACAGAACTAAATGTCAATGTTGTTTTATCACACACTCGTCGCTTGCACCTTTGCACATCGTGCGCCCAGCCCCAATCCATCTAGGGCAGGATCCTCGTGGTGTGCGGGTCGTGGTGAAAATTCTGCGGAGGTAATAGGAACGGGCGCCTCGTCCTCTTGCTGGCGCAAGACTGCTGCCATGGCGGCGTGCGCGGCACGGCTAGGGCTGCCATCCGCCCGGGGTTTCCCGGATTTGTCCTAGTTTGGAGACCGTTAAATTGAATAAGAATGAAATGTTGGCGTAGTGTACTGTGTATGGATAACATACTCTGATAATAGTACCACCCTTGTCTCGCGCATTCTTCTCTAGTCGACCGACCGACAAAATTTGAAATCAGGTTTCAAAGGAGAAATAAGTTTCACCACAAGCCCATGCATAATAAAAATCCAGCATCAATCACATGAAAAACCAAACCAAATATCTACATTCACAACACTACTAAAATTACTACTTCAAGCATAATCAATATTACATTAACATAATCTCAATGGTCGTAAGTGTCAAAACTGTTTCTCACCAGGCTTGATGCGTGAGAACACGTTTTCTTCCTCTTGCTAGGTGTCACTGACAAGAGGGCGCAGAGAACAATTAAACGAACTGTAAAAGAATAGTTTTATCCATAAGCAATTTGAATAATTTGCAAACACACGATATCAATTTATAGACGACGAAATTATACACGCACAGCAAGCTATGTTACAAATTCACACTAACTGCGGACGGAAGCAATCGAACTGCCTTGCTCAAGATCTGAAACCCAACTGCCCGTCCTCCGTCCCTTTCAAGCTAATTCCTTTATTGCGTTGGTTGGTAATTGTTTAAACGAAACAGAACCCGCCTATTGATACTTTGGGTGCGGTCGTGCCCCCTCCTTCAACAGCTGTCTCCGTCGTTGTCCCTTGTTTGTCATCTGGTACATATCCGAACCGACCCATCATGTTTTCGAGAAGCGAAGTTTATTACTGCCCTAAATCTTAATCTTTTAGCCGTTGGAGAAATCCGTACCTGACCTTTTAAAAGGAAAAACTGCAAGATTGACTGTAACCGAACGATTGCCTCTTCGATAGACTTATGGTTTTTCTGGTTTTTATATAATTTCCAACACTATCACAGAAATCCGATACTTTGAATACGTATGAACAAGAAAAATCGGTCCCTATACATCCTTTGAACCATCCTTGCACCCGTCCAATTTTATTGCGTTACTGTTTATTGATACAAAAGCCACGTACTCAGCTACGTAACACATACTACATTTTCGATCGCCATCGAACAGGCAAGTCTGAACGCTGAAATTAGAAGCATTAAAATACATTTTCTTTACTTCAGATCGGTGGCAATAAAAGTTTTGTATATATGTACTGTCAGTCGAAATCAACGTGTAATGGAAACGAGTAAAGATCAACACCCTATTATGAAAACAAAGATTGATATTAACGATAATTAACAATTTAAACCGTGTCTCAGTCGATATCTTTTTATCAACCCGTTTCTTGAAAAGAGTTACAACTTTACTCAATGAGTTGGAGAAAATTTATTCTTGCCGTAACAAGTCAGAAAGACAATGAACACGAGGAAGAATCAGAAACGGACGACGAAGTCACCGAAAGCGATGAAACTGTTTCAATCGATAAGAGGCATTATTTTCTTGGAATACCATTTCACAAATTGTCGTGCAATCGCCTGTCACGGAGATGTATCAAATTTACTTTTTTAACACTCAATACCGGAATATTTGTGAGTATCAGGAGTTTTGTTCTCGTTACAATAAATTTCGCACAAGTGTGGTGATATGTAGAGACCGGAACTTCATGATATTAACCCTTCGTCTGTAAACGTTTTTTCATCCTACATCCTACATTCCCTTTCCTACTTTCACCGTACTCGCTGTGACAACTATTTATATTTTTTACTGCACGAATATCCGGTCTTTAACGATTGCATTGCGAATTGTTGATGGATTGTGATGCAATTGGAGATAAAGCTTGCAGGTACCACGGCCCTTGTTACGTCAATATGGATGCTCTCCGACAAAAAAATGATGTCTAGATTGATTGGACGGCGACTTTTCGTAACGATATTATTATTCTTGGGTCCACTCGTTTCATTCGTAGCCATAATTGGTATTATCGGATTAGGGAGAAGAAAAAGAAAGTTTTTGAATGTTGTAAGTTGAACTAGCGGCTGTAAAGAAAGTTGTAACGTTTGAAAATAACTGATGATAATACATTTTATATGAAATTAATTAAATAATAAAATACATGTTACTCCAGTATATAGCATGCTACTCAATATTACTCTGCATTATATTCATGGCCGCTACTCTGAGCTTTTGGTTCGTTGAACAAATAACCAAACAAATTCAGGATGACATGACCAGTTCAATTCGAAGTTATCACACCTGGGCTAGAGAAACATGGGACAATACTCACAGATACGTAAGAATGTCATCTTGCATGCTTAACAATACTGCAGCGCGATGTTTATAAATGTGACTGTGGTTGGAGGTGGTCAAATTAGAACGGAATTTTCCAATGCCCTTTAGTAGGGTGGATGTTCGGATAGATCCTTGACTAACCTGAGCTCGACAGGTGCCAATTCGGCCCTGTTTTCAAGGAAATGTAGTTTTTAGTTTACCGATTGGGTTACACAACGTAAGCGTATTAGTTTTATTTCATCAACCGCGAGTGTTCTTGGCCATTTCAGCTAAAGTGCTGCGGAATTAAATCATATGATGACTGGGCCAAGTATCGGCTGAGCATTCCGCAAAGCTGTTGTTCAAGATCCATCGAACAAGTAAAGACGTTGATCTAATTTGTTTGTGAATGTAATTTAAAAAGTTCAGATTCCTACTATTTTGAAGACCTTGAAGAAGGTTTTGAGTCTCTTCGCTTCTTGCGAATTCATTTTAAATAACGCCCAACCTTTCACGCGATGACAGAGATGATTGATATATAAAAATTTGTAGTGTCTCCAAATGACTGCAAATGTAGCTTACAAGTCCGGATGCTTGAAGAACGCTGTTCTCCTATTAAAATCACACGTCCACACGATAAACGTATCCGCGAACTTCGTATTTCTGACTTTGGTAAGTTGCAGAACGCTTTTTGCATCAAAGGCCAACGTAAATCAACCGTTTGTTACTTTTGTTCCAGGTATTATGTTTGTTCCTCGCATTCTGCATTCGTAATAGAATAAAACGACACCGTGGCAATGCAAACTAATTCGACAGGGGGATCGGTGGTGATCGGACAAAGAAAAATTTGTCTCTGCATTTTGCGGAGAGAAAAAGAGAGGCTGAAGGTGAACGAGAATCAAGAATTGAATGATAACTCGGATGAAACGTTTTCCCGTTTTTATTATCATATATAGATCATATATTTTCTGAAAACACTTAATATATTGTACTTAAGATAGTAATATTGTAAGTTATTGGACATGCTGGTTGGGTCGTGACACTTTCTGCCGCGTGGCAGTGGTTCAATGGAATTTATATTTTCGTTATCAGTGCTTCTACAACGACCATCGATCGATCCGGAATTAAGTCGACGGGAAACAGGGAGGGCAGGGGAGCTTCGGGGGCCGGGTAGGATACAGTTATAAAAATTATCTATGACCATCGTTCGCTTTCATCCTCGGAAGGGTTCCATATTCGAATAGTGAGTTACGGAATTGATAGGGAGAAATTCGATAAAGCGGAGTACGCTCCGCGCGTATTTCTACGTACGATCAGTCACTTGTCATTCACTGCAACACGAAATATTGACATTACGGTAATTCGTCGAATGCGATATATCTGTCTTTAATTCACATCGCACCGATACCTCGCGCGTCGCGATTATCATTTATTACTCCTTTTTATTCCCCGATTTACGGTAACTAAACGGTCAATGGCTCGTTACCTCGTATATGTACGTATACATACCACAAACATGCATACACGTATTTATATGCCTGCGTATATAAATAAATGTATACCTGTGCGTGAATGTATATCGTACGCGTGTACGCATACGCTTATGAAGGATAGGGCTGGGCGCACTTTTCAGGCTAGTTCCATCCAATTACAGATATATTATATCATAGCAAACATCGTGACTATTTACAATAAATACAGTCGATTAGATTATATAAATAAAATATATCGTATCGTTAGTTTAGGTTTACAGCAACACGTGACAGTAAACAATTAGATCAGCGGCAAAGTAGCGTAATCTACCTAGGGTAGTGGTCGTAGTAGCTGTAGCATGACTGACTTTTTCACTCGTTCATTCTTTCTCTTTCACACTCTCTCGCTCACTTGCTCGCTCGTTTGTTCTCTCTCTCTATCTCTCTCGCGTTCTCCGCACCACACTCTCGTTCTCCCGTGTGCTCAACTCTTGGCTTTTCTTCTGACTCGCGATATGCCACGGAGTCATCTCCGCTGCACGATAACTTTATAAGAATCGAGTACATCGTGTGTTTCGACGAATTTATCTAACTCTGCGACCTATTTTTCATTCAACCATATACATTTACATATATATGTATATATATATATATATTAAAAATTATTCTTTGCAGTTTGCTACCCCATTATTTCGAAAAATCATATTGTATATCGTCACGCCCCCGCGGTCTGATCGAGGAACGTTCGGTGATTTACAAAACCAGATGAAACTTCACGGAAGTTAGAGAGCGAATCCATTTATTCTTCCATTTGTAACTCGAAATAGCCGGGACTCTTCGCGACCCTGCACGTTAATCCGTCTTAAACGGTCACGGTGACCTAATCTGCTTAATAATTTGACACTTGATATTTAAAAAATAGTCGATTCTTTGAACGCCATTGCCAATTCAATGGTAATACGGTTACAGATAAGAATAAAGGGGCGGTATGAGTGTTTAGATGTCCACGAATCGAAGCTGTAGTACAATCGCCAACGATCGAGGTCTGTCGTCGCGTAATTTAGCCGTCCTCCCAATTCGCCAGAATTATTGGCAACGCGAGAACGCGACCGGACGCGGTGCATTAAATGGTATCGATACTGTGCTTCAGGACGCGCGTAAACGACGAGGAAAAAATGTACATAAAAAGAATCGCCTTGACCTCGCCAGGGTACGAGTGCTACCGATTAGAGCACGCTTGGACCGCAGTTTGGAATTGGTGTAAGTCTAAACACTCGCTCGAGTCAAAAATACGTTACGAAGCTTTCCTATATCTCTATATATTTTTGTTTATACATTCAGCGTATAGGTAAGTTTTTTTTTTTCATCTATCCAGACAGTAATGTCGTTGTGCCGCTATCTATCCGTAAACGGCGCCGTCTAAAGCCGTCGCAAAATATTCATGGCGAGTATAAACGTTCGAGAAACGGGGGCAAATTAAACGTCGGGGCAATCGATGGGTATCGAGGGGAAAAGGAAACGGGGTAGAGAAGATGAATGAAATGGACGAGGGGTTTTTCGAAGGTGGGGCGGATGGTGGGGTGGGAGGCGGGGATGGCGTGAACTGGTGCTAAATTAATGTCTTATGTACGAAGACGTATGTGACGTTCAGTACACGGCAAAAACGATCGGTACTGACAGTAGCATTAATTTAGATACACACATAGTAGTCGGTGAAGAAACATAGTTAACGTTCGTTATTCATATCCAGCAAGCACAAATATGCATATTGTATACGTATTATTACCGATAATGAGTTTTTATCCTCTTTTGGTTTACTTAAATCGACATCGGCTCGCTCGTCCGACGCTTCCTTTCTACCCCGTTAACGTTACGGGACACTTTTACCGTCGATCCCGAGCAATATTTTTTTTTCGTTCCAATTATCCGTACGCGACGCGACATAAATTTCCGAGGGAGTAGACGCTACCGCTAAAGGGAATTGGTGGAAGTGGGTTTTGTGGGCATCGAGGGGAAGGGGCGAGGATTGGTGAGGGGGTCGGGGGATAGGACACATCCACGTTAAAAATACGTTAATCACGCTATTAGTATTCCGATGTCTCTATTCACGCTCACTGTCAACATTGCACCGATTCTCTTCGCACGAGAAAGCACCACTTTATAATACAATATCGCCACCTCTTTATTCGCCTAAATTTCGCGAAATCAATTCAAAGCGTGATCGCCCAACGAACCGAATCGTTCTTCGATCCTACGTACCTTCTTCGAGATACCGAAATGGACGCCCGACCGACGTCGTTCGAGGCAACAATGTTTCCGTGATCTTCTTCCGCTTCGATAGGGCCATTCATTGTTGAGATACATGCATACACATTCGTTTGGCATCCACTTGCAATTCATTTTCGTTTCGCATTCTCTCTCTCTCTCGCTCGCGTTCTCTCCCTCTCTCTCTCTCCTTCTCTCTTTCGTTTCGCTATCTAAATACGCCATTGAAATATCGCGCAAGTAGGTGGGCAGGTGGGTACACACAGGTTTACATTGTACGTCAATGATCTCGCCTCGTTACTCCTTCGCTCTTACCCTACTGGAAAATGTTTATACGTCAATGTAAAGCTATATATTGACTAGTTTCTCTCACTCGATTCGCCTCAACGACGAATGGCCTGCTTACGCTCTTCTCCCTCGTCGCCATCCTTAACGTACTCGTTACCTTGGATCGATTGCGGCGCTTCGTCACGATTATATCGGAGTAGTATAACTGCTTTCCGTGGCGGCCTCACCATCCATTTCGTATATTACATACGCGCACGTATGGTTCTCTAAATTCGAATTTACTCCATCCGCGACGAGTCTCCATCGCGTCTAATCTGCGCCAGAAATTCCGAAAGACCGTCGAACGTTCTTCCACTTGCTGTTCAAAGATGGGGGCGGCAGAGAGAATCGTGGGAACGTTCCGAATATTTTCCGATTAATGGATCTGCGAAACACGGATCACGGTCGCAATACTTGTGCACGTGCGAATACCTCGTAACCCACGCCGCATGTTTAATCCTTACACACTACACCCTATCACGATATATATAATCATATAACGTTAATGTTTTTGGCATCTTTGAAATACACAAATAGACTTTGGTATAAAACTTTTTGATAGTGTTCAGTACGTTTACGTGTGCATGCGGACGCCGCGCGTACAGCAGCTCGATTTTTCTTCTCGCTGGATATTCTGACCTTCGTTCCCGTGGTATGCAATTCAAAAATTCCTGTAGCTTCGGATTGGACAATTCCCCTGACGAGGAGAGGAGGACTCGCTGTGTCGGGTAGCAACGCGATCTAGCACATCTTGTCCAACCACCAAAGCTTACACGATGGAGCACCTCTCCTTCTGCGTCGTTTCTTGCTGGATGGATCGACGGCCTTCTTGATGAATCTAATGTTGTAAGGATCCTCCGCGAGCTCCGGATAGAGCTGCGCATCGTGGATGTATTCGCCCTCGTAGTTTGAGGCGGAACCCTCCTTCAATATTTCATCCTGTTCAGCGGCCATCCACTCGATCGTCGTTGGGGTATTCGCTTTGAGAGCTTCCCGTTCTCTGTGCCAGGCTTTACGAATGGCAGTTGCCTTGGCGTGATGAAGCAGTCTTTGTTTCTCTTTCTCAGCCGTAGTGCCGTACCGTAGGTTCACCACGTAGCTGGCACCGTGAATCTTCACGTCTATCAGCGAGCTACTGCCGCTACCGTTCTCATTTTCATGGAACGTTGTGTTCACTTTCCCGCCGAGGCGGTTCAGCTGGCCGCGATCCTCGTTGGCCCTCCAGGTTTCCTCTTTCACGAAGTAGAAAGCGTCCTGCTGGGCGCTGTGGACAACAAACGTGAACGGTAGAAAGTAAGAGCGGTTGAACACCGACGTGAAGACGTCGCCGTAAATGGCGTTAGCGGTTGGAACGCTCGACACGACGGCCTGGCCATCGGCGGTCCTGGAGACCAGAATTCCTTTGCCGAACGGGGGATCGGACGCGGCGCCAAGGCGACTGGGAATCAATTCACTGATGTCCTTCTTCAGAGCTGACCGTGGTGGCGCTGATAGGCTCACAGCGCCGCCGGAGTGCCTTTGCGCGATGTGAGCGAGAAAGCCGGACTGAACTCCGAGATTCCTCGTTCTTTTCTTCTTGCCGAATATGGATGTACCAGGACCCAGCGCAGGTGGAACCAGACTGTCTGGAAGCTCCTCGGGGAACAATTGGGGCGCTAGACTCTTGAGATCGTACCCAAGATGCGACATCCATGATATGTGGTCTGAAAAATATCAATTTGTATTGGCATAACGATCGTTGTTGATCTTTTGTGTCATTTTTCAATAATTGGGCACAGCTTACCAGTTGGTTGATTTGGTCGATCCGTGTGCCTAACATCGATAGGATCGTTACCGTTGAATCTGTAGAGATGTAGATGCGTTGGAGTGTCTACCCTGTCCAATACGTTTTCCCACAAAGGAGACATCCACTGACCTATCAGCGGATCGTAAACTTTACCATTCGGCATATGAACCAACGACGTGACCTGCGAAGAAGATAGAATCACATATAAGTATCATTAATCAATCCCGTTTTGTTTGCGCCCCAGTTTTCGTCTCACCTGATCTAGAAGTCCACCGCAAAAATCTACAGGTAGATATAGGTAGGGATTCGAATCATAAACGATGTGTCCATAAGGAGATCGCATGATTTCCCTGATGCCCTCGCCGTACTGACTGAAGATCATGATTGGGGTGCCACATTGATCGGTGGCGATATAATATTTGTTTCGAAAGATTTGTGCGTAGATAAGATGACCTCTGTCATCGTATACCAGTGACATTAATTTACCGTCTCTCGGACTGGATATCTGACTCACTTCGTGAGGTCGTTTCTGATTATTGTAAAAGAATTGCGTAACGTTGCCGTAATTATCTTTTCTGGTAGCGAGCCTATCGAGGTGATCGTAATAATAACGCACGTCGAATCGACCGCGTTTCGTTGCGCGAACGAGCAATCCTTTAGCGTTATAATTGAACCTCTCTTCCCTGGCGTTCTGGACTACCAGACCTCTGTTGTCGTATTTGTAAAGGCCGTCGCCAAACTTGACGATTCTGTCCAACGTGTTGTATTCCATGGGTATCATGTTTCCTCGATACGTGAGGGACAGCATGTTACCGTTCGCATCGTATTTGAAACCCCACGGTTCTTGCGCCTCGACGCCGGTTAATTGACCGTCGCAATCCCAGGTGTAATTCTTCACGTTTGTGTACGTATTTACGGCGATGTTGCGCGTGTAAGTTCTGGTCTGATTGATGCGCCCGCGAGAATCGTGACTGAACTCCATTCGAAAGACTTGCGACTGATGTATGTTCAGGGTGACCTGAGTCTCCAAGAACCTGTCGTCGGTGGTTCGCGAGAACAGAGCAGTACCGTCGGAGACAGTCGTCGCATTGGGTTGAGGCCTAATCACCTTGAACTGACCGATTTGTTCGAACATACCCGTCCTCGGACTGTACGCCATCGTATGAGTCGGAAGGGTCAGTCCACCGATTCTACCCTGCACGGCGATTAGTCTGAAGTTGGAGTCGTAGTCGAACGTAAATTTAGCATTGTTGAGCCCTGTTTTAGCGCCAAAGTCGATACGCTCTTCTACGAGCAGTCCCGCGCTGTACTGATAATCCCACTTGTATTCCATGTCCTTTTCAGAATGTATCACCTCGGACGGCAAGCCGCTCTCGGTATATCTGATCTCGCTCTTCCCATCGCCGTGCACGACTTCAGCGAGTTGCCCGGATGTATGGTATCTGTAGACTATACGGGCACCGTCACCGGGGAACACTGTTTGCAACAAGTTTCCATCGTGACTGTAATGCTGAAGATAAGCTCTGCTGCTTCCTGGTGGTGTGTACATCACTCTTAAGAAGCCGAGAGATGCCTGACAGGAGAAGGAGTGCTTTGTTCCCGATGGTAAGATAATGTGACGTAATCCACCGTCATCATCGTATTCCAGTGAGAAGTGTCTGTCGCTTGGCAACGTAATTTTGGAGAGCATGTTGTAATCGTTGTAGGTGTAGTGTTTTGTGCCGCCTTGGCTGTTAGTGACTTTCGCCAGTTGTCCGTGTGGATCGTAATTGTAAGATTCGTCGGACGCACCCCATTTCCAGCTCTTTATGCGATTGTATCTGTCGTACGTTATGTTCAAATCGTGACCCTGCTCGTGCGGCTGCCAAAGTAAAGGTAAACCGGCGGCGTCGAAAGTTACCGTCAAGAGGGGCGTCCTCGTTTTGTCGTAGAAGGTTTCGCGACTGAAGGCTTGCTCAAATTCGACGCCTATTACTCTGGTATTGTTCACCCAAATTTCTCTGTTGAGGGTTTGCTGAGAATTGCTGACGTCGCCGACCAAGTTGTACGTCGTGGTCATTGTGTTGGTTAATTCTTCCAACGACATCAGCTGATAACTCCACATAGGTAACATTTCTGCTTCTACCGGTAGAGCGGCTTCCAGTAATGGATGTTTCGTTGTAGCAGCGCTCAGTACTCTGCCACCGCCAGGAAGAAGGACTTCTAAGCTGCTATTTGTGAATGCGATCGCTCGCTTAACTTTAGTGCCTGAGAATAATATTAATATTCGTTAGAGACAAGTAACTAGCGTATTAGATGAAAAATTAAGTATAAATTGTACGAACAGATCTCGTTAAAAAGATATTGAACGTACCATCGGTAATCGTCAGCATCTTGGACCTTTCATTCTTCATTTTAAATTCGACGAACCGCTGCTTGTCCCCTTTCGACAAGGCTTGTAGCGGCGCTGATACTCGAACCGATAAACCTTCATCGTCCGATAGATCCGAAGACAATTTCAGTTTTTCGCCAGTTGGTAAGATCACGTCGGTTACGCGTCCCAAGCTATCGTAGTTGTAAATGTACGTCTCGCCACCCTGTAAGAATATACAAAAAAAAGGGAATGTTTTAGTACACGATCAAGAAAATGAGAAATACGTTAATGGTAACTAAATATTATTGCTACCATGATTTTGTGTATACCTATTTCGACCAAATCGTATTTTATATCAATAAAGAGATACCACACATAATTAATTTAACCACCATTATAGGGAAAGTCAAAAATTTAATTGAAGAATAACGATTAAACTAATGATAATAATTTCAAGCGAAAATTTCAAGAAATGTCTTGGTATCTTCGGTAGAAATGATATCAAGCGTGTATTCGAGGAGAACGTTGCGCTTACCCCTGATCGACTGGTGAGCAATCCAGTTAAACTGTCATAACCGAGCGCGATTTCCGCTCTGCCCCTCTCAGACAATTTCTCCAAAAATCCAACGGCAGATATATTCAATTCCGACTTATGATCCTGAGTATTTTCGATGGAACCGACGACGCTGCCAATGTCTCTTAAAAATTGAATGGTATTTCCGGCACTGTCGGTCACCGCGGACACTTTGCCGAAACTCGTGTTTTTACTATACAAGAATGAGTATCGCGTCTTCCCGGATGTCAAATCCTTCGTGGAGATGTGTTGACCGTAACGATTAAACACGTAGACCTCGTTGGACGGTGGGAATGGAATATGAAACTCCCCGCTGACGTCGTGATTCGGAAGATAGGGCTGAAGAGCAAGAATGTGCAAGCTTCCTTGATCGGCAACGTGCAAAACGCCGTCCGGCGAGACAGCTAGAGCCGATATCGCTTTAAACCTCGCGTTCGAGGATAATAGGTTTTCCGTGCTACTGGTATCGTCCGTGCACGCGCAACTCTCTAGATCCTTCGTGCTGGGCGTCGTGTTGTTGCACTCGCACTGGCCACGCAATCGTTCCTGTTGCTGTCCAGCAAAGTGCGACATCTTTCCGGCGGTGTCAACGATCCTGATGGAATTCACTCTGTGCGAGTCGCTGTCCGCTATGTAAAGTTCACCGGTCGGGCTGAAGCCAACGGCCAGCACGGAGCCAAGTACTTCGTCGAACTTCTTTGAATTCGTTGTAATGGACGAATTCACGTTTGTCAGATCCCCGTCATTGTTGTTCCCGTTACCGTTGGTGTTGCTGGTACAATGAAGTGGCGTGCCAGCTACAACTCGTACTTTCAAATCGCTGGTGAGCTTTAGGACCAGACGGTCGTCGATAAAGTGCAGCGAACCGTCCAAGGGACTTAGGGTCAATCCCGTGGGCCACTGAAGTTGAGCCTGATGAGCGGGGATGGCTCCGACGCACGGTGCCGGTGACCAGTGATTATGATGTCCGTGATGTCCTATCAGAGTGTGGATAACACCGTGAGGATCGACCGCTCGAATGTTCCTGCCATCGGCGATGTACATAGTCTTGTCAGCGGCAATGGCAATTCCTGTTAAACGTAAAGCGGGATTTATAGAGATATAGATGGCGTCCTTGAATTACGCTTAACTCTACGTTAGTCGCGTCGATATTTGTTAATAATCGGCATTTGTTACTTCTTATCATTATTAAACATCAATATTAATATATCTCTAGACAATTAATGTGTTCGTTTACAAATTTATGGTCAGAATAATGTAATAGAAATAGCACATTTCTTTTATTAAAAAAAAATTTTTTCTTAAGTTCACATTGGTCTAACCGAGATGTATGTAGATATCGCAGGCGTAAATTGCACGAGATAAGAGTAATTTAATTTTAAACTAGACTGGGTGACACCTGTACTCCACTCGACTAACGTAAGGTTAAAGAAAAATTGATGCGACTCTAAGTGACGTTCAAGTTGACCTTTCGGGTGAGCCAATTTGGCATGAATGGCCGGCCCTTCGTCTCCGCAATGGCCCTCGTCACCGGGGATGCATCTTTCACCGCTACCGACGACTGGTTCGATGTTAATGCTAGGATCTTCAACCATTTCCAAGGATAGCGCCTTCAATATTTGATGTTTCTCAGGATCGCTGATGTACAAATGACCGTCCGCCGGTGAAACGCAGAGATAGTACTGATACGCAACTTGCGTCGCACTAGAGAGACACGAGTTAAAAAGTAGATTAATCGAACAATCCTTCGGTAGATTTAATTTAAGTTTTCAACAAAGTTTCGCGTCGCTCAACTAAAATTTCTCGCAAATATTACCTCAAAATCAGAACGGTGTAAACGTTTCCTTCCGGCGTGATTCTACGGACAAGGTTGAAATCACCGACGTAGATGCTACCGTCCGGTCCGCTAGTCAGTGCTACGGGTGTCAAGAGCCTGGCATCCTTGGCCAGGCCGTCGCAATTTTCGCAGATCAAGCTTCGTTGAAAACCGGTGCCCATCACCACCTTCACCGTACGTGGATACTGTTTGAAGTGGAGAGTTGTGCCGTCGCCTTTCTGTAGAATACCCTCGTGGAAGTTATAATGATGATGGATATCGAGTCCCCAGCCACCGATGCCGGATATGTCGACGTTGAATCCTTGCAGGGTGGCCGTTTGCGTCTCCCATATTACGGAGGGACAAGTCGAGTGCTGATAGCCGACAGATATTCTCCCCTGTGCAACGCCGTACACCTTCTGCTTGTAAACGTTCCTTTTGTTCCAGGCGAATGTATGGGTAAGATTTGGATCGGCCTCGTATGTTTTCGTGTGAAGGGAACCTTCGATCTCCACGTGGACATGGACGTGTGTCAGCGATTTTGGAATGAACGGACCGGTCAGCTGCATCCTCACCGTCGATAGGTAGCCCTTGGCACGGCTGCTTTGATACATCAAATGTAGATTCGATCCAGGGATGGCTATGCTCTCTTGAACGATCTGCAAGGGAGATTGATACAACGTTGACTTCGAAATCAATGGTATTCCGGGGAATTGAGAGATTCAGAATTTTTTTGCGTCTAACATTCGTGCAACCGATGCTTTTTCAACGAGCCCCCCTCCCTCCCGGGGATGGAGCTCGGATTTACTACCAAAGTATTCAAAATTCACGTTTACCTGACTCTCAGCGAATATCAGACTCTTTCCAGGTAGACCACCGACTTTTTCCGGCATCCAAGTACTAACGATGATAGGGCGCAACAACTCGTGATCGTGCTCGAGGCATGGGCCGTGTTCGCTAAAGAGCCCCATTGAAATCCCTGGGAAGCCTATTATATTGTATGCCATAAATGATAATGAACTTAAAAATACAAAACACTTAAGGACGGAACAAAGACGACACACACGTTGAGTGGCTTCCGGATGGTAACGTCCTTTCGCAATTTCGCCGTTACAACATTTATCGATTGGACACGACGATAATTATGATCGAATTTGGTGATCGATCGAAATAATCGTAACAAAGAATGATAAAAATGATATGATTTTTACGCGAGAACGAAAGGTATTGATAAAAAAAATATAACGAGGCACACGCTTCGTTCGCCGTTGTACGCACGTACGCATGTACGTTTACCGCGTCGCGCGCGCGGGCTCCTTAACGATCGCGTAGACGTAGTTGTTTATCGGGGTGTTTCCGGCGCTAATAGGTAATACGAGTTGCCTACGTAATACGATATAACGTAAGAAAAAGGAAAGGAAAGGAGAACGAACGAAAACAAGAAGAACGTATAGCGAGGGGCTAATACTTACCGACAGCTGGACTCGGGGGTTGGTTGGATTTATACGAATCGCCTTCCTTGCTAAGGGTCACCACCACGGGTGGTAGAACTACTATTTGATTCCATGGCACGAACACGGTTCTCGTAAGGGGTTTGAAAGGACTACGTTGGAACTGAAGCGTCACGGCACCTCCTCCGTTGACCAGCACGTCGAACCTGACCGAAGTACGTAAATGCATTTCAAACTTTCCTGCTTCTGGTATTACTGATCGAATCTAATCGATCGATAGTGGATACGCGCCCAGTCCTCTTTGGCTGTGACCGTATGGAAGATCTTTGGGTAAAAGAGTAATATGTCGTTGCGAAACATTGCTTTCGCGTCTAGTAAAATTCCTTCGTTCCAATGTTTGATCCTCGTCCTCGTGTTACGAATGAATTACACTTCAGTTTACCACGTCCGTGTAATTAGATTACATCTTACGTAGCAAGGCAGGCGCTAGGACAACCGAACCAGGAGAGAACTGCTACTCCGTATGTTTCAAATTTCCTTATACCGAAGCTTCCGTAGCGAACGATTGATATTTTGAGGGGACTTATCGCTAACTCGGTCAAATATGCTGTTTGCATCCATAGGAGACCCGACGTTATCTAAAGTATTTGCACCAGAGTGGCGGTAAACAGGTATCTCTTCGATAGTACACGAGCGATCTGCACGCGATCCCGTATTCATCAAAAATTAAATAAGAAACACGCTAACACCGATTCACGTACGTGTACATTGCGACACAGTTTTTAAACCGAGACTATCAGAGTGCTGACTATAACCCTTTCGATACTAACGACCGTTAACTAACGACGTCTATAGTCGCCCATAGAGAATTCATATTAATGCGTATCATAGATCGAATGGAGAATAGGTGTTACTATAAATTACATTAAAGTATTACTTCGTCCCACGAATTCATTATATTGCACGGTGAAATTGAATCGCCACGTTCCTTATCCGATGAAGTAGCTTTCGAGTTGTAATTCTCCCATTCGATGACAATGTATTCGCGCTTAAAAATGTTTGTTCCGATAAACTCGTACGCTTGTCTTACTCGAATAAGTCGCTTCGCCCACCTTTCGAATAAATCATTCGCGGCAAGTACCTGATATCCCACTATCATACTAATTTTGCCCGGTCTTGCGATACTCTTCCCCCGGATTATAAACGACCCCGAAATCCGCGAAATTATCGTCCGAACGAGTCGATCAGAATTTCCCGTACCAAAGTCTTGCACTCGAGGCTCGGTACACGTACTACGGTAAAATTTCAACAACGATCGGAGAACGCAGGTCAGACTAATCGCACAGGTTTGCAGGGAGTAATTAGGAAGCTTTCGACATCATTAGCTCGGGCTTTGATGTGGTTTACCGTCCTAACTCCTCCAGCTCCGTGTATCAGGATTATCCTCGCCAGGATTACTATATACCTGTCCGATATAGGTGTTTCGTCCCTCCCCTCCCTTCATTATAATGCCGGCTTGATCCTATTACGAGGGACGTCCAACCATGGCAATACAACGGGGTGCCCATCATGCGCAAATACTAATGTCACGCATACCTTTGCCGTTACACTTGTAAATCTGCGTAAGTAGCAATATGCCCCTTTCCGTCTGACCTGCTCGTTATTCGCGCAGACGATGCAGAAGTTGTTTCGCGCTGTTTGGACAGCGGAGCGTATGTGACTAGACCGCAATGTCTGATAATTATATTAAATATAATATATGCGAGAGAGCGATCAATTTTAATTTTTTTTCATCGATACAATCGTTCGAATATCTACCGAGAGTGTATGTTCACGGATTATACGGAATAGAAGTTCTTTCGCAGTGTTCGGACATTGGAACGGATCGGACTATTTTGAACTGACTCGTGTAGTAGTACATCGTTATAATAAAATGTATGCAGCAAGGCAATTAATTCCTGTTTTCCCTAGCCGATGAGAACTTTCGATCAAATCGAGTACGCGCAGGATTATAAATAGTATTTAGAATAAATAATGCGCAGAATTATAACTAGTATTATAAAAAAAATTGTTGTCTCCTTACCATCCGTCAGCCCTGGTTAGGGTAAATCCAAAGCGGGGGTCCCTGTCCACGGACACTCTGATCCCTACTATTCCGATTCCTTGCTCGGTCAGAACTTGGCCTCGCATCACCGCAACTCGACTGTTACAAATCAGAGATATATCGAGGTCTCTCGAAGACGGATCGTATCGTTGACCCGTTGCGCCAGGAAAAGCTGATCGCGCTTAAAACTCTTCAATCTCTTAAACGACGCGATGGTTGAAGAAAGAGCGTTTGTACAACGAGCGTACAAACGTGACCGTTCGCTCGACCCCGACGTTAATTTCATCCGTTTAATACAATCGCGAGCGAAGAAACAACGTCCCCTTTAAATCTGACCATTCTCCCCCGCCTAAATCCCACCCCTACTATAATTGCATTGAAAATTTCGTCGAATACGTCCTTAGGTATGACGCGAGCGCGAACAATCGATTCCGTCTGTCAAATCAGCTTCCGCGGTCAACGGTTCAATGCGATCCAATATTCTCACTTCGCTGCCAATACAATCCGCAACTCCATTGGAACGGCATTCGCTGGTCGCGTTAATACCTACAAGAGGAGCTAATTCCTCCGGCCGAATCGAGAAGCGATACAAATTGATTTTACAAACGGAACAATGGCACGGGCGTAGGGGATATGATCGGAGTACCGCGCATCTGCGATGTACTCGTATTTCACGCTTTGCGAGCATCGCGTTGCATCGCTGCCGCGAGGTTCGTTTCGTAGTGGCAGCGAGGATGAGAATATTTTTCGTGTCTTTCATTCTTTCTTTCTTTTTTTTTTCATTCTTTTTTTTCTTTTTTTACTCGAGCATTGTCTTTTTAGGAATAACGAAAAAAAAATGAAACTTTCTCCCGAGGCAGGTGGGGGGCGGCAACGGGGGTTTTTGGGGAGTATTTCGTGAGAGTAGAACGCATGCATATATCACGTAATAGATATGTAAAAGGCATGAAAATATGTATGTAATAAATTTCTGGGACTAGATTATCTGCGATAAAAGTTGGAATGTTAAGCTGAATATTTTAAGCGATTTGTGTAGTGCTGAATATAATGAGATCCATGTAGGTAGGTAGATAATATACATGTGTGTATATGTACATACATACACATGTATATGTATATCTATATATATATATATGCGGTGTTGCGCATACGTACGCAACGTAACCTGTTATACCGCGCTTTCTTACCAAACATACGATGCACATAACAAGTTTCCATTCCGATTAGCCTCGCGTTTGTATAACAAGCCACGTATATTATTTATGCATTCGGTATGTAAATATATATTCATCGGTCCCTAAGGGATTGCGTATGGGGGCATAATTCGTTCTTGGAGGATCGCACTTCCACCCCCCCAAGCGGAGCGTCAATCGGCGATCGTTGCGCGCGCTTCGTCACGATAATCGTAGAACGACTCGTGGATTAATTTCTCGTAACGAGATTCCGGGAAAAGTGATTATTATCGCTGTCGCTGATTTTGGCGCGCCTTGCCACCAGTTCGGGTGACTTGGGGATCAAACATGCCGGGGTGCTGATCCTCCAAGTACGAGCACAGCAAGGTGGCAGGCACAGTCGTCAACTACTGTAAGTCCAAACCATAGTGAATGGTAAAAAAAAAAAGAAAATAGATAAGTCTCGAACACACCGAGATCTGTGAGGCAGACACCAACCTATACGTAATGAAAATGAAAAAAAATAGAGAACGGACGGTGTTTTTCGGTACCCGGGTATACTCTACTTTGGTAATCGCGCGATACATCGACGCCGTGGCGCCGATATTACGTCTTTTTCTTTCTTTCTTTTTTTTTCGTTTCATTCGTTGGATCAGTTTGCGAGACGTCGACGCGATCATTCTTTCTGCTTTTTTTTTCTTTTTTTTTTTTGCGTTTCTTTTCTCATCGATTCTTCCTCTTTCTACGTATTTCCTTTATCTTTTGCTTTGTCGTATGCTCATCATAGTCCCACGGGGATGTACGAAAGTTAAGTGACTTTTTAAAAAGAGACTTTTACGTTTCGCATGAACGCAGAGACGAACTTGGACGTGAATTTAAAAAGTCGGGCAGATATCATTTAATCGTAGGTAGACACGCGCAGAGAAAAGTTTTTTTTTTTGTTTCTTTTGTTAACGATAGAGGGAGGGGGAGACGGACAGACGGACGATAAGAACGATGTTCTCGGTGGGTAGATATTTCATGGATCGGTTAAAGACAGACACAGGGTTGTTGGCGTGGGGTGGTAATTGGCACATTGTAAACAGGTGATAAACAGACGTAGACAAGGGATGAGGAGGGATGGTCCATGGGGTCCTTCTTCATCTTAAGTTGTACGGTTCCGATTGATAATTATTGCCGATCCGTCGGTAGAACAAAAAATGACACTTGCTTGTCATTATCTTGTGTTCGTATCGTATGACAGAAAGGAACAATTAAAAAAAAGAACGCAAGAGTCTTTACGCAAGAGGCGCGCAATAAAGTCAGCGTTGTGTAAATGCTAGGACGTTCACTATAGACAAATTCGACAGGGTATACATAAAGTGCAAGCCTGGCAACACAAAACAACACAAGACCAGGTCGTAATTACACGATCTTAAACATACTATTATGTATAGTAGTCATAGCTAACGCACTAAAGGACGATAAGACAATACATAACAGAAAGGGGGAGAGACAACGATCCGACGACATATCACAGATAACACAGAGACAATTCGTACGATTGTACTTTAATGTACGTGTGAAGAGTTACGGCCCCTGGGCTGCGGCTCGGTTGACGTATATGTACATACGTGCATACTATATATCGTCGGGCTCCAATTACCAAAAGCGCAATGCACTTTGTAATCTTCGTACCCGTGGCAGAAACAGAATTACGTGGTTGGATGCACAGAGGCTTTCGACTCATCGTGTTTCACGATACAAAACTCGCGCAAAGGACGATGACACGGTTACCGATGAGACTTGAGTATTGCGACAAGTACCGGCCCAATTTATCCGAATGGTCCGCACGAATCTCTGAATATATATAATCCGAATGGTATTATCGTATCATTGTTTCTGCCGGTAGCGCGAAGAATACTGCAAACTCGATTATATCTTATATAATTGACGATATCGATATTTTTTTTTGTTGAGATTTATCGACGTATCAACGGTAAGCGCAGCCTTGGGGTCCGAAAGTGATAGGGATAGATAGGTAGATGGGTAAATAATGGGACGAGAGAGTGAAACAGAACAATGAGAGAGCAAGCGAGATGGAGATAGAAGGAATTGGCGCGGGGAGAGGGAACGGGGTGAGAGAGGGATAGTGTGTGTGTGTGTGTGATATAAAGGGGTGGGGGGGAGGAGAGAGAGAAAGACGCATAAGCAAAGTATGACGAAACACTGGCTAAACTCAAAATTGCGTAACAAAAATGATAATAGGCTGAAGGGACGAGAGACGATGAAAAATAGAAACGAACGAGAAAGAAATATGAACGCAAGCTAAGGGAATGATATGCGTATGTGTACGTATATATATATATGTATACACGCGCACACACACGTATCCGTACGGGAAATACGAAAAACATGTAAGATGAATGTACGAGCGAAACGAGCAATAGATGGTACTTTTTTTTTTTTTTTTGGATATGAACGATTAGCGAGAGCTTGAGCTGCAACTTACCGCGGTGTAAAGGAACTCCAGAACGTACTACGTGTGGGAAAAAACCAACGAGAAGAAAGGGCGTTACCACGGTCACAGAACCCGCGTTTGCGGGCAAAAAACGGATGCGCGTACGCAGCATTGCGCGAGCAATCGTCTCGATATTTTCGCCTATACGTGGTCCTTTTTTTTTTTTTTTTTTACCCGTTCGCATAGCTCATAGAAAAATCGTTAATTTCCGCGAATCTCTGTACACGAGCCCCGCGGCTCTATGCACCATTGTTATCTGGAATTTCGGGATACCCCTGTTTGTACGTCCGATATCGGATGATCCCGATCCGAAATCGAGTGCTCCTCGCAATGTTCCACACGCCGTTACAAAAACAATAGACGTAGACACACACTAATCAAGCGTACCCATCGTACACGCACGATCCTTGCCAGTCACGCAACATGAACGCAGTCACTCTCAGACTCATTCAACATAGAGTGGTATACATGTGACAGACACAAGTTGGAAACTACGCAACGCACACAGAGATATGTGTATGATATATGATCTATATATAATATATGTAGAGACAGAGAGAGAGAGAGACAGAGAGACAGAGAGTGAGAGAGATGTAGACACAGGGTGAGATAGAAAGGGAGAGAAGGGGAGAGAGAGAGAGATAGAGACAGAGAGAGCTGGAGCAACGAAGGTCAGAATAACTGACCATACGTTAATGCGCATGTTATTCGATTCGGAGTTCTATATCTCATCTCATCTCGTCTAGTCTCACCTCGTCTCGTCTCGTCTCGTCTCGTCTCTTGGATCCGACAGGACAAACGGCGACGATTCGAGGAAACTCTTATCACGTTGGTCTAGCGGGTTTCGAAAGGTTCCCGGGCCGACTGACAATGAGAAGAGATTCCATCGGTGTCGAACCGGGTGCCATGCCGGGAGACGACCTTCGAATATTGATTACGGTGTCCGAGCAATCCCGACACCAGCCTGAATTTCTGATTCACCGACGTACACTTGTATTCCGACTGTCTATTCAAAATTCCGCTTCGATCGATGGGCAAAGATTTTCTTCGCGAACGATAAATCGCTGATGATGATAAGAATATCTGTCACGTATGGCAGGACGATACGTTGCGTCCACGATTCGCGTCCACCCCCTCGTTATTCTCGAATATCCCTCGGTTCTAGTTTCTTCTCGCAAAGCTATCGGGAATGCGGTAATTGGCATGCGCGATTAAACGCTCGAACGTTCTTCTTCCGTTGCTCCGAATGCAATAAAGTTCTCGTTCGGTACGATCGAACCTGTTTCCACAAAAGCCTTTGCGCGCTTACGCAAAGCGGCGCGCCCGTTAACGAAACACCCTTTTATTGTAATAAAGAAAACGCGTTTTATTGTAGCGAGGGGAAAAAAAAAAGATTGGTTCAAGCCAGTGGTAAGAGTACTCGGAACGGCAATCGATATCGCAACGCCACAAAAACAATGGACAACGGACAAACAAACTGTTATTCGCTCTCAAGATCTCTTTTTCTTTTTCTTTTTTTTTTGTCCACATCGTCAAACTGTATTTTTATGCACGGTAACGCGCGCGTAGAAAGTCCTGGGAAACATGTAGAAAGAAACGCGGTACGAGAAATTTCAAACTTGTGTCTACCATTTCTAGAAATAATTTGACGATCGATCGAGTCGCGCCATCGATTCAAAGGTTCATCGTTTTACGTACGGTGAACTTTAAACTGCATCATTTAAAATTCATCTTACTTGCGTGTTTTCGACCCTAATGCCGCGACTCGATCACCGTGCGCTTTATTTACGAACTCCCTTTTGTAATTTGCTTAACAAATGGCCGAAATTACTCGCATGACAAGAGAATTTTGGAAAATTGTATCTGTTCTTACGTTATTACGAGGTATGTATATTGCGCGCTGGTTGCAATGCTGGTATCAATAATAACGAACAGTGCCTAGAGTTTATTTACGCGAGATAAATGAAATAACTAATAAGATATATATATAATACAAAGCAAGTCTTTATAGCACTTTATCGTATGCAGACTTTTAGTCGTTCGGTCTGTAGGTACAACCAAGAAAGAAAAAAAAATTGAATATAAAACGGAGCCTCTTTCGGTCTTCGGCTGTAAGGGTGATTGGTAATCTGGTGGTGGTGGCAGGGTACACACAGAGGATAAACACTAGACAAAATACACGAATCCCCCGAAATGCATTTGCAGCCTTTGCGCATTAGGCCGCACGCGTCCTGACCACCGCTTTGTCAGTGTCGAGCAAAGAAAATTTACCGGGAACAACGCAAACGTATCGTCGACGATTCCCCACCCTGCTTCTACCTTTATCGAGCGCTTAATCTTTAAAAACTCGAGCTTTACGTTGCATTATGCGAAAACGGTACATTGCCGAAAAGGAGCAAAAGTTTTTAATAATCGATTACCGATGCGATGGAGATATGTGTGCAAACGCAGTTGCGCTATGCGAGTAGCGTTAATAAACGAGAGCAAACTCCCGACGGACATCGACGTACGCGAATTGATTAAAATGAAAAAGAAACGTTTCGTTGTTCAGAGGTAATAAATAAAGGGTACGTCTCGTTGTTTGCAGGTAATAAAAAAAACAAATAAACTTGTGAATATAATAAATACGTGTATTAACGCGCGAGGATCCTTTGTTCGACAATGTTTTCGCGATGATCATTGACGCGTTTGGCATTCGGGGGAGGGAGGGGGTGAAACACGTGGAAGAGGATGGTTAAAGGTCGGCAGGGCTGTCACCCACCGGGGGCTCTCTTGATAATTCAGCTGTCACGGATATACCGGGTAGTTTGATACAGCGATACAAGTTAATCTGATTAAACCTCTTTTGTCATTTAATAGTCGCTCACGATGGGGAAAATGCGATTCGAATGGAAATAAACAAGAAAGAAAAGAGAAACGGTCCGTCGACCCGTTTCTTTTAACTGACCGACAAATTTCCGTAATTTTGCATCGCGCGGCGAGATAGTTTTACTTGGAACGCACTACTTTCCCGACTCATTTTCTTCCGTGCGGTCATTTATTCTCAAAGTGGTGTAACCGAGAAGAACTTTGTCTATTGCGAAAGCTTTCGAGATTAAACTTACACGCGTATATATGAATGTGAGCAATGTATCGTTAATAATGACCATGTCACTGTAATGAAATAGAAACAATAAACGCTTCGCGCATATTTTTCAGAGTGCAATTATGAGATAAGAAATTGTCGTACGCGCGTGATAAATCATTCGTTAGGATAAGCGTGTGTCGTTAAACGTACAGAAGAATCGAACGAAACGTATTCCCATATTTTACCCCATCGTGAATCTTTATCGGACATCGAAATACGTAAACAAATTTTGTTGCGGAATCATAACCGTGCGCAGCATGATATACATTGCTGTGTATTGAAATTGTTAAGTTCGTTGCACTTTGGATGACAATGATCCTTTTCTTTTGCCGTTAGCTTGGCACATTTTGAAAGTATCACGATGTGCCGTACGATAAACGAAAATCTCGAATGAAAATTAATGACTTGAGCATTTTCTGAGGATGATAAAAACGAGGAAAGTAATCGCGTAATCAACGCATTGAAATTGTAAAAGGCCAAACTATGAAACGCAGCTAGACTAAGTTTTCATTTGTTAAAAGTTACATGTATTATATCGTTCGAGCTAGTCATCGCCAATCGTCGTTATTATAGCAAGATCAAAATATCAAATTTTATCTATACGTCGCGCGCGTCTCCTTTATAAATCTACAACTAGAAGGTTCGAAACGGTGTCGAGCGATAACTAGCCCGATCGGCTAAACGTACTTATCTCTTATACATTATGAAAGTAAGGAACTAAGCGATCTATATCGAATAAATTAATCGTGTTACGAGAAATGATTGATCTTACCTTTCCGTGAACTCGTTCAGATGCGCGTAACTCTGTACGCTGTTCTCCTCGACGAGAAACTTGACGCGTTGGTAAAACGACGCGGTGACGCTCGGTGGTTGCTTGCGCAGAAGTACATCCACGGGATTGTTACTCGCAAGACACATTATGTGCGTTAAGCAAGTGGCGTGCGAGCAACACTCGCTGTCCGAGCAGTCCACCATGCCATCTGAGAAATCGAATCCATCGATAAGTCGCAAAAGAAAACGAGATTCGCGACGTGATTTCTCTTTGACAAGAAAATCTGAATGTCGAGGAATTCTCGTTAAAAGCGAAACATACGCGTCGCTCGCGTTATTATTCCTTTCGCTTTGGAGCTGAGAGACGAGATCTTTGAAATCTTACGATTAGTCACAAGTTAGAGGTTCGCGTTGATAATAAACGTTGCACGTTCGACACTCACCCTGATCATTGTCAACCGAATCGTTACATTCCATTTCGAGGCGTATGCTGCAATCTCTACCCGCCCAACCTGTCGAGCATTCGCAACTATATTCGCCGTCTTGCAAGGTACACAGTCCGTGGCGGCTGCATCCGTTCTCGCATCCCGCTATCAAGAGAGAAGGAATTATTAGAACAAATTATACGCGGAGTAAGATAACAGTAATTTGGTTAAATTTATCTCCTCTCCACCGCGCGAGCATTGCCATAAGACAAATCGTATTATAAGTTACTTTACTCGTAGGAGTTTCACCAAAAATGTAATCAGGTATTTATTTCGATTCGGACAATACTCTCTCGGTAGACGGTATTATCGCGATGCGTAACTTACGCAACGTGCAGTGTCTTCCATTCCATCCTTGACTGCATACGCAGGTACCATTTTTACACTGACCGTGTTCGGCGCAACGAGCATCGCACGGCTTCTGATCGCACTTGATACCGATCCAGTTATCGTTGCATCTGAAAGGCGAACGTGTATAGACCTAATAAAATGCGTTCCGTTTGTATTCTGTGTGTGTGTGTTTTTTTTAACAATATTTTCGAGTATCATCGTGGAATCCGATACTAGCAATTCCAATGGAATTCGATTGGTTTCGATTGGCCTCGATTGATTTTGTAACGAACGGGGTCACGTATTTGAAAAGTTGAACGTAAGTTTCCCGTGTCAGGGGGCTCCATTGTCAAATGTAAAATTGATTCCTTCGGTCGCTTCTCTCTATCCCTTGGCAAAAAAAAATGTGAGTTTCAGTTCAGTTCAGTTCAGTTTTAAAGTTGTCCTCTCGCGGGGAAAACTTTTTGCACTTAGAGCCTCTTTTACGCCAACTCTCTGGGATGGAACAAGAGGGAAGATGAGAGCCGTCAGCTTTAGAATATGAGAAAGGAGATCCTTCCTCGCGCGTCCTTGATTCTGACAAAGGAAGGCAGGAAGGGACGACGGTCCTTTCGCGATAACTTGGTCCTTTCTAAGACAGAGCCTTTTTCTCGCAATTTTTCACCTTCTTAGTCTCAACTTTCGTACCTCTGATCCGAGGAGCAATTTACTCATTTTTACCCCATTCTTCCCCTCGCTCCTCCACCTCCTGCCCTGGCCCGTTACAATCTTTTTCAGCCAACAGCGGAGTCGTTATTGCAAACTCGGACGGTTGATCGTTAAACCTCGCATCTCGTACGATGGTTTAATACAGGGGTGTTATACATATGTACATTAAATGAAATAAATGTTTAAATAACAGCAATACTATAGCAATTATATATTGCTGTACTGAAATCACTGAATTATATAATGTGTTTTAATTGCCCTATCTATATTCCTGCATTTCCACTTGGAAATATAGTTTTAAGAAAATTTGTAAATTTTCTTAAAGATGTGGCCCGCGCGCATCTTACCAGTCGCTTTAATGGCTGGGTGATTTAAATTAGTTTTACACGCCTGGTTTAACGCTATTCCTACCGACACTTGATGTATTTCTATCGTGACCGATCAAATGATTGATCTTTAGTAACTTATGTTCCTTAATAGAGTGAAGATAATAGCTAATTTGATAGCGAAGAAATGCAGTTTCTTTATTTAGCAATAGATAACGTATATTTTAACATTTAACCAGCTGACATTTAAGTTAAATGGCGATGCAATAACGATGCATGTAGGAAATTCTAGACCAAGATTTAAGAAACTGGCAATTGCCCGGTTGCGGTAGGATTAGCGTTAATATAACCTCGACGGAGTAATAAAATGCAACGAGTCGAGGAGAACGATAATTCTCGAACAATTAAAACTTCCCAATGAACGTTATCTTTAGGAGCTGTCACCGCGGTAACGGCGATCGGTAGCAATGAATCTTAACTGATCACGTTCGTCTTGGCATTAAATTTTAATTCTACGCGCAAGAAACCCCGCCGTCGGCAAATTCTCAGCGGCGGCCGCCAAGTAAATCCTCGACCGAGAGAAATTTCTTTAATCCGGGGGAAACGAGTGGAGCCCCAGTGGGCGCACATCACTTTTCTCATTCAATTCTGAGGGACGCGCGTTTGTATCCAGGTAACCCAATTCCCGGCGACTCGTTGCAACGCCCACGAAGGACCCATAAAGGACGACGATACAAAAGGCGAGCGGGTGGTTATGTACGTAGGGGGGGGGGGGGGGGGGGCGCTGTATGGGTGTACGAGGAGCGTATACTGACTTGCAGACACCCTGCTCGCAGGTTCCATGAGGTCCGCAGTCGAGGCCGCAACTGGGCTGCGAGCAATCGACCCCGGTCCAATGTCCCTCGCAGATGCAGGCTCCGGATTCGAGGTCATACGTGCCGTGATCCGAACAACGGGGCAAACACTGGTACACCTGCTGATCGACCTGATTACACTTCTCGCCTTGCCAGCCGGCCTTGCAGTAACATTTGCCGGATACGCAGGCTCCATGACCGCCGCAATTGGGATCCGAGCAATCGGCTGGAAAACGAATGAGAGCGGTTGGTTTCGTCGTCTTCGATTAAATCGATCGATTCCGATCACCGATAATCGTCCTCGCGATCTTCGCTCGCGGGGCATCCTCGAGTTTTCGTTAATTATGACTGATGGGAACTTGGAAACGGTGAGTGAAAGAGAGAGAGAGAGAGAGAGAGGAGAGGAGTAGCAGCAGCATTGCCAACCCATAACCACCGTGTCCCTCGACACGGTCCTTTTGCACGGGGCCTGTCAGATCGGGGTGCTGCCGCATGATTGCGCCCACGGCGTGGACGAATGGGCCAACTTTTTAAATTATGGCATCGGAACAATTGCATTATTCCCGCGGATCCCACTTGCCCCGGGGAAATTATGAAACTTAATTTCAAAAGCGCCCGGTCTACGCTACTCGTTGCTGCGCGTCCCGCGTTCCATGTACAGCGGGACAGGTTATGGGGTGGTACACACGCCGCGGGTAACGTTGGTGTCGCGGGTTCGTTTTCCAGGAAGCGAGAAATTCCACGTAGATTCTTAACGGCTTTATGCGTAAGCGCGACGTTGATCGAACGAGATCGCGGCTTCGTTTTTATTTTTATTAGAATAGCGCGGATGCGCGCTCGTTTGATCGATAATCGGATGGTAGACGAACGAGACCCGGAATCTCCGTCATTTTTTAATATCGCTCATCCGGTCAGCGCATTAGATCGCGTCGGGCAATTTTAACGATTTTATGATAATCGATCGAAGGTAAATATAGCTCGCCTTTCGTACTATTCTCGTATACCGGATGCCCTGTAAATGCTGGCAGTTCGTTAAAGATGCTATAACCTGGGTAATTTCGAGCAGGTTTCTCCTTATTGAAAATATCCGAAGCCCTTTGGTTGACGAGTTATTAATGAAAATCGGGAACCAATCGGAGAGAGACGCGGTAGCGCGGCGCTAGCGATTGGCGTACGCACAGATTCGTACGCTCGATAACCAATCACCGGGGTTACCGGTTACCGCGGTCTTCTTCGATTGGCTGTAGTTTTCGATTAATATCTCTTTAGATAAAGCCCCACCAACTATTTTTGATAAGGAAGAATCTACTTGGAATTATTCCAGTTACGGCGTCTTTAACTGATTACCACCATTTTATGGGACACCTCGTATATATTAGCTTAATTAAAAAAATTCGTCCGGATCGTTGGCCCGCCGCGATGTGATTAAACGAACCCGCTTTTGACTACTGCTAAAACTCTGTTAATATCGAGAAACGAATATCTCGTCGCTTTTATAAAAATGGATGAAAGAATCTGTTATGGCGGAATCGTGAGAATGGCAGAGACAAATCATCGTGTTCTCTGCGAATAATTTCGCCATTCGTTCCGCCGGTAATTTTTCTCGAAAGTTTCGACGGTAGAGCGAAATTGTAATGCATCGAGCGGGGCTAAGCGGGTAACGCGGTACCGCGGTGCCCGTTACGCGCCGCGCGGTCAGACCTTCTTATGCGATTCAAATTTCCGCGAAACAATGTGAAACTAATCGTAGAGTTGAATTGGCGTGGCTTGACCCATATGTAAATTCGTGGAACTGCCGCGTGCATTAATTATAGGTTGTACACTGGTCCGCCTGTGTTCTCTGCCAGTAGGGACCGTGCATTAGTAATATCTTGAATCTCTCTGGATAGAGCGCAGGACGTACGCTTGAATTATGGGGAAATTAATGGCGCTGTGACAAATATGAAGAAATAACATCCGGCGCGGAAATAGATGTTGGGGTAAACGTTCCGGCTAGCAGTTTCCGCCCGGACATTTTTCAAGGTAAATCGCGCGCTCCTCGAACAAAATGCCGCCGTTAACGCGTTGATCGCCACGTCACCCGCATTTGGATGACACGTGAGTTTCTGTGCCATAGTTACGGAACGTTGATTTTATTAATACCGATATTAGGGTTCGTAACGTGACACGCGCGTCACTCAAATATTAACGCGTTAATGGAATGGAATGGAGGAGAGCAATCGCAAGGGATGCGGGGAAATCTTTCGATTCTGTTTTCACGAGGCTTACAATCGAACGATCTTATCGTCTTTCTCTCGCTATTTCTACTGCCGAAGAGAAAATAATCACTTTTTATAATAATAATTTTTTCCAGTTTTTCCCCCTTTTTGTTTACTTTCTTTTTCTTTCTATTTTAAACGCATATCTGCGTCACTTCTAGAAAATTCATATTTAACAAAATATCGCGCCATAAGTAGAGTTCATCGCTTACGCTCGTCGCAGAAGGCGCCCTTCCATCCAGGATTACAAACGCAGGAACCCCTAACGCACTGTCCATGTTGATTGCAATCAGGAACTTGACAGTCTCCTAGCGGGATGTCGCATTCGGCACCTTTCCAGCCATCCTCGCAGTGGCACATACCGCCACCGTATAGACCGTGCGAGGAGCATAAAACTGGGCATACGCTCTTGCTGCAATCAGCTCCCTAAACATTAAGCGTCGGATTAATGTTACCATTGGTACAATCGTATCAATCGTACCATCGTACTTTCGAGAGTACCACTTAAGTTTAATTCAAATTACTTAATTATTAAAGTACATAGTTATATTAATGTATCTTTAGCGCTAATTGAAATAGAAATTCTTGCCTCGAAATTCTTTCTCCCCTAATTTTTTTTTTTTTAAATCCACGCGTTTATCCTGGCTAAGTTTACTATCGGGGCTCTTTCGAATCGCGTATAGTTACGTTTTTTTACTAAAGTCATGCCACGCTTGTATTACCTCTCATTTGTAACGACTTCACAGTTTAAGAATTGTGTCTTCGTGGGAATATTATTATAAAAACATTTTAATCGTTCAACCGGTCGTGATAGGGTTACCGTTAAATTGAAATAAATCCAATGACAAAATAGACATTAAATCTTCATCTTTTAATAAAACATAGCGATCCCTCCGCGCGAGGGACTGCGAATCATAGCGGTAAACGTCAAGAAAGCCATACAAAAATCTACTCAAACGACTACGATCCCAACAACTTCAAACCCCCAAATTGCAGCCCGATCGAGAAACCGATAAAAATAATCCCAGACACGATAATCCCGGTTCAAATTTAGAAAACATTATCGAATTTAAGGGAAACCTTGTAAAACTCACCTGATACCCATCTATGCAGTCGCACTTTCCAATATAACACGATCCCCGGCCTGAGCAGTCGTTCGGACAGGTGGTGGAGACGCCTTCGGCTTCGGTGACGATCAGCGTAACCTTGTAGGGCTGCAGCTCGTCGTTGTAGACGGAGAGGAACCAACGGCCTGTATCGAGATATTGTAGGAGACTGACGTTCACCATCATTGGCTCGAAGATGGTACGTTTGACGAGCACGTGCCGATAAGAGGAGGCCTCGTCGCCACCGTGATTCCCGTAAACGTTCTGCGTCGTCGATTTCATGAAGCTCACCGCCTCGGACGTGGCGTCTCTCTTCAATCTGTGGTCGACCCTACCACCCTTGACGAACTCGACGAAGTCGTACTGCGTGACACTGGGCGCGACGTTACGTCTACCGTAAACGGCAAAGTTAGCGCCCCATGGCAGCGTCAGATTCAGCCTGATGAAAGCGGGCTGCTTGTTGCGGAACTCCGTGTTCCAGAAGTGGTAAGGCGGTATGACGGCCGAGTGAGCGACGTTGTACGCCTGCAGCTCCAGTACCGCCGGCCATTGTTGGGCGGACTGTTGGATCTGCGGATCGCTCTGTTGCTCACCGGCGCTGTCGGAGGCGCTCGAATGCTCCGCGGTGCTGGTGGGTAGGGACTCTGTGCGACAAACAAGAAAACAACGAGTCCTTTTTAGCCTCGGTAATTAACCTTCGATTTCGATCTGGGACGATGCCTCGAACGCGGCGAGTTTCTCGGAGAAACGTTAGGTATCCGAGAACGTATGACGTTCGCAATTCTCGTTACTCCGAGGTACCGGGGTATTTTCGCGGAACGAGTTTAAATGTTCACCGGGTCTCGTATCGAGATTACGCGGACGCTTGGTCGATTGCCCTCGTCGCTTCGCGTCAGACACTCGAGCGAAGTAACGTCTGAACGCGCCCAGGGCTATATTATTCTCGACACGGCTATTGTATCGATATACGTACACGCGCGGGCCCTGATATCAGAATGGGGAAGCCATTTGAACGTGGCAGACGCCACCCGAAAGCAATTACCATGAGACGCTCTACGCGCGAGAGTATTTACATCATGCAGAGTGGATGCAAATTGATACTGCTCGATATTTACCTTCCGTGGGTATTTGCGTTGATATCGGGTCGTGAACGTGCGCATTTTCGTGAGTGACAGCTTTGGTATCTTGGACCAGGACGCAGTTGGTGGTATCTATGGGTCGCATGGAACTCACTGCTGGAATGAAAAAGACGTTTGCTTTAAAAACACTTCACTGCTTAACGTTAACCAAATATGGATGGGAAATGGTTCATCGCGAAATTTCCATCGCGCTCGTCGTTTATACTTGTTCCCTCATTTTAAATTGGTAGACGAGCGTTACGACTCTGTTACGTAGTTTAACGTATCAACCGATCAACAGCGCGCGTGGTACCTGGGATAAAATAATATCGTCGTGCAACTCTTTTACCGCTCACAGGAAACACAAAAACGAGTTTAGTCGAATGTCCCGATGCTCTCTTAATCGGTTCGTAAATTAGAATGATCGCTTTCGACTCACGATGGTACGTTAGATTTCACGGAGTAACTCGAGTTGAAACGATAACGGACGATCTTGTCGTACGTGTCTAGGTAAAACTGTTTGCCCATTGTAAAACTAACGATAGATAGAAAAACGATCGGTACTTTGAGATTCTCGATACCTCGGTGTTTCCCAAATTAATTAACGTGAGTACAGAGAGTTACCAAGTATTTGTAGTTTGCCAGGGTTTTTTAAATGCCTCGATTATACGAATATTATAAAGGATTAATATTAATATCTTCTAGACGATAAGCATCAGTTCGTTCAATTTAAATGTCATGATGAATTCAACAATAAAATCTTTACCCGCGTTGGAATACCATAGCTAAATTAATAATCTCTGTTGGCGCTACAGACGTCGTAAATTAATTATATAGGTTAACCAGAGTTTTAAAAGCAAAGTTTCACGATGCAACGCTTCTAACGACCTTTTTACTTATCAACACAACGATGCTGCCGTATCGGATAATCGAGTCCCTGTATTACAAAAACAGAATCGTTCGTATCTCCGACATTACGTCGCGCTCATTCTCTCGTTTATCGTGTATTATGTATTCTTTCCTATAGTCAATGGATACTTTACCGCGGATTTACTTTGAAAAACAGACTTACGAGCGCTCGCGGTCTTGATTTAACGTATAAAACGTTGCTGTGCGTTTACGATTTTATTGCGTATATCGTTGGGAGTCTTTTTCAAGATTCTGCGAAGCTTCAGCTTTAAGTACGGCTTCAAATTCAAAACGCGCTCAGTTGCATTAAAGTATTTCAAAAATGATGGGCGTTTTTTTTAAAAAGCAAAGTAGATCTCTCAAATTTCAATAGCATTGAATTCAACCTACGTTCAATGGCAGCTTTTTTTAGTAGCCATCGAGAGTTTTATTACTGACCGTGAGGTTTGTATGATTTCGAGAACGCTTATCTAGAAAGAGCTATTTTTTAAATTAAATATGCTCGAAAGTTATGAAATATACATTTTTTTTTTAGCAATTGTGATTCGGGATGTTTACTGCAGTACGAAAATCAATAATATTCGCAATATATTAACTATTTTATCGACGGTAAATGCGTTTTAAAGCCAGAGATTCATAGAATCCATCGAAAACGCGTGAGATCAGAATTGCAGTTGGGTCAGTGTAATATACCAAATGGATAATTCTTGTATATCCGATGAAAATATACGTAAATATATCCTTTCTGCGTACACGTTATGCAAATCGCGTTAACCAAAATTACGGCAGCGATGGTTTGCTTACAATAAAAAACTGCTCGGCATCAACTGGCTACGACAAAAGTCTGATGACAACTGGTTTTTTTATGACCGTTGGTCGTTTGTTTACCGTCTTCGACGTAATTTTAATTTTAGTTACAAGTTATCTTACAATTAGCAAACATTTTGCACGCTACCAAAATCTTCCAAATTCCCTGATTCGCCATATCCGCGCATACCTCTCCTTATCACCACGTTCAACATCCAAAATCCTAATTTTCTCTCCATGAACTTTTCACCTAAAACAAATTACTCGTCATCCCTCCCACATCCTTTTTCCTAAGACAATAGTTTTTCTTAACACGTTCAGACCTACTTGTTCACCGGTTATTCTTTAACTCCTCATCCAGCCAGCTTGCTCACCGGTGGACAAGCAATGTTATGCGCTTCAAGGCCGCGTGTTCAGCAGTGGTAAATAAATTCCAAATCGTTGCCAATAAACTGTAAAACTCCGATTTGTTTTAAAATCTTTGAAAGTTCATTCGTCGAAACATCCCGTTGCGTATTACAACGCAAATCCAATCACACGCACACGCGCGCGCGCACAGTATCCAACACCGCTTCGATCGCTGCATTCATCACCGTTACGCCATTATCAATTTGAAATTTATACCCGTACACCTATTACACGTTAATCCGAGAACGCGCATCTACGCGGAATGGCTCGTAACCATTATTCACGAGCATAAATGTTAACTCGTAGCGAGGGAAGAAAAAAAAATTGGAACTCTCGGTACGCTCGACGCGTGACTACTTAACGCGACCGTTGCACGCATTATTGACTTTCCATATAAAGTTAATTAAAATGCAAATTATATGGAAATTCTGGCCCGTTCGGATATTACCTACGGTTTAATAACATTTTCTCCATTAGCGTTATCGATACGTATCGCTGGCCGACGAGGGTAGACGCTGTCTTCCGCGAGATGGGAAAACGACACACGATGAGAATAGACGCCCGCGACCAGATACGAATAATTTTCGTCTCCCTCGCGTTAGTATCGAGAACACAAAGGACGAGTCAACGGTGTTCGTACGTGGAAAAGAGTGGCCGGGCCGTTCGAAGTCACGTAGCAACAGCGCCGCGAACGTCTCGGAGGCCCCAAGATACGCGAAATAACTGAGAAAGAAGGACTACTCCTTCGGGATCGACGTTGCCCGTTGTGTAACTATCGCTGAAATTGAGTTCCGGTGAACTGTAAATGACCTTATTTCGCGAGGATGGTAGTAACCATGGCGTCGTTTTCGTCCTCGTTTCCCGTCGCTATCGGCAGTCAAGTATGCCACCGAGTATCACGCCCTTTCATCTCTGTGTGCGTCCCTTCGCCGCTACGTATCTCTCTCTCTCTCTCTTTCTTTCTAGGAATACATACGCAGAGGACGGAGAGAAGGAAAGTGTACAGACACGAGATTCGACGAAGTCATTCAGGAATCCAATATATGTGGCATCGAAGACAGTCAAGATTTGGCGTCGAAACGTCCGGAAATTTGAAATGGCCGTAACGCGAGGACCAAGGGATCCCTCGCACCTTCGTACGCCCTTTGATTCCGGACGGGTAAAAGGTGAGCTTTCGACTGGGAACGACAGCCCCGCTCATTCGATGGGGCAAAGGAACAACTTTTTCAATTATATTCCCTCGGATCGATAGAGCGATTCATTCCCGAGAATGATTCCCAGATTATCGGAGGATTACCCAACGCCCGCCTTTCCACGCCCAACCCCTCCTATACCCACTTTCTTTCTGCGCGTTATAATGAAATGTTTACTATCGATCGGTCTACCCTTTCGTTCCTATCCGCCGGAACATTGCTGCCGACATGCCAGAATTATCCATTACACGGTACACACGTACATATGTACGTGGGTAGATGAATTTAAGAAGTTAATAATTATGCGCGATATGATTCACGACGCGACCGATCTGTTTTGGAAAAATTAATAATTTTAAAGATTTTAAGCACGAAGGAATAAAAGATTCGTAAAGATATAATATCTTCAAATGTAGATTTATTTGTATTATAATTGAATGATCTAATTCGTGATCGTAGCGTCGCACGACGTGCGACTGTTTGTAAAAATACGAGGAACAAAAAGCGTGTCGTATCCCGTGGCGGTGATCGGGGCGTTGCGACCTAGGTAACCGAATATACGTAAACATAACGATGTCTGTCTCAAGGTGACATGGACAAGCGTGTGTGCGGAGTGTATGTACTCAGCCTGTATGAATGTTCGTAACGAGCGGAGAGGTATACGGGCTCGTGAGAACCACGAGCAAAGCGCTTTTTGATTTGAGAGTTGTCGCGCAACATCACGAGACGCATCGCAACGATTATCGAGAGCAACAGTGAGCTAATAAAGGCGAGCACGTAAAGTTTAATTAATTAAATAAAGTTTAAGTAAACGTTAGGCAGTATATTACTTTTATATAAAAATAAAGAATTTTACTATTTCATCAAGCCAGATCCTACACTCACACCTGCAATTCCAATATTGCATGTACGCCCCCGGAGGACGTATTTAAATCTATGAATACTAACAAATTCTAAGCGCAGTTCCCGGCTCTAGTGTGAATATCTAGGGCGCAGCGCGATTCAATTCATTGACGCTCGCTGCCAACGCACCGACGCGCGTTTACCCGTTATACGTATTGTTCTTTCGGAAGCACGTCAAGCTTATCTGGGTTAATCGGATAATCCTAAGGTATATAACCGTTTCATTAAAAAAACTCTCTCTAACGTTAGAAGTAACGAGCGGAATATTTAAACTACTCTGCAGCCGACAATGGCGAGCACGTTTCATCGATCCGCCGGAGTGTCCTTTTGTTATCCACTCGAAAATTACCTCGGCGAGGGTCGAACACCTTGAAAGTGGTACGTACAGTACCGGCTAGATTTTCATCCGTGTACGCTAGAGACGGGAGGAACGTCATACATCCAATTAGCGAAAAGCCAAGGCGAGGCTCTCGCGTGCACGCGAAATCCGTATTTCGCGTGGAAGGCGGGAGAGAGTGGACGAAGAACTCGTGAAATGGTTTCGCGGAAGGGATGGTGCGGGGAGGATGCGTAGTCGACCGAGCGGTCGGACCTGCATCAACGACAGAAAAGGCGCGGGGGAGGGAGGGGTGGGGTGGTGTGGAAGAGGGTAGTTTGGATGCAGTAGCAAACAGGCAGATTGGATTCCCGACTCGATTTACTGGAATGCAGAAATAACAGCTGGCGGAGGTCTCCTCGAGGCCGATCCAGCTTTTCAATTTCCTCTCCTTTTCCTCCTTCCGCTGCTCGGGCGCGACAGAGGAGGCGTAGAGGGAGGAGGAGACAGAAGCAGAGAAAGAAGAAGATGACGAGAAAGGGGAGGAGAGGTGGAATACGAGTGGTAGGATTCGAGGGACAGTTCCGCAAGGGCGCATTCGAGAATGTTATATGTATGTATATACTATATATACATATATGTATATATATGTATATACTATATATATTCGCAGGACAATGCGAAACTCTCCTACCCACCGCCCATTCTTCCCTTCTTTTCCACCCAAATCCCCTTAGTCCCTCAGCCTCCGAAAGATAAACCGTAATAAGACTGCGTCGGAGACCTTGACCGCCGCGCCGTTCGGATTTTGGGGGATTTGTCGGGGCCGGCCTGAATGCAAAAACACAATTTGCAATCTTCCCTTCCCCACCTACGGGGGGGGGGGGGGGGGGGGGCGGTGGCGAGAGACTCCCTGGAGGTCGCTGTTTTAAGCTGATAACGAGGGTGCGTTAATTTCTCTAATCGGCACCGGTTCGATAATCTTGTAACTTACACTGCGCTGGGATGCATTTACATAACAACCTGGATAATCCACTCTCCCAGTATCTTTGGGTCCGCGAACGATCCTTCGTCACTGTTTTTCTTTCTGGAATGTTTGACGAAGGTATGCCGGTATCAAAGAACTCTGTTTGCGCATATCGCATCGCGAGCAGGGGCTTCAAAAATATCACAAATTCCTTACGCAAAGCACGCACACGGCTAATCATTCTTAACGAAGTCGAATTAACGTTTCGCGATCTCGCATTCGCACTTACAGCGATATTTAACTCAAGATGTTAATTTATGTTAATATTTGATATCGACGAAAGTTCAATAACGCAGTTAAATCCCGAACAATGTTCAAACGTCCATGTTAGAATTTACCGACGCAAATGATGTAGAATCAATTATTAGATTCGGATAATTTTAAACACATTTCACGGGGACGAACCAGCATTAATCGTACCGGATCAATCCTGACTTAATGCGCATCGCGAGATAGAGGGATTTCCCTTGAATCGACCTTATAAGCTCCAGAGATCCCAAATTTATTGGCAGTAAAACCTTGGGCGAATCGGTGTCCCTGTGCTCGAGTGTCGTAGGCCTGCTACACGCGCATACATATCCACCTACGTACCGTACAAATGTATTTCCAGACGTCCGATTACCAGACAGAACCCTCCTATCGATTCGTACGAATGTGCGGGCTCACCCTTTTTCCCTTCGTCGCGCGTAATGTCTCACCCCCCCCCCCCCCCTCCTCATCATTATGACCAAAACGCACCCCATGCTTTTGAAGCGCTTCCTTGCCATCGGCCGGCAATATTTTCACCTCTCCCCTAACCGGATGGAGTCGACCGCTCCGTGCTAAATGAACCATTGCGCTAGTAATGTTACGACGTAGCTGCACTTCCTATCAAAGATCCGGACTTCCGTCGTTAAACGGTATTTAATTTTGTGGTTTACGGGCCGCGGGAGTATCGGTGTCACGCGACTCCCCTTCCTGCCGTTGCTACTACTTATATTCCCTTTCTCACTTTTAGCGGGGAGATTTTTCGAGACATAATTTATAACGACGCGTTGTACCTGTACAGGAGGAAGATCTAACGAATCATTCGGAGATAATTGTAGAATTAACGAACAGAGATACGTACGCGACTCGATTTGTAAAAAGTGTTTGACAAGGCATATTATTTCCGGGTGAGCCGTTTACAATCGTTTGACTTTACGGTCTGTGTTAACGAGGGTCCAAAGAAGGGCGAGGCCTTGGCCTCTCGGTGTTTTCCTTCCGGTCCCTCGCTAAAAGTCCTGAAGGGTCCTTTTGTCAATTTATGGCCCCGGGTCGCGTTGCCTGGCCCACCGTGTCGAGTATCCTCGTATCCGGCGTGGGCCTGACGCAACGCCTGGTTTGTCTCCGAAATTCTTTGCATAACGAAACGTTCAGTTTCGGTAAAAGCGTGTAATTGGTATTTCGTTCGCCATGGTCGAAGAATCAAACACGATGTTCGAGATTAAAACTACATTTTTATCGACTACTCGTTATTTGAATTTTAATTAAGTGTTTTAGATGCCCGCAGTGGCAGGTTTAATTATTAATAAAAAAGTTACTAATTATTTAATTCTAATTTCATTTAGATTCATAATAATTATTAATAAATAAATACTAATTAGCCTACCCACCGATGATTCTTTGACGAGTGAATTTTTCTGAAGCACGATTCCAAAAGACGGAATGCACTGCTTTACGACAATACGAAACGTTTCGGTTGCAGGAATGTAACCCGAGTAACACCAAACTGTTGAATTTCGCATAAGGATTTATTCTACCGAAACGTTTTATGGTGCATTGTTAAAAGAAAAAAAAATGTTTCACCCTCACATTGCAACGTTAATTGCCAGTTGATTATCCGCGTTCAGTTGTTAACGGTATACACACCAAACCATTTTCCTTTAAATTTTTATTTAAATTTACCATTTTTAATTATGGAAAAAGTGTATTTAAATTAATTCAAATACGCACGATATTTCTGGACGAAATAAAATTTAAAAATACGAATGTGGGTCTGTTTCTCGCGAATAACGTATTTTACGAACAACCAGTCGTTTCGACCGGTCTTGTAGAAACAGGTATACATTAATTCTCAGTAATTCTAGCGTTAATGTAAAAATTTCTCATCCTCCCTCAAGCGTTAATATAAAAACTGATCATCGTTATTCAGCCATTGACGATGTTGAACCGTTACTTTTCGAAATTACATCTAACTCATTTTGAATATCGTGTACTCGCACTACATATACATATTCTCATCGGTTGTCCAACCATTTCACCCTTCGATACTTAACACCGACTCTTGCAATTCTGATCATAACATTCGAGCGCCCTATAACAGCGCCCTTTTAATCGAAAGAAAATCATGGGAGATATTTCACCAAACCTCAAAATACACCCGAGCTGCACGACCGTAATATCCTCCATTGTGTTGTACTTACTAGCAAAGTATGCCAACATCGCCGTCAGCGCAACGGCTAGAAGGATCAGGGCGATGGAAAAGCATTTCCAGGAGCATCTGTGCTGGCAGCGTTTGTCGATGTGAAAACGTGACGGCGAGTATGGGGAATAATGTGGCACCGTTGCTGCGCGAAGTGGAAATCCTGGCATCACCATTGCCTGACCTTGGGAGCTTAACGTCCCCGTGCCGCTTTTTCCAGCGCCAGCTCCTAAGCCACCCCCGAGTGAGCCGACGGTCACCTGCTGTTGCGGAGGCGGAAGTCTGAAATCAAAGATTAAATAGCAACGTTAGCGCGATAAATGTCACGTAGGTTCAACCGCGTTTGATCGACCGGTAGCCGATGTGGGGAGGCCCAGTGATGGACAGAGACAGAGTTCAGATGGGACAGATGGTTGACGGTTAATAATAATAAGTTTATTATAATATTGTTAAGAACACGAGATTTCTACGGAAGAAGTATTTTGAATTAAGTGAACCGAGCCTTTACAGTTCGGTAGGGTTTTGTTAGAAACGAGTTGGTTGTTGTTTAACAGCTATGCTTTTGAATCTGTTCGAAGCCATCTTGGAAGTGACACGCTTGTGCCTCGCTTTTAATATATATCAGTTCTCAGTTGTCTCTTTTCTATTTAATTATGGCTTCGCGACGCGTCACGCGCAGCTTTTCGCGCAACAGTATATAGGACGTGTGGAGATTCAGACTTCTCGTCAGAAAGTCTCGTCGCGAACTGACTTGTTCGCCCTACGATCGGCGAGACGAGCAAGGACGGGGGCGGTACGATGAAACGCAGTTTCTCGAAATTAAACGGGTCACCCTGTTTTCACGGATAAATCATTTGACCGGCAATGTTTTCACCGACATCGACTTCGGCCACCAAAGAGTATTAACAATGTTTACGACTAATTATTATTGAACTTGGTATACGCTCTGCTTTGGTCGTGTAAACTGTTCATTTTCTGTGTAATAATTCCAACATAATGAAATATCTTGATAAGTACTCGGTGTCGGTGAAATAATAGTATCGTTGATTTCATTCTGTCGGTGAATCAATATTCTCGGTCAAATGATTTGTCGGTGAAAACAGGGTAACTCAAATAAAACAACGTCGACTATCTTACACCAATACGCGACCACCCAGCGACGAGGTAGCGATAAGATTCTCCAACAGATTATATTATTTTTTCAGATATTATTTTTTCTTTCAAACGGGGTCAACGGAGTGGGTATTGAAAACGCAGATGCACTCGTTAAGCGCTGCAAGGTTGGTGGTTATATATGTATACATGAGCGTCCCGACGCGTTTCAAGAGCGCCGCGTCGTTCCACGAGTTGACAGGTTAAAGCTCCACCGTCGGACCTACATCAAGGATTTTATTTTCATCACGAGAGATATTTATCTTCATCCCCCATCGAGAGGCGGGTAAGTCCCGGTGGCTCGTCCGTATGAAAGGGCAACGTCGAAACAGGGATTTAATATGGTACCCGGATAAATATAGTTTTCCGATAATCACGCGAACTCATGAATAGTATTATCCAATGGCATAATGCGTGGGTACGCTTTGCCGCGACGGAAATCCTATAAGAATAACGCGAGTGGCAGTGCCAGAGGTACGAATGAATGGGAGCTAATCGTAAGCGGCGAGGAAGAGAAAACCAGCGTTAACTCGGCAATACCACTCTGCCAATATTGAAGTTTCTGCTTCAGAATATCCCCCCGGACTTACCCCGCTGCAGGTGCTGGCGTATCAACAAAGTTACGCCCATATTTTATTCCTCTGCAAATTGATGCTGACGCTCGTGCGTATTTAATTTACGCATCGTTATTTCAAAAGTCGAGGACACGCGGTCATGGAAAACATGTTCGTTACGGTGGCAATCGACTCGATTACGACGAGAGAGAAAAAAAGTGGAAATGCGCAGCAGTATTTTACTCAGAGTTACTTAAAAAAAAAAAAAAAAAACTACTCGACGGCACGTGGCGTACTTACAGTTGTCCCAGCGAGGGATCATTAAGATGTCTCACCTTCCACGTGAAAGGCACAAGTTATTTAACAACGCGCGACAAATGCCATAAATATTGCGCTTAGGTCTCGACTCTTCGCCATCCTATAAACGTCCACTCATATTTCCTCGGGCAGGAAGCAATCAGACACGAAGGCAAAAAAAAAAAAGAAGAATATCGCTGGCAAAAGTCCCGCCGGCGTTGCTCGGCCGACCGAGCGGGGAGAAGAAACGAGGAAAGGAATACCACGTAATAAATATTGCTTTTTCCTTGGGATCATTAAGTTGAGAACAGACGGTGGCAGAAAATTAATTTACTAAAAGTATCGGCGGGCTCCGTCGTCGGGCTAAAAACAACGGGGCGAAAAACTTTAATGGCGAAATAATGGTGGTCTTAAAAGTTGGACGATGGCCAGTGACATCTTATTCGATCTCTGAATCATCTACGGCGAACCGTCTACGCGCGTCCCGTGGAACTTATCGTAAAAGAAATATGACTTAACGAGCGCAACGTAATCCTGTAAGTCGCGCACAGTCATAATTGATGCCGAGGTCCGCTACACTTTTTGTCGAGCGGATCTCGGCCGTATTAATAAACTAAACGAGACAAAAGAGGAAGGAAAAGCTGCTTCCCGGAAGCTGATTCTCATTCTCAATGAGAAGCGAGATCTTGGAAATCGTGACCCCTTGTATTGCGTACGAAATGGACATACGCCGATTTACGTGGATCAGCGAAGAAAAGGAGTAAAGACTAACCGTGACACAATATTTACGAATGCTCGATAAACTGAGTATTGGATATACAGGCTGTCTCGTAAATGGTGGTAGAATTAATTCCAGGAAGTTTTTTCCTGTTTAACCCTAGAACGTCGATTCGACGAACACTGGTGCTTTTATACTGATTATTTTTAGCAGGGTTTTTTAATATATTTTAGCTATTAAGTAAACATAATTAAAAAAGGAAATTACAGTCATTTTAATATATGTATTTATTTCGTCGAATCGATAAATGGTTTAAAAAGGTGTGAAAATAAGATAGAAAATAGCGTTCTGGTGTTCAAAATATTTGTTATCCTTTTGGTCAACACGTTCCCTGCCACATATACCGCGATTTATGGGACACCCTGTATATTTGAAAACATTTCAGTGAAACTCCGCGATGATGTCACAACAACGACGAAAGTATTTCTTAATGGAACCTGATACAATTCGTACAAGTCATTTTCCAGGAAAAATTCATTTCCACCACGAATTACATTTTTACAGTCGGATCGTTATTCTACTTGGAGAATGAAGAGAAGGTTAGTGGCAGGATGCGAGTCGTGATTGGCATTCTAAACATTGACAACGCCCGAAACTGTGGGTGAAGTAGATTGACCGTGCCGTGATTCCTGGAAATTCCTCGAGGGTTCGAGGGTCCAATATCCGCCCGTGGGCCTTGCGTTTCGAGGCCTCGGTGTATCTGTTTACTGTCCGAGCTAGAGTACGCGGCTGGTAAAACAGCGTCGTAAATTATGCCCTTTGTTTCGGGGCGATTTGTCTGTTTCTTGTTACGAACCGACAACCTTTATTTAAGCTCATTGACCCGTAGATTAAAGCTAAACCACACGCTTTCAACTTACCGCCGCACGTAGAAACTCGACTGAATTTTTAATTGACTACCATCCGTGATGCGACTCGAGTCCGTCGATATTAACACTATTACTAGCACGGTTTTGTGAATACCTATTACGACCAAAACGTATTATAGATCCAGAAAGAGATTGGAGGAAAAATATACTACATAATTAATTTAACAATCATTATACGAAAAATAAAAAATTTGATCGAGGAACAACGATTAAACTAACGATAATAATTTTAAGCAAAAAATTGTAGAAAAGTGTATTATACTGTGCCCCAGACAAGATCTTGTTTCTCGACTTTGACACCTTCGGCAGAAATAGTGTTAAAAGCGTCAGCGGATTAGAAGGAGCGTAGCAAATTTTCCCGTAGGAGACAAATAAATACAGCTTAGGTTAAGAACCTCCCGGACAGCGGCGCGGCATTTCTGTCGGGCCAAGCGGATTCCTGATTGCGCGTAACGGACAAACGAACCGAGGGGGAGTAGCCGAAAAGAAGATGAACGACGAAAACTGAGGAGAGACAGAAGCCGGGGGACGCCCAGCGGAAGAACGAAGTAAGCGAGCGGCAATTCGGCGCGTTAACGCCGAGCCCGTGGGGCCCCCCCTCCTTCGAGCCGGGTTAATCCATTTGTGCGAGTAAATCAGTTTGCCGAAATTGGGTTATATTTCCTAATCGATACGATGGATTAGGTTATCCCGTTGGCCACGGTACACGGGTCCTTCGTTCGAGATAACGTTACGTAGCCTGAATTATTACGAGGGACGCGATTCTTTCCCAATGGGCAATAGCGATTACGTCGTCAATTACGCATTACGTACGATCAAATATTACGCCCCGCGTCGTTTCCATCGACGACGTTCGAATTATTAATGGCCGCTTCGGCCGTTACGCGTTACGAGCAACTCGGATCGATTGGATCTATTTCAAAAATACTTATTCGCGGAACGACTTAACGTTTCTACGGTCAGGTGTCACAGGTAATTTTCGTTAGTACGGATAGCTGCGTGGTTCGTAACGCGTACGGATGAACACGATGAACCGCTTTCACCTTTCACGTTGGCTGAATTGACTGGTTGTAGGATATATTGGAAGTTAAAAAGGTAATTGCGGGTGGCCTTGCCGTACATATTGGGTTGAGTGTTGTCTGAGTGGAAGATTGGACCGCTTCAGCTGCGAAGCTGGGGATAGACTCGAGCGTGTGATCCAATAATGATGTAACGAACGTGTCGTTACTGGAACGCTGGATAACGACCGTACATAGGCACGGACACCCTCAGCCACGGTCAAACGTCAGACGTTCTTTTCTGCCGCGAGTGCCACTTCATTAGAACTCGACTGTTTCTGATCGGGAGGTTCGATTATCCGCGTCGGGAATGTCTGCTTCTCCTTCGAGAGGCAATCGCGAAACGCTAAATGGGGATAGGGCGATGCAATCGCGGAAGTACGTTGACCGCGTAACGATGTAATGTTTTCGGAATTTTTTTGTACGAGAGCGATCGCGTGAAATTAATTTTAATCGCATAGCCAGCGATCGTTGGTGGGTCTATGAAACTCGTGATAATACTCGCGTTTTATCGAAGTTTATCGATACAGTTTCTCCTCTCTTTGTAATGCGATTATTAATATTGCTTATTGACGTAAATAATAAATCATGCATAAGAATAAAGAGCTTACTATATTAATATTTAACGAATTATAGAAACCGAAAAACATTGGATGCGTTATTCAGACTAGTAAATTGGTTGTGTTATAATCCGACCACTGTGCAGACGTTTCTTTGCAAATATTTAAACCAGAACTAATTAATTCAAAAATACCTACATTAGGTACTTGCGTATAAAAAGTAATCGCGCGGTCTACTAATATCTACTGTTAAACGCGTGTCAGTTTATAAAAAAAATGACATACAGCGGCATAGTGTGCACGCGTCTTTACGTTTTAATACGTCATCGGTTTCCCGACAAGAGAAGAAATTCCATTGCGTCGACGACTTTTGTCATGGACAAAGAAAAAAAAAAACATTTCCGCTAAAATACGCGGAAAGAGCTGCTGACACGAGATCGTTGGTGCAATGCCGGTTTATTCGATCTCATAAAACTCACGTGATACGCGAGCACGGTAGAGGGTGCGACGATTAGACGGTACGCTGGTACGAGAGCGACCCGCGTACAAAGAATTCTAATAAAAATCTGACACCCCTGTCCGTTCCGTCGAAAGCATTCGGGAGAAAGATAAGATGACACGAGGGGGCGAGTAACTCGACGCAGGGAACGGCAGTTGAAATATAATCTTACTTTTAGACTTTAAAAAGAGAATTATCACCGCTGTGTCGAGAATAGTGAATTATTTACCTGCAAACCGGTGGCAAGAGGGAAATGGCGAACATGGTCGATGAAACGAACGCTTCGTGCGCGAATCACTTTTAAAGCTAAGTTTTCCGACATTTTTTATATGTATGATTTCCTCCCCGCTCAATTTGTTGACAGCTCGCCAGCTAATATCGATTATCTATCGCCGATGATCGATATCCACCGACAACAGCGACAGAGAACGCTCACAGCTAAGAACCAACCAGCAGCTTAGTTTTGTCTGGAGCCTCCTTTTCATATACGCGCCCCTCGGAGCGCAGAGAGATTTTCTTATGACCGCCCATGGCCTTCCTTCGACCGCCATTAATTTTTATTTAGTTCTCCATTTCGCGATATTCTAACTTGTGCTCTGTTCATTATTTAGTATTACGGTCGTTGCACTGCGAAGTGCCTGGTTTATATCAAGGCTCATCAATAGTTAGCGCAAATTATCGAACAGCTGATATTCATCGATCCACTCAAAACCACCAGCTCGCCTCGTGTTCGCGTCTGTCATGTATCGTTCATTGGCACTCACCAATAGGCATTTACAATAAATCTATTCTTTTATCAATTCTGTGTCTCATTACTCGCTACCTTTGTCAGGAGATTCCTCATTATGCTCAACCATACGACATAAGAACATAGTTCCATTTCAAACTGTTACTATAACCTGATTTATATTTCACATCAATTGTCACGTGCACAATGTTTTACAAAACAATTGTATTTAACCGATGAAAACAACGGTCGATTCTTAGCTTCACTTATTACACGGCACGAGTAATTAAAAAATTCTAACGAAAAGCCCGAGCTTGTAAAATCAAATGTCCGCGGAATTAAGTACGCGCGTGTAACGCGTACAAATTACCGCGTCGGGGAGCAATATCCTATCGCTTTATCCTCGCGGCGAAAAATGAACGAGCTATGTAATACGGGCGCGGTCTGACAATGAATCGTGCCTTTAACGCGCCGTCGGTAATTATTAATTTTGCTCTTTTAATATTAATTGGAAGCAACCCTGCGCCATAATAGAGGGCCGTGATTACGTCGAGATTATAATTTTAATCGCTCGATTACCGTGCTAGAGGCACCGTCTTGCGCTTGAATTCATGAACGTGCCATGGCAGTCTCCTCCCCCCCCCCCCCCCTCTTTCCACTCATCGCCCTTAAGGGTATGCTCGCTAATAATAGGTGCGATACTACTGAATATTCAAGCCGAGACCTCGAAGCAGAGGTCGGCGTTATCGCGATTTTCGTGGTACAAAGAATCGTGGTTTGCGTCGTTAAGCCTTCGGTGACCCGTCGCTTTACGCTTCCTCGAGAATTTCGTTTCATCTTTTTTGATCCCCATATGTATGGTTTCCCCTCGACTGCTCGGTTGTTACTATTGCTTACCACGAAATGGCTTCGCTTACAGTTAGAATAAACGAAACTCTATCCCGGTTTTGGTCTTTACTGACGTCAGACTAAAATTAGTATCGGTATGAGTGGAATGAGTGACGTTTGGGAGAATGATCGACGCTTGCGTTGCGTTGCACTGCGTTTGACGGCGATTGACGACCGATGCCGAAATGTGTATGAACGTTCAGATACCATCGATACTGGTAAAGTATCGATACGTTTCTTTCGATGCAAGTATTTTTAGTATCCATACCATTGCTCCGATATTTCTATCCGATACATTTAACAAGTAAAAGTATCGATACTTTTCTTTCGATGCAAGTATTTTTAGTATCGATACCATTGCTTCGATATTTCTATCCGATACATTTACCAAGTAAAAGTATTTCTTTCGATATCGCGACCCAGGCGAACGATTGACGAAAATGAATGGAAAGAAGTCGAAAAGTCGTCACAGAGAAAGGATGTGGGGAAGTGTTCTAACAAAGTACGATTATGTTACCATTATCCATTAATTCCTGAAAGTTTGTCCGTTTACTTGAAAGAGAAGGCTATTCTATTTTACACTAACCGACGACGTTGCGCGAAGTAAAACGACAACGCGAAATACTCGCGGCGATCAGAGGTTTCGAATAGCGTTTCTGAAACAAAAAGAAACCGCAACGGAAGGGGGGGGGGGGGGACGTTAATAGTTTCCCAAGAAACGACGTAACTCTCGTTTCGGCCGCAAACACCCAAAGTTCTAAAGTAATACGAACGGAGCGCGCCTCGCGACCATTGACTCTTATTAGTTGCGAGAAAAGGGGTGAATATCTTTTAAACGGCTTTTGCGCGCTCGCGTCCCTCGCGGTCGAATACGAGAATACGGAACGCGAGACACGGAGGCTAATGTCAGTCGTAACGTTATAAAATGTGACACCGGGCAGCTGCTACACGCCTGGTAATACAATACCGCGTAAATCCTGTCTCCTTTTCTTCCACCCGTGTACCTACGCGTACCAGTTCCCGTGGTTTATTGCTATCCGGCGTCGTGTTAAAAGTTAAAAGGACACCAGCCGCGGGAGCCGCGTTACGGGGAAATCGGAGTCACCGACATCTGGAATAAGAGGAGCCCGTCTTCGTTGTCATTGTTCTAGCCGTCTGCGTTCCTACCGATGGTTTATAGTTTCAGTTAACGCGTCGACTGTCGCGGCGCTAACCCGTGACCGGCGATAGTAATTTTTTTGCTTCGTTGTGTTTATTTTATTTCAGAATTTTGTTTAATCTTTCTTGATCCCCAAATATGAGTTCCTCTCAACTGCCTTTATTAATATCGCTATCTATGAATTAATCCCGCCTTTTTTTGAAATTTTCAACAACGTGAATTGATGGAGAACGTCACGTGACAAGATGCGCGCTATTTAGCGATTTGAAATTTTGATTAGAACAGAATATTTGACAAAAAATTAAAATCTCTGAGGATATCGTATGAATAATGAAGATTGTATCGCAGCCCCAAGAGCGAAACATAGAAAATGGGCGTGGCCGTCAACGCGTTAAATCAAATTTCCTGCTACGGACAATTTTATACGTACTTTGGCTACCTCTCAAGGAATCGCAAGTTTCATTTAGCTCAATTCTTTTCGATTCTTTTTTCTCCAGGTGGTTTAACGGTGAAAACACCGCGTTAGTGGTTCACAAATAAAAGAGACATCTTTTCACTCTTCTCTACTCGCAAACTTGCACGAAAAGTTTATCTCCAAATGCGCGAAAACGAATGAAAATGTATAACGAGTGTACTAACTTGTCGCGCAATGATTTTGGAAATCTACAGAAGAACGTAAAAAAATCTCCGGTCAGTGACAAATAAACGCGCTGAGGGGGGGGATCACGATGCTCTGTGTTCCTCTTGGCAAAATCTCTATACGAAGATGCATTAGCCTCGAAATCACTCCTCGAACGGGCGATCCGTGACTACGAATTCTTGCCGAACGTCTCGCTGGCTTGGTAAGATAAAATCGGGTAGAACGTGAGAGGAATCGCTCTCCCTTTCACGGGCATGCTCTATTCCAAACGAAAATCCAATCTTTTCTCGTCACTCCGGAGTTTTAATGCCCGAACGGTGCGAGCAGAATCTTTCTTTTCGATCTTATCGATAGTTTACCTTGTATTCCCCTACCTTTGGATAGGAAGGAAAATCGCTCGATTGTATTGAACCTCGCCCGAGAGTAATAATTCAATAATAATTTTTTGCGATAAACGACACTTATTATGCCGAGGCAAAGAAATTATTGGTGATTATTTATTTTGTGCTGGCCATTACACACAATTTTTGCAAGCCCTCGGTAAAATAGGTTAACCCGACAGGAGAATAACACGTTAATCGCCACGTCGCCCACATTTGGGTGACACCTGAGCTTCAGTGCCATCATTCTGGAATATTGATGTTATTAATAATAGTATCAAGGCTATTAACTTGTCGCGCGTGTCACCTAAATGTAGGTGACGTGGCGATTAACGTGTTAAAGAGTGAAACGAGTGAAATCTCCACTATCAAGAAAAATACTCTCAGAATATTAATTGCCATACCGATGATCGATCGATGAATAAATTCGACTCTTACGGAGTTAAAGCAGCGAAGAGACTTAAGATACGAAGCATCCTCTGCGAGTATCGCCTGACTTATCGCACCGCTCGCACCGAGCGATAACCATGATTATTTGTATCGACGTAAGTGCGCGAAAGTTCGCATCGAAGATTTATTTTACCTTTCCTCATTCTCCGTTCCATTCTCCGCGCTATCTTCAACTTTTCCAACATCGCGCGGAGGTAGAGACCACGTAGGAGGCCAGCACGAGTCTATTTACAATATGTACGTACATACACTGTGAACTGAAACGCGCGTATACGAAAAGTTCCATTTCGGTGAGAAAAATATTGCATGTGCTTCGCGAGATCCGTGAGGTGGATGCCCACCGTGGTTGCAGCCGTCTTTTATTCTGCTTCTTTATTGCGGACGATCAGAATTGAATAATGCAATGGACGCGAACCGGTGGAAGTGGAAGTAGAAGCCGTTCTGCATCGAAAAGCAAACGCTCTGAACGCTGAAACGATCTTTTCATATCTGTAGGTACGTATACGTGACTATGCCCGCGCTCGCCAATACATGCATAGACACCACGTACGTACAGTGTCTCAGAATTCACGCACAACGGACCTTGAGATTTATTCCGCCGATGGTTTTAGCTGAGATTTATGCGCGAGCGTTATGTAGTGGTTCGGAGCAAGTGGAACTGACCCATTTAAACGAAAAATGGCAAATCATCGAATTTGCATAAATTACGCTCGGTGATATCGGAGAACGATAAAACTATGGGGGTCGTTCGCGTTGAAAATGTTGGTTTCAGATTTGCAACGATTCGCATGATCGTGTTAACATCGATATTACGTGTACAGCACAGTCGACAATGTTTCTAGATTTTACATACGCGTAGAGGCGGGAAAATATTCAGGTCGGAAAAGCGATCCTCTCGAAATCAGGTCTTTTCAAAGGAAATTTAGGTTTGCAGAATCGAAGCAGGTACCGCCGCTCCCCTCACTGACAATCACGATTTCTCGTTTTGAGGCGTCGAGAGAAACGAGCAGGAACGCAAGCTTTTCGTTTAGTAGCAGCGGTGCGATCCACCGACGAGCCTGCCAAATCGACTCGTCGATTCGTCCGGGAAATCTCGTTGCTTCCGCCATGCTGGTTGCACCGTGCGACTATCAAGACCGTAGTTTAAGGGGATTAATGTGTCAAACGAATTCTGACGGAAATATGAATCGCGATTTTACGGTGAAATCTCCGAGCTGCGATATTCCAATTTTCGTTTATACGTTGATTTACAATAGTCTCTGTGAAATGTTAACATTGCACGGAAATACGCCAGCGTTTTAAATAACTAAAACCATAATTTGTCCGGATCTTTGCACATTTGAAGAATGATTATTACACCATTGACACACCGGGACGAATAATTTATAAGTTTCGATGCTTGACAGTGTATTGATCGTAACTGACATAATTTTGAAAGTAAAGCGCACAAATCGTGTACTTCGTTGAACGTTTATATCAACGCCAACGTGGTAAATGAAAAAACCTTTCAGATTGAAAATTTAATATCATTTTGCGCGGGTAAACTCCGAAGCAAGGTGCAATATGTACCTAGGTCAGTGTTAAGCCTTTCGCATTTGTAGAGCAAGTAGGTCACGATATTCCGTTTTTGAGAAAACAATGCATCTTCCCCGTGAAGGTCGTCTATCAGAATGTTTAGTCACGCATGCATACGCGTTCGTAACCCAAATCGAATGGTTATGTGAAAACATATACGTAAAGGGATTCAGAGTTTCAGAGCGTGTGTAGGTGAACGATTTTTCAGAACGAATACATTTATCAGTCCGTAGCATTGAAAGAGTTAAACATTATATTGTTAAATTAAATTAAATCAAATTAAATCAAATCAAATCAAACCAAATCAAATCAAATCAAATTACATTAAATTAAATCAAATTACGCCACTCTGATTCCCACCGGCTCGTATCGATACACGTATCTACCTATTATTCGTAACTTTTGGTTACAGTTTACGGTGAATATCTAACAAAGCACTCATTACACCTGGTATTGAATTTCCCGATACAAATACATTAAAATTCATTTGATCTCCTGCCTGTCCCTCCGAGTCCCGTACCCTTACGTGCGATATAAAAACATTTCTTCACTCGTCGTGCAGAAAAGGAAAACTCGTCACCGGGACGATTAAAAACATTGGTTTAAATCTGCCTCGGCCCGACGGCAAATGCGCTTCGAAGTGAGCGCGACAGGAATTCAAAGAACGTCAAAACGTCGTTGTTGGAAAGTATCATCGCGAGAGATCAAAAGTGGTGCTCAATGTCATGCTAAAGTGTATTTATGGCGTTAAGTTAATATACGTGTAATACCGTTTCTGTCGCGACGTACCAAAGGCACTCGAATCGAGGACCTTCCCCGATATAAAAGCAACGGGCCGCGGGAAAACTTTACAAAGAAACCGCCACGCGTTATTTATCGTTACGCCGCATTCACGCATGACGCCGCTAAAAGGCACCTCTTCCACGTACCGTGCGCATACGTCGCGGGAATGCGAAATCAAAGCGTTATACTCTTGTATCTTACATCTTCTCTCTCTCTCTCTCTCTCTCTCTCTCTCTCTCTCTCTCTCTCTCTGCCCCCTTTCTCCCCGTTCGGCTCCGTAATATCCGTTTCAATTCGTCCCGAGGCACTCTAGAGCACAAAATCGTTCCTGTTTCAAAAGCATCGGTACATACACCGCGGCGATGAAAGGGATTCTCCTCGCGCGGAGATGAAGCCATGATAATAATAGGATCGTATATTTAAATTACTCTTTTTCTTCTTTTTTTCTCTCTCTCTCTCCACGGCAAAACCGTGGAAGCGTTAATGAGCGAGTTTGGTGGTTCGGTCCACGTTTTCGAGCAAAGTCCCCCTCCCCCCGCCCCTTTAACGGGAGAAGCTTTAAAACTCCTACCCAAAAGCGAGGGCTATCAAATTATGCACAGCGACGGCGTAAACGCTTAAAACCCTAGTGCCATTTCTTCTAGGTTTCATCGGGTTCTAAGGGCGATCGCGTTCCTCAATCTGGTCACGTTCGCGGGTCTCCCTGTTCGCGACACACGGCGCGCGGTGGCGCGTGGATGCGGCTCACGGGATAAACGAGCCGCGTAGGATGAAGAAGAAGAAGAAAAAAAAAAGTGTCGTTCGATGGAAGACGTTATTATGAGACACGGATGAACGATGGTCGGGGGGGAGGGGGGGAGAAGGCAGCTAGGTACGTGTCGAGATGAGAAGAGTCGAAGGGGAGAGGGGAAAAGAGCAAAGAACAAAGATGCCAGCTGCGCGACAGGGGTCTCTCGACGGAGATCCACCCCCGTCGCCGTGTCCCTCCTACCCACCCTTGCCCCTTGCGGACCCAGCGAACTTGGTGTCGAAGAATCGAGGGCGGGGACCGAGGAAGGATGGATGTATCATCTTCGCGACTCTCTGCAAACTTTGGCAGTATTCGATCATCCCTCCCCTTCTGTCGTGGATGAGCCGCTGCCTGTCGCATTCTAACGACGCGAGGCCGCACCAAGCGTCGTCGTCGTCGTCGTCGCCGGCACGACGAAGGAGGCCGCGAGTCAGACGCGAAGATGAGGGTGAGAATATTACACCACGTGTGCCCGTAATAAGACTGCGCGCGTGACGATAATGCAAAAATACCTGCCAGCTTCCGTTCTCCCTCTTTCTTTTCTCCTTTGCTCTCCTCTTTTCTCTCTCCCTCTATCTTCGTCTTATTCGCCCGTTCTGTCTCGTTCCGTATGTTTCTCTCTCGCCTACACCCACCCCGTCCCTGTCTCTCGTTCATTCTATACTTTCTCCCTCATTTTCTTCCGCCGCCTCGCGGCTTGAGCGATTACGAGCTTAGCTGCTGGTCGCCGTTTGGACCGAGCATCGAGGAAAACTTAAATTTAGTTTCGCTATAATTACCGCGTGAATATTCGTCCTATTATCTCGGCAGGAACTTCGGTGGAAGGGTAACGGCTCTGATCTGATTAAACGTAACGTTGTGGATTCGTAATTGTATCGGGATAACGGGCCGTAAATATTTTTTTTCATCGCTCTCGGTTTAATTTTCTCGCGTGCGAGTCGTAAATTAAAGTAATTCCACGGACGCTGCGCGATTAATTTAATTCCGCCGAGCCCCGTGCTACTTTCGGGGGGGTTTTTTTTTCTTTGTTTTTTGTTGTTTTTTTTTTCAAACTCGCCGCTTCACGGACGACAAATTTTCGCCGGCATTACTATTCAGCGCGCGAGTTTTCGTTAAAAAGCAATCGAAACGACGACGACGACGCCACGTTTGAGTGGCACAACACCGGCTATTCAGGATGCTCGCCCCCGAATGGGAGGCGTCGTTCCGGTTTCATCGAAATTTTCCGAAAAACCTCGAGTGTCCCATTAACCTCAAAATCCGGGAAGTCAGCGGTCAAGTATCGCCTCGAAATAGAACCAAAGACAAACCGTGAGAAGTGGAAGGGGGGGGAGTGAAGGGGAGAAACGGTGGTTCGAAGTGTACCGACAGTGGAGGGAGGGGTGAAGAAGTACTTTGACATTTTCCGTTGAACCAACCATCCCGTTCACCGCGCCCCGTCTCTCCCTTCTCCTCAGCCGACCCTTCCTCTTAATCATCCCGCGTCTTCCCTTTCTTTAACGCGAAACTCAATTCCGTTCGAGCGGCGGGACGCGGCGCCGTTGACGTAACGAAGAAAAATCCGAGAAGGGCATCGGGAAATGACGGGGACGGTAGAGCGTTTCCACATACGTAGGTACCTAAAGGTAACGACTCTGAGCGGACGGGATGTATCTCGGAAGGGTCGAAGGGCATCGAGCCGTGCCGCGCACCATCGAGGCACCGGGCATCATTATTTTGAGTGCGACCACGCCGGTGGAAATGGGAGGACAACGACGAAGACGAGTGAGGTGACGGCGCCAGGCCGACGAGGCGGGAAATGTTCTGAAGGGTGGGGGGGAGGAGGGTAGTGTTTTCCCTAACGACGATGATAATCATCGGCGCGTTTGCACCGACGAATATTTTCGTCGGGGACGATTTGCTCGTCCCATTTCCGAGGAATAACAAATTCGGCCGGATCGTTGGGTCGTAACGCGACATTAACGTCGTGCGCGCGCGTTCTCATCGGCAGTCGGCATCAATGATCCGAGAAGGAGATCGGGCCAATGGGACGCGTGGAAGGAAGTTTGCGCGATCGCCGTGTCTCGTGTCGCTTCGCTGTTTATTTGTATGCTACCGTCGGTCCGTGCTTTATTGGTGGGAAGAGAGTCAGTTTTACTTTCATACGTTTCGGCTACTCCGATGGCACTCTTCATGGTACCATGAACAGAGAGAAATATAAAACGTTTAAAATTGTCATAATTTGCAATTTTCCACGTTATGGGTTTTCGGGGGACAAAATAATAATCTAATCAATAATCTAGATCAAATAATCTTGAGACGAGGGAAACATAATTTTCATCGAAAGCGGTTAACGGAACCAATGTAATTTCAAGTGCAATAGAAAAAAAAACAATATCACGCGCAAGGGGTTAATGTTATCGTCCCGCAAGAAATGACATTTCTCGTATTATGGTTTCGGATCTTCACCTATTTAGGAACGAACAGCTCTGTAATTATAATTCTAGGGAAGCGTTTGTATCGCTGTAATTACTGGAACGTTGCTGCAAGCTAGATAATATTTGCTCTCCGCGCAAGTGCTGAAGTACGGTACTTTTCGAGTGTCTACTTACGATTAGCCACAATGACAGTCCATTGTGTGCCGTGAAGTATCTCTTGTCAATCAAGCGCGTACTCGCACTCGATTAATAACGTTAACTTATCTTTTATCGGCTTTAGCAAACAGTCGTGCACAATGTACACACACTTCGTACTATATTATTTTTGCCATATTAACGTTATCGTAATACGTTCTACCGTATTATCTGAACCTCTGAACTTAATTACAGCTGTGAGTTTTATTTTAACATAAGCGTTAACTGGTCGTACGAACGTTAAGGTGATATGCCGTTAGCTGGTTGGAATGAAACTGTGTTGATACTGTTTAAAAATACAGCTCCATTATACGAGTAATTATTTTACGTATACCGACGTCGGAAAATTAAAATCCTATATCGTTAAAGAATATTAATGTTAATAACATATCGTTAGCAATTTTTTAATATTGAACGTAACATAGGAGCTAAAAGGGTTAACGCATTGCTGTTGCGCACTCGTCACAGATAATTTCTCCAGGTTCGGAAAATATGTTTCAAAACATACTTCCCAATATTTTTCATATTACTTTGACGTATTATCTTAAAAATTTTTATTTCTCTTCGGCCCGATGCGACAACTAATCAAGAAACATTAAACTCTCTCTCTCTCTCTACCCTTACGTTCGAATATTTCTCCACGTAGAATTAATGCTCTTCGGTCCAATTCAATTCACCGTCAGCGACGCTTCTTTCTACAAGTGCTCCGGAAAAGCTGACCTTTGCCCTGACGCGACTCAACTCTAGACCGGCAAATCTAATTTTAAGGGTCGCGATTGTACGTTGCATCATATATGTCCTGTCTGCAAGATGCTCTTTTACCTGGCCAGTATTTGGACGGGAATAGAAAGGCGGCAGGGTTGATTCACCTTTCCGTGACGTATGCTACGCTCGCGCGACAATTCGTTTATGGGCGTAGTCGACACGATTCTGCTTTAACGGCCAGCCACGAATTTCTGGACGGCCACCCTCTTTTACCCGTTCGGCAGACACGTGGTGCGATATGTACTTATCTATTTATAGTCGCACAGTTTTCTTCCATGTCACGCGCCATTCGTTTTGCCCCTCGTTCGGCGAAGGGGGAATTGCGCTCGATGATAATTTAAGAGGCTAAAACGCCAGTCATTACTCAACTCGTTAGGCTCGTCAGGATACGTTGACAATACGTCTAGCTGTCTTTTCTCTAAGCGCGTCACGCCTACGGGCGGGAGTTGATAGAACGGCAATTGTAGTTTCCGCGGATGCAATCGATAACAACCGGCGTCTCGTATTAGTGTTCTATGCGGTGGAGTACAGAGCGCGCGCGCGCGTGTGTCCGTGCGTAGAACTTATAGCATCGGTTGGTCATTGTATTCGACGCGCGTACGGTTTTGAAAAAAAAAACTACAAAACAATTCGCTCGGCGAAACGTTTCGTTCAAATTCGTCACAAATATTTATACGTTGGTTTTTGTTGCAACGTATACATGGATTCGATAACAATGTCCGATTCGAAAACAAAGATAATTCTTCGCCGTACGTATACTCGTATCGAAGCGCATGAAAGGTGCTTCTCTATACTTTAGTTAAGTGAACGCACCATTTTTCTAATTTACAACTTTCAAACCGCGTCGGAGAATAAGATTTACGACATCCGAGAACCGTGGTTCCATCCCCCACTATTCGGATCTGTTGCAAATCTATCCGTAAGCAATATTTCATTCGATCATATACTTTACAGCCCTGTCGGAACTTATCCCGGATGGCGCAAAATAACCTCCGTCCTCGTAGGAACCAGTTTTTTTTTTTTTTCATCTGAAACGTTTATCCGGGAAATATATGGGAATAATAAATATATACTTCCATCCGTTCGTTAGATACGCACGATCCTTTTCCGCGACATTCTCGGTCGCTAGGAAAATGAATACCTTTCTATAATCGGAAGGCTAAAAAAAGAATCGAGGTTATCGTTAACACATTGCGCACGGGTCACGAGTTAACTCTTATAAGATAACTCGTCTTATTGTTTTCTTTTATTCATACGCGTATCGAGGATTAGTGAAACTAAAAATAATTTAATCTCCTTGTTACCGCAAGATAGTGGAAATTGATGGGAAAGGAAATGACGTTTATTATTTTACGTCTGATATAGTATTGTCGCTCGGAAGCTCTCCAAGAGCTCGCTAAAAAATGAAAGCCAAAAGATATTTGCAGCACATTCGTCCATTCTGTTCGAACTTCGTCCGTGTCGGTAAAAATCAAAGTATGGTGATAACGTGGGGAGTGATATACACGCTTTTGATTTCTCTCAAACAAAGGGTCTTGTATCACGCGTTACTAAGGTAACGAAGCCTTGCGTGGGTTAAAGATATAAGTAATATTTAACCTTTCGTTGGTAACACAATTCTGACACCAATTCTTATTATTATTATTTCCACATTATTTTCACGATTTATTTATATATTATTGAATTTCCGTTTAAATGTGAACGATATAGATGTTTGTAAATCTATCCAAAGTATGTATATTTTATTTATTGCAGTATATTATTGTAGTCGATTTTTACAATCTTGTATAAAATTTAAATGGGTACCCGGGTACCCATTTCCCGGTTGTTAACAGTAGGATTAATTAGATTATCTTTGGATGCAAGTGAAAAATGAGAAACTGAAAGTCGGAAGAAAAATCAGTTACCGAAGCAATTGGCACGCACCTCCTTTCGATGATCAAAGAAAAAAAATTTCCGAGCGGGGTTACTCATCAACCCCTTTTACTAACGAAAGGTTAAGAATGATTACACAAGTGCATATATGCATTGTACAAAATTGAGCGAACAAATGACTGTACGCAATGCTATCTTCCAATAAATCATATCATCGATGCTAACAATAAGCATCGTGCGGAGAGGCATTTTTCTCTTCACATTAAATAAACATTTAATGAAACAAACCAACGTCTCAACCGCCAAGAACATAAAACAAGTTCTACGACGATCGTCGGGTGTCCGATCGTATAACGAAAAGCGAATCGTTGCCATCGTTAGTCCGACTCGTTACCGACGGGACGTAAGGGTGCACGCTCCGGTGAAATGACGAATTTACATACACGTATAAGACCGGACCCCGGTGTCGTCGAGTAACATCCTGCTCAAGATACGTATAAGAGCAACGACAGCGTACATACCTCGAAGTGGCAGGGTGCGGTGGAGGTGGACGCCAATGCTCGCGGAGAGATGAGCGAGAGAGAGAGAGAGAGAGAAAGAGGAACGGAGGGCATTGGCGGTCCTCCTAGCGGAAGCACTATTTCAACGTAATTGTCGTTTCATCGTTCCCTCTCGTCCGTGCAGAGTGCCGTCTCTAAGCTACGGAACATACCGCTCCTACTCGAGATTCCTTCTCTATACATATACGCGTACGCGCATACGATATTATTGCATAGTTATGTCCTCGTCGGTAGACACCCGGCCAGACGAAATTAACCGTGCGCTACCACCGGGTTGTCCCGGCACGATGCTCGCACGAGGAAGTTCGCCAGAAAATGAGACGAGTGCCAGGTATTAACTGACTTCCGGCGGTGTTCGTGCGCGCGACTCTCGCGCGATACTGCGCGACGAATACTTCCAGCGACGGAGAGCGGGGGCGCATCATCGATCGTGAAGATTTCGGAGGGGCCGAGGGGGGTTTATTCTTTTTCCGAACGATATCGCCGTATCGTCGAGAAAATTGCATTAACATCGGCGAGAGGAATATTCCGGAGATATCGTTTCGCGTTTTACGAACGATTTCATCCCGTTAAGCCCGTCGTCCTCGGTCATAACCGTAAACTGGCTTTGCCGGCTATTTTAAAACTTTCCCACGCGTGTATGTAGCTATGCGAAGAAGTTTCATAAAAATTGACGAGCTCCGGGGGGGTTCGCGCGGCTTCTTCGTAAATCGCGTAAGAGGATTCCACCTTGTCGGGAAATCAGGTTTGATGCTCTAACGCCACTTACCAAACAAGCGTGACGGCATTATCGGTGCTATCGGTTGGACGTTGTGCCGAGAAAGAGGGAAGGGGGTGTCGGGAAGGGACAGACATAGAGAGAGAGAGAGAGAGAGGGAGAGGGAGAGAGATATACCGTTAAAAGGCAGTTTGCGGAATATCGGCGACAACGATACGAATCGATCGGGGTACAAACGACAAGAACGATATCGACAAATTGGTGGGCCGGGCGTAGACGGATATATCCCGTAGAGTTTGTTAGTCCCTCGCGCCCAATCTGTCACGCATCGCCGCGACGTTTCCATGTGTACGCTATAACTCTTCGGGGCTATGTATGTATAGGCTACGTATGTACACCTTCTCCTACATGACTTCCATCTCCACCTACCGACCTCCTTCCTTCCCTTCCCTTCCTATCCCTGGATCCCGTCTCTCTCTCCAACTTTCGTCGGAGTCGCCGAGGGTCGCTGCCGCAGCCACCAACCCCCCTACCCCCCGGCGGCGTATTTATTTCAAGCCAAGTTCGGAGGGTACCCGGCAAAGTGGAGGAAGCGCCAACAAGAAAAACACGGGGTCGGAAGGAGAGAAAACTGCTCCGAGGGTCGTTTCCTTTCCCGATGAATAAGGGAGTTCCCCGGTCTGTTCGGTTGGCGAGGGACGCGAAGGGGGACGCGTAGGTGTTAAATCGAGGGGCGAGGGCACGAGAATGCGGAGTACGGAAGAAAAAGAAGGTAATTGAAGGTGGGGGGGATGAACGCGCTTTATCTCTCACCTGTGTTTCTCCTAATTAAGAGTAGGTAACTCGGGGTATTCGACGAACTTCGCGTCAAACACAGTTTCGAAGAGCTGAGAAACGCACGGTTTTTCCTCTCGTTGAGTGGGAAAACTCCTCGGAGATTTATCCCCGGTCAATTTCTTTCCTCGTTTTGCGGGAATACTCTTCGGCTCTGTAATTGTCCCGTTACTCTTGTGGGAAATTATGTCGATCTTTAAATCGACGAAAAGTGTCGTCGTTTTAACGCGTGGTTATTCGCTCGAGCCTACCAACCGTGACGTGACTAACGACATCCTTTAAACGCACGAATGCTACTCACGGATAATACCAATCGACTGGTCACACGTCTGTATATGCGCGTGCGTACGTCGTTGAAAGATAAAATTGTGAATGGTATTGGGTAACGTAGCGCGCCCGTAGAGGAAATCGCTCCTGACGTACGATGCGTCTATCCCACGGGAGATTATTACAATCGCGTACGAACGTCGCATAATGTCGTATAATGCTCGACGTACACCCATCGTGAAAGCCAATAGACATTTAGATAACGATCTCAATAGGAATTGCGACAAGACGAATGGTAGATTAGTCAAGTGTCTAATTATAATTTCAATGAAGATTCGGTTACGCGATAAGGGGCGACGTTTCGGCGCGTCGTCGAGTTCGGCGTGAAACGAAGCGCAACGCGGGAGGGAGAGGGCGAGACGGGGGGAAGGGAAAACTTGAGGAAAAAAAAAGAAGCTCCTGGAACCGGCAAGCAACGTAATTAAGTTCGCGAGATGTCTCGTTAAGATCGCTGATGAAGACGTTTGTCCGAAACGTTTTAGCTGAGAACTTTCGACTGGTTCTGAGGATAAAGAAGCACGTGGTCGTTGGCCCCCACTTCTCTCTCTCTCTTACTCTCCCTCTAAAATCTTTCCCTCGTTTCTCTTGCCGATCATTTTCCGACGAATTCGCAAATAGTCAGCCGAGCGCGGATCGCTCGAAATATACGAGCGGAGTATAATTAAATGTTTCGAACACCGTGGGACCCGGCAAGGTGAACTGAATAATTTCACACAAATCACGCGACCGTTCGACGCGGTCAGACATTTAATTCTACCTCCCGTCCCGGACCGATCATAATCGATCGATAAGCCAGTTAACCGCTTGGCTGTGTGAGGTGAATTCTATTCTCTGACCAAGAATGGGCTCAAAAAAGGTTCAAACACGGTATTGAAAGTAAAGAAAATACCCCTCAGGTTACCAAGTTTCAGAAGAATCGAAAGTTTATAAGTTAATTTTTTTTATGTTGCGCACGTATGATCGCCAATGCAATCTTGGTCACTTCTGTTTTTACGTATATGTGCGCGCTACACAGTTAAGCGGTTAAGTACTGTTTCACGCGAAACGTTGACCTCTCGTTTAATACTCTTTTTAACGGTAAGAGGAGTGAAATTTAAGACGATCTTGACTCGCACAATGCTCGGCTTTCGTCTTGTCAAACCGTACGACTCTCCGCGGTGACAAAATTTCGCCTCGCTTCTCGAATCCTCGTTAAGCGGGCGTACTTATTCTAATGGGCTTCGCGAAACGCCACGTAGAGAAAAGAGGGGTGTGTCTGTCGTATAGGGGCGGCGCGGCGTGCGACTGTATCTCGGAAGATAACGAGGAGACACTCTGATCATTCGTAAAGCTGTCAGTCGGGCAATATATCAGTATCCTTTTTAGTCGTTACCGTGTGACACACCCTCCCGCCGAATTGACTCGAGCACCGGGACAAGTACCAGCAGGGAGTGGGGAGAGAGAGAGAGACAGAGAGAGAGAGAGAGAGAGAGACTACATATACCGAGAACCGACGATGCACGCCAACGTTATACATACGTTTTATAGAGAACCGTCGCGTAGGTTGGCACAAAGCAGCAATATGGAGGCTTTTCGGTGCAACTGCATGATCGTTAGTTAGCGGGCATTCATCATCGCATTGTTATCGTTCGCCACGGTCTTCACGGTTATTCGAGTCGCCCCATCGAAATCACAATACGTACGAGCAGATGCAGCGTAGGATACGGCACCGATAGGTTTTCTTCATTGTGCCGTGTTATTGGCTCGGCACACCGATTCCCCTTTCTCCTTTTACCGCCGTTCGATGACCAGGGGATGATATTTCGCGGAAAAACCAAGAGACCTGTATACCTGTGCGATACCACGCGACGACGGTGAGTCACGGGTATACATATCTGTGATTTCCGTCGGTGGAACGATTATACGTAAAATTATCCGGTAACTGGTGGATCAACGAAGTTAATTAATCGATATAATACCCGGAGCGTGAGAAAATCTAAGATCGTTCAAATGTTACTGGTATTCCAGTTCGGGCAACTTGGGCAAACTATGAGATCTGTTTGAACTTGAGGAAGTTTGGGTAACATTTAGTAATGGAACTTATAATTATTGAGGAGAAGCCGCGTCCTAGGCCGGGATGTTAAAACAAAGAAATTATTAATCGTTGGTGTCATGTAGTAGCGTAAATTAACATTATCGGTTGGTTACGTTTATCGTTACAGATCGGTTTGCGCGTGTCAGGAAACAATATTGAAAAGCGTTAACGAGTGTCGTTAAAGTTGATCACCGACAAAATTGTGTAGTTCTGGTTTATTACAACGCGCTTGTGCATGGTTAAGCGAAATATTTTCGAAACGCGACAATATTTATCAATAATGTTTTCCAGACCGTGATTCGCATTTAACGCTGATGATGAATTTTCAATATATTCTCACACCGTTTATACGGGGTGTCTCATGATCAGTGGTATTCGCATTTTCACCAGTGGTCGGTATATTTCACATTGAAATATACGTTTTTATATTAAACCCCATGATACATAATGAATCTGTATAAATATATTACATATTATACCGCGGGGCTGAACGTGTTAACCAAAATCAGAGCCAATCTACCTGATAACCAACGATCGCGGTCTTCTCCGATCGGTCGCTGTTTTCGGCCAATATCTCATTACCCAAAGCGCAGCCAATAATTTTAATAAGCAAAAATTTCTCCCAGCTTTATCTTCAACCATCCACCATCACTCATGCGGACACCCTATAAAATTTACTTTCCACCTTTCCCTCTCGGATTCAAATTACGCAGGCACGTATACACCAACACCTATCATTCACAACAAACGACGAGTACCCACGAAATTCGCGACGCTGGTTAATAATTCTTTCGACAGTCTTTTTTATTTTTCAAATTTACTCCGCCGAGAAAGAATCCGAAACGAGGCACCAACGAACTCGAGCCGTTAAGCCGCGTTACGTATGCAAGCTGTTCCATAGCCTGATTCAACTTACCGAAAGTTAGTTTGGTTTTCCGAAGGGAGGGCAAAGGATGGCAGAGGCAAACCGGTGCAACTGGGGGAGACGCGCTCGCGCGCTCGTTGCGCCGCGGCGCGGTGCGGCGCGACGCTGGCCGGGACAACGGGATAAAAGAAAAGAGGGATACAACGTTTCAAAAGAAACTTCTTTATTTCCCGAGAAAATAAATATTTGACCGTGGTGGCAGCGGGCACCGGTTGGCACGGGGACGCGAATGGTTCCTTCCATTCTTAACGGTTGCGGACCCCTACAAACCGTTTCTTTCAGGATCCGCCGCGTTGTTATAACGTTCCATACGTTCTTACGGTTAATCCCCTCGTGGTACTTTGAGGAGTCTGACTCGTGATAAAAATTTTACACCCAAAATGACAATCGCCAGTCCGACTCGTTGAATTAAGATCAAGGACAGTATAGCGTCAAGCAAAGAAGAGGTACGACTATTCGGCAGGTAGTCGCGAGATGATAATTTTTGTCGTTCTGCGAGTATCTTTACCGATCATCTCGAGTCGTATCGCTTTGGTCTTTTCGAGATGGGTCTGCACTATGCGGATCGGTGAAGCTGCACGAGTTTGGACGTAACTGTCGGCACCTTTTTCAGGCCGAATGCGTTGCCGATCCTAATCTGAGCGCCGGGGGGTCTTGATCAAAGGAAGCCGAACTGAGTAGTAGAGACGCGTTTCGGGTCGACCCAGTCAGGATTCGATTCTTGGTGGTCTCAAAGTTTTTTTTTTTTTTTTAATTATGACATCTTCACTGTTCATCGTGCCGATCGCCTATTAACGAGAAACCGGTGGATGCATGTCGATTTCGAAGAGGCCGATCGATATAGTCAGAACGTGCTTTTAGCGAGCGTCCTTTCTTACCGATTGAGCCCGGATTTCGTTGAGCCAATCGGTACGACCCGACAGGGGTTAAGTTTAATTCTGCAGGAGAAGCACGATTTTGTCTTCTGGAAGATTTAGAGACGCGCTAGAAATCGGATTTAGAGAATATCATAGAAACAATGTGAAATTTAAATAAAACGTTCGCTAAGCGATACACGGCATACTGTATTTTCGTTTCGTCATATTCCCTCCCGCTGCACACTTTTGTCGATTCTCTTGCGCAAGGTACCTTACTGTTTTTCCAACTTGTTTTGAATTCTTACGGGTACACCGACGCGACGGTCGATGCTGGTTCGCTAAGACCCAGAATGGATTGACCTACTTCGGAGAAGTAATGCGCGCGGATAATGCGAGACTTTTCTCATTTTTGCTCGGGCATCTTTTTACCGGACAAGAGGGTCCGGGTACTTTCTTTTGCTTTTTCAATGTCTTCATCGAGAACCGAGGGAAACTTTGTTCCCGTTATCGTCGATATCATCGACAACGCGTATACTTGACACGTGATTTTCGCACGTACCAGCGTACACACACACATACAAGAGCGTATACTTATTAAACGGTCTCATCGTTCAAATATTGTTTCCGTGCGGAACACGCTGTGGTGATTTTCGAGAAAAGCTGTGCACGGCGTCGCGCGGAATAAATCTTACGGCGCCCACAGCATCGTAGAGAGCACGAATGTGACCTGGCTTTTCCGAAATATTCTCGTTTCTTGACTGAAGTCAACGCTCCGGTTCACCGGTTGAAGGCCCCTTCGCAACAAAGGCGATTTCCCCGCTTCTTTTGTTTTCTTTTGCAATGTCGTCGCTCGCGGCATGTTCTGCAAATACGATCTCGGGAGAATCGATGCAAAGACCGCTCTTTCGAGAGCAGTCGTCGAAATTCCGTGAAGCTTGCACCGACGAGTTTCAGGGGAAACTGGGATAAATCTTTACGCCTTCTACTGGGAATACTCTTATCCCGGAATCGGGTTATCCCGAATTTCCGCGTATGAAAAATCAGCGTTCGAAAGTCCCTAAACGGATGAGAACGAATTAGAATTTCAGAATGCCGTACTTCCCGTAGCGAAGGTCGCGAGTAATTGTACGCATACATATGTATATCGCGAGTAATAAACACCAGGGCCCGGTTGACTGGCAATATCAGATTGGGGTTAAGATAGTCTAATTCTGAGTTAACGATATTTCGTCGAGCGTAACGAGAAAAGTTTTCCGAGAGCTTTTGACTATAAAGCTGGATACTTGGATACTCGATTAATGCATAGAATATTCAGGCTACGCTTCTATTTGTCAGGAATGAATACCGAATAACTTGTCGCGAGAACGCTTTCTCGTCCCCTGTCGTTGCATTTTTAGTTTCGTCGTGCGGTTCGTCGCATCACGCGCGTCGCCTCGGTTTTCCAAATTATGCATTTGCGTTTCCGGTATGTCAGTATCGGAGACTCGAGCGAATATAAACCGCGAGAAGTTGCAAAGCTGAAACCATCGATTCCTCCGGGTAAGTTTGCGAAATTCGAAAAAATCCTTGCCATAGATAGCGATTGTGTTAATTTTAAATTCGCATATTGATTCTTTCAATAATTAGAGTACTTGCAGTAGAACTTACGTTTCGACTCTTAACAAAGACACGTATCCCCCCGTCTGCTAGTGGTTCAAAACGTTACTGACCTTGTTTAATATCAGACGTAAGAAATTGTTTTAATTAAATTATTCGAACACCGTTATATTCCACCCCATATAAAATCTAACACAGAAGTATTCCTTTACATAATCCCACACACGTTAATAAATGTAATATATTAATATACATTTAAATTGAAAAAGAAACCAATACCGATATCGATTACGTCGCGAATCTTATCGCGCGTGTACCTGCACCTACGCACATACACACACACCTGATCTCTCGATAGGTTTCTTTCAATGGTCAGACTTCCAATCTCTACGAGAGTTTGCGCGCGAGGTAAGGCGGTTACCGCCGATCCATTCGCTGGATTTTGGCGTCTGACTGCCGCCGGTACTCGAAGTAACTCTAGTGCGTGCAGTGTCACATCGATGTACACACTTCCACGGTAGTTTCTATAGGATCTAATCGACGAAGTTGTAATTACTTCGTTGAGCGAAGAGACGCGGACGGGGGGGGGGGGAGTGGAGAGTGAGAGGACCTAGAGCTAGATCGCGAGAGAGATAGGGAAAGAAAGAGAGAGAGAGAGGGAGAGAAATCGCGAAGGGAGACAGAGAGGAAGGGAGATAGACGGAGTAAGCTCATCGGAGTTTTATTTTATCGCGGAGTGATGGAGATATCGACAGATGTAATGCCACCTCTCAGACTGTCCCTCCAGCCCTGGCTCCTCGCTACTACTCGCCACTTTTCTCCGTCCCTCTTCCACTTTCCTTTCCTTCCATCTCTTTCCCGGTTCACGTTCAACCTCCTTCCGAGTCCTTCTAAAGGCGCCTCTCCGAGCGTGATTACCGAACACCTTGGAAATCCATTACTTTATATCAGTTTTTCCTAAAGGGTTTCCATTGCCGGGCGGCTTGGGAACCCTTTACGGGATGATATCTTCGGTCAAGTACTACGCCTTCGTGCTTTTATTCATCATAGTACGGTGGTGTTATCTTCTTGAATTTCTCTCTACGGACGATCCTCGATTTCTCCATGCTCCAAGTATCCAGTTGCGTTTCAACCGTAACGACGAACTATACGTTTTTGCGCGATAATTCTACGTATAGATAGGAACGTCGCGATACTATTGATACTAGGAAAGTATTGATACTTCTTTAGTATGGATACCATGGTATCGATATTTTACTTACATCGATACAAAAGTACTGGTATCGAATCATCTTCTTTACTTTTATTAATATTGTGCTTGCGCAGTTCTGCCTAATTATGACCACGGATATAAAATATAAATGATAATGTTAAGTTAGGGACCAGCACGTAAAAACGTGGCGCGTTGGTGACTAGTATTAACCTAGAAACCTTGCGATACTACCGGTACTAGAAAAGTATCGATACTTTTCCTCCGATAAAAGTATTTCTAGTATCGATACCATTATTTCCATATTTTACTGATAACGATATTTGTATTCGATACAAGTACCAAGTAAAAGTATCGATGCTTTCTTTCGTTATCGCGTCCCCACGTATAGAGTACGAATCCTGCACGAATATCTCGATAATATATCCCATCCTTCCGTTAGGCTTTTTTCGGAGCGAGTACGAGCCTACGACAGGGATTCGTCATAAACGCAAAATCTTTTCCAACGACTTTTTATATCTCCCCGAGTGCGTTGAAAGCTATCCGAAACGGCCAATCCCCGTTCGAAACGTCCCTCGAAAGACGAAGTCCTTGATTATTCCACAGACCCGCGTAATATAAATTCTTAAAGCCCCTCGAGCGGTGGCTTTGATATGTCCGCGGTTTCCCCTCATTGTTAAACCTTTAACGACATCGGCAGCCACGAAACGCGGACGTTCCAACATTTTCGTTTAAATTATGAATCGCCTCGCCTCGCTTCAGACACATACCGCGCCCGCTCTACTTGTTCGCTCCGCCCCGCCGCGTCGCGACGTACGCCATCGGCAGAGCGCTCGTGGTTTGAAGAATCTCAGCGGGATAAGGGAGAAGGAGAGGGAGAGGGAGAGAGAGAGAGAGAGAGAGAGAGAGAGAGAGACGACGAAGGAGAGAAGAACGAGGCGAGAAGCGAGAAGAAAAATAGAGCGAAGCTTACGCGATGCCAATTAATTATCAAGCTCCTTTCTTCTCTCGCTCCTTCGCCGCTCACCGTCCTCGTCCCTCCCCCCCTCGCGAATATTATTCGAACTGCCTGCCAGCAAAATCGACGACAGAATGGGGGTGACCTCCCTCTTCTTCCTTAGATCTTATTTACGAGCCTCGCCGGCGTTTCTGCCCTCGTGTCGAGTTTTGTATGCCGGAAGAATCCGGCGACGCCCTTCTAACGACGCTATAATGCTCGTTCCATGAGCTCCCGCGGTCGTGCCCACTTTTACATCCCCCTCCCCGCCCGCCTCCTCCTTTCTTTTCCGCGCTACCTCGGCGTCCCCTACGGGTTTGGAAGAATTTTCTACCTGGCGGAAATTTACACGGAACCGGGTTTGCCCCCGTGAACGCGATTAATTTATTTCGCTTTTTTACTGGTATTATTTGCCGTAGGGGTTATTACGCTTGGTCATCGTTGGTAAACCGTGCATTCGCAACCCTGAAAATATCTCTCTGGGGGGTGATCGCGGCGGAGACTTATACGTTCGTTCGCGGAATCGTTTTTTGACAAAGATTATTTTGTTTGCCGGACACGGTACGGAATGGTTCTTGCTTTAAATATTACTCTTACGCGCAGCTGTTGGGGTGTTACGGAAGCGAGGAGTTCGAAACTTAATCTTTCTCGCGTTAATTTAGTTGTCAATTGAATTATTCCCGTAGCCGCGATCACATTTCGATGCAAGTTTTATTATTGCATTTATAGGATATATTTAATCGGTCACTCGTCAGCGGATGATCAATCGATATGTATCGGGTTGGCAAGACAGTAATTTCGGTTAACTACAACGCTCTGTATCTGTCACAATCGAAAATACTTTCTTGCCAACTCAATACATATTCAGGTTGGCAGCGAACAACTAAACAATACGCGATAAAGACATTAACATCGTATCTCTACCAGGACCTGATTTTATGATAAAACCAGGAAATTATAGACTTATTCTGTACTTTGCGATTGGTGAAAATAAAGGAGCAGCCACTCGTAATTACTTTAATTTTCCTCGACCAGTTTTATTGCACCGACCGTCGTAACAATGAAATGGTACTTACTAGTGGCTGATTCATAGCAACGGGGAGCGTTTATCTCGCTCATGTCTCTAACGCAAAGCTCAATTAGTAAATTGATTTCAATTAAATTAAACTACAATACGTAGATTCTGCGCGTGGCTTTCACGTTCCTACCACTCGCGTACACACGTACGTATGAGACCTCCGGGGGAATATTACATCTCGCGTTAGAGGCTAGAAAAATGCGCATCTATCGTTACGCCTGATTACAGCTCGTTAGCGTACAATTTCCATTTCTCAAAGTGGTAGGGAACGTGGAAATATCAGTCGCTGTTGCGACAACATTCGCGAAACACGGGCATAGTTTTAAGTGCCATAGAGAAATCTCGACGTACGTAATAGGAGTAGTTTGTAACAAGGTTGTCACACTCCTTGATAATTATCATCGTCGCATTTTATTTTCATCCAGTCTCTCGAAGCAACTCGACTCGAATCCGTTCAATCGTTTCAACCGCTTTTGACATTGTCCATTAAACTCGTTGGAATTCCAACCTTAATAATACTTTAATAAGGAACTAGAAGAGAACGAGTACCCGTACGTATTGTAACGTACCAATCCCGCTCTCGTACTTCCCTAATCGTTAGTTAGTCATAAGCTAGTGTAGCAAATATTTTGTACGCTGCCGAATTCCTGCGAATCTTTCGATTCACCACTTCCTAACTCCAAAATCCTAGTCTTCTACCCATGAATTTTCACTTTAAAAATAAGTAACTCATCGTCCCTTCACCAACGTTTTTCCTGTGATAATAGTTTCTCTTAAACCCACAGTGACACACTATCCAGAGAATATCCTCGAAATCGAAACCGTGAACATTTTCAGAAATCCTACCAAAACCAATATGTACCACCGAAAGTCACGCTCGTACTATATTCGAGTACTTGCAACTCGAAAGACATGTCTGCATCACACGCGTCTATTTTTAATCGCTGCATTGTAGGTCGCACTATATTCGGACAGTACTCTATTTACGCCATACCTGACGAATCCTCGTAAATATTCCCCGCAGAAAACAAAATTGATGCTGCCGAAATAAATGACATCGATCGAGGGACAGCGTACCTTACACCGACCGACCCGCCTGCATAGAGAGATCCACGATTTATTTATCTGGTGCATTAAAAAAAAAAGAAAAAAAAAAGTCATACACCCAACCCAACTTTTAGCGACGGTAGAGCAAATGTGTATCCGCGCGACTGGCCAAGCGTTAATAATGTCAAACGAATCCGAGGATACACTCACCTCAAAATACGTGACACGTGTAACGGAAATTCTAGTAGGTACCGATTACGCTTTATAATATGCGATTCCGTGTGGTACGCGAAGGGGAACGCGAGTACACACGCGTGGTACAGAGCGAAACGCCGCGGTATTCGTGTGTTCAGCGATAGATAGATGTACGGATTTCCAGAATTTGTGCTGCGTGAAATTAACTCGTGCTTTAAAACTGGAGTGCGGAAGTGGCCTGGAGTACGCGTGATATATCTACGAGCGTTACACATGCGTACGTGTGTACCCGCACATGTGTAACCCTGAAAACGCCAGACTTTTTCCCCGCGTAAGGGAATAAACGTTAACTATGGCCGGTCTCGAGATCGTAGCTATAACGTGTACGGTGTTTAAATTATAATGCGTTACGTCACTGGGGAGCTTCGAATCACCAGGGAACGAACCCCGCGCGCGTAATTCGCACGCTCGTCGATTGCGAGATATAATTAATATCACCTTCGTCGATGTACGTTTCCGTTCGCGGATTAATCGGAATATCGGTAACGCGATCCGAAGTTGTACGCGACACGATAAAATTCGTCGACGACGATAACGAGGAACGCAGAGATTGTCGCATCTTCGAATAGATTAACACAGATGCATAGGCGCTTTCGTGACACGGCTAACGAACCCACTTGGCGGAAAGAACAAGGGGTTGAAAGAATAATCGATCATACTTATATGGAGGGTATATTCGACCTCGGACAGGTGTTGCTGGGTTCGATGGAAAGTACGGTAATGCTTCTATAACTTGTAGGTGGTTTCTTGGGAATGGACAGTTTTCATGGAAATGCGGAAGTGGTAAATTGCAGACGGTGTGGGAATCAATAATAAATGCGGAAAGTCGTTGGTTAAACGGGAACTCGCGCGCCGAAGCGTATGGTAATCGTTGGAGCGATAAGAAGAACAATCAGTTACGCGAAGTCGTAGAATTTGATTTTATTCCTCCATTCCGTAATAAGAATAAATTAAAATTAAGTGAGCACGTGCCGTTGCATTTAAATTCCCTCGCGTAACGCCGAACTTGTTACTATTTTCCGATGAATTTTGTACACGCGACACGCGATTCGTATCGGAATGGAAATTCTGCAACTGAAAAAATTCTAACAATCGTTGAGCGTACGGGTCGTTAAAACTTTTCGAGGCGGTCTCGGAGTAACAGGTACAGGCCGCGCTACACGACATTTTAATTGCCTCGTAATTTCATCGCTTATTTCGGATTCGCAAACAATCCTTCGCGTACACGTAACGAATTCGAGTGCGATATCCGAGAACGAGACAAATTAAAATTGCATGAGAATCGAGACGAAACGTTGGAATTAACCGACGAATGTGAAGTAGCCGCGCGAAAGGGTTGAAGTTAGTATTTTATAATTTATCGCGTAATTAGTGTAACAATAAAGATACGCGTGGATCGGGATCGTTACGATTAGACTTTGGTCATCGGGTTGGGCCGAAACTAAAGTTTACGATTACCGTAACAACGTATACGCGCTACTCACGGCTGTGACTCATAGAAGCGATAAAATTGACGTTTATAAGCGCTCAAACTGTACGTATCGCGATATTACGCGAACCTGATAAACTCGTAACGCGTTTCGAACCTCGTAAGGGTTCGAGATTGGTGTCAACGCGTAAACTTGTCTCTCGCAATTTATAGGGTTAACGTTACGAAGGTTTTACAAGATCGAAGGGTTTTACGAATTGCCGTGGTAAACGGATCGCGCGAAAAATTAATATTTCAAATCAATCGTCTCGTCCATGGATATTCTTATCCCCGCGTATCTCTATGCATTTTGCAAGAATTAATTGATAGAAATCGATTACAGCCAGATTCACGATGGAATCGAAATAGGAACGCAAAGAAAAATTTAAAGAACTATTTAGAAAAGTCTCTCCGACCGGAGTGAATAATGACAAATATTTAATGAAAACTCATTGAGTGGGCGATTCCTTCATAGTGTTTGCTATCTCTACCTGACGAAGATGTCGTTCCGTCTATCCTAACACCGTATGTACCTACGTGCAATGTAACGCGTGTACATGCGTATTCTCCGTTTCGGGTATGATTACATACGATACACGAGTATCGACGTATTCGGAATTCGCGTAGGGCGGAGGGATAATACTGTTACTGACGTCACTCGAGCACGAACGAAGATTAAGCAATATTTATAAACGGACTCCGGATGTTTATGCAAACTGCATTATTTTTATACTAACTTTATACGGATTTTATGAAAGTATTTGATATTATCATCGCTCGTCGGCTCGTTAAAAATAATGCATTTTGCAAAAACATCCGGAGTTCGTCTATAAATAAGGGCATGTATTACACAAAAACTCAAACGCTCGTATCGGTAGTGCGAATAAAACTTCTAAGCTGACCTTAGAACGTTAACCTTATTTATACCTCTTTTTCAAAACATTCATCGAATCGACAACTATAGTACAAAACGTACATAAATATCTAAAAATCACTGCGATTCCCTTCTTCTTAACTACATTCATCCAATAACTAAATAATAAAAAAAAGCATGCTAGAAATAGTCAGTATAACAGTATCAGTATTCGTCGAACCGACGAATGGTTACTCTTAACAAACTCAATCGCATGGATATCAGCGACAACACTCGACCGTCAGTACCGTACGCAACGGAGGCAATACCATTCGTAACAATACGTCTTTCCCACGCGATAACGCGACGCCGAGCGATCGTCTTCCGAGATTTTCGTTTACACGAGGCGAGAGTTAACGTCATTAACATCTCGCGCAGCGAGTCGAGTCGACTCGACCGACCGCAGACCCCCTTTCATCTAGAATTCTAGCTACCGACGTTTATCCAGTGCATTATCTATTTATATCGTCGCGCGCCCACGACGTCCCTCTCCGCCCCTCTCTCCACCACCACGGTTTCGCGTTCCACGATTTCACCCCGCTCTCGCGGTCCTCTCGCGGTGTCCTCGCGACGAGAGCGGATCTCAGAAGGGAGTTATGCGGTGTGTCTCGAGAAATTTTAGAGCTGTGTTTCCTGTCATTGGGAAACGTCGCGTCGGCGAAAGGTCTGCATTAATCATGAGAGTCGAATCCGCGTGAGCTAAACCTTCGTAGCGGGCTGTGGGACGGAGAGGGGGGCGACCCCCACGGTCGTTTGTCACCCCCTCCGCTCGTCGGGAGACCTCCAACGATCTTCTTCGAGCAAATTCTCATCGCGCTCGGGCACACCGAGTTTACTTTTCCCGTGGTCTCTGAGGCACGCACGCCCGGCGTTCCTGCAGTTTGCGAAAAGTTCCAGGCTATTCGGCGGCTTTGGGTTTTAATAGATCGTGAGGTTGTACACGGATTCCAAGAGGTAGTAGGATGTCGATGATTCGTTGAGTTTAGGTTAGTCGCGGCGATGTTTGTTGCGTGATTGCTCGCGTGCGGTGTACCTGTCGTTACTCGTCGTATCCGTCGCTACATTATTGGTTGAAACTAGCAATAATCGGTATTTATCACTTTTTATCATTCGTAAACATCAATATTTATATATTTGGATTTAATGTATTCGTTTATAAATTATGATTAGAATAATATAACAGAAATAACAAATTTCTTTTAAGGTTCACATAAGTCTAACCGGGAGGTACTAGAGATATTGCAGGTGTAAAATACAGAATATAAGAGTAATTTATTTCTAAAGTAGACTGGGTGACACCTGAACCCCACGTGACTAACACAGGGTTACCCGTGCGCGAACAGCAGTACTTGTTTATTTATTCTTTATTTATTACCGATCCGTCCGCGATAGGTGCAATGTACGAACGAACGCATTGCGCATATTCTGCCTTGAGATTTTGGCGATATCTTTAGTTACGATTTTAAGGCTGTCGAGTGTTGAGAAGTTAAAGGAATTCTGAGGATGGTATTAAATGGTAGAAAAAAGGAAAAGTATATCGTGTGAACAAGGATGTGAAAGGGATGATAAGTGGAAATTCGTAGGAAGAGGATTAGAAACTTGGATGTTGGTCTCAGCGATAAGAATAGATACGCGATGGCGTAGTGAATCAAAGAATTCAGAAGAATTTGCATAACTTCCGATTAGAAAAGTAGAAGAGCGGGGTTGGTACCTTGCACGGTCACCGTTGGTCAGTAACGGCATCGCATTATTATTTCCCCAACACCCCCATCGTCGATACCCAAACCTTCTTTTCTATCCCAACCAAAGTAAATTCCTCTCCGTCTACCAATCCGCGCAAAAAAGATCTACCTAAATCGCGGGAAGCCGGGGAGAAGTTACGTACGATCGAGACTTCCGGATACGCTCGACGAGCGACTTCGGATTCACGGCAAGTTTCCGCTTTTCCGGAATTTGATGAAGCGGCCACTGTCGTCTCGTTTACGCTGGCTCGTCCTCTCCCCCCCGCCCTCCCCCTCCCGATTCGCCCGTTCCTTCGTTCCTTCTTCCATCACTTTCCGCTCTGCCATCTCTGTTTTCTATCCCCGCCCGATATTGATCCGACGACGACGTGGCAGTGCCGCGCGGTTATTACTTTGTTGTGCCGTGTGCGGTGCTCTTTTGCACCGCACGTGGCAAACAACGATATTATACGACGCTCTGTTTGCTTACGCCACGACTTTTGCCTCTAACCATGGAAAACCCGTGTACCGCTTGCCGATCGTTTAATCCGATTTCACGCCAAACGTTCGTAAGGCTAACAAAAAAAAAAAAACCGGAAGGAGGACGGTCCGGAGAGACTTATCGCGCGATCGATGCTACGGATAATTTATACCTCGACGAGGGGAAGACTACGATATTTCCACGAATACATCATACTTTCCCTACGATACGCCCACGCGATCAATTAATTCCCATCGTTTCTACTAGGGAACTCGATATCGCTGGTTCGAATCGATCGATGTATAAGCTTCTATCTACCCAGCGTCTCCGCGGCATTATCCATTAAACGTATACGTAGACATCGGATCGAAAATATTGAGCCGGCTATCAACGGGTATCCCGTTGGATATATATATATTTTTTTTTTGCAAATCCCACCGAAACGATCTACTCGGGGCCGCATCTTCCATTTGAGGGACATGGCGAGCGTCGATTCAATTTCAACGTTCCAGACCGTGGACAGGAGAAACAGGAGGAGAACGGGGTGGAAGGAGAAGGAGGGGGGGGGGGGGTGGGGGCGCGGCATGGGGCGGAGAGAGCGGTAGGACGTCGAGGATAGAATAGAAGGAGAGGGATTTAGTAGAAGGGAACGAAATGTAAGAGGTTAATTGGAACAGATAACTGCGTCTGCGTGTGTCGATGTGCTCGCTCCTCTCACCGCACCCCCTTCGACCCCTGTCCCTCTTGATACCCACCGACACTCCATCCCTCTTCCTCTCTCTGTCTCTCTCTTTCTCTCTACCCCCCCCTTACCACCGAGGTCGGTCACATTTTACCCGGCTCCGCGTTTCTTTTTCATCTCCTGTCGTACACTCTACCCTAACCGAACACCGCTCCGCTTCGACTACCGTTCCTATTCGTGGCGCGCACCGTAAGCGTTTTCTCCTCATTGCCGTGGTCCCTTCTCACTCTCTCACACTTTCTCCCCCCCCCCCCGCCCCTCCACCGGCACTCGCTCCATCTCTCCTTCGTCATTAACGGTTAACGGACATCGTACTCGTCGACTGGCGTGCATTTATTTACATTAGGATATATAATGCCAAGGTATACCGGAGAGCGGCACTCGCTGAGAAATATAACGTGGGCAAAGTAAAGAGACGGGAAGCGACGGACAGGGGGCGGGGGATATACCGGGCGCGGAGAGGAAAGAGAGACGCGCGACGTATCCAAAGAGGCAGCCACGAATGTCAGCCGAGTTATACCCGGGTCTCGGCAACGCCGGTATTTACACGGCGCGCGGCCCGCACGAGCTACGAGGCGATGAATTACTTATAACCCCCTGAATCTTTCTTACCGCGGATTCGTGTAAGTGTGTCTTCGGCTGCCATCCCTGCCCACCCCCACCACCCCCTCAATCCTCCACCACCTCCTCCTCCCCCTCCTCCGCGTCTTCCGCTTCGCTTCGCCGAGCGTTTTCGTTTTCTTCGCCGCGACACATCCCGTATCTCCACATCTTTGCGTATTTATAAACTTCGCGATACCGCGCGTACCGTGCGTTAGTCAGTTATACCGGGATATCCCCGGCGGGTATAGTTCCCCACCCACACTTACGCTCCTCAATTGCGTTTACTTATTCAGGCCTTGCACTTGGTGCCGACACGCGAGTAGAAACCATTTCAGGATTGCCGGCGCGTTAACGGCCTCTCGGATCTCGGCGCGCGACGCTGCTCGAATCCTTTCCGCGGGCGAACCAACGTTTGACGCTCCCGATATACACCATCGCTTCGGGCTTTTTAATTATGGATGGAAAGACGTACAGGGGATACGGAAGGCGTACGTTGAAATATTCCCGTTGCTAGTCGCGCCGTATTGTAGATCTCGGTAAGAAATAACTTTTCGAGATTGGAATCGGCCGCGGGAAGAAGTATGACTCGACGGGGTCGCGCGCGCGTTGCGTATCATTAAGTCGTACATAGGTAAATTGGTACTTACGTTGCCGAGTGAGTTACGCGATATTACGCGATCGCGTGAAATTTTGCAGTGCAGCGGGAAAAAAAACGATCGATCGCCTCCGCACCAAAGTTGTCGTCGCGCATCGTTGAGTCTTCCTTCGTCTCGACGTTGATGCGCAGTGAGGATGCAACGAGAAACGAAGGGAATCGATGGCAGACGAACGAACGAAACGCACGAGAGGAAGATAGAATACGATTGCGGTAATCAAAGATCGGATGTCAAAAGTCAGACGCTCGGTAATTCGTCGAAGACGTTGCTTCGCGAGGGTACAGTCGGCTGATTATCGGGTGATGGAATTACGCGAGAGGGTCGACCGGCGGAAAAATGAGAAGAACAAAGGATAGCTCGCGGATATAGATTCTACGGTAGAAGAGAGATTTACTCGCGATGGAATAAGATGCCCCTGTCGGAGCCGTCACCTCTCTCTCTCTCTCTCTCTCTCTCTCTCTCTCTCTCTCTCTCTCTCTCTCTCTCTCTCCCTCTCTCTCTCTCTCTCTCCCTCTCTTGACTCGTCCTCGAATCTTCCTCGCGTTAATACGCTAGTCAGGACCTCTCGCGGATAGATTCTACGTGGAAATCTCCGAAACGGGAGTCCTCCTCCTTACGGATAATAAAGGAGATTGACTCTAAATTACAAAGTCCGTTGCAGACAGCTACGTTGAATGCCTCTCAGCGACAGAAGCCCCCGTCGTAGTCGAATCGGTTTTACGGTCGGCAGGTGGTCCATTTGCTCCTCTCGTAGACTCGGGCGAAACTTGTCTCACTCTTAACAGCGTTACTGTTTCGCTAACGTCGTCGCCCTCTCCCCTCCCAACCAATCCTCTTCTTCCACCCCCTTTCTCCCTCCCCAACCCCCTCCGGGTGGAGGGGGGGTTGAGGCTTCTAAATCAACGCGAACTGGTACTTCCACGTTCTAATTATGCGATTAAAAGAAAGTTAATCCAACTTAATTCGAAGGACGCGCGCGCTACCGTACAAAGAAGCGACGGGTGCCCGGAGGAACGGGCGGAAGACAATTGGTCGTGGCGGATGCGAAGGGTGGTCTCGAGGCGACGAGTAATTTAACGGTCGGCGAGATTTATTAAAATTTCTTTTTCTTTCATTTTTTTTTTTTTTGGTGGACCCACCATGCGCCATGCGGGCTTCGTCGTTCCACTCGCGTCGCTCACCCGTGTAAACGGTTCTTTGTACTCGAACGAAAACGCTTGTCGGCAGAGGAGCTCGTTGATGAATTTCCTCGCTCGCGATTCTGCGCTTCCCACGCGTTAACAGTATTTTCGAAAATGTGGTACGCGTTAACGTCGCGTACACACGACATTCTTTAACTCCCCCTCCCCCTACCTTCCTGCCCTGTTTTCCTTCTCTTCGTTTATTTCTTTTTATCAAACAAAACGCTCGCAGTTTCGCGAACGAGTCGTTTTACCGTAAATGGCCCGAAAGAATAGGATCAAAGGACAGCGGAGGGTCTTTGGAATCGCTCGGGGAGAGGCATACGGATATTACCCGCGGGGGGTAAGAGAGGGCACCCTGAGGGAGGGGGGGGGGGGAGAAAACGCGTAAGGATCATACTGGAAATGTGAAATTCTCCGAAGGAAGAATCCGTTCGGAAGAAATAAAGAAGGCGTGGGATAGAGAGGGGAGAGGGGAGGGGCGAACGGGGAGCAAAAGAGCGTAAACGGGAGGAGAGGCAAGACCGAGAGAGAGAGAGGGAGAGAGAGAGTGAAACAGAGATAGAGAGAATCGGGACGCGGTTCGATAAAGAAAGGATACAGAGTGGTTTAACCGCGATGGTAAAAGTGCGGCGAGATATCCAACCGGTAGCGTGCGTTGGCTCCGACATGTTGAGACGGTGGAACGAGGGTGAGCTTACACAAAGGATAAAGGCGAAGGGAAGGAAAAGAGGAAACGTTGGGTGGCGGTGGCTCGCAGGCAACGAAGACGGAGGAGAAGAACGGAAGAAGCTGAGGGGAAAAGGGGGATGGCGGGGGGGGGGGTAAGGGGGCTGAAAGTTGGAAGAGGCGAAGGGGTGGGGACGTCGAGCATGGAGTGAGGGAGGGGGATGGAAAGCTGGGTGGCGGGAGGGGGGTGGTTAGAGGCGAAAGATACGAGGCGGAAGCTACGAAGGCTCGGCCTGGGAGTAGATTTTACGAAGGTGAAGGCGGATAGATAGATCCGAGAGGGTGAGGGACGCGTTGCGCTATACGAACCGATGTCCCTCGAGGTCAGCCTAGCGTGACTACCTATCAATTGCCGAGACTGCGTCTAGCCCGCCTAAGTGACGCGATGGTGGATATACCCGCTTGGATATTCTAGAGGCACTCCCGACGTCGATTTTCCGTAAATACGGTGAGATAGCGGCGTCCCGCCGCGCCGTGTACCAGCGTACGCCAGCGCTCGCGCGCGCGCTTAGTTTGATACGCGACAGTTTTTGCCAGTTTTCTTATCTCGTCTCTCTTAGGCGCGTATTTTCTACACTGTCTCGGCCATCGCTGCGAAATAATAAAGGTGACGCGGGGGAGCGAATCTCAATGTTTTCGACGCTACGACGTCAGTCACGCGTTTATCATTATGGCGTTTCCACGACGTCGCTAAATTTCTACGGTAGAGTTCGCCGAGTTCGCGACCATGCTCGAATCGTTTCGCGTCTCTTCGCGTATCTTTCGAACGCGTGGATCGTTGAGGAGAGGAGATACGGTGAGTCTGTTAACGCGGTGCGCTGTTCCATGGTGGTGCTCACAAGTTGTACACTTTTTCTTTACTTTGTTATTTGATCCCGTGCCATTTGCGTGTTTTATTATCGCCATCCGAAGCTCGTGTATCAAGATAACAAAATAGAATGCAAATGACGCAGTGGAAACGCGACGCATTGACGGTGGATCTATTCAGTCCGATTCATTGTTAGAAAGGGCGCTCGTTCGAGGCGAAACTTTACGCTCTTGGAGGAAATTTCGCGATGATGCCAAATGTTCAATGGTATCTTGGAATTTCAAAATTATAATTCGCCGTGTCTACCAAGGCGCTGTAAACTTACTTCTGACGTTTAACATTAGAACTATCACACCAGTCACTTTGACTGATTTAAAATTTGTGTGCAAGACTACTCAAATTTACTATTTTTAAGTATATGAACGAAAATTTATTTTTACGTAGTGTAAATATGTGTGATTTTTCGCATATACTTTTTTACCATATAATAACTAGTAAAAAAATTGTAGGGATAGGTATACATTAATCGTCAGTAGTTTTAGTGTTAAGAAAGAGATTTCGAAATCGGAGTGGGAAGAAAATCGAAATTTCGAATCGACCACCGTAACACGTTACGATTTTCAACCCCCCAACGATCGCATTATTTGATTCGAGTCAGAGAGACTACGCGTACATTAGTCAAGGTTAAATTACCCGAATCCGCAGGAGAACGTTTAACCGTAGTCACCGTGGTCAAACGATCAATCTCTATTACTCGTTAAAATTTTAATAACCGGTCATCTCTCGGGGCTCGAACAAAATCCAGACAGCCAAACGCTGTTTACCCGCAAGTCCCCGCGAGATTAAACACACGGCACCGTACGAATTTAATTGTTTCTCCGGCTCGCATTGGCTTCCGGAAACGTGATATCTGAAATAGCTTGCTCTCGCACTTTCCCGACACGCGTCGGTACGAGGTTTGGTTTTCCGGAATCACGGACTGACGTTTCACGGTTTTAGCACTTAAAACCATCCCCCTTTCGGCGCAGGTAAATAAAGTGGCGGGCGGAAGCGAGCGGCGGCGCTGTTTACACGCTCCCATCGGCATATACCGCCCCGAAAACAGTCGGCTGACGTTTCTTTCCAGTTTCTCGCCTGCGATAACATATCTGAGATCTTGCCTGCCGCGGTTTGTTTTCACTCGCTCGCGAGCTACGCTCCGCGATGACTGACAGCGTGTTTTCGCCTCAACTCACGCGAAAGGGTGCGTTAACAAACGTATCGCGCCACCTGGATCTTACTACTTAATCGTGACGTTAGGCAGGTATTAAGACGAGCGTTTATCGACATTTTTCGTTTACTACTAATTAAAACTAGAGCTGGAAATTGTGTGGTTTATTTTGAAAGTGACCAAAGTTAGTTTAAAATATCTTTTTTTATATCAGGAAACTTCAAGTTGGAAGCGTTACCCTAATGAATTAAAAAAATTAACTCGGGTCACTTTCGAAATGAGCAGCTCAATTTAATGTATATATATTTTTACCAGACTGGAAGAAACGACTGGTTACTTATAAAATGCGATATAAGAGAAAATAAAAGTTTTCGATTTTTATATACATATAGTTAAGAAATATGTATACATAATGAATTACATTTCATGGTTGGTAGAAAAGATTATAGAGTATGTTCGATTAAGTGACGCGGATCGACGAACGGACCAACGATATAAATAATCTATAACATTCCAATCTACACGGTACACGCGAATCAATCGTGCATCGGTCTATCGTTCGACAAAATCGAAGAGATCGATTAATTGAGACAACATACACCTATACACGTGTGCAGAAATTGAACTACCTACCATAGACATATATCAAAGAGCGTTTGAAGTTTGGAAAAATCGATAAAAGAAATATGAAAATTCTAAACTACACAATGTCGAACAAAAGTAGCTTTAATAAAGCTTTTTTTTTTGAGTAAGAGAGCATTCAGCGGATTTTCAACTTGAAAATGACAGGCAATACGATAGAATGCGATTTGTCCAACATACATACGTTCCGAACGCGATAGTTCTGTACTCGTAGAAAAATATCATCGGTGTACCAATATTCCGGCAAGTGGAATATTCCGGCGGAAAGAAAAGTCGTACCATCGCTCATCCACTGTGGCATAACATGGAATGTAAGGCCCTTATCTCTGCCGAGAGAACTCTCTTCACCCCCCCCCCCCCCCCCTCCATCGTTCGCTCACCCAATCCCTTCCTCGTTCTCTCTCGCTCCCGCTTACTCCCCCTCCCGTACTTCCTTCGCCTTCTTTCGTTCGCTAACGGTATCTATCACCTCCTATACCCCGAGACCCATGAAAAGCGTCGCGTCCCGAGCGTTATACACGGTAGTGGGCTAATATCGAGCGATGAAAATTGTTCGCGCTGGGAATCGTTTTAAGATCCGCAACATTTCCGCTCGGTGTCTCCGTTCGCCGTTTCACCATCCTAGCCGGGCGCTTTAGGATATTATGGAAATAAGATTTCCATTCTTCAAAGTTACCACCGCTCTCGCTCATTCCTCCGGTATTTTTTTTTTCTCCCCACCGTTTCCTTTTCAGCTTTCGGAATGCATCGCCCGGCCAACCGTACCAGCGCCGACTTAACCGAGACTTTTTACGCGTACTCCGCCGGCGCAATTACAAACATGCGAAAAGATGAAATTGTTCCTTCGTGGCCGGTTTTTGCGCGGGTGTTAAAATGCAAAGCTAACGAAGCCCAATATAGCTCGTGGGTCTTGAAACGCGAGAGAACCGGCCGAATAAGCGAGCTTCGGCGAAGCTCGTGAAGAATAAAGGATAACAACGCGGCGGGGGTGGACGCGGGCGGGGGCAGAGTGAAAAGAGAACAGCTTGGAAAACAAAAAATGAAGGATTAACGGGGAATGCGGAAGACAGAGGGAAAAGGCAGGAACGACGAGAGCGAAAAAGAATGGGTAGAAAGGGAAGAGGAACTTGGGAACTCGTTTAAGACAACAAATGGATGACAAACGGCCAAATTACTCGAAGGAACACAACCGACTCTTTATGACGAGGCATTGTAGACGCGGTGAAAAAGCTGAAAAATGTTGAAAATAGAAGGGGAGGAAGGAGGTACCGCGGGGCAAGATAGACAGAATAGGATTCCGAACGAAACGGCGGGGGATAAAACGTAGGAAATGTCGGGTGAAAAAGGGGGAAAAAGGCCTGTACACTGCGGGCGAAGAGAGAGAGAGAGAAAGAGAGGGAGAAAAAAGGAATGGGCGAACTGTACGAAAGGAAAGAACGGAACGAAGCGGAAACAGCGGAACGTCGAGTGGGGAAAAAAGAGATGAGAAAAGAGAGGGGGTCAGAGGGTTTGGGGGTGGATGGGGTGGAGGCGGGAGGGGAGGAGGTCAAGTCGGAGAGAGGGGTAGATTCTCGCATAGGTAGGTATAGTAGGTAGTTGTTGGTAGGACAGGGTGATGCATGGCTATGGGGGTCGCTTGCTCCACCGCGAAATGTCGGCGCCGTGAAGCCGCCTCCGCGTTGCTTGCCTTTTACATACTCGACGCGGTGGTAGGTACCCTCCTACAGTCTTCTCCCCGTATCACTTTGTTTGCCTTTCGTAGAGCAGGAGAGGTCCGTGCTTCGGTTTCTCGCGTACCTTTCGTTCCGCGCGTGCATATCGATCGGCCTAAGCCCGCGGAACAGGATGCACGCTACTGCATTTTCTTCCTCGTTTACTACTTTCAGAATTCACCCCTCCCCCTCCCCCCCCCTACACCCCCGCCGGATAATGTTCGGCGCACCGAACGCGCGATACCGTTTCGCCTTCGTTTCGTGTACGTCGGCCGACGGTAGGGCCGCGGATAACAACTGTAAGTATAACAGTGGAGGAAAGAAGGGGGGGGGTTAAGGTACAAATCGGATAAACGGAAAGATTAATTGTTTTTTTGTGTAATAACTGATCGCGGTCACATCAGTACGGCGAGATCGCTCCAAATTCATAACTACGGTTTGCAGGTGGGAATAAATAACGCGAGAATATAATACGTTTGCGGGGAAAAAGGTAATCGTGAATTTTCACATCCGGTTCGATAGTATTCTCTTCGACTGCGTTTAAGCACGTTTAACGGGACTCCTTTGCTCGCGTATTTCGAGTATAATCCGAGGTGAATCAATAATAAAAACTTTGATAAGTACACCGGGCGTGTACGATCGTAAATTCAGAGTATCAAAATGTCAGCGAGTTTACCGCCGTCGCGTTAGTTTCGTGCCGCGTAAGCGGCGACGTAAAATCACGCAAACGGATCGCGCGGTTGATAGTTGGTGCCAAGATATTGCATTCTTGGTCGGAACGTTCGAGCGGCGGATAAAGTATACATATGTGTAGAAATAGAAAGTGATAAATAAGAAAACGCGAGGAGTGGTCGAGGACAGGAATTGAGAAGCGACGAAACGGAAGCGCGATCACGCGATCTCGGGGTATTGAATCTCTCAGAGTTTCAGCAGAGATATTCGAGTGTACCTTTATCTCGAGTAACGGATATACGCTTAGAATCGTCAGGTAGGAATTAATTTCCACGAAAACCGAGAAAAAGTTGCGAGAGCAACGCGTACGAACGCGCCTTTTGCTCTCCATTGTTGCAGATTTCCTCGAGTTTTCGCGGAGCAAACAGGTAGCAGCGGAATTTTCGTATTCGCACCGATGGAAGCGCGCCTCCTTCGTTTCGCGCTCGGAAATAACCTTATACGCTAGGAGATTTCGTTTCACTTTATGTGCCTCTGCTACCCCCTGTTCGTGTTCTCGCTTTTGATACTCTTTCCGGTAGAGACGCGCACATCGAGCTTCTCATTACGCCGGCATTCCTCGACGTCTTTCACGGTATCGCAAATTGTAAACGCAAAGTTATATTTGAGACGAGTAAGAGCTTCGACATTTTCGAATACCCCCCGATGGTAATTACGAATCAAAACCAATTTCAAGTACCGCAACTGCTCTTAATGGTTATCCTTGTACGTTAATTAATCCTTCGGGTACGGTGAAATGATCATCGTTGTACTTCTCGAAACGAAGAATCGAATATCCCATATTTGCCTGTTTCCCAGCTGTTCTGTGTTGACGCGTCATTCGTCGCGTAACGTTCAATTTTTACTATCGATGGATAAAAAACTGTGGTTTGATGGGCTTTCGTATGGTTCGTAAATTTTCAATTGCACAAAACACGTGTTACCCGATTTAGTATTTTTCATGAAATTATTACCCTTCGAACACGTAAAATTGCAATAGATTGCTGTACAACTCCAAATTTGTCACGTCTGAATACATCGGTATTAATCCTAAACCGGTTCAATGTCAAGTTGTAAAAAAATCAAGTGATCAGACCTTGTGTCTTTTCAGGAAAGAACGAACGGATGATTCGAAATTAATCCAGCCAATCACGAGATATGAGATCTCAAAAATGGCAGTTTTCATCAGAAACGTCGTCTTTTAACTTACCGAGATTAAAAACAAAAACATGTGGCTACAATGAGTATCCACGCGCAAATAAGACACCCGAACCCTCGACCAATGGGGTGGTTGTCTCGCGAATCGAGCAAACAACCACGCTACCTAATTTCCACCACAAGCGAAATGTTCAGCTAATTATTTTGCTCGCTAAACGTTCTATTCCCACCTTCGCTTCGATTCAAGGGCGAAGGGCGGGATATCCGATCCTTCGCGCCTGCTCGGGGTCAAACGAAAAGATAGATCTTTTTCTCACTTTCAACTGTCAGTAGTATCGGACACCAGCACGAATATCAAATACGGTAAAACCACGCTTAACGCTGTTTCGGTATAAAGTGGGTTTCGATTTACGCTGTAATCCCCACAGAGGAATGTACTATCGCGCAGTGCGTTTGATATCATTGCGGTGCAGTACGCGCAATAGTTAGTCGCGGTCACTATTCAGCATCGCTATTCCGTAAGAACGTAAATTTAACACTTTTCTTGGAAACGCCCCCCGGCGTTAAATCGGGTCTTGCCGGACTTAACAATTACACATTATTTCACTCGGTGGGTTCTGAGATATCTGTGAAAACATTTGCACGTAGTTACGTAAATGTTATCTAAGCGTTTTAATAAAACGCAATAGTAGCGTTAATTAGATTACTATGATATTTCTCGAGTCGACGTTCGTGATATTAATTTATTGCGTATCCGTGCGATGACAGACCTCCGCGAATCATCGCAAAAAAGGTTCGACTGTTCCTACACCGTGTTTTTAGTTTTTTTTTTTTTTTTAGTAGCGTTGTAACAACTTTAACCGATAACTATTTTCCTCGATTTCACCGTTCCTACCGTTCTTTGTACGCTTTCCCCCCCCCCCCCCCCCAAGTACGTACAAATTAATTCTCTAACATCCACGGACCGCAAAGTTCGCGGAATTAAACAGCTCCGAAGACCGCACAGAATACCAATTGGGGATCGCAAAACAAACGCAGGGCGAATAAAAGTATCTGTATAAGCAGAGAAGACTGCTCCCGCGTATAAAAAGAATTACGAGTGAAAACGAAACGGTTAAAGGTACGCCGTGGTCGAAGATACGTTTGAAAAATGAAGATTTCGTCGAAAGAAACGACTCCGATCGAGGAGAGAAACGAGGGAAACAGAGAGACAAAGAGAGAGAGAGAGAGAGAGAGAGAGAGAGAGAAACAAGTGATGTAGAACTTGACAGAGTTGGTTGCATTCTGCCAGCCAATACATACGTATACGTGTACGTACACGTAGGTACTGGTGCTAGAGTTGTACATCGTTTTATAAGGTTCACGCCCCAAGAACAGGGTTAATGACAACTCGCTCCGGAGAACATTTCAAAATCGATCTCTGTTCAATGAGAATGCGCTGGTTCGAAATGAAAAACTAGCAACGAACGATCTGCACGTAGGCGAGTAGAAATACCATTGTTATACCGGTCAGACAAATATTCAAGATAATATAAAAATTACCCACGCCAAGCGTATCGTTACGTAAACGTATGAAACTTAATTTCCCTGGCTGCCTAATGGCTATTTATCCATTCTCATTAGCGGTTTCGCGGTACTTCTTCATTATGATACGGGTACACGTCGATAATGCGGAAATAACGAGTCCCATTCAGAAAATAATTGTCAATTAATTATCAACAGGGGGGATATATACTGCTTTTATAATCATTCGATATTGTATCAGAGTCAGACGATTTCGACGCATTAACCGTAGGAAGTTAATAAAACCCTACTTTCCCGCGCTACTGACAAATATCACTTTAAACGTTCGAAAAGCAATCTGCGTATAGCGCGTGGAATACGAAATGCGTGGATTCAGAGCGGGTCACATTAATAAAATCGTAAATATTTTAATACGTCGAAATTACCGGAACGCATTTGAAATAATTACCGGAGACGCGCATTGGCCGAGATATCGTATCGCGGACGAGGGTGCGAAATGTTTCTTTTTAACGATGGGATAAACGAAGGTTCATGAAAACTATTTCGCGCGGCGGTCAACGACCCCAACTGCCAAAATATTTCAGAGATACGCTGCATTTATCAACACGTTTTCACGACCAATTCTGTTATAGTTTAATTCACTTTAACATCACCTGAAATTACTTTTACGTTGACCGATGAAAGTTGCGAAAAGTGTTTGGCAAATCACCAACGAAACTGTTCGATGGAAAATATCTCGCAGACCGCGGAGGTATCAACAAAAAAGAACCAAGATTATTAGGATTAGGAGTACCGGCAAGAAATCTATTACTTTATTTACACGGTAGCGTTTGAGCTCAGTTTGTGCCCGGACGCGGTAGTGTAACGATCTTGGTAAACTTTTATGAAAAGAGTATAAAACACTTAGAAAAACGTTGCGATACAGTGGTAAAGAGTGAAGGAAATTACATCATATAATGTTCTACAACAAAAACTCTAGAAAAACTCCAATTTTGTATCATCCTACAAAATAACACATTTCTTTCGTGTGCCCCTAAACACGAGAGTGATCCAACGAAAACACAAAAAACCTAATCGTTCACCCCCACAAATATCCCAATCCTCGTCCTCAACGATCTACGACATATCCCTAAACTTCCGGCTAATAAAAACTCACTCCTCTCGCACCCACGCTCTTAGAACGCGATCTCTCGGCAAAATCGCGACGCCCGAGTGAAAAAAAACAAAAAAACAAAAAACACATCGAGGATCGCTCAATTCTCTTACCGGACGTGTCGTCGTGGCAGCGGCGGCGGCACCGGACTGTGAAAATTATCCATCATCGAGTACGAGTCGTGCTCGCCGGACTTGTGATCGAGGGGATCGAGATGATCGGGTCGCAGGAGCTCGGCCTCGCGTGGCGAATGAAGCTCACAGTGGGCTACATGGAGCAACGGTCTCAGCGTAGAACCGCCTTCGCATCGTTGCTGCCGCGAAGGCGGCCTCGCCACCTGACGATCTAGACCATCCGTCGCGTGGTGTTCTTCGCCCCACACTTCGAACTCCCCTGCCGCCGAATAGTCGCCGAATCCACCGTTACCCTTCACCGTTGCACACTTTGTCTTGCGTTCCTCGACGAGCCTCGGACACGAGGAGCCTGCCGTCACCCTCTCGGCACCCTCCTCGTCGCACTCGCGTCTCCTCTCCTCTTTACGCCGATACTTGACCAGGTACTCCCTGGCTGGCAGCGAGAACGACAGGCTGCCCCGATTATTGGTACGACGGGGCGGCAGATTTCCGGCCGAGTTGTCCTGAGCCGCGTACAGATCCGTCGGGGATGTTCGCGCTCTCTCTCTCTCCCGATCCTCCTCAGAATCGCATATCACGTTCGAGGACTCGGACAAGGGGGGACCCAGGGGGTATGGTTCGTCAGCGACGGATCCGAGGTGTATCCGAGGTTAGAACGTCGATCGGGCGCGCGCTATCGGCTGTCGCATCGATCTACAACTATACTTCCGGTAAACGATTGATGCCGGGAATTTAGAGAAAGATCGCGGTGAAACGCTGCGCGACGAGCTGGCGCGAAGTTATGCGCATTCGACGTCGTCCTCGGTAAAGGCTCAAAGTGTAAGCCTCTCGGCGTAGCGCGCTAGCCGGCGGGTACCGAAAGGGGAAACTCGCGTACGCAAACTTTGTTATCGATCTGTCAACGCCAGCGAGAAAGTTCAACTCCCGCCCGCAAGCGATGTTCTTCCACACGGCGGGGTTCGGTTCACGGCGCGATTCTTCGACTTCGAATGGACAGTTTCTTTCGTAGCTCCCTCCTCTCTCTCTGTCTTTCTCCTCTTGGGTTCTCTTCCGCTCGAAGGGATATCGAGTTTATGATTTCACGCGACTCTCGATCTCTCTCTCTCTCTCGCTCTCGGTTTTCTTTTATCAGGGTAGGATTATTCCACGTATAATTCGGGATAACGGCCAATCGGCGCCACGAATCGTTTTTGACACTCGAATCAACAACACCCCGCGCGCGTCAAGAATCAAAACACCGATATCACAACAATGCACCCACGAGTCACTTCGTCGAACGTCAAAGGCCTTTCTCGAAAACGGATCGAAAAAAAACAACAACGGAGAACGTTTTTTTTTTACCGAAGATCGTCCGTGCGGCCCCGATTTACTCACACCAATTTGTCTCGACGCGTCGACGTAGGGCCGCGGCACGGGAGAGAGGAAATTTGTCTTCGACGATAAATGCGAGAGTTAACGTTTCAGTCGTTTAATCGCATAGGTGCGCAGACACCGAGTCCCCAAAGCGCGCTCTCTCTCTCAGTTGTCGGCTACGAAAACTAATTGGGTCAGGGGGCCGAGAACCGCACGCAAATCCGTGCTAGCGGAGCGTGAGCAGCGTATCCCCCGAAAATCCCCGGGGTTTAGACGAAAGGACACCGTTTCGCAGGAAGCAGCTCTAACCGCACACGCAGTTTGATACTTTCCAACTGGTATCGAACAAACTTTTCCCCAAACGTCGGAGATACTTTGATATCAATCGCGATTAAGTCTCGCGGCGAAAGTCTCTCGAGTTGCCTCCCTCTCGCTCGGCTGGCACTTCCGTAAGATATCCAAAATCCGTCGTTGAAGCGTTTCCGTGTACTCGCTTTCCACGGGAAGCACTGTCGACTCGAACGATACGAACGGAAATTCACTCGCGTAATATTCTCTTTCCGGCGCCGATGGATACTTTTCGAAGTACACCCGACGCGCGAAGATTCCAACTCTCTCCTTGGTTGGGTTCACGTTGGGAAGAACCTTCCTGGCGAGACGAGTCTCCCGGGATGTATATCCTGAAGAAGTCGATGGCACCGCGTCCGACGAACGTGGCCGATAGGCAGGCTCTCGTTAATATAATCTCGTCGCTGGCGAAGGGACTTACGACGCACGAGTGGACTCCAGGGCAACGTATACACTCGCGTCAACTGCGGTTCAAAGACTGAAGGGGCCACGGCGCCGCAACGCCCGGCACCAAGTGACACTGAACGTCCCCTCCACGGAGTCCGACTCAACGCGTGCGCTCACGCGTCAGCAACCCTCCCTACCCTTGGTGCCCTACCTTACGTACTTTCAACCCTCGGGAGGGAGCGCCGCCAAGCGGGGGGCGCTCTCACTACCTGGATCGTCCCAACACCCGTCGTCTTTCGATTTCGATTCAGCCGGTCCTTGTTTTTCGCGGAGCCCTACGGGGTGGTCGCGAGGTTTCGAGGGAACGGCGAGACAATGAGATAGAGAGAGAGAGAGAGAGAGGGTGGGGGGGGGGATCGAGAAGTCGAGGTTAAACTCGATCGTTCGGCTTTGGTAGTGAGTTGGGATGTTAACTAGTTACGATGGACGAGATGTAATATTATCGGTGATCGAGACAGGTCGATGGAGACTGATGAGAAGATTGCTTTGAATGGAATAGACTCGCGACGATTGTTCCCGGAAGACGAAGATTTGTTCCTACGGGTTACAACTGATTACGGGGGAATGGCTTGCCGATGAGAGGGGGGAGAAGGGAATCGAGAAGACGACGTTAAACTCGATCGTTCGACTTTGGCATTGCGTTGGGATGTTAACGAGTTACGATGGACGAGGTATAATGTTGTCGATACACAAGACAGGTCGACGGAGACCGATGAGAAGGTTGCTTCGAATCGAATAGACACGCAACGATTTGTTCCTTTGGGTTGCAACTAATAATTGGCAGGCAGTTTTCTTGGATCGGAATCTCGCAATTAATTTCACTGACGATCTTTAGTAGACGTCCTCCACGTTGTCCTTTGAACCCCTGTCGCGCTTGAGTCAACAAATGTTACGACCATCTCAAAACCCCCGTTCGTTCTTTCCGGAAAAGATACAAGGTCTAGTTCTCGTGTACTTGCAGTTGTACCCGTGACAAGTACCTTATCACTTGATTTATCGAACTAAGCATTAAATTTCGGTTCAATGTAAACCGAGCGATAGGCGTTAAACGAGTGTGACCGAGGTATAACGTGCGCATTAGAAGAATCATCGAGACAAATTGTTACCGCGGCACTTACACTCCGCAAACCTAACTACGAACGTCCTCGAGGTATTTCGCTTTAAGTTTTGTTATAGCACTTAATCATGTACGTGTTCTTCGCCTCGCAGTAGGAACGGAGGTAACGTCCTCGTTAAACGCACATACGCTTTACGCGAACGAATTAATTCTCCGCTCGACTCTACCGTACGTACAATCGTTGCGAGGAGTTTTCGAAACACCGTCTATACGCGGACGTGCAGGTGCGCGCGCGCGCGCGTAGAGAGACGCACGACGCGCGCGCGCGCCCACACGTACCCGCTGGACGCGCACGTGTAATTCCAGCCTCTCCCGCGGCTGTGTGTGTGTGTAAGTACGTGCGTTGCAGCGCTGGGGAGAGAAACGACGAGGCGCGTGCGCTGCCCCCGAAACACAAGTACCCGGTGATACGTCGGTGAGAGAGGTGACCGGAGAAGGATGTGGTGGTGAACCGTGGACGAGAAGCTCTCGTATTTACGATTTAGGGTCAAAGATCGCATACCCAAGATTCGAACTGGTTCACCGTCCACGAAACTCGAAACCGCTCGGCGGGGTCATTAAATCTCAAGTTTTGGCCGTTCGGGGATACACGAAATTAGCATTCACGATGATTTTCTCTCTGTTTAACGTGGTATTTCGAGAACTCGTTAAAAGGCGAAACGGAGACGCGTAATTAACTTCCGTTCGAGGGGAAAAGTATGAAAGCGTCATTGAACGTACGTAGGTAATGCGCGCCGGTAATACGTACAGAGGAAGGATCGTGTCGTAGGTCTTCAGCGGGGGAGGAATTAATTGCGGACATAGTCGGTCTTGAAATTTTCCGTGGAAATCAGGTTCCGGAGAAGCCGCCTACCGCAAACTCCAGCAGGACAACTATTCGAAACGCGTAAAGTGGAAACGAGGATGCCAAGGTAAGCGAGCGGATGACACGTAAACAATGCTTACCCCATTCTGTACGAGAAAAGACTTAAAAGCGCGTACGCGCGTTCTTAGAATTTATCGTCGACGGTGCATTTGAGTGATCCTTGCAGGTCGACGTTGAGTCAGTTTTCACTCGTTCGAAAAATCGAAATGATATCGTCGCGTCACTTCTGTGCTCTTTAACGATCGATATAATCAGCACGTTTAACAGCGTCGGGTCACGTTAATTGGACGGCGAACACCGAGGTTCGACCGTCGACGTAAAATTCATATCGTTTGTTGCTCGCGCATCGAGTTAGAAGTAAATATTTGTAAATAATGATATTCATTGAACGTATAGGTGATTGACCTTTCTACCCTGTAATCGGGTTACATCGACGGAAGAAATTTGCGATAAAGCGAAAAATATTTCGAGCTAACGATTCTAATCCTTTCGCTCGATAAAACGTGCGTTCGAGCGATTGATACATTTTGTTGGTGGATTCAATAATCGAAAACCCTTGTACGTTATTTCGTGAAAAGATACAAAGTCTAATCTCGCATATTTTGTACTTATCCCAAGACAAGACCTTCCCTAGCGATAATTCTGCTCTCTCGCTAAATCGTTAGTACTCGAAAGAAACGTGTCGGGTGTAAAATTGAAAACTGCCCAACCATCTAACCCGATTCGTTCTTCTCGGTCGCAAAATTTATTTTCGAGATGCTACTATCTTTCCTATCGATAGGATACGGAGCAGCATACCAGCGGGCTTGGCAAAAGAAACGATGCGCCCGAGAGAAACGAATCGATCGACATGATCGGCCAATTAAAAATTTGACGCTTAACACATTTTTCCCAGACCACCATCGAAACATACCACGCTCTTTCCATTAATATCAAATGAAAACTCTGCCAATGCGAATCCCCGGCAACGGAACTTCCCAAACTCCCTCGTTTATCTCGACATCTTTACAGACAGGGAGGAGGTCGCGGGGATGCTATTGACTCTCGAAGCTATTCCGCTAACTCATACGTGGCTCTTGAGAGCGTTCGGTGGGAAGTTTAATTATCCCCTTCGGTACATCCTGCTGGTCGTTGATACTGACGAACAATCATGGATACATATACGCGAGGTTACACGCACGCACACGCGTGCGCCGGTGAAAAGGGAGGACGGCGGGGGGAGGGGGTGGTTCGCGGCAACGAGCGAATCTTGCGTAGACGAGCGAGAGGCACGAGGGAGGGACGGGGTAGGAAGATGGATAGAGAAGTTGTTTTATCCCCCTCGCACCCCCCCCCCAAAATCTACCACGGCAGCCTACAACGTTTACCCTTTTAGCGGTAGCGACCCCCACTGCCACTCATGGCGCTTACCATTCTTCGGTACCTCGAACTACCGCTTGGAACTCGGGAACTCCGGTCTGGAACGTCGTGTTACGCGCGTATGTATACATGCGCGTCGGTATATATACGCGTAGGCTAGTAGTAAGTACCTAGAATACGGCCGGGTATGACCCCAGATGGGGATGGGCGGGAGGGGGGGGGGGGGCGAAAGGGGGGTGGAAATTTCGCGACAGGGCCTTTGATGTCGTTTAAACAGAAAACGTCGGCCCCTGCTGTTCCACGACATCGATTCTTCCTTCCGTTCTTCCTTCCTTCCTTCCTTCCTTCCTTCCTTACCGCCTTTCGTTCGCTCGTTTCTTTCTTGCCCAACGTACCCCCTCTTACGGTCGTCTGCCTCCGCGGTACGTCAGACCGTCTTTGAATCTCTTTCTTTTCTCATTCTCCACCGCACTGTTATCGCCGCATCTCTTTAGTCCTTTAGTCCTGGGCCGCTTTGAGAGAGGAGCGACGGCCAACGGGTGCGCGGCCTCACGACGATGAAGAAGATATCGTTCTTCGCCCCCCCCCCCCCCCCATTCGTGCCATAAGCACTCATTTGTTCTCCTTATCTGCTCGATAGGCACTTCTCCGCCTTTAGGACGTCAGAGTGCGCGGACGTGAAGGAGCGCGCGCGCGCGCTTTCTCGTTTGCAGTCGGCCCGGTAGGATTCAGGATTTGCATCGTCCGATGGCCTTTGCGTAGCGCGGTTATGTGCGCGACAAAGGTGAGGGAGAACGCGTTCGTTCGGTCGGAAGAAATTCATCCGGCCTGGTATTTTCGATGCCATAAAGTCGGGGGTGAATAGTTTTGGACAGGGGATCCGGGGACAAATTCTTTTCTCGGGCCAAATACAAGTACGCGAGATTAGACCTTATAACTTTTCACATCATTTTCTCGCGATTTTTTTGTTGGGTACGATAGCGTTTGATTTCGTATAGGTACGTATGTACGAGGTATGCCAATTAAATGATTACGCTACCCTGAAATTTTGGTAAAATCGATCTTTATTCTAGATTTCTTGTAATTTCTTCTTTTCTGAATATTCCCAAGTTTGAAATAAAAAATCCGAAAAACGACAGAGTGGCTTGAACGGAGAGCAGTAGGCGCGACTCAACTCGTATCTCTCGTAAGCCACTTGTCCGATTTATTTCAAATTTGGTACACATATTCTTTGTAAGATTATCTGCGTCCTAGCATAGGATTTTTTTCGGCACGATTATCCATTTCTTTATAATTCAACTTAAGTTTTAATTTTGTAACCAAAATGCAAAACTGTAATTAAACTTGGATCATACATTTTTTCGACGTAACGTTACATCACCAACTTTAAAAATTCGCACAGCACGAAATGTAATTCCGTTGGCGATCAAACTTGGTAGACTTGTCCAACGATCGTCGAACTTCACGATAAACTTATTTCGAGACATCGGTGGCACCACTTGAAGCGCTCGAAACAAATTCTCGTTATTTAGTTGCAACACCTCGTACATAGCGTTTGGGAGAGAGAGAGAGAGAGAGAGAGAGAACGTGAGCTTTTCTATTATTAAGCCCGAGTAGTTTATAGACACGGACCCAACGTCCCGGTCTACGAAGCAATCGATATACCCCTTAGATCCCCTTTGTATCCGTCGATTCCTGGATTGGGTTAACTGATCCTCGGATATACGTACGTTACGTCATCTCGTAATACCATGGAGTTAGATGAATTGTAACGGCTCAATTGCCGTATGATGAATTACAAATCGCGGAGATCCATGCCGGTGAGTTTACACAGATAATCGGGGTGACATCCGCAGGAGAAATTTAGCGTGTTGTGTATGTATGTATGTATGTATGTATGTATAAACACTGCCGGTGTCTTCATTTTCTTAAGTTTTTTAACTCAATTTTAAAGTAATTTCCTTAAACCGTTATATATGCATAGATATTGTCCACCTTCCAATCTTCCAAAGTTTTTTAATTTAATTTTAAACTAATTTTCTTAAAGGCTTCGACCCTCCCGTAGATCCAGCTGTGCAGTTACACGCGAGTCAGAGCCTCGCTTAGTACCGTCATTAGCGTTGCATAAAAGAGAAGCGGACAAGTGGGAAGTAAAGTTATTTTTATCGTAACTTAAAGCTTCATGTCGAGTATTATGCGGCCTCTTCGTCCATCGCGGCGTATAAAGAGTATCTCGCCGATTTATGACGTTTTCCTATTTTAAAAGATAAAATGCAGAAATTATTGGTCGGCGATGGAAGATATCGAACGTGCCTCCGTGAAACGTGTCGTTAGGGGAAACGGTGCGTTGGCAGTTTCTTTAATTAAATGACTTTTTGACTCTAATTAAGTTAACCCCCGCGCGGTATTGACGAGCATCGCTACCCGTCCCGCTTTTGTAAATTACACGATGCACGCGGCGGCGATTATATTCATCCACCTGCGTGCGCATCATTGCGTTTCACTCGTCATTGCTGACGATATAACATATTAACTCTCTCGCGAGAATGACGTTTGCATTTCCAAAGTGCTGACACAATGCGCACAGCGAGTACGCGCGAACCCGTTTGTTTGTACATTATTTTTGTACCGAATGCCCGTATATATCGCGACATAGCCGATGGAGAACAGAGGATTTTCGAAATTATTGGCACAGTCGGGGGACCGCGAACCTACAGGGTGTCCCACAAATGGTGGTAGTTTGTCGAAAGTTACGATACCTGGGGTAATTTCAGGCAGATTTTTCCTTATCAAAGATATCGCCTCGGTGAACGAGATATCAATCGTTCCCCTCCAATTGACCGCCGTGTTCGCGCTACTTAAAAATAAATTTTCGTTCATATACTTAAAAACGATAAATTTGAATAGTCCTTAAACAAAAATTTCAAACCGGTCAAACTGACTGATCTGGTAGCTCCAGTGTTAACAGACTACCACCATTCATGGAACACCCTGTACACCTCGATCGATCGTTACACTAAAAAAAAAACACACACACCGAGCACAGCTCGACGAATCTTCTAAAACTGCCTCGGGCCTGTATTCGGATATTCGCCGGTCACGTTAACCGTGCAGTTCGGCTTAAGGAAGAAAACGAGTACCGGGATCCGTCGACTCGCGTAATACACCGGGGAGGTACCGTACCGCGAGTAGGGAAAGGGTACGCTGTCATTACCGGAACCAATTTTCTACGACGGATACTACGTCTCGAGTGTCCTCATCGGGATTTACCATACCGCGCGGCGGAAGAGGAGGAGAGCCATGGAAGACGCGTATACGTACACGTATACCTATACCTATGCGCGTCGCTTCACGTACAACGTGGTAGGGATACAGGAGCCGGCGGAGAAGTCGCTGGAAGAATGGTCGATTTCATATGAATGCATTCCATGCAAATGCGCCGCGCCGGCGAGATAGAGAGAAAGGAAGAAATAGTTGGCGGAAGGGGCAGGGACAGGGGGGGGGGGAGGAGGGGTTTGGCGGAAAAGTGGGAAGGGAGGGAAAGGGAGTTCGGCACGGCGATGCGGAGATAATTGGGTGAATACATTTGGGCCCTTGGTACTAGGGATATATATTCTTTAGGAGGGCTTCGTGCATTATGTACGCGCGTACGGCGACGCGCTAGGAATGCGCGTATAGATGTAACCACGTGGCACACATGTACGATACGCTAGTAATAATACGATCGCGCGCGCGCGCGCGAGCGCGCTCACACACGCGCAAGCGCTCTCCCTCTCGTGATTTAAAGAAGAGAGCGACGTTAAGGAGGCTCCGTCGGCGACTCGGCTAGCACAGGATTCATTTCTACTCGGCCATTGTCTGCTTCCCGATTGCCCATTAAACCGTGCATACCCGGGCATTCGACGAATGACGGATCGGCCTTTAGGCCGTCGCGGGGCTAGGTTCTAGCAGTGCGGTAGCTCTCGCGTAACGGTACGGGTTTGTGAAGTACTGGTCGCTTAATATCGTATCCCGGCGGATATTATGATGTCTACCTCGAGAGAGAGAGAGAGAGAGAATGGTTACCTTCCTACGTACTGCCCGACGGCATAATTCAAATCAGGTTTGCGTATTGCATTTGCCCGCCACCGTCGCGTCGACGTGCAACGATAACGCAACGTTTGGCTGGATGCCAATCGCGCGTCAACTGCTCTCGATGCGTCTCTCCCTTCCTCTTTCGTTTAAAACTTCGCCCTCTCTAGGGTTTTCGTTCTTCTTTCTCGACATCGGGCGAAGGGGTTAAAATGAGCGGAGGGTGATCGGTGAATCGGTTAATTATGGGGATTTAATATTGCTTTGATTGTTATATGGGTGTTGTATGTTTCTTTTCGTCTCTTGTTTGTTAATACTAGATTGACGGACAATTGTTATTCTCGGGCTAAGTACAACTACGCGAGAACTAGACCTTGTATCTTTTTAGGGAAGAACGAACGGGGGTTTTCGACGTTGTCAAATCGGATTAAAAAATGAATTTTTGTATACCTATCTCGACGAATACGCGCGACTTTAAGTACATAGAGAATTTCACAACTCGACAGCTTTGAAGAAAATTAAATTCGATACAAATATATTTGTCTTGTTAAATGGAAAAACTCAGTACAAATGGTAGAAACAAAATGTAAAAGGGTTTCTGGAATTTTCCTGATAAAGTTCGAATGCGACCCGCATGACGCGACCCGTAAACCTAATGTTTAAGTGAATTAGAATTCCGCTACTTCTCAATCGTACCGAACGCATTACGTACTCCCTTAGCTGGAGGACGAAAACGCGTTCACGCGCTCACGAATAGGGTGAGATTACGTTTCGCGTATCTGCCTAGATTACAGACCTACACACGTGCATTAACAAGCCCCACGCATCAGCCACGCACGCGTGTTCCCTTTAACGCGCGAGGGGCCGCGCTCGTGTACCGTCACGCGTATGTACACACAGTTCCATCCGTAAGGATCTCGGCCGAAAGATCGTAACTGTTGACACTGGAGCGAGTTACCCCCGTCGAGGCTCGCAAAGAGCACGGTACCTCCTCGCACTGCAAATAAAGCCACGCGCGCTCAATTTGTTTGAAACCTTGAGCAAAATTTCAATTCATGTCAACGGCAAGCAGAATCTCCGCGATACTCTAGCGACCGCGCTAAACGAAAGCGCGCGCGTTAACGAGGGAAGGCGAAAAAAAAAAAGAAAAAAAAAAAAGAGGAAGACATTAATACGTCGCCGTCATCGAAACGACCCTCGACGCTGAAGAACGTTAACCTAGTTGAAAATCGTTTCCACCGGTCGACAGAAATAGAAAGTCGTCCATGCATTCCGAACGCACGGGCCGTACTTTTCATCCCGTCGCATCGTGGTAATGATCCCCCCACGGATCATTACCATACACCCCCTCTCCACCCACCGCACCCCCTTTTGTACGCACACACGGGAACTACTCTTAACGCGCTCGCGTCACGGGTATCAAGCATTAACCCAACGCGTTCGGATCCTGGCACTTGTTTTTCCCTTCATCGAGAAATAGAGCTCTCTCTCTCTCTCCCTCTCTCCCTTCTTTTAATAAGCAACGACGCAACGCATTACGGACGGCGCGCGAATGCCGTACGTGCCCCCGAAGAACGAGAAGATAAAAACGCGGACGATCCCCGACGGAGGGCTGGGGTTCGGGGTTAAGGGACAGAAGGGGGGGGGGGGAATCCGTCGGACTCTCTCGGCACCCTGGAACAATTCCGAGGTCCCTGGCATCGACTGGCGCGGTATCTGCCACGGTAGAGAAATCAGACCGGTTGCTTTCCTCTCCCTCGTATCTCTCCACCCCCGTGGCGCGACGGCGCGATATTGCGACTAAGGGGGTGGACCGTGGGGCGCGCGTTTACAGGCTCATCCATCCTACTATACGGAGGCGTCTTTTCCCCCTTCGGCGAATGCGACATTCCAGACCCACGGGTTATAAAAACGTTATTGTTCGCCACGCAACGCTCTGTGGGCGCGCACAGGGTGCGGAGAGAGCTCGCGCCATCGGGGAATCGTAATGCCGGCGGGCACCTTTCGTCTCGAACGTGACGAAGGGCACCCACCACCGTCGCCGTCGTCGCCCGGTTGCACGCGTCGACGCGAGACACGAACACAGCCCTGGCCGCACGGTTTTTTGTATAGGGAACGGTTCTTCTTCGTTGCGCGGCATATCTCGGACTCGAGACCGACGGATCGATCGATCCTATATGCTATCACGTCGCACGTTTCTGCGAATTATCCGAGTGACGACCGGGCGGCTGAGTGGACGAACCTATAATGCGCGGACCTGTTTTTACGTTGCCACGGAAAAAATGGCTGGGAAATCGCACGTAAGGTATATCCCCCCCCCCCCGAGGGGGATCTTCGTAATGGCCACGGCGAGTTTTTCGATCATTTCGCGGTGTTTTATTGTCTCGGGATGCTTCGGATGTTCCGTCTGTTGGGTTTTATGGTGGCTTTCGGGCGATTAATGGTGTTTTAGTGGGATCGACGGGATAAGGTGTATCGCGGGGGGTGGTGGCAGTGCCGCGAGTATAATTTCATAGCTAGTCGAGTCAGAGATCGATAGTTTGTAATGCCGGTCTCGTTATTTCGATGGTAGCGCGTGTGAGTGGGAATCGGAGGGGTTAACTTTGTCCCGACAGAATGCTACTGCTGCCTGCGTGCCACGTATGAGCGTTTCCTCGAGCCAACGAGAATCGATAGTATCTCGCCGCGGACCCATGAATTACATATAACGGAGGGCGGCAAGTGGCCGGAAGCGTGGAATGGTAAACAACGAATGCCATTTACGTTGCCGAAAATGACTGCCGGGTGGTTTACGACAAGATCGTTTAGCGAAATCGGTAGTCTACGTTCGATTAACCAGGGGGATTGGGTAAGTAGTCGCGCAGGTTGCGATCGATGCTAGGATTATGGATTATTATTATTACCGACATGTGTATCGAATACGTAATCGATTCTTGTTTCGTTAGTGTCGGATCATTCGGAATTTATTAGCGAGAACTGTTTTTGAATTTTACGCGCCGAATACCGATCGGTCGATATTCAGGACTAACGCGAAGAACACGGCAAGTTTCTGTTTGACGTACATTAATTGTGTTGTTTTTTAATCAAGAGAGTATACATAGATGCAACTATTTTGAAAACACTGTCCTATTTAATATAATATAGAAAACAAAAGTTGGCACGGCTTTGATCGTTCCGAACGCGTAACTTTAGATCAGGGATCGTCAACTTTTTCATACTTACCGCCCACTCTTGTATCTTTGTTGATGATAAAATTTCCTTACCGCCCACCGGTGCGTGGTAGCTCAATTTTCCGCAAGTAAAAAGTAACTTTTTTTTTTTGTAACAACGAACAACCCCCGCAACGCCTACCATAAAAGCTTGAATCTCTCGGCGTGGGCGGTAGGGACCAGGTTGACGACCACTGGTTCAGATTATGCGAAATAAACTTCTCCCACGATTTCCTATAATACACGAGCCGCGGATTCCATACACGAGGGAACGAATTGCACAAAACTGACGTTGCACGATAAGTTGATGTGCAAACAGAACCACCCATATACCAGCGAACAAATCCCGCTAACTGGCAAAAAAAAAAAAAAAAAAAGGTAAAAGACCTTACACATGTGTCGCACAAAGCGCATACGTGTCGCAATAGTTGCCGAACCCGTTTCAACAATTAATTTCAAACAGTTTTGAATTTCTGCAACTAGTTGCGCAGCGCGTCGAGTAACACCATACACTATCCAATTCTTGAACAGGTGCCACAGTTCCTCAATTAGTTTCCTCATGCATGGGGCCTATAATGCAAAATTCGTACAACGCGTAACGTATCAACCGCGTTATAAGGGAGTCTCTACTGTATACGATATCGATCGTTTCTCGGTCACGAGGAATCGTCATTGCGAAACGAAAATCGGGAACGTTGGCCGTTTTGCGTAGCGCCTCAGGCTCTTACCGTGTTTCGAAGAAGCTAAAAAGGGGAAACGGGTTATGTCCGCAAGACGTCTTAACTACGTAGAGGCGCCCTGAGCTAGCCTCCGAGCGCGTCGCTGCTTAACGGCCTGGAAACTGAAAGACCATTACGGGGAATCACACGCTCGATGACACTCTTCTACTTAGGAAACCATATTAGGCCGGCGGGGTTAGGCGTTTAAATCACTGCGCCGCGATTCCGAAAGGTGAAAGGTCAATGCGGATTTATGTGCGGTTACCGCGGTCAGCGTTCTGCGTCGAGGTAGAAACTGCGTGCATCACACACTTCGCCGCGATACTCGGATGAAAGGGGAAGAGAAATTCAGACATCTTTTGGACGCGTAACGTCAACCGGGCTGTTTTTAGTTGTTCTTCGCGGAATTATGCATATTAGGGGTACCGGAAAGAAACCTATTATTTTGTACAACGATATAAAACAATGTAGTTTTTCTTCGTTTTTGATAAAGAGTATTATAAAACGTAATTTCCCCCATTCTTTGCAACTGTTTCGCAACATTTTTCTATGTCCTTTATGCCCTTTTCATCAAAAGCTTCTAAGTAAAATTTTAAGTGAACCGCTAAGTAACATAATAGATTTCTTTCCGGTACCCCTGACATTTGTACTACGTAGAAAAACATTTTTTCGTACTTAAAAATGGTAAATTTAAACGACAATTTAAAATCAATCCAAACGAACGGTTTGATAGTTCTAGCGTTAAGGGACGGTTGGAATTTTATCATTCCCAATGGAACCGACAGAAATTCTAATTTTGTTTATTCAGCAAATTGAAATATTCTACGATTCTGCCGAGGTTACAGGGCGTTACGGCATGTGTTCTGTCGCACATATCGGAAATATCCGTTTCTGAAAGAGAGGCGTCCAGTGTATTCCCGCGCAGTCCTTTCCCTTTTTTTTTCATTTCGGAACACTCGATTGTTCCCGTCACGTTCGTTAAGGATTCTGTACGTTACGAGTGCCGGGTGTAAGGGCGTGACTTGTTTTTTATATTCGCCACACGAACATATAATATATGATTTGAAATGCTGCGCCAGTGTGTTCAGCGCTTATGATAATGTAATCGCTGTCATGTATAATTTATAATTCGTATCCTTTAAACCCTTGCTTTTCGCGGAACAAATAAAATAACGCTTTAGATATACATACATACGTTCGCGTCGAGTATTAGCTCTTTCAATATTTTCCGTTGACACGGTGTGTCATTACTTTTATCGCGCGACGCAAAACTGATATCAACGGAAATAAATACTCAACGGTACGTTAACATCGTCTGCCTGGAATTTAAAGACCGACGGAGGAGGATTCGAATTTACGTGCTTTGATTTATAGCGCGTAATTGTGAGTCTCTTTGGTAAAAATGAAGTGGAAGTAAAGGTTAATGCGATATTATCAACGAACGATCGAGAGCATTCTCGGTGGTAGGTACAAGATTCGGATTGCACGAAAACTGGGAAGACAATTTGGGGCAATGGGTTGTGTACCTACGTATGTATGTACGTGCAGACGCAGATGGCACGGCGTGTTCGCTAGTCCCGGCATGCTAGAGAGACGACGTAATTAAGGCCGCCCTTTTCCAATGGAAAGGACTGCCATTAATTTTAATAAGATGCTCGCGGAACTGCGATAAGGCATTCGTTTTCTGCAGAAATCAATCTACGCTTTCTCGATTCTCTTATTTTAGAAATCCTAAACGACTTTGAGAACGATCCCCGGCGAGTCCGTCTCACCCCGAACCCGAGTTAAGTAAAACACCCGAAGTTAATTGCCACAATTACGTTACGCAGCGATCCCAACACGCGCTCGGAACTCGAACTTAATTCGAGACCGAATTTGCGATCGTTCAACGAACCAACGAATCGGTTAACGAGCACCTCTTCCCCGAACGCGTAACGAAGAAGAAAAAAAAAAATTGGAGCGATTAAGATATCCCGCCCTATCGCTCCCAATTAAACGCGACAATTTGACGTATGACGATTTTCGAAAGTGCATCTTTCCAGAAATCAACTACCAACGCGCTCTTTACCCATCCCCCATACCGATTAATTCTCCATCGCCATTGCCCAAACTCGCTTCGAGTAACGGAACACCATAAAAAAAGGGATTACTCTGGCCATTTAATTATCTTTAACGCATCGGCCACCGTGCAGCCACGGCGCGAGCGAGAAACCACCTATGCACGTTAACCACCAACGATGTTTAACCTACGCCACCGTCGTCACCGCGCAAGATTCATAATACCTACGTACGGAGCACACGCAGAGGGTACGGGGGGATAGGGGTGGAAACGGGGGGGGGGGAGGGGGAAGGAATGGCGACGCAGGGGGGTGCGCGATAAACCGTGACGAAATACGGCGTTTCGTAAGGGCGGGCACCGCGCGGGATGCAGATAAAGTTAATGGGATTTTATCGGGACGCGTTGCAATCTTAGGTTGCTGACCACGCTGGACGTGGCACGAGGTTGGTACGAGTACACCTCGTACCCACGGATCGGACTTTCCTCGGCCGGTAAGGGGATGACCGAGGTCGAGGGATGGGAAGGAGAGAGCGAGTGGATGCGCTCTCCTCGTACCACTCTCCTCCTTCCTCTTTGCCCAGACTCAATTAATAAAAGGTCCCCCCCCTCTCTCCCTCTTCCTCGGTCGCATGCCCACCAAGGGTACGCGCGCGCGCGCGCCCTCGGAATGGCCGACGGCGAACAACGCGTCCGGCAGACAGCATCGCCAACCAACACCAACGGGCCGATTCCCGTCGACCAACGTCGTACCGTTACCCCCCAAAAGGGCCGTCGCCGTCACTAACACCAGCTTTATAACAGCTACGCTCTCGCTCTCCCACGGGCAATGCGATCGACTGGGACACCACCAGCTAACGCTATCGCCGTCGAAGTACCACTACCAGTAGGAGTACCGGGTACCATCAACCCTCGAGCTCTTCCAAGGGCAAAAGCTGGGGAGTTGGGGTAATTGATAGGAGCGCAAGGAGACGCGGATTGTTTACCCGGGGAAGGATTGACCGCTACGCGAAGGCACTCAGCTCCCATCGTTCAGTTCGTTTCGTTCACGTGATTCGTTCGTCCCCGTCTCGTTCCCGGACGGCGCGGCGTCCCGCGGTCCTTCGGTTTTCGGGGGCTCGTATTGCCCAGTGACGCCCAGTCACTGACGAGTCCGAGGGTTCGCGGTAATTAATGCTGCTAATACACCTCGGATCTCTCGTCCATTTCGCCACTCGTTCAGTCGGTACGAAAGCGTGTATGCGCCTGCGTATGTAATTTCGCGAGGGAGAGAGTTCGTTGCGTCGAACGCACGTTCGTTTACTTGTATTTGATCGATTGGATCGTCGTCGATACGTAGCCGCGATGGGTGTTGACTCTTCGGTTCGTGATTAATTTTTCTTCTTCTTCGCGGTGTATCGTTGGTGTGCAAGAATAGTGAGAGTAATTTGAAAGAATAGATTTTCTTGGCATGGCATTTGAATGATTCTTGGTTCCTTTATTTTGACGTAAGGGAAGAACGACGTAACCGCGACTACTGGCCGTCATTTTTGAAAGTACCAATATGTCGTTCGTGTATATCAAAATTTGCCGAGTTTGCTATACATTTTCATAGTAACCTCGAAAATGGCAATTTTTAAGTTGTGTCGCGCTAATTCGTAAAAAATATTTTTTAAATCGTATTCAAGTGTTATCATCACGCCATAAGCTGTTTAACAGCCTATGCACACAAGGTAATTTCACCAGCGTTCTGTATGAACGTAGGTATGTTCGTAACAATGTAAATGGTCTACCATTGGTTTTCAAGAAGTTCTCTATTGATAGTAACTTATTACAACAGTTGTAATCGATACGTACATATGCAGTAAAGGGTTAAAAGGTAATGTCCGCAAAACACACTTTCGGGACTGATTTCCTTTCGCGAGGAAACTCGACTCCGACATTTATAACGAGATCTTGCATTTCCGTAGAGTCCTCACGATCCTGTCCCCCGCAATCGTTAAGAAGCGATTCAACGCAATTACGTTTAGACGCCTTTCCAATTAGACGCGGTGAAAAACAATTTAATATTAACGATCTCACGATTAGCTTTCCGATAGAGGAGGCGCGCACCGCGATTCATTGTAAATTATCAAAGCGCAAATAAATTATTTAAACCGCGTCTCATTTACTACTACACCACAATTATAAACATAGTCCGTATCGTTGAATATCGCGATAGTTTATTAACGAACCAACTATCTGCGTGTTCGTAAACTACCAACGGTGGGAGGTTCGCGCTCTCGTGCTTCGTTACAACGTGCCATCGATTCGCTACAAACGATCACGGCTTCGATTCATAATCGATGGGCGCGAACGTGTGCTGTATGGCCGCGGTTACGCGCAAATTAAACTTACTATCAATAACCGGCTATCCCGTACTAATATATTTGGCGTCTATCATACATTTTTAGGTAGTGAAAAAATAAAATATAAAAAACAATTATAGTCTATGTTTTTAGTTGTCACTCAACTTGCGCTTGCAAATTCAAACGAGTGCATTATAAAAAAAAAAAAAAAAAAAAACTGCGCTGTACGTGCTACGTCGCCTGCGTGTCAATATGCGCCCGGCCTTGTTGTCGCTTGGTGGATGGAAATAGAGGGGTGAAACATATTATAGGTGGCACGGTAACAGGATATACAATGAGCAGGTGGTCGAACATCTCCCGTTCGCATTCCAACGGGAATTCAACGAAACATCCAATGAAAATAATATCACCGGGTGCCTCGCTTATTAAACAATGTAGAATAGTTTAGTTATTGACAGTAGGATCAAAAGACACGTTTTCCACGCTTTGTCGGAACAACGAAGAGCATAATTAAGAGTTTTTAAGCGTCGCTTAATGACGCCTAGGACCGGTCGAATTTTCGCGAGTCCGAAGATTTACGAGCGCGACTCGTGCGGTCAGATAGCTCGTCCGCTTGTAAACCGCCTAAGCGTCCGTGTGTATTTGTAAACCGACAGCCCCACGCGTCCCATTGACAAAAACATATTTGTAGGACGGCAGCACGCCACGATTATCCATCGGGGGTGCCGCGGTGCGGCGTAAACCCGCGGAGTCTGGACAATCGATTATTAATCGATTTCACTCGCGAACTGTACGTTACGCTCTGCCCCGCCTTTAACGACGCGCGCAAAGTATTCATTTTTCTGTCATGGACAGCCGATTGAAATTAAATCGACCGGACCTGTCGACAAACGGAACATCGTTTTACGGACAGCCCTCAATTGTGCGAAACGTACCGAGGCTCAATGTATTTTTATTCTTTCAAAACTACGCGTCTTTGCGTTTGACGCTACGGCGACGGAAATACAAGGGCGTCGTAGAAATTCTCGATTAGTCGTCAACGGTTCTAAAGCCGGTACGTTAATCATTCGGCTCTTGCGACGTCTGTTGTGTGTGTGTATTTAAATCGTATCGCAAAGATAAAGTGATGACGAGCATATTATATTTAATAAACATATTTCAATAGTAAAGAAAGAATACAGAAACCACTTTCGGTTTCGCTCTTTAAAAACTGGTTACCTTGTTTTCACGGATAAAACATTTGACCGACGATATTTTTCCATCGACACGATTTCACCGACACTGACTTGAAAATATTGTATGATATCTGTCATTTCAATCGGTGAATCAATACTGTCGGTCAAAGTTAGTGTCGGTGAAATCGTGTCGATGAAAATATTGTCGACGAAGATAGCGTAACCTTTAAAAACATCCCCACAAAATGAAGGAACATACATTTTACTTTTCACTCGAACTTCAATTTAAATGTCAAATGACAACTACTTTTCCGCCTGTCGAGTATACTCGTCTTAACACAAATTCGCGTACTTGCAACATGACCCGCGACAACAACCAGTCTCTCGATACAACCGTTTCTTCGCGACGACTATACTCGTCAATAACAGCCAACTGGTTAATAAACCAGGCCGCGATACGTATCCCATCGTCAATGCGGTTTACCGTAGTTTGGCAGCGGTATACCTTCGACCCGTTTGCGAGTCACTCGTTCCCCCATCAGCGTGGCCCTTCAGTTGGCTCTCCGCGGAAGAGAAAAGAGGGTGGAAGGGTGGGGGAGCGGGGAAGAAAGCAAGGTGAGGGGGGAGTTACCCTCACCTTAAACTTCTCCGCAGACATCAAACGCCCACGCGGGATTACGGTGCTCCGCGTGTGGCTCGCCCTTTGCATGCACATGTCACTTCGTACATATGAACTATGAATGCGGGCACACGCTGCGTTTGCCCTCTGTTTCTCCGTGCCTCGTTGTTTACGTCTCGCGCAGCCGTTTCTACGTACGCTCTCTCTCTCTTCGTTCCTCGTGCGTGTATTCTTCCACGGGGGGTCCTCGTCTCGCGCCATGGAGAACGACGCCGCGACGCGCCGCTCCTCTACGGGACGGGGAGCAGAAGAGAGGACAGAAGATATGTTTTTTTTTTTTCGAACTACGGGAAGTCAGCGATACGGGTTTCGTGAGAGATAACATCGCTCGTGTGGCGGGTAAAGCTGGAAATACGCTATCACGGTGTTTCACGTTATGGGAAAAATGTTAGAGCGCGCACTTTTTTTTTGTATTTAGATGTGCATACGTACACCCAACACTTAAAAAAAAAATTAATTTGAAGTTGCGCGGTTCAGAAAAGTCTTCCTTTTATGACAAATTTATTTGATCTAACATGATTTCAGTCATTCTCTTACAACTATGTAATGCAAGTATAACGTAAAAATGTAAAATAAATTCACGCTTTTACCACAGTTCATAATTGAAGCAGAACTGCACACTGCTATGTAGTACCTAGTTACCGAGGAATCCCAGTAATCTTTTCTTACACATGTTCTTTTCCGCGAATTTCTGAGGAACGTATCTACCGTGTAAAAAAGAATTGGGTGTATCCGAACCCCACTAACGCCACGTCTACACCAATCACGGATACCGTGATAACGCACGAGCTCACGTGACGCGACGATAGTGTGTTTCCAGCTTAAGGGGGTGGGACGCGCACCGTACGTTGTTTCACGCAGAAAGGATTCTCGCCGGGAATTATTTTCCCCGTGGTAAATCAGGACACCGAGAGAGCGACGGCGGTTTAGAAGTTTTGGGCGGCTGGCGATAATTCGGGGACGGAGTAACCCTCCGGGCCCTCGGACGAATCTGCACCGACCGGGATTAGGCACGTCCCGTCTAACATGCCGGAACGACCCGAGTTTGGGAGAAACTTCGTTTCGTCGGCTGTATCATAATTCACGAGTCGAAAGTAAGCGACGCGTCTCGTTTTCGATATACACGGCGTACGTTATTTCCAAGCTCGGGAGAGAGTAAAATGAGCGAAGATTGAAAATTACGATTTGTCCGAATAAAACGCGTAAATCGCTATCGCCCGACGCGAAAGAACTTGAGCGTAAAGCCGTTAAACGATGGGTAACGTAACACGCGTCAGCGTATGTTCTACGTTCTGCCACAATTCTGTATAACGTCACACGCCAGTACACGCATTCGTCATCGGGTTTAATATTCCTCAACAGTGACGGATGCGTCGCTATTTATATCGGCAACGTTTCATAGAACTCCGTTCTTCTGGTGTTTTTTTTTTTTAGTTTCCCGTCAACGTTCGACGCGAGTGATCAGGGGTCACACCGATTATGGATTACGCCAAATAACACTTTCGGAGTCGATGCGCTATTTGAAACCGGCAAAGTGGCGTGATTCCGGTGAACGATCGATTCTGTCTGCATTCTTTATCATCGGGGTCTCTGTACCTCAGGCCGGACAATTGCTATTTTTGACACGTACATACATTACGGCTTATCGACGACAGTAGGTACGTAGCCACGAGAGCGAAGAGAGTAATCGCACCCACTCGTACATTGCACTTATTTCACAACAGAAGAAAACTGTCATCGGCACGCGATGCGAGTTTGACGCACATACATCGAGGGTAAAATTCTAGCCTACCGTGCCTTTTTATTCTCCCGCACAGTCCGTTTCTAGATTTACGAGCATCGACGGCAGCTTGACGCCGAGCGCCAGACTCACTCCAGTTTACGATATCTTGATCGAGAGAATAGATAGAGTTCGGTGACCGGTAATCACGAACGTCGTTGAACCGCTCTTCCCGACCGCGGTTAATATAGACAGAAAAATTAATTTCGCGAATCTACCGCGAAGGATTGATTCAGAATATTGAACGTAATCGCGGTAGCGATCAAGTCGAGAATAGTTTCGACATTGAAGTCCCGGAAAAGTAACAAATCATGCGCATGATTTTTACGATACCGGTAGAGTTATCGAGTACATTGTCACTCGGGAGAAGAGAATTGATAATTCATAAGGTTAAGCTAGAAACGCATTATCGTCACGTCACGTGAGCTTGTGTGCTATCGCGGTACCTCACGTCGCAGGAAAAAAGTGTGGAGTGTGTATTTTTTAATGTATTTCATCCATTCACTACCGGGTACGAGACATTTCGTAGTCTGTGCTACAAGTAACACGTAAGTAATTAATTGCAATTAATTGCAATTGGTCATAGGAATTATCAGCTAGGAGATTCTAGTACCATGTCCGCAATTAAATATTATTAGATCTTGCAAAATTTCATGTTTCCATTTAAAATAATATCTAGACGCTCTAAATTTCCTTGGCAATGAACGAGTAAAATGTATCATAAACTACGCTAACACCACGACACGCCTACACAAAACACACACAGATCTACACTCATCCCAGACCCCGCGATAGCACCTGAGCTCACGTGACTCGACGATAGTGTCTTTCCAACTTCAGTCCCTCTTCGACAACGCAACCCTCCGCAGGAATCGACGAACCCCGGGAAGACGAAGAAACGAAGAAGGGAATAGGAGAAAGAAGAATAACGCGGGTTGGGCGCACCTACATTTTTCTTCTCCTTTTTCTTTTTTTTCCTATCCGTGCGAAGAGCGTATTATTCGAGCAGATCGAATCATGCCGGCTCCCTTAATGCATGACGCAGCTCCTAGGGGGGGGTGGTGCGCGCGCTGCACCTTGCACCCTGCACCCTGTACCCGGCAACCCTGCACACGTATTCGATTGGGTGCGCTGCGTCGCAACGCAATAATATCGCAACGATCCATCACACCTCTGCCGTCAATAAAACATCTGGCAGTTCTTGCCACCCTCGCGGCCGTTCTGTCTCTTTCCCTTACGCTTTCGCTTCCCTTCTTCGATCACTCCCACCCTCCGTCCAATCCACCCGCCCCACCCCCTTCTCCCAATCCCCAGCTTGGCTACTCGTGCCACGCATCTACATTCGTGGACAAAAAAAATCAGCTTCGTCGCCGGAGTCACGAGCTGACCTTTTTTTCTTCCCCCCCCCCCCCCCTCCCCATTCGTGGCGCTCACCGCAGGTATTAATGACCTCGAATGCCGTGAATCGAGACTCGCATGCGGATTTCGATTCGCGTCCATTCCCCGGTGGCACGTGCTCATTCTCGACACGAAGAAGCGCATTCGTTGAATGTCAAGCGCAGCCGCGATTTCTCGCGTAAACGATCGACCCGATCAAGGGGTGGGTTGTACTTTGCGAGAAAGATGATGGACCGATAAGCACGTTGAAGGGAACTCATTTTTTTTTAACTCGATCACGAATCTGTATTACGCGACGGACTCGCCACGGGAGATTCGCGATGAAAGAAATTTTCCAGGGATTAATTGTTTTTAAATTGAGTAAACAATGTAGTTAAAAATATTTGCTTTGAGTTGTCAAGCGCCAGAGAATCGATGACGAGTACCAATGGGGCTGGATTCCTCGCGAGTTCGAACAATTCGAATCCTGTTGCCGAAGAGTCCTTTATCCAATGAATAAAGACGTTTTCCTGACCATCCGTTTCGTTTATCGGCATTCCGCCCGAATGATTTCCCAAAACGCACCAAAGTTACGAGAAGTAGGATATTCGGTATTTATCGTACAACCAGCACAATAACGCTCATACTCCGATCCAGTAAACGAGGAGTAAAACAATGATAAGCCTGTACGTACTTTCAATAAATACGTACATATTCTACTTACGCCGCACGCTCGTAGGTTCCAGCGCGCATTGAAATTAATCTCGAGCACCCGTCAAAGTTGGGATGTTATCTTTACGACAATACGAATCACGAGTGTCTGCCACGCTTCCCGCAACTTTTCAGCTTCCGCGTCTTCCGTCCGATTCTGACGAAATTCCAATTCACCGTCTCTCGCGTGGTACGAGTAGTACCGGGCCGTAGGAATTCGCCGATGCGAATTGCGTGGGGATGGGTGATCGGTGGAACGTCTTCTGGCGAGACGACAGCCACCGTTGGAGGAAAGAGAAGGCCCCGGTCTATACGGTTAGGGATTGGATTCTTTCATTGAATTGCAAAGCAGCGTTCGTTCGGCAAGTTTAAAGCGGGAAATCGCGTCGGCGTGTTCCACGTTCACGGGGTCGTGTTAGCCGTCGCCTGGCGTCGGCGTCGCCGTCGACGTTACGACCGTCGACGGGTGGACCGACGCGCCGTTGGAAAAAGAATATCGTTTTCTCCTCGTGCTCCTCGACCCGGCTGTGATGGAGGTAGGGGGAAATTCAATCCGGAGTGCCAATTATCGCGGAGAATCGGATATCGCTTTGGAGAGACGAAGGAGGGAAGAGATGTACAGACGGGAGGAGAGGGGGGGGGGGGAGAGGGACGCGATGAAAAAGAGAGATCTGAAAATGGAAACATAACGTTCCGAATGCCACCAGGTCGGATCTACAACGGTAGGGTAATGAAGAATGGTACCGCGTATGCTCCGAGCAAATTACTCCGATCGATAGTGGACACGTATGCATGTGTGTACGTATGCGCGTAAATACGTTGCGAGGGATATTATTGAGTGAACGTTGGGTTGAAGCGAGTCACGGAGAGCACGGTCTTTTTTTTTTATAATAATGCGAAAACGATGTCATGATTTTTATTATAGTCCGAGGTAAAGTACAGGAGAGAAGAATTTGAATGAACGTCATACAAATTGCGTCTCGGCACCTCTTTCCGTCGTCACGTTGCAATCGGCTCTGCCTTTCTTGCCTATTTCCAAGTAGGCACTCGACGCTTGCGGTCATTTTCATTTGCGCCATTTACATATACTCACATTGATAGTTAGATCGCAGTTAGCTACGACGTAACGCTACGCATGCAGCGACCGCGTGCACTCCTCGAAATCTCAACCGTCCACATTCGTACAACGCATCTTTAAAGCAAACTCAACAATCCCACGTACAGTCAACCGCATAATTGTCCGCCCACCTACCGCACTCGGCGTATGTTAGGGTAAATAACAAAAAAACGCACGGAATGAAAGAGAGAGAAAGCTATGAAAGGGAAGACACTGAATTAAACTTTTATTAACGCAGGATAAGAACGCACTTGCAAAAATTCATAATTGCTACAGAATAGTGAAATACCGAACAAGACCCTATTATACGCCGAGTATGGTAGGCAGAAGGGCCACGTATGCCCTTCCGACCACTTAACCACTTAGGCCGACTGTACATTAACCACGTACCGCGCGCCGAAACCTTGAAAATCGAAACCCTGAATAAGGAAAAGCATCGGTCGACCATGAAACTCAACGATCACATTTCCGCCATCGTACATTGTCAACGCTGTCAGATACGATAGTCGGGATCAATTATCGCTAGTTATATCGCGTTACCTCGTCGGACACTGGACCGCGTCGTATCGATGTCGTCGTTTCGTCGGACAGCACGTGCGCCAGGGCCGAAGAAAAGAGAGACGTGGGACGCGGTTACGGAGACCGGAAGTACGCGTACGTATGCGCGTACCGGCGAAAAGCGTTTGCCTACAACAGTGAGTTGCCGCCGACCTTCGGTAACGATGCAATAACATTACCATTGAGGTTCAAAGCCAAACCGAGTGGATGGTATTCCGCGCGTACGAGAGCCCTGGAAGGTAGTCGCGTAGCGGCATGGGGTAGCTGGAACAACGACAGGGGCCGTAGAAAATAAAAGGGCGGCCGCAACGCACCGGCGGAAAGACCCGCGTAATAGCCCCTGTTACTTTGCCCCGCTACCTATCCGCCTCCACCCTGCGTCTCGTGCTTTCTCTGCCGCTTCTCTCCTCCCTCTCTGGCCCTTCGACTAACGATAGTCTTCGAGCCTCCTCCTGTGCCCGCTTTCGCGTTCTCATCGCGCATTCGCAATTCGCTTACCTTTCGCCCTTCGTTTATGCGTGTCCCGCGTTCGATCTACCCTCTTCTGTCACTCCACCCTCCCACCCTTCCCGCCCTCCTCTCGCAATCGCTTTTAACTCAACCCTGCCACTCTCTAACTTTCTCTCTCTTTCTCTCTTGACTTCCAAGGACTTCCGCGCGAGCGCCGTTCAATCGTCCGCCACCGTCGATTGAAAGCTCTTCCTTTTTCCGTCTAGAGAACAATTTCGCGGCGAGGCAAAGCAGGTGATCGTGCACGTACCCATCCTCTGCGCCGCGTTAATCGTTCTGCCCGTGGGCAGTTTTACGAGAAATCGATCTTTCCGCTTTCTCGAATCGTGGGTCGAACGAGTTCAAGTCTCGTCGTTCGGGTCGGTTTCGGTTTCATCGCTCGTCGGTCACGCTAATGCGGAATCATTTAGCGCGCTCACACGCAGGTACCATTTCAATTTCAGTCGCGAGCCGAAGCTTTGTCGAGTGGAACCCAACATTTCGAGAGCTCGGCGAAAGCCGAGTTGGGGTTTACATTCGCAACGGGCTCTACGTTTGTACGCGTTAACTCGAGAGGGGACGAGAATATTTTCGCCTGCCGAGATATTGTATTCCGTTTCGCGGAAGGTCGACGTATTTTTTATACTCCTGACAAACGGAATTAGAAAATGTTTCTCCGATGAGCGTGAAACGTAACGACGCGACGATGGCCCGCTTTGACGTTCCTCGCGAGGGTTTCGTCGTTTCGCGTTGCCTTTGTCGTCGTAACGGTGAGTTTTGATGAAAAAAAAAAAAAAAAAAAAAAAAATGGGATAGAAATCAATTGTATTTAACGACGCGGGAATAATGATTATATTGATTGTCTGCTTGTACGTTGATAGAATTCTATTTTCTTAAAATACGAAAACGGAATTGTTTTGTACCGTTGAATATTAAGAGAAAAAAAACCGTGAAAATAGGGACAACAATAAAATTGTAAACACCCACCGTTGTAACTCGTAACTCACGGATCTCCAGTCGATGTTAACACGTTGAACCACTGTCCCGTGAGAACGCGTGATTTTCAGCGTACGCTTGACCGCCGAGTTGTAATTAATCTCTGAATATAGAATAACGTAATTAGTTTCTGTTATTGACTTAAATTTTATGCGCCTGTTCTCCCTTATTTACATATCCATACGACCAGTATGGTGGATAGGCTGTCTTATGGGGTCCAGCGTAAACACTATAATCGCCGTCACGTGGGCATTTGACAACTCAAATCTAACGGCGTTCAATGCGATTAGGAACGTTGCGATAATATCGATACTTTTAAAGCATCCGATACTTTCCTTTCGATACAAGTACTCACGTACTGGTAGACATGAGACAAGACCTTGTGTCTTGATTTTTAGTATCGATACCACTGTTTCGATATTTTATTGACATCGATATTTCTATTCGATAAAAGTACCAAATAAATGTATCGATACTTCACTCCCTATATCACGTTCCTAAACGCGTTAACATTATTTCGCCCCGGGCAAACAAAAAAAAAGTATCCGCAAAATCGTTGTACATACGGTGTGCGCGAATGATATACTATTCGAAAAAAAAAAAAAAATGCCTTCCGTTCGTACCGGCAATGAGCGCGGAATTAATAACAAGGTGTGTACGAAATGGTCTGTTTTCGCACGGGGTATTTCTACACCGAGACGTATCATTAAAGATTATTTGAAATTCGTTGCGTGCCGAGCGAATTTCGTCCATCGAAGCACAATGAAAACGTGGCGAAAGACGGGGGATAGTAGCTGTCTATCGACGGGGTTAATACGATGAATCAGTTCCGCGAAACAGGTACGTTTTATCCGCAACTGCAATCTTACACGCGTGCGTGTAATTGTTTCTTCGATATGTATACGCCGGCGCACGATCGTGTAATAATAGCGCTAAGCGTTACTTAGAATTCCTCGTACGCTTCGATGAATCGCAAAAGCTATTCGGGATACCTTTTAAGTGTATTCCAGAAATCTTTTATTCGAGCTCGCAACGGCCGTGCTAGAAAATTCAAATAGTCGCGTAAGACGGTACATACAGTTGGATCTCGTCGTCGTTACACCGGCGACTCGACACGGCAGTTTATTTAGTTATCGATTGTCGAGAGCAAGGAGAGATTTCTAATTTCGAGCAACGAGTCGTCATCGAGACGATAAGTCTCGCTGTTTATCGGTTTATGGAGCTCTCGAAATTTTTGCAGACGAGCCTCGGCAACGTCCTATGGATTTAATTCTATCCCTTTTAACGGGAGATTTAATAAACACCCCTCCACGCGTATCGTGTTCCCTTTCAATATAACTGCACCCCTCGATCCCGTTCTTTCACGGTACGGTTTCGAGGGGTTCTTTTAGCGTCGGAGTCTCTCTTTCTTTTTTTTTCTTTTTTTTTTTGTGGCAATCTTTATGGCGCACGAGAGACCGAGCCATAGGGAGATAGAAGATTCTTCGTGGAGGATGGACCATGAAAACGTTACGATTCACTTCCCATTGGGCAATTACGTCATTAAAATGATCTCCGGGGAGCGTGATGGACGGCCGACGAATGCCGCGCATCATTTTTCGTCTACGCGCGGAATTCCCCGTGAAATTGATGATGTACAGTGAGGTTGGTTCGTCGAAGATTCGTCAACTCCTATTCACGGTGAATTAAATTGATTCACCGCGGGAGGGAACGTTCGGCGATTTAAAGTGGCGCGTACATGTGTTAAAAAATTGCGACGAACCCGTTCAATTTTTGTCGAATACGCGACAATTAATTAACGGAAGGAACGGTGGCTTTTATCGAAGCGAAACCGAAGGCGCCGGTTATAATAAATATTATTCGTTTACCTGGCACACCTTTTCCGTTCCTCGACTCGATTGGCGTGTAATGGCCAATAACAATAAAAGTAAACATCTTTTCGCGGAGGGGAAGCGACACAGATCCGGCTTTTTCGGTAGCACTTTGAAAAGCGGATCGCGCCGAGTCTGTCACGGGTTTTTCGTGCGGAAATGAAAAACGAGGGAGGTGATCGAATTGATGGACGTGCACGTACCACGGAAAATCGGAGCCCACCCGAACGATTCGTACGAACATACTAACGAACTGACGGCCGATAGATCGTCAATGTCATTTGCACGGTCGTCGGGTAATAATTTCATTATCATTACCACCCGTCGTACTGCGTACCCACGTTCTCGGATCTTTGGCCAATTTTCACTCTTGAGAATCTCTAACGCCAGTCTTTAATGGTTTGTTATTAGACCAAATGTTTATGTAAAATGGATTATTTTATATGTGTACTTATTGCATTTTTTACACAAAATTCGTTTAAAGTCAGTATAAAGATAATGCATTTTACATAAACATCCGGAGTCCAGTTAACCCTACTGTCAACAACCGGATACCCACCACATTATTTTCACTGATTTATGTATATATTATTGAATTTCCTATTAAATGTGAACGATATAGATGTTTGTAAATCTATCCGAGGCATGTTGGTTTTATTTACTATAATACATATATTGTTGTAGACGATTTTGACAATCTTGTATAAAATCGAAATGGATATCCGGGTACCCTGGTACGCGGTTGTTGACAGTAGGGTTAAAATTCTCGCACAACGCCTGCCTCATTGTTCCCGCCAATTCAATTGCGCGCGGTCTTCGTCTCCTGTTCTAACGCGTAAAAAGAACACGGCTGTAGCAGACCACGAATTCTTGGTGCGACGCTAAACTGGCATTCGATATTAGAAGAAGGTATAACAAACGAGACGGTCGGTTCAATAATTTAATCGTATACACGTGACACAGAAATATTAATTTTCTGATAACATCGGTGATGTAGTCGAAGCCCCTTGTTGCGTTATAAGTGGAGAAGCAAGACATTAAATATAGAAAGAATAGTCGAATATTCCTATTAAAATAAAGATACCCGATGTCAAAGGGTCCAACGGTAATATATTAACGAGAAAGAAACTTTGTGATGTTACGTTGGGAGACGAGGGAATATTTATGACCAATTATGAAACGTCGAAAATAGAAAACAGAAAATTAAAAGACACTAGATCAACCGCAACCAGTAGAACGGGACATTAATCTTCAGATAAAAAGACTGGTAATAATCGTTCCTCTCGAGTTGATTTCTTTTTAAATCAATTACCCGCTCATATTTGTCGGGCGAATAACAATTTCGCGGAGGACGTTAAATTTTTCATTATGGGCGTCAAGCTGCGAGTACCTTGCCAGTCGTAATAATTCGATGCGTGCTCCATTTTCACGTCGAAGGGCGATAAAGAGCGATGGCCGTTGAATTCTGGCGCGAAATTAATGCTGTCATTAGGTTTGATTAAAGTTTTTACGAGGTGTCAAGCGTCGGCATCGTATCTCGGGATTAAACGCTCCGTTAAAGCCGGTTCACGCTCGCTGAACCTGATTTATGCAACTATAGAACAACGTGTAACCAACGATTTTAATATTTATCGTTTTACTAACTGCGCAATTACATTTGATTCTATATCCCCCGATCAATTTGTTTCGCTATTTATACACCGCGGCCACTCCCTACCGTGAAGCGCGTAAATAACAGTGAATATTTTGGTCATTCGATTACACATGGCAGAAATTTTTATTACCATTCGCAATTTCGCGTAGCTCCAATTCGACGGTGACAATTTGCAACGGTATTCGCGCCCTTCGTACCTTCGCACGCTCGTCACTCTATTCAAAGATTTAACCGATCCTACCGTTCGATCGCTACGCTGCTCGGTACGCGTTAAACATTAAAGCGTGTAAAAGTCAAGCTATCCACCGCGAAAGGAATTCGCGCGCGAATAAAGAAACTTCGCTCTGTCTTACTCTAATGAACAACAACGTTAATTCACCAACCGCACGCGGGTGACCGTTCATACCATCGTAACACTTTATTATGACTCAAACATTTTCCCTTCGGTCATCGATATTTACACTCGCGATACGCGGGGCTGCGAGTACCGTTCCCCCGCGCCATTACTCTCAGCGATTATGCAATAACTGCACCGAGCTCGCCACAGGCGATAATAGATCACGGCGGAGGGCTCGCGTACGGTCTGCCGAGGAAACCGCCAGCGGTACCTCCTGAATTTGCAAATTTACGGGGGAAAGAGGGGAATGGAGGGGGAGGAGGGGAGCAGCGGCGGTGGATTTTATTGCGCCGGGACTTTTGCCGAATTCGCAGGAGCGGCTCCCCCCCCCCCTTCCTCCCGCCCATTCAACCCTCCCGCCCTGTCTCCGTGGCACGAAGCGGTATCCATCGCGGTCGTGGTCCGCGGGAGTACACGCGGGAGGGAGGAGTAGGAAGCAGCCGGTTCTCGGGGCCGGAGAACGAAACTCGGCAACGCCAGATGTACCGCAGGCGGTGGTTAAGGATTTCAGTGGTAACAGAAGCAGAAACATCGGATAGAAGCGACGCGCGGTAGGATCGGTACGCTTGGCTCGTCCCCCCGTTCACCTTTCCCCTCCGACGGCAGTTTCGGCCCTGTTTCGCTGTCGCTACTTCTGGGGTCCAGCTAACTCCTTCTGCCCTCCCCCCCCCCCCTACCCCTCCATACCCGCCGCCAATCTCATGGTCTCTCATTCCGTATATCGCTCTTTACTCTACCTATCGCCTTCTGTGACCTATCCACCCCCCCCCCCTCTCATCCTTCTGGCCTTCTCTTTATAGTTTACGCCACAAAGGAAGTCGGCCCTACGAACTTTGTCGGATTCCCACGGAAGAGACACGCCGGTACAGCGGCGTGGCACTGTAAACAGACGCGGTTAGAGATCCAAATAGGCGTCACTTGTATGAAGTTGGATGGGCGGTGGTGTAGCTACGTCGCTTCTCGTATATAATGGAGTGGGTGGTTTAACTCAAACAGCTATGGCACCCGGCGTGCCCGCGAGCACGGCGGTCTGAAATTGTACGCGCGTCTACGACGAGGAAGGAAGCGAGGAAGGAAGGAAGGAAGGAAGGAGAGTTGGGGGGGGGAGGGGCGACGAAGGGGGTGGTGGGAGGGAGAAGCCGGAGGTAGAGCCGGAGAACTGGAGAAGCGAGATGAACGGAGGTCGCGAGTTCCGGTCCGTCGAGGGTGGAGGGAAAAGGGGGGCTTTTTGCGAGTCCTCTCTCCCTCCCCCCCCCCCCCCCCCACCCGTGCCCTAGGATAAGGCGAACGACCGAATAAATTCACCGGCTGGCATAACGACGCCGGTCCTCCAGACCTCGTAATTTCTTCCGTCGAGTGGAGTTTCGCGATGGACGCCGCGCCGGTAACGTAACAATCCGGTAAGAAGAGGCGGACGACGATGCAAAGAGCGCGTCGAGCTGGCGGGGGTTGGGGGGGGGGGAGAAACCGTCGGGCGGGGTGGGGGGGGGGGGTGGAGGCGAAGTAATTTTCGAGGACGAAATCACCGCCGCGGATCAAACGCACTCGAGTCGGACGGGCATCGATTTTTCGCTCTCGTTACGAATGCGGTAATTGATAATTCCGTGGAAAACGTACGGTTTAGAGGAGCGCGGCGCGGCCTCTCGGAAGCGAGGTACAATATCTTTCGCGGCGTTATAACGAGTGTTCGCGTTAACGAGGAAAGATGAAGATGGAATACGAAAAGTTGCAAATTACGGTGACTAATTGTTACTGGCACAGGAGCGTGCACGGTTTTCATTATGTTTTATATCGCTGAAAGGGGGTGAGCGGTGTTTTGACAACCGTATAATGGACGATTTATTATTTGTCGGTCGTACGAGGAATTAGCGTGCGCTGCAAATTTGCCCGGCGGCAGGGTTTTTTTTTTAAATATCTTTATGCATCCCTACTACTTCGGTTACGCCGGAGATGAGAGAATCCTTCATTTCCAGATGGAAATGTACGCTCGGTTCGGCGGGAAATATCGAACGACGAATCTAGGCGAAACATTTGCGTGGACACCTTACGAAGAGATATTTACGAAGAATATGCTGATGTAATTCCTGCTCTATATTTGTTCAAAACTTACTTTTTTTACAAACTACTGGTATCCTGCTGCTTAAAGTACAGGATTACGGATAAGTTATGTATAACGGTCGTGAATATGTAACGTATGTAGATCACTCGATCTGCATAATAGCACCCTCATTCCTTTTTCCACCTTCTCACCTTCACGGGTTTTTACGCATCCACCTTGCCAATGTTTTTCTCATTCGAAGTACGCCTCAGCGTTAGAACTGTGCTGAAATATAATGTACCGTGGCCCTTGTAGGGTTTGGCCCCTGAGATTTGTTATCGATGATCATTAATCTCGGACGGGTCGCCACCCGGCGATTGGGGTACATTGGGATACACTGGACCTCTGACCGAACTCACGGCTCTTTATATCTTTCGAGGTAAAGTGAGTTTTCAAAACACTGTCAAATGGAAACTAATGGACCGACTAAATGAAGAATAACGCCGATCATCATTTTTCAATCGACAAACGTACAAAGTCAAACACGTGACCGGACAAATTTGGTATACCTATAAAGACAAATATATTTTACGTTATTATTACTGGTTGATCAAACATTATAATCGCCTTCATTTTAGAAATGGCCACGTAACCGAACAGTGACATTAGCGGTATAGCAAATAGATACAGTGTAACACAGGGTGTCCCGTAAATGATAGTATGACGATATCAGTGTTAGGTCAAATGGATATGACGTTACATGGTTAAATAGGACTCTTCAAAACTGCTGATTCAATAATTTAAGAAGAGCGATCCAAGTCAGTCGATCAACAGCCATAAACATTGATAGCTTTACCTAAAAGCTCTTCAACGTTCCGCGAGATCCAACAATTTCAAAGAGCAAACCTTTCGGGCGATTTATTGTCCAAACAACGGACGCGCGGCGGACTTCTCATGGGCGATGGTCATTGGTCGGATGGTACCTGTTAGACGTTGTTCCCCGGTGCTCGTTAGTTGTCGGCCTTTGTCAAAGAGACGGACGAAGACGCTAATTACAGAGGTGGCTACTTCCTGACTACATCTGCCCTTCCGTCATACAACGGAGAGCAGTTCGAAGGTTGGGGACGTTGGGTGGTCAGGTGATCACACCGCAAAGCGGCGGTCCACATTAGCGGGCCGGATGTTGAACTTGAAACGACTGAGACTGGCTTACCCCGACTCGCGCTACGTTTCGGCTAACTTTCAAACGCGCTGCAGAGCTGTACGAAGATTTCATTCGTATCGTCTACCTTTTTTTTTTTCACCAAACGCTACTCCATTCTTCTCCCGGAGAATACCGAAATGTTCTATGAATATCGTAATACCGGTGTCTACGAAAGGTAAAAAATTTCGCGTGCCGTTTTTGAAAATTTAAAGAACCCTTTTATCAACTTTACAGCAGTTTATTTTTTTTTCAGCTGCGTCGGCAAGAGTAACGATAACCAAGGATATTCGATCCCTTTGTGGTACCGCGTAAAAAAAAGAACATATCTGCACGTCATACGAGTTCGTTGAGAATACAAAATCTGTACAACGATGCCCGCCCGGTAAACTCGGGAATGTAGATAGATGGATATTTGTTGCGAATATTTATCAGGATGCTTGCCGTTGAAAAGTCCGATCGTTTCGCTCGCAGTAAAGATTGCGCAAGCCCGTAAAGCTGTAAAACATAAGATATATAACGATTTACGTCAAACTTCGCACGCGAGTTTTATAATTGCAACTTGTAAATGGCACGCGAGAACAAAAGATCGTCGCAAAACTGTCGAGCATCTTCAGCCGATCTTATCGTTCTTATTGATCTTAACGATCGAACGCACCGATCGTTCCTTTAGATTTTCAGCGATCGCGATACCTCACCCCCCCAAACGTTATCGTTCGTTTACAAATTCAATCTAAACGCGAGAACGACTGAAATATCAATAATCGTCCTCGAAAAATGAGGCGGAGTTCCGCCATTCACGTGAAACTGGTTTAGCATTTGTTTACGACCCTTATCGCATAATGCGGTACCATATTATGCGAATATATGTGTACTACCCAAGGGTTATAACTACCGCAATGGACTTACAACGGCAGTTTGCGGGAACCGGATAACAAGCGAAGCAGGAAATTTCGTTAGACAGAGAGAATCTTTGGAAAGAGAACGTATGTATGTTTTTGAAGCGCTCGAAGAGCCAGGATAACGACAGGGTATACATACATATCGCAGACGTACTATTCCAATGCATTTTATATAGAATCGAACACATATTTTTGCACGGTTGCGCGTCAATAGGCAGGTATGTTTGAAAGATGAAACCCGTGGCGATAGGAAAGTGTGTCTGGGACATGAAATCAATGTTATTTCCGCCTTTGCGCGCGCGGCGCTGTTCCGTTCGCAAAAAAAAAAAACAAAAAAAAGAAAAGAAATTGGCAGTGGACGATCAGTTTTCATCCAATTATCTGATTAACGCTGTCGGACTGCCAATTTAAGGGAATTAAGGTTGCGTAGCAGAAATTGCATCGTGAAAATCTGCTCGTACCTTTTATACGCTGAATTTACGCCGAGCGTATGTTCCGTTATGCTTCACAGATAAACTGCACGTAACGGGAACCAAGTATGATATTATTTCATGTCTAGATTACGTTAAAAGCTTTTATGGGTTTGTAATAATTCATGGCGCGAGTTGTTAAAGCAATCTAAATGCTCGAACTGCTTGTTTTAAACGAGCATTGAAATTTCATACCATCGTTATCTAATGGACTCTTGTAATTATTGAAATATTCAATTTCCTCGTTACAACGGGAGAGAAGTTCGCGATGTACATCGATATCGCGAATACTTACGGCGAAATGAAATATTTCTTATATAAAACTAGCAGATAATTTTTACATCGGAATTCTTAATTAGTCGTAAAGCGCTGCGATTGTTTTACTCGAAAATAAGAAATTCCTGGCTGAGAAAACAATCTTCAGAAGTTTGGTGTACGTGGCTTCTTCGAATTGAACGTAATTAGCGAGATATTATTTCAGCTATGTATCGGGTTTCTTTGCGTTCTCTTCGTTTCTCACCGAACAGAGGCGTCGCGTCGGTTGCGTCGAGTATGATTACTTCGAAGTATTCGCTACTTCAAACAACTTCTGGAAGCGCAGGGAAACTTTTTATTTTTATTTCGCGATCCGACAGTGCTCTTGAGAATGTGCCTTCCGTGCATTGATTAATAGTAAACTCTGAGCAATTTTGCGTAAAAATATCGCAAACGTATCAAGACGGAAGCGATTGTTTATAAAATGCAAAATTAAAGAAATATTATTTCTTTTGGGTCTTCGAATTCGAAGAGTAGAATGGTAAAATTTGTATAGTTAGTACAGTGCATCGTGTACCAATAGCGCCACCTTGAAATTTCCATCTCTGTCATCCTGGCGTTAATGTAAATAAAAACGCTTTTACTGTTTTATTCCAAACGTCAAAAAATGGGATCCCAACAAAGTTATGCTTACAACTTATTTTGTTTTAATTATACGATTGTACTATGCATAGCATATTACTTATATAATCAATACATTTCGTCAATGTTGTAAGTTTGTCAATTGTGGCTTGGTACCTTTCATTCGTGGTCCGTATACAAGATACAGTTCATATGGCTTTAGCAACAAAGAAATTTGCATGAAAGAAATATAAAAGCGTCATGATGCGGGTGCTCGCAATAGCACGTTTAATTCTTATAGTTTATGATCGTTACGTAAGGTAGCATCGCGCGTAGGGAAAATCACGGCGAAGAACATGAATATTTTCTGCTCGGTAAATCAAGGGTAGAAGCTCATAGAATGACCCAACGAGATCAGAAGATACTTGTCTCCCTTCCCAGCAGGACGCTACCAAGAATTATATTGCTTCTTTCTTCATATTTCTTTCGCCCTCTTTTAAGACTTCAACATAGGAGCAGATGTACGTTTTGAAAATGAAGGGGAAGGAGAAATCTTGAGAATTTATAAGGCGAGCGCGTCATTTAGTTTGAATGCCTGTTTCAAAAAATTTCGAAACTTCCTTTGTCCATTATTTAGTATCTCAATCGTCCCTATTGTACGCGCCGTAACATCCCATTCAACCGTGTAAACGTTGAAGTTCAACGTGCAGGAAACGCGCAGATTTTACCGGATTAAAATTACGCGAAACAATATTTACGTTATAAATATTATACGTATTCCAAATTGTTGCTTTTGTTTTATTTTTATTTGGCATTTGTGACACGTACCAATTTATATTTAAAATTCCCCTAACGAAATGCGGTATACAAGCGCCCAATTTTTAACAGTCGAAAAGTTGTTTACGGAAATAAATCGATATTCATGTTACGGTACCGCAAATTTGTCACGTCGTTAAACGTACGCGTGATAAACTATACATATAAGACGCGACTTTAATTGGATTGAGATTGCAACGAGGAAGATCAAGATTGCCACCGAAAATCGATCAGTTATTCGAGCTCTCGCCAAAGGGAATCAAAAAGCTGTATGACCGAAAATAGCCTCGGTACGCGATGTTAGGAAAATCGGTACATACGTATCCGTCTCACTTGTATTACACATTCCCTCTGCGCGGACTAGATTTTAAAAAAAGCTTCTCTGATATGAAGTGGCACCAGGGAATCTTTATTTATGAAGTCAAGTAGCATACACGACACTTTATCGAATCGGTCCTGTCCTTTTACGAGGATATAGCGAATCTGACGACTATCGGGATAGGAATGTCTTCGAGACGGATAAGTTTCTGAGATTGCGGCAAGGTACATACCGGTAAATCAAAAGTGATAATAAATACAAGACGGCGGCGAAGATTACTCGAGAAAGGAGAAAAATCCTCTCGTGTCGTGGATACCATTGGGAGTGAAATCTTTTCAATGAAATTCAACGGATCATTAAACACATACATACATATACTACGGATACATACTAATTAAACCGTTCACGCGAAAGTTTTGTTCATTTGCCCATGGTTAATTATGACGTTCCGCATAAAAGCGTTCCACGCGTGTAAAAATGTTCGCATGCGCCAACACGTATGATTCGATCCAAGCTTAAAGATTAATAATCGGAGTGCGACAAAAGGGTGTTTGAGATAATATTATCTGCCAGCTGTACACGCAACGGCGAAATCGCGTGCCCCGACGATGGTTAGGAAGTCAGAGTTTCGAAGTACGTGCTCGGCATTGGAATGAAAATGATTGAGTTTGATCGAAAATTGTCGAACAACACGTATAAGTAAATCGCTTGCCCATCGGCGAGAAGATTTATCGTGAACAATTCTTTTCGCCGAGCGTTGCCGTGGCGCGCGCTACTGCACCGCAGAGGGAGAGAACAAGTTCTCGAAAGAGTAAAAGTTGTGGACGGGAACGTGATTTCGTGGTTCCAATGGGAACCGACATGGTACATACGTACCGAAGGCGAGATAGAAGCGCACCGGGTAAAGTATAAGAAGCGTAGAACGGTGGGATTCCAGATACGCTCGTACATCGAACGTATCGACAAATTCCGTCGGTCGTGTGACCAGAACCAATATCCATCCGTAGCAAATGATTTATCGTGTTATCGGAATCCACGGTTCTCCACGACGTACCATCGGACCTGCCTCGCGCGTACAGCTACTCCATATTTTATTCTTAAATGATACCCCCGACACCCGAAACAATTATACAAAACATAGTATCGCGATTTTATTTGATTCTTCTGTTTCACGAAAGCGTGGGTATAAAAATGTTTCGCGAGACGATTACGAATCAGGCGATTTTTAAATATTTCGACTATTGTGGCAATGGATCCTCGACTTGCGCGTGCAGCTGTTCCACATTTTATTTTTAAAAGATACCTCCGACTCTCGAAGCAATTATGTGAAATGTAGTATCGCGATTTTATTTGATTTTTTGTTTTCCGAAAGCGTGGTTATAAAAATGTTCTACGAGACGAATACAAGTCAGTGTATTTTTAAACATTTCAATTATCGGGAATATATGTAGTTCCTCGTCTTGTGTGTTACAGCTACTCTATATTTTATTCTTGAAAGATACCTCCAACTGCCAAAACAAATATATAAAACATGAAAAAATTCTCCGAAACGATTACAAATCAGTCGATTTAAAAAATTTTAACTATCCTGACAGTAGTTCCAGGACTCTGAGATTCTATTTTATAATACTTCACCCAGTATATTGCATCGAGGTATTGTAAAGAAAATAAGATGCAATTGATTTTTTTTCTTTTCGACACGAGAATTGTATACATAGCATAAGGCGAGCACTGTTACGAGGCCCTCGTCAAGGCGAGAATTTTAATAGAACCGTTTCCTTATTAAGTTTTCAATTTGTCGCCGCTCAATATCGTCGTTTATGCTGAATTATTTTCTAGGGAATGCCGGGGTAATATGGCTACAACGGTTCGAGGGGTCGAAAGGGGGGTGAGAGAGACTGTCACTGGCACGTGCTAGGAGACAAGCGTACAGGGGTTGGTCGTATACCCCTTTCCCGCTCCCTTCTTTCCCTCTCTTCTCGGGCATAGACATACCGGACTAGGCGAATCAACGACACGACCATGAGCGAACACGAAGCAAAACCGGCCGGTATGATATGTTTCACTGACGAAAGGTACACACGCACGCAAGTGCCTGCACGTGAAACAAACAAATGTTCGCGAACTGACGTCGCGCAACAACAGCCGCTTTGTCGCGCTTTGTATCTCGCACAAAGTTCCGGGTTTCGAACATATTTGAGCGGAAAACGTTCTTCCGTTTCCTTCCATTCAGAAATTTTTGCGCGTATAACGATCAACGCGGTATCACCCGTTCGTACTGTCCCGTAACGAGTTTCAATTCGAACCAATTAACGGACACTACGGGATCCATCCGCGTATAGGAAGGCATCTCGCGAGCACGGAAGAACCTATCTCCACGGTCTCCGTCACTTTCGTGACATTTAATTTCCCCGGAATTATCATAAAACTCGCGCTGTTTCCTAGCAATACCGACGCGACACGATGAGAATTAATTCTTTCGCCTCCTGTCCATGGATCAGTCGCAACTCTCGCCTGGTCGATTCGATTTTACTTCCCCCTCCCCTCCCCCTCTCACTGAATCGTTGAAAAGTGTTAAAACCAGCCTCGACTCGGAAGAAAAGGAAACGGGACGAATGGGACGATGGGGTGGAAAATGGGAGTTTCCCTTAACCGAGCGTCGTCGTACTTGTATTTATTCGCAATTATAGTCCGTCTGGACTTTATCTCGTGGGACGAACGGTGTTTGTTCGGTTACGTAGGGAGAACGTCTCGATTGACGGGCATTTTCGCGATTGTGTACGCGCGTGTCGGTGTGTTGGCACGGGAACGAGATTCGCACGCGTAAAAGCTGGTGTACCGGTGTACGTGGACGGAGTTTCTGGAAGCTGTTAGAAAAAAAAAAAAAGAAGGGCGGGGGGGTATAGGGACACGCGGCTGTAGGAGACGTCGGATAAATCTGTCTGGACTCCCGCTCGGTCCGGAGATTATGGAAATTCCGAGAAACGGACACGGTGGACCCTTCAAAGGGATACCGGGCGATGCATTGACGAGAGACTGGCTCATCCGTATTGTGTTTACCTACTCCATTGCTTACGAGGGGTTCCTACGAGCGGCGCGAGTTGCTCTTCCTCTGTATCATTCGCGTCACCTTGTTCCTTTCTCCTCGCATTTTTTCAGTCCCTTCGGGCGATATTTTTTTTTTTTTTTTCGTCGCACGTCCATTGTTTGGACAACTCGTGATGGACATCCTGTGTTACGGCGAATAATGCTCGACATAAGAGAGTCAGCCGACGACAACTGCGACAATAGCGCGGCTATGTTACGCCTTATGCAACTTTGCGTCGTTCGGGGTCTTGACGGTTATTATTGGAAATTCGACGATCTCTCGACGTTCGAAGGTGACGCGTGCTGTTGTGATTTACCAACGTAAATGTTTTGTTAATGTTTTTGGACTTTCACTCGTCGTCCCTTCGACATTCTTTTTCCTATGATAATAGTTTTTCTTAACACTAGGTTTGCGGGCGTTTCTACGAGCATTTCTACGAGCACCCGTCAAATTGACGGGTAAACGAAAATACGGATTTTCTTTGAAGAATCGATTTATTCAATTTAAGTCTGAATTAATTTACGATACAAAATGGTTTAAATTAATGGTCTTTGGGATATTTTATTTCAAAATTTAAAATCCGTCAAATTGACGGGTCGCGTAAACCTAGAGTTAAACCTATCGTCCCGGGAGATCCACTGAATATCCTCGAAATCGAGACAGTAAACATTTTCAGAAATTATCTAAATATAAACCTCCACTGTTTGAATCTCGTCAATATCTGAAGTTGTAGATTGGTTCCAAATAATTCTTGAAAGTCATTGTGTACAACCACGCGGTTGTGCATTACACAGAGATTATTTTGTTCTTCGTTTTGCGTTAATTCGATTATATACTGTGCTATAACGGACTCTAAAATCTTCCCAGCTCAACGTTCTATTTAGAAATAGGTAAGTTGGTATCTCGAAATCTCTGCTCGTGTCAAGTTGCTTATTTTTTTTTTCGGGCGCAGGGGTGGGCCGGGTAACCTGATAGTTTTGGGGGTTGCTTGGATCTTTTGTGATTCTCGTAGACCTGCAGCTACCGCGACAGCTATTTGATTTGTCGCACAAGATAGCCTCTCTGCGCTTCATACGCGAAGGGTACTGCGATACAACTGAGATTTAGTCGAGTAAAACTGTCGCTATAAAGAAACAATTTTAACCGTTTGACTGTGTAGCGCACACATTTGCGTCAAAACAGAAGTGGTCAAGATTGCGTTATCGATATATTTAGGAAGTAAGGTTTTCTCCATTTATTTGCCGAACACGAGATTCTATAATAACCATACGAATAATCATTGAACGTAGAAAACGTCGAATCGAAAATTTATGATAGGCGCGATTAAAATTACCCGTTCTACGTTTCGTTGCGGATTTAACGCGTAGCGCGAACAACTCTATGCATTTTCGTCCGTACGGAGTGCTATTTTAATAATAAATAGTTTCGACAATGGCGGGCGTTTCATTTACTTCGAGTCACAACCAAGAACGACGGGCGACGCGTTGCGAAACATTCGTCGGTGTTCGCAATTCGAATCAACGCGTAGAAAACGAGAACCGTTTGGACAGTGAATATTCAGATATTCGAGGCGCACTTTCAAGACGTTTTCAAGTCGCAAAACGATTGGCCATTGCTTATGATTGGCTTCGGGCACTGTCATCGACGAGAAAAAGAGAAACGAAGCGAAGGGGCTAGGGTGGCTTTGCATGGGCCAGGGGGACTAAATTCGAAGGGGCAGATCAAAGAGCGTCCCTCTCGTCGCGGGGGCGAGAGAGATTTCGCCAAGGATCTCTTTCGCACATTTTCAGCGAACTCAATTCGCGCTCCGCCGGGTCGTATATTATCGTCGTCTGTCTCCCGGTTACGCTCATTCCGAATCGAGGGAGGCCGAAACTCGACGGCCGATATTTATTAGCTTTAATTCCTCTCGTGTTATGGTCAAAGGTAAATCTCCGACCTGCGCGTTGCTAAGAATCTGTTCGATGCTCCGTGCACTCGCGAAAGAGTATTGGCGACATCATATTTTTCGTCGAATATCATACTTCGTTGGAAACCTGGCGCGATAATAAATTCTTTTTCATTTAGCGTGATCTATCGGCGATGAATCGAAAACGGGACGAATTGAAATTATATTCTGGACACTCGTGCATTTTGGTGAACATTTTATCACGTTACCTGGTGGAACCGATGACGCTCCCCGCGCTGACCAACGATTCCAAAGACTGATATTTTAAGAAGATTAAAATCAGTTCGCACGGAAGAAAAGTTACATACCTGAAACAGAAAAATAATGAATTTTATTATTACATTGCCGCAGTGATCTTCCGTTATCGAATAATGATTTCCCGGCTCGCTCACCTCGAACGGCAGATCGAATTACAAACAACGCACGCAATGCTATCGTATTAAACGTTGAAAAATGCATCGCAATTAAAATATTTATCCGACAAATATCTACACGCTTATACCTTAATCCAATATTAACGCTTTGACGTCGAGCGTTCTTCTCGGTCACCAGCATTACCCACGCGAATTATATCGTCCGTTATCAGCACTTTTTGCCCAGTCACTCGTAGTACAATTAAAATCATAGAAATTAAAATTTAAAATCGAGGGTCAACCAATGCGATAATGGCTTCAGAATTTACCCACGGACTATCTAGACACCAATACACTGCCATCAGCGATCGAAGAACATAATAAAAGAGTGAATCAAAATCCCTGTCGTCATTAATGTTACAAAGAAATTACATAAACCGATTTACGAGGGGAACATCGATAGATTTCCATTGATAAACGGGGGGCCTGCTTACCAGAGGCGGATTACAAATTCAGCACCCGTGCAAGTTATACCGTCGAGGGTCTCGGAATTAGTTTTATCCCGGGTAATATACATTCAGGTGTGCGGGGCTTGCCGTGCAACTCGAAGAAGGATGCGCGATACCGAAAAGTAATCTGCCATGGAAATTGGCAATACCCTCTCTCGGCAACCAACGCAACGGTTGCGGAGGCTCAAGCGGCGCCGTTAGATATCCGCGCGATAGCTACAGCTGCAGTACAATTGCAAAGCGGTAGAAAACGGAGGGATATGTTCTCGACATTGCAAACCATCGTCCCTATTGAGGTAGAAACGAAAGGGAATGGGCTCCGATGTCGTCGACGTAGCGGGCCGAATCCGTTTCTGAAACGACAACGGGGACGACGCGCGACGCCCGTAGTCTCGGTGCACTCGGCGCCCACGATAGATACCAAACTGTCGCGTGATCCTCGGAACCATGTAAAACGACTGTTTAGCATTAGCATTAGCATTTAACGTGAGCCAGCACGCGAAAAGGGATCCCTTCGTGACGACGCGGCGCTCGAGACTGTTTCTGTGACAATATTCAAATTTATCGCGCTCGCATTTCGGTTAAAAAAAATAAAAAAAATCAAGAAACCGTGTACCGTGGATGCATAGAAACGCGTTGAGAATGTTAACGTTTCGAAATAGGGATTTGTGATATTCTCTTTTATTTATCTTCGTCGCGTGTGCATAAGAATTAGAGGAAGGTTTTATTCGTGAAAGTTTGAGTTGCCACGGATATTTGAACGAGGTGCACGAAAAATGTATAAACAACAATTTTCAACCGTAAGTCTCGCATTTTTCTGACAGGAAAAGCTCGTAACGAAGCTTGCAAGGGGAAATGGAGTGGAGCGAGGATAACTAATTCCGAAGCGACCGCGGTGCTCACGCGATCGGTCAACGAACAATTTTCCCAACAACGAATCACTATTTAATAGCATTTATTATTTTTTGTTCGGAACTTCGGAAAGAAGAAATCTCCCCTCGCTACAATTAATTGTTTCGAAGGGTGACCGTGGAAAAAAAAATGGAATTACGGTAACGTCTTTTTCACTTCTCTCCGCGAGAAGGGAATCATTTTCCCCTTTTACAGACGGAATACAGCGCAGAACTCAGATTTCGTCGACCACGTTACCACGCGCTTCGTCGGGATCCCCTCCGTAGCGGGATATAATCGATCGATCCGCGCTGCTCCGTTAAAATTTTAATTCGAAGCAAATTGTTTTGGTCGTCGGGCGAGAAACGGCGCGAAGCGTAAGATAGGATCTTCGAGATAAATACTTTGGAGAACGAGCACAAAGCGCTATTACTCCCGTGGAGCTAGCTCATCAAGAGGATTATATAGCCTCCCCGGGCTTCTCAGACGCGGTAAACGGAATCCCTCAACCCTTCCTTCAACCTCCCTCCCACTCCCTCTCTCTCTCTCCTCGAGTGCCAGTTCCCCCTCGACAGATTAACGTTTCAAGAATCGCGAGTCACTCGCAAAAATTACTGGGCATTGATGATTCGTGGCCAGGGCTTCGTCGAGTGGAAGAATCGTGGATTAGGAGCAAATATTCCATGCTTGCCGTGTCAAGGACCCGATGAGAATCCTTAGGTGGATATTCGTTGTCCGAATACAAAGGACATTTACGAGGGCGGGTTGGAGTAAAGGCATAGGAATCGGCTGAGCTCCCGCGAAGACACGCACGTAGTGTGCGTTTTTTTTTATGGTGGACGGAGGGTTAGAAAAGAAAGTCAGGGTACGGCCATAATCTATTAACGATGTGGAGTTAATAATATAAGTGAAGGTAGTAATGGATCGTTTTTATCAATATTATATTTTATCAAATGGATTAATAATATTGACATGGATGTAACAACACAACAGTCCCTAATTAACCTTCAATGATCAGACAAACGACCAGACAAATGCCAAAAAACTTTTTAATTGTATACTTCAATGATAAGGACCAATATCGTCGATGCTCAACATCGTCGCGCGTTCAATTTAATTCTGTTTTTGTAACCAAAGTTGCGAAACGGATCGCTGGTGACACTGCTCTTACTATTTTAAAGAATAACAGTGACGACGAATAACTCCGGAAAATTTAACTCATCGAGGAAAAACTGATATCGACTAAACTCTAATCACAATTGCTCTTCGGGCAGCGATAACGTTTGAAATAAAATAAAAGTAGTCGTTCCATTTGAAGCCATTAAACCGTTTAATTACAATAACGTACACCGTGTACGGTGTAAAACTCGTGTAGCGATCGTTCAAAGATCTATGTCACCGGAATGAAAATGAAACACTGACGGACGTAGGATTTCTAGGACATCCAGGAATGAGACCTCGAGAAAATACTGATAACGAGCGAGTCTATCCGTGTCACGTGTATGTAAGTACACGTGTTGCGCGTATACACACGCGTGCTCGCATACCAGTGTCTATACGCGACAGAGAGGTGAAGCGCAAAGGGCCAAAAGAAAAAATGGTACTGCACGGCAGTTCGTACGTGCTAATCTTAATACTACAACGGGAAGAGAGAGGATAAAAAAAGGGGAACGCGTTTGAAAGGGGCCGTCAGGGGCGAAGGGCGGTAAGGGGGATGGGAGAGGAAGTGGAGCGAAGGAAAGTAGAACTAGAGCCACTTCGAATCACTCGGCAACCGTCTTCTCGATCCTCCCTTCCCCGTATCTCTTATCTACCTCGCGGGTAATGCATACGGGACCCCAACCACGTTGAGAGTCCGTCCCCCCGCCCTTTACCTCGTGGTTTGATTTTTACCACCCATAAGCTCCCTTCGCGATCCCTTTTCGCCCCTTGCCGGCACTCACCGCTCGTCTGTAGCGTTCCGCGCTACTTGCTACGCCCTCGGATGGTATTTCCGTAATGAGGCGGAGTTTCCACGCGCTAATCTGGATTGAACGGTAGCGGTGGCGCGGATTTCCAAGTATCCTCGCAACATCAAAAGGGCGCAAAGACGAATACGCCGCAGATGGAACAACAGATATCGTCGTAAGGGAAGTTCATGTCGAGACTGAAACGTTTTCCTGAATTCTCATCTCTCCCGATTCTACGACGATTCGCTTTAACGCGTACTCAAGTGTCGTCGACTCGCTGCCGTTCAAGCGTGACCCCGGTCGATGGTTTCATTGATTACGATTTGGTTAACAAGGTTCTTTTCGCGTTTAAAGTTGTAGTTGAGATTTAGCCAATTTTGGAGTGCTGTTTATCATGAACGAAAAATTTGATAAATATTTGGAGATAAATGCAAGAATTATAAATTATGAGAGATGAATACAATATTAAGAGATAAATACAAGAAAATAGATAGATAAATAGCTACAAGAACATAATAACATAAAATATTTGTTTATACTATGCAGAAACTTAAAAGTACAGCTATATTACTCTTACAAAATTTACACCGTCTGCATCAGTGTACGTACGCTCAATTTTATAAGTAATCGTATACCCCGCGCGTTGACTGGTTACGAGTAAATTTGGAAAGGACCCAGCTCCATAATCGATAGACAAACGGTATCGTCAGAAAACGTAATTAGTTTTCGGCTTGAACTAAACTCGTTCGATCTCACGAGAAGATCGTCACCGACGTCGACGAGTTTCAGCGCCGATACCCAGAGACCCCTTGACCCGCGTCTAATTACATATTTTCCCTACGCGCGAATAACGCGTACGCGTCCGCGAGAGGGACAATAGTTTTCGGCGAGGGTGACGTCGAGGTAAATCGAGAATCGGTGACCCTCTCTCCGATCGCGGGAGCGTTGATTTAATATATCTCTCCCGGGGGAAGTGACGGGGATCTCTGCGACAATAAGTACCCGGGTATCTGACTGCTTTCGAGCGATCCGGACTCGTTCATTACGGCCGGTTTGTTTATCTTTCCATCTGTCCGACCCGGTGATCCCTTAATAATCCTCGAGCAGCCCTACCCCTTCACTCTTTTCACCGTAACCCTCGAACTCCACCGGCGGCCCTGAATTCACCGATGCGGCTTCATAGAAAATGCAGTATAATCGGTGCTTGCAAAACGATCCAACCACGTCGGGCAAAAGGATCCCGGGTTAGCGAGTAACTCTGCTGTGTGTCGTTGCTGCGGCCGGAGCATCGCGTTTACGGGCGGGGACGTTAAGGAGGGAGTCAGAGTGAGGGAGAGAGAGAGGCGTGAGGGGGAGAGGGAAAGAGAGAATGACATAAGAGGGAGAGAGAGAGAGGGAGGAAGGTATAGGGCACAGGGCGAAGAAACCGGGACGAGGGACGCGCGAGCAGATTGGTGAGAGACGCGACAAAGTTGGCTCTGAAATCCAATTAATTCAGCTTCTGTCGTAGACAATAAGGCCGCCATCTTGATTTGGAAATCTAATTTAGCCGGTCTTTATTTATGATAACGCTCCGCACTTATTGTTCGTCGTACCGGTACAAGGGTTCGACAAAGGCATCCGGATGACGGGGAGAGAGAGAGGGCCGTCATATACAGCTCAGACATCCGGATTTGTTTTCCACGCGGCACTATCTACTCGATGATGCTCGTCGCTCGTCGAGAAAAACACGGGAAATTTCGAAAAACGAATCAACGGGTTTTAAATTGCCATGGATCATTCGTTACGTCGCGTGCGATAATTTCGTAGATACCTATAAATAGTTTCGCCAATCTTTTGTTAAATGCAACGACGCTTTTGCTCGTTGTTTTCATGTGAGACGATAGAACATTTATAAATAGCTACCGTAGTAGCAGACTTCGTAGTTCCGAATTCTACCGAACGTCCGAGATTTAAACGATCTTCGTTCACGATTCGCTGCAGAAATTAAGAGAATTCACTAGCCACGATTTATTAACAAATTGCGCGTGTAGATACGATAAATGTGTATGTACATACATAAGTGAAAACGTCAAAACCGAAACAGCGCGGGATACACGTTTATTACATTTCAAAAAATTCAGATCTCTCTAATCCGCTGAGCGTCGGTGGCTGAACGAGCACGAGGATTAACGTTTAACATTTGGAAAATTGATATTTCCAAGCGACGTCGGAAATTTCTGTTCCCAGCCATCCGCGCGTAAAACGTTAATCAATTTCGCGCCGTTAAGTGCCAGGAGTCATTGAATTATCTATCCAGGAATGAACACTCCCCCCCAACATTAAAGAGATTTGTTGCCTATAAAACATTCGGAATGACCTGCCAGAGTATCGTAACCTTATTACTTATTACTTATCGTTTCGCTCGACGTTCCCTTTCTGATCGTTCGCCATGAAATTAGGAGAAACGACCGAAGATTAGATTACATCAGGGTTAATGCCGCATTTCATACGGACGCTTCGCTCTTTACCTCGCGAACGTACCAGATTCTTTCACTCTGGTCGCAGCATAATCGACGAATTGTCGACGATTATCCGATTACACCCGTCATTTCGAAAAGAATGTATCTACCGATCGATACGTGCGACGGATTATCTCGCGAGTAACATAGAAAATCTGAACGCAAATTGGATTTCTGATTGAGCGTGGTTACACGTATATCTTTTGATCCCAATGGAAATAACTTTCTCCGACGTTGCAGACCATTTTTTACCTACGGCTTATAGTTCTCTTTTCCAAACAAATCTGTTCGGCTGAATCCTGTAGCAGAAATCACCGAAGAATTTCCATAACGCGCGTCTTCCATTCTGGCGGGACGCAAGTAAAAAAAAAAAGATCTCGATTGTACCCGGCTCACGACTTTATGTCACGGGTATCGAAAAGTAAAATTCGCATTACTCCGGCGTATAGACGAGACAACCTCGCATGTACGTGTTTTTCTTTTTACGTCTGACGAGGCAGAGCGAAAGAAATATTCACGAAAAGTCCATCGTCGGATTGTTCGCGCGACACAATGAAAATAACGTCTAGAGTGGAGAGAAGGAAAAATGCCCCCGCGTCTCGCGATCATTTACATTTTTACTCCCTCGTTTACTCGTACGATCCTGTAACGGTCAGTCTCATTCTAATGGTCCCCGCATCCTTACCGTACACGAATGTACGCGCACTTACGTACATACGTACGGTATGTATACATATTCAACAGTTCCTCGTCACTCTCCCTCAAGCATTCTCCTCGAATGACATCGAGTGACACGGTGAATAACTAGTTGCGAATAAAACAAGTAGTACACCCCGTATCTGCAAAGGGGGTCCGTCCGGGTGAGTACTTTCAATCGTACTACGATTAATCATAAACACTCGCCTCCATCTTTCCACGCACTGTCACGGTCTCGGCAAAGATATAGGGGACCGAGGGAAGACGGCGATGGAGGTGTGGGAGTGGGGGGGTGCGGAAGGGGGTAGGGCTGATGTCGGGAACGGGGTGACGGAAGAAGGTTAAAAAGAAGAAACGGTGAAGGGAGGAAGGTGGAGAGGAATAAGAAGGAAAAGGGGAATGAGAGAGAGAGAGAAAAGAAAAGAGAAGGAAACGGCGTCTCGGGGTAGTGGTAGTGGTATTGGTAGTGGTAGTGACCGAGGAGGAGATGCTTCCGGGAGCCAAGAAGTACTTTCAACCACTTGCGTTCAATTACTAGTGCCGAGGTTATGGCGGGCTTCTCGTGTCGAGGCCGTAGGAGTGGTCTGTTCGCTCTCTCATCCTTCTCCGTCTCACCGTTACTCTCTCGCACCCCGCCTGAATCTCTTCCAGCTAACGTCTTCCCCTCTCTCTTTCTCCCCATCGCAAACCTACCTCCCCCCCCCCGCACGCCCTCTCACCTTTTGTCCACGTTCTATCGGACCATCGCGTTCGGGGTATCGTTCTATCCAAGTTTACCCGAGACTGGACGCCATTTGAAGCACATCTAATTGACCAGGTCTTAATGAAAATGATCCCTGGGACTACTCCCGACGGCTACCCTAGTGCTTCTCCCTCCATTACCGTGCCGAACTCTTGGTCGGCCAATGACGTTAACCGTTCGCGTTGACCGTTCGTACGACGGAAATACAATGATAGCCGTACTTTTGTACGTATTGTTAAACTCCGGCCGTAAAGCGCAAGCCTAATGGCCTTATGGCGATCGATGGTATAATTAGCGGTTCTTGCGGGACGTGGGTAATAGACGATCCATATTTACAGATTCTCGGCATCGAATTAATTAACGCGCTATCGACGCGATTGGCCATTTTTCGCGCGAAGATAAAGATTCCGGAAAAGATACAAGGTCTAGTCTCGGGTACTTGTACTTCACCCGTGACAAGACCTTGTCTCTTGATACAGGGTTCGCTTCTAAACCCATTTTACTCGAAAATCGAAAAGTGTGTCTATCTCAAGGTCAGTCTTTGGGAATTTGTTTTTTTTTTTTCAAATGTTTAGTGCGCCACGCCTCTCGTTACGCGATGGATTGCATATCTCGCGTAAACCTGTACCGTTAACGTCGAGAATAGGACCGGTTGCCAGTACGGAAATGAAACGTAACCCACCCACCCTGGTTTTCGTTTGAAACTCGAGGATAACGGATTTCGAATGGCACGCCTATACGAAGAAGGGACACGGAGACTGAATTTCAGCCACGAAACCGGAAAACCTCCGACGATTGCAATAATTACCTCGAGACCTAATAACCAGTTACGTTGTGTCGAATTGCAGAAGTAATGCGCGTGCACCTGTCTCATCTTCGAGAGTTCTCATTACCTACCGAGCGTTCACTATGGGCTAACGATGACCCGAAATTAGATGTTTCGTAATATTTTCCAAACAACCGCGGATCTCTCTAATTCCTATTATTTTCAGGGCCTACAATTTCTCGGTATCCACCAATACTTGTACGGAACACGTGTGCGCGACGTCGCTGATTACACCTTCCATTGCGCGGAACCACGAATAATCCATCTAACTTATGAAATATTCGGCATGTTACGCGTAAAATCCATATTTCGCTTGATTCGTATCGAAAATTCGCTTATACCGCGTAACTTTGCAGTCACATACCCACATGTCGGTATTCTCTCGTTTAACGCCAAATTCAAATTGTTTAACGGAATTCCGGGTGTAAAATTAAATTATAGTATACCCGTATGCGGATAACGTGTGTAATTCGAGCTTCAAAGTTTCAAACAGTTTTTATTTTTTTGGACGAAATGTTTGGATGTTGTAATTGAATTGTTAATGCATATCCGGACGGTTAATATTTACCATATTCGCGTTACAACATTTTTTTTTTCACCGCTGGAAAGAAAGATTTAATTGCAGTCGGTTAATAGCGGCCGTCACGCGATAACGTTAACGTAGATTGCGATTTTATACGCGTTCAATTCGGTTGACTTGCAGATCACGAAATCGAGCGCAAGAGCTTGACGCAAAATTTTCCGCGAAAACCCGTGAGAACGTTCGTGGCACCACTTTCCTCGCTCGACATAGCACCGAAACTCTAATTAGGCACTCGAAACGACTCTTTGAGAAGCAATTTCATGCAGCCAGAATCAGCAGTGACGAAACACAGAAACGGATCGGTAGGAGAGCAGCAGAAAGGGGGACTCGGCTATGCGTTAATGGGAGGGGGAGAGGGAGAGTGAGAGAGAGAGAGACAGAGAGACCATTGAGGGGCAATCACCGGGGCGTAGACTTGTCCCTCCCACGGGGCCGAGATGTCCAGTCTGTCATTCATTCAAATTAATCTCCTGAATGTTTCAACGACAATCATCCGCGCCGTAAAACTTGTCGTTTCACACTAACCAAAGCAAATAACAACAAGGCTCGGTGGGTTTAGTTAATAAGTCGGAGATTGTTATACCGTACCCGTCCGTTCTTCAATAATTCCAGGATTTTACATTATTTCATTTCGCTGTTCATTGTACCGTATTAACGCCGGTGTGCCCGCGCAAGGTGTAATTAACGGTTCAACGGCGCAACATTGAAATTTAAAACTCTACCCGGATCTCATCAGAGTTATTAATAAATTTCGATTCTTCCCGCGATAAAATAATCAGTTTGTCGGGTTTATTATTTGCCCGCTTCGCCGATGCGGGTTTACAAGAAATATTATTCTATTTTGCGATATTGATATTGTGCGATAATATGGTGTTGATCAAAACTCACTCGACTATTTATACGGAACAAAATTACATTACCGAATTAACGTTACGTCGGGGCTGTGTTAAGAGATGAGAAAGGACGTCGGTGCTGTGTTAAAAGATGAGAAAAGACGCCGAGGATCGTTAATCTACTCTCGTACCATCGAATGCCACCGCTCTTAATCCCTTTAGCGCGAGAGATGTTTACACTCGCGCTTTATCGCGCGAGGCAAAATAAATCGGCGTGATTCGGATCACCTCTCGAAATCATCGTCATGCTGACTATCGCGCAAACGAAAGCGGTTCGCGCGAAAAGGGTCCTGAGGTGTTATAAATCACGTGTACTGACTTGGCTATTTTGACCCTCGTGCAGCCAACCAATTGCGTCCCATGCACTCCGAAACAATTTGTATTAACGGATTTCATTCCGCCGCGCATGAATTTATCCGTCCAGAATTCGAGATAAGCCTAAGCGCGATAGCGGCTACGGCGCATGAAATATTCATAAGTATAACGTTTAGCTTTGTTCGACGAATGCTACGAAAGTGTTAGCTCTCCGAACGCGTTGATAGAAAATAATTACAAGGAGAGTGGTAGGTCATTGAACGTGCGGTACCTGGGATAATTGTAAGCAGGTCTTTCTTCGTGGAAAATATCCGAAGGGCCTCGGTTAACGAGATATTAAGGAAAACTGAGAGCCAATCGGAGAGGGTCGCGGTAGATGGCGGTCATTGCCATTGGCGAATGTTTTTAGACCCGTTCACTCGATAAGCAATGACCGGGGATATCGTTCGGTATCGGTTCAATTCGATTGGCTGTAGTTTTTGGTTAATATCTCTTTAACTAAACCGCGAGCAATGTATTTGATAAGGAGAAAGCTGTGTGATATCGTCCCAGGTATCTTTTAACGGACTATCTACTCTATAAAAATATAAATAAGGTACCTGAGGCGGTACAAAGGCAAAAGTCGGCCCACCTATCCCCACTTCCGACCTTCTTTTGGCCCGCCTTTTGACATAGCAGTAGGAGTCCCATTTGCGCGGGGGACAGGTAAATCCTAGTTAGGGGTAGTTTACAGCCTGAGTTTATTAGTGTGCTTGGCAATTTGGCCAATGGCAATAATGCGTGTGCTCCGTCCCCATGGTTGTGTTGGAATAGGCAGGACCCAAACGCTACAACCAACGAGGACGCATTTTTCTCAGGTGGCTTCTTGTGATCTGCGAACAGTACTTGGGGATCTTTATAGGGTAAGATGCAGTCTTTTTCTACGCCACTGCACGGTCGCTCTGTCCCACTCAGTTTCTAACAATCTCGTTGATTTTCTTCGTCAGTCATTTCTATACGAGTTTATTTGTGTACACGACAGTTTGGGCATTAGCGAAAATGCGTGAGCCCCGTCTCTATGATTGTGTTCGAGTGGGTAGGACCCAAACGCTACGACCAATCAGACCGCATTTTTTCCAGGTGCCTCCTTTCTGCCGTACTATCAATTGAGCGTATGAAAGAAAAAGACGCACGCAATTCAATTTATACCTTGTGGATAACATAATATTTTATTAAATACGCGTGCGCTGTAAGTTTGTCAGTGACGCAAGTATTTCGTCCGGACACCTGTTATTTTGCCCAAATTTCTTGGCAACACTTTCGCGCACGATTCGTGTCCGAGAAAGATTCCATTCCCTGCAATGTATTCAAACGAATCAGAAATTGGCAGGATGCTTAAGATCAAATTCGAATGGCATTTACATAAGATTGCCGAGATTCAAAACGCTATACGGTAAGGTTTGCCGCATCGGTTCCGGTATGACAAGCAGATGCGTCCGGGGAAAATATCCTTGAAAAATCTGCGCATTATTTGCGCCTTTGCCAGAGTGCATCCATACCCGGGAATAATACTAAACTCAATGACATACATAATATACAGGAAGATATAAAACTGGCGACAAGCCGAGGGATAAGGAGACCGACGCGACGCTCGGGCTGGATGATGAATCTTTAATAAACGCCAGTCGCTTAGTTCAAGCGTTACGACACTTCGATTTTATTTCACCCGTGTCTCTGTTATTTTGCTCTTTTTCTTGATCTTCCGTTAGTAATAGAGGTGATGAGTAACACCACTCGGATATTTTTTTCTCTGGGCATCGAAGTAAGGCAGGTATGTACCAATTGCTTTAATAATTGATTTTTCGTCCTACTTTCAGTTTTTAAGTTTTCACTTATATCCAATAATAGTTTACTACAAATATAGGAACGAATGTAGATCATGCACATCTCCGAATCTCCGGATCTCCAAACTGTTTCTAAACCAAGCAAACATATGTGATTTATTGTGAAATAATTTTCAGTGGAATAGAGATTCTATAATTATTTCGTGATCAGCGACACGAAATACACTTGATAGAGTAAAAAAAAGTTTGGAGGTCCGAAGATCCAGAGATGTGCATGATCTAAATTTAAGCCCAAATAAAAATGTTGAAATAATGATAAGAAGAATTGAGGTCAGAATTGTGTCACTTGTGTTTGAGATGCTAACGAATTCAAATTATATTTCCCAGGAGCCATCGATCGCTGACAAAAGATTTATTTATATTTTGATATTCTGTTTCGCGTTACAGCGGTTTAAGACTCAAGAGCAAATTAGCTCGAATGTCAAACATCCGGGATAATTAGAAATCGACTCGGCTTTTCCCGGTTTATCGATCTTTTGTACGAACTTCATCAACGATGCATCGAAAAGCTACAGCGAACGAGGATGTAAGGTGGAAGACTAACTTTTGTCAAAGATCAAGTAACAATGCATCGGTTAGAAAGATCGCTTCGACCTAGTTTCGATATCGGTGAAATTGAGGTAGGTTTACGGCCGGGGTTAATCCACGGAGCTTTTCAGTCAATTTTCCCTGGAAAGTTTGACAGAAAAGATTACGTTCTCCCCTGCATCGGACCCCCTTTAAAGAAATGAATTTTGTAACCGATTGATCATAAAACTAACGGTAGATCGAATTTGCGTTCGCGATACTTGCCTTCAAATTAGTTGTTATCAAAAAAACCCTCGATACTCGCGATGCTATTTAAAGCGTATGTACCACGTCGGGTTTCTATCAATTCTTAAATTAAAGTTTCGCCGCGATCGCATGTTTTTATTAGAAAAAAGCAACAAAAAAAAAAATCGTCCATCTTCCATCGAAATGACGTAGTAAAAGTGGTTTTTTAAAAGCTATGAGGGTCTCGGTGTGCTATCTTCGTCGGGAACAAGTTTGTGGGAAAAACTGCTCTGACCTAGTTTCCGGAGCTGATACGATGACGATAGCTCGAACACGGGTTCGGAAACGATTTACAGACTTTTTTCGGTGCACCGTCTGCCATACATACGTATACGTAGGTTTTTTTTTTTTTTTTATCGCGAATACACTGTCCGTAGCGATGCACGTATACCCACGTAGATAATCATTCGCGCGATTTTAACGAGTAACTTAAATGTCTGATTCCGTGCCAGCTCTCGCTTGTATTCCGCGAAATCCGAAGCGAACCTCATTACATTTCAGCAGGCTCAAACGAAGTCAGTCGTATTTCTCTAATGAGAAGATTTAACGCGGCTTCTACTTTCGTTTCTTTTATATAAAAACGTTAGTTCTTTCCGAACAAAAATCCTTTGAAAAATTATTCTAAAACTTCAAAGCCGCCGGGTGAGTGTTTGAGCCTCGTCAAGTGTTTGACGAAGTCGAGTTTACGTTGCGTTTCGTGCGTGTGTCTTGAATACGCGTGCTTTTAATTAGTTTTACCTCTACGCTTCATTACCGTTAATAAGATAAGAGTTCTCCGGTTGAAAAGCTTTCTATTAAAAATCGTTTTGTTGAACGTCGTGGCGTCTCTTCTTTGCGCCCAAACATCGTAGCATTATCGTCGGGATCAACGAGAGACGATTTATCCCAGATAATATTCTTTATTCCTTTGGCAAATTCATTGGAAGTTTGTCAAATAAAACATTCGAAGCTCTTTTACGGACGGTGGTACCGGACATTGCAGCGACTTAACTTCATAGAAGAGAATTTTAATTTCGCGAAAGTTCGAACGGGGTCACGCGGAAAACTCGGGGAATTAGTTCGTAACGAGTGTTCGATAACTTTACTACATTTAAAAGCTGCAATTCCAGACTCCCAATATCGGTAATGATAGAAAAGAAATAGTTATAACGACTCGAATAAAGCCTTTCAACTTGATTCCCAGCGTTAAAGTTTTACTGCTAATAAAGAAAAAAAAAAAGAAAGGAAAATTAGATCGCTCTCGATTTGTTTTCCCCGACATCGCTGGCATTGTGATCGCGATAAAAGAGAGAACAATACGTACGATCTAGTCTTCGACGAGAGGGGAGAAGGGATGGTACTCGTGATTAATTTTGCTGTTCCGCTAGTTGACCTATCTAACGAATTCTTTTGTAACGGGTGTCGTGGCAAGTATTAATCCTAACCGGAGATGGGTCTGGACGGTACGAACGAGTGCCTACGGGCAACAAAAATATTATTTCCTAAGAACGGAGTTTGCTTTGCGAGCAGGGACAGTTTGAAGTGCGTCCATCGGGGAGCAGATGTTAGGGGCGCACAAGTGCCGTTGAATCATAGATTCCTAGATTACAGGGTGACCAGAAGGAAAGCGGGAAAGGACTCCGTTGAAATGCGAGGAGAGGATGAGAGGGTACTGGTAAAACGAGACGTACCGACTCGGAAGTAGAGAGAGAGAGAGAGAGAGACGAAGCGAGAGGGCGGGGTGTGGAGGCCGAAGGAGACGGATCGAGAAATGAGAGAGAATAAGAGAGAAGAGGCGAGTTGATTTAGCGGAGTCTGTTCCTGACGAGTCGACTCTGTAATTTTGTTACTTCATTTTTCACGGGGAATAAAATCGCCGGACGGAGGAGCGGCGGGATAAAGACGTTGCGACGCTTCAGATTTGTTCGAGCAATTGCAAATGCAAGAGCTCCGATGGAAATCAAGGCGAGCTTATTTTCCCTTGACACGACGCAACGTCGATTCGTGATCGAAACATCGAACTGCGCACGCTATCGTTTCAATTCCTTATCGGGTAATTAATTGTTCCGAGAGCTACTGCAACCGTGATTAAAACCTGTCGAATTCGAAATGGTGCGCGTATTTTCTAGTCCCCCCTCTTTGTTGTCGGCGATAATAACGTCGACTAACCGGTAGGTCCGAGTAACTCCGTTGCGCGGCACGAAAAAAAAGAAAAAAAATGTTTCGCGCGTACATACGCACGCATGTACGAGTTTATCCCCGGTATGTCATTTTATACCAAATTTTTAATAAAATTTATTCCCCGGGGTAAAGCGAGATGACGCGGTGAGTTTTTATTTCATTAATTATTGGAATACCTGAATACCAGGCCGGTTTTATTTGCGTCCCAGGAATTTTCATTAGCAAGCGTTTCAATACCGGCATATGGCACTTTGCTGATTGCGAACGGCCACAATGGTAGACCAACGCAGCAGTACTTTTGCCTGAATTGCCGGCTGTATTACGATATCTCCGCGAGCAAGGTGAAATATTGTAGCAATAAAAGTTTCGCGGATACGAGTAATTCTATCGCGATACACGTCGAAGACACGTTCGATACCCGTGGCACATTTTCTTTTTTTTTCGTCGCTTTAAATGGATTTATAACGGGTCCTCGGGTTCTCCGTGGAAATGAAAAAGATTCATCTTAGCGAGACTCGAACAATGAGGGAACGGTTAACAGGATTATTTTTAATAAACTCTTCACGAGTCGCGACCTTTCGGTGTACTTAGACAAAGTTTCTGTGTTCAACCGTAGATCGCAATGTGTTATACGATTCGGGGACTCGCGTTAAGTTCTGTTTCTTTAATTACAGTTTTATTACAGTGAATGTACGTACAGTTACTCGAAAAATTGAGCGGACAGTAATGCAGACGGTGACAATTTTGTGCCCGTAAAATACCTGTACTTTAAGGTTCTCGCGTTGTATAAACAAATACTTTATGTTATTTTTAGTCCATGTTGCTAATTTTCCATTAAGATATACAAATATTACATATATTGTATTGTTTTACTCGATTATGTATGCGTTTGTTTATTATCCTAATCATACTGCTGTCTGTATTTGTGTACGCACAATTTTCTGAGTAACTGTAGGTAACATCGCAAACAATCGGTGAGAATAATTATGTTTACCGCAAAATACCTAAACCTATGCGTCGGGACGGAGCGCGTTCCTAAATTTATATCTTCGTGCATCTCAAAAGTATGTTTTTTGAGTTCTACCGTTCTCCTCTTCGAGGTGTCAATTATACAATTACGTACACCTGTGTCCGAATAATCGGTAAAATTTGGCGCTCATCCTTCACGCGAAAACATTGTCCTCGCGTCCCCTCGCCACAATCTCACCATTTCTCCTTCGAGTCTCTTCATCTTTCATTGGGATTAGGTTGACTGGTCGCGGTTCATAAATAGTGAAGAGAGTGTCGAGTTTCTTTCGCGTTCGTTCCGCAGCATCGTTGCCGGTCGAATGTTTCGGGTCGCCTCTTATTTCCAGAAGCGACGATTAATTTTCAGCTTCGAACGAGCTGATGAACGATGGTACGAGCGTAACATGGAAACGAAAAGGACGGGGAAGGCGGGGGGTGGAAGAGGAGAGAACGGTGACAGCAGCACTTTGATGTCACGAAACTCGATTAAAAATCTCCGCTCCCCTTGGAATGGATTGCAGTCGTACGGGCGTACGTTAGCGTATATCGAAGAGGTGGTACGGACAAAGTTTATTTCTTCGATCGGGCATATTCCCGTGGTACGCGCGGACCGTAATTCGAGTCTATCCCGTGATCATTAAATAACGGTTGTACGTACACCGGAAAGTAAAACTATTTTCCGGAAGCGCGATCGTAACGAAAATGCCGTATCGCGCTGAATTTTCTGGCATTAAAGAAGAGGAAGATCCCTTTTTTTCTTCTCCGTTTTTTTCTTCCTTTTTTTTTTTGGCGTAAATGGAGAACAAAGTGCGGCGGCGCGGAGGCGTGCATTGTTACATCGCTTCGCAAAATGATTTTTACGTAATTTCAAACTCGTTAGTACCACGGCACGTCAAAAGGGAGTGTTCAGTGATTTTATTTATGAGATTTTCGTTGCCGGCGCGGAATATAGGGAAGGTCCGTTGTAATGAACGTGAATTACTTTTTCTCGGTATATATTTTTATAACAGTGAAGTTCGTCGGATAAAGGTACAACAAGCGGACGACCAGCTCTCGTTTGAATAATGGAGAAGCAAAACCTCGTAACCCTGGTCAATGTTATCTCTCAAAGCTTTGTCCCGTTTCTGTACGTCGTCCAAACTCATTTTCATAATTGCGTTCTATGCATACCTTTTTTACAGTTCTATTTCTGCCACCTTTGCAGTCAGTGCCGCGCGATGCTTCTATTTTCACGGGCGCGTGACATTAAAATATTTTTAATTACATTAAATTTCGTTCTCGGCGTTTATTACGTTTTTACGCGAAACTCTGCGTGATCATAACATTTACGCGTTTCGTCGTGTTCAGATATGTACCAATATTTCGCGAGGATACCCAAGGATACGGGAGTCTCTGACAACGATGTAATGCTACAATTTCTGCGATCGCCGAGTATTAGCGTTAATCGATCGAAAATTGAATTATAGAAAATTTGACGACTCTATGACCGTGGAACAATTATCTTGCGTCTCAGAATAACGCCATTTCAATTTTAAACGACGTAAGCTGTATCGCAATAGCACTTAATTCAAAACCAGATTTCGTTTTGCAACTTGTTCTTCCCAAAAGAATTATTTCCTGCCAACGATAATAAAGTTACCGATGCATCCGATATTTGACCATATCTATATAAAATTTGTATTTTTTTTTCCCCTAAAAACCGGCATGCCAATAAATCAAACCGGTAATTTATCGAGCAAAGTCTCGATAACGAGAGTCAATTTAGAATGAATAATTTGGACGCGGCGAAAGTAATAATTATAATAATATTTTTTGTCGCTGGTAACTGTTAACTGTGCGAAACTCCCAGCTCGGCGTTCACCATTTTTATTCTAACGTGACCCAAATAACGATACGTCATCGAGTGGTAAGAGCTTGTTTCGCATCGTTATGATACGTTGCATAATAAAATTATATGCGATATAAATTTATATCAATTTCAGCTCCCTTACACAAAACGGCTGCGCCGATGATATCAACGTCGAAGCAAATACGCGCTACGTTATTAATTAATATCGATCGAATCGATGTGCCGAAAAATAAGGTCGAATCATTGACTTACTTGCTGCAAACAAACTTTCAAATATATCCCTGAAAAAACCCGAATTGTAGATAACAATCTTGCTACTCGTTAACAATCGTAATTGCCGGTAAAAACTGTCCTCAACTACAGTAACGCGTTGACCGTCGTCGCTTAACGATTGTCACACGACGAACGAGTTTACGCGTCTCTCGACGAAACCCGGAAACGAACGCAATTTCAAATGCGTTTTTTCTCACAGTTTCCCTGAAAATCTGTAAAGCAGCCGTCGGGCAGTCCGATCGAGGAAAATGATTTTCTACCGGGCACAGCGGATGACACGCGAATCGCACATTAGGGTTGAATTTATATGTAAACAGGAGAAGGCGCGGATCGATGCCGTCGGCGCACCAGAGAGCCGAGCGAAATGGAGTCGTCGACTCCGTTGTGGCGAAAACAACTCGAAACTATTTCCAACAGCGCGCTACCGTGGCGCCTAGAAAAATAGTCGTTTGAGCGTTCTCGACGAAAATTGTTTGCCTCGCGAAAGTAACGTTCCATTACGCTCGAGGGGATCGGCGTACATACGCGTTACCCGGTCGGCGTTTGGTTTCTCCTTCCCCGCGAACCGGAGGGTAAAAAAAAATTCTTCGCGATTGCTCGGCCAGGAGAGATCGATCGAACCTTTTCTCCCGCTTTGCTTCAATCTTTTTTTTTTTTCCTAGGTACACGAGAAGAGGCGGGCGGGGGCGCGAACGAAACGCGTAATAACGGTGACTTAGCGGGACGAATTGTGATCTAACTCCGGGAAGGGAAATAAATTGCTACGACAAAGGGAGTACATGATAATTGTAAAAGTCGCGCGTGACGGAAGACCGACTCGAATAAAATCAATTTCAACGAGTCCGTGGTTCGACGATCGGATGGCGGGAGGTGAATGCACCCGTTGCTTCTTCGAGAGGACCTCCCAGGAGTTTCCGTCCTCTCGCGCCGTTTTCTTTTCTCTCCGTCGCTCTATTTTTTTTTCTTTTTTTCTATCTCGGTGGCTTCTCTCGACATTTCCCAATTCGAGTTCGGCTGGACGTGAGAATCTCTGCACGGTCAGTTTATTTTAGACGCGTCGGAGTATCGGGGAAGATGCGAGAGGCGGACGAAGCGAAGGGGGTACTGAAGAGAAGTGTGGAGGGGTTGCGAGAGGGAGGGAGAGAGAGAGACCAGAGTGCAAGCAATTTTACGGACAACACAGCCTCTCGAGCGGTCGTAGGAACTGTGTAGGTACCCAAAGCTGTACTACCACGGGACGAAGAGAGCGAGAGAGGGTGGTAAAAAGCAGCAAAACCTTCCCATACAACGCACTTACCCAATCCTACCACCACTCACCCGCGTGCGTTCTGCACTTGTGTTAAATATATGTACGTTGTATCACACGCGCGCGCGGCACCGACGATCAAAAGCGCCGGTGCTATCGTGTGCGTGACACTTATTGCCGGAGACAAACGTTTTTAAAACACTTTTTTTTGTCTATCTCGCGCCTATTCGGATAGGACGTTAACCAGTCCGGTGTGGAATTTAGGAAAATCCTTCGCGAGGCGAGTAATTAAAATCAAGCGATGACGAGTATACGCGTCGAACGCGGGTTAAATGCTCTTATTATAAATTTTACGAAGAGAACACAGCAAAACGGGGAGGGATGAATTTTATTCGGAAAAAGATGGAGCGCGACACGTTTCTTTGCTTTCCGATTTGCAAAGCTTCGCTGTCGTCGTTGTCAGAATTATCTAAAGTGTAAAAATGCGCGATAATGAACTATTTTTCTTGAACAAGAATGTTTCTTGAAAAAACTATTAAACTATTCAGATCACATGTCTTACATTTCTCGTATATTCGAGTTCTTTAACGTGAGGAAATTTTTCGCTTTGCGTACATTCGTGTAGGGTGTCTTATAAATGTCGCGCTTTCCATTAACGATGACACGCGGGATTTTCTTTATCGAAGTCGTACCTACGTACGTATTTTCTTTCTCCGTCGGGTGTCCGATTTTGCGGATTTCACTTTACACGTATTCTACTACTTCCGCAGGTGCTCAAGAACGACGGCAAAGAGTTAGTTAAATAATAACCGCGCTTTACCTTTGCGCAAAAGTGTAACTTAGATTTCACGCGGTTACCCGGCATAGAATGTAAATGGTGAAGACAGCGCGAGTAATTATCTCTCGCTCTTTTCCTCCATGTATCCCCTTTCTCTCACTCTTACGCTCGCAGTTTCATCGTTTTTGAATAACCGTACTTTCATTGCGCGGCTCTTTGTATTTCTCCGCGTGGACGGGGGTGGGAGTGGGTCAGTTCTCGTTTCCGTTAAACTCATCAACGTGCTCGACAAAAAGTACATCTCTTCCCAGTAACATCAATTGCATTTAATTGTTATTCGTAGACGGAACTAGTCTCGCGAGGTGAACTTCTGACTAACATAACTCTCAACGCTAGAACTGCCGATCATTAATGGATACCATTTCGGTCGAAACGATTGGTCACTCATAAAATGTGTTATGGAATTAAAAAAAACTGTATTCATATTAAAAAATGAGTACGTTATTACAGGGCATAAATATTCATAATATTTACACGTTTTTTATACTTGTGATTTTTAAATAAAAAAGAAACTTTATAATCACTCCAAATGACAGGTTCAGGAAACTGAGGCAAAAAAAAAAGCTGGTCGAGGAGACTTCGCGCTCACGACGAAAGGCACACAAATTTATGAAGTATAATTACGAATCACGCGCGATGAGTTTACACTTTTGCGAGAGATTCGACACGACACACCGAACGTAGAAAATGCGTAACAACGCGTATCGCGTGACACGAAAATGCAACTAACTCGTACATTACTACGATTTTTTCATTGTAACTAATAAATAAAGCGTAAATAGGTGTAAAATTTCAACGTTACTTGTATCGGCTGTTATCAGGGTTAGCGCGTTAAAGAGCAATCGGCAGAGTTATCGCACATGTTCCTATTACTTTTGCGTAAATAATGCACGGCACTTACGGGTAATAGCATCATTCATCGCAGCTGTCAGACGCACAAAACGTACCGCCGCGGCGGTTACGCGCACAATAGTCGAAACGATCGAATAAGTAATTGTAACAAAAATGATTGCCAGGTATTGTGCTTCACTAAACTCCGTTTAATCTCGCCGTTGAGACCAATTCAATTAGTCCGCCACTTTCGTCCCGTTTCAAAATACAAACGCAAATGTGTCCTTATAATGTTTGATTTGAGTTTCGCCGCACTCGAATGCGAGTATAACAACGACCGTTGTACTACGTACAATCGTAAGTGGCAATTATTACCACCTATTTCGCGTTTGATATACCCAAGCGTGGAATAAAATCGTTGAACGTTAAGTTAAACTTGCGCTCGCCATTGGCTACGAGACTGCGTCAAATTCTATTATTTCCATCGTCGATACGTCGTGTAACGATTTCGCGAATGCATATCAAAACGTTGGGAGGATATTATAAGATCGAACGTTGCATCGACGCAAAACGAAACTCCGGAACGTTTCGACGTAAAATTCCCTAAAATATCATCGTCGGTACTAGCCGCACAATTAAACAATTATTCCAATCGATGCAACATACTTCATTTAAACTCGAAACCCGCACGCTTCCACGGTTTAATCGGACCCCTCATCTCGAGCGTAATTCATTTCCAAGCGATAATTGGAAACGGACACAGGAATGTCACCTACAAACGAGTATCCCGTTACTTCGGTCGACGATAATTCCGTTAAATTCATTAACGCACGGCAGATTTTGAAGAACCGGGTTTTCGTGCGCAAACGTTAATTCAGATTATGCGATCCCCTCCTCGCGTAACTGTGTTTTTATTTTAAACCTTTCTCGCGCATCGACGCCCGTCACCCAGAAACGTAAGCGAGCCAATAAACGTACGTCCAACGAAGTAATAAATAATAATTGTATTCTCTACTTCGGCATCCGTGAGGCCATCGAAATTTGTACGCAAAGGAGCGCATGCACTGACAACAGCATCAGCTCGTTACTAGGCGCATCAAATCGATACGTCCGCGGCACTGGGTTTCTCTCTCTCGTCTCCCCCTCAACCCCTCACTCCCCCCCTCCCCCCCCCCCCTCCAACCCCCGACCACCCTCCAACCCCTCTTTCTCCAGTTCTCTCCTCGCGTCGGGGCCTTATTGTGGAGACAGTGGTGTAATACAATACACATGTGAAATATTGCATCGAGGGGACCAATTTTCAGCATCTCTTCGCCATATCCGCCGCATAGGGGTGCATCTGCTAAGCATGTGTTTGAATGGGAGGTGCGTGGCGTGGCGCGGCGTCCCGTGGCGCGCTCCAAAAATTTGTTGCGCCCAAATTTTGTTTTTCGATCCGGGGTCCTGTTTTCTTCGGGGCTCTTCAAGTGCTTGCCTACCCATTAAAGTCTCGGCTGGGAATCACGGGACACTCTGTAACGGTTTCCGACGAGTGCTTTCTTTTTTTTCTGCTTCATTTTTTTTTTCTTTTCTTTTTGCTTCCGACGGATAAACCCACCAAAGCGCCCCCCCGTTGTTATTCGCTCACACGTACGTTTGTTTTTCTCTGTGCACTCGCGAACCGTGGGCTGTTTCGTGTACGACACCGTCAGACGTGCAGAGGTATTTCGTATTTTTCATACAAACGACGCTCCGGCGCTCGGGTATGTACGTAAACTTGAATGACCCTTGTCTCGATTTTGAAACGAATGACGTTGACGTTGCCGCGTAAAGATATACATATATGTACAGATACGTATATTGGCGAGTGTGTGTGTATATTGTATAGAAATTAATAAATTCGCTCGGTTGATGAGCGCGCGAGTCAATGTTGAAAAAAAAAAAAGTTTCTGTACACGACAGATATATTACGAGTCCTCTCCCGGGGACGGTGATATGTTTGTGATTCATATGGATCTCGTGCTATTAAAATTCTTTCTGTAAGCGAGAAATGGTACGCGATAAACAAACTCTGTTTACGTCCTCGTCTCCTTCAGAGTTTCCCTACATTAATTTAAATGCATTACGGTATTGGAAAATAATACACCAAGTTCACTCGAAACTCATTAATTAACTGTGCACGGTTTGCGTACCAGCCGCGAGTTATTCTCGCTACGATTACTTTGTCGAAACTATCTGTACAAAACTCGCCGTCAGCGCCGCTCTCCCTGACGTTAAATAATCCACGATTTAGAATAAGAGTTTTTATCGATGCCTAGCGCGGTAAGTTAAAAGTCGTCGTAGAGAAGTAACGGGGACGAACGTCGAGGCAAAAAAAACGGGGTTTCTAGATACGAGATTCAATGGACTCGTTAGTTCGAACGGGTACTCGTTGTTTTTGCCCCTTGTCATAAATGACATGTTCCAAGAGGCCACTATCTTTGAGCGAAGCTTCGCTTCGAGTTTGCATGAGCAGTGAGAGTTAAAAAGTAAAAGCACTAGAGGCCGGTCCCTCGTACCGTCTCGTCCTCTCCCCCTCTCGCTCTTCCCCCCCTCCACCCACTATTTAGCAAAATCTCTCTTCGTTCCGTACACTTAAAGCTTGTCGGTAGCTGCTGAAAATGACAGGGCCACACACAGTGCTATGTATAATGCACTCGAAAGCGTTGGCTAATACAATTACGAGCTAAAAGCTTCGTCAAATTTTTGCTCCGAGAAGTGACCCGTGTCCCCAGTGCCCGAAATGACATTGTTTGGGGATTAAGTTATTTAGCGTTATGCAATTACGTGGCCCCCTTTCGCGATCGGTTGTATCGATGCCGTTACTTCGCGGGGATCCGTTACTCAAAATATAGTCGAGCGGATGTTTTGCAAATCTCGCGAAACGAACACGACATACGCAGCCCCATGAATTATTCACCCTAGAAGTAACGACAATTAACGTATACTTATTTCGACAACACCAGTCGAAGCGACTAATTGTTTGTAAGGTACGTTGTACGTGAAAAAAACTTATTATTTTTTTTTTATTTGTGTGCTCAATTTGTGTTAATTTGAATTAAAAATTTTTAATCAGTCAAAACGGCTAGTTTGGTAGTTCGAGCGTTAATAGTGATGCCTCTAGGAAAGTTTAATCCCACGACAACAACCGTATGTGAAAATCATATAATTGTTCATGAACGTTACGTTTGCGCGGAAAACGAAAACACGGCACAGGCGGTAACGGTTATTTTCCCCGAGTTCTCGTCGGTACAAGTATGGGAAAATATTAAAATAACGTCCGTGCCAGTAGCACGTAAAAGAGAGAGAGAGAGAGAGAGAGAGAGAGGGAGAAATAAACCGCGACGGAAAGTATTTTGCAGAGAAAACAAAAAGAGAGGTGCGAATCGGTAGATCAAAAATGAGATTGTCCCTATATTTAAAGAACCAGCATGGATAGAGATTGAAATGACGGGGGAAGGGTGCGCACGAGCAGCGATGTGGAGCGAGTGAGTGAGATCGAGAGAGAGAGAGAGAGAGCTAGTAAAGAGGGGGGTGGGGGGCGGTATCGAACGAGAGCAAACGGAAGAGAGAAAAGTGGCGAAGTACTCCGTCGGTGTACGAGAGAGAGAGAGAGAGAGAGAGGGAGAGAGAGAGGGGTGGATGATTGGTGCGTTGAACCATAACGAAAACAAAGGGTCCATTGGTTTGGTGCATGATGGTGCGATGACGGTGCATGCACATAATATAGCTCCGCAGCCGGCATATGGCCGGCATTGCCGAACAAACAAATACTCGAAGGCACGTAGACGGGACCGAGGAGGTCGCGCTTGCACCTTATGGCGCGTGATTTCGAAATCATATTCAATTCCTCCGGGGTGAGTATATATACATATATATATATGTATGTATATCGGGCCCCGTTTATTGTTCGAGCGACGCCTAGCGCGAATTAATTCCCAAGCTGGAATCGCAAACAATCGGTCGGAGCGATGCGGCGTATCTCGTCCGGTCACACCTCGCGTGCAACAACGAGATTGCAGTGGCGGGACCATCATACCCTACTACGCCTACGGGATACACCACGGCTTCGGCGTCGTGTCGGTTCGCGCCGCGTCTCCGCGCCCGCATACGCGATTCGCGCCAGAAACAATAATATCTGCGTATAAAACCAACGCGCGGGTCCCCCCCCCCCCCCCCCCCCCCACTGCCACCACCCCCGCGCGCCAACCAGTCGATCGGTCCCGGTTCGCGTCGGCTGGCGTTGCCCTCTACGCGTTTCGAGTCCTCGGGATTCTTTCATTCTCGTTTTCGATATACTCGAAACAATAACTGAAAATCCAACGATACGGCGCGAGGGGGACGATTTTCCGCGCCCGATAGCGTTTATTCGCTGGATAGGTATCGTCACCGGCGATACGGATTTCGTATCGCATAAAGCGCCGGATGTTTCCTCGATTTCGTCGGCGAAACTTGCGAGATTGAAATAGCAATTTCGGCGAATCATTTGTAATACCGTCAGGCGGGATTATTAACCTATCAGACGAAACTTTCTCGACGGTGGTAATATTTAATATTTCAATTTTAAAATTGTGTCGCCGCTCCGGGATACGTGACACGCGCTTAGATTTCGTACCGTGCCTACGTACACACGTTAGGCGAGCGGGTATAACCCTCGCGGAGTACGCAGCAGACTCCGGGTCAGGGGTGACTCGGCGAGCCGTAAAAAAAAAAAAAAACGTGGAACGCGCAGCCTTCACGGTTGGCGCAAGGGTTGAAAATCAGCTGGCTGCGTGCCTACCTTTTAAAATCCGAGTGTAGGGTGCTCGTGTGCTGGTATAACAAGACTTATGGAAGGATTCGGCTTACGCGAGCCATACAGCGTATAGCCCTCGACAGATATTGAATAAACGTTTAAGGGCTTGTGTTAGTGGTTTGGGGCGGGAGGGTAACCGTGACGAGGAGGAGAGGGAGGGTAGGGAGCAGGGGTCAGGAGGGGGGTGCGATCGTGTGGGATAAAGGTGCTCGTATAGATAAGTATGTTGAATATCCGGTCCATCCCTTATCTTATTTTTGAGCGAGAGCTGTGTCTTTTCTATTCCTTAAATGCATTTAAAAACAAAGGTCTTGTTTCTGATTCACTCCTGACGCGTGCTCGCTGAATTTTCCAACGTACAGAACTTTCCTACTACTTCCCCTTCGACCCTTCCATTTCGCTTTTCCAAAAATCTAATATCCTCAGATCAAGATGTATAGAGAATTATTCCCATCTCCATACAGCCTACACAGTCTTCATACAATCTCACAAGTCCGTTTGAAACGACGTTAATTATCACTCATTTTATCCGTGGAACCTTAACAAATTTATAATATAAATACGTTGTTTCTGTACATATCAATCGAAATTGATTACGCAGATATTAGTCGAGTATATACAGTTGGTCAAATAAAAGTATTGATTTTATTACTAACTCCGGCATTTACAGTTTTTCGACCATAAATTAAATAATTTAAGAACTAGCTCATAAGCGGAAAAAGTAAGAGAAAGTATCATGTCGCTAATAACCAAGATGTTGATGCGACGTAAAAAAGACAAGTAACAAAAAAAATTCTTCGACACGGATCACAACAAGTAGGGTAGCCATGTATAGGTTGGAAAAGGTCGAAAGTGCGCGTCGCCTCGCCGGCCATTTGTTACATCGTGCTTCGCGAGCGACAATCACCGGCTTGGATTATACAAAAGACGAAGGGAGGGAAGGTGGTACCGTGAGGCCGTGTCAGGCAGGAATAAAATGTTCGCGGCACTAAATGCAAAGTCTTTAACTCGTAGCGGCGGGGGAGACGCTCGGTGGGATATTACTCAATTTAAATGCGAGCGAGGCAAAAAACAGCGCGAGGAGGACGGGCAAGGGAATCAGGATGGAAGGAAAACACTCTGAAAACTTTATAGCGGCTTAGGCGACATCTCGTTATTGCTCCCAAACACTTTTATGATCGATAGCGATTACTATGCAATGTTGCGCGTCATTGCCGCACCCGCTTAATATACGAATATTTAATACCATAGAGTTACGTATAATGTCGCCCGACTCCTCGGACATGTTATCGCGTTCCATTAACGTAAATCTTGTTTTCATTTAATATTTGATGTTTACGCGGTTGGCGCCGGGCGATTCGGAAAATGAATAACATTTGCAAAAACATCGACGATGCGTCGACGGCGAGCCCGATAATATTTGCCCGGACGATAATCGAGTAACGTCTAAATTATTTTTCCCCGACGCTTAAATTGTTTTATCGAAGGAATTATATAAAAAAAAAAAAGCGCTCTATCGCGAGATCGCCGTTCCTCGGTCTGGTTGGAAACTTTTACGTCCTGCCCGGGAAATCCACGTCGAAGAATGCAATTCTAATTTAAACGTGAACAGCTTCGAGGGAAGTTTTAACGAACCCGTTGCCGAGGAGCGACTCCGCGAAGAGTTTCGATCGTCACGGACAAGCCGAGTTTAGGCGGTCGGACGTTGGCAGACTTTTGATATCGTGGTTCTTGCATCTTTGAAAACCCCACTTCCCACCGATATTCATAAACCCGCCAACGTACGTACGTATGTATGTAACCTTCGTCTCGATACGCGTACATAGATGCGGATAGACGCGGGTATACGTACGTGACGCTCGCGTTGGTACGCGTAATCCAAGGGAAATATCTACGTGGAAACGCGCGCGCGCGCGCATACGTACACGGACGAAAATACTCGTAAGTACGAGTATCTTTTTATACCGCGGTTGGCTCTTCCGTTCCGTCTCGCATACGAGCACCTTTCAGCGAGGGTAAACTGGCTGTTCCGAAGGATGATTGACCGATATCACACGCGCGCCGTTACGATAAGAGCATTGTATTTTTACCCCCCCGAGGTCGCCCAACAGTTTCTCGCTTTATTAAAAACAACATTTTGCCCGATAACGATATCGTGGCCCGATAAACTTCGAAGGAACGCGAATCAACGACCTTTGGGTGAGCATAGTTTGTACCTTAAAAAGTTGTCTCCGAACAAGTATTTTCAAAAGAATGCTCAGCGTGGATCGAGCAATTTCTTTTACGCGATACTGTGGATGGGAAAGTTGAATAAAAATTTCCTCCGACCCCCCTTTCATCCTTATCCCGTCATCCATTATCCTGCGAGAACATTTTTTCCCCGACCCGAATCGGGTTACATTATTTCATGCAGCATATTTCGAACGCATAGTATCGCGGTACGCGTACGCCCTGGTAAGAATATTTCCAAAGGAGCAATCTTGATTATCCGGTAGGAAAATTGTACTCCCGCGATTTCCTTCGGGCTATAGCTCGCGCTGCAATTTCTGGAATTCGTATAGTGGATCCACTACTTAATCTAAAATGTAAATAAGAGTTTCACGATCAACGACGGAAAATGTTGAACGGGCGATTCCACGCTCCTTGTTCGCCGTACAGCACAGGCATATTTATTGTACGGATAAAGTACTTTCTCGCTTTTACCCAACGTTCGGGTCCGGATCTCACAGTTGATTCGACCGAAGGAACGCGTATTCGTGGCACCCCTTAAGCTGAAGTAGCGAACAACAAAAGAACCTTTAAGAGCCTCGTAACATCTGCTGCTCGCGGTTAAAGGAAATACGGACCTCGCGCGTATTGTGATTTTCGTGAAAGTATCCGCATCCGAGGATCGACGATGCAACATCTTTGGATTGGATTAAGCTGCCCGTAGCGACGGGTCACGGGCACCCCGATTGATGGTGAGATACATTAATGTCGTCGTTCGTTACGAGTATTTGGATTAGAGCGACAATAGGTCACGTTGAATTCCCATTTCGCTTAATCTAACGAAACGTACAGCTGTGCTGGGGAAAATGCGGAAAGATCCGATCATTTGTACACGAAAAATCAATGTCTGACGGGTGGTCGTGCGAAACTGGACCTTAGAGTTTTAACTAACCGAAATTTAAAGGCTCATCTCTCGTTACAATAATTTTAATACTTGTGAGATTCGAACAGCGTAAGTTTTGGATATGGATCACTTCGCGTAAAAAAAAAACCACTTTTTACACGCATGGTCGAGAATTTTGATGAATTTTTGTGTAAAAAAAAAAACTTCGAACTTTTGAAAACTTTTTGAGTTACAGCCTCTCGAACTTTTAGGTAAGGTTATTTTTCAAAATTCATATCTCTATATCTTAAGAGTTGTGATAAAGCGATAGAAACTAAAATATTTCACGATTCAACGTCAACGCAAAATTGGCGAACCCAGTATTTGCATTTCTGATATTAAATCTAGTCTCCCTTAAAAGATCCCCCGCGAATGATACGTTCTTTATCTCAATCACGATCTTGATTCGGGTAAGCTAACGATAAAGAGAACAGAACATCGGAAAATGGGTGAATCGGTGAGGATGCGTCAAGGGTGAGTTAGAAGGGTCGAAGGGTTCTTAAGGTTAAAAGTATCCCTCGCGCTCGTCTATGAATAGGCTTAAACCTACGGATAATAGAATCTCAAATTCGAAAATAAGATAAACGGTGGATGAGTAACCAACGGCTACTAGTGTCCGTAAAAATACCACATCTTCGCAACGTACGAATCGAACGTAACGTTGAAATCTCGGTGCGCTAGAAACGGAAATCTATACGTCGACGCACACATCGTTACGCGTCGGTTTTCGGGTGGCATTGCGCGCGAAAAGTGATTTGCACGGCCGCGAAAGTACGGCTGGCTTGATGGAAGGTCTGTGTTCGCTCATAAGTAAGTATGTATACGCCGGTGTATAGGTACACGTACGAGTACGCTTACGCTTACGTACAGACCGCCCCCCCCCCCCCCCAACCCACCCACCACCCCGTCCATCGTAAATGCACTCCAGCGATAAAATGGAACAAATCGAGTTTCTAGAAGAGAGCTACGCCTCGCGACGTAGGAGGTGGGCAAACCACGTAGACGCCTGAAATCTGACTCTCCACTCGGAATCAGGCATTCAGTTGCGTTTCATGGTTACGGATTTGATTACCACACGCGGCACCCGACCGAGCCGGTACGTAGGTATACGTATAGGTGTGAGGGACGAACGGAAGACCAGGGGCCCTTGGTGCGTATTGGCGAGTGGAAAAGCGTTGCCGCTGGTCTGGAGCGTAAATGTATCGTTGCGAAGTAAAAGGGAGGTTCTCCGAATCGAATGTGAAAGCGAGAGAACGAGGGTGGGGAAGAGGGGACGGGGGAGGGGAGAGAGGGAGAGAGGAAACGGAGGGGTGGCTCAGCCGTAACCGGGTGTACCGAAGAACGAGGTGCATTAAAATCTTCGAATAATCCAATAATAAATACTTTCAGTCGAAATGGATAGCGTAATGCCACGGCCATTGTACGGCCGAGAGTCCATGATTCGAATCTTGATTCGCGTTAAATCGGCCGCCTTGCGTCCTTTGTGGAAGGCCGCGATTTACGTATAGATTACCTATTGGCTATCGATCGCTTCCGCGTCCCTGGTATTCTTGTCATTATGGACGCTCGCGATTGTTGCCATATTGTCCGATACCGATAACGGCGGTTATCCGAAACGGTGGCGACGATAAGTTGAGCGCGCTGACGCGAAACGTAGCCGCCAAAGGACGCGAAATTTCGTGCGGTATTAGCGCTTTGTATTTTCGGCCGTTTAACCACTTGGCTGCGCGAGGTCTATTCGATCTTCTCACCAAGAGTGTCGTGAAAAAACAGTTCGTCGGGTTAATATCAAACTCGGTGTCTAGAAGTAAAAAAAAAAACCTTGGAGTACCAAATTTCAGAAGAATCGAAAATATATAAGTCTGTTTTTTTACGTGGCGCACATATGCGCGCCAGAGCAATCTACGTCACTTCTGTTTTCACGTCTATGCGCGCTAGACAGTCAAGTGGTTAAAACGTATTTTAATTATCGCGTTATAGGGTTTGCGATTTAATTTCATATTTTATTCTTACCCTTTTAACGCGATATCGCGATATATCAAGAATTCCTGGATATTTCTCGGGAAGCTGACTGACGTCTTTTTAATAGGAAGGGGAGGGAGCGAAAATTGCTTTAATATTACTAGGGCTAAATTTTTCGTGTCGCGACGATTGTAATTGACGTCGTCGTGTTCAGAGTTCGCGCATTCGAGGATCCAGCTGTCACTTTGAATGGTACGTGATTGGAAGAGTAATGAAGCGAATTACGAAACGAACGTGCGTGGGGGAGGAAAAGGGGGCGAAAGTGTATCGCGAAGTATCGCGTACATAGATAGCGGTATATCGGTTTACGCTGACTTCAAATCAAGGAGAAAAGTAATTTCCACCGTATTTTTCAACGGGCTAAAATAACCGGCTGACTGACAAACGATTCCGAAATCAAAGTTATTCGTTTCGTTTACACCACCGTTACGCTTCGTATTGTCAAAACGTTCGAATGCCCTTTCGCGGGATTTTGTTCGTTCGCAAAATGGTACTTTCGTCCCTCGCAAAACGCCGCTCCTCTCTATCGTCAAATTTTCCATTTCGAAGATAACCCAAAAAGGGAAGCATCCAAAAAAATCGCGGAATCAAAGTACAACGCCCCTCCCCCCCCCCCTTTACCATGCGTTTCATACGCCATAAAACACAGCCTCGAAGTGAAATTCCGTGCGCCGCTCGGCGTTTTTGTATACATTACAAAAAAAAAAAAAAGGGAGAGAGAGAGAGAAAAAAGGAATCCTCTTTCATCGATGGCGCCTCCGTACATTCGCTCGGACGATCGTAATTGATCGTAACAGCGCTCGAAATCTCGTCACTTTGAATGGTATGTGATTGGACGAGCAATGAACCGAGCGGGGAGTGCGAGGAATAGGAGGAGTAGACGGGAACGCTAAAAAGGGAGGATCGTAAGGCGGGTGGGTCGGAAGCTGGCAAGAGAGGGAGCATCGCCGTGTAGGTGGTGAATCTATCTACCTCTCTCGTCGTGTACGTATACCTACCCCAGCACGTACGCGTGTACAAAGGCCTCGGATACATAAATACTACGGCGTGTACGTATACGAGAAATACGCGTACACCTGCATTCGGATTACGTGCATTATACGTATGTATACTTTGCGTTTATACGCGCGCGCGTACGTACGTATAGTATGCCGGGCTTCTATATAACGGTTCTGAGGGTGTAGCAAACCGCCACTGTGCCAGGGTTACCCAGGTAACGCATCATTCCCCGTGTACCCATGGTAACCAGCTCCGACTCCGATCTCGCCCATCAACAAGCCTTTTCGAACTCCTGGTTGATCCGCGCGGACGACAATCGCGAGGAAACGACGAGCAACGACGACGACGACGACGGTGTCGCGTGTACGCCACGTGATGTGCCGCGACTCGTTGCCTGGCGCGCACGGAAAACTTTCTCCTACCCCCCCCCCCCCCCGCCGCTCCCTCCCCCGTGTAAGGAAACCCTTTGGTTCCAGCAGGTGTCGTGGAAGTTTGTTTGGTCGCCATGTGCCAGTTGCCGGTTAACAGTTACGTAAGAGCGCTTTTTGATAGGGTTCGCGTGTACCGTGTTCAACTACATATCTCGAGTTCCGTCGCCAGAGGCTTCGATTGCTATCGGCGCGTGACTTTCCGGAAGTGGTACCAGTCAAAATTGTTGTACGCGGTGGAAACGAAGGGACGGGATAATAGCGAAGCAATTTTCCGAGCACTCCGAATCGAAGCGCCGTTCTACGGGGTGTGTCTTAATTGCGCGGTAATACTCGAGGGGATAAATACAGGGTGACCCCGTGAATGGACGTGGTAGGGACGTTAAGGGCGCGATACCTGAGATAATTCCAAGCTGGTTTTCATGCTTTGGAAATATCTGAAGCTTCTTGGTTAACGAGATACGAACGGAAATCGGGGGGCGTTAGAGTTTACCGCGTTCTTCTACGTTTGCCGATGTTCCCGGTTTATTATCTCTCTTTAGCTAAATCTCGAGAAACGTTTTTGATAAGTAGAAACCCGCTTGGAAGTATCCCAGGTATCGCGCCATTTACGGAACACTCTGCAAAAACACTGTAGGAACATAGATCGCTTAGAGTTTATTTTTCACGCCACAGCACGTTTCGCACTCGCTGGAAAATTCCAGGTGTCGTTCGAATTATTTCAAATCCTACCGCGTATCCTTGTTAAGCGTCGTGGACACGATTATATTCTCGGATATAAACATTCGGTGGACGTCTCGGTGTAGCGTAAAGCTCAACAAAAAGTTTAGAGTTTGATGAAAGTAAAAGAAAACGTACGGTACGTTCGATGACAAAATTTGTGATTCGACGCAACGTTAATTCGGTGTTTACGCTCGTTACCCCTTGTCGCGCCTCAAACTGTTTATCGCGAATTCTCGCAAATAAAACGCAATTAAATCATAAAACGAGTGAACGTTATCAAATCGATCCCATCGCTGCGTTTTCCGTCCTCCGTTATCCCTGTTTTCCTTTCGCGTCGTTAACATCCGCCGACTTGCCAGATGCTTTAACGAAGCAAGGAGCATCTCCAGAGGATACAATAGACGTTCCAACCATCCAGAACGAGAGATTCCGGCGTAATTGCGACTAGACCTTGCGGCCCGTACTTCCCGAGCCATCAAATAATTTCCTCTCATTAACGCAACGTAACGACGGTCAAACAAAGCATAAATCTTTAGTCCGTCTGAGCCGAGAGAGTACGACTCGATGGAGCAATTATTTAGATATCGGGACTACTCGGCATTGGCTCTCTTCTTCTTCTTCTTCTTCCTTTTTTTCTTCCTATCCTCGTTTTCGTTGCAACCCCCCCGTCGTCGTTCTCCTTCCACTCGTCGTTATCGTAGTCGCAGTGGTAGTCGTAGTCGCGGATCCTCGTCGTCGTTGTCGTAGTCGTCGTCGCTGATGATACCCACCCGAGCTATTCCACTCTTATTCCTGTCGCCGGCGTCTATTCTTCGTTAAATCGGACTTAATTACTTAAATCCCGGCGGGAAATGCTGATGGATCGGTTATAATTAAGGGGATTCTTGCAGGATGACTTCTCTCTCCCTCCCAACTCTCGCTCCTCAACCTCGGAATCCCTCGATCGTCCAACGGTTCGCAAAGATGCTCCTTTTTCAGCAAAACGACGAGCGCGGTCGTCGACGGATGCAGGGATGTACTTTCCATGGAGGGGAAATTTCAACGATGAATTTCAGAATACCAACTTCCTATCGTATTCACGATTTCATTAAATGTACCGACGTTTGTACATAGAGAGTGTACCGAAAATGGTAGTGGTGAGGTAAACGCGCGGTACCTGGGGCAATTTCAAGGAGGTTTTTTCCTGTCTGGGTTAACGGGGTATTAACACCTTCAATACCATTTGTCCACCGGTGGGTCACTCTTAACCAGGTGGCTTGCTCACTGGTAGAGACGCGATGGTATGCACTTCAAGACCTCATGTTCACCAGTGGTCAATATGTTTCAATATGAAATTCATATTTCAATATGAATATGATATAATGCAACATTTCATATTGAAATATATTTCGTGGTCCTTTGTCCGTTCAAATTGTATACATTCAAACTACTCGTTACGCCGAAATCTCGAACTAAATCCATTTAGTCATTAATGGTAACGGTAATATTTCACATTGAAATATATTTTTCTTAATGGAACAGCGTGATACCTAACGAATATGTATAAAGATATTGCATATTATACTGGAAGAAAAATCGGCAGCCAATCGGAGAGGCAGGCTGTAACCAGCGGCGCTGGGACTGGTCTATTAGATAACCAATGACAAGCGCTACCGGTTACCGCATTCTTCTCCGATTGGCTGTCGTTTTCGGTTAATATCTCGTTAACTGATGCTCAGCCAAAATTTTCGACGAGGAGTAAATTGCTTGGAAATTTACTCCAAGTATCGCACCTTTAACGGACAACCACCATTTATGGAACAACCTGTATATTGATTTACGGACTTCACCAGCTGATGAAATACCGGCCGGTATTTCTCTGTTTTCGTTTTTTTATCTTAACAGTGATAATAGTAGGCAAACCGAAGTTTCCTTCGAAGAGCATTTTCCTTGGATATTGTACAGGATTGCTCTTATTAGGAAATTACGTTGAATAGAATAAATAAAGGGTGAATCTTGATAGGCAACGGAAATTGGAGTAATGCAAACAATGAAGATTGTATTACAAATTTGGGCTAAACCTCTTTAATTATTATCCAGAAGCTACTTTTCCCGACAATCGCTCTTGCATTACACTCCGGGCTGTTATGCTTGCATCTGCGAGTGCAACGGTAACGCTCCACAACGATTCCTTTATTCCTATCCATTCAATTTTCTCGACTCACCTAACGCAAACTTTACTTCGCTAAAGAATAATATTTTTCTTGACGCTATTAAAGACGCTGTCGGACATTCATCGCTCTCTAGCATAAAAGTACTCGTGCTTACAAAACTGCAAACTGTAAACTCCATTAGACCACAACTACGACGTACACGGTAATTATTCGATGAAAAATTGTTTCGACGATAAACATTAGGTTACGATCGCAATCTCAATGTATACAATATCGAACCACTGGTACGGCAAACTGATCAGAATTTGTTTAAATTCGACGAGAGTTAAAGTAAGACCCTACGTAACAAATGACAATGATTAACCTTTCAAATTTTATACATTCAAACTACTCGTTACGCCGAAATCTCGAACTAAATCCACTTTGGTCATTACTGGCAACGGTTTGAATTAATGTGCCCCGATGGCCACCATCCGAGAATCGTCGCGGGAACTTTTCGGGGTAATAGTCGAATTAGTTGCATCGGCAGCGTGGGCGAGCATTTGGTACAATGAATTACAGGTGGTCCATCTCGAAGACGATATGCTGAATCGCTCCACGCTCGGGAGGGAAGTTAGCGTAAGCTCGGGTACTGGCTGCCGCTGTTCGTCTGGCTTAGCGTGCAATATTGGTTACCGACGATGTAATATAACATCCCGTAACGTGAAATGGATCATAATATTCTCAGGGTAATACGGGCTATTTATCTGGATCCAGTCATACGTGCGCGGGCGCGGCTCGGTGGTTAATTTCGCCTGGAACTATAACTGGTTTATTTCACGGCCTCTACGGTCACTCGCGTTAACTTGTCCAAAAGCCCAAAAGCACGGAACGACGATTCACCGACGATTCGTTTCGTTCGGTATTCGCTTGTTACCGTATACGCGCGCTATAATATACTGCTTTCGCGGCAATGCGTTATTTAAATACGAAACGATTGATTCAGGCGCGGCTTATCAAATTAAAACGACAGAGTAGGTATTTCGTGATAAAAGTGACCCCACCTATCCGCGTATTCCCGTTCTCATTTCGGATCCATTTCGAGTTGCGACTATCCACGCCGAATGTTCGGTTATTAATATTTGTGAATATAACGGGGCGCGCGCAATTACGTAACGATGAAGTCATCATAGACTTTAATCGCTTTTCATTTTTTCCCGAAATCTCCCTCGCGCGCTCGCTTTTGACTCTGTATTTGCATAAGCGGGATCGAGCGCGATGCGGGCTAACGTTACGGTGCGCAAACGTGCACGCCTCGTGCCCTTATTATAATGTATTCCCTTCGGTCGAGGTCAAATTCACCCCCGTAGAATTCGGGGTGAATCCAACGTTGTAACGTTTAGCAGAAGGAAATCCCATGGGGTTAGGTGGGTACCCGAGCGATTCTGGGTATATCTATACGTATTGTGTCGTAAACAGAACGATGGTGGCGACAACAGTGGTCGAAAAATATAAAATTCAGAATCGTTCGCGATATGATTCTAAGTATTGTCTGTAAGTGATTTTCATTAATAAAAAATCTACTTGGAATTATTTCAAGTATCGCAGCTTTAACGGACTACCGCCGTTTATGGGACACCCTGTATACCATATACTATTATTACGATGATCGCAATCTCAGATTTTATGGATTTACACACCCGCTACAGTTAAAATCTCGATAAACTTAAAATGTAGAATATCGTCCTTCGCGCGTATCGCGTAAGTACGAAGGGATTAAATAAATAAACCGTTCGACATATTCGATACGACGTATATCCGATGTTTGTTTGTTCGCGCGCGCAATTATAATACGCTCGAAGAACAAAGATATCGCGCAGCTAGTTATCGCGTCATTCGTAATATCGTTCGTAACAGGAAATAGTATTATGGGGACTACAATATCGAAACCGCGGAGTAGTTTGCCGCGGTATAACATCCAACTCGGAATGCTTCCTTCGACCCGCTACAACCCGCTAAGATGCAATTGCGATCCCCCCCAAGTTCGTCTACAAAGGTAGCGTGATTTTATCACATAGCCTGTGCGCGCTTTCGTTCTACGCGCGCGACTTGCACGAGTAAACGCGAAACAGCCGCGCGGGTATTACCGTCCAAAGTCTTGAGCCGGCAATCTCATTCTTTCGCTCTCGCCGTCCTTCCGATTGACGCTACTCTTTAATCGAATTATGACTTTCTTCCTCCCCCCCCCCTCCATTTTCCACCGACTTGACATCAGGCCCTCCTACTCACCGCCTCCCCACCCCAAACCACCTCCCCCGTCAACCCTCACCTCCGACGGCTCAAATGAAACTCGCGTAGGGATAAGGAAGGGCGCTACCTTAATTAGGTACGGTAATCACAAGCCGAAGGGAGGAAATCCAAGTTTGATTTACCATTCACCTGTTTTATCTAGATGCAATTATGCACCCCTCGATGTATATCGGGGTATACGCGTATAGGCGGATTATGCAAAGGCCCATCGTTCGTCGTTGCCAAAGAGGAGAGAGAGAGAGAGGGGTAAAGGAGGGGGGGGGGTGGTACGGGGGAAGAAAGGGGAACAGGGATGCTTTTCGCGTTTTGCACCGCCCCTGACTCGCGTACAGCTGCATAACTCTATTGTTGTATCGATTGTTGGACCACGCTATGGGCTTTGCAGAGTTCATCCCTTTGACGGCGGGGTAGGTGGCGAGGTGGAGCGAGCTCTCGCTTTAACGAGCTTTCTCAAATTCGATTTTCACGGCAAACGTAAGGGTAAGATGATCCCGGTGAAAGCGCGTATTAAGGAACAAACATTCTCGCGCGTCGCCCACTAATTTCGCTCGCTTTCTTTTCGAGCGCTCCGGCTGGCTGACTATCCGAGTTCGGATCCACTTTTTAAATGGATCACAAATATTTGACGAATATTCGCCTATTTTCACCGCATCGACTTCTTATCTCGGCAATCCCTTGGCACGTAACGGATCTCTTACGTTACGTATGCACGGAGAGTTGCTGTTCGACGATGATTTTCTTTTATTCGCGCGGAGAGAATGAACGGGGTTTGCTCGAAACTGACGAGGTTGTTATGGGTAAAATATTATGTAAGTGAAAATCACTGTTCAACTCGCGTCTACAGTTTATAGATGGCAATTATAATCCCAATTAAAATGTACGCGGATGTCGAGCGTTCTGCAGTTAACGAGATGTTTGTACCTTCCACTAATTATGCACCTTCGTTATGCGCGTATAGTGTTATGCTCATCTTTAAATAATTCTGTTCAACCAGGACCTTGCGTGTTATATTATAAAAATGATCGTTCGCTCTTTTTCGAGGGGCGAATATTGCGTTAATATAAATTGTTTTAGCGTCGAAGGCAGAAATTGCTTCAATTTCTTTTAAAATAATTTCTCAGGAACGCCCGTAGTGGTAATAAACGCCTCGTTAATATTTTCAGGAACACACTTCATTATATTTCCGCGGAAAATTGTAATTAATTTCATGGAAAGTTAATCGCAGAAAATGCGGGTCTTTCGAGGATTTGCGCGGTTTGGAAGGAATAACGATTATCCGAATTGCGTTTAAAACCCAAAAGTGCAATGTACGTAATCCAAGCCGCAATTTATGTCGTTTTAGCCATGTAAACGCAGTTTTACGCGTGTAACGAACTCTCTTAATTATTTACTATTCGTAAAATCCCTACTCTTTTAAAGGTAATAGTATTTCGCTTTCATGCGTATAGTATAATATATTTATTTGACCGAAACGCAAGATTTTTGCGTTTAATAAATGTCCGGAAGCGTTTATTCCACTTTGATTTGCGTAAAGTACTTGTATTTTGTTCGCTCGTGTTTCGTGGTTTCATTCGGTAGAAAATACATTTTACCGCTCTGCTTTTTGTTTAATCAATTTTCGATTTCTCTATTATCTTTGTTATACTTGCATCACGATGTATGTATCTTCTTATGAATTTCATTTCAAACAACCTGCTGCAAAATTTCAAAATTAAATGTGAGATTTACCAGTAAATGCGACGTAAAGTTTGCTTTTCAAGCAGAAACAATGACGCTCCGCGGTATTTTGGGCTGGTTTTGATTGGATTTTTAATTAATAAATTAGTGCTGCGCAATATTGTGCGGCACAAATGCTAGTACGAGATTTTGTCTGAATTTTTAATTAATAAAGTTGTACCGGGCGGATATACCGTGGCACAAATGCCAGCACAGAATTTGGCGTGAATTTTTTAATAATGAAGTGGTGTCGCGCGATACATAATGGCGCCTTGAACAGCGTCACCAAATTGGTTTATTGTCATTTAAGAAATTAATGTTTCAAAAAAATGAATTGCGCTTTCAGTGGTTACACAGGATTACCGAAGAAACATTTCCGTATGTTTTATGGTAGTTTTTTTTTTTGCGCCGGAAAGACATTCGGATTACGTTGTTCGTAGTAGAAAATCAGACCACGCGATTTAGGACACATTAATTTCTTTTACTGCTAACACAATTGTGATATAAAAATTTAGCATTTGCGCACGAAAAGTACGCGAATATACATTTAAAAAATGTTGTACACGATGATTTTAAAGATTATATTTATCTGAGTCCTGTAAAAAACGATTGAGTTCTGGAAATAAAAATTATTAAATTCCATTCCGTTATATTGTATTGTATTGCATTATATTACATTTTGAAGAACATTGTTCGGCTCTCCTCTTTGTTTGGACCTAGTGCAGATTACAAATTTTAATGAGATCAATATTTTTGACGCTTTTGTTTTCTTTATTATATCTGCGTCAACACGTACCCATATGCTTTTATGAAAATTCAATTGTAGAACTTTTCACTGTTTAAATTATAAATTTCGATCCCGGTTTTGATAAATGTGATTTTGGTGGAATACAATTGATATCGGTCACGTATACATTTTTCGTTTTTGCCCAGAAATTTGTATCCGAGGTTTGGAAATTGTTACGGTTACGTAAAACCTTTTACGCTTTAATTGGATTAATGAGCTGTTGCAGGATTTAACTCGAAGCTTTTTCCGGTTGCACAAGTTTCACATATTGTCAAAAATAATATCTCATCGTATCGGTCCTTAGATCGCTTATAACAGCCATTAAGATGCACGACATTGTGAGATATTTTTAAATACTGCAAACTAAAAACAGATGATTATGATATCCTGCTTTTGCCACGTTGCACATCTAATTACATTGTTTGTAATTTGTAGTAATACTGCCAACCAAGATAACGAACACTTCTAAGCGATCTTAACGTTCTTCTAGGAAAAAATTGAAAAGGAAGGAAGTATCTAACAGTAAGTCATTTTTAGCAAATTTGCAAACTCCAAGAAAATGAAAAAAGTCATATCGATATGAATTGAGTTAATAATAATAGCCTTGTTTTTCAAGTTGATTGCAAGCAATTTAAAAATACTTCGATTATCCGACAAATAGAATTTTACATACGTAAATTATAAACACGTATATATTTTCAATTATTTGCACCAAACGATTTGTGCGGAAATGATAGGATAAGATCTGAATTTTACGCGGGCGGATTTCGTCGAACATGACCACAATGAAACCTTGTATTCGTAATACATCAATACTGTATATCCTTACGAATCGAATACATAGAGCGCGTTTCGAGATATTGATTAAATTAGTCTCGGTTCTGCCAGGATGGATAGATTATACCCCTATACATACCGGTCACATTTCTCGTTACAGGTACGTACGTATTACCGCGTGTGCCCCGACTCGTATGAAATGTCAAACGTACAAACTTTTCTCGCGTGTAAAAGAAATTTGTAGGTAAGCGCAATTAACTGTCCCTGTCATTTTTTTTCGAGAAAACGAATTCAGAGCGTTTACGAGCACATTTCTAGGTTTCTTTTTTCAATTTCGGGAAACGAAAATCTTCCAAGGGAGGCTCGACCTCATCACGAACGGCGTCACGCTTCGTTAGCTTTAATTCCGGGAGACATGTCGGGCGTATTAAATATAAATCAAATCCCCTTTTAAATTTGTGCGTACCCAGGGCATATTCCGGCTGCCAATATGAAGTTGGTGGCAATGATAACTAACGAAGCGTATCTATTCCATATGAGTTTTATAACAACGTATCTTCGGCAAGATGGGTTTCTAAGATACGATTGAGGGTATATCCGTGGATATAAAAAGTGTCGTGCTACCCGTGCCATTTATGCCAGTCATAATATTAATACTGTACAAGTACGCGAATAGCATCGATAAATTTAATCGCGGTGTAAATAATCTCGAAAAGCTTTACAACTTCAAACGAAAAATTTCCATTTTCCAACCTCATCCGGTTTATCAACCTTCTACTTTTAATCGTACATAAATATAGAAATAATATCCGCGTGATTATTTTTAAATATCTCTATCGATTGGAAATTACAACTTTTCGTATCCCGCAAGCTTCCGCCGTGTAATTACTTTCCGGTACACGATCCCGTGCATGCTTGTTTTAGCGGCTATAATTACTGGCTACGATGATATCAGAATATTCGAAAATATACCGGTGCGGTTAAAATTGGTAGGGACGGTTCGTAAATAGGAGTGATTTTCATCCCTCCCGGATTTATCTCCGAGCGACAAGGTTACTTTAAAATAATTCCGCAGATCCTTGGGCTGTTCCTAATAGCTCCGAAACAGTCTGTCTCGAGAGCCCTCTTATACACCGACACGAGAGGCGTCTGTGATCTAGATACCGGTATTCGTCTCTGGGAAAAAAAAAGAAGAAGAGGAGGAAGTCTCGACCTAGGTCGTAAGACTTAACGACGTGGCAAGAAAACAGCCCTCAGCGACGCTGCTCGTAAACTTCTGGAGCACGCCTGATTCGAATTTGGGTTAGTAAATGGTCCGCACCGATATCTCGACGTTCAAATTGCCACGGGCATGCTCTCAAATAAGATATCCCCGCCCTTTTTTTTTTTTTTCTTAGATATACATAGTATTCTATTTATGGCAAGGTTGCAGGATTTAAATATTCAAAGGATCATTCCCTTCGTTTATCTTGACGTATCGCACACCCCCTAATATCGCTCGCCCCGGAGCCGCTTTCCCTTCAACCTTATTCGTCTTGTTTCGTAACGGGGGAACGAATATTCTTGAAATTTTTTCAACGTAACTTTATTAACATGTTAAGCCCGGTTTGTCCACCGGTGGCTCGCCATATAACTACTTCAGCGGTCGGGTTGCCCACCGGTGGACACGCGATGTGACGTAATAGAAGTCCGCAAGTTCAGATATAATCTGCATAAAGATATTGCATATTATGATACAGGGTGCTCCACGTAACTTGCTCAGCTCGAATAATTCCTAAAATAGGCTGTTGTATGAAAAAATTGTTTAGACAAGAGTTGCATGGTTTCGAAGGGCACATTGAGCGGTGAATATGTTTTTTTAATAAGTGCAGGCGTTTTGGAGATTCTATAATGTGCTCTCCCGGAACCATACAACTCTTGTCTAAACAATTTTTTCATATGACGTCTGTTTAGGAATTATTCGAGGTGAGCAATTTATGTGAACCACCCTGTGTATCACGGTGCTGAACGTGTGAATATCGTTTTCCTTTGGTATCCCATGTCACTTAAAGCGGGAATTATATCAGCCCGTCTTTTTCTTATGTTTTAACGCGCAACTCAGAATTGTTTTCCGACGAAGCATCGCGGGTAATTACTTTTATCTCAAGTTTACGTTAACGACATACTTCGAATCGTTACGTCGACCGACGTTTCCTCGTCCAGCCGTTTTTCCCGTGCTAGGTAAGCGGTTATAAGATCGCGTTAAAAAAAAAATTCTATATCTCCGTTTCTCTTCTCCCCTCTCGTTCTCTACGTATTACCGCGGCAAAAGCGGCGGTTAACGCCACGCAAAAGTTGCGGGCAGAAAACAGACTTGTCGGGAAGAATAATGGCATCCGAGGAGGGAGACGAAGGTTGCCGTATCTCCGCGCGAAATAACACCGCTAATGTATCTTTATAACAGAACAGAATCGAGTTTTATTACGAGTTGAGATTCGCTCGGATATTCGGTATTCTTTCCGCTTGGCCCCGTTTTGTTGCTACCCGGCTCGTAGCGTGAAATCGGAAACCGTTGGGGCACTGGGGTAAACACTAGTTTTTCCAGCGCTCCTCATTTGCTCGGCAGTTGTTTTTTCAACGACTGGAAAAGGTAGCCCGAAACAAAGAAAATGATCAACAAATAATCTTGAGCACAGCGAGAAGACTGCTAATGGTACTTTACTTCTACGCTTGTTGAAAAAAAAAGAGGATCGGAAATAGGGAAAGAGAGAGAGAGAGAGAGAAGGAAACCTTGACGCTAATGCTGTTGCGAATAAATTATAAGTTTGAAGAATTTCGAAACCGGGAGTTTCACGATTCCATGTCACCGGTAGTAGCGTTAATAAATGATAACCGTGCGATGCATAAATTCGAGCAACGCCGGTTTAATGTTTTCGATGACTTTCGATAATCCGAGCAAATCCTAATACCCTTGTTCTGATCGCGTGAAAAGCACCGTCGAAACCCGGGGACTCGGCGTCATTTTATCATTTAATTATGGCCGTAATTATTATTTTCCAATTGACAAACATATAAATCTGTGTACGTATGCGCTAGATCGTAAGCTGCTTTAAGTTATACTTTAATTTCACGGAGTTTGGAAAATATAAGCTCCACTTTACATTCCACGGTGTTTAGAAAATTTAAGTTGTACTTTCCATGTAAATTTATCGATTTTCTCGCAACTTCGATCATTGTAATTAATTTATTCGCCATTCCCTTTTTATCATAAAATATTGAGGTTAAAGAATAAGTTTATTAAAAATGTGAGGTTAAAGAATGAAGTTTGATCCTAGAATTAACAAAAAAGAAAGTGTGGAAACTTCGCGTTCGACGATGCTTCGATAATTCACTTCGATTCATTTCAGGCACGCGTGTGTTCGATCGTTGTTAACTGCACGTCAGTGTCTTTTCAGGGGTTAAGGTCGATTCGAGGAGAGCGGAAGTAATAGCCAGCTTGCTGGATTGTATTATCAAAACTTACGTTTGCAGCCGAAGATGGACGATGTCGCGAACACAGGCCGATATGTTGTATGCGCGTACGGGTCATATCGATTGCTTTCTTTCGCGTACACGCTTCACGTCCAGCGGAACAATAATATTGACTGCGGGAAGTCTTCCGTATACTACGCACAACCCCACTGCACACTCCACTCTGGTATTTCATATCGGGTTTCGCGAATCTCTCCTGTGTTTCCTCTTCGCTGTTCCGCTTTCCTTCCGTTTCTTGCGTCATAACTTTTCCCTCCAGAGTCGAATAACTTTTGCACGCATATACCCGTCGCACTGATTCTCGGGCAGGCTTCCGCTAGAGGGCGCAGTTTGTTATTTCCATCCGCGCGACGTTAAAAAATAGTGGGCAACCCTTCCTTTCGAAGGAACAAATTCTTTCCGAATGTGGATAACGATGCGTGCGTTTGGGAGCGAGTATGGCTCGGGTTGCATTCGAAGATTCATGTGTTGGAAAAAATGTGGTATTTAACAGGTTGCAATGCATTTAATCGCCATAGAGTATGGCGTGTGCTTTGAAATTCGTGGGTGTTGCCTCGTCTTGCATAGTATGTGTTTCGTGTCCATGGCATGTGTGTGCCTTACGCTCGTTCTTTCGTATGTTTATGTTCAGTCGAAAGTCGTATGGCGAACGTAAATAGTCATCCAAAATAAACATTTTCTTTTCTTTTGTGCAACAAACCGATTCATTTTTCACCCACCATTATGTTTGTAGCGTGAAATAACGCGGGGATAATGGAATACAATTAATGGAAATGCAGCTTTGTCTTTTATATTTTAATACGCCGTGTAACGTGTTGCAAGATAAGTTGTATAAAAATATTCGTTAACCAAACTTAATATAGTTTAGCATCATTCAAAATTGAATTACGAATTCTTCTCTTTGGGCACAAATCAAAATTTGAAAAACGAATATGTTCAGTAATCATGCCAAGATGGCCGCGAGAGGTGGCCTCCACGCTCATTGGTTGGCAGCTCGCCAGCTAATATCGATTATCTATCATCAAACATCGATATCCGCCGACGCTAGCGACAGAGGGCGCACACAGCTGAGAATCAGTCAGCACCTAAGTTTTGCCTCAGGCCCTCCGTTTCATATACGCGCCCCTGGGAACGCAGGAAGATTTTGCTTATGTCTCGGCCCTGGCCTCCTTCCTTCGACCGCCATTATTTTTTATTCAGTCCTCCATTTCGTGCGCGCATAACGGTTCCTTTTTTGAATTTCGCAGTTGTGGTTCTCTGCTAATTATTAAGTAGTTAAGTGCTGTGTTATCAGTGTGAAGTGTCTCATCTGCATCGAGATTCATCAGTAGTTGGTGCAAATCATCATCAGTCACACTCGTCAACAGGTATTTACAATACATTTATTTTGTTAGCAATTCTGCGTCCCGTTACTGACTAACCCAGACGATCGAAGGACAAATGAATTTCTTATTATTACACCAAGTACAACCGTACTGGGTACAAGCGTCGTGTTAACCATCAAGAATCTTGTCCATTACCGAAATATTAACTATTTCACATTGATTTTATTTTTTTGATCGATATAATGTGTGGTTATGTTTCGTTACATTCGGGTATTAGGATTTTACAATTCCCAAACCACCACTGATGCCAAAGGTAACCACGAACCCTGGTAGAGCCACGAACACTCAAAACCAATAATCGAAATATAAAAATTCCCTCTCTAAGACGTAACAATATCATAATATCGTATTACTGATCGAAAGTAAGATTATTATGCGCGGAGTGGCACATTGCAGCTGCAACGGGTATTGCATCGCGAACTGACATTTTAATATCGAGATTATGCAACCCAATAAATAGTACTGCAAATACGTTTTAATAATAACAAATTGCGCGTAATCGTTTTAATAGGAAGCTTGCGTACGGAACCAGTTTTAATTTACCACGTCCGGATTCGGTGTGAAATATTATAGGGCGTTAAGTTTCGCGATAAATTGATAAAAATGTCAGCGCCAAATTACCTTGTTCGCGTTACGTGGAATTTTAATTCGAAATGTTTCAAAGCATTGGGCAATGCGGAAAGTTTGAAAAGTGCACTTAGTTCCCTATTTTCGTCTATTTACTTTCTTGGAATTTGGAAACTCGCCCGAAAGTGTTTTTCTTTGGACCGTTGTACGAAAGAGGTCCCGCGAGCTTTGATCTTGGTCCTTACGATCTTGTAATTCTACGGATAAATAAATACACTGGTAATTCGATATCAGGCCATTAGAGGAGAAACAAAAGGGGTCGCGAAGGATAGTATTTTCCGACGGATAATTGAAATTCGAGACTTACTCGTTTCGCATTATTCTTCCGTACAATTTCTCGTAATACAATATTTTTTCTTTTTTCCATCTCTTTGTTGCAGCATGGTACGGCAAATGCATTAAATCGGTTACCAAAGGAAGCAATTTTGTTAGACTTTCTAGTATTATCCAGACGTTATCCCAAAACTTAAATTGCACTCGGTATTATTCGGTACAGGATTAAAATTCGTATTTAAATTATTTTGAATAACGAGACGTGTCAAAAGTGACGTATATTTACTTTGAACGTCAGTCTTTTGCACGTTAATCAGACTCCGTTTGGAAAAAGGTAACATAAATGCTCATTTAAAGTCATATCGCAACGAGATATGTACGGAACATTATACATATGCGCTCGTTTTGAAGTACGTTCATGTGTTAGATGTATTATCATTATTTTATTTACTCAAACGATAAAAATAAAAGATTCGGTCTAACGTCGACCCAGTTTCTCGGAATTGGATAATAATATTCACAATATTTAAAATAGTATCGGAGCAAATATTTTTTGGTAGAACAAATACAAGGTCTATTTCTCGCACACTTGTACTTGGCCCGAGACAAGACCTTGTCTCTTGATAATGTACGCGATTTATATTCACAAATTAAAAATGTCCGTATTACGAGATTGTCAATATTCGTAGTAAAGAAAATGTTACGGCATTTGTTCTATATGCGTTAAAGCATCAAAGGCTTATTATAATAATAAATAAATTTATCCGTATCAAATATTTAGACTGAAAAAGAAATACGATTACAGAAAATTTAGTAATGGAACAGGAGCAGTTAATTGGTTGAGTAGAAGCAAATAGCGTCTAATTTCTATTGTCACCTGTAAAAATTATCTGTTCGGAATGTACTGCGCAATAGGGAATTTTCGGAGAATGAAAACCACGTATCAGGGATGAGATTAGGTAAACCATAATACGATTTCGAAAGCAAGGATGGTTACGGTATCATCGGCGTTCGGGCCGTGGTTTTCTAAATTATTACACGATACATTTCCTGCGGTTGAACAGGTTTTTGCGTAAATTGTAATTAACATACCATCAATTATGATTATGACAGACACGCGCGTGGCCAGACAGATTAATGTTTATGGCCGGAATGCTTTATGGACGCGAGTAACGTGAAGCACACTACCCACCAAAGTGAAACCTGGCTATGGTCGAAAGTATTATGCGGTTGTGTCAACGATGACGTTAAGTAACGCTTATACCAAGTACGGCATAATAATTGGAAATAACGGTAAATGGGATAGAGACGATCAAAATTTGAACGTTACATAAAGCGTGCTTCGATCGATGCAAGAGTTTCCCGTAACAGGTTTTATGAATGAAGGGAAAACGTGCGTAAGTGTTATGCCGGTTTCGTGTTAATTCTTGCAGATATATCGTATAAATAAGCCTTTACGCTTGCTCGGCGAGCGTGCTCGTACCCGAGAAAGATTCGCGTTACGTGAGAACGTACCGTAAAATACAAAACGCCTGTACGGTCGTAATGATGCATCTGACATGCAACGATATAATCACTATTATAATCGCAAAGTGCATGTTTTTTCAATATTCTCTTCGCAAAAATAGTAATAGGTCCCACGCGATCACGCTCTACATAGAAGTTAATGAGTTCTATCAGATTGGTTATTTTCGAACGCAATGATTTACATTGGCGTGCGTGCGCTGAATACCATCGGCGTGATGGCGAGAATAAGTAGATCGATTTTTACAATATTTTCTGATAAAGTTCGCAGTGGCATAAAGGAGATTCAGATTACGTTTTAAAGTTCCACGGCATTATGCGCGTGGAAAGCAAAGTGTAAGGCGAGCGGAGCTAGGAGAGAAGACGTTATTTCTATTCCGCCACTCACTTGGACTAGATTTCGAGTGCATTTGCATTAAGATGAGAGGATCTTGTAAAAAATGTCAGACGTATGAATCTCGCGATTGAGTCGGCGAATGTTCTTGTATCTAAGGATGCCGTTTAGGACGACGCGAACGTTCTATTAAAAAAGCACGCGACAAGCAACTCCACTGAATTTGTATACACTTGCAAAATCTGTCTGGAAGCTGATCTTGTCGATACGAAAATGTTGAAAACTGTTAACGTTCGCGCAAGAAAATTCCCTCGCGTATATTTACGTATTTGATGTGATACCAATCTTTATTTTAGAGAGAGACGGTGGTCGTTGGACTCTGAGTTGTCGTCGAGCTATATTTGATCGCAAATAAACCGTTGTAATCGTAATTTTATTTACCGCTGTTCGTATAACGTGTACGCGGAAAGAATTTATTTGTGTTACCAACTCTTTTTTACACCAATTTGAAGTTATACGGTTCAAAAAAAGTCTTCTTTTTTTGAAAAATTTATTATAATTATGTACGTGACATGAGCGGTCTGGTACAATTTGCAGTCTTTGGTACCAATGCGTCAAATAAATTCACGTGTTTACTTCCAAAATTAGCCAGCATTGCAGTTAGTAGGGAATCCTAGTAATCTTTTTTCCACAAATTTCTCAAAAGCGTATTCTACGTTCTCAGAATCGCAATTCTGATCCCATATGTATAATAAATTTGGGATTTTTCGAAATTTGGTTCGAATTCGGTGTCGAGTTGATTTCGGGTATAAAATCTTATTACATCTTCGCGCGCAAATGACGTCGCGTGCACAATTTTAAAAGAGGAACGACTGAAAATAAAAAATGAGCCTCGTGCCCGCGGATATATTTAACGGAAATTTGTTCATCAACGTATCATTTCAAGTTTTACGTTGGTAGTTAACCTAATTCTCTACGTTATTCCCCTTTGCGTGACAAACTTTAAATGTACCCACATTAAGCGCGCGTTTTACTTTCGCATTAATAGGTCATAAAATATCGCGAAAAACTGGCTACCCCGTATGTTCCGATACGATTACACCTGTTCACTTTTCGTGCTAACATACGTCTTAGTAATAACGGTAAATCAACTTCAATTTGTTGCCCGATATCCTTCGCCGACATTGTCGTACCGACGTTACTTTACACGATACACAGCGTTTCCTCGGAGAAATTTTCAATCAAATATCTTTGTACAATTTGACGGGATTTAGGAGTCATAGTAATTTGTATTAAAAGAATAATCGTGATATAAGGTAACCGATTTTGATTTAATCTAAAAAGGGGGACGTTACTTCTGACGATTTAGTAATTTTACACGCTGTCCCGTAAATGGTACGAGTTTGCTATTGGGATGGACAAGCTGCATTCAAAAATGAGTTTGTTTTTTTTTTCAAAAACCGCGGTACCGTTCGAAAAAACCGTGTCGAGATGAATCTCAAAAATGGTAATTTTTATTAACCCCTGAGCGCTACAGACGCATAAATGAATGCGACCAACGAATGTCATCCGCAACGACTACGAGCGCGCAATTGCATACGCAATTCACGAATCTCTTCCGATAAAAACAATAAATATTACCATTCGCGCGGGATGCCTATACTTATGTTCCTGCGTAGGTACATCTCGCGTTGACAATGATGAAACAGTACTAATGAATTTATTAAAAACGAATGAGCGCTTAATTAAAGCTTTTAATAAATCTCAGCGAAGCTTAAACCATTTAATTCTCGAATGCTCCGCGGTCAAATGATTAATAAACGTCGTCTTTATCAAATTTCTTCAGGAATGTACTATCAAAGTCCAACATACTTCTCTCGAAACACCCCGTACGTTCGTTTCATAATTACGCCAGTCCATATTAATTTGTCGTCTTTATGACGAAAGTACGACACTAAAACCGAGGATATTAACTATAGCAACCGCGGCTTGTCCGAAAGGGCACGCAATTTTATGTACGTTACGTACGTACGTACACGCATTCGGTCAAAAATATTGCTGACCGTATCGCCGCAGTGTCACGCGAGGCAACGCGGATTTTTATTAACACCGTTGCGCTGTCGTGTTCGCCGCGGTCGACTCGTTTCTCTTTTTCGCAGGTAGTAACGGGGGTGCGTGTACCCTAAAATTAGGATGGTTTGTTTCCCACATTCTTATCCGAGGATCGGTTACACCTTCCTGGAGTGACCGATAAAGATTCTTTTCCGCTAATCGTTCGAGGGTCAAAATGAACGTGTCGTCGGGACTCCCGGGCTAAACTTTACATTTCGTGTCGCGTGGCAGAGGGTTGCACGAATTAAACCTGTTTGCACGTGATCCGACAATGGCGTTCGCCGTTTAAACGTGAGAATCAGTCCGGTGATGTTTTTAAAACGTATGCGCGTTCATCGCGTGCGCTCGGCTCGAGTGCATTTATAATTGTTTACTTTCATTTTTGGCGAACCGCGATTAAATTTACGTATCTAATAAGCGCGAAACAAATGACACCGTGGAATTTCGAATTTACGGTATACGCGCGTTTAACGGTTAGCGTAGGAATTATTTTTCGAATTTGCGATTTAAACGCGGAGGCATTGGTTGAATAATAATAATTTCATGGCTACAACGTGATTCATATATATTTGCGCTTATATACGGTTTCGATAAATCAACGTTGAAAGAACAATCGGAGCGATAATAAAATTTTAACACCGTATTTCGTAAAATATTTAATGTTAGGTGTAATCAAATTATGGGATAACGGTAAAGGCGACGCTGTAACGTAATTATTCCGTCCTGTCTGCGAGGGAAGTAACGACCGAGACATTTTCCCGTGGACGGGAGAAAAAGGAAAAAAAAAAGAAGAAAAAAAAAGGAAAGAATGAGCTATCGCATAAAGCGTGTTTTACGTTTCGTGAAAAGCGTAAGACCAGTTCGGTGGAACGGATGGGAACTTTAAGAGACGAAGGCTCGAGTCGCACAAATTGAAGCCGAGATTAAGACGTCTGGGGAGATTAAGGTTTCCATGTTGATTAATTTAAATAGTTCTACCGCCGCGCCGCGGCGCACGGAGACAAAGGCATACTCTTGGCCCGACCAGGGGAGAATACGCACAGGAAGGATCCATAGTAAACAACTCACTTTTCAGAAACAGCCCGGAGAATTAAGGGACGTAATGCGAAGTTAAATGAAGCGCACTCGATGGAAGTTTTACCGAGCTGACGGAGATCCCGTGCCGTCGACTGTTTGCCGTTGAGAGAACTCAATGAAACAATTGTTCCGTCCGCATCGCCCGGGGTATGGACAAAGGAAAGAAGAAAAAAAAAAGGAAAAAAGACAACACAACGCGAAGCGATCTCGGGGACGTTGCCCCCGAAAAATAACGAGTCGAGAGAGTGTAAACAAGGAAATTCGACGAGCGTAAGAAAAGGCGTCGAAGAGCGCCGGAAAGCGTCGAAAAGAGCGGAGAATCTGTCGTAGCGCCGGGGTCGAATAAAGAGTACGAGAGGAGAAGCGAGGTAGCGTGTTTCGGTACCGTTAAGCCATAAATCTCCGGGAGTCTTATCGTTGCGCCCCATAATTCTACCGTCATGGCCATCTCCGTGTAAAACACGACAGTGTCGTTCTCGATACCTTCGGAGGAAGGTGCGCGGCGACGCTTTTTGTTTCTACGGCGTCGCGATCGGGGGAATCGAACTAACTGGGTCGCCTCGGATACGATATTGATGTATGTATGTATGCACCGAAAATATCAGTGATTTTGATGTATGCGAGGCGCGCGTACGAGAGATAGATGTGTGTGTGTGTGTTTTTTTTTGTCTTGCATCGTTACTCCTGATCAATATTATATTTACACGTTGCGTTTAATCGGCGCGTTTGAATATTCTCAACGTTTCGTAGGAAACTTTACGACGGCTGGCCGCGTAAAATGAATAAAACGCGGATTAATTTCTCTTGGACGTATCTAGCGCTTCGTCGTTAATAACGATTTCCGTCAGATAGTTCGTCATTGTAAAGCTTCCCAGGTAATTAGTAAGTTTGCAATTTCTTGGTCAAAGCGTTCTCGCGTAACTTTCAGCGGACGAACGACGGTGAACGGAAAAGCACGCATTACGCGTTATTATGGGAAATTGTAGAGTGGAATGACGTTATGGGTTAAGAATATTTTTTTGCATTCCCCGATTTACACTGATGGGTTCATAAAAAAACCGTGTAACAAAAATGTGCCTTAAGAAGCATAAAAATAATAGTCCATTCATAAAATGAAAATATTCATTTATAATTTATTTATAAATATATTTCTAATCGGCCTAAAACCTTCGACAAATTTAGCCATAAGTTTAATTACCGAACAAAAAGTACGAAATACGTATGCAGCCATAATGTTCATTTTTAATCCGTTTTTTTTTTGGATTCTTTATTTTGAAAATCGAGGGATAGGTGTATACGAGAGCAGCGATCTTCGTATAGTTTCTTTTTCCGTGCAATGGCGGCTGCCACGTTGTTTTCGGACTGTTCAGGTAGTTAGGACTCTCAAGTGAATAGATACATTTAAGAGATAAGGGTAGATACTGTGGAACGATCGGAAAAAGTACAAAAGAGAGAATGAAAAGCCCTTACCTCTTGATCGAGTGTGGCGAGTGTTCTTTTAGCCGACTTGCTTCGATTAAGAAGTGATAAATGCCAACGATAGACAACTCGTTTCTCTCGTATAGTTGAAAATTCACTATCAAATTAGCTATTATCTTCATTCTATGTGTATTAAGAAATATAAGATGCTTTAAAGATCGATCGTTTGACCTGTCACGGTAGGAATAGGTATACATGAAGTGTCGGTAGGAATGGTGTTAATCTCTTTTCTGAAAAAAAGTGTCGAAGCAAATCGGGGTCGTACCCGGCTTTATCCTAAAGAATAGTTATTATAATACACAGTTTTACGTCAATGTTACTCAACTGATGACTCGTGAACAACTGAATGTTAGTTGTTTACATTCAATGCTAAGATGCTGTAAGAAACAACAATAAAATTGAAGTGTTCAAATACTCTGGCGATTCTGCTTCAGTACATCTTTGCAATGAATGTTTTAACTTTTGCGAATGTTGTCCAAATTTGGCACAAACATATATAATCGCGATTCTTCTGCCTCATACTAGTTACATCATAACTTTCAGAACTTGAGTCTAAGATACATATTGCTATTACTCAAAATTTTAATAGCCACCGTTTGATATCGATTCCGAGTCTCAAGGCAAAATCCCGAAACGAAAACTCGTATCGCGACGCCATACGGCATCGCCGTCACCTTGGACAAAGTGCGCCGCTAACGATCTTGGGGGGGGGGGGGGGAACAGAAGTTAAGTTTAACGAACGGAAGAATAGCGAAAAGCGGGACGGAAGGCCAGAGAGAAGGCATTACTATCCGCTGAGGGCCACGCGCGTTCTTTTGGCTCCGTTGCCTCAGCAACAGAGTACCTTCCGTCTCGCTGACCCGCCGTTTCCGGTGACACACGGACGGCCCTTCCTTTCTTCGACGTTCTACGGAGACTGGAACACGGTTCCAAAGAATGAAAAAAAAAAAAAAAAAACAGTAACGGAAGGTGAGTTAGGGAAACAGCGGCGGATAGTAGGTCTATTGTTCAAACATGACTGACGATCAGGTATCTTTAGAATCGAGACGCAAAAGTTCACTGCATTACGCGAAAAAGAGCTTTTTCGTAAATCAGAGAAACATCGCGGCAATTTTCGAAATTGTCCTTGTTCCTTTCGTACGCGACACGGCACGAGATAAACGCTGGAGCGAAATTGTCGTACAATTTCTTTGGAAGGATTTTGTAATAGGATCTAAACGAAAGCGACTCTTGGGGGCTTGCAAGAAATTGTAGAAGAAACGAGGTAGAATGAAGAGCAACCTTAATTCGAAATTTCGTGCGCGTCACTGTCGCGAAGGACCGGTCGAGAAAAAGAATAGAGCACAGCCGTGGTGTGTCCCGATACTGAAATCGATTTTGTTCGACGTTCCAAATATTTCAAGAGTTCGATTCATTTGAATCGAGACATCTTTAGGCGTGTCCCTGCCTATCTCTTTTCCCTCGATCGTCAGATTATTTTCGCTGGTGGTTGTCCCTCTCCCGACCACGTTCGCGCCCCTTTCGAGCGATTGATTTAGATTCTCGAAACTTTTCGCGCGGAAACCTTTTCCACGAAAGATGCCGCGACGACCCGAAAACTTTTCCGTTTGTTTAAATCATTTCACGAACGCCGCCACGAGTTTCCCCAGCCTCTCGTTGCCTCGCATTCGTTTGAATTAATTTTATGCGTCGATTTTACGGGTTTGTCAATGCGGAACGGGGGAATCGCTGATAACGTATTAATTGGCAAAAGCACTTGGTTAAAGATCCACGTATTATCATTAGAGCGACGGTAAACGATCGATCTGTAGCAGATAATGGTACTTCTGCAGATTGGATATTGTGTTTTCTCCATTATTAACAATTTCAGCGCGATACGATATAGGTAGGTATCAAATGAAACGCATCGTGTGTTCTAGATGTTCGTCGAAAAGGGGAGCGTTAAATCAACATTGAAATAATATTTCTGTATTACGTATGGACTGTATGGCTTAAAGTAGAACCAACACGACGGTCGATTCTTTCCCTTTTTTTTTCTCTCTCTCTCTCTAGCTTAATTCAACCGCGCGAAATCCGGCAACTGGGTAAACCGATAAGTCTCGCGGATTTGTCAACCCCGCGTGAAAAATCCGCTTACGTGATCTGGCTTACACGAGAATCCATGCTATTGCTTCCTCGAATATGGATGTGTCAGATTTCAAGCATTTCAAGATTTCGCCAGTTTCCGGTTTCGCGTCGTGTATTAATGGGAGGTGCGGCGACTCACCTGGTCACGGTTGGCGTGGAAGCAACCCCGGGGGATCGTGCTGGATAACTCCGTGGACTTCCTGACATCAAGTACTCTGCAACAGACAATGAAACGTTTGCCCTTAATGCTCCGTTGCGTAAAGTTACGCTTAAACATCGAGCAATTCGTCGTCCGACGCGCGCCTCGTACGTCGGCGCAAACATCGAGGATAATTATCGCCGACCGTGGGTTTACGATTTTTGGTTCGGCGTAACGCGACGATTTAATGGGGTGGAATCATCGAGATTTTTGTCGAACGACAGAGACCACGATACAGTGAAATTTTGTATTTATCGTTTTCGAAAGGATCGCAGAGAAGGGGAGGACAAATGTGAAATGCAATAATTGGGAGAAAGCGTGCGCAGGATGCAGCACTTACAACAGACTAGCCAAATATAGCAACGTTTATTTGGATAAAAGGAAAAAATGGTTCGAGGAAAAGTTACTTTGCATCGCGGAATAAATATTTCGGTCACTCTCGCTTTTCTCTATTTTCAAAAATCCGCGTTACCTCGATTGCCTCTTTCAATTTCCTCGCCTTCTACACAATCTTTATAACCTTTCATAAGTTATCATAGGAAAGGAGCGGCGATTGCAAATTCGACGAAGATTCTTTAAATTTGTCTCTTCTCTCGCTGCGAGTTATATAACAAGAGAATTATGTAACGCTAACGCGTAACTAGTGTCTCGTTACCGAAACAAGGAAGACGGCTCGCTGAGAACACGAGCATTCATCTTCTGGCCGGAACTCGACCCGTGTTACGAGATAATTGAATTTATTAGATAACAGTGGTAGTCTTACGTTTAATATTATAACCGCAAATAATTATCGCAACATTCCCGCAACAATTCTCCGCGGATGTTGCCAGTTCCACGGATTACGTATCTAGATTTCGCGCGTCGAACCAGACGATGAATAAACGATGGCAAATGGCACCGCTGCAGTTTCGACTGCGCGCGAAATAGCGCGGACGTGCAAATGGAAAGGAGCTATTGACAGCGGTGTCGAATCGGCTCGGGGTATGCATATTAGGACGTACGCTCGATTGACGGGCATGGTTCGCACTTAATTTTTTAATTCTTCCTTCCAACCGATGGCAGCCTGACGTTGAAATTCGATTCTGCCTTTGTTCGTGCACGGGTAGTCCAAGTCCAACGGCTCGAAACGTCATCCATATTCTAGCGGACGGAACGTCGCGAACTACCATCCTTTTGTCTGTATAGTTAATGAGTTCATGACTAATGTAGCCGGTACTGACGTCCTGCCATCGATCGGCAGAAGTCGTCTGGCGAGTACGATTCTTTTTTTTCTCTCTCTCCCCCCACGCTCGAAGTTTCAACTGCGAAAATCCCACCGCGTGGACCCGTTTGATACTGTTCCACGATCTTTTTCTCGTTTTCATTTTTTCACGCTTCAGTGGTTACGAGGGTGTAATTTACGCCTCGGATTACGGGGACCGAAGTTTGCCACTCGAATATTTTATTGGAATTGTTAATAAATTTTTATATAATCTTCTCGCTTTGGTTAGAGAACAAAGCAGGTTTTTTAGTATTTTGACTACGTGAAGTTACGTAGGATGGTATTATTTCTATTAATAGATTTTCGAGATTTCCACGTTGAAACGATTAAAATCATCGCGAAGGCATTATACGTTTCCCCGATACTCCAAAAAGTGTCTACTTATTCGCAACGCGTTGCTAGCGCCAACCGGTAACTGGAAATAATAATTATTAATAAATGGAGTGGGAATTACGCTCGTTCCATGTTTGCATTTGTTCGCATCAAAGAAAATTCGCGCGCCCCATTCCCGAGCGAATAATCGCGTTATTAATTGATTTCCCTGGAATTACGAATTTCGGAGTACCGAGCGTCGTTTAGCGAACTATTAGGAACCCAGAGGCGAAAGAAACGCGTTGAACGCGTTTGTTTCTATTTATGGCTCTGTGTACGGCAAGTCCATGTTTTTGCGCCTGTACGTTCACTTCGAACCATCTTTCGCCCTTTTATCCCTTTAGCAATTTGTCACTGTCCGCGCGTTAAGGATTTTTACTTGATTCCCTCGATACGAGGTATGATTTACTACGCGGCGGCATGACGAATCGTCGGAGCGTTATTATTCTTCTCGTATTTATGTAACGCTCGGAAAACTTCGGAAACAAACGATACCACGAATACGTGTACGTATCCGAGATATTCGGCGAAGATACCCCAACTCCGTAGGACTCGGCCGAACGTTGTATCCGCAGTAGCTGAAAACTGTTGCGAGTGTAATTTCTCAGGGCTCTGCTTAATCCAATTTATGACTCGGTGAAACATTTATGCTGCACATTTGCTTATGCAAATTATGCCCGGTAGTTGCTAACGCAGCGCTGTTTTGCGACGCATAAACACCGTCGACCGGTGCTTTTTAAATACACAAATGTAATGCAGCGCGATGATACGGTGACCGCGCGACATTTTTCAACAGCCGCGAGTCTCCGTAACAATAAGTTCGAGTCGTAGTTGTGCCGAGACGATTCGAATATGCTTAGCGAATGCCAGGAGCGTAAAAGAACGTGTTCAGCTCGTAAACAGTAATAAGGGAGCATTCCAACTTGTTGCACTCGGATTTCAATGAGACTTTACAAGCTTCTTGGTTTACGCGCGTAACAAAATACTGTCCCGGTTTAAACGTTAACTCTACATTCGTGTGTTTTGAATATTTACGTGCTCGCGAGGTTTGACAAATTTCTTGGCGAATCCTACAGAACGATTTGAGTTTCGAAAACTTTCTAACGGGAGTAATGCATGTGTACGCGAACAATAATTTAGCGTAGTTTCCAGAATAAAATGCTTCGATCCAGTGACAGATCAAATGATTTTTAATACGTTCAGTTCCGCGGTATAGTATGCAATATCTTTATGTAGACCGGTGCCTTTATTTATACCGTATTACGTTATTTGATTAAAAAAAATATGCTTCAATACGAAATACATCACAAAAATTAAATTATTGTAGTATTTGCTCGAATCGTCAGCGTTCTAGGATTATGATAAAGGAAGATCTGAAGCATCTACCTCTGTTTCACCGCTACTAATATCCCTAGAATAATTTCATCTCAATCCCGTTGCGTACAATTCGAATTTTGCCTTTCACTCTCGATGCATCTCCCATCTAACCATCGCGGGTTATAAGGTCGTCCTGCAAAACCGCATCAAAAACGCACACATTATGTGATCAAAGGTTGGTCCGATACTCGTGCTCGCTCGATAGAATCTGGATACAGCCAGCAGCGCGGTTGGCATACGCGAAAGTGCAGGATACACGATCGGAATCAACCGAACCTTACATCCTTTAGCACTGTTCCGTAGTTCCCGATCAGAATTACTACAACGTCATTGGCACGGGTTCTCGAGATCAAAGGGTGCCGTTGCACTTCGCGTTCCACGGGCGGAGAGACCAGACGCTCGCGATAGATTCAAACGGAGAACGTTACATTTCCTTTGTACAGCTGGGCATAAATTAACGCGCGTCAGACGCGAACGACGCGACACCCCTTAATGCGCAAACAATACCGGTTGTGCCGTGTATCGACAGCCAAAGGCGAGGAAATGACGAATATGGCGAGCGACATGGCAGGGGGGGAGGGTAGGGGGAGGGTTGAAGGATTTTTGCTAGATGAAAACGAGTCGAGAGGGGGTGTTAGCAGCCACGTCGTTTTGCTCGTAGTTGTGGTTGTTTCGTCCGGTAGCCATGGCGATGATACGGCGTGTAACGCGGGTGGGACCGATCAAAGGGTCTTTCGATATCTCATATTTTCCGGCAGATACCCTTCGGAAAAGCGATTCTGGTCGTTGCTCGGTTCTATGGTCCATTCGATGAAGGCATTTGTATTTGCAAAGGGGGAAAAGCGTCCGGTAACGCCTCTGCGGAATATTACTGTCGGATGAAAAAATTCTTGAGAACGTATACTGTAAACGTTGGGAAGGTCTTGTTTCATTTTCACGTGTACTCGTCGAATTTGCTAGCATTTAAATAATTTAACATCCGTTCAGTGTACGTGTCAAGTTTTAACGCGGTTAACGAGTAAAAGGCACGACGTTCACTATTGTTTACAATTAGTCGAATTAGCGTGGAAATTTTCTTTTCGTCGCTTTCTTAGAATCCTCGTTGTATCGTTTTAAACTCCTATCATTTGCGCTCTCTTTTCTCTAACCAGGACGAATTTTCCACTCCATTGTTTCCCTTTTTGTTTTTCCACGACAGCGCCGTATACTCGTTGCTATTCGTACGGCTCGGCTATGTGGACCAGATGATTTCAGGAAAATCGTGCCATTCGTTCGAACGTGAGATGTTTGCGGCAAAGTGGGCGGAACGATCGACTTTGGTCTACGACCGAAGTCTACCTAGGCTTGAAAAAGTGTCATTATCTGCTAATGGTACGGCAGCAACTAGGTCGATGTGCCGGGCCGCTTAATGACACCGCTGTTACGTTTTCTCGATCGTACCGACGCGACTCGCCGTATTTCGCTGTTTCGGTACCGGTCGATGTCTCCATTCGGCGACGCTAATGCGTTCGTAAGATTTCTAAATCGGATTTATATTGGAAAGTCTGAACGGAAATAACATCGTGGATCAAAACATTGTTATATAATTTTAGTGGCTGATCCTCGGAGTACCGTTGATAAAACTCGTATCGGAAAGCTGTCGTGATATATGTATGTACCTATATATTGATATATAGAATATAAATACAGTGGTATCGACTATTATCGATCGGCTTATCTGGATTGGTATTTTTTGTATATTTCCGTAAACGCAGTGTCCCCTAATTGATCTTCCGTGAGGCGTTACGATAAAATATTGAGCGATGAAAAAGGTCATCCGTGCTCATTCGTATAAATGGGGAAATTGTAAAGATCATTCGTACGAATCGTAAACATGTTGAAAAATATAGTTTTACTTGGATTACCGAAGTAGTCTCGTACCGAGTATCGAAAATTTACCGAGACCATTAATTCATTATTGCTCGTCAGTCAATGGTTTTATCATTTATAGAACGATGTTTATCGGTCAACCATAACTTACCAACCTTATGATACGATACTCTACTAAAATATTCAAGAATGTCAACAAAGCCAATTATACAGGTACAAAAAGTTAGTAAAAACCTTTCCCGACAGTCATCCGTTTACTACCCACCTAACGGGATTGCTTCAACGATTACCGCACAGTGATTACATAAACCTGCCTTCAACCATAAAAATCGTTTCCGTTCGATCGATCGAAACTCAACTACGAACAACGAGTTAATCCCACTATCGTTCCATTCTTCTCGCATCGATCTTCCAACTAGAACGAACACGGCGTGTTGGCGATAGATAATAATACAACGGAACAAAAGAAGCTTAACGCGCGAAACAGAGGAGAGAGAGAGAGAGAGATAGAGCTAGAGAGAGAAAGAAAGCACAGGAGGGTTGGGGAGTACAGGTCAACGGGGTAGGGACAGTAATGGAAAGCAGAGTGATAACCGAAACGATAGTGCAAGAACGATAGCGCGTGCCCGCGCGGAGTGACAGTCGAAAGGGCGAGTGGGAAGCGGAAAAGGGTCCGGGCCGGGGAAAGGAGCAGAACGTTAGAAAATGGAATTTCGGGAGTGAGGGATGCGAGCAAAGAACTGGAAGACCAGCAGGTGGAGGGAAGGAAAATAGAAAGAGAGAAAGAGAGCGGGAGAGAGAGAGAGAGAAGAAGAGAAGAAAAAAGAGAAGAGAGAGGGTTGATGGGTAGAGGTCCGTGGATGGAGTGGATACAGTTGAGTCTGAGGGTTTCTTGGTCGTTGGGTGTTTGGCTGTCGGCCAGAGAATCTCTGGAGCGCGACGGTTACCTTTTTCTCCTCGGGGAGATCTCTTCGGCCCCTATACGTACATACGTACACCGAACGGGGGGATTTCACGTGTCCGCTGAATCTTGGCGTGTACGTGTACGGCGCGTGTTCCTACGTGTAGCGGGGTTGCCCGTTATATTCGCCACTTTCGAAAAATCCTCTATCCGGCAGGGCCACCGTGCAACCTTGTTTTCTCCTCGTTCCCGTACCCTCTCGTCTTATGCTCTGCGCGTTGTACGGTACCGGAGTAATCATCCGTCAAGGTCGGGCCCTTCGGATAATCGATTTACGGCGGATAACGACACGATCATTCGATTTTCTCGAGCGTCAAGTGGACGGTATTGTGCAAATTAATGTGAAAAGAATGAAATTCAATTTTCCGACGATAGTGACACTGTTGTGTCAATTCTGACTTCTGACACTTGCTTTCTATTCTATAATATTCTATATATAAAACTGCCATTTCTGGGATCCCATGTCTCACGATTGGCTAGACCAATTTTGATCAAATTATACTCAAATTTCTCATCCCGACGCGGTCTTTCGGAAGCATACTGCACTTTGAAAAAAAAAATTAATTTCTTAATACCGGTTAACCACCTCGAAAACCCCCGTTTGGTCTAGTCTCGCGTATTTCCATTTGGCCAGAGACAAGACCTTGTCTCTTGATTCTAAATATTCTATAACATTCTTAAGAGCGCAGAGTATTTTGCGCGAGTAAGCGGTTACTTTAACGCGGTTTTTCCCAACCAAAGTACATAGAAGCTTTGAGAGGGTCCACATGAACAATTCAGGAATTGTTTCATTATTTTTACTAACCCACAAATAAATACTTCATTTAAAATACGTTAGGGCACCCTTGCTTTAATATTAGAATCGCACACAGTTCCTTGGTTATCCCAAAAAGCGGTACAGTTTATCTAATTCAATGACACCTGAGAAATTTTCAGCCCAATACTCCTTTGCTACTTACCGATAAGACTAATCGAAGCCATAAAAATCGCGGTTAAAGAAAACGGGGAGATTAAAATTGTGTATGGTGCTCCCGATCTCACGGTGATCGCGACGGTGAATAATACGGACAATCGTACAATTTTCTCTTATCGTTAAAATGACGTTGCAAAGCTTTTCTTTTACGCGTTGCACCGCCGTAAACCGGTCGATCGGAAAACCTGCTTTCGCGAACACACGCGCTGGAAAGCGGGACTATTTTTCTTATTTGCGGGATGTAACGTACCGTTTGCGGTACATCGGCACGCAAACCGTGGAGTTACCAACGCACTCGTTCGTTGGCCGTGGCGGGAGAGGCTCGATATCGCGATCCATCAAACGATCTTTAAGGGCACGTTTGTACTCCAGTAAAACTCTGTGGGGGCGTATGCGCAAATAAAACGTAATACCATGGGGCGTTGCGGGACTGATATCTCACTGCCAAAGAGTGTCGTCAGTCGTAACCTTACCGTTCTTCTTCTTCATCTCGCCCGGGTGATCGTAAACCGTGGAACATATGCGTGCACGGTACTTAAACGTTGGGTGCGTTCTCAAGGTAAAGAGGGTGGCTTAAGGCTCCGTAAACACGGGGTTGATTAACGATAATGGCGATCCAGGGTGATTTCCAATAGTCTGCCTCTCGATTGCGGGATTTGAGCCGCGGTGGTGGTGGTGGTAGGTCGACGAGAGGGGTCACGGCGGTGGGGCAGACGGGAGAGGAGGGACAAACTCTCGGGCGCATCCTGCAACGAAACGTTACCCCGTAGAACAAGCAACCCGTGGGACAGTGGACGATGAAGGTAATCCAAGGGGATGCGTGCCCAGGCATTCTGATCGCCGCTTTACCCCTTATAGGTTTGCGCGATGTGTTATGATCGTTAACACCCTACCTCGTGAAAAGCTTGCAGATATTGCCCGACGTCCGGAGTCCTCGTTCAACTAACTCCGGTTACGTCGATGGTTGAATTAATCGAGCGGTTGTTGCGCGCTCCGTTCGCAAATGGGAAGTTTTATTTAATCGAGTGCCAATACGGGTTCATCGTTTAAACACGTCGTTCGATTAAACGCGATTGAAAAACATTTAATCGTTAGATAGTATCTTGTGTGTTGATAGTCTAGGTTTTTGTGGTGTTTCCATGGGAATATTAACGTTTCGTTGGTGAAAGAATTCTGACAGCGATCCTTCGAATGATTATTTCTATATTTTGATTGGGATTAAATTATTTTTCGGTCCAAGTGAGAATTGAGAAAGGGAAGGTGGGTGGAAAAGTCAGTTATTGAAGCACTTGGTACACACACCTCCGTTCGATGAATATAGAACAAAAATTTCTGAGTGGGGTTATCATCACTGTTGAAGGTTAATTGTAACTAAAAATTCACCTTTCATTACTTTCACTGAAACAAACGATCTCTGTATATATTCGCAAATTGGCTGTCTTCCTTCCAAAAAACTTTCTCTTACTCCTGATATACTTCGAGGCAAGCGTACCTACCGTTACTCACAAAATTGAGTATACACTAAGGCCAACTTTGTGCCAGTAAAAGACCTGCACTTTTATGTTTCACATAGTATAAACAAATACTTTATGTTATTTTAAATTCCTGTTGCTTACTTTTCATTAAAATATACAAATATTACTTATGTTGCATTGTTTCTCTAAATTATGTATACGTTTGTTTATTATCCCAACCATACTACCGTCTGCATTAGTGTACGCTCAATTTTGCGTCTAACTCTGTGTCCGTGGTAGAACTCATCGCGTTCCGTTAATCAAGATCCGTTGCTTCATCGTTTTAATACACTTCCCATTTCGCATTTCGGGTATATCATTAATCTACGTGTACCGAAACGTCTCGTCGACGGGTTTCCGTTTCTGATCGTCCGGCGCGGGGGAAACTGACAACCAGTAATTTCAGCGTTCGAGGAACAAGCTGAAGTTTCCATAAAGCCCTTTCACAATAAGATCAACCGAGTAATCTGGATCTCGATTCAGCTCCAGTTACTTTCCAATGTGGCTTGATTTCCCGAAGCGCTCGTTACATACTTCCCGATTCACTTTGACGGAACAAAAAACTAAAATGCGGTTAGATCGAAATTATACGAACGTTGAATTTTTCTCATTACGAAGGTTCTATTCTTCGACTTTGTACAATTGTGTTTTTTCAACTGTGCAAATTTCTTTAGAGTACGTACTTCAGTTTCTCCAAAAATCAATATTTCTTCTTCAATCAGACGAATAAATTTAAAATGCGTCGCATTTTCTTTTTATGGATCGTCCAATTTTCTTTACAATATCAAGAGACAAGGTCTTGTCTCGGGCCAAGTACAAGTACGCGAGTACCACTTATTCTGAAAAATGCTGGGTCAAATTTAAAAACGAGACGATGACGTGATTCGCTGTCGAAAAGAGTACAAGGTATTCTATACTATCCGGATTTGAATATACAGGATACGCAGAATTATTATGAAACTTGGACGTTCATTTTAATACGTACTATATTACTAATCTGCGTATTTTACGCATATACGTACACACTCTCTACAGAGTATCATCATAAAAAAAAAGTTATCCACCGCATGCGAAACAAATTTTTCAAACTTTCTAACGACGAAACAGATTTCTGTTTAACACCCATTTGACTACCCGTGTATGCATCCTCCGGAAATGCATATTTCCATAAAATCCCGCAATCCGATTATCACAAATACTTAAGAAACTGAAGAATACGACTGAAAAGAAAGCGTTAATCTAAAAGTCTCTTCGTCGGGACTCTAATCGTGCGATACGTATACGTCAGGATGAACGGCCAGCCATTCCGAAAGGAAAATGAACTTTCCTTTCGATGTAAACAAACGTCTCCTCGGCTCGCACCCCTCTATCCTGTTTGGATCGTATCCGTTGCCAATATCCTCGGTATCGTATCGGTTTGGCGACTAATGAATGTTTATTAGTACAGGTCCTCCCGACGTGCCATTCTAGAGTCGAGACGGATCGATAGAGGTTGGTCTAGACAATTGTAGTACGAATTAATTGATTCTAACCTGACTCGAGACCTTGCGTACATGATGTACACCAGCGTATGCCTCTCACGAGTCATGGCGATACGCACGATCGTTTCGCGTTTCCACGTGAAAACAAATGGAGTTATAAGTCGACCGCGGACGTTCATGCCAAACGGTTTATATACCGATTTCGAACTGATTTTGCGACGAATATACTAACGAGGAGGGAACACGAACTCCGGAAAAAGATATTTCGATTGGACCTACGCCAGATTGTAAAGCTCGTCGAGCTGTTCCCGAAACACTTTTCTTTTACGCGTAGACGGCCAACCGTTTCTACATAAAATCGGTTTAAATGTTTGAAAACCGTGGTCGTAGGATCGATTGAAGCTTCGCAGTTTCTGGGATCTCGACGAAAGGAGCGGCAAAGTCTTACATAGCGTTATTCAAGGGCGTGTCATTTTTTAAGAAACTGCAGCTTTTTGGACAAATCGTTCATTTTCCATTTTTTTAATTTAGTTTGGTAGCTCAGTAATTCAAGTGTCCAGGAATACCCGAACTTCACCTAAGTACGAGGAAAGTATAAATATAGTATAGTACGAGTGAAATATACGTTCAATTTAATGCCATAGAATAAAAGGCATTTTAAAAATCCACAAGGAACGAAACACATCTTGATTCGTGTCTCGCTGTATTTCTGTTTATCGATCCAGTACCAAAAAAGTGAATTCTCATAAATTCCCACAGTCTACCTAGTTAGAAGCTTCGAATTTTTATTCTTAACGCTTTTAGATCTCTTTCGTCCAGACCTTTAACTCGATCCCACGTTTTTGACAGTGTACGACAATATTTGCCACACAGCGGTATACTGCATTTTAACGGCGGGGAATACACGTACACGCGTATCCGTGTATACATTCGCATCCAGTGTCCGCTATTAGGAACAAACCGGAAATAGAAGTGGCTGAACTTTAACTAGCTTCGTAGCGGAATGGTCTCGTTCTCTTCATCAACTCAAACTGCGGGAATTAGCTCCTGGCCCCCGTCCAGATTACTTCTGTACGTTCTCTTCCGCCGTGAACCGTGTCTCATCTATCTCATTCGGTCCAAAGTTCTTCGTAATACGTTAATTATGAAAATGATAAGCGAATGATAATCAGCGACAACTATTTTGAATAGCTGCCCCGCCAGGACCGCAAACCCTCCCTTCGTCGACCGGACGTTTAAAACACCGTCATTCTCGTGTACGCCAGAATTACGCCAATTAAGTTCGTCGCGTTGATCTTGTTTCGGCGAAACGATCGCCGATATCAAGACGCGCGTACATGTGTTTTTCAGAATTCTCATTTGTCATTCCAGACGGGGGCCACTTTGGCGTCGAAAGCGCGCATTAAACGACAAAGAGGAGATACCGATCGATCGTACAAAGCGTACCTGCTCCACTTTTGAGTTTCAGCGAAATTAATCGGATGGGCAAATCGAACATCATTAATGTAATGGATGGAACGAGAAGTCATTGAAATAATGCTCGCGCACGGTATAAACGAATCGATTTGTTAATTCAGTCCGAACTAGACGTATATTATTATCAGAGACAAATGGTTATCCGGCTTAACGAACTAGTTGATATTATCATTTTAATATATCAGGTATCATTTGAATAATTTCAAAATCATCCGATCGGGTTTGCCGCGTCGGGACGGGAAACACATCGGCGGGAATCGAGGGAAAATTACAACGAAATTGCAACGAAAGAATTGATACGCGGCGTGTTAAATTCGGTTTCACGGTGGTGCTGGCATACATTACAGGGGGCCGAATCGCTCGTATCTGACCAAATTCGTGCTACCTGCGGATAAATTGTAGGGCGCTTTTGGCGCAGCAGCTGCCGGCGAATTGTGCATTTGCGTCACGTAACTTGTTTTACGTTAGCGCTTTTGTTCCGCATGAATCTTATTAGCGCCCAACCATTTTACAGGAAATCGAGTTAAATACAGTTTTATGCATTAAAACCCCTTGCCTCGCTTTCAGGTCGCGCCGCCGATCATTCGGGTAATATCAATTTATAATTGGGCACTTAGTACAGGCACGTCGTGGATTATTCGTAAAGGGCTCGGCACGCGTGAAATTGTAAGCGTCTCTTTAATTGAATTGAAAGAAACGGGGGGGTACGCGCGAAATTCATTACGCACAGCGATCCGAAACGCGGTACCGCGATATTAAAAGTGCTGCAGGGAATAATGCAAAGTGTTTTGTATGACATTCTACTTATAGCCCGTAATAAACTTCCTTTGTAATCATGATGAAAATTTAATAAAACGTAATGAAGTACCGCGCTTCGATTAGTCTAACAGATAATATTCGCGTCTCTTTCGCGGACGAGGGGTAAATCAGCGGACAAAGCATCTCGTTGCATTAATTTTTGCTTGAAAATAAAAATAAAAATCAGTGTTTATTCGTTTGCTACGGTGATATTTTCCCGTAGGGAAAACAATTCATATTTCCCTACCTATAGTAAATAGGTTAACAGTTGTAGAGAACAGAGAAACAATGTCGTTTAATGATTCGCCCGCAACCATTATGCGAGTAGTATAAAGAAATATTAATACGCGTACATTAGCGACATATTTAATACGAACTTCACGTTAAAAGTAACTCGCGTCAGGGAGATAGTATTTTACATACAAACGCGGTGTAAATTTGATGTAGATTTCGAGCAATTTGCATTTATCGGCACAAATTGCGTCAGCGTAGATTTTCAGTCTCGAATAAAAGATAGAGATAGAGAGGATAAAGACGTGAAAAATCGAGGAAGAAAATGACTCGAAATAGAAAGGAACTGTCAGTTGAAATGGCAACTCTGTTGCGGTTATAGTACCGTGGTGCAACTATACCAGGTTGATTCGGGATAAGAGAAACGACGAGGGTGGGAGAGGGTTGGCAGGTTTCTATTTACGACCTTATCGAATGAAATAGCGACTGCGAACGAGATTCGCAATTGCACTCTCACCTTCGCGACCCACATAGCCGTTTGCGGGCTTTCTGTAAAAAACGTTAATTGCTCAGTGTTAATAAGGGCAACTCCTCCCACCGACCGCCCCCTCTCGGTACTTCTCGGTAATCAGATACGTTCAGCGCATTAATGCGCGTGCGTGTACTTAGCTGTCTTGCGAAAACTTTTGTCGGGGGAGGAGAAAAAAAAAGATCGTTGAGAGAGAAACGAAGCAGGATTCAAGTATAATCGACGTAAATGTTTTTTTTTTATGAAGAGAGGGATACGATGACGAGAGACCCGCTGTCTACTCGCGGTATTACCGAGTCCACACTTTTATATTTTGCAATTATTTCATCCGAAATTCCTGACTCCAGAATTAATTTGTTTGTAGTTTGTCATGTACGCGCGTAGATATTCCTTTTCAAATGGAAGAGTTAACGAGATAGCGCGGACGTGCTCCAGCCTTTTCAACCGCGTTGTTCCGTTTCGATACGTAGAGGTAGTTCGGTGTTGAATGTTTCGGGTTGATCCGTCATGTCGGTTCATCGTAACCGATGAGGAATGATCGATCTAAAGCTTTCTGCTGGCTAATAGAGCACCGTTGTAGGCCATTTCCGCATCGCAAGAACGCGAGTTCATTTCTACAATCATTTCACGTTTTCGGTTACACTGCCTGCCAGACAAGATTGCGTAATTTGAGCAATTAACGCGTAATTATACGTTTTTAATCCCTTAGCTGCGGACGAGATAACGGGCGACTTTGTTTTGATGTTTGAAATTGATTTCTGGTCAAAATGAATATTCATCGAGACATTTCGTTGTAAGTGATGGTGATAAAGGAAGTGACAACGAAAGAAACGAAAATTCAGTGACGATGATGTTCCATTGCTTGATATATCGAAAATTTACTTCTTAAAAAATTTTAATTAGTATTTTAAGTTGTTAATGGAGTAGACAAAGAGAAACAAAATTTGTTTACTTTTGGAGATGCTGATTACGCCTCGCAAATACTTGTTTCCTTTTGATTATCATACTTTTGCACGGGTTTGGTTCTGCAACGACACGGTGGCAAGGGACGACGGAGCACGATTGTCTGCCGCTGCGATAGTAATGCCCATTTTATCCCCAAGAGAATATAAATAAAACTCAAATTGAGCGAGGGTGCGCCGCACAGTCTACAATGTATTTACGCAGCTAGCACTTCCACCCGTAATTTCATTTTAGATAAAAGTCCTGCTTCGTAACCCTTCTGACGTGGATATTTACCATTTTATCGGTGCAGATACTTTCGTTTCCCGGTCTTATCATTGGCGTACCGTTCAGTTCTGGTACATCGATTAAATCTTCACGATTTAACTAACGTCTCGAGTTCCATATCTGACCTCTCATTCCACGCGATATTGAAATTAATTCTAAGAAACGAGTACAGTACGATCAATGAGTAGCGCACAAAATTTCATCGACGTTACGTAACGAGGAAGCAATATTAAATCGTTAAAATGAAATTCTTGGATTTGGCAAATAACGTCGTACAAACCCCAACGCGCATCACTCGCAATTCTCCCTCTCTCTCTTTCTTCGTAACTGCGTTATTAAATATTACATCCAGCGATACGGCACGACCGCGCATAATCGATTCTCCTCGAATTCAATTAGTCGCGGCATATTGCGGATTCGAATTGACCCCGTACCATAAGCCCCCTACACCTTCGCAGCCGTGTCTCTGCGCGAGTCCGCGGCCCGTGAAAACATTTACGCCGCGACAGAAAGAAAGAAAGAAAGAGAAAAAAAAGGTAGAAGAAGAGCACCCCCACCCCTATCCTCCCGCCACTGGGATTGCATTAATTCCGCACACGACGCGTAACCCTAGCAATAAAGTGCCGTAATTGCCGATGTGACCGTGCCCTTTGGGCGAGGAAGAGGAGGAAAGCCCATTGGCATCGGGGGCACACGGAAAGTACCCGTGGATGTTGGAAAGGGGTGGCCTTACAAATCCACCCCAACGCGCCCCCACACGGAGGCAGACAGTGAGCCGACTTATGCGAGCCACGTGCGCCATTCTAATTTGCTTACGAGCAGCGGCCTTAGAGTAGAATGCGTTACGGGGACGAGACGAGAGAGAAACAGCGAGAGGACGAGAGAGAGATAGAGATAGGAAGAGAGAGAGAGAGAGCGGGACTTACGTACGTGCGACGCGACTCGACGCCCGTCTGCGAGAACAATGCACCGGGCTATTCGACTCTTTCGCCTTCTTATTGTTTCGCGAATCACCGCGGACACGATCCGTTCGTTAAATATTGAACGAGGTAAATATGCGAACGCGATAATAAAGGAGTCAAGTGGTGCCGGGAGCGATCAGCGAGGTAAATATTTTGTAAAATGAATGCGCGGCTGTCAAAAGGTCGGACAATGATTCGTAGACATTAGGCGAACCGCCTTTTTATCGACTGCTCCGCGAGTGCTTTTATTCCACGTCGTTCCCGTCATGGATTTTCAACGTTTGACGGCGAAAATCATGCTTCGGTTTACGCGCGATGATCGTTAATTTATTCGTCGGTAATGGAGTGGGTTAGCTGTTTGAAAGAACTCCTGGTGAGTTTTTATTTTACGCTGAGCGTTAATGTGGATTTAAATGATTCGCGCGGGAATTATATTCCGTATGCTTTGATTTGGATGTGATCGTCGTTAATTAATTAAATGAGAGTAGAGAGCGTACAGGCTGCCGAAAGAATTCTGCGAGAGGTGTTTTATTTTTTATCCTCCCTCGTCGCGGGTTCGAATGATATTGTTTATCGTAACTTTTAGTACCAACTTAACGATTGTTAGGTACTTTATGTATCAGGAACCGAGCACGTCGGGCAAAGATGAAATCGTCCCGCTGGATGGGAAGGGATGGCAAATTTTATTCCATTCCTTCGTTTCGCTGGTATCGTATCCGGGCCAATTTAAATTCCAGTTGGGACTCACGCGCAGAGCTCGAAGAACCTAATATAATCCTGGATGGTAGGGGCATCCAGTGCTCTTGGGATCTAACCTGCATACATTTCCCAAATAGGCGCGTTAACGTTAAGAATATCGTGTGCGTGTTTTATCGCTGGAGGAGAGAACAAAAAAAAAAAGAAACACACGCGTGACAAAAATATCAGAGGGACGAGCGTCGCGAAATCTAGACTAGCCGCGCTATTCTGCGGTCTCGTACCGTCACGAAGTATTTCGGTAAATTCTATTCGTACAACGAGCTCTCGTACGCGTGTTTTGAATGAAGAATGGTAAAAAGAGCCTGTTTTCGGCCTACCCTCTTCGATATCGCGAAATCCAATTTGACAGACCGACGGCACGATAGTTGACGTGAAGCACGTTCGATAATGTTTGCCGTCGTACGTTTTGTGTGTCGCAGTTATAGAAATTGCATCGCGATATGATGCAATTAGCGTGCTCTCAGTGGGGAGTCTATTTAATTTCGTGTAAATACACCGACGAACAATTTACAGTTCGAGCCGGAGCGAAATTTGCGATTTGACCGATAATTCTCGGAAGTTATGCGCCACCCAAATTTGCATTGTAGATCGCGATGTCGACGCTCGGATCGCTCAAGGAACGGCGACAAACTTTGTAATCGTATACAATTCGTAAAGTGCCGCTTTTTCGCTGAATAATTACTGGCATCGCTCTCGCGAGTAATACTACTGAAATTCCCCACCCCACAACCGTGTTTCGTATTTTCTCCGTGTTTAATTCGTGGCCCCGAAATATAGGTAAAAGTGGAACCGTTATATTGGCATTGCATTCGATGGATTACCGGATAATAATAGTCCATTTCTTTTTTTATAACCCGGCGTCGCTTGTCACTCGCATGATTTATTAATGCCGTCATTCGTTGACCTGTGAAATTAAAGGGGCTCTTCCAAAAATGAATCCACAAATAACAAAAAAAAAATGTCTGTCCAGGGAGGTGAGTTAACGTGGTAGATGATAATAACTAAGCGCTCTTTCGATAGCATTTGTCGTATATATTAATTCACCCGAATTAAGTATTAATTATTTATTCACTGTCGCACTTGCGATATCGTTCCACCGTTATAAGTTGTATTTATTTCAGGCAACTTGTATCATCGCGTCTATGTATGTGTACGTGCGCACATTAGGAGACGCGATAGGTAACAACTGATCAAAGTACCAATATGTATCCCACGATTAAACTATAGAATGAATATTATTTTTTCGCAATCCACACTTACCGACGCGATCTATATCTTCTTGCGTATAGTAGTGATGCATCGTTGCTGCTGGTTTGGCTTGCGGTAGCAATTGAATCACTCGGGCGACAGTTTATGGCCCTACGATGATCATCACGACCAATACAGTGGTCACTTTACTCCGCTATTACTCACTTCCATCTCAAACAGTCGCGAGGCCAGCCATTCGCCACTTCCTGCACCGAATTGTTCCTACGATTTCGACCCGAGCGAAAATCGTTATACGGGTATCGGATTCTTTATCGAAACCCGGCGGCGCGTCCACGTTTCGTTTTTTCTCTTGCGCGAAATAAACTTGTTTCGAGGGAGTCGGATGCAAGTCCGAACACCTCTTTACACCTGTTCTTCCGATGCGAACAAAGCGTGCGCCCTTAAGAACTCGACACACCGATGTTTACCTCGTACACCGCCTCTCACGATTAAACGTCTCGAGCACTTTTGCCATACAGAATGATTTCGCGACTGACAAACTCTATCGGGACACACCTATCACGCTTTCCGTAACGCTAATTCTCCACCGTCGCTCGTAAACCACCGTCCCACGAAGCACGAACCCCGGAAACTTTACCGACCGGCTTTATTTATTCATCCTGACGACGAGACGCTATTTTTTTTCCACCGGCTTTCGACGTCAGCGTTCCACCGTCGTACCGTCGACACGTTAAACCGGGTCGCGTACGCCCTTGCTCGCGCTAATATTCACGTCCTCGCGACGTACCTCGATTTAAGGTTATGACAGCCCCGGAATCAGTACCAGGATGCTGCAGAGTCGGTAGATAGTTCGCGTCGTCGACGCGCGAGTCTCCTTCCGTGATCCTTGTGGACGCGGATCCTTGGTCGCGATTGGGAGAACGACGCGGGGGGGGCGAGAGGCACTCGAACCAAAATCCCGCCAACCTCGGCAGGAAAGATATCAATCGATGATTCGTAGATTTTCCAAGCACCGCGACGATATCAACAACAATCGAGACACGGGGTAAAACGACAGATCCAACAACATTGTGGTACAACGCTCCGTCGCAAGTCGATTCTGCGCAGAGCGGCGAACACAAGGCAGAGAGGCCGACGGCGCGGCGGCCACGCTACGCAGAGAGGTCGTGGACGATCGTGGCGCCATCCGAGGTGATAGGGGGGTGTCGGTAGTTCGTAGCGGGGGCGGCACTCGCCGCCACCCCCCGCGACATCCTGCCTGCCACCACCTATCGCTGCCTACCGCCACCTACAGCCCGCTCTAATACCCCCCCGTTCCTCCCTCCGACCCTCCCTCCCCCTCCCCCCCCCTGAATCCTCCGCGTCGTTCACCGGCCTACAACCGCCGCCGCCGCCGCCGCCGCTGCCGCCGCCGCCGCCACCGCCACCGCTTCTGCCAACCAAACGCCCCTTGCCCCCTCGGCCCACGCTCCTCGTCCCGCGCCCCGTCTCGGCCTCCAACGCTGGCTGCGGTATCGATTGGCCCAGTTGTCCCTCGTCAGAACGCGGCGGTCGCTCCAACATCCGAACGCGACCCACCGCCGCCTTCTTCACCTTCTTCTTTGCTACCTTTTTTTTTTTACTCTTCGATCCCTCCTCTCGAGTTAACGGTGCACGTTGTAAAATGTATTTTAATACCGAACACGGAGGAGAGAGAGAGAGAGGAATGAAATGGAGAGAGGAGTCGAGAGTGATCGGTCAGGGAAAGGCTGTTGGTTGAATAGCAGCGTTGTCCTCTCGTTGATGGGCTCCCCGCGTTTCTTTCGAGATCGCGAGATAGGGATTCTTATAGCTTGCATCTAGGATTATTCGCTTCGAGTACTCTTTGTACGAATCTCCCGAGAAGTATCTGCGATCGTAAATCTTGTATGTAGATCTAAAGTTTGGCGGTGGTGGTGGAGACGGTCGTTAACGTGGATCTTTAAGACCTCAGCCTTTTTTTCCTCGAGTTGGGTTAATCGATTCGCGGGATTTAAGGGATGTTTCTTTACGACGATCTCCCGAGCTCTCCCTTTCGTCACCGATTTTACCGTGGATGAGGCGTAAGAAGGGTGGCGACCTCCACGGGGACACACGGCGATGCGGGGCAATGGTAGCGGCGATCGTGACTAGAGCGAGGCAGAAAACAGGAGGGCGCATAAGCGACAAAGGATCCTTGGGCATTATTATGTGCCATGGCTGAATGTATGACAATGCCAAGCGAGAGTCTCTCTTCGTTCGTCCCTCTCCCTCTCTCTCTCCCTCTCCCTTATTCTCCCTAGCTTCGTCTTTGTCCCCCCCGGTCGCACCGATCCCGGTCGCTCCCGCGGGCGCCGCTCAAGCACCGTTCCGGGACCACCGCTTCACAATGCTACGCTAACAAGGTCAGCAATTAATGAATCGTTGGAAATGCATTGCCAGAAAAATGCGGGAATCTATGGGGACCGATGCATTATTAAGGGGGTGACCTCCAAGCTTTTCCATGCTTCGCTACCTTCCAACCTCTCCCCTCGCACACCTACCTTTACCTCTATTCACCTGGACTATCCGTCTCTGTCTCACTGGGTCCGCGTGCTGGGACCTGGCCAGTAGCCAGTCCTTCGACCAAGAAGAACTGCCGCGTTCTGTGTCCGATATCTTCTTTTCTACTGTTTGCCACCAAAAGTGGTACACGGTATTCTTAGGCGGGCCGGCACATCGAGGAAACTGGTTTCAAGAAACTATTATAGTTTCGTGAAACTTGTTTCATATTTGCCGCAAAGCAATGAAACTAAAAGTTAGTTTCAGCAATGTTGTCCAGCGAAAAGGATGTGCTAATTCTCTATTGGTGGGTATGAAATAAAAAAATGAAACGTAGACACTGGGTTCGTCCACTTATTGTTGATAGACAGCATAGTAGTTGTGTAGTGGCAATGGCGTTAAGTGCCGATGAGGAGAAATTTCAAAGTTTCTATAGAATGCCTCAACTCGGGTTTTATTTTATAAAATAAAGGAAGATAATGTTGGTTAGAACTTTTCTTCACGTTTTACGTTTCTATTTGTCTACTCTCCCGTCATTTAATAATGATAGATATAATAACAAATGACGATTGAATAACACGTAAAAAAGTTAGGTTACTACTACTTATAAATAAATTATAATAAACAAATAAATTTGAATTTATAAAAGTTAAATAGCCTCCGATCAAGAACGTAATAATATGCTTCCAAAATGTTGATTTAACAACACTAATGCCAACGGCTCTGATAGAAACTTGAAACTTCCATACGAAACTGATGAAACCGATGAAACTAAGTTTCTTGAAACCAAAATCACAAGTTTCGTGAAACTGGTTTCATGAAACTCAGTGTGCGGGTACACGTGTTATTCGAATGGAATGGTTTCTTGAAACTAAAGTTTCAAGTTTCATGAACCTGGTTTCATAAAAAAAAGTTTCCTCAGTGTGCGGCCCAACAACAAACAGATCATTGATGCCCAAATAGTTTATCAAAAAAATGTTGTAAACGAATTATATCCTGTCGAGTTACATTTACAATTATTACTTTCCGTGAAAGGATTCACGATCAATTCTTCGCACGTTCGCTACAGTTGGTACGTAAGCCCTTTCGATAGTTTTGTCAGTGTCCCGGTTTTCTTGTATTCGTATTTGTACGCTCGATGCCGGGTTGCGATACGATCGAACGATTCCGAAGATGTTTGAATGATGAATCCAATATCACCCGGGGTTACAAAGCGGGAGAAGCGAAATACACCCTCGGGATAGAAACCGTTTCCCTAAAGCAGACCAATGAGCCATCCCTGCCTCGCGCACATACACGAGGGACTACGGTGTGCCGGGTCGGTTGTGCGCACGGTAGAAGCGATGCATCATACATTACAGATTGGTTTTAGGTAAAAGAACACCTTGGTAATAGCGTGGACATTTGACGTCAGAGAGGGAAATGATCGGAAAATAACTAAAGTAAAGCGATCGCCATTCATCGTCACGTACCGCGTTACATTCGCACCATTTTTCACCGTTCGAGCGACCCGTACATTCGCGATTTTCGTTTAAATTACATGGAAAAGGGATCTATATACCGTTGAAAACATTACTCTGGAAAATTGAGGAAAAGAGAAGAGAGAATCCCGTTATTTCCATAAATGCATTAAATTTCAAACTCTTCTTTGTTATTACAAGGAGGGAGAGGGGTGGGTGGGGGTGGTAGGGGAAGGGTAACTTTGGACTGTTACGAGGAAAGAACTTTTAATTCGACCTTCTTTGACCTACGGCGAGATATTGATGTAATTGGAACAAATCGCGGGTAAAGGAAAATATCATTCCGAACGGTATTAAAAAGTAATAACCAATCGGACAAACATTTGGATTTATTCTCTGTTTCAAATTATAAGTATGACCTATTAAAGAACAAAGCGAATCTCATTTCACTCAAACCTCTGTCTTAGTTAAGTTATATCGCCAACGGTATAAAACATAATAAATAAGTAAAATTATTTTACGGTACGACGATGGTCACGATTATCCGAATCGATACAACTGTAACGAGACAAATTGGAATAACGAACACCCTCGAAATGAATATTTCAGTGTTTAACGTCAATTCAAATGCGTCCCTTTGACACCTCTGATGTTTGCAAAGGTATATACACGAGGAAAGCGAGCCATCGCAGATAGGTGCTTCGGGGTACATGCCCACTAATTACAAGGGATACGAAATTACATAACTTTCGCGACGTTGTATGTCCTAATTTGACTACGATCGTTAACGGTCATTCCGGTCGGTTTATGCATATTCATCGGGTATTTTTTAACGAACCCGGAAATAAATCCCGAAGAAGGCGCACGAATTATTTTGCCCCCTCCCCCCTCCCCCCTCCTTCTGATCGTTTTGCAAATTAATGGCGAGCGTAACGTAACCTTTCGCGATTGACCGCGGCATTACGGCAGGGTTATGACGAACCTGTGTGGCATCTCTAATTAACGCGACCGACACCGTACCGATAGATAGAAATAGACGCGGCGCGGCAATAGTCGCGCATGTCGAAGCGTTTCTCGTTATTACAGGTGCGCTACCGTAACTATAATTGCCTTCGGACGTACGTACACTTGGTTATCTACGACTCCCCGTCAGCGGTACTAATTATCTTGCCCACTTTGACTTTGTTTTTCTGTTTTCTCTCTTTCACTCTCTCCCTCTTTCTTTCTTTCTCTCGTCGACGTCGGTAAGAGTCGCTCGGCTTTTTGCTCTCAACATTGCAGGGGCAACGTCGTTTTCAACTTTAGCCCGAGAAAAAAATGAATCTTGTAAGTTTGAAGTACCTCGGGTGAGCCGGGCAGTCGAGCGAGCCCAAGTAAAGAGTATCCATTCACTCTCAAAGTACGTACTCGAACATTTCCTATGTTCGGAATTCGAAGTGCATTTTGTACATTTCGATGGACGTAGGTCAGGGCCGGCGCCATTAAAATTGTACGAGGTATCAAATTTCGAGGAGACATCACGTAAATAAGACGCGCGGATAGTCGACTTTTCCGAATTTTTCGGAAAAGCGAGGATACGACGAAAATAACAAGATCTGCTTAACACACCACTGCATAGTGATCCTTAAAACGATCGACTATATTTTAATTTCTGGCACCGTTGCAAACGGTGATCAAGCTTGCATAATAATAATAATTATAATTATAAATAAAAACTATATTTATTCATAGTTATTTTTTAGATTTTTATAAATGTCTGCTCTTGCAGTGAAAGTGTATTATTAAAAATAACACTCCGAACGGAAAAATAACCAAATTCGAAATTTTTGCAACTTCATGCACTGATGGGTTAAACGTTAACTTCCCATTCGTAACCCGGCTACTCTAATTCGTCGCAAATTAGACGACGGGTATTAGGAAATCTATAACGAGATCTCGCCCCGCGAGCGCGGCGCGGCTCGCGTAAAATCAAATTTTGCGCCGAGGATCACGCTGGCAGATGGATCTGATTAAATCAACGAATCGAAACTTCATGGCGAGTCGCGGTCATTTAATTTTGCCGACTCGGGAAGGCTTTCGTTGACGTAAGCCAAGCTTGCCGGCAGCAGCCACTAACGAAAAGTTCTCTCTGACCAGCGAGACCGGAGTTTCGGATGAAGGGCGCAGCACGGGGAGATGGGTGAAAGAGAGCGGAAGAAGAGAGGGGAGGGAGGAAGGAAAGAGAGTGACGAGAGCACACCCACCGAATCACAAATGAGTTGCGAGACTCGATTAAGCATCTTCCGGATGCATTATTAAGGGTACCGGCTAAAGGGTGCTGGAGAGAGAGAGAGGGGGGGAGGAGCAGCGGAGCGAAGGGAGAGGATGGGCGAGCGAGATAGGGCGAAGGATACGGGGGAAGGGAGGTACAGTACGGAAAAGGGGGGAAAGGGTGGTGGCAACTAATGGGTTGCAACTAGTGTGTGCAGCGGATTATACCTTCTCGGTCAAGCCGGTACAAGCCACTGTACGTGGAATCTCGAGTGGGTGGTAGGGAACGAGAGTGAGAAGAGTCGGGAGAGCGAGTGAGAAAGATCGAGTCGAGGGTAGGAGGCTTAACTCGAGACTTTATGAATGCCCGACCGTGGCGCAAGAGTTCAGGTAAGATAAGGGTTTTCCGCGGCACACCCTTCGTCCCCCTCTCTCTCGCTCGCAAGGGGCCACCACCGGCTCCACTCTCTTGCTCTCCCCGACGCAACCGAAAACGCTACATCGCCGCATCGGCCCTAAATCCGCCCAACGTTTTCCCGGGCACGCAGCTACTCCCCCCCCCCCCCCCGCTGGCAGCGTGCAGCTTTCTGCCGCTTAACGCCAGATTTCCCAAACTTCCCGGCGTAGGGCAGATTCTCGTTAATATTCGAACGGCAATCTTTCGCGTAGCTAAATGGCCCAAGTTTCGCTGCTCTTCCGAGTGTTATGCCACCGAGATAATTTGATTGTCGTTTGCGAGAGCGAACGCGCCAAACCTCCACGAAACGTGTGTGTACCCTGTGCGCGGCCAGGTGGGAATAAATTAACGAGCTCGATGATGCCTTAATCCCCCCCCCCCCCCCCCCTCCCGATATGATTTCGACGATCTATCCCGCGAGTCTCGTATAAATATTCACGAGGGCTGCTTATTTTCGTCATTGGGCACGCGAAAGATCGAAGAGTATTAAGAATTCATGGGTGGAATAACGCGATTAGTCTCTGTCGTTGGCACTTTGGTTCTTACATCGTTACTTTTAAATAACCTAATTAGTTCGATATTCCTGATACCGTCGATGGACCGTTGAGAAATTTAATCGCGCAAACGAGAAACGGGTGTTTCTTGATCGCAAGGATGTTTTTCGATCATCGACAACAGGATAGCGATGGGTCGAGGAAGTCGAAAGTTCGAACTCACGACCGTGAAGTTTTACGACTCCGCTAGTTCTCTAATGTGCGGGAAATAAAATTGGTGTATCGATATATGACGTAACGAGATCGGTAGTCCGGCGCAAGGGAGGTAAGATGTCTCGATGTCTCGAGTATGCCCGTCTCATTTCACGTGGAAGCACCACTAACTCGAACGACGGGTCAGTCTACCAAGAAGAAAGGGGGCTCGCGAGCGCACTCGCGCGAGTAAGAAGTATCTCAATTTCATAGCGCGTCCGAGAGTCATTGGAGCGAGCTTCATATTCCCGCTTATAAACGTAAAGCGTGGAGAACGGTGGAAGTCGGTGTAGCATCCAAGATGGAAGCGAGAGAGAAATAGAGAGGAAAGAACACTTACGTTAGGAAGAAAAAAGGAAAGGGGAAAGAATTAACGTGAGACAGCCAGATACCTACTAGGTACGGCGAAAAAGGTGTGTTCGTCGACAGGCTCGAGGGGGGGGGGGGGGGTGGGGGGTGTAAGGGGAAAACGGAAAACGGGAAACAAGAGCAGAGAGAGGAAGGAGAAAGGTGGAAAGGAGCGGCAGGAGCGAAATATATTTCCCACCGGGACACGAATTACCGTGGAAACGAGAAAAATAATGAAACTCGTTTTAAAAATCTGTTAAAGTGAATATTATTTAAATCTGCTAGAATAACAGGAATATCGCGTGAACGATTATCTTGGCGAGCGAGGAACACCACGAGGCGCGGTGGGTACCCTTTGCCACCATTACTATCGCGCCGAACGCGAGCGTTGCCAACGGCGCAACCGCCGCCACCACCACCACTACCACCACCACCGCCGCCACCGTCGCCGCTGCCAGTATCGCCGTCAACGGCCACACCACCACTATCGGTACCATTCCCATCGTCACGACCGCCGGCTCTACCACTACCATCGCAGGCGGTGGATAACCTCTGCTCGTAATATTATTTCAGGTATACGTACGCGCTTACGTTAATACACTCGAGAGCCGGAGACACGTTTGCGCAGAAAACCCCATATTCGTCCTGTTTCTACGTGTTCTCACCGCTCGGCTATCTCGGAGCGTGCGAGCGTACAATCGGCTTCCATGAAAAGAGATAGCGGACGGCGGAATATCTGCAAAGCGCTCTCTCTCTCTCTCTCTCTCTCTCTCCGGATTGTTGGTTTTATTCGCTCGCCTACCGGCATTGCCGCTGCCGCCGGCTCGCTTCGCGCGGTTATCTTCGCCTCCTGGCTTCTGATATCTGTCGAGTTTAAATGTACCGCGCGTCTTTACGAGGTGACCTCGACGGTGACCTACGCGCGCCTATGCGCGTACGGCGCCAGCCGTTTCCGTGCGATGCGCGGAAATTGATGGTTACTCACGTTCGTCCCCGATAGGAATTACCGCGTCGTTAATCCCGACCGTTAGGCGACGGTTTATTACTGATCGTTTTGTGATATCGCGACGCCTTGTTCCGAAGCGGGTTTATTGGTTCGAACCTCGGATGAATGATATTTAATTTCGTAAACAGCTGGTCCTAGTTTGGGCTCGTAACCTACGTGGTATCGCGTTTCGATGGTTTTTAACAGACCTCCGCTCGATGACGGTAGAGAGGGAAAGTAATAATATACAGAATACGATGAGTTGATATAGTCTAGGGTTACTTTTCGATACGATAGATCCGACAAGGCAACGCTTATCGTTTGGTACGGATTCGTATCGTTTCGCGAGAGCATTGCGTTGTTACGAACACGAGAATACTACGAACGCAGTATTTTGCATTAAGTCTATCGAGCACTTCCTGTTTAGTAGGCTTTGGTTAGCAACGCTATCGTTGTTGTCTCCTCGCGTGGAAATACTGAAAAGAAACTGTAATCGCTTGGATACTAGAAGACTGGGTGACTAGGCCAACTGAAGTTATCCGTTAGCTTCACTCACGGTCTACCAAAGTAGGTGTCACATCACCGCACCTCGAGATTTACCTGTGAGGTTAAGTCTTGTCAATGACATTTTTTCTTGAATAACCTTCCTATGTAAAGTTACTCAAATCATAAATAAATTATACTCAAATTTCTCATCTCGACGAGTGCTTTCCGAAGGCTAGCGCGCTTTGAAAAAAATTAATTTTTAATGCGATTCACCTCGAAAACCCCCTTTGTTCTTATCCTGAAAAGACACAAGTTTTAACTCGCCTTCATATACTTGGCCCGAGACAAGACCATCTCTTGATACCTGAAACGGAGAAACAATCAAATTGTCCACGAGTTCCCTCCATTCCGATACTTCGTTTTTACGACGTCTTCTATAAAAAGCACAACCCCTTGGTGTGACGTCACGCGGAAAGTAACCCCCCCACCGAAAACGTGGCGAACGCGGTAACGACGTTTCGGACATCGGACGCTCGCGATGCTATCTCCTCCTCGCGAGAATTACTTCGCGCCTCGGTGGGTCGGCCTTTATGTCCGTAATATCGGCGCGTGTTACGCGGTCCCGACGGCGTCGCTGACGATCGCTCCTCCCCGATAACGATATTCCATCGATGGTATACCGTACGTGTAACGCACGCGTTGGTACGGCGGGGGGAGGAAGGGAGGGAACCGTCACGTGTGCGTCACTGGAGAGCCGGACGGAGAGAGAATATGGGGTCGAAATCTTGATCGCGTCGGATCGCCGACACGTCGCGTCGCCTCGCGTCGAGGCGAGCGTTATTCGTGCTGACAGTTATGCAGCGGAGATGTCCGATGTCCCCGCGATTACGGTGCCGCGGGGATAAATCTTTCGATGGGGTTTCGCGTCTACGAGTTCCCGACCCTCCCGTAGAGATACGAGCACCGCCGAGTAGCGTCGCGACGGTCGCGAGGAAACGCGTCACTCGTGGATATTCCACGCTCTATCCGTACGGTGTCCGATAAATGGGTAAAGCCGGTCAGGGCTTGTCGACTTTGTCAAAATCTTGGGGGAACGTTGCGTTTTCGTTTGGGATTTTTGACGATGCGTGATATGGAATTTTATACGGTTATGTGAGGTATACATTACGTATACTTAATATCGCATACAAATATCGAGTGCGTTATTATTGATTATACGCTGCCATAGAATTTGTTTTTTTGAATTTTGAGAGACAATATAGCGTTTCTACTAATATCTTTTCTGAGATATCTCTAATATCTCTTCTGAGAAGAGATATTAATTAAGAAAGATACATTCCACGATGTGTGTAAAGGAAAACGGTTTTAATAAATCACATTAAAATTATTGCTGTCAGGTATATCCATATACTGTTTATAAATATCATTAAAAGCAATGTTCGACTACAATTTTAGCTCGTAATCGTAAAGTTTTTTTTATTTTTTATTCTAAAATATGTATACTAAATCTGTATAGTCGGTCACCGGAGCCCGACGCTTCTCTCGTATCGACGTGACGCATCGCGATAAGTGCTTCAGCAATTTTTCTACATCTCAATTTTTATGTCCCGCCGAGTCTTTTCATCTTATTCTTCCGCCGTGATTAAACGCTCGGAGGGGGTGGGGGGCGTAGAATCGTATACGCGTACAGGGTGTCTGGTAACACGCGGATACACCCCTGCAGGGGTGGATCGAGGATACAAAAATAACAGGAAAGTTCGCACACAAGTAAAGTGGGCAAAAAAGAAAAAAAGGATCCGCATACCCCGATTTCTGAAACATCTCCAAACTCTAAGCGAAAAAGGAAAATTGGCGTTGCACGAGTGCTTCTTTTATCCACCGTACCTTCCATCTGACCTTGTTTTTCAGGTACAGGTATTCTTGACCTCATCCTTTCCATCTTCAGCTCCTCTCCGATGTCTCTCCGACGCTTCAACCCTGAAGATCAATACACGCACTCTCTGCTCGCTTCGCATGACTACGTATGGATGCCTCGCATCCACTACCGTCTGTTTCGTATTCCGGAAACCCTAGGTGCGCGCTTTTCTCGTCCATTTATTGTACATTGTATCGATACTCGTCAGGGAATTTTGATGATTACGTTTCCCTCCATGGAACTCATATATATCTTTGTATCGCCGTGAAAATATATCGTAAACCAAACTCCACAAGTTTGTACTTTAAACTGACAAAACCCAAGACTCGTACATACACACATACGGGTACATATAGCGGGACCCCGGTAGTCGCAATCTCGATAATTGCACCTGAACCTCGTTCGCTGCATTTAGGTAACAAATGGTAGGGGGAATAGACTCACCTAGCAACAGAATAAAGTGACTATCGAAATGTGTTGGTTGGGGCAAATCTTAAACGCCGATAATATTAGTGACTTCGATAATATTAGTGAGTTCGACTGGTTGCATGACACTTGATCTGAATGACTCGGATTAATTTTTAACCACATTCGTCCTTAAATATTGATCCTGTTATAAAAACCTCTGAGTTCCCGTCGTTAATTATTATTTATTATTTTTGTAAAATGATCAAATGAGTATATCTGTCGAAAAATCACGAATATTGATGGTGCTTTAAGATTTTTAGCGCCTATCACGTTCTTCGAATAATTAAGAAAACTGTTTATCGCATTTCTAGCAAATTCCCGATGAAATATGTCCTACGGATAATGAGATCGCAGTGACTATACATAGCATATCTGCAAAAGCGAATCTCCAACACGTTACTCGAATACTATTTTCAAAAGCTGTTTTCCAGCTCGTAACGCTGAATTCGACGAGTGCTGCCGGTGCTCCGTTATCAAATGCGGGCTAGAAATTGCGAAGCGCAGCGAAATTTTATAAACCTCGATTCGCGCAAAGGTGCATATTGTTACCCCTTTGAATATTCTGCGTAAAGAATTCCGGTTATCGCTGACATGCGATCTTCGTCAACGATATTCGATCGGTCATCGGAATTGATAATAACCCCAATTGAATTCATAATGCCGATCAAATTAATCACGTTACTTCCGTCTAATCGAACCTACAGTGATTAACCGAGCGGACAATTTGTAACATTACCGCGTTCCTTTCGTCGACGTAGCGTTACGATACGCATCGAATAATCCTCGCGTTATTTATCGACCGTATCGGCGAGCAACGGCGGATAATCGAAATGAAAACGAGTTCTTTCCTGGTTCCGTTCAACAATTCCTTGCAAATAACACGCGCGAAAAAGCACGCTGAACGTCGAAGTCGACGAGAGGGGCGACGAGAAAAATCAGGATTATTCGCATGTTCGTTAGAACCCAAACGAATTGCGCGCGTCCTTCGTGCGGGCCTAATCCAACGTGGCCAATCGTCGCGCATCGCGTACCATCCTTTGATCGTATTTACGCACACCAATTTCCTCCTTTCCGAGGGAAATTCCGTGCAACTGATTATGCCCCGCTATCCCCCTATTGTCTGGCCTGTATCGTGAACTGCAAAACCGACGTTGACCTCTTCTCCGTCGCACTGGCGTCCCCGAGGCGTCGCGTCGGTTTCCCTTTCCGCGTCCTCCACCGTCGTTTATCACACGCGTCCGCGCGAGTCTTGCGATAGGTTCGTTTCATTTGCAACCACGTCCATTAATACTGTCCGCTTTGCTCCGTAATTCTTTCGTGTTCCGCCAGACAACCAAACTTCTTCGATCTCTTTTCTTGTTTTGTTTTTCTGCCTCCTTTTTCGTAATTTGCTATGCAGTGTATAATCGTGTGTGTGTGACATTCGTCGAACTCGACGCTACTGTTCGGATAATTTGTTAACATTCTTTTATAACCGTGCAGAGACGTGTTGGAAGATTTAGAGAGATAATGGGGAAAATTGTGTGTATCTCGTTGGCGACTTCTGACAAACAACCGTTGTCACGGATGTCGACAGCCCCGTGAGAATTGTTTCTATGCAGGTACGGGCGCTGGCCGTTGTTTTTTTCTCGTGCGTGCACCTTCGCCTTTTCCACCGCCATTTGTCACACCTATCGTACGGCAACGCGATAGGTTCGTTTCATTTGCAACCGTGTTCATTAATCCCTTTCTAGGTTCGGTCTGTGACCGTTTCGTGCTGTGCATGAAAATTGATGTCCATTCGCTCTTTTTTTTTTCCTCCCGCTCTTTTTCCATCGCGGCACAAGGTGCACCGAGTTCCATCGAAACGGGGAAGCGAAACGCAAAGGGGAATTACCAAGAAAAAGAAATTCGTCACATACGTATATAATCGTCGCGTCAACATGAATTATTTATATCTTTGGAGCATAAGTCTCGCGAAATTGCGATACGGTCGGATTCCAAGTGATACGCGAGTAATTAACTACAAATTTTCCGTAATAATTAACGACGTAAATTAATATTTAACTCTAACGCGAAGGAAGCCATGCAAGCATTTTTTTCACTTCGCGGGGAGGAAACTCTGAAACGGTAATTCTGCCCGCGCGTTGTGCTTTACGCACAATGATCTAAGCCGGATGAAATAAAAGTCTTTCATCTATGTAATTCTTACATCGGAATGTCGAGAATCTGAAAACATCATGGCGACGTTCATAGTTAAACAAAAGGTAGGAGAGCGCGTACTATACAACGGTCTACGCGAAATCTGAGGATGCATGCGTTTTCGAGGGACAGGCATGGCGAATAATAAAGAACTCTCTCTCTCTGACGAATTCTTTTCCTTCTCTCGGTCTCTCAATGCCCATTTATCTTTTTCTCTCTTTCTCTCTCTCTCTCTCTCCCTTTTTCATGTGGCAGGTTTTCAACAGTCAAAGATTACAGTTGCGCGGAAACCCAACAAAATATTCATGCCTCCGTCGTGCCGTACTATAACCATTGTCAGACTGGCGCACCGTAATAATAATAATAATGCCCGATATTACTGTCCTTTTTTTTTTATTCCCTCGGGTGCCGTTTTACGGGGCTCACCAATTCGAACTCATGATCTATCGATCCGCGCGTTCTTCCTTCGCCACTGTGCTTCGACGTTACGAACTGGAAGGGTATTACAACTTTTATCGGTAGTTGTCGATTACTTCTCGCTTCCTTGCGAAGGGTAGAAGCACCGGCCTCGGTATGTTACTTTTAGTGGGGAAAAGGACGAAAGGAAAATTGGTTTGACGGAGACTGAACTGCGGCGTGGGTCGTAAATTATAGAATGTTTGTGCCCCGTCGTTGGATTTGAAACGAGGGATCCAAAATTATCCTCGACGCCGTGAAAATAGTTTGATTCGCGAAAATGTTTTCTCCCGGGATAATTACAGCTTTATTCCGTTAAATACAGAATGTTTGTAAAAAAAAAAAAACTCTCTGCTCTCAGTGAACGCTTTACGCATTAATTATGATTATAAATGCTGCCTCGTATCGTATAGAAATAGCCATTGATCGTGTTAATTAGTAAACACCGATATTACCATCGTCTCGTTTATTATTATTAAATTCTCGGTCAGAACTGTTATTCTAATTATACCGGTCATCGATTTTTATTCAGTCTACATTTTTCACGCTATCGCGCATCGGGAGGCGATTCAGTCGAAATTCGCCGAACGAAATTTTCGCGAATAAACTATACTCGAACATTGATCCGTCGTTAAGGTTGCGCAGATATTTCACGTTTAGAACTATCGAAATGCGTAGGCAATGGTATTACCGCACACCATAATTGCTGATACCGATATAATAACTAATAACTCGAATCCGTTAACGCGTCACGTTGGGCGGTAAGAGACGCGTATCATAAAATTGTATATTACCAAAATCTGGAAATAACGCGGAAATGCTCTTACCGTAACACGTAATCGCGTTTGGAATTTTATTCTGCTTTATGGTGAAACAAGTATCTTATTCCTACGTACAAACGGAAATCTGAGAATTTATGTACATACCAGAGATTACTCGGGAGAATTTACAAAATTGCATTAATCTTAATGGGGTAATGACCTCGGGGAGCATTTTCGACGAGTCAGTACGGAATTTCATTTCTACTCGGTGATCTTTTAATTGTGTGAACACGAGAATTTTGTGACAGACGTTACAAGGTTGTATCGCGCGCCATCGCCACGAGGAGTCGTTTACAACGAATTCACCTCGTCATTCGTGATAATTTTTCATTCGATTCCAAACAAGACAGAGTAATATCATTTATGCTTTTCTTTCGAGCACGGAATACCAAACGATAGAAATTTAGTCGCAAAACGTTTAAAAGTGGAATACCATCGGGTCCTTGACACACGGTGATTTACTGGATTTACGTAACTTATCTATAAATTCTGGCGTCGAGAGTCTTGTCGTGTCACGCGACGCCGTAAGTCAATGCCTTATCGACCGTATCAATTCGACGGAAATGGAGTTCTCCTGTGAGCTACATTATGTAACGATACTCGTCATTGTTCGGTGCTCCCACTTCTAGGATTCAAAATATTCCCGAACCTGGCCGCGATCGGTGGCTCGGTACAGGTCGATGCTCGAACTTCCCTGCTCCGTTGACTTTCGAAAAAGTTTCGCGAAAAAAGGAGAAAAATCTTTCGGATGAAAGGCGGCCGTCAGCGAGTTTCCGCCGGATTCGAGAAGTCGGTCGTTGGTTGGCACGTAAAACCGGTCGGACGGACGGGAGTGGTGGATATCTCTATGTACACATACATATACCCACACCTCAGTTCCGGGGGATGGAAATATAGGCGGTCATCCCCTAAACCAAAGTAACGACAGCCGACGGCGGCACCGTCCATACGTCTTCTCCCTAAACCGACCAATAAATCGAAGAAATCGATGGCTGATTGAATGGAACGAAGTAGATTGCCGTTCACTTTCTCTCTTCACCCATCGAGGTTCCTCTCTTTTCGATTCCTCTCCCCTTTTCGTTCTCGTTCTCTCTCTCTCTCCCAGTTCGTATCCCCTTTGGTATCTCTCTTCCTTTCTCTATTTCGATTCTTAAGTGCGTAAGCTCGTCGTAGTTAGGGCCAAGTGCTTACCCGTTAAACGCTGTAGAAATAGCCTGCCCCGACTGATATAAGTAAACTCGTGGAGTTCTTACAGGTTTTCGATTATCCGGGTTCTCTTTGCAGTGCCGCTAAGAAAGCGAAAAAACTTCACCGTTATTCGAACACACCGATTGTGATGATACTTGGAATTTGTATTTGAGTTTGAAAGGATTAAAAATTGCATTCTTCGTTCGCGATAAGAAGTGTGTAATAATAGAAATTTTGCGTCAAGGATTTTTAAATTCAATAAAAATAATTGACAGCCTTGCAACGATTGAGCGTCGACGTTGACTTTTTCTCGTAAGACTTAACGTGCTACTCGTCAAAGTAGTTCGTTGGATTTTCTGTCGCAAACAAGGTATCGCGCCTAATACGGTATTTCGACTTAAATAATACAGGACAAGCCTGTAATTTGCGGGGGACTGTCAGTGTCAACGTTTCCCCCTCGAATCGAAATTAGGAAGGGAGCTTGGAATTTCAAGGGGTTACGGTGATCGCTGATCATTCTATCGCACCGCGCATCACGACGGCAAAAGAGTGAGCGGGAATGGCACGCAGGGGTGATTTTAAATGATTCACCGGAGAATTTCGCGTTTGCGTTTGGACGATACAGCGGGGCCGAGACGCAATTTTCACGTACCTAGATAGAATATCAGAAATGCTTTTCCAAAAAGCGAGTGACGCCCGTACGTTGCGCCGAAGAATGAGGTACGCGAAAAATATAATATTATAACGTAGAGTGACGTTAATCGACGATATACTGTACTCGAGAAGTAAATATAAGTTCGATTAACGCTAGAACTACCAAAGTAGTAATTTGGTCTGTTTAAAATTATCATGTAAATTTATGAGTTTTCAGTATGAAAAAAGTGTACCTCTAAATAGTATATTTATTAACGTCATAACAATTTTTTAAATACACACAAAGGTTTCCTTTTTTCGCAAAACTTATTTTGTATATAATCAGTAATTTCGAGTGAACTAACAGAAATAAGCCTTAAAGGCGAAAATATAAACAGCAATTACGTAATAATTCTCTCCTGCCTCCTCACATTTACGGTTTACAGAATTGAATTCGATATGAAAGACCGTACCGTCGCGGCCAGATGTCAATAATCTACATATATCCATCCGAGCTGTCCATTTCGAACTGGATACTAATTGTCATTTTCAACGTTTCGCTTTTAACGTACGAATAGCGAAGTGAAATGGGAAACGTACCCGTCCTTCAAAACCTATTAGAAAAGCTATGATAGAATTGGTATCGCCCAACTGTCTTATGCGTACGTACGGCCATCCGTTTCTGCCAGACGTGCCTCGTCAAACATAGAATTGTCTTAATAATGATCGTACCTATATCACTCGCGATAACCATAATTGACAAACGTCGCCTTGGATGCGAATATATTTCGGAAATATGATTATGTAAACGAAGTGGCATGGTTGAATCCTTTGATACCACACCTTTGGTAGTCTCCCGCTCGCAAAATGGATAATTAACGAGGATATGAAAGAAGTATAAGCATCGGCGAGAGAAATAATTAATTTTCAACCCCCTATCCACGGGCTGGTTCTCAAAGCGTTAATATTAATTATTATCTTCTACAGCGCTGACGCGTTGATCTACGAATCGAACACTCCGGGAATTAAAGTCACATTTTTCATCCCCCTAGATGTATCGCATCGACGGAAGCATAGACTGCAGTGACTGTCCGAAGTAATCGCTTTCGGAGAAGTCCAATAGGAGATAAAGATTAAGTTCACTGTATTTCTCAAGTTTCCAACGGAATCTACCAGTCGCAATGTAATATTTCCAAGTTTCGGAAATATATTGCAACAACGAACCATCCCGGTATCTTATAAACCGGAGCGTCCAGGTTATGCGAGAAAAAGAGGGTAGTATGACCACGCGAGGGTGGGGGGTTGGAGGGAGGATAGAGATATCGAGTGCAGGTTCGGGCCAAACAGCTCGAGTTGGTTGATATTGAGAAGCAAATTGAATCTGAACGCTGTCATAAAAGATGGATATCAGCGTGCACGTGCCTCCTTCTACCTCAAATATTGTCTACAAATTCGTTACTAACTTTACTTCGGCCGTACGTTTTCCATTGGACTTTATCAATCTTTCCAGGTGTCGGTCTATATTCCGTCGACGGGGGGTAACTTTTGAATAACGTTACAATTCTATGCTACTTCCGCTGTAGCGTGGGTGCGCCGTACGCTTCGCACACCCGTGGGCGTGTAGGATGTGTGTACGAGTACGTACGTAGGAGTAGTTCTTAACGCTTGATTTAAGGAAATTGTCAGTATATCTACTTTTATAAATACCCATGAAATTGAGATGTGTGCGAGAACACGGGTTGTCGTTAATACTAGGATTACCGACAATTAATCAATTGACTGTTAGTACCTCTTTGAAAAGTGTGCCCCTAAATTGTGTTGCAAAGATAAAGGATATATTTATATTTATATTTAATAAACATATTTTAATAGTTCATGGCAGTGAATACGAAAGAAAAGATACAGAGCGTTCTTCCGCATTCCCCTCTTTAAAAATATCCTCACAAGATTTTCGAATATATTTTAGTCCACGCTAAAATTTAAATTGAAACAGCAAATGATAGCTATCTGTCCGTATGACGAGTATGCTCGTCAATCACAGCTAATTGGTTAATGCATACCTATTTCTACCAGACCCAATCGAAATGGCTGGCTATTTATAAAATACGATGAAAGTTGATTTATTCGATTAGTCAGTTACCGAAAAGATTATCAATAAAATATCTTTTGCTAATCGCTTCGCGCTCGTTTCCTTTTATAGCGAAGAGAGGCTTACAGAACTTTTCGACGAACAGGTGCGACAGCATCGAAATAGTGTTTCATTGGGCATAAACGCGAGCATCGTATACGGCAGGTATGCATCGCGCGAAACGATTTGAAATTGGAAAATGGCCGATAGCGACGAGAAGTTAAAGCATCGGGGCATTCGGATACAGATAGATACCTCCTTGTATCAAGGTGCATTATCGAAGAGAGGAGTACGGAATAATAAAACGGTTGCGCGCTCGACAACAAAGGAAACGATAGTTCGAGTGCTCGCGTCTACGAGCGGACCTGCTAATAATGCAGACATCGACATCCTACGAACTTTTCAATGGTAAAGGTAAAGCGTTCGAGTAACCGTTCATTCCTGAAAATTCCCAGTCGTTCCGACGTAAAGTTATGATCACTAGAATATTGCGCTACGAGCTGGTAAACGAATTATCGGAAACAATGCGCGTACGTTTCTGAGTTATTTTGGGAAGGTGGAGAGTAGATAAAAAAAAAAGTGCCCGGGGAATAAAAATTTTTATTTTTTTTTTCGGTTCCGCGAATAAAATTGGATTAATCCGACAGGACTTTTTCCCACTAGTTTTGGATCTTCATTATAAGCCCACAATTTTGTTCTTATTTGCAATAACTCACCTTTACTCCGAGTGGTAGTGCAGAGTATAATGCTTTTTTAGCAGCCAATAAATTCCGTTATTTTGTCTGACCGTTCATTGAATTTTTATAATAAATCTCTTACTACTATTGCCGTCACAAATGATAACCGCAGCCTTTAATAGTAATAAAAAAAAAGAGATACGAGACTCATTCACAGGACGCTTTGTACGCTGCATCATCCTGGCGAGGGTGAGAGAGTAAATTGCAATTTAGAAACAATTTCAGGCCGTTATTGAAAACATCAACCGGGTGGTTGACGTCAGCGGAAAAAAGTCTTACGGGAACCGCGGAATTTTATTCGGAGGACAAAACACGCGTTCGTCGGTGTAATTCATGTTTACGGAACCGGTGTTTCCTATGCAAATGAGGCGCGGCGGAAAAGCTTCCCGACGAACTTTCTTATCGTAATTTCGCGCCGTTATTTACGATGCAAGGAAACAAACCTTATTGCCGGGGATACGTGTGTTTGGTAATGGCGGGCGGAAGGGTTTCGGGCTAATTAGAAAAAATTGCGGCCGTGGGACGGTACGCGTACGGTACGTAAAGCTGCCGAAAAAGAGGAGAAAATTAGACTGCCTTTATTACTCGGTCCTCGCGTTCGACAAATACGAATGCAAATGTAAAAATGGTTCGAACTCAGCCAGACTGGAAACCCGTTTCATTCATATTCATCCTGGACGCGTCGGTATCGGTGCGATGTACCTACCTCGGGAAATTTCTTCCATCGCGACCGTCACATTCAATCAACGGCGGACCCATCTACGGGTACTACAATGTATGCGTGTACACGCGGTCGACTCGTATGGAAATAAACTCACACGCAATATTTTGTGCGCTGGTCTATAGAGACCAGAAATACGTCATCCCTTCCGGATGTTTAGCGAAATATTTCACCCACTATTGCCTCGTTACGATGTTACACGCCTCGCCGTTAACACGAGTTTGTCACTTTTACCGCCTTTGGCGATGGCGAGCTGCGCAAATTTTCGAAAACCCACCCGAACTCCCTATCGTATTTGTATCTTTCGTCGCAAACCGAAAATACACGCGGTCGCAAATTGTCGGAACAATTATAGTGCCCTGTGTACGCGTTAGCGACGGGAACTACCGATCGTTGATCCGTAGCTAAGTGACGGATCGCGGTGGAAGAATAATCGCGACAAGCTAAAAGTTTTAAAACACGCGTACCAACGATGTCAGACTAGTCGAAAAGACTGATCGTTACTGCGGATGTATCGTACTAGCCCGAATATAATATAGTGTGAAAAGGAAGAGTACAGAGAAAGTTGAATCGACTGTTGAGTCGATTCAGTCAAGCTAGTAAATTAATTTCACTCGGAGGTTGAGTTTATAATATTTTATTGAGTTCTCTGGGGGCGATAATTCCTTTCCGTTTGTTTTTGCATTCAGACTTGCCAATACGATTGCACACTCTCCTTGTTAAAAAAAAGAATCTCATTTTGAAAAACAAATATGTGGGAAGTTGTCTTCCAGCGATACTTTAGGAACCTACATTAATATTCAAACGTTAAAAAATAAAAGTATATGGAAAGCAATTAAATTAGATAATTGTTTGCGACGAATCAGAGAATATAATCCGAATATAGTTGCGACCTACGATGTAGCGATTAAAAATACAGCCAAAACGCATGCGAAGACGCGTACGATACGCACTTATGTCTTTAAAGTGACAAGTATTCCACTACAGTGCGAATGCGACTTTCAAAGGTATAAGCTGGAGAAAAGAAAATTGCGCCACATTCGCGGCAATACGGCAAAAATCTTTGCGAGCGTTAAGGGTAATCACGATCACACCGAAAATAAGTTAAACGAAACGTCATAGGTAATCGGCCGCGAGATTAGAATGCAGAGAAAAATCGAATCGGTGGTTCGAATCCGGGGATACTTACGTATTGAAAGGCCGATCGCAAGAATACACCGATCCGTGTTTCACGGTGCGCTTCGCCGCCTTGGGGCGAGCTAAAAGCGAGTTTCCGTAATTCTCGACTGATCCAATTACGCTAACGCGGGGAATAAGTTAGCGCGTACCGGAGCTATAAGTGCGCGATTTCTAAACAAAGCACGAACAGGGAAACGGCGGGCACTCCGTACCATCCATTCTTAAACCGCATCGAGGCGGCTAATTCGAAGTCAAATAAAAGAGTTCAGGGAAGCTTTTCCCTTATATTCTTACCTCTCGCTAAACTTTTCTTTCTTTTCCCTTCTCGCTTCCAAACGTTAGGCGTTACGTACTTTCGTTTCGTCCCTCGCAATTCTTCGCATAAATCATTACGCCCTACGATTTCGCACCTGCTAATATAATCTTCGCGTTTCCTCGATTCGCGAGAAGTCTATTGGAAAGAGAAAAAGTTCCCATTGTGCCCGAAGTATGCGTTACGAAGAATGCGCATAAAGTATCGTACATACAATACATAACATCAATTAATATTTTAACGGTGTTCTTAACTTTATAATAAAATCATAAAATTCGCGCATCATTTTCGGTACTTCGACAAATACGTACCTACACCCTTTTTATTTTGCTTACACGTGATACTGCGAGCCGGCCGTTAATCTTTTCGCGTATACGGATAAAATGTACCACCGCTGTTTTTTTTTTTTTTTTTGTGCTACGAAAGTCTCGGGGCTCGTCTCGCTTTTATTAGATCCCACCTCCGCGCAACTACGCGCGCGCGTATGAATACGAACATCGACGTACCTACGGGCTAGCCATAAATCCTCATAAACTTTATTCTTCCTTAATCCCCAAGAATTAAAGGGCATATGTCGCCGCCAAGCGAATTGTAAAAAATTGTCGAGATCCCTCGTAGTTCCCCTACCGAGGCATGTCCATTTCCTATGGTCACCCTTCATATTTATCCCCCCTTCTCCCTCTCTCACTCTCTCTCTCTCTCTCTCTTCATCGTACGCGCACATTCGCAAATGCACCGGCTTTCTCCGTTACCCTCCCCCCTGCCCCCCATTCCACCCTCATCCTCCCCAATGGCACCACGATGAATCTCTGCCCCCCTCCTCTTTTCCATCATATCTGTTTTTACGGGTTTCCGCATTCGTACAAGACGAGCAAGTACATGGCGTACCTATGACCCACGGTACATAATACGGTAGCTTTGCGTTCCACCCGAAATGTAGCTTGCTCATCGATAGAATTGCAACATGACCGTGCAGCGCCGGGGGAAATGGAAGACATTAGAAGGTACACGGTACGAATTATACGGCATCTAACGCGAGTCTACTTCGTGCTTTACTCTCGACTGTCGTGTCAATTAGGGTTGAGTCCACGATAGCCGGAACGGTTTGACGTTCAGCGGTAACGACCTTAATTCTACTAACGATGAAGAATATCCGCGGGAACATTGCGCGCGTACGGTGATGGAAATGGGACAGGTAGGTAGGTACATAGGTACAACGAAGCGTGAATGGGGCAGGTGTACGGAATAAATAGCGCGCGTGGTGACACTTACGTTCGATTATACCGGTGTCGTTTCGTTACGAGTTTTACGTCGATCGCTGATACGAGTGTCCCGCTTCGAGTCGATTCAAATTCAGTAACTTTGGGGCTGTCAGTTCGAGGAATATCGAATACGCGATGCGATGAGCGAGTTTATTGAGTTTACCCGAGAACGTGGTTTCTTTGAAGGGTATCGTTAGAGAGAGGATTTCCGTGTTTAAAAGCGATGGGAATTACGACGTTGGTATTAACGGACGACTTTTATTATTTCGCGTGATTTTTCTATTTTCGTTTGGACTATTTGAGCGGAGGGACTCTACGCGGGATCCAAACGTGGTGGCCCAACACGGATTCAAATGATCATTATCGGAATGATAATTAATTATGGGAATGACCGTTTTGATTAAGTGTGATTAGTAAGTATTGCTCGCTAACTTCTCATTTGCCGGATGTACGTACCCTCAACTGGGACAGCAAGCGATACGCCGTAATTAGAACACGGGTCTGGCTGGATATACCTGCCATATTTTACATTGCATTACGTCGACTCGACGCTGCATCGTTGCCGACGATATAACGGTTTGCGTCGCGAGTATGCAACGTCCATTTCTCCATGGACAAATGCAATCCCAAGTTCGTGCATCTAACGCGCTACGGTATAAACAAATTCCTGCAAACACTCTGTCGCATAGCAAGTGCGCATTCGCAAAATTCACATCAAAACTGGACCGTAGAATTATAAATGAATGAATGATTAATTAATTAAATAAACGTATATTATACATATGTATATTTATAGTATATATATATATATACATTTTAAGCAACGGCGAACAGTACACGTATGTGGCACAACTTTTAATATACCCCTAACCACGTACAACGGCACCCAGGTTTGTCTTTGATGTTTTTAAAGTAACGGCGTTTTGGGATGTACGGCACGAATATCTAATTAGCATCCAATTTTCAAGATTCCCGACACAGACGATAGAGTCGCGATGTTTACGCGAGTGAACGTGTCGGCGAATCTATTTGAACAGCATTTTTCCCGCTAGGTAACCCCCGTTATACTTGCGCGGTTTTACTTTAAATACATTCTCTCCGGGAAAAATTGCACGTTAGCTTCCCGCGAAATACACGCCGGTAATGTTACTACATTTTTCTTCGAAGCAAATGTTTTGAAGGCAATCCGGAGCGTAGCGAGGGCGGAAGAAGGCTGATTTGTTTTCATAAATGCCAAATGCACCGAGATTGCTCGGAATCGTTACTGTCGCTTCGCTATTGGAAGAGTTATGGTGTTGTTGACGTCGTCGGATGGGCCGTGCAACGAGCGGAACTTTTGGCTTCCAGGGTCGGTAACAAAGTTTAACGAAGTCTGTTTACAATGTTATCCTGCGAACGTACTTACGATTCGTTCTTTTGCCCGGATGCGCCCAACTAATTAGATTTTACGACGGAATACGAAAGTTTGAACAAAAAAAAAAAAAAAAAAAAGGAATGCGAACAAATCTCGTTTCACGTGTAACGCACAACATGGTGGTTGTGCAAAAATGATTGTTACTGCCAACTTGTAGGAACAATTCTGGTTTTGTTCCGAGTAGGTTGAATATTTCAAAAGAAAACTGTTCGCGGGTAAAGATTCTGAGAATATTGAACGTATTGAAAATCAAGTTCCTTTTATTCGAGTATTGCTTGAGATCTGAAGATGTTCTTGGTTAAGATTTTAAAGATGGGCCGAGTTAATCGTTTTTAGATATTCTAAAGATAGAGACGTTAAAGGTAGAAACGTTGCGATGGTACCGATACTAGTGAAGTATCGATACTTTTCTTTCTATACAAGTATTTGTAGTATCTGTACCATGATTTCGATATTGTACTGATATCGAGATATGTATTCGATGCAAGTACCAAGTAAAAGTATCGATACTTTCTTTCGATATCACGTCCCTACTTACAGGTATTCTGAGAACGGAGAGGATCGGTAGGTTTAAGGAAAAGTATTATCTGGCGAGATGGGATGTGTGGGGGATGTTCAGTAAGTTGTTTTGATGGAAAGTAAAACCTGAGAAGACTAGGATTTCGAACGATGAGCTCGACTGTAACGGTGATGCGCAAGGGAATGGTGATTCAGGGGATTTGAAAGAATTCGGCAGTGTATAAAATATTGACTGTACTAACATTTGACGGGGTTAAAGATAAAGTGGTGTAAGTCCACTTTCCGAAAAAAATTTACTCAACACTTAAGAATTGCATATCGCGCTTAAGTAAACTCTTTTCGAAATGTACACTTACACCGCTTTACCTTTAACCCCCTAATATGACTAAATTCATCAATAAAGAATTCACACAAATGTTGTCGGCGTATTACATACGTTAGAAACGTAAACGACAATATTAATCGCGCAAGCTCCGCCGACGAGAATCAACAATCCACTCGTCTCCCAATAATCCAAGAACACGACGAAACAGTAGTATCCCCTCAAGTAGACGATACCCTTTCATCGATTTCGAGCACGGATCTCGTCGAAGGGGTTAGAAACTAAACTCGTCCCCCGCGCACCGCCATCCGCGATAACCCTTCTCTCCCTCGATACCTCGTAACCACGATAAAAGAGTTTCGAAGCGGAGCCAAACATCGAAACAGCCGGGAACCTATTTTTGTCCCGAGCCAATAATGGGCCGTGGAAGAAGCGGCGAAGGAGGGGGGGAAACCCCGATCGTACCGACATCGAATGCCGAAGTTTTTGGGAGTAGGTGCAATCGGTAATCGGTCTCACTCGAGCGAGTAATAAATTTCACCGCAACGGTGCACCGCGCGTGCCACGTGACCCCGATTCCTTCCCCCCTGTGCGGCCATTCCCCGAACTTACGCCGTAATTCAACGTATACTTTATCGTGCCGGCGAAAATATATTCAGGAAAATCCACCGTAATCGTCTCCCTCCTTCTTCTCCCTCCCCCCTCGTTCATAATTCCCATCAGAATACCGAGGCGAACGGTGGGACCCTCGAAACAGTGGCAGCCCTGTTGCAGTTGTCGGAGATTCGGAGATTCGGCCGATGCGGTGGTCTGCAGCGTGGATGGCGGATCAGGTTTCGGATTCTCCTAGGATTTAGATCATTATCCTCCGATACGAGGTGGGAACACGTCGGTACGAATCGAGAGAGGGTTCATGGGACAGGGCAGGGTGTTCTTTGACGCTCAGCAAATCCGTGCGCGAAACGATTAATACCGAATCGAAATGGACGCTGGCGAACCGGGGGACGGCTGAAAACAGGTTTCCTACGCGCGATACAATCGGCGATAATTCGCGAATATACGGTGTACGGTTTGCGTTTCACTCTATGCGACGAGGTTCCCTTCGTGTTATTTTGAAATTGCTAAACGCTCTAAATTATACGTGCGCACGTACGCGCTGGAGTTAGATTACAACGGATTCCGGATAAATGAAAATCGGCTTCGATGAATCGGTAACAATATCGAACCGAACTATGGGGATCAAAGAACTCGATGCTTTTCGTTCATTTCTCGCATTTAACAACGATGTTATGATACCATCGACTATGTTCGTACCAAACCCATAAATACGTTACATCGCGTTACTCCAAGGTACCCGTACTGTTTAGCGAGAAGGAGATTTCGAAAAACGAATCGGCGTCAAAATTTGCATTCTCCCCCCGCGCACAAGTAACTACGCGTACACGTACCGTACGCGTGCACATATATACACAGTTAACGCGGAGTCACCCACGGACAAAACATATTTGACGCCTGGACGCGCGAGCTCTGCCCCGGCTATCGGAATTAAAATTACGTTACTTCGCTAGCCTCCGAATGTATACGCGAAACATGCGGCGCGTTTGCGTTGATTATGGGTTTTAATAAATTTCTACGGGATTATTATAAAGCCACCGTCGTCCCGCGTCCCACCGCGCGCTCCCTCTCCCCCCTCCCCTAGGCACTGTTAAAACACGTGACCGAGCACCGGCGGCCAGCCAGAGCGTGTTTGTAAAACGCAGCACGGTTTCCACTATAGACGGTTCTGAATGCCGTTATTACTTCATCGTCGCCTCGTATACGAACGGTGACGCGACGTGTGTGCAGCAGGGCTTTATACGCCCGGGATCCTTTTCAAGGATAGAGTTGTACGCGGGCGTAGCCGACAAATGGAGCCGACACGTGTCGGGATGCTAATGCGCGCTGAAAAATTATTTGGCAATATCGAAACGACGACGGTAGGCTTGGGGTCGGTGTCTTCGTTGGTCGCCCGTTGCGAACGGGCCCAGTATCCTTCGCGATTAAGCGGCAATAAAACAGTCGGTGTCCTTTAGGGTGAAAAAAAAAAAGAAAAGAAGAAACGACCGCGCTTTCCCTTTTTAAACCCCTCGTCGCTCGGTAGGGTACCCACATTTCTCGGCCCGGTTTAATGATTTTTTTGGAGATTATCGACCCCTCGGTTTTGCTGCACGCGCTGCCGCGTCGCATCGTTATTTATAGACGCGCGAAATAATCGCCGTTAACGCCGCGGCGCGAGTCGTGCAAACGAAAGTTTAATTGGGAGAGGTCTTAAGGGAAATTCGTTTAATTGTCTTTATTTGTACAAGGGTTTAGGAGGAGAAATTTACGAGATCGCGTCGTGTCATTTCTCTCTCTCCCTCTCTCTCTTTTTTCTACCGACGAATCTTATTAACGCGTTTAACGTGATCCACCACCCGCCGCGATGGAGTAGCGTAACAAGATAGTAATTTATCTCCTTCCCTAAAATCTATTTTGTATTATACGAATCGGGACAAACTGTAGCTTAGCGATAACGAGAATCCGAGTGGCGGGAAGAAGGGGGAGGGGGGACGACGACGACGTAGGAGCGGAAGAGAGCTCGGAAAGAAGAGCGGACGGAGGAAGGAAAGAGGATGGGGAGTGAGACAGAATGGCATTTGCACTGGCTCCCGGCCAAATCCCACCTCATCAAAATGTCGGAAAGACGGCTTGGGACGAGTCAAGGCAACACGGTCTGAATGTCATCCCACGAGGTAGTATCCCTGCGAGATTCGGCCCGCCGGGGTGGGCGAGGTTGGTAGGGCTGATATTTTTTCACGATACACGATATAAGGTAGAGGGACACGACAAATGCGAGGGAATTGCGGAAGTCATCGGTCATGGCGATCCAACGTGTTCCTTGGATAGCTCCCGCGCTCTTATTAGCAGGCACCGATTAACCGTTGGACGTGGACAAATATTTCTCGTGGATCCAATTTAGCTTGAAAACCAAATGTATAATAGGGACATACTTTGTTTCACCATCGATTCCTCTTACGGTTGTGTACTGTTTAATGATAATAAAAAGGAACCTGAGAGGGTTCAAAGGTAGAGACGGAATAATGAAAGGAAGTATCGATACCAAAAATACTTGTATCGAAGGAAAAGTATCGATGCTTCACTAGTGTCGGTAGTATCGCAATGTTCTTAGGTTAATACGAGCCACCAATGCACCACGGTTTAGTACGTAGGTTCCTAAACTAACATTGTAATTTATATTTTATATCCATGGTCATAAGTTGGCACAACCGCAATATTAATAGATTTGAAAAATAATTCGATACCAGTACTTTTGTATCGATATAAGTTAAATACCGATACCATTGTGTCGATATTAAAAATACTTGTATCAATATTTTACTAGTATCGGTAATATCGCAACCTCCCTATACAAAGGCAAAATTTGCATCGTCTATCTCCGTCACCGACGTTATTTTGCTACCTGACTTAATTAGCGCTCGTGACAGTTTCGAAAAATGGCGAATATGCGTGTGCCCGTCCGTACGATTGTATTCGATTGTACTCGAATAATACACGCTCAAACCAATCAGACTGCATTTTTTCCAGATACCTTCTTTCCATCGTTCCGCTGTACTCAGTACGATCGAAATAAATTCCCCGTCTCCGTTAAATTCTCTACGCTTGCCGTCGTAAGCCCGGCTCGCGTCGCGCGTCGAGAAATTTTAATATCGTAGGACATTCGATACCTACAATTTTTAGTTTATAAAGCGCGTCGTACCTGACGCCGTGAATGCATTCAGCGAAACGCGTCTTCTAACATATTGCTTTATTCGCCAACTATGCCAACAGAATTCTTTGGAAAAGAGATGATCGTATTTCGCACAATAAATGTTCTCCGTTTTCACAAGAAGGCGCTTTTGAAGGAAGCTTGCCAGGAGAAGCAGGCATCCTATTATAGACGCGCGATCACGCCATCGAAGGAATCTCCGAGAAAGATATGAATGGCGCTGACGTAATAAGAGATGAATTTTTCAAAGCATCACCGTGCACGCTTTTTCTACAATTCTTAAAACACTTTTTCCCTGATAAATGGAAGGGACTGCGTCAGTTTTACGTATACACGCGCGCGCGTATCGAGACGCGTGTATACGTGTAGCGCGATACCATTGAAATGAAATAGAGAAGAATTTCGCATTCGATTTAATTAAACCATTTCACGGATTACTGTCCATTACGGTCGGTTCCACTTATTTATATTCTACGATAAAATGAAACTAATGTAACACCTTTTTGTTACTAAATTTTCACCCTAGCGAGAGTCACTTTAAATCGTACCATTGTACTATCCCCCGTATAAAGTTTCGTTTTAGCCACGCCACCTACTAACGGTTACGCGTTCCCACCAATTTTTTTTTTTTCCGTTACATAAGGGAAAAGTAGAAGTTCGGTCTAACAACGAACGATTATCGGTTCTTTTTGAATGTATTCCGTGGCACGCAACAACGTGCCCATTAAGGAGGCTCGAGGCTAGACCTAAATGGGGTTCCCCGCAATTATGGCTGCGTTTTTCGTTCGATCAGCTTCCTTTATTTCGACCATATGCCACCGCGATCGATTTGGTAAATTAGCCTAGCGAGGCTCAATCCCATTACGCGTGCGTATAATTTTCGGTGCGCAAGGTGCACGGAAACGGAAATCCCTTCGAAGATCAACCGCGTTAGCTACGAATGGAGCTGGGACAGAAATGTTATGAGCGCGTGTATGTATGCCCGCGGCAAATATAATCCGCGAGTAACCTAATTTACTATCGCAGTTTCCAAGTGAACTTGGAAAATTAACCACCTCGTGAGTTACTTTTTCATCCGCTTTGTCAACGTGCGTGTACGTACATTTGTAAGTTACACTTATTTTTCTGGTAAACTTAAGTACACAAACGTGGACAATGTTCACTCAGATACTCATTTCAAGTACAGATATTAGAATAATACTGAAAATTGTCGGTGTCCACGTACGTGTACGTAGTGCATGAGGTAGTTAAGTACTCCTAATGTCTCCCGATGAACCTGCGGGACGCGGCGTTTCGTTATTTCGTCACGTCAATCCGAACGTTATTCGCGATACGCATTTTCGGAGTTAGTTTAAAAAATAAAAAATAAAGCGTCCCGGTAAAAGGTCGCAACGACCAGACACGCTTGTACGAAAATCCCTGATGCGCTTCCGGTAAAAATTTCACTTTTTTTTTTCTCCACTCTCTCCCCTCTCTTTCTCTCGCCCTCTCTCTCTCTCTCTTTCGCGTTTCCAGCACGAACCTGCATTAAATATAAGCGACGGATTTGCAGACTGTCACGACGAAAGTACGTCTACGTTGATGTTACGCAATATTACTGACTGAATCGTCCGTGACACTGATAGGGAACGACACAAATGGCGCACCTGGCAATATCCACGAGATTACAGGTTGTCGTATTGCGTTATGCTTTCGTGCTCACTGGTATGGAAATGAATAAGTGTACGTCGAAGGAGACTTTGTCCCCTTGTTGCAGGTGGCTCTCTACGCTTTGTTCGGTCTTTCGATACACTCTCGTTGATCTATCCCCCAGCACGAGGGAGTGAAATATACCAAAACGTTGGCTGGATGGCCTAACTTAAAAGCGTAACACGAGACTTCGATTCGATTCGACGTACATATATATATGTGGAAATACGTATCTGTTCGACGAAGCGCGAAATTTGAACAACGACAATTGTGTGTGAAACTTTAGAATATAAATAACAATTTAGGATCGATCATAATTTGTACAATTGTAATTGGAATTACAGTTAGCGAGTAATCGAACCTCGCTCTCATTCTCTTTCGGAATTACGCTAAAGGCGTTTTACCTTCAAATGGATTTTCTATGAATAACGTGTTTTAAACTAATCAATTTTGTATGGGTTAATATGGGTAATCGGTTAATTAAAAATGGAATCTTGTTGCTTAGGTGTTTGGTTTCAAACACTTCTCCACTTCCCATAACAATTATCATAAAGGAAAAATAAATACGTTGCAGTTCTTCAACCATATGCATTTAAGAGTTAAGAAAACTGATGGAGAAGATGGCTGCCGTAGTCGCGTCTCTAAAATCGTCTCGGTGCTAACGACGGCTTCGCGTTTCAAACAAAGTGCGCGAACGAATGAATACGAAACCGTTGAGAATCGCGAGGACAGAATTTGTCGATGAATGCAGAAATTCTTCGTCAGCAAAACAGAGGAAACGACTTGCCTCGCATTTAGAAACGAAATGGCGCTGCGCGTCTACGACTACGGGATACATTGAATGGATATTCGGGGCGGAGTCTTTCAGCGTACATAATTAGGCCCCAAGCGATACTTGACGGTTGCATTCGAATACACTTATGAGCCGCTTCGATGATTCCGTTTCGTCGAGCCCCCAAAGCTTTGTTTTTCGAGACTGGGTACGCGAGTCGAGTTTAGTTTGCTTCGACTCCCGATACTTCCGACGGACTCCCTTTCACTTCTCGCTAAAGTATAATATTAACACGTCGAATGCCACGCTTATTTTTGCGCGGATTGCCCACGGCGCCAACATGAATTTTTTAATTCTACGGTAGATATTACGTTGACCCATTATCTGCAGCAGATAAGTCGCGGTGTATAACCGCATTTAATAAATGAATTGTTTATTTCTGAAACTCCCTTAATGCCGAAAAAAATAATGTTGACCGCTTTGCGTGTCTTTCGTTTTTTCCCCTCCACCGCTAAGTCATTGAGCTAAAACGGCACTGACATCCAAAGGAGTGAGCAGTAGTGAGTAGTCTAATCCTTTTTGCAATTTTTCTAAGTTTAAAGAAACCCCTTTAGAGTCGTGAAACAATTTTCATTAATTATCTCGAAAAGTGGAAAAGTGGACTTACGGGGTTTCTGAAATAAACGATTCAAATATGCTTATATTATGTTATTTTTATGTCTTATCATGCGTAAGTCAAACTGTTTTTCTCTGTTTTATAATGAATTAATTTCTTTAAACCATTGTAGTAACGATGCTAGTATAAAAAATTTATAACGTTTATTATAATTGTGAATTTCTACTAATCTTGGCGCGCCGCTACGCCGGCCACCGGCGAACCCACGTGACACTACAACGCGTTAAACAACCTCAACCAGAGATCCAATACAACTTGACGCGTTTCAAATGAATCTCGTCCGGTAACTACCACCGTACGGCGGGTTATTTGAATATTTCAGTTACGTTTCAATTTGACGCTCGCAGGGATTCGTGACTAAAGAATCACTTCGTTTTCTCCTTTCCGCCCCGCCCGCGCCGTTAGACGCGGGTATTCTCGAGTTCAATCTTTTAAAGAGTCTACTACCCGAAGGGAAATGGAAATCAGAATCCGCTTCCGCTGCAAAAGTCACGCGTAAAGAATCAGCCGGAATACCTTCCCCGATCCCGAGCTCTTAATTTTGCATCCACCGTGCAGCTACGAGCCCCCGTTGAAAATGTTTGGCTTCTCGCGGCACCGGGAGTGCCCAGCGAGGCAATTCGTGGACTGCATATCAAATTTTGCGAATGGTTCCGTCGTTCGTCAGATACCCCCCCCCCCCCCCCCCCCCCCCTCCCCTCCTCTACCACGTCTGCCATAATACAGAGAAAATGCGGAGTGATCGATACCAAGACACGCATAAATTTCGCGGGACGGTTGAAAATCATTACGCAATATAAATCGCTGGTTTCGTTAATATTTATGAGTTGTCTCCGAATATAGTCGACAAAAAATCTATAGTAGGCAAAACGATATCGATGCTCGTATAATTTAACGAATTACGGGTGAAACCTATCGGGCGCTTTAAAAACTACGGGAAGTCGGTTTACGAATGCCGGTGGGATACTAATTACGACCATATTGACTCTGCGTTATGAAAAGGAACGTGGAAATAGCGTCCGGCACGCTCGCGTTTTTGTCCTCGTTCGAATCGGCACGATAAAGCTGGAAGAAAACGCGGCTCGAAGTGAAGTTTTTCACGCTTCGATGGTTTTCGCACAGGTGCATACCTATATCGGAGTGCATACAAAAAGATGAGTGAGAGAGAGAGAGAGAGAGAGAGAGAGAGAGAACCGTGACGAGCAACGTACGGATGCACAGACCGTCGACGCGGGACGTATAAAGCATTCTCTCCGCTTTTCGATGAAAACGATCGCACGGGAACCGTTCGGTGGTACGCCGGTACGCGCGGGTTCGCCGAACGTAACGCCGCCTTGCCCATTACGTGGTGGTTAAGCCAGATAATCGATCGACCGACGAGCGGCGGCACCGGGTAACGGTAACGGCAACGCCAGCGACAGCGGCACACGCATTGGCACAGATAAATTAGATGGGCTGCCAATAACGCTCATTAGCGTGCCAGTAGCAGAAAATGCCACGGGCCAATTATGAAAATCGCGAATCACCACCGATGGATACTGGCCGTGCGATGAATGGTGGGCAAAAATAAAAAAAAAGAACGGCTGCGAAGGGGGTGGAAGCGGAGATCGCGGGAGAACAATGAAATGAAAAAAAAGAGAAGAAAAACAAAAAAAAAGAGCTCGCGGAAAGGGACCGAAACGACACCGGGATAACGCGCTCAAAATGGATTTGCGGTCTTGGAAGTTGTGTACGCGCGTTGTACATCTCCCGTCCGGCTTGCCCGTATGGATGTCAAAACGTGTACGATAAACCCCGTGGATCGTCGTATCGTCCACGCGACACATGTCTGCGCGGCCATCCCCCGCCCCCCTCCCCCCCCCCCCGAAAACCGCTGTCCCTTTCACGCCTAATTCGTCCGACCGCCGTGTAAATCGAATTAATTGTTGTTCAAGCTCCGATCCTATGATTTGCGTTGCGGAACATTTGTCGACTGGCTCCGTACCGGCGCGATACGCATTATTATTCTCGTCGACGCGACGATCGCGTCGGTAGCGAGATCGACGTGCGTTTTTCGGGTACCGCGAGGCTGCGGTGGTTTCGACGCAGTTACGCTCGACGGGAGGGGGGGGGGGGGGGTGGTCACTTTAAACCGACGATGACAATTTTTGGGTTTAAATCGCGCGACAGCGATGCAAGCGCGAATATCGGTGCCGGAGCAACGGTTCTAATCGCGAGTGGGAATAACGTTGTTAAATATTCATCGCGCCGGCATCGTTCTAATTACGATCGTTAGAATTAGCACTTTAATTTGCATTTCGGGCGTGGTAACAGTTTCCACGTAGGATACAAAGGGTAAGGGATTTCATTGTAAAAGTTAACATTTACGCGCGTAGGATACGTGGTGCTTTCGGGTGCACGCATCGCGCGAAATTCGCGGGGAATCTCGCGTTAAATTCGCATGGCGTGGCAATCAGTCGCCATTCTCCCGTCGTTGCGTCGCAGTTACGTGCCACGCTTACCTACGTTATTACGCGAGTATGTGGCCGGCTACGTTCGTCGGGCGGAACCTTTTCTCAACGCTTCGGACAACACGTACGCGAGGGAAACTTGCTTAATTAAGCTTCCACCGTCGCCCGCTCGGCCCCCGCTCTGCCTTATTTCAAACGCCCGCTCGTTCGGCGCGATTATTAAAAAATGTTTTGCATCATTCCTTTCGCGCCGCGCCGAAAAGGTTTTCGGCGTTAGTCTCCGTGGAACGCCGTGATTCCGTGTAGGGTGGCGTTGAGTGACGAATTCATTTTCATCGTTACGAGTTCAAAGGGATTAGGGAGGGGTACGATGATGGAGAGGCAAGTGTTCACGCTTGTGTTCAGTTAAAAATTTTCGGGTCTGTACGTTCTTTTAAAAGGAAGTTACTTAATGGAACGAATATTTCAAATAAATTAATAGATAATATGGTTGGCGTAATTTTATCTATTGATTTCATTTATACGTCTTTTATATAGGAAATCATTTTGTATCGATAGTTAACAGGTTAATGCTAGAACTATTAAATCAGTAATTTTGACTGGTTTCAAATTCTTATTTAAATTTGAAATTTTTAAGTATAAAAAGTTCTCTTTTTCATACCTTTGATTCATTGAACTGCACATTCTTTAAAAATTAATACGGAGGCAGTGTTCGCTATCCATCCTTGTTTCCCAAAAATTTTACGTAATAAGAAGCGTAACTTCTTCGTTTGTTCGAAAAGTACTTGAAATCTGTTAACGTGCGACGTGTTAGGAATATTTGTATGGCTCGACAGGTACGCTATTCTCATACAGTTTCTCTCGCTCGCGATGCATGCGCGAATCGTTCGGAAAATCGTCAGAAATTTTGTGTCTCGCGCATCTTTTCTATCGTTTTTTTGGCAAAGCTTCCGCGCGGCCCAGTCACATAGAGCATCGTTACACGAGAGAGCTAAGCTTCAACATAAAGTTGCATTAAATTCGTACTTGTTTAACCTACTTTCCTACGTTGTTATCGTCCTTCTCGGAGATGTATTTTTCGGGTACAACCTTTTCCCATTCCTGACCTTAATTACTTCGTCTGTATTGCGACGGAACTCTTATTCTATTTTTGCGCTTGTATCCTCGGAGTGGGAGGCAAACAATTCAATGACGTTGACCGTAAGACGTTGAAGATATAATTTAATAATTATTATATTATAAATTACCCTGTCTTCCACGCGTGAAATAATTCAAGTTACATACCCGCGAGAGACACCGCAGCGTTGGTTTGAAACGAAAAACGGGTTTTAATTACCAAATTCAAATTTGCCTCCTTCGAAAATGTGTTCATGCGCATCTTTGTGTTAATTTTGGCCCGTAAGTGAAAACAATCTACGAGATACGGAAGAGTGAAAATGGAAAAGGATTAAAGTAATCGTTGCCACGCTTTCAGCGTTATAACGCGCACAGCATAATACGACATACGCGTTCCATTGTACACGCAGAAATTTAATTGATAACCATGCGTGCGTTACGTAACTATTAACGTTAACGCGTAATTCTTTATGACGCGAATAAAGATTTATCATTTTAAAATACACCAGCTTCCGATTTAATGGTACATTTAACTCCCATTATAACGGAGAAACCGTAACGCTCGCAACATAGAATTTATTCTCCTCGAAATTATCGCGCAGTTATTCTCATTGAAAACGAATTCAACGTCAGCTCGTAACAAACGCTTTTTATATGGATTCGTTACAATGCGTGCACGAGCGCGCCAACGGTTTTGCCTTTGTGGCGTTGCCGATAACAACGGCTGTTCGATAGCGTTACGAATTCGACGTTTATCCATTTTTAACCTGGGTTACATTGTTCGCTCTATCGATCAGTCGTTGCAACGTTCATGTGAAAATTATCGTTAATGCGCGTACATAAATCAAAGAACGAAGTGGGTTAATAAAGTGCTAATTACTGGTTCTTCGCAATGCACTTGAAACGTCATTGGAACGTTTTATTATAATTGTTGGTATATTACGGTAATAACTTAATCTGCTTTACACCGATTGATAAAGCGTATAGAAACGCGCACAACGCACCGCAATATTTGATAGGCGCCAGGTACAAATTTCTGCCGTGGCGTCGATACACCTTTCGTAATGAGTGATTAGCGCAGATTTACGACGGAATGGCATCGATTAATTTTCACATAGCTTCTCGACGTTATCTCGTGCTCAGCTATGATCTTACGTAGCGTCTACAATATATATTATTACACCGAAATCTGGGACTTTCTTGTAACAAATGACGTGTACATTCTTACCGTTAAAAATATTATGGATACCGATAATATCGGTTACATATTTACGGGACGACAAAAAGAAATAATTTCACACCCCTGTCATTTGGTTATAAATTTGATTCACCGATATCGGCAGTGACAATGAATTGTACAGCTACGGCTCTACGTTACGCACTTTTATTTCTCGCGATAACAGTAAAATCCACGAAACAATTGTGTGCTGCGTAAACCTATAGACATTATCGTCGTCTCTTAAGTATTTAGTGAACTATCCGCTATTTATATCCTCGCACTCGTTCATTCCGAGCGCGAGCAACTTTTAATCAGCGGTCAATCATAATTCACAAATTCAATAGCCCGTCGCGTCGAGTAATATAAATGTCCAAACTCGAAGTTTACGAGCAGCTCTTCGAAACTGAATAAATCGCAACTAGACAGTACCTACACGCGGTACAATGGGGCTCCGTAACGCACATCGACAGGGGCAGTTTTTACGGGAAGTTTTAAGGGTTAATTGTTCCGTATCCCGAAAATTACAATAAAACTTGTATTTGTATTTGATAAACGGACAAAATTCCAACAAAACATAACAGGATCGATTAGATATGCAAGCCGTTCAATTAATGTCCGATTATAGATTATCTTATCATCCCTTCATTAATCGTTCATAGCAGAGCTGTCGAAAGAATCGTAACAAAATTAAAAGGATCCAAACTTCGGCAATTAAGATAACGAACGTAACGAAAGTGCAGCTCAAGTTCAGTTCTGTTGCGAGGAACGTAACACAACTTTTGTTAAGTTCTTCACCTGGGTGGTTACGTTTACGTTACTCGTAAAGTAACTACAGACGTTTCGAGTTTCGTTACGTTCCTCGTAACGTTGACTTAGAATCGGTTGGGATAATCAATTAAGCAAGGTAATGTACTTCGTTGAATCCACGTCACGATACTGTCGATCGTTTTTCATTGCCACACTGGACTAATTGTCGCATTATCCAAGCGTGTGTTTTATTCCATCGTGAATCGCATACGCGGCGGGGGCAACCGGTTTCATATGACAGGGTTAAAGAGGAACACAAGATTTTTCTTCCCTCGACAAACCTGAGTCTTCCACTCGCTTCATCCATTAGTCTTCGTTTTGCGTTACTTTCATCCTACTTCTTTCTTTTTTTTTTTTTTATTCTCTCCGCCGACGCGGCGTGCGTCGCATCCTTCGCGTCTCAAAATCACATTTTCCTCGTAGCCGCGCTTGAAGAACCGTCTCCTTGTTCGCAAGATCCACGATTCACTGGTGGATGGTTGCCTTATACTCGACCGTTGGCTATAATTGAAGAATATTGCCCCGCAAGACTCGCGATTCTAATTTCATTATTCCGAAAGCGAAGCGCGCTCTTCTAACGCCGCCACAGAAGAATACTTCGCGAAGGTGACTCGCCTACAATGTTCCCGTATTGCTATTAAAGTGGAGACGTCGGAGAACGACGAGAAACGAGTAAAAAGAAAAACATGCCGACAAAAGTAGGATGAAGTGGGAGGGGGGGGGTATCGTACGGCAGCCGTGGAAGTAGATATACATATAGTACGCGACAGTCTCGAAAGAAGAGCGATCTAGAAGCGATAGAAAGGAATTCTGTATTTTTTTTTTTTATTTTGCGCGGATAATTCAACTTTGGCACTTTATCGCGCCACGCGAAATTAGCGACGCTTTCAAAATTTGATAAATAGAATCGAGCGGGTTTGAACCGTTTAACTTTTAGTTCCGAACGTTTGACCCGGCGCGTCGAGTGATAACGTCGATAGTACACCGTTCGAACGTCGATTTATTGAACAAGTTTGATCGATCGGTAACTATTCGACAAGAATATACATTTTATTTATCACGGTTTATACATCGTCAGTAGCAAACGACGATCACTTTTATCTTTGGCGCGTCTCTCGCGTTACTGCCCATTTTGCTCGTTATCTTTTAAAACTCTTTCGCGAGCGAGACGCGGTTCTTTCGCCGTACAACTCGGAATCGATACCTTTCTTTGCTCGACAAAGAGACTATTTGCCGTATTACTAAACCTATATACCGATCGCCTTCGAGCGACTCGCGGTACGAACTTATTTTCGTAGTGGTCGTAGACAGTTCATGTTCGACTGGCCCGCCGATAGATACTTTTAGCCTCTATATCGGGAAGATAAAAAAAAAAGAATCATTTAGCGGACTCCAAAGATTTAAGTTAATCGATCTGTATAGTTGTGCGTTAAAGACGAGAGAAATCATTTGTATATTTACGATGTTCGTATGTTTAGACACTTTCTCTCGTGTCTGACGAAACGTCCTCCCGTACTACTGATATTACGTCCGTCGAGTAGTACGAGTATACTATCAGCGCTGGATTTACGGGACGCATTGTTTTGATGGATTTCAAATTTCACGAGGCAAAGTTACAAACAAACACTGTATACATTTCTCAACTACGACTTATGCTGACTTTTATTCATTCCACCAGACGAGTATAGCGTATCTAAATTAATTTTCTTTTGAGCTTTCTAATCTCGAAATTCTCTATGCAATATACCTATATTTATGAATACGCGTAAGAGTATTATTTTAACATACCACTGTCATTTATGGAACACCCTGTATAACAAATGTCCGTAACACTAGCGTCAAGATAGTCTGATACCACGAGTACTTAGAAACCAGAAATTAACCACACTCGCGTACAATATTTTCAACATAATTACAAACCTGAATCAGCGACAGTATCTTGCGGATAAACGCAACCCTATGAAAATCAAAAGAGAATCTCACGCCCTCGACACGATTTATTCCTACATCGGGGGAATACCCAGCGTCGCGCCAAAGTGCCGCGACAAAATCGTGATTTCCCGTCGGCAAATAATTTCGGTATGATTCTTAAATGCACCACGCACAAAGAGCCACGATCGAGGAGAAAACGCGGTTGTCGCGGGTACTCGCCTCCCTTTGCCATATCAGGAATATGTTCGTGATGCGATCATACGAGCCACGAGCCCGGACATTTACACGCATTTAACCCTTTGACGAGCGGAAACACGCAACGGCAAATCAGCATCGGTGGAGCATTCGCGGCGCACGCATTCGAAGCATGCATCGCCATCCAATTATCACAGCTCGCTGACGCTAATTTCGGGCATTCAGATATCATTTCATCCGTCAATGGTACCCTGATTACCAATTGTACAACTCTTCTTTCGTTCTCTCTCTCTCTCTTTTTTTTTTTTTAACCCGCTGGTTCTCCCCGTCGCTGCCGCCGCCGCCGCCGCGATGCCGGCGAGGATACAATAGCCGTTTTGGGGCGATCGTGCGGTTTGAGCGCGACGGCTGCACTCCATCACCATAATATGCTTCAGCGGTTGCCTGTCAATTTTGCAGCTTGCGGTCGTAAACACGAGTATTCCATTCCAGATAAAACTTGGGGTATTTGACGGATAATGACGCGGTCCATATTCGATATGTCGGGCGACGAAATTAAATTCTCGCGCGAAGTACGCCGAGCGCTGTTTTCGATACTGTTGATAGATTTATTACGATCGTGAGATTGGTAGTCCGTTAAGGGAGGCACCGCGGTCGATTACAAAACTAGCGTTAGGCTGTTCTCGCATCGGGACGACGATGCTGAGCCGTCGGGTGGAAAACGTACGTATCGCTTTCGCGGCGCGGAAGAGGATCGTAAGTTTTACTTTGAAACTTTGCAATGCCGTTGGCAACGAGGAGAGAATTTTTTGCAATCGCTTCGGAGTTGCGTCGTTTCGCGGTAAAAAGGGTTTAATGCGTCGTCCGTTGTTGGTTTGACGCGTAACTGGGTTGGGAAAAGTGTCTGCCGCGTTAGGGTATCTAATTTCGTTAAGTAACAAGGAACAATGCAGTAAATGAACAATCGACCGTACGCTAACGAGTGTTTAATAAAAAAATCATGGCAAAATCGATTGGCATAACTAGACTCCGGATGTTCATGCGAAATGTATTATTTTTATACTGACTTTAAAGGGATTTTTGGAAACAAATGCGATTAAGTATGAGTGAAATATATGTACAAAATGAAAAAAAAAACAATACATTAAATAATGCATTTTGCATTAACATCCGGTGTCCACGCATAACGAAGTCATCGTAACAGAGTTCTGATGATTTATTAAGATGACTTTGTTACGACGATCGATTCCGCCATTATTTTTGCACTAAATACTTAGTAACAAGAATCGTAATTCATTCCGCTCGCGATGCAGGGGATCATAGGCGATAAGTAAGACTCGAGATTCTATCCATAAATTTAATTTGCACATTTGCATAGCTGATCTTGACCAACTACCGTAATCTCGCGGCACGGCAAAAACTTCAATATCGTATGCAGTGCTTGCCGTAAGTTTCAAAGAACGGCTTAGCTTGAAAGGAACAATGCGGTCTAAAGTTTGCGTTCACCGTTGCATGTAGCGAACGGCTTTTACTTGGTCGAATCTCAGCCCTGTTATTCCACATTGATGGTAACGCCGTGTTAAATTTGCCAAGCAAAGTTCAGGCAGATTAACTTTGAGGTACATGCACGTACCAAACGCGATACAATATTTATAATCGAGACGCGATTATTATTTGATACGGCTACGTAAACGCGTACCGGTGTTTACCCTTTAACAGATTACTTACGTAAACTGTAAATAATCAGAAGTTTGCGCGTTACAGTCAATACCCCGTACAGTTGCAATTTTAATTCCGTGGATTTCAATGGACCCCGGCTACAGATTCTTCGTTGTAATAATTATTAATAATAACCCATCGACACCGGCGAATTGTTGGTTCTAACGCGTTGCGCGATTTTAACCGTGGCCAACGCTCATTACAAAGTCATCCTTTCGAAATCGAACTTTTTGCGGAATGCTTTCCGGTCATCGCGCACAATAAGCTTGAGGACATAATTAATAAAGCAAGCGGAAAATTAGGTTTTCCCCTCGTAATTTTAGATCCTCCATCGCTAGTACCCGTGGCTACTATTTCTCCTCTACACGGCGAATAATAAAGTGGTAGTTGCGAACCTGCATGCATTACATCCCCCTCGTTTTATTTTACCCGTCATACCTGGTGCCGTACGTATGCATGTATGCATGCATACGTATATACCGTATATATACGATGACGGACAAGCATCCGCGATTCCCGCTATGAGTGACGTCAGTTATAATTATTAATTCAATCTATCGGTTCGATGCACTCGAGGCAATGTCACTTTTATTGCTGGGGGGGGGGGGGGGGGGAGGGGCGGAGGGGAAAAAAAAACTTCGCTGCGTCAATATCGATCGGTACTCGATCACGGCTGTTAACAACGACACGGACACGTACGAAATATTTGACGCGTGTGCGTCGACGTTACTCGTATATCCCGCATCTCCGGCATTCGGCGCTCTATGCGGCAACGCGCGTCCGCATCGTGCAGCCCCCAGCCGGAACTTATTTATTTTTGCATTAATCCGTTTTTATTTTATTTGCGGCGGGAATTCCGACTGTCGCCGGGTGCGCCGCAGCCGCGACGCCCGTCTGTAAACAGGAAACCGCGCCGGCGAGTGCAATCCTATCACGTATGCACGTGCCTACGTGCACGCGCCGTTCATATGGTCGTTCGAGCAAATATGGTAATGCATTCACGGAAAATGTTTTCACGGGGCTTTCTCGAAATGCCGGCTCCGTACGGCCTCCCTAACGATTCCACAAACAAGCCCGATCGTACCCCGTTCGGCCGTCTAACCGCTCTCCCCCCCCCCCTCCCCCACGGCGATGGAATTGTATTGGAATTTTACTACGAAACACCGTGCCTACGGAATAGCCGGCTGCGAATTGGATACGCGCTTAAGAGCCGAGCTAGAGTAAGATTAACGAATAAAGAAGCGTACGTAACTTGTATTATAAAAAGAAGGTTAACGCTGGAACTACCGACGAACGTCTCGGTATATGTAGATATATAGTACATACAATTTTATAACAGAAGGGAAACAAAAAAATAGAATGGCTTTACGGAATTAATTATTTACACATTTTAGAAAAGTCATAGAAAATTTTAGAAAAGATGTACTGAAAATGAGTAGTGGTTATAAGAAATGCCAAACAAGTCATTTTTAGTTCCTTGGTAGATGTAGTGTTAACAAGGTACATTTCTAAATGAACCGTTTGCAAATCGTTTGACTTCACGCACTGACCAGCGTGCAAAGAAGAATGAGTTTCCGCCCGGTTCCTAGCGAAAATTATTTAAAGTCTCAGTGCTACACGTATTATTGCGCGATCATTGACCTTGTGCAGTATATATGTTACGGACGATGTAAATAATTGGGCATTATTTATAATGCCCGGGCAATTTAAAAAGAGCCCAAAGGGATATTCAACCCAGAATCGTGTTAGCCTGTTATACAGTGCCCGGGCATTATAAATAATGCCCAATTATTTATATTGCCCGTAACATATACACCGAGAAAATTTTTTTTTTTAAACCTACAATTTTAGGAGCATATTCTCTGGAAGTTCTACGTTCAACTTATTGTTAGACTACTGCAATTTATCCCATAAACTAAGTCCTTCGATCAGAGCAATTCGTCCGTTTCTTGTCACGATTCGACGCGAATGGTAAAACGAATATTTCCGCGTAAGCACATTTTTACGGTTATCCATTCTAATCTCCCGCCCTTAGTTGCCAAAGATACCAGACGCGTGCCAGCCGACCGTTCCGCTCGTCGTTGGTTAGTCACGCATTCGTTACGGAAATTTCACGCCGGGCAATAAAGTAATGGCGATATTACCGCGACTATTATCCTAATCGATGCCCATGATATCGGCGCCGGGATTTACACAGATCCGATGGAAGAGCTATCGTGATGCTTTCGTTACATTCATGACCCTCCGCCCGCGATTACATCCGATGATCCGTACCGAAATAACCCTGGTTCCAATCATTTCTCCGCACTGCCACCGCATCGCCAGATGGGTCGGTATGGTTGCGAAATCCTTGCCTAATCCTGACCGCGATGCATTTAAAGTTACAATCCGCAAGGATCTTTCGGTGTACCTAATCGGAAATTCATGGGCCATCTGTTGTTATTGCCGAGTGCCCTGGTTCGTCCTATCTTAAATTACGAGCGCAATGAATTCATAATGATACAGTTTTGCTGAACTGACGCAATTCTCTCCTTCCTTGTTTTGTTTTCTATCAAAAATACCGAATCGCTGAATTTTTAATTAATGCTGTTGCCAATCGACAGGTTTGTTGTCGTTTGCCGGGCGTCGATATTCATGCGATTGAATTTATTAATTTAGAAGTTGTATTTGAGCTCTCGATACGAGCGGTTGTGTTTATGTATAATCAATGTTCTTATTTTTAAATAATGCCTAATTATTATTATGCCATGAACATGAAAGTATGCACATACATTGCTCGTTCAGTTTACTCTGTACCTGGTGTACTTATGAATTTGCGTTGACGCCTAGAGAGCAGTGTCTTCACGATTTCTTCTATCGTAGCTGGGGTGTACAGTGGTTGTAACGAACAACAGTTCCCCTTCGAGATGTGACGGTGTAATGCGACATTTTAGTTAAATCATATTTTGTTTTATTGTTTTTTAACGATAAAGATTATAATCGTAACTAACTATGGTACGCGCGTGCCATTTTTTACAGTTCACAATTAGTTCCATGCATTGTCATACGTAATTACTGTTTGATCCGAATTAAGTATATACCACAGTTACGGGGTTTTCATTACCGTATCATAAACGTTACTTAATAATATATTTACAAATAATTATGCCCAAAGTGGTAGTTGCATTTCACCCAGAAGCCGAACGGACCTTCGATTTTCATTTGTTTCGCTGTTTATTATAATTTGTACAGCGTCAGGTTTTGTTGTGCTTCGACGTTGTAATTTCAGTTTAATCAATTTGTACTACACACAGGTAAATGTGAAATCTCTCGAATAAATCCATCGTTTATAAATTAAACTTGCCCTCGTATTGTATGTTGTATTGTCGTGGTTGTGTATACGTGAATCTAAAATTCTTCGAGCGGGCAATTAATTTCTAATATTTTATTGTGTTAATATACTCAGTTTGTTAGGTGTATGTACACACTTTTTTCTCTTACTCGTATATTTATTATCAATTATATTATTTCCATATTCTACGTACATTTTTAAATTGCTAAACTTTGAAGGTAAACACTCGTAAAAAGAAATCGCAATCAAAAACATTTTTACCTCCCGAATAGGTTCTGAATTAACATCCAAGAAATTTCTCGCTAATTTCCACGAATTCGCGAAACTATGCCACTTCTTCCGATACTATGTTCTCCCGATACCAAATCTCATTTCCGGCAAGACTGTGAATTCGCGAAATCTCGACTATGCAACGGGATAACAAAATGTTAATCACGGTATTCAGATTTTGTAGCACCTATTACCGCGTTATGTTCTCCCAATACCAAATCTCATTTTCGGCAAGTATTTATAAATTCACGAAATTTTGACTATGCGACAGAATAATAAAATATTAATCACGGTAATTTGGATTTTCCACTACCTCTTTCGATATTATATTCCCCCGATATCAAATTTTAATTTCCAACAAGGCTTTGCGAATTCCCAAAAATCTAATTTGTAACAGGATAACAGGACGTTAAAGGACATTATTCGGACTTTGTGTCAACGACGAAAATTGACGACGGACTTTGTTCTCTCCTGCAACAACGATCAGACTGGGGAGAGCATCGAAGGGCGGTGCACGGGTGACCTCTCGTTATCAACGAACACGTACCGGCGATAGTAACCGCGAATCCTTTCACGTATAACCAGAAAATTGCAAAAAAATCACGATCGTCGCGCGAAATGAATGAATATTTTTAAATAATCTGAATCAAAGGATCCTACCCCTTATATTTAACACCGCGTCGCTATACATATTCGCAGTAATTTTGCTATCCACGAGATCCACGACTGCGCGTCTGGTAGCACCGCATCCCTTCGCTATCGATTGTTATACCAGCGACCGAGTAATTTCAGTCGAAGATATTTACATGACGTTTCGTCGAATACGACGTCACACGTATAAACCGACGCACCCCGTTGCTCCGTCCTGGCCATTCGAAAATTGAACGTATTCGTCCGTACCGGCTCCTCTCACCTACGTACCCCACTTAAGGTCTATTTACACATTTCCGTACCGTCCCGGCTCCGTAAGGCCGGGAGGATCGTAAAAGATATTCCTCTGTTGGGTTTAAATGGTGCTGTTCCAACTTGTCCAGCATGCGTCCGTACCGGCACACCCGTCACAAAACGTCGGAAGTCATTCCCACATAGCCGTCTCCGTAACCGTACTTTTGGCCGGTGGTATCGTAAAAGAATATGCCTGTGTACGATTTCAATGGTGCTGTTTCCACTTTGTCCAGCGTGTGTCCGTACCGGCACGTCCGTCACCATCGTGTCTCCGTCAGAAAATCCTCTGATTTCTTCCCAATGATATTTTCACTTTGTACGTCCGTCAAATTCGTGGATTTGCTGAGTTTCAATACTGTTGTTTAGTACATATTACAGTTACACACACATTGTTACATGCACATACCAAACAACAAAGTGACAACGATATTTTTAAATATACATATATTGTTACGAATAGTGTTAGGAATATTGTTGCGTCCTTAGCGTCCGACATCGTCGACAGGGTGTTGCTAGTTTCCGGGCGCCGCTATTCAAATTGTAAATAGTTGTTTGTATTCGAGCTCTGATAACGAACGGTTATATACTCTATGTTCTGGCAATAAAAGTTACTTTTATAAATATGTCTATTTTACGTTCGCGTTTGCCTACCGTCCGTAACAGTATATACGAAAAATATATATCGAAAAATCGATATGTATATATATATATATATACTATTATATGTATACTTTAGAAATAATGTATATCTATGTATATATATAATAATATATATGACATATAACATATATATGATATGTTTCATTTTTGAAATTTTTGGTTAATTTTTAAAAAACTATTTTCAACAAATTTCTTTCTTTCTTTCATTTCTTCGCTGTTTCTTCTTCCCCAGCCGAAAACATGCACATTTTCTTAAATCCTTCCAAGGCTCCTCGACACAATAGCGACCTTTTTGCACCGCGCGGCGGGATAGGCAATAAAACATCTGGCTACTATGGTCATTCCGGCAAAAACTGTGAAAATTATGCTACGGTGAAGTTTACGGAGAAGGATGCGCCGACGTGGTCATGCGACGGACGAGTACGGACAGCGCCGTTCAAATTGCACAGAGGACTATGGGCGACGGCATTACGGAGGGTGACGGTACGGATCACGTGTAAATCCTCCGCTCGAAAATTTCGGCCGGACCTTGACGGCGACGGATACGGAGCCGGGACGATACGGAAATGTGTAAATAGACCTTTACTCGTACCACGGAATTTCCGCGCTTCATCCGCGACATGGTCACTCATGATTATCAATGAATAATTTTAGTAAATCCTGCCGCGGTTGGTCACACGATTTGTGAAAAGCATTGAACGGCCGAGCCGTCGAAAATGATTTCGATGGTCCGTCGTATTGAGCGTAATGGGGAGAAAAGGGGTATGTACCGGGGGAGGGGGGGGGGGGGTGGGGTCGGGGGTGGGCACCGAGTGAAAAAAGCTTTTCGTTTATCCCTTGAACTTTGATCCCCGGTGGCATGCCGCTGACAGGTTGTCCAATGTTTACTCGGTCGTTTGTCCTGCAGACCGGTATTTGGTTAATCAGTGAGTTAGTTGTCCATGGTCGAATTCCTGTCACCATCCCCCCCACCACCACCCCCCCCCCTCCCTCGGTAACCATTCCCTTCCCCGTCCTCGCCCATTTGGTCCTCTCTGTGTTTTTTTGTTTTATTCATCTATGTATTTATCAACCCCAACCCCCCCCCCCCCCCCTTTCGTCGATTTCAGCCCTTTGTCGAGCCACACCGTCGGACCATACGCGATTCGTTAAGTGGAATTTATCGAACGCGCGCGCGCGCGTTCGCGCGAGCAAAACGTTTTCAACGTAAGACGCGATAGTATCTGTAGAGCACTCTCGAGTCATTCCCCCGACGGTTAACTCTCCGCTTTATGGTTCATTTTCCACTCGAGATTATACGGATAGAGTAACGTCCAAACCAGTCCTCTTGTTATATAATTGAGGCGGGGTTTTATTCTGTTTTAAATCGATGGGATCGTGATTTTTCATCGATAGGAAGGTGCGTCGACATACGTCATTTTCTCGCGTACACGGAAGGACGCTGGATTTGTTTTATGTTCTTTACGATACAAATTTTATGGAAATAAATCCGGAGTACGTTTGACGTTACCGGCTCGCAATATTCCACGTTTGATCGTACGCATTCGACGAATCAAATTGAACCGCGTAACCTATTAATTGCCATTGTCATCAGATCTCGCTACTCACCCTACATTTTATCGTTGTTCAATTATTTGTATTTCACTGGGTGACATTTAATTTAATGAATTTCTCACTAAAAGCGATTCGCGAAAAAATATTGTAATTTAATATCACCGTCGAATGGGGGTTTGAAATTATCGCGTAACGTCGAGCGATTATCGAACCGAAACGAATGTGCAAGAACACGAACTATCATTACTAGAATATATTACGCTCGCGTTTATACACGAACAATGTTTCGCTTGTTTGCCTACCCCTCAAACCGCAAGTTCAAACTGTAGGGATGAAAGGTACATGCGTGACGGCGGACAGATTTGAAATCGAATGGTCGAACAAGACCCCTACGAGTATGTGGGGAAAAAAATTGCTATAATTTGTATTCCCGAATCTCCGCGTGGCAGAGCTTTCGGTAGGGCATCGGATTTCGAGAAAGATCGATAACGAGGGATCGAGCGCGGCGACAAAAATGGGAAGAAGCCCAGCCGACGACAGGTGGTCAGTCATCGTCAAATAGTTTTGACAAAATACATTAGTAATCATCTCGTTACATTTAGTTCAGATTTAATTAACCATCCCAACCGATTAAAAGACAACTGCCCAAGTTTGAATAGAACAGTGACTCCCAATCTTTTTTATTCTACGCCTCAAAATTCTGAAAATCTTTCAAAAACCAACTTTTTTTTTGTTTATCTCCCATTTATGCGAAATAAAAATAATTTAATAAATACAAATTTTACTCCATGATGACTATTTAATTTAATAAATACAAATTTTACTCCGCGATTGCTGCTTGCGCCTTCCCAGCAATGTGTTCACGCCGCCCCAGGGAGTCGCGCCCCCCAGGTTGGGAGACACTGCTATAAACCATAATTTTTGTCCATATTCCTCTAACCAAAGTTCCTCTAACCTCGGGGCCAACCCCCGAACTTCGCGAAAGTTAACGAAACTCGTACAGTAATCTCGAAGCGACAAATACGTATATCCTCTTTCCCTCGCAACGAACGGCAGAAATTCCATGCGACTCGTTTTAATTCCACGCAAAATATAAACAGCGTATCCAGCCCCGCTTGCATGCTCAGCTAGATAACGCAATCTGATCCCTCCCCACCACCGCCACGACTCGCTCGTACGTATACCCACGTACACCTATACCGTATCGTTGTTTCCCCCTCCTTGGCTGAAAACGGAGCGTCCTCTCAGCTTCTCCAGTCTCTGGTTCCTCCGATGTGTGCACAAAGTTGGTGAGTTTGCGTAGTTAGCGTTACTTGTGCATTAATTGAGGATTACAACAGCAACGAGATACGAGGCAAGAGGCGAACGGCGGGGAGAGTAGAGGGGGGGGGTGAGGACTATCGCGCGGATAGAGAAGGAAGAAGGTGAGCAGAGCTCGCATGCGAGGGCACGCGTGTGTTCGCTTGGATAGAGGGAGATCGGTAGCTGCAACGCTGATGGGGGGGAGGGAGGAAGAGAAGAGAATCGGTGGTAGGGATGGTCGACGAGCGTGAGTGCAGGCTCAGACGCAGGCTTCGGTCTCAGAGTCTGAGGCACATGGTAACTTTCCTAATCACCGTACGAAGCCCCGAGGTAGTCATCCACCCAGCCATCATACCGCCTAAGTACAGTAGACACGAAAGCTCGATTAGAGACGTCGAAATCGCGTGTAGGATACGCGTACAGGTAGGTTACCTACGGTACTCGGGGCTAGGTGTACACACCTGTGCCAATCCCCCCCGGTCAAAGTTCGAGGCTCTTTGCTATCCTTCCTCACCCCCTCCCCCGCGACACACAAGGGGATTGAGACGACACAGTGATATATGTTCCTGATTCGACAAAGGGATTCGTTCGAGACGAAAACTCGCTCGAGAGGAGACGTCTCTGCTCTTCAGAATTTGCTCTTCGGCAATGTATCCTACTTGGTAGCGCGTGCCTCCGCCCGGTTTTCCCTGCTGCCCTGCTTCCGGGATGCGCGCACGTTGCACGGATTTCAGCTTTTTACTATTTAGCGTTGTTGCCCTGTGCATTGACCGACGCGCATCGTCGATTCGATCGAAACGTTAAACAGTACCAGCGGGTATCCGTGCGGTGGGTTAAGTCGAATTACATTGAACCGACGCGATTGCGGTCACAGAGGAGAGTGTTTTCTTTATCGCGCGTCAATCGGAATGCGATACGCGGTCTCCTCTCCAGGGTGTCCACGGTCCTAAAGAATATTTAATCGTAACGTTTCATCAACATTTCATTAGTGGCTCAAATTACGTGTCGCTCGATTTCGTGCAAATACACGGTGCGTTCGACGCTTCCTTTCTTTCTCGGTACCAAAGCCGAACTCGAAAGAAGAACTGCGATCCCCGTAAGCCTCTGTGCTCGAGCACGACAGAATTATTTGAGGTACTTTAAGTTCTTCGAATGCAGATAGAAGGCCAGACCGGTCTCTCTCTCTCTCTCCCTCTCTCTCGCTCTCTGTCTAGTGTTCGTGCCCCACGTGAATTCCACGAGACATACTCGGAGTAGTTTGCCCTGATGTGGAAGGACGTCTGAGCCTACAAAGCGTCCCTTTGTGCGACCGGGGGAACTTGTCTTCCCCTTTTCAAAGAGGGTTTGGGTCCGTGCAGACACTTCGCAGAATCTCGTCCTTCCGTTTTGGCTAACTCGATGATGCCCCCGTGTACGTGAAGTCTCGGAAGAGCCAGTGACACCTCTATGGCACCCGTAAGAAACGTTTCTCGAATGCTCCGAAAGAAACGCACTCGAGACCCGGTACGTACCTTTTCGTTCGTGCAATTGATAACGACACAATACTCGCGGGGCAACCACGGGGGAACCACAATTTTCTTATGGTACTTTTGAGACGATCGTCGTATGAAAATTCGGTGTCGCCAAAGTGGAATATTCGTAGAGATATTGTCGAGTCATTGACCCGTTAATAGTCCGATAAAAAATCAAATGAGGGAACAACAATTTGAAAAAGTACATTTCTTTCATGTTCTGTATTACTTCCATCTATGAAAATGCTTAAAAAATTGTGTTTCACTAAGCCCTTTTTAATAAATACAACGTGTATGATAAATAAACCGTACGATATGTGACGCTCCGCTCGGGATAAACTACTAATGGGTTAAACAAATATTAATACCAAAACGTGATCAATCGTGTTGTACGATTCAGGGAAATTTCCAGTGATAATCGAATGACGTTTATTGTTTATTAACGTTTACCTAGATCGACTCGTACACCAATGATTTACGAATGATAACAAAAATTTATCGCGGAATATCTCACGGTTCATCCGAGTTGTCGTTATTCGTAAAGTCGATTTACTTTCGGTACCTGCGATACAGGTGTAAAGCCGGCATCTCGCGCATCGTGCACGGAACGTTAAGGACCAAGCTTTAAAACAATTTAGAATGCAAAGCTTAATAATTCCGTTAAGCTTCGTTAAAGTAAGAGATACCATGATATTTGGTTTAATAAACCTTGACTGTATCTCCCTGAGCTCGGCTTTAATCTTTTAGGCGCGTTTCCGACTGTACGAACGAAGCACCATGTATATTATAACGTCGGCAATGAAAAAATTTCATCGTAAGTACTCTGACGCATCGTAATTGACGTTATTCATTTATCTATTTCACCGGTTTCATTTATATTGCCTCGTGATTTATCTTGTAGTGTGCGTTTAACCTCTTCGTTCCAAACGATGATTATAGTCACCCAACATTCAACGCTCACTGCGTACTACCGGTGATTTTGGTCAACCGTTAAAATTTCGCATTGATTTTTAACTTTGAAAAAGCAGGGTGTATTTGTTGTCTCGATGGTTACCGACCGTCCTGCGTTTCTTTGTCTCGTTTGTTTTATTTACATTAGGATAGTCGTGAGATCGGCAATACGAACATCGGTGCGACAATAACGTTTCCACGGTATATCGGACACTTCGTTTTTTGTTTATCAAGTGACAAAGTTTTGTCTCGGGCCAAGTAAAAGTACGCGAGGATTAGACCTTGTACCTTTTCGGGAAAGAACGGGCGGGGGTTTCAAGGTGGTCAAACATTATTAAGAAATGAATTTTTAAAAAAGTACAATACCCTTCGGAAACGCCAATTTGATATCACAGTGTAATGTATTTGTTGGGTATTATCCCCCCTCAGTGACATAAGTGCAACGAACCAATCCGATTACTACTATTTCGTACAATTAAAAGTAATTATATTATACTATCCATATATTGTATACATATACTATATGTATATTTGTATTTTATCATCTAATCTCTAGGGCGTCGTACAGTGGTACCGATTTCCCGAGCAAGCCCGCCATACCGAAAAAGTTAACTAACCCAAACCCAGATCCTTGCCGTACAAATTTTCTAAACAAAATCCGGTCCCAATCGATAAAGAAGGACGTTTCTTAAACGATCCAAAGTAGAAGAGAAAGCTCGTGAATGGAGCCGAAATGGTCGAGATAAATGCTTGCAAAACAGAAAAAAGTAACATCCCGCAGCAAAGAGTAAAGTAGCCGTAACCCTTATTTTCCTCTTCGCCATCGTCATTTTCCATAATGAAACGTTTCGCAAGCTTTTTTTTTATTGGCAAAATTATGTCGGTATCGCAAGAGCCTTCGTTACTGCTTCCACACGAACCACTTATACTTTTCCTATTTTCCCTCCTTAACGTTACCTAAGGGTTTCTTAATTAAATTTTGCTTGAAAAACTAATGAAAGTACAAAACCACTAGCAATATTGGACGCCCGCTTCGTAATCCAGAGTATAAAAATCGTGACCAACTCTCTCGTGGGGTAATGGTAAGAACTAAACCACGCTTGTAATTGAGTTCTTTCTTTGAGTTACCTATTGTCGCCATTGCTCGAATTTCAGCCGTTTATCTGCTTTAGCAAACTATTTCGTATATCACGTGTGGCCCGCAATTGATTTCACGAATCGAACTCGCGTTGTTCACGCGAAGGAGGACCAACCACCGGATAAAAATGTTTTGAAGTTGCGTTGGTCAAAAGAACCCTACTCACCAAGGTAACTAGCTATTAACGAGTAGTTTGACCGTCTTGACATGGTGGATGCGAAATGCGTGTGCGATATTTAAAAAATATATATATATTTTAAAGGTCGATCTTTCACTCCTTGAACAGCGTGAAGTTGCATCTGAGGATCTCATTAAAATTACCGATTCAGATCCCGATTTAAGAAATATATCATTCATTCTTTATTAGGAAATATGAGTTGTTTTAAAGATCGGTCATTTGACCGGTCACGATAGAAATAGGTGTACATAAAGTGTCGATAAGGACAGTGTTAAAAGTTCAAGCTTAAAACAAACGCATCGCGAGGGAGTCGAGCTCGATAAACGAGTGACGCGGCGCGTCGAAATCACTGCTACGCGCTCGAAAAAAAAAAAATTATCAAAAGATTTATAGCAGGGCGAAGAAAATGCGATTTGATCATCGAAGATGAACGCCCGTGCGTCGTTCCAAATCGCTAGTCGCCCTCGCGCGTGGCGCTACGCCGAGAGTGAATTTAAAAAGGGGAAACTGAAACTCTTGTTTCGAGAGAACACAATCCTTTATTCCTTTATAGCGTTTCCCGCGCAAAAAGGTGGCATGCGACGCAATAAAGCTAGCACGCTGTCCCCGCGGGACGACAATGCACCTTTGAAACTAATAGCAAATAAAAACCCGTCTTTGACGTCCTCCTCGTCGCAATTTTTCCACGAACAATATTATTTCCATCGAACGCGTATACGCGGGCTATCGTAACCCCCGGCGGGGGATGGGAGAGAAGCGAAGAGGGGGGGAGGGGGGGCGAAGGATTGACTTTGATTCAAATTCGCGGTCCCCTCTAATTCGCAAATTATTGGAAGCGCGGCGGTCAAACGTTATCTTGAAATGCGCATATTATCGAGCTCGCGTATGTACCTTATCCATGAAATAACAATCGGTGGAAACGGAAGCATGCACGTTGACGTTATCGCCGAAAATCGTTCTATATAAACACGGGACTTACCCGCTGCCTCGCCGCCCCCCCCCCCCCCTAGTTACCCCTTTCTCGATACAACGTACCCGGGGCGAGATTGACCGGGGTTCAAGGGGGTGAAGTAGGGTAGTTGGCAGGGTTGAACCATCGTGCTCAGGCATATTCATGAGCGCTGAGTGCGCAGGGTTTGAACCAATATACCGCTTCTGTTCTGCTCGTATGTATGCGGCCACGCATGCCCGTGTGTACAGATACACGTTTCTGCGCGCTTCCCCGCGTATCCACCGTGCACCGGTGTGCGTACGTATCTCGCGCGCGCGCCCTCGTGTGCCTGTCCGACGCGGGTGTGTGTGCGCGCGCGAGTGTACGTCGCGGAGAACGGTTAGTTTGGTGCCGTAAGTAAGGGTGTTCCGTTTATTCAGCAGCTTTTGCGCGGTTATGCGACAAGCCCAAAGAGGAGGCGAAAGGACGACATATCCCTACGACGTACTTCCGCCGTCTAATCTTTCGCCAGCGTTTTGCAGTTTTGCCGGAGATCAGCCGGCGAGATGCTCGATTAACATAATTGAATAAAAAAAAAAATGTTTCGATCGCGCGATTATCTCCATTCTATTCGGTGCACTCCGCGGTGGTCGTCGGGATAAGAAGATACTTCTGATAGATAGACTTTGTCGGGATTTATAAACGCACGCCTCTCGATGGCAAATAACGAAGCGTCGTGTAAACGGTTGCAGCGTTGACGCGATTCCTCGATAAATATTTGACAAGATAGAGATTTCGTAGAGGGCACAAAAGCAGAGGCGAACACGTAGAACGTACTATCGGACGTGACTGGCGCGACAATTACGCACACGCATCGCAATCGTTTGCACACTGACCCCGATACGGTGAGCGAGAGTGAGAGAGGGAAGAAACAAAAGTATAGAACGTATCCGTAGAGTCGTATTTCAAATCTGACATACCGCATTTTACATTCAACGAAGTTGGATCGTTCCTATCGACCGCGACGTATGTAGGTCATTTCCATTCGAGGCAAAATGGGTCCAATTACACAACTATCCGATGTACAATTACTCAAAAAACAAAAAAAGATATATTTATAGATTGCTCCCTACCAATCATTCCCCGGTTCCCCGCCCGACGCCGGAGTTCAAATCGCATTTCGAATGCAATTTTCACGAACTTCGATTTCCAGGTAATTTACTCTCTGCGAACAAAGAGAGAGAGAGAGAGAGGGAGACCCGGAGAAGGAGAAAGCGTCAGGATGGTGGTGGGGGGCGGGGGTTGGAAGAACGCGGTGAATTGTTGGCAATATTAAACTTCCAGCGCATGCTACCGACCTGTCCCTCTCTCTCTCATCGTCCCCGATATGTATAGATTCGATACGGGAAGCTCGCTCAGGGCACTTGTTTGCCGTGTCCGTCCGGCGAGAGGGTAACAGATAAAAGTCCGCTGGGGCTAGTCCGATGCAGGAATACTCATTGAAATACTTTAATTAACCCTCACGGCGCCTCCTTCCCCGTGCTCGCGCCCAGTTTGCGTAAAATGCTTTGTCGTACTGCTCAAAGGAAGCAGATACATCGAACAGATTGATCGCGCTCAAACGATGTGTAAATCGCTCGTTTGCAAGTACCTACAAACGGGGGGGCCACTTCTTTCGTATTTTAAAAGATGCCGCGCATCCGTGGGACGCCAAAGCGAAGGGAGGCTTCTGGATCCCTCGTTATGTCGGATTCGTTGATATGCAAACGTATTTGCCGGATTACGAATAAATGTATAATTAATGGTCTATCCTTTGACATTTAAAATGTTTCGCAGTACGCCGACGCGTTTAATAACGCGATACGCAGCACGAGAATTTAATAAAAATTTAAATACCGATCGTACGCGATCCGTGAGGCCGAGGGTGAGGGGTGGGGAGGGGGGTTTGCAAGAGGGGGGAAGGGTGAGTGGGGTGAAAAAAAAACAGAGGGGGATTAATTAAACTTCGTTTCATAGGCTGTAGGGACGTTCTTGAAATTTTTGTTATTTTTGCGAGCGCGTAGATATCTCCGACCATCGCGCGCGAGCGATAATTGAACGGTAGGTACACGCGTTCCCGATACCGAATTTCCCGATGCAGTCGGATTTTATGGTTTGCATATTGCAACGATATTTCCGTCAATATTAAACGTCACCGTAGGTTCATTGGCATTAACTAATGCGCGACGACATTAATCTATTTTAGCTAACCGTAGACCGTTGCAATCATAAACTATTTTGCATATAAACCCATTCGCGTTAGCGGCCGTTTCAAAATCACGATCCAATTTATTCCGTATGACAGATGGCCGAAGGTTTTAACTTATGACGAAAGTTAAGGACGACACGTTGAATTACGCGAAATTAATGAAACTCATTAAATTTGCGTAACTGCACTTTCGGCTGTATCTATTTTCCGACGCGAAACGCGTCGAACAGTGCGGGGTAACGTTTCGCTAACGCTTGATATGTCTATGAGTTACTAATTTGTCTATCTATATTCGTCGCGTAGACACGTTGATATATTTGGAATGCTTCTAGCACATTCACGACATTATCCTGCACTATTGCTCGAAAGTCTAAATACACAATCAGAAAATGACGAAAATCAATAAAGACTTCCGTAATTGATTATACATCGAATACACGATAGAACGCAAGCGTGGTTTAGAGCAGCCAAAAGTTAAGCAAGACAGTCGCCAGTGTAATCATCGGAAGATACTAAATTTTCTTCTTATAAACATTGAATTAAATTGTATCCCACCTAGTAGAACGAATTCTACCGTATCTACATTATTCGCTTTGAGCTTGAAAATACTGGACGCGTAATACCGCTTAACACGTTAACGTCAGCGTGTAGAATTATTTGTACCAAATTATTTAACTGATGCATAAATATTTCATATTTTATACCGGACCTATAGTTAGCCTTCCTGCCTCTATAAGATAAATAATAAATAAATAAATAAACATAAACGTAATCCAGCATCGATCAAATAACATAAGTAACCATACAAGATTGCCGGCGGCAATATTTACCAACGATATCCTTAAAAACAAAATATCGCACATGCGCAGAAGAGACTCGCGCATTCAAGCGCGCCGCGGTCGTTTTCTATCAAACGATCGATCTTCGTTTAATCGCCAACATTAATCGGCATATCACTGACGAATCGAGTGTTTACAAAACAAGCTTCGGGGACAGAAATTCGTACTGCCGATCGATCCCTCTACATCAGAAGGCAATAGCGTGTACACGCGAGACAATACCACCCCCCCCCCCCCCCCTCCCCCCGACCGAGGAATTGTTTCGAGGTACCTTAACGCAAACTAATGTTGCGACTAAGAGATTACATCGGTACACGGTGGGCGAGGCAAAAAAAGCGGTATAAAGAGAGGAAACAGACTGTATCAAGACACGGAGAGGAGTCGAAGGCAGGTACGGAAGAAATGGACCGTACGGATACCGTGGAAGACAGATAGTTTTCTTTTCCGCACCCACCTACCGCCGTTTCCGTCAAAGAACCTATCGATCTAAGTCGAACAAAGGAGCTACTTTAATTATCGGCTGTGTCTCGCGCACCGGCATGGCACACCCACTCGACTATTTGGTGTCCTTTGTACGAACTTGAGCTGCGGGCGGGGTTGCGTGCGGAGGTGACGGAGATGGGAGAGGAAAAGAGGAGTCGGCGAGGGGTTGACGAGAGACCCAGAGGTAGGGAGGGCGGGGGGGGGGGGTTGGGGAGGCGGAAGCAGGAGGACCAGCCTGTCGTCGCTCTGTACCCAGCCCCGTAAAACAATATGGGCCAGTCCGTAGCTTCGCATGCGCCGTTAATAAGTAAATACGAATTAGCATTCCGAGTCCTTTGCCGATATAAATCAAACGAATTAATTACGGAGTAGACGGGAAAGAGCGGGACACGCGTGGCGCGTCGTCCTCTTCCAAAGCAAAGAACGCAGGACGCCGTCGCGTCGTCCGTTTTGCATATTACTCAACGTAAATACTAATAAATCCCGTATACACCGTCCGTCGGTGCGCGCGTACGCGCACGTCGGCGAATTAAATGCACTATAGCCACGTGAAACGTGCGCGCTTTATTTAGCGCGTCCGTCCTCTCGTCTTTGAAGGTTCATCCGATTCGCGGAGTGGGGGAGGGGTCGAATGATTATCGATGGTTACAATTAGAAACGGGCAGGGCGGGGGGGAGAGGAGAAAAAGTAAGGGCTGGCCCTTTGATCTTCTTTCGCGTGGATTTTATGAATTCGCACGAACGACCGGTGCGGGTATCGTGCGTCCGTGTACCCGCGCACGTACACCGACGCAGTTAAACGGCACTCGAAATATGTATAGCTAAGGAGATCCAAGGAAACGGGGTCGTTTGCCATTTAGAATGGAACGTTGAAAATGAAAACCGATGGGTCGATCAACAAGTGATCCCCTGTAACTGAATCGGCTTGAAAGGGGAGAGAGACTGCGTTATTGCGTTTCGCGGAATACAAGTTATAAGCTGTAGGAAATTTTATTAGCGAGCGGTAGGTACGCGGGAACAGTTGGCGAGGAAATATTCTCTTTTGCGCAAAGGACGAGAGTGATTTATTCCGTCCTCCCCTCCCCTCCCCTCCCTCTCGAAGTTGGAGAAGAAGGAAGTTCTTGAGTCGCGTATCTATAGAACATCCTACGTGATTAAAAACCGGAAAACAAGTTTTGGCGCGTCGGCTCCGTCGGACGCGGACAAGGAAATGCTGCGAGTGTTCCACGAGATTGAGACTCGCGGCATTGTTCGATAGCAGCAAGTTCGTTGGTACTTTAACTCACAGGCGGGTCGTCGATGCATGAATATTATCGTTTCTCATGGAACTCGAGTGAAACTGAAATGCAATAACGGAGCAATCGATAGGCATCCCGCGCGAGCGTTACTCCATCAAATCTCGAATAGTATAATTGTAGGTGTACGTACGTATTGGTGTTGTGACTGAATAATGATCGGGGAAATTCGAAGATACGATTGGTGTTTATTCTGAAAAACGTATTACACTAAAGGGATTTACACTTGGAGAGTTTCTCGTACGTAGAGTTCGGAAAATTGTTCTTTTTGAGAAACTCGAACCGTGGAGAAAATTGGGACTTCGAACGCCATTTGAACGTAAAAATCGGTTCAAACCGATTCGTACGAGTCTCGTACGTTCGAGAGAATATTCCGTTCGAGAAGTAAAAAATACTGTTTACACTGAGAGGTTTTCTCGACACGAGAATCTCGCCAAATAATTTGCGCAAGTGTAAACGGACAAAGGGTGGAACTCGAAAAGGAGATCTCGCGTGCCAGTTTCTCAAAAGGCACAGTTTCTCACAGGGTACGATTTTCACGAAAGGTGTTTCGAGAAAGCGCTTCAACTCATACGATACTTAGAATAATCGTACGTACTGTTTACGCGTTACGAGAGTCTCGAAAGGCACAGTTTCTCACACGCTACGACATTCGATACTGCATTGGTATTAGCACGTTTAAAGAGCGTTAATGCGTGCCTCCGACAAGTTTTAATTACCCCCTCGATATATTATTCTCACCCTATCTGTTAAACACAACGACGCAAAGACGACGATGCAAGGGTATCGAACGATCGAGCAGCCCATAATCGAATGAGCGTACCGACGTCGCGCGTTTAGTAAAGCCCGCGTTATCTGTCACGTACAGCTACCGATAATGCAAGCGCGTACGAGTGCATTACGCATAGGATGGCGCATAAACGGCTCTAGGAGAAACCGTGTGGAGGATAGGCTTTTCATTACTGTTTGGTATCGTGTTTCCAGCCACCCTAACGAGTCGAATGAAGGGTTGTCGTGCCGCTCTGCGAACTGGCTGCGGCGGGAGGGGCGGCGGGGGGAGGCGACCGGGTGAAAAGGGGTTGCCGGGGAGTGTGAGGTTAAACGGGGATGAACGAGAACCGAGACGGGGTTGTTTGCAGTTTCCCTCTAATTTTGTTGGAAACATCGTTACACCTAGATCGTATCATCTTGTTTATGGGCTTATACCTAGATGTCGTTCGATATCAACCCCCTACTCGTCCGCCATTTTATTATCGAGGGGTGAAGCCATGAGTTACGGAACGGCACCGTCGAATTCTTTCGGATAAAAAAGGACGAGGAGACGCGCATACGTGTACGCGGGAGCGACGCGGAGTGGAAAAATTGTCAAGTAGGATATCGATAGATAGGAAGCGCGTAATAATTTGAATATTCCGTTCGACTCCAATTGTTCGTACGTTCCCCGTCGCCAAGAGCGCGTATTTGAAATTTGATTCAGTTTCGAAAAAGAGCGAACGAGGGACGAATAACGTTAGCACGCTCCTTTACGTCCAGGAATACCGAGAAAATCGGGTTGTCAAGAGTACATTTATATTTGTTCTGGGAAAAATTTACTTTTATTGAACAGAAAAATATGTATTGGATAAGTTGGGTGTAGGAGTTTGAACGTTCCCGGGTAAACCTGAAGATTCTGCCCGTTTGGGATTTCTATAGTTGCCGCGAACAAGTAAGGATGACGTATGTGCGATATTTTGTGGAATACGCACATATACACCATCCACGCTGGTGTTTATCATTGTATTACCAAACTTGGCCAATTCGCTGGTACGCTATATAACCAAGGAGATAACGTCGGCTGCAGGAATGCCTTCCATCCCAGAACTTTGTCGAAATAGTTTCGAACGAGATGTCAGCTGTACGAGCCGTATAAGTATTTGGTGACAATAAGCCTTTGCGAAACCACAGGTGGCTTTCGGAACTTTACGTTTGATACTTTATGATTTAACTTCGACGCCGTGCTACCCGTACAAATAAAAGCCTAAATATCGACGTGACGGATTACGCGCGGTGAATTATGTATCTCGCTGGGAACTCGATGTTACGATGATCGATAACTAGCCCGGATGCGCAAAAATAGTAGTACCGATCTGAAAGATAATTATCGCTCAAAGATTCATAATTATCGAATCACGTCACCGTGGAAATTGCGAAGAAATAAAAAACCCTTTCCAGATCGCACAGATTCAATCGCGCATCCGATTATAGAGCCGATATGGTAAAAATAATTATTGATCTCGACAAAAATTAGTATAAAATCTCATCTGTCCCAAATACCGCGACCTTTCGAATCGTAAAACGAACGTGGAGAATCTTTCCGATAATTTCACTCGTTACCAAGATACCGAATCGTAGGTAACGCGTTATCCAATTATGGACATAATTGTCCGCATTTTACTTCGCAAAGCGTTTCCCGTTCCGATTCCTCAATTTTCTTAAGCTTCGTAAGTAATTTTGCATAATATTTCATACGTCGTACTCGAACATTGCCCCTAAGCGAATACAATATCTCTTCGCGAATTTCGCGAATCAACGATAATTTCCCTCCGAAATTTATTGCAAATTACACGCGTCACGGATCCTCATCCCATCGCGTTCGATAAAGACACGTTCGCAATACCCGCGCGTTCACCGCGAATTGACAATACTTTTTTTTTTCGAGGACACTCGCTATTTTGACTGCGCGTCGCACGAGCCACAGAGGCGGGGGATATCGCGCGCGTCCGTGAGCGTGAGAACGGGTACCGGGTGAGAAGGTGGTTGGAAACGCGCGTACATACGTGGCGCTCGCGTTATGTACCGTACGCGCGGAAAAACAAATCTTATTGTTTCTGAAATCGAGTTTACTCGCGCGGTCCACCTGTCGCGCTCGTCAAGCAGCACACGGCAAAAAGTTTAACGATGTTATCGCGTTATCCAAACAGAGGTGGCAACGCACGCATGTGCGAGCCCCGGTTAAATGTACACAAACCCGATGGTTTCGTCCCTGGTGAAATTTGTCTGTGAGTCCCGCGAGCCGCGAGCGCGGCCCCGGCGTTTCTACGCGCATACCTGTATTCGTGTTATCCGGATGCTCGAGCGTACGGAAATTACCCCGGTCCGAGGGATATTGCTCGAGTACTTGGGGAAATTCCTGTAAAATGCCGGATCTAAATTACGGAAATTACCGCCGAGCGTTTGGTATACTTATCGTGTGGGCGCGCACGGGAAAACCGTCGATATGAATCCTTGAATTGCGGACTGTCGTCGCTCGGTTTTCGATTAATCTTTCGAGCGGTGAATACTTTCTGCCTGAGCGTACCGCGTGGGCGGTGCTCGGTTAGCGATTGCGATCATTGGTAATTCTTTTACGGCAAATTAAGTAATGAAAGAAAATTATTTTTTGGTATTACTTATGTAGATGTATTATAGTTAAAAAAAACAATTGTTCTTTTCTTGTGTGTGTGTTACACCAGGTTCTTAATTATCACACCAAATATTCCTATACATACGTTATTGGAAACTTTACGATTGTTCAGTAGAACATAAGTAGACGTCCTTGTACATCGGTAAATTAACTTGAAACTTCTTTCTCCCAGATTTAATCCATTCTACATTTACCACAGTCCATACTTGTGGCAACGCTACCGTGAAATAAATTAAGTATCGGGAGATCTCAAGCAACAAATATCCGTATTCCAAACTTAACTATATCTCTCCATGGTTCCCCTTTGAATCCGTCGAGACGAATTCGGACACGCGGATGTTAAGAACGAAGCTACGCGCTCGATCGATGCAACTCGACTCTCGGGGCAAACGGGCGCGATAAATCGGTACGAAAGGAAATCCTACCTCGAGCCATTAGCGCTTTCCACGAAACGGATATGATCTTCGTCGTTTATTCCATTTCCCTCTCGTCGCGAAAGCGTCCGAGCGGAATCGAGTTGCAAAAAGGCAGCTGCCGATACGTACGTACGTACGTGCGTACGTACAGTGGCATTCGCGAGCAATCCCCCTTCCCCCGATCCACCGATCGAGACGATCCTTTGTGACGGAGATTTCCATCGGGGCGAACTAATAAAGTAAATCTATCGCGAGATCCTCGGCACGGTATTAATATTCGGACGCGACAAGCCATTGAGAACGGTCGGTAATATTGTAGCAGCCACGTCGGGGTCCTTTGGTCCTTTCGCATTAGTCGATCCGTACCATGAGCGTTCATTGTCATATTGTCGCACAAGTGGCATTGATAGGCACTGCTTTAGACGGCCGGTCGTACACGCGTACACGCGATACGTATGTATACGAGCGACCGAGCATGCCCGCCTATTCCTCCTGTGCTCACTTTGCACTTGTATCGCGGTACCGCGACTATACGTAACCACACGTATAGACGCAGCTGCAGCAGCGCCGCGTGTACGTATATCACCGCAGACGCCGTTAGACGACGCGGATACTGTGTACGGCGCGTACACACACACACACATTGTACACCAGACACCATGCAACCCACGGCATTATATCAAAATATACCACGTACCCCGAACCCGCATTATTCCGTTGTAACGCGATCCCCCCCCTTGATGTTGTACCACGCATAGATGTGTCCAGAATTTCGGATAACGCGCGTGGATATTAGGTATGTGCGTCTCTTATCCTCCCCCGTCTCCTTTGACGGGGGATCCTCTAACGGACACCGGCGCGCGCGGCGATTAAGTCTTTCCCCGCAGGATCGTCCATTACGCTCGTGATATTTCAAGTGCTTCCCGATCCGCGTGGCAAACGTAGAACGCGGGGGAACTCTAATTCTGGGGGTTCCGGATAGACCGCGCGTCGCGACGCTCGCTCGGCGCACGATGTAAATACGTCCCCGTGACGTTACGTAACGTTGAACGGATTTTCGGGATAACGCGGAGATAAATTGTAATCTACGAGAAGTGGGTATGGTTTGCGCGGATACGTAGACTCGACGCCTCGCGTATTTTCATGCTCGTCGTTTTGCTTCGCGTGTACGTACGTGCGTATTCGTCGTCTCTTTGTACACGGGGATTTAACTGGGACGCGCCTTCGAGGCGCGCGACGCGATGGTAACGTGACCAATCTCGCGAGGCACAAATATCGTAACGAAGGAACAATTGGTCGGCAAGAGTGGTCAAAGGTAATCGTAGGCCACGGAGGACTCTTGTCGGTACTTGTACGAATGAAAGTGAAATTTGACCCTCGAGTTGTCGTACCAGCCTTTCAGACTCTATTCTTCCGTTGCTCGATCGCGTTTGGGGCATTAAAACTGCCAGACTGTAGATACGCTGCGTATTTTTGCGTTATTTTGTAATGCTGGTGGACGTTTCTGTAACAATTTTTGAAATATTGTGTCTTCTGTCTGTTGTATACAACGGGAAACTGGACTTAAGAATTTTTAACAAGCCGATATTCGTGAGACCTGAAGTGTGCGATTTTAGATTTATAAATTGCGAAGCTGTTGGCGGTTTTGAAATTGAGGATATGTCTCGAGACTTTTGCAGATCTTTTGTGTAAAGGCGTTAAATGAATTCTGAGGATGTGGAAGGGATGACGAGTAAGTTGTTTTCGAGTGGAAATCCATGAGGAGAGAACAAGGAATTTGAATGTCGCACTCGGTGATAAGGAGACGTACGCGAGGAAATAGTGATTCAGAGTGCACAAAGTATTGACTATTCTAGCTTATGACTTTACGATTAGAAAATAAGGAGAGCGGTGTCGGTACATTACATATCCACCATGCGAGCCTCTCGCACTTTTAGGATCAGCGACACCGCGAACACGCTGTCGTAAATCTTTCGAAGATCCTAGAACCGTTTACGTCGAGAAAAGGCTACGTTTTACACCGAGCGATCGGCTGTATTCACGCATGGCTCTCGCGTCATGGAAAATCTCTCGCATCATGGAGAATATGTGCTCAACATACTCTTCAACGTTTTATATTATTATTCTGCGTATCAAGAGACAGGATCTTGTCTCGGGCCAAGTATAAGTAAGCGAGACCTTGTATGTTTTCAAGAAAATACAAACGAGGGTTTTCGGGATGATCGAAGTGTACTAAAAAATGAAATTTAAAAAAAAGGTGGAATAACCTTTGGAAAGACCGCCCCTAAATGAGTAATTTAAGTATGACTTGATCAAATGATGTTACATTCTCCGAAAAATATCCTTTTATTTGATTTTCGAAAATTCTCACAGGAGATTCGTTTTACAGTTTCCGCGAGAAAAAATCAACTGACACCTTTACGATTAATGCCAGGCGACAGAACAATGCGAAACAAGTAGTAAAATCAAAAGGCGCAAAGTCTGGATTCGAATTGAACATACGTCTCCGCTTTTTGTTCGAGACACCGAAACCGGATTATTCCGAATAAACTTCTGTAATATACGACGATCGGTTACGTAGAGTGGTGCACCGTTTATCGATCATCGAAGGTAAACAGGTTACGCGTTGACAAATGTTTCCCGACGAACAGAACGAGATGCGCGAACCCACGAAGATCTCTTCTCCGATTGGTCTCAAACTTTTCTAATATGTCGCGCAAGAAATACGATACGGTTACTTAAACTCACGTAACGTTCTTTCATGAGGAATATTGAAATCTTGAAAGAAGACTTCCGAGTCAGTTCGACAAGGGGATAGGAAGCGGTAGGAGCGATCGCGTCCGTAAGCTACGAACAATTATTATACTTCTCTCACGAAAATACCAGCTGCTTAACGAACCTATTCAATTTATCATCTCGCTCGGTTCTATTACAACGATCCAATTAGTAAGCTTCCAAAGGCAGAGGACACATAATTCTTGTTAACTCCCCTTCGCTCGAAGAGTCTCCTCCTCATTACGCGAACTAATTAATTTAATAAGTTTGTTTTTTGCAATTCGTTGGCATTGTAAACGGCGAAAGCGTCGAAAGTATTGCTGGATTTCGTTTTACGAAGCGTGAATTGGAATAGATATGTTTTATTTCACGGGCATATTGGCTTGTCCGAATGCACGCATCGATTGTCACGGTCAACTCGAGAACTTTCACGGTTTACGCGCATTAAGCCTTATTCACCGGCAAAGGTATGAACGACAAAAAATTATTCAACCGTTAGTCCCCCAAGGGAATAGTGATACGCGTCTAGCTCGTAGTTATTCGACGATGTCTCAATGTAAACTTTTAATCATTCGCCCCATCGCATCGTACCATTCGATCGAAACAAAAATGTTTTAATAGCATTATGTTTCTTGAAATAATGCTAATAATATTATGGAAGCAACGCATCGGTATCTCGATGCGAAATGTTTGAAACAAGATTTCCGTCATTCCAATAAATTATACGTCCGCGTCATTCTTCTTCGGTCGAGAAGCTGACATTTTGTACAACCCAGCCATAATACAGAAGTGATCGAAAAGGAAAGCCATGTAAATTATAGGACTGCTATGCCGACATTGGTACGACGCGAAAGATCCAATAATTTATTCGCGATCTAATAATTACAGTTGCGCTGTTCGTTCAAATGATTACTGTTAGGATATTATAAACGGTGGCACAGGGATGCGTGTTGTAAATTTATCCATCAACATTTTCGAAGCAACGCATCGGTATCTCAATGCGAAATATTCAAGACAAGATTCCCGCCATGCCAATAAATCGCACGTCCGAGCAATTTGAATTGTTCTCCGCTCGAAAACCTGACATTTTCGTACAACCCTGCCTTAATGCGGAAGTGATCGAAAAGGAGAGCCATGTAAAGTATAGGGCATATCGTGCTGCAATAGAAGATGGAAGTCCTCGGGTACTCCGTGACAGGTCCTCGTATTTCTCCCGAGCACTCGAAAGGAGAACTCCAGGAGGCCGTGGACGATTAAGCCCCTCGCTTCTCCTTCAACCCCTCGTGCAGGGCGTATCAATTTCCTTTAATGTCACTTTGACGATGCCATTAACAGATAGACACGGTGACTCTATCTACCGTGCCGTTTACTTACGTCTACCTGCGCGGAAAGTCGGTTCAACGTGCATGTGTACCGTGCGTCCTACGAGTTTCTAGTTGAATTACAATGAGCCCATCCTAATCTACGCTCGAACTGGAATTCGTTGGATTCGTTAATAAAAGGATTAATTAAAATACTCGCCATCAAAGATACGACGATGCGAGCGATCACGTTTCTTTTTCGTCGGGTGCTCGTCGAGCTACTTTTTTTTCTCTCAATCATTTCTCCCCTCGTTTACTCTCATAACCCCGAATTGATTGCCCTTTTTCGTTATTCGAACCTTTCACGGTTAAACGCGAGTACAAACAGCGTCGTTCTTTAATACATACAAACGACGAGTGGAAGAACGCGTGTAAATTAATTATTGGATACGAAATGCAAATAAGTTGCCCCGAGATCAATATAAAATGCTATCTTATTATTTTCCTCGTCCTCCCTCGTTCCGCGTTTTCCGTGCTCACATCAAGCGTATACATATCTATCCTCGTGCACATTTTCATTTTGCACTTTATCTGCACGCTTTGCTTCCCGCGCCCCTATCTATCCATTTTACTCCCCTGTTTACGCGTACACATTTCTATTCGCGATCTTGAGTATTCGTGCATGCATACGTAGGTGCGATGCCGTGGGCCGGAGAGCTCCCGCGGGTACAATTGTCGCGGCACAAATTACCATGCCCCGCCGTTTGCCGGGGTCAAACCTTCTAACGTTCCTAACCGTCCCGTGCTCACTTCGAGCCCTGCGTCCTTCGCGGAACACAGTTCCTGATGGCATATTTCGCACGCGCCAGTTTTTCCCGACTCCCTTTCTTCTCCCGGCGTTATCGTTGTCCCACGGAAATGGGGGGGAAAACGCCATTAGCGAGTATTAAGATTCCTCGAATGTCACCCGAGCGCGTCGTTACGAGGTGGCGGGAGGATAAAGGAAAATGGAAATACAGATTTGCAAATTATATCGATGACAACGAGAATCCCTAGAGAAAAATAATAGGAAGATAGAGAGAAGCGGAACGTTATCTAGGAGTAGAATTATTTCATTCTGTCTATCCCGGTATGGTATACCCCGAAAGCGATGACGGCTCCACGTATATCGATAGAAAAGGATTAGATTTTTTTATTTCGATACCGGAATAAAGTATTGTCGAACATACGTCAAATACAAGCGGTTACCGGTGCGAGGCGTATTATACAGTCGATTGAAATCCAGCGCGAAAAACATTTTCCATATATTTAAGGAAAACGACTATACGGCCCTTGCAAGGAGCTTACAAACCGGAAAACGAAAATCGAGTGCACAAAAGAACCAAAGCGGAAATCGTAGTCGCCCTTTACCCTGGCTTGATCAATTCATGCTTGACAAAGTGTGGAGTGTTCCGCGGTAGCTTTTTGCGGTTATCCAGCTCGAAGGAAGAGGACAAGGGGGAAGGAAGTCGGGGACGGAGAAAGGTGAAACGTTCATTGGTTCAGCGTGCGTTTTTCTTTTTTTTTTTTTTCCAAATGCGCGCACGGTGCGTAAATGCAAGCCGCGGGGCAACGGTGTGCACGCACGAGGAGTAACGATGCGAAGCGAGCTTTTCGTGTAGCGTAACGCGTATCCATCCGTCATCCAAAACATCCCCACTCGATCAGCCCGCATTTTAAACCCAAATATGTACCCGCGTGCATTCGTGCCGTATCGGGATGCATCGTTTCAACCCGGCAAAGGCCCTTCTACGAACAGTAATTTTCGAATTTGACGAGCCTCGAACCACCGCCGTCACGGAGTCGAGTGTTTCGCCATGAAATGTTCGCGGTACGCGTATGTATCGCTCCGGTACGGAAAAAGACCGGCGCGACTCGAAAAATGACGATTTTGAGATTTTTTTTTTTTTTTTTTCAGTCGCGCGAGCCTTTTTGCCCATCGACGATACGTACGTACGCGCGTAGAAATTGCAGCTGTTGTAACGTTCGCCCATCGTTGAACCTACAAACGGGTCTTTTGGACAGGCCAAAATAGCTGCAATTGCAAAACTTTGATTTACGCGATATACTTGCGTTTCGCTAATACTTTTTCAATTGTCATTCAGGTTAACCCTCTGCCGTTCGCGCACCTAAAAATTACATAGTAATTCGCGGTGGCATTTAAAAAATTTGTATTTTTAATTGTTTGGACCCATGTTTTGAACTGTTTTTTTTTATAACCGACGGTATATACTATAATTGAATATACAAATAGTCTGTAAAATTTATTTTTATAATCCTTATCACATAAATTCAAGAAAAAGAACTCTGATCAAACAAACTTAAACTTATGCCACTTTGTGTCTTAATGAGTAACTTAAAGGTACTGTGCGCCCAAGGAGGTATACCGAGACTCAAGTTACCGCGTTTTTTTCAAAAAGTGCGGTACTGATGCCGCACGGGCGCACGGCAGAGGGTTAAAAAGATTCTAGAGTAGCGAAAGCACTTCGTGCCTCGGTCATATTACCGTCGTAACTTCGCCGTAAGTCGATGTGACCTTTGTTCAAATTGATTTAAATACGTACATACACCTAGCGCGAATAGAAAAGTTTTATTTGTCGAAACTTCGTCGCGTTAGAACTTCCCAATGAGCGCGGATTCGAGAAATGCCGTGGCACGTTCCTCGATGGCACACGTACAGCATTATGTTCATATTCATGCTTACATTAAAGATCATAATCTTTATTATGACGTCGGCACCATAAACTTCCGTAATTACAGTCCCTTCTGCGTATAAGCCAGATCGTCGACCCATTTTCACTTCGTTTTCGCGAGGTTTACTTTGCGCGCTTTAATTTTCCGTGTTACGACCGCGGGCACTTAATTCTTTTTTGTTTTTTTATCGTGCGATTTACGCACATCGGGAGAGAAAAATTTTACAGTTATTTTAATCATACCCGCGTTAATCTCGTACCTTCGGCTATATTCCGTTGAACGGAACTAACGACAATAAATTTTGTATTTTTCATTTAACCCGAGCTGATGCGCGTTAAAGTTGAATATCGCGACAATGTTCTTACGCGGGATTTTAAAAATTGTTTCAGGACGCATCCATTACTAGAGGCATTCGCATGACGACGCGAGGCATAGGTGCGTACACATATAATTTTTTTTTTTTTTAACAAAATTCATACAGCCGACGTATCAGCGCATGGCAGATGCAAGTCCTTCCAGGATAAAATTGCTGTTGCGAGGCTACGAGGGGGAGGGAAAAATTTGAGACTATTCTCGGAATGCAATCTCAAAATGTAGAGCTAAAAATGCACCCTCGCAATTTCACACATATTACCGCAAGAATGCCAGTGCCGTGGGGTGTAGGACGACGGGGGTTGTCGGCGGCCGTAGGAAAGCACGTGCGTTTTTACATTCCCCTTCTCGCTAGGTGTAATGCACATCGTAAAAAGCCCCGATATCTTCCTTTTAATATCATGGTCTAACAAATTCTTTCATTATCAAGTTATCGCCGTTACGATTCCACGTGCGTAGCGTCCCGTTAAACTGATTTTTAAAAAATCTAGAATAAAATAGCTTATCGCGTGTGTCTTTCGTGAAAAGAGAAACTGAATATTTTTCGGTGGAAACGTGTTCGAAAACTAAACCGCGGAAGTTTATGCTAATACTTGTCTCTATAGATCGATAAAGAATTGGGACTCGAGCAGTTTCGTTGTTGGGAAAGTACTAAAAATGCGATTGTTTAGTATCGCACGCTTTGCGTTGCGTGTACGTACATACTATATATCTCAATTAAATCACGGGTACACGAATATATTACATACTTTACGCGCGCTTATCGTATTCGTCTCGCAATGTTGGTACAGGAAGCGTGCGTTTTGCATAAACATCCGCAGTCTACTCATAACAGACCTCAACGAGCACCGTGTTGGCTATTGTATTTTCAAGTAACAAAATATTATTAAACGGCGATCATCACTTTAGAGCCGTTATTAACGAACAATTTTTACAAACTGCTTCGAAGATTCGTATCCCGGAGCTGCTTCACAATTTTGTGAATTTTTGTTTTACCCCGAGGTAAGTAACCATGTTTTGAAAATCATGCTCCCTAATAACGTGGAAGGAGAAAATATCCGCAGTTAACGTCTCGTTGTTCGCATAGCAACATGATCATGTTAAAGAGGGTTCGCTGCATCCTTAATGACGTCCTGTCGGATTCCGTGTTTCTCTCGGGACAAGCAGAAATGGGAGCGACATTATTATTCTTAACAACGCTGCGTTGTCGATGCTTCCAATAATTGTTTGATGCCCTTTGTGTATTTTTTTTTTTCCAAGATAGTTTGAACGGGCATTATCAATTTTTGCAAACTACGATTATCGAATATGATGCTCGTTACTATCATAGAAAGTATCCCTAATTTTGTACGTTTATACGTGTATACACGTATTTATAGAAGCGCGCGAGGGTTGATCTTTTTTTCTATAGCTGAACGTAATCAACAATAACGCAATTTCCGCAGATCCACGGGAACGTTAGCGTTGAAATGTTCGAATGGGGCGGGGTGGGGTTATTTACGTGCTACGTTGATGGAACTGAGCGCAATATTACTGGAAATCTAAATTAATTGTTACTATCCACAATTTAATACCGATATTGTTCGTTTAAATCAGAATTTGAAACCCGAGATCCTTTAGGAAGCAGTTTGTTGCGATGATCGAGCGAATGCAAATTACCGTTAATTGCTTATCGGACTCGGTGGTGAAAAAAATGTGTTCGGTCTGTTTTGTCGAAATTTGTACGATGCGAAAAATACAGTAATGTATACGCAATTGAACGAGTAATTATAATTCAGTTGGTTAAAATTATCACTGCTGGGAAATTAGGAACTACGGCAGAACAGGGACGCGTGATGTCGATTTATCCGTTATATTAATGTATCGCGATTACGAATTTTAAGTTTAAAGTATAATACACTCGCGCTTACGATACGCTTCAATTCAGAACGATTCAACTCTTTGACACAACACTCAACAACCCTACAACGCAGTCTCGTTCTCGATCACGCAGGTACAAGTTCTTCGAACGTGTTCGAGCAGACCTGATATCGCGATCGAAACAATTTTTTTTTCTCGCATACTACGTTATAACATACCTCTACGCCGCGAACGAGTATTCGCGAATGGTTTATTGGCTACTGATAACCTGTACGACCTCAAAAATTGCTTATCGACGTGATTACCGCAATTTCGTGGTATCGAGGGGATTTTGAGATCGAAAAAGCTTGAATTACATGTCTGCGAATTTAATATACGCGAGGTCAATCGTTTCGGCCGCCCTCGGTAGTGAACCAAACGTTAATCGGTCTATCAATTGCCCTTATATTAACCGGAATTTTTATGGCAGAATACTCTGAGCGGCGCAATTAAAACTGGCTGAGCCGGAAAAACGATAACAGTAATCAATGTTTAATATATTGGACTTCGATGCAGGGACTTACTCCGATTTTAAACGAGCACGGTCAGCATAAATATTGACGTTTCGAAAAATATGATACCACCGAATACCGGCGAGTAATCTTTCTTCGAAGCGCATTTGAAAAGTTTCCCCGGGAATAAACCGATCAATTTTCTTCAACGTTAACGCAACTTATCTCGAACTCGAAAGAATTCTCGAAGTAATCATAGAAGAATCGAGTCAAGAATCGAGCGGTTACCCTTCCAACCTTCAAATCCTTCCCTCTCGTAATAAACGTCTCTCTGTCCCTCTCTCTCTCGTTCCCCCCGTTTTCCTTTATTTTGCGCTCCCTCTCTCCCTGTCTTATCTATCATCTTCATTCTCGGTTCCTCCAATTTCCTCAAGTTCATCGGCCCCTTCCCCCTTGGTTACGTATCCTTCTTCGTCCAATCGGGCGTATGATACGTTTAACGTTCAATGTAATTTGAAGGATAGCGCTTACCCCTGTGGCGTTTGAAAATTATGACGCCGGAAACTTTCAGATCGAAGGCACTTCCCTTGGCAACACAAGCGTATCAGGTGGAAAATAAGACGCATCAGCATATAACAGCCTCTTCGTCTCCGAGTTTACGCGTAAATTGTTTTCGATTCAAGATCCGACGTAATCGACTAATCATAAGTCGTATTATAAAAAAAAATAGTTAAACATCGGAATGTCCAAACATTATGATTCTTTTAACGCTCGCGCTCGTTTAGAGTGACTCGATAATTTCTCGCAGAACTTTATCGCGAGTAAAATGCGTACCGTGACGGTTAATGGAGTGTGTGCCAACTACGCAAAGATTAAATACTCGAGCGTAGTGGAACAGGTAAATGGCTTTGAGCGTCGGCACTGTTTCTTTTTTTTTTTGTTCTCCGAGATTGGTTAGTTTAATTTTACGCGTGCCTAGCGTGCGCCAATTTCATTACACAGTCAATCGAGTCCATGCTTTAACCGGGCGAATAATCATGAAAGACTTCTTAACCAATGCATATGCAGGGCATCAAGTTACTTTACTCGACCATTATCGTATGCACGCTGGCAACCCTTTTCCCTACTCAATATGCACAAATGGCGCTACCTGCTCTATTCGTAATGCAAATAGTTTTCCAGAATGGAATTGGATTCATGAATAAATTGTACTTTCCGATAATTTTGTTTTGTACCGCGAATTCGAAAACGTAATATCGTTCCGGGATGGTGATGTTCGATTAAAAACATTGAATTTTCAATTAAGATCTCACTTCACCGGCGTAGTAACTGCCGAACAAAACATTCGTCTTACGACGATCAAACGTAAGCTTAGTTCGATCGCCGGGGTTATTCTTCGTTCTTTCATATTTCCAACTCAAGATCGATGAATCGAGAAACGCCACGAAAAATCCATTAAATCTTATATCAGTAACAAAGTTTCTCACCGATCAAAACAAGTTTTGATCGAAAGCCGTGACGATTCCAAACAGTCACACGATTACAGTTCCCTGTTCTATTTTCGAACATTACTTTTACGACGACTATACCCGAAGTTGGTATAACGAAGATTTATCGCGAAGTTCCAAAAGTAAAAGATAAATCCAAGCCTGGTTAATTCCTCGATAATAAAGTTCCACCCTAAGTTAGAGCGAACCTTCGCTCGAGATATATCAGGGCAATATCGGCATCGGCTTAAAGAACCTGTCATAGGTCGTGCCACGATGTACATAGATATACACGGACATACGTACAATGTCCGTGTAATCCCTGATGCAGCGCACAGTGGCTGCGTTTACGCCGTTTACAGTCAAGTGCGTCCGGTTACTCACGATCGTATCTATCCCCTAACTTTGGGCGTTACGTTCGCGCAAACCCCTATCACGTCTGTACTAACCCGGACATCCAATACCTGAGAGTTCATAGTGCGAGTTAAACCAACCTGACTTCACTTCCGTAAGATTTTCGCCGCGATAAGAATCCTTGACCTCTCGTATTTTCACGTTCAGTGGTGTACAGGGTGTCCCGGGAATGCTGGCTGTCCGTCAAAGCACGCATCGTTGTGTGGGATTTCACGGTGATTTATTAGGCGCGAAGATACAAAACATAAGCCGTAACATCGTCCCACTATACGTATTCGAGACTCAGGTACTGTTCGCAGATCAGAAGAAGACACCTGAGGCGGTCCGAAGGCAAGAGTGGGTTCGCCTATCCACAATTCCGAGGCTCTTTCGGTCTGCCGTTTATTATAGTAGTAGGAGTCGTATTTGCGCGAGGAACAGGTAAACCTATGTCAATAGTAAATGTAATGTATGTCAATAGTAAATGTAAAGTAACCTAGTTGGGGTAGTTTACACCCGGAGTTTATTAGTGTGCGTGGAAATTTATCCAATGGCGAAAATGCGTGTGCCCCGTCCTTATGGTTGTGTTGGAATAGACAGGACCCAAACGCTACAAACAATGAGGGCGCATTTTTCTCAGGTGCCATCTCCTGATCGGCGCACAGTACGTTTATCGTCAATTCTAACCGAACATCCGAAGCTTCACGATTTATTATAGCCGGATCAAACCGAAACTCCAAGTTCAAATTCAATTTCTACGTAACGCCGAAGTCGGTAGGTATACATATGCAAGCCGCGCTCGCGTACATAGGAAGACATCCTTGTTACGTATAATATATAAAGTACGGCGAAAACGGCTAGCCCTGAGTAGCTTAAAGCAATTATTTTTAATATAAGAGAGATTTATAACGTGGAAAAGCCAGAGGGAGCCCCTGCTCTTCTTGGTATTCCATCTCCTCCACTTTTCCCACCTCCCTTTACCTCGCCCTACCTCATTCTCCCTTTCATTGTTTCGTCTTGAACGTACGTACGCAAACGCGACTGGTTATCCTCGGCGCTTTTGCTGCGCCGTTTCGTCGTCTCCGTCGGCGAAAATGAAAAAAACTGCCTCGTGACAGGACGAGCGGGGCAGCGATTCGTCACTCCCCGTGCAGCCCAGCTGACGCTCGTCCAGTGATTTCACTTCCGGAATTATTTCGATGTCCGCGAGCTCTCCAACAGCTTTTTCCTCCCAGTACTTTACACTTTTCGCGCCTCGACAGATTTCATTGACCGATTCTCGTCTAACTCGGCTTTAAAAGCAGAATCATACTCGTTACGATTTTATTCGAAGGAAAATTAACGCTCCGCACGCTAAGTACACGACGCGTATCATGTACGCTCACTTTTAACTTTAACGTCGCGCAACGGGAATTCGAAGTTGTAAATCTCGCGGATGTACGCGAGAGCAGCGTGGCCTCGCGTTTATCGAAAAACAGGTTAAAATTTATACCGGCCGCGTTTTATAGGATGTAATTCGAAATGGTCTCTATCGTCGATATAGCCCGTAGGAGCATTAAATCCGGTACCGTCCCCTTATTACACGGCACGGTACGTTGTTTTATTAGACGCTCATCGCACCGAGGGTACCGTTAATTTAACCATAGCGGTTTTAATTTGTCGGGGTAGCTCCTCTCCCTCGTACGCCGTGAGTCACGAGTCGTGCCGTGGATAATAGAATCCGAAATCAACTCGTTAAAATGGTTAGAACGATACCCGTAGGCGCTCCGTCGGCAATAACGCAAAACTTGATTTCGAAATGTCACGCGTGTACCCCGCAACGTCACGCACGGGGTCACCGACGGCCAATAAATCGTCGGAACCGCGTGTACCTACGATTCGCAAACACGCCCAAGGGTTAACCCCCCGGTACTTCCGCTCGTCTCGAAATGCTCAAAGAAGGGAAATGCGAGTGACACCGCTCTCGACGCATCGTCGGAGGATTTAACGGTATAATTACAATAAAGTTATCCTAAGTGAGCATAATTGCTCTCGTCATTCCGAAGAATAATCTCAGGCTTTTTCGCGAGCTCACCGCTCCTGGGGTTCCAACACCGCTAATTTCCTCAATTTATAGCGACCCGGAGCGCTGGACATTATGGAGAAAGAAAAAAAAAAAAAAAACGAAGGCGGACGCGTTTCGCGCGGACATCGTAATTTCTCATATCCTTTTTACCGTCGCAATGAAAAGGAAAGTATTCGCCGGGGGTTCGTCCTTTTACTCGAACGTTGTCGCTCGCGTTCACTCTCGAAGGAGGAACGGCCGTCGTTACTCGAAAGGACGAAAGGGCGAGAGCAGGAAGACCAGAAGCCCTTCGTGATTTCCTATTAGCACAGATATTGCTTCGCCAAGAACGAAAGTAATAATTTATCCGGGTATGGGTACGTAGGGGTTGCTACTTCTATTCCTCCCTCGCCCCCCCACCCTCTATTGCTTCCCCCTCATCCCTCTCTCTCTCTCGCTCTGTCTCTCTGTCCTTCTTCGTGCGTATTCGTGCCCTTCTCTCTCTCTCTCTCTCTCTGCCCGTTCCTGCTCGAGAGTACCGTTAACCGCCCCCGAGCTTAACCCACCGCCACGTCCGCTTGGTTCATTGTAGCGCAAAAATAAGTGAGTGTATGATGCACGGGCGAGGGGGAAATTATACGCCCTGTAAGTGGAAAAGGAAAGGGGGGTTGCCACGGACAGCCACGGGGGGTTGGGCTGAATACTTTACCGCAGCGACGCTCGTGTGAGTGAGATATGTGAATTCGCTATTTCTCGAGGCCCTTTTGAAAGAACCGCCGCGCATAACTTTCTCACTCTCTCGCTCCGTTACCCATATCCCGTCTATCTCTACCACCCCCCCCAACCTCCCTTACCGAAACTATTGCCTCTCTTTTCCTCCCTTTCCGCTCGCTTACGCTCTTTCTCTCTCTCTCTCTCTCTCTCTCTCTCTCTCTCTCTCTCTCTCTCTCTATCTCTTTGTTTTTGTCGTCGTCGTTTTTCCCACTCCTTTTTCTGAATTTCTCTGTTCAACCCCCTCCTCTCCCCCCCAACGCCCTTCGCCGTTACGCGGCGAAAAAAGCTCGAACGGACGGATGGAGTTAATCCTTCGCGCGCGCGAAAAGCAAAAGGCGTACCGCCGCCCGCGACGTGCCGGCTCTTGAGTTTCACGGAGCTTTGGCGATTACGCCCGGCAAAAAGGGGGATCGTCCGAGGAGCCTTTGCGACCGACTGTTAAATATCCGGACACGAGTAGTTGGGAACAGCGAAATACCTGTGCACGTTTGCGCAAAGCTAAACGCGCACGACTGACGAGCGTCCGCTCTTAGACTTCGGTGTTTAGACTCGTCGGCGTGTACGGTTCGCAATTGCGTCGAATTGCTTCCATTAGCACGCGTAAAAGTGTCGCTCTTAGTTTACCGGATAGCGACTGAAACGTCGCGTCGGGCCGATAGACGCGCCTACGTAGATTTAATTATTCCATCGCGCCGTTACGGATCGCGCGAACTCCGGGCCCCCCCTCCCCCGAGTTCACCGGCAGGAACGATCCTCCGAGATAGTTTAACGGGCGGGACGATTAACATCTCGAGAATATGCAAGAAAGTAAACTCTCGACGGGATCCGAAGACAGTGGAAAGTTCCGTACGTCTCGCGGACGCGTGTCCCGGTGCAGCGAAACGTTAACGCGCCGAGAGATATTCGGTATACTTTGTCTAGGATACATTCTCCTCTTCCGTTTCTGGGAAAACAGTGGGAAGGCGGGTACGGTTTGAAATTAATTAACGTCTTCGTTCGGGCGCGATCGAAGACGCGCGTACGCCCCGACGAGCAAAGTTACCGGTGATACGAGGATTTATTCGAGCGGCAAAACTTGTGCGTGAGAAACAGCGATTTCGAGTGTTTCCTGGAATAACGAGTCCGACGGGGGGGTTGTGTCCGTGGAATGGTAAAGGAGACGCGACGGTTCGCGCGACGCTCGAGGCAGACGTCGTCGTTTTCTCGCGTCGCGGATGCGTCGCGGATCTCTCCTTTGACCGACCGAACGAATCAAGATGAAAATCCCATTAGCAACTCGACGCGACTTCGTCGTCCGAGCGTCTGTACGTCCTCGTAGCGTTCCCGTGGAGAGGGAGGGGGGGGGGGGGGGTGAGGCGTCGCGACGGTGACGAGGGAGACGATGGAATATACGACGTAAGGATTCACGCGATTCGTTTTAAGATCGCAGTTGAGAGTACATTTGTGCGCATCATTTTCTGCTGGATTTTAAGTCGCGCTTTGTGTACAATGGACACTTTTCCGTTCGAGTGTATATTTTAATGTAGAGCCGCGTTGGAAATACTTTGGGAAAGTTGAGAGAACGTATTAGGGGTACCGGAAAGAAGTCTATTATTTTGTAGAACGGTATAAGAATATGGTTTTTCTTAATTGTTGTTACAGAATATTATGAAATGTAATTTCCTTCACTGTTTACAATTGTAGCTACTTTCAGGTGCCATAGATTTGCGCCTAATTAATTATTCTATTTTCAAGTTCGAGGATTTTAATCCATTAACGCCCACGGTGATAAGTACGTAGATCGGTAGATTCAATTGTTTATAACATTCTCGTTGTAAACGATTAAAACTTTGAACACATATTAAATAATGATAAAACGCAGTACCATATGTTATAAATACCATAAATAGAAGTTTTGTCAATAACTTTATTATTGACAATAATTTATATCCAGTGTTCTTAAGTCTTTGAACCTATCGATATGACTTGAATAGGTCAGAAAAGGTACGGTACGAGTCAAAGGTAAGTGGGTTTCAGATAAAACGGGTACTCGACGTAAATCGTGTAGATTTACACGTCGAGACGTAGAATACTACGATCGAAGTGCTTTGACGATACGTTGAACTAAAAGCTATTCCCCCGAAACGTCTCAAAACGATATCTCTGAACTCGCAACGTTTCTCTCGCCGATCCCACCGTCAGTTAACACTATCCCTACCATGACCGATCACATGACCGTTTCTTAACCCGATTCGGTTATTGTTGGTCGCTGGATAAATTTATCGTAAAAACCTGAATTTTTCCAAATTTCGGCAAACTTTGGAGCACGTGCGTAAGTTGTTTCAAAGATCGGTCATTTGACCGGTCACGGTAGAAATAGGTATACACAAAGTGTCGGTAGGAACGGTGTCAACAGAAACTCGGCATTTCAAGAACGAATGAGATAAAAGGACGACAGTTGAAATCTTATCGCCTCGAGTTATTTGCGTTGCGTACGCGGTTCGCGTGGATCCGCGTCACGCACACAAATTTCACGTTCGCGGGGGAAGATTTGCATGGCAATATCCTCCAAGAGAATAAATCCATACGTATGAGGTAAGAAGGGATCCCTTAAATTGGTAATCGCGATCTACGCCGGAGTTACGGAGCTACGCTCGTAGACGAGTTAGAATTCTGCAACGGCGCGGCGCGACGCGACGCGACGCGGCGGTTTGGTTTCCGCGTCTTTTGGCGGTACGGTGTGCAAACATCCGGTAACCCAATGTCGAATGCCTCCTGTTTGCGCGGATATTCGCTTTCCAGATTAATTTACAAATTTAAATGCGCGTGCACGCGCCCCCGCACGCGGATACAATTACGTATGAAACTTATCTCATCGGGTACAGTGGAAGATGTAATTTGTAATATTTTCGCGTGGAACTTTAACTTTCCGCGCTACGCGATAATCAAATCGATGTTATCGGTTAACGATACGTTTGACCCGACGGAGTGTTATTTTCATCCCGTTCGCCCCGGTGACCGATTTTGCAAATAGAAATGAGAGAAACGCAGTCCGTACGGTACATTTGGTTGTTCGTTGCGCACATTGAGTTTTGGATCAACGTTTTCAGTGACTATTTGCAAAACGTGAGATCCTTGATATCCTCCGTGGACAGGATAGATCAAAGTATCAACTTCGAGGTAAGGATTCGACGAGATTCGCAGAAAAATCGAAACTCGCGATACAAACTGTTCCGATGACACCGAAATATCTGTCCCCTGAAAGAATAAACCGCGACACAAAAAAGAAACATCTTCGCATAACGAATCCCATAATCCGAGCTTTCAATTTTCCTCCCGCTCCCTCGTCCACGAATCAAAATACACGCGGTCTTTAAAACCGCGTAATCGCCAATCCTCGAGATTACTTTGCATCCTCGAGGTAAGGAGCAACTTCGCCCGTGGAATTTCTCAGATGTTACCGGCGTTACGTAAATATTCATTAAATGGGAAGAGCACGGGTCGCTGATGGCAACGTTAAAGAGTTCCCTCGGGGGGACAAACGTGTTCCCTCTCATCCGAAATCCTGGTTGGTAAGTGCCAATATCTCGTTCCGCGCGAGCCAGCGCGAAATAATCTCTTATGCATAGCACGCTCCTCCACCTGGACCCAGCCCCCCACCCCCCCCCCCCCCCACTCCCACGCAACGCCATTATATTTTCACCCGCAGGATCATTCACCGCCGACTGCCGACGGTATTACCCCTCGTACATACCGGCTGTGTACCAGGTAGTTGGCAAAGGACCTACGGAGGGTAGCCGCGAATCCCCGGCGAGTCTCCGAGATCGAACGCAATGCCTACACGTTGCTCCGGCCTTTCTTCGCGTATGTACCTCTCTACCCCCCCCCCCCCCCCCCTATCCTCGACTTTTTGATTAACCTATGCATACTTGAAATCGCCACGAAACGATTTCACGTACATGAAAGTTTAATCGCGGTCTGCGCCGCATCGCGCCGCACCGCCACCGCCTCCCAGTCGAAAGTAATCCGAAACGGTTCCTTTTTCCAGTACGCGGAACTTGGGCGAAGCGCTTGCGAGTACAATTCCGGGGGTTACTTTGGATATTCCGCGCTACGACCACCATCGGCTCTGGTATTAAATTACAGGGGGCACTCGGTGTGTACCTACTACGCAGACTGGACGGAGGGTGGTCGGTACGACGCACCGAATGAAAACGAACGGGTGCGTTTGCGCGTGTTAACGTTCAGGAACGTAATTCCCGGAATCGTTGTTTGTAATTTGTAATGCGTGGGTAAAATGGATGGGGTTCCCCCTTATGACGTATCAACGGGAAGAACGTATAGCGGCGAGTGGGACAACGATATGCATTTATTCGGAAGGACGGTATAAACTTTTGGGACTCCCCACCGGCAAAGATAAAGATAAAGAACGTACGAACGTGATTCCGTAAAAGCTTGCTGTCGGAGTTATGCTTGACTTCGTTGAATAAGTAATGACCGATGGGTAGGTAGACGGATCCCTAGACCGATATCGAGAGAGAATCACCTGGTTTCAATCTTATCTTCTATTTCTCCGGTGTATCTATATAACTGTACGCACTCCGCTGAGACGAAAGATGTATTACCGATATCGATCAATTACGGGGAAGGAAATTAAAATACCGTCCTCGAGGAAGTCGAGCGTAAATACGAAGGGAAGTCTGCCCTCCGCCTAGAATATATCAATGTTTCTCGGTTCTTTTTTTTTTCTCTCCTTCTCTCCTCTCGTTTCTTTTTTCGAACTCCGTCTCAGAGTCCCGTATATAGACCCTACGGATATTCCTCGTCCGAAAGCGAGAGCCGTTGATTTACCGCCGCGCACCGTCGCCACCGCCGCCGCCGTCGCCGCCGACAAACCGGAATCCGTAAAAGCAGAAAAGGAAAATAACGAGCAATAACGACAGCTCGCGTTCCACGGATGCTCCGCGGTAGCTCAGATTCTACGCACCGGGGGCCCCTCCACGTAACCCACCGTACGTAGAAATACTTTCCCGACGAGAGGACGTGAGAGCATTCTGCATCGCGAGGCGAAACCCCTTCGTTTCGCAATTATTATCGAACCGCCTCGATGCCGAGGATGTTTCTACTAATTATCTCGCGCAGCCTGGCCAATAGTGCTCTTACGCCGAGTATATAGGAATCCGCCAGAATGTGGATATCATTGGAGCTCCCGCCACTGGAAATAATATGAAGAAACGGCGGCATGGGGAAGACTTGGCGCGAAGGCGGGGGGGGGGGGGGCGAGGCGCGGGGGACTAGAGAGGGTGGACGAGAAAAGGTCACGATCGAATCGTGCGAGGGGACAATCTGCCGAGAATTTCAGGAACGCAACACCTCGATCGGCGCGAAATGAAATAAGCCAACGAATATTAATTCAGGAACGCCCCCCCCCCCCCCCCCGGGGGGGGGAGCAACCTGCAGACGCGACCGTTCGATACAGATTATCTGACCTCCCTTCCAATACGGAGGGATTCGCGAATTCGACGTTACCAAGGAAAATGCAGCTGAGCTGATACGTTCGCAAATGCTCACTCCCCTCCCCCCCCCCCTCTACTCTCCCCGCACCTAATCGCCTAACGTTCCGCGAGCGCTTTAATATTTACCGTGGATATTACCAACTTTCCGATGATGAATTTTTACAAACTTCGTACGGCGCTGGCCTGTATCCCGTTCCCTTTCTTTTTCCTCGATTCAATTTTCTTCGATGAGAATGTAACGAGTTGTTTCGCGTGGATACGTGTCCTTGGCGCCGCACGTAATACACCTGTACCTACCTACCTGTACTTTTCGAATTAGCAATGGCACGTTAGCGTTCGTTTTGTTCACGAACCGGTGAATTTTTTTGGTTCGAGGTGCGCGCGCGATTGTTTTCGGGTAATTAAAAAGTCGAAAGGAAGATCTTTTTTAAGCGGGATAAGTATGTCTCTCTCGATTCTTTTCTCATTAGCCCTTGTACTCGATTCTGTGGTATTTTAGCTTCAAAACACAACTTTTTAATTTGAGGTAACCCTACAATTTTGAATGCTACGCTTTTAAAAATATTTCATAAGCAACAAAAATTTCAGAGATTACTCAGCTTTAAAAAAACCTGGAATTTCCGTAACGTTTGAAACATATTAGTGAAACTACGTCCGTTCCGCGAGGTTTACAGAATCATGAAAAATAAACGATGCCACGGTTACTTCAAAATGCGCGAGTGTAGATTAAACTAAGAACGTACAACCTTACGAAATGTTCCACATTTTTTGGCCACGAATTACATAAATATGAAGAGACGAGCAAACGGTGCAAACTTGCTTGACCAACATACCCGTACGTACACTCGTTTTCGATTTTACTATACATTTGCGTACACTCACGCGCGCATCTCTATTCGCGTACAGAGCACAGAGGGTTTTCGATCGGTATAGATTTTTAATCCCACGTACGCCACACGTATTTCTATACGAAAACCTCGCAAATACGTGTACGTGTGCTCACACACGCGTACCGGTGAAGTTATAACGCGGCGGGGTCACGCCATCACCTCCGAGATTCTGGCGGCTTTCGCATGCAAGTTATGATCGTTACTAACAGAACATTATGTAAGCCGCGATAAGCGCATAATAGTTCATTCTAATCGTTATTTAAAACGGGCCTTCCTATCGTGCCGGACTTGTTAACTCCTCTGTAATCTTCCCGGAACGTTACTAATTGTATTAGGTTGGCTTTGGCTCCCCCTCCCCCCCCCCCCAACCCCCAGAACTTTCGAGATTTACGTTTCTGACAAAAATAAGCTCCCGCGTCTCCGTAATAAATTTTCTATTTTATCGCGACACCGTTCGGCCGATTAAATTTACCCTCGTGATACTCGGACGTCGGAGAGTACCGTTAGTTAATCGGGAATTTGAAATTGTGTATTTGCAAATTGTGCGGGCGTTATCCGGGCGTCCAAGAACAGTCGCCGTTTAACGGTACTCTTGGGGAATAATTCAACTCTATAAACTTCATTCGCGACAAATGATTTTATTAAATCCCGTTCTCGTGGCAGGCAAGTGCGACTATATCGAAAAGTGAGTTCTCGCAGGGAGAGAAACAACGATCAAGCGAGGGTGGAAGAGTCTGAATCGTTTACGAGTTGAATATTTATGGAGGAGCGAAATTAAAGTGGATATTTTCGCCCCGACAACTAATTAATGCATTTTACATGAATCATGAAACTTCGAGTATAATTAGAAAGTGGAATTGATTTCGCGCACATTTAAATGCCACCCCTCCTTTAAGTTTCGTTGCGCGTAGAAAGGTGTCGTCTTACTTTTATTGCAACGAAATCGCACGTTTATCGGCGTCGCGTAAAATGAAGCATATATACGAATCGACGGTCGATCGAAATGCACGAATCCGTGGATAGCCGTGAAATCTAAACTGTTGGAATTTTTTCGAACTACCCCATTACATTCCGCACGAAAACCAAAGTAATATCAGAAACCGTTGCACGATAGCAATGCCATTACGAAAGGTGTCTGCAGGTATGTACGTATTACGATTCGTTTTCCAACTCTGCGCGTAACGCTCGTGCATGTAGATACCATAAGCCTCGAATTTATTTTCTCCGGGAAATCAATTTGCTATTTCCGACGAGGTAACCAAAAGTTGATATTCCATCAGAAATTGATTTTGCCGGTGTAATTCGATCAGTTTGCCCGAGTTAATAATCATTTTAGCTGTGTTCGGGTACACCGTTAAAAAAGATTTTCCAGTTTTTCGTAATATTTGCTAGCGATGCGTACCCACTAAAAATTCAGTTGCTCGCCGGAAACTTGATTACTATTGTTTTTACGTCAGAGTTTTATTAGATCACACTGGTCCCCCCAACGTTATTAATAAACTTACGAAGAATTGATTTATGTTTGAAAAACTCGAAACGTGGTATCAACAACGAAATACATTAACGTGTATCAACTTTCGGTTGAATTATTCCTTTGCGCACAATTCCAATTCATCCCCTCCTACTTCTCTCGGTGCCGACGAATACGTGGGTAAAGCTGACGCTTTTGCCTCCGTCTACTCTCGCGCGTCCTGATCTCAAATTAATTACGTGACAAACAATTTCTTGCCCCTCGTGCCTTCGCGCTTTCTAATCGCTTCGACGCCTACCTCGAAACCGTTGACTTGGATTCCCAAGATTAAATATCGCTACGCATTATCGTTTAACGATTCTTACGGACATAATAATATGTAAATCAGTCAACGCGAAAGGTCGTATATTTGATATGAGATTTGATCTCGTAGATGAGAAGGAAGTAACGCGTTAGTTTATCGTAACGAGTTGAGAATAATTTTTTAAAGTCTGATTAAGATGGAGAAACTCGGAACCACAATTCAGAATTACTAAAAGAAACTCTTCGCTCGCGGAAATTGAATTTCACTTTTAACAGGAAGATGAAAACTACTTAAGCGTCTGCTCCGTTGGCTGGATTTTGATTGTAAACTATCCTGTCCCTATCTCCAACCCTTCCTCATTTCTTTCTTTCTCCCCCTTCTCTCTCTCTCTCTCTCTCTCTCTCTCTGTCGAAGAGCGAGAGTGTTCAGGCCATAGGCAGTCGTTCGGGTACAGATATTATTGGAAAAATATATCGACGCTATAAAAGCCGTGGAAGCCTTTAAGCTGAAAATTGCTTTCAGTCGAAAGTGGGTGTTCCGCTGCTGCGATATTTTTCCGGAAGGTAAGACTCGATTCCGAGTGTAAATTCGATAATCGCGTTGCGTAAGCGCGACGCATTAAACGCGATATTCGTCGTATCTCGATATTTCCGTATTTCTCGGCCGACCACTTTCGTTAATTATAATTATCTAATTAGAGTACCTTCGTACCGACTCTGAATTAGGGATGATAAAGCCAGTTAAAAAATTTTAATTTTCACGTGCTGGAAAATGTAATGAAATTCTTCGCTATTCATTTTTTTTTTGTTACAGAAATGCACTCTGCTTCTACTCTAATTAAATTTAATCTTACCTCCGAAACGCTTCCGTTATTCGCGGCGGACGAATTCATATAACTGCCACGACGTATATTTTACCGTTAATTGCGGGATTGAAGTAATCTTAACAATCTGAAAATTTCACAAGGATAAACTGAGTTTCGTACCGCATCCTCATCGAATTACTTATATATTTTATCGAATTACGATAGCTACGTATCTACGTACAACATTAATCCCTTCGACGAAACTCGTGTAAATCGAAAGAAAAAAAATCAGAAACTCGGCACGTTACTTACGCGCGAGGAATAAAATCAAGATCGCTAGGTACCGTAAACAAATCCCGAGCGCAAGTACAAATATAACGTGCCTCCGTTATTACACTTTCTTCGTCACTATTCTTTTAAGCAAAACCGGGCCTCGTCGCACTACCCTCCGATAAATCGATCCGCTCGTAAATAGTCAACATTCCGCGAACATACCGCCCACCGAAAATACCAGTTCTCGCATAAGGCCAACTAAACAGTTATAAATGGTTTATGCTCAGCCCCAAAATCGAAGTTTCGTAATACCTGGCACGGAATGTCGCAAACGAAGACGCCGGCTCAGCCGCGGCACGGGGGGGTTTGTGGGGCAGGGGCAGTTTCGCGGACGTCTTATAAATTTCCAGTCGCGAGTCAAGCGGACGATAAGTATTTCAGCTCTGCAAGGCGGTGGCGCTATTGTTGTCTCAGCGATAAGATCTTGCGCTAAATCCAAGCCTCGCTCGGTACCACGAGGACAGTTTGAGTTATGCCGCTTGGTACCACAATGAGGAAACTCGCTGGAGGCGGTTGCTTCGGCGAGGGTTGGGGTCGAGAGACAGAAAGAGAGAGAGAGAGAGAGAGAGAGACAGATAGTGAGAGTGGGTGGGAGGGGGAGGGAGATGGGTGACGAGGGGTTGCGAGAGTGGGAGAAAGAAAGTGGCGGCGTAAAGGAGAGAAAGAGGGATGGAGAGGGAGGGAGTAGCAAAGGCAACACCGACAATTTATAGGATGCAACGCATCACGCGAGTTGGAAAGCAACCCGTTAGGCTTCCTCCCTGAGAAGGTTATTCCTGAAATGCAGTCCCCTTATCCGATTACCCGTTTTCGGTATATCAATTCAGACGCGGAAGACGAATGCCAATAGTCGGTACGGAACATCGACGACTTAATTTTACGCCATTACCCGACGGATAGAATCCATCGGACGATATCGACATAGATCCCTTCAGCTATCGAATATGAAAATAGAATATGAATTACGAACGGCGTGCAACGGGAATCCGGTGGATCCTTTGAAAAGAAACGGCTGTATAATTAACCGTGACTTAAAACAACGCGATACTGAATATCGATCGTGCGGCCGCAGCGTTAACGACAAACGTTCGACTCTCCCGCGGTATTTATGCAGCCGCATTCTCATAATGGATAATCAATGAATCGAGCCGGCCCTATCTTCCCCGTAGTTCCCACCGCGCGGGCGTTTGAGTTAGCCGATATTTATCATTGGCCGTAATTCTTATTAGAATAACGCCACGAATATCCCGTCCCAACCGCCATCGGCCCACGCATCCAACCTTAATACGGGAAAGCTCGCCCTCCACCGCTAAAATATCTCTGTTTAAAGCAAAATAAGCAAAACGATATAACCAGAGAGCACGGGTAGGTAATCAGTGGTGGCACTGGATGCTGGAACGACGGAAATTGCGCGAAACTAGTGCAACCTTATGCTGTAGGGTCGCCGAAGGGGGGATGGGGGGATTAGTCCGTATAATGCCGCGGCCGCCTCCACTGAAGTTTATTTGGATGTTCTAAAATATGAAGTGGCTTCTGCCCGACCCTGGTTATTTGTGCAGTCGTACCTGTCCCTTCGTGTAACCCAGGATCAAAGCGATCGTACCGCTCGCTACTCGCCCGTGACTTGTCCCTTTCTTCCGTTCGTGAGCAGGCGAATTTGATTTTCGCGGTAAAGGAAAATTCGAGTTGGGTCGAGTTCGTCGACCGATGGGAAAGTTTGACGAGCGACGTTCGTCGACCTTCGCTCCTTTAGCGACGATACTTTAGTATAAGTAACGTGTGCTTGCCACCGAGACAAGATCTTGTCTCTTGATCTTTAACGCTAGAACTACCAATCAGTCATTATTGATCGTTTTAAATTTCGATTTGAATTTACTACTTTTACTATTTTATTTGCACTTTTATGTATGACAAGAGTGTAAGCCTATGTTGTGTAAAATGTATAAACCTACAGCAAAGTTTGACGAACGAGCGGCCTATATTTGTACTATAAATATGTATCACATTATATGTATATTTCTAAACGATATAAAAGTTGAAATAATATGAAGGAAGGTTTTTTTTTCTCATAACGAATTTTATAAATAAACAGTCGTTATTTGTCGATAGTTCTGGCAGTAATTGCAATGCATACGATTTAGAGAACATACGGTGCGTTATGGATACGTGTGGATCAAACATATTTGCCCGTATCGAATGTTCCGGCATTATTTTAACATATTCGTGTTTCGAGTTTTATAATAACGTCAAGTTAATCAACTAAAAGCTTCGACAAAGCGAACGCGTTCACGGTGTGCCCGTACCACCGGGAAAGTACAGATAAACTTCGGACAATGCGATTAATTGGTTCCGTGTTATTTGGAACTGTATTATTCGGGACTTAGGATTGGTACAAATTTGGGGATTGCTTTGAAAACCGTACAATTAAAGTCTCGGGATCTACATAATAACGTTCACCTGGTTCCAAGAAATTATTTCAAAAACCCAAAAACTTACAAACACAAAATAACTTAATAATACCAATACTGAATACCGTGTGCTGTGCTTCAAATTCTCACTCTAAAATTAAATTTAATTTTGTCAACGACCTGGCTTTAACCTATGCATAAGAAGAAACTCTACCCCCGGATCAACGTCCGCGCGTCTCTCTTATACAGTGACCGGCATATTCCAACGTGTTACGCAATGGTTTTCAGAATTCTCTATCGTGCCACTCGAGTAACGCGTTACTCGAAGGTGACCTGTAATTAATCGGCAAGTGGAATAAGCCAACGTGGTAAAACCCGACCCGCGATCGCCGCACCGCCGACTATGGTTCTTGATGAAAAAAATAGCGTGGCGTACCGTCGCATAGCGTGCGCTCTAGTCTCTAATAAATAGTAATTAGCGTGCCGGTAATTAATATAGAGCGTGCAGTGTGCAGTCGGGAGTCCAAAGCGACACAACCGCGCCTACATCCCGTTTCCGCGTTCCCCGCCTTCACCAGCCCCATTATTCCACCGTTCCCTTTTTCCACGTAAGTGCGACGAACCCCGCGCCGGCGCAACGATTATACTAATCAAATTTTCTGTCCACTCCGTTACTAATGGCGAGACATTAGAAAGGAACTTCCGCTGAGAACCCCCCCCGAAGAGCGCAAACATTTGCCAGCTTTCCACCCTTGCGCGAGCAAACAACCGTTCGCGGATCGAATTCATCTTTCCGGGATAGAAACGTACTCACGCACAGAGGAGAGACTGGAATTCCCGTTGGAACTGGTAGCGATTAAAGTGAGCCGCTAAAACGGTCTTTTGGGGTGGCAAGACTTCGTGGAAGACCATTTAAAGTAATGTAGCGTAGGAGGGGGGGGGGTAGAAATTGTGGTAACTAATAAGTTAACCCTTGGGGTTGGCTTTGATGATATCACTGGGCGCTTAAGAAACACGTATTATTTGCACGGGGGAGGTAAATACGTACGCGTGCGTACGGGACACTTTGATTATTTGTTATTTCATTGCCAGTTGTAATATTAAATTAAATATCTGGAGGTAATGTTCTTAACACTGTTCCTACCACGACAGGTCAAATGACCTTTTCCTTAAATTTTGTTTAGAGTTTCCTACGTACAACGTTATTGTAACGCCACTTAACTTTAATGTTAGCGGGTTAAACGTTAAAATGTAGGTTATCTATTTTTAAATAAAAGAAACTTAATTTTTTCACTATCAAATTGGCTATTATCTTCATTCTATATTAAGAAATATAATTTGTTTTAAAGATCAGTCATTGGTAGGAATGGGAATACATGAAGTGTCGGTAGGAATAGCGTTAAAAAAGATTTTCTCCTTCGTTTAAAAAAAGTTTTGTACGAACACAATACAAACAACGTAATACGTATAGTTTTCAACTATTCTGCTTCCCGGGAATGTCCGCAGTTTTACGTAGATACACGCATTGTTCTTAGTAGACGAGTGAACAAGTTTGGTACAAAGTTATGTTCTTAATTACTGCAGTGAGGACCGTTTGGTAGGAGAGAGTATAAGCGAGCGACAGAGAGGTATAGGTAGAGAAAGAGAAAGGGGAGAGCGCGGAATGGAAAGAGAAACAAAGAGATCTCTCGCTCTTGATAAACTTTACAGAACTGCGGGTGGCCACTTGAACTTAATACGGAGTTATAGAGTGTCGTTAAGTAACTGTATGCAACTTAGTTAACCCCCCGGTAAGTCTGCAATTTAAGTTTGATATATTTTTTTACCTTCGGTCGAAAGACACGTTCGCGAGAGCTGCAAAACTCAGAAGGAAAGTACAGATTACGACAATTCAAAGCTGTACAAAAGTCACGATACAAGCTCACGCGACGCGTTCCAACAAATAAGTTTGACCATTTTTTAAATAAATTTCGGCAAAGACACGACGTTACGAAAACGCATTCCTGAAAAGCATTACCTTTCCCGGAGTCTCGCGCGGCCGCCATAGTTCCCAGAGGTGCAACAATAATTATTTCTAATTTCCAGTTATGCAAAAATACGTAAAGCTTAAGTACCACAGATAATAATATCCGTTTCACCGTAGAGACTCCCGGGGGTACAGTGAATTTTGTTCCACGGAATGCTTACTCGACCGCAAAGTATAGGCCATGGGGTAATTTGCTTGGAACGATGGTGGTAAGTCGAAAAATATGTGAACCTTCTTTTCCTCATAAGAGGTAAAAGTTGGTGCCAACCTGGTTTCTCCCGGGTAACCGACGTTCCTTACAGTATCCGTACGCTCGTAATAGCCGGCGACTTATGGCGGCAAACGACTATTAGCAATAATCGTAACGGCGTCTCACCAAACGTTTCCGAGCAAACGTCGCTCTTCGTTCACGTCGTTCCGTTAATTCCACCGGTAACCGAGTTCATACAAGAACGAAAAATAAGATCGCGAAGCGACACGCCTGCAAAATTGTCGCGCGTTTAACTGGAAATATTCGAAATTTCCGTGACACCGCCATTACGATCTGTTTCGCGTATCAGGGTTAAATACGATTCAGCCTGCACGAATTGTTGCGTTCATCGGGCAATAAAGGGCATTTAACTACGCCCGATAAAAATGCGGGCGGGGGGGGGGGGGGGGGCGCCTCTCTTGTTTTTGTTTTTGCAATATCCCGGCCGTCAGAAAGTGGTCGTTGACATCCGATACGCAGTTTCGTGAAAAGGATTTCGACATTATTGTCGCATTGTATTGCCGGCAGACGCGGCTGGCGGCCGTAAAAAAAGAATAAAAATTACCCCATGCGTGTATAATTTGATACACACGAGTTAAACCTGATTACGCGTTGCTAGAGCGACAGGAAGAAGTGAGAGCGAGAGGAGGGGGCACAGCAGGGGAAGGGGGGGGGGGGTAGAGTGAGTGAGCGAAGGGAAAGCGCGAAGGGGTGGGGGGCAGGGAGAGAGAGAGAGAGGAAAAACAACGCGATACCCGTTGGCGAGGTGTGTTGCACGGAAAAGTGGCAAGCATTGGTCCGAGGGTTGGGCACCGACGGGGGGTTGCTTTATTGTCCACGCAAGAATTGTCACTCGTATACGTTCCACGGTCCCCCGGTCCGTTAGTTACTGTCTCGTAATGTACGGTATTATCTGTAAAACACGGCCCGACGTGCGATTTTTCGGCTATCAGTATTATTGCACGCCTCGCTCTTGACGGTTTATCGACGAACTTAACATGCCGTAATAATGACCGTTATAAATTTGCATGCCGTGGCCGCGATGAGCAATTATAAGACTCCGTTCGTCAATTTCGGACGCGTAATTGCACGGGGAATCAAAAGAAGCGAGTAATTTGGAATTTAATTATAGGCCGCGACGCGAACTAGTAATTCCTCTTCTACGCTATATTGAAAATAACGATCGGGTGTCAAGGTTCAATGCGGTTTCCCTTTTTGCGACGAATCGTTTACTTTCGGAAAAATTTGAAACTCGATAAACGCCGACCATCGATTTCTCGCGATAAAGAGGACCATTGTATTCAATGAAGCTTTGCGCTCCGTTTAAGCGATACGGCTTATCGAGAATACATTACTATAAATTCCCGTGTAAACATAGCGAACCATGCACCGAGCCAATACACCAACGAAATGTTTCCCGTAAAACTCGGTCGATCCTAGGAAAACACGGGGCTGTACGTATTAAAATCGAGTGCAAGCGATTAGTTTGCTTCGAGCCACATAATTACAATATATTTATCGTGGTACGCTTTTGCGCGTCCGTACGGACGAAGGGAAAGCGAATTAAATTTTCACGAAAAATCGTTGAACCCGTTTACCCGTAGAATTGGCAAAACCACGATCAAACCCTTCGCGCCTAATATATTTGACGTGTGCCGGAGTATTTGCTCGATACTCCTATAGATCCTCACCGTCGACCGGACAAACCCAAAAATTCTAATAACGCGCGAACACTCGGAAAATATCATCTCCACTCGTCGACAATGATTAATGACCGCTGATAATACCGCTTGTTAATACCGCGTCGGTATTATCATAGAAGTGTTTATAGCGCCCGTAAATGCGAATCGAATGTGGCAGTATGTAAATCGCGCATATAACATTCGCACCTACACCCGTAACTATACACGCATGCTCGATGCTCAGGGGCTGTTACGGCCAGTACAAACGATGTTTAGTCGCAGCAATATACTAATGGTATGTACATAGAAATATAGAGAAACGAATATACGCCCGAGTATATTTACAATGAATTAACGGGGGCGTTAATGCAAAATCCCTGGTCTACTCCCCATTAGTTTAAACAGATTCCCCGGCGCTACGCCCTCGAATTCGCGCATCTACATAACCGGCGCTCGGCGCATGAGTATGGACCAAATTAAACACTCGCCTGGCGAAAACTGAACCGCATTATCTAACGGTATTCGCGATACCAGCGAATGGATTGTGTTCGCCAGTCAACGAACGCCATATCCCGCTACCGCGGAGTGGAAAACTTTTATCGTAAGCATTTTCGCGATATTTGCATTGTGTTTATCTTTCATTTATAAGCGCCCTTAGATTCAAATGAAACGAGGAAAATTTATATAATAATCTTATTAGCATTACGCTCTACCTGCGAGGCGGGCATGTTGATCTTTAATTTTTCTGATTTATCCGCGGTAGGTGTACCAAAGAAATTTGCCTTCTTGAAATTTTCAATAACAACCGCTCGCATTATTAATGTACCTTCGGCGGATTGGACGGGGCTGAAAGGGCTGGAGAGATAACGAGAGACTTATCCAACGAGTTCAATTTCCGAACCGTTGTCTAATTAATTCCGAGGAACGCGTAAAACTTTAATCCAATCTATCCAGTGATTGGCATGCGTGGTTCCCGTTACGGAGTTATCAAAGTTTAATGTGTCGCGATCGTCGAGGCGACGTTGATCCCTTAAATGTTTCTTTCGCGGTACCGCTTTTGATTCGTCGCTTTAAATTTACACGATAATGTAAAATACTTTTACCGATTCCGTGGAAGTGGTTTTAAATTAACAAAGTATTACCATTAAAGATTGCGTGATTGTGGGCGAGCGTTCGACTTACCGGAATACGTTTCTGTCTGCATCTGATCCGTTGGTACGGCAAAATTTCCCGCGACGTTCGGTGGACAACCATTTCGATTCTGTTGCGCGCGTAATGTGTGAGTTGCGTGCAAAGATGGCCCGCGTGGCGGTACTTCCGGTGGAGCTGGTTCGGGAGGCGAGTCTCTGCCAGTGTCTGTAAAAGAATTTTCATTCGTACACCGTATAGTCGCGATTCTCTAAAAAAAAAAAGAAACAGCCGAAGGAGTGGAATCAATTAATTTTCTGTAATTAACACCCTCCGCGTGTACTTCAATTTCAATTAAGCGCCAATGCGCTCGGTATCTTCGCGAAACGCGTAATGTTTATTCTATGCGCGGATTATTTATGTATCGATATAATTACATTAACATCCATTTCTCCCTCATCCTCACGCTCTTATTCGACGTCATTCGCATAATGCCGGCTATCACCCGTTGGAAATGCCGTGAGCAATTAAGCAGCATCAATAAGTAACCATTTCCTAATTACATTTTATGCGCGCCGGTACGAAGAACCTATTCTGCGTAATTACATGGAGAACTCGATTAATCGTCGGGCATGTATAGACGAGAGTATCCCGGAATGGTGATACGCTATAATTGGAATATTAACCGTACATCGTAATGCTAAATGTCATTATCCAGAAATGTGCATGAGATTCTCTATTGGTTTGACGATACGCGATCCCCGCGATCGTCAACCCGTGTAGAAGAATATAAATGGGTCGACGAAGTAATTTTCTTTATTACCGTGTCCCTTTTAATGCTTTGCCGCATTTGATTTTTTTTAACACCACCATCGGGGGATTCCAACGCAAATAAAAAATTCCCATTTAATGAATCATAAGTTGCATTTAGAATTGCTGGATTGAAATTAAATAAATCCTACTTTACCTAAATAAATGTATATATATTAAACTCGTCTAATTCTAATTCTCAGCTATATGACAATTTTATCTAGAAAGGTACAGCACATTTGACGATATCGCAGTTCGAAGAGATATATCATGGGTACGCGTTAAACCCAGAATGGGTATGGAAATTGATTTCGTGTTGGTTGCCAACACATTCGATAATGGTAATAACGGGCGTAAACTCAGATTTCCGCGAAGTTACTTATTAGGATAAAGATGCAATGAAGGACAAGAATACGTCAAGGTTTTTATCCATGCAAAGAGTTATGAAGTACAGGATGTCCCATGAACGGTGGTAGTCAATTAAAGGTATAATAACTGAGATAATTCCAAGCTGGTTTTTCTTCATCGAAAATGTTGGTTGCCCTTTAATTAAAGAGATATTTACTGAAAACGACGTCCAATCAGAGACGAACGCGTGCGCCAATAGCTAGCGTCGTCAGTTACCGAGACTCTCTCCGATTGGCTCCCGATTTTCATTAATAACTCGTTAATTAAGACACTCGGGACATTTTCGATGGGAATAAAAAGTGCTTCAAATTATCACAGGTATCGCGCTTTTAACGGAGTATCGCCATTTATGGGACACCCTGTATATCTTAACGGTAGCAACGGAATTAATATCTAGCGCGTAGCTGCAGGCAATAAACGAATCGTCTGAAGACATAGCATTTTCTTTGACGACGATATTATTTTTTAATATCTTTGCAGGCGAGACATTTTTCATTGTCAAAAGACACAGACACCCGGAAAGTGCGCAAAGTACAATCGTAATGCATTGAACCTTAATGGAAATGTTTAAGACATTGGTAAGCCATGCGCAAGAATATCGATTGCAAAAAGTAATGCGTAACCTAAAAATTCAATTAGCTCGCCGTACTTGAAATGCGTGTTGTTAAACCCTCAACAGCGATTCTAAAAATGTTTCATTTCCGCCTACGCCTCGCCGTACTGGCCCTTGGGGTTTTGTATAGCGGGCATTTCGTAGCCAAGTTACTTATAAAGTTATTCAAACTTGCAAGGAACTCTTCTCGACGAATAATTAAAGTTACCTAAATATAAAGGGCACAAAATGGAGGCCGCGGCAGCCATGCTGAAAGCAATACAAATGTTCGAGATTAGGCGTGTACGCTTATAAAATGACTCGTTGCTCGTTATTCCGGCGATCGATGTTTAACATAATTCGCAACAAGTACCGATCGCTTTGCGTTTGGACATAAAAGCTGTTCGGCGGAAATGTATGCCTTTTACCGTCATTTTTATTCGGATTTGTCATTAATTTGTACATCCGCGCGTTATTTGCAATTGTTGTTGCGCGATTGTTACGCTTCGAGTTACGTAATACGGACGTATGTACGTACGTAACGGTAAATGGTAAATTATTCAGAATGGCGACAAATCGATACCGTGTTAAACATATATTTATATATATATTTAATTGAAGCGATGTATAACCATTAAGGGTTGTTAATGTTGCAGAGCACATTATTGTAAATCAAGGTTAACTGCAATACATTGGTTTATTGCGCTTCCGCGACGCTACGTAACTTGCTTGCGGTAACCCTGGTGTTGGATAATGGAATTTCGGTCTTCGGTCATCTGGATTAAAATCTATTAACTTAGAAACTTATGTGTACGTGTACGTATGCGTGTACGGGCGTGTAATACGCTTACAACCTAGGTGCATGCTCAAAATTCGAAGGGAAGGATTTAGAAAGATCTACGAATATCTCAAGATCGATAAATTTGAACATATACCAATATCTAGTAAGGGTTGATAAAATTGATAACAGAATGTTTTCTATCTTCTACGTAGTGGGTACGTAGGTAGAGTTATTTTCAACACTACCCGCCTAAGCGGAGACAAGAGCGTACGTGGGTACTTTTGGTAAATACAAGAGCGAACTACGTGCTATAATACTTTTGCCAAGCACAATTTACATACCTGTGAAGTAAATAGGCCTGGGCAGACCTGTGCATCAAGGAATGTGCATAGAGAAAAGTGCATTAGTGCGGCAAGGTTAGCTGTGCACATGTGAAAATTGGAACAGTCAATTACGTTGAGCTAGCAAACTTTATGAGAGGACGGGACGAGACTGAGCTACGAGATAGAAGAAATGAATGTACAATGGTGAAATGATATATCTAATGGCGCGATGATGAAACGAAACGATGGGAGTGAGTCTCATGCGTGATATCAAATCTGCTTGTCGTCGTTGAATCCATTATTTAATTTGAAACAATCAACCGTATCGCAGGCCGTTCGTTAAAGATCTTTGCAACTATGATTGTTCGTGGGAAATTTATCGAAAACTTTCAATTACGATGTAAATGGAACGAGTCGCAGCACGTTTGAGAGATATTGCCGAATTTTCTTTCGACCGAATGATCTTTCGAATAGTAATTCAAAGCGACACTGCCGGTTTGTTAATTGTACGTGCATTAGAGCAGGACCAAGAGTTTGGTTAACGGTACAAATTACGTATGGTACGAAGACTATTTCCGCTCCCAGGGATCGATATTTTCCGTAATAAGCGGTAATAATTGCTTAATTAAACCGGACCGTGAAATGCGCAATGCGTTTCTGTCAGCGCCAGCCGCGTCCATCGCGTATCTCGGACAACTTTACCGTCGAAATGTACATTCGTTGCAGTTATTGAACAATTTGCCGGCATTGTTCGAGTGCTGGGAACACCTGTAACGCTCAATTACAAAGTCGATAACGCGCCGGCGACGAACGAGAAAAATGTCTACCGGCAGCGTGGCGCTTGTGAATCTAGAATGAATTATTTTCATGGCTCTGTGCGTTTCGTATTCCTTTTATTGCTAACGGTATCAACGTTTTGTTACCTCTCGTTTCCTTCTGTGATTATACATACATACGCGAATCCACTTACGGGTTTGCGATAAATTAATTCTCGCGAGGGTGCTAATATCGCAAATATTGTCCAACTTTATATTGCGTGCTTAGCACAATGGTGGAACATACAAAATTTTATTTAAATTTCAAGTTTCTATTTAACCGTATAAAAAAAAATTGTGTTTTCTATATTAAAACAATAGAACAATATCGCGATATATCCCCCGTCGAAAGAAAAGCGACGAAATTCAAAATGAGCAATTTTGGGATGGTGTGGCTTTAAAATCCTGTATTAGAAAATTCTGTATTTGTTTAAGTTATACTTTTAATTATAATATATTATTAATATCAAGTTTCGAAGTTAATATATTATTAATATTAATATTATAATAATAATGCAATATCGCATTAGTTCTTAGGGTCAATTTCCTGGTATTACAATCAGAAATATTATTTTCTTAACTGTGCCATTTTTCTATCATCGTAGCGACACGTTTTATTAGAGAATCTCAACAATATCCTGTTTCTCCTTTTAAGTAGTTTCGCATCGCGACAGTTTGCGTTGCCTATAAAGTGCTTAACGCGCAGTCGGCCAAAAAATTATTTACACACCCTGTTGGTCTGCAGTAATTTTGTGCAAAAGAGGAAAATTTCTATTTTGCTGTAATTTTATTCAGCAAAACCGGGCGTGTAAACACTTACTTTACCCGCTCTACAGTATATTTGTACACTCGTAATTTAAATGACAAAAAAAAGTGTTTTATATAATCGTGTACTCTTGCTTTTCTCTTGGTTTTATAAAAAGCATCGAGTTGTTTATGCGGCATCGTTTATGCATTCGCGGTAGTGAGCTATGCTAGAAAAGTGTTTGCTCGAGTGCAACGGGAACGCGAGATAATATTACCCGCGTGCATTATGGATCGATGAACTTCGAATCAATGACGGTTACGCTAGTACATCATTGACCGCTGTACAAACTGTATTATGATCTGTCACAAAGGATGGATGGGTTAACGTTACACGGTATGGAATACAGATCACGGAATTTCTGATCACCGAGATACATGATGAATATCGATTGAATTTCGTCCGAAGTCGAATGTTTCCAAGACACGCTTTTCGCACGTAAACTCAAATGATTCCTCCAATTACAGAATCGAAATTACGTTACCGATACGGTAACGATGAAAAGAATCTGTTTAATACCATTTACATTTCATTTCAAGACTATTCAACGTACAGTTTATACCGCTGCGGTTATTCGTCTAATGGAACTAATATTCTTCGTTAAATTATATTATACGTGTATCACGTAAGTAACGTAATGTGATTTATCACACTAATCTTTGCACCACACAAAGAGGTGTGAGAAACAATTAATCGTTTGATCCTACTAAATAACCAAACTCCTTGAATATTATTATAGTCGGTAAAGTTATTAAACAGCGATAACAACCATTATATTCCCTGTATTCCGCTCAAGTTAAATTCTTTAGAGTAAACCAGATCGTGCCTGATCCGTCTTGTACCATCGCGGAGCCAGCGTAATACGATAAATCACCGTCAGTATCGTTTGAGAGCGTTCTCCTCGATACCAGGGAGCCGCGAGACAGGTATCTAAACTGATTTCGCGTTGTTATTCATTTAGGCGGTTGATCAGATGCAAGAGCGATATGACGTAGACGAAGCGAAACTTTAGCCAATCGGTGCTAACCAAATCACAGATTGTAGCGGGTATCACGGACAGTGGGTTGAACCAGGTTATCCCTCATCCGTGGTTCGTGAGTAGAGTTAGTCAGACATTGCAAGGGTGTGCAAGGTGGCCGACAGTGACTTGATGCGGTTAGCGATTCGCGCTGGTAATTCGATTTGATGGTCTAATGCCTCCGTCACGTCCGAGAGTACATATTCATGTAAATACGAATTATTTCCCGAGTTACAGTGGGATCGTTGCGCTTCGGTCGTTCATTGGGAGGGCCAGGTATCGTTTCGACTCGAATCCCTTCGGATCGTATCGTTCGATTCAATTTTCCGTGGCTTCATAATTGGTGTCTCCTGGACGCTACGGGGGAAATTAAAATAATTTAAGGCCGCGCTTTACGCTTTATTCCCACGATCTGGCCTAACGTCGTGGATTCTCGAAGCGAATAACTATTAGATGCAATAAGTTGCCGAGCGGTCGTACATTTTGGTCTGGAACGAAACGGAAGAGATACAATGGTAACGGTAATGGCGAACACGGACTATTGGCATAGTTTTCAAGTGGTGCTTAAAATTATTCCTATTCGGCGAAACCTGGCAATAATCCAACGCACACCAACTGGAACCTTTTCCGAGGGTCTACGGTTAAAATATTTTATTATTGTTTCTATTAACGGTACGGACCTTTCAAATTTCCGTTCCAGCATAGATTTCGAAATAAATTTGAAAAACAATTTATGCTCTCTTCCGCATTCATTGGGCGCGCTAAATCACCAGTCGGTAGATCGAGCGATCGGGGGGTTGCGTTCAAAGATGGGGTTATTTCCCGGATTATTTGAAATTTAAATAATCCGACGGACTAGCGATCAATCGTTTCGTTTGATGAAATTTCACCCGGTCGAATAAGTTAATATCGTTCGTTTGGATTTATATTGTTCCCGCGCGTGCATTCCGCGTATCTCGTGTACCGCGGATCAATTGAAATAGTGAATATCAGATTTGTTGGTGCGGGGGAATCGTTTCGGGAAATTAAATTTTACAACTACCACGACCCGGATTGCGTTCGAACTATTTTTTTTTTTTTTTCATTTCCGGAATTAATTGCACCCCTATGCTTACGAATAAAAGCGCATTCCAGTAGAGCTCAATGATGGTGGCGTTTGGTATGCGTATCGAAGAATGTGCGTGAGACTATTCGCGGGGGTATTTAAGCGGGCCCCCGTCCTTTGTCTGAAGCGCGAGACAGAAATATCGGATGGACTAGGATGTTGCTCGAAACTGGATTATTTAAAATTGTTTCAATCGTAGAGATGCCGTTAGTATATTAGTGTACGCAGTGCTTAATGTGTGAATTTTCATCCGATCAATTTGAAATTTTTAGAGAATATTTCTAAGATTTTATGCTTTTAGAAAATATAATTTAAGAAAATCCCTTTTTTTTCATCCCTATGACTAGGCATAGCCCCTTAAATTTCCCCAAACACTCGGAGAGGCGATAACATTATTATCAGAATCCACGAGCGTAATGCTTGAAGATACCTGGTACATACGTGAAGTACGTACGTATGGATGTACACACATACGTTGAACGCGCGTTTAAGAGGTACCCGTTGACAAGCGGGTGTAATTGTGCCGAGTCTCTTGCGACCAACGATAGAGTAATGCGGTTTTCGACTAGCCTATATTAGACTACGACGATCTAATGTAATATCAATCGTCTTTCTGGCGGTGGCGAGCGCGGGGTTAACGTGGGTAAGCCCTGACCGTTGGGAGCCATTTGCTAATAGATGCCACGACATGCCTCCATTAGACCGCAGGGACATTCCGGCCGGCAATATACCGTCGGAGATTCAGACTCGAATTACCGCTTACAAGATGCCCAAAATCGTACGAACCTTCTTACTATCGTAACGATCGATACTAGCCGGAAGTCGCGTATTTATTTCTCCAAAGGTTGAAACGAGCAACATTTTTCCCGTTTAACCTTCATCGTGACACGCCCCTTTTCCGTAATTTACCGTTTCCTCGTTTTGATTACTTCTTTGCCCAATTCATTCTAAATATGTCATATGTATGATATGTATATTATAATAATATAGAATATGTAAACGATAAAAAAAATTTTTCAACATTATGAATGAGACGGTAAACTACCGCCAGGGTGGAGGTTAACTTTCGTCGAACGGCGCATTTTCGATTATTTACACACTGACATTATTGTTATTCAAATTATATGTAGATATAAATATTTTCCGTTTATCGTACATATAAGTATACGCGAATCGAGAATATTTTTTACAAAATTATGTCGTCGGACGAAGGTTAAAGCGAAATTACCGTACGATTCGCGCGAGTAAATACATCGTCGAATACGCCATATTAAATGTGATCCAACAACTTTCCGTTCCACGGTCGGCGGAACGAAACCAGGGAAATTCGGTCGAAATCATAGGAAACCCATCCATAAATCGATGTTACGCGAATACGTCTCCACCGGAGGCTATGCGCGTCAAAAGGGACCCGTTACGTCGTCGCTTACGTGTCACTGATACATCAACGTCGAGAAGTACGATTTACCGATCCACTTTAAGAGCACCCTTTACCGCTGTAACCCCGAGGGAGAGAGAGAGACAGAGGCTTATGTACCTACACCCCATGCCACGGTAGCCGACGTACATACGCGCGTATACGTAACGAACTTATGTATATACGCGAGTGCCCGTTTGAGAAACATTAACGGGAGGAGTCGAGTCTTAATCCGCGTCGCTAATTTCCACGGAATCTACGCGTAATGCGATCACACTCGAGCAGGCAGAGGCAATGGCTTTTCCTTACCCCGGTATACGAAATTCCCGGATGCAACCATCCGTGTAGACGTGGCAGACCTCGATCTTTGCCCGGTACACGATCCTCGGAGAACCCCGGTCTACCTTGATCCCCTCGCTCACGGTGTTTCCGCGATATCGGCAGACTAATTGGTAGCGGGTTCCGACGTCGCCGTCGACGGAGCACCACCCCCCCACCCCCCTCTAAACGAGATCTCGCCGAAATTTCGTTTAAAAGTTTCCCCCCCGTGGCCGTACCGTGGCCCTCGGCTCGGTGCGCCGCGACGCGACGTCGGCAGCGGCCAACTCAAAGCCGCAAAGCTACTTTCTCATCCCGGCTGGGTGTAACGCTAAAACTGCTTTACGCTCAGGCCTAAATACTCTCGGCATTCCAAAACAATATAGTCCGTTGGCCCGGGCTAACTTCTACGGTGACCTACGTTCTAACTAGCCTGGCCCTCCTACCAACTGCTAACTCGGTTACCCCCCCGAGGCTCTTCTCTCCCTCTTTTCCTTTCCTCCCCTTTACTCTCTCCCTCTCTCTGGCTCTCTTTCTGTCTTACCACACGATCCTCTCTCGCTCTCTTAAACTCGTGCTCTTTCCCCGCTCTCTTTGTCGGTCGCGCTTCCTGTTCCGAGGCTCATAGCCTGAGAGCCGGGGTGCCACCATCGCCTCTGTCGTTAATAACTCTGCAATTATAATAGTTTACATTGCCGGCTACCTGGCTTCTAGTTCAACAACAATGGACCTCACTCCGAAAAGCCAGAGTCCCTTGGTTATTTAATGAGCCATCGCGTAAGGCAGTTTGTCGATTACGTTATTGCTCGCTGGACGATAACGCAACGCTCTCGGAACGTTTGCTTCTACCGAGGTAAGATTCGTCGCCTTCGGCCGTTTCTCGGGGCTTAGCTTAACTTCGATGACGATGCCGAGTAATAGGGGGCGGGTAGCAACACGCGTAACGTCTGTTGAATTGCACGCGTTACAGCTTAACAACGGGACGATGGTTACGTTTACGGGTAGGGAAACTTTAGGGTACCCGTGTTCATGGGATACCGGATACCAGTTGTTTAATCAATTTTTTGCTATCAGAAACCAAATCAGCTTTTCACTATCTTTCTATTTCTAGATAATATTTCTCTACGAATTCGGCTGTCTTTCCGCTCGTGTTTCTGCGTGATTATTAGTATTAAGCTTTAACGAGGAACGCGTTTACATGACATCGGATTTGGCAAGTGCAAAGGAACGAATTCAACCGACGAGTAGAAGAACCAAAAACACGCTTCGAGTACTTTGATCGTAATGTCCTTTGTTTTGAATCGTGAATCTACGTGTTTTACGTTGTCTTTCGTAAAAATAGCCGGTATAGGAATTAGCAACCTTCCTCCTCTCACCGATTCAATTATAATCCATTATAGTAAAAGAAAACAGTGAGAATTCCTCGGCGTGGAAGCGTTAATATTTCCCACGAATCCTGGTGTCTTTCCGCTCGCGTTTCGGCGTGACTATTAATATTAAGCTTTAACGAGGAACGCGTTTACACGAAATCTGATTTAACTCCGGCCAGGGGCTCGATACCAGCCGGTAATCCAGTTAGCGGCGTAATCGTATTTGAGGCACGGATCGTTAACTTATCGTTCCGCGGGAAATTTTACGTTATGATTTCCGGGGTACCGATGCGCTCGCCGCGAATCGGGTGAAATGCATTCCGTACGTCGCGTAGAGTAGGTTGAAATACACCCCCCCGTCGAGGGGTATACGACGTTCCTAAAGGAATGCAACGCTACATGTATTTCGTGAAATTACAAATTGCAAACTTGGCATGCGGTGAGAATGCGAAGCGATGATCGTGCACGATACTCGGGGGACCGGTGATCGTGGAAAGGTGCGGAGCGATGAAGGAATCGGCTGGGGGGTTAGGGGGGGGTTAGCTCACCATTGGTAAGGTGCATACGCGAATGCTCATCGGGGAAGACGGTTTCGGAACGGTCGCTCGCGGTGGAGCTACTGCTCAAAGCGCTTGCGTGACCTCGTCGTGCTCGGCGTCCCAAAGTACCTCCGCCGGTGTTCGTCTTTTTGGTTGGTGCTGCATAAACCGTTTCACCTGTGATAGATGACGGAAGAATATTGTTTTAAAATATGTAACGAATTCGCGGGATTTAAAGGAGTTAGATTCCGGTATGATAAACGACTAGCGTTCGGGAAGACCGGGGCCCATCAATTTTGGATAGGTACGTAAATGGTACGTGTAAGTACGCATTGAAAGATAATTGATTTTCGAGATATTGTATACTGTATCGTAGTAAATGGGAAGTGGGCATACAATTTTTCGATATTAACAAAAACGCTTGTCGATAAGTGAGAACTTGTCGCAATGCCAGACCTTGGCAGGATAATTCTGGATAACGATTAAGATTAAATCACCATTGTTGGCCATGCGCATTAGCCGCGCGCAATGATTTTCGATTATAGCGTTCTTAGTTTAAGCGTAACGATTTGTACGAAGCGAGTAACAATGCGGTTCGTATATGTAACCCTGTATGTTCTATGATTCTTGCCCTCTGTTTCTTTCAACGTATTTTTGAATTAATCATCGAACCGTATCCTGGCAAGACTGATTCCCGCGCCAAGCTATTGGCCGTTACGTTTATTCATACGCGACGAAGAAATCATTATTTCTGCCATAACGATCGCTCCTTTCGCATTAAAGTGACACGCAACGCGGCTCGCCGTTAATGTCGAGTTTAGCAAGATTCATCTCGCCGCGTTTATAAGTATCATTTTGCGTGCGAAGCAACCCGTTCGCCGGTCTAATTAACTCCCTACCATTGCCGTTGCGAGATCTATCCGAAGATATGCTTCCGTTATAATGATGTCGGCGAGAATTCGTGCTTTCGAGAGGAAATGGAGAAGCTTGCCGATGATTCGGTGTCAAGGTTGGCGGTGGCGTTGGAAACGGCGTGGTAGGGTTATCCGTAGTCGCAGCACCTTCGGTATCCGACCCGGTACGGTAAGACCGATCACCGACACCTGGAAAGCACAAAATTGATAGATTACCGTCGATTCGCCTGTAATCGATGACGCGAGATACGTAGTCGACGTTAGGCTTTCTTTAGTCGCGCAAAATTGCGCGACTCCGGGTAATTTGTGAACGAGCAGGGGCATCAATGTGTTTCAAAATAAAAAAAAAAAAAAACAAAAAAAAACACTTGCCCTCCACTCGGCTGCGTTCGCACAGATTTCGTTTAACGTATCGTGGGGGGTTGACGCGTTTGTTTGAAAGATACATCCTATGAATGCGGATGGTTGAGATTTCGAGGAGTGGCACGTGATTGTTGTATGCGTAGCGTCACGTTGCAGCTTCGTGCGGTCCGAGTGTAAATGTGTGTGTGTGTGTAGCGCAAATGGAAAGGGCTGGGAAGCATGAAGTGCCTTTTGGGAAAAAGGGAAGCAGGGCAGAACCGATTGCGAGTGCCGGCACGCGAGTAAGATTTTACTGTGACGAATAACTGTATTTCTGACGCTGCAACGCAATTATACTCGCGTGACGTTCGTTTCGTCTAATTTCTTCTTTTCTGTGTTTCACCTCAGACTCTAATAACAAGTCTTATATCGTTCTGCATTATTACAAAGAAGACTGTATTCCGTGTGACTCGTTTCCCTAACCCAACCTTCTCTCGACAAATATATCCCCGCAATAATAACCCTTTTAAAACTATCATTCCAACGATATTTTGTCACACAACCGAGCAACCCCAAAGATCTCAAATCACACCACAGCCACAGGGGCAATGCCTAGACCCTAATCCCATAGCAATAACTCGCCCATACCCAGCTACCAAAACATCCACCGCGAACGCTCGAAAAACCAAGGGAAAGGTATATAAACCGTAACCATCGGCGATATTAACGCGACGCGATCGCGTATCGGTCATTCGGGATTTCATCGCATCTCGAAGGATCCACCCTCGCGCTCCGAGGTCATTCGCTACGTCGTCGTCGCCGGTGGATACACGGTCCCCCGATACTCCGACGCGCGTCAGCGCGCGAACACAGAAACCCCCCCGCCTTGTGAGTGTGATCACGCGTACGTACGTACGTCACGTATCCTACGGAGCCATCTCGAGAGTACCGTGCCCTCGCGATACAGCCATCATTTCGTTTTACTGCTCTCCAGCCGCCGCGTTACCCGGCAGAAACCCCCCTCTCCCCCGCGTTACTTTTACCTCCGACCCCGGCATTCCCAGGCCGGTCTTCCTCGAGATCTCCGTGCACTTCGTCGCGCATCGTTGCTCTGACCTGCATTTGCTTAAGTTGTCGCGCGTCTAAACTCTTAAAGGCGCTTCCCACCAAAGCACTGCCACTCCGAGCGAGCCCGCATTACTCGACGCGCGATAGCGGAACATAAAAACTGGAAGGAGGGGGTGGGAGAGAGAGAGAGAGAGAGAGAGAGAGAGAGAGAGAGAGGAGAGAGTTCTCAGCGAGGGATACACGCTTTGTACGCGCTCCGGCCTCGGTGTACAGACGGGAGTCTCTGTACGCAAAAGACCCAGTCGTGTTCTTTAACCGTGACACGGATTCGAGCTGCACGACAATGGAGATGGTATCTCGTTTACGATGGAACGTACCTATGACCTATGCTACTGAAACGTTGGAGCGACACCGAGGGGGACGGCACACACCCGGGACGTTGACGAACAACGAATCGGACTTTGAAGCTTTTTCTAAAGATATCTGCGTCGCGGCCCTTCGAGTGAACGCGAACGCGTTTCATTCCGTGACCTGGTCACGAGTTTACGCGAGGTAAACCGTGCGCGTTTAATTGACGGAGCGAAAGCTCGGTGACCCCACGCTCTCGTCGAGTTATCGAATAACGTTTGATCCCTTACGGATAGTTCACCGCTGATAGTGCAGGCTCATCGTTCGTTGATAACGTGACTCGACGGAAAAGCATCGTGATATCTGTCTCGTTAATTGGCAGATAATTGCCCGTTGTAAGAACGCGCGTTCTAATTCACTATTAAAGTTCCTCCCGACGCGGAGGACAAAGGGGTAAAACGATGGCGAGAAAAGATCGGAGGGGGGGGTTAGGGGGCTAGTATGGAAGAGACGAGGGGATTGAATCTTGTCGGTAATTAATGAGGAAAGTTTTACAAATAGCCGAAGGCACAGTCGCTAAACGCCTTAGCAAGACCGTGAATTCCATCCGCAAGCAAAATATCTCGCGAAAGTTAGTTTTTAATTGATAATTATCTTTCCTGGTATAAACGGTAATCAAGATGCTATTCCGATTCCTAATTCTCCCAGTTGTTTGCTCCGACGAATATCGGGGAAAGGGGCGAACGAATCCGAATTACCTATCGTTCGTAAAGACATCTCGTTACCTCGACGACTTGGATTATCTCGCGAGACGTTATTTCTTGGTAAAGTAAGTACTTTAGATAAATCCATGAAAATGCGGATTCGTGCGGTTTGGCGGGTTGTCCTTTATCACGGAGAAAAGATCCATTGATGTACACCCAACTCTTTTTTTCTACACGGTAGATACGTTCCTCAGAAAATTGGTGTAAAAGAAGATGACTGGGACTGCCCAGTAAGTGCGACATTATAGCAGTGCGCACTGCTGTTAAATTTTTGAAATGCGGTAAAAACGTGAATTTAATAATTAGATAAGATAAGATTAGATTAGAGATAAGATGAATTCAAAATTAACACTGACTCGTACGAATGTGAGGAGAATTCCTCGTGATAAAGTTACGTATAAATACATATCTAGCTGAATTAATCCGAGCGTACTATATACAAAATTACGAAAATACACGACGGAACGTAACAGAAACATTGGTACCAAAAGATTGCAATTTCTACTAGACCGTTCTTCTCACGCACATAATTATAATAAATTTGTCAAAAAAAGAAAGGACTTTGTGCTCCGTGTAACTTGAAATTCGGGCAAAGGGAAGAGTCGGGTTTACCGTTTCTCCAGAATATCACGGCGAAACGCGTCCCGGCTCACGAAACAGTGCAGCGCCAACGACAAGATTCTCTCGGAACATCAAAAAGGATCCGTAGTGCTTTCGGCGGACAGTGTTCCGGGCGAGTAGAATCTCCAGAAGCCGCTGTTGTAAGCGCCCTCACGATATAAAGAGAGATACGGCCAAGATGGGTACCCTGATAGCCGGGACGTCTGCGAGAGCGAGTAGCCGAGGGCCGAGGACCGAGGGCCGGGGCAGTGGCGCTGATATTGCTCGCATTAAACTTTCATATTCAATCTTGCCACCCACCGTTGGGCTCTTTCCCTCGTCCCTGCTTTACCCCGGCGTCGTGCCACGCCGAGAGCAACCCCGGCCCGGCATCAACCCCACGTGTAATTGTATTATGCCCTCTTCTCTCCCTTCCAGCCCTCTCTCCACCACCCCACTCCTCCGACCCTTCCGCTCCTCCTCACTCCTCTCTAAACTCCCTTCGTCCCACTCTCGCCCAAGTAGCTTCGTCCTTGCGATCTCTCTCTCTCTCTCTGTCCATATTCTCCCTCCCTCTATATTGGATTTTCTAATCCATACGGATTCGAAAACGTCGTCTTCGCGTTTCAGAGGATATCGCTGTCTTCTTTATCGGTCCCCTCGCCTAACGCTGTGTTTTCTAAACTTTTATCATGGGGGGGTAGTCTCAAAAGATTCTTCAAAGTTTATGGAACCCTCGACAATTTCTGATCATTAGACCCCGTCCCTCTACTAAATTTAATCCGATATTGAATCGAATCGAATATTGGTTCGTTACTTAGGTTTGATTGAATTTAACATAAAAGCATAAAAGAAATTCTTCTAAAAGGAAATAAAATAAAAGAAAATAAAAACTCTCCCGCGTGCACCCTGAAATTCGTTGACAAAACTCGAGGGTTAAAGTGTACCGCACCGCGTTATTCTAGCGCCTCCAACGTTTTTCTTCATTCCGCGATGTCACGTGCGCGCGTGTACTACGTTTGTACGTATCGCGGCGTTATCCGGCGCAACGTTGACACCGCTTCGTTCCACGTGCTTCGCTCGACGCGTTAGGTAATAAAATCGATAGTTCTGCCGGTGGCATTTTCGCGTACGGTCGCACCTCCGACCGAAAACTAAATCGGTTTCGATGGCGATCACCGGAGAAAAATAATAGTGTTCTGTCTGGTATTCACTCTGCACCGCGCTCGGCCGTAGAATCACTTTGATTTCGTGCCTGGTTCCCGCGTACTATGGCGAGTTTATTGTGTGCCTCGCTCGTTGATTGGAAATATTGGCCCGTTGTTTACTTTTATTCCCTGTTGCGGAATATCTCAGAACAATGTTCCGTGGGCGCCGTGCTTTGCAACGTTCACCGCCATTTATAAGAGCTCTCTATTTACTTTTCATTTCTTTCTAATAATCCAGTAAACGAACGTTCACGACTATCAATTGCAAAAACGTATTTACAGACGAGGAGTGCATGGAAATAATTTCAAACGGCATCGACTGCTTCCGCTTCTCGCTTCAATTTCGTCGTGGATATAGTCTTAGAATGGAAACTTTTTTTTGTACAAGCGAATATTGTAAAACCTTTGACTATGATGGCACGCGATCATGATCTTGTGCATTACCCCTAGAACGCTAACCCATTCGCCGATTCGATGAACACTTTTATACTGATTATTTCTAGCATGTGTTTTACATAATTTACTTAGTTATTGAATAAATATAATAAAGACAATTCAATCACAGTAATTTAAACATATTTAGTGTACATTTTATACTACAGTCGTCGAACCGACGAAAGGTTTAAAAAAGCTATAAAAATAAAGTTAGCGTTGTACGGTTAATATAATGTGCCCGTCATCGCTTCATCTTCCCGCTACAATTTAGGTGGCCACTTTTCAAAAAGTTCGCAACAGCTAACTGGTTAAATGACTTCGCCAAGGGACGACTCTCAACGTAGGCAACGAATTTCAAGTAAAATATTCAATTCGTTTTTCCTCCGATCCCACTGATCGATCGACGCGTCCCTCACTCAGAACCCGTCGAACTTACGTGTCAATCACGACCGGAATTCCCATCGAAAATGACGCGGCAACGTAGGAAGTTGCGTGTGGCGTGTTTGCGAATAAGAGAGGGGGGGTTGGAGGTGGCGGAGGGATGGCGGCGGCGGCGGGAACTCGCGAACTTTTCCGCAAGCTCCGCCGCGCGTTGAAGGGAAACGTAGCGAGTAACGAGTAGGTAGCGAGCTACCGTGTCCGAAATGCATTCGATGACCGAGCCAAGCACGGTTCGGTGCCATGGCAACGAGATCCCCTACAAACAAAATCCTCCCCGGAGCGTAGGCCGCGAAGCGATACGAAGCGACGCGACGCGACAGTTCCCTATGCGTCCCGCGCTCTCCTTCTTCTCGACCAACCAACGTGCGTTTAACCGCCGCGAGAGGAATTCTCGGCGGGGCGAGGAAATGCCAGCGAACTTGACAAGACGCGACCGTAAATTCCCCCGCCAGGTAGCCGAATGTGGGAGGGGGGGAGGGGAGGGGGGGCTGCCAACTCCGCGCTTCCGAGATAAATCCTTCCGAGTGCTTTTACACCGAATGACAGTGTCGAAGGCAGCGGGATGGAGGGCGGGGGAGGATAGCCGATGAACACGCGATCGACCGTGATTAACCGACGATCCGAGATACCGATAGTACACTCGCTACGTTTCTCGTGAGAACGGCGCATCATTCGGACGGTTAATTTGGTCGATCGATTAGTTGCGCTGGCAACTTCGCGTGCTTAATTTAATGAACCGAACGCCACGGCGCGGCGCGGCGGAGCTTTCGATGATAGCGGCGATGCGACGCGAGCGTCGAAAGACAAATCGGAGAATTATCGGGTTTGCTCGCGAATTCGCGGTGCGTGGCGCGATGCGCGTTTGAGCGTATGTACACGTTGCGTATGTATATTGTTGAGCGGGATATGATTTTTAGAATTGAATTAACGTAACGCGTGACGGGACAAGGAATGGGGTTTACCGATCGTAGAATTCTTAAACGTTTAGTACCACGCACGGAAAATTATCGAGTACGCAAGGTTGGGAATACTTCGTTAACGTACGATAAATATTTATTAATAAAATTTGAATACCATCGACGTACTCGAGTTTAGATTTTCCCTCTCGGCAGTGCCTAAATCAATATGAACCTTTCACCCTCTAAAGGGAACCGTTGGGAGTAGGACATATCCACGGAAAGGGTCGCATCGGACCCGTTGTGTTTTGGAACTTAATGCAAACGTCGTTACAAATTTTTATCGCGGGTTATACAACTTTGCCAGTAAGCAGTTTGTTTTGAAAGTGACCTAAGTTCATTTTTTGTAGGAACGCGTACAACTTGAAGTTTTCTGTCATAAAAAGATTAACTTAAGTCACTTTCAAAGTAAACGGCTCAAATATTCTTGTAAACCTTTTTCACGCGTAAATAATAGTATGCGTGCCAGTAGCGTTGATTTACTTAATCGAAATCAACTATTCGCGTCGTTGTTCGATGATTTGCGAATTTATCCATTGTCGCGAGATCGATCGGGTTTTGTAACGTGTCGGGGGGGGAACGCGCGCTCGTCATCCGTTGAGCAGACGCTGCGAGTACTGGAAAATGCGCGTAAGGGCTCGTAGAAATCCAGAGCAACGTGTCTTTTGACTAACTGTCATATGCATAGGGAACAACGGAGCGCCTATACAGGCTGGTATCGAAAACCAATTTCCGAGACGTCAAATGGAATGGAATAGAGTCGAGAAAGAAAGTTCGGTGACGTTTCTCTGGTAACTTCGGGTGAAGGTAGAGATCATTCCGAGCGTGGGTGAGATTCAAAAAAAAAAAAAAAGAAAAAGAAAAAAGGGAAAAGAAGAGAAAAGTACGCGAGGAGAGGCCGTATCTTCAACAGGTACAAAGTGTCGTCCGTTGAAAAGGCCACTCTTCGTTTCGCCTCCTACTTTACACCGTTCCTCTTCCTTCCGCTTCTTAAACCGCAAGCTCTTTGATAAAAGGCCTAAAGGCAACGTGTACCTTTGGGGAAAACGAGGTAGATCCCGTTGCCAACACATAATAAGTCGATGCTCCATTTGGGCATGGGATATATTCTCTAACGAGCTCGAATTCTACGCGCAATTTGCTTCATTTCGATGAAATCATTTGCAGCGATGTCACGGGGATTACCTCCGACGGTAAACGCGTCCCTTTGAAACGAGAAACATAACGATACGTTTGGGCGAAGAAACTAGCCGGAAATTACGATAATTATAACGTTCCCATCAAACTTTCGCACCGGATTCCTAATAAACCCTTCGTAACGATTTCAATATTATCACAACGATGGCTCCAACTACACCCATAGCAATTTGATATCCTGTCGCTCGAATATGATTTCACGACGCAAACAATTGTTTCCGAAGCAATCGTCGCTCGGGGTGTCAAAGCGTTCAACGAAAAAATACCGTTTTAATGCAACTTAACGAGCTGTCCCTCGTTTTGAGAGCTGTCGCCCGTGACAAGCATAGACTTGACCCACGAAAGATAATAGGGAGAGCGAAACAAGCAATTTTTCCGGGTAGTTTCGGGATTGCAAGGGGGGGGGGGGGGAGGGGTGCCGCGTAACGGTGACGAAAATTAAATGTCGGATCAGAAACGTAGCTGCTGTCACTGGCAACACTGCCGCGAGTACGGAGGGAACGTAGGAACAGAAAAATTACCATTTCGAATCTCGGGGGAGGGATGGCCCTGTACGGCGAACAGTGCCGAGATTTTATTCTACGCGTTTGCAATAAAGGGAATCGAAACGCGATGCAATTTCTATATAGAACGAGAGATATTGTATTTGCAAACAGACGTATTCGAGTTTTTGCATCGTTTGCTTGTATTACGCTTCGCTCGTGGATACTACTCGTTGTGAAACTAGAGACGGACAGGGAGAGTAATTCTGTTTTCAAGAGGTCTTTATCGTCAGTATTATAGCTTCGCCGTCGACGACGAACCACGTTTACCTCTATAGCGACGAACAGACACGTACGTCTGTTATATATATTTTATCAACGGCAACGAGAACTTTCCTCATCATCTTGGAAAGTACAAATTACTCGTCGATATCTTCTATTATTGGCAGCGTAGGTATATACTCGGAAGAGTAACGTACCACCGGTCAACGCTATAAAAGTTTCGCTTATCGCGTGAGTTTCCATACGATACTTATTGTGTATTCTTGCCCGTCGCGTTTTTTTTTTCCCTCGCGGAAAGCACTTATTGTTCGAGGTAATACGCGTATCGTCTACCCAAGTTTGCCTCATCGTTTTCATTTTTAAGAAGGTAGAACTATAATGCAGATAATTTTGCTGATCTATAGAAATTTAATGCCGCAATACCATAATGTTACTCATCTCGGACTTTCCGAGGCTATTGCACTTTAAAAAAAAAAATGCATCTTTTAATAGAATTTGACCATCTCGAAAACCCCCGTTCGTTCTTTCCTGAAGAGATACATGGTCTAGTCTCGTGTACTTGTACTTGGCCCGAGAACAGACCTTGTCTCTTGAATACGAAACTAATCATTGTTTTCGTTATTGATTTTGCTACTGTAGAAAAGTCTAATCCGACGCGTAGAATGTTGCGCGATAGATTAATAAGACTATGCGAAACTGATAAGGCTTTGTCGCGGTTAAAACAACGGTAATACTTTAGCAGCTGAATACAAATAGATTTAGTGCCTCTTTCGCAGCACGAAACAATCTGAGGTATGTGGCAGGTAATGTATCAAATAGATTAGAAGATCTAAACCTCTGGCATTACACCTCCGGAAACGCCGAGCTCGTAACGTATTTCAACGGGTTATCGTTCGTAGTGGAACACCGGCACGGTGGCGAGATGTGCATTGTTAAAGAGCGAACTCGGTAAATTCATTATAACGCAACTACTTCGAGAAACTGCTTTCAGTTTCTCGAAGATTGATTTTAGCACCCTAGTCGGGAATCAGCCCTTCCTGGGTTTAATAAACCCTTCTTCTCGTTTCTACGAGGGAAACGGAAAGAAACTCCACGTGTACGGAATACGTCGAATAATATTTTCCGGTAACGCAGCGGGTGTAAATCGCTTTTTCTCTTATTTTTTTATGGATAGTTAAGAATACCTCGTGACGCGCGTTATCACAGTCATATTAGCGGAGAATAATAATAGGACACCTGTATCGTTGCGTACATTTACGTGTACTTTTCTTTCCTGAAATTTGATATCATGTTGCGAAATATGATTTCTCGACTGTATCGCCGCATAGAATTGTTTTCGATGCAATCCCGCTGGTATGACGCAAACAGTTGTGTGCATCGACGTCATTTAAAAAAATACTCTGCGTAAAGAAACGGATAATGACGTTTTTCAAATTGTAGCACGTTCGCTGAAATAATTGAGGTTTATTTCTGCGTTGGTATAAGAAAAACCTACGCTGAAATCTCAGTACGAATTTGGAAAAGAATATTGAAAACTTTAAATTGCAGGATATTTTTCATTTCCTTAAGATAAGCTCCGAGAACACTGCGTGTGGGGACGCCGATCGAAAGACGCTGCGATAAGTGTTTGTTCCTCTTATTGTTAGTCGTCGAGCATTCATCCGATCAATATGTTCAATTCTCTATTAAAATCTACCTGTTACCGTTAGAAATTTCTGAATATCGCTCTTATTAAATTCCCGACAATACATCTCTCCCGATATAAAGTCCCCGTACAACAAAGATGCTCGATACGACGAATTCGAACGCGAACTCCATAATCCGAACTCAACGACCGACGCGTCACGCTCTCCGAAACGTTGAATTTAATTTAAAACCTCGTCTTCGCCGAACGTTATCGCGCTCTAAATCGTTCGCCGTACAGGGACGATCAATCCCAAAAAAAAAAAAGAAAGAACAATGGCTTCCTGCGAGAAACATCGAGGCACAGAGTTCTCGCCGCTATCGCGCGATAGCGCGAAAACGTTATCCTCGGAATTATGAGACGCGAAACGTGAATAATTCCGTCTGGTCACCATTCATTTCACGGCCGATATAAATTATTCCAAGGAGCGCATTAATTTCCTTTGCGAATAATTAACAAGGTACCGGACAACGAAACCTGGGCGAACCTCCCACGCTTTTGCGATGGTCAGTCTTACCGTCGCCTCGGTACCTTCATGTCCCGTATGCCTCCTGAAACCCCGCCCCCCCCTCCCCACCTAACCTTTCGCGGTCGACACCTGAAATATTAATCATGACTTACACGCCGTGTTCCGGGACTACGGGTATTCTCTATCTGCATTATTAAGTGACCTCGCGCACAACTTACCCTACGTAGGCTCGGCCCTTACTCCGCAAAACGAATATGGATGGTCGGTCACTGCCGTTATTATTCCAATGCGAAGTCTCTCTCTCTCTCTCGCGGCAGTCCTTCATCGAGATCCGTACATACCAAGCGATACATACCGTGAATATTCAATTATTTTTTGATAAAAATCTATTCTACGACGGATTTGAAATAAAAAAAAACAACAAAAAAAAACAATATAGCGTTGGGAATAGTTGAAAGTTACCGCCCGCACGCTGCGTTCTCGTTATAATGATCCGCGAACGATATTTCGAAATGCTATTTCCGGGAACATTTCGCGTGTACCCTAACGGGGTGTACCGGTAAAACTCCGGTACTCGTTCGCCACCCCCCCCCCCTCCCTCCGCTTCTACCCTCTCGCTCTCTCCCTCGCGGTATTGCAATAGCTCGCTTTAAATGAAAATAATATTTTCATGCCGGCATTCCCAAACGTGCACGGGAACATGAAGGTTCGTTAAACACAATGTGATTTATTGGTTTTTCGTTTGGATTTTCCGTGCCTCCGGAGTGTTCTTGCTCCAGAAAATCGTTTCGTTCCCTTTTCCTTCGATGGAGCGACCGTCGACGAGCGTATGACGCAAACAGTCGTGTGCATCGACGTCGTTTAAAAAAATACTCTGCATAAAGAAGAGAAAAAAAAAAAAAGAAATGACATATCCTGACGCTGCTGCCATGCGTGCAACGCACGCGTAGCGCGGATATCGACGTTTAAGCGGATATAAAAGTACGTTGACGCAGCGATTTCGTTTCGAACGAAGTCACGACGATGCGTCTTCTCGAATTCGAGATAACGCGCAATGTTTCAGACACGAATTTGGAATTCGCGTCGGAGCGCCGTTCCAACATCAAAGCAATAACTGGAATGCCGTTTATTGTATCCCTCGGCGAGGTTTACGATCTTTCGAGTGCACCGCGCTACTGTAAGTGACAATCGAACTCTGGACTGATAAGCGATACCGTGGACGAAGTAGATCGACTAATACGCAAAGTTATGCTATTACGGTCGTTAGGTATGATGTCGCTTTTGAGCAATCGCGGCAAAACAGCGCACAGTTGTTCGATGTTTCGAGACGATGGATACTAAGGGCATAACCGATATTGCGTGAAGTATCGCGAAACGTCGTGTCGAGTGTTTTTATAATTATATTACGTTACATCGGTTTCGCTTGATCTTACTGCTGTTTGATTTTAAATAAATCCTCGATCTTCGTTCTAGTTGAATATTTAATTACGAATATATAAATAATATTAATTCTGAACTTCAATATATAATTATTACGACAGTGGTTTGATAAACCGACGGATAATCTCTTTCTATTCACCAAACAACTCTCACATTTACAATTCTCTCGTGTCTTCAAGCTCTACGAGATATTCCAGCTTTCTTGTTTAAAAAAAAACACATCGTGTAACCCCCGTCCACGCGCCACTTCGATAATAATTCCCGACACGCTGAAACGCATAGTTAAAAAGAAAAGAGACACCTTCCCTCCCTACCCGGCGAAATAGTTTAAAACATATAATCCATTATGCCGGCGAATAATGGCTCTCAAAATATTAAATCCGTTCGAGGACGAAACTAAGTTATGCCCGCGCATCGTCTCGACGCCTCCAGCGCCACCCCCTTGAATTCGATCCAGTCTACAGATGATGGCAAACTGCTAATAGGAGGCAAGTTTTAAATGCGCGTAACGTAATAACGCGTGCATTAGGCGACTACTATGGCGTCGGTGGCGTCTGCGGCGGCGACAACGATAGTAGACCCATTCTCCGTAAGGGGTAGTTTGCCTGACAACTCGATTATACGATACTGCTGGGCTGAGTGGCAAGTGGTGATATATGGTGCGCATATACACGCCCGTGTTGCCTACCGAAGTCACTTAAAATAATGAGAAACCCGTATCGGGTGCCACGACTTGTTTTCACTTTTTCTTTTTCTTGTTTCCTTATTGGCGGCGCTTGCCCGCGGATATTGACAACAAAACGGGCGTTGCGACGCGCCTCTTTGGCAATCACTCTGTACTCATCTAACTACCGAGTAATTACACTTCCGCGGGTAGCTTTAATCTTAATAAAAGTAACGCCGATGTAACGGTCGAGACTCTGTCCAGACTTTTACTGTAACGAGGGATAATGAATTAACCGTGGGATACATCGCGAAATGTAATCGTCACGCGAGGTTAACGCGGTTTTACTTTTTTCGCCGCGCGTATCACGGTAATAATCGAGGAAATTGATTTTTCAAAGGGCACACGGGAGTTACGCGTACCGTGCAAGGATATTAACGTTCGTCGAATTCCGCTGGGTTAGAGCGTTCGGCGGCGGGTATATTTGCGATTCGTACCTTCAATATTTGCGAGGAACGGTTCGCCCGACGCCCATCAGCGATGAAAAAGTTCGCCGTTGTAGTAAGAATCGGGGCGTGGCGTCGTTAACACACGTTAGATTTACGATCCGTCGAAACGTGGAAAACGGTTTAATTACTCGCCGGCAATAATAAGCCCGGAGAAACATCGTTTCCCTTGGATCAAGGGGGCACGTTTCCTCGTTAGGGTAACCTTACCTCCGGCGTGTTTATTTTGCCGATGAGAAGCCACATCTACGTAAAACGAGAATGATATTTACGACGAGGTTCGGTATGTAGACCTAAAACGAGCTCTATGATCAAGCACTGCCACCGTACCGTGGTAGGGAATGGGAAAGGAGAGATGCGTATCTGGTTCGTAATTTGTGTGTAGTCAGTAATTTTCTTCTTACACGGAATGAAATGCCTGTTGCTTTATAATATCGTTGCACTGCAGTCGTATTGCTTTCGTTCGAATGATCGTCTAAGCACCGTTAAATGTTTTTTTTTTAACCAAATTGCTCTTAGAAATAAATTAAATGGAAGGTTCATCTCCCGAGCGAGTGCGTACCATTTTTTTCTCGCGCGACGTTCGATACCGCCGTTTGTAATGCAGTACTTGATGATGTAAAATATATCAAATTGAAATATCATGATTAGAGTTATTCGCTTTTTTGTTTATTAAAAATATTAAAAGTTATGGCGTATCGTGACTTATATTACGCATCTTAAAATTCGAAGAAGTCATTGCTCGTGTTATATCCTATATAAATAACTGCGGGATCAGAATTGCAATTGAGTCAGTGCAAAATACCAAATGAATAATTGTCAAACGTCCGATGAGAATATACATAAATATATTCTCTCTGCATTCGCGCTATAAAAGTTGCACTAAATAAGAGTACGATAGCGATCAACTAGTACTCGACAAAAACTTACTGACTGCAATGGACGTCTAGGATCAACTGTTTCTTTTACGACCACCAATCTCTGGTTGACTGTCTTCGACGGCTTTTATCACAAATCCCAATCACACGCGCACACGCATTGCACATCGCCTTGATCTCTACGTTACTATCGAGAGACAAGATCTTGTTTCGGATCAAGTACAAATACGCGGGACTAGACCTTGTATCGTTTCAAGAAAGAACGAACGGGGGTTTCCGAGGTGATCAAACCGTATTAAATGATTAATGTTTTTTAAAGCGTAATAGCCTTCGTAAAGACCGCGCTTAGATGAATAATCTTAGTACGATTTAATCAAAATTGGTCCAGCTAACCACGAGACATGGGATCTAAAAACAGGTGACTTCGATTAACATTATTGTTTCAATGACGAAATGCTAATTCTATAATTATCAATTAACCAGTTGCAATTCGTCGCGACAACGCAGTCGAACAAAACTACGATACCCCGTCTTACCAACCATTCGCCCTACCCACGTTGCCACGTTAATTTATGGACGGAAATCAGGTTTAGCAATCGGATGCCAAATGCTTGACCCGTACCACTTCCTCTTCGCCCTTAGCAATCCCCTTTGTCTTTCTTCGGTATTAACGGCGGCCATTATCGAGCAATGCTGACGCTTATACTTCGACCCGACCGTATATATTTTCCTACGCTGCCCTAACTGCCTACACACCTGCCAGCGCATCGTAAGCGATCTTTGGAAACGCGATTTCGAACGGTATCGTTGTTACGAGCCATAAGTAACCCAACATTCGACCATCCCTCTCTCGCAAATCCAGCATACATATCGCGACAGCGATCCCATTAAATAACAACAAACTTTAAACCGACGAGGCGAGCGCCATCGTTATTGCATTGGAGCGTGTAAGGAAGCGTGGGAAGGATTTGTACGAAAATTTATTGGCAATGTATACAAGTACATATGTACTGGCACAATGTGCCGGACCATGTTGCGGTGGCGCCCGGTGCCCGATATAGAGCACGAACGCTCAGTCAGGTACGGAAGCTCGTGTACCGATGCTTATGGTTATGTAGGCCTACCTTGTGTACCGTTCATCTGCTATCTACGTCATGCGAATATTACCGAAAGCCTTTGAGCTGTTTCCCCGTACCGCTAACTATTTGCGCGCAACGTTACATTGCAAATTGGTACGCGTACACCGTACCGCACCCCTCCCCCCCCCCCTCCCCTCACCACCGTCCCGTCTTTGACGTAGATTCCTTGGAAATCTTATGTACCGGCTGGATCAAGTTAACCGCTATTTCCATCGTTGTCCAGATGTAGATGGTGTATTCGTAAAGTTCCTGCATCGATGCTGTAAAAACGGAACCAACGACGCTACCTGTGTTCCGTCGACGGCATTATGTAACGTAAAGCATTCCGAATCTACTGTATAAATTTTCAAGTGGTAGGAAACGGTGATGGTATTCGTGAACAGTGATTTGATGCCCCCCCCCCCTGTCGCCGTGTACGCGAAATTCTGTGCGATATTTTTTAAAAAATGTTTATTGAAGGATTGTATTGAAAACACCATAAATCATCCCCGGTGACGATGTTTTTTTAAGAATCGACTGATTCGATGAAATCCTGAGATGCTGCACCTTAATATTCTTATTATGTGCAATGATATTCTTCGAAATTAATTGTTGATGCATCTTAGCAAAATAAAAAATGGAATGAGCCACGATAGCAGTGGTTATGATACAATTTTCTTACATTAAATCAAGAATGGGATACAACAATGAAATCAACGGCGTCTGAACGCATCTCACGAAACCGGACAACCGGCGTCGACGTCTGTCGCGGACGTCGTAGCGAGACCGTACCTTTATGGGGTATTAATTAAACGTAAAGATTTCGTTAGTTTTATGCGTCTGTGAGCGCCGAGGGATACGGCACTGGACGCTTACCGTCGTAGAGAAGAGACGAAAGAGCGTTATTAGAGACACTGGAGCGTTTATGGTCGCGCCATTACGTTGCGGTCAAGATACGCCGTGCGAGGATAAGTCCTTGCGAATTTCTATTATACGAGCGCGATAAGATACGTTTTGCCTACGATAAATGTCATTGCTCCCCCACGTCGTACATATTTAAAGCGTTGCATTTGTATGCACGCTCGCTGCGTGTATAGTCGGACAATTCACCGGTCTCAACGTTTTATTTCCCTTTTATCGTTTGTACGAAAGTTTTGTGGTTAATTTTAAACCGTCTTGTATTTTATTCAATTCAATCCGTAACGTGGAAAATTTCATTCGAAGACAGAAATTTCGATTTGTTATAATAGCGATTGATCATTACAAAATCACGTTCATGTAAAAGCAAGGATCAAGTGAACCGCGATATCAGCACGTTCCTTGGGTGAAGATCGAATACTGCAAACAGCGAAGAGCAATCATCCCGATAAAACGATTACTCGTAAAGGAACTGGAGCAAACTGTACGACGTCGATATAGGTACACACGCGTCGTCGTTAACGCCTTCGATTTCAAATGCTTCGTATAGAACACGATGTACACACCCGACATTCCCATAATTTCTCGTTTTATTCTAACGAACGTAATCTACCCTTACGCAATTTAACGAAACAGTTTTGGGTAATTCTGTGTAAATTGGATCTCGCAGTTAAACATACCCACGCGTAGAATCCAGAGAAAGATTATGGGAAATTTGCGGCGAATCACCGTCGAGCGAACGTAGGCGGACAGAAATACGTTCGCCGATAAGATTTACCGGAATTTTCTTGTTATACCGCGCGATCGGTCCGACAGAAATTCGATCCAGTGCATTTTAATGAACCGTTCGTCGGCAATAGAGTGATTTAAATGGATCGCCCGTCTGTAACACAATTATTCAAGCGATCGGTCGAAGAGAGCCTCCCTGTAATTTGACGTTCAAAGCGATTCCCAGACACGTGAATTTCGATCATGCGATCAGACGTCCTTAAATTATTCATCCCTCCTGAGAGCCAGGACGAGCCACGGTATTCTCCCTTCTGTAAGTTCGGACGGGCCAATAAGCGAGAACGGCGAACCGTGCTTTCTTTCCGTACCAAACTTTTGTATTACGTTCTAATGACTGTTGCTTTAACGCCTATACTCAACCTTCGTTCGAGAAACTTTCGTTACCTAATCCCATATGTTAGCGTCTTGGGGTTTTCCAACTCTCACATATATGTTGTTGACCTTAATCTTGAGTTAGAGGTGGGTTTAGTATTTTCTTTTTTTTTCGTAATGGTGAGAAGTGGCGGAACATTGTTTAACAAAGCCGGTGGTACATTATAGCGTGGGTGGTTTTATACTTTAAATTCTGATAATCGAATCCCAGCAATTATACCAAAGGTTCTAAAGCTGGTTTCAGGGTTAGTGGAGATTTAGAAATAATAAAGTCAGATATGACAAGGATTTTATTAAATAAAATGGCAAGATATATCGATGGAAACAGAAAGTATATTGTACGATTGATATTTTGGTAGTTTGACAAAATTCAGTAGCTTACTATTGCCGAATTAATTGGTACGATGGGAAAAACAAATGAGAAGATTCGGAGGGAGTTATTTTTGTCTTTTAAATATTCGGTTTTTTAAAAGAGCGAGTACAGATGAAATTCCATTTAAAGTGCTTCTTTCATCAATATTTGCAGTGTACATGACCCTTCAGTTTGCTAAAATAAGAAAGTAAACTATTTTGTTCTCGAGCGTCGTTGTGTATTTAATTTTGGCAATCAGTGGTGGTCGCGCTTCGATTCAAGGAAAGCTCGAATTTTGTTACTCTATGTATATCTACTAAAAGAAAATATTTTTAAGTTTGAGTTTCTTATGCAAACCCATAATAGCCCACTAGACTCAAATAAAGGTTTCATTTCTTGAAATTTTTTTTCGTATTCTTAAATAGCAAACACATAATCGACGCTCGCAGTCGCTTATCATTAATCGCATACAACTACGAACGCGATTAACGTTAATATCCATATACGATAATCAAAAAACGCGACAGAGTCGAGCAAAAAAAGATCTATCTCCCAGATCTACCGTTGTGAAGTGGAACGTGGTACTTTAATCGATAAAAGTAAACCGATCTAAAGCTCTTACGTATCACAGAAATATAATATCTGACGGAAATAAAAGGATTCGATTCCACGTATCGGTGGTTTGCATGTACCGCGGCGGTATTTTATTAAGTTCGAACTCCGGCAAAGCCATTAAAAATTTATTCTCGGCTTAACATCGTTTTCTCCGATCTGCAAGAATATACTGGGTCGGAAAACTCCCTAATGCGTTGTAAGTCGAAAATGCTTGAGAGCGAAATGGAAAAGTCTAGGCGAGCGAGTCCCTAGATTCACGGTTAACAAAGTATTCTCCGGTCCTTCCTTGCGACCGTAAAATTACCCGGCGCAGTCATTAAATTAAATATTCATTTAAGATCTTATTGTTTTACGTTAACATTATTCTATTCCCGTAAAACTATCGTTAACCTAGAAAACGTAAAACACCGCCCGGGGTTTATAAAATATCGTCGACTGTCCGTAGAATATATATCCCCTTGAAATCTGAAAACAACATTTTTGACGTTGAAATTGATTTTCCCACTTTCACCCCTAAAAAAGAATGATATTTCCGTCTTAAAATTTAATTTCCGACAACGCGTCGCGTACACGCGTGTCCTATAGCAACGTTCCACGTTACAACGTTACGCGTCATTCCGAGAAGAACGGCTTAGTAATTAACGCACGGAGTTATATCACGGCCCACCATTGGAACTATATCTAACCGGTACGAAATTAATAGAGTACGGCGACGCGACGTGGAAAATCAACGCTTACAATGCCACGAGACACTATACCCGTGTGGTACGTGCGTTACCGTACGCGTTATCGCGGACGTCAATATTTTCCATACGGAAAGCAATAGAGCGTGATGCCTGCCGTTGGTGGTGTAATGAGCCGACAATGTAATGTCCGGGCCACCAACGTGGTTCTACCAACCGAGAGACGGAAGAGACCCTCCACTGGACATCGATATATCGATGACTGTGCGAGCCGAGATTAAGAGACCCCAATATTAAGAGCCATCTATATTGATGCGCGGGCTTTCTTGGAACGCGGCTCGTAGGACGTTATTATCGAAGCGAGTTTACTTTCCCTCGTGTCCGGCCGGAAGATCATAAAAGGTGTTTCGATCCGGGATAAGGCGATACGTGACAATACGAATTTTACGGACGGCTGCTCGTAACGCTTCTGATCGACGAGGACCGAGATGCGCTACTTACGCGCTATAACGATACGTAATGGGTGTACCTAAACCCGGGTATAGACGTGTAACGTACGCGCGTAACGAACAGCGTAGGGGGAGCACGGAATAGTTGAACCAGTTCTTGTGAAAGTAAATATAATTTTTATCGTAATTAATATAGAGAAATGGAATTGATGTATAAAGTAAGTGTGGCTACGTAGTAAGAAAAAATTAATTTCATATTTTTTTGGATTAATAACTAAACGTGCTAGGGGATTTTTCTTTAAGTTGGAAAGTGGCTCAAATCTTCCTGCTAAGTGGGTGGGATCTACGAATATGTCAAAGAAAGTAGTGAATATAAGTAATAGAACTGAAATTTTGAATATTTTATTTATAAAGCCTCAGAATTTCTAATTTTAGGAACAATTAGAATATAAACAAACGCGGAGCAATAATGTCAACACATGCTTTCGTTGATAACAACCAAACGTAATTTTGAAACGCAGTATTGCCAGGTGGTTGAGTGTATGGCGCGGTAATGTACGTTATGATTCAACTGTCGTCTCAGTAGCGGGAAATTTGAAAAAGATATAAGCAGTGGCTCGTGTCTCCTCCCCGTTCAATTATTCCGAACTCCCCCTATTCCAATTCCGTGACGAATGCGTTAATAACGTATCCCAGAAGGCACAATCCCAACTAGTCTATCGGTAAATCGTATTGCGTGTTACGTGATACGCGCGTACGTTACACGCCTCTACCCGGCTTAATAAAACCTCAATGGATTATCCTTCGCCCGTAGCCCATACCGTACGATGTTCATAAATCGACATGAATTTTAACGCAACGTTATCCGCGAAACTGGATGCCGCGAAAAGGGTGAATGAAGAAAATGGGGAAAACCGTGGACGGCTAAAAACTCGAGCAAAACGATTCTCATTTAATATGAGCGATCGCGCATTATCACGGACGAGTCTGCGACGGGGGGGGCTTCGATCGTATTTCCGTGATCCATCGGGTTGCGTCCGGTGCTCATCAATTATCGCTGGAAGGGTCGCCGGCGAGCAAGCGAGGCGGGTTAATTAACGACGCAATTTTAAGGCGGCCTCGGCGTCTGCAGTGCGCCAATCTGCCCTATTCCTACCCGACTACGCAATCCTGTACCGCGAGGCTGTTACACGGAGTAGCCAAAACGCGGGACGCGACGCGTCGATAAACGTGCATTATCTATATCGATTTTGGGCGGAAAATGTATACCGACCGATTCGACGGGAACAGAGGGAGACGGAGAAACGAAGGGAGCTTAGTAGACAGAGGAAGAAGCTGCGGGCAACTAAGGCGAGTCGTTTCGCTAGGCGGTACATCGTCTCTTTCGATACGCTCCAAGTGCGGTTACGTGACGCTGCGCTGTAACGAATCGAGTCGAGTCGAGTCGAATCGAGTCGAGTCGAGTCGAGCGGCGGATGGGCGGTCGAAGTGGAAAAGCGAAAGGGAAAGGGAGGGAGGGAGAGGGATGGAATGGAGAGGAAATGGGAGAATAGGGATGAAAATGGGGAACACCGATGTGGGGATCGAGGGTGTGCGCCGGATCCAGGCCGAGAGGGAGCGGTAATCGGCAGCAAGTGAATTGGAACAAATGCAGACAGACGTGAGGTGGGCTGCCGCGCCGGCTCGCTTGATACCGCAACCAAGAAATATAGTATAAACCGAGCACTGGTATTAATTGAGTTCGCCCCTTCCGCCTGTGTAACCCGCACTCTCCTCCCCCCCCCTGTCCCAGCATTTTGTCCGGCTTCAAGACGAATCGATGAGAACATTTGCGGAGACGAGAAGTCGAATTGAAAATCATACGGTGGGTAGGGCGACGCGAGATACGATATACCGTTCGATTCTTTTGCGGAGGGTAGGGGGGGGTGGGGCGTACACGCGGTGTGTATATATATATATATGTATTCGGTACGTCGATTTCATTTTTGCGAATGTACGAATGGAAATTTTCGTTTATTTGGTAACGGCATAAATTGATACGTTTCGGTATTTGACGATAATCCGAAATATCGGAAATCAAATATCTGTCGTTTAAATGGAGTATACGCGTAACTCGATATTAAGTTAATATTTGAATAAGTGGTAATACAAATATTGCGAATATAATGAAGCTAGCTATAATCAAACATTCGAGCAGGTACGAACGTACCCGAGTGCAGATCCAGCCGCAAAAAGGGGAATGCGGCGCATTGTAACTTTACCGTGTAACGCGCCTCGGCTCTTGTATTTGCCAAAACATTATTTTTACGGCTTTTGTTTACCGAACATTATGCCAGCGGCGAGCACCGTCGAGTAATCTTGATTTTACCTCCGAACTTAATATCCGGCAGCGCTTGTAGACGACGCGAGGAAGTAAAACTAATTTCGTAAATCCTTTAATCTACGCGTTTGGTGGGGAGTCGAAGGGAAGATTAAGGGAAGCGAAGTGAATGGGCAAGCTCCCTGAGTGTTTGATGGAATATGATGAACGAGGTACGCGGAACTTTATTATTGGCGTGGGAGATCGAATCGGTGGAAACAAAAAAAGGAACCTGAGTTTCACTCTGCCCCCGTATACCGTCAAAACATTTTAAAAAGCACAAGCGATACACCGTTTGCTCGGTAATTTCGCTCTCGTTGTGTTTCTCGTTATTTACTTCGCACGGCAAACCAGCACTCGGCTGTACTTCGATTTACGTGATTGTTCCAACCGAAAGTTTGCGAGTTCCTCATTAACTTGGCAAAGTTTTCTCGTTAAGTTCCCTTTAAATCATAGTTAAGAAGGTCCATTCGATCAGATCCATACCTCAGAAATTAAGTCGTTATCTTCGTTGGGTTTTATCTAGTGGGGACATTGAATAACATGCAAAGTGTGCTTTTATTTAACGCGATTATAATCGTTCTATTATTTCGCGTTAGGTTTTTCTACCTTCCATCGCGATCTCAGCTTCGTATTCCATTGAATATTAATTGTAAACAGTCGCATGCCATCGAATCCACGTCACACGGTCCTAATCAGTGACATTAAGATATTATCACAACGCTGTTTGAAGAAATTATAACCAAGGTAAAATTCGACAGCATCCCTGTAGCTTCCGAACGTTTGAAACGGGTGTAAAAATAAAGTTAGCGTCCTAGGGTTAATCCGCGTTCACTCCCAACAATTCCTCACAAATATATATGCTTCCTACCGATATACACTTGTTTACCAATTTGCGCAAATCCAGTTCATCGATTATCGTTACTTACTTCCGTATTGTTGGGCCAGGAGGGAAGCGAGAACCTGACCCGGGCTCCGCGCGCCTCTTCCAGCTGACGAGACTGAGGCTGGTCCGACGGCGTGACGAGAATTGTCTTCGTCGTCGCTACTCGACTGGGCACTGGGTCCGTAACCGCGCCTTTCTCGCCATTCTAGGGACCGTTGACGGCGCAGCCCACGGCCCCCATTAGCGTGACCGCGGCCCAACGTGCCCTCGCCGTCCATCACTGCGGCATCTGCAACAACGTCAAACGTTAAACGTCGATAAACCCCGCACACCTGTTTCCCGCATGTACATACAGTCGGCGGCATAAGTGTCCGTCCACCTACCGCACTCTGCGTATATCAAGGTAAAGAAAAAAAAAATACGCGCACAGCTTTGAAAGGGAAGACAGAAATTTACTTTTATTAATCCTTGCATTGGTCGCGTTCTTCAATTTCACGTCGGTGGTCGCGCGGATTACGATAGTAATTTAAATTGTATTCGTTACTTTTAACTGGTTTTGTATATGTATAATATTCAGTACAACTTATAAAACATAATATTTTAAATGAAATTCCAAATATGCGGGGAAAGGACAAAATGGGACGATGTTACGTCCCGAAGTTTCGTTACGAAGTAACTTTAGATTATAATAGTAATGTGCGCGATCTATGCAAGGTTAACGTGGAATAAGATGGGACTTGCCAAAATTCATCATTGTTAAGTACAGAATAGAGAAATACCGAATAAGATACTAATATACGGCGAGTATAGTAGGCGGGCGAACACTTGTGCGGCCGACTGTATATCCGAATCAACCAGATCAATTTTAATCGGGGAATTGTTGCGCGTTCGACGTGTACACGTATTCTAGTAACATTGCTGGTAACTTTTTGGCTTCCGCCATGATTAAACTGCGGATTTTATGTAAGTACGTATCTTGTTGTTGGAAGCCGAAAATGCACGTACAAACTAAGGCATCTTCTGTAGGAAGCTATAGGGTGTTCGATAAACTGTGGTAGTTCGTTAAAAGGGCGTTACCTGGGGTAATTTCGAACAAGATTTACCTTCTGGAAAATATCCGAAGTGCCTTAGTTGACGATATGTTAATTAAAATCGGGAGCCAATCGGAGCGAAACGCGATAGGCGGCGGTGCTAGTTATTGGCGTCTGTTTAGACTCGTCAACTAGATAATCAACGACCGGCGTTTCCGGTTTCCGCGTTCCTGTCCGATTGAGCGTCATTTTCGATTAACACCTCGTTATAACGAAGCTCAACCAACATCTTTGATGAGGAAAAATCTGCTTAAAATTACTTTTAACGGATTACCATCATTTGCGGGACACCCTGTATATTTTCATAAAATCTGCGGTCTACAGATCATATGGATGAGCACTGAGCACTCAGGATCTCTTCTCCGTCGCTTTTCCTCTCTTTTCCAAAAGCAGGATTGCGTTATGTCGCCGACTTTTCGCGCCTTTGAGGCTCAATAAAACACAAAACGCTATAGGGCTATGATACTCGTTGGTCTCATTCGCGTCAGAATCCCAGACCTGATATAGTTTCCTTAGTTGTAATATCAATTTCTTAATCGAAATACGTATAAGCTGAACTCGAGGGAGGTTTCGATTTTCTTCCGTGGAGTGAGATTCAAAAAAGTGAATACCTACGTCTTTTTGGGTCACAGGGTAGCCTCATCGCGTAAGGTTAACTTTTCGATCAAACTACGCGTTTGATCAACTCCATGTGATTTCAGTTTTATACGCGACCGGGAGATTTCGAAAAGATGAGTTCTCGCCAGCACAGCGTTAGGCGAACGTCGATCGATCGCAACGCGGGCAGATTTTACACGGAGAATAATAAAAATTGTTGTCTTTGCCCACGCATGCGTTCGATGCGTATGAAATTTTCAACTGTGCTCACCATCAGTTTCATTCGATTCGTTACATTATTTTTTTCGTACTCTAATATTTGAATTTTGCGAATCAATGTTTGAAGCGAGTTTTTAATATTTTGTTGACTCGCCTATACCAATTTACTATGGGCATCCGTCAGACTCCCACGTTCCCCCCGATGGCCGGCATTTTTTTGCGACTTCCAATTTAAATCTAACGGCCAGCAGGCGTTCGCTTTGAATCCCACCCGAAAAATATTTGCAGACGCTCCGCGACGTTTTAATTATGTCGCGACGCACGATAGGAAAGTCCGTGTCGCGAGTTTAACGCTACAACTGTCACAACGCGAACAACGATAACGTACAGCTAGTCCTCCGTACGGAAACTTGATACTACTTCGATATCAAACAACGACGGCTCATTAAGCATTCACGGCCACCATTCGGAGTCATCCGAGGTCGAATGAAATCGAATTGCACAATCGACGTTTGCCAATATTAAATACAGCTAATTTGGATTTCAACGGCGACTGCGTTGTTTACGTCTAGGCCACATCCCCTGTTTATACGTATCGCTGCCGACTTTCGTCTACAATTCGTATTAGCGAAATTGTCGATATCCCTATATTTTCGGAATAGCGATATCAAATAAATCACGGGGTCCCTTTCGCGAATATTTTCCACGCGTAACTCACCGTTAGCGAGCGCCTCGATATATGTATACGCGCGAAGAGAAAAATGTTTGAGATGAATCGGCGTGATCAAGAATTAATCCAGAGACAAAAATCGTTCGGGTCGTTATTTTTCGATGTGATTTTTCTTTAATAATATCCAGGTATCTGAGATATCAGCCCATGGTTATTATAATAGAACATGGTTATCTCGACTCGTGAGGTAAGGAGGTAGACGAGACAACCACTCCCATTATTTGTATTTTTATCGATCAAAGTTTCAACCGAGGTTGAAGCCTTGACAACATTATAACGTTATAAGCTGAAAATGTACTAGTCGCTTGCAAACAATTACATTGACGTGCTTAGTGGAAATTTATCGGAAGGGAATATATAATAAAATATAAAGTTGTTATCTATGGTGGACAATCTTTTCGGTGATTATATTATAATACAAAGACGAGCGACTTGTCGTGAAGCTTATCTTAAATCGTAAAAGATATAAACATGCAAGAGGAATATGCACACATGATATTTGCAACGTAACAATATTCCTGTTACATTTCGATCGGTTTTACAATTTAACGTTACCTTCGCGGCACGTGACTCGTCTTTGAATTGATCAAAATCGAAGTTTCATGAGATAAGAAGAATAACAATATTATATTTCATTATATATTCCATTCTAGTAAGTTTGTACCAAGTAGGTGAATACAATTCTTCGCGAGCAACTAATACATCTTACGCTTATAATATTTTCAAGACGTCGTGTCCCGACGAGGACCCTCGACCTGGGTCGAAACGTTTATCGATGAAAATAAAAATAATAGAAACGACTGTCTCGACTACCTCCTTAGCCCACGAGCCGAGATAACCGTAGTCCATTGTTTCATTTAATAGAAAAAAAAGTCGTTTATCAGCCTATCGATTTAATTACTGGGGTTATCGCGCGAACGGTGCTCCGAAGATCAATAACATCTTGAATGTGTATGGGGCCAGATAATTGAGTGGCGGATACCTCTCGAAATTCCCATGGAGACGTCCTCACAGTTAGTAGCTCTCCCTTGATTGCAGAGACAGCTGATTGATGCTCCAGGGGAACAGGGCGAACAGGGCGATCGCTGCCTTAAGATCACTCAATGTTCCTTGGACTATGAAATTTCAGTTTGAAATCGCCACCGCGAAGAGGAGGAGCTCACAAACTTCTCGGCCACGCCTTGGTACCGCTCCACCGAATTAAGGACGCCGATGCTTAACTGTCCTCGTTCGCGGCTAATTTTCAAATTTATACGGACACCAGAACTCACGTTCTATCCGTTCCCCGCATTCAACGCGCTATTTCGGTTTTCGTAATATCGAGAATTCTGATTCCAGAAATATTGGAGCCCGTCGAACCGTGTCCGCTGGAGGAATATTAAAAATGAAAAAAAAAAAGGAAATGAAGCGGAATTACGGTTAAAAGCTTTACAATTAAAATCTGACCCGGTCACGAGGTAGGTATATCAAAACAGGGATAAAAACGACGCGATCCATGCGCTCCGGAAATTTGAGAAGCGAGATTTCGCGATTTCGCGGACGCGACGAAAATTATGGCGGAATATCCCGCGGCGTTAAGCGTTACGTTAATAAATTTCAATGCGCTCGGGAAGCCGGCGAGGGATAAGCCATCCTCTGAAAACGTGCCCTTATGCATCGCTAGGCACCTCTCAGAGCCACTTTTCGCACTTGCCTCAATAGCGGCTAACAGGTCGCATCCTCTACAGACAAGGGTGCTTTACGATGTTTTGTTTTGTCGGCCCTTCAGCTCCTCCTTCCTTCGCTTAAGTGCGTCGAGAAAGTGGGAGACTTGTCAAACCGTAAGTGAATCGGAAAACTCTGCGTTTAGTTGAGTTAAAGACGAACGGAAACGCGCCACAGCGTCGATCCTAGGAGAGACGAGACGTCGACGTTGGCCCCAGGTATTTTGTTTTCACGTTATTTATTATCAATCGCTATGCTCGAGGATGTACTTGCGCGAGGGGTGATGTTTACCGACGATTTATAAAGATACCTCGAATCTCGTACCCGTAAAATAAACGTTATGTAATAACTACGCGTGTTTGTGAACTGGATAGGTAATTAACTGAATCGAAAATTTAGGTAGAAAATTCAGAACGTTTTAAAGTTGTGAACTTGTAAAGTTCGCGAGGTACCGGGATGAAAACTTCGAGAGACGAAGGCCACGTTCTTGTTTGGACGCTCGTTAGCACAGCGCCTAGAGTCAAACGATTTGTAAACGGCTCATTCGGAAATATACGTTGTTGAACTCGTTTCTATGAATCGATTTGCCTAGATTTATTTATTCGTTAATGTTACATTACGTAACTACGATTTCCACGTTTAGTGACCGTCGGCGAGGATACCTCTGTTCAGCGAGTTCGACGGGACAGAGTACTTCGGATATATTTGTGCAATACGCGAACGATACAACTGGTATCTATAAGAAACGAACGTTTCTTTGTTGAAGCGTAATAAAAAAGCAAAAACGCGGTTCACGGAATGGAGAAATTGCAATACCCCGCTGAACATTTTTATATTGGATCTTACATTGTCTGTGTTGGAATTGAGAATAGCATTCACCCTTTTAATAGAAGACTTTTACAAGCAGCCATAAACGTAAAGTAAAGTATCCGACCATAGGGCACTCTTATTGCTATAACTTATAAAGAGTGGCATTAACGGCCGATAATACGATAGTCATGTGCAATATAAAACCTTTCATGAGGAAGGCTGTCACGCAGTTGCCGAGCAGCAGATCCGATACTCGACGTTACCGCGTGCATTTGTCGCGGATGTAAAGCGTGACTATTTGTTAAATCGTCGATGGTGTCCGAGTTTCGTAAACGCTTTGTTTAACGCTATTCCTACCAGGACCGGTCGTACAACCGTTTCTTAAATTCTCGTCTAGAATTTCCTACATACACGGTGTATTCAAAAATTTCCCGAACTGATGCTGTAAAAACGGCATCAGTCCAAGAACTGCTTGAATACACCATGCACGTTATCTATTTCTAAATAAAAGAAACTTTATTTTTTCATGATCAAATTGGCTATTATTTTCATTCTGTACGCTGACCTTATTTTGTACACCTTTTTTAAACGATTCGTCAAATCGACAACTGTAGTATAAATCTTAACACTACAGCGATTTCTTTTCTCTTTATTATATTTATTCAATAACTAGATTATATTAGGAAACATGCTAAAAATAATCGATATAAAAGTATCAGTGCACGCCAAATCGACGTTAGCATTCTAGGCTTAAGAAATATAATTTGTTTTAACACCGGCCATTCGATCAACCACAGTAGAAACAGGTATACATGAAGTCTCGGTAGGAATAATATGAACGTCGATTTAACGAACAGTGGTCGTGCCTCGCGAACGAGCAGAAGTTACCGCGAAAAGGCATAATCGAACGAGGGGATAAACGTCATCAAGGGGAAAATTCGTTCGCGGCGTCCGATGTCAAGGAAAGTATGGACATTAGGGAAAAAGTTATCTTTTTATTGTTAAGGCGAGGCGCACGTGTATATTATTGGTAAGAAGTTGCCCTCGTTTCGCGGCAATGAGCCAGCCGGAACGCCAAAGTTTTCCAATACTTTCTTAACGACGATCTCGCGCTGCTCTTACGGAAGAAAGGAATGCACCGTCCAGGGACATCGGGGAGACTTTATTTCCGCGATCATTAATAAAAATGAATGCGCCCTCGTATCGCGTTAAGGGCGGAACGATTTCCTAGGGCAACGTGGAGGGGGGGGGGGGGGTTGGGGGAAATAAATTCGGAAGATTTCGGGGCACAGTTTTCTTTCGGGCGATAAGACAAACTTAGGTTTCCAAGGATTGCGGAGGAGAGGAATGTTAAACGGTCGCCGGATTCCATCGTACTCGGATCTCTCTCGGTCCTCTTACCTCCGTAAACATAAATCAGTCTGCGAGAGTCGTACGGTACCCTCTTAGAAAGGGGTTAAAAAGCATCGGTCGTACGTACGTACGTAGGTACGTACACACGTACGCGCTTATACAAACTCGCGCTGTACGCGCTTACGTGTACGAGCGCGCCCCCTGTATACGTATATACACGTCCCGCGAAAAGTCGCCTCGTAATACCCAGCACTCGAGAATATAGTGGCACTCCGACTTTCAGACCACGAATTCAGTCTTAGAGAAGCCATACTATAAAAGGCTTTAAGAGTTTCCCCGTGTTCGTGCGAATTGAGTGGGATTTGCATACCCGCGTCGTGGCGGGAATTCCACGAGAAATGTAGACCGAGTTTTTAAACGGCGGTCTAACGAAGGCGCGCGACTCTAGACGACGGTTCTTCGACGGCCCGACGTTGACGTTACGCCCGTCCACCCTTGAAAAACGTAAGAAGGGCATCTGAATGCATGAAACATAGACTCCGAATCCACCCCCTCCGTTAGTTAGGTATGATTCGAGAAAGCGAGAGGAAATTTTGCATATTCATCGGCTTCCCGCCGAACCCTCTTTCGCTCGTCGAGAAGAGGGGGGGGGGGGGCGCAGTTTGGATCTTAAACATTAGAAACACCCCTCGCGGTGTCCCACCTTCGCCTCGGTCCCGCTCCATCTTGATATAGCCACGCGGGATAATTACGTCTCTGTAATCTTAACAAGGTTTCTCGAGGCTTCGACCCCCTACGAAAATGCTTCCAACGTACACTCTCGATGACGATCCACCCCCCCCCCCCTCCCCCTCCCCCACCCGCCGTCGCTCTCTTCAACCCCACCCGCCCCTCCCCCTCAGTACCGTCGAAATTTGAATACCCGCTAATTGCAGTGCAGGTGTTTACGATGCGCCTGTACGTTGAGTGTATTACTCACCATTAAATTTGCCTTGTACGCGATACGTGGATTTCGCGATTATGTTATGCATATGCCGGGGTTATGCATCGTACACGGAATATATTAGTCGGGAATACATAATGACACGGATAATAGCCACGGGGCTAAAATGAAAATCGTCTTGAACCACGCAGATGAGATCTAACAGGTTTCAATCGTACGGCCGAATGGAGCCGTTAACCGTGGGAATAAATCTAGCTGCCAAGGTTCGCTGAATTTTAATTCAACGAATAATGAACGCGCACACCGCGCGTACGTATAGATTTTTCTGCCGATCAATAAATTTCACCGGACACAGGGGGAAGGGGGGGGGGTACCCAACCCCCCTCCCCCCTCGTTTATAGAACGACGACACGCGAACCTTCGATAACGGCAATCGTTTATTCGTCGAACCATTCACCTTCCCACGCTACGATCGAACAGAGCGAGCCTCGAATCACACGGGGGCAGGAAATTCAAAGCGGTCAGTCTAGCCGCGCAGTGTCTTCGGCCAAATGAGAAACTTCGGATCGACGCGTTATACCGGCCCCCGGGGGGGGGGGGGAGGGGGTGGGGGGAGGTTTGCGGGGCGAAGAAAATTGCGCGTCGGGAGGAGGACAGGCGGTATTTTGTGGCGCGGAATGTCAATTAAACGGCGTGGCCGATTAACCATAACCGAAACCTCGACAAAGGGCGCAGCGTGCACCGTTTCGCACTCCGGCGGGTTCATCACGCGATAATTTATATGGTAATTCCAGGGACGTAATAAGTCCCCCTCGGCAAACTCTGGCTGCCACTACACACGATCCACCGTTCCTGCCGGCTCGTCCTACGCTGACCCCGACGTTCCATCGGGAGGACGGACCTGCCATGTACACATCATTACTAAAAGCGGTCATCGAGTCATCGGACTTCGACCACCGGCCGTGCCCATCGACGTATTCGCCCTGCTCTCGTAACCGTATCCCACACGGACGGCACGATGGAGGTGCGCGCGCGCGCCCGCGCGACTCGTTCGCGAAACGTGTGTGCGTACGGCCGAGGGAGACGACTATGCGCGTCCATTGTCAAATTTTACCACCAGGCTCGATTCTACGCGCTGGATTTAATTAACGCCATCTCGTTAACTTTCGTCGCAAGCTACCGCGCGCTAACAGGATCACGGATCGAAGGTGAATAGCGGAACGTGTCCCCTTTGTTCCTGAGAATTTATAAAACTACCATTTTGCCCGCCAATCGTAACGACGTGCGCGCGTCTATTTCCGATTCGCTCGTGATTCTTTGTTCTCTTCTTTTTTCTTTTTTTTTTTTTTTTAAGAATCGCCGTGTACGCCGTTCTCGACGAAGCGTGGTAGTTGGTTCGCGTCCGTTTTACCGTGAGTCGGGGTTACGTTCGAAATTCGAAAATGATGTCGATAATGACGCGAGTGGAATTATTAAACGTCTAATAGTTATAGTCGTCGTTGGGTAAACGGTTTTCGCGCGACCGCGATGTTTGATATATTCTAAAACTGGCAGTATGTGCGTGCGCTGTTGATTCGCGCGGATGAGTAGAGGGGATATTAAAAGGGGCGATAATCGATGAGGATGGATGAGGTTATAACGTTACGATGAAACGATTTGCCCATAAATTTTGTTTGCTTCGACGAAATCGAAAAACCACGACACACCGGGAGTATAATATTATACGGAAATAAACATCGATTGACAGCCATTTCCATACGCTTATAAGCGTATTGGAATTCGAACGTATGAACATGTTGCTTAGGAAATTTAAAAATACGTAATTCTATGTACATTAGACACGTCGATATAACTGTTTACGACCGTAGCTTTTTTTCCTCAATATTCCGACTGCGGCGAATCAACTAGATACGCGTGCTATTGAATCGGTGGTTTGGAAAAGAGGTCACGTCTAGTTTTTCAAATTCTGCGCGAGAGGTAAAAGACTATTCCATTGTTCAGCTTTTAGAAAAATCGTGCCAAACCTTTTTGCACAAAAAAAAAATGTGCTTTGTAGGTTTACAGTATGTCCATTAATAGTAGTTGCAAGACAAGGAGGTGACCGATTTTCACCGCGAAGACGACAGCAAAGACGTAGTCGAATTATAGGAGGGAAATCATTATTTTATAAATAGTAAAACGATTACCAAATTTTTTTTAACACCTGCGCGCACGTACGAAGAAACGAGAAAGAATTGTCTTTAGAAGTGGAGACCGTAAAAAATTAATGAGTTTTATCGGGCATCCCATCGAAAAGGAAAAGAAAAAGTACGTTTACAAAGTGGAAAATAGTACAAAAAAATCGATAATCGTGTCCCGACGCCAGTGGACGACGACGCGACGCCTAAATTGGCTCAAGAGGATGAAATATAGCCGGTTCTCCATACAGGACAGATGCGTCGACTGCTGAAAACCGTGAATATCTGACAAAATTGGAGTGGACCCTTTTTTTTCGAATGATCGTTTCAATTTACTGCGCGGAAAAATATATTTATTATACCTGAAAACATTTGTGTACAATTAAATTTCCGCCCCGATACTCCTAACGATAAAGAAAAAAAAGATCTATCGGAGGGAAGGTGCGCGAAGTGAACCGATAGGAGGGAGACCGAATGGAAGAAAAAAAAAAGAAGTAGGAACTACCGTTTAATTGATTACAAAGAAGAATTTTTACATTCGCCTGTCAGAGGTCCTCTGAAAAGGTCAAAGTCCCGGTCGATTGAAGGCAAACGCTGCCATTGCTGGCCCTTTTAGAAGTAACTCGTTTGAAATCAGAAAAGCGAGGGAATGGTCCTGACTGCGGTGATTGCGAAGTCGATTGTCAGCATCCCCTTTCGTGAGTACAGAAGTCTCCCACGCGAATCGTGTTTTCGCCAGATTCGTAATCATTTTCAAAGATAATTTTTCTAGTTCCACGCCATTGCCGAGAAATACAACGTTAGATTCGTCAAAAGGTATTGTAAATTATTACGTGAAACTTGTAGAATTTGTAATTTTTGCCAATTTATTCCAAGAGCACGTACAAACCCATTCACTGCAAATTACGAGATATCTCGCAGTGTTTTGTCCTTTTCAAATTACTGTAAATGCCATTTTAGTACTACGTATTCAACTAATTATTATCAGATTTTATAGAATTCCATATATCCTTTCAAATAAAATCTTGGCGCCCAGGGCTATACACTGAAAATTTTCTTGACAGCGATTGAGTTAACAAGTATCGAAAACACGATTAATATCGTACCCATCATTAATTCGCGTTTAATCAAGTTAAATTCGATTCCGTCGCAAACGTTTCCCACGATGCGCGTACACGTAGACGGAAATTGAGGCCAAGGAAGAGAGCTTTTAATTTCATGACACGAACGGTGATACCGGTATCGAATCGCCCTTCCCTTTTTATAGCTCCGAGGTTCATGAACATTTTCAACGATGTTTTTTCCAATAACGGAAAACGATACTTCGGTCCTCTCTTACCAGGTTCCCCAGTTTGGACAGTAATCTGCGGAAATACGCTAAACCTCGCGGAATACTACCAACGAACAAACCGGCGGGCGCTGTAAAGAATCGTCCTTATCGTCGAACGGCGTTTAAAATTCATTTCAACTGGATTCTCGCGAACGCAGTCGAGAATAACGCTTCCCCTTCTTCTTTTTTTTTTTTTTTTTTATCAACCAAGGGCGTTACGTTATATCGCGGAAACTAATTGCGACGAGCGTCAACTTCGACGAAGCTTCGGTAACGAATCGCCCCTTCGGCGTGAAGTACCGGGCGCCGATAAAAGTTTAATGGAGTATCGACTCGAATGAAAGTTGAATAAAGCATCGACTGCAATAAAAGACGACAGCGTTTGGTAGATAGTTATCGATACGGAAGCAATCTGGTCAGCCCCGAGGAAGCGTATAAATGCGTCAGGGTTCAAACTGTCGGTGGTCTATCGTAGCGGCAGTAATCTACGAGGCAGTTTCGTCTTCATTTGCCAAATGGTCGGTAAATCCACGCGATGCGCCGCGGCGCATCGCTTCGCGTCGTCGTCGTCGTCACCGAGTGCAGGAAAGACGGTTTAGAGCCACGACATCTCCCCGGTCCCTGGTACGGGGGGGGGGGGACGTTACTGCGAAACTTAACTGCGATGTAAACCCACTTTGGTTGGTAGACGGGCGCCGTTTCTAACTAACACTAAGTCACGCCGGCCATTCGACGATTCTCCGGCCGGGGGGGATTACGTTCAGCGCAATCGCTGGCCCTGATCTGTTTCTGGGGACTTCGGAGTAAGACGGATTTGTTTTACGCTCCTAGGAAACTGCATCTGCAAGTGCCTTTGCGCATTTTGCTGATGTTGTAGGTGCTACTGGATGATCCGATGGTGGATAGTTTAGTGATCCAACGCGTGGATAAAGATTACGGGGTAGGTAAGTTTTTCGCTGGATCTAAGACCACGAGTCTTTCGGTTCAAGTCGTGTGCACGGATGTGAATGGATGAACGGCTTGTAGCATCGAGCTGTAACGATGTGGCGGTATTGGGTATTAACGCTGTTCCTACCACGACTGGTCGAATTACCGTTTCTTACATTTCGTTTAGAATTTTGTATATACAACGTTATCGCACCGTCACTTAATGTAAATGGTGGTCAGTTAAATGTTCAAATATATATTATCTATTTCTAAATAAGAGAAACTACATTTTCTCACCGTCAAATTGGCTACTATGTTCATGCTATATCAAGAAATATAAGTTGTTTTAAGGACCGGTCACGGTACGAATAGGTATACATGAAGTGTTAGTAAGAATAGTGTTAAGCCGGGTGCACACGTGTAACATATCCGCGTAACAAACACAGTACTGCAACTCCGTCGCAAATGTGTGAGAAGACACAATCCTAAGTAGTCTATTGGTGCATCGTGTTGCGTGATACGCGTATACGTTACGCGTCTGTACTCGGCTTTAGAGAGGGAAAAGAGAAGCGCGCATCGCAGAAGAAGCAGGGATCCGGAAAATCATAATCCGAAAACAAGAGAAATCGAACCATTTAAACCGCAAGATAATTGATACCCCGGAGAGCCTGTCTCGGAGGGTGAAATGCACGGTGAATTTTTATACTCCCTGGTGTTACGGTGTACATGTATGTCTATAATGGATAAATATGGAGAAAGATATAATTGAATTAAATTCCCATTCGGCTTTGTAAAATCATAATAAATTGCCAATTAATGAGGTTTCCCCAATGGATCGGATAATTCCACCCTCGCGAGTTGCAATTAATTTTTGTAATTACGCGATTACATTCTTCCATGGGTTCGTCGACGCGACGTTTACGCGTTTTCTTGAGTTTCGCGGTGAGAAAAGTTTAATGCAATTACTCGAGGCCAAAGGGAGAGTCACTCGGTGAAAAGTATTGATCCCGACAACCACTTATTCGTCATAGAACGGTAGATCTCGAAAGCTCTCGTCAGAATTGTCGAGTTTTGAGGTGGCTGTTTTAGAATCCCCTTGAAAACAATATCTTCGCTGCGTAAGGCTAACCTTGGAAATTGGATTGTCCTTCAAAAGTCCCAAGGGTGTTCTAAGCAAGAGTACGCGATGATTCACTCAACGAGACACCCGTGAAATGTCTCGAAACGTCCTTCTCCCTCGTATACGTAGGCAAGATAAGAGATAAAATTAACTTTCAACGTCCGCCGGATGTATTTGATAAAAAAGAAAAAAAAATAGTATTCTCGGTCGGGGGGGCAGAAAAATTGAACTCGTAAACGGAAGCAATAGGCGTTCGAAAGATCGCAGGATACGGGCGATTGTCAATAAATATCGGTTAAATAATATTTGACGTCATTGGCGACGCGCGTATATTCCGCGAGTGTTAGTTTCGAGTGCGATCGTCGCGTCTCGCGACGCTACTTTCGTGTAACAGAAAAAAAAAAGCGAGTGCTTTGAAAAGTGCGGTTACCGTCCCTTTCCGCAGTTAAAAACTCGCATAATTCCCAGCGTTTCGACAATGAGAAAAATTGTATGCTTTTCCTTCCATTATAACGGCGGTCGGAGAGCTATCGCGAAAAGTAGGTGTTCCCGCAATAAACCCGCTGTACTTACCCCGGTAAATGTAAAGCGGAATGAACGTTAAGTAAAGTCTTCTGGTAGCGCAACGTTTTACGCGTTGTGTACCGCATAAAGCCTCTTACGTAGAAGTAAATTGTAAGTCTCTTATACCCGACTGGTCAACGCCGTAAGCACTTTCGTTCGGTCGGCAAAAACAGCTTGGAGCGTAAGGAGATTAGGGTCGTTATTGCGTCGACAGGGACAAAAGTGGAAGTTCCATGCGAAAGTCGCGACCCTCCTAACCTTTCATCCTCTCTCGGTACGACTCAAGTAAAGTGACAGAAAGCTGGCGACAAAAGAATCACAGCGGAAATGTATTAAACTACACGAGTCGTGTATATATATATATATATATATACATTTTCTTTTTTTCACAGTCATATTTCACGAGAGACAGCAGTAGAGAAAGCTGTTACCGGATTCGTTGTCTTTATACATCGGAATGTTTGACGAAAATGTTCGTCGTAAATTGTACCTACGCGTTACGATGCCGCGCAGTCGTCGGTAAGAGACGTTGGAATTACAAATATCTGGGCGATCCCTTTAATTAACTTATTAACGCGTCGACGTACGTAAGCTTCGCACGAGCTGTCTTCTCAGTCATCGGCATGCATCAACCTAATCGTATCGTCCGCCACCGAGAGCTTTTAAATAGACATTCGTAGTAAAACATAGAATCACGGAAATTAGAAATTAGAATGAAAGGTGAAACGATGCGACGGCTTCGGCGGTCGAAGATCTGCCCGACGATGGCACCACGTTGGCGTCAACGGACGGCAAAGGAGTTAACTAAAGCCAAGTTACGTAAGATACTTACAGTGACGCGTCAGACTGGTGGTCAGAATTTGCTTGCTTCCGTCCGCGTATTCGACGGAGCTGAAAAACAAAAATAAAGTAGACCGTTAAAAAACTTATCCAAGCACAACGCGAGGCTACGTTATACTCAGATCCTACGCAATCTTCGTCTTAAGCGCAAAAATGACGTCGCATAGCTCGCGTCGATAATGCCGAAATTACACCGCCGTTTCTAGTTAAAACCTTCGTTTATAGCACGTCGCGATTCATCGACGGCAGAGCGGCGCCTGGGATTCGAGTTAAAATTAAATCTACGTACGGAGACAAAATCGTCGCTAAATTTCCGTTATGCGGCAAACCTTAAGCCGAACGCGTATCGAATATCCAGGATGTCGGTGACGACGGCGTAACCGCGCTCGCGGGCCATCGGTTCGCGCTCAACGAAGAATTAAAGTTTGCCCGTCTGACTCGTATCGCGAAAGATATAATGTACAAGCGCGCGCGTATCCGTGCACGAACGAATGCTTCGACTCCTCGCATTCCGAGGCTCCGCCGCCAGTGGTGCATGTTTGATGCCGGAAGTGCTTCATGCCCCCGGGCCTACCATCCTCTGCCTGCGGTTTCCGCAACCTCCGTAGGGTCATTAGCCAACCATTCATTATGCAAGTGCGAGGCAGTATTGCGTCAATATGGGGGCGGCAGATTGTTGGCCCAATCGATAACAATGCGCCGTGTTTACCGGGCGGATAATCAACAAACGCAGCTTCTGCTACCTCGCCTCCGAAGACCGAGCAAGTGGGAATTACAGTCCGCCTCGTTCCGAATGATATTGCGTCCCGGAAGTGTTGCCTATCCTCTCACCCTACTTCCATTCCCATCCCCGCACTTTCGCCCCCCCCCCCCCCCCTTAACCCCTACACCCCATTGTGCCGCGTCTCGCGCTACTCGCGCGAGTTACGACGGTGCCGTCGTCGCGTCACTGGCCGTCGAGGTGGGTGTGACCAACCGCGAACGAATAGCTGTTACTGTTTTTTCTTACCGATTCGCTCGACACTCTCCGACGGGACTCTTCTCTTATCGACAAATTATTAAATCTGAGAATAAGCGGAATGCCCGCGGAGCGTATCGCTTTGCGAGCCTTTTTCGTGATTTGCTCGAACGTGGTATGGTCAAATGACGCTCACGGTGTGAAGGTACACGCGTGTAACATACTGTTAAGACTACTTACAATTGAATCGCATATTTCAGAAACACCCCAAACGCTAAAAAATAACGTCGCTTTGTGTTTCTTTCGTTTCTCCCACTCCCCGGTGAGCTATTGAGCTAAAACTGCACTGATATCTAAAAGAGTGAGCAGTCTAGTCCTCATTGTAATTTTTGGGAGTTTAAAGAAACCGTTTTAGTGTCGCGAAACAGTTTTTTTTATTGATCATCTCGAAAAGTGAAGAAAGTGCACTTAGGAGGTTTCTGAATTAAACGATTCAATTAGAATTGTGTCTTCTCACATACGTTATTAACACATTTGTACTCGGCTTAACAAGTCAAAAGACACTATACGTTCGCGTACCAAGAATCTCGGATAGCAGAGCGAAAAACTCTGAATTCGATATTCGACGGATCGTCGGACAGGTGACGGGGCGAGGACTTCCAGAGGTATAAAACGCTGAGATGAAAGGAAGCTAGAGGATATTTCGCAGCAGGGGCGAAGGGTGAAGAGCGAAAGGTGGGGGGGGGGGGGGGGTTAAAGGGGGGAAAGAAGATCCTTCGCGTCGGCCCCTTTGATCTAAGTTTCTGGGAATGCAGGCCGAAGGACAGCGTGCGTAGCTACCGCGCGGAAACTTCGGAGTAATTTGCTTAGTTGGATTAGATTGTGAATTTTGCACCACAGTGTTTGAGCCATCGTTCGTCCCACGACTTTACCTAGCCACCCCCCCCCTCCCTCCCCGCCCCGCCCCCCCTGGATCGGCCCATTTCGCCCCTCGCTCGCTTACCTCGCCCGGCGACCTTATAATTACTGTTCTATCTTCGCGGGGGAGAGAGAAGTTTGCCAATTCGTTGCTCGACAGAAATCCGCGCTTTGATCCGGCCAAGAAGCGGGTATCCGACGGCTGGAGACGGTATACGCCATCGACATCCGCGACCTTAAGCGGAATCGTCCGCGATAATGCTGGCGCGCGGCGTGATTTCGTGCGCTTTGATCTGCCGGTAAGCGGCGAGGACGTTCTCGAATGAGAGACCGAGGAGCCGGGGAATAAAATTAATCTGACGTCAACCGGATACATAGCCGAGTCGTATGCCGCAAATGAGAATCCCGTGGACGGACCGTGTATTCGTATTCGTCGGACGATATCGCGCTTCGGAATTTTTCCACGGTCGACAATTAAACGGAAGTTAAGACCCGGATGAAAAAGTATAGAAATAATACGGGGGGGAAAGGGAGTGTAGGCTGGGGGGGGGGGGCACAAAGAGAGAGGGAGTGAGAAGAAGGTACGAGAAATGTTTCAAATTAAACGTTTGAAAAAGTTTCCCTCGGCGGAGGGTATACTTTTAATTTTAATTCCGTCAGGTTATCAGCGTTCATAAATTAACGCTGGCATTTGAATTACTTCCTCGTTAATCCGGATTTCTGAATCTGGCGCGTAATCATCGAGGAAATAGAAGAATAACATTAAACTCCGGCGCTTCGTTTAATTCGCGCGAATCTGTCAGAGGGGTGACAAAATGTACTTAAGAATTTCCATAAACTCCGCCCAAATCTGAGATAACCCCGTTATCGCAAAACTGGAGGATCGATATAGTAACTCACCGGTGGGGATCCACCCACGAGTCGATCTCCACCACCCTATTCGCGACGTAAACACGAAAACAGTTACATACGCAAAACTCTTACGAACGGCACGATATTTTCGCGTATACCCGCCGCGTACCGACAGCCACGCTCAAATTACCTTCTCGCCGTGCGATCGTTCGCGGCACGTTCGTTAAACCACGCGATCAAAGACGAAAAAGAGAAACAAAGAAAAGGGCCACGAGGAGGGGGGGGCGGTGGAAGGGGGGGGGGGGGAGGAAAAAAAAACAAAACGTCGACCGGCCGTCGACCTAAATTCCATCATCGTCGAATTCCACGCGAAAGCTTCGTGATTCGCGTGTTGATCGCGATACGGGCAGACGCGTAGGTAGGGTACATAGATGCACGTAAATACGTACACCTCGACATACGCGTATCCGCGCACGGTGTGTGGGGGCGGGGAGGGGTGTACACGCACGAGAGTCGAATATAATCCCGTCGAAACAGTGTTCCGTATGCACGAACACCCGGTACATCCACGTATACCACGGCACGGACCCAACCCCCGTCGGGTTGCCTGCCGGCATTGCGAATCCTATACGGGAGGCTTCAGGCACGAATGGGGGATCAATGTTTTATCGATATTGCAGCAGACGCAGCACTGATACGTCTCGAGTCGACGGCGCATATATAGCGCGTGCTTTCTGCCGTTTGCAAGAGGATTTATGGATTAGCGTTTGTTTATCGTCGCCCTTGCTCGCATTTTCTCCACCATCGGAGTCGCGCTTTTTCTGTGCGGACGATTCCCAGGCGCACGGAGCATTAAAATCGACGATCGGAGGAATAGGGGGGGGGGGGGGGGGCGTCAGTCGATACGCGGAATCCGCTGTGTTCCCGTGTTCCTGTGTTCGTCCGGTGAGCCACCTTTTTTTGCCCCCCCCCCCCTCGGTTCCTCTCGAATCTTTTTCTTCTTGGCAGTGCCGCGGCGAGGAAGGGGGCGTTGACCGTATGGAAATAATCCGAAGGACCGTACCTGCCGCGAGGTACGTTTAAATGATACGCGTGGTGGTTCAGTTTTTGTTTTTTTAAATACGCGCAGATATGCTTGGTGCTCGACGATTGAGGTGTCTTGGGAACGTAGGTTTTACGTATGGTTTCAGGCTCGAGTTAGATTCTAAGAGAGAGCGAAAGTTGTGATTGGTAGCTAGATCATTGGACATATCCACGCGAACGAGAAATGAATTCTGATTTTCCGTAGATTCGTAGATACGAGGCGCGGGTTGTATTATACGTAATGCTTATGCGACACGGCGCAGCGTTCGTTTGACTTCGGATTTGCGTTTACTTCGGTATCACGTGGTACCCGTCGACGCATACAGTCGGTCACATAAGTGTTCGATCATCTACCATACTCGGCTTATTTCAGGGTAAATGACAAAAAATACCTGAGTAACTTTGAAAGGAAAGACACAGAAAGAAACTCTTATTAATGCTTCGTAAGATGGCACTTGCAAAAATTCATAATTGTTACAGAATAGAGAAACACTGAGCGAAATCCTAATATACGCGGAGTACGGTAGGTGGACGGACAGTTGTGCGGCCGACTGTATATCCCCCGACGAACTATATCTCTGCGAGCATCCCAAACGAAAACTAACGAATAAGATTACGCTCGTCGAGGTACCTCGCGAGCGTGCACGGTTGCGCGTCGTTGTCGAGAAACGTCTTTATGATTCTTTGTATTCCACAGAAGCGGCAACTAATTCCAATTTTCAAACCAGTCTCGCTCTTGCATACGCGAAAGTGTCTGACAATCTCACAGCACCGATTCTTTCCGCGAAATTATTCCGTATATCATTGACGTGCGAATAAAGACGATGATTTTATCAACGATTAAGGAAAAGACGCGGGGAAAATGTATTATATAATGTACGCGTGGACAGAGGAACAGCCTCGAGAAGCTCAAGCCGTTCAGGATACTATGCATGAACGCGCAGCTAGAATCCGCGACGTCGACAACGGGGGTCGAGAGACGGGGGTGGATGGAGAAAACGAGAGAGACCGATAGACGTTAGGAGGGTAGAGAAAGAGGGAGACGGCGAGAGGGCACGAGGAAACGGGGAACGAGGAACGGGGTAAAGAGGGGGGTGGGGAAGGAAAGCAGAGAGGTTGCCGCCGTCAGGAAACTTTTGTTTAAAATTGGAATTCCTTTGCGGCTCGTTGGGACTAGGAATGCAGATGGGGTGGAGGCGACGAAAACCGTGAGGGTTCGAGGGGTGGGGGAGAGGTTACCGGAGGAAATGCGAGGTGAGGGCATCCGAAAAAAGGCAACGTACGATATTGTTTCATCATAAAGGAAGCTTCTTACCCGCGGCTGTACACCTTTGAGGAAGAAACGCGGTTGAAATTTAAACGTGCAACGGAGTTTGGCAACTATCGGTGTGAGCGATTTGACAGAAGTTGCGTGTTTAGTTGGGCGGACCAGGTATCGTTTATTCGTACGTCTTCACCGCGAAGTGGAAGCAGACGTGCTCGGTCGGACGACCAGTGCGATGTTACTTAGATCTATGTACTTTCTTTTCGATGAATATACTTTTAGATAAATTCGTGTTGCACGTACGGGACGAACCGTGTAACGCGATCACTTTTTCGACTGGTCGAAATGTTTGTTACTAACGCGATTACGGTATTCCAACTATCAGTTGTTCTTTTTGGAAGTTTTCTAGGTGGTTTTCAGTTGTTCGTTGATGAACGTATAACTTTTTTGCGCCAATAATCATGCTTCGGTATAGTTTTCTTTACATTTTTCACTGTGCGAATGGTGGAAAAGTATGTTACGAATTATGTATGTCGAATTAAAAAACTGGAATTGACCATGACTTTAAACAAAAGAAATTAACCGTTGAAAGGTATAATTTAATATGAACAGTGTTATATAGCGGAACCGTACCTTTTTACAATTGAATATTCTCAAACATTTTACTTTACGCTTCTCCACGTAAATCGAATAACAAGAAAATCGAAAGCAATTATCCGCTTCGACGGGACGAGAAGTACACGGTGCCAACGGCTTCGAATAAACACATGTTATTCAGCGAATCGAGGCAGCCGCTTAATTAATTTGCAGGTATCTTACGTGTCCCTGGAATCATGTTACCGGTACGTGTGCTTCTGCGGCTAAACGCATTAACCCGTAATTATCGAAATTACAGACCCAAGAGGGAGCCAGCTGGAGTCTCCTCTGGCATCTCCAAGATTCTCTCTTGTGCCATTGTGGGGCCTACTGCGGATACTTAGGTAAGTATCCCATCTCGCTAATTATTCGAATGTAACCGCACATCTTACCTCTCAATCCCCCATCTAAATCTACCTAGTGCTCGGAATTTAAGAAAATAGATTGTCACGGTGACTTTGTTTCAAGGAATTGGAAAATTGATTCGTAGATATGTATCTGTTACGGGCAATATAAATAATTGGGCATTATTCGTAATGCCCGTAACACGTGTTACCGGCAATGCGAATAACAACACGATCCTGGCTTGAATATCCCTTTGGGCACTTTTTAAATTGCCCGGGCATTATAAATAATGCCCAATTATTTACATTGTCCGTAACATATCTACCGCGTCCGACTAGAACGAAATTGCGGTCGTGGATAATCCCAGTGCAATAAAGTGTGAATCCTTTGAAGACAAATATAATATATTATACATTATATCACACTCGGGAAAATAGGTAATGTGTATTTATGCCGCGAAACAAAATTGTCGACACATTAGAAATTCATTGAGTCGATAAATAACAACCACCGCGCCTTAATAAGACAATTTTGCTACAGCTATTGCCTAAAATGTAGAATATAATCGCAAAAATTATAAAAATCTTATCTTTCCTGGTTGATATGAGAAAATATGAGACACGCAGAAATACTGGGATACGATACGAATGTAACAGCGAGAAGCCAGGAGACACAAGATATTCGAGATACGTCGATGACATGGAGCGAGGCATACGTGCTATCGAAGTTTTGTAAAGAAAAATAATATCGCGAAGAGGAAGCATTAACTTGCAGAGGGTGCGGTGGTTGAACGACTGTAGAATCTCGCATCGGGATTAATCGCTTGGAACGATGAAATATTGTCGCAACCCATGACGTCTTCGATTTCTCTCATCGTTTCCTTTCTTTTTTAATACAAGCACCGCGAACATATAGACCATCTTTCGATCCGCGAACAAATGTCCAACGAAGAACCTGTGTCGCGGTATATTCTTGAAAAGTGGGCCAAGTGTATGAATAAATGTAACATACGCGCGAAAAAGTTATCGTTGCAATTATAAGATACGATGGTCTCGCTAATTCAATAAAACGTGATCGGAGATTGTTCGGATTACCGAAAATGTCGGATCACGTGGAAAAGACCCTAACAAAACGAAAATATTTAATTCGGCGTAAGTGTGAAATTATGTTTACTAATTATCACGCTACAACAAAGCCGACGCGATGAAGTACGAAAATGTAAATTAAATTTACAATTTTCGTACCCACGCGTACTGTACTTATTTTTTTATCATTTGAGAAAGTACACATAGTCATAAACCTTATGTATTTCAGTAAATATATTTGTTAACTACGCTCAGCCAAAAGCCGGATTATTATGAGCAAACTAATACTCCCCGTTTAACGTAACGAGTTTTGTTAGAATTACCGAAATGATAGTAGCCTGTTGCGCGCAATATATAATAATTCTACGGAAATTATTCCGGGGGCCCTTAACGTTGTCGGGGTTATCTCAGAAAATAGTTGAGCTCTAGCACGAGGGAAGAAGTTTTTCTATTAGGCATTATCTAGATGTTGGAACACCATGTATTTCCTTCCAGAAGGTGTTTTATTTGCTAATACCAGACCTCCTTATCATAGCCGGTATTATTCAAGAGTCACGTAGCGACCCGTACACGCGCTCATTTACATACCGCAAAATACCGAGTACGAGCTGTACTTTCTACGGAAACATACAATTTCAAATTTAAAGACACTTTTAATACCTCTCTATTTCAAACCGCATTATTTATCACCGTCAGTCGACGGAGAAGCAAAGTTTGTAATTGTACTTTTCGTCCTTGACAAATTTCCAAGTACGCGCTACATAAACGAATCTAAACGCAATTACTATTCGCGTTGCTCGATTCGTTCATACGAAACTGTATTAACAAAATTAAGCTGGCAATGACAGTGGGAAGTGGAGGGGGGGGGTGAGGCTAAATCCAGATGGGACGAGTCAATTTTGACTATTTCCCTCAACAGCTTCGACCTTTTAACAGTTTCCGTCTTTCCAGACTTTTACCCTGATGAGCTCTAGACAGGGTGTGGCTGATTCTGTCAAGAGAAATTTAGTGGCGATTCTGGCGACCAGCAATTAGAGAAAGTAGGTGCGCATAAAGTTTCTTCGGCTCGTAACGGAGCGTGGAAGGCTTTACGATCGTCGCTTATCCCGAGAAGCTACCGAAGGTTAGAGAAAGTGTCTTAATTTGAAAACCTTTGAATCTCATTCGGGGCAGAGTTCCAATTCGAATGATTAAAATAAGGTTGCCGAAATATCCGTGGGAACAAACTACGTTTTAATTACGCGTACGAAACGGAGGAAAGATATTTTCCGTCGTTTGACTCGTAGCGCGAAATACGTGCAATTATCGTAGCGCGGGCCGATACTCCGCGAGGTATTAGATAACGAAATCAATCGAACGCCCAATATTTTCCTATCGCGAAAGAATTTCATCGATAAATAAAACAATACCGCGCAAAATATCGAGAGCGTTATACCTCGACTACGCGCGCCATCGATCATTTCCAGAAATTCTCGGCATGGATATCACACCTTTCCAATACAAACATCCTATAAACTATCCGTGTGGGAGAGCGAGGCCGACAGGTAGACGTTGGTCGCAACACACGCGTGCGTACACGCGCGAGCCTCGTACGTAACTTTAGTTTCGGCGGAGGGGCTAGGTACGGTGCTCTAATGTGAAACTTTATGCTAATTCAACACCGACTATGCAATATTAATACGAGTTCAACGAGCACCCACTGTTTTCGTACAGTTGTGGATAAACGTTTCGTGATATACGAGGTACGGGCATCTCGTATACCCAGATGAGAAGGTGGAAGAGAGGAGTGAGGAGGGGGGGGGAGGGGGGGGGCGGGAGGAGGAGAGAGGATGAGGAACGGAGGAGAGAATCGATTACACGACCACGTCCCCGATCATTCGGGCAATTAAAGCGAGGATCGCCCGGATAGTCGCGTGCATTATTTGTACGCTAATGCTCGGCTCGATAGGAACGATCAAGCTCCGAACCGACAATAATAACCGACTCGGGGTCTGCTCGCAGCAGATTACGTATAGAGGCACGCAAGTGTGTAAATATATGTGGGTGCCCTCCCTCACTCTCTCCCTCTCTCTATCTATCTCTACGCGTGGGTGCAACCATACACGACTGACGGAGGAGAGTTCAGCCGGCAACGAAGCCAAGGGTTTGGCTGCTGCCGGCGTCACAACTCATCCTAATTACATCTACCCTCGTTTCCGGATTCGGGAGGTTTCCCTTCAAGAGGGTACACTAGCACTTAATTAGTATTGCCAACCGGACTTACCGGCGCGGAGCTCGCTGCAATTGAGACGTTTAACTATATTTCCGCCTCCGAGGACTATTACCCCCTTGATTTACAGCCCGCGCGTAGAGTTTCTTCTACGCCCTTGCAAATGCGAATGCTAATCGCTGCAGTCAAGGCAATCTCCGAGTTAGCGACGTTTTAATCCGCTCGATTAAAGGGCTGTATGTCAATATCTGCTAATAACGACGGTTCGGTTTAACGCGCGGGAGGACGAGCAACTGAGAAATAATGCAAAGACAAATTTTGCGGTGATAGGTATTAACGAGGGTGAAGAAAGTTTATTTCGATGCCTCGCGTTTTTCTGTTAGGCTTCGCGATGCACGACCCTCGACATCGATCGACGTCCTTCGTCGCGATCGCTATAGTCTCTGCAGTGACACTCGATACACGTATGTACATACATTATAATCTTACGGTACAGCGCTCATCTCGCAGTAACGCTTCGACGTTTGCGCGATATTCGTTAAAGCGTGTTTCGCTCGGCCACTGGTATGCTCCATCTGAATTGTATGGTTTTGTCGCCGACACTTTTTGCGGAACAACTCGTGGTATAATTAGAATCTCGGAATTTAGAAATTAAAATGGAAAGTGGAACGTTGTTAGACACCAACGTGGAGTCAAGTCGATTTTCGACTGCCGATGGCGCCATGTTATCACCGAATGGCAAAATGTTAATACGTTAATCTTAAATAGTCTTAGAATGTTAAATTAGAAAGACTCACGTACCCCTTTCAGATTTATACGCCTCTCCAGAGGTTTCCGATAATGCGTTAAATATTTTCTAATTGGTACGTATCAACGTAATTGGCGTAACTAGAGAATTCGAAATGTAAATTAGTACTCGTTGTAATTAACACTGTCGTTCTCGTTGTATCGACCGATCGTATGACGTTTCATTCGTGTCCGTTTACGCGACACGACAATTATCGCCAATAAACCATTTTTTGTTGGAACATAATTTTCAATTTTAGTCGGATTTGCGTTTTCCATTTGCAAGATTGTAACGAGTCTTTTGTGACGTGTACGTAGCGGCTATGTAAGAGGGTGTAAAGCGAAGCGGAAGAAAATTCTTCTCCACCGCGGCAAGGAGAGCTCCTTTCTAAATATAACTAGCTGAGCTACGAGGGTATTTCGACGTAATGGAGCGAATCTTATTTCATACCCACAAGTTCTTCGATTCCGCCTCTCTTAATCCTTCTATTCTTTCATTTTATGACGACGAATTCATCCTGACTAATGCCACGCTATATTTAATACGGTAACACGAGACTTTCCCAATTAGTAAGAATAAAGGTCTTTAATAATCATTATTACTTTTTTTTTCTTGTTAGATCGCGTAATATACCTTCGTTCGTCGTACGTTTTGCATTCCCGAGACGAAATATTTTATCCTTTCTTTCTTTTCCCTCGAAGAATGTTTTCTCTTCGTTTTAGCGACATGCAGTATCGATTATAAAATATACCTTTTTCTATTGGATACGTATACGAAGGAACGTCGAGTACCGCGTTACACGTACAAAAGGCGAATGTATTTCACCCCAATACGTTCCATGTATTATATAACGTGTGTATGGCATAATCATATTCATCCTCCTATACTATACACATACATACTCCCTGCAGCCTACAATACACGCTGATGATGAAATCCCTCTGTTAGCGTGATCGTTCGAAATTAGATGCATTCATATGCTTACGTCGATGCGCGTTTCCAAAATTACCGGCGAAATTACGAACAAGTGGTTTGTTATTTTGTCTCGTGGCATGTCCAACGTAAATTGTTCAGTGAGCTATAATTGTCTCGTTACTCGAATTACTCGAGGTGCCGGATAACATGAATCGATTCTTGTAGACACGAAGTTATATTGATCCAAGAGACTTGATAATTGTTTATTTGCGGGAATCGAACATAGATGAATATTTTTCGATAAATATTTAGTTATAAATACGGGTAATAAAGTTGACAGTCTATCGCTGCTCGTCGCTTTCGCTTAAATCTTGCTGAAATACATTGGACTTCTTCGTATCAACGAGTTTCAAATTTATGCTCACGTAAACTCATTCAGGGTAGGGTCAAATGACGGAGAAAAATGGCTGGCAATTTTCTTCGCAGCTACGGGGATAAGCCGAAAGGAAAAAGCGAAATTGTTGAGTACGATCGTGAAATTAGGGATGAATCAAAGTTGATGGGCGAGGGTGAAATGAGCGGGGACTTTGAGAGATAATGCGAGAAAGAAGGTTCCGTAATGGTTCATTATAGTCTCTGGGACAGCTATGCATTTCCGAGGATCCATACAAAATTGCTTCTAAAAATAAGTACGATCTTTTTATTTCTTTTAATTCATACGGTGTGCACGTAGGTGGCAGGATTGACTAGAAAATTGCAGTACGTTCTATCTATATATGTATAACGATTAGGGTGGTCCTCGTACGAGGTGAAAATTTTAATTAGTGGAAATATTGACATTGATTCCATTTGGTGTAAAAATAGTCCATCATTTTTTTTTATTTTCAATAATATGTAGGGTGTGCTTAACTAGCAAAACTATATAGATGTAAATAATAACTAAAACGAAATGTTCATTGATGTCAAAAATATTTTTTGGGGATTCATTTCAACCGATTTGGAACAGTTTTAGGAGTTGCTCGTTTCATATTTCGGAAATTGTAAAACAAGGACCACCCTAATAATACTAGTTACACCATTACGGTACAATAAAGTGTTTTTATATGCTCGAAAGGAGATAGTAACCTACCACGGGAAAATGTATCGCGTTACGAACAGCATGGGTAGTCGTGCAAATTATTTCTCACAAAACTAAAGAATCGGATAAATATTCGAAAGATTTAATTGTCGTGTCATACGTTCGTTAAGACCTTACCGTTTAAATCAATGAGTCTGTCAGTTTATAAAATCTGTACTCTGAAATTATACACACCTCGTTACTCGATATTAACGCAGTAGCCGGCTCTAATAACTCCCTATAATAAGTCTCCCAGTTAGCGAGCTTCGATTATGAAAAAATCACCTGTCAGTTTCACTCGCGCGATTCATTTCGCGTTACAACTTATTTCTCATTCGCCTCTCTCCTCCATTCTTCGTGTCCCTTAGTCTCTTTACCGCCCCCCGCACCTCAGGAGGTGACTGATTAAAGAAATCCACGTCAGACGTTTTCATCTCGGACGGAACGCCTGTCAAAAGGTTACGCTAATTGCGTCATGCCTGATTGATTAAGGTCTCAATCCTATTAACTACTACAGAAGATTACGCCGACGATATCCGAACTACGGATACTTAGATTGCCGACCCCTAGCGGAAATAAATTGCTTTGCACTCAGCGTTCTAGAAATAGTTTCAATTAACCACGGGATATGTTATTCCGTTCGATGGAGTCTAAGTGGATTACAAATTCAATTAATAACCCGTGTATTTGTGTTAAAAGAACGTTCGTGCGCACCGTTTCATTTCATATTTCACTTACAAAGTTATAAAAATTATACGTAGGTGTATCGCACGACTCTGATATAAATATATCAGTTGTACGTAATTGAGTGTGATTCAATGGTCATACATGCGTACGATAATTATACTACGATGATGTAATAGGTGATATAGAGGGAACAGTCCAGTTATTACAGACGACACATTTTGCATGAGAATACAATCAGTGCAATTCAGTGGCCGCAAATACGAAGCGTATCACTGTGAAATGTGTTCTCTGCATACGTAACGATAAGTCAAATCAGTGATCGAGAATAGCGAGGCGCACGGTTGAAGAGCTCAATTCAATAGAACTAATTTATCTTATCGATGCGCAAGGCTGGTCGCGCAAATTACAGTTATTAATGTTTTAATGACTTTACCTTACCGCGCTTTCAAGCGACACCTCTTTCCAATGTACTTTCGGCCCGCGATCATTATTCGATTCGACCAATCGGGAATACATACATGCACGTTTGGTGGTACGAGAATGACAGCTGACACGACACTTTAATCCGGATTTCAAAAATCATATACGTCACATTTTTTTAAATTAAATTTTAACGACGGCGACGATGCTGTCGCCTCTTACTGATTCAATTAAAAATATTTTGTTATTCGTATTTTATATTTCCATGTCCGTCGTGTCGTATTGTTAACACTAGAGCTACCAAGCCAGTAATTCCGACTGATTTTATATTTCAATTATAAATTTACTATTGTCGAGAATGAAAAAAGTGTATTCCCGAGTAGTATAAATATTTGTAATAGTATTGATATATTTGTTAACGATATAAAATTATAAAATTATAATATAGGTTTATTTTCCTCGCAGAATATGTTCAACCGGACTGATAAAAGTATAGATTAATTGTCGGTAGTTCTAGTGTTAATTAACTATCAACGAAAGTATCTCTCGCTGGTTAAAGAAAAATGGCAAACTTCTCGGGTCCACGGGCAACGTATAATCGGATTAAATACGATATCGTTTACGCGAATAATAAATGATAAGGCTTAAATAACGCATACGTTCGCGCCCAGAAAAATCGTTTGCTCTGCCAATTTTAATCACAGATATTGTTACCGTAATCTTCATATTAATGGACACCGGCAATTAAAACTTGCGTCGAATGACTTTGCTGACGTGTACCGATATGCATCGGGGCATGAAGTTCGTTCCGCGTGTCTAACGGAGCCTTGAATTCTCGGTGTTGCAGAGGAGTTATGCGAATTGATACCGGTAATTAAAACTTTCCTCGATCGTGCTATGATTCCGCCGTAATAGCGTTTCGGGTTCTATAAGGTGCCGGGGAGATTGAAAGGATACTTTCTATCCTCGGATAATTCACCATAATATTTCTTAAACTGCTCGCATACGTTTCACCATAATTTCATTCAAACAAACAAATTTTTAACAAGTTTTTATTTTTAATCAACAATGTAATCATCCTCGTTATCAACAACCTTTTGCTGTCTAGTGTGCAAATTTTCAATGCCGGATCGAATAATCAATTAGTTTTTCAGATTTATTTGCCGAACTTAGTGTACCAAACAGCATTACTTCTCGATCTACCTAATACCAGAAAATACTAAAGTGACTTTAAAAAAAAAACTATCACTCCGACTCACGACAAACGTAGCTCGCGTTAAATACGCGCGAACACTAAGCACGAAAATAATACACCGCTCCGATCAAAATTTAGAAACGCGCGTTAACGAATCGAATTGTCGTCTACGGCTAATCGAATACTTGACCCCCCTCGACTCGGTTTAGAAATTCATACAACTATCCGATTATGGGTGCTCGCGGTATCGCGCCCCGCAAATTCCCCGGAAACGCGTAAATAATGTATTTTCGTGTGGAGGGGGGGATGCGTTCTCCGCGCTGGCGGCATAGGCATAGGTGAGCCGATCACAAATCCAATTATAGGTGAAACTGTTCGCGGTGACGTCACATCCATCCTTCGGCAACCCTTTCCGTTGCTCTATCGGATAACAATTACCGCCGTCTATACCCCGGTACCTATCCCGTCGATATCTCATCCCCCTCCCTTCTCGCCGACGCCCCCTCCGACGGCCCACCGACACCCCCCCCCCCCCCCCCCCCGGAACGATTTCCATCGTTTCACACTTACCAGCTCCACCGCCTATCCCTCATCCTTTCCGCTTCACGAGTATTCTTTTGTCGCGGATACTCAAACCGAACGGTACGCCGACTTCCAACGGTTATACCGTCGACTCGAAACCCTACGAATTCCGGTACTTGTTGATACCGCCTTAACAAGAAAGACGTGGATATAACACGCCCCCCCGCGAACCCTCGCTCTTTGTCGAGAAGCACCGTAAACTTTTTCTCTCGCGCCTCTCGATTCTCCCGAGGACTCCCCGCGACGCGTTCCCAACGCATTCGAAATTATTCATCCGGGTGCGATAATACGGGGCCGGAAGTCGTAAGTTCGACGGGAGGGGGAGAAACGTTTTGTCTCCGGGAAACGTTAATTCTTACCAAAAATCGCCATGAAATGTAATCCGATCTGATCGTCGAAACGAATATCGACGCCTGTGTTATTAGTTTAATACCGTCATAAGAGTGATCGCATTAAATTGCATCGCGATGCTTCGAGTTTCCATTATCGCGCTTCAACGCTGTCATTACGGGAAGAATCGGGTGACGGCGGGGGACGGGACGCAGCAACGAAATGTCGCAAATTGATATTAGCGAGCAATCGAGCACGAAATAAACAATCGCATTTAAACGTACGTCTCTGCCACGAGCCAACGCCGCCCATTTGTCAAGGAATATCACATTTTTCCACTCGGTTGGGGGCTCGGTACCGAGCATATCCTATACACGCTCCCGCCACGCGAGTGTGCGTACGTCTGTACGTCATGAAATAAATCGTGGCAAATAAAGAAAGCGTCAAGATATGGCTGCCCATCTCCCTCTCTCCCTCTCTCCCTATCTCTGTCCCTCTCTCTTACTTTCGCCTCGGTTGCCTCTGCCTCGGCGTTTCCTCTCTCGCCATCCCCGAGCTCTTCGTTGTCTCTCAAAAGCCTACTCCTCTTCGTCGCTCCAGGATACGATGGGTGGGTAAGAAGAGCGGGGTGCGGGGGGTTGGGAACGATGGGGCGAACCTACCTTCGCATCCTTACTCTTTTACTCCGAGAAAGAAGGTGGCATTGTACTCTCTTTCGGTATTTCTAATAACTTCTTCTTCCTTCTCCTCTTCCAATTTTCTTCCTTCTTTTTCTTCGTTCTCCCCCCCCCCCTCCCTCCCTCACCCGCCCTTCCGCCGCTTCTTTCATCTTACTCCTATTCCCATTTCTTCCGTCTCCTCTTTTTCCCTACGTCTGAACTTCACAATGCCGACAGTAATCCGACACTATCGGACCATTCTCTTTCTATTTCTCCGTCACCCTTGCGCTCGTGCTGTCTCACACCCCCGCCCCTTCGACTCTCCACCCTCTCTCGCCCTGTCTTTCTCTTTCTCTCTCTCCCTCCCTTCTCCCTACCACCGGCCACTGCCTCTACGTCCGACCGTCTACCCTTGGTTCCCTCTGAACAACAATTACTCCGCCATATTGTCCGCTCTCCTATATCGTAAACGAAAGGTGGGAGAACCGTGAGGGGGGAGGGGGGGGGGAGACGAACTCGAAAGACGGAGAGGGTGGATGGATGGACGGATAAAGATGGAGCGGCACGGTGGGATCAAGTTTTTAATCACTCTCCAATGTCAGTGGAAAAAGAAATGCGAGGAGCGCGAGCGGCGTGGCTGCTCGCTTTTTCTTCTTCGTATATCAGTCGAGGCGTAAGTATCGTCGCCCACCCTCCCATATCTCTTTCTCTCTCTCTCTCTCTCTCTTTGTCGTTTTTTCTACTTTCTCCCATCTTTTCACTTTTTCACAGGTTTAGAGGGGACGGAGATATTTATGTAGATGGAGGAATGTTACGCGAACGATCGTCGGTGTGCCTGAATTCGACGTTGGGTTGAGATTTCGAAATACTGACGCTCGGAAGTTTGAATCTTGCATACTTCATGAAACGAAGGTGATGGAATTTTGAAAAACACGTGTGTATCGTGTCAGTGACTTTATTGACGGCAATAATGTATGGCGTAATCTTTACGCGAAATACGATAAGATAGAGTACAGAACGATCGGATCGTTCGTAAATATAAATTCAAAAATCAAACGTTACATGTTCTAGCATGAATATGCGAAGGTATTTGAAACATAAACGAGTTACATATGAAACTAATGTTGGCTTCGACAATGCATTTTAATATTTGTTAATCATTTCGTATTTAATATAGAACATATACATATACATATGTGCGTATTAAGTGTATATCGAAAATGTAATCGAAATTTCGATTACCAATACACGATTTAATATTTAATATATTTGTGTACATATATTGCTATATTCAGTTTTTAATCGAAATTTCGTTGAACTAACATTCGGAGGATGTTAAACATTGACAAGTGGAAGTCCATCGTACTGGCGTATACTAATTGACACGGACCAGTTTTCAAAAACAACAAAGCGTACATAAACTGTTATCCACGGTTGAAAGCATTTACACGTAAAAATATGAATCTAAGCAAACAATTTTATAAATATCGAAAAATCGAACTCCGGTATGTCATGAACCTAGGCAACGTTAGCTACGACCGAAGATTATGTACATTACGAGCGACCATTACAATGATTTATACACCGATCATTTAATAAGAGTTACGAGTAATAATAACTTACGACTAACGTTATCACTTTATTCGCTTGATTAACTTTATGCTTCTCTTCCCTGTTTCGTTTCTGCTTTCCCGGCATCGTATTTCTTTACGCCGTTCTACTCGAAATAAAACGTCTCCGCTATTTCTCAATCAGAAACCATTCAGAGGTCATAAAATAAGCACGCGATGTCTTATCACGGGCCGCTTTGTATCTCCGTGCAACGTACCGAGATTTATGCTCCACTCGAATCGACCTCCCACACATACACGTTCCTCCCTCGCGATCACGAGCGTAACCCCAAATATGTTTCTCATTCTAACTCACGAGTTTCCTATTATTACGTTAATCAGGCATTTGCCGATACCAAATCGAATTCAAACGATCCTCAGTTCCATTTCGAAACTTTACTTTCTCTTCACGCTCGAATCATTTGACCTAATAATCACGAGCAATTAACGTCTAGCTTTCCGAAGAAAAAAAAAAAAAAAAAAATTCCGCGCAAGCCCTGATTCAACCGCGCAAAGTCCATATTATCCGTTTAACGCTCATCGACGTGACATTCGCGTCCCACCGTGACAAAGAATATCCAACCCTACGACTGTATCCCGCCGTTTATGTCGCTGTCTACCCTATATATAATTCAAGCCGTAGGTGAAGACAGCGCGATAATGATAACCCAAGGGTAAGACACAATGGAGATGTCTATAGCGCACGGGGGGTGGGGGGGGGGGTTCTCTATCTTTGGTGCGCGCGCACCTGTCAGAACCATCGGCCATTTCTACCCTTCCGTACTCTTCTTATCGTCTTCGCAATATCCAAGGTACGCGGCGTAAGCGCGCGCCCTTTAATACGAAAATAAAGAACTCCGACGCTCTCGCCGCCGACGTCTGACTCGACATTGACAGTTACCACTGGGGCGGGTACCGACGGGAACCTCGACTAAATCCTTGCATTTACGAGTCAGCCGACCCGACGCGCCGCGCCGCGACGCGAGACACGTGCAAGAATATCTGCAACCGCGAAATCGATACCACGGTGGGGAGGGGTGGGAGGGGGAGGGGGAGAAACGACGGCGTTCGTATTCAGCCTTTTATGACCGCCGTCGTAACTCGTAACTAAAAGGCGCCAACGCAAAATCCTCGAGCGCACCCGTCTTTTACCCGTTATCGCGGTTCGATTGATCCCGTTACAGCGGCAACGTTCTCAACCGAACGCTTTATCGATAGGAGTAACGCGATCCGTGGGCGCGAGCGTTGGCAATCGCATCGGTAACCTTTATTCCCGAGGAGAGGGAATTGCTTTCGTTTATTCTACCTATCGGTAGGTGTATTGATTGAGAGCGGCGAGATACACTAGTCGATTATTTGGGGTAAATATAGACGGGTGAGAACGGGGGGAGACGCAGCCTACACCCCCTCCCGATGATTATGCGTAAACGTATGACAATTCTCGTGGAGGAATTATGGGGAGCGAAATCGACGGCTCAAGTTGAACGAGATATCTTGTCGGGTGGTGAGGATAGTAAATGGTCTGGTAGAAAAGCTTCGCGAATTATAAATCGTTATTATACGAGTGCGTTAACGTTACCGAAGCGAGTCGCACGATTTACAGTTGTTGCGAGTTATTAAGCTTCTCGGGACAAATTGCATTACGATAATCGATACGGAAGATTAAAATAATTTCCCGTTTAAAGCGTTCTAGGGTCTCGCTCGATGGGTTGCTCTCTGTACTACTAACCCCATCCTATGAATTTAATGGCAGCGACGTCTCTCCCTGGAACGATCTTTAGTGGGCTCGCTCGGCAATAACCACCCCTAGCGTAGGAATCTACCTTCCTTGCCGACGGCGTCGAGTAAAACCATACCCTGTAATATCGACATTCGCTCGGCAACCCTCGCACGTATGGTATTTCCACCCTCCCGTTCTGTTTTACCCTGTTACCTACGTTCCGCCACCCTGTGAAAGTCGGTTCTCCCGGAGAACCTCCTATCACCGTATAAATTTCAGAGAACGTTGTTCGGCTTCGTATTGGAAGCGAAAAGAATTATCTGATATTTAATTCATCGGGTTAAAGTCACATTGGTATCGATTATCTTCAAACGATTACTTCGGCAAACCCTGCTGTCGCGTTTAACTTAACGATTTCACGACGGGACAAAATAACGTCCCAGTATCGCTTCGATGAGTACCTTGGGCGAACGGAAACACGGGGAAAGAGGTAGTTGGACGTCGATTAAGATTCATTTTGAAAAGGCAAATGTTGGGAGTACAGGATCCCTGATATAAATTACACCCATATGACATGTTCCGTAATCACACGTGCCAGACGAAGTACCGTTTTGAACTTTCCAGGTCAAGAAAACTCGATGCCAGAGCAGAGTGGCCAATTCAACTGCTGATGAGCTGCTACGTGAGATGGGCCTCTAATACTACGAATTCTACGTAGTTGCCGGAGAGACCCTCCCCTTTATCGGGGATCTACCGGTGAGCCTTTGATTGTTGTCTATGTAATTCAGATTTCCAGTTTTCGAGAGAAATTTGTTGTATCTTTGATTTACCGGGACGTTCAGCGGCGTACATGTCGCGCATACCTATATCTGCGTACGTATTGTCGGTACCATGTGAAAGCATTCTCGTTTAAGAAGAATTATAGTCGTAATTGGAACGGGTATTCATCTTTTCTTGACGTAACGATATTTATCAATATTTTCGAAGCACAAGCTTAACCTTCCGTTTGTTGCATGTTACTGTGATTTGCACAGTGAAACGTTGAATGAAACACGTTAAAATTAGGTATTACAAATTTGTCCTTTTTTCTTTTTACTATTGTACTTGTGCAATTCGTTAAAAACAGTAAAAACATTGTACAATGATTGATGTCTTTTTTTATGTTTCTCGATCGAAAAAAATGTATACACTGATAAAACACTTGCAAATTGCAAAAGCACCTGTGAGATGCATGCGACTACCAGTGTCCTGAAAATACATGCGACTAACCGAAGGTCAATAGTTTTGAAATATTCGATTCTGATATTTTAACCCTAGAACGCTAACCTTATTTTTACGCCTTTTTTAAAGCATTCGCCGAATCGAGAATTATAATATAAAATCTACATAAATATATATAAAATTACTGTGATTCGTTTTTTTAAATATTTACTCCATAACTAAATTATAAAAGAAAACATGCTAAAAATAATCAGTATAATAGTATCAGTGTTCGCCTAATCGACGAATGGTTAGCGTCCTAGGATTAAGGAACACGAGTACACGATATCTACCGAAATGAGTTGTGGATAACCCGCGATTTTGGTAATTTACTTTATATTACGTATTACCAGAAAACCTGGTGCAAAATAAAGGTAAATCGAAAGGAGAGTTCGAGCAGCCGTTGGACCTGAGAATAACGGCGGGGGGAGAAAGGAATAGTTTTCGTGGGAGTCGTAAGATTACACAATGTTTTCGATATGTAAAGCAAGTCGAAGGTTTTCGAACACACGCTGCGATAATGGGAATTATTTGCATATTCGGGGAATGCCCGGTAGATTTATGAGCTATGCGGGGAAACATTAAAGAGTTATTATCTCTTTTGTATTAGTCACGTAAAATTCCTCTCACGAAACGGCCTTTTCGAATGTGACACAATTTATTATTAAGGTACCACGCATCATATTTCTCTCACGATGACACAAAATGTATCGCTCGGAGAAATCCTCGCGACAGATTTTCGTAAAATGGCAGAACGTTTCCTTAGAAGATAACGAAGGAAAATTCTTCTAGTATAAAAACATACTCGCTTATATACTTACTTCCAGTTACCAAACAATTTTTTAAAAATAATTTACAAAAGCAGGGACCAAGGAAACTTTCAAACGACAAACATACTTTCCGAAATTCCTTTACACATCGTCACAAAGATATCGATCTCGAGTCGTCGCGATATCTTATCCAGAATATCACACATCCCCGCCACTTTAAGGATCTTTAATAACCCACGCTTTGCTACCCGGAAATTGGAAATCCTCGGCCACCAGCGATTACCGTAAATAATGAAATAGTTGCGAACCCGTGCGAAAGCGTGCCGCACAATTGCGTTGTTACGCGCATCCCCCATTGGTTGTTTCGGTTTTTCTTATTATTCGATAGAAAAAAAGGCAGCAGACTCAGCTTGCGCCATATTGAAATTTGCATAGATATCCAGTGTATACGTATACCCCCCCAGCCGTCGTATACACCGACTCGCGTGTGTACCTATACGATGGTGGGAGTGGGAAAGGTCTTAGGGTCTCTATTGGATTACAGAACAAGCGGCTAGCACTCAAGCCTCCGTAACCCCCGCCTTGCTCGGGGCAAAGTAGTTTAGCTTTGGAGTATAGCCTTACCTATCTAGCCTTAGCTTGCCTGTCCATCCGTTACGTTATGTATCCAGGATCCACCCTAACCTTAGTTTCCCTTCCCTTTTTTTCCCTTACCTCTTCCTCCCCCTCTTCAAACCTCTCCATCCCCCGTCCCTTTCCTTTTCTTCCCATCGCTTTGTCCTTTCCTGACCCACGCGCGTGACCGCCCCACGCAGGTAAAGGAAATAAAGGAGCGGTTCCTTCCTCCCAATCTTCGCCCTTACAACTTACGATATACGTATGTATATGTATATATGTATGTATGTATGTACGTACGTACGTAGATGCGTACGTATTAGAGAAACAGGAGGATACGCGTCTCCCCTCTAATTTATCTTCTTTGATATTTTATCATCGAAGAATTGATCAAAGACCGGGAACGTTGCGCGTTTGAATAGGATTTCGAGGGTGTGCGCGGGTGTACGATGAAATTATTTGCCTTCGTAAGTACGGTGGGTACATCGGTAACCTTCTATCTTTCTCTTTCAAAAGAAATTGGCTCGCTTAACTATTTCCTACAATAACCCCTGTTTACCCTCCGCGAAGATGCCAGATCGCTAGATTAACGCCGACGAGTGACACGTTTTGATCGATCGGGGCAATTACATTAAGACTAATGTCGGATTCACGTTATAACCAATTGGCCGACGCGGCCACTCGAATTCTACCCGTGTCCAAATAAACGCTAGCAATCCGAAACTGGGATGCCATCGGTTTTCCCCCGTCGTAAACAGCCCGCCTGATATTGTTCCATACCGCGGAAATATCATCGGGTACCAGGTAACAAAGTCCCGGGCATCGTATTACCGCGTTAAATTAGCAATGCTGCTTTCCCCGACAGCGAGCCGGCTAGCCCGGACGCACCGGATTTACGTTTTGCAACTCACGCGGCCGGATGGTTGCACACGCGGTCAGGAACAAACAACGGGTACTACTTGACCCAAATACTCGAAATCGTTTCTGCCTGTCGGACACTAGGTAGGTGGAAGTTGTAGAATATAGGTGCTCGAGGTGCAAGTTAGGTGTATGTGTGTGTTTGTGTGTGTATGCGTGTAGCGTAGCCGAGCGCTCGGGAGGCGGAACCCGGTGTTATTAAAGTAGTAAATTTCATCCTCTCTAGGATATGGATTAGACTCCGCGTATGCTCGCCGGCTCGAAACGGCGGTACGTCAGAAAACGTGGTAACGTCCCATTGTTTTTGAGGACGGAGTGGTCAGTACTTTCGCCCAGTAAGAGCAGTACCGTGTCGAGGATGCGATGAGATCGGTTGAGAGAGATGGGTTAATACTGGAACTAGCGGACCGGTCAGTTTGAGATTTTTGTTTAAGGCTACTCAAATTTACCATTTTTAAGTATACGAACGAGTGTTTCTTTTTTAAGTTGTGTGAACGTGTATAATTTTAAGCATATACTTTTGAACTATATGTATTAAAATTGGTAAAATTAGTAAACAAATTATTGAAATAGGTATACATTAATCGTTGATAGTTCTGGTCTTAAGGTTACTCAAATTTACCATTTTTAAATATATGAACGAAAATTTATTTTTTAGGTAGTTTAAAAAAAAATTGGTAAAATTGGTCAAAAGAATTGTAGAAATATGCATACATTAAACGTCGGTAGTTCTAGCGTTAAAAAAAGAACGACAGGCTAGGATAATCCATCATCGAACCGTGAAATTTTCGAAATTGCATTCCGCGAAGAGCGATACCAATCGATTAATAACACTGCCGCGCGATGTTGTAGAAACCATCGGGATTCAACTTTATATTCTCGACGGCGCTATAGTAAAAACGCGAATGGTCGAAGAGTCTTGCGAACAATCGTGATATTGACCGTGAGATCGAATCTGCGATTGGACGAGAATTTTTCCACGAAACTTTCGCGTATAGAGGAGATCGTAGCGTTTCTTGCAGATCCATCGTATTACTTCTCCGACGTTTGTTCCGCGACGCGTTTAAAAGATACTGCAGCTAAATCGATACCGTTAGTCGTTGAACCGTTGTTAAGGAGAAACCGATAGGCGATGAACTTTATCTTGATTGTCCGATAGATCGCTTATGGTTCGTTATCCTTGTATGTAAGCGGGTAAAGCGATATTACGTAATATTTAAGGCGATTACGGAGTTTACACCGGAGTGTGTTTACCGGGAAATTCGGTTGAATACGAATTTAGCATTAGGAGGTACCGAATAAAGGGGTTAAAGTTAGGTCTTTGAATTTCTAAAGTTGACGACAATGCCCTTGCCTCTCTCGTTTCCGCTGGTCGTCGCGTGACACTTGACCCAATGTAGAGGTACACCGGCGGGGCACCTTAAAGGTGGGCTCGTGTCGGGAAACAATGGGTGCGAAGAACAGAACGGAGCTGGCAAGAATGGCACGATTACATCGTGTGTCTAACAAAAGTTTAAGCAACTATCGATGGGAACAGTTATCGAATCGGTGGTAATTTCCGTGGGGGTATTAAAAAGAAAATCGAGTACGGTGATATACAGGATTTTTCATAAATGGTCGTGGCCTCTAATTGCGCGATACTCTGGATAATTTCAAACAGGTTTGTCGTTATCAAAAATGTACGACGGTGATAAACAGAGTTTTCCATAAACTGTGGTAGTCCGTTAATGACGCGATACTCCGTATAACTTGAAGCAGGTTTGTCCTTATCAAAAATGTTGATTATCGAAAATGAACACGAGTGTAAAAACTCGGCAAGAAACATCGAATGCGACACGTCTCGAAACTAGATAGCAGCTTGCCGCCAACACCTATATGCACCAACTCGGGCGTTATTCGTAATTGGAAACTGCCGCATAATTATCCGACCACCTGGTTCTTGTCCACCTACGTACGACGTACGGTTCCTCGTGCGGCCGCCGAGCCGACGAAACACCGTCATTAACGTGCCACGCTCGTCAGATTGCGAACGATGGTTCGAGTGTCTTCGCTCCACTTGTCGGCCAAATGCCGCGGCTATGCATTCAGGTAAAGCGCCTTTGCGGCCAGGACGGCATAATCGTTGCCACGAAATCCGATTGCGGTTGTTTCGTCGGATTAAACGTCGGTGGTCGGAGCCCGATCGTCGAATGCCGCTCGATCCCGGTGTAATCAGTGCATTCTTAATACGTTCGTGCATACCAGGTATAATGGAAGTATTTAAACGCCGACATACCAAGGATACCCCATCCGCGTGGTTCTGAGATGTTCCACGACTCCGAACGAGAGCCTCGTCGAGGCGATTAAACGAACGATCGACTGTACTCACTTTTTATGCGGGATTTTATTCGCGGAATTTGATTCGAACGTCGGCTGAAGGTTCTATTTCGAATCTACCTACCTCTTTATCGAGGTTAATCGATTCGTTTTAACTAAAGTTGAAACGAAGATATATTGGGTACGTGTCAAACGCGTATTACTAGAAATAAATAATAGAACGTATAAGCGTATAAGTATTCGTGTTTAATGTACTACCCGAATTGCATAGAATATTTATACATATACACACCCGTTGAACAATCTACTTTGGAAAGTTTCAACCTCGATAAATTTTTTTTATCGCCTCCGGCGAGAAACAATGTTCGGGGGAAAAGAAGATTAATTAGAATCGAATACCATCGTTTACCCACCGCGAGCGAACCTCGGATGAATATAATGGGTGCACATAATTTTGCTTATTCGATAATATCGCTTTCAATCAAAATCACGCGGGAAGTTAATCCAGTTGAATTAACAATTTCGTTCGAAGCTCGATATCCATCGTACGAAGCGAAAGAATGTTTTATCGAACCTCAAAGAATACCAAACTATTTACGAGGTAGGTATGTATCGCTTCGGAAACCAGATAGCATTATATATTATCCGAATTCTCCCTTCAATGTTTCAAGAACCAACGTTCCGCTCCATTCTATTTTTCGAAAGGATTTATTCAGAGTCTTTTCACGTAAGCAACACACACCATACCGTAACGGTCGCTCGTTTGCACGATCTATTCTTCGATCAATTCCAGATAAACCTATATCAAATCACCTCAGCATCCTCCTCCACCTCCTCGTAATAGTAACTCACTATCTATTTTCATCGTGAACTATCCCCGGTTCAAATCGACTTTGACAATGCCAATTTCCAGCCCCGGTATCCAATGTATCGGGAAACTTCTTTAATATTGCATTACATCGACTCTGAAAATACAACCACCGAAGATTCGGTACCGGGAGCGTTCTTTCTTCATTGTGAGGCGGGAGCCCTTTGACAACTATCGGGGAAACCGAACCGCATCCGAGTCTCTCTTTGTATTCGAACCGTCATACGACGATGACCGTCCCTCGATAACGTTTCGTCACACCCAAAGGAGAAATTCCTTGTGTAGTTTAACAGTTGTACGTTAACTGTTGCCCCCCGCCCCACCCCTTCGGCGAGATCTGGGACAGGCGAAGCGTTATTTCATGCCGAGCGGGAAGAACGTGGCTGCGGTGTGCTCGGAGGACGAAAAAATTCTCTCCCCGTCTCTACTCGGCAGCCATTAATGCTATTGTCCTTCCCGATCATGGAATCTATAGTCGAGCTTTGTTCTCGGTGGACTCTACGAAAAAGTCGCGACCGAGCAATCCATTCCGGGAGTGGATGGGTTCGCCGCGGGATAATAAATCCTTCGTCGCGTCGTTTGCCTTCGTTACTGCCTGGAATGTAGCGCGAAAAACTATCGCGGGACTTCTGGTAGGTGAGTTCGAGTTTGTGATTATTTCATGTTTCGGTGAGTGGTATTAACGCGTTGATCGTCGCGTTTTCTCATTGTAATGTACATAGCAAACCCGCTCTCGTAGTTCTGTGATCGTAAGCTAGTCGTAAGTAGATCCCGGATGTTTATGCAAGATGCATTATTCTGTTTTATTTTATGCGTATAATACGTTATACTTCGTGCATTATCGTATATCTTTCGCAAAATCTATTTGATGTTAGTATAAATATAATGCATTTTGCATAAACATCCGGAGTCTAGTCGTAAGCTATTATAGTAAACATTTTTCGCGCTGTCAGTTTCCTCCGAATGCTCTGGTTCGTCGCTCGATGTCGATGGACAAGATCCCATCGTTAGCGCGTCCATTCGTGTTCCATGATTAAGATAAGCAGTACCTACATATATCACCTTTGGAAAAACGAATCGGACGGTTCTCGGTGTTTTAATTCTAACCGGGCGGGTTGCTTAAACGAATTGCCAGTTCCTTAAATATTGACATTGTGCTCGGAAGGAAAGTACGGCCACGAGCATGCGCAGAATCAACGATGAAATTGTCAAGAAAAGCCGCCCTCCGTACTGTTCGCCCTTCAACCCTCTTGCCGATCCACTTCCGTCACCCTTTGCTTCTCAGCTAAATGCGAGTCAATTTAAGGCTGATTAATTACCGTGTAATTAATAGAAACGTGTTTTCTAAATACAGACGAACGCGCACAATGGCTGGGAAAATTAACTAACCTAATGAATTACTTAAAACAAGAGGTGGAAATTTCTCGAGATAAGAAACCGATCGATTAACAAAAGAAATTATTTTCATCGTCTCATCTAATTCGGGATGACGTGTGAAATTAATTCATGACAGATTTCTGGAGATTATTTGACACGGTACTCGACTCGGGCATAAAAAGCTGTCTGTTCGACATTTAATATCATTTATATCTAGATCATGCACATCTCTCGATCTTCGGATCTCCAAACTCTTTTTTATTCTATCAAGTGGATTTCGGGTCGCTGAACACGAAATAATTATAGAATTTCTATTCTACTGAGAATTATTTCACGCGGAATTACATTTGTTTGCTTGCTTTAGAAATAGTTTGGAGATCCGGAAATTCGGAGATGTGCATGATCTAGATTTGTTCCTTTAATATAGTAGATTATTTAACCGTCAAATTACGTTACCTTAATCGAATTTCGCGTTATTTTATTCATGATGAGACGTTACTTATGGGTATTGTTTAATTGACATATCGAGTGACTTATGTTCGCGGAATTTACGCTAACGCTACGTACTTATTTCTTATCCGTTACGCGAATAAAGACTCCTCGGATCTGTTTGAAATTGCAGGCACATCACTGGGAACGCGAGGGAAAACTAAAAAACCAAGCGCTTTCCGTTTGGCCAATTTTCATGCTGCGGGAACGTTTGAAACAAGTTGAACTTGAGCATTTTCAAATATCACGAAATCTAATTTGCTGTCTCTCGGATTTTTTCAACCCCTCGACGAATAATCGTATTCGCTCATATTTGATCCTACGTCTTTAGTAATTACCGGCATTTAATTCCCATCATAATGAACTTTTTCATTTTACGATTTATTCGCTCCTCGTTCCAACGACCGAGGAACTTGAATATTTATTGAAGTTAAACTGAGACGAATTTAATAAATACGTTATGATTTAATCGGGAGTTTCAGCAGGAAGGTAGGTCGAGGGGTTCGAGATTACGTGCCCGAGGGAAAAGGTGAAGAGGGAGGGAACAACCGCAGAATATAAGAAGAAGAAGAACGAAACAAATCCTGGTTAAAAGGCTGATGAAGGTCCGGGAGGAAGGGGGAGGGGGGGGGAGGGAATCAAAATTATGATATCACCGGAATTTCGCTGTCCCGTGCGAAATTAAAAGAACGATTCGTCCACTTTAACCGTAACGCGTTTTTCTCGTAAAAATGTGTTACGCTCCAAACCAGAAACGAATATACCTACGCAAGTAGGTTTAAAGTGAAAAAAAAAAAAAACAAAAAGAAAGAAAATAGTAAACGATGCACGGGGAGCGTTTCAATTTGACGTTGCGCCTCGCTCGAAGTCGCGTCGCGCGCTCATGTCTTTTCCATAAAGACAGTTTGCGTACCGATACTCGCCACGGAACGTTAGCGGGCTTTTAATATCCCTCGTCTCTCCTCGAATCGGCATTAGCGTGGAAATCGTTGCGCCGCTCGAGAATTATAGTGTCATTGAAACGGCCGGGATCTCAAAGTTGAAACAATAATTGTTCAAAGGGAACGTTCGAGTCTACCCGTCGCGGGGACAATATCCTTTATCTCGAGACAGTTTCAGCGGTTATCAGGAGAAAACGTACGCGGTAACTGCTGCACCTCGGGATTTCTTGAGCGAGAAACGTAGAAAACATTTTCCACGGAAGAAACTCTCGTCGTGCTCTCCGGCCGCAGGTAACGTCGAAGGAGCGCTCGGGTCCCCGAGATAATGTTAATATCCGGCTCGGTTTTGTAATTGGCAATTATTTCAGCTTATTCCGCTCTTTGTTCTCCGACGTTATCCCGCGAACGCTACTGGCTAGGATTCCCCGAAGAATCCTCGAATGCCCTTGCAGCTGCGCCCTTTATGCAATCGCTTCGAACTAAGTCTCCCCGCCGACTCGTATTCGGACGCCAAGGAAGTTCGCTTAACGAAGAGCCGCTGCATTGCCGGTTTTCCAACCCCCCCTCGCCCCTCGGAAAATTTCCTCCTAGTTCCGGACGCCTTAAATTCGGGATCAGATTATCATCCGGTGACTTTTACCGAGAACAATATCGCGCGACCTCATTTTTAAAACTAACTCTTTTATTTGCCTCCGCACTGCCGTCTCCATCTTCCTCGTCCCTCCCGGTCTTGTCTTGCTTCACCTTTACGACAAATCGTAACGCGATCGTGAGAAACGTTCTCGCCAAAGAAATTCAATAAACGGAACACGCTAGAGCGTTGCGTGTCGCAACCTTCCGTCGCGTACCCCGCCCTCGAGTAAAGTAAACAAAGAGTTGGACAGACGGACGAGACGGGTAATCAAGATTCGCTCTATCATCCGCGCGCTTACGCGATATCATAATCGCACCGTATCGCGTTTACCGTGGTAAACGATAATTGCTCAAAGCTAGCTTAACAACGGCGCGCAAGCGAAATGACGCTCCATGACGCGATAACGCGCGGACGAAGCAAAAGCCCTCGCGAACGGGCCTAGATGAAATTGCGATAATGCGGCCCGCCCCCCCCCCCCCCTCGCGGTATCTTTTGGCTAGTGGCGATACGCCGAGCAGTTTCCCTGATCCCGCCTATGCTTTCGTTATCCCGTTCTATCCCGGTAACGTTTAGCGCATTTCCCGGTAGCGCGCGCGAGCCACGCCAGTCGCGAGGTCGGCTCCACAAATTTTGCAAAACACCGATATAAATCGTTTGATAACGCGTCTGGCCCTGGGCGTCGATATACACTGGGAAAGGGGAGAAGAAAAGTGGTAAAGAGAGAGAGAGAGAGAGAGAGAGAGAGAGGGGGGGGGGCAGAGGGGTGGCCTCGCGGAAATTTGGCGAAACGCCAGGCCGCCCCCCGACGGTGCTGCAAGGTGCACACCAACACCGGTGCGTATGCCGCTGGGTCACCGACGTGTCGGGTTACGCAGCTGATATCGCTAATTGCAAAAACTACCCTCGCAAGCATCATTCTGGCATCCCCGCCGAACTTTTTAACGCGTCGCCCGCACGTATTCCCGTTATTCCCTATTATTTTTCGCGTGTATTATTCATCCGACCGAATGTTTTAACGAGAGAGAAATACATCCCGAAAATTCGGATTAACTACAGGCACGTGGGTCTAGTTAGGAATTATCGGTTGCCAAGCGTGTGATTAGCGCGGTGATCGTGGCGGTGTTGGAATTTGTGTGTGTGTGTGTGTGCACGCGCGTAATTGGGGTTTGAGAGAAAAAATCGTCGAAGATGACGAGCGAGCGGTCGACGCGTCGTAAAGAAAAAGTAGTGGTCGTCATCGAACTCTCGTCGCAGTCAATTATCGAGCGGTCTGTTGATCGCTAATAAGCCGTTTGCTATCGTCAATTTATTTAACGCAACTCGTATTTTGTAATGATTATAAAAGTGGTCCAAGTTAAAAATTAAAAAAATTAGTTTATCAGTTATTTTGCGTCACATTGTTTAACACTATTCCTATCGACACTTCATGCATACATATTTCTACCGTGAGCGGTCAGATGATAATAACTAATTTGGCAGCCAAAAAATGTAGTTTCTTTTATCTAGAAATAGATAACGTATATTTTTTAACATTTGACCCGCCAACATTTAATCAAAGTAGCGATGCAATAACATTCTATGTAGGAAATTCTAGACGCAATTTAAAAAACGGTCATTTGACCGATACGAATAGTGTTAAAATTAAACGCGACCAAAAATAAACAGAAAAAAAAGAGATAACTAGACCACTTTCATAATCATGGACCCAGATCAGTCGGCCGCATAGGTGTCCGTCCGCCAACGTATATTAGAGTAAATAAAAAAGGAAAGTGCACACAACTCTGAAAGGAAAGTCATAGAACTAAAACTTCACTAACGCGGAAATGGATGGCACCAGCAAAAACTCATAATTGTTACGGAATAGAGAAATACGCTAAATAAGACCCCTAATATACGTCGACTGCGGTACGTGGACAAACATTTATGCTATGACTGTATGTATATTCTCATCGGACGTTCGATAATTATTCATTTGGTACTTTACACTGACCTAATTGCAATTCTGATCCCACATTAGCGAGTATTGCTTTCAACGCGGCAACAGTTCGAACGGCGGTGGTCGCTCCAAGGTTATTAGCGATTCCACTGGAGCACGACTTTCAACACAAATTCGAAGGATTTTAAATTTCAGAAATAGAACGCAAGGATCGCTCCTGGAGCCAAACTCGAACACCCCGGGGGCCTTTCGTTCGCCGGACAACTGGTCCAACACAACTGGCAAAGTCATACGGGCCTTTACGTTTATTTGCCTTACCGCCGTCCTTTCCAAAGTTAACAAGAACTCCGCGGAATGTAGTATATCCGACAGAAAATGCTATATCTCCAACAGCATATTCAACGCGAACTGTCGACAAGCGTTTACGTTTATAATTCCCGAATGTATCGCGCAAAAGGTATTTCTAGCTGTATTCACGGTACACCAACATAATTGTCGTGCTGTTTGCGCCGCTACGCGATCGCCCGCAAACAAATCAATTCGCGCTGAGTATTTTTCCTCGTATTACCCACGGCTTTAATACCCGGCATCGCAAAATCGATATCTATATAACCTCAAATCGTTCGGATAATAATAAAAGCCAAAATCACCGATAATACCATTAATCTGCAGTGTTAAATCTCCCGCGGTGGAAATAACACACCGTATACACCTTCACGTTTCTTGCGCCGTTGGAACGAAAATCCTCCCCGAGCTTTTTCCTTGAAGAAACATTTTTAAAGGACGTGACCAGCGACGCGGACCCTCACGGTAATTAAGCATTTTGCCGGCGCAGGGATCCACAAACTGGGAGTAAAAACTAAATAAATAGAGGAGAGCCGGCAGTCTGGCCGCCGCGAAACATGGCTAGTAGGTGGACGGGGCTGGATCTGTGGATACGCGGCGGTTGCCGGTACAGAGGAGCTTGCGCAAACACAAAAGCTCACGGCTCAAGACAAACAGCGAGACTGTAAGCTGCAACATACCTTCGGGCACTGCGGCCTATGTCGGAAGGAGAACGTAGGAGGTAGGCGAACGAGGAAAGACTGTGAGCTTTGCTGGAGGAGGGGTCGGGGGTGGGGGGTGGGGGTGAGGGGGTGGCGAAAGGTAAGACGTACGACAAAGCTCTGGCGAAAAGAGGCGCCCAGGACGCTGACACCTATACCTAACAGCCAAAGGCTCATGCCACTTTCGAAGATGCGCTCCTGTGTATACTTACGGTATTAAACTGCGTACCGCTACCCCAGTAATGCACGCGACGCGTATTGAAAATATTTCGATGTCGCGAGCGATGTACGTACGTTACGTTTGACCGTATGTAAATGAGAAGTGCTTTCAGTTGTTCTCGGGTTACGGTCTTTCGTAAACGCTGACCCCCAACGCGACATTCGTTTTATCGTTGAGAGGGCATTCGCTGGAATCGTTACCAAAGCTCTCGAGTTAACGACAGTATTTGTATTTTAACCATATATCCATAGCAGAGCGGAACAAACATATCGAGAACCTCGAAACTCTTCTGACTCGTCCCCACGCGCTTTTTCACTTATCTTCCGATGTCCAACGTCCTGTTTTCCAGTCGCTACCTTTCCACTCCTGATATCTTTATCTTCTTTCCTTCCACTTTCTTTCCCTAAATCCCAGACTCCTAGTTCACGAACAGATTTACACGGACCACAGACCAGAGAACTACTAAAACCGTCAGGCGGAACACTTCTTCCGCGAGTACCTCGAGCTTCTTCGTAGGAAACTCCGATATCGCCTGTGTTCCGTTGAGCCGCATTACTTTGGTATTCGTGTATAGAGGTTTTCGTACGATTATATTAATTGGTTTCGTGAAATTCATCAATGTCCGAAAGTATTGCTCGTCAAGTTGGAAATTGTATTCCCTATTACTTCGCAGACATTTCAATGCGACAAATCGCATTTTGTAACTGAAGTTTCTTGAAGTTATGTCACGAAAACTGATTAATTATATGCCAACGGTGATTTTGTACCGCGGCGAAAGATCGAAAAAAGCTGTCGTACGAAAAATCGATATTTCGGTACAACGTTGGAATACTTATTTGAAGCCACGTTCCGCTCGAATGTAACACATTTGGTATGCGTGGTGATCGAATTGTTCGTGTCAATATTTTGTATATAAATTGTATGAAATTTGTACGCGACATCGATCGATTTGCGTCTGTGAAATTTTGAAAGTATTCGGTATCGAATACCAGCGGGTGTATTAGAATTATTTGGTTTTTCGGTAGAATGGACGATAGATTTTCGGGTTGAATTTAAATATGCATGGTACTGTCTCGAATGCAATTTTTGTCAAATTTACGAGCAAACGGTCGGGAAATTTGGAGTGAATCCCACCATTCGCATATTTTACACGATCGCTACGAAACGTAGATATATATATATTTATATCCAGTCGCATTTGGTAATTGTTTGCAATCACGATATTTAGAATTAAAAATTACATAATTTCATTTACATATGTAATTGCGATTTAAAAGCAGGAATACAAATCGAATTAGGAACACGACGGACGCATGCACCAGTTTAACGCAAAATTTTAATGAGTTAACCGTCAACAAGGTTTATGTCAATGATTTAAATAATTTCCATACACTTTTTAAGGGTAATTCGATGCGAACTACTGAGACAAATAAACGATACAAAATTGATAACCATCGTTAGTTTCCACGCGATACCAATATATACATTCGATACAACGAAATCACGCGAAAGAATGAAATTGATTTTATGAGAAAACCGTCATTGTAACATAGTGTATAAATTTAAACCGGCATTGAAGCTGCCAATCAAACGAAATACGGTTCACCTAACCGAATTGATTGATATTTAAAACCGTGCATTTTTCCCGCTACCTTCCTAACATTTTTAAACGCATTTCCCACGATGCGTCGACGCGTTATTAGTCAACTCACCTATTGTGCTTAACGTTGGATACGTCAGCGATTGTTCTGCAACAAAAAGGCACAAAATGAGCTATTAGTTCCAATTGTTAAAAAAACCTGACATCGATACATGATTAAAAATATTACAAGCTTCACTTGAACGCTTCGGGTAATCATTTATACATATTTCACTCCCAGTTATATTTCTACAATATCGATTCTGAAGATTAGAGTAGTTTAAATCTGGCCAAGGATAATTTACTATACCTAATCTAGCTTCATCGCTTAACTCGCAACTAGGTTAGTGGACGCGTGCTCATCATCCATAGGAAGGTTTGTACTTCACAACTACGTGACATAACTTAATTTGTGATACTCCTCCCCTCCCCCTCTCCCCCGCGGTGAAAAGCGTTGCGTTGATAATTAATCGCGTTACCAAATGGGGTGCCGTGTAAGCCGCGGTTTATTCAAACACTTAACGAATGTAAAATATGTAAATCTAAAAGTGCAAACACATTACGCGGCTATAATTAGCTATCGTTTACGATAAAATGCATCGGCATACCGTATTCACGATTATTACGATAATTATTACCAAGTTTGCATCGTCGTCACTGATTCTCATTGATATTAAAGTGCCCCGACAATCTAGGATACCCAAGCAATTCCTGAACTGATCAAAGGAGATGAAGATAATAGGATACGATAACTCCGTTTCCAGCGTGCGCTGATATTGTGAACGATTACCCATTGAATTTATCGCGCGCATATCTCGCGGGGATAACTGCATACGTCGGTACGGTGAATATAATTTATTGTCACTTCGCGTTCCTAAAAATGCCTTTGCCGATTCATCCGCAGACGCATAAAAACCACAGAGCCATACGTTACGTCGTCGAGGCTCTTGTTCCGTTTTACGCACGCGCAAACAGCTGCATTATAAAGTGCACCGCTGTCCCGTATACAGTATTTTTCATCTACTTTTTGTTTACCAACCCCCCCTATGTGCTTTGCGCATAAATGCAAAAGATAACGAAACTTTCCGAAACTCCATTATCGCGTCAGATATAATATAACGAGCCGATGGTGGTTCAAATGATACGACTATCTTTCCCGCGATGCTTCGTGTAAATCGCTATTTCTCGAGACACTCGTGAGTTAACGTAATATTTTATGCGCGATGTATACGTAACGAGTTATTACTAATACCACGACGAAAGACGGGACTCTAGGTTGGAAAACACAGAAACGCGTAAGAACTTTAATGTCTGCAGGAATTTTCAACTTGAAGTTACAACGTAATAATAAGTATTATTATTCGTTGGCTTGCCGAACGAGAGCTACGAAACTCATTGTCGGTAAGAGATGGGAATATAATATTGTTTTCTTACCATCTGGACGTAATATTAAATAACTGGCAAAGACAAAGATGTAAGTGGAACTAGTTCGAAAGGTCGGGAAAGAGTTAGTTGGCACCGAGCGAAGGAAGTGTCAAGTTTAAAAGGACAGAAGAAAGTTAAATTTGAACGAAACTTGTCCTGCAATTACGCTTTCAATTTACGCGTCTTACGTTGGTATAGGGTATAAACGAAAAACTACCTTCGCGGCGCAGTTATAGGTTTTTACCCACGGTACGTTAACGGCGTCTTCGTTTAACACGGAATATGAAATTATTACCGGTGGAATAAATCGCGATCGTTAAAAGAGATACGGAGTTACTATTAAACGGAACGCATAATAAAAGGAGTCGCTCGCGATACCTTTACCGCTTGAACGTGGAATTATTTAAATTAGACGTATAGGTAACCGTAATACCGCGGAAGCGCGCGCATTGGTATTCGCAATGCAGACCCTTTTAATAATCGAGTTGCGATCCTCGCAACGATTATCGTCCTTGGATTTAAAACGGTAGATTTAACGATTACATTATGCGCCAGAGATATTTTACATCTCTTTCTTTTTTTTTTCTAAAAAAAAAAAAATTCGCAAACAAAGTTAACGTATCTCCATATTACGGAACGTTGTAAATTCACGTTAATGATAAGCCGTCGACTTATTACGCGACGCCCGACGACGGGGGAGATTTTTCTGAAACCTGTATCCGTATCAATGCAAATTGGATGGGCCGGCGAGTGAATAATCGACGGGGTTTTGTCACAACGCGGGTGCAGAGGTGCGACGTCAGTCGCTAACAAGACGTCAATGCTTCGAGGATGCGGTACACGGCTTTGGTATAGGTAGAGACGCGTGGGAGTTTTATCTCTTTCTCGCGTTACGCAAACAGGATTATCAACGCGACGTATTACGTGATACGGGGTATGTATCACTTCGGAATAAAATCCAGACGATTCGAGGAACTTCGACGTCGATGATTTACATAACTTTTATACGCTCTTCGTAAGTGCAGTGATCGTGGGAGTGTAAAATGTGTGTGTACGTATGTGCGTCGGAAAGGTCGTCGAAGACGGAGGGCGAGCGGCGACGGTCGTCAAAAACCGTCGTAGTCAGTTGTCAAGCGTTTGTAGAAACGCAAACAAGTTGATGCTATCGTAATCAAGTGACAAGATCTTGTCGCGTGTACATTTTTTGACACAACACGTATTACGCGTGTACAGAGAAAATATATTTATATATGCTCGTTTTACATTCGTCGTGATTAAATGATAGAAAACCGTTATATCCAAATTCTTTTGTTCGTGAATTTTTTGAATTTATTTTAACGACTGCGTCTGTTGCTATAAGGAGAAAAACAGCAAGAAATGAGCTTGTGTATTAATTAATCTGTAGAATACAGGACTTATGTATTTATCAGAGTTTTATATGTTAACCTTCATGCGACTGGAAAGGTAGTACCTCCCCAGTTCTTTAATATATTTTTCCCTTAAATTTTTAGCGTGTCTGGTTTATATTGTATGACATAAAACCGATAAACTCACGACAATGAAATAATTTACGTGAAAAACACAGATAACAATATTGCAGGTACCCGGTTACCTACACCGTCATTATAACAGTTATTTTTAGATAGTGCAATTTAAGATGCAAGGTAATGCAATTTAACCGAACATAAGAAGGATTAATGTTCCGGAATTTTAAACGACGAGCTGTACCTCGAAAGGTGAAATACTCTATCCCACGCTCAGCGTTTTTCATTAAAACTTACGTCCGCAAATATGGCCGACATTCAATGATGTATGCGGCATTACGCGATACCGAATGCGTCGGCTTTCTTCGGTCTATTTGTCGAGTTCGATAAATCACGGCACCCCGATAATTGATTGGGTCAGAATCATTATCAGCCCTTCTCGGGGTTTAATGATCTCGACCCTGGGCCGCTCGACTTGAATTACCGCTGCTATGCCGCATTCGTTGTCCCATCTCCCAGATATCTGTGCGCATTATACATGTACACGATCTGTTTCAACTAGAATGCGTCGGACCACTATTCGCGATAATACGTCAACAGGAGTGAACTGATTCGACGTGGAACCGGGTTACGGAGGAACCGTTGATTTTGCACGAAACGGGAGCAAAACGAAACCAAAGCAAATGCGACCGAAAATTTCGCCGAGTAATTGAATTAATAATGCACGCGCGCGGCCCGTAATTACGGCGGAACAATATTTTTCAATTAACGATACGCAACGTTTTCGAATAATTTCGGTAATTCCATCTTATGCTCGATCGAGATGCCGACGAATGATTTAATTTAATTACTTCAGACCCCGTTTCGGTATCTTTTTATTTATTTTTTTTATTTTTCGATAAAAATATCTCGATGGTGATCCGAAGAGGTACCGACAGAGCGGAGTATTATTTGCTACGAAATATGCCTTCGGAGTTTCGTACAGTTTTTGTTGACCGTAATAATGGTCGTATATCGACCAGCATTGGTCGCTAGACTTATACACGTTTTCCGGCAAATGATATCTGCTTTCATGCGAAATATCCAATATCGCGGGGGTCGTATATTTGCGGTCGACAAAACGGAAGAAAACGCGAACGCGTACAAATTTTTGCAGCCGTAATGAAGAAAAAAAAGCACAAAAACAATGACTAATATTCTAACGCGTATACGCGCAACGATGGTACGCGGCATTACGCTCGGCAAGTACAACGATGAAATAACAAAGCGCGGGGCCGAAATTACAAAACGAGTGTAACTCGCGCGGCGAAAATTTTCAAATTCATTCAATTTATCGGGAAAAAAACGTAATACGCGCGAGCGGTTCGGAACTTAATAAAAATAGACCGTTCGCGGTAACAATGCAAAACGATCGGGCTAAAATGATGAAGCGCAAGCTTGATGAGAAAGAATAACCGACGAGAGAGAAAATCCAATTTATAGTATAAAGAAGTGTACCATTTATTTCAATAAAAATAAAAAATAATAAAATACGACGTACGATGTCGATGGACGATCCAAGTGTCGTAACGAATATGTATAGTGAGAATCAAACGGAGTTCGTTGGCCCGCCACGATACACACATACGCGTATATCGATTCCGTGTAACGATAATGGCAATTTTTCCTCATAGAACAGAGAACACGCCCATTTAAAGAAAAAAAAAAAAAAAGAAAAAGAAAAACACTTTTCCCTCCGCGCATAATATTTTCCACCCAGATCCTTACTTTCTTAGCGCGTTTAAAAACAACGCGATAAATCGGGAAAGCATCGCTCCCGCCACTTTAGCTGAAAATCGAACCCTATAAATTATAAATCCCGGCCGTGTCTGAAATCTCTGAAAAATACAGCGAGTGTCGTGAAAGTCAAATGTTTTATCGATTCGGCTTTCAAAACGCCCGAGCTTTTGTCGAGTTCGGTATTTGTAGTTCCAGGTAAAGATGGTGAGCGATTGTACGCTAACCGCGGAATGTGTGTCACCGATCGAATTTCGAATTATTATTCTCGCGTCTCGTATTTACGATTCTCCGGCGACGTCAAAGCGCGTAATTCGCGCGGATGAAAATCTTCTCGCGTATTTTGGTCAACGGCATCGCTCGTCCCGTGTATACACACATACGTACCAAAGTAAAAGTATTTGACAACACAGAGACCGCGTTAAGGCGACGATATTTAAAGCTCCGTAACCGCCAGGAAATACAACTCCGTTCGCAGATACCGTACACGCGTGTACGCAACGTTTCCAACGAAACCGCGAGACGGGGTTGCGGGTGGTTCTTCGCTCGAGCGAGAGAACCCGAATGCGGGGTTACTCCGACCACAGGGACGGGAGGAACGACGGGACGGGGTATGGGGACAAACTGGTGCCGAGTCCCGACAACTCGAACAACTTCACAATAGCTCCGGCCTTTCTGACGCTACCGAGCAGCGTGCGAGGCGCGCGCGGAATGAACTTCGGCCGCGTAACTTTAAAATTGATGATCTCGCCCCCGGTATATACGTAAGTATATCCGCAACGCGAGGGAGTTGCGACGCGTCACTCTTCGTGGCGTCGTGAGGGGGTTTGGCCGTGGCGCAGGGTATATACCCGCTCCACGGGGGATGTGAGGCGCGTATGCGACGCCCGGCGTCTTCTCGCCTCGTCGTCCGGGTAACGGATAAGCGAGTAATCTCCATTATCGTTGGGCACATACGAGAATTTCCACCTGGCCCGCGACAATCCCGTCGACTGCCGAGGTATACGTTTACGAGAATCGTACGGGAGAATGAAGCGCTCGACCGCCGGTGGACCTTTCCGAGACGACGGAGGACGCTTTTATTCGTCGAACGGATATCGGTACGCGCGGCCGTAAAACTCCCGACGACGTCGGGTGGCCGCGAATAAGCGCGGGAAAAATTTTCAGATCCCCAGGGGGGCTTAGGAGTTCTCGGAGGTGGAGGGAGAGAGAGAGAGGATGTTCTGAAATTCGAGATAGGGGCTGAGTCAAAGTTTATCCTCGATCGTTGGGTTTTTTGGTATGTAACGGGAGTCATGTCGTAGGATTCGTCGATGGATGAAATGTGTATCGAACGTAACGTGCTTGGAATTTCAGTTCCACTTCCGGCGATGACGGTTCATCGTCGTTCTCGCGTCGATGAGCGCAGGCGCGAGACGCGTTATTACTTTTATCGGGCGAGAATCGCTTATAATCGACGATTAACCGCGAGCGTTGTTGCGCGTACAATCCGTTCACGAACATTAGCCGATTCTTGTTTCGTTCTTTTGGAAAAGAGCTTCCGGCGCGCACTGTGTTTTATGATGCTTTTACGAAGGCAATCCACCCCCCCGAGTCGTTCTCACCGATCGAATTTTCTGGGAAAGTGGGTATAGCAAAAAAGACAAACACTGTATACCCCCATAGGAATTCTAACATAATTACGTGGTGAGGCGCGGGTTCCGGTGGTACAATAAGTGCTGTACGTGCAATGCTTGCGGAAAGTACATTAATCCAGCAATTACGTGCTTGACACTGCACCGACTTGAAAGTATTCCTAACAATTACTGAAACAACGACGAGGAGATTTATATGGTACTTAAGGTTATTGCCCGAACGGGTAATTCGCAAATTATTTTAAACGGGTTGGTAAGGTAAATATATTTTTATTTACCGTTCCATCGGACAAAGAATACAAAGCCGCAAGGGGTAAAGAAACTACTCGCACGGCCCGCTTTTTCCTAGAATAACTTCTCGCAAAAAAAGACTTTATCTTTTATCCTGTTAAAGTTAATAAAAAAAAAAGACAACGGAGGGCTGTACGCGTATTACGCACGACAATGATTCCTTTTGACACGCGAAAGCGAGTGAAAAATAATTCTGAATGTCTCCGTCGACTTAATGTGCTTGTACTAAAATTCCAGATTTGAAATATTTATTATTAAATATGTGAATTTTACGGTATACAAGAATCACTTGGCGCGAAGAATACGGAAAGATTGAAATTTCGCGTTCTAAGCAAAACTCGCGGATTTCGCGTACGATACATTGCTGTTACAATTCATATTTAGCATCTTCGCGTCTAATAATAAGACCGTTGGAATTTTGCTTTGTTTCCTTATAAATATTAAGATCTGCGTTGTGTCGCCGCCGCGCTCATCGGGGAGATTAGTAAACAAATAGTTTCCAGACAAACGAAAAGCCATAGACTCTGTAGGTCATTGTCCTCTTCGAGTGTGCGATATTGTTTCTCAAAAATAACCTTCGAACCGTGTTTACGCTCGACCGTAGAGCACTGGAGTAATAAAACCATTATGCTAGACATAATATGACTGCGCGATGGGTACCCAGCGTCGCTAGCGTTAAAAGAAAAGTGTGCAGTTAGTCTTCCATCGTGGTGGTCTCCCTTGTATCGCGCGGGTCGAGAATTTTGTGGTGGTTTTGATGCCTTCGGGCATAAATTGTGATTTTTGGTGCAAAGCGCGCGTTTGGTTTAATTCCGTCCCTTTCAGTTTTCCATTCGATCGGGACATATGCAGGTGCCCGATAACCACCTGAGCAAGGACCAGCCGAACATTGCTGTCTTCCGAGAAACTACACACAGACCCATGTTTTGAACGGGTTACTCTGTTTTCACCGACAAATCATTTGACCGGCAAGGGTAATGTATGTAAATTATCATTGAGCTTAGTATACGCTCTGCTTCGGTCGTGTAAACCGTTCGTTTTCTGTGCAGTAATTGCAATATTATCAAAAATATCTTGATAAAAACTCGGTGTCGGTGAAATAATATGTGTCGGCGGAACGGTGTCGCTGATTTCATTCTGTCGGCGAATCAATACTGTCGGTCAAATATAGTGTCGGCGAAATCGTGTCGATGAAAACATTGTCGGTGAAGTGATTTGTCGGTGAAAACCAGGGTAACCCCGTTTCGAACAATTGCCAATCGTCGAAAACACCTTAATCGAGTCTGTACCGTCAAACAATTACCTAAACCGCCGCGCGCGTGGACAAGAAATCTTGGGTACACAGTTCGTAGCACATCCCAAGTTGGCCTCGTCTTTAGTTTGCCTCGAGCCCGGGATAATTGTCGGTGGGGTAACGTCAGAGTCGCCTAAGTAAGATTTAACTTGGCGCAACGCAGTGTGATTCGGTTATAACTCGATATTAACTGTAACGAAACACGTCTTGCCTACTACAGCGAGTTAAGCACCATCGGGTTTAACGAAGAACCTATGTGTATCCAGGTATATCGAGCTATGCTAGAGACCCTCCGCAACAGTTCGATGCTTCACACACACCGGAAACAAGGCGATATAGAGAGCGAAGGGGGTGTGGAGAGTAACAGTTACGGCATACGGTAACGCGCCAGTATTGACAAACATCTTCATTAGCCGGCATCGGTACTTGTGTGCGATCTACCAACGAAACGCGCGCGGGCGGGCGCGCGCACACGCGCGTCGGAGGCACTTCTGCCATTATCTACCTGAACGTACCTGCGTTGCTCCGATACTGTCAGACAGAGACATCGATTTGCCGGGATTACCGTTTGATGCGATTTAAATTGGCGCGGCGCAATGTTGCGCTTTACGCTGCCATTTGTATAGTTGTGAAATTTCGATGAAAGCTGATCTATCTCCCCCCCCCCCCCCTCCTCTCCGGGAATGATGGATCCCTTGGCTTCGCGTTACACGAGATATTAGATCAAAAAGGGGATAGAGGGAGCGATAACGCCGCGTTCGATTTAAGCTTCTGAGAAATTTTTATATTATTCGAAAATAAATGTTGCGTACAATGAATAGCAAGAGTGTACACGCGAACGAGACGAATCACCGAGTGGGTAAATAACGCAATGAAAGGCACTGCTGGTGAAAGAATTGTCAATCTACGGTGTGTCTGTGACCCCGATTCCAACTTTACCTTCGATCGGGTAAAACACTTAACCGTACTAAAACTGGTAAGCTAATGAAGTTTCTGCGTTGATACTTCCAGATAAAGCGAGTCGTTTTTCTTTAAGGCTGGTACGCGAAACTTTGAGGTCGGAGTATTCGCCTTCTATCTTTAATCCCACCCCTTTACGTCGTTGGGAATCAACATTTTGATTTGAGCCAAAGAGCCTGAATGAAATGTAAAGATTTCCCAGGGAACGGAACAGGGTTGTTTTCAAAGCAATGTTTCTATTCAATGTTTTTTTTTAATCAGCGTGCACGCGGTGCGCCTATACCAACACACCGTACGGCAAATATCTGCTTCCATTCGTCGAAAGAATTAATACCCGCTGCTAGATTATTCAAGATTAGGATCTCGACGAATTAAGCGAAATGCATGCAAAATTGTTCTATCGAACGAGTTGGAAATTGAAAATATCAAGTGCAACGCGATGTAATTCAACCGACTGGCCTTCATTTTTTGCATAAACGTGTTTACCGGGGGAAAAAGCAATTTTAAATATCCCCCGTAACTCACGATTCCGATAAAATGAACGTTACAATCTACTACGGATTCGAGAGAGAAATGATTTTAATAAACTTCTCGATTAAAACGCAAACGGTACGGCGTAATTGCTAAAATAGGTAAATCACTCTGACGTGTTTCACGTTGAAGCGTCGTGAATGGATTACCGCATATTTGATATTGGATGCACGAGGTATGCGTATCATAATGATTTACGACTTAAACTTTATACTCTAAGACAAACGACGCGCGAGGGATTATATCTAAACTACAATAAGGAATCAAAATCGAAAGTTTCGCGAGCGTAACGGCGAGAGAGCGTCGTAAACGACGCCTATCGCTCTACCTTCAGCTATGCTTGGCTTTTAACGATTTCGTAGAATTAATTACCTTGGACATGCCCCTGTACATAAGTACGCAGGTATTCGGTGGGGCACGAAATTAACGTTAAAGTTGGTCGGTGATTCTGATTGGCGTTTCTCCGTCGCCGCGGAATGTGGCTTATGTATGAAAAACTTTCGATTAAACCCAGGCTATTATTATGAATAATGAAACCGGTCTAACTATTCGAACGGATCGAACGCCGCAATTTTAAGACTGTACACAATTTGCCATAGTTTACTATACTTTTCAGTGTTTTTCGTCTCATATGATTATCAATTGTTTTCGTGAAATGCTCGGGACCACTGCGCAACAATATCACGTTGTTACCTTTATTTCTTTCATTTTCAAATCCATCTCTCAGCGTTTCGTTTTTTTATCTCTTCCCGCGATGTTAACAATTTTTTAAAAAATATTACACGAACCCGAGAGAGGTGACATATCGCAACGATACGCGGGGAATGATATCGCGGTTCTACGTCGTCTATACGTAAAACGCGCGGTTACGTACAAAGGGTGTCGGAAACATGTACGTAAATATGAAAAATGCATTTTACCCGTAATTCGAAATCGAAAACTTCTTTCGCGGTATCTCTTATTCCGCGATGGAAAAGTATAATGGCATTCTTCGCGAATTAACGTACCGCGTCGATGTGTATTTTTTTCCATTAATAAATCCATTACTCGGGGAGAGAATATTATAATGGAACAAATCTATATCATGCACATCTCCGGATCTCCACACTATTTCTAAAGCAAGTAAACACATGTGATTCCTTGTGAAATAATTTTCAGTCGAAAAGAAATTCTATAATTATTTCGTGATCAGCGACTCGAAATATACTTGATAGAGTAAAAAAAAGTTTGGAGATCTTAAGATCCAGAGATGATGCGCATGATCCAGATTTAAACCATATTGATTTCCCCGTTAACGCGTCGCTACGTCGAACACTTAGGATTATAAATAACAGAAGAAACGTACCACATATCCCTTGACGTCGGTTCAACTCCGGATCAACCTAACGGTTTGCGCATTCCACCCCGCGAAAGAGAATAGGATCTCGAAGGGAACCGCGAGAGGAGCCACGGTGAAAATGTGCTTTTCCAAAATTTAATCCCGCTCCGATTATTCATAATACGAGCGCAGACCGTTCGTGAAAAGGGCGCGAGGGAAGCTATAACGACGCCATTACCAGAAACCAACCGAGCACCGAATGTACGAGCTGCAGCGTCGCGACGGTAGTTGCGATGCAAAGAGGTAATGGTCATAATCCTGTTACCAATTCCATTTGTCGAAACAAACGAACTCCGACCGGTACGTGCCGCTGTCGCGCATATCTACCCCATTGTCACTAATACAGTTTCTATCCCTCTTCGAATTGGTCCGGCTCTATTGTCGGTAATTAGGATGCCGGTGTGCACCACTACGCCGGTGTCAGACCTCGGTAACCTTCCGCATCAAAGCCGACACGTTTCTCTACGTGTTCATAATATAAAAGATTTCACGGGCAAACGTAAGAATACTCGGCTAGAATAAACGTGTACGTAACGCGCCTATACCCCCGATTTACACGGGTGATCGATTCCTGGAAATACCGTGTAAATGGAAATTTACATTGCTCGTTGTGCGAGAGAGCGTGTAACGCGAAATAAAATCAAAACCCGTAATTTATTCGAACGCTTAATAAAATGGATTTATTTCGACGTAAAATAAAAAGGAAACGGAAGTGAAAAATAAAAAGTATCGAATCTTTCGTTGAAACAAGAGATATACAAAGCTGTATGTACTTCGTTTTGTAACAACTACAAATACAGGATCCTTTTTTTAGGTTCAATGCCGGTGTTGACTAACAAAAGGTACTAAATATGGCTGTATAAATATACGGGAAGCATAAATTTTTGTTTTCAACAGCTTTTATTTTTGGGCATCCGTTATTTTGAAAATCGTCTGAAAGGCGAACCGTGTAAATCAGGAGAGAGGTGTATTTGCAACGTGTATTGAAACGTACTGTATTTTAGAGTCAGAGACTCTATGTTTGGATTATAAATCTCTGAATGCGAAGATGAAACTTTAATCGCGCGGTATACAGGTAATAAGGGTTAATTATAATGAAGGGTACCGAGCACAAGTCAAACAAACCCATTTTGTGTAAGGTTTCATCGTTTTGTCATTGCTCATTTCTCGTTACATTTTTCTAAGGCTTGGTCTACTTGTGACTCGAACCCTACAAATAACAATAATATTATGTAAGAACACAACAACGATTGTCAAATACACAAGATTAAAAAAACACGTAGAGACCTTCAAAGCGAAGCTTTCAGTTCAGAATTAATTCAGCGTTCGTACGATTTAATTATACTCTGATTTAACATCGGAAGCTCGCGTTAAGAGATCGAAACGAACAAATTTTCCATTTAACGAATAGTCGCAAAAAAAAAGGGAGTACGATGACTGATAACGGTCTGGTCGACACCATTGCGTTTACGCTCTACAGTCGTTTAATGCTCCAACGCGTACGTAACTGCTCCCAAGTCACAACTCTCGCGAGGACGACGACGAGAACAAAAAAATCCGGTTTGATGCTCCCCGGTCTCGGGAGGGGAAGTGAAAAAAGAAAAAAGAAAAAAACTCTATACCCCCCATTGACGAGGCGATAGATCGGCGTTCTGTAACAACGCCGAAAACTCACACACTCTCGATTCCGCGCGAGTTACAGCTCGGCTTGGATCCCGATGCGTGAATACGTAGGTGCGCGCGACTATGCCATTATTTCCGAGAATAGAATCATTTTCAATGCTATTATCCTGAGTATACCCGCACTGCAGTTGAACAGATAGACACAATGGCGATGTTTGCACCGCACTGGCATGCATAGGTAGGCGAGTAGATTAGGTTGATAGGTGGTACAGGGGGTAGGACTGCCCAGCCACGATATGCTTACTAGATTGATAATACCGGGTACGACGGGGATCGAATAGCCAATAGATAAGTACACCCGGTATAGCCGACGGTCTATTCCGCCGCACGCTACGGTACATCTAATTCGCTGTAAATGACGGATCACGATGTCAAGTTGAGGATGAAAATGGCTGAGCGACCCTTCTACGTGGTGCCCATCCCTCTCGCGACCGGGTCGCTTGCATTCGATTCGAATACCTACGTATATACGTGTCTCTCTATCTGGATCTCAAATCTTTGGATCCTCGTAGTAGTCTTTGACGATCCCGAATATCTCTCTCTCTCTCTCTCTCCCTCTCTCTGTCATCGTCGCGCCTGGGATTTGAAAGTAGGTCAAACGACCATCCCTCCTGGTGGTGGCTGATCTCTCCGAGCAGAGGGGGAGGGGACGATAACCCCGATAAAAAAAAATTGACAGCGATTCGAGTTTGCGAGGTTCGATCCGATCGGATCGGTGTTAGTCCTCCACCGGTGTTTTTTTTTAGCGCAACGTAATGGATTAGACGAAACACGTTTTGTCGGACCCTCGACCAGCGCTGGATATCGGCGTCGCAAAGGAATCGCGTAAATAGGTCGTGCGTATCGGGCAATTGTGATTTACATAAGCCCGATAATGATCGAGCTCGTTAATACAGGCTCCGGTTGATCGTGGAGAATATTATTATTACGCAAGAGCGTCGAGTGCCCCGACGCCAAAATGGCCGATATACGAGAGTCGCGAAATTTTACGGATACTTTGAAAAGAGGAATTTTACACTTTTATGGTACGCGACTGCATAGAAATGCACTCTACGGCGAGAATATTGCACATGCATTTTGAGCATGCTTGACCATGGATAACGCGATAAACTTTACGATCCGTAGCTCGCCGCTCGTAATGGATTTGCAATATGTTGCAAACGGAGCGCAGAAGCGCATTGAACGGGGGAGCGCCGCGCCGTGCCGCACGCCGGCGTGAAAAGTGCGACAGCTTGCCATCAACAGGATTGGTATGGATAAAACCGCATCTGCGAGAATTTAAAAGTCATAAACGCAATTAATAGCGTTTGTTTTCGGGACGAGCTTTTATTCCCAGTGTTTCGAATGGATGGTAGGAAAAGAATTTAAGACGCTCACGTTAACGCAAAGTGCGCGCTATTTATCTGCCTTCCTGATGTTTGTAATGTTGTAATGTTTGAATTTTTGCGTTGACATAGTAATTTAATAAATGGTTGTTCGGATATACAAGCCCGCGTCGTTTAACTCGATAAGCATAAATATCTCGTAAAGTATAATGAGAAAATGTTTTTAATGAAATGCGCCGACTCCATTTGTGTAATTTCTTAATTATTTGTTTTGTCGTAAGTTGGTATAATCAATGTTTTGTATGCTGTCGAAATCACCCTAAGACTCTCAATATTAATATTAATATTAGTATTACAATACTAATATTCCCCCTCGTCTAACCCAGCGAAAAAAATCCTTTTTTCTCCCCTTTTCCTTTCAACCAAAACAACTTACTCATCGTCCCTTCAACATCCTTTCTCGCACGATAATAGTTTTCCATAAACCTACGGATCCTCACCACGATCTTCTGGATCACCCAAATAGCAAACTTCACTTTAACGACAAAACATTACCTCAGCCTTTTAACGACGATTCCCACTGTTCTTGGAACCTTGTGTTTAAACATAGTACGTAACACCAAAATAAATTACGGAATCACTGAATCCTTCTTGAAGTTGGAAGTAATCATGCACAGCCACCCCGCTGTGCATTACAGTAGAACAAATATTCATTTCAACCGTGATATTCGCAAGAGGCGTTTTCTTATTCGAATATTACGAGGGATCGATGATCCTGATCGATGTATCGGAGGATTTTGACCGTTTTATGTGTTTGTCGCGGTGATATCCGAATTTCGAGATCTTTCAGCGGTACCCCTGCACCGTGAATTGAATCCATCTATCACGTTCAGCCATCATGATTGGTGCTTAAGGATGGTTTGTATCCTAGCTTAGAACAAGATACGTTGATTGAATAGCGGTTGATATACGACCCACCGATATCGAAAAAGACCACGTCGAGCGAGGAGTGCAAAAAAATTCCTAGATAAATAGCCTAAGACCGTAGCAACCGTACATACACGGACATTCCGACAGCGCTTAATATTTTTTTTTATTCCGGATGCCGAGTCTAACGATAAGAAATATATCAGTTTGCCGTTGCAATACTGCTCGGTTCGTAGGCGACTCGCAATGTCCGCGCGAGAAAAATAATAGTTTTTCATAATCTTGTCATTTGTTGCGAAAAATTGTCACAGCATCGCGGCGTATCGATATTCTATCTATACTATTTATACAACGGGTGAAATATCACTTCGGTCGTTAGGTACCGCTCGCGTCGGCAGTTTCCCCCGAAACTCCACCCGGAAAGAAACCGAATTACGTCCAGATTGATTGGCCTTTGTATTTTGAACTCGAGGATAATATATCAGAAATCGATAATTTCCCATTCGTAAATTACTCATCGCACCTGGCGATGATTTGCTATTCGTATCAGTTCCGGATGAAATGCTCGAATTATATGGCCGCACCTAACTCTGATTAATTCGGTTACTTAATACCTGCCACTACCCCTCGACGAATTAAACTGGATCGGTTACGATTTTCTCGTACTAACGAAACTTTGTTTTTCCACCCCTCCAGCTTTCGCATTACTCAATGTCGGATCGCATAACGAAGTGCCGAATCCGAGTGTCAAATATTCCCGGCTAAACGTACCACGAGCGTTGAATTAAAACGAGACGCGACGTTATCGCAAATTTATATTTCGATAAAACTATACGATTCGCTCCACGATCAAAGTTGCCCATTGATTGGATAGATCCGACGGATCTAAGGATAACGATGATCGATTCTTGATATATTTATTCGAGGTGCGTGATTGCGTTAAGGTAGACGTCGTGTGTCCGTGGAATACACGAATACAGCGAACCCTCCACCACAAACAAAAATATGATCCGTCCGATGCGTACGATGCGTAGACCCGTGGGCGTCCACCTTTAGCCGGAAAGCATCGAAACGCGCCAAAATCGATGGCTGTATACGCGAAGCCATAAAACGCGTTATCGCGCGTCGAGAGCGATGACGGGTTAATTGATAAATTAAAAATGATACCCGTGCCGATTGAGCGGTAACTCTACCCCGTAATACTAATTCCCCCTACCCACGACCCCTACGGTAATAATGCCGGGGGTCTTGTTACCAGTGGGAAGAGCATAGGCGACATGCATTATCCTTTGTTCCGAGGGGTAGAATATGCACCTCTTGCCCTACGGCCAGCATGAACCGGTACATACGTCATTGTCCAACGGGCGTTCTGCGGTGGTAATTGTCATTTGATCCCGGTAACTCCCCGGTATATATATATGTAGCATCCGCGGTTCCTACCCGGCTCGGAGACATTCATCATTTACAGACAATTGCCTCAACTTGCCTTGCACGATGCACGAGCCACGGTAACCCCAGTGAGACATCCTACCGCTGTTCATCGATGCAATATATATTCTGCACACGACCGCTAAGCACACACGACACGCACTCTCGTAAGACGATGCCTCCTATGTACGGGGCGTATGTACGCGGTACGTATAGACACGCGATACCGTGGATAATGCCGGTTCCTTAAACTTTAAACATCTCCAGGACGTGCCGTTGAGAATTTATGAAGTGCGAGGATATCGGTGTTAGGTTTCGAGACGTTATCTCGTCACCCGAGTCCTGTTGAATTGGATATCAAAATTTCTCGGCGATGCCGCGGAATGTAGTTAGGCGAGAAACGTATATGGTTCTTTCGTCAACGAAGTAACGATTACGAGTAAAGCAGCGGTTGGACCAGCTGGTAAGTAGTTTGTGCCGAATGCGACGATTTAAGGTGGTTTGCGGTTTACTAACGAAAATTATGATACTTCAAACGACCGCAGCGGTAAAGTTACGTAGATATTTTCGAATGGTTGCGGGAATTATAAAACGAGGATGAAACGCCGTGGAGAAATTCCTACGCGACACTCGCAGTTTATTTATTATTTGTGGAATTGAACCGAGTCGCGCTGGTTTTAAGTTTGTTGTTGAATTAATTACCAGTACTTAGATTCGCGTTAGAACCAGTTTTAAGCTCCTCAGATATCATGAATGATTGAACGTATAACGAGGCAATACTGTTACTTGAACTGGGGGAAACGACGAAATACCGTCAGCAATGCGTTTAAGACAAATTATAATACCGAAGTCAATAGAAACACAAATTGCATCGAGAGTATCGTGTACCTATCGACTAGTTCGAGTTCGAAGGTAAAAGCGCTCGTTCGCGAGTGTTGAATACAAGATTTTTAAAACAATACCAACGAACGCTTGTAAAAGAGAAATACGCCCGGTTGTTTGTTATTTATTACTGTTCGTTCTGTAATGTACCAACCCTGCTCTCCGTACTTCTCTAATGGTAAGTTAGGTATAAAATAGTACAGTAAATATCTTGTTCGCTGTCGAATTCCTTCGCGGGCCACCGGTGGTCCGTGCACATATCTCAAGTGTCAATAAATAAGTTAAAATATTTTTCCACAACATTTACTGTATCGCTGATTTTATTATGTACATATAAATGATTAAAAAATAAGTGGTAGAGGGGGGTGGAATTAAATAGTGGTCCGTGGTGGTAGAGAATTTACGTGCCTAGCGTCGAGTTGGTAACCACTGCGTTAAATGGAGAAAAGTCAGTACAAGTAATGGAACAAAAATGTAAACGGTTTCTGTGATTTTCTTTGTAAAATCGGTACCCACGGAATATCCTCGAAGCCGAAATCGCGAACATCTTCAAAGATCATAAACTGTCCACATCTAAAATTCGCACTCTCAGAATTCCGCAAAACTTGAAATTGTAGACTGTTACAAAATAAACTTTCAAACTTCAGATTCTGAAAAACTTAAAAGTCCACTTTGTACACTTTCCGTTCTTCATTTCAGTTCAACTGATGTTTAAAAGCACGAATGCGGACCGAGAGGTTGGGAATTAGCAAACGTTTTGTCCGTTAATGTCAGTTATAAGTTAGACATCTTCGTAACTACAATTTGCGCAAGATATAACAAGGTTTGCGTATCAGGCTAATTAATTCTCAGTTACGTAAATAAATAACCTCTCCATTATTCATGGAATACAAGGAGAACCGAGATCCACTGTTATTCAAAATCAAACGAACCGCCACTCCCCGCCAATATCATGCACCGCTATCCGCGATAACGGTAATCGAATTAAACCTGTTTTTCGTTATCGTGCGCGAATCGACGAAAGCGTCAGGTACAAATCGCAAAAGGAGAGCGTAAATGAAAAATTGATTAATCCATAGACCCCGTGACGTTCGACTAACGATCGTTTGCTCGCGATCCACGTATATCGGTAGGGCAGTCAAGTACGTTCGACGGTCACCTGATTTAGATCGCAGTTTAGATCGACCGATCTCTGGTATGAGCGTGGACAATTACTATGGCAGCGATTTGGTTAGCTATCAAAGATAATTACGCTATCAAGGGGTCGAACCACTGAATTCCACGGTAGCATACATTTCGCTGCATCCAGCTTATGAGATGTCGGACATCCGTGCCAATTCGGGTAGGAGATGCAAGCATTTCGGTCAGAACTCCGAACCGATCGTTCGGTATTTCTAGTATTAATCAAATATGGAGAGGCACAGGAGAACTATGTACGTATTTCTGATGAAAAATATTCGTTTGTTGCGGTTTACCCACTGAACTACATAAATCTGTCGGGGAAGTTATTAAAGCCAAAGAACCTAAGTGTTCCTGTTCACGGTCTATATCGTAGAGCTTGGTGATTAAGAGCAAGGTACCGTGGTTACGTTGCAACCCACTCGGAATATTCGGAAACGTCTTGTGAATATTTATGCATCGAATGCAGCGATATGATAATAATTATTTCCAAACTTGGTTGTTGTCCCTTGTGGATGTACGTGCACGATGTACAGGGCGTCGCATTAATGGTGGTGGCCCGTTATAGGTTCGATACCTGGGATAATTGCAAAGCAGGTTTTTCTTCGTTGAAAATGTTTGCTGCGTTTTAGTTGACGAGATGTTAAATCGAAAATGACGATCAATTGTCCACGACAATCAAGCGTAGCATCGGTGGCTCACGCTTGAATGTTCCATCGGACGATGTATATCACCAAATATGTAGTTTGTTAAATGCATATGGTAAACAAAAAGAATTGGTATGCAATTGAGAATTAAGATTATAATTAAAATATTAAGAGTTTAAAGTATAATTATTAATTTAAATAACCAAAAGTAATTGTATATTTGTAATAATTGTAATAAGTATATTCATTAACGCAAAGTAGAATTTACTTAATTCAAATTCAATAATTATAAATATAACTTTTGATCAATGAAATGGTAATTTATATTTCTATCGGACCCGACCGTTGACTAGAAACACGAAACGCAACGTCGGCGTCAACGTGTTAAGCTAGCTCCGTCAACAACCGCGATTGACTCCGGATTTTCATTAATGTCTCGTTAATTAAAGCGCTCGGAATATTTTCGATATTGAAAAACCTCCTTGGAGCTACAAGATATCACCCGTTTAATGAAGTACCACCGTTTGTGCGACACCATGTATACATGCCGATAACGGCGTTTCAGTCGCACAGTGAAAAGCAATGTTTTCCTTTTCCGTAAAAAATCGCAGAGTTCGTTTGCACGCTACTCCACACGATCCGTTTAAATGGGATTCATAACTAAAAAGCAAACCAAAATACATGACGTTGATACATAAAAACAATATCGCACCTATTTCTGAAAAAAAAATACCATCTCCGCACGAAAACTCCAAAGTAGCGTACGTTTTAAACCTTCGAAAACCAACGCGAGTTATCGCTACTCCGGATCCATTCGTTTAAAATGGATAAAAAAAGAAAAACAATGCGAGAGTCGAAATCACTAGTTCCGCGACTCGAAAGAATTTCTCATATAGATACCGCTCCGCCCTAGAAATATTCGCTTTGGCGCATTACTAGTCAGACACCATAGATCTAAACGGAAGTACTTCAAGGCGGTAGTCTAAATCTAGTGCGGTTCCGCCGTGAATCTCGGAGGTAACATACCGAGAAACTCTGTTTACGGCCGAAGCTTCGGGATCGCGAAATCCAGAGTTCTCATTTCCTCTACATCGACCTCCGCGGGCGTAAAGGATGATTTAATGAATTCACCTGGCTAGGAAAACCTGCTACCGGTGGCGGAGACTCCGTCGGTGTTAAGGACGTACGCGCCGTTACTAAATACAGCCTCGCCCGCGGTTCAAGAACGTCGGGAACATTTACCGGGTTCTCGGATTCGCGATACTGGAACGCATATCGTACGTAGTAATGTCGCGTAACGACATTATCGAGAGCGCGTTTATCCGAGCGAGAAGTGTTTCCCCGCTCACCGTCAGATCCTGGAAACGATTTGTTTGCAAAAAGCAACACAAAAAAAAAAAGAAGAAGAAGTTGAGTCAGCGTAACTAGGGTAGGGGGGGAATGTCGGGGCAGACGTTAATCGAATCTACGGAGTTTCGACAAACTTCCGCGTGTCCCTCGAGAGCCTCTTAACGCGTTCGTTATTCGCGGATACGTCTGACGAGACGAGTCGCCAAACTGCTCGTTTTGTTGTAGCCTCATCCGCGTGTACGTGTAACTTGACAAACATCACAATTAACGTGACAGCGGTTGTTATTCGACTACTTAACGCACATTTACGTAACGTCTACCACGAGCCGGCGGTACAACGAGCCGTGCGGGCTCGCGCCAAATGAAGTTTCAACGCAATTACAGCGGCGCAACGGTAACAAGGACGCTGGAGATCTCTTCTCCATACATTTACGCCCGGTTTCATTTCGCGTTACCGCGGTTATCGTTTCCTCGCCAATTTTTTTTTTTTTCTCTCTCGCCACTTTCGCTCTCCGCGGAATAAACATAAAGTTAAATTGGATCGTAACCTCGACGACAAGGATTTCTCGACTTAACCCGGCGAATGTTAAAAGCTTACGACCCGAGCACTGCTGGCTACCGGAATCGTGTTATATAAAATTATCGCCGGAGCGATTTCTTTTTCTTTAACGCGTTTTAAGTGCGCCGGTGAGGAGAAGTACAAGTTCTAAATCAGACGTTTTGCGATAATACGAGTGTAGGAATCAGAAAAATCACGGTGTAAATATATAGGCACCATATATGTGTATGTGTAGACTGGTGGTTTCTAAACTGTGGTACACGTACCACTGGTGGTAATATTATTTTATTTTATTAATCATATTTTATATTGAATTTTGTAATAAACCACTGTATATCTCGTTTCATGAGCTATGGAGGCAAATGAAACGATGACTCCTATTATTTTATTTATTAACCAACATTTCGGCCGTAGTGGAGGACCTTCGGAGTGCTTTTACTTTATAATAAATATACTTTTATACCTTGATAACGCAGTAGCGCGATAACAATGACCGTAATACAATTCGAGTAAGTTTTAGGTCCTTTGTACGTCTTTAATTTGAAACGCAACGCCTAGCGTCTTGACGCTGTCGCTTTTTTCTTACGACTCTCTCTCTCTCTCTCTCTCTTTGTTTGTGAACAATGCCACACGCTTATTACCCCAGCATAAACATAAACCATACGCCTGAGAAACGGCGCTTCGTCCTTTAAAAGAATGTAGAATCCTATTTCCTCCCTGAATATTAATATCTAATATAACGCCCCTATACATGCGAATTGACGCCAGCGTAATTACAATTCTACGAGCTACCATTTCATGCTTCATATACTTTCAGGTAAATCAACGGTACTGATTTTACGTGAAAGCTAAAACTCTTTCCTCGAATATATCCCAAAATCGTACGACTGAGCTTGTACCGTTCTTCATCTCACCGATCCAGATATAAATCCGTGGAAATCCTTATAAAATAAATCTCTTGTTTTTGATTCCGCGCTCTTGGGATCATTCGTACAGGGAACGACATTTCCTATCACGTCGCGCGTGTAATATCAAGTATACCGAGGAGCGACTTGTGATTCGTCACCGGAACGTCGGCCAAACCAAACATATTTCTATTGCTATTTACAGTTCGGCTCAAGTTAGATATATTTCGGGAACCGTAGGGCAGGAATATCTCGAAATAACCAGGATCGTGTATGTACATCTGTTCGACATGTTTTTATTTCTCCTCCTGGAAGGAAGTTAATTGCACGAATCGATTTCATGGTAGGCGACTCCCAGCGAGACCAGCGAACCACATGAATAATATTACGTTAATATTTTAGCCAGCTGTATCGTCCGTGCCGGTACGAAATGTTTCGTGGCGCCGAGAAAAGAAGTACGTTAGTCTCGCCGCAATGAATTAAATTAAGATGAGCGTTTCGAATTCAAATGAGCGAACTCGTAGCGAGAAAGTACCAGGTACAACGGCGCTAAATATCCGAAGTAAAGTGATTTGGATGGCAGGCCGCACTGTATTCACAGGAGTAATTCTCGTGGAACGGTCTCGAAAACTGAAGAGGATATACAATTCAACTTTAGCGACTTACGAGAAGAGAAGCCCGGCTATAGCCGCGGAGATTGTATGGACTAGCGTAGAGATGGAAGAATGGAGACTACACAGGAATCAAGAAAACAGATTTTCTTTGTATTTCCCCCAGTCGCGGAAGAACAAAGCTCGGCATCTTTTTCTGTTTTTCTTTTTTTTTTTTTAATTTGACTAACGATTCTTGCTTCGGTGGCTTATAGAGTATTCCATGGAGATTAAAACGTTTGTCGGATGTTTGGAAACTCAACCAACGTTTCCGGGGTAATGACAATGGGACGAAAGAAACAATACGTCTTTGAGTGCACGTTAAAGAGGTAATCAAAACCAATGTAACAAATCTGAAGTGGTTATAGAGAGTGATTTACACTCTTTGATGTTATTTACTAATTTCGCGCGCTTCCTTTGAGAATACAATGACGCTTCGTTCTCTTTGTAGGGAGTATGATTTTTTTCCATAGACACCGAAAAAGATTTTAGCTTTCGGAGTAAGATGAAGATTTTAATATAAAATTGAAAATGGTTTACGATGTATCGCAAGCTGTGTTATTCGTATTACTGTTTATGATTATCAATGTTCGCCATAAATATTTGCTCGAACGCGTTATTCGATTAGTGGTACAATCGGCTCGACCAACCACTGCGTCCCGTACAATATTGAATAAATTACCGGGACATATTTCCAGACTGCGGGAAAAGTTACAACTTGGGCCATAAAAAACTGTAAGCTTACGAAAGCAAACTCACCTTATTACGTTATAAGGAAGATAAGATTTTTACCGAGGAAGTATGAATTTCTGTGTTAAAAAACTTAGTTTACTTGGTTGTTCGTAAATTTCTGAGAATGTCAACAGGACGGAATAACTGAGTTACGTTTATTGCACGTCCGTACCGAGAACAAGTAAATTCAACGGCGCACTATGTAGTCATTTATTTTGCAAAACTTGTTCTTACCGAATCCCTGTGTACACATTACCACCTTAAAAATGCAATACTACTAGGAGGGCGGAATATTAATATATTATGCATTTCGCTTTAGCTGTAGGCGAATACATATATATATATATATTTATATAAGATTTTTCTCGAAATAATGTACCGCGGAATTATCTAAAAGTAGATTCTTCCACCGCTGGTAAGGGAAGTAAGCGAAGGGTAGGTAAATTTGGAAAATATAAAAAATCTTGTAAATACACGCATTCCGCTAACGATAAGCCTAAAATGGAAAATAATGAACCGCGGAATTATCTAAAGGCAGATTCCTCCATTATTGTAAGTGAAATGGATAAGAAAATTTTTAAACTTAATATTTGGATCTCCCTACTATACGCATCCGCGCTAAGTCTAAAATTGAAAATAATGCACCGCGGAATTATCTGAATATAGACTGTTCCATCGCTGTAAGTGAAGTAGATAAATAAATTTGAAAAATACTTAAAATCTCAGAACTGTACGCATCTCGCTAAAAGTCTAAATTAGAAAATTAACAAACGGAGTCGCGCAATTCATATTTCTACACCACAAAATTTGTTTAACGAAATCCACTATTTTTTCATGCTTATTGTTGCGATGCATATAATCGTCCTAATCGATAATATTTTCAACTCCACACTCGTCACATTCTTGGGGTCAACGTGATGTTTTAAGTATATGCTTGAACCCACTTTTGCTTGAGAAATAATTCCTGTTGTACCGTTATCTGTGGTTGCATTATTTTTACAACGCACCGATGCTTGTTGCTATCCAACAAATTTCGACACAAACCCCTCGCGACTGCGAAAACAAACGGGAATTTTACCGACAACGAAAACTAGAATTTGAACAAACGCCGGGGTCATGGCGCCCATTCTCTGATAGAAACCCCGCTTGCCGGCGAAATCGATTATGCCCCAAGCTGGAGCAGTTGGACACTCATTCCGGGGCAAACAAAAAAGTCGCTGAACCGTCAACGGGCTTCTGTCTTTGATATGCAAACCTAAGCTTCGGTCAGGTGTACCTATGTATGTATAGTAAGAGGGTCCACCAGATGCAAGGATTATTGCTGCACCATTGCAGTTACCTATAGCGGTGCGGTTCCAAAACGGTTCGGTGCAGTGTAGAGTTGCGGGAGGTAGTTGGAGCTCCAAAGAGGGAACGAAATGGCGAACGAGGGGTGGACGATGTCGAGGAGGAAGGGGAAGAGGAAGAGGAAGAGGAAGAGGAATAGGAATAGGAAGGGAGTACGGTTTCGCCCGAATGCATCGATAGCACTGTGGCCCAGTTCTCCGTTTCTCCCTCTTTTTCCGTCCTTCTGGCTGTTCTCGCAGTTTCCCTCCTCCCCGCGCTACCTACCCATCTCACCCTTTTCCACGTTTCCCCACAAACGCTTTGCTCCCTCGTTCTCCCGTTCTCTGTCTCTCTCTCTCTCTCCCCCAAGCTCGCCTCTTCCACCCTTCGCTCGACCCACCGCGGATTTATAGAAAGTCTTATCGCTACATCCGCACCTCGATAGACTTACGATGATATGGACGCAATTTTAAAAATCCTTGGAAATACATACCACGGGGAAATTCCAAGTGTCTTGACCCACGAATTCATTTTTCATACGCTCCTCGGGCTCTGGTTCACTCGTACATCATTTAAACGTAGATTCACGTTGACGTTGCCCGATTCGATTTTCAGTTCGGGATTGATTAAAACATAAGAAATTGAACTGGTTTGCTGCCGTTCGGAGCCCGCTGGCCGTGAATTAAAATATTCGTTCGTCCCTCTTCGATCTGCGAATAATCTATTACAGCTGTTCTCCGTGGCACCTGACCAAATATAACGCGAATATCCGACCGTAAACTGCACCTTGCACCGCAATACACTAACATCTGTGACTAAGGCATAGATCACTCAATATAGGTACCTAGTATAGCGTACGCGTGGCACCGAGTCGCGATCACCGCAGAATTAGCAAGTTATTAATTTCTTGACGTACAGTACCATCTATCTTTGAAATTAATTAAAATAATAGTTAAAACCTCGACTTTATCGCGGTATAGGAAACGCGATTCTTTAGCAATTACTTTCTATTTTCTCTAAAAAAAAATAGTCACGAAACGAATCAATCAATCGGGAAACTCGAAACAACGAATCGTGTCTGACAATTGGAAAAAACGAATCGTCGCTCACCCATATTGCATTCGCGTAATAATTGTCATATAAGATCGCGCGGCAGGAAGTGCACTTACGAGAATTTAATTTCACTTTGCGTTAGTTCACAGGAGCGTATAAACTATTTCGACGAGAGTCAAGTAAGGGATCCCTTGCAACCTTAAGATCGCAGCCTCTCCAACCCTTGCGAACTTGTGACAGACATTGATCTATGCAATGCATTCGAAATCTGCAGCATGCAAATCACTTCCAATTACGCAGAGTGGTACCCCTTTATCTGCTAGAGGTATGCTCAGCACATTTTAATGTTGCCGTCGCCTCGAGTGGAATTTAATTGAATAATTGTGTTTATCGCTATACGATGACGTTCGGAAAGCGACTTGTTCTAAGCAAAATACGAATGATCGAACAAAGTGAAATTCATGGAATGACTGCAGCGTTACACCATAATTTGAAGAGCAACGGGGTCGAATCGCAATATTCGCTCGAGCAATTCCATCGCCCGTTGGAAGAAGAAAATAAATACAAAAAGCATCGAGATACGCGCGCAAATACTATGCAATTGTAACCCCGCGTATCGTTAACATTAAAAAAAAAAAACACGACTAGTAACTATGAACCTTTTTTTTCAGCATTTAGTAGAAACACGATCGACTGTTTTTCCAATATTCAGTAGAAACACACTCGACTTTTTTTCCCCCCCACCCAACATTCAGTAGAAACACACTCGACTTTTTTTTAATACCAAACATTCGGTAGAAACGCACGCGTCTGTGTCCTTTCCAGTCGACAGTCGGAATCGATCGATTCGCCGGAAACATCGTATCGCCACCTAACTGGATCGCGATCGATAGTTGACCCCTTACCCGGGACATTCCTAAATACCCGTAATGTCCAAGATATGCCGCGTTACTTTCATCCGAGCACGGATTTATCCACCTTAAGGACCGTCGGTGATCAGCTATTCTCCGTTTGACTGGCGCAACCTATTTCCCAAGTGAATTCGAAGCGTTCCCTCGCATCCCGTAATGAGTTTGATGTTACCGCGACGCACACGGATGCCTGTCGTATTTCCTGCGGCGATATCAACCGGTATTACTCTACCACCGCGCACCCGGTAGTACCGCCGGCAACGGCGGTAGAGTCACCGCCGCGCGGCATATCCCGAGGAAAGCAAGTATTACCGAGGAGACGGCTTTAATGGTTGTACAGGCTGAAGTTCTTGGCCGCCGAAGAAACGACCCGCTTTACTATAAATTCCAGATAAGCCAAGGTTTACGGCCGGCATGCAGTTAAGACGTCGCGTTGAGCGCGAGCGCGCGCGCCCGCGCGCCCTTCCTCGTGGAAAACAAACAGTCCGCGGAATTACCGTCTTCGTTTCGCTTGTCGATGGCAGATTAGGATCGGGTACCGTGGGACACAGACGGGCGCAAGAGCGCGCGCGCGCACACACATGCATACATACACAGAGGGGCAAACTCGGCGGCAGGATTACGGGGGAATAGCGATGTCTCCGTCGTCTGAATATCTTCCCGAACTCTCGGATGAAGCTTCCCGAGCAATCCGCAAATTTATTGGCCCTTCCAGTTGGGTACGATAAACAGCCATCGCCTGGATCGATATTGATTTTAAATGTTAGATTCGACGACGCAGGTAAATGAGGTTCGTTGATTTATTTGGAGGTGGGTGAGGGGGGGGGGAGCGGTGCGAACGATAAGAAAGGTTAGGTTTTTGCGATGGATCCAATGAAATTAATCAAAACGACGTTGAAGATAAGACGCTCGGCGCCGCGGCGGGAGGGGTTTCGTAATAAATTACGGAGGCACGACGAACGCAGGTTCTCGCGCCCCGCAGTATTTACCGTTTCGAAACTGACATTTTTCATTTAATGCCAAACCGTGCGCGAGGCGATGCGACGCGGTAGCGGTGCACGGGACCCCGAGTACGCGTCAATTTTCGCGGAGATTAAATATTAGAGAGGTGGGACGGATACCGGCGGCGTACCTGGGAGTTTTGCGGGTAAGTCGGGGATGAGACGAATGGTTGTGGGGAGTGGAGAGGCGATACTCGACGCGAAAAAGTATTTAGAGTTAGGGTACTTTAGCCGCTGGGCTCCTTGATGATTTAGCGACCGACACAAATAAAGTATTTCGAGGAGCATCGAAAGTTTCGATGGCCATCAAACGGTGAAATTTTTAAACCCTGAAATTTTTAGACGCTTCTTCTCCGGGTATCTCGTTTATCTCGAGAATTTCTTCGCCGCGCTCTCGTTTCGACCTCTGTTATAATTTATGATGACCGATGCTTCTCACGGTAATTATTTATAGCCGGGCGTTTATAGCCGGGGACGCAATTTGGGTACGAATAACAATATTGAACATTACTCGATCTTATTAACCAGTGAGCCGTGTTTGACGGCTATATCCGGCATGAAAAATAGCAGTATTTAGTGTCATGACGACTGTACTCGTAAATTACGAATGACACAAAATACTGCAATCTCCCCATATCGGATACAGTCACCAAACACAGCTGACTGGTAAATATACGGTTAATCCGAGCTGAATTTCAGTATATTCATATTCGTTAAACGATAAGAATTACTGCACGAGCGGGTATTTGATACGCTACGGTTTCACGTACGTTTCGGAATATTTTGAAGTACGCGCAGAGCGGCATGATCGCCCGGTAAACCAATCGCTCGGTGTATACTTTCGAAAATCAATTACACACTTGAAAATGAAAATAATTAATGTACGCTTTCTCGATCACGCGTGCTTTTGTATTTGGCGTGGAATTACGCGATACTCGGTATCGTTGAAATTTTACAGTTCCCGACGAACACGCAAAACGCTCATTTCTAAACCATTATCCTTTCAGGGTACACGCACCGTTCGTACGAGTCGCGTATAAAATATTTCAGCCGACGCGTAATTAATACGCGGTACGATGTTACGCGATTACGGCTAATCCGCTATTACGCGCTCTCCTTATCGTCGATCGAATGGGAGAAAATTTGACGCGCAAAAGCGCACGCTTTTACCGATTTGCCTGTCACCGGCGAACAACGGGAGTAAAGTCGTAAAAAGGCGCGAAAGGGGGAGGGCAGATTTGGTATTTGCCGCGAGGCCCATAGGAAGATTGGTTTTTCCGTGCGGAAGCAAACATCGATAAACGAAGCGGTGCACTGATTGTGAGTCACTCACAATCAGTCACCGAGCGAAGTTGACCGAGATTGGCCCGGCAAAGTACAATAACTCGCTACATCAGCCACCAGGATTTTTCTGTGCATCGCGAATAACTCGTGTACCTACGTGCAAATACCATTGCTAGTACCGCGAGCGTTTTCACGCTTCGGCAAATTTTGCTGTCCCATTGAATCGTGATAGCCTCGTGGCTCATTCCCATACTCGAGCCCGTAAATGCGTGCGATGGCTCGATAACGGAATTATATGTATACTATACGTACGCGCGCATCGTTATCCGCGATGGCTATCATAATTATTGATAATAATTAAAATATAGAAATATCGAACGCGGTTCGTAATTAATTTAGATTTTTTCCCTTCACTCTTCTTTTTTTCGCGTCACTCGCATACTCGCGGGACAGGAAAAAAAGAAAGGAAAATCGGATTTATTGTCATGAAAAGGAGAGGTCTTTCTGAAATCCTACAGTATCGGCGCACAAAGTGAATTGAATTGGTGTTACCGCATAAAAAAAAAAGAGTGATAAAAAGAGTCCGGGAGTATTGCCGGCGATGCGAACATTTGAAAGATTAAATATAAAACTGAGTACATACTTCGAAGTGAATGAAACGAGACGAAAGGTTCTCTTTTAATTCCACATTATGGCAGAATGTTTAATTAAATTGAATCGCGGCAAGCGTGCGCCAACGACGTAATACACTTTCTCCGTTCGCTACGTTTTCATGTTGCCAATAACTCCGATTTGCGCGTTTATGTTTTAATTGCTCGCACGTTCCAGTTCCAATTTGATAGATTGTTTATCCCGATCGTTGCCACTGAACTGCTGAAAATTACGTTCCAACTGCACAAACACACACACACCCCGGATACGCGTGTACGTGTGTACGGTCGATGGCGAATATACTCGTCGGGCAGTTTTATTTTATTCGTCCCAGCATGCGCGTGTATCTACACATTTTTTTTTTCAAACGCTTGCTTTCCCCTAACTTTACCATTTGTGAATTTTGCACTGCCATTCACTAGTTTCGCTTTGATCCGATACACAGTCGTAGCTTCGCAAACGAACAACCGTAACGTTCATAATCGTTGAACGATCAAGCGTACGGTAGCCCCGCCCCTCTTCAGCCCCTACACCCCCCCCCCCCCCACCCTCGCCATTCCTCTCCAACACTCGCGCCGTTTACCATTGAAACTCTTCATAATTTGATTCTACCAATTTGATTCTCCCCGATTCGTTAATGAGACGCTCCGTTTGGCAGACAGAGGTGGAATACGGGACGCGTCAACCGCGAAATGTTTTGATGGAAATTTTTTCCAATCGAAACGAACGCCGATCGGTCGGGAAACGTAACCTCCGAAAGAGTTAAACAATAAATTACTCGCTATACTCGGGGCAGTAAACGCTGCTATTAACTTTCCCGACGAAACGACAAATCCGTTTAATGCTCGTGCCCACGCGGACTGCATCGATAATAAGTTGCAGGGAGTTCTGGTTCCAAGTCACGGCATTGGAAAAGACCATTCCGTCTTGCGTTTATTCCAGAAAGGGAGATGGGTATCGCGAGGAATGGTTTCCCCGTAGACGAAGATATGCGCGATAAATTCGCGACGGTCATTCCTGTCGTTGCGAAATGCGAATCGATTCATCGGAAAGAATATCCCCGACGCGTATGCGTGCCTTGGAGTAATACAGTAGAGAAACCGTAGAGATAAAATGCGCATGGTTGAGCTTTGCGCGTGAAAATCTATTCCACGTACTCCGAGGATTATGCTGTTGCGGGCGTTTTGCGAGCGCGTGCGAAGATTAGGCATTTTATGGAAAGAAGAATGTTTATTGTATCGAAATACAACCGGTCGTATCGAGAGCTCCAATACCATCGATTATTATAAAAATTCAAAATATGGGTTTAACGCTAGAACTATCGACGATTAATGTACACCCATTTGTACAATTTTTTTTTTACCAATTTTACCAATTTTTATATGGTTCAAAAGTATATGCTTAAAATTGTACATATCCACATTACTTAAAAAAGAAATTTTCGTTCATACACTTAAAAATGGTCAATTTGAGTAACCTTAAACAAAAATTTCAAAACAGTCGAAATGACTGGTCTGGTAGTTCTAGTGTTAAAACACAATTAAAAATACGACTTTTCAAAAACTTAACAACACAAAAATATCAGCGTCGGACAACCAACAGCAGCCAATCGGTGGTGCCGCGCGTGCAACGGAGGCAATGCTATTCCTAAACAATACATTCATTGGTACGCCTGCAGAGTTACGGATAGCAACGTTTCCCAAAAAGCGCCAGCTCCGCGCCCACGCTCGGGCAATTTAAACAAATTGAAAATACATTTTACCCTGAAAAACATCCCAAGAACGGCGGTTACGCAGGGAAAGAAGGTTCGACACTAGCGAACGGGAAAAGGATACGAGACGAGTCGAAGGGAACGAATCGATCAGCTGATTCCTAGGGGTACACTAAAGTACCGCTTACCGTCCCTTTGCGCCATATTTCGAGCGGGTTTGGCAACGGCGTACACGGTTGTACGTACGGGTACTCATACATACGTACGCGGAGGGGTCATACCACTGCAGGCAATAGAACTTTCTCGCCAATTAATTCCACGGTAACAAACGTGCAGGAATAACTACGAGTTAAGCGATGCCGACGCGCATCCCGAACAATAATGAGGTTAGACGGGCATTATGGGTTTAGGGGTCATCCGTTTAACTCCCCGCGTTCGCTACCACGCCACGTTCACCCCCCCCCTTCCCCTCCCGCCCCCCTCTACGCCTACCCCTAGCCCATTTTCCTCTCTCGCGACTCTTTTTCCGAATTCCTCACTCTGCTTTTGTTCTCCCTTTTTTCTTTCCATCCATCCGACTGTTACCACCGCTCGGTACTTTTAGCTCGTCCTAGCACACTCGGGTCCGACGGTCGCCGCTTTCTGCCGTACAGACCTACTTTCGGACTCATTGCCATTCCTTCCCTCGTGTTCCATTAATCAACTTGTAGATCCCACCCCTTGTAAAGAAGCGTTACGCGTTTAAGTAAGATAGTACGGAAGTTACTTCCCGAAGTCGGGAGTTATACACGAAACAAATTTGCATGGAGCACTGCCAACGGTTCGGAAAGCTTCCCTCTGTCGTGGGGGCGGCGGGGGAGGGGGGGGAGGTGTAAAAAAAAGGAAAAGAAGCTCTTGGATCCACTGTATTTAAATTCACGCTGGAATGCGCTTTATCTTGAATTTCGCGAAGTAATAAAAGTTAGGGCGCGTGACACGGTGCAATTGGGGAATTTTAGGGTGAATTATTTACATGGCACACCTCAAACGCGTCCGCTTAATCGCTCGCGATACTATAGCGTTTCCGTTGGCGAATCGAAGCGAATTACCTGCCTTAATAAAAGCGTGGGAGGGAGAAAAGAACGATTCATCGGGGGGCGGGGGGAGGGGGGTATCGATACGAACGATTGTTTTTCCAGATACGTGTGTTCCACGACGAACGGGTAACATTCGTTTCGTACAATTTTCGCTTTCCAATAGTTTCTAAATCAACCGTCGCGTACGAGCTTCCGGATGAAAGTGTCTCCGGGACATTAGTAACTGTTTTTTTGCTTTCTATTTCACCTTACTGGGGGGGGGGGGGGGGAGAGAGAACGCAAACGACAGCGCTGCGCGACAAGGTAGGGACCGGGTTGGATCGAGAGAAGCGGATTGGAAAGGGGTTTCTGCGTTTTCAGGAAATTTCCCCGTAGCCCCATGTGCAAATATTTATCGGGAGTATCGGGACCTGTGCAAGCTGGTACGTACGTGGTACGGCCGCGCCGCAGCACTTACATTTCCACACGTCCCACGGTCGTGTACGTAGCGGCGTGTGGGGCACACGAATACAAGGGAGTACCAACGCCGTACGCGTAGTACACGGAGGCCGCGGGTATGCATCGGGGAGCCGTGTGAATACATGCATAAAAATGTCTACTTTCGCGTGCCCGTACCCCCGGCCCGTTGCCCCCCGCTCCCCCCCTTTTCCCCTTAACCGTCTTCCCCCGCAAGCTCCTTTAGCGGTACCCATCGACGCCACCGACGCCGCCACCTCCATCGTCGTCGTCGTCGTCGTCGTCGTCGTCGTTCTCGCTACCACCGACCCCTACCCCTCCGTCCGCCGTATGCACAGCGTGAAAATGTCTTTGGATCTAGGACGTGCCAGCCGAATGTTAACCTTTCCGGCACGTCGTGGAATGATTACGTTCACGACCTACATCGGTGCACGGTGCAATCATGTATCTGCAGCGCGAAGCATTTTCAACGTGAGAGACAGTCGATACGAGGCGCTTTTACGAGGGGGAAAAAAAAAAAACTTTCGACCTTACCCCCATCGCTTCCGCGTAATTTAGATGAGGCATGGCGCGCGGTTTGCCATTCGTTTCTCATTCGTTCGCTCGCTCGCTTGCTCGCGACACCTTAATTGCGTCCAATATCTATTTCCTCCTGGAAACTTTGTTTTTCTTTTTTTTTTCTTTTTTTTTCAACGGATAAAAATCGCTGCACGCTCGCGAGTTAAGAATGGCGCGTTTATCGCGAAACGGGCTAAAAGATTAGCCTCTCGATTAACCCGTTTTACGGTAGAGTCGTACGTTACAGCGTGTTTTATGGTTTACGTAACTTTACATATTTCGTCGCGATGCTTTCGGTCACGTGTATGTATGTACGCGTATTGTGCCTCGTTAATTAACATGCTTTTCAGGCCCCCCCCCCCCCCACCCTCTGTTTATCATTACACCGTGCGCGTATAAGATCAACAAGTTCCGTGAAAATTATTTCTTCGTATAGAATGATTTGATTGCGTGACTCGCTATCGCAAAACGAATCGTAATTCGCGTATGGCGCTTTGTACAATTATTTACGCGCGGCGATGCAAAATGTTACTTTTATCGAGAAACGAGCACGTACAAAACTAATTTAACGACATAAATCGCGGTATATAGCGTACATCGAGTGGGGGAGGTACGAACGCGAAATTGATTTCAAAGTTTTATAAATTCAGCCTCGCAAAGTATCGTGTACGTTAATTCGCCGCTTCGATTCCGCATGAAATACAACGGTCCGGCAGAGCGACGCCGAAAATCTGGACCGTATCTTTCGGCCGAAGGTACGGTTCTACCGCGGAAAAAATGCAAATGATCGAGCGAATCGGTAACGGAGACGGACAGCTACGTACGAACGTGCGGAAAAACGAACGATTTGTACGTACGAGCATTTCACGGATTAACCAATCGCGACTGTCAATTCATTGAACGAGCATGGAACACCTGACTTAGGATTATTTCGCGATACGCCGAGTTCGTTGATATTTCAGGAGGTTCGAACTTAACGATACGAACGTATTCAACGATTATAGTGAATTCAACGCACTACGTTGGTCTGTCGTATTAATGCATCAGCACACGCGTGGTATAATTTACGCTTTATAATAATTGTATATGTATGTACACATTCTCAAAAGTCTTTAGATTGACCAGAGGTCGCTAGAGTATATCGTAGCTTGAGAAGCAACACCGCTTGTCTCACATTATAGACAAATTGAATTAACAACATTCTTTCATTCAGATTTATGATAAAGTCAATAGATAACGTGCTAATCGAACAATTGATAACACAGAACATCTAAAATCATAAGATAACAACGCGTACAGATCCTGGTTTATTTTGCTCTCCCGTAAAGTTAATAAAACTGAGATGGGTGGTGTTGGTTCTTATGCAACGATCTTTTAAATTCTGTCGTGGTGGTCGTTGGCACGGTCGCCACAACTATACATACTGACGTGTTGTTAATGCGTACGTCACCGTCACCCGACATCAACTTACGTATTCCCACGGTGCATCTGACGTGACGCATTAATGCGACACGTCATCGTAGCCGTATTCGTACCTCAGCATTCATAATTTCGGATTCGTCCGTAACGAGGAAGATTCCCTCCATTATGAATACACCGACGTCTGCCGTCTGACACGCGTGACAGTACTTGGGCGCATTGAATTCAATCAAACGTAACGGACCACCCACGATGCAATTTTCCGGCGGTTGCTCCGCCGTGATCCGTTAACCCACTTGTAATGATTACACCGCACTCTCTGCCATAGCAGTTCATCGGCGCGATCAACGCGCGTCGTGGAATTAAAAAATTCCCGTGACCATCGGTATAGATTTTTGGGCCTTCTCGCCGCTCATCATTTTTCTAGGTCGTCGCCGCGCGTAATTGCGGTCAGGGTTGCGCTACCGGAACGATCTTCCTTTGCGCGCGTTCGTTTTTTTTCCCCCCTACCTCTCGTTTCCCTCGCTTCGACTATTAATCCCGCGACCGCACAATAATTCACGAGCATTCGGTGCCTTGCGCAAAAGTAGTAATAGCCAGCGCTTTTTCAGCACAAACCTGATATCGGCGAAACCACAAAAGCGAATGGAATCGTCGGGCAGAAGCACCGAGGAACTTTTAAAATGACACATGCACTCGTATTCGGTGCACGTGACTCACATGTACGAGGCGAACTGAAGGGGGATCCATTGGGAAACGATCCACGCGCTTAACGTATTGACCCACTTTTCGATATGAATCTTCTTCTTGACTTGCTGAAAATCGGCGCTCGGGCACGTCGGTTTGACTAGCGACGAACAAACTTACCCAATAAACCAGCAAATCGTTCATCGATGTATCAACGACGGCGTACGAACTTATTTCCTGATCGGCGCGAAGCGAGGTACGGTTCGGGTCGCATAGAAATCATTGCATCCGCCGTTAAGATTAATCTTCGCGATATTTTTTTTTTTTTAACGGCTCGAGGGGTGAATTAGAGAAGAACGTATTCGTTAGCGATGAATCGAGGGATTTTAACTAGCGAGAGGTGGAAGGGGAATTTTTGAATAATAAATGAACAGTTGTTTTTGAAAGTGGTATAAGTTCATTTTTATTTTTTTTATACAAGAAGAGAATATCTATATCTTAGCAAAATTACCGCTGAATCATTTTTAAAAACTGGACAAGTAACGGATCTAATGTTGCAACAGTCATTTTCGATTCTAAATTACGCGGCGAATCGTTCGTCGGTGTTTACCTGAAACTTCTAATCACCTTTCACGCGTACTGCAATATTTCGCGCACGTTCGCGATACCACCACTTTGGTGGTAATGGTTATAATAATAACGTTAGTCGCTAAACACTGTTGCTGCGACGTTGAACTAGAATTTCGAAAATGCAAACAATTATCGAACTTACCTTCCGCGCAGGGCGTACTATACAAAACGACCGCTGTAAGCTTCGCTAATAATACCATTCCATCAACGTCAGGGTACAAGAAAATTGGACTTTTTGCCGGCAAGCATTTTTCTCCCGCGATACAATGCACATGCACATCGAAATATTCCACGTAACATGAATTGTATCTGAACAAATTATAATCACATTATGAATTTGATGCGCCACGTACATACGTACGTACACCCGTACACGGGTAGAGTTTATCCATGTCCGGATTAAAGTGGAAGTAAAACTAACGGTACCCGGGTAGGTTTAAATATTAAATCGCGTGCAGAAGCGTTCGAATCTCGGTTAATTTGCATTACGACCCGACGGTTACGACTGCCGTCTCAAGGAAATATACGAGTCTTACGATTAACAATTACGCGTTCCATTGACGATCGTTCGTAAATCGTCGATGGGGCTGGATGTAATTCTATCGAGAAAATTTGCATAGCTTTGCGGGGAACGGAAATAATGTTTACCGATTAGCAGAATGTCTCTTCCGGTACGGTACTGATGGCTCGCAAATTAGAATTGTTATTCGACCTGTGCGCGCTGCTTCGCCTCGGCTGCAACAGAATGCATTTGCCCCCGCTCTGTTTCACCACGGTCTTGGTTGCCAGAAACGAGGGGTTTCAGTGGGATTAAAGCGCATCGAGGGATCATATCTATGAAGCAAGTAGATGTACTTTCATTGTGCCGGTTCTCGCCGAGTATATGACGTTTGCGGCTTGGCTCGAAACCATTTGTTTTCGGCCGCAAGTTGTTCGAGGCGTAGAGCGATAAGCGCGCACCTGTATAAGTCAATTTGAAGTTTGCCACCACCTCCGCAATAAGGAAGTGCAAATCACGCCCCCACGAGTTTACATTAAACTTTGATAATGATCTTCGCTCGAGTGGGACCAACAATGTTCGATGAAAGGCTATCGATCACGAGGCTCAACCGGCTGGAAACTTTATCGAACCCTCGTCGTCTATGCGATTTTCACTTTCGAATAGGCCCGCGACGATTATGTAATTTTTTTTCTTTTTTTTTTTCTCTCGATTCGATTTCGATATTATTACCGGTAGGAGCGTATCGGAGACCGTTTTTAAGCGACGTCGGGTACCCTCGAGTTCTCACCTACACTCTCGAGTAAGAAAGGCAACCTCGATGCGGCACGTTTCGAGGCCGCCACCTTGTTCCATCCCCTGTTTAGTTCTTCATCGTTCCACCGCGCCCCTGCTTCTCTCTTCATCCCTGAACTCCTGACACAGTCAAGATGTAATCGATAACTCTTGATATTTTATTCGCAAACATTTTAATTTTCCGAAGAACCGTCGCCGCCTCTCGTCCCCTCTCGTGCAAAATACACGTTCCGATGAGAACCTCGCGTCGCTTCTGTGCACGTAGATACCGTGCAACGATCCCGCGATAAGTTTTAATAAATATGTACGTCGGGTTCGAAATTAGGTTTTTAGGAGCGACCTTACTTTCGGGATTGCTTCTTATTCCGTAAGGTGCTAGGTGTTCCGGGTTCTGAGCTAGTTTTAAGTAATCACGAAAAATCTGTTTGCGAAAGGTCGACGAAATCTAAAGTGCTTCCTCTTAATTAACTCGAGTCGTTAATGAAAGCTCAGAAGTTACCGTTTTAAGTGCCGAGCATACATTTAATAAACTCGTAGCGGGATAAACTGGAATCCTTTTAGATACATTCGCTGCTCGAAAGCTTGATTTTTTTTTTCGCGAAAAGAATATGCAAAAGCATACAAAACATTTAAACGTACGTAATATATGTATTTATACCAAATATCTCGGCTCATAGGTTACGGAGGTAGACGGAAGGTTCGCGTCAACTTTTTTGTTTATGAATATAAACATTTCCATTCTGCTAAACAGTTCACATCGGTGTGGGTGGATATTTGAAATACATGCAGTTACTCAAAAAATTGAACGTACACTGATGCAGACGTTGGCAATTTTATACCAGTAAAATACCTGTACCTTTATGTTTTTGCATAGTATTAACGAATTCTTTATGCCGGTCTTAATTCTTATTCGCAATGGTTGCATTAAAATATCCAAATATTACATATATTGCATTGATTCTCTCAATTATATGTCTATACGTTTGTTTTGTGAGTAACTGTATGTGATTTTAAAACGCGTCAAAAAACCTTATGACCTGGTAGCTCTACTTTAAAAAAAACATGTTTTAGGCTACTCGATACGTACCACCTCCTATTTTCGCTTCAAAATATCAAGCCCAAGTTATTCAAAAACATCGGATGTGCGGGCAAAACCTAACACGCGCTAACTTTGGCATTTCAAACATTTTATTCCAATTTAGCATTGTTCTCTGATTGCAGCAACAGAAATTGGAATCGTACCTTTCCCTCCACTCCCCCGTCCCCTGCCCCACCGATCGCGCAGATGTAGCGAAATAACGCGCGCGCACAAAAAAAAAAAAATGAACGGAATGCAATTGCCACCGATTTTACGGCGTATATAAATTTTTTACGCTACCAACGCTGTATTTTGTCAACGATGTACGTCGTGCGGAGTATTTCACCATCAGTCCAACAAAAATTTCCCCTTTCCCTATGGAGGTAATGCCTGCAAGCTGTCATCGCGCACAGTCAATCACACAACGAAACTTTCAACTTTTGGAACAAGAGCAGTCGCCTCTCTCTCTCTCTCTCTCTCTCCCACTCCTAGGAAGCGGAGCCACCTCCATTCCCTCATTTTTCTTCAGCCCTTCATCAACCTTCTCCCACTCGTGCGATGTAGGACAGCGCTCGCTTGTAACACGTGTTGGGCACGCTTTCGCTCGATTTTCATTATAAGCAGAAATAAAAGTAGATCGTCCGACGGCACGCACTTATTGCGAAGTAACAAGCCGGGAGCTGCGACAGAAGTTCCAGTGACTGGCGGATTAGAAGGGAAAGGGATAGCTTAGCTCTCGGAAGTAATTTTCAGAAAAACTGTCAGTGAAACGTGCGCGTCGCGTTTTCTGTTATTAATAAAGAGAGAAAAACGACCAGAGGGAAGGGGGGGGGGGGTAGAGAGGATTTAAAATAATATTTGTTCGCCTTCTATCATCCGCGAACGAATTTTATTCTCGAAATAAGAGTTCCATTAAATGCACGTTTACGTTGCGTAAACGAAAAACCAACGCTGTGATCATAATAATATCGAATATTTTTCGGCCGAAATGATGATAGGAGGAAATGTGTTTTTATATCAACACAGTTTCGGAGTACGGTCGACGGGAACGTACGTTACCGTATGGTTTGGAAAAATTGCAAGATAAACACTTAAGTAAATGTAATAACCACGAGCATTTATGAAGAGCAAAGCGGTGTAGCAGTCGGCGCCGAAATAACGAAAACGTAGCCGCTGAATATCATCGTTTTATGCCCCGGGCTACACTCCGCGAATGCGTAGTCGCGTGACTTCTCTTTGAACGCATGGATTTTCCACCTTTCACTTTGATCCGAAATAATGTTTCAGCGTTAACCTTGGGGCTAGTAATCGTCGTAATCGAAGCCAGGCAAGATTCGCCGGGAAATAATTAGTTACCCGGAAAAACATGGGCGCTTAACAAAAATATAATCAATCTCCGCACAAATATTGCAACATGTGAAATACATCAAAGTCAGATTGCACGCCAGAGTTAATATTCTGATGATTCCGCGTAGCTTTCAATTAACGATTTCAAAGCGTTGCTACTCTGAATTTTCCAGACCCCGCCGACAATATGGGAAAAATTTCGTTCAATATTTTTGTTTGACATTTGGTTAGCGATATCAATACCGAATTAGAGTCGTATAGAACTATGAACTTTGCGCTTGATCTTTGAACCATTTATCGGTGTCGATAAGCAATTAGGGTTATTAAGATCTATTGATTATAGCGTTATCCTTAAAAGATAATAACAGGTGCCATTGTTTTCGGTATAGTACTTGCGTTCTATTTTCATACCGTGGTATAACGTTGGAATAAAGGAAACAATCAGCTTATGTTTATCACACCGATGGAAACGATCAAGTATTCCCACGTCGATTCTCTTAATGGTATTTCCTAATTTGCAAAAACCTACACGCTCTTTCCAGTAGAACAGTGGTGCTCAACTCAACTGGCACGAACCAGTTCTGTAAATTTTCCAACACTACGGACGACTACTTAATTCCACCCCCTCTCCCCCCCTCTACCATGTATTTCTTTATAATTTATATGTGCAGCAATACAGTAAATGTCGTGGAAAAATATTTTAACTTATCGATTGACACTTGAGATGTGCCACGGACCACCAGTTGGGAACCATTGCGATAGAATATGACAGAACATGATATCTTCAAGCGTATGCTTCTCGTAGAAACTCGTAAATTGTCCATTAGAGTTAAACAAAAGTTCGCTATGCCTAACGTGTTATCGCGCCTGTTATGTACGCATGACCGTTCCACTTATTGAAATTTGAACATTACACTTCTGAAATATAATAGTAAACGAATACTAAAAAGAGTCTCGGTGGAGCACGGACGTAACAAAGTTTCATTTACACATCCACGATAAACCATTACACGATAGCCAACAGCGAAACGAAAAAGTGGCTTCAATCAAATTAGAGGATTTAATCGCGTGCACCGCGAATCGAATGGTTGGGCTTGACATCTAACTTCGAAGACCATCGTATTAAAATAGAACTTTAATATCAATTTGCGGTAAGCGTTCTGTGATGGCTTAATCTCTAGTTATACTATGGCACAGGTTCTACCTAAGGGGCTTACAGTTGCTTCGCTTTATTACTGATGTATGCGTGCACACGATCAGGCGGTTGTTGGTACGGTTATAGGCGGCCGATCAGTATTTGTGAGCATGTGCTAACTATACTTGATCCGTTTTACCCAAACCATCGACGGGTAGGATTCTCATGAAACTCTCGATGTTTATTTCCACCATCGTCCATGGTTTTAACGGTGTTATGGTTTGCTCGACATTTTTGTTTTTACACTCTCATCGAAGGTCCACTTAAAGCTATTTATAAATGGTTTCAACAACAACGACGCCCCCCTCGTTATCGTTTATTCGTCTGGCGGATCAACTATTTTCCTATTTCTTTTTGCGCCATAATTAAAATGACGCTCGGAAGAGAACCGTGGTGACGTCACGCATAAATTGAACTCCTTACGAGAAATCAATAACGATTTCCTACTGCGATTAGAGTAGATTGCTTCGTCGAATACATTCGAGGATTTTACGACCAGCCAACACTTGAGCTCCGGTTCCTATTAATTTATCGATTTCCGCGCGCAGTCGTGATCAACCGAATTCAATTGAATACACGAACAATAGCGATACCGGTTCGCGGAGGTGTTAGATTATAAATAAACCGTGGGTTTTTTTTTACCGGCGGACAGTATATATACCGCGTTATAAATAACGCGGTTGTAATCGCGCGGCGCGTATTCAAATTTTAACAGAAGGCATAATTGCGGACAATGGAATTACGTATCTCGTCCCTGGTTAACGCTGTATTACACGTACGGGACGTACGCGTTTACATTGTTAATAGATACCACGCTGAAGCGTACACCGACAGTGTCGTACATCCTCGTAATTTGCCACTGGCCACTCAGAATTTCTGCTTGTGCTCCACTTCGTTCCTGTTTTCAGACCCATATCTCGAGCACGCTACAAATTACTTATCGGCAAAGCGAAGTCATTAATAATAAACCGTAATGAACCGTAATTTTTGAAACTAGATTCGAGTCCCGATAAATTAAACGCGCTAAAGCCCCGCGAGGTTAAATTCTATTACGCGATCGACACTTGGCTAACGATCACTCCAGTCCAGCGTTTCTCAAACTTATCGAAGTAGGGGGCGGAGTCGTGCCAGTCCACCGTTAAAAATCATCGGCGAACTGACTTTCCCGATCCTTCGGCGCTGAGGTTCTATTAACAGGGGAGAACCCAGTGAGAGGGAAATGCGGAGGTACATCGTACCTGTGTCAGGTGTTAGCCAAAAAATCACCGAGCTTTAAATAGTAGGTTATGGGTCGTTCGGAGGGACTATCGGCGGGTTATAACTCTGACCCCTTTTTTATATAAAGTGCGGAATCGTTTTTTTTTTTTTGTTCGTCGATGGAATAAAAACTGTAGATGGGGTCTCTGTAACGCTTCCGAACCTCCGAAACCCTTTTAACTGGTTTGGGGGGATGTAAGGGATAGCGCTACCGGCAGGTGAGTACAAGAAAGGGTTTTCTGACTACATGTTCTAATGTAAATTGTAATATAAATTATAAAATGTTGCAACTATACGTTAGAAGCCAGGTCATCCTGAGAAGGAAAGGGAACACATCTGCTGTTTGTTTCTCTGAGGCGGTTCCTGTTGATTTCCAGGTAGATGGGGGTGTGCGTTGCTAATACACAGAATGCCCGTGATCGATTATCGATTAACTTTTTATTCGAACTACTAAATTCAAACAATAATTAATATATTTTGAAATACCACGGATGCAAGTGAATTTTAATAATCACGAATACAAGAAGAACAATGTGTTACTTCAATGTTAGGCTATTACAATTCGTCCTTGACATTTAATTAGTTCGATCAACTTCTAATTTTATCCCTGGAACGCCAATCCAGGCACCGAAGAACCTCAAAGTAAACATCGACCTCGGAGAGACGATAACCGACAGAGGCCGATAGTTTGAGAAACGCTGCGCTGGCGCGATGCTTCGCGAAAAGAAAAAGCAGAAATACGAAGGAAAAGTACTTTCCAATGTTATATTCCTTCTTTTCTCTATTTCACTTACATAATCGATGATAGGTCGGAATCGCGCTAAGTTCTTCGTTTCACCTAATTCCCCGCCACCGATCTGCATAAATTTCTTATCGCCGCCCTCTGCCAGCACTTTCTCATGTTTAGTTAAAGTAAATAGAGGAAAGTGCGCGGCGAAACTGTCTGAAATTGCTGGAGGGTCGGTGTGCAGATAAAAATGTCACGCTTGTATCTCCAGGGAGTAAGTGAGCCCCAGAGTAACTGAGTAAGATGTAGATACAAGGTTCGCGGAAATAGCGGAGAAGCTCGTGTGTGGCTCAAGGAAACTGTACACGTTCTTTGCGTTCGTATTCACATCAGTGTTAGCTTTATGCTACGCCCATCTCGGAACGAGCTGTTGCAAACTCGGGGAGATCCATCAATTATTCGCCAAAGAGTAGGGTATGGCACTTTAAACGCGTTACAGCTTCCTGGAAATACCGAAATGTCGATGAGATTTCGAAATATCTCACTGACAAAATTAATTATCGTACCATCGGGCAAACTAATAATGTCGATGTTGTATAACTCTCAAATCGTTACGAGAGAAAGTTAGTAATCGACCGTGTCAATTTAATCAAGGAATGTGTATAAATTACTCGGTGATATTATCTGGTCGCTTGAAATATTCAAAGGGAAGCGAGAAATACCCCGAAAATTAGCGAAGCTGCATCGTTTCATATAACGTAACTTTTCACTTCCAGTTTTGAAGCCTCATCGGAGAGTAATAAATATTCAATGGAACTTTGAGGTCGAAAAATTAAACAGGACCTGCTGGCCGGATGGTCAGGAAGGAAAAGAAAGAAAAACCACGTGAAGGCGTGGTTTGAAAAATTGGAAACGAAACGCTATGCGAACACGATGCGGATTATGTAGTTCTCTTTGAATTTTTCAGGCGAACAGATAATAAAGTCAAGTGATTTATACACGTTTTCTTGATTCGTTGCGGGACACAGGTAATTTATTTTCTTTTACATACTTCTCCTTGTTACGCCGCAATATTTATAATACTAACAATATTTTTGTCGAAAGAGTTTAAATTACCTCCATACTGTGAGCACCCACTTCTTATGGAGAATACTTTAAAAAATAATACATTACCATAGCATCGTTTGGAAATATTCTCTATGCACGAGAAGTGCGCTCACTGTGCGTTCACTGTACGGACGTAATATTACCTGTTTCAATTGCACGGATTTTCAATGATTATTTCTTACGTAAGATCGTTTGCAATTCATAATATATCAGCCATCCCTTGTAGAAATAATATAGTATATATTATAATTAATTAAAGAGTGCATATCTCGTTACTAGATACCCATTATCCGCATTTTATTATCGGTTCAGCCGAGCCGTAAAAATATGCAATTATTGAAATATCGACTATCGGCGATAATTGGAACTGTGTAACGACGATCTCGTTAGCGACGGCTGTCCCCTCCGTCACTTTATCCATCTTACATTACTGCCATTAAAATCCAGACCTCTTGAAAATACTTGCCCGTTGCAGATAATTCGTGAATAATAAGATCAAGTAATGCACCGTATCCATTTTCCAAATTTAATCGGGCAGTTAAATTGCACTTTACAGCCATTACGAATTCTACATTAGATTTCATTGCGGTATCGGAAAGCAAAAGCCAGAAACTGTATTTATCATTACGTATGCCGGTGCTCGTTATAACGCCTCGTGGTCCACGGTATATGACGAAAATTAAAAACTGTTTTGGTACTATGCGATAATAGAACTGCTTTGCGATTCAATATAATTACATTCGCGTGTTTCCCGTAGCCGGTAGAATTAACAATAATAATCCAGCGACAATTCGACGTGTATTTGCGTTAGATTAATGCATAAATATTTATATTCCCCCTGGAATAATAATGCTTCCTATAATAACAACAATGACGACCATGGGACGTATCGCCGCGTTTGATCGAGATATCGTAATTCATTTTTAACGTCCATTCAACTCCGGGTCTTTATACGAGAGAAAAACTCCACTTGTAATTCGTTGCTGTTACTTTTCGGGGAAAAACGCGCGCATGCGATAATCGGGGTGGAAAAAAGAGGGCAAACGATAGGAAGTATCCTGGAAACGAGAGAGACGTAATGAGCGTCAAAAGCAACTCGAGAGCTTTCATGACGAACAATTTCACGTCCGCTCGAGTTTCGAAGAAGGTAAATCGCGTGCCGGTGCACGACCTCGCTTCATCCCCGGTGCTTGCACCTTAGCGATCCCCCTGTCCAGTCATACCGCCCACGAGTGTGCCCCCTATCGGGTGTATTAACGTTCATGAAAGGTGTAATTACCGATAATACCCGAGCAGTTGGATACCATCGGACATGGCGCGCTTAAAGGGCTTTTCAATTTTTACGCGCCTAAAATATCGAGCGCACCGACGAAACTATCGGGACACTCGAGGTTCTTCGCAGCTACGTACACGCGCACACGTGCGCGAGTGAAATATTAAATTCCTACGGAACTTTGGTAATCTATGACTTGAAATTTCTTGTGAGTTCGGGGGATACTAATATCAATATTGATGCTAAGAATCGTGCTCCTATAACGCGTATAACATTATTCACGGAGAATCTACAATGGTAACCGAGACTGGAGATTATTATTACGTCATTTTTACGGTCATGCGTTTTGCCTAGTTGAATTTCTTTGATTGGTTTTAACCGCGGTTTTAATTGCGATAGAATTACGGCGATACGCGTATACGATATTTCGAAGAAGCTATCGGTATCACCGATCAGACGAGGCAAACATATCTTTGTTATAAATTTATTGAGTAAAAGGCAAAACCAGCAGCTTCGGTACTGATACGATAAGGCACCAGATATTGTTCCTAGTGGGGGAAGAATTGTTTGAGATAAGACTGTAGCTTAGCGTGTCAGTTAAGGTAAGTTAACACGCTTTATCCAATTTCGAAAAATTAAAAAATCTCTCTCTGCGCTCCACGAGTTTTATTCAAGCTTAGAGAATCATATAATACACTCGGTGCGTCGCATTTAGGTAAATTGCATGACACGTTAATAACCCTAATATTAATCTTAATAAAATTAATATTCCTTAACTATGATATCGAAACTTCGGTGTCACCCAAATGTGAGTGACATAGGAATCAACGTGTTAATACCAACGAGACGTTTCATTGACATGGTACATTGACACACCCTTAGATATTTTTACAATAAATTTCGTACAAACTTCACAGCTCAAACTGATAATTTAATCAGCTGCAGTGCAGTCATTTCCGACGTGTCTCCTCAAGTCACGTTTCAAGCTGCATGCGCAGGACCGATCACTGCATTAATAAAACGCAAAGTTTTGAGATTCTTCGAAATTATATTCCACTGGACGCTCACCAGCGTCGGATTCGTCCTCGAAAACAAATGGCGCGAGAAGAAGGCGTCCTACGTCCGACGTCAATGCACGCACCTAGACTCTGTCAGCTGGTCGGCGGATCTGAGGGAATCTAACGAGCGAGGGAAGCGCACACCTCCCGCCATTTACTTCCGGGCGAAAATCGATACTGGCCGATGTAAATACTCGTCCCGCGAATTGTATAAATACATGGAAAAACTTTTGAAATTAATTAATCGTCACAGAAAATCGTATCAATCTTCCGTGACAGGCTGTGATAACAAGAGATTCTTAGTTTCCTCGTAAAAAAGAATTGGTAATTAATTACCGCAACGCGATAATGAATAACGGATGCCTGTCGGGAAACTCGGGTAAAGCACTCTTAGACCACGGGAAAGTAATCACTTACATCCTTCCAGTTGTTCAACATAATCTTCGTCGCTCGTATTTGTCACGCGTGGAGGTGGGGAGGGGGAGGGCGTAGTAAGGGGAGGTGCGCGATTAACAAGAAACGGAGAATAATAATAAGGAAATAGGTAACAGCGAAACGACAGTGACGCACGACGAAGTTGTCGCACACTTCTTTTTCTGCGTCGTACACGTATAAAGGCTACACCCGTGCCTGCAAGCTTGTCAATCATGCAGACACAATTTTTTCGCACAAGCCATGCTCGAGCGTCTGTATGATAATTGTGTGCAAGCACGGGGATTGATTAAATTTTCATCTGCAAGCTTGTACAAGCCGCGCTGGTGCAAGTAAAACTGGACGTGTGTACGCGCGTCATACAGTCAACGCACAATCTTTCATGAGCTGTGATAGCTTCTCTCATGATCGTGTTTTGTTTTTTAATTAAAAGTGTAATGAGTGACAAAAGGTTTGAATAAGTTTCGTCGCCCATTCGTAGGTAATTCTGTCAATCACGTGGATATTTTTTAAATTCATTTAATAAGTTAGCGTGAGAAAAAGTTTTTCTTGCCTTTAAATAATCTTAACGCCACATAGCCAGTTTCTTCTTCAATTTCTATTTTTTTTTTTAAATCTCAGCAAGACCAGCTAAAGCGAGCTCGTCGACGACATGTTTGAAACACAACCTGAGCTTAGTCAAGCCTGCCTGTGTCGCATGGTGACAAAGGAAAATTATGCGTGCTTGCAGAAAAAAATTGTGTCCGCATGATCGACAAGCTTGCACTTACGTTTGTAGCCACCTTAAGAAATACAGAAGCAAAGGTATGCGACGAGGTCGTTACAGTGCCATATCAAAATGAAAACACAGTACCTACCGGGCATCGTTATCGCTCACACGCGGTTCGGTAGACAACACTCCACATTTCGGGTATTTTTTATACACGATCCCCTTCGCGAGATACAAAAGAAACTTTATTTTTCGTTGTACCGTGGCTACTCGCGAACGTGAAAGCGTGCAGGCTCAAATAACGAAATAACTGCAACCCGTTTGCGCGAAACTTTAGGTACCGATGATTGTTCTCGAATGGAACTCGACAATTGTTTCTGGATACAATGTACGCACACTCGAGAGAATTTTAACCCTATTCTAATTAATTATTGCCGGAATACGGCATTCATCCCAAACACAATAACGTCACAGTTACCTTGAACTCACATCGAATTCTCAACCTGAATTTCCCCGCTACAATTACGTACCAATGTATTCTAGGATGCGGTAACACGCTTGGTTAATTACCCGTGCAACGTGGAATAATAACACCACGTGTTCGCCAATGCGAGCGGGTTCGAATCGAGCGAGCAGCTTTTAATCATCGGGATAAAGTAAACGTGACTAAGTCGGTATATCTCGTTGACTGTCGAGCACAAAGATTTATATTCGTATAAATTTAGAATTCGATACGGGATAAATACAATTTTGAACCTCCGTTTATCTCTATCTGTCTTCGTCAATTTTTCTTTTTTTTTTACCACGTCTGTTCCCGTCGCCAAGAGAATTGCCAAACAATAGTTGTACACGTTACGCACAAAGTGCGAAACGACATCGATTAAACCAGGGTTGTTCCGACAGGAATGCATTATGGACTGCAGCAGATCAGAAGCTAGGAATCTAATCTCAGCCGCGATATGTAAATCTCCCTGTAATTACCGAAACACATTTTCCCCTTCGATTAATTACCATAGATACCTGTATGGCAGGTTGCACACAGCAACCATAGACCCACGGAGATCAATCAACTGCAACATACCTGCGGCCGTTCCGTTCCGTTATAGAGAATTTCATGAAATAGGTCACATTGAAACATATCCGATAGTCTTGCATTGCTGAATCATAATACCGAGTAGTATCTCACCGTCTTATCGTAATCGCATTCGCGGCGGTGCAAAAATTCCCGAGTCATCTGCTAATAAAATACCGTGGTAGATCGCCCCGGAAGATTGGGCGAAAAATAGCGTTGGTTCGCGTTGCGGGAAAGTCCGTGCAGAAAATAAAGCGGAACGCGAACGACAGAAATAGAAAACGCGTTATAAATTTCCCGACTTCACCTTGAGATTAACGAGTACCTAAGTGTTGCGGACTATTTAAGACGCGGTATTTAAGAGTGGTACTTTGACGCAATTACGCCGATGTTGAGAACCTACTCTTTTTCTTTTTTTTAAATGGCTCTCGTTACACCAACGCTGCTACCACCACCTACCGAACTTACGATGGCGTGTTAACGAATGGTTAACGCATTCCCGTATCTGCGAAACGCATCTCGAGACGCAGGAACGAGAGTTCTATTTCTGGAAAATACATTCTCGCGAGGAAAAAGCTAAGGAAACGTTGATTTTATCGGGAAATCGTAATTTTCTAAACGTATTATTGCAACACACGGTCGCTCGGCGAGTACAAAGATACCTCAAAATAACAGGAAAAAGTTTCGAAGTAGCAACGCTGCGAGTGCATTTACGCTCTCAACAATATTGCGTTGCGCTTTACGACGCGAAAAGTCATACTCGTTAAGATAAATAATTAATACAATTTTACACGAAAAAGTTACCGGGGGGGAGGTTACGTGGATTACGATGTCACCAACACCACTTCAGAAATGTTTAATCTTTCTACCCCATCCAGGGACGAAAGCTGCGGTGGGAAAGCTTTTGAAATATTCACAGTATCGCTTGACAAGGGGCAAATCGGTAAATGTCGCGTTACTTATCAATGCGGTTGATAGGTGGAACCTAATTAATGATCATTCCGCAGGAATCATGTTTCATCAAATTGATTCAATTGCCAAATCAACGACTATGACGATCTTAAATATTAATAACAACCGCCCCGACGGAAACTAGAAATAGGAACTCGGGATAGGGTTTAAATTGTATCGATGAGTAAATTTGAGAAACTCCTTCTCGTAGGTATGTATGCCTACAAATATTGTATGATGGAGGACTCTACCCGCAAAGCGTGAACGTTAGAGAGATTAGTCCTGGGCTCGAGACTGAAACTAACCCTTCGGCTCTCCGTCGTGGTCTTTGGGGCCTTACTTTCGTCGTTTTCCCTACACGCGTTAGACAGCTTTTCCGTGATACTCGAACGAATTCATGATTATGTACACGGGGTGGACCATGAATGGTGGTTGAAAATAGAAAAATTATTGTCACGAAAGTGACGTTAGCGCGAACGAAGATTAGACATTTCATAGAAAGTGTCAAGGGCTCGCATACAACTTCAACGTCAACAAATATAGCAACATGAATTTCCACGCCCAGCAAACAACAATAACCTATCAGTGGTGCCGGACGTCACTATTAGTAACACTATCAAAAAAGGTTTCGTTTATTGCATAGTGTGTTTTATAAATAAACAGTATTTTCGACTGGTCTGGTAGAAATGGGTCTACATTAATTGTCGGTAGTTCTAGTGTTAAGCGCGTGTGTGTAAGGAGCTTAGTAATGTTATGAATTGGTGGGACGAGATCATACTTTTCACGAAATCATGATTCAACACGTTTCATAGTAACAGCTACGCTCTCCTGGATTCAAGTTATAGATCGATCCAAATAAATCATTTATGGACGACTATGAACGCTGTTAATACACGGCGAACATTTAACGATGGACGACTATAATCGCCGTTACTACAGGGCAAGCGTTCAACGACAGACGACTATAGCCATCGTTAGGATCGAATTGGTTAACGGAATACCCCTATTTACGGGAGACCCTGTATTATAATCGCAACGGTTGAAAAGGTTTATTACGGCGAAGGTCGCAGGGTCGGATTACACCAAACTACTGCGGATCGGGCTAACAATGAATTTGTATATCCTGATCTACCTGGCAGCTATGGTATCAGTGGTACCGGAAAGAGATCTATTATTTTGTAAATAATATAAAAGTGTTTGTATTACTCAATTTTTATTACAGAGTATTATAGAATGTAATTTTCTTCATTCTTTACGACAGTATCTCCACGTTTTTTAATCTTTCATCCTCTTTTCGTAAGACCGTCCGGAAATGCGTACACCGCCGCGTTTGGATACAAATCGAGCTGAAACGCTATTACACGTAAAATAACAGATTTCTTCCCGGTATCCCTAATATAATCGATGGACAGCGAAATCTCAGGAAAAACAAAAAGAGACAATCGAATTTCCATATTCGCAGTATTTGTCTCGGCATAAATAGTCGGGGAATAAATTTCCATCGCGCGTTCGGTTTCCATCCATCTGCCAAGCGATGCATGTTTCTCTGCTTGTCCTGCAGCGACAAACGAAAATCCGTCAAAATGCATCGCAGCTCCGTACGAACCCCGCACCCGCGAACGTTTCATCAAATTCTAACACGATACAAGAACGTGACAGAATTCCCAGTCGACGCCGGTCCCCCGACGTTCCAGCGCGCCGCATCGCGGCAGGCATAAAAATATTGTCCTAACTGTGCCTGAACGCGAACAGGAACGCCCGAGAGGATGTAACAATGGAAACGAAGGAAACGATCGAACCATGGTAGTTTGCCGCGACTTTGATTATTATTTCCTCTGGCGACGATAACGATCGAACTGATCCTAAGACTTACGCGGGTTTGAAAAAAAAATGTAACCTGTCCACCAGAACGAATGAACGTAAAGAACGTAAAGTCAACGTAAAACGTATCACCGCGCACGTTCGCGCGACCTGGAAAATATCAAAGAACCAGAAATATGACGAGGGGCCGTGACTCATGGAGGCGTGTGTCAAGAAAAACAAAAAGATTGAGTTACAGCATGACTTCGTATCCCGACAACGCTCTTTATTTAGTAACGCGGTAACACAATTTTTATATTTCTCCTGACATACGCCGTTATGATCTTCAACCCCCGATACGTCTCTCTCTCTCTCTCCCTATGGCGAACAATTTTTGCTCAGAACGATCCTTACTTTCAAAATATCGAGAGTACTCGCGGAGTCTGTTTAAAACATAAGTTTCAAATCTCACCTTAATACCGTTCAGTTCCAAGCGAAACGTGGACGGTATTTGACGCGCGTCGCTATAATTAATTCAACCATCGTCGTTCCTCTCGCACGGTCACTTATCGGCCAATCTACGCCTATCGTTATAAACCTCCAACGTTACCATCGTTCGCCGTGCCACGCGACGATACGTCACATTCACTCTCGTTCCTCCGCGTCCCTTGGTAATTTCTTCGGATAATACAAGCTAACCCCGGGTCGCTATGAATTCCAAGTATTAGCAATCGTGGTTCTTCGGCTAGCGTCGCGTCTCCTATCCGTCAGGAGGTTCCGAAGGGGAGTCTTAACGTCGCATTCCGACGTGTCGGTGAGATCGTGGCACAATTCTCTATTTGCAGCGGGGGCCCGTTAGTCGGCCCCGCACGCCGTTCGCCCGTCGGTGAACATATTTTCCCGCGTTGTCCCAACAGGAGAGTCACGTTCGACAGGATGTAACGCAAGGACAGAATTCTGTGATCTAATACATACCACCCCCCTCCCCCCCGCGCCCAGTTCAGGTACTCTCTCCTGGCGTTTCACTATTGATTCCCAACCGAGGACGCGGGGAGGAAGTCTAGACTTCTGGTTGCGGGTGTACGGAGGGGTGGCGCGCAAAGGTGGATGGCGATGGTAGGGCGAAGGGAAAGCAGGGAAAGCAGGGAAAACGGGGAAGCAGGTTGGCAGGGGACACGGGAGGATTGGGGGTGGGGTGTGGGGGGAGGAACAGAGGGTCAGGGAAGCATGGAGAGAGAGAGAGAGAGAGAAGCGAGAGCGAGCGAGAGAGCGGTCGCCCCAGTTGCTGCCACTAATGTCTTCTCATACTAACTACCTTCTTATCCACCCTTCGTTCCCTGCCCCGGATAAGACCGGGCTGAGTCGAGAAAACCTGCCGGCAGTTAAGATAAAATAGCTCGAAAGTGGACACTTTCGTCCCGGGGGCTGGATTTCTCCATCCCCGCCGTCGAACCTGAAACGCGTTGCGAGAGCACTCGTCATACTCGTCGGCGCGAGTCTCGGCTCGCCGGCGTTCTTCGTGAACGGCAATCGTCGAGGTCAGTTAATTTCTGGAAGGAAAAGTAGCTAGCGATCGCGGCGCGCAACGCCTGGTGCGTGTTCCTTCGAGGTCGAGGGAGAGAGAGAGAGAGATACCACCGGGGGATAGCATAGTCGCTGGGTAGAATGGGAAAAACAGCTGCGCGATGAAGATTGGTTGAGTCCGGATAATCAAGCCGGCTACATACTCCTCCGACGTCTCCTCTTTTATTTATTTTTTTTCTCCCTCTCCTCCTCTCTCTCCCTCCCTCCCTCTCTCTCTCTCTCTCTCTCGCTCTCTCTCTCTCTGTCTCTTATTTTCCTCGTAATGTTGTTTTTCTTTTGTTCTTTACGCAACGGTGATGCAGCTGCGGAGTTCGCTGGAGTGGCAAATTGTGCTGCATACTATCGCGCCGGTACTTCCGTAATCTTTATCCTCGGGGCGAACGCTTAATGCGACCGGATAATAATCTTTACGTTTAAAATATCTCTGTTCCGCGGATTTCGTCGGTACTTGCGAGAGATCGAATTACAAAGAAAAACGATAATGGAAAAACCACGGGGAAGAGCGAGGAGGAAAGTTGGAGGGACGGGATGCCTCGAGTGAGACTTAAGTGCACAACTTTCCTGTATAACTCGTTCGTGCGTTATACCGTTTGTCTCGGCTAAGTTATTGTATTTCGCTGTACGCTCCTTCGTTCTCAACGTTTTGTATACTCGTAGGTTATCGGAGCGAGGGTTTTGTATCGCTATCGTTTTATATTGCCAATCGTGATATTGCGGCGAGTTGGATGTCGTTGTAAGATAAAAATAATATTGGTCGATCGATGACGTCTAAAAATGCATTGGGAAATGCAATTAAATTCGCCGGTATTTGTAGGAAAATGTAAACTATAATACTTTGAAACTCTCGTATTTATGGCTGAACTGAATTCCATACGACAAACTTCAGGTATTACATTCTGCTGGAATTCATTCTTCACGGTTACGACCGCGATGAGCGTGTTACGCAGCGCTGTTATACAATATAAAACGTAAAATGATTTAACCCTTCGTTAGTGTGGTGACAGTTTTTTGCGACTTCGGTGTGTTGGGGTTTATTACACCCCATAATTTTAATTAACATAAAATCTAAAATATAGTTCAGCTTTTATTTAAATATAATTTCAGAACAACTTGTTTACATCGAAATAATATTATTTAACACCAAACATCGATATCACTCAGTTCGTAACACGATAAAAGTTAAACGTATGGTTATTTATCATCAAAACAGTTTTGTATCGTAAGGTACTAAATAAAGCAAGATTTCATGGGAGTAAAAATTTGATCAAGTTCGATCACTAGTAGTACCACACAAAATCTTCTCACGTGGAGTTTAATAAACCCCAACCCCCTGGCGAAGGGTTAAAGACCTCTGGTTAAATAATAATTCAACGCTTATTCCCCATGTTAATGTTACGAATAAGAATCCTCAATTTACAAAATCCTGCGTATCGGGCATTGATTAATAATTCGTCGCGCACCGTCACTGATACGCACATTGCATCGTAAATGGCGTATTGTAAGCCTCTGGTGCCTACGCAATTCCGCCTAAGTGCCGAATAATTGATCTCTACAATGTGGCCAAGCTGTTCCATTGTGACAGTGGCCTACTTTCGATTACAATGCACGTCAATATTGGAAGCAGAACAATTTCGCACTGTTGATCATTGAGACTTATGTCCTGGTTCGCATTGCACGGTTCAATAATAGTTGCTCTATTTAGAATCTTTATAATTTTTTTTTCATGGATTGCGCATCGTACGCGTGGATTTGATTAATATTGCCGACAACCACAGATTGATTTCAACTCGATCGAGGCCACTTTCGGGCATCCATTATTGCTCACGAATTTCTGTCATCGAGAATGAAATAATTTTCCAAACCCTTCCCGTAAATATTTACGCTCGTACACAAATTCAACGGTAAAGGCTTATTACCTACGCTGAATATACTATTTGCCCTTCTAAATGAATCTCGGAAGCTTCTCTTGTACGGAGCGTCGCGAAACTTTCTTCCCATGAATTTTACGTAAATAAGAAAGTGACTGCGTTCCGTAAATGTCAGTCAGCAATTTCAAGTTTATCTCGGGGAAACGCTCGCAAAAACGAGCAAAGTTGAAATGAAATGGCAAAATAAATGATAAAACACGCGTCCTCCTGCAAATGCGCTTTCTTTAATAATAGTACTGTTTTAATAATCGGATGGACGAATGGAAAAAATCTTATGGGAATCTTTTGGTCCCAGAAAACTGGTTACTTTCCTGGCCAATGAAACCGAAATGGTATGCGTGCGACACGTAGTAGGTATGTACGTTTCAATAGATAAGGTCTTGTCTCGGGCTAACAATAAATACAAGTACGCTTGTATCTTTTCCTGCAAGAACGAACGGGGGTTTTCGAGGTGGCGTTGAAAAATGAATTTTTTCAAAAAAAACTGCAACAGCCTTCGGAAACGCCGCACCGAGATAAGTAAGCAAGTATGATTCGATCTAAATTCGTCGTATCTTTATTTCGAAAACTTCCTTGAAATCGGCCAACCAACGGACGACGCGACGCGACGCGTCGTCCGGTCATCGTACGAAATCTAAAAGAGGACACGTCCCAGTCCCAATGGAAGAATGGAACTGGAAAACAGGGACGGCCCACGGTGGAGAATGAATAGTCTCCGGTGCCGCCATCATTTTTCTCAATCGTTATCCAAGAGACTATTACGAGAGCGAGGAACGGACGACGGACAATTACCGCTTGAAATTTTGTCGAAATAAGGTCAGTCCTCGCAATATCCTACGAGCGTACCGTTTGTGTTTTTCTGCTTTTCGATTTAATGAATGACATCGCCGATGTATCTTTGTTCTCCGTGGCAACGGGAAGAACTCTGCGACGACGTGCATTCGACTCGCTTCGCGCACCGTACAATCCATTTACGTGTTTTGCTCGCCGGTAGAATTGCTTCTACGAGAGCGGCAAAATGCAACTGCTTAATGCGCTTATCGTATCTACCGCGTGTAATTATAATACACGGCCGATTAACGGTAGCCGGGGATAGAGACGTGAAAATTCGCGGAAAATCAACGGTAGACAGTTGTACGCGCGTGATCTCCCACGACACCGCGATAATTCGAACTGTTTCCCCAAAACACAGGGAGATCCGAATCTTAATGATTCCAATTGGCAAACAGACCAATTGAATTAGCATCATCAATGCAATTTCCGTAGTGGTATTAGAACTAATATTGGAGGCGATGAGGCTTCCCAATGTACGTACGCAATCTACGCGATATTGGATAGAACGAGATACGAACGGGCGGGGTAGGTAGTAATTCTGTAATATTGTGGGTGACGGTGGTTAGCCTTAGGGAATGGGCAAACAATGACGTCCGACCATTGCGGCTCGATTGGCATACCGCTTCCCAGAGTTGAACGATGACAGCGTAAATACGCTACTGAATTATTTGCTCGACGTTTGGACAATTATCCCGCTGCGTAATGAAAGGAAAACGTCAAACGGCAGATCAGTACGTCCGTACGTCCGATCGGAAGAAGGCTTACGTCGGGAAGCGGCGAAACTTTGCATCGCTCTTACTATAATTATACATTCGTCTATACGTGTGTACATATAATAGAACGGAGTCAACGTTCCCGTTCGCGGGATAATAGATCGATCGATCGACCCGTAGTTTCTTCTGGCTTTTGCGGTAGTCGTGTCGTACAAACTAATCGAGCGAACTAAACCGGTAATATTGTTCTCTCGCTATAATTGCGGAAATAGGAGCGGCACGCGGAGCTTAATACATTGCAAACATTTGCTTTGTATTTGTCAACAACTCGCCGACGCTTACCGTGAGCGTCAATAACTAATTTTCTTTCGGTTTAAACGGGAGGAGAGTGGTAGAAGAAGATTAGGAGGGATGAACGTAAGTTGACAGGGCCTGTTTGAAGAACCGTGGAACAGGGTGGGTGGTTTTCAATAGGCCCTACGGAGGGAAGGATGGCGGGTTTAAATTATAAACTTTAAAAAGGAATGAACTTAAGTGAAGTAGGCCGAACGGGTCTGATGCGGGCCCGAAGGGGAATGGATCGAATTGAATCTCTTGTCGCTGTATCATTTATTATTCCTGCGGAAAAAAGTTTTTCTAATCGTGTGAAATGATATTGTACATAATAAGATTAACGGATAAACGTCACTCTTTTTCTTTCTGGAATATACTTATTGCTTGTACGCGAGGGAGCGTCAGTCAATTGAATCGAGCACTCGTTGATCGCAAACAAGCTGTTGCTATCGTAATTTTATTTAACGTAATTTGTATAACTCCTACGCGGAAAGAATATAATTATATATATTCTCATCGGAGATTCGACAATTATTTGATATTTTACACTGAAACAATTGCAATTCTGATCCCAAGATACAAGTGATACCAATTATTCTCAACGTTATGTATAATATTCTATTACGTGAAGATTCGACTCCAAAGTCATCATAAAAAAATTACATATAGTCTCGAAATCGTTAATTCGATTTGGAGAAACATGAAGGTGCCTCCGATCTTGTTTCACGGCCAACATTACACCTCTCGTCGTATCGCGACACTTATGTTCGCAATTATTCAATTCTTCCGCACTAAAAATCGCATATAGTAAACAAATGGATGAGACAGAATGGACGATGAAAAATATTCAAACCTTCGAGGCCGGAATCGCCCTCGTCCTCGTTAATGAAAATCACGTATTGCAATCTTCGAAACTACCGACGCGACTCCGCAATCTACGAGCTCCGCGATTAAGCTTTATGAAAGTCTCAAATATTAAATTTCATTGAAACCCATCTGGCCAAAGAGACGATACGAACGCGGAGGCACAATCGACGAAACCAATACTGCTTTCGTCCGTGGCGAGGGAAAAAAATGGGGGGAGACGCGCATGACGTTACACTCGAATAAACTAATTTTGCTCGACCATACCGCCAATTTATTGAAAAAGCGCAGAAATCCGGACGAATGGCTAACTTTTGGCGCACGGCGAGGGGTTACGGGACGCCGGTGACCGCGGTTTTAATTTCCTTTCGATATTCAAAGCTTGCAAAGGTTTTCGCTTCTCTTGCTCTATTAGCTCTATGCATATTTCTTTTTTGCCGCGTTATTTTATTCCTCTCCCGTCGACCGAAATACGATTTAATCCGTTAGCAAATCTGACCGGACGTATGTCCAGCTTATTCTTCCATCGGGAGAAGAAATTTTTATGAGTTATACGCGACGTACGAACGTACTAAACGTCCCGACTGAAGATTCATTTCGAATATCACGAAACTCAACGTCAATGAACCGTGAGGTCGATACTAGCCGGCATTTATACGAGCCTGACGGATCGCTGGAATATTAATATAGGTACGCTATGTAGTTACAGATCAGGATTAATCGAAATGCGATCAGATGCGTTGCGGGGGAGTAATCGTCATGTAGGTTAGAAATGCAAATGTTTACCTAAGACTCCGCATTGCGCGGAGGGTTGCACGCGCCTGAAGTGTTTGAGAGGGTGAATGTCTGAGAGTATGATAACTAATACATAACGTCGACGTCGTCCGATCGGATGAAAAGTATACGGGACCCTTATACGCAATTGCATCGATCGACTACGCCGTGGCAAACGGAAATACTTCGTTTACCGATAAGCAGAATACGTACGCAAGATCCCCCCACCCACCCCTTCTAGGAATCCTACATTCCGCGTTATCGCGTTATCTATTCTTACTTCAAACCAAAACTCCGGGGCGCTACTTCCATCCGGCGCACGAGCTCGTATCACAGAGCTCGCAACTCACAAACGAAACATGCGTGAGCGTAGTTATCCTCGTACTCCCAGCTATCGCTAACTTAGTTCGCTCGCGATGTTTCGAACCGAACTTCAACATTGCGGGGCCAAAGTTCGTTTGATAAAATATGCAACGGCCGTGGGTTTCCGGCGAATGGTGGAACGAATCGTAAAAAATGGTCCGGCGACGGGGAAACGCAATAACGATCGAAGTAAGAAGAAAACGAACGATTTTCGACCGGATCAAGGTTTCACGGTTGACGTTAGAAAGCTCCTTTACAGCGGACACGCAAATTCCCGGGGGGGGGGGGGGGGGGGGAGGGGGGGGGGGGCACCGCGTCGCCCGCAATGCCGCGCCGAATCTCATTCATTCTCCCGACGCGTATGCCCGTTCACTTTGCAAGTAAAAGTTTCCCTTTATCCATTCACTAAAACAAGTGCATAATTTTCCTCGCAAAACTCGCAACGTAGAAGTCGCCCGGGCGTTATACGAAAAGTTTTCCCGGCTGCGGAAGAAGTAACGGGTGTAGGGATACCGCGCAGCTGCCCCCCTCTACCCTCCCCCCCCCCCTCCCCACCCCCCGCCACCCCCGATGTACATTCGCGGCAATAATTCCCATTTCCCTTGATTATTTGCGAACTGTTTACGACGTAACGCGACCGCCGCATACGATAACGACGAGAAGAGTTTCTTGCTGGAACTCCACTATTTGTTACCATTTGGGTCGTAACATTCTTGCGCCCTTATAAATTTTCCTTTCTCCGATACGCTCCGCGCGACCCCTATACATATACTCTTCGGCCGGAGTGTGCGCGAATGAGCGTGACACGGCCTCCGTGAAACGCAGCAGGTGTGCGCGTGTGTGTGTTCGTTGCGGGCGCGTATAAGTGTGGGTTACCCAGGCGCGTGGGAAGAGGAGAGCTACTGCACCTCGTATGAGTCTGCGGGCTATAACAAATTGCCAATCTCAACCTCGGCTCCAACCTCTGAGGCTCCACTGCCATCGCATCTACATTCCTCATCGCAACTGTTTTACTATTTTAGACCGGGATTGCCGGATTTTACATTTCTCCTTCGGTCGATCTCGCTAGCCGCGGTACGCGGAGATAGAAAATCGCCGGCACGAGTTATATGTTACTGCAGGCTGGTAATTTTATGAAGAGAAAATTTGAAGGAAACTTCTCCCCGCAGCCCATGATATATTACACTTGTTACCGGATCGAAAGATAGGTGGCTCCTTTGTAAGGAAAATCAGGTATTTTGTAACGGAGAATAGGCGGCTCTCGTTCCTTTGTTGGTGTAAACAGAAAAAAAAAGAAAGGAATCGGAACAAATCGGGAGGGGTGGGGTGGGGGTTAGGGAGGGGATGAAAGTCGTAGCGCGAGAGGGCAAATGCTTTCAGAAATCTGCGAACAATGTAATGCGAATGCCGCGAAGAACAAAGAAATACCGCCGATGGAGAAGTTAAGAGGTAATTAAGTTCAACTCGTGAAGAGAAATACGTATAGTAGGTCACGAATTGGAAACGATTCCCTTTGGTATCGATGACACCGTTGCGATTCCCGATTGTAGCTTGCGATCGAACCACCGGGATAAAGCATGCTCATCAAAAATGGCTTTTCCGGCTCGTCAGGCTCACGCTGCCCTTTCGACGGATAGTTTTAACAAGTTAAAATAATGAGTTTTCGAGTAACTCCATCGTGTATCTACGTTAACTTTTTCGTTTGAATTAATTAAGAACAATAAAGTTACCTAACAACGCTCGAAATTTATCTCTACGCGCGCACACTCGAAAACTAATGGGTAACTATTCCCTACCGACGAACTAAAAAAAAAAAACAAAAGTAGGGAAACCTGAAATTGGTTCGAACCGTTTCGAAAACGAACCTATGCCGCGGTATCTCTTCCGGCACTCGTGTACAACACGAGTTATCGTAAATTAATTCAACGCTAAGAAGGGTGTACCTATTTGAATCCGCAAACTAGCAGCTCCCGGAATTGTTTGCGAAACGTTCTAAAGGTAACATTTCTGTACATTGGCAAAACGCTGTCGTCGGCGATCGCGAGAAACGCGGAGCCACTGGTCCCTTTATTTTGAATGAGGCCAGTTTCCCACGCTGCGACAACCACGTTGAACTTGAGGCATTGGAAACTTTATGGGACTGCTGTGACGGCCAGAAAAATTAACGATTTTCATGAATTTTTTTTTATTGAATGAAAGCAACAATCATTTCGGAAACTTTTTTATTTATTAATGTAGCTTAATGCACAATACGAATGTCCTATTTTTTAAATAAATAAGGGGGGGGGGGGGGGTGATTAAAATCTGTCCTTAGCGTGAATGGCTAGATTTATTATCGTCGATAAAAAGATATCCTTTGACAAGTTGTTTAAAAAATCCTTAAGAGTTTCTTGCGGTATATAAACTATTGAATGATTTCCTCTTCTTAGTATGTATATATGTATGGGGATGTATCTGGACGTATGTGAATACAATCCTCGAAACGTTAAAAATCGTATCGGACCCGGATCGGATACGTGTAAAGGTGCCCTAAAACGGGAAAGGGTTTTGGAAAAAGATCGATGCGGGGGAAGTATCGAACCTGGGCGTACCGCCGAGCGAATTGCAGCCAGTTTAAAACGGACAATGCAATTTTTCAACCTTGATCGTGATTTTCTGGCCGAACGGCAGCCGGTCATCGGCACTTTTCTTGAAAGCATCCCTCTTGTCAGGAGTGGCCAGTCGTATTCGGATTGAAATGTATGCAAAAGGGCCGATAGGTAGACACTCGAGCAACGTCCTGGCGATCCGTGAGATCCACCTTTTACTTCCCTCGGCAGTCCATCTTTTCCACTAAGTAGAGTGTCCACTATCCACCAGATGCTTTCAACTCTCGAGAGTCGGAAGGAGGACAAGTGTAGACACACCGAGAACCGGCCGCGACGCTGCGTTATATCTATGTTGACTATCGATTACCCCCACGGTACGCGTACTTTCGTATTTTTTTATTCTACGCCTCGCTGGTTTGCGCGCGCTAGTCGGAATATCGTACGCGTATACTTACCTAAGGGTGTAAACGGAGAGGTAATGATGAAAGCGATTATTTTGGCTGTAATGTGGCGGCGCCATCTGTATCAGATCTCTAATGATAAGGTTAGTCACAAGGTGGCATAATAAATATTTTGTACATAGCTGGAATCTCGATTAGATCCCGATTCGCCACTCTCTTACGCATCGCTTCTTATCACCTAATTCATCGTCCAAATTCCTGGTCCTTCTCTTCTTTTTCTTTGCATTAGAATGATCTTACTCAACCCCCCCCCCCCCCTCTCTCCATCTCTTTCGGCAGATAATAATTACTAACTGCTCCTACAAGTTGGTAGTCAAAATTCGTTATTGCGTAACCATCACGTTGTACATTACAGAGCCGAGGATGCTGCAAAGTTCATTAGTCTAATTATCGTAGGATCCGATTTCTGCGTCTTATCGCTTGCAATGCAATTTCGAGGGAACTACGGGCCTCTCGAGGTAACGCGCGTGGCTGCGCGTGTAAGCGTGCATAGAGACAAGAAAACGCAATCGGTAACGTGTCGAGTCAAACCGTCGAAAAAAACAAGTCGGATGACACGTAAAAAGCCGATAGGCGAAGTCCAGGAATAAAAGTTGGAAAAGTGTTTGCTAAACTGATGTAACTTTTATTATTGGGTTGGTAAGTATCGTCGTACCGTTTTTGTTTTTATTTTTTAATTCAAATAATACGCGTTTTATTTGGCAAATTGTCTGCATTGTTCGAAAGCGCTGCTTCTGCTCTACAATATTGTATTTCTAGTTTCCTTAAATAATCAAGTTAAATAGAAAGTTTTTAAAAAGAAAAGGTAATTAAAATTTCTGTTAAATAAAACCGTTACGATATTACTTAGCGACCACGTATCATATTAAATATAATAATGTTAGCGTTGTTACGAAAAAAAAAAACCTCGCGTGAACCTCGTTCAACCGTTTCGTTCCTCTCTGGTACAATTATTTAAATCTACATTACCTCCCGCGCTTTGACGCTTCCCGAATATCAAAATATAATTAACCGTCGCGCCCCAGAGAGAGAAGACGCGAGAGACTTTTTGAAATTCTATCCGTACGCGATAACGCTCCCGGTTAACCGTTAGTATCGCGAAAAAACACATTGTTACGCGTAATCCCGTGAACGCGTGCATCCGCGAAAGAGTCGTACGTACTATCGCGCCGCACAATTGTCCTACAATTCGTGCAAATTACGCGTAGTCGACGTCGAAAAATTGGAGATAATTCGGAAACAACGAAACACTCGGCGTTCAAACGGAACGCCGGTGTAGCGCGTATTTTTCGAGTCCCGCCTCGGCGGTACTACCACCGCACCGCGTCCCATCATCGCGAAACGTTCTTTCTGTTTCCGACGAGTTTCGGCGAACGTACCGTACCAAGCACGCGCGAATTTGACACATTTTTGTCGCAGGAAAAGCATGCCAACGGCATATTTTCACGTTTTTTCCCTCCCTACTCCCCCCCTCCCCCCCCCGCCTCGCCGTACCTCCATCCCTCCTTCCCGCCCGCCGTCACTCACGTACGCCACTACTCTCTCGAGCTTTTCACTTCGTTATAACAGTTTGTCCTTTGCCAGTTATTTTCCTCTCTTCCTCCCGCCACTGTTCGTTTTATCTCCCATTCTCTCGACTTTCCGTCTCTCTGTTCTTCTCTCTCTCTCTCTCTCTCTCTCAACTCTCCCAACCCCTCTCCTCCCACCACCGCCATTCTTGTCCCTCAATTTCCTGTCTCTGACCCCGCGTCCCGTGTTTGGTCCGCTCACAAACAATGCCGCGGCCGTTCTCGCGCCTCCGCCCTGTTTTCACTGAATAAATTTAATTTAAATTTTCCTGCCGTTCGGAACGTTTATTAAGTAAATATATCACGCGGGACAGCGGTTTATACACGCGAATATTTTCCGCGGGACTCGCGTTCGCCGGTTGCCGCCGCCAGCACGTACCCGCTCCCTGCCATTCGTTCGCACGCGCACGTATCCGTGACGTATGGCCGGAGTAAATGTCGAAGCGCGTCCCGATGTTTGCGTTATTAATTTATTAAGTTTTTGTTTTGTCCACCGCCGAGCGCGTTCGGGTTAACGTTTACGGACTGCTCGTAAAAAAAAGAAGAAGGAACAACGGCTACGGTCGAACGCGTTGTTCGTTACGGCTAACCTTTATTCGATAATTAACTTTAACAAATTATCCGCGTGGCGTTTAATGTGATCAACATTCCGCCTCTCCACGGTTCCGTTGAACCGACAATCGAGCAATTTATATCGAATACTTTAATCGCGTCAACGATTACTGGTACCCGCTGTAATATTGAAACATTGGTCGGAACTTATCGCTGTGAACGCGCACTCGAACATTGTGCAGCGTGAAATGCACCGGCCTACGTTGCAACAACGGAGTACTGCCATTAAGCCGTTAGGCGAGGCTTCGAACGTTCCTGAAATAGCCAAGCGGTTGAAAGGGAGAGCTAGGCAGACAGATAGATAAAGGCGAGGGATAGGGAGGACGAGAGGTAATATTTGCGGCCATTAGGAAGCAATTAGCCAAACGTGAGCAACGCTTTCATCTTCAGCGAATTAAAGCCGATACTTAAGAGCGAAGTGTTTATCGTAATGCGAGCAGAGGATTTTGTCACGGACACGTTACGTCGAAGTCATCGTGTATTCTGTTTTTGTTAACGATATTCTCATCACGGATGGTCGAATGATCGTTCTTTAAATTTTGTCTACAACTTCTCACGTACAACGTAAATGTTAATACATACGTTGTTTGTTTCTTAAAAAAGAAAGTACATTTTTCCACCATCAAATTAACTGACATCTTCATTCTACAGTGAGAGATTTAAGTTGTTTTAAACGGTAGGAATAGGTAGGTATACATTAAGCGTCAGTAGGAATAGTGTCAAGACCGACGTAACGACCATGGTAAGCGAAGTACATTGCAGATTACTACTTTTAATTTCCACGCTCGCCGATTAAAACGCGTTTTACCGCTCAACGACAGGAAAAAAAAAAGAATCTCGCGATCGTTCCTTCACGGACATTTAACAAGTTTTACCACCTGATCCATCTTTCTCCGCGTACGTCGCTGTTCAAATAGCTGAAATATTTGCGCATTAAGAGCGCCATACGATCCCCGGTCCCCGCGTGAAAAGGCCAGCACTTCTAAAATTCCGTTTGTAAAGACGCGCGCGGAAGCGTTACGGAGAAAATCCTAGGACACGTTCACCGACATCGCGGTGTACACCATTCACCGCTGTCCTTTCCGACCGCGCTCCCCCTTTCATCAAAATAGTCGGTTAAAAAAAAAGAAAGGAAAAAAAGAAGCACCGAAATTCGCAGCTAGCGTCGATAAAAGGGACACAAAGAGAGTCCATAGGAATTACCACGTCATCGGTGGCGAACGAAATAGTAGCGTAGGACCGTGGAGGATCGCGTGGACTGAGATTAACCTATTGCAGAATGAATCTCTAACCGCGAGGGGGGTGCGAGTGAGGGAAGTAGAGAGAGAGAGAGAGAGAGAGAGCGGGAGAGGAAGGGAGCGAAGCACTTCCACCGGCGGCCGAGCCTTTTGATTTGAATGTAAGAGCGATTTTCCGTGCGAGGAGGCTGAAAATGTAAAAGCCATCCGTTCAAGGGTTACCGAGCGAAGAAGGAAAAGATAGAAGGAACGGCTGAAGAGGAAAAGGAGGAAGGAAGGAGGGCGTTGGTGGGGGAGGTGAGAATAGGAGAGAGAGAGAGGGGGGGGGAGTGGAAGGGAGGAGGGATAGACGAGGAGAGTAGGAGTAACATAATTGCTTTTGCAAAGGAGGTCGCAAATTTACCGTTCACAGTCGGTCAGCGCGGCTGAAAGTGTCTTCTGGAGCGTAAGCTTTTTAATACGAATCCGAGAACTACTTCTGGTTTTGAAAGCACCGAAGGAGATCTACCTTTCTCTTTCTCTCTCCCCCCTCCCTCCCCCGGTCCGATCCCCCGTCGACCCTCCTCTTCCTTTCCTCGTCCTAACTTGGCTCCAGCGCACGAGGCCATACCGAATCGCTTCTGGTGGACTATCGATTATCGATATTTATTGCCAAAGCGGTCAGCGCGCTTCACCTATATATTTGACATTAACCGATCGTGCCGTAAGTTGTACGGTTTTCTAAGCTCGTTACCCATCGCTTAACGAGCGCGTCGACTTTTCCTTTATTGCGCCCCGTACTCGGCTGAATTTGATATTAGCCGTAGGTTTAATCCGCGCGCTATACCGATTCCTCGTTAATAAACTACGCGTCAAGCCCGCCCCCCCCCCCCCCGTTCGTAGGGCGTTTCATGAATTTTCATCCATTAAACTTCCGTCGCGACGCTCGAATGTTCGTCGCAGTGGTCAAAGCTTTAAGGCCGCCTTTGATAAAGTATTCATGCATACGAGAAACGTACAATAATCCGCAACGTCGTCAAGAACTGAATAACGCCGAAATCGCCCACGAAACGCCAGGACCTGCAGTCCCTTGGCGAAATGAATCGGGGCAGACGGGGAGAGAAAGAACGAGAGGGTTAGGGAGGGACGAGAGAGAGAAGAAGGGGCCGGTTGTATATAAAATTTCAGGGTAACGGAGGAGATTTTTTTTTATCGAGATACCATAGACGGGGCTATTCTGTGCAGCCGGGTGTGCGTGCGTTCGACGTCAAACAACGAAGATATGAATGTTTACGACGGAGTGTGCCGTAAGAAGCACAATTTACCGGTTGCATTTTGTAAAACGTCGTGTCCCGTGGTTGGTAGCTATCAGAACCCTGTGTACGTCTCGTATGGCATATTCTTCGTCCTCGTAAACGTAGACGCTTTTTCAGATATAACCAACCGCGTGTCACGGAGAACGTTTCGTTTGGCTATCGAATGGCACGCGCGACCATGCACAACTTACCATTCCGTGGGGGGGGCGCAAACGTTTTCGCCGGCGGCGAAACGTAACATAAAACGGGCAGGAAAGGAGTGAGGTGGGGAGGGCAAACGGGGTTGAACTTAGGACACTGTCGATAATCGTTGACTTTGACGCGCGTTGGTATAACGTTACTTTTCTTTCTTGTTCTTTTTTTTTATTTTTTTTTTTTAGCCTACCTGCGTGAAAGTTTCGCCGAAGAGCGTTCCGCCTCTTATTTGTAAAGTTTTAACTTCGTTTTCCGGGCAGTTTTCCTGATATCTAATCAAAGAGTTTCAAAACTCAATAATAATGATTACGTTACTTACGACGATTTTATCCGCCAAGTAAGTCAGCGCCGGATTAATTTAACAAAAAGGCGCGATAGCGAGAAGCTAACGAAGGAAAACTTCGAAATCGTTAAATCGAATTATCTCTAAGTTAATTTAGGGAGACAAAAATTATGAGTCATCGGTGCTATTGCAATCTTATGAACGTAAAGCCCAATACGCGAAAAAATATTTCAAGTTCAGAATTTCACGTTGCAAAATATTTTTAGTAACGTATTCACTTTTCTCGTTCGGCATATTTTCGGTCAACGAAGAACGACGAAGTTAACGAAGAAAAATAATACGTTTCCCTTCAACGCGGGAATATACCTAGAAACGGTACATTCAGTTTCACGAAAACATTGCGGGAAACGAAAACAAGTTTAAAGAACTCGACGTTGTAGTCAATACAGAAACAACCCCGGTTCGCTGTACTTCTGATTTCGGTAACTCGTACGATTTATCAAGCAAAACGTATCCCCCTTTTTTCGCTTCGATGCACTCACTCTCAATTTCAAAATATCAACAGAGTTCGTAAAACAATATCGAGACTTATACGAAACAATGCCGGTTCTCGGGTCCATATACCTTCCCCGGTTGTTTGTTTTCCGTGGAAAAGTCAAAAACCAAGGAAAAGTTGGCGGCCTATATCTATATACCCGTAGGAACACGAAATCCTTCTTCCTCCAACGGGGGAGTGTACGTTCGGACAGCGTTCGGCTCGGTTCCATGAAAAACACAGTATACGCGATACAGTATCGGAACACGACTCGAGCAGTCCAATTTACACTCCGACTTCGTGTCTCGCGATATCTTTTCCCCGTTGCCGTGACTCCCGGCATCGGCAGGAACGTTGAGCGCGAAAAATATACGCGGCACCACGTAGGGGAAATAAATTAGGTGCCTTGGAAACGAACCCCGGAGCTGAAGACAGAGTCAATTATCGAAGACCCCATCGGTCTCTTGGGGGGGGGGGGGGGGGGGGGGGTTGTAAGGGATGGGGAGGAACTTATGGAGTAACTTCCCGCTTCGATTTGCCGGTTTTCGTCCTCGAAGGAACTGACCAGTGGAAAAGCAAATAACGCGATGCCGTCCTTAGGCCAATAAGCTCCATGGGGAGGCTCAACTTTCCTCGACGGATCAGCGGGTACTAACGTTCGGTTATATCGTGCGTGCAGAAATGTAAGGAATTCTCCGATGGCGAATAATCGAGCAGATTCGATGATCCGATGAGACGTGAAATTCAATGCGTTTGCCCAGACACAGTTGTCGGGGCGATCGTTTAAATCAGAGGTTTCCAACTGTTTTTGTAAATAGTAATTCGATCGGCGATCTACTTGAGAAAAGAAAGACAGATTTTGTTTTATTTATTTATTAAAGTAATTGAAAGTATTATTTAGTGGTATTGAATGTTAATATGAAACGCACTATAGGACTCGTTTGTCAATCTACATAGGAAAAATTAATAATCAGTGGGACAAGCATGATTTCAAGATTGATTAATAAAACTTTTCTAGGTGATCCGCAGCGCCCTCGTTGAGAATCGCCGGTTTAAATTGACATAGGAACAGTTGGATAATTAAACAGACGTTGAATACAGGGGTAACTCGGAAGCCGTGTCAAGTTTTCGTCCGACGGGTTCTATTCGTTCTCCATTATCCGCTAATCGTTAATGTCAATTATAGTTATCGCCGTGACGACGATACAAATTCGAACGGATATAACTTCCCTTGTCCGAAAAATGAACACGACCGTTATTGTAGCGACACCGAAATTGTGCTCTGCGTTATGTATGTAACGTTGTGTCCTCGATTAAAATTTCATAGACATATTTCGGAGCGTGACACGTTACGTTCCTTTGTTGACCTAATGCCACCGCTTGCAACGCGCATACGTACGATACAAGTTTAATAGGACATCTTTGCGATTGCAACGGCTCGACGTGCCGTTGACAACGAGCGAAAGGCGCAATCTGTGAGACCAGTTATCGGATACTACATTTACCCATCCCTGTAACCGTCAGAGGGAATAGAAAACGGTAGCGGCAAGTTTCCTGGGACAAAGGACATGCACGCGTGTACGTAAGTCTCATTATAACGCGCGGCCCCGACAGTTTCCTCTCGGTTCCGATATTATATATTTAAGGTGCATCTGCGGCTATGTAAGCAACCTGGCAAAGTAGGCCACCGGTCAGGGCACTTCTTATCTGATTTCTGCGGGGGCAACGTTCATTACACCCTACATACACGTAGTTTCCTCTGTCCTCGCCTCGACGATCCTAAAGGCGGGAAATACGTACAAGCGTGGATTCATCGTAATATTGTTCACCGTTTCACGAATTTTGTGATTTAACGCGTTAACGTTGCGCGTGTACCACCGGTGGCACACCTTTGGATGTTTGCGATCGACGACCGATCACCGGCAATTGATTGCGACGAGAGTCTGGTAACGCCTGTCGATTCGACGACCGTTTTGTATGAAACACTTAATTGTAAATTTAACATATATAGATACATGATGCGCACAGAGAATAGTGTGTCATTCCTATTTCATGTTTGTTATCTCGGCGAGCAATTCTCACCCCACATTCCACAATGTTTCGATTACTATATTATTATGCAGTTCGTTAAGTGCGCTTGGTAAGTAGAAAAAACTACCATAAAGTTGACAATCAGAAATGAAAGAATTTAACTTGTATTCATTTAAATAAAGTCGGATTTATTTAATCTCGATTGAATAATTATAAATATAACTTACGATTATTTACGTTGTAATTTGTATTTATAATGGAGTCGCCCGAGGGCGGGAAACATGAAATGAAGTGCCAGGGTCAACGTGTTAAACGACGAACGGAGGCTAGAGTCTTAGGAGAAATTTAACCCCGTTTCATACAAAAACTGTTATTATTGAATTTCCCTAGATTCTATTGCGAGCCTCCAAATTAATGTTTTCGAACGGACAGACATCTCGCGTCGATCATTCATCGGCTCCGGAACGTGGTTGGAATTTTAAAAGCATCGGGGTTAGCAGAAAAAGCTATCGTTCGTGCGTAAAGTTATCGGCTTCGTGCCACTTACGTTGTCTAATATACATACCCAGAGGAGGGATGAGAATGAAGCGAAGCCATGCAAGGCCGTTTCATCGGCAGATCGGTTCGATGGTGCTCGGGAAAAACGTGTCGAGTCTAAAATTTCCGTAAATTGGTTTACGTCGCAGCTAGGTCCGGGAAAGTCGTCCAATTATATGGGTGAAAGAATACTGGAGTCAACTATCTTCCTCTTGTACTTAATATTATTGATAATAAAAAATTAAAATAATTGGGTTAAATGATTCAATTAAAATATATTCTAATTAATTCGGTATTCGTGTTTCAAACTGTTGTTTTTTTTTCTAATTTATAGAAGAAGGGATAACCCAAGTAAATATATGCCAATTTGAATTTGAACCTTAATTTCTCGGCAGTATTCGTAATCGATATTTATATCAAGTCTCCCTTAGTTTCGGGTGATTCGCTGCTCAATGGTCGTTAACCAATCACGTGGACGAACCAGCGAAAAGTATGGCAGCCTTGACGTACGTATATACATACATACGTCTCGATTATTAATACCGATGTTTTTATTAGAGGCTTATTACTTATTTTCGGTCACGGCGCGTCTCTACCGAGCACCAACGAATTCTTTCTTGTCTGTCCTAAATACTCTCGAAAATGCAGAGGAACGGAGAACCCACTCTCTTAATTGTACCGACGAGAAACGGAGACACGTGATCTTGCCCTTACCCTCGTTCGAGAATAAATCCGTATTGCGATGACACCCAGTTGTCAACGTCACCGCGATAACACGCCACGATGTTACTTACTTTTCAATAATCACGGATTTTGAAAGCCATCTCTCCAATTTTATACCGTCGACGAGATAGAAGGAAAGCCTCGTGCCTAAGTAATGACGAGATTCCCAACATCTTTTCCGAGGCTGATCGCGTAATGGTGGAACTGTAAACTACCAGATACACTTTTCCCACCGATCAATCGCCCACCTGCACTCGTCCGGAACACGAAAACGCTTTCTCCTTGATAAATTTAATTTACATCGAACCGACTACAAGGTAGATAGTAATTTCAAGGTTATCCATTAAAAAAAAAAATAATTTATAAATGTATCGTCCGCCTTGCAGAAATTGCGTCGTTCTTACGATGGGATATAAAATTGATGGAATTGATATTGAAACGAGTATAACGTTTATTGGATACTTTTAATCGACGGAGTTTGCGTTATCCGTGCTTTTCTACCGACGGGGAAACGGGAGAGGAGTTTAAAAAGTTAAACTCGAACGACAAAATTTTGTCGATAAATGTAAGCGAACGAAAATAATAAGCGAAAGTCGATCTCTCGGTATTTTGATCCTCGTGTACTTCACGTCGCGCTTTTTAATTTACTCTTCCTTTCCTTCCGTAATCCACGTTCACCATCTGGCGTATCAATAATGGAATGAACGTCCCTCCCGAGGTCCGTTTGTTTACAGATATAGTTAGCGAAGTAACGCAAGTCAGGAACGTCCACGGTTAATCCACGTAATCGAGTTGAGTCGCACTTCCGTACACGCGAAATGGGATTGGGCGAATTACTCGATTTCTCGAATCCGTAAACGATCGCGCGTCAACGTTGATTCTATGAACTCGATGCGCGAATGCATTTAATTAAATAAAAGACACGAGTAGCATCGGACAAGGATGGTTTACGTTATCGATCAAAATTTTGACGACCCTTTCCGTTCAACGTCGAAGCGAAGTTTGACGTAATGCCCCGCGCACCGTAATCAAGTGCGAGTTGTAAAAGATTCTCCGAAGTAATAAAACTTAATACCCCCATTCCGGGCATCTCGCTTTATTGTAAAAGATCAAGTTTGAGGTATTAAAAACTTCGAGAATATTAATGCACGTTGTTCTGCCTTTAATCCGGTGAGCTAAAATTAATACGTTGAAATAGCATAACTATTAAAATCGCTTAGTAGTTCGTAATATTCTCCTCAAAGTGGTACACGCTTTTTATAAGTCACTTTGCCCGCTAGACATTAAATCGCTTCTCTATTAACGTAACCCCGTTTCGCGGAAATTAATTACTTTCATTCACCTTTCGTATGCCCGAACTCGAATCGAATAAATACGTACAAACATCGGAGCGAGCTTATTGTGTAACGCGATGCTCTGGAAACGTAATAATTGTTTCCGTGGAACAGTTTAAACGTTGCTCCCGACAAATTGTAATTTCAGGATAATTTTTAAGGGTAAGGAGGAGAGGTGCGGATAAATTAACCATAAAATCATATTTAGTAAAAACCGTCGAATCTTACGTCAAATAATTGTTATAAAATTTAGAATGTTATTCATCAGAGAACAACGTTAGTTCCAACAATATTCACGCATTCCGTAAAGCGTTCATCGTCATTGTTTCCTTCTTTTCGAGTATTTTGACTTAAAGCTGCGCGTTTAATGTACGATACTAGTTTCGGCGAAGATTATTTGATAAAAATGATGAATTAATAATAATTATACGCGAAAGTATGATTTTATTCGCGCAAAATGAGCAAAAAGTACAACTTCCGTGGATCGTTACCTCATTATTGCTTTATATTTTCGCGCAGATAATATTTATCGGATGCATCGATGAAAAATCGAGGGTAAATACTCCCTCCACGTTAATTTCCAGCAGAAAAATATTATTCGCTACGCGATATTTATTAATACACCATGTAACCAACTTTTCTTTCGCCAACAAAACTTATTCATTCCCCTTATGGAAATCTGAAAATAATTATAATGTCCGCATAGTCAAGTTTCTGTTTAGTAAAGCTTTCATGCAATCACCCTCGTATCCCGTTAAACTGGTATTTTATGGTGCCCGCAGTTTTTACCGGTTTTCAAAACAGGAAGCATAAAGTTTTCATAATAACGCATCCTCTTCGCTAGATAGGGAGACCCAATTGCCACAGGATGCACACAAGGGTCCGCTGTTACAAAGGTTCATCTTTTTTTCCTACCTCGGCCGCATCTACACGGAACAGCGAACACTTATGCGAACCCTTTCACGTAGGGGGTTAATTTTAGAGATTTCCTCATTCAAAGGATACGCTGAGCCGCTTTGGACACTTTTTGAAGAGTATGAAAAAGGGGAATTATTGTTACTCTTGTGTAAACGGTACACACAATTTTCACTGGCACACTTCGACTTGTTTGTCGTGCAAAGCGGTAAACTACGGAAATCTCAAAGTACTCGTATGGCAGGGTGATCGTCGTTCATCGCTTCAGCACTGCTGGCACGTTTAATTTCGACATCAAGGATTCCACCGGATATTTATAGCTAAGGACACGGTATTTATTTCGCAGCGCTTAAACGTACGAATCGAATGCTTCCACTTCTATAAAACTGTAAACACGCGGGAAAAAAAAAGCTTTTTTTTCGTTTTTGCGTAGAGCACCGTCGATCGTTAAAACGGCGGTACACGAAATATCGCGAGATCGGCGGAAAAGTCGGAAAAGAGCCGGTCGATTGTAAAATTCCCTTGTAGCTAGGAAACCAAGCCATTTTTACAGCGTAAACGGACGTAGCTCGAGTTAAACCCCCCCGGTGTTAGGGTGCGTCGATTTGCCGCGGCATACTCGATCTGCATACCCGTAAACGATTAATGACTTCACCCGCATGCCATCCTCCGTTAACTCCGCGCCACTCGGGGCGACGCCCCTTCCGACGAAAAAAGCATTTTTTGCTCACGCCAACGAATTTACCGCGCGCACACCGCCCCGCGTATTAGACGTGAGGCAACGGCGCAAGTTTTCCAACACAAATAATTCAATCCGCTCGGCGAAGCGATCGCCAAAGCGCAACATTCGTCCGCTTTCGGTTGCTCTCGGTTGGGAAAAAACTATAATCGGTAGACATTTGTGGTTAAAGCACGAGAACAGAACAAAAGGTATGGAGAATCGTTGAATCGAATTTTGTAAAGAATACCATCGACGAGATAGTGGACAGAGGAGTTGAAACCTTTGGTACAAAATAAATGAAGATTCGGCTCGTTTATTGACAGTTTGTAACATTTTTGTTGATACGCTTAACGGTGTTAAGTACTACTTAATTAGCGGAGGTACTGTGCTTCAAGACCCCGCAACGCAGGGGAAGTCGAAAGGAGCCCAAAATGTTCTAATAATTATTGTTTAATTTTACTACAGTTATCCCTAGTTTAAATTGTTTTGATAAAGAGTTGTTCTTTTCTCGGGCGCCCAAAATTATATTCTGCGGGGGGTGCCGAACATTTGTAGTTCCGCCACTGGTACTTCAGAAGTAGTCCCAGCGTCTCTTCGTAAAATACACGATTCTACGATATCACCGAAACTATTGTACATTCGCAGTGTTGCGAGGGGCGTCTTACCTCGAGGCACCTAAACGGGATAGGGAAGTTCTCCTAGTAATTCGGAAAACAACGTTTATATCCTTTAACGCAAAGCAAACGATCCGAGTCCATTGAGTTTTCAACTCGGCAAGTCCGACCTCCCTGAATTCGAACATACGCAACGCAATGTTTACTCCGAGTCACGCTCCACTTGCATAATACGAAAAAAGAACACCGTGGAAAGGAAATCGAAGCGGAGAAGATTCGGTGAATCTCGGTGAAAACAGTGGGTACGTATAGCGAAACTCTGACGCAGTTGAAACTTTCAAGTTGGATATTACCGATACGAGAAGGATCGAATCAATTCTGCGACATGCGAGGCCAAGCCCTCTCCTACTTTCCAGGTAACCCTGTTCCATTCTCCTACGCCCTCCATGCCGACGGATTATGCTAATATTCTGCAAGATATACGGATTATCAACTCGAAATACCCGTATTCGGGGCAACATCGGGAACGATAACGAGAAACGTATTCGGAGGTATCGCCTGTCATCGGTCTCTCGACTGCTCGTTCGATCGGGAATGTAACTAGTAATTCCAACGGCTCGTTTCATCCAATAATCATCATCGTTCGTGCTCAACCTGGTAACGCTGCCAAGGATCTCACTCGCGTCACCGTCTAAGCGGATGCGAAGGGATTGCTGCCAAAGTAGATTTGTACTATTGTGGACCAGTGGTTCTTAAAGTGGGCGCCGCAAGTACGACAAAAGGGTCGTAGGGAAATTTTTAATCGTTTATATGGGAAACGGTAAATATATTTTTTGGTAACTATACAAAAATAATAATAATGATAGGTGTTCTGTCGGAAAAGGAAATTATTAAATTTAATTACTTTACAGATCTTTTATTTTGTGATATTTAAATATTCATCTGGAATCCTTATGTATCACTTGAGGATACTTTCCATCTTGGAAATGAGTTTCTTTCTTTTAAGAAGTAAGATGGGAATCGTATGGCACGTCCCTACGCGAGAATGAACAAAAAGGAGTTATAATCTCTAGACCAGCGGTTCCCAAATTTTTTTTAGCTACCGTACCCCCCGAGTAGGCTTTTCATTAACAAGTACCCCCTGCTCTTCACACTCTTCCCCGCCCTCAACATACACATATCTCCTGTACCGAGTACTATAATTTCAAAATATTGATTTCCGCCATTTCGATATTTTTTCGCGTACCCCTCGGGGTACGCGTACTACAGGTTGAGAACCACTGCTCTAGACAAACCAATACAATATAAACTCAACCACCGAGTGAAATTAATTTACTAGCTCGGTTGAATGGACTGACAGTTGGCTCAGACAAAAAAGATTGAGAACTACTGTTGTAGACGGTCGTTGATTCTTAAGTGACCCGATGTATCGAACGTTCGCGAATATCTTTTGTTTGACTATGAAGCACGGATTTCCATCCGGGGCTCACGTCAACGGATGCGCGACGACAGCCAATTTTATTGTTATCTTTGCACAACCTAAACAAATCGGTCTCGTACTTGGAAAATATGTCTGAAAACGATAAAAGCCATAAGCAGTACGCTTGGCTCGAGTTAATATTCTGTCGTTTAAGAAATTTAATAAAACAAAGCTTTACAGCGCAAATTGCATTGCATTAAAGTTTTAAATACTCTTTAATAATAGTCCAACGTGGCATACTAATCTTTTTTTTAATACAAATTTTAATTACTTTATAGATACTTTCCCTCGTCACAAATACGTGATGCTGGGCTATGTACGAATAAGATTATCCACATGGCTCAGGTTATTTATGACACATTGCAAAGCTAGATTTACACATATGCTCATGTACTAAATTTTAATGCTACCAGAATCAAAATTTGCAGCATATTTTGCAAAAATTCTAGAAAGAAAGTAATGGGTTGTGACTGCAATCTCTTTTCCGCAGCGAGCTAGCAAACGCGCTAACCCTTTGACCGCGGAACGCTTAGAAAAGAAACGTGCCAATCGTGCGGTGCAGCGACCGCAACAGCGTCACTATGTTCTTTAATAATAAAAATAATTTAGCTAAACTGTGCTTTCTTTGTCATTGTTTTGCACTTCTATTTAGTCAAGAAGTAATTTGCAAACGAACTCTGTGAAGGCTTTGTTCGCTCCGAATTAGCTTCTTGGATCCGACGCCAAAAGACGCAGTTCGCGCTGAGAAAACGGTTCTCGCTAGACGCCTATTGGCATTTTCTGCAGTCAAAGGTAGAAACGGGACGCGTTGCCAAAAGACGCTGCGTTATACACCTGTCATTATAGTAGACCAAATGAATTTCATACAATTCTATTTTTTTACATGCTACATACGTTCCACAGAAATTTGTGTAAAAAAAGATCGCCAGTAACTACTACAGTATAGCAATGCTGCCTTATTTTTTAAAGACTGCAATTTGCATTAGACCGCTCATGGTCACGAAAACAATGATAACAAATTTTTTTTAAATCAAGAAGACTTTTTTGTACCGTGTAAAAAACGTTGGGTGCAATTATAATATATTCGGTTATCGGTTTTTGTGCAACCTTCCAGTCTAACAACTCGACATTTCTTCTGAATGGTTTTATCTCACCGTTCGCCTGATCGCTTCCATTCGCGCTGACGAACTATCAACGAGGAGCGAGAGAACATTTTACTACCAAACGCCACGTTTCGCGAAAGCGTAAGTAATCGTTGTTACTGCACCCGATGAGATTAAACTTCTCAGAAATTAAACTCGTAGAAACGTCGTTGCTCTCCTACGAGTGAGTAGCGACATAACGAACAAACGAGAACCCCCCTCCCCGTCCACAACTGTGAAAAATTGAAAGCAAGAGAACGTTCGCATAAATTCACTTTGTACCTCGCGTTTTCCCAGGACGAGCGCAAGGTGCGTTGCGTCGGCGCTCTGTATGGCGCGACTCGTCGGTAACGCCGTTAAACGCGTTGCCGTTCCAACGGAATCGTTTTATGCGAGGTAAACGAGACAACGCAGCCTTGAAAGTAACTCGCGCGCAACAAAAATCCGCAATATCAATCGCGCGGCTTGACAGTGCAGTGCAGCGTCGTCCGCAACGCTCCAAACTGCCTTTATTATTAAAAAAAAAAAAAAAAAAGAAGAAGAAAAAAGAAAAACACATCCCCTTTGTTTCTATTATCGCGGCGGTTGTATTGTTCCTCCTACCGCGGTGTAGCGACTTCCATAATGGAGTAATCGTGCGTGTGCGAGCTCGCGCGTGTATTTGCACACGCGATACGCCCGCTACAACGGTAACCAGTAGTTGCGCGCGGAGAAACCAATCTATATGCGCGGGAAGTTGGGTGAGGTGGGGGGGGGGGGGGGGGGGGGGGGACGATGAAAAGCAACGGAAGACACAGAGCAAATGCTTCGAGAAGAGAGCCCTTCGCTGATCGATAGCCGTCATATCGTCGAGTAGCGCGTTCGAGTGGCTTGCGGGAGACACAGCGTTTTCTGAAAACCTTCATATTTCTCGTCGGGGATAACGCGGTTTCATTGAATTCTGCCCGACGATAATTTCCGTCGAAAGAAGGAGGAGATCGAGCCGTAGACCGGCAAGATAAGTTCCACGAAGGGATTCCAGGCCCGAGGGCCCCCGGTCAGGTCGAAGCCTCGCCGCGCCGCGTAGTGGCGATGACAGGGCGATATGTCAAACCATTGTCCCTTCAGGTTCTCTCTCGCCGCGCGCTCTCCTCTCTCGCCACCTTACTTTTTGCCCGCGTCACGCAAAAACGCCTGGCAGGGCGTACAGGTCGTCGCATAAAACAGGCTTTCCTCGCGTTCGTAAAGGGATCTTCAGATCCGAGCGAGAAAGAACGCGTAACTAAATTCTCGTTCACCGATCATCGCGGCGTACCGCGGAATTATCGTGGAATGCGGGAAGCATTAGCGAAAATTAAATCGTTTCTTTTTGCGCGAGACGCCGATCGGGCGTTGTTTCGCGCGGAATTGTCGGGGTCTTATGCTTTCCCCCACCGCGCTAACTTACGGCGAATACGATTATTACGGAACATTCGGAAACGAAGTTTTACAAGTTGCTCGAAGTACGATCCGTTCGCTGGAAACTCGGATCGTCGCGCTCCACGAGCAATAAATAAGGCTGGCTGTTTGGTTCGAAAGTCGTGTTGACGTCGGAAAAGTTTCAACGACTCGCGAGATGGCCCAGCGCGAGATCATCGAAGAATTGATCCCGCAGCGTACGTACACGTGTGTGCGCTTGTTTTCCCCGTCTCACGGACCCTGGCTCTTACGATCGAATGACTATCGTTCGAAATTTCCGAGCATAATGCCTGTTTGCGCGAATTTAGATGCCACGGATTTGCGATGATCTATAGCGCTCTTGAGCGCTGAGAGGGTCAAAGTTTAGTAATGCCTGCCTCGTATCTTTTGCAGCAAACAAATAATTATCGAATACATCATAACCCGCGATCGTTTCGAAAGTATGAGAAGCTACGCTAATTATTTTGCTCTTCCAACGCACGATTTTAATTGGTTGCGACGCAATCAATGACTGTAACTAAACTGTTTTTTAAAATATATTTATTAGCCGCGGAACAATGGGAGCCGAACTCAATCCCCCGTTGGCGGGAAACAAAAGTTGGATCGAACAAAGCAATTATAGTCCCGAAGTTGCTTCCGTTCTACCTGAAAGTTCTAACCACATCTGGTATTCATCCGAGAGACTGTAATAAAGGAGAGGACAAGACGGGAAGCATGCTACAAAGAGTTGCGAAACTTTCTTCTCTCCCGCCAGTTTAAAAAGTCACCGATTGTCGTTCGACGAACGTCCTCTAATGTTTGCGAACTTTCCCCCGAGCTCGAGAAGCAACTGCTCGTTACATATTTACCGATTCAACTAGAATCTCCGTCGAGACACGCGTTCCTGGAACGCAATCGTCTAAAACTAGCATGCCGTATCTGATTTACCGTTGATAGATTAACTTTGCGCTCCAAGAAATACGTATTCCTCGTCCTGGTAAACTATAAATTATTCTTAGCAGTCGCGTAACGTCATTAGTGTTTCACCAAATTTGTTCGATAGAGCTTAATTTCGCTAAAATAGACTCGTTTGACTCGATGCAACACGTTACGTATGTATTGGGTTGACGCTTAAGTCTGTGCGTTTTTTTTAATGTAAAAATGTGTACCGACAAAAGATTTTCGCGTTATATAATATGTTGCTTGAAACAAAATTTTGTGCATTACAAGATAACGTATTTTTCCGTTCTATTCGATTTTTGTGAATTTAGAAGCCGTTAAAATTAGGCCTAATGAAAAAAACAAACACACTATCTTGTAGAGCACAATCACGGACAAGGTCTTGTGTCGGGTCAAGTACAAGTACGGGAGTACTAGATCTTGCATCTTTTTATTTCAGTACACATTTTTTACGTTTAAAAAAAACGCACGGACTTATCCATCAACCCAATATATCGACGTTAGAGCAGCCGTGTCGGACAACGGTGCGTGCGGCTTCTGTATACATTAGTGATGGCAAACTATCGATAGTACTATCGCACCATCGATAGTTTTTTATTATCGATAGTACTACCGATAGTTGTCTGGACTATCGATAGTTCAGATGGCGCTGTCAACAGTCAATATGGCGCATTCATATTTAAAAATATGCTATGAAAATTGCGTATGCCAATGAATTGCGGGTTTATACTAGCGTTATCTGACTAAATAAAGTTATGTAAATGCATCACAAATTTTTGTATGTTTAGTTTCAATGTTATTTTATTCAATGCTATTTTATTTCACAGATGCGGATACACAAGGATCCATGGATATTCCAAAATTAACTGTCAGCGTTGAAGTAATGCAATCCGTCCACAAAAACATTATCCGTATCCAGAACAGCAGCATTGGCACGACGTACAGCATTTACCGTTGAAGCAACAGAGCGCACAGACCGCATCACCGGACAATATCGCATCCACTTGCACCCTCCAATGAATCTATAATTTATATGTCTCAGACATTAGTTTGTCCCAATTCAAGCTATTTTTAAGCTACTCTAGTTACTCTATCTATCTATAAATACTCTATTTAGTATGTATTTTTTTAGTTTTTACGTATTGTTACCTATTGCTGAAGTTGTATCTTACACAATCGTGACAATAAACAACGTATTAAAAATGAATTTCACTGCGTTAATCCTTACTTTTTTCCTTCTGTCCTAACTTTGATTTTAAAGTGGAGTTTTCTGCAATGTCAAAATTCGATTTTGTAACAGGAGAACATGACGCGGAAGGAGGTATCCGGGTTTCGTGCCACCTCTTTCGATTTCATGTTCTCCTGATACAAAATCTCGATTTTAGCGAAAATTCTCAGAAATTGCGAAAATTCCAGAAATTCGATTTTGTAACAGGAGAACGTGGCGGGAAAGGAGGTATTCGGATTTCGTGCCACCTCTTCCGATATCATGTTCTCCTGATACAAAATCCCAATTTTCGTAAAAATTCTCAGAAATTCCGAAAATTCCAGAAATTCGATTTTGTAACAGGAGAACATGGCGGGAAAGGAGGTATTCGGATTTCGTGCCACCTCTTCCGATATCATGTTCTCCTGATACAAAATCCCAATTTTCGTAAAAATTCTCAGAAATTCCGAAAATTCCAGAAATTCGATTTTGTAACAGGAGAACATGGCGGGAAAGGAGGTATTCGGATTTCGTGCCACCTCTTCCGATATCATGTTCTCCTGATACAAAATCTCAATTTTCGTAACAATTCTCAGAAATTCCGAAAATTCCAGAAATTCGATTTTGTAACAGGAGAACATGGCGGGAAAGGAGGTATTCGGATTTCGTGCCACCTCTTCCGATATCATGTTCTCCTGATACAAAATCTCGATTTTAGCGAAAATTCTCAGAAATTCCGAAAATTCCAGAAATTCGATTTTGTAACAGGAGAACATGGCGGGAAAGGAGGTATCCGGATTTCGTGCCACCGCTTTCGATATCATGTTCTCCTGATACAAAATTTCAGTTTTTGCAAAAATTTTTTCCTGACTTCTCGGATTGCAAAAGTGTTGGTGTTTAAGGACAGTAGTTGAGGAAGGTGAAGGGGTTGAAGAAAAACGAAAAAACCATTGAAACTTTGTAGTAAATAAACAATTTATTGCATAATAGAAATATTATTACAATCCTAATGTCGTTTAATATAAAATTGTTTATATTGATTAAGATAATTCAAATAATATTTTATGTTAACAGTAGTTGATTTGATGTTAACATATGTTGAGTTGAACAGTAGATTAAATCGTAGTTAACAGAATTAAGTGTCAATGTTGTTTTATCGCGCACTCGTCGCTTGCACTCTCACACATCGTGCGCCCAACCTTAATCCGTGTCTCCAGATTGTGCGAACGAAACGGGTCATCCAATGAAAAGTGCTTTGATGACTGCCTTCTTGATTGATTGGAGATACTAGCGTCCTGAATATCAGGGAACCGATAACTCTGCACCCAACCATGGTTCCAATAGAGCCCACAGCTGATCCCTTGTGCAGACTGAAGTCCTGTGTAGTCTACCAGCTACCAGTAGTATAATCTATTAATTTTGTATAAATTAATTTTGTAGGAATGTTAAGTAACACGTAAAAACATGTAAGACATAAAACAGTATTTGTTGGCGAACCCAAAATCTTTTTCCTATTATGTATTTAAATTAAACGTTGACTGTAGTATCCCTAGGAAATACGTCAGATTGTAATAATAACTGAACTGATATGTATGTTTATCATCCGAGAAAGTGTATGAAACAAGTGGAAGTACTTCAATAGTCACGACTATCAATAGCTTGCCAACACTAGTATACATACGCTTCATAAATATATTTACCATCGGCAATCACGAGATAAATGAAACTTAAATCAAAGTCTTGGCCCCGGGCAGCGAACTCTTGGTTAGAGGAGAAGGATGTCCCGGAATCTGCGGGAAGAACCGCCCTACGTGTTCTTACTTCGTCGGCGTCGATGTAAATTGGCAGAAGGTATGCGCTCGAAGCAAAGGGCGATCTTTTTAACCAAAACAATTACCGCGTAATGGGACTGGAGATAATTACGTGCGAACGAACGCGGCAACAAGTATTTGGTAACGCCGACCGTGTCGCGCGGCGAGGCTGCGTCAAAGGCAAAGTATGATACGCGTGTACTTACGAAGTCTAATGAAATTGCGCGAACGTAACGAAAGGCAAGCTCACCGAATCTCGACGATAATGAATTTCAATGTCGAGATCATAACGCATTCCGTTATTAAGTAACGAAACACGGCCGCGCTCTAACCGAGATTGTAAATTCCCTGGAACAAATAGAAGGAGAAAAAACAAGTGCAATTTCAGGTCCCCGAAATTTGCACGGAACGACCGCACCGTGCGTCCGAAAGAACGTCGTACGGAGGGTGGATACAAAGAAGCAGAGGTCCGCAGTGCCGTACGGCACTCGGTGGCGCAGGAGCCCCAGATAAAAGCGGTTGTTTGTTACAATTACGGCCACTCTTCGTAGCTCGACTCCACGCACCACCTACAACCCCTCCCGGTTGCTCGCTTTACCGCTGGCACTTCTTACCAGCGGCGCTGCCTGCACTCCGCACCCCAGGATACGTTCAGGCATCTCCGTCACCTCGAGCGTCTCAAATGGAATTATGCGAAATGGCGGTGGCGTTTTCGTAATATTCGAGGGATCTCTGGTTCCCCCAGCGAGACGACTTCCATTGTACGTGATTACCGACGCCCCGTCTAAGTGCTGATACAAGTACGTGCGCGTAATTGTAAATTGCGGTGACGCCCGCATTGTACGTAAATGTCGTTTTATTAATTCGATCGGCTCCGACGCTTCGCACATACGCAGAAGTATACGTTCGCCTCGGCAAAGGGACAGGGAGTGTATACGTACCTATGTATGACTCTCTCCCTTCGAAGTTCGAACATCATGTTCGTGACGGACGGATACGCTGTAACATTGCGCGTGTATTTTCTATCGACCCTACTCGAAAGAGGGAATTCTTCGAAAAAAAAGAGTACCGTATTGACTTGAATATAGAGCGATATTTTTTTCTCCAATACGTACCTTTTGAAAGTCACATTCCCACTATATTTGAGTACTTATAACATCACAGACGTAAGTTTGTATCATACGCGTCTTCACATGTGTTTTGTCGCGTCTATTTTGAATCCCTACATTGCACGATCCATTATATTCGGGTTAATACGACACTTATAAACTTGGCAGAAAATTGTGTATCAATCAACAAACCAAACGTGACTCTTGTCGAACGTATGATAGGCATTACCCCTGTTTTGTCAGATTACGCTAGACAATTGACAGAGTAACGTTTGCCTAACGTCTTCGGGCTGACAATCTTCAGCTGCAAGTTTTTTGAGTAACGTCACTTTGGAAATACACGGGCGACAACTCGATGCCATGAATACGACGACTATGACGCAGATACTTACTACTTGTTCGTAGTATACATACATACATACATACATATACATGAGCAATACGTAACTAGTTATAACGCGAAGGGACTCCGCTGCACAGAGCCATCGTTGTTTGCAGTGGACAGTACATTGTCAAAGAAAGATCATCGAAGTGGGCGGACAGTTTCTGATGACGGTAGCATATTGACTTTGAGCTCAAAGGACTCGATTGACTCTGGCTTTGGCTCCTAACGCCAAAGTATTCGGAGACAGGATCATATCTGTCTATATTCATGAGCAATACCTATACGGAACGGAGGAAGATGCAAATGTCGTGCCTTTCCGGCCGAAGTCCGGGGTACAATTTTCACGGAACCCTAGGGAGGACATACGTTTCCTCCGCTACGTCCGAATATACGAGTATATTATGATAGAGCGTAAAGAACGAGCGATCCCCTAGTTCTGCGGATTGCAGTTCTATTTCCTATTTCTTTTTTTTTTTTTTTTTCTTTTGCGAACTCGGTACATTATCCATTTTTTATCGAATGAAATTTATCCGTCATAGTATTTCCGTCGTTCGATGGAACCGTTATCTATGCTCCGTGTCGAACGAGAATTATACTACTGGAGACACGAATCCTTGTGAATTTTGTAAATTTTTAATAGAAATTTTTAGTATAAACATTTTTTATATTTCTCGAATAATCTGAAAAATGCTTTTACGAGTAATCAAGAGGTGTAGAAAAAAAATTTAATTCTGGAAATGTTTTTAAAAGGATTAGGTTTCAAAAGGTGCAGCTTGCAACGTAAAATTACTTTTCTTAATGGAACTTTCAGGCATCGTCGCGGTGAGTATAGGTTAAAACAAATCCTCATTTGCTCGAAACAAAGAGACAGCCGATAAAGCACTTTCCTTTTATTGTCGGCGTTAATTATTTGAAGAAAGGGCGTTCAATGTGTACGGAGCGTACTTTACGAAACGCAGATGAATTTGTCCATATTTCAAAATCGGGGAGCTTACCGTTGGTATCCATCACTTGTGTGTAACATGTAAGAGAGAATGAATAATATAACAAATAATAAATATTCTGCTAACTTAACGCTATTACTTGTTATTTATCGACATTTATTTATTTATTTATTTATTGAACAATAGTAAAGCAAATTACCACGAACATCAAATTCACGATCAAAGTCTCTTTCTATTCTGAAAAGGTTTTCGTATGAAAACTCTTCTTCCCTTTCGTTGTCCCTGTTGGTTGATGATTGAATTCGAATATATTTTTCCACCGTACAAAAAAAAGAAGCCCCATTGATCGTCACTTCGCCCCCTTTCTTTTTGGAAAAACAAAATTGAACGTTGAAATGCAACTATTGAACTGACGAATGCAACTCAAAAATATGTCCCTCTCGCTACTCTATGGTAAAGCTAACGTTTATTCTAGATATCACTTTTTTCCGTTCAATTGCACCGAAAATACGTAGCACGTTTTTTTATTACGCGAGTTAGGATGCGGCGCAAGCATTTCCCAACAAAATTCGAGAGCCGGGGAAGTTTCTCCCGAGTACGTTTGGCACTGACACCGAAGACATCGAACGTAGTCGCTCGTCCGACAAAAATACCTATTCCGCTGATACAGCGCTAGACATAGTTTCCCCACAGGGAGTATCGAATGAAAATTCCCCTATCTAGTATCCGTCGGTAGACATACATATATAGCGGATAACGAGCCCCCGGGCGCGTCAACTTTACGTTTTAAGGTACTTTATTAAATTACCTTAATGTTTTCTTCCGACAAAACTTCGGCACGAGTACGTACCGCGTCCGCGTTCCATTAATAATACCAGCAGTTATCGTTTCGCTCGAAACTACAATGCCATCAATTTCGATCCAATGTACAATCCGCGCAACGTACTTCGTCCGCGTGCGCGATGACTACGTTTCTATTCACCGTTCGTATACGCGCCGCGACGCCGATGATAACCGAAAAGAATTCCGCGCAGCAAATTGAAACGGTAAAACGTGCTGTCGGTCGAAAAATTGGAAACTGCATCGGTAACAGTTATTACAGGCCTGGCGAGGGGCCGAGGTAACGTTACCTATAATAGCAGGAAAACTGGAAACTAGTATTGGGGTAATCTCCTGTTCAGGAAATTTATCCGCCATCTCGGCAGCTTCCGGCTACATCGCTCTTTCCAACTCCCTCCTCGGCCTCGCCATTTTGCTAGGATTAATATCTACGTTCCGCGCTACAGTTTCCGAAAATTTACTACAAGATAAGGCTGTTCGTGCCGTTGGATACCCATGGTATACGTTATCGTGTTTTCGAACGAGAAATATTATGCGCGTCGAAAACCTTTTGGTCCGTCCCGATTCACTTTTTATACGTCCGCATTGTGTCACGTATTTTCCAACGTCCCATGTTCCTGCTTTTCCAACCGCTGCTTTTCCGGGCCCCGCGAGTTAGACTTCATGGTTTCCATACCTTTCTCGTAGATAATACTGTTTTTAAAATCAAAACCTGTAAGGGTTTTTCGGAATATTTTTGAACTCTAATACTACGCGTGAGTGCAGTCGTTAGGATTTCTTAGTTATTATTTTGGATGACGTGTATTTTAACGTTAAATTACCGATGATTAATGTATGCCTGTTTCTACAATTTTTTATTACCAATTTTAACAATTTTTGAATAATTAAAAAGTATATGCATAAAATTATACATATTTACACTACTTAGAAATAAATTTTCGTCCATATACTTAAAAATGGTAAATTTGAGTAGCCTTAAACAAAAATTTCAAACCAGTCAAAATGACTTGACTGGTAGTCCTACTGTTAAGGGAAAAGTAACTTCGTGTTTTAATAGTTAATAAGGTTCATAAGTTTGTTAACACCGAAGAGTTCCTCCGTCCAACCGGGAATCCAGCAGTGCCCCTTAAATCTCGTTATCACCGATGCGATGCCGTGTCAAGATTAAATTGTAATCGTTGAAAATGGATTTCACGAAAATGGCTCGCGTTGGAAATTTATATTCTATCGTGCCCGTTCCGACGAATTACGTGAAATATAAGACAACGCGACGCGCACCCGATCCGAGCATAAAACGCTACAGGGAGAATCGAAATGATTCATTTCTATCCAGAGATTCGACTACGATTGTTCTCATAATCCTCGAGCTTTACGTCTCGTAAAGTGTCTATTTTACGGCGGACAGAGAATATACCTGGCGAAACTTTCGCACAACCTACCTATAACGCGTATAATTTAGTTCAACTATCGGAAACGCGTAACACGAATCTTGGGAATCTAATTAAAATTCGTCGTGTTTTTCGCATGTATGTAAACTCTCGCGCGGGGATGCGCTAAACTTGTTCTGTAACGAGTACTCGTAACGGTTCCTTAACAAGAGGTAGGAAAAGGATACACCGAGTTCCGTGGGACAGAGTTCCTTACTGCTCCGCAATTAAGGAAAATACGAGTTGCAATATATACGTGTACGTACGAGCGTACAGTCACTACTACGCGCGCCGCACTGGCTATAGACGTTGAAGGTACATTTTCTAAAGCAAAGATGCCGCAAATGTGCCATCTTAACATACGTCAGCCGTAAGATGCCGTTTTTATCGCTCTCGAACGTTCCTTGGCCTTGGGAAAAAGACATCAAGAGCTTTTACCAACGCTGTTAAAGGAACCTGAGTACGCTTTGTCCCTCGACTCGACGTTACGGATTGGCTCGAAAACGTATATACGAGACCAGTATCGCGACGGAATAACGCCACAACTACCAATTGGATCGCCAAAGGATCGGACAGTTCTCGGTTCATTGTTCCCCCGAGGGCAAACAAAGAGAGCTTTCGAAAGAGATTCCGAGACTTATGACCGAGAGTGATATTTTCTGGCTGACGATAAATATTGTCACCGAGTCGCCGTGTAATGCATACGAGAGAGAGCAGAAACAATTTAAATGCGAACGTGGCGTTTAATTCTTGATTTGAGGTATTGATTCTCGAAGCGACGAAGGTGAAGGTTCGTTTATGCTGATTATTTTTTAAACCTCGTACACAGAAGACGAAGAAGCGAGATGAGGAGTTACGTGCTATAGTGACCATAGACTTTAGAGAAATCGGAAGAGGACTCGAGATTCGATACATTATAAAACATCAGAATAGGTCAGCGCCTTTGGATATTCGTGATGTACAACTTACGTACATACATTACGATAAAATAATTTCTATAAAGCACAAAGATCGGTATGAACTCCTCGATCGCGAGATATAACCCCGTACAACGCGAATATCTCGTTGCCAAACTCTATAAACATGAGAAATTCAGTTTTACATACGAGATCGACGTATGTATACTCGAGGCCATTTTCAGGGATAAAGGTACCCTCTTTCCGCCCAACAAAATGGCACTTTCAGAAAACACGATCATCGGGCACACGTTATACAATAGCCGATAGTGTGGCATCGTAAAGCCATACGTAGGATACGAAGTCCGTATATGACCGACAATCTCATTGGATAACGCACAATGAGCGACGGCATCTTTTACGCGAGCCTTATCGATGCAGCTTTTCGGTTTTGCAATGGCCACGGCGCGGCGGTTGCCAATTTCTAGAATAGCGCAGCGGTTACCGTTATAGAAATGTCTCGAACGATTTTCGATTGAACGAAAGACGAAAGAGACGAGCCATTCTCGCGATAAAACGTAACCCAGCGATTGCTTCGATAACGTTAAGGCTTGTCGGCTAAAATGTATAACGTAACGCATTTATCGCTTCAGCAGTGGTTTCTCCCAATTTAGTATCGTGTATCGTAGAATTCTTTGCGATTTTTGTTATCGCGACAAGATTAGCTATACAGTTTGACATGCCTATATGTATAGGGTGTTCCTTAAATGGCGCTGATCCGTCAGAAACGCGACACCTGAGATAATTCCAAGTACATCTTTTCTTTTATAAAGGATTAATGAATTTCCATCGGTTAATGTTAATTAAATCAATGGATAAAATAATTGACGTTCGTTTTCAGTCGTTAATATTAAACCCATTAATAAATTACGTAGATTGATTTCCAACTTTAAAAGAAATATTATAAATTTGAAAATCACTGATTTGCACTCTCGGGAGTCAAAATTAAAAAGGATGTTACACGATAACGAATTTTTAATATTATTAAATCTTCCCAACCAGAGAGCTATTTCATTAACTCAAGGGAAAACCATTTTAATAGACTCTTTAATAGCGAGGCAAATTAAAAAAGAAGAATTTATTAATGACCAGAAAATACCGAAAATTCCGAAAATTATTCGAACGTCCACCCCAACGCAAAATCCTCGGCCCGGCGTAGCAGCGCGAATAATTCCGATAAAAAAAAAAAAAAAAAAAAAAACGTATAAAAATACCGACGAAACGTCGGGAACGCGCGTACCGCATCAATTCAAGCTCTAAATCGCAATTTAGACACATGAATAGCTGCGAACGCGCGCGAGGTGCATTAAAGATCCCCCATTAACATCATACCCATGGATTCCAGAGAGCCACGTGCACCGAGGTAGATCATTAACTCCCGGGTCGTCGGTCGTAACACTTGCGGGTAATACGCGCAGGGAAGCACTCCTGGCGGCCTGGCGTCCCGGCGTCCTGGCCAGCGCAACGACGCCACGGAAAAACCTCTTCCCGTGATAGTAAAGGAGGTCGGGATGCGACCTCGAGAGCGAGAGACGAGAGGCGCCAACGAGATGGTTTGATAGCCACGGTCGTTCGTTACGATAGGCACGCTACGTTACATTTTTCCCTGGTAAACGTCGCGACGCGGGGCGCCCCCGGACTAAGGGCCCGCTAAGCTAAAAAAGACTGGAGGCACCCAGGCTCGGAAATCTCAAGCTGGGCGAGGTAAAACGAGGTATTACGTAGGGACGAGATGACCGGGGGGTTACGTAGGGGATGGCGGGGTTAATAGCGGCTGGAGAAAGACCGAGGGGGAGAGAAAGAGAGCGAAGGAAGGAGACAGAGAGGAGAGGGTGAGGGGGGAGGGGGGGGGGAGGACGGGAAATGGGTTCGGCTGTCACATACACGTACTCCCTGGAGCTGCAAACTGATAGTGGACAGATACCGCGCATTCGTGGCGCACGGTTAGAATTAATTGCCAATGTTTGGCTCGGTACGTGGATATTGGGATGAATGTTCGTTAGCGAGTACGGGCTCCCCCAACGTTACCCGACAAAATGAGTTACCCTGTCGGAGCGGTACTTATGTTGCCTCTGATCCTCGGGAACGAGCATCGTGTCCCGCGATAATAGGCCCACGGCCATTAATCATGGGAGCGTATCCGCAAAAAAAAAAAAACACACTCACACACAATGAATCGGATTCTGATCGGCTGCAAGTATTTTCGGGGGGTTCGGTGTGTACGCCGATAACTTTGCTGTCGGGTCGGGGTAACGCGACAAAACGTATTCCGATATCGAACGCGGTTACATCGTTATACTATACATCGTACATGATATCACTGAGCGGAAATCAAATAAGTACGATTAATAACTCGTAGTTGTAGAATTCCGAGTATTAAAGGGCATTGAATGTAATTCCTTATCGGCTATACTGCGTCGGGAATTACCGCTTGGAATCAGTCGCGTTAATGCAGGATTAATACGGTTAAATATTACGGACTACCAGGTGGAGAAAAAAAAAGAGGAAGAAGACGAAGAGGCGCGTTAACGTACCGAGTGCCTTAGAACAGATAACACGAGAGATTTAGATGTTGCTCGTTACCATTTCCATTGCGTTTTTTACCATGCGGCGACGGAAGTCGGAGTAGATAACGCGTATCCGTTGGATTCAACGCAGCCAATTTGGAACTTAACGACTTTACAGGCTACACGAGGATTATGTTAATGCGATGTTTCGGTGGATCGCTTTCAAGCAGATAGGCGGGACAGTCCAACGGCCCCGCGCATTACGCTATACGTATACGGCCAACTAAAACGTCCCCCCCGACGTATCCTTTCGTATGTATAAAATCCGCAGACTGGGATTAACTTTCAGCCGGATTTACTTTTCCGCTAATTACATGAATTCCAACTTCAGCGGAGGAGGTTCGGTCTAAAAGACTCGACGCGTTACCGCCTACGAAAGCTTGTAAAAGGTAAACCAATAAACGGGACGAGCTTGTAAATTATTTCATCGAGATAAGGGATAAAAAAAAAAAAAAACTAAAAGTGAACGAACAATAGCGCGGCTGTCACTTTAATCCTATTAACGCCCAACGCGCGTTGTCCGTCGGCGCGCGTCTCCCTCTTCCCCCCCCCCCCCCGGTCCCCCTCTTTCTTCCGTATAACGCTTGAACTTGAGCCCGCCAAACGATACGAGCGTTACTTACGTAACACGGTGCGGGCGCAAATTTCCCGAGTTAACTGCGTACCCCGAGTAACCGCGAGGATTATGTTAACGCGATATTTTGGTTGGATACGCCTCGATGGAAATAGGCGAGCAGGGGTGCCAGAGCTCGCATACGCTCACAGATATATATAAGCGAAGCGATACGCCTCGGCGTATGGCTGGTGTAGGACCTTAGACATCCACCGTCGCGCCATAGACCGTGGAAACGATTATTGCGCGGAGTATAAAACGTAACTACTTCCTTCCGTGGCGCGGTAAAGTGCGACAGTTTTGTAGTCGCCCCCCGGTCCTGGCGGTCTGGGATAATGGTAAGTGAATGAAGCCCACGCCCAAGTGCCGTGGCTGGTTTTAAATAAAGCACCCCGGGTGCCGTCGTAACGTGATTTTTTCTTACGTGATCTTTCGGGGAGCGGGAGGGGGGCAGGGGTGAGAGAGTTAGGGGAACGGGGAGGGGGGAGGGGAGAGAAGTCTCGCTCCACGTCTCATTTCCCGTACTTTTCGCCGACGTCTGGTAATTACACCGTAATCTGCGGGGGCGGCGTAATAATTGAGGCGGACCCCGCGGCCTTGCGGAGCCTCGGCTGTCGAATCCGTGGAGCCTCGAATTTCTCATCGTACTTGGAACGCGGCTTACCCGTCCAAGGAGTTTCTACGCGAGGAATTCCGGTAGCGGGAAAAGAGGACGGGTTTTATTTTCCGATACGTCGCAGACGCGTGTCTGATAGACGTTTAGTATCCAATAACGCGAGCGTGATTTACGCTTCGCGAATCTACGGATGGTTCGTCTGTTCGATTTTTAAATCAAACGAGGCGCGAACCAAAACTCACGGATTGGCCCGATTTCATTTTGAATTTAAATTCCATCAACGTCGTACGGCGGATAAGGAAATTTCTTCTCGTGACGTGTGAGAGTATTTATGTGTGTTTGTAATACCGATTGTAAGATAATACTGAAAGTATTGTTCTGAAAAAATTAGGGTGAGCAGACTTAATGGCAATTGGGTGTTGTTTTGCTTTTAATCGTTTACCTTTAATTTAGAGATTTAATGGTGTCCCTTGTGATACGTTGTAATTGACGGGATTTTCAACTCGGTTATCTTACCTGAAACATAAATTGGAAAGATGGTTTAAAACATATTGCGTGGAAGTATACACAACAAACAATATATGTATACCAATCAAAAGGGAGAGCGCATAATTCAATTATCAGTTACGAAGGAGCAACGGAACGGAAGAATAACAATCGCGAGAGTACGTTTTATTACGCTCAGCTTCAAAATATGCATATTGGATTGTCATTGTTCCATATCGATTCCTTGAAAAAGAACGGGGAAAGCGATGTGCACGTTGACTCTTTATATACTTTACCGCCGACTGCTCTTTTTAAGAGTTACGAAGCAAGTAGGGCTTGATAAGATTATCAGAGAACTCTCACCCAAGTAATTTGAAATAGATTTCCAGTATCCCGACACGGTTGGCGCAACCCCTTTCTTCTTCGGCTGGATGAAAACCGATGAGGAGATCGTATTACAACGGCGGAAGTATACGTAACTTCCTTTCAATTCTACCTTCTCCACGTCATAACCACGAGACGAGTATTCCGTTCCTCGGAAATTTGCTCTGTGCGCGAATTAACTCATAATTTTTTCTCACATCGAATCTTTGAATACCGAATGTAGCATTATATATTTCGAATGATTAGAAAAATCCTTAAATTGAATTAATTTGTAATTTAATTAATTCACGGTAATCCTCCGTCCGCGCTCATCTCTTTTTTCCTTATTCAACTTTTACAATCTCGTTTGCCGTAGGTACACAAATTTCTTGTTTACAGCGACGTTGACTTTATGTCCCGCTCTTTATCAGATCGTTACGCTCCCACTCGCGTTACTCGTATAACTCCATAATGTTCGCGGTTAAATAAAAAGTACATACGGTACATTGTATCTATGACGCGCCGCTGATCCTCCCTCGGAATATTGAGATTTATTCGTACGGTAAATCGTCGAGCACCATTTTTCCGCGAAATCGAGCAAACCGCTGATCGCAAATTGGAAGTAATAAAAGAGCAGCTGATACTAGCGCGATTTTCCTGCGGCTCGCCTCGACACTCAACCGGGACCGCGACGGGAGTGGAAATCTCTAATTAGTCGGACGTACGACTCGTTGTTTTGCCAATTCTGACAGCGGGACTTGCTTTCTCATTGGACAAACCGACGTTTAACCTACATTCGCGAGGGTTCGGGGGAAGGGGGAGGGAATGCGTGCCGGCCCGTGTCTGGGAATAATTAGAAGGCCGTACTCACCGGCCCGCCGTCCTTCTTTTTATTGCACGGTGCAAACTGCAGAGTCATCAGTTCGCTACAAAATATTACGCCCTGGTACCTACAAACCAGGGACTATGAATGTAACGCGAAAGCGAGGTGCAAATTTCGTTGTAACGTCACACGCCCGACGACGCGAGGACAAAAAAAAACGTTATAATTCGTGTAAATTAGTTGAAACCACCTACGTACAATGCGATAAAAATGCAAATGCGCGCGGTGGTGTTGCTCGAACGAAAGGACGAAACGAAAAAACAAAGGGAGAAAGAAAAAACGCGAAATAATTGTAAGAACGAAATTGCGCGGTACGGGGTTCTCGGTTGCGCGGCGTAACAGACAACGGCCTACCCGGCGTTGCAAGAATTCTATGACGCTCGACAATTTTTCATTCCCTCCCTGAAAATCGGACGCGGTACACCGAGGTGTTATAAAAAATCTTTAACCTATCCTACGAGCGCGTTTGCGTCGTAGCAGTTTCCACTTGGCTTCTTCCCACCCTCGAGCCACCCCACTGACCCAAGGGTATTCCCTCCGGTGTTACCTCATGCTGACCAACTCGTGTTTTTTTTTTTTTTCCCACCCTTAACCTGAGCGGAGCGTGAGGTTAACCGTAAGGGTAGAGACAGAACGGAGAAGGGAAAAGCTCGTCTGAGCGATAGAAGGATAAGGCGTAAATTCGGAAAAGAATCGGAGAAAACAACGGGGGGAAAATACCATCGTCCTGCGATCTAGAATGAAATCCCGATGATTCCCCTCGGAGCGAAACGAACCTGGCAGGATACGGATGCATCGAATCAATTTTTAAACGACAAATAAAATATCGCAATGATTCGGTTCGAACTCCACTAAAAAGGAAAAAAAAAAGTGGATTATTCTATTTACCTGTGACGCGTACGCGAATAGCTCGATACGATAAATACGCCGGCGTAAAGGGAAACGTAAATAGAGAGTGTCGCATTAGCGGGAAAATATGCGTTTTTTTTTTCTCGGCTAAAAATATTGAACCTAGTTTCCAAGTTGATTTACCGACGCCCATCGTTTCATCAAGACCCTCTTGCGTTGTCTCCGAGGAAACGATAGCGTAACGTATCATTCTAGCTATATCATACTATCTCTTACTTTATTACGGTTTGCGCGTAACATTAACGGAAAAATAACTCCTCCCGCGACGCGCTCACCTTTTCGTATTAAATTTAACGTTAAACACCCCCGGTGCTCCGATCGTTACTAATTTTAACAAATTTCACAAAGAGGGTCCAGTGACCTGTAATATCGTAAAGCCGAGAAACATTACTCTCGACGTTATCTCGATAACTGACGACGCGGCAAATTTTCTACTCCTCGGTCGACAACGCGAACGGCATAGTAAAAATAGTTTGCAAAGGACGGTAACGAAATTCGAACAAAATCCCTCCAATTTAAGGGCACACAAATTACTTTGCAAGAAACTGAAAAATGAACATACATGCCGCGTCACCGGCAGCTACGCGGCCCCCTTGCTTTTGACAGCCATTTAGAAGCATAACGCTCCGCGGAGCTTTTGCTTGCCAAGACTGATTAGCCATTACTGTAATACGCGCAGAAATGGCAGTAATCGCTCTACCGGGTAGACGTATTCGATCGAACTACCAACTGAATTTATAGTTATTGACAAATGCAATGTGAAATACAGTCGGTCGCATAAGTGTCCATCTATCTATGGTATTCAGCGTATATTAGGCTGAATAACAAAAAAATACGCACACAACTAAGAAATAAACTTTTATCAATGCAGAATAAGATGCCGCTTGCAAAAATTCATAATTGTTACATGATGGAGAAATTAAATGTACCAGTTCTGATCGAACCATACTCAAATTACTCATCTTGGCGCGTTCTTTCTGAGATCTATTGCACTTCTTGCAAAAATTCATTTCTTAATATGGTTTGAACATTTTGAAAATTCTCCGTTCGTTCTTCCCTGAAAATATACAAGGCCTAGTTCTGGCGTACTTGTACTTGACCCGAGACAAGCCCTTGTCTCTTGACACTGAATAAGAGTCTAATTTACGCCGGTATGCAAAGTGAACCGACACTTACGCGGCTAACCGTATCTACTTAACCAAATCGAACTGTCATTTTACTCCTTTGTCCACAGGCGTAACGTCCTACCATTGGAATTTTTATATTTTTAATTCTAATAATCGAGTCTCCGCGACTCTCGGTGAGTCGCACGAAATACTGCAAAAGCCGGCAAAAATCAATCGTATGATATTTTTACATGACAACTGTCTGTTTTTATTTTTCCCAGGGATATGTGGGCTGCACTTGATATAAAAATTATTACCCATCTGAATATTCAATGGATCTCCATCCGCGCTTGTGTCTCGGGAAATCGGATAATCGGAAAATCTTGGATGCTGATGAAATCTTTCTTTTTTGGATATCGGAACAGGACTGAATTCATTCGATCACGCGAGATTGTCGGCGCCTGTCACGCTTCGACGCCTTTCGACGCCGATTCTCGACACGCCTCGCTGGCGTCGAATTACATATTTTGCCCCACAATGTAATTATAATCCAGCGGTTGCATTCCCTACAATGCTTCGCAACATTTCCAAACTCTTTGTATCCCTTTTTTTCCGACCATAACTTCCCAGCAGTATCGTTTACGTCCAATGTAAAATCCCTGCAAACGCCATAATGATATCTCGGGGGACTTTTTTGCCGTTGAAATTTATGGCGAGGTAATAGAGGGCAAATTAGAACCACATGACTGGCTCGCGCCATCAATCTCCCCGTCGCTCCCTCGGCCTATGCGCCTTCTTCTGCCGTCGAATAAACTAAACTTGTCGCGTGCCTAACCCGCGCTACATCTCCTCGACGAACTCCCTACACCCTCGCGGAGAGATTATAATCTTTGCTCCTCCTAAGTGCTCGCCGTAGACCCTTCGTTATCTAATTATCCTGCCACCGGTTCTATACATATATACATAAAATTATATACACGTATATATTGTACATATCTTGAAAATCAGTTCGTCGTTCGATACTTCTTACACCGTGGCTCGTATTACTTTCCAAGAACGTCGAATTCTCTCGTCGGTAAAATAGCTAAAAAGTGGTTGTGTTTGTATAAAGAGGTAACGAGGGGGCGGGGGGGGGGGAAGGTTGCGATGTATCGCCGAGCCCGCGCTACAAGTTTACCGTCTATACCGGAACAAGTTTTATTAAAACTCAAGGTTCGAAAGAAAACAACAAAGTCTGCCAAATAGCCGCGAAAATTGTTTGAAGAACTTTCGCCGAATTTCGCAGCTTAAAACGAATTTTCAGCTTCGTTACGCGTCCACGAGAATTATAGCGTTCTCCGCAGACGAGCGAGCTCGTAGTGGTAATAATAATTCATTCCTTACCGCTGCGACGGTCTTGAGGGGGAGGGGAAGGGGGGGGGGGATGGGGGAAACAAAAAAAAATGGCTAACGAGCCATATGGTTTCAGTTGAACGTAAGCTCAGCGACACCGCGGGCGCATTATATTATAACTGAAGCGCGAGGAAACGGTACGACGGAGAAAGAAATTAGCGAGAGGAGAATCTAAGATAATATTTAAGAACGGTGCCGACATCCTTCAACCGTCTTCGCTCGCCTCCGGACGACGAGCGGGGCGGAATGTTTGAAGCTTTGAAAATTCAAAGCGACGGAAGAAAATGCGGCGAAGTACCGGAAGGAAACACAACAGCTGGAGTAGCCTCCAAAGGCCATCGTCGTTAATTAGTAAGATTATACTACCTTCCCCGCCCGTTCGCCGTTATGGTTCCACGCTGTTATGGTCTCAAAGCCTTTTTTAAATTTCCCGACCGGGGGCTAGGGAAAATTCTAAAACGGCCCTGGCGTTTGAAAATTTTCAACAGTCTTAATTGGACCCAGTGAGTCGCGTAAATTCGCGAACTTAGATGAACGATATTAACGTCGAGGGTAATACCGCGACCGACGTGCACGAGAATAACGGCCCTGTTTTTCCCGAAAAATATCAGATAATCAAGAAACAACTATTTTCATGGCGGAGCGGCGGGGCAAGTGTGTTTTCAGCTGCATTCAATGGAAATCTTAAAATAAACGCAGCGTGCTCCGAAAGTTTCACCATAACTTCCACGAGATGAGCTTTATCGACCAAAGAATCTGAACGGCGGTACTACCCGCAAATAAATTTTAACTTTACCCCCCGGCAGCAGAAATGAAAATTACGCGGAAAATCTAATCCGCGCAAACGGCCAAGACTGATAAGCTCTGATACAATTTCCCATCGTTCAGGTCGAGACAGACGTTACTGTATCAATGTTAAACTGAATTTTGAACTATTAACAATTTCCAGCGCGCGCGGGAGGTCGAATGAAAGTATTTATTAACGTCTCGCTTTTTTTCATAAGTGGCCGTGAATTATTTAAATTTACGTTACAACGATATTCGTTACGCGATAAAAATCTAACACCGACGTCGATCAATTACATCCTAACGATTGTTTATATCACTGCATTATTGTCGCGATGTAAAAGCATCGCCTGACCCTGTCCTGCGAAAGACACTGAAATGTAATTTAAATTAGCGATAAAACGATATTTGTTGCAAGCTCGCGAACCGTGTCCTATACATTTATTAACAGGAAAGCAGCGCTCCTTCTCGTCCTCTCCGTAGGCATGCGAATACACCCGTGCACCGACGCGTATTATTTCGAGTAGATGCGAACAAGGTTTTCTTGCTCCTATTTCCTGAGGTACTTCGCTTCATGCAAACCATCCAAACTAACAAAGTCTGCGTACCCCCCGTAATATCAGAATTCGCGCGCAAAAATATATCTAACTATCTATGTCTCTCTACACGCGTGTATGTAGTTGTGGACGGCGAACAAGCGAATACACGCGCGCGTCAGATGAAAATAATCCGCGGTACACGCGTACGTATACATTCGCAATTTCATTTTATTCGAGAAAGTCGCACGAATCAAAAACAAAAATGACGCGAACCTCAATGCAATTGTACTCCCCTTTGTAATTAAATTTATTCTAGCTCGGAACAAACGTCGGTGAGTAAAGCGAAATTTGTTTGAGATTTGCAAGAGCACCTTGTTTGTTAATGTTTTTCTATGTCACAATTACAGTAGGTTCTGTTAGGGGCATTACAACATTTCCAAGCACTATACGGGGAAAAAGTGTAAGTATCGCGAACAAATACGAAGTACCTGCCGCGACCCGTGTAAAACTGAGGACGTTGAACTCAAAAAAGTGAATATTCAAAAAACGGGAGTTTTGCTCTAACGTTTCGAAAACCCCCCCTTCCGACACGGGGAGAGCTAAATCTGCATATTTGACGATTCATAAATTTCTATGCGGAATGACTCTTTTGTATGTACAGAGCACTTATTTCCACGTGACGGTATTACGTTTAAACGGTTCGAGGGAAATTTCGTTCGCAAATGTATTACACGTACGTATACATACGTATACACGCCTAAGCTATAGCATAATGAAATATGCTTTCCCGATATTCCAATATTGCCCAGGAACAATTTATCTCCTTACAAATGCCCAACGTCTGCTTGTAATACGATAATGAAAAAATACTATGTAAATCTACGAATAAGCGGTGAATATTGTTTCCCGTCCCGAGCGTCTTCTAGCACAAAGCCCCCCCGATTGGTAATTGAAAACGCCGGATCGATTTATATCGTACCGAGTTCGAGTATCGTTGTAATGTCGATGTAAATGCGGCGAAAGAGAAATTTAATTCCGCGCAACGTTGCGCGTGGCTTCTTAAATGCATTTCGTGCGATACTTCCTTGCGTAGCGTTGCGCGTACGTTCCCTTACCAACCATACGTACACTTACCCTCCCCCCTTTCCTTTACCCGCGTACCGTTACAATACGCGGTACCGTGCACCGAAATGAAAGTCCCTAACCTCCACTACCTCGGATCGATTTCTCGAGTTAATTTGAAAGTTACTCGGAGATAGGAGTTCTGCGATGAACAGCAGCCCTCCTAGCGTCTCGGCCCGCGGAGAGGATTTTTTTTTTTTGACTGTGACCCACTCGAACTCGAATACCGGCAAAGTCCCACCGTCGTTCCATTAGAAAGGAAAATTCCGAGAAAATGTTTCGATTTCGGCCGGGGCTTTCTCCGCGATAGTGGATATCGGTATCGTTTCGCTCGACAGGGTGAGTTTCTGGAATATGTCAGACGTGCCGTGCTGGGCCAAGAATGTGTTAGGGACCGAGGATACGGGGGGAAAGGGGGGAGGGGGGTAGGACATTTGGAAAAGAGGTAACACCGAAGGTATCCGAGGCAGAACAGACGAGCGCACTCAGCAAGGGATACCAAGCTGTCTCTGATCTGACACGGTAGGATTACCGTCGAAAGAGGAAAAACGCGTACACCCTTTCAGAAAAGAATGAATGACAAAAATAGGCTCCCATTTCTCCACCGTGAAACTAAAACAAAAGCCCGACGCTGCGTGTTGTTTATCAGCACAAAGCGGTGTACGCAAACTACTTCTAGAAATGCATCCGCCGAAAGCTTACCGGGGGCACGTATTAAATGCGATCCGGCAGCGACGATGAGTTTAAAACGAATTTCAAACCCGTCCACCCCCGTCGGGCGTTCCGCTTCGAGGGACATCTCGATGCGGAAAATAGATTAATTTCATTTCAAATACTCATTAACCGTCGACGGTAATTAAATATCGGATAGAAAAAAAAAAAAAAAAAAAGATGGAAGTCTCGCGTGTACGAATTTAATGACGTTGAAAGGCATTCGCAAACATTTTCGACGAGGATGAGATTAACGTGGTAAATCGTTCATAAAATGAGTTTGATTAAATCCGATTAAATTTGTGCCCGGGTTCATTGCGGTCCAATTAACCTCTCATTATCTTATTTTCATTAGTCAGATTAACCGCCCCATTGTAAATCACCAGTAACCGGGACGCCAAACACGTTAAAATAAAGTGTGCGGGAGTGCGATTTCTGTTGAAATTGAAATCGATTCCGATGCGCTCGTCGGTCAAATCAATTCGCGAAATCGAGAATCATGGTTGCCCGATTAAATTTCTTTTTTTTTTTTTTTTTTTTTTACCGCACACCGCTATGATTCCGAATCCCTGAAATGCCTGCGCTCGCCGAATGAAACGCAATGCGCGAAACGCGAGGGAAGATTACAAATATTCTTGTAAAAAAAAAAAAAAAAAAAAAAAAAATATTCCACGCCGATTAAGCGTAAAGTTTCGATGTTTCGAAAAATCCCGCTCCGATGCGCGAAACACTCGAAACGCGTGACTCGCGAAGCCAGTAATTCCGATATGTCGAATATTTCATTTATTATTAGACTCCAATAATAAGCCGGCGCGAAAGCTTTTCTCTCCGGTATGACCGCACGTGCGGTCATACGAGCCTGCACGTGTTCGATCGTAATAGAGAATATACGAACGAGGTTACTTTTTATTGAGACCGCACTAAACTGCTCGCCATGTGCGCAGGACTGAAAGTAAAATACGATGTTTAATATAATGCGTTGAAAGCGGAGATATAAATGCTTCAAACTCTCTCCGCCGGCAGAGAAATGAATATTTCATGGAAATTTCACTAACGATCCGTTTTTACCGAATAATCGTTCTCCCGCGAATTACCGTGCGCGCATCAATTATATATTATTAATCGTCGTTATCGTAATATCCGTGGCGGTTACGCGCGAGCGCTGCTTTAAAGCACCCTTTTTGCGCTATTTCGCGAGCGATCTTTAACCCTGCACAGATCGCGCGGATTGCTATTGTAATCCAAAGTCAGTTCGCGACGAAACTTTGAGATATAATAATGTTTCATTCTGTCTTTTTGGCGCATATATAATTTGAATTTTAATTAAAATATTATGTTTAAACCATTGTACCAGTGTACCGAATATTTGGTTTTCTTAGTTTCAATCTTCTAATTCGGCCCAAAACCAGTTAAAAGTAAACATTACAATTTGGATCACTATATTATATAATTCTATATTACTATAATTAAGGGGTAGTCCTACGTTAGTCCCTTGGGGTACAGGTGTCACCCAGTCTACTTTAAAATTAAATTATTCTCATCTCATGTAATTCACGCCTGCGATATCTCTAGTACTTCCTGGTTAAACCTATTTGAACCTAAAAAATTATTTTTTAATTAAAAAAATGTTGCGTTTAGTCTATTATACTATTCTAATCATAAATTTGCCAATGAATACATTAACTATCTAAATATATAAATATCAATATTTAATAATGACAAATAGTGATAAACGCTGATTATTTCCATTTGTAACCAACAATTTACTGATAGGTGACAGGTGTACATACTCCACGCCACCCACCACGTGACGAACATCGACGCGACTAACGTACGTTTAAAGCTTCCTTTAGCGCGCTATTCCGCGTGCGATGATCACTGATAAACAATCGTGCGACGAGCTGTACCACGGTTGCTTCGTTAACCAGGGTATTTACGACGATCAAAAATGCCGGCGATACGCGAGACAACCGCACCGTATAAACGCCCAGTTCTGGATTAACGATCTCGTACTCGGACTACGAATCGTCGCTTTACCAAATTCTGGGGCACCTTTTGTTACCAGAAACTATCCTCTTTCCACGGTCCCATTCGCCGCAACAAGGTTTAATCTGCTTAGCCGCATTTAGACTGCGTGGGAAACTGCACTCGTGTAACTAGATCGTGAAATCTAGTATGTCCCTAAAATCGAGGCCGTGTTCCTGTCCCGGTGAGGTATGGCATCCTGTCCGCCCACGATGTGTCTACAACCCTGCGCTACAGATTTAAATAGTTCTCGCATCGCGTGCGCGTCTCTAGTTCCTTTTTTCTCTCATCAAATGGTTTTGTAATTTCACGCCCTGCTGAACTTTTCGAAGGCCTTTCCCCCACGACGGTGGGTATAGAAAGAATATTATGATTGAAAGTTTTCCGTTAAAAATCCTCGGCCACCGACGGAATTCGGTGGGATAAGTTTTTCGCGACGAATCTTGACGCTCGAAGGAAGGTCGGCAACGTCGTAGGCGCTGAAAAAATAACTTTGATCGGAACGATAGGGTCGGACAAACGAATGAAAAGGTATGTACATGCATCCAACGCATCTTCAAATTTCGTTTCTCTCGCAATGTTACGGCGAGCCCCAATTGCACGTACACGCTGCATATTTTATTGACAGAAGGAGGTCGTGTTGATACGAAACCAGATGTTCCAATAGATATTCGATAAATGCTGTTCGCTTTCTCGGAAATATGTCACGAAAACTCTTCCATTCAAATATCTTAAAAGTGGTTCCAATTCTGAGAATAATATACTAGCGTAAATCGGATACAGGAAAATCTGGTAAATAAATGTTCACTGTATTACGAGCGGATGTATATTCTTGAACGTTTTATCAAGAATAGCATTAACGGATCTACTAGACGTCAATTGGCGCTTTCGTGAGACGTAATGCTATTTAGTATCGAACTGCGAACGTTTATAGGAAATTCAAGCTTTCCGTTGAAGTACGTAACGCCCTCCCTTATAACGATGTACATACGATATTGTCGTCTAAGAGACAGTACCGCCAATCAGATACTTTTTGCGAAATAGACATTTTGGTTTTTATGGCTCCTTAACATCGTCGTTCATAATTTTGTATAGTGATTAGAGAAAAATATTGATAGTTAAAGAAATAATTTTTGGGTACTCGAAATTCATTTCGTATACCAATGCTAGATAGGCGGTATTGTTTCTTAGGCGAATTTATTTAATCTCTTCTTTTTGTAAATATTGTCTCAGAATTTAATTGTTACAGGGTTTCGCATTATTCAAAGAAGCTTTCAATATGTGCGACTCTCCAACGTTCTCAATATATCTCCACAGATATAAAACCAATTCAAGTCCAACTTTTTTACCGATCTCCCATAAAAAATGAGTTTTCACAGACCCCCACCGTCTACTTATTAAGTATAATATTCTCCCTCGCTCCGCAACCTAAAAATCTATCCACGCGATACTACCAGCGCTACAATTCGCAGAAACGTACTCCCACACTTTTATACAACATCCTTCGCCCCTCGTGGCGTACAAATTCCACAGATTCCAAGACGTTTAATCAACCACGATCAAGATTCTACCAAAATCAGATAAATTGGTGAACACAGTCGTCCCAGTACCCCCCACCGTTGCCCGAAACATTCTCAGCAACTAATTCAATATCCATCGCGTATCGGCATCACCAGTGGAAGTTTGTCGAGGTAACTCAATCGAAGACACAGATAGGTTGTACCGTGCAACACGTTGCGTCACCCCTTTCTTCCACGTTCGCGACCCTCCGCCCTTTTCTCGACTCCGACGAGCATGCACCCCCCCCCCCCTCCGTCCCTTCGAGGATCGGTCCACCGGTCGATTTGCAGTTTTTACCGAGGCAAAACCATGATGTTGGCAACGTCGCCAGGAACATAATACCGGATACTGCTTATCCGAATGCTGATAGAGCCCAAGAGAATCCGCCGTAAGCGCGGTCGTAGTAGGCTTACCGCGGCTTAAGGGGTATCTTCCTCCCCCAACCCCTCTATCCCTCCCCGGCCCCTCGTCCACGGCCCCCGTCTCTCGCGAGATACACGGCGTTCCAAAAGGTTATCCGTAGGCAGAAAAATGTTTTGCCAGATTATAAAATAATAATCTCTCTGTCTCCGAAAATTCCCGTTGTTATCCCTCGTCTCATTCCCGTCGGGCGTTTCTTTTGCTCCCCCCGGGCTCTCGCGATTGCCCCTACCGCGGAGCCCCCCCTTTCCCTCCCCCCCCCCCCTCGACTTCTCTTTCAATTACACGCGCAAAGGATACTCGTCTCCGCTGACCGTACGAGGATTTAAATCGAGCTCTTCGTTGTAAAAGTTACCTTTTTGCCCGCTGTAACCGCGTTTTTCGGTATTTACATACCTCGTACATAACGTTACGCGTTTCGAGAGCCGCGAGGTTTGATGTTAAACAGAGATGAGCCCGGATGAGAGCTGGGTAAGAGTTATTTTCCCTAGACACACGTCGTACCCATGGAAAATGGATCGCGCAGTGATACTTTGAAAACTGATGTTACGAATAGTCATTAAGAGTCAATTACGCGGGATGAATAAGAGCGTTAGCGTAAAGCATAGCGGTAACGGAGGATCTATTAAGACCGATACACGGCAACCTGAAACTACCGCGGCGTTTATTGCGTTTATTTCTATTTCAAATGGGGAAACTCAGCGCAATGCAACGAGTTAACAGTCCATTTACAGAAAGTCACGGTGCGTCGCGCGCAAAATTCGTGGAACGCATAAAAGATAAATATCGTTCCGAAAGGGCGTACCGCGGAGAAGTCGTGTGTGGTTAAAAATACATTATACGTACGTACACTCGCGGCATGCGGTACGTACGCGTAGGTGTCGCGAAGCGTTCGGCGACATCGACGATGTACCTGCGAGCAGGAATTGAGACACGGAGCGGATCTAAAACGAACGACGACGCGGGGCCGCACAAAGTATAGTGTTCGTCCTTCCGCGAATTCATCGTAGACCGCGCGGACAAGATTAATGACCGAGAGGAATATGGTTCGTGCGAATTCACACTCGATAAAACTCGCAACGCTTCGACCGTGTCCCGTTCGTACACCGCGTGTACACACGGATACACGTACGTACGTACGTACGGTACGTGTGCGCCGCTCTCTCCGAAAATATAACGCGAGGCGACACGGTGGCCCGTAAATACGTGTATTGGAAATGTCCTCCCTATCTACCGTAGGCGCTTTCCATTTCAGCCGAAGAATCGGGACGAGAACGGGACCCGCGTCTCTCGACGAGGAGCCAGCGCGTACGACGTTCCTCACGGAAATCGCAAATTCGAAAGCACTTTTCCATTGGTAGGTATTTTCACCGGCATATAGGTAGTATCTATCCGGTGGCGCATTTACGTATGGCCACGGCTAGGTAACGTTTCTCGAGATTTGCGGAAAACGGCTCCGAGGCGGATGAACCCCCCCCCCCCCCCCCTTCACGGTCCCCAGCCTTATCCGGCGTTATCGATAAGTTTTCAGCGACGTGAGTGTGATTGAAATTTCCACGAGGCAAGGTTCCGGGCTCACCCTAATTCAATACTCGAGGAGGGGCGGGAAGGAGAATCTGTTTTTATGCAGGTGGAAAGTTCTATCATCCATCGCGGCCGGTCGTACACTTTTCCCGGACCAACATTTTCGTGCGTTCGCGGCATTCCATTCGTGGGCGTATCGCGGCGTTCGACGCGGATTTTCATTCAAGATAGAGAGATAGAAAAATTGTAAGAATGCTCCAGCGGATTTCGATGCTACGGATATATATACATATATATATCGAGCGTAACGCGCCACCTTTGATCTAAATTCTATTCGAGTATTCTCAATAACGTCCTCGCTATACGGTACAAATATGTGTCGCCGGAAACGAACGAAATGTCTCCTTACGAATTTATCTCGAATTTATATCGCGGCTAACGCGCGCTCCGACGATAATTCTCCCGACGAGGGGCATAAAGGCGAACCGTGAGAAAAAAAAAAAAAAAAAATGAAAGGAAGTTTGAGGTCGGTCGTTTAAACGATAACACACGGACGTCTCTGACGCTCTTTAAAATCTACGTCACGTAGGCCCATAAGCCGGTGAGTCATTCGCATCTAGGTATGTGGGTGCCTCGGTTAATGGCTGGATTACCCGTGACAATCGTGTTAAGGATAATTGCCGGCATCGCTCCACGCATAGAAAATCTATACGCGGATACCGGTGGAATAACGGCACCGGTTGCTTCTAAAGCGTACCAAACGCGTTTTAGTATGCCGCCGTAAGTCCGCAACTTATGGCAGTTTGGCAAAGGTGGGATCGCCGTGAGCGAATACCGTCGTTCGTGGGTTTAGCCGCTCGCCCTTAGGTAGACACACCCGACGTATCCAGTTAAATGGCACTACTGGCAAAATAGTTTGCACCGTATTCGGGATGGCTCTCAAGCTCGGGTATGGGGGGGGGGATCCTTTCAAGTTTTTACTCGTCCACGCCCGTCGGATAAACTTTCTAACGGCCCGTGGAAATCCTATACTTCACCGCGAGCTTTTCGTGGAAGAATCTAAAAGTGACATACTTCCCGCGGCTCTACGTACACATAAAGGGCCCGCAATCGCGTTGAGAGTCTGCGATAAAGTTGATTTTGTTGCCGCCGATGGGCGTTACAGGGGAGAAGGGAGATCGATCGTCGTATCGTGCGCCGGACGATATTTTCGGCGAATCTCAAAATTCTACGGGGAATTTTGTTAAATGCCAAGCTAACGATATTTAACGCCGTCCGTGTTAATACTCGTCGATGCGAAACACGTTCTCTCTCGCGCTCACGGTGAAATGCAGTTTTCACACGATTGTTTGTTTTCTGAAAAGTCAGCGAGCGATATCTTTCGCGGGGTTATATCACGCCCGGGACGATCGTTTGGAAAAATGTTCCTGTTCGACGCACCTTAAACGAATGAGCGTTAAAAGGAGGAGACAGAATATTTACGAACGAGGAAGGTTCGTTCGAAAAAAATAGTCGCCGAACGCGGAAACAAGGGACGAGAGTTTTAACAACGGTCCCATTGTATTTTACGAATGATGTTTCGAAAGACAATTTTGCAATCAAGGTGGCGACGATGGAAGAGGGGTATCTTTCTGCTACTTCAATGCCGATAATCGACTTACCGGAATAATCATACCGGTAACAATGCAATCATTCAATTCGAGAATAACAATACACGCGTATGTTTGGCGCAAACGGCACTACTGACAGTTTTCTGTCAGTTTGTTTGTAAAAGCTTCGAACATCGGACAAAGGACGCCGTTTTGCGAAAGCTTCCGATAGCGAACAAAGGATCCGACGAATAGAGCAGATATCGAATGAATGGATACGTTGGGAAACTGTTGGTTGTTATGTATGCCGATTGAAGTGTAATTATACGCGAAGCAAAGTAATTGTCTAATATGGTCTTCGTACGTTGCCCGCTGTTATGTCCGTTCGATCGCGAAATACGGAACTGGTCCTAATTAATCGACGCTAGGAAATTTTGGTTCGTTGCAACTTAACGCTGAGACGTTTAAATCTGCATCTCGCCGGATATTTTTCGCAAATATATCACAGATATTTAGCGTCCGAATTTTCCCCGTGGACTGTCAATTTGGTGAACAAAAAAGAACAGTTATTTTTGGCGAAGATCTACACTTCAATTTTAAAAGCCCGCAATTTTGTTGAAATTTAATATTTCGGAAAAAGCTTCAATTAAGCACTGCCTACACTAATATTCTAACGGAAGCTGTTCGATTTTTTAAATTTCACATAACCCACTTTCGAGTAGCATTGCTCACCGCAAAAATAGTTACTCAAAAAGGGTTTTTAAAACAATTCTGTAACTACGTTGTTGATAAGTATTTTTAAACGAAAAAATTACGGATCGCGCTTCAAATGATACTATTCCAAATACAGAAACTTCTGTACAGATATATGCTTTCAATTCCTAAAAAAAAAATCGCAAAAATGCGCCTTCTTTCGACTTCCTGGGTAGGTATAACGTATAACCCCTTAATATCACAAAATTAGCCGAGTTTACCCCACATCGACAGTTTTAATAAAGGCTGGATTTATATAACGACTGTTGCTACCTGCATAAATGCCCCCAGTTAGCGTAACTTTCTAGCCAAAATAACCCGTCGAAAAAAGTGTAAAGATAAGCGCCACGCTCCGCACGTAAATGCTACGCTCAACTTTAACGTACCCACCCTATTTGCGATAATGTTGTTTTCGAATACGTAGACCTATATACGTGTCTTGTCGCTAAGTTTGATCATGAGTTAGCATAGTAAATATTTTGTACACCGTCGAATCCTCCAAAGACCCCCGACTACCCCATACCCTCACGCGTCCACACCGAATCACCTGTTTCAACGTCCAAAATTATAGTTCTATTCCCGTCAACTTTCCACCCAAAACAAGTTACTTGTCATGCCTACCACATCCCTTGGGTTACCGTGTTTTCACCGACGAATTACTTAACCTACAATGCTCTCATCGGCACGATTTCACCGACACTGACTTTGACCGACAGTATTGATTCACCGACGTTGTTTTCATGGACACTATTATTTCATCCGCTTCTAGTAACACGGAGTAGGTATACGTAATGTTTACGATGAAACTCGGTATACGCTCTGATCTATTTTCTTTCGTTATTGATGAATAACGTGAGAAAAGAGGTTAATAGTCGACCGCAATATAAATTAGGTCAAGAGATAAAATTATTTGACGTTCATATCTGATCGTGTTGGTAAAATTAACAACGGTAAATAATTTCATTTTTTGATCTAACATGTTATTCACGAATTGTAGTTATATTAATTAATAAAACAAAGGAATAATTGTATCATAATAAAATATCGTGATAGACGCTTGGTGTCGGAAAAAGAATAGTGTCGGCGAAAACAATGTCGGGGAAATGGTTGTCGGTGAATCAATACTGTCGGTCAAAGTCAGTATCGGAGAGATCGTGTCGATGAAAACATTGTCGGTCAAGTAATATCTGGGTGAGAACAGTGTAAACATTACCTGAATTCTCAGAATCATCGAACGATTATTTCCATAGCATCTACACAAATCACAGTATCTGAAAACGTGAGCTCGTTATCACCAAATCAACTCTATGAATAAAATCGTGAAAGTTTGATTTGTTCTTAAATTGGACGTTCATTAGCACCAACACCCAATTGCGCGTTGTACGAGAATCAACTCCGACCACCTCGATAATCCGTTTCCCGTGTATTAATAAACAAATCGAATAACTCGTCGAATATCTACTCCGTCTCTTATCTTATTGTTAGTCTTGAACTAGCGACACTATCCTCGGTATTTCCGAACATACTTAATCCTACGATAGCATAACAAACATTTGCAACACCTAACGTTCAAATCCTTCTGAGCCACCCCTGTCGCATTCACGCAACCGCACCTGTTTTCAATGTCTAAAGTCCACGTTTCCTCTCGCTACCTCACCACTTCCGATATCTTCACCAGCGTCTCTTCCCCTTCGTCTTCCAGATCCTCAAGATCGAATTCATCCTCGGATTCTGTCGGAAGTTCGAAGAAACATGTCGAATTTAACCGACACGCTTCTCTAGCGAGCGTTCGAAGCCCTTTTCAAGTAAAGTTCATTTACCTGTAACTTTCGTCGATACAACGGCATTCGCAATACCCGTATCTAGACGGAGTATAGTCTTTTATTTAATTACGGTCAGTTCAATAAATTACACTCCAGCATGCACCGTAAATAGTGGCAGTCCGTTAATGACGCGATACCTGGGATAATACCAAGCAGTTCTCCTTATCAACAATGTTAATTGCGCTTTAGTTGATAAAATACTAACAGAAAAAGATGGGCAATCCGATATGAAAACAAGCTTAAACTTGCGCGAATAATCTTTCATAATACAGGATATATATGTTACGGACAATATATATAATAGGGCATTATTTGTAATGCCCGTAACATAATTACGGGCAATGTAATAAACAACACGATCCTGGCTTGAATATCCCTTTGGTCACTTTTTAAATTGCCCGGGCATTATAAATAATGCCCAATTATTTACATTGCGCGTAACATATGTATACAAAATTACGGGATACCCTGTATATTGGTAACACCGAAACTACCACTGCTCGAACAAGAATTAAAGAAGATATCTTTAGCAAAATTACTCCGCATATTAATGAAAATAATTGTAATGGCACCAGTATGAATTAGGATCGCAAGAGTGGGAGACATATAATATTATACGTACGCATTTGATAACCGTATTTGTACACGATCCGATATTTCATTGAATTCAAAATTACGTTTGCCAAGGAGCAATATATCTCCAACGTCAATCTCGCAATCTTGGCTCATTTCAACCCACTCTGTTTTCCGTGGAAGATTCCGCCTACCCCTCAAACGACACCACAAGATTAAATGTAAAAGGGGAGGTGGCGCTCTTATACTTTCGATCTGAATCCTACTAGACGTCGGGAAAACGGAAGAGTAGCAGATTTGTACGATCAAATATGGGATATTTGCGACGGCAGATTGAGGATATTCGCTTTGATTTTCCTTTATCGGGGTGAACTCATCGATCCGTGAACTCATTTGCTCGTCAAGATTTTCTTATCGGCAAAGCGAAGAAAAGAGTTTTCCATCCGGAAATTCATCAAAGTAATGGCGTCACGCGCGAACGGATCCGTGAAGTTCGAAAATTTACAATTTAATCGTAACGTATTCGCCCACATAGACGAAATAAACGTTAACGCATGGTTTTCCTAAAGCAGTACGTAATTTGACTTCAGCACTCGGTGAAACGAACGAATATCTTATTTTTCTACCCGTAGCTTATAGCGTATTTCAGAATTCAAGGGAAACTGAATTAATATAATTTATTAAAATGCGCTTACGGCGAGGTGGGTATTAATTAAAACTGAGAGATTTGCATTGATTATAATGTGCCACTAATTAAAAGAGACTTATCTGCGCGTTGCATTAAAATGTAAATCAAATCTCCGGGGTTATGTGCATTATGTTCGAGGCACCTAATCTCCGAGATTCAGCGAGCAATTTCATCATTCCCATCATATCTACAAAAACAAACGTAACCTTTTTTTCATCGATAAGATCCGCCGACTGAAATAATTCGCTTGATAAAGAATTGCGCTTATCAATGTTATAGAAGGATTTATCGAAGCTGGAAATAATATTACGCAGAAAAATTGATTCGATGCGCGTATCACGCGTGGGATGTCCATCATCATTCCTGGTTTTTCGCTCTTATCGTACAAAATAAACTTTCACAATTTTATTGTTTATTACGAAATAAACTTATGAAAGGGCGAAGCGGCTTTTGTGTTCGCTGATTGACCTATTGCTTCGCTTTAGCCTTTTCTGATATTATAGTTATCGGGTCGCTACGCAACGCGCGTGTATGATTTTTACAATAGAAAAACGCCAGCAGTATTGTCCGAATTCGTTCTGTCGCAAAGCTTTTTGAATAACGGAGAGAATGAAAAATATCTCCCGCGGGCTACTTCCCATATATTTCACTATACCAAAGACTCATCGTACAACATATTTCATAAACCCTTAACTCCTCCCTGTACATTACTTACATTGGCTTACCCTGTATTTGTAATATACTCCACTTATCTTGCAGATTTAATTTTCAAACCGGAAGGCTAATTTCATCTCATTCGTAGCACCTCACAGCCGAGAATCCACGGATGAAAAAGAATCGCAGCTTTTATACCTTTATACACCGATAAGGAAAACATTCGAACATATTTAAATTCCGGATTCTCATTTAAGCGCTGCCAGAATCCGCGAGACTTATATGTATACATTTGGTTAATTGAAATATTATGGAATTAATCGCAATGGAATATAATTTGTGATGTAATTCGTGAACGTAACAGTGTTCGAAATATCCACGTGCGTAATATACATAGAATGATTTCGATTAATTTGGAATTAAACGGGGAAATACGATAAATACCTACACGTATTTTCGGCTACCTCTAGATGACCGTAGTCATGCATATATTCACTAAGTACCGGATTGTATAGGTATATTTTAGAATCTCTTTAATATCCACACGCGGTTACATTAATGTCAATATTAACTTCTAATATTGTCAAATGTATTATGAAGCCGATGCTACGTAATACCAGGCGATGTAATACGTATAAACAAAATACACGTACGATACACTGCGCGAAGGAGTCTGCTTTTCTTGCAGCAACCGGCATACATTTTCCTTCGCCTAATAGGAATATGTTTTCATCTTTTCGCAGGGTCTATACGGTAAACACATTCACGGCATTGAAGCGGATACTACATAACCCTATATATCATAATTATACAGCATTATATAGCATTACGTAGGAACTTTTTTTCCAACAAAACTTTAGAAGGCCATCGAACAAAAAACGGGTTAACTACTCTTCGGCATTTCAAAGAGACCTGAAAAACTCGACGAGTCACGAACTCTCTCCATTAACTCCGCTGAAATCAACTTTCCCGGATATCCGAGTAAACCTTAAACCGAAAGTTCTATCTCGCTCGGATGAGCAGCAAGCTGGCAAAGTGGAGAATCCGAACAGTCACCCAGGAAGATATAATCCTTCTTGTCGCGGAAAGTTAACCCGAGCCAGGTGAAGTCAAATCCCGCGTCTAAATGAAGCGACGAGGTCCAAACTGGCAATGACGACAAATTTGCAGAAATTCGCGAATTTCGCCACTGCAGCTGGACAAAACGCGCCGCCGATGGCAACGGCTCGCGACCTCGCGGACTTTACGCGAGATATTCAACAGTGTCTACTTAAATCTGTCGAAACGTACCGTGTGCGTACGGTGCGTATCGGTAGTGCCAACACGGCTGGGATCGTTACCGTCGGTGAACTTTGACGCAACATTCCCAATACGCCAACAAAACTTCGCTGACGTAAACGAGAAATTCTTTATGGACACCGAAGGCAAGCAGGAAAAATCGATTTCGATACAATCGACAGCAAAGATACGTTGGTACTCGTGTATACGTGTACTCAACGTGTCTCGGTGTGCGTGCGCGCGTTACGTATTATGCGGTGAATCGACGCGTTAGAAAATTTACTTTGATATTCGTAAGGTAGAATTCGTTCTTCGGCAGTCACGCTGTCTATCGGTTTGCGTTCAATGGAATTTATATCGCGATCGTTTGTTGTTATATTAGGGGTGGCGGAAAGGGTATCCATTACTTTACATGGTAGCGTTTGAGCTCAGTTTGTGCTGAAAAGTTTCGTAAGTTTTAAAAAGGACATAAAAGACTTAAAAGAGTAAAAAGCAAAGAGTGAGGGAAATTACATTTCCTACTACTCTGTAATAAAGATGAATAAAAAATAAGTTTTACATTCTCTAAAAAATAATGGAGTTTTTTACTGTACTCCTAATACGTTTTTTGATTGATCGTTGGGGCGTTGTATTGATTACAAAGAGGTTTTGTATTTGATGCGTACCTAACCCATATTAAAAGTTCGAGCGGTATAATCAAAAAGTGGTAAGACAATAATGTACGTACGCGGAAAGTTCTAAGGGGTGGTTTTCGCAAACTTCCCACCGTAGCGTGGTTTGTCGCGCGGTCGTCATAGTTTGCGAGGAAACGGGACGCGCGTACGGACGCCCGTTGGACGCTCCCGGCCACGGCAAATCTAATTTCTTCGATATTTCTCAAATTCGAAAGGGAAGTACTACACGCCGCGACACGTGACGCGAGCGAGGGTCAATCGACGGCATCGAAATTGATACCCCCAGCGTCGCGTTTTGCCGACGTAAATTTCCATCAAAGGAACACCCGTGAAATCCGAAACACGCGAGCGAGCGCTACGAACACAGAGTAAAAATGAATAACTTAGCTTTCGGAAAAAATGAAAAAAAGAAGTGGATTTATTGCATTTTGCGTGGAAACTCCGCGCTTGTTCTCTTGCGCCGACCCACGAGTGAAAAATACCGGCAGTGATTGATCCGCCGACCGCCTCATCCAGCCGTCGTTCCGTAATTATGCAAATCTGCTTTCCCGCTGGCACCCAACATACATTTTTCTTTCGTCGAATAGAAATATGTTTTCGCGATCGCTGCTGCTCGACGGATACTTTCAAACCGTCGAGGCTTTCCCTCGAAGCGGTAGAAAAAAAAAGAAAGAAAAAACTGTACGGAATTAGTATTATTCTTCGTCGAGTACGTGTACTCGCTAGGCTAGCATGCGAAATTAACGTCACCGTGTCCCGTGTAGTCGATTGTTTGTCAAATCCCGAGAGTTACGAGTAAATAATTCTCAGCCACGTCGAGTACTCGCGAAGAACGGGACGCTCCGAATAAATTGCAGTAATACTCGTCAAAAATGTTCACGTGGATCGACGTACCGTCGCTTCATGATTCCCCCCACCCCCCCCCGGCTCACTGTCCGCGTAAAATAATAATGTAATGAAATCGCTTAAACTTACGAAATATTGTAGGAATTATACGACAGGTACTATTTCTGGGCATTAAAATCGATGAGTTGTGCGAATAATAAAAGGATTGCACGTCGGGAAACGTGTACATCAAAATGCGTGAAATACTCTAACTTCAAGCTTATGTTAAAAAAAAAGATTGGTTTCATCTGTGCCGCGAGCTTTTGGTGCAGCGTAGATCCACTTTTAAACTCGAAATTCCAGTAGTTCTCTCGAATACAATTTCTGGATTTTTCTGCCAAATCGGGTGACAATATCTGCTCTGGGCATTTCCTTCGGGAATTACTGTAATCACGAATTTAAAGCCGAGAATTGCGTACACACATATGGATACAACACCGTAACTTTAAGCGTATATTAAAAAAGAAGCTTCCCTGTGATCCAAACTCCCCATACAGTATAGATTCACTTTTAAATTCCAAATTTCATGAGTCTCTCGAATACAATTTCTGGATTTTCGGTGCTACTAAATCGGTCCGATAATATCGACTCTGGCAATCTTCTTCGGAAAACTACGAGAGAATCGCGAATTTAAAAGTGGATCTATATACGCGCACGCGATTCCGTGTACAGATAATCATTCTGTAATCCCTCGTCGCGATACGTTCTGTACACACCTACACGTAGAATAAATATTCGTGTACAGAGTTCGGAGAACGGGGAACCTGGTCCCCGGGCTAGGTCACACCGCCCAGTACGTTCTGCCCTGATAGAATCACACGGTACGGTAACTTAACTTAAAGTCCATATGCCATAACCGGAAACTTCGTTTATCACAAGATGTCCGCGGGGATTGCGTGTTGGCGATGCGAACCTAACATTTAACTGGGTAGAGTCGCAACTCAATTTGCAGGCACTGGCTTTGCCTAACCCCCACGTATTACGGAAACTTAGACCAGTTCAATGTGCCCAGGGACCTTTGAGTCAACCTCCTGACCAAGCATCGGTAGTTGATTGATACATAATTGCGAATGCGCATACCTTCCTACCCCTTAATACGGCCAATAACAATTAACGCTACGCCAATCAGCCGGTACCGATGTCGATTAACGTTCTAGAGCTTCGGCTGGCAAACGCATTTCTAACGCGCAACACGACCGTAGACGCGCCCGTTTACGTTGCGTGTTACGAACGCGGTGGCGCTTTGGAATCGACAAAGGTCTTAAGAGCCGCGGGCGATCTGAGATCTTGGATGCTGTTGATTGAGCGACATGGTTGCTGTTTCTGGGGTGACGAGCGTATATGGTTTCGGGGAATGAAAAGAGACGATCGGTGGTGAGTTGCCGGTGGCACGTGACATGTGCGTGGGAATGCGTGTGCGTGGCGGTTTTGAGAGAAGGGGTCCGGATCATAGGGCAGAAAATAGTAAAGAAATGGAATACCAAGCGTTTAGAAATATTTTGCTTATCGTGGCGTAAAAGGATAGCGCGCGTTAACGTGTTAACGCGTTGAATGCCGTTGGGGGTCACCGGGGGCCGGCACGAAATTTGACGGTGGAGCGCCATAGGGCTACCAACCAGCGCCGCTGCGCGCCAAGATTATTAGAAATTCATAATTATAAGAAATATTAATACTTACATATTTTTGAATACCGGCATCGTTACTATAATACAATACAATATAAAAAAAGTTTTATTTACACATAATAAAACATAAAAATAAAAAAAAAAACATTTATTAAACATAGCTACACAACGCAACTAATCTGCTGCAGATAATACTTCAACGTAATATGTATCGCATAATAAAAAATTCATGTTGGCGCCTAAGGCAATCCATGTCAAATGAGCGCGGCATTCAACGTGTTAAGGTACGATTTCCAAGCTACGACTAGCCACAGCGATTGTCTTCAAGCGATTCACACATTCCGACTATGCTATTGTTGCGAAACGCACACGTCGATTAAAACAATGGCACAGTCGGACTGTGTAAAATACTCGCTGCGGTTCGTCGCAGCTTGGAAAACGCACCTTTTACGCGTGCATTTCTAGCATTACGTTCGAATCAGGGAAAGAACGAAATGATTATGCGAACAACGCACGTGGACCTAGCAACAGATAGGTCGCGTCGTACCTATATCCGCGTGTACATCTTCTAACGCGTTCGTTACGACACGCAGGTAGCGCTCGTAATCAATTGATTAGTGGGCATCGATTCTAATGTTAATGGCGCGAAACGCGATGTCATGTATTTTCAGTATACCTAAATGCATCGCCGAGCGGCTCATGCGTATCTTTCGATCGCGCTAACATAACCTCCGGGTACGGTTCGATATAAAGGATTGTTATTTACGGCGTGGTTTATATTTCATCGGAATATAATGGGAAATGGATCCACCGTTAGGCGCAACGTATAGTTCTCTCTATCGCGTATATCCTCGCCGCTCTCGCTTTGGCTCCCGCCCAACGGCGCGGCGCGTTTTGACGTTTGTTCGTTGTTGAAATACGCACCTATAAGCGTTTCTGTAATTATTCGGCACGTTATATTCGCACTCGCCATTGCGGATATGTGAAATTATTAAATCCATCCTGCGAGAATTCCATTGGATCGTACGTACGTCCGGTACGATGCCGAACGCGCGCGAGGAATGGCCTGCCACGTAATTCTGCGCATGTTTGTACTTTAAAAATAAATTAAAATCGAGTTAATCGATTGCTATCCATTTCAGCGCTGAATACTCCAGGCCGAAATGCTCTACGTTAAAAAAAATAAATTCAAATCATTCTTTACAAATCCACTGTACCAACCATCATAGCCGTAGTACGTGGGAGATTAAAAAATTGACGAACACATATGTATGTATATGGTTTTGGTGCACACGAATAGTAACACAATTCAAAGTAATACATTTTTCAGGACTGTTATTTATTAGTTTCTTGTTTCCCTTATACTGACACTAAGAAGGAATGGCACAACCACTTTCTAGTTGACATTTTTGTAAATAGCAATGTATCGTTATTCCACATAAAAATATCCGGATTTTACTATACCTTCTCACAATAACATCGAAAATGGCAATTTCTGAGTTGTGTCACTATTCTTGTGCGCAAACGATATGTGTTCATAATTCACGCCGGATGAAACAATTTTCCAAATTGCATTATCGACCGAATGAAATAACGAATAACAGCTCCCTCTACGTTTCCATTTATGAAAGCATCAAATCTATCCGGCGATTACGCGTCATATCGTTTCTCTTTCCACGGAAAACCATGTCCCAGCGCGAATGCAATTTCAGCTGGGGGGTGATAAGTAAACGGATCCGAATTAACGAAGCAAAACAGAAGGATTAACTTTCAAAAGTTACCGGACGACAAATTTCAACGTAGCCGACGGATCCAAATCAGCCAAACGTCGTTCGGCAAAAAAAAAAAAAAAGACAGGCGAACGCGCCATCCGCGTCTCTCGCGCCTCGAGAACTTTTTTCCCTACGAACGTACCGCGGTAACATCAAAGGCTAAAATTCTGATAGCACCGGGATCTAAGGGCGCCAAACTTTCGCGAATTCTGACTCACGCATCCACACCTCGAGCCACCGTCCACGCGCGTGAAGTTTTACATGCAACCCGACCCTTGATGCCGGTGCAAAAGTGCATCCATGCCGCATTCGCAAACTTCTCTCTCTCTCCCTCCCTCCCTCCTTTCTTCCTCGTTCTATTTTTTTTCGCGGGAAACGTAGGTGCAGACGGTGCTTCCCGCGCGCCGTGGAACCGCAACGGTCTACGCTTTTCATCTTAGATAGTTTCGACGGAGTTGCCGGCGAGATGCAGAAATACGAGAGGAAATGGCAAGAGAGAGAGAGAGACTTAGGAGAGGAGCCCAAGGGAAGAAAGAGGACAGGGAGAGTATGAAAGTGGGCAGGCAACGGATTGTTACGAGAGCGGGTTTACGAGCTCCCGGTGGACAGGAAACCCAAGGAAAGGGGGACACGTCGCTCCTCTCCGAAAGGGGAAAAGCGTTATCTTGCCGTGTGTGACTCGAATAACGAGAGCAAGCCTCCGTGAAGTCCGCTCGCTAGACGTCTTATCGTGGCAACGTTAATGCGATTCCTGTTTCTACAATTCTCCGGACCTCCCCGTCCTCGATTTTGCCCTACCCTACCGTGGAGTTCCCTAGCGTTACCGTCGATCCATCCGGGGGTTTAAAAGGTATTATTTACGCTAACGGATACGACGAGTTTCCGATGAGGTTCAAACGGTAAACGTTAGAGACTCTTAAGGTATCGCGCAAATTGTGCGACGGTCGCCGCTCGAACACTGTTACGAAACCACGGTTCCAATTTTTTCTTGACTCGACGCGAATAGTTTACGACACTCGGATAATTTAATATTGACTCTTAAATGCATGGATTTTCAATGAATAATGCGATCTAAATTAATAATTTTAGTATGGTGCTAAATGGCAACACTATGCATTTAAGGGTTAATTAAAATTGGAATTTTCTTGTTTCTTTTTTGTTTAAATGTTTGGTGGCAAATACTTCTGTAGTTCCTAGTACAATTTTTTTAAAGGATCAATAAATATGTCGCAGTTCTAGTACCATATACATTTAAGGGTTAATATTATCATGGATCATAATTGTCTCGACTTATGGGCTAATGAGGTAAACATAAGGATTACTCGTAAGTATTACTTTTCTTAATCGGTCAACGTTTTGATTCAGGTCGAGGGTCCACAACTGGTACACCTTACGTTTATAATGTTTTCAAGACTGGGTCGAAACGTTGATCAATAAAAAAAAAAGAATCATGGAAGTGACCGTTTTGTACATCTTCTAAGCCTATAGTCGAGGTGACCGTGGTCTAATGCAATATCCTTGGAGAGATGTCTAAAATATCGAAGTTATTATAATGTCATTCCCCGAACCGTACGAGGAAACAATAATTTCAACTTTTTTTTTTTTATTCTTCTTTGTACCTACTTGCGCGTTTGACCACGTTTCGATGTACCTGCATATAGGAAACATCAATTTTCGATACTTTATTTAAGGAGAATGATCGTGCCCCAAATAGCAAAGGCTATCGCAAATAAAAATCTATCTCGCGCAGAGTCACTTCACGTACAATGAGGCAATAAGGTTACACGAGGAAGAAGATGATTGAATCAATGAACGAAACTTAATTGGAGCTTAATTGGATTGGGCTCCAGCGATATCGGCGTGGCGTGCCAAGGTGTATGACACACCGAGCATCCCGAAGAACGTCAGAAATGACAAAGTTTACCCCTCCCTTGTAATCTTCTCTTCCACTGGTTCGCGATCTCGATAGCATTATAGTCTTCCCGGGCGTCGGCCATTAATTTAAACTCTAATCTCCAACGCAGTTTCCATACTTTTACTCTGATCCTCAATTGGCGATTGCCTCCCCCCCTGCGCGGTGCTCCCGTAATATTGTATCCGAGGGGAGAGATTTTGGGGAAACGCGAATTTGTCGCGACACGTGTTTTATATTATGACCTATTTCAGCGGGCTTAAAAATCATCTATAAATTATGCAGACTTCGCGAGTAGGTAATACGAAAAGTGTCCGGCGCATAATATCCTCATACATATGCAACGACGGGGGAAAATTTAAAAACAGAAGATCGTCAACGATAATACAGAATCGCGAGATAGGTATTTGACGTAATGAGAAATAAATTTATGTCAAATAATTAGCTGTACACGACATATAAAGAAATTTCATATACGCGTGTGTGTGTATAAATTTCGCGAAATGGCGGAAATCATCAAAAGAAACGAATAAGTTTTAACAATCATACGTTCATGAATAACGTTGAATTCTATGAATTCGTAAACCAATTTTTGTAGGATAAAGTAGGGGGCAAGGCATCCCGCTTCGCAAGCCGAACAATGTTATGCAGTTCGTTTAAACCCCGTACAATCGAGGAATTACTGGAGCGCATGTTTTTTACTAAACTTTTTTCCAAAGTTAGACGGTAGTTTTAGAACAAAAGTTACCGAACACAAAGCATAGGCAATTTATACGGAATAGTAGAAAATCGGTACTAAACGCAAATTGAACCAGTTGTCCGATAATTTTGCGCAAAAAAAGTCGCGCACAACGAAGCGCGGGAAACAATAGAGCATTTGTATTGTGAAAAAGTGAGGTTGCCGAAGATCGACGGCAACGCTCCAAGCTTTTATACAGGAACTCGCCTTTTATCCATTTAAGTACCATGTAATATCATTAACGAAACAGCGACAAAACAAACGCAAACGTTGCTCAGGTTGGAAGACCCTCGCCGGATGTAACAATATCCCGGTGATCAGCATTTCCACCTAAATTACACTGCCATTATGATAATTATGTTTGTTCCATTTACGTGCAATCTGCAAGAAAATTGACAGCCGAGCTAATAATTAACGCCAAAGATCACGCGTTGTACGTACCGATCAATACGGTTTACCGTCACAGCACTAATTCCAATGAACGAACTGGGTACTACCATTTCGAACACATAGCGGAGTAGATGAGTGGCCAAAGCTAAATCCCAATCTCGCTCCCACCCCCGTCAACGCTATAGCAAATCATTACACCGGCGATACGAAAAACACGATGATTAATTATGTCTTGATTATACCGACGGAAGTGGAGCGTTTGCGGATAAACAGGTTTGCGATACACGCGATATGGTGATTCTCGAATTTCGATGTTTCGTTACCTATCGCCGGCTCGTCTTGAAATAACGTAAGCATTTTTGTGCATTAACGTTTGATCGGACACGCGTGCTCGTTTCAAGCGCAAATGATACTCAAAGCGATGCCGCGATAAACTCGTAAATTCCTGATGGCTCTCCTCTGCGCGGTATTATTCCGTCAAAGCAGATCACAATTACAGTAGACCCACCTCCCCGCCGTGCTCTAAACCGTAGATCCCGCTTATAGATGTTAAATAAATAATATTCGAGTGTAATTTAATATTCTCTTTAGAACTGTGATGTTTCGCGTTTCACCTACGCGACACATGACTCGCGTAAGACTCGAGGAAGGGCGTAAAATAACGCGAAGCAGGGATTAGTCGCAGAAGTATAATATTATAATGTCACTGTAGTCAGGTCGAAGTACGAAGGTCAGGTTGCCCGCGCAAATCTAAACCAAACGCGTCTCTTTCGGGAAACAATGTCCCGTTTAAAGAGTTCTCGGTCCTAATGATTCTCGAATAAAATGATGGCTCTCGGTGCCGTCGCTGGTACCGGTCGATAACGCGGGGGCGGTGAAAAAATGGTCCCGCGTTGTCTTGTTCCACGCAGAAATCTCGATACACTTGATAGGAAAAATGAAGCGTCCCGAAGTGTCAAACAATTCCCGACACGTATCGTCGAAACCAGATAAGATGTCTGATAATCAGCAAAGTTTCAATTACCGATTCAATCTCTCCACAAACTGCAATACGCGAAAGACTTTTGCGAAGGAAGAAAATGACCTTTGCCATCGATCCAACCACAAATGGAGGCTCGATAAACGACGAAAGGATGCGCCAGCGATAGGCAGTTTCGCGTCCGTAAAAAAGGAGAGAGAGAGAGAGAGGGAGAGAGAGAAAAAAAACGAAGATGCGAGATTGGCTCGAAAATGAGCCGAAAACTGTTCAAGTTTTATGGCTAATGCAAAGCAGCCCCGCAGCTTATCGCGCGCGCGTGTGTGTTTGTATGGTGATTTATCCTTCAGGAAGTCAGAACCTCCACCTCTCTTGGCCTACATACCGAGAGTTATACCCGCGCTGCTACACTGTGTCATACAACACCACCGAGTCACCGCGAGGCACACACGGAAATAGGAGCATCACCTTCGTCGAGCATTGCGAGGAATACGTACCGGTGGCACGTCGCCGCCAAAGGTGGGACAAGAACCGCATTTCCTAAGTGGAATCAAGAAAAATATCGTACGACCTGGATCGCTGGCAATCGGTGCGCATCTATGCCCATCGATGTAATTTCTGCCGAAACCAATAACGACCACCGAGACGACGACGTTTCTTAATAAAAAAAAGTATGATTTTTTTCGGTTAACGTATCTCGCGATTGGCTGGATCAATTTTGATGGAATTATATACTCAAATTATTCATCTCGGCGCAACTTTTTTAAATAGTATCGTACTTTTTGTTTAAATTCATTTATTGATTTGGTATGACTACCTCGAAAACCCCAGTTTGTTCCTTCCTGAGGAGATACAAGATACAAGCTCTAATTGTCGCGTACTTGTACTCGGTCCCGAGGCCTTGTCCCTTGGTAATTTCAATCCACGCGTTTTATCATCCGGATGTTGGATCGATGCGCGCACCCGCGACGATGGGATTTTTTTAATCCGAAAAAAAAAAGAATTCTATTCGTTCCGCGATAAATTAATATACTTCTCCGGATGCCGTATTCCACGTAGCGCGCTCCCTCTGCCGAATTATGTATTTCTATTCACTCATGCGCGGAATTTTGAGTGGCTAATTCGTATTCGCGGCATTTTATTAATGTGGTATATCTTGATTTTTTTTTTTTCAACAGGATACGAAAGCAACTTGTATTTTCATGTACCACTTCGACGTTTTTTTTTGGTTTGTTTGCAAAAAATTCAAGTAAGCATTAAACGCATTGGGGTTAACGGTGGATAGGTATGTGCGATGACCTCGCATCGACTACATTGCGAGCAATTATAGGTTTTCATCAGATTACGGATTATGAAAATTTCTCGTTACAGTATTGACGTTATCGTTACAATCGTGTCCGCTGACCCGTGCATTTAATTTATGTGCAATACTATCGTGGAACTACTAAATTGCGCTCGTTCGTCTTCTCGATTATAAACGGATTAAAATCTCAATAAAAAAATGTGTATCCTTTTAACGAAACAATCGAACGAATTTAAAAATAGTGGTAACCTTCTGGTAGAAATATAGCGGGACGCGTTCACGAGGTGTTTTTACATAAATATTTATGTACAGTTTCACTTATCACGTGTTTATCGGGACCAAAGAATCGCGACAAAGCGCACAACTGCGACCAGCAAAATCGATAAGCCGCGATATTAATGATATTAACAAGCTTTTCTTTTTGTTCTTGGTGCGTACTCTAACCACTCGCTCCCTCCCTACATTTGACCCTTTTTTACTCCTGCATTCCTTCCGTTGCGCGTTTGCACAGAATTTTAATAGAACAGTATTGGACGTTTGAACAATTTTTCACCCCTCTCACAAAATCAACGCGATGCCAACGAATTTCACCGACGCTCGAAAACTAGCTAAAGCAGATAAATTTCATTCGATCGTACGAGTCAACGTCAACTTTAACCGGTGAATTTGATTATAACAACTTGTAGATACCAATAACCCCCATTAGGTCATAACTGACGGCTCGACGTTTGCACAGAGATGCGTGCTGATTTTGGATTTCCATTGACGAACGTATTCCCACTGCAGGAATAATGATAAAATCGTGTTCAATACAATTAATTCAAATCCCGTTGAGATCGTTTCGATTAAATATCCCCAGGTTTATCGTACAATATCGCCAAGACTGTGACAACCTAAAAAAAAATTCGTCGATGTTCGTCTTAGAAATCGGCAAAGTTATCAGTTTCCTTTTTTACCGAGATTAGGCTAAGGAGCGTGCAAGTAAATACACAGAGTTCCTTTTCTAAAGGTCAAATGGGCTTTTTCGCGGCGAAACGATCGCGTTACGAATCTTTTTCATACGGTATCACTAACGGCGGATTAGATAACTGCTACATATTTTTATCGTACACCGGAGAAGTGTATCGTGTTCGGTAACAGCAACGTACGACGCGCGTATAGATATACATACGCGAAGGTGGGAGCAGCCCGATAGTCAGGGTGTAACAAATAACGCCCGCACTTATCCGAGTCATGCACTTTTCAGTGACAAGGGCATATGATTTATTGCCCAGAAGCTTGCTACAATGAGTCCAGGACGTGTTAAACTGACCGCGTTCATCATTAAAATTAATGGGGATTGGATACTGCCCGCAGTTAAAGGAAGGATAGGTAGATATAATCGGCAACAATCGTGCGTTTTCCGCGTGCGGAAAAGGCGTCGCAATTAATCGTACACTTTTATTATTCGCTCCTTCGGTAGTTTAATAGGACTCTAAAAATAATCTCCGGAGGTCTCGACAATCCAGCTCCGACACAACTCCGGCGAACTTATTTTAACAAGTCTGACCAATGGACGAATACCACTTAACCTTTTACCAGTATTATTACCGACACTTCATGTATATATGTTCCTACCGCGACCGGTCAAATCATTGATCCTTAAGACAACTTATATTTCTTAATATCAAGTGAAGGTAATACCCAATTAGATAGAGAAAAAAATGTAGTTTCTTTTATTTAAAAATAGGTAACGTATATTTGAACATTTAACCGGATAATGTTTAAGTTAAGTGGCAATAACGTTGCATGTGGCAAATTCTAGACGAAATTTACGAAGCGGTCATTTGCCCAGCTGTGGTAGAAATAGTGCTAATTGGGAAGCTAACCTATCAAAAACGCACTCGGAGCGCGTCGAGAGACATTGATTTGACGAGTTAATTCGTCGCGTCCTCGGTAAATAAACGATCTATGACGTTTAAATCCATATGCGCCACTTTCTAACCTTCGTTGCGAGTTATCTCGTCTTACGCACTGGGGAGCATTTTTGCAATGACGAGCTTACACGTCATACGCGGTTAAAGGATTAATCGTTTGAGTGCCACGGACCTTTTCAAAAATCCGGCAAAAAAAAAAAAAACAACCAGGCGGCTTCCGGTCGCGCTTCTTTCGTTTCGCGTCGAAAAATTTTAAGAGTGCGATTACGCTGTTTTTCAGCTTACGAGCGGTAAGTACCGCCTGGGAGAAAAAAAATGTTGTTTAGTAACGACTCCTCGGCATGCGACTCAAGGTTTTCAATTAAGTGCGAATCTGCTGGCCCGACAAACTAGCACTTTTAGGCAGTAGCGAGCGGGGGAGAAGTGCGATCGCGTCGTTTAGCGCTCAAACGGGTAAAACGTAAATTAAACTTAGCCCGAAGACTATTTCCCTCCGTCATTGTTGAACCGATAGAATTGCCCCGTGTTTGCATTCCAATTAGCAGGATAGATAACGCAAACGAAAATGCGTAATACTCGTCCAACGGTAAGAAATATTCCAGCATTTCGACGCTCAGGATAAATACGCGAAAGTGGCAGTAAAATCGTTCGGCAAGTTTCCGTCACTTACCGTGAGAGCAATTATACGTCAATCGTACGTGGATCTCAGGGGTTTAACGTTTACTGCCGTGAAATTGTTCCGGAACCGGCATCCATTGTGCTCGCGAATATGAAACGTGTTAAACTAACCGCCGACATCCATTAAAATTAATGGGTATTGAATAGCAGAGATGGCCGGGCAAGATACAGTGCATTGCGAGCAGTACGAACCGTTACATCGTTGACAAAGAAGCCGAGCGCGTAAAACACCAAGATCTTCGATTTAATAATCGTGGATGCGTCGATAACGAGAGACAGTCCATTCGCGGTAATCGCAATGCAGTTTTATCTACTACGAAACATCGGTAATAATAATTGAATCTGTAAGAAGAAGATGTCACTTTCAGATCTTTATGTACTAACCGAAACTACCATGTTAAAGTTCTTCGATCACGATATTCATCCTCTCGACGCGTTGCTCTACGCATTTTACGTTGCGTATTCGCATTAACTAAAAGTTCGCTGGTTTTCAACTTCCACCGGGCTCCTTCTCGCGAATTCATTTCTAATTAAAACGTTCGGCGCGACAATACGAAAGAATCTCGTCATTGTTCGGAAACTTGAACGAGACTCTTTAACATAACGTTTCATCCTCCCAGCCTGTCGTGCCCTTCACATTTGACTGTCGTCTCGTTATCCATCCTCCGCTTTAAGATCTACTCTCCTTTAACGTTACTCCACCTATTTTGGCGACAGTGCGTCGTCGGAGTGTCTGCTTAGGCGAGGAACTTTCGAGAAATTCCAGTTCAATAATACGCAAAGCAGGTAGGTGAAGAAACGCCTAGCGACGCCGCGGATCGTTGAAAGACGAAAGACGATTCTCTCTCACCTTGATAGGGCCTATACACCAGCGAGAAAATTACGAGCCAGAGGCTGTCGCGCAATACTTACAATGTTGAATTTGTGCAACTGGTTGCGCAGCTTGTCAAATAACACCGTACACTGTGCAATTCTTGGACAGCAACCTCTGTCGCGCAATTTGTTTGCGCGTGTATGGGAGCTATAATAGCAATGGTGTCCAAATTGTAGCTCGCGAGCCAAACGTGGCTCTTCTGGAGATTTAATGTGGCTCTCAGGGACGGTTGAGAAGCAAGGAACACGTAATGGCGATAAGTCAAATTTTAGTCGGTATTGCAACGTTGAATTATCTAACGAAACAAATGGAATATAATGCACTTGTCTTTGTCGTGTGCCCCCTTTTTTCCTGTATACAATTTTTCCTGCGAACAACCCGGCATTCCCGAACCTCCTATATGGAGGACGTAGGGGTGTCAGAAGTATGCAGTGTCACTGGAAATCCTTGTACCCTGATGAGTGACAGAGGTAGGTTAAAAAAAATAATGTGTATCTATATGTGTGATAACTTATGTATATTGATTATTGTATATATAAAATAATAATTAAATAGTGAATTAAAAACAATCGTAGGTATTAATTACCCAAAGTACCGCTCAAGTAGAAGAGATGGTTCACTATAATTTCAAAAAGACGAAATATCGCTCCTGTTATGGTAAACATGGACCACCATCGCTATTGGGGTTGGGAAGAAAGTAATTTCGGTTAATTACAACGATCTATACGTGTCACAATCAAAAATACTTCCTTACCAACCCAATCTATAGTGCAACGTCAGTTTTGCACAATTCGTTCCCTGGATGCACGGAACCTATAACCCGCAACGCGGATCCGCCGCTATCACTCGCGACGCGACTCCTGACCGGCGTCCTTTTCGCAAGAAATCGCGTAAAAATAATGAAATTCGTCGGATAGGTCTCGTTGGCCCGGAGAGATCCCAGTGTGCTTTCGAAGAGCCGGAGAGGTAAGGGGACGGCAGTGCGGCAAGGTGAGGAGGCGGTGTAGGCAAATCGATCTGTCGGCGCACGTAACGTGCGGCTAAGTAGCGCGTTAAAACTTCGCGAGCGTTCCGCTTATGCTTTTAGCATATTTGCATAGGATTCTGCTTGATGGGACACACGGGGAGGCTACCCACGATACGCAGGGATACCTGCCGAACAGTTTAAGCCGACACGCGAAATAACAACGGAACCGCCCGGGAAAAAGCCTCCTCCCCCCCACCCCTCCCCTTTGAGACACGGGAAACGCAATGGCGGGTAACTAATTAAAAACGCGGGACTATGGTTCGTTAAAAGAATCGCGATATTGCTCGCGAGTCGCGAATCCCTGGTTTGCCATTGTTAGCTCTCGGGTTTGAGCGAATACATTTTGTTGATGCAAAAGCGTATTGCTTATCGCGGGAATAAATGTGTAATAAAATATGAGATAGCGAGACTTTATTATACGAAATTATCAAGTATATATCGAGGTGTTGCGAATCGTCGCTTGCGTAATGAGAAAAGTCGGGACGAGCTTCATTTTTGCTGTCAAAATAATTTTAATTTATTAATCAACGTCGGACGTCGCTGAACGAAATGATATCGCTGACGTTAATATATTTTCCAACGATGCGACGGTGTTTGCACGAATCACGCGATCTATCAATAATATGGCGCTGTGATAACTACACGCCCGAGGTTGATTACAACGAATGCTTTATCTTCCTTTTTGTGCAAAATACATTCTCGTTTACGTTTACGTGTAATCGGGCACCGTAGGGACGCGAATTTAAATGAAAAATACGTTTCTTCGCGGAAACTAAAGGTCGACTAATTTTCATTCGCATACATAATGATATTCGTGCAAAGTACGTTTCCTTTTGAGCAGACGTATAATCGAATGATCGAGGGAATCAAAGTTTTATAAAAATTCCTTTCCTCAGAGAATCTAAAAGTTGGTTGACCTTTGCTCGAACCGTGGGAGTGAATTTGTGTATCGTAACGATTCGTTCGTTAATACGCAATAGCGGTACGGCAAAACCGCAATTAACGGCAGTGGTTTAAGGGAAATATATTATTGATCATTCGACGTATACAAAAACTCGTTACCTCCTCGAAAAGTTATCGTTTTTCGCCCTCGATTATTTGTCGACCACCGCACTTATCGTTAATCCGCCAGTCCGATCGTCCAGGCTGCACGTATGCACGTTCAAACGGATCCTGCGAATACCCGAAGGAAGTTACGGCGACAAGGCGTTTCGCCAGTCGCCTCTACGCGTGATCGATCATCTCTACGATCGATGATTGTTTACATCGTTCGTCTTGGTACCTTCCGCGTTCCTCAAATATTTTTCTCTTCGCACAGCGTTACGTGTCGGCGACATAGCTTTGGAGGATCGCTCTTTGTCGATGCGAAGAACCTATGTGAAAACAGTTCCTTCTTTTTTTTTTACTCGATACCGGTGAACGCGAAGTTTTCTAATTAAGATGGACCTTTTTGTCAAAATGTCGAAAGTAATGTAGAATGGCGGCATTAAAAAAAAAAATATATGCGTTGTAATGCATTGGAGTGACAGGTCTTTTCGTTTCGTCAAAATTAGATATTACCAGAACCGTTTGGATTTGTACTAATACATATACTTCCACAAATAGAAATGCTCTTAATGAGTTGAAAAAAAAGGTAAGAAACGGCGAATATAGCTCGAAATCAAATAAAAAAAAGAATAGGCCAATACAATAATAAACAGAATAATGCACATAGTGACACATTTGATGCGCGAAGCCTCTTGAAAAAAGAATTGTACAAAGCTCGAACGTACAGCATATTTTAATCAGTATCATTTTTGAAATCGAGTGCCAACAATTCGTTAAGACTTAATGATAAGAGACACTTTTAATATGCGGCGAAACAACACGAATGTGGCTTTAATTTTAAAAAAATCATATAATGACGCATGACTGCGACAAATGGAGCAAAACAATCCCATAGAAATTAGTCACACCTGCTATGATAAAAGAAATTTGTTATTTAATTAGCTCGGAATTTCCATATATCGCGCAAAGGGATCATTTATGCGTTCCGTTATTGGGAATACCTGGATAATACGCCATTTACAGTTTGATAAGTACCTCCAAAACCATTTACTGTTTTAAAAACCACGAAGTCCAGCCATTAATTTAATCTACGGTAATTAACATACATACAGCCCACTGATTTAATCAGCAATTACGTTTAGCGAATATTATAGCACCGAGATTAACCAGGAATATAAAAAGCGCCCCATAGTTATGCATATTTGACGTTATAAAGATTGACGGTGAAAATGTATGAAATTACGTTCCACGAACAGGGTCATCACATATACGTCATCGTTAACGCATTAACGGTATTTAAATATCTATAAATATGCGTACGATTGTACGTGTACGCGATATTTATATGCAATTACACGCATACGTGGGCATGTAATTTAGCAAACAACTAACGAACCAGAGCACGCATAATGAGCGCGAAGATTACTAAAATACCACCCCCCCCCCCCTCCCCATCCTTACCCACGTGTCCCTTAACCCTTTATCAGTTCGATCTCAGTATCCTAGAAACGCTGCGCGACGACGAGTCACCTCGATAATTAATAAATATCCTTAATTACATTTTCTCCCCGGTAATACATTTATCACGTTTACGTAAGACGCGATAAATCTGGTCGTACGGTAGAAACGTTTATCAGTTTTATTCATCGAAACCAGTGATAGGGTCCGAGTGACCCCAACCGACTAAACGCGTTAAAATTTTTAACTGGAGCATCGAAGGATTAACGATCCAATATACTTTTCGAGGCTCTGCTCGTATAATAAAAAAAAAAAGAAATTGCGTTAATAGAATAATATGAAAAGGGATCAACGTTGAAATTATAAACTCCATCCTCCGCGAAACGATGATCAAAAAGGCAATTGTCCCGAGTTCCATTTCTGTCGTCGCCTAACCCAAGACCCTTTTGTTCTAATCGATTATAATTTCATTTTCCTGAATATCCCCGCGATTAATGTACCCGCGCCGAATCGTTCTCTCTAATTAAATTCTCCGTACAGTCCTCGGTAACCGGGGGCTTTGAGAATTCAGGAATTGATCGAACAATCGCGGAACGCATCGGTGAAACGATTCCGCGGATATTATATTTAAACTTGCGAATCAGTAATTCACTAACCTCAATTCGATGCTCTGGTTGCGCCTATCATTGATGCTGACGATGACGTCCCGTGGCTGGGTGATTTTGTCGTCGTTGCACTTTGAGGAAGTCACTTTGCCGCACAAAGGTTCGCTGAGCGCGATCAACGATTACGTACGAACGTGCACGGAGTGAGTCTCGCGTGGGCTCAAGGGCGACGAGGGAGTACGTACGACGTTCGCGAGGAATATCGGAGGATCCCAAAAAATCCGCGAAACTCTCGGGCGCGATGAGTCTCACACCCGATGACACGCGTCCGTTGGCACTATCACTGTAATACGCGATCGGTTAACGATCAATCGTCACTCGTCGCAACCGCACTCTCGATGGGCGGTACTCGTTCGTTCATCCGATCACAATCCAAATCTTCCCCGCGTTTCTTCTCAACCCTTTGGATATCCTCCCCACCACCACCTTCTTCTACACGCGCGAGCGATCGCACGCCGCGAAAACGAGTGTGTACCAGAGAGAGAGAAGGTTCCACTCGCGCGATTTTCAAACTCGGTGACAATTAAAACGTGCCCGCGTTTTACTAACGTTCGCGAGAGATAATTTCACCCGAACTCACGATCGCGGATAAACGTAACAATACGGTGTATCTCCGAACACTTCTCCCGATCGCGGCAAAACGTGCACGCGAGAGCGTTTTGGGATCGCTGTCGAAAACAATTTCTCACGGATATCCAACGATACTCATCCCGCCGATCTCATCGATCGAGAGAAACCGACAGAGAGAGAGAGAGCGAGAAAAAAATCAGCGTCCCACGAAGAAAGAGCAAACAAAACACGTACGACGAGCCACGAGAACGCGGCAACGGCAGCGGCAGCAGCAGCAGCAGCAGCAGCAGCGTGTATTTACCCGCGCGACGACGTAAACACTCCGCACGAAAGCTCTCGACTGGCTCGGCAGGGATGACCGAGCGGCACAGTTCGGTGGTTCGCGCAAGTAGCTCGGTAACGCGGCGTAATAGTGCGCAAGCTGTGCTTTTGTGCGGCAGAAGCAGCCTCCGGTACAGTCGGTAACCTGACAGTCACCGCTCTCTCTCTCTCTCTCTCTCCCCCTTTCTCCCTGCCTGCCAGCTTTTCCTTTCCCTCCTCCTCCTCCCCTTCTCTTTCACGCCTCCTCTTATCTCTCTCCTCTCCTCTTATTTTTACTCTTATTATTATTATTATTTCTCGTATCCCGCTCTCGCCGTGTTCCTTCCTCCCTCTTCCATCCGTACGTCACGGCCACCCCGATTTACTTTTGCTCGCCGCTTACACTTCGCCCCGCGCTCTTTTCCCTTTCTATCGCAGAACCCGACCGACTGACTGCTTGCTGGCTGGCTGGCTGGCTCGCTGACCGTCCAACTTGTGTACCTGCGCCGCGGCAGAGCGGCCACGGTGGATCGCGAAAAGTAACTGGCGAGCCGACCGACCCCGATTGCGTCGAGTCTGCGCCCTAGCGACATTTCTGGTATACCGAACATAAAATATAGACGCCGTCTCTCTCTTTCTCTCGCTACCCCTCCCTCTGCTAACCTCCTCCTTTGCCTCCTCTCCTCGCCCTTACTTTCTCTCTCTCTCTCTCTCTCTCTCTCTCTCACTCTCTCTCTCTCTGCTCGTGTACCGCCGTACGTACACGCACAAGCTCCGCTCCGCTCTGCTTTGCTCCGCTTCGCACCGCTCCGCTTCGCTTTTCTTTATGCCGCTCCACGTTACCGTTCTACCCCCTGTTTCTATGCTATTTTGTTCGCTTCGCTCGAGCACGGGCTTGCGCGGGGGGGTTGGGATTGAAAAGAAGGAAACCCTCCAGCGCGCTCTTTTTCCCTTTCTTCGATTTTCTTCGTCCTCTCTTCTCTTCCGCTACTCCCTGCTCGCCCAATGCGCGAACTTGCTTCTTCTTACGCATTGTGCAACGGCGCGTCGTTTATTTTTCACCTTTCTTTTTCTTCATCCCTCGCTCCCCTACCCACATCGGTTTTCCTCCTGGTGGACTTGATTGATTGAGCTTTATTAGCCTTCCGGGTTATTTTATATATTAAATATCTTTAACAAATATCCCTTAATTCTTCTACACGAGGTACAATATCGTCGCTCGAGAAACGACGCCACCTATCTCAGTTTTGTCACAGAAAAGAACGACGCGATTCGCACGTAGTCACATACGTGTTATCTTATGATTTTTTATGTGCTGTGTAATAAATTATTCGATCACCGCGTTATATATTGACTTTATCATAAATCTGTGCTCACCGGGCGATCTCGCGCGGAATTTTGAACTAAGGAATGTTGCTAACTCAATTTTACTAAAATGTGAGATAAGTGGTGGTGCTTCTTAAGCGACAATATTCTTTAGCATACGTTTGAATCGATCGAGTCTTTCACATTTTCTTAACTTCGTAGGTAAGGCGTTACACGTGTTCAAACATTCATAAAATAAACTTTTTTCCTTCCTCTCTGTACTTCGTATCCCGGTTTCTTTATCCGTATCTAGTTATCCCCTTTCTCGTTACCCGGTACCGAGAAGAAGAGACCCGTCACGCTTACAGCGAGGACACTGATACGCTTGGAACGGCGTTGTTCCGCTGTTGTTTCGTAGAATCTTAGAGTCTACACAGTGAGCATTATGAGACGCTTAGGGTAGCGGGTAGAAACTGCGGCGTAAAGTACACGCTGTCATCCAAACAGTCTTCTCGTACTTCGAACAAACTTCTAGATGACTCTTAAAAATGTTTCTCGATTATTTTTATGAAGTACGATCCATCGATGTTCCGAATTAATATTTTTGGCTTGAATCTAGATCATGCACATCTCTGGATGTTCGGATCTGCAAACCTTTTGTTACTCTATCAATTGTATTTCGGGTCGCTGATCACAAAATAATTATAGAATTTCTATTCTAGTGAAAATGATTTCACAAAGAATCACATGTGTTTGCTTGCTTTAGAAATAATAATTTGGAGATCCGGAGATTCAAGGATGTGCATGATCTAGATTTGTGCCATATTTTTAGATATCGTGCACCGACCTTATCAAAATTACACGTTTCTAGTCTTCGTTCGGATAAACATTTGCGAATAATGTATTTGCGAAAGTACGTTAGGTGCATTCGTTAAAAAAAAAAATTGCATTGGGAAAACGTGTAATTAGAATTTTGCAAGTATTCGTTTCTCGCCCGTTCAAAGGACATCAATTTCTTGAAACTGTGGTGAATTTTCATTCCATTGTACTTCCGCGAGAGGTTTTTGCTTGAAACGGTAGGTGTAATTATGTTTATCACCGAGTTTAATATACATATTTATCACCCCGTTTAAAACATGATTCGAGTCGGAACGTAAAAGCGCCATTATGGAAATGTCTCTGGATATGAAGTTTTACGCGCCATCGAGTACAACGATACGTTATATCGACGTTACCTTTTTTAAGTGAAATAACAGTCCGTGCGTAAAATATAAATATTACGATAAATTCTATCGAAAGGATACATTAATCTCTCATACGTTTACTCCCTCAAATATGCTGTAAAGTTTTATTCAGTTTCGATTAATGGATATCAAAAGATATTGCGAACGATGCAAAATATGATTTGTAAACGTGGACGTAATGATAACTCCGATACCCGAACGACAGATCGATATCAATAATATTCTGCCAAGCGAGTGGACGATACGTAGCTTGGAGTTGCAATAGCTTTCAAGTTTTTTTACATGTGTGTACGTATTAACGCGTTTACCGTCACTATGGTCACCCGTGACCGGTGTAAATAATTTTTTTTCATTCACGATATTTATATCATTTTTATTTTACCTTTAAACATTTGTATTGGATCGTAATATTTTACAAAAATTAAATTCTGCGATGTACCGTGCAGAATAATGAAAATATCGTGACCCCAGTGCGAAACATAAAATACGCGTGGCAGTTAGCGCTTTAATACTGCTCAGTAACGAGTCATTATCTTCTGATAGTAATTATTTTATCCCCGCCATACTTTAAGCCGTGGATTATTTCGTTCCCAACTTCCAAACGGACCCCACCCAAATCTCGAGTAAAACACGTTATTATATCCTGGCCAGAAGATGAAGCCTTAAAATTTGACTCATATCTCGGTAGTCTAATTACTCATTAGCGGAACGGTGGAGTAATTTGAACATTATCTTAACCAGACCGAAAACTTAGCGAAGGGTATTGTAGTGGCTTCGAAATCAATTTTCATGAATGCTTTAACCAGGCACATTATCAGGTTACAGCGTTCCCCGTTTTCCACCAAATTATTCGTCGTATTAAGTTACGCGAATTTGATTAGATCTCTCGGCGTATCTAGTTACACGTAATACGTATTGCTATTTTTATGGCGGTTGTTACGACATGCTAACGTAGCAAAGTCTGTATCTGAAAAATCTTGTATCGAGCCAAGTACAACCATGCGAGAAATTGAGTGGTTAGAGAACTTGGTATCTTTTCAGGAATCATCGCGTGGATGTTATCGAAGTTATTAAACCGCATTAAAAGAAATTAATTTTTTTTTAAGTGAAATGTCTTCCAAAAGTCGCGCCGGGATAAGTCATTTTCATTCTTGCGAAAGTTATACCAATGATTACCTACTTCACCGTATAAGTGTCCTATTGTCATTTATCGGTCGAGTTATATCGCATTAAAAACTTGTCAACGCGAACGAGTTACCGGTTCTTTAAAAATGCACGGTAGACGGCATAATCGACGAACTATGACGAAAACGGAAGTGTATCTCGGTTTCGTTATAACGGGCTTGCGCGTCCCTTATTACTCACTTTTTCTGAAATAATAAAATCATAATTATTCACTTTATAACAATGTCAGACGAACGGAACGAAACAATTGTTTTGGCGCCGAAAAACAAAATTGAATTGCAGTACAGTAATGTTATCTAGATCACGGCAGTAGCTACCAGAACTTCAAATTCTCGAAAGATATAATTAACAATCTATCCGTAGAATCTATCAATATCTATCCACGCTAATTTTATAATTATCAAGAGACAAGCTCGGGTCAAGTGCAAGTACGTGAGAACTAGAACTTCTATATTTTCCGGAAAGGACAAACGTAGGTTTTTCGTAATTCTGCGCGCAAAACGTAGATCTGCGTGTACCGAAATGTAATAAGTAAACCTTTCTCCACAAATTTCTAAATTATTTCAACAAAGAAGTTTCCATTCACCCAACATTGTTTCGCGTATCGTCTCGTCCCACTCGTTAACACGGTTAAATCGTTAACCCTTCGTTAGTGTGATGACAGTTTTTTGCGTCTTCAGTGTATTGGGGTTTACTACACCCCATAATTTTAACTAACATGCAATCTAATATATTGTTTAACCTCTATTAAAATTTAATTTCATGACAACTTGTTTACATAGGAATAATATTATTAAAAAAAAAACATTTATAGTACACATTTTTAACAAACAAAAATATCAGTATCACACAAAATCTTCTCCCGTGGGGTTTAATAAATCCCAACACACCGGCGAAGGATTAAAAACCGTCGATCTCCAAAATTCGAATGTTAATTCCACATTAACGTTCATCCTTGTAAGCCTAACGAAGCGGGCAGGGTTTAACGTATCCTACGTTAAACCTAGGATAGTGTATGTATATCGAGAGCTTTGCACCTTTGCTGTTTCACCGAAACGTATGCCACCTAGAGCGCCCCGTGTAAACGGAAACTCCGGCGTCATTCTAATGCATCAAGCCACGTGCACGTGCATCGAACAGACTTCGTGCGTAACGAGACAGGCGCATTCATCGTTATAACTTACGTTACCTTCGGACCGGGAGGAATTACTCGATAAACCCGCGTTCCGCCAAAACCTAGGCAATTTCACCTGACCCGAAAGAAAGTGCCCATCCATTCGTAGCTTTTATCAGTACGTACCGCGTGCGTTCGATGAGCAATAAAACCAATAGCGAGCAATAGGTTTCTACGTGCGATCGCTCGATGAGCGTTAATTAATGCTGAAATATCGTTGATTTCTTATTTTCATCGGCGATACTGCGAATCGGACTACGTTCGGAGTAAACAGCTATAAAAGTTATCGATCGTTCGCTAATAAACTACGTTGGATCCTTCGGGGCGATTCGAGTAACAAGGTCAGTACTTGACACGGTAGCGTTCGATGATTAATAGTTATTATAATAACAATTTGTCAATGACGATCTAATTACGTACGACATTTGTCACGAAATAATCGTGATCACCGTTCGGACATCGTACAAAATTGTTAGAATCAATTTGAGCACGATGATTAATCAGAGACTCGGAACGTACTTTCCTTTCGCAACGTCCCCGTTTGTATTATATTCAATAGAACCCGGACACCGTTCTCTTCGTTAAATTTCGAAGCACGTACACCAAAGCGACGTGTTTATTATATTCGTGAAATAACTCTACACTGTGGGAATTTGCAGCACGGAAAACAGATCTTTCAAAACTTAAATATGATAAAAATCGCGTGGACTTCCTTCGACTCCGAATCAAACGTTTTACGGACTGCGACTCAACGATTAATTCAACAAACATTTTGTATTCTCTTAAGAGCAGTTATGTAAATTAGGTTTTATTTAACCTGTATTATTTATTTCAAGAAATATTATTTTCCGCGCCTCAATCTTGTGGTTACATCGAAATGGATTTACTCGTTACTCCGAACGTTACTAGAGTCAACGAGCAAAAAAGAAAGAAATCCGTTTCGTGTCTGTTCCTCGATCGAAGTTAAATATTTCTCGAGTAGCCGCATCCAATTAACGTAATATAAATCTAACAACAACGTACTAAAAATGAAACACGAGACACGTGAGTTTTTGCCTTTCACGTAAGAAATATGATTCTGATTGTGTCTGATGCGGTAACATCCCTTAGACAGCTCGTGCATGGCATGGAGTCACTTGTTATGCATGATATATCACAGCGCGCTTTCTACGTGTGTCTTCGTTATACCGCTGTTGCTATCTCATCGTCTTCCAATAACTCTCTCCATTACGCGAATTTTCAAACTAACCCCTCCGTTATTAATTAATAAGAAGTTGCAGCTCCTCTTCTTCGTCGCAGTAAAAGTCAAAGACGTATAATCACTCTGAGCCAGAGAGGAATAATTAATTAAAATGATACTACTTCCGGATTTATTCGCGAATGAAAATTATTAAATTAGATATACCCACGGAAAATCTGTGCACGAGAACCTTGCGAAAACGTAGAAAAGTCGGAGCGCGTATAATTTTTCGAACGTAATCGCCAACTTTGATCTATCCGTTACAACGATGCCGCGTCCGAAACGACTTTTACGACGGTGATAAATTTCAACGTAGTGGTACAATATTTTATCTGACCGCTTATTGGCACTAATACGAACACATCCCAATGCTAACGTTTCGGGAAGGCTTTCTATTTTTTTGACTATGACTAGCGAGAGTGGCATCGTTATCGAAGTTCGCTACATGTTAAAATATGCTACTCGCCGATATCGGTATTAAAGGCAAAAAAGGTTGAAAGCTAAAAGGAATTTTTATATAAAAATACTCTGGTGGCACTTTGAATAACTAAAATATATTTCCCTTCTCTCCGAGCAGAATATCGTGCGTTCCGTTTCTAGATGGTATAAAATCGTAACTGAGTATTTTGTACTACCAAGCATTATCGTTTACGCGACAATTTAGGTTTATATAAAATTAGCCATTTCGGTGAAATGCTCATTAGATCCGGGCGATTTCGTTTAACTTCCTACCGACTCTCTTTCTCTCTTTCCCAGTCACTCCCTCCCCCCAATCTCTCTCTCTCTCTCTCTTTCTCTCTCTATTTCTCTCTGGAATTTGAAGTTTATGTTTACCCTAACTTCTGCAAAGAATGTATCAAGTGTGTACTATCCGTCTCGAGAGTTTTACAGTTGCCATGAACCACCGCTACTGACTCGAAATATTCTGATTAAACGTCGGGAAATGCTACTCCGCGACTGCAAACAATAAACATTCTAGGATGATGAAAATTGTATTCCGTCTTAAATTTCTTTCACGGTTCGTTATTCGGGTATAGTGGACTGTTCTAATAAAACGCAAACGGTATTCGCACTCGAACCCTTATCGTCGTGCGTTCCATTTCGCTTTGGCAACGAATTGAATTTTAACGATGGTGCCCCATTTTTTTTTGTACGCGTTACTTGTACAACGATCTAAGATATAATAATCCCTACCACTCGGCGGCAATGTTATAAAATGATAATTGAAACAACATTGGTCGCGCGGAATTTAATTCCTTAAACTTCCCTGGAATATTGCATTTGCATCTGTCGATAAAGAATAAGTCGCGCATAACTCCTTTCGTATTCAATAATAATGTCACGCTACAACCTTACGCCACAAGTTTGAATACGTATATAACAAAAGTTAGAAACTTATAAGATGTCAGGAACTTTCTAAGATAATACAACAAGACGCAAACGCATTCTGGCAGCCCCGGCGCTGTTGCAACTTTCCCAATTTGCTATCTATAACTGCAACTACAGATTCTAACTTGATACGGTGCCTTTTAATATTCATTAAATTTATCCGACGTCTCGAAAATCATTTCGCTGGTTCATTGTCGCGTCAACCATACGCTCGATGCTCGTGCGTGTACCTACTCATTGGAATTATTATAACTGAATAGTCCTACGCGTGACACGTCGGTAATTAAAAAAAAGGTACCGTCGCGAGATGGTCGCGAAATGGTGTCGATAGTCTCTCGTTGATTATCGGGCGCAAATATTTTCTGCTTCTCTGCGTTCAGCGCTCTCGTCAGGAAATTTTTAGTTTCCGTAAGTGAATATTAAGTCATTACGTTTAACAATACGGTCAGTTGTATTCGAGCATTCGACGATAACGCGTACTTTCCGTACGATATACCTAATTTCATTGAACAAGTTCCCGTTCCTTCTCGCATAATCGTAGGGCGAAAGAATTTAATGCAACCCCTTTCGACAGACCGATAACGCTCCATGCGATCGCGCAAACGATCGGTTCGCTGAACTCGAGAGCTTCGATCCGGCGTTGCTCCGATGATATTAAATTCAAGTCATAAAAGTCTGACCGATCTTCGATCGCGATTTCCTAACGTGAAGTTCGCAAAAATAAAATCGGTTGACGGAGTTCATATTAAAAGTGCGAAGTAACACCAGCGGTTGCACCGAAGGGCGATTCCGCGAGACCTTTCGCACTGTTTCGGAATTCACGTTTCGCCGAGTATGATTAATTGCAAGAATATATGAAAAACACTGTTCTTTTACACTATTGTGGCATACACCGCGAATGCATAAAGCATCTCGGTTATACCATGAAATTTTCATAACTCACGCCACTTACCGTGAATATATGTTCACCCTCGCCGCATTGCCGGCATTACCCCTCGCGTTGCGCGACATTTTATCCAACATTTATGATCGCTATAAGCTAAGATCGTTACCCCTATGGTCGTATTTTTCACCATTATCGACTAATAGGACCATGAGTCTTCGTATGACATAAATGAAAAAGCGCAGTAACCACGGGGTCATTATACGTAACGATCGACGGTGACGAGGTGTACTCGGACAATTTGATCTTAAAGCCCCGACATTTTGGTCGACGCTTCGCTCGAAAAAATATATTCGTCGAGAACCGACGAAAAAAAAAAAAGAATAGGTATAACGGCGCAAAATCAATTTTACGGCTTTGCATAAATTTCGATTCCATCCGTTGAGGGAAAGTCGGAGTACGTTAGGAAGCACTGGTGCGTTTCCGTGACGTTTATTGAGCGAAAAATAAAAGAGGAAAAATATGAGTCATCGAAACCGGGAAAATATCGTTAGACTCCCATCGTTCGGTTAAATCACACGAGACGCGAATGAATCGTTATTGCATTGGAACATCGTATGTACCTAACAAACCAATTTACACAATTTCGTGCGACGAAACGCGTATACCTCGACGTATCTCGATACACGACAGGTAGCTCGAAACGTTTCGAGTATCATTCGCATAACATTATTCGTTTCTTTCCACGTTACGTCTACGTACATCGAGCCTCGACGTGGAATACCTTTACCGTAAAATAAAATACGACTTCCTCCGTCGACTGCGCTCGACTGTCATTAAAATCCCCTTAGCGAGAAACTAACGCAACCACCGCCAACGTTACATACCACAATTACTAGGAAATATAATCGATGAACGGGGGGACCAACATCGCGATACTTCTTCACCGAGGTTTCTTCCACTTAAAAGAGTGCATTCTCCCGGCAGCCCTATACCACTCTCGTCTCCTAAATTCCCCTAGTATCGGCTCATTAGCATATCATGCCGTAGAGTGCACCGAGAAATATAAGAAGCTTAATCCCCGTTAAGTGCATTCAAGCTTTTCCGTACTGTCGATTTACTCGGAATAATGGCACAGATAGTCCCCGCAACGCCGATCCCTTCGTCCCTCCTTGCAGCTAGAGCCCCTAGAACGAGAGAGGACACCGCAAAACGTTGCTCCGGGCGACTGTAGCCGACTATAGAGCGGCTCAGGATCCAGGCGCATAACAGCTCGCTTTGACAAGTTTACGACGTTTAACGGGATGCAAATGCCGGTGGGGGCGCATTCCCACGCAGGTCCAAGCGGACGATAAAGAGTGGAATACACGAGATGCTGGGGGATAAAGCGAGAGAGAAGGGAAAACCGACGTAATTACACGACGTACGTGTGGCGTAGGTAACGGGGGTGGTGGAGGAGGAGGAGGGGGGGGGGGGGGGAGTTGTACGCTAATCCTCATATAACAGCTAGGGGTACTGCCGACCCGCTACCGGCGAACGGCTGGCCCGTGGGATAGGGTGAGGGGAGGGGGGCGGTACTGGCCGAATGCCAACTACTAGACGGTGGAAGCGCTGTTTCGGCTGCCAACTATATCGCCCCGCTGATACGTGGTACCGTGGTGCGTATGTACACGTAGCGGACGCGAGAATGCACACGCGAACATAAGTATTATACTAACGACCACCAGTTGCCGCCTCTTTCCGAGATGTTTCAGCCATCGAACGCTGTGTTCGCTGTTTCCTCGCGAGACAAGAAGATGGAATAGTTCGTTCACTGATCTTTGCGAAGGAAATGAAAGCTACGTTTAAAACTGTCGCCACGGGAGTCTCCGAGGGATTTTGTTTTTACTCCCCTGTACTTTTCACGGAGATCTCGAAAGAGCGGGGTGTATCGAATGGAAGTTTGTGGTTTCGGACTAGGGGGAGTGGAATAGCGTACTTTTTGTTATACCCCCTCCCCCCCGCCCCCCTTTCAGTGTTTTACCCCTTGTTTCGTTGTATTTCGAAAACAATTTTTACGGCAGTAGGCCGTGACAATAAATATCGGAAAATGTAAATCGAATAATGGGTAGTACGTCGTGGAAATATAAAATATGACATTTAGTTGTTTCGTACTGGGGAAATTATTTTGCTCGCGTGCTCAGCGTTGACCGTAAATTCAGTTCAAATTTCGACGTAGTTAGTTGGGTACGTATGTATATGTACATACATACGAGGTAGAGCGGTAACGCTGGGGGGCTACGAAAGATCCATCTTCCGGCTTAATGAGGAGTGAAACGGTAGTACCGGTGGTAATGAAATCAATGTACGCCTCCGTTTACTAGAAGTCGTGCAGTTCGTTTAACGGGAAAGCGCGGAGACTCCGTACCCCGTTGTATCGGGAGCACCGCCGAATAATTATTCTCGCGACGCCGACGAAACAACGAGCGCCCGGCAGAACGTTAGGAAATATCGAGCGACGACCGTAATTCGCGAAACGTATGAAAACCGACTGTCCTTTTATTTGAAATAATAACTGATCCAATATCGCTCGGCAACGGGTACCCTGTGTATCCAGCACGAAACATCGATTTCCTATACACACGTTCTCGACCTAATTGAATGTTCGATCCGCCGAGTGAAATTATCATTACTGCAAAAATCAGAAGTGCCTCGTACGTCGTGTGCCACGGAAAATGACAATTTTCCCTCGCACGGTCAGCACCGGTGAAATGGACATTTCGCTTTTATTTCCATCGTACCTCCTAACGAGATATTGATACACCAATGAGACCAGCTATAACTTTCTACCCCCGGATCTCATATATAGACTCTTCCGCAGTCACTCGTCGTTATACGGAGGATGGGCTCGATAAATCCACGTTAGTATGTGCGGAGGGTTGTGAACGTAGCCTGAGTAACCACCCTTCTTGTTCTCGAGCATCGTCCATAACATCGTTCCAGAGTTCCAGGACGCCGCTGGACGACTTGAAAATTTATTATCGGGATAGGAGGGAGAGAGGAGAGAGAGAGGGAGAGGGAGAAAAAAAAGAGAGTGCCACGGAGAACACGACTTTCCGAGAGTATACTCGCCTCCGTTTTTAACCCTTAATTCTCTCGGGGGGGAGAACAAGTAACGACTTTAAATTGCGTATTACCGTAAACCAATCGATTTCACGGGAGGTAAGACATAACGTTTTCCGATATTCGCCGATGTTTACCAAACGCGATTATTTGAAAACTTTTAAATAATGTAAAGACGCGTTAGCGGCGCTGATAAAACCTCGTCGGAAGAGCGGTATGTACGTTGACGCACCGGTCGAAGTAGCGCGGTAACCATTACATCCTCAACTGCGCACGCCACGGATATAACAAGGGCATGTTTTATAGCCGCGCTTACGCGATATCGACACGAATATAATAAATATGTCCGTGGAAATGTATTTGTGCGGCGGGAACAAATAAAATCGACCATAAAATCTCGTCGTTACGCAGAGAATTCACCGTATGGAATATATACCGGAAACTTGTCCTTATGCGGTGCACGCAACGGAGGTCTGAGCCCTCGTAAAGCCAACTTGTATATGTATAACGTCACTTAAATGTACCGTGAACAGATCATCCATCTTAAAGAGTATCTACGCGGATAAAATTCGCATTTTCATCAACGAACTCCTACGTCGTTTTGCGAGAAACCGCCGATCCAATCGATAGTACCGGGCAATACGAATTTGAACGCAATGAAACGAGTGCGACGGTAAGTATGTGCGCGCACTACCTTTAAGGAACAACAAACACTTACTATCATCGTCATATCGCTACGCCCCGAGATAACGGGTGAAAGATGCGGAGGAACTATTACCGAAGTTTACATACCATTATTTTTGTAAAGTCTATTTGCATGTGATTATGGTACATCTCGAAACTTCATACGTATGCAAAGCTATTCATAAATGTAACGATTCGAGGATTTTCCCGCTTTACGTTAACGTCGTTGCGTTGGTTCAAATGACTTAAAAGGATACATCGTGAACGCGAATCGGTATAATTCACCGTGTACAAATACGTTTTATATCCAAACGATTTGGAATTATGTACTTGAATAGAAATCTCTTTGCATTGCCCAAAATTTGCGAGGCAACTGGTTTGTTTAACGCATTCGAGTCCGTCATTCACGTGAGAAACTCCCTCGGAGATGCGATATTTTATTTTGTCGGTATAACTAGCTCGATAACGAAAATATAACTAAAGTAACTGTTCCCGTAGCTATTTTGTTTGATATTATTCCCATATAAGAAAGCTCGTATACTTATACTTGGCCCGAGGCACGACCTTGTCTCTTGATATTTCAATATTTCTATATTTTTATGTCTCAGTGTTTCGATATTTCAAAAGATTTTAAAATTTGTATATTTTCGTATTTTAATAAATTTCTTGTATGAAACTAATATCAACCTAGGTCTCACCACGTGGAGGTTGCTGCGGGTGCAGACCCAAAATAATTTGCCAACCTGGCTTACAATTAGTCCCAAAGTAAAAAAGTAATTTTCAAACGGCTAACAATTTCAGTACTGTTAATTACAATGTACACCATAGAAATCGCGTTATCTGAGACTGAGATCACATAGAGACAGCAGAGTTAGGTTCCGAAAACTTTTCTTTTTATATTCTATGTGCAACAATTACTTATGTAACAGAAATATATTTTTATTTGATTCTTAAATCACGCGGTGAGAAATATATATATGAAAAATGAAGGGTCACTACATTTCTAATCCGTGTTAGACGAGTACCGCTTTACACAAATATTTACTGTATACATGTAAGTGCAATTGAATTATGATGAAGCAGCGAAAGTGCTGCCGCCGAAGAACCGGAAACTACAAAACCAGATACTGTTTCTGTACTAGCGTAGGATAATACCTCCTGTACCCACTGAGATACGTGGTAAACGGAAAAATGTACAAAATAAAACTTTCGTGCGGTTAGCGCGATATTAAACGGTCATGTTAATAAAATAACTGACTGCAGTATTAAATAATGGGACGTTTTCAACAAATCGGTTACTTATCTTTTTCATTGTTTCTGAGATAGTATCTACAGAACCTGCGGCTGTTACATATTTCTAAAGTTACCTTGCATCAATTAATTATTGGCAATTAGTACCACGTTACTTTCTGGGATCGTGGCTTTCAATTACATACTTTTCTAAATGCGTAATATTTGATTAAAACTGTTACCTCAGATAATGGCATATAACCGATAGTTCCATGCCGCGATCTGTACAACCAACAGCAGGTAACAGTCGGTTATCGATCTACGATAACATCTATTACACGCATCATGTAATTCAGTGTATGTAGATAACGAAGCATTACTCGACGAAATCGTAACTGTTTTATCAACGAGTGTTACAGTCAGAAGAATAACTCCATACTTTCGAAACAAGATGCCGCTTCGGTATCTCGTAAACTATATTGTACATTTAAACTCCAACTTATACGGATTTCATTCCAAATCTGCTATCATCGTTACATAAGATTTACTAAGAGCTCGTAAAATATTCATGAACATTACGTTCGTAACTTTTACCTCGCGTGCCAACCGGAAGATTCGTTAGTCAGAAAAAAAAGTAGAAGACAAAACTCTTATATCACTAACGATCGCGTTAATGAAATAATTACACCGTAAATAACTAAACTAATCCAATCATTTGTTTACGCATTACGTTTATAAATATTCATAGAAAAATGTTTGAAATACCAACATTCACATATACTGCGAATAGTATTTGACAGTTTCACGTTGTCGCGTTGTCCAACGCGATAAACTGAAACTGCAGATTATAATTCCCTACTATTGCGCGTAACCTAAATTAAAATCTCACGTTCGCACCAATTCTCCAGCGAGCTCCTTAAGGATAAAGTACTTTATCATGCTTCGGGTGGAACACGATTGCGATATACCGCACAGAGATGGAGATATATTATTTCTTCCTGGCCGAGGACTGATACGAAGGATATTAGATTCCTTTCGTCTCTCGATTATGGCCTCGGACAAAAATCCAAGCGCTCATAAGCATTTGCGCAGTCGCGTCTCCATAATCTTCGAAAAGCGTCGTCACTTACGAAATTACACGCGCATCATTCATCCGTTCAGTCTATTCAGGTATGAATTGCTCTCGAAGTCTTATCGCGCAAAAGTATATAGCGAAGAAAGAATGCAGTTCGTCAAAGTTTCATCGTATCACGAAAAATCATATTTCCTATGCGAATAAGTATATCTATACCCACCCGTTAATACCACCATCGATTCTTTCAGACACGTTTGGGATTTCGTAATGATCTTCACGATAACTACTTTGTTATTAGCCATCCCTTATCAAGCTTCCTTCGACATACATCGACAATCCCACGTTTGGACAGCTTTCAAGAACTCCCTTCTCCTGCTTTGTTGCACGGACATTCTTATCAATTCCAGGACCGGGTAAGCGGCGCTAGTCGATAAGAACGCAACAATACCTACGATCAATCCAAATGAAAAAAAAAAAAAAGTGTATTACTCCAAAATCTAGGTACTTCGACAAGGAGCACCACGTTGTCGTGATGGAGCGGAGAAAAATACTAAATCGATACGCAAAGTTCAGCACATTCGTCCCCGATCTCCTGGGCTCCTTGCCGACCGATTTGATTTTTATTAAAGCATTGGAGGAGTACACGGTAGCCCGTAAACTGAGCTCCTTGATATTCATCTTCCGCGTATTCTCCCTGAGCTCGTACATAGGCAGAATGGCGTTCGCTTACGACACACCATTGGCTGTCTACGAGTTCTGCATCATAATATTCTGGCTAATGATAGTACTCCACTGGCAATCCTGCCTCTATTGGTTCGTGCCCATAGCTACGGCCTCTATGCACCTGCCGGTGCGTCCTAGAAACGACTCCTGGCTGCACGCGACGGACCTCTGGGACGCCACCAAGGGAAAACAATATCTCGCTTGTTACTTGCGCGCGGTAGGCGCTTTCCTCAGGTCCGGATTTCTTCGCACCGATCCCCAGAACGTGCCCGACCTCTACATGGTGATTTTCATGCAGATGCTCGGTATCTTAACCTCTTGGATACTGGTTGGTCGCGTGATGCAGTTCTTCAAGGGTGCCAATAGCTCACGCCTGAGGTATCAGGGAGCGGTCGCTGAATTGAAGCAGTACATGAGGCACAAACAGCTACCTTATCCGACACAGAGGCGTATCATGGAGTACTACGAGTTTCGCTTTCAGCACCGTTATTTCAGGGAACACGAGATCCTTTACACTTTGTCGGCTCAAATGCGCCAGGAGATTGGCATGCATTCTTGCCGGAAGCTAGTAGAGAACGTAACCTTCTTCAACAATTTGCCTCTCTCGTTACTCGGACGTATCGTCGGTCTGCTGAGGTCAGAGATTTTCCTCACCAACGACGTGATAGTGCGAGCTAATCAGACGGGCGATTGTATGTACTTCATCGCCACCGGTACGGTAGCCATTTATACGGATTCGGGGAAGGAGGTATGTCATCTCGAGGACGGCGCTCATTTCGGCGAGATAGCGTTGGTCATGCCGGACGATCGAAGGGTCGCGAGTGTCGTGGCGGTCGAGGTGTGCGAGCTTTATCGCCTCGAGCGTGGCGATTTTTCGAGAACGATATATCCGTATCCGATGCTGTGGGAGAGGATAAAGAATATCGCGATCGAGAGGCACGAGAAGACGACGATTCTTAATGCTCAGTAGTTTGTCGTTTTTCAAATTTCATCGTTGCGATGATAATTGGATCGATTATTTCAGAAATCGCTTAAACATGAAAAAAATAACGTCGATTGGTTTGTGTTCTTTTCGTTTTTTAAAACGACACTGATGTCTAAAAGAGTGAGTAGCCTAGTTCTTTTTTGTAATTTTTCGGAGTTTAAAGAAACCGTTTTAGAAAAGTGAAGAAGCGCGCTTAGGGGGTTTTCTGAAATAAACGATTCAATTATGAAACGTATTTAATTTCGATCAGATAGTCGAGGAGTATCAGAAATTACCATTAAGATTTAAAATCGTTAGGGTTAGCGAGTTGTATGTATTACGTAGCCTGGTAAGGTCAATGACGTTGTAAGATTGAAACGCGTTAAATAAATAGTTTATTTTTAAACCCCTCGTACGCGGCTATACATATTTTAGGTTTCCACGTGGACGTACCGAAACCGGTAGGTGAATTAACAGAAAACTTTGTTGTCGTAATACGAGGTTACGGTGAATCGCCGTGAAATTGATGGGTCTAACGAATCGTTAATGAGCGTTCGAGATAATAGCAGGAAAATTGTTAAAGATCCTTTATATCCGAAAGGTCCAATAACTGTTCCCTCTAACCCAACATTATCGTGGATGATTTATTAGCGCAATCGTGCGAATTTTTGCGCCATAGGAGTGCCGGCTAGGATCTAGCCGCGGATCAAGAAGATCACGATCGTGAAGACCGGTGTAATTTTCAAGTATATCGCGAACCGTTAGAGGAAATCCTACAAAAGTTTACGATCAACGGTGGCGTCGATCGCGCTGGGTTAGCGATACCACTCGAAGAATCGAAACGAATCTCGTCGAAGAAATCGGAAAGCGCCGCCCCCCCCCCCCCCCCGTGCGGGGGACGCGGCGGACAGGCCGCTCAGTGGCAGGACCAAAGTTGAAGTCTTTTCTTTGCTTATGCGCATCCGTTTTGACGGCTCTCGTTAATACCAGCTAGCTTCGCCGTCGTTATCTTTAATACCGCTGGATATAACGCTCGCGGTTGATTGTGCTCGATGTCTCCGTATATTACATTAAGAATGCGTATAAGCCAGAAAAAGATGTGATTCGCCTCGCGATGTCCCCTTATCTGAGAGATTCGCATGTCGAGTTATTCCGACCGGTTCCACTCGGATATCTTCGCGGCGCGATGCGACGATACGTTACCCGTTATTAATGTATACGGTTTTCAGTATAATTGTTTTTTGTTTCCCCCCCCCCTCTTAACGAGATTTCGTTTGCGTCTCGCCTACAGCCTGTCGGTTGGAAATCACGAGATCGGAAAAGGGGGGGAGAACTTACCTGCTCTCGGTCGAACGCGTAAATCATCGGCATAAACGCGGGGAATCTTTAATTGGGAATTCGTTATCCTGCCGTATCACCGTATATCGCGGTCTTTGAGCGATGAAATGCATTCGCGAGTGCATACATTTATCTTCCATTAAACGATAGAAACTAAATACTCGATTTACTTATTTTACTCGGGTACAGGTATTTTATACCCCCCCCCCCCCCCCCCCCTCGCGATACGCGTATCATCGTGTACTCCGTATTTTACATTCTTGTAATGGCTCGCTTTAACGTTAGCGCCCTTTAAGATTTTCACTTTAATCCGCGAGTAGGCGCGTTTCGCTTGCCAGAAATAGTGTCGCAAAACAAACGTAACAAAACTAATCGACACGACTGAAAGAACTTTTAGTCACGGTCCCACTACTCGCGCGAATTTCCACTCCCGGTATTATCATCCTGACCCGGGCCTCCATTTCAAAATGGTGGTTAATTCAAAATTCCTGCTAACGAACAAACTAAAAATACACGATAAGCATCGTTGCAATCCGGTGGGGGTCCCCCATTTTCATTCAAATCCTCGAATCATTCCCGGGGCATCTAATTCGAGGAAAAATGAACGCTCGAGGGAAAGGCGTCGGCGGTAGCTGGCGTCGCGATGTCGAGGGCCGCCCATTGGCGCAAAACAATGGTTTGTGCGCATCGACGCATGGGCAGAGAGAGCACCGATGACAATGAAACGCTTAGGAGGGCTGGCCATTGTAATAGGTCGACGATGCGCCTGCTTGGTAGCTCGGTACCGTACACGCACGCCGTATCCCTACCTCCGAGCGACAACGAAATCCAGAGCGAGAGAGAGAGAGAGAGAGAGCGAGAGTGAGAGAAAGCGTTCGCGAGGGGGGAAGAGGGACGGAAGGAAGGGGGTGAAGGAGGGAAGACGCGCGATGTAGCGCGAAGGAGAAAGAGGGAGAGAGCAACGACGGCCTATTGTTATCAGCCGGGGGTTAAAGCGAGGCAGACTCGCGAGAAAAAGACGGAGCACCGCGAGCGGCGCGGCACCGCCGGATCGAGTGGAAACGAGCGAGTAAAGCGCCGTGGAGGAAAGGAGAGACGTTGCTGCGACGGGTGTAAGGGAGAAAGAGGAGGAATGCGAGAAGGAGACGGAGAGGAGAGATCGTTGCGGCTATGGTTATGTGGCCACACCCCGCGGAGCCAGCCAACGGGCTCTCTGCCGACTGACGACCCACCTGACCCCACAATGGGCAGATCCGCGTACAAACTACGCTCGGCGGAGTGTATTGTTCCCTCCATGCCCACTTGACTGGCGTGCGCGGCCGACGGAGGGGTGGGGGGGGAGGGAATGGGTGTAGCGTGGTAGCGAGCGGCGCAAGGGAGGTAACCCCGTGGGGTGTATGAAAAGAGAGACGGGGGCACGGGGGATGGGCCGAGCGATACGAAACGAGACGCGCGCGTGTACCTACAGGCGTATATGCGTGTACATACGCGTGCACGCGTACGCCCACGAGCCGGTGGAGCGGTCACAACGAGGGACGACTACGCGAGGCTACGACTACCGTCGACGAGTAACGATAGCGGCGCACCGACCGTTCGTAGGATGAGCAGGAGGACGTACGCATTGCGCGCTCACGCATTCTCCGTGGGCTCGGTGTCCGGGTCGTTAACGCGTTTAACGGAGCGCGAGTGATGCGGGATCGCGATACGTCCTCCAGAATGCACGGCGAGCGTGTCGCTGGTAATTCGAATCGGTTACATCTACCTCTCCGTCCCCCACCCCCCCACCCCCGATCACGAGACGTCGCCGTCCTCCCCGGACTGGGAAGATGGGGAAAATACGGAAGGCGACGCCGCTGCTACCGCTGCTAGCTGAGGTGGCACGCCGATGGGGGGGTGGAGGGGCGGTAGGGTTGGGAGGGAGGGGTTGGAGTGGTGGGTTCGACGTCCGGTATGGCCCGGGGAAAATGTAAACTTTGAGAAGAGACGACGTAGAAAGCTACGAGGTAAGATATGCTGGCTGATAGAATGCGAGGAGACGCCTGTCGAGCGAGAGAACGTCTATGCCAGGGAGTTACGCGAATACTCTGGAAAGGTAGAACGCGGAAATTACGTTTATCGATTGTCTCCGTTCGAGTTACGTCGCAACATTCTCGACTTCGCTGGAAATTCTAGCTACTCTAGTTTGGCAAGACTTCGGCGATTAAGTTTAAATATTTCGAATCGAAAGCATCGTGCTGATCAATTGTTTCTAGACTATCGAGAGTTCCGGGTTGTTCCGATGGAGAGACACCAGGTTATCGACGAGAGGTACCCACCCGGAGGCGACGGTGTTCCATTACGTTCGGATCTTGGAACGTCTTCACGCGGGTTTCTCATAGACAGAAACACGGCACACCTATAGCAACAAAACCCGGCGACGGCGACCCTAGCTACCTTCTCCTCCACGGTGGGTCGATACTCTGCGGGCCACCACCCTCCCCCAACCTGCTCCGCGCTCTCTTGCCTTCTCTCTCTCCCCCTCTCCCTCTCTCGCTCCCACCCTCTCTACCTCTCTCTCTGTCTCTCTCTCTATGCCTCTATGCCTCTCTTCATTTCACCCTCTTTCCTTCTTCGTCCCACCCCTACCACCCTTCCTCTCACATACCCATCTTCACCCACCACCGTGCCACCGTTCTCTCATCCCTTTCACCTCCTTTCCCCTTCTCACCGTTTTCCTCCTCTTCTTCCACCTCTTCGTCTAATCATCCACCATCTCCCCGCCACCACCCGACGACGCTGCCGTTGCCGCCGCCGCTGCCGCCGCCGCCGCCTCTTTTACCCTTCTCGGTGGCCTCGTCCATAGGTGTACCGGTTGATTGATCGTTTATCGATACGCAGAGAGACCAGCCTGGCGAGTTGTGGGTACGTCCTACCCCCACTTCCCCCAACCCCCCCCCCCCTTTCAAGCATACGCATTACACATTTATAAGGGCGTTAAACACGAGCCACATCGACGGCATGGAGTGGTGTATAACATATACACTGTACACGTATATATATATCCTCCGTTTTCCCTCTACCCCCCCCCCCCCCCTTGTAGTCCTCCAGCTCTCTCTCCCGGTATACCTACCTCCTCCTACCCAGCTCCCTGCCGCCCCATCTTCCTTCCCTTTCCCACCCTTTGATACCGCCGACCGCCTAGCTAACGGAGCCCCCTGGATTGGTTTTCTATAGGAAAGGCCATGCTCGATTGGTGTCGGTGTGTTTGTAAGCGCGCCGGGCAACATCAATGTTTCGACTCGGGCGTCCGCCCCCATTATTTTACCCCCGGCCGCGGATCCACCACTACCTACCCCGGCCACCTTTCTATATAAACCCCCTACGACTACATCAACCGTTCTTCGTCCCTCTCGCTGAACCCCTCCCTCCCCCCTCCCTTACCACCCCCCAGCTCTCTATCTATCCATGTACGTTATCTATCTATCTCTCTATATCCCTGACTCTAGCTTTCTCCACACACGAATCTCAATGTACAACCGATACTTATTGATATGGGCTTCCGTTTACCGTTGACTACATACGTAACTTAACCGCCGGCCCCATGCACTTCCGAAACTACTGTATCAATTTTTAACTGCGTGCCGGATTTATCGGGGCTTATATTCCGTTTGGTGTACCCGGGATACACCATCTATACGATTGGGGGATATTTCAACTTCTCTGCTTCTTTTTTTTTTTTATTTATTTATTTTTTTTTCGGCGATAGTGAAACTTCGACTATGGAGCGAGGCAATAATTCGTCCCATCGGCCGAGTAAATTGAATACCGATCGCCGAGAGAGAGAAGGGATGATACTTTAAATCGTTCGCAACGTTTTGTTATCGATTCGACGGTTTTTATAATTTCAGGAAAATTGCCAAAAGACAGGAAATTTGAAATTAAAAGCGATCGTACTTATCGTCCATGCGGAAAACACTAAAAATCCTTTTTAACTCCTCGATTCGGCACTCCGATAACACGTTTTCCTCTCTTTTATACGCCCGTTCCTTTCCAATCCTATCACCGGCACAAAATCGTTCGTAACGAACGATACGCTGGTAGAAACGTGTACGCGACCGCGATTTTACGAGTGTCACTCTCCCAAAAGCGTCGGTAGAGGACCCGCGAGCTATGGAAAGGAATCCCTCCTACCCCTATCGAGTGGTGGCTCCCAACCGTGACGTAGCATTACAGTGTTGACTGTCCGTCACACATCCCCGAGCTCGAATGACGACGTTTATAAGGTAGTGTCAACAACGGTGGGTAATGATGTGCGGCCCCCATACCCGACGACCATAGGAGCTTCCCAGCGGGAGCTCGGGCACCCGCAACGTATCATCCCGTCACGCTACATTGAACGTCATTGTCCGAACTAAAGTCGCCGTTTATCGCTCAACGGGTGACGGCATGCGGATAGAGAAACCGTATACGCTTCCCCTCCCCCGCCCCGCCGCCCCCGTGTCCCTGCTTCTTTCGCCGGTGATGCAAAAAATGACGACTTAGAAAGAGAGAGGGCGAAGGACTTTTGTCCGAGGGAGTGAGTTACGTTGCGAGGAAAGAGAAAGAAAGTGTCCCGGTAATTCTCGTGGATGCGTAACACATTCGGTGATTCTGTTGTTGGATGACTGAGCGATTTGATAAATGTATGTTGAAGCAGTTCCGGTGAAAGTAGGTTTGGTTATAGAAGATAAGGTTATTTTGACGAAACTCTCTGTAAGGGAGTTTAACAATCCCCGCGGGTCACCCGGGTTCCCTTCAAAGTCCATCACCGGGACCTTCCGAACTTTCACCCCCGTTGCCGATTTCCAAAAGTGTATACTATACATCTCGCAAAAAGTTTGAAAGAAGTTCGGAACTCTAAGCAGCGTTGGTAAAGATCGCAGCTCCGTTTAAACGTTTACCGACATAATCTGTACAAGACAAAATTCGCAAGCATGAATTCTGGAAGTTTTTATTTGAAATGAGACTCTATAGATAGATATAGTTGAATTTTAAGAAGTGTTGTACTTTATTTTTGCATTCGAGGATTAGACGTTTGGAATTTATCAAGGATTCTATCTAATACGTTCACCGCACAAATATGGCACTAGTTTTGAAAAATTACGTTTCAACCAAGATCATTATATTTCGTATAATAGAACACGATCTTTATATTTCTTCGTTCATTGTCTCCTTGCGATGCGATATAACAAATACGCGTGTTGATTGTTCGCGAATTGTTGCGCGAGAGATGAGACACGAGAAACCAATCATGTTCTTTTTTAATGTAGGAACGATAGTACGATGAAAGTATAATCAAATCACCGCGATCTGCGAAGTTTTGCCCTCGTAACGCGACGTCTTAGACACCTGGATGATAATTTGCTAAATCGATTTGAACATAGTTCGAGGGAAACAAATATCGTTTGTATCAACGGCGGCACTGCTCTCCCAGTCACCCTAAGCGTGGCAACTGATCTGCATAATTCGACGTTGACTTCGTCTTTGCAGTCACCCTCCGCGCTAACGAGACTACCAGCTTGGGGATGTTTCTGCAATTCACCTTCATCCAGCGTTATGTACCCAACACTCGATTATCTTTGCACTGTTAAGGCATTCACTGCAACTGGTGGGTAAAACGAAAGATATGGCCGGGGCATGATTTGCAAGAGTCACGTTTAAACGCACCCTATGATCTACGAAAAGATGCGAGGGAACAAAGCCATCGGTTATTAATCTTTGTCAAAATTTCGAGACCGTGGTGAAATCTGCTTGGCGCTTACGCAGATACCGATACGATCTAGGAAATATAAAATATTTAATCCTCGGTCGCGTTGCGAGAAATGTGCAAAGTCGAGATTTGTAAATTGTGAAGAATGGTAAAATTAAAATTCAAATTAGAAGTAACAAGATTTTCCTTTTTTCAGCTAACTTCGATTGTTTTCTGTAGACTTGGTTAAATACAAATTTAATTGAAACACGAATAGTTAAATATTTTTTCGAACAAAATTGCCTCCTGACAGGCTAATGCCGCTTGCCCGTTAAAATTCAAATATTAATTGAAAAAAAATAATAAGAAACCGCAAAGTTCCACAAAATTGCGCGATTATAAAATAGCAATTTTTCGTCTCACGATCGAATATCGACCGCGTCCCTTTAAAACAAAAAATAAAAATAATATTCCCGAGTATTTACATCGATTACACAGGAATGAAAGTGTAGCGCCTCTACCGCGGAATCATAAATGAAGTCATTTAATCGGTATTTCTTTGCCGAGCGTGGCAAAAGAGAAAAAGCCCGCGACACCGGGGCAACTATCCTCGGATCCTTATTACTTTCCTCTCACGTAGATCGTTTCATTGCGAGCGCGAGAGAAATTACTCGCGGCGCTAGATTTCGCTGCGCTCTCAATAGGTGTCGGGGACTCGTCCAACAAACGGCATAAAGGGAGAGAGAGAGAGAGAGAGAGAGGCGTTAGAATGGGGCTGAGCGCTCACAAAATTCATAAACTTGAGAGCCACGAAGCCACTCCACTCCGCCTCTTCCCTTTTCTTCGAGGGACGACGAGAGAAGTCGCGCAAGTATTGCCGCGCATAATGAAAGCGGACGAATATTCGTGCCCTTTAGAAACTATGACTTGCAATACCGTAACGCCCCCGAACGAATAATTCGCCATTACAAATGGTCGAAGTTACCGAGGACTCTCATTTAGTTCATTATCGACTTCCTCGAAATGACTTTCTTGCGGGTACGCGTGATTAGTTGCAACTCGAAAGGATTCCCGTTACAGGAGTCGACTGCTTTGCTCGACGAGCAGACTTCAAAGCGGTAACTACGCCGATGAATAGAATTTTATAGAGACCGCAGAAGCATCTCGGTTCTTTTTTTTTTTTTTTTTTCGTGATCTTTATGAAACGATTATAACCTCGTTATGAAAGCAATTTTAAACGCAATGGTAATACGTATCTCGAAAGTAGATCACGTCTATCGAGTCGCGCATTCCTCGTTAGGTGTATCCGATTGCATCGGAGTTAGTAATTTAGTAATTATGCGAGAAGGTTACCCGTAATGTTTCGCTCCGCTAATCTCTCGCGGGCAATAAAATTTTCGATAATCCATAAGAATCGTTGTTTTTATATTTTTTTTATTTTCCGATGATTCGCGTGGAATGAATTTACGCGCGGACGATGGTAGATAAAATTGGAACAGGTGTACCTGTCTGTAGAGCGTATTTTACAGAAATCCACACGTCAGGAGATGAATTTCATTTCAGATATTACAACGGACACTTAATTGCTTTCGGCTTATCCTTCGTCATGTGCGTGCTTTCTTTCGATGCCGTTGTACGACGTCCAACGGGTTCCCATAATTCCTTTCGGCGCTTGCTCTCTTATATCATGTAACTTTATTCTGCGAGCATGCAGCGGCACGGTTTATCATCCAGCATGAATCCGACATACCGGCGGCTGTGTCGATAACGATGCCCGAGGTGAAAAGAAGAGTCAAAACCAAGACGATGTTGACTTTGTGGCTCTTCATTGCTCGTATGCACGAAATCCGATTTGCTTTTTTCGAATGGAAAAAGAATCGTCGTTCCGTCACTCGCTATCACGTTGATCGAGGGATGTAAACGCTAGTCGCGAAGATAATATTAGTTTGTAATAATTGTAGGGCGTAATAGTACAATGGCCAGCTGTAACGTTGATAACCGGTTATCGATTTTAACTTGATTTAACGGAATGTCTGTGTTTATTGACGTAAATACACAAGTTGTATGGACTCTTACAAGGGTTTTAAGCCAATTTAAAAAGATCAAATAGAGGGAGAAGATGATAGGCAAGGGGAAGTGTCTCGTAATTAGTTCAGAATAGTCCTGATGAAAAGCATTACGCAAGAAAAGAGGACTTTAGAGAAAATGCTATTGGTGGTATCAGTTCCTGAAGGGTGAGGAAATGCGAATTCTGATTAGTCGAAGCGTAGAAGGAGCTGGTCTTTTTGGAATGCTGGAAATTAGTGGGAGAATTTATGTGACGTAGGGCCCTTGAGAGAGGCCCTAGCCTAATCCACTTGTTTACGGGAAAGCCACGTATTCTGGGTGACGGGAAACAGAGTGAGTTAGGAGACAGAGAACAGACTCGATGAGCGGAAATGGTAAAGTGGCCTTAATAAAGCGTGTCTAAAGTTTAAGGAATGGCAACTGTAGGAAAATAAAGACATTGACAAACGCCAGAAACGTTGAGACCTCTAACAGTAAAGTTAACAGGGATTTAACATACTAACCCCACTCTCGTACTTCACTAATCGTATGTTAATCATAAGTTAATATAGTAAATATTTTGTACGTTGCCAAATGCTTTCGAATTCTCTGATACAACACTCCCTCTGCCAAAAATAAAAATTGCAAACTATTACAAATTAAACCTTGAAATTTTGGTTCGTTTAAAACTCTTGGAAAGATTATTACACGAATAATAGAAAATAACAGAAAAACATACTACGTGGAAACAATAGTTCTACAACGTCTATATCGAAACAAGGGTCTACCACAACTGCCTGTCCATCGGAAAACCGCTGTCCTCGATGTAAACGGTCCTAGGGTCCTCGTACAGATTTATGGCCCTTGATGCCGTCACTGGTATTGGTCACTCGGCACCGGTTGACGTAAGAGGCCCACGTTGCCAGCAGACGAGGCGGAACTTTGAAATTCCTAACAGCGTAACTTAAATTGTGTCTCCCCGGTACCCAACGTCCGGCGCATCGCGACGCAAAAGCTATTTGAAAATTCCACCATATATATTAATTTTTTAATAAACTCTCGTAAGGAAAGGAACGAAAGAGTCGTAAAGCGACGTTTAAGCACCGGTCGTTCTTTACAACGAAATGCTATTCGCTCGTACTTTCCAGCAATACCGTGGGCTACTTTGTTGCAATACAACTCGAAGCACGTTCAAACGAACCTGTTTCCATAGAAGCGTGGAATTAACCATTACGAGAAATCGTGCTGTATAATGAGTCCTTTCTTTAACTCGGACGGTGCACTCACAGTGGTATAGGTCCGGAGTCCGCGTACACGCGAAACAGTTGAGTTTCCCTCGGCGATTCTACTGCGTTTAATATTCTATAAATATACAAATCTGCCTCGTTTAGTTGGACTGGCCTTCGGGAATATAATCCTCCATTGTATCGACTCGCTCGGCATCGATATAGCGAGGGATGTATGTAGCTAGTAAGAATTCCAGGGGGGACGTATCTAATGCTTCCACAATGCATTCGGGTTTTTGCAATACGTTAAACGCGTTTGGCCCGATGCGTGCGCGTCTCGTGGAATTTTCTTAATCGCGTCGCGTTCCATCGATTAGCATCGAGTAGTGAACCCAGCTTGCTGGACGCTCCCTCGAGGATTCGTTCTTTATGTAATTAGCCGACACCATTCGTGTAATTTCATTAATCATAAGTTTAGTCGTGAGATAGTATATAATCACCCTAATACCGTGATTAACTATACCCTTACGCATCTATTTTTATCTCCTAGTCCAGCGATTAAAATCCTAGTTTTCTCCTCTTTCACTTTTCATCAAAACAACTTACTCGTCATCCCTTCCACATCCTTTTTCGCAAGATAATAGTTCCTATCGATCCACGCCATAGATAAAATATCCTGCATCATACACATTTACATTTTCACATCAAACATTCTCAGAAAATTTTAAACAGTCTTAAAAGTATTGTATTTAAAACGCAATACGAAACTCCAAAATAAAATATAGCACCGACTAATCGTTTCCGAAATTGGAAGCATTTTTTCGCAACCACCTCGTTGCGCATTACACTAATAAGAATCATTGGTAGACGTACATCTAAAGCTTTCAACGACGCATTCGGCTTTTTCCAATACCCTAAACGCGATGCGTCAGCCGCGAACTTATCCACGATACGAACGATACGCACATAGGTACATACATGCCGGTAGCTTAAACTCGACTCGCTGAGCGCTTCCTCAAGGATCCGTACTTTATTTCAAATGGCGTGCCGTCGACCGGTCTCGAGGCAACGGCGAGCGCATAGAAGAGCATATCCGTGGAACCCTCTCGTGTACGCGGCCATCCACCGAGAAGTGACCCCTTCTCGCGGCGTCCCTGTCGATCGTGTCCCGATCGAGCAACGAGGCCCCGTAAAGCACTGTACCCATAATAAAACTAACTTAGCGTGCGCCCCGATACGCAGGGGCCCCGACTATCCTTCGTGTCGCGCTCGCCGTTTTATAATCCCGCGAGAGGTTTGCGAGCGAGTAACCGACAAGGCACTCGCGACAACCCCCGCTGACGATCATAGTGTTAAAGCGGTAGCGTGACGTCGGTGCTTCTTCTCTTCTTTCTTTTCGCCTCGTTGCACGGACAAAAGTGTCTTGCGGTTTGCTCAGGTTCCGTGACGATGCACTCGGTGCTACGAGACCGCAAGGACCACCCGATGAGCCGGGCATCTGAATTAATTATTTGTTTTAATATAAAATCCGCGGGGTGTGATTTAGTTCGCCGCCACGGGGGCAAGTTAGTCGGGGCCGAGAGCATAAACAAGTCGGTCCCTCGCCTGTATGTAGGTACGTCGAGTCGAGTCGAGTCGCGTCGCGCAGCGGCCCGGTAGAGGCATGCGCGCACGAGAAAGAGGCGTTCGACCGTACGCGCGTGTGGAGATGCGTGTGTTAACGTATAGGGTAAAGGGCTCGCGGTATCCCTCCGGGGCGAGGGGGTTAATGAGTCATCGGCCGTAGGTTCAACGAAAGGTAAACTAGCGCGAAAGAAATTTCGTTAGGTTCGAGTTGTGCCGATAAATGGGAGATTGGGGCAATGATCTCGGGATGTAGAAAAATTGCGCTGAATCCTTCGCCGGCCCGTGAGTACAATTACGTTGAATAAGAAACAATAGCACCTCTCTAGCGTTGAAGACTTTTTCAGGAGAGAGACAATACTATTATAAAGCTTAAATTTGAAAATGAATTTCTTAAAAATGAATATACTTAAAAATTACTTGTTCAACTATCGGGATTTTGTTCTAATTATAATAATAAATGGTGAACGGTGATGTTACGAAGCCATAGAAATTAAAATATCTATCTCGCAAAAAGTGTCAAATAAGCGGTATTGTTTCTTAGGCAACGATTGTGGGATTAATAAAGATTAGAAATCGTGAAAGGTTGACTATTGAATGTTTATACAGTAATAATATAACTTAACAACGCTAGTATAAAATGACAGAGTTTTAAAGGGCGACACGAACTACGCTTTTACGTTGCTATGCCGCTTCACAATGTTTCCTCTTCGAGTACCACTCGACCCTCTGTCCCTGCGCTTTCTTCTAATTTAATCTAATGGTCAACGTCTAGACGCGTTCTTTAGGACCATTCGCACTTACCTTAAACTAAACAGTCGCTCGATCCCCGTTCGACGTTTCCGCTCGCACGCATTCACTCCAAAATATTCACAACCCCACACAATTCATCGACAAAGGTAACGGGTCTTTCTCCAAAACGGAGCGCCAGGGGGGGGGAAATTACTCTTTACCAATTCTCCCCCGTTTACCTAGCTCGGACTCGTCTCGCAAAAGCTCCGAGTCACCGAGGCATCTATCAATAACGTTATTAGCATGAGAAATGCAGAGCTTTATTAAGAAACCCGAAGCCGATTAATACTTAGAGGTATTTTTATATTAATGAATATTAATCGCTTGTCTCCACGATATTCGTTTAAGATACCTACGACGCTGCCCGCAGATTAATTATTTCTAGTCCCGCTGCATCCGCGAAGGTAGACATCGCAACGGTCGGCGGCGGAAGGGAGGGAGGGAGAGGGACTCGAAGAAAGATAGAGTGTAATATTCTTCCTCTGGAAGCCAAGCAGAAAAGGGAGGGCCTAAAATCCAACTCGACCTCAGCTTGGGAATCTCGTTAATGGAAGGAAGGTCGCGTGTAGAAGAGAGTAGCGTTCAGAGCTATTGGCCAGCATCGGGAGGTCGGCAGCCCACTAATCACCGCTAATGTTAATATTATGCAGCGACCACAATGCTCTACGTGGAACCTCGATAAACCACCGGTGGATCTCGGAAAGATGCATGCACCTTTCGCATGCAATCCTCTTGTCGAGGCCAGCTTACTTTTCTTTCCTTTATCGTTGCGCGCGGCCTAAGTTCTTCGTCACTTCCGTATTTCACGTTCGATAGGGGTCGACTGCAGCGATATTATTTAGCCGATTTCGATATCGATTTCGACTTTGGTTCTTGGGGTTGGTGTGGAACGAGTGGTTCGAATTTTATAAGGAAGATATGTAATGCACAACGTGGTGGTTGTGCAAAATGATTCTGACTACTAACTTATAGGAGTAGTTCCGTGTTTTATTCTGAGTATGTTTTAATGTTACGGTACGATATTTGAAATTAAGAATGTCCTTCGTTGAAGGTTCTTAGCGAATTCGTCGTATGCAAGAATGAACTTCGTTATTCGAGAGTTGAATGAGATCAGAAGATGTTTAGAATATTCTGACTTGAGATGTTAATCATTTCCACTCGTATGCCGCTGTACTTGCGACATTATGCATGCAAATACGACGAATACGAGTGTAAAGGGTTAAAAGTAAAAGGTTTAAGGAACATTATTATCTGTCGAAAATAGATGTGGAAGGGATGTTGAGTAAGGTGTTTTGGTGAAAGTAAAAGAGGCGGAAACTAGCAATTTGGACGACGGACCGGGTAATAAAAAGAAATGGTAATTCAGGGTCTAAAGGAGATTCAGCTATGTGAAAAATATTTATTACACCTAACTCACGATTAAACCTATCATTAAAGAATTGACACAAGTCGGGTCGGCGCATTACAGACAACGCGTAACGAAGGAGCTTCGAGTAACCGAGTCATGGACTCGGTAGCATGATCTTCGAGGCGGTACGATTACGACAACCCTCGCTGGTTATCCGCGCGGAAGAATAGGGACACTCGGCGAGAGTTCATAGATCATCGTGCGGGTTCTGTAATTCAGGAAATTTAACGTCGCTTACGCGTACATACCAATATCCTATCCACGAAATCGGTATCCGGGAAAATTAATACCTCGGAGAAATTACCATTTATTTTCGCGTCCCCGGTAATCACCGGTGAGCGGGTAAATGTTAATAGATGGGCACTGACAGTAAATTGAATACGCGCATCGATTCGAGCCGATACCACAGTGGTTCTCGTACGACGTGGCACTTCATCAAACCACTGACCTATCAACTTCGTCGTGGAAGCCGACGGAGTGACAGGAGGACAGTTGGCATAAGCGCGCGATAAACTTTGTGGGATCTCCCGCGGGTGGGCAATTAGAAATGCATATTCGGTATGTCGCGCTCATTGACAACGAGCTCCGCTCGCGGATGAATTATCGAAGCCGGTCACGCGAATACCGTATAAACGCTAATAATAGTTTCCTCGGGGTTATTCGTCGTGACGCGTAATCGCATGCGATAATGTTAATTACGGTGTTCCACCGATTAATTAGACTCGCGTGCCTTTTTTTCCTACGACGGCTGAAGAGTCGCTTTTATCCGTACTTCGATCAACCGCTCGCACGCGCATTCTTCGTTAATTCCTGATTATCCGTTTACCGTTACAATTTCTATTGCGTCCCGTATCTTGAAATCACGTTGTTTCTTTTTTTATCCGGCGGCTCGGATGCCGTAAACCACGAGAGGGATACGTTGTATCGTAACGTACGGGCTGCTCCGAACCTCTTTTCGCATTTGATTAAAGCCAAAATGTTCAAATTTCTAAAGGTAAAACGATTGCGAAGAGAAAGATTCTTTTAAAAGCGCTGCGAAATATTTCTGTAGCTAGATAGACAATTTATTAGTCTCTATCAAATATCGTACACTCGAAAACTTTCTCTTCTGCGAACAAAGCGTAAGGAATTTAAAGCAATGTATTTAATCGAACTTTGAACCCAATAAATTTCTTAAACTGAAATAGAACGAGGCTAAATTTTCGAATTCCGTCAAAGTACCGAGTAATCGATGGCAGCTTTAAAATCCATCAATTGTCGATCAATACATTTTATTACACAACTCCATCAAATACCAGTAATTACTTCATTCATCTCCAAATCCTCACCAACGCTTCTAATACTAACAACCCCTGGTACATACAATTGGCACACTCAACGATCGAAAGGTAAACTACAAAACACAAAACAAACAGACATAAAAAATATCAAGAACCACCGATTACCAAAGATCGATAACAACTCGAATCTGAGAAATCGAACAAAGTATCTCAACGAGACAGTGTCGTTACGCGATATACCCGCAACCGGCACGCATTCATTTCTAACGTATTTTAATTAAGGCCGCACAATGACGGAGCCGCATGCTCTCCGAATGGCCTTAAAGGTAAATGGGATATACATTTCATCGCGCTCGAAAGGTGGCAGTGCTCGCTGACGGTGGGGTAGGAACGGAGGTGGAGCGCGTAGAGGAACTTCGGAATTGGGCTACCTTAATTGGAGACAGAGCTGTGTCTTCGGAGCGTAGCTATCCACCGCGTTGGCTTTGTCACTGGCCTGCTTCCGTATTCACGTGATCGGGGCGTGAATTCCGCGCATTTAAGTGTCCGCCACGCCGTGGAGCCTTTCTTTAACCCCGGTAATGATCCCTTTGTCCGGCGAGTGAACGCGACTTTAAGTGAAAACGTCCATTCAGCTAACGACAACGACGGTTTGCACCCTGAATATATTGCACCGATTGCGAGGGGAAGATAAGTACCGGAGACTGGAGACTGAGGTCCGTCGGTTCTCAGTTTCCGACGACGACGACGACGACGACGACTCGAGGCGAAGGCGCCTTCTTTTTCCTTTTTCTTTTCCTTTCTTTCTCTTTCTTTTTCCTTTCCCCGGGTAGAAAAGGAGCTTGACGCTCGCTACCTCGCGCTAACCGAAGGGAGAATGGGGCAATGAGAACGCCCGCGACGCCGTTATTCATCGGGGCACGATGAAACGTCATAATACGATCTTACGGTGGATGGCGTTCAACGGCGAGTGGCTTGTGAGACGCGATAAAAGCTGATTATTGTCCCGCGTTTGCCGCGAAATCTTTCGACGTCGCTCTGTTTGCATAAAGGGGACGTCTGTGCGAGGACGTGACGCGGAACGTTAATTAAATAGAAGGGGGATGAATCGCGGGTGAAGAAAATTTTTCTATCGCTCCTCCTCGCTCGCGAGCTTGACGATAATCGTCGTTTGAGTCGAATCTCGCGCACGCCGGGATGCGTTTCGGTATATTTTCGTCGCCCGTCCTACCTGTCCCCGTTGATATCGTCGACGAAGTAAAAACGAAGATCCTCTCGTTCCTCGGTGCTTCACGAGTTCTGAAAATAAAGAGCGATCGAATGGAACTGAAATCACCGATCGTTAACCATAATTCTCTCCGGTCATTAAATATGGCAATCCAGCGCCCGTTCTCCTATCCAGGAAGCCAAGATTGATTCGACGTGCTTACCCGGCGGCTCGGTCGCAAAAAAAAAAAGAAAAAAATTAATTAACACCCCCGGTCCGATAAGCAGCTTAGTTCTGATAATATTAACCACGGCATGCCGTGGCCTCTCTCGTGCGCGTTAAGCGTTAATAGATGCAGTCGTCGCGGTGACTCTAGTAGGAATACTCGTTGGGAGTAAATAAACGTCTCTCAAGTGGCTCTATTAATAGGATCTCGGGGGGGCTTATAAGCCGGGGGCATTTTTTTTTCAGGACCAGATACAACGTCGCGGTATCATGCGACTACGCCGTCGCTTTCAGAGGTAGAAGCACGTCGATCCAGAAGCCGATCTCGCTGCGAGATAATAACAGGGGAGAGATCGTCCCGTGGCGTCGAGAGAGGTGGTTCAAATGTGCCGAGAGGTATGTAGTCAACGACCGGAATCGTTTCGAACGTTCCTGACCTACCGATCTTTCCGCGCTCGTTTGCACGCGGATCGGTAAATGCGTCCTAATCGTCCCATCGAATCTCTTATCTCGTAAGGCTTAACGTCGCCCCCCGTTAACATGCGTATCCGGAGCGGCCAGGAGTCATACTTGTTAAAGGAAACGTTCTTACCCACTCGGGCACTGGGAGTCGACCAGTGAAGTAACGAGAGGATGCAAAAAATCTTGATAAGGTTCTAATTAAGAGAAACTTTTCGGAGTGGTCCGTTCACCGCGCGAGACGAGTGTTCGATCGAATCGTAACGACAAAACCATCGCGGACGTTAACGTGAGAATTTCTGGATTTCGCGAATTTGTTCATTGAGATTCGGCCCGGTGGAATCTTGGCGGGTAAGCGCAGAAATCACGACAGAAATGGCCGTTAATTCGCGTTTCCGTGGCACAAACGCTATACGGGTAACGAAGTACTATTAATAGAGGGGCCTGTGCATGCCAGAAGGCGAGTGTCTCTCTTTCAGAACCAGCCTGCAGCGTTGCTGTGCCGGCTACTACATATTTGCACGTACTTCGCAAATAGATAGGTACCTGGCCGGGCCGGTAATTGCCGAGGTGGCTTAAAATAATGAAAATCTATTAGCTGGTAGCGATCTTAGCACCAGTTCCACTCCCACAAAAGCTTTGAGCCCGTATACCGGGGACTCGTAAAAAGACCGCGAGGACGCTACCTTGACCACCGCCACCATCATCCGCAGCAACGACAACGGCGGGATCGTAATTAAAAGTTACCCCAACCTCTTCGGACTGGACGAACAGTTCGATATTTTTTTTTTAGATTAACGTTAGTCATTATTTACGCAGTTTGCGCGTATAACGGATCGCGAACGTTCGCTCGTCGGAATTTCATTACTCGGTTCTGCGATTTATGTAATCTCGCAAAATCAATCGGAAGAGCGATGCATTAATGCGAGAACGTATTCGTCGAACGTGAAACGAAACTCAAACGTTTAGATTGATCTTGCGCAATCACGTGTAACCGTCTGTCTCAAAATCGGTACGATTCGTAAAACGACGAACGGCGCCTACGATTTTGCGTAGATTTTGATGGTCAATGCGGCTCGTCACGATTTTCCACCGGTTAGGAAAATCTTGACGGACGCTAAAGTTTAATACGATACTTCGGATCTTAGCGTTCATCTGTTCTTCCCATCGCGTATAGGTGAAAGTTATACATATTATGGATACCGGGAAGAAATCTATTATTTTGATGAACGATATAAAATTGTATTTGTTCTCAATTTTTGTTACAGAATATTATTAAATTTCCTCCGTTCTTTACAACTGAATCGGTGACAAGAAGAACAGTACTAGCCTAAAAATCCCAATTTGATATAATCAAATTCAAAGTAACAAAAATTTGTAGACCAAGCAATTTCAACAAAAAAAAAAGTGTAATTTAGACTAGTACTGTTCTTCTTACCGATTCAACTGTATCCAAGGCTTTTCCAAGTCCTTTATACCATTTCATCAAAAAACCTACGAATACTTACACCACCGCATCCGGTCAAAAACCGAGCACAACCTCTACTACGTAAACTATCAAAAATTTCTTTCCGTTACCCCTGCCCCGTTACCTTTCGCCCCACAAACTTCCATCCCTCGCGCTCGAAACGGCGTTTCGATGACTCGATCGAAATTGAATTCCGACGAGTGTCAAGGTGGTCGATGGGGGGGGGGGGGGGGGGGAGAAAGAAAAAGAAAAAAACTGTTGGATCGGTCAGGAAGAAGAAGAAGAGGCGCGTCGAGAAGAATAGCGTCGCGGACGGCGATAGCGGAGGTTGCATCGAGGGAATCGAGCGAGCGGCGTCTCGCGTCGGCCGGACGGCCGGCCGGCCGGTCGGTCGGTCGGTCGGGGTCGCTGACTCGAACGGTCGCCGATCCGTCAGTCGATTACTCCGGGGATCTTACGTGAACATGGAAACAGGTTCTTGGAATCCGGTTCTCGATTCTACATACGACTCTAATCAACGCGGCTAGATTGCTGCATCGTATACGCCGCACCGGCCTCCTATACCGGACGATTCGCCGGCATGCGTTACTTCGTTATTCCCATCGGTATAACGTTCGTTTGTTCGACTCCCATCGGCCTCCTCGTCCCGGTTTATAAAATCGATCGCTAACCGAGCTCCGTCGGCTAACCGGTCGTTTTCTTCTCCCGACGCTGCGGCGAACATTGTGTTACGGGTGTTCGCGCTTACGTTACGAGAATCGAGCGCGCGCGCGCGCGTCAGTCTCGCGAGGAAGTCAGCCGAAATCATCGAACGGCAGGATCCCGTGAATCTCGATTTTATCGTAGTGATTCGCGGCCACGGTAGCCGCCAATTATCGTTAATTGAGATCCCGAAATGCGTACGCTAACGGTGGCAGCTGTCGCGACGGAAACGATCCCCGCTGTTCTCCGGGTACTTCGTCGACGAGAGTCTTTCCGGGGGTAGGAATGATCGGGAGGACGCGTCGCGTCGTCGTCGCGGACCCTCTTGAGCGGCGACTATAAACGCTAATTTATGCCAATCACAGTTTCTCCGCGTAACGTTGTAACATTAAGAACCGGATCCTTCCATAATCTTTTTGTTGCCTGCCGTCTCGGAAATTTAATGATATTTGCGCGCGTGATGGTCGCGGGAGCACGAAACGCGCGTTGAATCGTGGGTTAATTAAAAGTGCGAGTCGGGTTGTTTGAAACAAATGGAAGGACGACGCGGAGGATTTATCGATACGTGTTTTTCGAGATATCGTTTGGCTTCTTGTAAATACCGAGGACCATCCGCGAATCTGACGATCAACGTCGCGATTTTCAAAATCCCCCGTCGATGTCGTTCGGTATTGGTTTATAAAGCTCTCGTCGACTCCGAGTTTACAGCTTGTAAGATACGAGACTAAACGAGGACGCGATGTGACTTGAAAGAAAAAAAAATAATTGCCGGCTTATCGGTGTCAATGAGATGCGCGGGGACCAGAGTCCTGGTCCAAGGTTGTCCACCTGCCAGGTTATCTATCCCGTGCAATTTACCGTATCCAACTAGTCCACGCCCCTGCATAAGTGCTCTCGCGGAGCTCGATACGCGATATTCGTATAACTAAAACAATCATCGTCGACGAAACGTTTTCCGTTTGCGCGTCGATGCTGACGCGGAAGCGTTCGTCGACTCGTCGTCGGTTAGTTCGTCGGCGCTCTGTCCGAGACAGAAACTTCGAGCGTCGGAAACAAAATATTCGACTAATTAAATTCCGAGCGAATATACGTAGAAGAGAGAGAGAGAGAGGGAGAGAGAAAAAAAAGTTCACCTGCTCGTAACCTTTCGCTCGCACCATCGCGCCCGTACCAGCGGCTGTTTTCAATTTAGCCGAGCGACGCGGTGTGAGTGAAAAATTATGAGGATTTTGTCGTCATTCGGTGGAAGCGTGGTTGTGCAGCCAGCAAGAAGACCAATTAAATTTCGTCTGCTACGAAATCCCCGTTAAAGAAGCTACTTATTTAAGGCCCCCTCGAGAATAATGTACTGCATTCCAAATGAGGAGATTTACACAATCCTCCTCGGGAGTGCTGTTCAGACCCTCGGCCGAAGCAACAAGTCTTTTTGTGGGTAACGTTTCGATGATCTTTCGTTCGTTATAGTTTCACTCGATGCGATCCACCATCCGACATTGATTTCAACGCGAATAATATTTTTTTTTTTGCGGTGCCATGAAAAGACTTTCTTTGATTTACTACGAATTTCAATTTTTTGTTCGAAACGTCGCACTCGCACGCGATAAGTGCGTAGATGAAAATAATAAATTCGCTGGGAAACTATCCGGACGAGCGAGTCTGTTCATCGTGGGAGATAAATTCTTACGGAATTCGGGGAAGAATGTTCGTAGCCTAGCATTAGTGACAAACGACCGTACAACTCGGCACACAACCCATCCCCCTCGTACAATGAAAATCCGTAATAAGCCGCATGGAAAATGGTAAACGATATATCATCGGCGACGTGGAAGTACTTAGGTATGTACACCTACCCAGCAGGTGTTATCGGTTTACCGCAATTTCGCGACCGGGGTCGCAATTTTCGAACACAAATAACCAGTAAAACACAGCTAACCCCGAGAAAATTATTGCGATAAGTACATTCGCGGCGGTCGTGCGTTCGAAATCCATTCCGCCATGTCTAAACCTATAATCGCGTAAATTGCAAGATGTCCGAGTGGCGTCCATTCGTGTATATTACACCTCGCACAGTGAGACACAATATATTGCTTCGCGACGGTACAAAAGTTCCCTCGGACGCCATTCTTCGCGATCCCGCCACGCATCTATTATCGCGACGGTTTTATTTTCCATCAAATTGCTACGTGCCATACTTATTAGATACGCACTCGCGCTCGCACAGCGATACCTCGTATCACATAATTAATAACCGCTTTGTTTCGCGCGAACAACCGAGTTCGTACGCGAACGCGCGCGTGTACATTACACGGGTAAAATCCAGATCAGATTACGGTCTACAAAATACACGGAGAGCACCTCAAAGTTCAGGAGACGGTCCGTCCGCTGCTCCATCGTTCGCTTTCACATAATCCAGTCAACCGGATTCCTTTCTTGATCCACGATCGAAAAGGCGTACAAGAGTTTTCACTGTAACGCGCCGTCGCTTACTAGGTGTGAAACCTAATTACCGAGCGATCGCGAGTCCGGTGGGTCGCGTCGTGTTTGGTATCAATTAAGAAACGCGGGATCATCTAAAGTGTCATATATGGAAAAGTTATTTAAGATCTCGGTACGGATCTGGTGGAAAGCTACTCCTTCTAATCCCTTACGCAACTCGCGCTCCATACACTCGTCAAAACACCTATTCTCCGTTTACGATTGACGAGGGGGCTCGATCGTGGTGACTTTTTACCGCGTGTACGCGCGACGTAACGAAAGAGCGACGCGCGGAATATCCCGAAATCACGGTAAATCGGACGGCCGAGACGGTAATCGAAGTCGAATAAGAACGCGAGATTCCATTAGAGCGGAGGCACGGAGCGGACAGGGTTCACGGGGGATCGAAGGAACGCGCAACAACGTGTACTACCAGTACCATAAAGGATGTTCCGCGTGCGGCGATATGTAAAAGTTAAGCGAGTTACCGTCGGGTACAATGAATCGTACGCGGTATCGGCGCGCGAGGACTCCTGACGCGGCACCCGGGGTCACGGTGCAGTCGAGGAAACACGTGCAACTCACAACGAACAGGCAGCCGTCATGGGCGCAAAGGCCCCTGCTAGTACGTTGCTTCGCATACCTATAACGAGGCGGACAATAACAGGCGTTACCGGTGCATCGGAGGATGTTCGGTGGTGAAGGTATACGGCGTGTCTCTCGGGCCGAGAGGAACGACGAGAGTGGAACGAGAGGGAACGAAGACGGAGACGAAACGACTGCGATCTCTCCGCGTGACACGGGCGAGAGAGAGAGAGAGAGAGAGAGAGAGAGAGAGAGAGAGAGGGAGAGGACGAAAAGACAAGGGGGAGAAGAGAGAGAGCCCGCGATACGATGGAGCCGGTGGGAAAGAAGAGCCCGAAGAGTGGATCGAAGATGTAAGGAGGCCCGTGCATCACCTGTGTCGGCCCACGGCCCACGGGTATCGCCGCTGGCGTGCCGGTGCAACCTGGCGGGCCCGAAGGAGGGCCGCGGTAGAGAGGGAAAGGAAACTACGGGATAGTAGGGAGCGTGGGCCTGTCAGGAGGGCCCCAGGAGAGTAGGGGGGGGGGAGCCAGTGCGTGTGTGACAAGTGAGGCCCCGGGAGGTATCGGCAACCACCACAATCGCGCGCGCGGACGCGTGTGTGCCTTAAGGTCCGCTCTACGCGTTCGGTTTATCCGTCCGAAAAACCGCGCGATGAACGATCGCGCGAATTGACACACGCGAGAAGGGTAAAGGGGGGACGAACGTTGGGCCCTAAAGAGAGGGAAATATTATGTGATCGATAAGGGGCAAGTTTTTCTAGCCACGTGGTTACCCGGTGCTCGCGTATCGGCAGACCTATGCTTTCGGATCGTGCGAGAAAGCGAGCGTGTGGGACGCCCTTTAGGGACGAGGAAGCGGTCGGTGAGGAATCAGGTGGAAGAGAAACGGAGAGAGGCTGGGAGATGAAGAAGGAGGAAGAATTCTCTGTTACCGGGAGGGCAAAGGGTGGAGGGGGAAGACTTCTGGAAGCGAGAGAGGAGCCGCGCCGTGCGCGGCTGCCCTCCGGCGCTCGTTCGACGGCATTCCTTCCGCCGAGCGAGTCGCCTCTTCATTCTTCTTATCGGGCCCTCTTTCTTCTTCCCCTTTGTACTCGAGCGCTCCTTCTTCTTCCTCGCCACTCTGCACCCCACCCCGCCTCGTCATCCCCCCCGCCCGGCTCCCCCCCCTCCATCGGTCCCCCTTAGGTCCCAATTTTAGCCTGGAAAGACGCCTAAACACCCGACTTTGTCACCTGCCGGCCCCTTGACCCTCGTGGCCCCCTTCTCCGTCGTCCTCTTTTCCTACTCAACCGAGTCCGGGTCTACGACCACGGATTAAAGGAATATCTTTCTTCTCCCAACCAACCTTTCTTGCCTCGCGCGAGAAACCACGGATTTGAATTCTTTTACGTACGCCGCGTCGTTTGTGCCGCTTTGTTTTGCAAATTCACGGAATCGATGATCGAACGCTCCTGGTTCGACAAATTGAATTGTCCTCCGTTATAGGGATACGGTGAAATTCACATTTAGCTTCGCGTCGACGTGCAAAACCGCAAGGACGGTACGATGCGAACGTTCAACACTTTTTAATATAGAGAATAGAGAATAGGGATGAGGATGTGGGAAAAAAAGAATCGCATGGTCTAACTGGTTGGATTATACATAGTTTCTTTGATCGCCGGGATCTGTATTCAATGGAGTATTTTCCTCGTACAAAGGGTAAGGGGGGGGGGGAGGTGCAGAAGGACTTTAATAAGAACTACGCACGATTGTAGATCAAAGCTCGATAAATATATTAAAACCGACCCGCGAAGGTTTTTCTATGCAAGCGCCGAACGCGTCGTTGGTATTTAATCGAGATGTAGGTCACGGGACAAAATTAACGGAATTATTCTGCGCTAGTCGGTAGTCGAGGAAAGGCGAGTAATTAAGGAAATTTTCACTGAAATCACGTCACGCCCTGACGCACGATAGATTCGCAGAGAAACAAATTGCAATTGAAATAAAGATAATCGGTGCATTCCCCCCCCCCACCCGCGTGCTCATTACCATTAATTCCGGGACATTTCCGCGTGTTCAAGGGGATTGATAAAAGGGCCGGGCGTGAAAGACGAGCGGATTAAAACAAAAAAAGAAAAAAAAAAAAGAAGAAGTGTCCACGAAGTCGCGGCGGCCGCGGACGGATCTTTTTTTTTTTTGCCGCAATTAAAAGTAATTTCCTTAAACCGCCTCGTATCGGCCGAAGCTAAATTTCAGTCTGAGATAACATCAACGGTACATAATTTATACGAAGCACAGAAAAACAAATACATTTCCGACGGCAGGTCATTATACCTCGCGTTATTTATCCTTGATGATCATGAAATACCGGTTCCCCGGCGGGGCCCGGCTTACGTACAATAATTAACGTACGATAGTAATAACGATAATTCGAGATCTCGCGCAGCATTCCGCGCTACCGGACAACCGGCGCGCGGGGGCCTTCATTCATCGATCTCGAGGCGCTCCGGTCTCGGGAAGGCTCGTGGTCGGCGGCTACCAGGCCGCCCGCGAGTTATTCGACCCGAGTACTATCAGCGCCACGATGGCGCGTTTCGATTTGGTATTATCTAATCGTGTCCGGCATACTCGAGCTACCACGATTCGTTTCTCTATTCCGGTCCGCGGCGCGGACGTTTCCCGCACGTCGTACCGGAGCGTACTTACCGAGGGTCTCGTGATCTCGCGAGCTGGAGCGCGCGCGCGCACACGCCGCGGGTCGTTTTCTTGGGGATTTTTATTCGCGGCAAATAATAAATTATCGGCCGGTCGTGCGTAATCGGCCTGGAATATAATCTGCGCACGGACAACCGTATCGCGCTGCGGTAGCAGCGGAGGCTCCCTCTTAGCCTACAATCTGTCTTACATATTCATTATGGCTGCAGGGTGAGCGGGTATTATCTTAGATGGTCGGTTTGGAACAACGTATAGCTTGTAATTTTCAGGGGGCCCCATGGACTGCCCCTCTTTACTCTTCCACGTCCCCGTCATCTTCCTCAGCTCTTTCGTCTCCCACACGCACCTCGTACGATACTTTCCGACAATTTCTCTATTCACCTTCCGTCACGCGTTCTCGCCAATTTTTATTCCTCGTACTTTCGTAACAATGGCGTATCGGCTCGTAACGACGATGCCGATCGTTGAACGTAATTACCGCCCGGCATGAACGTTTACTCGCGTTCCAAGGACGATCGGTGCTATTTTCCCGGAACTTTGAGCGGCACGCGGTGCCTTCTCGGGAGATCAATCAGCATCCCCTGTCTTTGCGATACCGAGAATCTTTGAAAAGTATGCCTTCGGTCCGACGTTAGGTTACAAATTGATCTATCGTGCGGAGTTCCTTCTCAGAGAGGGTCTGCGAATTCAGTTTTTGTTATGTAAAGTAAAATAAAGTTTTTTTTTTTTACCGATATTAATAGTGGCCCGAGACGAGTGCCTTGTTTCTTGATGATGTACAAACTCCGTTTGGGCATTTCTCAAGTACATAATGATTTGTGTAACTGGGTGGGGACGAAGGGAAACCCTAAAGACTCCCGGCAGAGAACCGGAGAGTCAGTCACATTTCTGAGCCCAGAGGACGTAACTCGCCGGGTCGGGATAGTAAATAACATTGCTTTACTTACATTTAATAGTGCGTTAATTTGAAATCGTTCACACTATAGAGGCCGAGTCCTCCGTTACGTAAATATTAGTAGATATAGAAACCGAGACCCTTAATCAATATAATATCATTCTTTGTCAATAAAATATCATTTTTAACACATTTCACAGAGGTAGATATTCGCTCATTGTTATATCCTGAAACACGACAATCTATAATCGTCTTTATTCGATTAGCGTCCGACTCCCTCCCTCACTCTCTATAATAAATCCCAACGACACGAAAAACGATGCCATTTCTTTTTCCATACAATTCAAACGTGCAATCGATGTAACGAGAAATAAAATTCATCGAAGAATCGTCATCAGCGAATTAACGTAAAAATTTAATAATTACGTGGTAACCTAGCGACGCGTCGCGACGTCGATCGACGCCGTATGTACCTATAAAACGACGCGATGGACCAGGAGAAATCGCGTCGAGTCAGCCACTCTCGCGGGATCCGAGGGAAAACGATTCCCCCCGGGATTCTTGGAGCAGAATCACACTTCAATTTTCAGGCTCTCGATGTCGCGTTTTCTTGACGCCAGCGGCACTCGGCGAGCATAACGCCGCGCTCGTAGTTACACAGGTAGAGTGCTGTACACCACGGAGCAGGTGCGACGTGAAGTGAATGAGCGGAGGGATGTGGTGGTGGTGGCGGCGGCGGCGGCGGCGGCGATGAAGATGGAGAAGGGGGAGGAGAAGGTTTAGCGAGTAGCGTGAGTGAGGTGTGTAACTCGAGTGAGCGGATAACGCGAGTTTGGTGAATGAGGCGAATGAAGTGAAACGCTCGAAGTCGACGGCGCGTGGAACGAGTGGGTGATACGCTTTCTAATTATCGGGATTAATCCGACGGGAAATAGAGGCAGGCGGGCGTGTGCCAGCTTGACGCGCTTTGGGCGCTGCGCCGCGTTCCTTTTTTTTTTTTTCTTTTTTCCCCCCTTCGACTCTTGTGCGCTTTATCCGCATATATGTCAGACTTGACACCGGTTCTGCTATTTTCCCCGCATGCCTGCAGCCCTATACCGTACAATATGACCTGCATTCTGAGTTGTTTATGCTGTTGCCTTAAGTAGCCTTTCCGGAAAATGGCTGCGCCGTACGCCGCGAAACTTGTTTCGCGCGCCACGATGCTCGCTGTGCTTTGTCTCTTTCTTTTTTTTTTTTCGATAAGGAAGATTGCCGTGCGAGCATTAATTCTGCGGAAGGCTGAGACGTGAGAATAATATTAATAATTTTAATCGGCACGAACGAATCATGTTATTTTTAGCATAATTAAATGTATGGGGTATCGAATACTTTACATTTAACTACGTTCGAGGCCATGGCATTTCAGTTATTCTTTTATTAAATCGGTCCAATGAGCCGTTTATTTTAAAAGTGACCAAAGTCCATTTTTTCTCGACTGTATTAACGCGTAGAATTTGAAGTTTCCTGTCATAAAAAAATGGACTTAGTTCACTTTCAAAATAGACAGGTCAAATATTAATTAAACACTGTTATTTGGTCGACTAGTCCTATTCCTCGGATTTCTCGAGATATAAGACGTTTTTGTGGAGCAAGCGAATTTCATCCTCTGGTCTTGTCAGATTTTTCGAAATCTAACTGTACGAAATCGTGGCCACCCTTATAACATCCTGCGAGACACGGAAAGCTCGCAGGAGTCTGGAATCAGGGCATACTTGTCGTTCGTCAAGGCGGGGTAGGAAGTGCACCGGCAACAATAATCAATGGAGTTGCTGCATTGGGGTGTGGCGCGCAGTACCGGCGCCTCCTTGCTGTCCGACGTACTTCGATCGTACCCCCTTGCAACCCTGTCTCTCTCCTTCTCTTCCCCTTACCCCCCCCCCCTCCATCTCTCTCACTCACTTTCTCTCGCTCCCTCCTTTTCTCTTTCTCCGTCTGTTCTTCACTTACCATCCCTCCTCTTTCCTGGATATCGACGACTCACCTTGTGCCCTTCTTCCTTCCACTTGGACACTGCAACCCGAAATCCAGGGAGCCGGCACGGGGAAATAGACGTCGCGATGAGAATCTACAGTTTGCGATCAGCATTTTGTTAGACATGATATTTTTAGGATTTTAACTTTTCAAGATGATAGCATTTTATTGTACGTATAATTGTAAAGGAAATATGAATGGATGGTAGTATGGTAGTAATCGTATAGTTTACCCGCATGATAAACTACAGTAGAAAACAATTTATTGTAGTATAAATATCGCGATTCATTCTAGAGAGAAACCTGAAAATATCTCACCGATAATCTCAATTATCATGTTCGTTACTGATAACTGGACTGCGGATGTTTATGCAAAATGCATTATTTTTATACTGACTTTAAAACTTTAAACAGATTTGGGAAACAAATGCGATCAATATGCGTGAAATATACGTACAATATATTGTATGTATAAGATAAAATAAAATAATGCATGAAATCATTCATTAAGTGAATAAAATAAGGCTCAAAGTAATGCATTTTGCGTAAACATCCGCAGTCCACAGATAACTAACGAAATTCTTAACGTTGTCGCAAAATTGCGCTTGATAAATGCATTTCGTTTCATTCGAATTCAGTATTGATATGAATTTCGCTATAATTGCAGGGTACGAGCGGAGCGCGAGGCAATATTTCCTCTGTACCGAAAGGCGATTAAACGGTGGTTTGTCAACGTGTATCGCGAGGCACTGGCATTCGGGTGTTCCGCGACCCGGACAAAAGTGGCGGGTCTCGAGTGGCTTTGGATGTGGGACTGGTTCCAATACGCGTCCACGCGTGGGTGTAATGCCAGCCACGGTAGCTCGAGCACAGTGCATTGCAGACTGCAGGTGCAGCGCAACGGAGCAGTGGCAAAAGAAGTAGCGTTGCGCTGGTCAGCGCTGACACGCCCGGTTGCTCATGCTTCCGGCGCCACCGTCCAAGAGAGAGAGAGAGAGAGAGACCACTTTGGACTCTCCTGGCGCCTCTGAATTTATTTCGAGTTTCGGGTCACGGGAAAATTTTCCGTGCTTCCGTAATCGTCTTCGCGATTTTCGGAAAATTGAGATAAATCGCAGGTACATCGAACGTTTGCGTAATTTATCATAAATACGATGGGAAGTGTGTTTCTTTTTAATTCGGCGGGAGATTTGCGAAGAATTTTCTTCCTCGGAATCTGGAAGAACGGAAAGTACTCTGGGGAAGATTATTTCCGTGGAAATTTCGATTTCCAGAATGATTCGACGGAAGGTAGTCTTTTCTGAATAGCGATAAAAAATGTCGCGCGTTGGCGGCAAAGTTATCTATCTCGCGTTACCGGATCGAGTATGTATAATGCACAGGCACTCGTGAGATGGCATACGTAATTATCTTAAATAACGTACGCAATGTCGGCGTACAACGTCGCGAGAGTGTAATATTCAAACGACAGGGCTTTCTAAGTTAGCTGCAATTTATTCGAGAAGCAATTACCGCATGCCAAAGCTATACGTTATTATAGCTAATTGGAAATCGACACTATCGGCCGTTCGAAAAGTATCGTGTCTTATAATTCCTTCGTTAATCACTTTAAGTGGAAATCGGTAATTAGTACTAAGCGCTGTAATTTCGCTTTTAGATTTATACTTCTTTCGTCGGTTCACTTTTGCAATGCAGAATAATGCCGCTGTCGGGTTATCCTTATCCGATAAATTGGCTTTTTAACGGAATCGTTATCCGTCAGCGTTTAAAAGCTAGTCACGCGCGCGGGATGGTATTCCCGTTTATCGTCGCAGCCGTCAGAACTTTTGCGGTAGCGCGCACGCAGCTGATTTCTATTAATGATTCGATTTTTTTAATCGAAAACCACCGGTGCCGGTAGCAAACGTACGCCACCCAAGGATCTACTATGCTGGGGATCGAGTCACCGACAGATATATTTCTAATCGACTTACAAGATCTGTTCCCGATAGTAAACAACAAACGCGAGATACCGCCATGTAAGTAATGATATAATGCAGCTAAGAATGCAGCGAGGCAAAGGAATGACATTTATTTTCGCCGGCAAGACGAAGAGCGTACTTAACGTCGATCGATCAATCGTTGCACGAATGTTGCGGTGAAACGTTCGTACTTTAGGTTGTGATCAATCAAAACGAGAAAGATAACGGTCTCGGTGGACAAATACTCGTCGAGATAATCAAAACACGAAGATACGGGTATTCGATCATTTGTTTGGCCCGCGGTACGATTCTACCGTGACAGTGTTACCGTTACTGGCGCGCACGGAGAGCACCTTCTTACGCTTGATTTTTTTTTGTTTTTTTCCTTTTATCAACCGATACACTTGCGTATTACGAAACGCGTTGCCGTTCGTACACGCACGTCCAGCGGTGGAGCCAATGCTCGACGAAACTCATTTCTCTTTTGTATCACCGCCATCGATCGGCTCACACGTCAAATACTGCGTATCGCGAAATATTGAATTCTATTAAACTCATTCGACTCAATTCGTCTCTCGGCGATCGACGAAACGAGGGACGGTCGCGCGTACCCAAATCTGTTGTTTTATCTCCGGCTAACCGGGAAGGGACCAATACTCCCGAAGGAATATCGAGTTGGAATTCAAAACGTGTCCCGTTCCCACGTAAACCTCCGGGGAGTTTTTCCGATTCACGATGAGTCGCGAATCTAAATGCTCGCCGGGCCGAAATCCCAGATTGTCGAGGCTAGAAGCATCGTGCAACGGCGCATTGTGCTCTCATTGTTGCGCCGAATAAAGAACATTTTCACTCACCACTTAGCCGCGTACCTCGATGGGGTGACACACAAACACGACTCATCCTCGTTCGCCCCCGAGATCTCTTTTTTTCCACGTAGGTCGTGCCTCATTGTTTGGGGATGCTTTTAGCGGGAACGTTATTCGCAACGTAACAGCGCGCAAAGTAGGGGAAAAAAAACCACGCGATCGGGGAGACAATTTATCGTTGCGGCTGTCTGTCGGGTGCATTAACTTATCGCGACGTTGGTAATGCAATATTACGAACTTTGGAAAATACTGCGAACGCGAAACGAGAAGCGAAGACGGTCGCGAAGCGTCGGTAACGCTTCGTGGCCGTCGATTGAAATACGCGTGTATGTACAACCGGAAATACTTGAGATAATAGAGAATTCCAATCGATGGATAAATGAATCTGTCTCGATAATTACCACGTCGAGTGAACCTTCTCGGGAAATCTAGGTTACCGCGGTAATCGCGATTTTCCTGCGTTTCAATTCCTCGATCGTTATTCACGCGCACGATTAGAATCGCGAACACGGATAGATGTCAAAGTGGATATGAATAATGTATATCGGGAGATATAGGTGAATTAGTAAAGCGAAACACCGCTGAGGTATCGGAGCGAAGGCGTGGACCATTGTAATGGTAATAGGGGATCGCGAGCGAAACAATGCGCTGGCTGTACGGTAATTAGATATCATTTGTGCTCCGCGGGTGTTTATACCGTACGCGACTCGCGCACCCGAGGCGCATCTCGCGAGCTCAACCTTTTCATACCGCAAAGTTAATCGTTACGCGCGTTCATCAACTCGAACGAAGCGAATTACAATACGAAATAAAGCGTGCGTGCGAGAGAAAAATATTCTTTGTGCGTGCGTAACGTTATCCGTTTACTCGTTACTCTATAAAAAAAAAAGACGATAATCAGCGCTCGCAATTAGTTCACCGTCGAGAGCCAATTGCAATTATTACGAAAGGGAGATAACGTCGTGCCATGGAAAAAAAAAGTAATCGTTACCAGCGTCGTTTCGCGAGAACGAATCGAAAGAGTGTACCGCGTCACGCGCGAATAACGGAGGAGAGTCTAATTGAAACGCTACGATTTTCATTCTATCGCAATAACGGCGCTAAATTAAGTTGAAATACGACACCATAATTCCTTACCCACTGTATCCCATCGTAGCCCCTACGATCCAATAAAATTGATAATATGCATGAATTTAATCTCACATTGTACAACCGCGGGCATATCTTCCCTGACACGCGTCTTGGTGCCCGCGCGCGCGCTCGCGCGCGGATACAACACACCGACGTAATCAACGCTGCAACCAACGTTGTCAATCTTGCGGACGCAAAATATACTGGAAGAGAGGAACGCAGCGAAACGATTTGCCCGAGCAGCCGGCGGGTAAAACTTCGTTTAGCATCGCATCGGGGTGAAACAAACCGGTCGCGTGCGTGTTCGCTGCGTACGATGAGCGGGGCAGAGGGTCAATCTCCTCGCGTCTTCTTCTTGTTCCTCTTCTTCTTCTTCGTCCTCTCTCTCTCTCTCTCTCTCTCTTTTCCTTCCGCGTAACTATTTTCTTGTTTCTCTTCTTCATCTTCCTCATCTTCTTTCTCCGCTTCTTCGCTCCTTCGCTCCACGCCGCTGATCCTCCTTCTCTTCTCCTCCTCCTCTTCCTCCTCCTTCTCCTCCTCCTCGCCGCATCGCGTTGATCTCCTTCTTTCTTTCCGACCACCCTCCGTTTCTTCTCTCGCCCGGAGGTCGAATATCATTGTCTCGTTGCAAAAAGAAAACTGGCTCTCGTGCAATCCGGTAGATGTAAAGGAAAAAGAAAGAGAGAAAAAGAGTGGTGGTCGGTTGTTTCCGTTGTACCGAGAGTATGCTAATTATAATTTCCCGTTGAATTTCTTCTTGAGACTTTGCACCGACCGTGGCATCGTATAATTTTCTATTCAACTTCGGAAAGTACTCTACGGTTGTTTTTTTAAAAATATCATCAGATTCGTGTCGCTTAATGACGTAACTTTCTTTTCGTCCGTCGCTCCGACGCGTACAAACGGATGGTGCATTATACAAGGGATTTATAGCGCGCAATGCATCACGGAACGACGGTATCGAGTTCTATTACGGTTGCCAGAACATTTGTAACCGTAATTCCAATAAGTTTTTTTTTTTCCACTGGAGACATTATTTCTCCAAAGCGTCCAGTTGCCACTTACCCCGAGCAACGCGATACATTTAACCCAAGAAAATGGACAGACGTTAACGACGAATATGTAATTCATAGTATTACTACGAATACGTTATCGATCATTTGCATACGTCGTTAAATTGACTTACGACATCGCGCAAAACGATAGGCGTCTCTATTTCCTGCAAAAGGAATTATCCGTCCGTGAAACGCGTCGGTTGGCGCGTCGAAATATAAATCCCCAAAAAAATTATGCGATATCGATTACGCGAGAACAAACTGGTCAAGAAAGGTTTGTCGTGTTTAGCGCCAATCCCAGCGCAGAGGCGAACCGACGATTTATCGTTTTCTCGTAACGTTTAATCGAGGGATTAATTCCGAACGATCTGATCGCGAGAAATCAATACGCATACATTCTCAAGTGATACGGTAGTAACCTTCGAACATCAAAGATTCCAACGGATAGAGGTTCTATCGTCGCTCGCGTTAAAATCGCTATTCTTTTCGAGCCTAATCGCGGATCAGGAGGGTCAATAGCGCGTAACAGACGAAGGAGAGAGAGATTCCTCTCGTGCACGTAACTACGACCTTTTCGTCCGGGCCTTTAGGTGCATCGGGGCGAGCCTCTCCGCGCGGCCGGTGCAGCTGCATGAACGTGAGCAAAGGAATCGCCGTGAAACGCTAACGTTATAATAACGGTCGTAACAACGGCAAGAAGTCGTAATTTAAATTGAGTTTCTCGCTTGTCTGCCTGTAATAGCTCTATTGCACGCCACTTGAACGGAAACGAGAGAGAAAGACGGGGAGAGACGGAGAGTCCGAACGGGAGACGGAGAGAGGGAGAGAGAGAGAGGGTACGCGAGCTGGTAAGAAGAGGCGAGAGGGAAGAAGAGCGGAGTCGAGAGTGGGTGGGTGGGTGTGAGTGATATCTACGCCCGAGGTTGGGGTGCGTTGATCTAATTGATGGCCGAGCTGGGGACAGAGCCAGGATATGACGCGAATCCATTGTGGCTGACATTATTATAATACATATTATACACGTATCCTCTACCACTGATATCATACCGCGAGCGGCGGTAGCGGTAGTAGCGAGAGAGAAACCGACGGGTGAGAAATATATCGGAGAAAGAAAGAGAGGAAGGTTTCGCGTTGCTCTGGTGTAACGATCAATCGACATTCTTTGCCCGGACAGTTGGGGAGTGCGTTTGCTAAGAGTCAGGCGGATCGGCGCGACATATCGGCGATCGGTGTAATCGACGACCGCGCCCCTTTTTCTTACCTCGCGACACACGACTCGAGAATATCCGTCTCGAATAAACGGGGTGGGCGAAAATCGGAGGAACTCGAGATATCGTTAAGTTTCATCGATGTATCGCGATACGATTACGGGAAAAGTGCGCCGTCCATAATTCGCGAGATACGTAACGCTGTTTTTTTTTTTTTTTTAACTTCGCTCGTTCCGCGCTGACCCATACTTAGGATCCACTCGCAGTCGCGCAAAATGCTCACGGTTGGTGCGTTCCAAGTGAAATCCGAGACTGTAAATACGGGGACGGTGCAGCGTGTTCCGTGGATCTTCAAAGTGATAACTGCTGATCCCCCGCCACGGCAATTCGTTAAAAGACATGTTGGTAAGTCGTGCATGCTGTGTACGAGCGTCAAGTGAAATTGAAGCGCAACCATTCGAAAACGAGCCAGGGATGGGCGTCTCCTCGCAAAAGTCTTGCGATCCTTGTTTTGCCCCCTTCTCCCTACCCCTCCCCCCCACCCCCACCCCCCACGCACAACCCCAGACCATCCTCCCCGTACACCTTCATCCAACCCGACGACCCGCTACCGTCGTACCGGTAGATCCGTACGCTCCCCCCTCCCCCGAGCCTCGATGCATCGCGACTGCTCTGAAACTTATAATGAAGAAAATCCTCGAGACGATCGAATATAGGAGACGCGATATAGAATTACTAAAGCGAGGAACCGTACAAGTGTCTTCCCCGCCCCGTCGCCCCCTTCCCTACGTCGTCGTTTATCCACCCCCCCTCCCCCTCCCCCTTTACTTCCCCAGGTCTGCACCGCCCTCGACTAGGTTGAAATTCAAAGTGTCCTCGTTATTGCCGAGTGGATGCCGCTTTAACCCGCCCCGTGGTAGCATCTAACGTTTAATTGCATCGGACTTTAGCGCCGGATATAACTTCACTGCCGGAAATTAACAGGCTTTAACTATTGCCTATATGTATGCGCGTATAAGTACGTACACGCGCGAATAAATATACGGGCTCATAGATCCGTGGGCATGTACGATGATAGAATACTGTCTATGTGTTTCCGCTACGTGTTAGATAGTTTAAAATTGGTCTGTGGGAATAAGCGTGCACATCTCGAATTGCCTTGACTCATAAACGTGTCCGCCCCTGACACTCGGTATTAGAAGATTGAGCCAAACGTATCAGGGTATATTAATTAATTTCTCGATACTAACAATAAGAGAAACTACTCGGGTGTTGGGAGTTATTAACGATTATGCGTTGCGTTCGCCATCGCGTACGTCACTTATCGCGCCACGATTCTTCGATTCTACCGTTCGTCTCGATTAATTTTCCAATCGAAATCTGGAGGACAGAATACAGTTTCGATTCTTAATCTTTAATTTTCAATTTAAGGGGTAAGACCACTTTGGCCCCTGGAAATTCGGGAATGGTTATTAAAGAAATCTTTCTTAGTCAAAAAGCTAGTGAAATACGTAGCCCTGTAAGAAAATATGCATTTCTACTGAAATCCACCGCATCGATTAAAAACTCACAAAAACTTTTCATCTCCTTAATAAAAATTCTCGAAGAAGCTTTAAATTTCGAGGGGGTCAAAGTGGCGTTACCCCTTAACCATTAAGATCCCAAAGTTCCAAAATTCATTGAAACTGTGCCATCGGACAATCATCGCGCATTGCAAAGCTTGGCACTTTACGAACGCGTCGGCGCACGTGGAATACCGCTCGCTTAAAAATCACCCGCGTCCCACTGTGTGACAACGATAAACGCTTTCCACCGGCATAATAAAGCATCCACGGCGACAGATATTACTCCTTCGCGCTATCCACCTTAACAGACCAAAAGAATCTCCGCAATTAATCCCAACAATTATTTCCCGAGGCAACAAAAGCACCCAACCGTATGCGCGTGTCCTCGACGAAAGCGAGTCGACGCGGCGGTACGCGCGTGTATCGGCCGGCGGGATCGAGCGCGACAAGGTGAGACGCGGTACCACCGCGAGCGGTGGTCTCCTCGCTCCACGGTTCGAACTTATCGGACACCCGATGGGCACGGCCGGGGCCCGAAATAATTGCCCGCAGTGAAATATAAATGATACCAAGATTGTGGAGCGACGATGGAGGATGGGTTACGCGGGCGCGCTCTACGGTGTCCGTGCCTCCATTCCCGCGCTGCCTCATACAACCGTGTATGCGTGCGTGGCCCGTCGACTGGCTACTTGGTACGCGAGACGTACGCGCACGTAATTGCGTGCCCGTCCTGAAATTATTCATCTCCCCGGCCACGGCTGATCCCAGGCAACGCGCGCGGACCGGCCCAGCCACCACCGAGCAAGCCAGCCAGCCCCAGTGGTATGATAATGCATAGAAGTGCCAGTCATTATACTTATACGTACCCGGTGTATCCACTGCCCATCCTACCTACTCGGTACGTAGATTACACCACCTCGAGCCCCCGCTTCACCCCCTAACCCCCTCCCCCCACCCCTCCCGCCCCTTGTACTCACTTACTCTCTCTCTCTCTCTCTCTCTCTCTCTCTCTCTCTCTCTCTCTCTCTCTCTCTCTCTCTCTCGATCTTTCTTTCCCTTTCGCGCGCGCGCGCGCTCCCCATCTCCATCTTCCTCTTTTCTTCCCGCTCGCTCCTCTCGCCATCGTCAGCGTGGATATACATACGCGTATATACGCGACCACCGTGCGTTTTACGTATACCTTCGAATGCCGCAACCGATCTCGGGAACCTGCGAGTCTGGGTGCAAACGCGTGTACGCGATGTACGCGCATCGCGGTAACATTAAGAATCCGTACATTTGTCGGGAAAACCTGATTTGTGTGTTCTATAGTTTGAGTTTCGAACGAACGTTATCTGATCGACGGAATTTTTATAACCTCCGCGCGTAACAGGGGATTTTCTTTACTCCGGTTATTACGATAAAAGCGATAAGGCGGTTAGAATATGCAATTATTAGTAGACTCGCAATTAGCGAGATTCTATCTCTCTCTCGGTGTATAGCGGATAGCGGAACCGCGGTTATACAGTCTCAGTACTATTTTGTTGTAATCCTCGTCGTGATAACTCGTGATTATACGTACCGGATATAACATTTACTTTGGACACAAAGTATTTCTTTTAATTCGAGAAAAGTTTAATTGCAGCGGAGCAAAAGGATTTAATTATACGCACGCGTTCCCATAATGGACTAACAGCACCACAGTTATGATGGATAAAGTTGTTCTGGTTTCTCGTTAAACGCTTTGCGAACAGTGCCAATGGCGCTGGCGATTAACCGAATCCCGAACAAACTTTCGGCCTGAAATTGTTAAGGCATCGTACGAATCGGTGTATATCATACGGGACGCGACGTTGGTCTCGTATCATTAAATCTCGCTTAGGGTAATATCTGGTTGATTCGCTTTTAAAAAGAGAGCCTTTTTTTGAGCAATTTATCTCGAATTTTCGCGAATCTCGTCCCTGTGCTGCCCCATGGCTGTCAGAAATGATATCCCCCGTATCGCCGCGTCGAATGCCTACCCCCGGTGTTTTCGAGAGCACGGAAACTGATTGCGTGGCAATTTGGATTCGAGTCTGTTCCGTGGCGAAGACACGGAGGATCGCGTTTTACCGCCTCGCGAATCAGAACTGATATGATATTTAAGTTAACGACTGACGAGACACGACCCTAATTCCGCCCGAAATGCGATGTACGTGCCAAAGGATTCGTAAAAACCACCGTTCGTGATGACATTCCGCGTATTTCGCTTCCGAGGAAACTCGTGTGTGCGCGTTACCGCGAGCACGCGCGTTTCCTTGATAATACGAATTTAAAGGGGCTACAAGAAGAGAGTCTTAATGGCAGCCAGGAAGTAACCGTCCCCCGGGTTGCCGGCTACTGTTATCAAATCATATATGCGCGAGGAATCTATAATTTCGCTACGCGTAAAACCACGATCTTACAAATCATGGGAAGGGGAGAACGCAAGAAGTCACGCTGACGGCACGGCGGAAGTATCGCATCGCGAGATTCGCGATATCCGACACTATCCCTCTGTCTCTCTCTCTCTCCCTCTCTGTCTCTCTCTCTCACTCTCTCTCTCTCCCTCCCCTCCTTCCGCTTTGTTTCCGAAGGTCCGAAGATAATGAACACAATTACGGCGAGGTTTTTGTTCTAGAAATTACACAGTAGTGTGCGGATGCATGTCTGTGGCTGATTGCTATGCCCCGCCATCCTCCTCCCGACGATACCGACGTGTACGTAGAATACGCGGACACGTATACGCGCAAACCTCTCGAAGGACCGGGGCACAGTGCTCACGTTTATTTACCAACACCGGGAAAATCCATCGAAGAGCGGATTCCAGGCGTGTACGTACACGACGCGAGCGTTCGCTCGCGCGCGCCGGTCCATCCCGAGCATTCGTGTATTAACCACCGCGCGGCAAGGACGAGGAAGGAGACGAGAGACCCGGGAGAAGAGGAAGAGTCGAGCGAAGGGGGGGGGGGTGGTCGGTGGGGAACGAGGGAGGGGGGGGAGGGTGAGGCGGAGGGGAGGGACAGGGACACGGAGTAAGCTCTAATTGCATTCAATAAAGCAAATAATAGCAAGCTCATTAGAGCGGAGAGAGGAGCTGGCGAGTTGACCGCGGCTCGTATGCCAACCTGCCTACGCTCGGACGAAGGAAGAAGAAGAGAAGAGAAGAGAGGAGGAGGAGGAGGAGGAGGAGGAGGAGGAGGAGGATGAGAGGTAGCGCGCGGAGTCGGGCGGAGATGGAGGTGGAGGAAGAGAGGAGAAACCGGGTAGAAACTGGCGGTCGTGCCGCGTCGTATCGTCGCGAGAACCACGGTCCAATGTCATTTATTGTCCCTGGTGGACGCGCAGTTTGCCAGAGAGCGCGCACCCCACCCCCCTCCCCCACGGACTGCCCGCGTCCATATGAATGGGCAATAGCCATGCAACCCATTCGCGTCCTTCGTTAGCTATTTATCCCCGTTTATTATTATTCGACCGCATCCCATATATACTCGCGATCCGCACTCAACGCCGCTATAGCGGCGTAATCGATGAGTAGCTATTTCCCAGGGAATGTCAGAGCTGTAACCTGGGAATGGTACGCCAATGAGAATTCTTTTCACCCCCTTTCCAGGTTCCCCGGGCGCTGAAAACCGTACGCCAATAATCGTATCATTCGTTACGATGGCACGGCTATGCGTCCTTCGGACGCTCTCGTCGTATGGTAGGATATTTGCAACGGATAAGTGATAATTACCATTTTCTGCCCTCCCCGTGGGCGACGATCGAGAGGTATACGGCGCGAAGTGTATAATATCGCGAGCGGGAAATCGAATTAATCCCGGTGATAGGCTCCTGGTTTGTTGGACGTTGTCAAGATGCTTACCAAGAGCGTCCGAGAATGGCTACCGTGCTAGCGAATGTATTTTGTTTTAACAGTGACCTTAACAGTCAGTTCTTGAGAAGTCTCCCAGTGGGAATGATTTGTCAGCGTTCACCTCCTTATGTAGTATTTTTTATTAAACCATCAATGTTTTCTATCAATCCTATCTCCTTCTGCCCCGAGTCGACAAGAGATAAACGAATCGATAGCGCGATGCTCGTATCGACGGGAGCTAAGTACGTTCAATGATAATTCCAACATTGACGGGTGAACACTGTTTCTTGCGACGACGACGGAACGTGAAATTGCCCTTACGTTGACAATTCGCGTACTCTGGACTTACAATTTGTTTCCTGTCGTCGCGCGTCAACCCTGGACGGTGACCGTCGATCCACTAATGATAGATAAAAACGAGATGGAAAAATTGAGAGCTCGATTCGAAGCGCCTCTCGGTGGCTCCGATAAGATTGATAAGCGGCGGACGCATCCATTTCACCGTAGAGGCAAATAAATTAATTTACCTCTCGAGAGGGACTGCGGAGCGGCACTTTTTTCGTCCTCGGCAATAAAGGACAACACCTGAACCGGATCCTATTTCAGCTTAACAGGGAGCGTACAACGAAGAGCACAGTCGTGCCTTGTCGTTCAGGGACACGAACAATGAACCACGCATGGACAGGAAAGCTCGTTTCGAACAAATCGAAGGCGGCCTTCGTGGAAGGAAGGGCAAGAGAGAGAGAGAGTGAGCAAGAGAGTGAGGGGGGGGGAGGAAGAAGGAGAGATGGTCGGAGAGAATCGGCCGCCCCCGACGCGAGTAAACGCTGGTAAGAATGGCGATTCGGCTAATGTATTCCGCGGTTGTGCGCGCTCATTATTCAGCGATAATTAATTGACGGCTATAAATAAGCGGCGCGTCCCGGCACCGCGTAAATAAATGGTTCGCGCGAAGCGGAATGGTAATGGTGACTTTGACGGACCGTTTAAACTGGAATAAAGCGGGGATACCTCGTTCCCCCTGGGGTCTCCATGGGGCCCAGGTCTGACCATCGTCTGGTTACGAATATAACTCACCTGCCACAGCTACGGTCTATATAGTGTCGTTGGGACTTACGGCTCTCGTTGTCTCACTACCAACTGGAATATTTACTCCCTCGATGCTCCCTTAAACATCAAACCTCTTGCCTTCGCCCCTCCCCCCCTCCTACCTTCAGCGCCGTGCGTTCCGAGTCTTCTCAAGTTTGTGCGTCATTCTGTCGTCTCGTCTTACACCTTTACACCGCGATCGTGTTTCCTGAGCGGAGTGTCGACAACGAAACCCAATGTAATCGTTCGGCCCGATCGTTCTTCCGATCGGCCCGAGATCTTCTCTTTGACAGGAATATTGATCGGTCGAGCGCCGGAACGCCGAGGATTGTATTTGGAGCAATCGCGGCCCACCTCTGCCTTCCTCGCCCTGTCGTTCACGTAGGAAGCGGAAAGGAGGTGTTCAAATAAATGGAATGTTTATTAATATGAAGAATAGATCATTTATACGCCGATGCATTCTGTGGAAATTCTACCTAATGACTCTTGCCTTTCTTTTTAATATTCACACTTTAATCAGATGCCTTATAGGCCCTATGCATGAACAAACAAATTGCACAACAGGGGATGTTGTGGTAGAATTGCGTAGTGCATGATGTTATTTGACGCGCTGCGCAACTAGTTGCGGAAATTCAAAATTTTTTGAAATTAATTGTGCGAGTGTCGTTGCGCGACTGTTATTGTATCATGTATCGGGCATATGTGTAAGGCCTCTTCTTTTGTCAGTTTGCGCAATTTGTTCGTTGGTGATCCCGTTTGAACGTCAACTTATTGTGGAACGTCAATTTTGACCAACGTATTCGTTCACTAATTAGGAACGGGCTTTGCGATCGCGCTCAATGCCCCACACACCTTTACCGATTCCACATACTCGCTCATTAACACGCACAACTCAATCGCACATTTGTATTCCATTTTCAACAGCAATCCCACATTTATATTCGATTTTCAACAAAAACGCAATCCCGCTTTCTTGTAACGGGGACACCGAACGCCTCTCAAATGTTTCGTTACGCTTCTATTCCCTGTCACGTTGTTTCATTTTATCATATTTGCAACGCGGGCGGATACGTGTCCGTGAGAGAGGTATAAGTTATTAAGTCTCCGAGTTGGTAATAACCAGTGGCTTTCCTTCGCTTCCTCGTTCACGCCCACCGTTCTACGCCGACCACCGCACAATTAATTTTCACTTCACCGGGTAACTAATCGCAGTTTAATTCTTTCATTATCCGAAAAATAGTCGTAGCGAGCGACGCGACGACCGGAATCTTCCGCATACCCGACGTGGATACAAATTGAAAAACGAGTGATTAAACGGCGAGCCACTTGTTAACGGGTTTTGATTATCGGACGGCGTAACAAATGGATATTGAGTTCAAGATTGCGCGTAGTTCGAGTAACGACAAAAACGCGTCATTAATCTGGGCGTACCCCGATTGGGAAGCCTCGTTTCTTTTTTAATTCAAGTGGCACGTTGGAATGGTATGTATGATCAGCGAGAAAATTCATCCAAGTTGAAATGGTAATTAGCGAAGCGCGATCATAATTTCATATGGCGTACATGGAACTGGTAGCGAGCGAATTGCAACCGTATCGCAACTATATCGCGATGATCGACCGACAATAAGACGTACGGAATTCCGTGTAACAGATTCCGAACACGAGGTAGTCCTTCTCGTTTCTTGAATTATTATTAGACTGGATGTTTATTAAAAATGCATAATTCTATGCATTATTTTATTTTATTTTACACGTATAACAGTAATGCATTTTGCATAAACAAACAGAGTCTAATTATTATCAATATCACGATTAGGTTTCAACGCGTGATCTTCGAGAAAAGATATTTACATGTTTCTTTCAAAAATAACTCGAATCTCGATACACGTTTTCGATCCAATTAAATTACGCTCACTTACATGTATTTACCCGAACATCATCCTAGACTAATCGTAACCACTCTCGGCCCAAGATCTCTGTATAACGTTAATTACACTAAACGAGATTGGCATAACGCGAAAGGGATACGCATTGCCTTTCGCGAATCACAGATACCCACCCGAAAAATAATACAACGAATCAAAGCGTTATCGGGCGTAATCTCGAGAGACGCGGATTCCCGCCTAATAACCTTTCCTTTCCGCCGATCGACATTGTTACGGGCCGGTCATTAGAGGCGCGTCCCCGTGGCAGCCAAAAAACATAGAACGCATCGTCGCGTCGTTTATCGGCCCTTACGCCGTTGGGTCTCATCGGCGCGCACTTATCTCAAGGGACTTGAAAATCCGGTCGCATTAAGATATCTATCGGAACAACGGATGTGCGCCATTAAACTTTTACTTTATTTAGCGCTCGGAGGAGCTGCGGTTGTGCCGCGCCGCTACTCCGGAGAAAGGAAGAGAGAGAAAGAGAGAGAGAGAGAGAGAGAGAGAGGGAGAATGGGAGAAAGAAGGGAGGCAAAAGGTATCGCGGGAGAAGAGCGGGCCTACCAACGTCGCGGCGGTACGAATCCTCCGGAGGTGGGATTCTCCACGGTATGTGATTGTTCCCGAACGTGTAATTATTATTTACGTTTACTCCTAATGACCGCCTCTCGCACGACACCATTTAGAATTGCTAATGGCCGTGCATCTGCGGCCACTGTCAATAGGTACTAAAACTCATTACCTACCCGACTAACTAATTGGATACATCTGGATTGACGGAATGCCCGCGTACGATTGGTTATTAAATCACTGCCTCGGACCGGTGGCAGCGCAGAAAAAAAGCTTTATGTTAATGGTGGTACCATTACGGAATAGGAGCATGCTCGTAGCTGAATATCGTTTCAACGCTGATAGTTTATTATACCGCGACGATGATTCTTCGTAGCCTCTATTCGTGCACTTATTAACTAAAAACTAAAAAAAAAAGAAAAAGAAACTGTACCACGTTTTCTTCAAACGCAATACCGAAAACGTTTTGAATTTAACGCCAAAGTATAATAGTATCGCCGTTAATTAAACTCCCTCCGGGTGGCCGGGCTGCTGGCACTGCCGAGAACTCGCCTCCTCGAAGAGTTAATTAAACGATTTTACCACCGACGAATAACCGTGGGGAGGGAGGGAGGAGGGGGGGGGGGGGCAGGCGGTAAGAAAGGGTTTTTCGTCGACCCTGGAATTACCGTGTAACCCAAGTAAACAAAATAAACGTCACGGTCCCACTTATACCTACATAAACGATTGTTAACCGCTTATCTCCTCAGAGTCCTGAAGCAGGACGGTTTAACCAGAGAGTTACGACCCTCGAGCTCGTTACGCATGCATAGGCGCGAGCATAAAACACTGGAATTGCGCGCGTAGCTCTAGCGAGAGCTTCGTCTCGGATTCGTTGCTGAACGACGACGACCCTTATTTTTCCGGACGCGCACCAGAAGACAAACTTTAGACGCATGGCACTCGTCCTTAACTACACCCCGGCTTACTTATCTTCCTCTCTCTCTCTCTCTCTCTCTCTCACGCGCGCGCTCTCATAGAAGATATCAACGCGGCGCGGTTCTTTCCGCGGAGGGCCCGCGGATCCCAGGGGAAGGGCGCGTTGCGTTCGGTGGTCGGATGGTGCCCTCGGTACTCGTTGCGCGTCGCGCCTTCCGGCGATCGGCACCACGCGCGCACGGCAACGGAGGATGTCGAGCGAGGGCGACGACGTGCGTCGTTACTCGCGCTGATTTAGTTGAAGGCTGCGAATTTACGGATCCACCCTTTTTTGCACCGTACACCGCGCGCCGTTGGACTGGCAGTGCCGAGCCCTTTCTCGTTAGCCGCCTACATTATATTACCCATCGAGGGGCATACATCATTCCCTCTTTATGTAAGTATCTATAACAGCCCGAGAAACATTTGCAGCTCTCGCGCTACGAGAGACGCCGGGGCAACATCGCGTGGGCAGGATCGCGCGCGCGCGCGGGTGAACCCCGCTCGCAACGCCGCTGAATTGATGTACTGCGAGCGCCGAACAATGCCTCGTACCGCGCAACGACGTTCCATCGCGCGTTGCCCACGTGCGAGAGCTTTTTCGCTCACGCGTCCGTTAGCTCTCGCCAAGTCGAAAAATTCCGCCCGGATACCACGGAATTAGCGACATTTCGCCCCTTCGCGTTCTTCCTCGCACACGGAAGAACTTACGCGAGTGGAAATTTTTCTTGGGGGTCCCCATTTGGGAACCAAGTGACCGCTTGGTTGGGGAATCGAACGTCTCGCCGAACGATCACTCGTAAATGCAATCACTTTCCTCAGAAACCCTAAACGTTAAAAAAATAACGTCTACTGCTTTGTGTTTCTTTCGTTTTTCCCACCGCCCCAGTAAGTCGTCTAGCTAAAATGACACTGATTTCTAAAATAATGAGTAGTCCAGTCCTTTTTGGAATTTTTGAGAGTTTAAAGAAACCGCTTTAATGTCGTGAAACAGTTTCTTTATTAAAAAAAACCTCGCTCTTAACAAATATCAGTTCTTAGTTAGTCGTCTCTTTTTTATTTAATTATCGCTTCCGCGCGACGCGCAACATTTCGCGGAACGATATACTTCGCTACATCATTCCTGGATACGAATTCGTAGACCCTGGCATCTAGGATAAAGTCGCGAGGCTATCGCGAGCTCCGCCAAACGATCGTCGACGTCCACGCGTTCGATTATGCGCCACGATTAACGATGCGCGTAGAGAACCCAGGAAAAGTATTACTAGTCTCGTTTCCAATGGACGAAACATTTGCGGTCGGTGCGCTCACCGTACACCACCGCACCACCGCCGCGCCGCCTCGATATACAGCGTATTGTTGAACGGAGCCGCGATGTTATCGCTATCCCGACATTGTCGTGAGTTATAAAATGCTCGGCCGGTCCTTAGAGATTGCGCAAGGATATAATTATTACCTCGCATTGGCAGAAAAATGATAATTACTTTACATGCTTAATTACGATCTCTAAGTGCCACGTACCGTCCGATATCGCGATAGCGCTTTTAATGGCAGAAGAATTAATTATACGCCGCACGCGATACGAAGAAAGTATCTCGACTTTTATTTCGGGAAAGCATTAGGCACTTAATTACCGTGGACGTTGCGTTAACGAACCTCGATACACCGACCGACGAAGCTTTCCCAGATTTGTGTCCCAATAACATCTTTTAATTACTCGTAATAGTTTTTGATGAAAGTTTCGAAAGTATCCGAGGAGAGAAAAGGCGGGCGGCGGCGGCGGCGGCGGCGCGGTGCTCATCTACCGATGAGCGGACGAAACATTTACCGGCCCGGCCGGCGTCGTATGCATCGGCACGGCGCATTGTTGCACGCTGCTGCCCCGATGTTATCTGCGCCAGTGACGTTGTCGTGAATTGTAAGACACCGCCGCGCCGCTCCGTTCCGCGGATGGAAACGAAGAGATCGAAGAAACCCACGGGCACCGTGAAATATACGTCCGCGTTTCTCTTCTATCCGGCCGATTATCTCGGGTTTGCTGTCGCTCACGCGGTAATTGTCTTTGCCCGGGACCAACCGAACCATTCGATACTTAATGAGACGTACGATTGCTCCCAATTTGGTATCCTTAGTACTCCTCCGTAACCAGAACGGCCGTCCGCAAGAAAGACTTTGCGTAAATCCTCGTCGCGCGACGAACCTGCTATTATGTTGTACGTACCCACGGAACCTCGTTCAGAGTGCTTGTATTTGGTTGATGCAATTGGGTTCGATTTTTTTTTTTAAGTTAAAAGATGGTCACTGAAATAAAAGATTTTGGTGGTGCGTAATAATTTGGTTGAAGAGAAATTTTGTGCTCTACTAGACAGCGTGTTTGGTTCTCCTCGTTCGATCTAGTTTTTGTGGATTTTGTGACTGAAACATATCACGTAATGCCAGAATCTTTTATTTCAGTGCACATTTCACAATATAAAAAACACAAACGATCTTATGCGTCAACTCAATATTAAAAGCACGATATAACGCGGAGGAAGCTATTGTTATATGGAATTCGATTAGCTCTCCCGTAATCATCCATCATCAGTTCGACAATTGTCGATCGCGAAACAAGTACACTCAACTCTTTTTTTACACGGTAGATACCTTCCTCAGGAATTCGTGTAAAAAAGATTACTAGGATGTGCACCGTGCTGTCCCATTTTTGAAGCGTGATAAAAACATGAATTTATTTGACACATTGGTTCCAAAGACTGCAATTTATACTATGATCGATACGAGTATGATCGATCGTCTGGGTACCATGAAACTTCATACTTTCGTAGACACGCATTCTTAGATAGACATTAGAACGTTGAATCAAATTCCAACGTTCCATCCGCGAATAATGAAATTGAACGGACGCGTAAATTCACAAGGGAGTGAGAAAGACTCGAAGCGTTCGTTACGAATCAACGTTGACTTAGAAAGCGCAATATATTTCCACAGGTTCGTCATGAGCGTAATCCATCTTGAATCGATCCGCAAATATGTATGTACGGGGCGCGCGATCCAAAGAACCGAATACGTCGAGCACTCGCCGATGTATATTCTCGAGTTTCGATTCGTGCTCATGCACGAACTGGTTACCACTCGCGCGCCTCGTGACGAGCGTACACGTTATCTCATTACACGACGCAAATCTTTCGCACTCGGCGAATCCACATTCGTGAATTAACAGGCGCGATACGTAACGACTCGAACGTGTGTCAAGAGCGAGGAGAGGAGGCCTCTTAAAGCGAGCATCTTATGGGAAGGCTCGAGTAAATTCCAGCCGTGGCCCGACGAGATTTTCCCTTAGCCAGGAAGTACAAATCCCGAACAACTATTCGTCGTTCCGATGAGATTTATCACCGAGCACGGAGCGTGTCTTACCGCGAGAGGCATACTTGCCGGACGACAACAACAAATAGGTACTTAGGCCCTATAAGATGTTCGAGGGAAGAACAAGCGTGGATTCTACCGGTTTTTAATAATTGTATTCCGAGGCCTCAGAATCTCCTGGCTTATCTCGCGGAACATTTGAAAAGCCAGTCGACGACATGGCAGTACCGGGATAATTCTTGCATATCTTTAGCCGATGCAGTCTTGATGCATCCTCCGAAACGCACGTCACAACCACCACGATGCATTAACGTTCCTCGAACACGGTGGATACAAGCGAGATTCCATCGGTTCCTTAACTCTGGCCAATACGGTGGAACTATTAAACCCGCGTCTTTCCAATTATTATAAATTCCTTTTGTCGCATTCTGTACGGTAACTCGCCGTAAATAATTCTCTTTACAACGTTAATGCACCGCGACTATTGGAATATTAGCCACCACGCGCATTATCGAATAAACAAAAACGTGTGTCGGTAATCGTGTAGTTTTTTTTTTTGTTTTTTTTTTTCGTATCCTTCCACATGTCGATTCGCGAGCGCTTAATGGGTTATACCACCCTGAAGGTCCGAAAGATTTTCTTGAGAAAGCTGACGAGTTATGCCTGTAACTGAAAACTTTGAGAATGATGTTTTGCGGCAGGAATTTCGTTTGCTTTCTCGAGATTTGAAAAAGTACTTTGTCGGAGAAAAGGAAAGGGGTTTCCGAATAGTATTTCAGGAGAGTCTTAATTTTTTTTAAAGCAATTTAAAAGATGTATACATCGTTCACGGATATTCGTGAAAATTGATAAAATTTTATTTATGAATTATGAAACACTAATATGTATCTAAATCAATTGTGCAAGGCGAACAAGTTTACGTTCTTATTTTAGCTAGAAAAACGTTGCCAAATTTTTTCAATGAATTCATACGTCTAGGATACCGTAACCCGTTATCCAAATTAAAACTAGTCGAAACGAGGTTTTGCAACGCTCTTGCTCTTTTCGTACGTTCTATTCGCAATCCATTCTCCGCTCTTAATGGTCAGTTTGATCACCAACATCGCGTCGAGAACAATTTCCTAAATGCACGGTGCGCGTGTGCGTCCGCACATACACTAAATACCTTCCATAAATGTTTGCCCACTCATAAGAAGTGAATATCAGAGGTGATATCGTGCAAACTTCTAATGAAAGTCATATAATTGGTACATCAAAATGTTTTTTATTTTAATGAACAGTTAGAAAAATCAAAAACAACTATTCAAAAAGTGACAATTAAAAATTTTGTTCTCATCTATGAATATGCCCGCCATGATTCTTGATCACCTCAGCATTCTTTCTATCAACTTACCGAGGCTCTTCTTGAAGATTTAAACCAGATTTTTGTATTTACCGATCCAACTGATCCCAAAGGAACTCGATAGCTCAACTCACAGCAGACTGTCTGCTATTTTCAATATTTCCTCAAATATGTAAAAAAAAAGAAGAAAACGTTATGAAAACAGGTAAACATTAATAGATTAACTACATGCTATGGAAGTAATCAAAACAAACTAAATTTTTGCAACAAATAACAGCAAAAAAGACGATATTGATTGTTCCCGATTCCGAATGTTCAAACGCATCCTCGAAAACTAATCGCGGCGACCGTGGCGATCCTGCGGAGCGAGCATCATAAAGTGCACGCAAGTTGAGAAATAAGGGGAGAGGGTCGACGGTGGACACGGAAGAGCGTGGAGAAGCGATCGCTCGACACGGAAAGGGAAGAAGAAGGGACGAAGGGCGGGCGGCAGGGAGGAAGGGAGGAAGGGAGGAAGGCAAGAGACAAGAGACGAGAGCAAAGGAGTTACGGGAGAGTCGAGGTCCGTCTGACAGTGAGGTGTCGGGTGGTCGGGGCCCGGCTTGCTGTCAGCTTGTCAGCCTGTCAGCCCACGCACGTTGGCACCGCGGCAGCCAGGTTCGTGTGGATTCACACCGACTCTTCGCGCTGCCAACGCACACCCATGCCGACCGTCGCGCATTGTTCCAATCCCGGTGGAGGCTCGCTACGCGCACGTAAGTACGCGCGTAGAACCTTTCGTGACGCGTTCGATCCGCGACGTTCGCCGCGGACGTCATTAATCGCGGTACCACGCGCGTCGGATTCGTTTCTTCTTTTTTTTTACTTTCTATTGTCGAGCCCAGTTGGCACCTTTGAGTCGTATGACAGCGTTCATCGGTTTTTCTGTTTCCTGTTTCGGGGAAAGCGACTGACTGTGTGTCGCGCGTAACGGGATGGGGTGGTTTTCTGAATTTTGCGAATACGCGTGAGCTGGTAAGGATTAGTGAAATTTTGTCGGTTTAAGTCAGAGGGAAATTGTAGGGAAGCGTATAGAGTTCTTTCGCGCACCACTCATGTTTATTATGGATCAGACGCGTACCAGTAATGACTAAAAATTAAAACTGTTCAAAATTTCAATACAGTTATATCAGCATGATAGGGAAATAAAAAATTACAATATAAGTTTTCCAAGTATACGATTTGTTTGTCAAAAAAAGAACTGAATTCCGCATATTTTTGGTGATCCGGGTTAAAGAACGTATAAACCTGACAATAAATAATAATTTACTCAAAATATGAAATTCGATATAATATAATATTAAATCTGCCACAAACATTAGTAGTTTAAATTTATTTTCCATACCACTAGTGGCCTACCGCGTACCACAGTTTTGTGAACCGTTAGTATAGAGCTTTGTTATTAAAGTAATTAAATTATGACGATTTAGCCAAAGCGTAAAGATGGCTATTTGGAGATGGATTAAATTATCGTAATAGACCAATTCGAACTCGTGCACTGCAAATGTTGATATTAACGGTTTATTCTCGCTATTGGCACTGAATTTACTTTACATTCGCTTCTTGCTAAAGATGCCCAACGTTCGAAACGGATAACCCTAACGTTGTCCGCGTAGGAGCTATCCCTGGAAACGCGTTGATCGCCGCTGAATTATTTAAAACGCGTCCCAAAGACCGTTAATGATATTTTATCAGGAAAAACTAACGAGATCTGACGTTACGCGTTACATTATGTATCTGTCGGTGGAATTAATATCACGCTTGTGGCTTCGATACCAATCTCTATAACGTACCCGTTCGTTCATTGTACCCGAGAATACTTGTTTCTAACCTTTCTTTACTGACGTCAGAACTTTTTTTTTTTCCTCAATACAACCGGTTTGCGGCCGGATATGCTGAAAAAGTGCGAGAAAAGAAGTGCGAAAGTGCCGTTGTTAATGCCAGCGGCCTGAATTGCACTTTCATTACAATTACTGGTAGTGGTTGCTACCTGGATAGTTACGTGCTACTGGCCTGCAGCACTCTATAATTTTTCTACGGTAATAAGGGGTAGCTTACGCCGAAACCATTTATACGTTCTGTAACGAAGTGATGTTTTCAAAAGAATTCGAGATTGTTCCAGATAGATAGGATTACCGGGAGATGGGAAATTATCGTTCGTTTTAAAACGCTACGGGTTCAACTTCACGGATTAACTCGTTTCCCTTAGATCTTAACGCGATACATTAAATCACTCGTTGGATCACGCGTGATACGTAGAAAATTAATTTAAACCTCGTACGAGTATAGCGCACGAAAATCAATTCGCGGGTAACTTTTGTTTCTGCCCGAGCGACGATCGTTCGCCGACTACGCTGACAATCGGTCGGCGCATCATACGTTCCGCGTATTCCTCGGAGTCCTTCCTCCGCTGGATTCAATCGTCATTTAGCCGGAAAGTTACTGTTGTTTGCAGACATTATCCCAGAAATGATCTACCGGAATGCGCGTCCGTGTAATTCAGCGGATCCTGTGGCACAAAGTTCGCGGCGGTCACCCCTAAACGTATTATTATCCAGTAACCCATCTTAATTGACCTCACCCCGGTGCACGGTTCGTCGGTAATCGGCGCGATTAAATCGCCCGATCGCCGACGCAACGAACGTATATGATAATTCAGTGGGTAACCAAAGCCGGCGGTCAATGGTCGCGCACCTGTTCTCTAAACTCCCTCTCCCTCTCCCCTTTCTTTCTCCCTGCCTATCCGTCTCTCTCCTTATCCCTACTCCCCGTGGCTCGCGGTCTCTCTTTCTCTCTCTCTTGGGTCAAGGCACGTCTAGGTTGTTGGGAGGCCGTTTACCCCTTAGCCCGGTACACAACACACTCGTGGTCTCTCTCTCTCTCTCTCTCTTCTTCCTCCACGTTTAAGTTGGTGCGTTATTCGCGAATCGCTTCGTTGACAAACAAAGTGACGCGATTCGAAATGAGCAATCCCTCGATTCTGTAATGAAGCAAGTTTTTAAATATTCGGGGTACCGGAAAGAAATGTATTATTTTTCATAGCGTTTGAGCTCAGTTGGTGCCCGAACGCGGTTGTGTAAATAACTTCGTCAGTTTTTATGAAGAGGACATCAAGGGACTTAGAAAAACGTTGGAATGTAGTTGTAAAGAGCGATGGAAATTACATTTTATAATATTCTGTAACAAAAATTAAAAACAAATTAAGTTTTATATTTTATTCTACAAAATAATAGATTTCTTTCTAGTATCCCTAATGGGATAGCGAATATGCCTAACTTCACTTTCTTACCATTTCGTAAGTTTACATAACTGTAATACATTATAATAGTAACCTAGTATTATCCGAAGGCTGCTGATTGTTTTAATGTCATTTTTCTAATTTATTCTTTAGCCGGCAGTACGCCGTAATGTACATTTGCAACGATCATAATTTTAATCGCAACTTTGTGCGGAATATACATGAAAACGTGACGAGGGAACGGAAGGATTTAGTACATAATTATTGTGCCAGACTGATTGCCCTTCTATTTTCACATCCGACAGATACCACTGATCTTTCGTCGTGACATTCGAAAGGCTGAAAGAACAAATAGAAAGACATTGAAAGGCATATGAAACGTAAGGTTATCGCGGTAAGGATAGTCCGCGAGGGAACTACTATAATAGAAGCTTGGCTAGTAAATAATGACATCGTCGGAAAAATACGAGGAGAAACTAAGCGAGCCTATGTTGAATATAAACGTCAGCGGCTAAATGCTTTAGCGGCATCACGAGCATTAGGATCCTCGTATCGCTAGCATGAAAGTAATCGCGTCATATCCCACATCCGAAGGCTCACGACACGATTAATTATCCTCGCCGATTGGTTTTCACCGATGCATCATCCAACTGTTAAGATTAATTACTTATCCTAGGGTCAGCTTTCCGGCGACACGGAACACAATATCGGTAACGCAAAGTTAAAGCAGTTGTCATCGGACGCTGATATCGAGAATCTTCTCGGGACTCTCGATTAGATCGCGATAAGAGTTCAATAGCAATTCATTAAGCTCTCTCGCCGATGGATAAGAGAAAATAACGGCGCGCCAGGATCAAATCGGTAGATTTTATCTTCGTTCGCGCTTTTCAGCACGACGATACGAAGTTTTCGGGGAGGCGCAACACTTCGAAGTGATACTGTGAATCGTGAAAAGAAATTCGTCGCGCGAGACGAGAGGATATTTGTATTAGTAAAATTGATCCCTATGTTTTTTATTCGGAAGCTAATGCACGGCTACGTATAACCAATTTGTATGCGCGCGCGCGAGCGAGCGACCGTTTACGGAGGATTCGCAGCCTCGACGTGGATGGTGGTAGAGCGTAAGCACGCGAGAACACCTACACGATGACGTCCGGTTGCGCGTATCCCGAGCCGTTGTAGTCCCGGTTTCTCCCCGCCGCATGCGTTATAATCTCGATATCCCATATATCCACGTACAAGACATGCCTCCCATTTTAAATATACCATCGTGTAATTCATAATAAATGACTTATAAATGCAATGTACTTTTTGTACCGGGGCATCGCGCGCCCGTTGTGCGAGCAACCACGCCGAGGCTCCTCCTCTCCCCTTGACGTGCACGCACGCGCATGCGTGCGCGCATCGACGCATGCGCTCACGCTACATTTATAGCACGAGCGCATGCGTGCGAGCGACGCGAGCTCGCCGATACGACGATGCCGCCCCGACACCGTGGAGCGTTTGTTTCTTGCTTTATTACGTGTAACGCGTACACGTATACGTGGGGTTTTTTTTTTTTTTTCTTTGCTTTTCGTTTTGTTTCTGGAAGGCACCTTTTGCCCGGATGATTTAGATAAATTAAAGCTATTCAGAGTGAGGGCAAACGCATCCTCATTATATACGCGTACCCGCATTCCAGTTTTCCTGTTAATATCGCGTGTCGTTAAAACTTTACTGCTCGTTCCTTTAATGCCGGCGAAGCATCGAATAAATCGAATTTCGCGTGTAACTCGAGTGTCCTTAATTTGTCGTAAGCGAGTACACCGAGTCAGGCTTAAATCCATTCGAGTATAATATTTAACGATCCACGCGTCTCTCTTCGTACGACGAGATCGGCGGGTGAATTTTTTTCTCATACTTATCGACCGTCGCGATCACGCGTACTACACCTAAGCGAAACGAACAAGTAGCAAACCCCCCCCACCCCCCTCGCATTCTGACGCTATAAAGCGCGACGTTATCGGCGTCAAGTAGGACGTTTCGGCTATACATCACGTAGGAGTGCATTAACGAGGGAAAAATTGTCTCCCCGATAATCCATCTCCGAGCACTTAAATGGTTGTCGTCGATACGAATTACCGTGGAGTCCGAACCCTAGGGATCTTTGTATTTCTCGTGTATATCTCCGGTTTGAGTGGGACGAGCGGAGCTGCGTGACCGTGCCTCCGGTAAAAGACACGGCGAAGATTTATCGAAACCCGATGCGGCAAATGCGCCGATATATGTCGGGGCCGCCTCGAAAATGCTCGAAGAATCGTTCGATACTAAAAATAAAGGAGCTTCGCCCATGGTCGTTGCCGATGTGTCCGCCGTTCGGAGAGTGCGCGGTGAGCGTAGCAGCAGGGGTGCGATTAATCGTCGTAAGCAATCGCTTATATTCTGGAATTTTAATTCGCAGTCAGTTAGGCGTGCTCGTAGCCTACGGGACGAACAAAACGTCCGCGTATATTGCGAAAAGCGGGATTCAAGCGGCGGGCATCCAAGCGCCGTGCCGCGCCGCGGCTTGTATCTACGTACCAGGCGAACGTTAGCCGCGTACGCGCCGATGAATACCTACACCTGAAATCTACCTAGTACAGAGTGAGAGAGAGAGAGAGAGACAGGGAGAGACCCCCCGACACCTGCGTTTAAACGGGGGGGAAGAACGAAGCGGTCGTACCGGTCGGTGGTTGTAAAAGTGTCAACGGCCACGTACGTACGTACGTACGTACGCCGCGTCGACTCGCGGCGCGTCTTACCGATCCAACGTAATAACCCCATTTACTTTTCAAAGGTGTTAACGAGACGCGGCTGAAAAACTCCACTGACCCACATAGACTCGCGCGCTTCATCGGGGGACCCTCGGTACCCTCTCACTCTCTCTCTCTCTCTCTGTCTCTTACTCACTCACTCGCGCGCGCCCCGTAACGTTACGACGCCTCGCGGTTCTTTTTCACGTGGAACGGCTCGAAAGTACGCGCGGCATGTGCATTACTTATAATAGCTGGATACGCGCCCGTGTACAAAGATGTAAAACGCGCTTGCACGCCTCCGTACTCGGAAAGATTCCGCATCTCCCACGGCGGGGTGCCAGGCTAAATAATGCAATAACATAAGAATTATGGCAAGTTAATGATACTTTATGTATAATTATACGCGTCGCTCGTCCTCCTGTCCCGGATCGCGGGTGGTAGAAGACGCCGGGGACTATTCTCGTCTTCGTTATAAATTGTAATTCGCTCCGTCGCGTGATTTTCCACCACAATTACTCTGCGTCTTTTTATACCATCGGCACAGGTTTCGCCTAATGCGCGGTGTGATCCGGCGATACATCCGTTTTCATAAATCGCGTATTATGGCCGAGCGGCGCGGTAAGTCAGATTAACGCCCAACGTTTCGTACGCAACAAATTTGACGAATAAAAAGGGAATATTGTCGTTACCGAATCGCCGAGCCGTATAATCTTCCTCACCTCGACGACACAAGTTTGCCGCGAAACGCGTTAAAACTCACCTAACCGTGTAAATTTTAATGAGATAATTAAAAAAAATTTTTACTCCGCCGTTTAATATCTTTCTCACGCTTCCTCGTAACTTGGCTCTTATCTTTAATTTCCGACGACAAAGTTTCGCGCGTCGTGCGCGCACGGCGCAAAATTCAGAAACCGATTGGCGTGACTGTGTCACGCGAGGTAACGACCGGTTTGCCCTCCAGTATTTTGACGAGCCCACCGACTTTGGAACGTCTTTTCAGATGAACGGAAAGTGGTGGAAGCTGTTAATTTAAAACGCGTTATACGCGAGTGGTAATGATCTCTCGACCATAATTGTCGATCTCCTTAAACGTCCAACGAAGCGTGTTCGTGGTATCGAGGGATTCTTTTTCTTCCCTCGCTCACGCTCTCTCTCTCTCTCGAGAGAGAGAGGGAGAGAGCCGCGCGCGTACGTACGCGTAACGAATTTTATTTCTAGACGACGAGACAATTTCGCGATACTCGACGCGAGCGACCCGGTGACTCGTTAACTACGAGATCAAAATCCGAACGGTCGTAAAATTCTCAATCGTCGTTAAACAGATTTTCTTCTCCCCCCCCCCCCCCCCCCACTGTCTCTCTCCTCACCGGGTTTCGTTTAGCAATAGCGAATTACAACTCGAACACGATCCAAGTAAACCCGTAGGTCATTATCCACAAGTTTGTAAACATCGATCCATTAGAATATGTGTACATAGTGAAAGTCGATAGACACCGGTGTCCCGCCGGCGGTGGTCGTGCCGTATAACGAGGTGTTATTTTCTTAATAGATTTCCAGGTGGGCCCAAAGAGCCCCAGCGTGTTATGCCGCGTTCTGTAACGCAAACCGAGAAATGGCTTCGCGATGAGATCGCCGTTATAGGCCTCGTGTACCCGCTGACGGTTACAAAATCGAGGATTATTTGCACCAAAACTGCCTCGCCCTGTCCGCACGAAACCGACGATAACGAGCTGGTGTGCCCTTCGAAACTTTGACGAGACCGCCTGTTTCGTGCGGCTTCTCGAAGGCTTCGTGAGGGAAAAAAAAAAGGAGCTCCGTGGTTGCGGGTAGAGGGGAGCGGGATGCCGGAGCGGGTAAGCGAGGGAAGGAGAGGGAGACTGGTAATTTATAATGTGTAATATGTAAAGTGGTAATGGACGGCCGGTTGTAGTGGTCGCGTTCGATGCAACCTGGAACTGCAGGTTGAGAGAGTCTCGAGGCAGTCGAGCAGGCAGGCAACTGGCTGCGGAGATGTTGCGAGGGGGCACCGTGGGGCGAACAGGGGTGGGGGGGGACTCCAGGGGCGTCGTATGGGGTACCTGGCCCCGAGAGGGCAACGACGGGGGATGAGGGAGAAGAGAGACGGAGGAGGAGAGAAAGAGAGACGGAGAGGAAATCGGACAGGAAGGAAAAGAGAGTGGGAAATGTGGAGAGGGAGGGAGAGAGAGGCAGCGAGGACCGAGGGGAGAAGAAACGAGAGGGAGAGAGAGAGAGAGTGAGTGAGTGAGTGGGCAGGGGGAAGGGGGTTGGAGGGGAGAAAGAGAGAAAGAGAACATCAGCCGCCACTGCTTGCGTGTCGAGCCTTAATGAATGCAAACCACGATCCGGAGGCAGCCCGCTCGACCTGTTGTTTTCCAGTCCAGATAGCCTATAATTTTTATTGTCACGGGAGAAATAGCAGCCTGATGGAGGCACGGCTTATCTTGGTCCTCGTTTTGCGTCCCAGCCATGTTCCGTGCGTTTTGTTGCCTTCTCTTTTAGCCCTCACCGTTCTCCCCCTAGTCACTCCTGCTCTTTCGTACTTTCTCACCACCATCCCACCTACGGATTTACCCTCACGCCTCTCGCGCTCCTCGCTACCGATTCTTTCCACCGCGCTCCCTCGAAACCGATTAACGCCGCCGTACGGTACGTTACGTCGAATGCTGACTGCGCTACGAACAATGCTGGAGGCGATGCGTACTACATGCAAGCGTATTTTTATAGCCCGGGGTTCCGAGAATCACCGCCGAATATCGTGGAACGGTACATTAGGAACTCGGGACTGAAGCGAGAGGAGCGATCGTGGCCGACGATACCTAACGCGTATGCAGATACCCGAAGAATGCCGAATGCATACCCGCTTCTGCAGGTGCAGGGACGCAATGATCGTCCGGGGAGAGACTCGTAATCGCTTTCGAGGAATCGAATCGCGAAAGAATCGATGAAGACACGTCGAATCGGCAATAACGATTATCCGGCCACGAGGTATATCGTTCCCCCGTATTCAACGAGGCCTCGTTATACGCCCTTTGCGGCAGGGGTATTGTCGATCGAATCCGAATGGTTTCGCGGAATTGTAACGTCGATCAAGATTGGTAACGATGATGACAAGGATACTAGGAACGAATCGCGACGGGGGGGTGGGGATGAAACGCCCGATCGAATAATGTAGCAATAAAAGGTGAATTGTGGCGGGATACCGGAGCAGCCATGTAACTCGTTCAAAATCAATTTTCTGCGCTTATATCGCGCAATGTACCGTTGCGGAATACCGTTTAAAGGAATCTATGCTGTGCAAATGCATGGAGTTGCGAAATGTCGCTGGGTCAAAACTTGTATCCGCCCCTAATTATTTTATCACGCCGGACCAGATAGTTTTATATTCAATTCATTTCCTTGTGCTCCTTTCACTGTTATTTCGGAATTGCGGTAGGTTACAAGTTTTTCCCGTCTCGCGAACGTCAATGCTTCAAGATCGTGGATTACAAACGGTACGTTATTAATCGTACTTTCGTCGCATGATAATCAACATTGATCCTCGCGATTATTACCTTCTGCGCGTGAGATGAAACAGGACTCGGTTTTGTTGTCCATTACTCGAGAACCTAGTCGCGAAGCTAGTCGCGTTAACGTTATATCGCGAGGATCGAGGAAGAAGCGCGACGAGGAAATTTTGTATATCATCCTTCCTCCGGTGCGGGGGTCTATAAGACGCATGTGCCCACGTGCGTGCAGTTCATCCTGCGTGGATCGGCGTCATCATCATTATTATCGTCATCATCGTCATCATCGTCGGCTTTTCCTCGTACGGCGCGGCAACAAGAAATTCCAACGGGTGAACGGTATAGCGACCGCAGGGCAATCAGTGTTAACAATGTTTTATTGTTACGTCACGGATCGGGTCGGCATGCGCGGTACGAGACGAACGGACAGGCGTGCATTAAGCTTATCGTAACGGTGAGCCGTTAAGTTGCCGTCAGGGTAAAACTCGGAGTAGTTCACGGTGAGAGAATTAAAAAAGAAAAGAAAAAAAAACAATAAAAGAGGCATCGTCGAAACGATCCGTCGCGATACGATCTCTCTCTCTACGATCCTCTGGATACAGATGTTTTGCGCATTGTGAGCAAAATGGAAGATCGACCTGTTTAAAAAAAAGACGCTCGTAACGATAATCTTTGATAAACTTTACTTACAATTTACAACCTACGTCGAAGGAATAGGTACTTCCCGCGACGCCATAGCGAATGCTCGTACCGAAGGTTTATACGTTTCTAATCGTAAATATTCGCGATGCATGCGAAAGAATGTGTAACTGAAAAAACATTGTAAAATTGATAGGTATGTTTATAAATCGAGGCGGATAAACGTCGCTGGTTAACTGTACACGCGTATGATAGGTTGCCCGTTCCCTCTCGGATTGGTTAATATATGGCGCGTGAAATGAGCAAAGCTACGAAGCAGGAAAAAGGTGGGGGAGTCGATCCCGACGAGGGGTAAAGGTGTAACGGAACCCCGATGATCTACGTATTCATCATGCGCGACCTTAAGCGAGAAAAAAAGTGACAACCAATTTATAACGGAGATAATTACAATATCAAGTGGCGGGCATTTTAATATGTATATGCTTAATAACCAATAATGAGCGTGCCCGACCGATCGATGGGCATATCCTGATCTTTCTATTTATGGATTACCTTTATTGGGGCAGGCGTTCGAGATATACCGTTCCCGCGAAAACTCTCGGGTTATCGAGAATCGCATCGTCACGCTACCAACGTACGAACAATCGATCGAAGATATTGAAAAAAAAAAGGAACCGAAGGGGGACGCAACGAAAGCCTGAAACGATTATTTCCATAACAGGTAACGCGCGCGTGACTCGCGTGCGACGATATAAAATTAATTTGCCTGAATTACGTTATTGGTATTTTAGTACGGTGGGGAGGGGGCGATGGTATGTACGGTTGATGTACTTCGTACCAGTGTACAAGTACTTTACGCGAATGAGCGAATCTCGCAGGACCGAACTAATTGACAAACATTGACAAACGTTCGTTGTAACGCGAACCGGCGTAGCGTCCGAAGTGGCCTTTGTTGACTCGAAGACCTCTGCTTCGACAACGCACCGCGGTGTATACTACAAAAGCTCTGTACCTTCCAGCCTATTTGGCCCATTAACCCTCTTGCGTATGTCGTTTATTCGTAGTTTAGAGAGCGGCCAATGTGTTCGGTGGAATTTGATTTTTATGCGGAACTTTATCAAGTTGGGCTTTGATTCTACAATTGATCGGTACAACGAAACGAAGTTCGAGAAATTGTGAAATGCGTGTACTTGGAAAAATCAATATTTTTAGTCTAAATAATGGATATTCTGAGCATTAAAACTTGCCTCATCTGACTAAATATTATGGAACAGTACATCAAGATTCTTTTGAGGTACCTCTAATCATGCGTTAGTCATGAGGACAAGGGAATTACGAATCCCTTCGCCCTTTCTATTTCACCCTTCCTAGGGAATTCCTCACCAATCTGTCCTGTTCGATCAACGCGCATCGGAAAAAAAAACAATTTTTAAGAAACATATGTTTTTCAAAATCTCAAACGCGTGTTATTCCAAAACTATATCTAACAGATAAATTTAGAAAACAGATTCAGAATCAGTTTGAAAAGTGCTACAAGTGTCACTCTATTTGATCAATGAAACATGTAAAAAAAGTGAAATTTTGTTTACCAGTGTGTCGCGTTGAACTGCCCGCGAGGCAATTCAAAATAACTTGGCACAACGTCAGTTGGAATTCGAACGACGTTGAGTATCGATGTAACGAGCTTCCCGCTAGCAGAAAAGGCATTTATTTACACGTACCGACAAGTGGCATTAGTAAAGGATTTCGTATAATCCCATGCAAATTGTTAAAGTTGAACCATTAGCGGGAACTAATGTCATTTTCCCTCGACGTACGGAGCCGGGCGAATATAATATTGATGGGTTTGACATGGGCTTAGCATTCGATTGGGGTGACAGAGAGGGTTTGAACCCCTCATTATTTATTAAATCATCGCTACTGAATTGCAAGCAGGTACGGACAAGCGGTGCTCCGAAAATTCGTTTTGCCCGAATAGGCCGTCGCTCGAAAACCATTCCCATATAAAATCTACGTTATGCAAAACGATAACCGCGAGTATAATGGACGTTGCTTTTATGCTCGGAGATGTACGAGACTCGCGACGGGAAATTTATTTCGTCGATCTACCGTTGAATAATAGTATTCAAATTAATTAGTGGTATTAAAATTACTGTAATCTAAAAATTGTAACAGTATATTAATTGTTTGCCAGATTTACAAGAAACAAATAAACATCTGTTTATTAAAATATCGTAAGCAGTAAGTTGCAAGATCGTGCTCCTACGATCTCACTGAAGCGCAGAACGTTTCTCTTCCGATCGAATCACATCGATCGGCCCATTTATCGAAATATCTCTTACAAAACGATCTTTCGCGACGACTTCTAAATACCACCTTTTACACGCAAGAAAAATGTCAAAATCTGACGAAACGTCATCATCGTTCGATACGCTTCACCCTCGTGAACCACGCTCCGAACGAATAGTTTATTTTCACCTACTTCCTACTTCTCAGCGAACGTAACCCCGTACGTCACGATGCAGATGCTATCAATCATCCGTTTTAATTGCTAGACAAATGGACGTATTAGGTACGTCTCGGGAATATAAATAGTACCTCCATCGTGGCACGCTTAATATTCTATTAGCTTAGACGCGACCTCTCTGTTCTTCCCTCGGTATCTTAGCCGCGAGTTTGCTAGTTGGTTTAGAGCCTGGAAGCGGTTATTCTTGCACAACTCCGAGTACAATAGCTTCGTTCAGCGGCGTTCCTCTTTCTTTCTTTTTTTTTTTTCTTAACTCGGCCTTTTTCTCTCCCTTTCTCCTCGCTCCTCGAATCCGGGAATCTTTATGAAAGGCATAAACGGCTATCTTCCCTAACGGTATCCTCGAAAATGGTATTCATAATTATACAGTTGCGACATACGCATTATTTGTTCGGAATTGTAATGGCCACGAGTTCCCCTTTCATTGAATAAGCCTGCGAGCGGTATAAAACGTTAATCGCCTCGCCATGGAAAGATGTCCTTTACGACCGATTATAAATCGCCGCTTTCTCACTGCGTTGTACGGGTTCGGTTCAACGGAATAATCATATTCCGTGGATCCGATGGGTTAATGGGTGGAAGCTGGATAGCGTTTTAATCATCGACGATCGGTCTTAACGAATGGGTATTACAATGCCACGGGAATTCGTACCTCGCACGCGCACGAATCGAACGATTGAGAATTCAAATTCACATTATAGAATTCTATTGACGAACGAATCGTGGTTATATTAACGTCATAAAATCGAGTCAGTGAATTCTTTCAATTCACGCACCGAAATTTTTAAATACGAGACATAAAACGATCCGTTTACGATGATGGGTGATGGAATTTACGAGTGATCGTCGTGAGAATTTCAAAAAAAAAAAAACTTGTGACCCCGTGCTCCGAAAGATCCATTAGCTTAACAAATTCAATAACTTTTGCGATCAATTTATCGTCCACGCGAATCGCCGATGGTACGCTAGTTAAAAAATGAATTAACTCTCCTTCCAGGACAGACAGCAGTGGCGAAACCGTCAGCGTGAAAGAGTCGCGCGCTTCTTCTCGCAAATAATGCAGGTTCGTTGGCCAGCTGGCGATGTATTCTCTTTTCTTCCTCCTCTCGCCCGTTATACCTTCTCTCTCCCCCACGCTCTCTTGACTCTCCGACTTGGCTGCCGTGGAGGAGAGCCGAGTTTTTGTCGCCCCATTGTGTTAGCCAGGGTTGCTGCCACTTCTGCTCCTCTATTGTACGCATTCATCAGCGTATTCATTCATTTCACCAGCATTGTCTCGTAGCTGTCCTCGCTTAAGGCCCTCCCTGCTTTTCCTCCACCTCCTCCTCCTCCTCCTTCTCCTCCACCACCGCCTCCACCTCCTCGTCGACTCATTGGGTCTTACGACGCTTACACCGTGGAAAGGAAAGGGTTATTGGAGCGAATAAACGACAAAAAACTGTCGCGTTCGTGCAATTAAAATGTCAGGCTCCTAAATCGAAAATAATCGGTTCTCGTTGAGCAAGTTAGTAGAATAGTGTTTATTTAAACTACTGTTTCATAAACTGTAATCGTGCTATCTTTAACGATCTCAAGCACGTTCCGATTATTTTCTACAAGTAGGAACTACATGAAGGAACTTCTAAAGTATCGATATTTTTCTGTCGGTGCAAGTATTTTTAGTATCGATACCGTGATATCAATATTTGTGTTCGATACAAATTATTTCGGTATCACGTCTCTACGCGTCACACCGATACTAGCAAAGTGTCTATACTTTGCTTTCGATGCATGTATTTTTAGTATCGATATTTCTATTCGATACAAGTTCGTTCCATATCACGTACCTATGCACAAGTACGCGTCATCGACGAGAGACTCTGCGCGCGAACGAAACAACTATACGCCGGTGAATTAATTTCCATTCCTAATATGCAGTGGCGTCTCCGACATTGTTACGATCATTTGATAAACAGTTTGCCACCCCTTCTTCCGGAATTCACCCGATTTCCCGACGTAGGTGTATAGCAACGTCCGCTGGTAACTTCCTTAAGCGAACTTCGCTCCCCTAAAAGCACTGCGTCGCCCGTCGGGGCACACGGTGTTGCGAGGGTGAAGTAACAATCGCATTTCCCACCCGAGAATTATCGAGCCCATGCAATATCACTGCGGATATTGTTTCGACGCGAAACAACACGAAGTTAGGCGCGGGCATGGTGAGCGACAATGCCGTAAGTAGTGTAGAGGGAGAGAGAGAGGAAGGACCAGATGTACATACTCGCTCTTTCTCTCTCTCTCTCTCTCTCTCTCTCTCTCTCTCTCTCTGTCTCGCTACATACATACGCCAGGAGAACGACGTAGAGAAAGAGACGGAGGGAGAGAGCGATAACGAAGAGCGATAGAAATCAGCGCACGGGGCGGGGGGACGTGGGAGGAAGTTTATTGTCGTTGTCGCGCGAGCCATTTTCCCATCAGTGGCAGTCAATCAGAACTCGCGGCACAGTCAGTCAGTCAGTCAGTCAGTCAGCCAGCCAGCCGTGCTCGAGTAGTCTCGATGGTTGTCGACCTACCGAGCATGGAAATACAATTACCACGCCGGGAAACACTATGCTTCGCGGCTCTCTCCTACCGTTGCGAGTAACAGTCACCCCACCGCCAACCTCCCGCCACATCCGTAATGACGTTTGATTGTGCACCGTCGACCGGGTATTGGATTAAACAAACAATATTAGATCCGCTGCGCGAAATTCAACGGACGTCGTAACGACTGACGGATTCCAGCGTCGTTTCCAGCGTGTACGCGCGTTCGTCACCTCACCGCCTTTCCCGTAATTCTGTCCACGCGACGCTTGCGGTTGGCAGGTACGCGCTAATAGCGGTTAAAACAATAACCACGCTCGCGCTCTTCTTCCGACGTAACGAGCGTCGGTGAAAGTTGGACGGGGGGGAAGGGCGGCAGGGGGGGGGGGACGACAGCGGCGAAGGGGAAGCGTGGGGTCGCTGACAAATAACGTGACACAGGGTGGCAGGCAGGAGGTTGCAACTCGTTTGTCTGCCGCTCGGTAAGGGATCCGAAGATGAGAGTTTTGCGGTACCGTTATACTCGTTAAATGTAATAATGGTAAATGTAAAAGATCGATAACTCGCGAGCGTGGCTCCTTTCGCAGGCCTACGTTGGAAGATTTCGAGATATTGTAACGCGACGTTACGTCGACACGACGAGGGGGAATAGGATTTCTCGGATACGCGTAGTTAAACGTTATATCGTCGCAATATATTACATCTGTTTTATGGTAGACACGTCGTAAACCAGTTATCCTTGATTTCGGGCGATCGCGGTGAATTTCTGGTCGGCGGGGGAATTAAAAATTCATAATTTCGCAAGGTGTACGACACGGACTGTAAATTCTGGAAAAAAAAGAACGGTGTACGGCTAGTGTCGCGCGACTGGTTTTCTCCCGTGGAAAGTGTTTACAAAGTGTTTTCTTCGAATCTCTGAATCTAGTTTTACGACGTGAAAGATTTAACTTCGGACGCGCTCGGTCTATGATTCAATTAGGCAATTCTAAAAAGCGTCGGGTAGTAAAGATAATGGCGGTAATGGGGGAATCTTACTATCGCGGAAATTGATAGCATCCATGCACGTACCGAGGTGTTATATGGATAACGCGTTGTACGTTTGAAGGATTTATCGTTGGTACGTACTGGCGATCGTAACAACTTTTTTCTTTTCAAATTCCTGAATATGTAAGTATAATCGTCACCGTGATAACGCTTATCGCGGTCGTTAATAGCGTTTTTATTAGCGGCGTCGATTATCCTTAAATTGCTCTAGTCGCCCTTCAATGTCCCTTGCCTATCCAGACGATACCCATCCTGAAAGTAACTTTATATCGAAAAGGTCGATTTTTATTTAACATCGATCCAACTGCCGCCTTTCGCGGAAGTTGCTACTTTCTTAGTTCAAATTGGTCGACGAATACACGCCCGTGCTGAACTGATAAGAGCATGAGCGAGGTTAAAGTCGTTCCCAAGTCATATCCTGAGGAGGATGTCGTCTACTTTAGACAGGCGGAAATCTAAAAAAATTGCCTCCTTCGCGGACCAGCATATTTTTCTTGACAGCGTACGTTAGGTCGCCCGGTAGACGAATCAATATGAGAGGAGAAAATTGGTAGTTTAAATGTTGCAAATGTGATTACGCCGGATGTGTTCGCGTTGAAGAAACCACCTGATGTTGCAAACCTATTTTTAGGACGTCTTGAATAGGTTTGGCTGTAGAGATAAATTTATTTTAAAGATGTTTTTCTTCGTAAATAAGTATAGTCATAGAGATAAGTTTGTTTTGATAAAAACATTATAATGGAAGTCTATCGAGTCACGCACTTTCCCTTGAAAGCCCATCCCCGAGTTCTTCTGCGCTTCCATCAACATTATCAATTTCTAAAAATTTTTTTAAATTGATTTATGAGTTAGTAATTTATAAAATCACGCACCGGAAGTTTCCCTTGGCAATAAACTGCCACGATCACTTTGATTGATATTTAAAAAAATATTGCCGGTTAACTCCAATACCCTGAATCGAACATTCGATTCTGTTGGAAAAACGTTCACCTGAGAATTAAAAGTACTCTGGTACGGTCAATAAATCATACCAATAAATTCATCGCTAACAACACCCCGATCAAGATATCCACTTTTTCATGAATTTTGATCACCACGTAGATCGTATTTATCGAACAGTACGTGTACTCGCACTTCGTATGCATTTCGTTTTCTTTCCGTACCACGAAGCACAACGGCGACGCGATATTACCACCAATTACTATCGATACTAAGAAAGGTCTCATAATTCACGATTCACAGCTGCCCGCGAAGCGTATTATTTGCGCGGGGACCGGCAGACCTTGTGATTACATTACCGTACAAAAAGAGGAACAGAGAGGAAGGGAACCCTTCGTTTCTCGTAAAAAGATATCGGGTTTTGGTAATGGCAGACGCATATTTACCTAGCAGAAAAAAAGATCCATTAAACTGGCGTTTCGTTTTGCAGAATTTAAATCTTGTGTCATCTTGGATTTCCTAATGTTCTACTAAACGCTATAATCGTACAATAAATATACTTGCGCGTGATTTGCCCAATAACCGTTTAAATTGACACAATCCATGGCATGGTTGGTTAGAAAAATTCACGTCATGTATTGAAAAACTGGAAAAAGTTTATTAGAGTTCATCTTCGGAATAACGTTTGATCGATCACAGTGCGGTTTAAAAAAAAATGAACCTACGAAGCTGCAGATGCGTTGCAAGCAATTAGCGACTCTAACAAATTCTCTGTTTTAAATTTAAATCTGATTTAAATGAAATTATGATTATATTATAATTATAATTATGAAGCTAATTAGTCGTCGATGTTTATCGTGGGACTTTGCATACGCTTTGGCGTGTCCGGAGGATAGTCTACCGGATAAGAATTGTTAACAAGTGACACGGTCGTGAGACTTGAAAGCGTAAGCGCGTTAGGGTACTTTCGACAATAGGGTCCATTGTCATTCTTTTATTTCGACACGTTACTCGTTAAACGAAATGGGTCTGAGACCTCGACATTGGTGTCACAATTTAAACGACAGTACAGCGTATTTGAGTTTAATCGTAACTGTAATTCTAATTTTTTGATGACGACCAAATAATAACGCCAATTATTTATATATATATGATTTAACTATGATGAACGGTCAATGATTAAATTCATGATTTACTATAATTATTGTTATCAATTATATTATAATTAAAACCGATTAAAATATAATTATAATTAAAATCCAACGTTCCATCGTTGCGTACAAACTACCAAAATACATCTCACAGACCTTCACGAATCGCGACTCGCTCGTTTCTCCAATTCAATTTTATGAAAGTCACTCGGTGGATATCAATGTACACACCTTAAAATCGATTCGGGACAGGAGGTCTAATTATTGCCGACATTATTAGCTCCCGCGGTAGCAGAAATCGTGCATGACGAAGGCCCCGGTGAATAGATGCTGGAGGGTGGAAAGGCGATAGATGGTTGCTCGCAGACGTTACATTGGTTCGTGGAACGCTGAAGGTGAGGCGAAGGAAACCAGAATCCACCCGACTTCGGCTATAGACGCGCATTATGTCTCCGTCCGCCTTGCAGCGCGCCGTGTGACGTGACGCGAGTGTTCCAGACAACCTAATTACATCACAACATAGGACGTCGGTATGGGCTACCCTCTCGTATACTCTCGCTTGCGCGCCCACCTATAAACCACCTTTCCTTCAAACCTCTCTCTCTCCTCTTTCTCCTATTCTGCCATGCAACCCCCTTCTCCCTCTCTGCGCCGCGGGGCTACATACTACGTATTACGTGTAGTATCTTCGCGAATAAATCTCGGATGTTTTCTCGTACGTTGCATTCTTGCGCGGGACGCGAAGTAGTTTAAATTACAGACTGCCAAAAGTTGTAGGGGCAGAAACGTGTTGTTACGTGAAAATTATACCGTCGCGAGCTGTCCCCCTTATATGTTAATTAGTCGACGATTCTTATCGGGAGTCTTTGCATTCGGCGTGTCAGGAGAATAGTCCACCGGACAATCTTACGTCACGAAGAATATTGTTAATAACTGACACGGTCGTGAGACTTGGAAGAGCAAGCGTGTTTGAGTAATTTTGGTAATAGAGTCGATTGACATTCTTTTATTTCGACATATTAGTACTGCAATGGGCTCAGTGGATCTGATGTATTCAATTGTTTTTAGTTTGTTAGAACATTTATTTTATTTATAAACATTGTAAATTTAACAAATTTGTTAATCTTAAATGTTAAACGTACTATTTTGTTATTATTGATGTTTACCCAGTTTAAATTAGGAAAATACTAAAATTTCGGCGTATGGATCTGACAGATCCAGTGCAACCGTTCACATGACTTTTTAGGGAGCGATCATTGGAGTGTTAAACAGAATGAGCCCAAAACGCGATATTGGTGTCACAGTTTAAACGGTAATACAGCGTATTTGAGTTTAATCGTAATCAATGTTCACGTACAATATAAATAAGGGCACCCAGTGCAAAATATTCCAAACGGCGATCATTCATAATACACGAATCACGAAACTACTCCAAGTCACGACCCGAGCGCCATGCCCTTTCGCTGCACTTTCACCGATATCTAATTGTGACCCGGGTCAAGGGCATTTACCGCCACGATACGTTTAATCTATTTACGCGCTGACGTTAAGAGCGTCTACCTATCTGGTACGAGAATCGAGACACCATACACGATGGGAAAGTATGTATGCACCCGCGAGACTAATCGTTTAATATCACTATCGTAAGGTGCACGGTCTCTCTCGCTTAAGTTACCCGATTGCAACGTGCCAATTAACAGCACCGACATTTTACAGATTGCACAGAAGAAATAGCTTTACCACAATCATCCGTTACGATTTTTCGACATTTCGCCGAGCGTTATCGTCCGTGTACCTTCCTGCATTCGATAAATTAAAACCCTTTCGTAACTAGCGATGCCTGTAACTTTCAAGCTCGTTCCTACGGCGCGCCGATAATGCCGGCGATGCAAGTGCGATCAGGGATTAATAACAAAGTGGCACGTGACCTCGTAATAACCGGAGGAGTGAAATGTAGCTTGACACGTTGAGATTACGACGCTTACGTACGTACGCGAGGATGCTGCGGCGTTCGTCGTCCAGTCATTTCAATTACTCCGCTTCAAATGTTATTGAAAACGTGGACGTTCGGGTTTTCTAAACACGGATGCGCGTACGCGTCAATGTTCTTAGATTTTTAACGACGATCCCTAAACGACGGCTTATCGCTAACGAACGGTGTAAAGGTTAACGATGCGAACCTATTCGGCTCCCACGGATAGTAATTATTCCGTAGCTCCTTCCGAGAGGCTTTAAGATTTTCTTTGAGGGTGAATCCGTCGAGCGTTGGCCGCGAAGAGAGACCACTCGATCCGAAAAAACGTGCGGAGGGTGAGTGAGGGACCTTTACTAACGACAAATGATAGATACGCACGGTGCCAACTGAGCGTCAACGCTTTACGGTATCCGTGGAAGCGTAAAGTACCGCGATAGAGTTATTACAACGGGTTCCTGTCCGCGAGAAAACAGCTGGAATTTTTATTAGCCTACGAGAGAAAACGTCATCGATAAATTTATCGTGCTATCGCGGCATTTCCATTTGTCCGCGAAATTTATGAATATTTGTAGTAACAATCCTATTTTATTGCGATAATAATTCTTTCCTCTACGAAATCCTTGAATCTTGTAAAGAGTTACCAGAAGATTTACGAAAAAGAAAAATACAAGTTACATGTTTTGCAGAGACAGGTTAGTAATTACTCGAACGTATAGGTACAAAATACTCGAGTGGTTGTATTCTGAATTTTTATTATTATCCCCGGAGAGCAGGGCAGATCGTTATACGCATAAGCTGTCCGGGCTTTATCAAACCAATACGTTTCCTTGAATTATCTTAAACGAGCGTTAACAAGGACGATTAGAAATAGATTGTACTTGGTAAATCGTCCAATATTCGTATTTTCCAGCGAACGCCTCGTTTACGGTTTACTTCCACAGTTTTTGTTGGCGCATTATAAACTCGTAGTTTTGCGGAGTGCCCGAGGTATAACGAAGCGAGCGATATCTCTCTTGCCATTATCTCTCCTTTAAATACGCGCAAAACGTTCGTGTAGGAGTACCGGGAACGAGAAGGGTGTAAATGTGCTGTTTCGCCGAGCAATTCAGTACAACATAACCAGTTCTTGTAGCGCGTTGGGCCGCGAGGTAAGAACAGTCCGTTACTTTGCTGCGCTGTAACGAAGAAGCTTGTCATTAGGCAAACGAAATAAGTCGTTCGATTTAACGGACGCGAGTTCGCGAGTTACGGCACGCACATTATTGTTAAATAGGCGCCGTCGCGCGAATATCCGGCGATCCGCAACGCGAACGATTTGTCGAGGGTTGTCCGCATGACAAATTGCAAAGTTTGCTTCGAGAAATTCCATGCGTACGTTTCGCGATGAGTTCGTAATCTATAATGTCCATTAGTAACGCGTATGACAGGAATAATCGTAATTGATTATGATTGCGTATCGCGGTGAATTAAACGTAAACCCGTAATCCCGTGTTTGCGTTGCGCAACGATGCTTACGCGAAACGATTAAGGCGGATTGCGCGCACCTACTCGTCAAAGTTACGCTCGGCGAGTACCATCAATTTTGCGAAGCGACGCAACGCATTCTCGCCAAAGATCGCACGTATGACAGAAGTTGTCGCGGCGCTTGGCGCTCGCGAAACTGTTATACAGTGCCTAGCTTGAAGATAACACGTGATGATATAACTGACCAATGTGCGGGTGACTAGCTTCTGTTCATCCTGGAAGACATACAAGAAGCAGGTCTACGCCCAACCTCGCCAGAATTCTATTGTCAGTTCTCTTTGGAGTAGAGGTTGTAAAATGGTGAGCACGGCAGACGCTGTAGCTCAGAAAGTCAGTGGATAATTCAGAACGTCAGTCAGTCAATAACAAAGAGACCTGGTCAGATGTATGTCGAGTTTTTAGATGAGCTTTGGAGGAATTGCAGAGTTGACACCTCTAAACACAACCCTGAAAAGTTTTCAACCAGTGGGCCCCGGTTTCCAATATTCAATTTTTTAATTTGATTTTTTGCTCCGTAGAACCGAGTTGGTGTCTCGGCGTTGGACACTCGATATTTTCCTCCAGTTTCTGTTTCATTCAAGCCAGCGCAAATTAGAATCGTTCTTCGCGTAGAACTCTAATCGTTATTATTAAAAATGTTATGTCCGACCAAGTGTTGGACAAAATAAGTGTATCAGTGTGTCATCACCATCGCGCCAATCCACTAACAGTACGTTCGTCGGTACCGCGAAAAGAGAGACACAATGAAAAACGGAAGAACCGCGCAGCGTCGAGCTCTTCTCAATTACAAAATTTCCAGAAAGCAGATCGAGATCGAGATCCGCTCGATCGTCGCTCCTAAAATGGCAAAACTAGCCCCGGGTGATTCTACCTCCGCGGGCCATTTCGACGGAACGTATCCCCTTCCGTCTCTCTCTCTCTCTCTCCGTACGTTGCATTCCAGAAGATCCGGCGATCAGTGTGCATGGAATATAATATGTAGTACCATAGTTAGTCAGTCGGCGCGAGCAGGGAGCGAGGGAACGGTCGCAAGAAATTGCACGGCGCTGCCATACCTGAATCAGGGCGCACGGTAGCCGCACGTCCCGACAACTTGATTAATAGCCTTAATTAAGATATTTAATTGCTTTTATTTTTATTTCCTGCCGGTGTATATAATGGCGACTTCGCGACAGCGCCGCCGGGAGGGTAGAACCGACACGACGCGACGCGACGCGACCGGGGGACGAAAGCTGCCGAGAGAGGGTACGAGGGGAATCGGGTGGGATCGGATCGGATCGGATCGGATCGCGGGTTTCTGACACTACGCTTTGAGTCTCCTCTGACCGCGAGAGAGATGTCAGGAGGAAATGGAGTCGGAGGAACGCGTCATACGGGCTCCTACCTTTACGACCGTATACGTGCATTACGAGCGTTGCACGCGTTACCGGTCGTAACCTTTAATGACTCGCGGCCGTACACGAGTATCGTCGGTACTACATTGATAATTAGTCAAATTATCCTCGCTTTAATTTATTTCGACGATACGAGCCGATCGGGTTACGCGAGTACGACTAGCGTTGAATCACGATCGCAAAGATACCGGCCGCTGCCGGCGCTCGGTACATTAAATTCTACCGGTGGTCATACCACGTATACCACGGCGGAGCATGCCGATGCGACGGGAATGGATTCGCACGCTCCTTAAGTTATTACCGTGGTAACGTGGGCGAGGATTTTTCTCGCAAAATCGTCTCCCGGCGAAACGAATGGCAGGGACGTGTCGCGGTGACCTTGATAACTCGTCCGCACGCGATACACATTCGTCGCGGTTGCCTCGCGGCGTATTGCGGTGGGGCATCTTGAGAGAGAGAGGGATGGAGGGGGGATGGGGAGAGCAGGCAACAGCGTCATAAAGCGCGCGGGTTCCATTGTCTGGTAGCGACGGCAGACAATACGGGCAATCACGTATGAAGGAATCGGTGATTGTTTCGTTTTCGTCTAGCGTGCTCGAAGAGAGGGTTGTTAGCTTAGTCGGGCCACACAAACCGGAGAGCGGAGAGGAAGCTAAGCACGGATACTCTTTCTCACTCTCTCCCCCTGGTGTCCTCTTCCTTCCTCCGTGTCTCCGTTGGTTATCCCGGGAGGGGGGGGGGGGAGGGGTACGTAGTCGTGCTTGGGTGTTTGTCGGTTACAAGCACGGGGACGCGCACACGCCCAACGACGCGCGACGCAGGAGGAGAGGCTGGACCGACGCGACGAACGGATGAACGGATTCGTAGCTTTCGGGATGGAACCGAGAGAAGTTTTAGGCGGGCGACACGAGGTACGAGAACGACCGTACGTGTGTGTCTCGAGTGTGGAGGAACCGTGAGTCCGAGGTGGATAGGAGGGTGGGGAGATGGAGCAGCTCTCAGAATGGAACAATCAGGCGAGAATCAAGCGACCACTTGTTCTATATGCAGGGACGACGGACGCCGAGCCGAGCCGCGCCGCGCCGCGCCCGCTCGCTCCTCCAAGTGCTACGCTCGGCCCCTGAAAACGAACAATACGGACCACGACAATTATTGCAATTATCGCCCGAAACTCTCTCGGAGTGCGCGAGAGACCGGCAAGGATATACCCGACATTAAGTTGTGCCATTTCGATGCAAATGCGAGCCGGTACTCGCGACCGCCCTCGAAATCCCGCGAACGAGATCGGAATTGCTTCGTCGGTCTCGTTCGACCGTACACGGACGTCCCGCTACATACCGCTACGGTGTTTGGTTTGCGTATCGACGCGTCGCGTGGATTTAGAAATCGGACGTTTTAATATGTCTACCGTGACTGGGGCTCCCAATTCCTACGGGTTTATAGGGACTTGTTCTAGTTTGGTGGGCGTTCGTGGAGCGTCCAGGTGGGGGTTTTTTCTTCAGTCAGGATTTGAACATTTTAGAAACAAAATTGAATATAAATGTAATTTTGGTATAGTGTCCCGTGGACTGGTAATATAACTTAATAATCTTAACGCTGTCGTATTGAAATTATTTCTCTCATCGACTGACTGACAAAATGTTATAATTATTTAATTAGAAGTAAGAAGCAACCCCATCTGGCAAAAATGTGCCACTTTCAAACTCGACAATCCAGAGTTTTCGAACTCCTCGTCCTAGGTTAATGATTCTACAGATGGGCTATGGCCGATCGATTGGTTTCGCGAAGCCAAGAATATCCTTATTTGCAACACCCCCCCCCCCCCCCGCCCCATTTCTGGTGCCCACGTCGCGTTGTTGAGTACGCATCCATACGATTTTACAGGAATCGCGATGTTCTCAAAACGAATTCGATTCAATGAGGCGCAACCGCGCAAGAAGCGCGGAGACGTTAATCGCGGTACCCGAAGGACAAAAAGTGAAACGACCCCAGCGCTCTTTGGCGCCGGAGGTAAGAGAAAAAGCCATGACCAAGTTCGAAAATGAAGCAGCCGTGACTGCGATCGGTAGGAAATGAACGCGCTCGTTCGCACCATTCCCGGAACCCTCTAAGCCGATGCATCGCGCGCCGCACGTACGAATACCTTCATTGTCGAGCATCCATCGTCGGAGGGTCACGGAGAACCCCGTGCTTTTTTCCACAGCGCGGATTATGCGTTGCCTCGAAACGTTTTATGTACCACTACCACTAACCGCCGTCGCTGCCGCTGGTACGAGGACGGCGACAAGAACTACGACGACGACGGCGGCGACGAAAACGATGGAAACGACAACGGACAAAAGGAAGAGAAAAAAAGTACGGCGAGACAAAGAAACAAATTTCTAAAGAGAGCGCCTCGTCGTTGGTGGTTCGCGTATAATGTTATACGTACGCGATCGCGACTAACGATGGTTAGGGATGGTCTGGAAGAACAGAAAGAGAGATAAATGAGAAAGGAAAGCGGCGGAAAGGAGACGGAGAGGGTGATGGAGGGAGAGAGAGGGAGAGGGTAAATGAGAGAAGGATGGAGAGAGAGAGAGAGAATGGGAATGAGAATGAGAGAAACAGACAGAGAAAAAGTCACAAAGGGCGCATACGTATCTCGCATATAAATGACAATACTGGCTGCCGGTGGAACTGATGAAGTGTCGTGTCTGTGTTTCTCTCGTCCGCCCTCCAACAACCACCCCCGAGAGACTTTGTCGTTGGGGGCTTCTCATCCGTCGCCTCGCTCTCACACCTCGGTTTTGCGGATGGGGGTACCCTCCGACCCTCCACGACGGTTATTGTTGCGGTTACCAGAAGCCCTCCGACGACGGAGTTAATTGGGCGACGATTGTACGCCGCTGCTACGCCGCTTTTCTTTCTCCCTACGATACACGTGCGCGCACGTTGACCTCCGACGGGAGGACGACCCTGACCGTAAAGGAACAAAGGTCGCGTAGGTTTTCTTGCTCCCTCCGTGAATAAGAGAAATAACGCGAGGCTCGTGCGTTACGGTCAGCGCCGCTCCGTGGACGGTAAGGCTCTTTTTACATCGCAACCGCATCGGCCGATCCAACTTTCCGAGTGTTTTGTCGGTTCGCGTTACTGCCGAGCCTTGGAAATTTTATCGTTTGGAGTAATAACGGTGATTATAAACGTAGTGATTTATTGTTATAGCGAATACGGTGAGAAGATCGAATACGGCGACGCGAAAGTGAAATCTAGAAAGGCAGTTGCTTTTGATCGCGGAAATGTTTCATTTAACGCAACGAGTGGATTTAAATACGGTTTAGTTTCCACGAGATTTTTTCGACATTCCCTCGGGCGATTCAGCCAGACGAGTGGGTCAACTGACATCACTCGCGTGTCGTCTATTAAATATTTCTTTGAAATTGCATAAAAAGTAACATTTATTTTCGCGGTTGGTCTCTCAATACATGGTCAAAACAAATAGAGAGTTAATTGACATGAAAAACTGAATCTTGATTGTCAGTGTTTAAATCTGAGAAGAAACCCAAGTTCCAGTCGAAAAATTAAGAACACGCTTCTCCACAGAATTTTCTTTTTTACGATATTGTTACGGAATGTGAGAATTACTTAATTGCGTCAAGTCAAAAAAAAAACGCAAGGGGATTGAAATTCTATCCACTTTGACTACTCTCTCCTTTACTTTGCGAGTATTTTCAGTACACTGCAAATGTTTGAAATGGTAATTAACGTTACCCCCGTTCCACTGTTTGCCGGTATTCCGTGCTTCTCTGCCTCGCACATCGGAACCATTTAAATCTTGGATAAAGGGAGGTCATAGTCACGCCATACCGATCAATAGTACGCGCCTTCCATTGATTTGAACGTAATTGCATTTACTTGGGCGTTTTCGCCCAGAGACCTAGTGACACTGACGATAACCTTCGGGCTATTCGTCTATTGCCTACCCTACATCGCTGTCACCCCCGCCGTGGGCAAAGTCGATGAAACTGACCTTTCTCATGTAAATTTGTCGTGATTGCCAATACGTGTCCCGCTAGTGAAAATTAAAGGGACGACAAATGAGATGTGAATTATCGTACTGTAAAGTTACAAGAAAAATGTTTACCCATGCTCTCGGTATCATCCAGTTTGAAACGTTATGTTATGCGAATGTTTCGCGCACTGTTTTTTTTACGTTGCTTTTATTACTAATCATTTACACGATCGTGATTCTGTACGTTAAAGCTTTTCAAATAGTGAACGGAGGCGTTGATGTTTTGAAATACCGTTGGTTCTTTTATTTAAAAAAAAAAAAAAGTAACCGAACGAGCACGCGAGTTCCATGCCCGTTCATTTTTCATTCGAGGATTTCGCAATATCATTCCGACCCGCGTATAGCGCAAATGAAAAAATTAATCGTATCGCGTTGTCAGTGCTACGGAACACATTTTCGCATTATTCAACAACGTTATTATCGTGTTATTAAAAGTGCCAATTATTGCATCGAACAATCGAATTAATAATTCATAATCGACTAAGATCGTCCAGCGGAGCTTCCACAAACCACTTTTTCCTCATATTTTCCCAACTAACCGGAAGCAATTTCAATAAGGAAATTAATGGTCTAATTCTATCGGGAAAAATAATAATACGAGACAGCCCTGAAATACCCAACCGGTAATCCTACCAAACGGATGGACGCTGCATTTCTCGAGAATCCCTAATTGAATTTCTTATTATTCCCTCCACAACAACCACAATCCCATGAGTATTATCAAACCCCGTCGAATGATTTACTCGCAAATATTTACGCGCTTTCGAGCAATCAACTCTTATTCTCCCAACGGATGGGAGCTCGTGAAAAATAAAAAGAGCGCATTTCCATATTTATTGGCGAGCGTCGCGATACAGTTTTGCATCGCCGTTACAATACCCGGGCTTATTATAATCGGGCACCTGTCTCGCCGATAGCACTGCCAAAAATTTCCGACCGAGGGGCGAGGGGGGGGGGACGAAGAGGGGGACAGGAGTCCTGTTGCGCGACGCCCGAAGTGCACGGATCTTTCGCGTGGACCGGTGTGTTGCGTATTCACGCACATGGATCGCACACGAGCGTGCGCATAAAATCGCCATAATACCTCCGTAGCACGCAACCACACGGACACTGTCCGACTCCACATTGTTCTCCGGAGGGGGGCTCTCGCTAATTGCGCATTGTATACCATTGTTGCTCTCAGCCGGTTAACTCCTATCGACCTGCTATCTTTATATAAAGTAACACAAAACAACGTAATTAATTACCAGTCTTCCAGGCATTGTTAGACGATAAATAACGCGGAGGAGCCTACGTCCAATTAAAATATTCAGCAAGACAAACAACAATGGGACGACCCTCGGCCGTGCGCGGCTTCTTCCTACCGCCGACGATCCGCGTACCCACTCTCCTTACATCCCTTTTTCTTCGAGATTGCATACGATTCCTCCTTTTGCTCGCCGGATAACGCGTACGTCTCGTGGAAATTGCGAATCCGCGCTTCGCCGTCGCGCCATGGATAAAAAAAAAAAGAAAAAGATATGGCTCCGCGCTACGGCGATGCGTCATCTACCTGGAATCAATGACGGGACTTATACTTTCTCACAAAAGGTGTAATTGCGAAATATATGAGTAACCTAACGGAATGGAGTATCGATAAATTATCGATTACATTATTCATCGTTACTTCCCGTGGGAGTGAATTCGACGGCGCCTCGCGAATTCTCTATCGAAACAATTTCAATATTATTTGACCCATTGATAAAGTTGAGATCCATTCCGTCACGTAACTTATCGCGCGATATCAAATATCACTGGTATAATCCCCTTTAAAATCGCCGTGGCTCGAGTTCTTTCAAACGACGCATCTTCAACGTGAAAATACAAAATGAAAGTATTTCCACCTAAGTGGGCGGATGTACGAGATTTCAAAATAAATATGAATGGATTTATGATAATGAGCTTCGAGCTGAGTGCCCATGCGCGCGGTAGAGTAAGCGAACGGGAAATTCGCCCGACGCGGGAAGAGACGTATCGAGGAAATGCAAAGTGACAGTATTGTTAGCCGCGAAATGCATTTAACGATGGCTTTCCGTCCGCCTACTAGGGAATTTTCGAGTAGCCGATATCTCGTGAATTTTTACCAGCGTCTCCCGTATTCTCGCCTTCGTTTGCAACGACTGCCAGACGTCTTGATTACAGGTTGTCCGCCGGTTCCCACTTTCTAATGCAACGTATCTGTGGTTCTTTTCGTTTTGGGCCTTGAGTGAAACTCGAATCACAGCCGATAGACGATAAGCGTATAACGATACACGCCGATGGTCGTCGTTGCGTAAGCTGCCTACTCTTATTTTGACAGCCGGTATGCCGGCACCTAACAATTTCGAATACAAATATCTTCCGTACCTCCTGGCTACTGTGACGCGATTCGAGATACGTTTCATTCACTTTTATGGTCGCCGACGCGACGGTAGCACCTGTTCCTCCGAACGATGATATTTCATAACACATCGTATCGCACGATGACCGGATGGAAAGTAACTCGGCGGATCGTGATTCGTCTCAATTAAAAAGTAAGCTAAGGCGACGCGGCGAGTTAATACAAAGCGATATCGACGTCGGCGAACGGTGCGTCCTAAAAAGACGTCGCTATTAAAGAGCGTGGAAACACGTTCGTGCGATCCAACGAAACTCGGCCACTCTCGAAGCGCCGTATAAAGCTGATAGGTACGCGAAACCACCGGAGCAGATTTGCCCTATCGTACAATCATATTTAACGCACCGTAGAAGTCTCAGGACACGACACGCGAACACTCGTACCGTTCGCGTGACTTTCTTCCACCTAATCTTCGGCCGTCAGTCAGCGCGGCGAGCAAGTTAAGGTAATTGCAACCAATCGGTTTCGTACGGAGAGCGAACCGATTCGTTTCCCGTAACTCCTTGGAAGGAAGCTGATTTCCACTCGGCAAGATGGCTCCGGCGAAGTTTCGTAGCCTCTCTCATCGCGCTTCTCGCCTCTGCTTGGCGGAACGCGCATACCGGCGACTTATCAGCAAGAAATTGCCTTCGGAAAACAAGGCGCTGCATTCTCGCACGCTCTAACGACGCAGGCATCTCTTTCGAGACGAGCTAACTCCCCTCGTCATCCCTCCGAACCCCCCCTCCCCCTTCGCCCGTTCCCCTCCAACGGCCCGATCGGATTCGCCGAGGAGCGGTCGTTCGCGTCGGTTCGCGTATACACACGTCCATTATTACGCATTAGAAGAAGCTAAGACGTTCGCGGTTACCCGGGTATAATGTAAATCCGCTCGCTTCTCGGGCATTGTAACGCGCCGCAACCCGCAACACGGGCGAGCTCGCGCACAGCCCCACGGGACCCCTATACAAGCGCGCGCGTATCGCAAGCTCCTCTCTACACGACGCCGGGTATAATGTAACCCTCTTCTTCGTCTCCCGTTTGCTCCCCCCCCTCATCCCTCTGTCGGTCCAGCTCTCCCCCGTTCGCCTCTGTTCCATACGTCGGGCCTTCGTCTTCTTTCTCCTAGGTCTCTTCTTTCCATCTTTTCTTCCGCCTCTTCTTCTTCTTCTTCTTTCTCCCCAACGTGCCCCCGTCTCTCTCTCTCTCTCACTCTTCTCTCCGTGTTCGCTCGATTTCTTCCCTCTGTCCCCCCACCCCCCTTCGCTCTCTCGCTCTCTCTCCTCCTTCATCTCGCGGCGGTCAGAGCGCGTTATTTATTGCCAGCAGCAACGGCCGCAAAACTTAAAGCCCATACGCGTGTACATTTTCTGCGTATGGTTTTTACACCGTGCATTACAATGCGCGCGCATGTACGCATTATACTGTCCGCGTGATTCATTACCGGCCGATCCTCCGGCTGCTTAAGAAAATACGGAAACTATAATTGCGCGAGACTTATGATACCCGGGGTAAGGCGCTCGCCTCGCGATATAACGTCCGTGCACCGATCTCCTGCGGGTTAGCGTTTATGATCCACGAAGGAAAGTTTAGCGAGATCGTATCGCCGGAATCTCTTCATCGTTTCGCGCTACTACCATTGAGCCGTCCATTGTCGCTGATCGCGACGGCCGCGTAATTGTTCCGTATTTTATTAACGGCCGTACAGTCATCGTTCGGGAGGAATGTTTAGTATTTAATTGTACGATACGCGCCGCTTTACAAAGCCGCCGACGGTATTGCGTGTACGGTACTATCCCGATACGCTTCGAGGAATATTCCTTTGAGCGCGGACCATCGATCGGATAACACGGTCGATCGAAGATAGACGCGTAATTATGAGCAAATACTGACACAGCTACTAACGCGCGTACACTCGGCGAGACAGAAGAGGAGGACGCGATGAATAATATTCACGACCACCCCTCGCGCGACCCCACCCAATATCGTTAATTCGGTGCACACAATTGACGGATCAACGTAACGAGTGGCCGGGATTTGCAGCTACGCAACTCGGTTTCGTTGTCCCCGTCGACGTGCTCCTCTATCGTTTTCAGCCGTTCGATTAACATTCACAGGTATTGCGAATCGTGGTCGCGTGTATAGAAAAAATAAAAGGGAACGCATTACAGAGGTATCGACCCTCTCGCAGGATGGTGTGAACGCGCAACGTGGTGGTTGTGAAAAATGATTGACTTTTCATTTATAGGCACGGTTTTGTATCTTGTTCTTGAGTACGTTCAATGTTTAAAGTACAATATTTAAAAAAAGACTGTTGGTCGTTAAAGGCTCCTCATTTGCTCTTTGCACTATGTAGGAGATGTAACGATGGAGAGGACCGGCAGGTTTAAGGAAAATTATTATCATGTGAAAAGGATGTGGTTCTTTTGAGTACCAAATTTCTTTTCCAGAACATTCTATTTAGAAGTCGGTAAAAACTGGGTACGCTAAATAACACTACATATCAAACTTTATAATAGTCGTACTTGATACAATTCACTCTTTTTTTTATTAAAATTAAAACATTGTCTATTAAATCAAAATTTTTTTAATGGATTTTATACACCTCGTTCGTGGAAGAGCGCCACACAAGTAGCCCAAGAGCCGCATGTGGCTCGCGAGCCGCAATTTGCCGACCACTGGACTAGGCGGTAAGGACAGGTGATTCAGGGTCTAAGGGCGATTCCGGCGAGGTACAAAATATTTACTACGCCAACTTACGACTAACCTTATCATTACAAAATCGATACAACTGGGCTCGGCACGTATACATCGCTAATAATCTACTGTTTCGAAACGGCCGATTCCCCTGATACTATTACCACCATTATCAGCAATAAAATCGACGCGCTCGTAAGTACTCGACGATGATCGAAACCTGACGCGTCACCATAAATGCCGGCGCTTGTTTATTGTGCCGAACCGATCCGCGAGCGGTAATTAAATCGTTACTATAACAATTTCCGCGGTGGTTCCCTTTCATCTATCGTCCAGCCGGTCCGCGGAGCGGCACGGCAGCAGCCTCCATAGGGACCGCGAGGCATTGCGGCCCATGGAGAGGCGACAGAGCCTCATCCGGGCACGATCTAGCCTGCGGATAAGTTGGTCCAGACCGATCTCTCCTCTCTTACATCGCGTATACGTACTACGTACACATCTACGCAGCTCGTATCTCCCTACCTGCCTACCTGTCTATCTGATTCTTTCTGTCTCTCTCTCTCTCTCCCTCCCCGTCTCCCCCCGCCCCAACCCTCTCTCTCTCTCTCTCTCCCTCTGTGTCTGCCCGAGTCATCAGCATTGCAGTCAGGTGCCGCTACTTGCACAACCTGGTGGATTCCATCTCGGGAGCCGGATGGAGGAGACCAAGCCGGGTACACGGCGTGGTGTTTGGACGAGCGGCGTGCACGGAGGCTAGCAGAGCGGTTTCTATTTTCTACCATCCCGGTATTCGCGCGGCCAACCGATTTCATCGGGGCGGCCTCTAGCGTATGTCGATTTATAGTATCGTGCCCCATTAGAGATAATTGTTGGGGCAGTACCCCGGGTGTACCGAGAGCACGATGTTAAGTCGTTTTTCCCCCCGTAGACGAGTTACCCGCGCCGGCTGGCAGCACCGGTACCTATACACACGTCGGACAGGTACCTATTCGTACTTAGTGTCCTTAAGTACGCCACGGCCTGCTTTATTATGTGCGAAATTTTTCTCCAACTCCCGCGCTCCTTCGCGCCTATTTCAACGAGCCAGTTTTATAGCGCCTGTGCAGGAGCGCGCCATTCGCGCTGCGGGCGGGAGGCGGCGTAGAGGGGAAGGGGGGGGGGCTCCGGTTAATTGGAATGTCGCCCCTTTCGATTAAACTATTCGAATAAAACACCGCGCTGATAAATGAGACGCGCGTCGGAGAATTTCTTTCCGCCTTTTCTCGTCGGTTCTGGTTCGCTCCGATAACGCGTATCCGCGTTACATTTCTTTCCCTCGGGATGTGTTTTATTAACGTCCGATTCCTTAATTGAAAGATTGTAACGCTTCGGCATTTGTGAACCTAGGTAGAATAACTATCAGCGAAAGGAAGCCCAACTCGGGCCGCGTAAAAGGAACGAAAAGTTTCCGTTGAGAAATTCAGAGTTTCGATCGCGAAACGATGCGTTTGGAAATCGCCCCTTAACGAAGACACGATACTGTCTCGAGTACTTACGTCAATCTGCGCGATATTGCGATCGCAATGATCGCAATGTTACCAACCTTTTCATCTAACGTCAGTCTGCCGAATAAAGCTTCAGAATTGTATACCCCGGATACGCTTTCCGATTCGTATACACGCGAAGCATCCCCCGATAAAACGTGACGAGTTAATTTTTATTAAATCAACGAGGAAACACAAATCACTGCCTTTTCTCCTGTTTCGCGTTTCGTCTCTTTTCTTTCTTTTTCATCCGTGAGTAGGTTTACGCTCGCGCGAGCGCCGCTACCGGGGATAGGCGCTCAACGAGATCGGTAATCTGTGCGCTGGTTATAGCGCGGGTATTAATCTTACGCAATTCATCCCGTTCAGACCGTCTGGTTTATTAATCCTAATAACGACAACACACGATTCACTTTTCGTGATTCCGAGTACGGGAAAGCCGTAGTCGTACCGCCGGTAGAAAGAAATGTCAGCTTCTTTTTTTTGTTTCGACCTCTTTTCACGAGTACCGCGATCCGTGACGGTGATATAAATTCCTGCCGTAATTTAGATAATTTGCCCGACTGGTAATAAAGTAATGGGGAGAAGAAAAAAATCCGTCGCTGATAAGCATTCCGCGAACGTGGGTACGCATTCTTGTAAAGTGAAACAAAAAAAAAGGAAGACGGAGATTAACGGATAAGTACGTAGGATGAACGAAGATCGAGAGAGAGAGAGAGAGAGAGGCGGAAAATCTGTGCGATGATCGTAAAATATGGTTTCTTACTACCGCGCTTCTGTGATCTCTTGTATCGCGATCGTCAACAAATTCTCGTTAATTCCGGAGAAACTATATTGAACGGCCAAACTAATAAACGATAGCGAAATAACACGGGTATTACGACTTCCCGTTATCCACCTTTCAAACGAACATATCCAGATATTGCAACTTCTACGAGCTCCCACCACCGGCTTTCTTTACGAACCCGTAAAGAAAACTCATGTTATATTTTCTTTCGAAACTGCGTAGTATTTCTCGGAACAAAACTCGTTATGCTACCTATTTCTATTCGCCAGAAAATTGTTCTATTAGCCAATTCGCGCATGATTATCGTTCCCCGTGCGTAAACCGGCGGAGCTGTTTGATTTCGCTGGATCAAAAGACGTACCTATTTGCGCGCTTTAATATATAAAGTATGTTATACAAACACGTATATTTGCAACCTCCATACAGAGTTTTTTTTAACTTTCCCTTTGTCGCATGTTTGTGCGAGGTGATTGTGAGAAATTAAAAATTTAAGAAAATTAAGTACGTTAAAAATAGGTATTACAAACTTGTCTTTTCTCGTCTCATTATTACAGGTATGCAATTTATTAAAAACAATAAAAAAAATTGTCCAATGATAGATTCATAATATTCATGTTCCTTGATCGAAAAAAAATTGATACACTGATAAAACACTCGGGATAAGACAGAAGAATCACAAAAGCACCTGTGAGTTATATACGACTAACCGAAGGTTAACTCCGTCTCTATTTAGTGCAGGCGATTGATTATCTAGGACTGATCGACGGTAAGCGTTCGAGTAGGCACAGAGAGCGGCCGTTTCCTATTTTCTTTCGTCGCACTTCAAAAGGCCAGGCACACGGAGTACCTTCGAGCACACTCGGAGCCATGTGGTGATTTTAGTGTAACAATTCTCTTAAACTGGCCGGTTTACGTTCTAGGCGAGGCAGGAACGGTTGTAAAGGGGCGTCGATTGATTGATATTCCTTCCGCGCCTGTCTTTACCCGTAGGATATTAACGCACGGGCATCTTTGTGAGACGTTACTCTCGGAAAGAGGGATTCGGAGAGCTAAAATGTGCCGTCGTCTATTCGTACGACGAGTGATGCACTCCACGCGCCTTTTTTCTTTTTTTTTTACTACGCCCACAAGAAGCGTACACGTAGAGACTTCCGTCTCTCTCGGTTGGCCGGCGTACGGAGTAGCTAAGTCGACACGAATTCTTTGTAGGCTCATTCACAAGGGAAAGTTTCAAACGAATTCTTCTAATCGGGTCAAATATCTTCCAGATGGTGGTTTCCTTGTCTCGTAGAAGGTTTGAAATCCGACGCACCGTTCAACGTCGTGATATACATAGTCTACGTGAAAAACATAAATTCTTTTTTCCATTGAGATTTTACTCTCGTCAATTTTCGACGCGCCGCTCTCGAGAAAATAAACGTTCGATGGACGTTTCTACGATGACTCGGGGAATACCGGATTCGCGAAGGACCGATAAAAATTTGATAATCGAAAGAGTGTCCGTAATTGATTTCCATGTTTAGCGTGATTTATACGATTTACATCGTTTCGACGAGGAAACGTCCAATAACTTCGCGTTAAGTATCACCGTGGTACGACTAAAGATCGTATAGATTAGTAATCACCGTCGCGTAGGAATACCATTATAAGTAAAAAAAAAAGTCTCGTTCTTTCTATCGCGCGAAACGTGTTCCCTGGTCAGTGCAGTTTGCAGACGCGGTACAGGGATTCACATGCAACGAAGCGGTGTTGCGTCACTGGACTCGCCACGGCCTTATACGTTTCTTTGCTTCCAGTGGCTTCCTACATCTCGTGATAACGTGCTTATAAGGCTCGATCTTCGAGAAACCTGGTCGCGAGTCCTCTCTCAGTGGCAAACGAATCTACCGTAAGACTTAGGTTTCCAAGATTGTTACAATTGTAACTTCCGATTTCTTTGAGCAATATATTATAGGGAGACTCGCGTTGCTTCGGCGATCAAATAAAGGTTTGCCGACTATTATCCATACGCGTAAGTACTCTCGTTGCCGACGGATACGGCGTCGGCTTTGACTCGAAAATAAATGAAAACACACGACAGCGGCCCGCGCTCTCCATAAATATGATTCGAACGAGGCCGGCCGGTGAATTCGCGGAATTGAATCGCTTATTTCGGAAACCCCCTAAACGTTAAAAGAATAGCGTCGACTTCTTTGTGTTTCTTTCGTTTTTTACCCCTACCCGGTAAGTCATTGAGCTAAAACGACACTGATATCTAAAAGAGTGAGTAGTCTAGTTCTTTTTGTAATTTCTGGGAGTTTAATGACACCGTTTTAGCATCGCGAAACAGTTTTTTTTTTAATCATCTCAAAAAGTGAAGAAATACACTTAGGGGATGTCTGAAATAAACGAATCAATTACATTCACGAAGTAGTATACGTTACTAATTTGTATTGATCACGAAACGCAAGCGATAAAATTAGCGAGTCCGACGAAGTCCGGGATCTCAATTAGAATGAGATTAACTCGAAAATCGGGGAGGGAAGGATTTGACGTTATCCTGCGAAGCCGGCGTTCGTCTGTGCCGGAGTTATTTCAATGCCGGGGAGGAACAGTAAGAGAGCGCGAAGGATATCTGGCAGACACATTTCTACGGTCGGCAGTAAAGCCGACTAACAGTGGCGCACCAAAGTAAATGTTATAACAAACACGGTGAGCAGAGGCCGCGACGCCCCGCTATTTAACATTATTTAGTTTGCTTTGTGGACGTTTAAACAGTGCCTGCCTACTTTTTTTCTATGGATATTTGATGTGCCTCGGCCGGCCTCGAACCCTGGTGTATATATAAACGAGGATGCCGTGTTTGTTTTCTAGGAGGCACCGCCGAAGCAAGGATAGCCAAATCGTTTCTGTACGTAGCGTACAGCCGCGTATGCGTGTACGCAACGCGTGACTGGTAATTGCGCCTCTGCTATGCGGAGATTAACAAAAGACGGTGTGTTATAATAATGATACTGGTGTCGTTCCTTGGAATTTTTTAAGCGATTAGCTTTGTGAGAGGATGAAACTCGGAGTATGCGTTGTTATGCACAATGGGTGGTTGAGCAAAAAAAAGTGGACTTCAGAGATTTAATAATCTAGGTTTTAAAGGTTTATTGAAACAGTATAATTTTAATGCTCGTGAGATTCGAAAAGCGAGTTTTACATATATGAATTGCAGGGATGTGAACGGTTTTGGTTTCGAGGATATTCCGAGTCGAGATTTTTGAAGATATTCTTAGTTAAGGGGTTACAAGAATTCTGAGGATCGAGTGTAGCGGTAGATTTAAGGAAAACTATTATTATGGGAAAAAGGATGTGGAAGGGATGGTAAGTGGTTGCCGAGTGGTAATTCATAGGGAGGACACTAGGAATTTGAATGTTGGACTCGACGATAAGGAGAGATATGCGACGGAGTATAAAATATAGTACATAATATAATAAAATATTGACTATTCTAACATATGACTAACTTACGATTAGAAAAGACGGAGAGCGGGGTTGGTACGTTACAGCGTTAATGTTAAATCATTCGTCCCCGTCGACACTCTCGATCAACGGCGATATGAATTTCTGGAAATACGAACACCATCAAGATTATCGTTTCGTACTGCAAGCGTTGTAATTCCAGACACACTATATACGATTCTCCGTAAGTGCAACAAATTACGGATATCAGATCGATCGAATTATTGTTCAAAGATATCACTGGCGACAATGATCGCGCCTAGCATTATGATCGCGTCGTATCCCTCGGGAAAGCAGTGATTCTTCCGATTTCGAGCGATAGCGATATATTTTTCTGACAAAGTAAAAAACCTCCGACGGAGTCACGAAGATTTACACGCGTATTAAATTACACGCAACTTCGTGACACGCAAAGGAGCCTTTTTCTGGGTGGAGCGCCGCGACAAGGCGTGTTTCGTGTAAGAAACTCGCGACTCGTTGTCCGAGCATAGAAATCAAGATAGAAAGCTCGTATACCTGGAGACGCTGGAGACAAATGGTTGTGACGTACGGCGTGGATTCTCTCGCAGCCTCCCGCTTAAATCACAACCAGAATATTTACGATACGGCGTATCACGTTTCAATATATCTTATTGTAGTCATGGCCCGCATCTCCGTAATGAAAACGTGTTTATGTAACACCCCAGGCACGTCATATTCCATGCGCGATCGCCGTGAATCGGTGGGAAGGAATTAACGGTAAATCAAGCGTTACGGTAAATTTATTAATCGACCCTCCGCGCCGTGCCATCGGAACTTGACCGTTTTCATCGTGGCGCGCAGAGTCTGATAAATAATGCTTATCCGATAATTTGACAACGACGCCGAACTAGAGTAGGGTAATTAGCGAATAAATCGGAGTACAAAGGGAAGATGGCGGAAGGGGGCACCCGAGAAAAAACTCGTACGGAGAATTCCAAACGAATTAATTCCAACGATTTCCGACAGTCTCGCCGATATCGCTATTTGGCACGAGAGTCTATCGAGAAAGGAGGCGACGCGGCGTGACGCGACGACAAGTTTGAAAACGTACTAATCGCAAGAAAGCAGGCGTAGGTACATACGTCAGTGGTCATTTACAAGCGGCGTTATGCCGCGCTACCGTAACGGGGTGCAATTGCGGCGAGGCCATTTTCGCGTTACGCAAAAGCCTCATTAGACATCCTATTCTCGGCTGTGCGTTTTAATCGAGCCCCGCGCTCGATCGCGAGCGCGCTCGCTCGCTCGCTCGCTCGTTCCCGCTCGTTTCCCGGGCGTTCTCGAGCCGCGAGAGAAGTGCAACGTCCTTTCGGCCGGACTCTTCGTACTGGTATTCCGCCCGACGTTTGCCTTTAGATTCACGCGTTACGCCAGGACCGTTGGGTCCGCGGTTCGAGCAAAAGACAGGCGAGAAGGGACCTACTTTCTATCGTAGTTAGCCTACTGTCGGAGCAGCGCCGCTCGAGCATCCGGCAGCGCCCGGGGCGATCCGCCACTCTCGCTTGCTCGGACGTCAACTCACCGTGCTCTCGGACTGTTCGTCGTACAATGTGCATTACACGCGTACGAAGCGCGATGTAAGCGCGTTAGGTACGTACGCGTATGCATCTGACGCGCGACGGTATGGCGCGTATCCACCATCGTGATCCAACACCGTTCCGTCTGTGCACCGTTCCCCTCCAAACTCGCGAACGGATCCGCGGCCGAGATTACGCTGCGTTGCCTCGTGCCGACAGTTAGCCACGCGCTGATATTCCCGATTTACGGTACGTACCCGGGGCGGCCAGTGTCAGATGGTCATTGCCGACACTGTACCAGGATGCGAGATGCGTTTGCGTAATAGCCCGAATCCACGTGGCAGAGATCTTTGTCTACTCCGTTGGACTCTCGCCGGCGATGCCCTTAGTCGAGACGCTTAGAAGGGTTATCGCGTCGTCGTTCCGTTGCGTTCCGTGCCGTTCCGTTCCATAGCGAATCGCCGGACGGTTAATCGTCGACAAATGGGCCTACCGGTTCCGCTCAATCTCGCCTCGATTACGTTACGGAGGACGGCGCGCGCGTCGAGCCTACCAGAGGCTTCCAGAGGGCGAAAAATACAGCGAAACTGCGACTCGCGACGTACCGCGATTTGCTTAACCGATATCTCTCGCATTATAACCGGATACCTGTTTGCAGCGAAGCCAATCTGGCTGACGAAATCCGATCCCCGGCAGCGGCGTTCCATTTACGTGCCGCGCAATAGCGCGAACACCGACAATCGATTTCTGCAACACATCCACAAATTTCAGAATCAACTATCTTATTTCCGACCTACCTGTTTTTCTAGTCCGTACACGCCGAACACGCGCTCGTTACGTACGAAACGGCGCTGGCGCGGCCGTGTCGCTTCGCTCTGGGTCGTGTCGCTTCGCTCTGGGTCGTGTCGGTTCGCGTCGCGTCGCGTCGCGCGAGCATCCCGTCAACGGCGAGTGCGGGACAGAGTTCTACGTGCTACGCGTACGCGACGTAAACGCGCAACGCCGGCGCGGAATTTGTCGAGTGCGAAGTATCAACGCGTACCGAGTACCTTTACCCGGAGATGGTGCACCTGGAAGGACGGGTTAAGGCAAGGTACCGGGGCAACGAGGCGCGAGTACTCCGGTCGCGTATCATACCTCTCTGCGTACAGTCGCGACAGCCGAGCACGTCGAGCATCGATGTTAACTGCGTTCGGTTGATGGAAAACCGTAGGTATGCATGGTAGGCCACAAAAGCCATTTCAGTGACCACAATACTCGCTGAAAACACGCACGCCGGATACGCGTATACGCGGGCCGTTTAGAAATACGCAATATACGCTTACCTGGGTGCGCGGCCGCAGACGTGGAAAAAAAAAATCGAAGAAAACTACCCGCGTAACCGCACTTATTAAGACGTCGTTGCTTGGGCGGAATTTAAAGTGCCTGCCGGTGGTTGAGCACGAGCTGATGGGTTACCCCCGTAACGCGTGCTTCGCCGTGCTTGAGCTTTACGGTTTACCGTCCGCCGTCGTCGCGGAAGGGTGAAACGCGACGGGTGAAATTCGATAAACGTAACGCCCGGATATGCGTATCGTGTCTCACGGACGCGTAACGTGCGCGCGTATTACGCAACACGATGCGCCAATAGACTAGTTGGGATTGTGCCTTCTCACACGCGTCATTAACACATTTGCAACAGTGCGTTTGTTACACGTCTGATACCCGGCTCTTGACGTTTCAATTGTAATCGACGCCATTTCTCTTCGTATCTCTCTAAACATCGTACAACGCTCCCAAATGGAAATATTATATCGGAATAGCGGTACGTTAATAACGGGAAATGTAATCGCTTTTGGAGGAGCGCGGGAAAGGATAACGGCCGCGCATAGTCGGCGTTCGTACGATCAACTTCGGGGGGGAAATTCCCAAAGGCGAAACGTATTCCGGGGGCGAGTCGAGGGACGGACCAGCGAGCGGTTGGGTGGTATGGGCCGTGAATTTCTGAATCACTGGAAACAAATAGCGGGGGGTTGGGTGGGGTGGGTGGGCGGACGAGCGAGCCGTGGGCTGGGGGGGTCTGATGCGGCGCAACGCGGAACGGTAGTAGGAAGGTAGTGCGGACCGACGCGACGCGACGTTACGCGACCCGAAGTAGGGGGGGAGAACCGCTTCGTTCGTAGGTGGGTATGCGTCTCGGTTCGCGTAGTCGATACGGTGGGGGGTTTTCGGGCGAAGGAAAAGAGGGATTCGGGAAACAGGAGGGATTCGGGAAACACCCGACGGAGAGGAAGAGCTGCAGACGCTGGAGGAGAGGAAGAGACGGATAGCGAGCTTGCGAGGGGGGCGTGGGTGGGGGAGGGGGTGGGTTCGTGCGGGAGGGAAGGCGGGAAGGAGAAAGGGATACACGGAGGGAGAATGAGGGACCAAAGCGCTGTACGGTAGCTCACATCAAAGAGTCGTCTTAATAGAAAGCCTTAGAGGCGTTTGTTCGAGTCTCCTCATCTGACTAAATATTCCTGGCTGACTGAAGAGATATCGGCGGGCCAAGATACACAGCACGGTGCAGATCTTACGTATAGAACAAACACCGTGGGTCCCGGGATTACGCTTCCGTTTCGTGCCTCCTGGGTAACGATCGCTCCCCGCATAAGTTTCTCGGAGTTTCTGCAATCTGCGTGTATACATATCGAGAGCCTGCCTTCGACGAAATCTCCGATAGCCGTGTTTCGGCGAGAGTGGGGGAGAGCCACGGACGCGGATTTGCGTAGGAGCCATAGATACCGATGTCTTGGAGAATCGCTCGTCGAAATCTGGAACTCGTGACGGCAAATGACAGATTTGTCTAATCCAGTGACAAGGTCTTGTCTCGGAGTCGAGTACAAAAGTACGCGAGAACTAGACCTTGTGTCTTTTCAGGAAAGAACCAATTTCAGGAAACAATGAATTTTTTGAAAAAGTTGAATGGCGCTCGGAAAAGCCGCGTAGATATGAGTAATTTGAGTATGAATTGAAAAAAATTACTCCAGTCAATCACGAGATATGGTATCTGAAAAATAGCAGTTTCTATTTAGAAACGTCGTGTTCTCCGTCTTCGTCTCTGTAACCCTGTAATAAATATTATCAAGTCTTCAAGGAATTTCTTATTTTGGTTCATTCGTGTTATCAGATACGATGAACGTATCGAGAGTCCGTGTTGGCCGTTCCCAACGTACAGATAGAAATATTACGTTTTCCAACGTGGTCACGATTTTTGACGGTCACCACGCGAGATCGATGAGACTCGCGAGACACGTTGACAGCGTGACCAGTCTCGAAGAACGCGCCAAAGATACCGACTCGAAAGTGACCGTGAATTTGACAGTTACCGTATCGCGTATTACGTATGAATATTGCCGTGACTCGGCAGATTCGTCGAAGCAACGCTCCCGGTATATATTGTCAATTAATAACTGCGGATATATGACCGCGAAGCCGAACACGCGTTTGATTGATTTAAACAGCCCCCCCTTATCCTCTGACAGATATAAATGAATCGGATGCGTCCGTTACTAAGCGCCATACAGATGTAATCCTTTAAAAGGATATTCGGCCTGTGTTTCGCTTCGGTTAAGCTGTACAAATAGACGTGGGATGTTCGCAATCAGTGTTGGTCTGGGTCTCTCTCTCTCTCTCTCTCTCTCTCTCTCTCACCCTGCCCGTTGGGGTGGGTCTCGGCTATTTATAAATGAATCGTCGCGCGGGACACACCCCTCGGCGAATCAGCATCCTTCCGTTATTATTACGGCATTGAAGGACTCCCGATTATATCCTTTGCTCGGAACTTTGCCGTCATTGTTGAGATCACGTCGAAACGTTTCATCGGTGCGCTTCGTCGTCGCTGAAAGGGGCGGGTGGGTTAGGAATTGGTGGTGGGTGGGGGGGGGGGCGGGGGTTGAGAGATGGAAGGATTTTTTGTTTGTCCGGAGTAACGTTTATCGAGGAACGGGAAGCGTAGACGAGTGACGGTAAGTAAGGTGCAAGAAAAAGAATCTGTATCGATGCCGAGGGTAAAGCGGTACCGGGAAGTAGGTCAGTCTTCCGAGATATGCTTCCGCAAAGTACGAGCCGGTAATTACTTTCGTTCCGAAAAGCGAAGCTTTTAATTTGGATACCAACGGAGGGAGAAACATTACGGTTAACAATTATTCGAGCACGCCGAGAGACGAGCTCCTGAATTAACAAGATCTATCAGTACCTTCTCCCGACACTCCACCCCCAACAGCCTCTCACAGAGATCTTACTGCGAATCATCATCCCAAACGACCTCGGTAACGACGAAGCTCCCGTCGCTTGTTTGTACGCTTACTTTGCTTCCATTTCCATCTCCCTCTCCCACCCTCTTACTCTCTCTTTCTATCTCTCTCTCTCCCTTCCGTCTGCCTCGCGTCGACAGTCTTTTCCCTCTCTCTCTCTCTCGCTCCTCGCTCTCCCATTTCGAATCTTCCGCCATTGTTTAAATACAATTTTGTCGTTTACTAATTAATGCGCTGCACATCAAAGAAGATGTTTATTGGTTCATGTGATACTAAAGAGACGGTAACGAAGAGGTAACTCGCTAAGGGAGCGGTTGAAGGAGTAACGAAGGGTGGTCAGGGGGTAGAGGGTGTAAGGGGTAGTGAACGCCCATGAAAATATCTATATAGAAGCGGGAAGAGGTGTGCCGTCTCCCACTCCTTCCCCCCCCCCTTGTTTGCAGGCATCCTTCTCTCTCTCTCTCTCTCCCTCTCTCTCTCTGTCCCTCTATCCATCGACCCCTCTCTTTCCCCTCCCGTCCTCCCCCCCTTGTCCCGCCCCTCACCTTTATCCCCCCGACAAACGACGACGACAACCACCCACAGACTCATCAGCTAACTCTGTTTCGGAGTTACAGGACTTCTCCTCCTTTCGCCTCTTTCTCTTTCCGCCTATGCTTCGCGCTTTACAGACTACTCCGGTATCGTACCGCCGAATCAGCCGTAGTTACCTACGTAGTTTTCGTCGTCAAACGGAAAGCAGCGGGGTATAAACATTATCGCAGACGAGGACGCAAACGCCCCTGGTAGGCGCTGGGGCCAACCGTGAAAACCAACCAACTTGTTCGGGCGTGTAATTCAAACGCTACCACCTTATCTATATCTGATTCGATGATTCGCCTGTCCGTGGTTACCTTGAATCTGTGTCCCGAGTATTCATCCCTCTCGCCTCTCGCTTATTAAAAAAATCTCGAGTTCATTGTTGAACGACGTTGCTCGAAACCGTGTAACGACTGATCGACGGCGTTACGTTGACGTAACGTCGACCATTTTTTCCCAAAAATTAGCCATACCATCGCGCGACGATACGCGTTAAATGTCGCTTACCATCGATTCTACCGTTCCGGTCGTTTCACGCAACACGAGCCCACGTTTAAAGTAGATCGCACAGCGTCCAGATAAACTTGTTCGTCGAACAGCGGCGCGGCAAACGAGCCAATTGACGACGGTCCTCCTTTTGCCCAGCATGGCACCTCTCGATTGACTTGACACGGAATACTCGACTGTCATGTAAATTTCTCGCGTGACAGAGCAACCGGATCGTTGTACATACCGCGGTACGATATAAGTATAGCCACGTATCTCGTTCCCCGGTCTTCCTCAACATCCAGGAATTCCGTGCGAAAGAATGCCGTAGACGATTCTCTACGCGTCCCTCTTATTCCATTCTTCCGCCTCTCGTTCTTCGACGGGCCACCTTTCTCCTCTTTCCTCTCGCCGTACCTCTCATTAATTTTTCGTCGGCGCAAAATACGTTCGTCGGGGTCAACCGCACAATGCGCAACACCTTACTCGGCATAATCCAAGGGTGGATTAGAAAATGCAATCTTTCCTAATGGGTCAGAGCGAAGGGAGAGAAAAAGCTGAGAGGGGGATGAGAGAGGCGGAGGGGCATAATGAATGCAGGATCATAGCGGTGGTAACGTAACGATACAAAGGAGGCTTAGAAAGCCCCGATGGAACAAAAGCGCGCGCCCCGTGATTGATCAGGGGGCTCTAGATGCAGCCTGTTGATACTACCGTTCGGCTCGATCCATATAACTCTACGGTTAAACGCGAACTAACGAGAGAAACACGGTGAAAAAGGTGCCGAAGGGGAGAGGGGCGCGAGGAAAATAGGTAAGAAAGTTAAAACGAAACGGTCGATAACGAGGAATAGCGATTAAAAAAAAAAACACACACACACGCGCGGGGTAAAAGCGATAAGGGGGGAGGGACGAAGGAAAAAAAAATGAGAAGCGGAGATGGACGTCGTGATTCGGTGGATCCACGCGATAACGTTGTGCTCGGCCGACCGAACGAAAAACGGGACCTAGGGGGGATCGGCCAACGGGACGTATTATGCTCGATGGAAGAGAGCGGTAGGATGGAGGAGGAGGAGGAGGTCGAACGATGGCCGGTCCGTGCCCTTCCTGTGTCAATAGGCTCGATTTCCCTTTCAAGTTGTCAACTCTTTTTGTGTGCTCGGCAAATTGTCGCCGGCGGTACGCCCGGGAGAGGAGTAAAAGAGGAATGTCGAGGGGCGGTAGGGGGGGGGGGGCGGAAAGGGGGCGGGGGGGTTAAATTAACATTATTGTTGTGACAAAGACGGGGGAGCTAGGGCCACCCAGGATTCTCTGCACCCCGCGGGACTCGAAGCTAGGTAAACAATTCCACTTGATGATCGGCTCGTTTGATGTCGCCTGATTACTTTCCGCAAACAATCGCTGATTCTCCGTGAAAAGCGGGAGGAAAGGAAGGACGCCTTCGTACACGTTTCCGTTTATTTCCGCTTGATTTCGGCGCGCAAGCGAGACAATTGATCGATCGATCGCGGGGGTGGACAACGTTCGAGAATTAACGTTAACGCGGAAGCTCGAAGGTACTCGAGAGTAATCGGCAGGTCTAGCCGATCCACGGCGGATAAAGGATCAGGGGATATAACGGGTTATTTAATTAATGTAAAATCTCGCTGGAAGCTGGCACGTTTGAGATAAAGTAACGCGACTTTACGCGAACTTATGGTGTCGAGCGATGCAATTATCCGATGCTAATCCAATCGCGAAACAAGCTTCTAACGAGGTTACCGGGTACAAAGGCAGTCTAACGCGACGCGACTCTATGGAATGAATTGCACAAACTCCGAGAGCACAGTACCAGGTAGGGATTGTGTGTGTGTTTCTTCTTTTTTTTTTTTTCCTCTCCGACTAGAAAAGGCAGATCGAATGGAACGATTTCATTGGAAAGATTTCCTTTCGATTTGCACCGGCGTATCGGCGCGACGGTGCCCGCTCGGATCGCACGCTTTGCAATCCCGAGTGGCGACGGTATTGCGACATAAGAAAAGCATCGTGGAAAGGTAGCGTAGGCCGGGTTTTAAAAAGCAACCCTCATGCGCCGACCGACCCGACCGGCGCGTATCGGAACCTGTTCTTACGTCGATACTCCGTTGATCAATCTTATTAATTAACACTCAACGTCGTACGACCGACGAGAGGACGCCGAGGGAATTTTCATCGCCGGTCCCATCTTTCATCCGTTTGACGGGCAGCACGGGTTTCACATGAAACGAAGGGATACGTGACTCGATTTTTCCGCTCTGTCCGCTCGCCCGGCCCCGCGAGAGCCGAGAGAGAGAAAGAGAGAGAGAAAAAGAGAGCGGACACCCTGGCCTCCCTCCTGGAAGTCCTTCGACGGCGGCTCGAAAAGTACCCTGAGGCTCTCTCTCTCTCTCTCCTCGGTACTGCCTTTACCCGCTCGCCTCGTTAATTAGCCCGCGCTAGGACGTCGAATCGGCCTTACGTAAGCCTGTCACCCCTCGCGCTGTCACAATGGGCGGCGATGGCCAATCATAAAGAGATTCGCCGTTTTGCGCGAGCGACGCGCAATCTGAATAAAATATACGATCGAATCGATAGATAAAGGACAATGCTCTTTTGACGGTGGGTGGAAGGAGAGCGGCCGCGTTGAGGGCTGGCGAACGAAGAGAGAGCGCGCCCGCGCGGGGACGAAGAAATGAGGAAGAGAGAGGGAACGAGCGAGAGAGCGAGGAGCACTCCGACTCTCAGCGAGTCCACAAAGAGGCTCCTTCTATGCAAATTAAATGCTGTTTCCATAACCATTCGTCCGTTCCATTGAGTGAGGTTCGGTTCGCCCGTTCGCCCGGTTCTTTGTCATCAAGGTAAAGGGAACTTTCACAAGGGGCCGCGCTCGCTCGCTCGTTCGCTCGCTCGCTCGCTCGCTCGCTCGTTCGCCCGACCAACCAACGAACCAGCCAACCACCCAACCACCCAACCACCCATCCACCAACTACCCTCTCCATTTCAATAACCGAAAGCTCAGCGCGCCTCCTCTATATGCTATTAATCAAAAGAACTTCCCCTACCATCCTTCTCTCTTTTTCTCCCCCTTACCCCCTTTCCTTTTCCCCATCGCGGTTTGTCTCTACTTTTCGCTCCCTTCTCGTGGAAAAACAAAGTCTGGCGCTCGCGGCTCGGTACCGTTATCGAAATCAATCAACGTCGAAAATAGTGAAGATCGCGCGAATTCTGATTTCGCACGGGTCGAGGCGACGCGACGGTTTCGCGTCTATCGCGAATCAGAGGTATTTACGGATTCGATTATAAATTTGATTTCGATCGGCTTTATCGGCGACAGTCACGGGCTACTGTTCGCCGAGCCTACAGCGTCGCGGTGAAATCTATGAACTTAACGATCCGGTAAATTATCGCGCGCGTTTCCTCTCCACCGCAGGTGACCCTATCCGGACGCTATTAAAATCCAACTGCGCTGATTGTTAATACTCGTTAATCCGTGCCTCGTAATCTCTGGCGCAACGAAGCGGAAGGAAAAATGGCTCAACGACGGCCGTAAACATTCGAGATTGTGCAACGCATTGAGATCTACGTGTTATTCCCTTCTTACGTTTTCACCTCAGACTTACTCTGTTCACTGTAGAAAATTGTATTTAAAAAATTAATTTTTTAATACAGTTTTACCACTTCGATAACCACCGTTCTTTCTTTCCGGAAAAGATACAAGGTCTAGTCTCGCGTATTTGTACTTGACCCGAGACAAGACCTTGTCTCTCGATAACAATTAGTGTGTCCCATAACTTTCTCCCGTATCGTCTATTCATTCCGCTATTTCATTAAATCCAAAAATAAGAAAAAAGAAACAAAACTTACGGAACACCCTAATATACCGTCTTCCCGCATCCGTCGTGCGAGCATCGAATCTCCGTTACTCCAAATCCAAAATTGCAAGTATAATAAAAAAAAGCATCCATTCGGTATACACAGGCGTAAAGACACGCAAGGTACTACCTCGTTTCCACTCAAATCTCCTTCGAAATAGTATTACTGTTATTATCAAGATTCGAGGTAGCCGTGAGGCACGGGACTCTCGGTTTCCCATCGTCATGCGCCAACGGTTACTCTTTAAAGAGCCTCCCCCCCCTCTTCGTGGCTATACGTTAATCCCTGCCATTAATAGTATTATAAGTCAACGAGAGGGCAGAGATTTTCCGTCCATAACGTATCGGATCGAAGGGAAGGGTGAAGGGAGAAGGGGGTGGGGAGGGAAGAAGAGAGTCGTGGCAGAGAGTTGGCCGGGATCTCTTGTCCGAGCGAATGTACGCCGATAGCAATGAAATTACGCCCGGTACAAAGAGCGCCGCGGGCGCACCGTCCCGTAATGATGCAGCGCGTTTATGTTAAGAGCACACCAGTTGCCTCCGAACAGAAGCAAGCTCCTCTTACAGCTCATCGACTGGGCCGTACGTATCCCTGGCGCGCGCGCGCGCGCGTTGGGTACTCCACCGAGCAGGTAAGCGCGTGTCCGTGCATACGCGTCTACGCGCGCACTCGAAACGTACACGGGCGCACGGTTTACGTGCGTGCACGTATGATAGAGGTAGGAGTGTGCGCTGCGACTCTCCCTTCGGGTGGATCGTAAAGAAAGCGCACGGTCGCGCGGCTATCAACGAGGCTAATAATACGGGAACGGTAGCTCAAGAAAGGTTCGTATGTCCCTTCCGATTATTTGCGCGTAGCTCGGGATCGAGATCGAGATCGCGGCGCTTGGGCGTCGCCAGAATTCGATGCGATGGCCGGTACGCCGCCGGTCGCGCTTAACGATCTCTCGGGGGCTTGAATCACGGGGGGAGAAGACGGTTCACGACCGTCGTGGTACGTGGAAAATGAGAGCGAGGAAATGTACGCGGAGACGAGTAGTGCTGGAGACGGAGTACTCGGTTAAGTCTCTATCGCCTAACGCTCGTCGAAGGATGGTTACCGTACATGAACGGATAAAGCATCGCGTCGGTTAACTCGTCGAGAGACGTTCTACGGTCTAACGCGAGTCTAAACGTACGGAAAAGTCTTTTAACCTTTCACCCCGTGCACAGTGTCCCGGCGACGCGCGCGCGCCGTGGCACTGCCAGTATTTTCGTGCCGCGTTCCCGGTGGAAAGTACCGTAAGCTGGTGACGAAAGGTTAGCCAATAATTGGTACGCCGACCGGTGAGAATAATACGAACGTTATTCCGTGACGCTCGTTCCGAGGATAATGTGGGGTTGATACGATAGGATGGCTCCATTAAATCAGGAACGTCGCGACGCCGTAGCGCTATCGCCGCTGAGATTGAAGAAAATTACAGAAGCCAACCGGCCGCGTATGATTTATATTTGTAAGTTCCCTTAGCCGCGGTACGGCGAGCAGCTCGTTTCTATCGCACGCAACCGCCGTGAGTCGCGTACACGTCCTCCGGTTGAATGGCTTTACGGACGCTGTTATGCGCCTGAAGACGTTATTAGGCACGCGGCGCGTTATGCTCGTCAAATCATGGTTAAGCCGCTCCGACCATAACCTTCGGCTGGAATATTGCGACCGCTCGTCAAATAGAATATTGGTTACCGCGAGGCGATGGTTTTTACGCGAAATTCTCGCCGCGATACGGTGGACTGTCGTCGAGCATCGATTAGGCCGTTCGAAGGTTTTCGCTTCGAAGCACCGCGTGTAAATCTTACGCATCGCCGATGCGATAATTGATCTTTAATCAATCGCTAGAGGAAGTACAGAATTTAATAAACTGATCCTCGCGATTACTAATTACACGCGCGATCGATATATTTCTCGAGCGAGGGAAATTCGATAGACGAGTAGCTCGATGAGAATCGAAAGCGACGCCGAGGGAAAGGAATAAAGGGAACGACGAATGTTTTCGTTCCAACGATCGTTTTGCGAATACACACACGACCGGCACGCCCGTGCTGCATCTCTCGTTTTTACCCCGGCGAAGCTGCTCGTCGGCTCGGCAGCACCGTCATGTAAATCCAGCCGAGTTAAAGCCGACTTCGAACTGAAATGCCATTGCAAAAAGAGCCATAACAATATCTGCATAAGGCATATGCGCCGGGACGGGGCTAGTTAGGAAGGCGTTTCATTAGGCAGATAAGGCAATCAAGCAGCTCGCCATCTCGTTCGCCGGATACCGCGCTGGAACGCGCGCGCGCGCGCGTGTCCCATGTACGTGTTTATTCCAGCCGACGGGTAGTTAAATTATGTTCGCGCGGGCCACGGCAAGAGTACTCTAATAAGCTTGCATTAAGGCGTAGTCCGTCAGTTTGCGGAATTCTCGGAATTCGCCGTACGAGATGTCCGTCCCGAAGTGAAATCGTTAACGTTTCTCCGCTAAGAATGGTCACGCGTGTTGTAAACGGCACGACCGTGCACGGATGCAAAACCCGGCGTTCCTTTTTTTTTTTTTTGTTTATTTCTCGCTCGTGGGGAAATTAAATCTCTTTCCTCCCCGAACGAGACGGGGTGGAAATTTTCCACGCTTGTTTGCCTCGCGAAGACGTATAAGGTCGTGGAAGATAAACCGGCGATGTCGCGACGTCGGGCGAATCGGTAGCCACGTTGGTTATCCCGGTACACGGGGGCACCCCATGAGTTCAGGATTGTCCCCGATATCTCGAACTGCCCACGTGCGAGTCTGCGGAGACTCGTGCAGGAGCGTGTTACGCGTTTGCACCGTTCTGCCCCTTAAACGACCGTGCGCTCAGCCCCGGATATCTGAAACGTCCCACGTGAAAGATTCGACGCGTCGTATCGTTCGGAAACATCTCCTCGATATTTTACGATCGTTACGTATGTGAAGTGAATAAGGGAATTCGCATTTTAATAAGTCGAGATAATGGTTTGAGGCTCCTTTTTGTCTCCTCGGTCGATCCGTCGCGAAAGTTTTGTAGTTTTCTCCGTCGCGATAATCTTCGACCAACGCGCGTCGCGAAGGAACGGTTTTGCTACGGCGTCTGGCGTTCGCGACAAACGTCGAGTCACTAGTAGTTCCTGTGTTTTGTGCGAGCGTTTGTCGCGGTATCATTGACGCCGTTGAACTCGAGGCATTGGGAATTTTAAGTCTGCTATCGATTTGTAGATTCGGTTGTGCTTGAAAAATCGTGAAATTTATTATTGTAATTAAAAAGGTGTCCTCTTATAAGGTGTTTAAAGGATCTTCAAGTTTCTTGCGGTAAATAAACCATTGAATGATTTCCATTTCTTTGGAAGTGGGCTCGAAAGTAATTCATTTTCAATTTCTTTATACTGCAGCAATGCACAAGTAACATTCTTATTATTTACAATGAAATTGTTGAAAATTAATTTTTGATCCATTTTAGAAAAATAAAAAACACGCCTGGTATGAGCCACGATAGCAGCGGTTCTGATACAATTCAATTAAATTAAACCAAGAATCGGATAAAACAATTAAACCGACTGGGTTTGAACAATTCTCGCGAAACCGGACCAGACGCGGCATCCGGACGCCATACCGAAACCATACCTTAACGAAGTACGAGCACGCGAATTGGTCATCCCGTGTAACGCGAACGCACACGTAATTATAGGTACCTTGCAAATGCAGAAATTCTCAATTGTGCGATTTTGCCACGGTACGGTGAACAACGTAACGAACGGAAAATATGCTACGCACAGCCGCGTCGACGCCACGCACTTATAGTAGCTCGCCAACCAATTATTATAAAACTTCGTGCGATTCTAACCAGCGATCGCGTCGACAAGTATATCTCCCGATTGATTACCACCTGCCACACGTGTTCCGTATCTTATGCGCGGCGTGCTCGTACAGGCGTACAGGTATGCAAGCGCGCATTCGGTATTTACGCGTCGAAATATTTCCGCGAGCGGGTTAGCGGTGAACCGGACGACGCGAGAATCACTGAAACATAATTAAGCGTGAAACGAGTCGAGTAGCTGTGTATTGCGGCGCGTCCGCGCGTGCAATTCGGTATGCGACGGCACAGCGAGCGCGGAAAAGGAGAAATGGGGGAGAAGGGGAAGAGGGGAGTTTAAATGTCGCGAAGTTACGCGCACTTCTTCCTGGTAACTGCGTTAATAAAGCGATTTACGCTTTCGATACTTTCGAGTCGAGCAGCACCGAAGCCAGGTAGCTTGTGTTCCACGCACAAGTGTGCGCGAGGTGGTAAACCTATGGATACCGCGACCAATCGTTACGTATCGCGGCTCATTTGCGCTCTATCGACCAATCACCTGCCTTTTTTAAACGAAAGTGCGGCGCGCCGACTGCCAGCTCGCATATAATTAAACGCCGCGGTATTATCATTTTTGCGCCAAGTAGATATCTTTGGTCGATCGTCGATAATGACGGGCCCGATCTTACATAATTAAAGTTGGCCCCCGTCAGGCGGACATTTTTGTCCGGGGTAGATTATCTTTACGTGGAATCCGATCCGTCTATAAATTATTCGACTTTATCAGAGGGGTTGGTCCGAGCAGGAGTGTATTTTAATAACGCGCCGTCGCGTCGAGTTAATTGACGAAAACGTCTTCGCGTTATAATATTGTACGAAATTTAATTAGACGGGATACGCGGTTTGATGCGTATCGGTCGAAGGGAAAGTAGACGTTTAAAAATGATGGTAAATCGTCGTAAAGATCCGATAAAATCGACAAAAGCGCGTGACACGCGGGTAGGGTGAATTCGACCGGCGTACGAACGAATAAGGATTTCATCTGCTGGTGAATTTATGCGTAACGTACTTAACGATTGTGATATAATTACTGCCCTGTCAACTTGGAAAGATGGAAATGGAATTCCATTCCTTCGAATGACATTACACGCAAATTATTATATTCGCTAAAAAAATGTGCGTGCCGCTCGTTGGTACGTTCAACCCCTGTAATAGTTTTATGGTAATAATTGCACTCCGTACGTTTATGCAACGTGCATAATTTTATGCATTACGTAATGCATTATTTTATTTTATTTTATATGTATAATATTATTACGAATATGAGTTTACTGTGAACGTAGTATTTTGCATTTAGTGTATCGAGCGCTTTCCGTTTAGTAAGCGTTGGTTGGCAACGCTGTCGTTGTTGTTTGAAACTTATGGTTTTTAATCTATTCGAAGCAGACTCCGAAGTAATAAGTCTGCCTCGCTCAAAATAAATATTAATTCTTTGATAGGTTTGCAGTTTCTAATTTATAATAATTTCGCGACTCGTCATACACAGCATGCATATACTTCACGCATTTGTTTCACAAAATCCATTTAAAGGCAGTATCAAAATAATGCATTTTACATAAACATCCGGACTCTAATAACAATCAATCGGGCACTTTGAAACTCGATACGTCTATAATCGGTACGCAGCGTAAGTGACATATACCCGTGCACATGGAAAATTTCCGATCGACGTTATCGAAGAAAAGACTGGCGTTCCCTCGAGCCGCGAGAAGCGGATCCGAGCTAGTTATCCATACACCTGGAATCGCATAAAACGAGTAGGCCGCAAAATTTCACAATTGTTTCGCTTCGATCGGATCACCGGTGCTCTCGTGACTCGACGAACGGACCTGACACGAATATCTCACGATTTCTTTTCGCACCTGACTCACGCCAGCCAGCCGGATAGATCGGTAAATCACGCCTCGCACGACACACGTGGGCAATTAACGTGTATCCACGGACGATTAGGTGCGTTAAGGATTACAAGCGCCTCCGGTCACGTTTCGCCGTTGCACCGCGGTCGAATCGGCGCGTGGGTGTACACACAGCCGAGGAGCCGAGAACGGGCAGAAGCTGTCCAACTCTGACGTTTATCATTGCATTATCGATCGGGATTAAAAATTGCTCCCCTTTAGCATCAAAACTTTAAACGGACGTCGATAGTCAGTCACCGCGGTTAATGGGTGAGCCAGTTTAGAAACGATTCGAGGGAACGGTATTTCTATTTATCGAAGGAGTCGATACACCCTTCGCAAGGACAGCCGCGAATCTTGCGATTCGCGAATCATGAGTGATCGATGTCTCGAAACCTCGCGTATCGGGATCGGTAAACCGAGTCGCGTCGTTTCGACGTTAAACCGGCTTCAAAATAGCTCCTACGTTTACGGAATCTTTTTTTTTTTTTTTAACAATATCCGTGGCATTTCGTTTACATCCGCGTATCTGATCGCGAGTGTCATGCGATTAAAAGCATTCCCATAAAAGTTATAAACTATACGTATAAAAGCGACAATTACGCGAAGTAGGTACACGATAAGCAGACCGAAAGAGATTATTTTCCACGGGTGCAGAGTATCTTTTATATCTGCTCGCGCATTCCACCGTGGCACATTTCGCTTAACTATCCGACACTGGTTTCGCATCCAAGAATCTCATTCCGCCAATTCCTTCCTTCCCCATTCGCGGCCAGACAGCACAAAGTGAGCGTGCATAAAGGCGCGACCTTCCTCTAGACTTCGTCCCCCGGACGGTAGCGGGGTGAGGGGGGTGAGGGGGGGGGGGCTGGCACGTATAGGTGTACACAGCGAGAACGCACATATATTTTCTCCTGATCTGGAAAACAATACGCTAAGCGTGGATTTATATGCACCGCGGCCCGAAGCAATAACTTACGCGCGAAACACTGCCTCTTCTTTGGCGTTTCCTTGCTTACCCCGGACGTGTCCCTCCTCTAAATAAGGACACGACGGAAATGGCTCCCCATTTCTTTTTCCCTCGCGTCTCTTCTGCGCGCGGGTCCGATAATCCACTGCCTGCCCGTTTTCTCTTCTCGCCATTCGTATCGAGACGAGACCCTTACCAGTGGCAGGGGTTTTTCGAGATCGTCCTTCTATGCCAGTCTCGCCGCCTTCCGCTTATGTTAGTTCCTAAATTCTCGTAAATGGGGAAATAAAGTGCAAAGCGCAACTCGACGCCGAATGATAGATTTGCTCCCTAATAAATCGAAACGTCGTCCGCGCTTTGCTTTCCGGGTGTATAACGTTATTCGCGCGGAAACGGAGGCGATTCGGCTACGATAACGTAGTTTAGGAAAATCGAGGAACGATAAAGAACGCGATAGGTACCGTTCGCAATTGATTTTCTTTCTTTTTTTTTCCCCCAGACTCCCGGGGTATCATGTATCATGCATGAGAATCGTATTTGCGTGTTTCCTGAAGTGGCGCTCTTTTAAACATAAATTCAGATTATCGGAGATATTTATGTCAGAGATGTTCGGGCAAACGGCACGCGATAAATTCTGGGGCTCGCGCGCGTTCCGGATCCGAAGAATGGAGTTTCCCGACAAGCGTCGATTTGTCAAGAAGGGCTTCGAATGCCTCTCAATGGCAACAAGCGGAAAGCTCGCCCTCACCCTCCGGCCGGTTCGGCAGTCACAATGCCTTCAATGCGCTCTTTATCCCGCTGGCAGAGAAATGTAGAGCGGCAAACGCGCGAGAGAGAAAGAGAGAGAGAGAGGAGAAATTCGGGTCTCCTTTTACCGAACCGAGGAAGCCTACAAAATTTACTTACCTACGACCTACGTTCTTTCCCGGACGGACCATTCAATCGCGGATAACTGTATTACGTTGCATTGTGCTTACCCTTATCCGCAAAGTATTCCCAGATTTCTTGCCCCTTCGATAAAGGGTCCCGTCGTTTGCATTTTTTACCATTGACCTACTACACTTTCGGGGCAAGTACCGTTCGAGGATTTCCAAGTTGTCGAGCCGAACAAGATACTCGGGTCGCGCGATCTTCTGAATCCCGCTGCCGCGTTAACGCGAGTGATTCGCGTTATCCGATAATTATGATAAGCCTCGTTTCTCGGGCTACCGCGTTACTCCTCATCCTCGCACACAATTTTTCACTCAACATCGGTCAGCGGTGCGCGCGTAATACGGCAGGCACGGCAATACTCGCTAAGAGCGTTTGCGCGAAAACCATCGACATTTACCCAGTCATTAATTGCACGTCACATCGTCACGGTATTATCTAACAGAGATCCGAGCGCGGCCGGTACGCTTGAATCGACGTCGATGACTTAAGAGAGGTCTATGGATCCATTACGTGGCCGTTGTCTCGCGGGATACCGCTCGTCTCTGACTTTTCCGCATCGATCGCGGCAATAGATCGATTCGGCGAGGTGATGCGCGCAACCATACATTCCCCCTAAAGATTTATCGTACGCGCCGATCGCGCATAATAGGTTGAACGACCTCGACTTTATCTTGAGACTTGAACCTCAGGACTGGGAACAATCGATCTCTCGCGATCTTCTACGTGGCCGCAGAAGGACGAGGTAGGCCCCATTATACTCGGCGGATTCCCGTGCGTGCGAAAGGTCATGACTGCAGTCACTTTGCGATACGCGATTTTTTCACTTTCTAATGCCTTACGACGCTCTCGCCGTACGGGGCTAACGATAACCATGATTCCTCCTGCCGATGCAGATGCACACCGTTCTCTTATTGGAAGCAATTACCCGGTGCGGATCGAAGCTACTTTCAGCAGTGCTGGTCGTCGCGAGGTTATTTTTCAGCACTTGCCCTATGGACGGGGCAAACGTGCTCGTCGGTCAACGAGGAACGAGAGGAAGCGAAACGGAGAGAGGAAGCTGGCGCGCGCGTTTAAAAGCGACCTCGGTATAAAAGATCGGTGGGAGGCGCGGGAGAAGGGACGCGCGCCGATGAGCGTTATAACGAAGTGATTAATTAATTTACGTGACGTCAAAGGGCCCTTCGATCCGAGAACCGTAGCCGTACTCAACGTCTTCGAAACAAAACACGAGTGGGTGACGCGGCCGGGGATTCGGATTCCTTTAATTCCTCCGTAAAGACTAACAAGCGCCGACAATTTAATGGCATAACGTCGTTATTACTCACGGGGAGGCGTTGCAGCGCGATAGAGATATAATAGGACTGGCGCTAATTAATAATTAATAACCCGGATCCAAATTAAATGGCTTTAAGGGTCGAGGGTGGCCGCTGATACGGAGCAATGAATGCCGCAACGCGTGGTGTATCGGAAATGGCATAGGGTGGTTGGCGAAGGTAGAGGAGCGTGGGGTTAGAGAGAGGGAGAGAGAGAGAGAGAGAGTGAGGCTGAAACTCTCCTATTCGAAGGGTGGCCCGGGAACTCAGCCTCGCACCGAGGGGTGTTGCATTATTTATGGCCGCCATCGATCATCGTCCGGCGAGCAGGATCGCCACGAACACCCCACTAATCGCCATATGACAACCGTATTTATTTTAAAGTCGCCTACGTCGACGTATGTACGATGCATTAATTCTAATTGTTTGATCCCCGACATCCTTCCCATCATTCTCGTGACCCTGCATTTAAATTACCGTTACGGCGTAACTTCACGGTTCGCTAGTCGATACTCCGGAACATTGATACGAGCGTATTTACGACGAGCGGCGAAGAGAAATGTTTGTACGGGAGAAGAACAGTTGGAATTTGAGTTTCCGCTAAACAAATCTAGTCGAGTTTAAGGTAGGGTTTCGTTACGACGTCGGAACGCTGTCGTCGGCGATTGCGAGAAATGCCGAGCCACTGATCGCTGGATTCTGAATGGGGACGGTTTCGCACGCGACGTCATGTCGAACATGGTGGCATTGGGAACTTTAAGTCTGCCAACGATGTTTGGGTTTGGTTATGCTTGGGGATGCGAGACGATTCGAGCGAGAAAATCACGAAAGTCATTATCGTTGTTAAATAGGTGTCCTTTGATAAGTTGTTTAAAAAATCCTGGAGAGTTTCTTGCGGTAAATAAACTATTGAATGGTTTCCTTTTCTTTGGAAGTGGGCTTGAAAGTAATTCATTTTTAATTTCTTCATATTGCAACAATGCACGAGTAATATTATTTACAATGACCTTGTTCGAAATTATTTTTTAATGCAATTTAGAAAAAGAAACATGGGTAAAATCAGCCACGACAACAGTGTTAAATTAAACCAAGTATAGAATAAAATAATTAAATCAACTGCGTCTGGGCGACGCTCGCGAAACCGGGTCGCCGGTGTCCAGGTTTATCGCCGTCGCCGGCAACAGCGTTTTGACACCCTACTGAAACCGTACCATTATCGAACGTAATATAGATTGCAAAAAAAAAAGAAATTCCTATCATTTCGCTGCAATAGATCGAACGATACGCGTACGAGCGTATGCCCAGCGTCAACGGTGATTTCTAAGAATCATCGTTTGCGCGGAGTAAGCTCGTCGACCCATCCCCGGGTTTAGGATGGTAAGACGGAAAACGAAGGAGGTCGATGTTGCGACATGCAGGAGGGTGGAAGCGCATCACGAGTAGTGCGATGAAATATGCATAGAGAAAGGGCTAACAGGGGATGAGGCGGAGCTCGAGGGGGGGGAAATACGAAGAAGAGAACGGTGAAAGACGATTTGGAGGAGGGGGGCTGTGCGGTAGGATGGGAAGGCGAGGTAAGGTAAGGTAAGGGGGGGAAAAAGAGGGGAGGTTCGGAAGGAGTTGCGCTGCATCTGAATCACGAAACGGGTGGGAGAGACAAGAAGACTGCTGCACCTCGACGAACATCGGCTGCTAGAATACCTGCAACGAAAGGAGGGTGGAGATGTAGAGGAGGAGGAGGTGGAGGAGAAGAAGAAGGAGGGGGGGTGGGGGGTGCACAGTTGCTTCGAGCCGGGAAGGGAGTTACGTAGATGCTGCAAAAGGAAGTAGGAGAAGGGAGAGCATTTTACCCACCCTGTCTTACACGGTGACGTTGCGGGTCGTCCGTTGACCCCGTTGAATTCACCATTGCGTAACCCGTGATAAGAATTATGATTATTTACTTTGCTCGATTATCCACTAAATACCCAACGCGCGGGATATTGATTCGAATCGATAGATTAAACGGATCTGTACCGTGATATTAATTAGGAACAATTAATGTTATCTTTATAAAAGGGCTAATCTTGACGATGGAAAACTAAAATATTCTTGACGATGGAAAACTCAAACGATTCCTCGTATCCGAGCAGAAGCGAATAAATAAAATAAGTAATTGACGAACTGCGTCAGGGTTTTCCCGAGCGGCAATTTAATCCCCGGCCAGGGGCGGCGAGAGACAGAGACGGCAGAGACAGAGGCAGGGGGGGGGGGTCGACAAGCTCGAATCCACTCCGCCGACACCTTCGCCGACTATGACCTTTCATCGGTCTGTTTATTCTCAGTGGCGGTAATACAGCGGGAGAGGTGGACATCGCTCGCTACCGGAACGAAATCGATTTCCGGCTTTATTGTCCGTCTTTCACGGTCGATCGAACGTGGCTTCGCGGCGAAACAAGGGGGGAAACGTTCGCAACGACGAAGACGCGCGTCCGCGCGGTATGCAAGGCAGCCCGAGACATCCGTATCCGAAGGTTGCAAGTTGCAACGCCGTCGGCGTTGCGCGCCGCGACGCGGCACGGCTCGAAAACTATACACACACACACACATACATACATACATACATACATACATACGAGACACCGTAGCGCGGCGAGCACGGGTCCCGGACTGGCATAACTTGTTCAACACGTTCCTCGCGCGATGGGGTCACCGCCGAAGGAAAGATGCATTGACCACCGGGGTCACCACGGGGTTGCACCGCGGCGGCCTGCACACGTGGCAGCCTGCCGCCGGCAATTCGGATGCCGGCAATAATATTCCGGCCGGGGATCTCTTGACCCCCCCCCCCCCCGTCCCTCCCTCCTATCCCTGCTCTCTCGCCGTATAAATCACTCGAGATAATCGCGGCCGATGGCCGCTTAATCGTAAAGATGTATCACCGGGTCGCGATGCGCGAATGAACCGTACGCCTATTTGGCGCGAGAGGACGCGAGGACCGGAGAGTCGACCAATTATTTGGCGAAACGATACGCCTCGGCTATTTGCCTCGAACGCACCGGGATTCGCGCGAGGCGCTTAGGTACCGGAGCGACGATACGTTGACCTCTATCCTACGAGCAGGTGTTTGGCACGGCTATGCGCAATCGAGGATCTTATCGTAGCGAAATCTCGTGTAAATAATAAATGACCGTGTTGCGCGTCGAGGACACTCTCGCGGGCGTGAAATCTACAACGTTCCCCCTCCGAGTAGATGGGTACACCGAAAATACGAGAAATTGTGATCCGTTGCTTTAACGCTCGCCGTCTTTTGTTCCGAGTAGTATCGCGTAATTAAGGTCGAGATCCTTGCCGGAGGCGACGCGACGGGACGACGGTAACAATGGAAGGTGAGGCTGTAGAGGTGTACCGGTAATTGAGTTTTTGGAGTTGCCGCTTCGAGAGGATTCTTTCTAATTTCCCGCCACTCACCACTTTACCCCTGACAAATCCGGATAATATGAGAGCGCCGAAGCTGGGGGGCGGCGGCGGCGTCGGCCGCCTCCGTTACTTTTCTAATGACAACGGCGCCAATCGGGGCCGACTCGCGACAAAAGCAGGGTAATGAGAGCAGAAGTAAATCATCGGCCATTGTGGGGTAATCTCCGGGTATTGTCTGCCGGTACGCGCGTGATGTATTATGTTATTGGGGATAGCGGAGGATGCCCGTCCCAGAGACGCCGGCGTCGTCGTAGTCTTTTCCGTCGTCCCCTCCGGCATTCGTACTTCTTTCGATAAACGCGATATCCGAGGTATTTATATTCCCTCTCGTTTCCAAATTTGTCGAACGTCAACGTCTGCGTCGTCGCGTCGCGTCGGGTCGTCTCGCTTCGTCAGATCAGATTGACGTAGACGACTCGAGAATAGGATTCTACTGAGCGTAGAGATTATGACTGAGCCTCGACGCGCGAGTACGTATACAATTTTTCACGATTCTCCCAATTTTTATCCGTTTATCGCGATGACGGACGACGATGCTAAGAATACTGGCGAACGATGCGTCATCGGGCAATGATTCTGCGGCTTGTCAAGAAACATCATCGCTTACGCGGTAAGCGAACGAGGAATGAATTAGCAAATCCCGAAACTGGCAAAGTGGTACTGTTACTCGCTCGATAATGCCGGAAGACATTGGATCCCGCGATACACGCGTTACCGAGCGATATCAGTCGGTGAGAGATTTCAAGCGTTTCGATCCTATCTGCCGACGAGAGAGAAACTTGACCCCACGGAAGCTCATTCAGCTCGTTTGACACCTACGCAACTTAAACTACAGTTCCTCGAATGGTACGCGCGTATTTACACCGACGACGAGATTCGAGAGCCACTTCCGTATCGGTTTCGTCGTCGCTCGGTAAATCGAAAAGACAACGGGGTCCGATGGGGCCATTATCGTATAACCTATGCGTACACCAAGTGCGCGAGATTTCTGTAACGGACACTCGAGTGCTTCCCGGTGTATCAGGCTCTCCACGATGCGTGTATCTCGCGTGACGAGTTCGCACGGTGTAGAGCTGAAAACGAGAGCGTGTAATTTTAAATTACGCCAGCGTTAATGGGTTCTCTCCGCGGCGTTGAACGCGATTATTAATTCGATAATCGTATCTCAGGTACATTTCGGTCGTAGCTCACCGCGCGGATCACCGGCCGACAGACGTTAACGCGACGCTCGTTTCTAGTGGCTCAAGGTGAATCTATTGCATACCTGGGGGACGCGTATACCGTTTCGGTCGACTCGGTCTCTTTAACAATTGACATCCTCGCCGCGATCCCGTTAGATCGAATTCGCTCGATGCGAGTATTATGTGTGATCTTTAACGACTAGAAATAACGATGCGCGATATAACGATCTACGTTTGGATGCTACCCGATCGCAGAAGTAATGCCGAGTGCAGGGAATACCGTTACTGTCCCGGGTGAAGTAACAACTTTTCTCGAATGATCGGCAAATGGGAATAGGAAAGGCACGGAACGTACGTACGTACGTACGTACGTGTGTAACATCGATTTTTTTCCGTGACTCGAAATAGGATTTGCGGTAGTCGAACGGTGCCCCCCCGGTAACGAAACTACCGTGACGATCGACGACGGTATAAAATCAATTGCAAAGCGTGCCGTCTAAGCGGATGGAAAAAGGGGGTCGCGTCGCGTTTGTATTATTTCTTATCCGATAAAGAATATATAGCCGACGGGCCAAACGCAAAGAGAAATCCGCGAGTAGCAGCGTTTTACGTCGTACATACCATGTAAATAGATCGATTATTCCCGGGGAACAGGGCTTTCCACCTGCGAAACCTACTCGGAAGGAGTCCTAACAAGCCACGACGATGTTTCGCGTCTGGCGAAATGAGATTCGAATCTTCCCGCGTGATCGCGAGTCAAGAGGAGCGGGAAAGAGAGAAATGTGCCGTGGAGCGAAGGGACACGGAGAAGGACGGCGAACAGAAGAGTTCACCGACTGTCACCGGGAGTACAAAATGCAGGATCGCTGACGCGCCGTTAAAGGAAAGGCAGGAATATCTCGTCTCTCATCTCCGTGCTCCCGTTTGGAGTTATCTTTGCTTTCTTTATCGCGCTCCCGCCGCGAGGCTCTTTAGCGTTTATCTAAAAAGTCATACGGGTAATGCGAGTAGGTACGCGACGCGCGCGCGCGTCTTTCATCTCCCTCTCGCCCCGTCCCTCCGTTCGTCTCGCATTTCCGCCCGCTTTTCGATTCTAATTGCAAATTATCTTTCCAACGTTACCTAACGTCCGTTCGAAAATACGAGCGTATCGTAAAATCGCTTTTTCCTCTTAGTCCGATGTTTCCGTGGGTCCAACGAGCCGATATGGAAATATAAAACGATGTCTGGCAAACCACTGGTCGTTCTCCGAATACAAAAATAAAACAGCGATCCCGAATATAATACCTACATCCATACTATAATCGATTAGTGTACATACGCGGCAATTACCTCCTTGAGACGTTGCGCCAAAGGATTAACCGAAACTCAAGTCCAATATCGTAGATTCTCCTATCGACAGCTCGAGGTCGTCGTTTAGTTTCCGTATAACGAAAACAAAGTGCACCGGCATTATGCTCCATCAACGATTAAACGCGTTACCGAGGTACATACGTAGGCAGTCGGTGCACGGTTTGCGAAGTTAACATCGGCCGACATCCTGCTACATGAAATTCTGTGCGAGAGCCAATTGGCGGCTCGAACGGGAGCGACCGCTCTCAGCCATTATCGAGGCACGTGGGTGTACGTGTTTTCTTTTTTTTTTTTTTTTTCTTTGGCGCGATAACGCCGCGTCGATGCGATGGCAAGCGTTTCACATCCCCGGAACGCCTATCTGCGAATACACTCGTCCCGATTTTCACGAGCGAGCCAAACGAACAACGCCCGGTCGCCATGGGTATGTACATTCGTGCGGGCGCGAGCACGCGTGTGCGTGCGTACGCGCGCGCGCAACGCTCCCGAGCCGATTGGGTAAATTTAAACCGATGCACGGGATACCGTTACCCCTACTGCATCCGCGATATAGTCGTTGCTACCGAAACCGCACTCGCGTCTGGAAGCGGCTCGCGCGGTTCGCGCGCTCGCACCTTTTTCTTTTTCTCCCTCTGACGCGAATACATTCCGTTATCGCGTCTCAATTTCTTCGCGATGAAACGTTACAATTTGTCTTCGCGACATACTCCTACTTACGCGCGTAAGAACTCGTTTATCTGATGCAATATAATTGAGCACCGACAGCACTTTATAAATCGTTCCGTTGTTTTCATTCCGCAGCTCGACGCGCACTTTCGAGGCGTGTAATAAACGAGCCGATGGCGCAAATACATTTTTCCTTGCAACCTTGTCACGCGTAAACAACCGTTATCGGATTCGTACGATAAGAGACTGGTCGATTCTGAAACTAGCCGGAAAGAATTCTTCTTATCCCGGAATAGATCCCACGGATTACTCATTGTAATCCAAAGTCAGCTCGAGACGAAGCTTGGAGACGCAACATCGTCCCATTCTGTCTTTTCACTACATATTTTCAATTTTAATTCAAATATATTCTTTACACCATTTGTTTTTGCAAGGTGTACCGAATATTTTGTTCACTTAGTTTCAATGTTCTAATTCGACTCAAAACCAGCTGAAAGTAACAAATAAAATTTGAATCACTATTCTAATTACAATATATCGGATTACTATTGTAATTAGAATAGCAACGACGTGAATTTGAAGAACACAACCAATACAGGGCTAAACATTCCCGTAAACACGGGGCATGATACGTGCACCGAAACTTTTTGGTAACACATTAGTTACATCGACAGCTCCGTGCCGATGTACATCCGTTGCCAGTGAAACCGAAACCCGCGGGTCGCGCTAAATACACGCTACGACCCACCGGTCCGGGCTTTTCCGCGAAGCACGTGTCATTTAATCCCAATGGAATGGACTTATCTATCGCGAGACTTAACGAGGAGGCCGCGGGAGACAGATACCCTTGACAAATCAAACCAAACCACGGTCCGAGGGTTCGAGCCCCGGCGGGTGGGGGGGGGGGGGGGGGGGGGGGGGGGGCGGGGGGAAAAAAGAGTGGTGGCGCTGGCAGAGGAGAATGAAGTGGATAGCGGAGAGAGAAGGATATGGATCCGTACGAGGAGGATAAGGAGAAGAGGGCTATCGTTTGAGAGGAGCGCGGGCGAGCAAACGGCCAGGGATACCGGCGGAGAGGGCAGGGGGGGGGGGATAGGTTGGAGGTAGAGACGGCGAGGTAGAGCGGTAGAGGTAGAGCGGCAGAGGTAGAGGTAGTGGCAGAGGCAGAGGCAGAGGCAGAGAGGCAGGGCAGAGGCACGGCAGACTCGTAACGTGGGCTAAACTACACAGCCTCGGTGGGTATAAGTCGGGCTATTATCGGGCTATGCGCTGAGAGCCCTCCGCTTTCATCCGCTAATGGGCAGCTCTCCGCCCGTCTGCTCCTTTACTGCGTCATTAATACAAGTTGCACATGTCGAGAGTCGGTGCGCTACAATAATTTACATGAATGGAATTGAAAATTTTCTACTCCGTGGAGGAGAAAAAAGACACGAGAGAGCGAGAAGCAACGAGCGGCGAGGAGGAGGAGGAGGAGGAGGAGGGTGAGTTGTGCGCGGAAGAGGGAAAGAGTGAGAGAGAGAGAGGGAGAAAGTGATCAAGCGACCAGGGTTGCAGGTGGAGAAGGGGGGGGGGAGGAGGGAGAGAAAATCTTCTGGCATTTTATGTCAGTAATTACATGAAAGATGGTATAACCTATCCGACCGACCGACCGGCCGATCCCCTCCTACCCTTCGTTCGGAACCAACCAACCAACACGCGACCTCCTCTTTCAGTCCTCGGCTGAACTCCCTTTAGCCCCCGTTACTCATCTCTCTCTCTCGCTCTCTCTCCGACTCTCTGTCTTTCTACCTTCGCATCGCTTTTCTGCCTCTCCACACTCTCCCCGCCTGATGGCAAGGAGCTTTTTTATGCTTTAATTTGTGCATCAAGTGTGTCCGGCCGAGTGGAGGATTTACCTACGTACGGTACGTCTGAACATCCTCCCCTCTATCAAGACACCGCTCGTACCCTACGTGGTGTCCAACAACTCGAGACGCGACGCTACTAAACGAACCCACCGCCAACCACCACCATCGCCGCCGCCGCCACCACCGCCATCGTCCTCAACATTCGCCACGGCCACAGAGACGAGGAACCCGAGAGTCTTTCGCCTATCGTTGACCTCGTGCACTTTATTATGCGCGATGCCATGAGTTAGCGTAAATAATGTCATCGTAAAGCAATCACCCCGCGCCATCCCCCACACCTACGCTAAGTTAAGATTCCCCGAGCGTCGGAGCGTACACACGTATGTGTACAATACGTGCGTCGCGGTCTCGGGATGCGCGTACGCTCGTAAGTATCCTCTATGCAACGACGTACTTACATACGTTGCGGCGTATACGGTGTGAATTAACGACGTAGCGCAAGCATCGCGGAATAAATCCAATCCCTACGTCGGAGTCCTGGCCGGTCGGTCCAACTTTTACGTAGTGCGTGACGGAGGAATCCCCTACGCCAGCTTAACATAAATCTGCCAACCGAAAATGGTATTGAGCGTATTAATACCACCGACCATTCCTAACGACCGAATACAGGACCGACGGCGTCGCGTAACGGCGTCGCTTTGAATTATCGTCGCGCCACGGAGCGTAACAAACCTACTTTCAGGATGCTTTTCAATTATTTATCGACAAGATGCGCGTCTCTGAGTTATATTATAAGCGGCGTACGTGGAAGCAACGCGCGTCACTCGATACTAAAGTGCCGGCGTTTCGGACAATCTGCCGCGTTATTTACGCGAGATGAGCTACTACTCATAAATTTCCCGCGTAACGATGCATCTCGGGCTAAACTTCTCCGGGCGAACTGTGAGATCCTTTGACTATGTACGCGGGAAGACGTCGAAGCGTCTTTTAAAATCTACACGATTTCAAACGTGTTTTAGAGATCCGTGCGTGGCACGTCGTTCGATTAGGTTTGATAAAGCGCACGGGGTATCGGCCAACGGCAAACATCCTCTCGAAAGTACCACGTTTGGGATACAATGTATCGAGGTAATTTCAGAAGCGCTCCACGCGAATACAGACCTCGCGTCGTATCTAATTTTCCAAATTACCCGTCGAGATTACACGTTCGGAATAATAGCGAGGTAGGCGCGTTTCGCCCAAAGGCGTCTTCGGCGTCGATACGAATCGACCTTCGGCTCACGGAGGTGACGACGATCGTCGATCCTTAGCGATGAAAATCTCGAAAACGATAGAAACCCGTACTTCGCGTACCCCCCTGTATAGGGAAGGTCGTTGGCAAGTACTTCCACGGGCATCACCGGGTGGTGGGTCTCGGTAGCTATGCCGGCCATACGTCAACGTCCATTACCCTTCCACCCCGCTGCTGGCTTTAATGTTTTCGACTCGGGCACTCTTTATCCCACCTTGCAGCTAATTAGCGAGCCGGATGCCGGACACGCGCTCCCGGTACCCTCGTCCCATCGACGTAGGTACCGGTACGCCCACCCCGTATCCACAAAGTCGTCCCGTACTTGGTTCTCTTGCTTTCTCTCTGCCCCTTTTTCTCCCTCTTTTCTCCGACTCTCTATCTCTACCCCGGGTTTCCTTCCCCACCCCACCCCCCCGCCTGCCCCCGTACCGTACTCGTTCCGGTGATTGCAAAGCCAACCAGAGTCCGCGATTATTCCAAACTCATTTTAACTCATTACTCGGGTCCACCGTAACAGAATGGCGTCCGACAAGTACGCTCTGTGCGAGCGTTGCGCGCCCGATCCTCGAGAGCCAGCCGAAATAGAAAGCTGAAAACTCGTAATAGAGGAGCGCTGTGTTCCCGATGGTTTTTTCCCTCGAGCGACGCTGCTCGAACGATCGCTTTTTGGCGAAAATACGATGGTGCCGTTAATACCCGAGGTTTCGGCTCGGTAACGTACACACCTGTCGTAATTCAATGGATGCGGCGAGGGACGAGGGGTTAGAGGAGTGTACGAGCTAGCTGCATTCTATTTTTTGTTTTCTTCCTTTAATTCGTTAATTACTGTTTGACCGCGTCTCGAGAGACTTTACGCGCGTATTACTCCCCCCAACCCTATTTAAAGCTCCGTAAGAATAACGCGCGGAGCGGCGAGTTCTCTTTTTCGCGAATACAAAAATTTTTATGCGGCGACTCAAAGTGGCATTCAATTTCGCGTTCTTCCCGAGCTCCGTTAACTACTTTCCTGAGAGGATCTCGAGGTACGATTTCTACTTCGAGCAAGAAGAGTAATTCCTCTCTGACTCTGGCCAGTATACTATACGTGGTAGCGGGATAAGTTTCGAGCTGATCATTAGGTAAGTTTAGAAAAAGGGCCAATCCGAGGAGGTTTCATTAGGAAATGGATGAAACAGTGGATATACGAGGATTGGAAAGGAGGCGGTTCTGTGTGGAAAGGGAATGAGTCGAGCTTTGAAGCTCGCGATGACTCCAACTGATAATCCATTAGGATCCGTCTACTTAGAGTATAACATCTATTTGAATGCAAATCAATAGGGAATGGGAAAGGACGGTAGCCAGTAATTGGTCCGGCTTTATTGGAGCTCTCAGTGTCTCAAAGAGCATCTCGTTCGGTCATCTCCTCTGGCTCCGCTTCGGCCTCTCTTGCTCCCTTTCCCCCTCCCACCTCCCCCCCACCCACCTCTTTCCCTCTGTCCTGCACTCTCTTTCTCTCTGCCTCTCTTCTCCCATTGCTCTCTTCCTTTTCCTTCAACTTTGCGAACCTCTGTCGTTTCCTCTGCGATCGGACTCTGCGTACAAAATGTATATATAAATATATATATATACACAATATACATAAGACCCGACAGTAATTAACCAAGAACTCGTCCCATCTCGGCACTCGACTCGAGTGCCAGATGCGTCCGAACAACTCAAGAATATCGTGGCTGATGTGGACCAACCACGTTATATACATATATATGTATATATATATATATATATATTTATTCCAAAGTAAAAGTAACTCGACGCAAAATTTGTCCCTCTCACCGCGGTACCCGTGGGCATACATTTAAATACGCTTCGAATCGTAACCGCCATTGGAGACGCGTATCGGAGAAACTTCAAACGAGTTAGGAATTTCTTGAAGCGAGGATGCGCTAGTATGTACGAGGATGCGGCGATCCCCTTGTTGTCTTCGCGAGCCATAATGACTCTTTTCTAAGCAGGTGCAGAACGATTCATTCCCCGTCATTGCGCGAGTGCTAACAGCTACGGTAAGAGATGAAATTAATTCCGACCACGTCCGCGCCACTCAATGGCTTCTTACTTTCCGTCGTATTGCGATCCCGCCGCAAGTATCAGAGTTCTCGTTCGGTAATGGCTTGTAAGAGGAAACGGCGAAGATTTATAGGTTCGACGGAACGAAAATGTATGTGAGTCAACAATACGTCGATACAATATGGGGGGCGGAGGGGGAGGGGGACGCTGACTGTACGCCCGACCTCCGACAAAAAAACCGGCGTACACACAATCAAACGGGCGCGATTTCCAATGGAGTTTCTTTTTGCGCGGCCGCATGATTAACGATTGAACGCACTCCACTTCCGATCCGAGCCGCTCCGACATGCCCTGAACGGTAAGGAACGCTCGCTCGTGTCCTGGATCGTATTTGACTTTTATTTTATTTTCTCCCCCCCCCCCCCCTCTCCCACCCCCGCGTCCCTACCTCCGCCCTGCCCCCCCCCCCCCCCCCCACCACCCTCTATCCCTTTTTCTTCTTCCTCCGTTTCGCGCCTTCGGGTTCATTGATTTATTGTCGGCCATCGATTCGTCGTTTTAAAATTGCCCCTCCGGTCCCATTACCGTGTGAAACAAAAAACCGGAATGTCCAATTACTCTTTGACTCGGATGGAAAACTCGTAGCTGTTGAAAGAGATATTAGAAAATGGTATTTTAACGAATCGTGGTTAAGCGTTCGATAAAGGACAAGATACGTAGAGGCGCGTGTGCTCGGTGGTCTTAACATCCTGCCTAGTGGGTTATGTAAGAACTATTAACGGAAGAAGAATGAGATCGCTATTAAAAGCGACCCGCGGACCCGGCCTAACGTCTTTATTCTTGGCGTGACGAAGACGTTCGCGAGTTTTGCGACGTGTACCGTATTAGTTATGATTTATTAATAGTCCTAGCGACTTCGATGCCGCGATAAAATTAGTAGTTCCTTCCGACGAAGACCGTTGGGATGAAGGGTGGGGTGGATGGGGAGGGTCGTATCTCGGGTAGGTTTACAGTCGTACAGGGGGGAGTTCGATGACAACATTCGTTTTTGATCGTAAAAGTAATATGCTTTTTCGCTGAAACGCGATTGATTAAACTCGGAAATTCTTCGTGGGTAAATCGGGGAAAATGTATTCGTATTGGAAATTATGAGACGGTTACGGTCAACATCGTTATTTACGAACATTCGAGATTTATATATTTTAAACGACAGGGGCAATAAACGCCACCTAAACACGTAATAAAAAGATAATTAGGAAATGATTTTCATAACTTAAACAAATATAATTTACATAAATACGAGGTTCGCTGGTTTCGAGGAATTAATATTTCTCTTCGACGTTAATGAATCGTTCGACTATATGGCGTGCATTGGGTCGTATCAGTTACGATATGGAAATTCACATCTGTCGATTTCAATATTCGTAATAGGTCGATGCAAATACGCGAAATACTTTTTTCCAGGAATCCCGCGCTCCATTCTCCCCGCGAAGCGATGTCGAATTCAAGTCTAACGGTCGCGGAACGCTTCAACGCCCATGTAAACGAAAATCAATCGGTTAACGGGATTTCTAGTTTAGCGGGAAGATTATTCTCAAACGAAGAATGAAACGATTTGCAAGTAAATGGCCGTTCGTCGAATGAAATATTAAGAACTCGAGAAATAATTTAGCCGCGAAGAGGCGAGTATTTTAAATCGATTCCGAAGACCTTTTGCTTCCACGTCGACCGTCGCTTTTGTTATTGGCATAAAGAAAGGACATCGTTACGTATGTACCATTGCTGGAAAGGTAAAGTTCTCGCAAACGTTAACCATAGGGGAAATTTAATATTTATCGTCGGACCGCCCGTACGGTGGCCACATAATACGATAAGCGTATATAATTGAAACTTTCCTAACGAGCGTACGGTTTTCGCCGAGCCCTAATTGCCATTCTACGATCGGCGCGTCTTCGGTCCATATTCGTAAATTACCGTACTAGCGGCCGAGTCGTAATCGTGGCATTTTACATAGGAAAAATCACTTTGCCACAAGTTCAATTAAGTATTACTATATCAATGCTCTTTATGGACAATCGTGGTACGTAACGTTATTATTATACGGCACTGTTAACAGACCCATCGAAAAGGCAAACCAGTGTCCGATCCAGAAGCCAATAAAACGTTGAAATAATTTAATGCGCGGAGCGAAGCTTATTATCCAATGCGTGCGCGAGTACGAAACGCTGTGTAATTTGTATGATAATATCTTACGTAAACAACGGTAGAAAGGAATTGTCATTTCAATCGCGACGAGAGAAATTGGTCTTTCCAAATGTTTCGTTGCTCGAATCATCCTCGAGTGGGTCGTTTAACGTGTAAAAACGACATTAGCGATTTCAAAGAAGCTACCAAAGTTGGTAAAAAATATTTCTTACTTATAAACCCCGTTTACCAGATACCGCTTCTGTTCCAAATAAAAATCGTCGATAAATCGACGAACGTGTTCCGCCCCACCGACAAAGATTCGAGCGCATTATCCTCCGACGAGGTTATCCGTTCGTCTGCACTTTGCCGTCACGTAGGTTTTCTTCCACGTGCGTATTTACAATCGAAGCGGCACCGCGAAGTGAAAGTTCACTCTTAGCGGCGCGCTATTCTTTTCCCCGATTGTCTCGTCACCCGGCGAAACCCGACGAACCCCGGCACTCTCGCATTATCCTATCTCAGTCAGCTGACGTAAAGAAGGAAACGCAGCGAGAGAGAATGGATGCTGAAACAGCGCCGTTGATCCTGAACGATCTCTTATCCAGCCTCTCGACGAGACAAATTCTCACGCCTCGCTCACGTATCTCTACCGTACATACGTGCACACGTATGTACGTACGTACATACGTATATCGAGCCTCTCCGCCACGGATTAATAACTCGCCTCCACTACATTTCGAGCGCAATGTAAATGAATGCCCGAGCCGGGTAAACGATCCTCAGTTCTGAGCGCACGCTGCTCTTCCCGTGTCTCCCATTTCTCGGCGCAACTTTTCACGCGATTCGCTCGGTCGTTTCACTTTCACGGAACGACCCGAACCGCGCACGCTCGATCGATCTTACCTTACCGAGAGAGAGAGATATATATATCCGGGCGCGATCAGCGATACGCGCGTATCCCGTGGACGGATCGTTAGCGGACAAGGTGCGATAATTCCCAGAATACCCTCCCCCCCCCCCCCCCCCCAACCCGCCCACCGGAGATGGAAATATCCTGAAACGTCGGAGTGGCGGGGCGACGCGTAAGGTTTACAACGACGGGAGGACGCGTCGGCGACGGATCTCCGTCGAGGATTTTTTCCACGACGCGAGATCCTCGAAGCGAGAAATTCTACGGAAGACGATTTTGCCGGTGCGACGCGCGGTTTCTTCGTTGCGCTCGCGCGTTTCTTACGTGCTTTCTAATGTAAAGTATGCGCCCGGCTAATGGCTCCGCGGAGAACAGATATTGCATCGGGACGCTGCGCCGTGCCGGAGCCGTGGTAAGGTGCCACGGCAGGCAATTAATTCCTCCGGCAGACTTCCGTATCGGAAAGAGATAAACGTTGGACGCTCTCGGTCGGGACCCTACGATCGTATATTACGCCGTGGTTTTGCGAGGACTTTTTCCAAACCGATACGCCGCAACGCGCAGCGCCGTGTCCTCCGAAGCGACGCGACTCGGCGCGAGGCGAGGCGAGGCGACGGCGACGACGACGGCGAGAGCTGCTGCAGTTTCGAGTCGAATGAGCGGAACCTGCGGGTCGCCGTGGTCTCTGGGTCCCGTCCCATGTTCTGCCCTTTCCTTCCCTGACAAGGTATAGCGTGTCGGGATGGTACGGTCGCGAAACGAGCGGACTGGCGCCAACTGGATGTTGCCACTACCTATTTGGCCACACAAGGACGAACTACACGCACACCACATACTACCGCCGGGGCATATACCGTGTTCCCCTATTCGAACTCCCTTAATCGAATGCCTTAGATTCCATTCGGCTAATTAACTCTACGTTATGCTAAATCTCGCTAAATTTAACTCGGTGCGCGACTTCTCCATGCCGGCCGTTAATTACGGGCACATCCTAAAACGATGCGGCGGCGCGGAAAAATCTCCGGAACTCTTCAGAACTCGTACCGACCGCGTAATTGCTCAGTCGCCGTAATGTCTTACTTAGCGGTGATCTGAATTACTAATCGTTCGCCTCCTTGAACGTATTGCCGTTGACGGGTACGCGCGTATCGCGTTCGGGGAAAATACGTGTTACACGCGTATGGCGCGACGCGACGGCGGCGACCGAGGTCTCCTGCAAATTCGCAATGTCGGATACTTTCGACGTTTAATCATTTCGATGGATAAATACGCGTTGCGAGAGACATGGCTAATGGGCTGGGGGAGAAATCAAGGATGAAACGATCGGAGCATAATGTATTAATTTACGCTTGCCGATAGTGTTCCTACTATGGAATAGAACTCGCCTAACATTTTTACGTAATTGCACTATAGCAGTAAATTTAAGACTTTGGTTTGGTACGTTCTACATCGTTGACGTGTCATATGTGTCGCGCGAAGGATTTCGTGGTTCCAGTCGCTATTTGCTAAGTAATATTGTTGAGAATCTCGCGCACAATTAAATATATATGTTGGTTTCGAAATAGAAAAAAAATAGTATTCCACGACCAAGACAATCGGAGAACTTCGAAACGTGGAATGCCATGAAGAAAAAGATTATGATGTTAAGTTAAACAAAAACAGTGGTAAAGGAGGAAAATGTATGTAATACATACTGACGATAGTATTTCATAGTAATTGACGGTTTAAATTCCCGCGCGTCATCGGTCCCTCGCATAAAAATTTTGTTCAGGACCCGTTGACGAAATTGACCCGAAATTGTCCGAAATGCGTTCCTTTCCCCTTTAAACACTTTGGTTCCTTTTGTTTCTCGTTATAACAAAAAAAAAGATCGTACTTTTTGCCGAGTTTCTCAACGGGAGGCTAGGCCTCGAATACGTTAAAGCAATTTTTTTTCATTCGATCGAGATTTCATCCGGAATGGGCTTAATTATCAATTTATACTTCCTGCTATCGCAATGGCGATACGATACAGCCTCTCGTTAAGATACGGCCATAAATCTACTTCCTTAATGAAAATTTATAACCGTACGAATAGCCGTGCTTAACCGCGTATTAATGTGCACTTGATCGCCGATAACGCGGAGACGCGAAATAGTTTAAGTTCCCGATGCGTAAGCAATACTTTCAAATTTTGCCGCTCGGGGCAACAAATCGCGTCATTCTCCAAACGAAGACAAATATGGCCACGATGAGGTAGTAGCAACCACATCGTTGACGATTCGGGAAGATTGCGAGTATCCCTCGTAGAATTTCTTCGTGGTATACGAAAGAACGCGCGATAACTCCTTAGACCCGTTGGCATAGTTTTCCCGAATTAATATTAGGTGTACCGGAAAGAAATCTATTATTTTATATAGTAGCGTTGGGGCTCAGTTTGTGGCAGGACGTGGTGGTGTGAGCATAGTTGCACATTTTTATAAAAGGGGCATAAAAGACTTGGAAAAAAACGCTGGGATACGGTTGTAAAGAATGAAGGGAATTACATTTTATAATGTTCTGTAACAAAAATTAAGAAAAGATACAGTTTTATATTGTTCTACAAAATAATAGATTTCTCTCCGGTATCTCTAACATCGTAACGCCCAGATTGCAGTGAGAATTCGCCTGCCGCGTGATTCACGACAAAGTGAACAATAACCTGCAAAGTTATTGTTCCAACGCGAACGTGTCTCGGCACGGAATACAGTTCGAGGCGATAGACAACTGTTATTAGATTGGATGGCGTGTAATATGTCTCGAAAATGCATGTCAATAATTTGTACGACCTTAATTACGTTCGCCTGTCGGTGTGATCTATCTGCCCTCTCTTTTGTTTGTCTCGTGTCTCTCTCTCTGTCATGGCGTCGCCAGTTGCCAACGTCGCGATATACGTTCCTCTCTTTTTTTCGGTGAGTCCGTCCTGCTCGCACCATCCAAGCACACGGACGAGTAGAGAGCGCAAGGTGTGTGAGGTTGATCGTAAGAGAGAAACAAAAGGAAATGTGAAAATTAAACGAATTGACTTTCACTCGAGCGAAAATGAAGAATCATGCAAAAATTCAGGTGGTTTGTCGCAATTACTTCTACGATATAAATATCTTGAAATCAGAATTTTTAAGATTTTACGTGATCGTTTTCCGGTTGGATCGAAAAAGTTGTAAATGTCCTTGGAAGTACTGTTTACTTTGAATCGAAACTCGAATCCTCCTCCGTTTAGTTTCATTCTGTTTCCCACCGCAGATGTAAACAATAGATACGAGACCCGAGGGTCTTGTAATAATAAGTGGTAAGGTCATATTCGTCAGTTGCTATTTTGACTCCCCGCTTCCCCCCCCTCCCCTCCATTTTGGTTTTCAATACCCTTGACATTGAGGCGCGAAAACTTTCTGTAGCGCAGTTCACTGGTGGTCGTCCTACAGATTAGATGTGTTATTCGACTGTTCCTATCAGTCTAAAAGATATTGAAGTTGTACGAATCGAGTTCTCAGGTATGTTTCCTTGCATTTACTTTTTCCTATTGCACACGTTCTACCATGATCGCGATTCTAAATTTTAATTCGTTCGGTAACCCGGGTCGAAAAATTCATTGAGGTTAAAGTCTCCGACTAGTCATTTACCGTATTTTCACTTTCTTTTAACTCGTTTCTACATTGAAATAGCTTATTAAACTCATCGCAGCATAGATCCGATATATTTTTTACGCGATTCTATTGGAATTCTCGTATCTGAATTTTTACGCATGCTTCAACTGTTCTTTTTTCGTTCGCAGGTTGGCAATACTTGCAGCCCACGCAATACAGTCGAATGAAGGATGTTCAGGACGAGTCGGTAAAGGATTGGTAACGTACAGTTTTAATTTAATGTGCGAGGGACGCGGCTATTCGGTATTAAATTTGCTCGTCGATCGATTTCAATTGTATTTTGTAAAACAGCCATTCTTTTAAGGTTATCGGAATTGCATCTATACGTTTCATTCAGATGCAAGTGTTAAAATAGAATTCGCGATTAGAATCTTTCAACGACAAAATGCCGGGAAGCATTCTTTTTCACTTCGATTTATGCGGAGTACATGGAATCTTGACGAGTATAAATCACACGTTTATGCCAGAAAGTTTATAAATAATTAAAGTATTTCTAACGACGACGGTCGGTAGTAAAATCGTTTTACTTATTATTCCTATTGATCATCGAACATTTCGTTCGTTAAGTGGCAATACGCCTGCAACGGTTAAATAAAAGATATTCGTTGGTAACAAGATGGCGGCATTTTCCTAACGAACATTTGAAAAAAAAAAAATTATGAAAAGTATTCTGTCTGTGTTTCTTTCCCCCCACACTTTTCTCCACAGCTTTTCTTTCAGATAATTTGTGACCTCGCGCAATGTGGTCTAGAGTCAGTGTTTGCTACGCGATGAAGTTTGTTTTTTTCGAGCATGTGGCTCGTAGGAGTATTTATCTCTCGTAAACACGTGGAAGTAGAGTCAGTGTTTTGTTGATATCAATATCTTTTCTAGAACCCCGGTGTTCTCATTGTTTTTGATCCGCGTCTGTAAATCCATGCTTTATTGACCGAATGTCGTTTTCGGTGTCAGTTTCAATATAAAATTCAGCGTTAACTTCGATATATTCAACTTAAAATTAGAGTCAGTGTTGTATCCTGTTGCAGCAGCGTATAGGACATACGTCGGGCGAAGGAACCCCACGGAGAAACGTAAGTATCTTTATTCCATTCCAATTTATTTCCGAACGAATTGAATGTTCTTAATGCGTACATTGATTTCTCGTACGGATGGGAAGATTAATTAACGTTGCGGCGTTCTTTTTTTCCAGGCCCTACGAGATCCACTACGATGCCGACTACGGTAACCAGCGTCAACCAGCGTGCAGCTTCGGAACAGAGGTATTTTTGGTATTCAGCTACCGGTGAGTCCTAAAACTCCCTCCGGTACCCAATCATGCCGTAGGATGAATAATCCGAAACGGCACGGGTACTGGTTGTAATTTTTTGATCATGGTATCGAGCATAGTGACCGCGAGCATATCGTTTGATATGCTCGTGATGTGCAAAATATTTATGTGTGTGTTCTTTATATTTTATCTCAGGTTAGGGCCTTCTTGCACTACGAGCTCCTTTAATCGCGTAATTGATTTTGAAAATAAAATTCGATAATTGCACCGCGAGTTAAGTTTCAACTACTTTCGTCAAACTTTGATGCAATTTACGGAGAATATACACTTTTTTAAACGTTCGGTTTCCGCGTACAATTATAATATTATCTGTTGCCTATTATTACTGTTTTCAATATACATATGTACATATGTATATGTATGTACATACAGACGTGCATACTTATATCCGCAATTTTTCAAAGTTATTTAATTAAACGTGCAAGAAGGCATTTCGCGACGGGTAGATCACGGAATCATAGTGACGATATTTTAACATTTGCAAATGTTTAGAACAGTCGCTTTGACAACGGGATCGCCCGAGGTGATTATTCCTTCATATACTTTCATGTTTTCCATATAAAAATTATATTTGATCTATAAATTTGTTAATATTCCTCAATAAAAATATTTTAATTTTGCAAAATTCATTATTTATTATCAGTGTCAATTTATTATCAATTTATTATCAGTATTTGAAACGATTTTTATAATAAATTTAAATTGAACAATTTTACAACTCGAGTCATTGCATTGAATTTTAAGATAAAACACATGTTTAGTCCGCAAGCTATTGCATTCTAACTATTTCTTAGCTCAGGATTTTCAGGAAAACAACAATATCAAATCCGGTGAGTTATCTTTTCTATGGCCGTGCACATGTCCCTTTAGCCCGAATTCATTCGCGTGCCCAGGCGCGCGCGGATGGATAAAGGCGGTGTGCACGGTATTAATTTTTAAGACTAATATCAATTAAGCGACTGACAATGTGATACGCGTATCGTGCACGACGTATTTCCCACACGTGTATGTATGTGTGTTAGGTCAGTGGGTCTTGCGTTGGTTAATTGTAAATTCTTAAAACAATTTATTAAACGATTTCATCAATTTAAAACAATTTTATCTAACAATTTTATTAAACGATTTCATCAATTTATCATGAATTTATTTCGAAGTGATTACGATAACGCTATATGGTATTTCAAGATTTTTCTCGATGCTTTCGCCTTGTTTACTATTTTGTACTTGCTTATTATGTTATATCGGGTGTTTAATTAAATTAACTTTATAATTCGGGTTATATTTAACTTCCATTTTTACGCAATGGTCGGTATCCTTGTCAGTCGATTTCAGGAAAAATGGTACGTACCCTTAGGTGTGTGTGTTGTGACAAGCTCAGGTGACGGAGGCGTCCCGGGACGTTCTCCCTAGAGTAGGTTTATGCACCTGGGCGGTTGTGTTTGAGGATCGTGGAGCGAGTTGTGTTGGCGAGATTGTGCTTTTGCAATTTTTTTAGATACAGGTGATAGGCAGGCAGGTAACTTACTTCTCGGTATGCGTGTCTTAATTTATAAGTAGGAAGGGCCCAGGGCAGGGGTTATCACTTTCGAATGTAGGACCGTGAGCCCCTGCACCTGGATGATTAGGTTTTTTTTTGCATTAACCCTCTTGCACCGGTATCTTCCGTGTTAGGTAGGGGGTTCCCTCGTGGAACTAACCGGTCGCAAAATGGGTTAAAATTCCAATTTTTCTTTTGCACCCGTGGTCTTATACTTGGGTGCAAACATGTTATTTGTGTGTTTTCAGCTTATCTTGCTCGAGAATTTATCATTTTTTGGAAATTCTGAAGCATAACAATTTTTATATTGTTAGATTTTTTTATTTGAGCCTACAAACAGATTGTTCAAAGACTCGTTTTCCGTAGTGTAAAAATAAAAGTACTTCAACGGTACGTTTTATCTTTTCTCTATTCAGAGTTCGATTAGAATTTAAAAATATTTTCTGTCTCCGATTGGACGACGCACAGTTGTATACGATAAAAAGTTTAGAAGTGTTATTCGTGCAAAATGAATCCATGGGGGTTTCTGCATCCCGAGAGATACATTTTGGATCAATGATGCTTTTTAACTTTTTTTTTCTAATGATGAATTCTTGAGCAACGATTAAGGGGTGTCGGCGTTACCCGAAGAACGAAGAGGCTTGGCAGCCGAAGAGGCCCGACAAAATTAGTCAGAGAAGAGGGCAGCAACGATTTACTTATGACTGTCCATCTAACGATTGAACGATCGTTAGATGGACAATCATCATTATCATTATTTTGTCACTATGCTCGTTACACGTATTTTTTACATGTGTCCCTTTCGGGTTGGAAAGAAAAAATTTGTTATTATTTTTGATTGAAATTTTAACGGTAAACTTCATTTTTCAATTATTTCAATTTTGCACAGAAAAATTTGTTCTCAATTTTTTGTTGGTAATATTTTACTCACCTTACGCGCGTTTCGATTACCGTCACTGCCTTCCATGTGCGGAAATGCATTTCACTTTCTCTAATTTTTGTTCAATCATTTTTCGAGATATTCAGATGTATCATTCATTTTTAGTATATATTCGCTCTATCTTCTTGCCTTAAATTTTCTTTGGCAATTTGAGTAGTTAATTTGGCTTTTTGAGTAGTTAAGAATTCCGAAACAAAATGTAAAACTTGTTAGTAAATTCGACGTAAAGTTTTCTTTCCAACTTGTAAACAATGCCACTTGCCGATATTTTCGGCTCGTATGGCACTACGAGTAGTTGTGCACGAGTGCAATTGAATTTTTAATGAATAAATTAGTGTTGCGACAGTATGATGCGCCTTAAACGGCAGCACGGGATTTTGTTTGAATTTTTAATTAAGAAATATTATTGCGCACTTAATGTGCTACAAAAGTGAGCACACAACACTATTGTAAGCTTCAAATACCGAAATTGTATTGCGCAATGTTTTAATTGTCAATTGACAAATTAGTATTTCGAAAAATTGATTGCGCCCACAGTGGCTGCACGGAATGTTTATAAAAATGGTGTTTTTTTTTTTATTGTAATCCATCAAATGTTCGTTAGTGGAAATGCTGTCAAACTACATATTTACATTTTTTAATAACATGAAACATAATAATATTTAATGAGAAACATTACATTTCAATCGCCAACAATTCTGTAGAATTTTTGTTTTAATTTCAATATTAAAAATGGCGACCGTTCGTCGTTAGAACATAAATTTTTGATTCCGTGGTAAATTTAATGCTCGAGGAAATCTGTTTCCTCTATTCTTAATTTTTATTTCAGTCCTACTCATTCCTCCGTATATCTGAAAAGAGGTTTTTAATCAGAAACATAGTAGTTCTTTTTTTTATCAATATTCCATGTATCTGTTGTTCGCTTTACATTTATTTTATATAAAGAAATTCATACGCTTGAATTGAAAAAATGTATAAGTGCAATTGCAGATATCATTAAAACAATGGTAAAATATAATTTAAATCAGTGTCAGCGCTGTCGTACGTTTGTTAGTTTTTTTGGGGCAGGAATCATACTGTGGTTACGTTTAGTGAAAAATTAGTTCAGTTGCCGTACCGAAACATTTGCAAACTCTATTTCAAGAAGATTTATTTCCAAATGCAGAATTTGAATGTGAGAAATATTTTTGACTCGCTTGTATATTTGTCAAGTACTAAATTTTGAATCCATTTTCAAATTAAATAATCCCGTAAACGAAATAAATATAATTTTTGGTTTCTTTCGCAATTCTGCTATAGAAGTATGAAAAATATAGACGTAAGACCTTTTAAATTTGATTGCATTAATGAGCCTCTGTTTCAGAATTTAGCACCACATTTCTTTAGATTATAAAAGATTGATAGGTATCCAAATAAATATGATTAACGTTGAAATGAAATGAAGGATGATGATTACTCGAAAAATATAACTCCAATGGCAAGAATATTGGGCACGTGATAAAGTTGATTGTTTTACTGTTATTTTCTAACGAGGTTTGTGTTTCAGAAAGAATCGCTCAAATTTGTTAAGCCACCGGCAATATTTTAGGATAAATAATGATAGAGCAACCAAAATGCACCAACGCATTGACCATGCTACATGCATTTGTAGATATTTCTTTTCAGAAAATTTCATCAAATTCTAACAATTATTTAACTGTATTGTATTGTATTGTCTATAATAACGCTTAAATGTATGAAATTTTGTCTTCACAGATATCGAAATTCTAATAATTAATATTGGATTATTTGTATAATGTATTATTTGTATTAATGTTTAGATTATTTTTTCCACGAATTTGCGCTGGTATGTTTTACGTTTTTCAGGAATGGTGGCAAAATTTTGATGTATTACTAATATTAACGCTTATCTCGCTATTGATTATTTTAATTTGTTCTCAGCAATTTAGTTCATCAGCCCAACCAACGACGATTATTGATAAGCATACATTAATTAGCAACGTCTAATACTAGGTGATCTCAACGTTGAACTTCAGATTTAATCACCACTCTCCACTTAAAAATTTGTATTTCTATTTATGTCGAAGCTTCAATGTTTTAGATTTTTCAGAAAGAAGAGAGAATTCTTTAATTTTAGTTCTTTGTAACAATCTTCAATTGTTGCTTTTTATCTTTTTATGCCTTCTTGTCCGATTTGTCTGTTTACCGCTTAAGTATTAATTATAAGTATCTAGTATACATTTCGAACGCTAAACGCTAAGCAGAGTATTTAGATTCTCACAATTTTTAACTTTTGGTCTTCTTGCTCTCTTTTATCAGTAGTTTTAACATTAACACTTATTAATAATTCTGCCGAGTACCTTCGCGTCACGTTTTCCTGATCTGCTTAACATTTAAGCGTTGATAAGTTTAGTTAAGTTATTAATAAGAAACCATTGTAAAAGGGAGATCGACGTGCGGCTTTTGCGTCTATCTCCCTTTGGGTCTCCAGTAGCAGCAACCTCCACGTGGTGAGACCTGGGCCGATAATATTTTGATTTTCTATTCATAAATATTATCGGGCAAATGGCTGCAAATGTATTCTTACTTGTTTCTTCGGAACTTGAAATAAGCTTCTAATTTAAATTATATTTATCTCATAGCCACAGACGAGGGCTCTGTCTATAATAATACAGTAGAACCTCGATTATCGGAACTAATTGACACTACACCTAGTTTTGGATGCCAAGAATTTTTTTAATATATACATATGTAGCGTTGTTTTAAAATTCTTTTTGGATAATACGAAAAGTTAATTGGCATTATTTTCTTTTCGTAGAGAAATGAATTAATTCAACAGGAAAAAAGGGAAATATTTCAGCATTAAAATTACCAAAAAGTTACCATAACGATTACTTCTTTTTCAGGTTAAAGTTGCATTGAATGCTTTCCCCTCCGAAGAGGCTTCAAAAGAAATGGAAGCGAAACGTTAGGTTATTGCAAAATAATGCATTTTTGGTCAGCGTTATAAAAACATTCTGGTAATTCTAATTCTGAAATTTTTCCATTGTTATTATTATTGTATTAATTGATTTCTTTACGACCAGAAAATAACGTCAATCAACTGTTCATATTATCTATTTAATAACTGACAACGTAACGATCTGACTCGAAGGAAGATGCTTTTCACGCTTCACAAATCCTTAGCGTAGCGTTGCTTCGGCCAAAAGTCAAGGTAAATTATCCAGCGATGGCATTCACCCGCGAGAGATGTACGTACTTACGGACGTTTCACCTACGTCGCAGATATTTGAACACTTTATCCCCATCGCGATACGATATCTTGATCTCCCGATAAATTAAATCGTATATTTCGCATTAGTAAATAATAAAATCGACGGGAGTTTGACGTCGAACAATGTACAGCAGCGCCAAATGTCACGATGGTACGTGTGAAGCTTGCGAAACTCGCAATTAATGCACCATCGCCGTTGCGATTAAGGTGTTAATTCTCCGCTATCGGTATCGACCATCTATTTCTCTAGCTATTCGCGATACCCATACCCGGAAGAAAAAAAAAATGAAGTTTTGCTTTCAAATCATCGCTCATCGGCATTCCTTACTCATTACGAAATACGAAGGTACCCGGAATGCAGGTGAAATACTTTACGGCTAATCCGAATTATGTAAGGTATCCCCGAGGTGGTGCCGAGACGTCGGGACGAATGGTGGTGCACATTCAAAGTAACGTACATCTACCGCTCGAGTCTTCGATAAATTGTAGTTCTAATTAAACGTTAATGCGCCGTAAAGAACCTCGATTCTATCTCGCGCGAGATCATGCGCGCGTTGTACGGTGTTTTCCCTGCCGTCTCGTTGTTAAAGCCAACCGGAGAAGAACGATTATGATAGGTAGAGAGGACCCGTCGGGTTTTATTTTATTCAGATTCGCCTGCAGAGTATCGCGAGCGTTACCGCGCGCGCGTATGTACCTACAGAGACGCGTTCAAGTGCGCGAGGATTTGTATAAATTGTAGTTCCGGTTAAACATTAATGCGCTATAAAGATGGTCGCGCGAATCTTACGAGAGACGATCCGCGCGCGTCGCACGGTGTCCCTTACCACCGTCTCGTTGTCGCGATCGCGTTGGGAAAAGAACGATTATGGTACGCGGACGGTTGTTTCGCTTTGTTTTGTTTCGGCGGGTGTGGGGGTAGGAGTGCAAGACGCGCGTCGGAAATACGTGCTAAGACAAGGGTCACCGATACACCTGCCCCGGTGCTGCCTCCGTAGCGCGATAATATAGGATTCTGATCCGGACAACTGCGACCGGTATCTTCTTCCCCCTCCCCCCCCCCCCCCCATCGCGCACGGCTACAACCCATCCAGGGAACATAATGCCGTGTAGAGCAGGCACTATGGCACTCATAACGCCCCGGCGAACCTGTTGAGATATAGCCCGGGTAGTGTTTCAATCGCTAGGCCACGAACGTCGACAATGATACGCGTACGTATGCAAAGCGTATTACAATATTGGATAGCCGGGCTATGCATCACGATAGTCGAAATAAATCAACCGCGAACAAGCACCGACGTGGCTGAGAGGGAGTCTTAAATAATTTACTAATTTTTCAATAGCCCGACCTTAAGGGTCACGCCGAGTACCGCGTAAATCCCTTTGGCTATGCCTTGTAAGGCCTCTCCCGTCGAGAGTATTCTTAGGTGTTGGAAACGCGAGGGAAATCGCGTCTCTTTGCTCAAAAATTCACGTATCTTACGTTGGCGTATGAGCGGCAATAAAGAGCCCCATACCTCTCGCGCCGAGGTTGCAAAATACTTCCGCAAATCGAGCAACACGAAACGCGCCGATATTTCCTCCCAGATATAATGTAAATAGTTGGAAGAGGAGGAGGAGGTGGAGGAATCCTTTACTCCGTTACCTTTACTTGTCTTCGCGCCAGAGTCTTATGAAATCGTTCGTATGTACTTCGGGCAATATTATCGGAATTCGAAATCTTTAGGCGGTCGGTTCGAGAGCGACGTACGAAATCTCACGAATAGCGACAAAGGGGGGCATCTTAGAACCCAGACAATGCCACTTGATCCCTCGGCCAGTGGCTCAGCTCACTCTCTCTCTCCCTCTCCCTCTGATCTATTCCCCTTTCGTCTCTCTCTCTCTCTCTCCCCCTCCTCCTCTCTTCCACCCCCCTCTTCCTTTCTCACTCTGTCCGTCCCTCTCGTTATAATGGGCAAACACATAATAAAGAGGGTAAGCGCGCGGAGCGCGTACGCGATATGTGGGGCGTTTAACAATGGAGCACACCTGAGCACGGGCCGGTGCGTTTGAGGTGGCTTTAGGAAGGTAGAACGAAGGTACCGCATGGTGCATCGGTATGAAATGTGGGGGGACGAAAAACGAGCGGACGGCGGGAGGAGGGGTGGGGGGGAGAGAACGGGGCGAGGGGGACGGAACAATGCTTTCAGCCTCTTCTTCTTCTTCTTCGTGCCCCCCCCCTTTTCCCCCCGTCGTACCCTTCGCCTACGAGCCAGGGTGCCGGCACGATGCTCTCCCATTTGTTCGCGAAACACCGAACACAGGCAGTCACCTCGTACGCACGTCGTCGTAGCGCAGCTTGGCATTGTCCGTAACGCTGCACCAGTCCCCCCCCCCCCCCCTTCCATATGCGTGCACGTGTGTGCGTGACGTGTCTCTTTCAGGTGTACGTATTCCCGCGCCGGAAAAATGCTACCTTGAGATCTCCAGCCGCCGGGACGCTCCCGTAATTTCAGGCAATTTTCTTTCGGCGATTTCAACGGCGCGAATGTTGCCAGTGCCGGTGTTAATGGGAATGGGCCGTTTCGATGTGTCGCGCGGTAATCACGTGTGTACGTTAACCGAGTCAGGGGACATACGTGAAATTTATAATAATAGCATGACGAGATTATCGTTACGCTTCATCGATATTGTTGCGCAAGCGCGAACCGAGATGAGATGTACGTTTGGTAAATTAGATTTGTTGCGAGGAAAATGCGAGTTACACTATCGATCGCTCGGACGCGACGTTAAAGTACAACATCAAAAACTTTGGGAAACGGTACACTTCGGTAACGATATCTTATATTTTTCATCGTGGAAGAATTCCAACGCATGGATGACAATGAGCGAAGAAAGTTACGTCTTCCTTTCGTCGACGGACCCGCTCCGCCAGGTAATGAATTTCGTGTCACTTTTATCGAAGCTATTTCGGAGGTTCTAATGGTCTGGAAGGGTTCCTCGAAATGTCACCGTTATTTATATTTTCGAACGTCACCGTTAAATTAACCGTGCAGAAGCCTTTGTCCGTACCGCGATTCTAATTTTTTTGAAAGCGAGAGCTAGTAACTTGCGATGATTTATGATTGTCAGCGTTGCACGTCGATGAGAATGAATAATAAGTTGCTACGAGAATGCAATTGCAGCTCTCGTATTACTTGTAAAAAGATTTTAACTGGCCTCGTTCCCGGACAACGCGTCGTATTATTAGTCCCATTAATTATACATATAACAAATCCGCGGTCGTTAAAATGTTATAGATCAACGAGTGGAAACGTTTCGCGTCAGTCAACGCGGTGAAAAGGATAATGTATGCAAATTCTGTGTATTGTGCATGCATCTTTTCGTATCGAGCTTGTCTCGCCGTTTCTTTGTCTCTTTTTGCGCGAACGATTAGTAATTGAACGTGGGATCGCGTATACCTTACGTAAACGCGGACTATAGAGTTATGAAAATCAAACAAACGATAAATGTGGGAACGATATTTTTATTACGCGTTACGTATTATTTCGCGCGTCCCTGAATTCTGCACGATTATCGCGATCGGTAACTGCGCTTCGGTTATACCTAAATGTCGGACGGGAAATTTGTAATTTTATTCTCACCTTAAAAATTGCTCGCTGCATCGTTTTACGGTTAACAACACCAGTGTCGACGTTAACCGTTTCGCTTTGATCTACGCTGAGCACCTTTCGACGTTAATTTTTTTTTTTTTCTCCCACCCGTTACGAGGGATCATTAACCGTCGCAACCTTACTGCACTCGACATTAGAATTTAAATCGCTGGCGATATAATTACGAGCAAAAGCTGAATCTTGCGCCGAGAGAAGGTATTACGGCGATTTGCCATCATTGCCGTGTTACGAAAAATTAATAACGACATCCGCGAGCATTTATTCGCAACGTTTCAGAAATTAAAGTTATTTCCCGTCACGACTTCTGTAGCATTATTAACGCATTTGGCTGCGTTACACGATAGTTATTTGCGCGTCGTATAATTTGCCAGCATGCGCATATTTCAAACCCTATCACCATCCCCCTCTTGTCGCGTTCTAAAACACGGGATGCGACGATAATAAGATTATTCACGATAATAACCAGTGCCTACGACACGCGGTGATCAATTGAATATTCCGATATAGCATTAAATTGTCAGCTAATTAGCGAGATCGAGCGAAACATTTGATACAGAATATAACGGTAACGCATTTTGCGAGCGGTATGTTAACGGCAGCATAGATTTCCGATACGAAAGATTTGCACAGCCATCATTGTACGGGCCTCTGCTGTACTAGCTTCTTGTAAATCGTACCGATTTCCTTCCTCGCGAAATCCCCGCCCCTCGAATTACGATAAACGAGAATTACCTACGACGGAATGCCACGGTGTGGTGGCTCCGCATAAATGCGAAATCCTAACACGCGAGATTCCTCGCGAACTATCGCGACGTGGAATGCGCGTAATCAAAACGTACGTAACGAAAGAAGGAATTGCACGGCGAGAGGCGGCCCATTATCGTGCTAATGAGCGCTCCTCCGGTGAAAATGGAACGTCGCGAGGGAATCGGGCGGGTCCCAATGAGTTCGATATCGGCTCGTAAAACAGTTCTCACCGGTCGACGATGCTGATACGTCATTCGGGAGAGTCGCTCGCTAATCATCTCTCTCTCTCTCTCTCCGAGTTATCTTGTGCTTTCGAGTACGAGAAACACTTTGCGCCCAGGTAGAGGAAAAAAAGAGAGAAGAAGCGATGGCTCGAGTACCGTTTTCTTCTTCGTTCCTCCGGCACTCGAATCGTGCTTTCATTGGCGCTGGAATGCGATGGTTACTTCTCGTTCGCCCGTATGCGCCGGTCGCGTTGGATCGTTCAAGGCCGACGGTGGGTAAGGTGAACGGATGAATGGATTTGTCAGATGAATGCCTGGGATAGGGGCGCGCATCTTCTTCAATTACGAGTCGCGCGTGTCTGTCTGTCCGTCCGCCGTCGCGCGCGTCGGCGTTACGAAACGAGCGTGTTTTTCGCACCGATGGTACTTTTGTTTTCGGTAGCCATTGCGTCACGGTAATCGACGGGGCCCTTAACGATATACTTTGAGCTCATGGTCGGGGGGGAGGAGGGTTCAAGGTCGGGGAGGTCGGTAATCAACTGTCTCGCGGCGTTCGCACCTACGGCGGCGCGGTCGTGCGTTGGAACGCGTAACGGTGTGCCGGACGAGAAGAGGTTTTGTCGATACTAATCGTAAGCGCCGCACAGCTTCCCGTCGTTCCGTTTATGACGATTCTCTCTCCTCGTGTCGCTCCACGTGGTCCGGTGGTAATCAAAGTGATAGCGCGCGTGTACGTGGAAAATTTAAGCGATCGGCAGGATTAATCGTTTGGAAAGAATCTAAGATTCGACTTGTTGCGAATTAATAGCTTTACTCGATGCGATGCTTGAGTTTAAATGGAATTCTTATGAAGTATTCATATTATTGTATAATTTAAATGTCATACCCGGTACGGTCATTTGTCTGATCGTGAGATAAAACAAGATGCTGCGCGGTATTATCGGGGAAGATATTTATTGAAATGATAATACAGTGGCGACGATTGATCTTCTCGTCTGGGATCAGATTCGTCGTACGATGAATGGCGGCGAAAAACGTAAGAAGAATTCGCCAGACACACGTACGGTTATTAAAGTCTGCTATAGATACGAGATATTCTATCGGTAAGTATCCGCGTTGATAAATCATATTAACCTTACAACGCTAACCGTTCAACAATTCGTCTAACACCGATACTTTTATACAGACTATTTTTAGATTGTTGTTTATATACTTCAGTTATTAAACAAACATAATAAAGAAAAAAGAAATCACAGTAATTTTAACATACTTACAAAAGGTGTAAAAATAAGGTTAGCGTTCTAGGATTAAACGTAATCGCGCAAGTATACATACGGTGCCAACGCGTACGAAGCACCGTATTTTCCAATCGACGAGAGTAACATTGGCAAACAATGACGGTTTAGCTGCAAGGATACACACATATATCTGGTCGTCGGTCTAAGTTGATAGTGGAAATCGAAGCAACCTGATCCGAGGGTCCAAGGGTCTGCGCTAGGGCTGCATAATGGAAGCTCTGCCCGTTAACAATCGCGTAGAAAGACGCCGGTCCGTTTTAGATTGAGGAATATTGGGGCATTGTAGGACCGCTGGCAGACGTGTGTGTACGTGCGTGCGTTGACAATGGGAAGCCCAGTGGGTGCGTTAATCCGGCATGTAAGACTCTTTGGTCTGTGGGAATATTTCGTGAGGGGCGAAGGAGGAGGAATGTTGGGAGAGAGAGAGAGCCGGGAGTGGGAGGGAGAGAGAGAGGGGGGGAGGGAAAGAGAGCCCTTGCCTCTATTGTTGCATCCTGGCGATATTATCTGCGGTACACGCGATGCCTCTGTCGGCGAACCGACAGAGTTGACTCGCGTTTAAAGCCTCGTGTGCGTTCCTCCGGAGCTCCTTCGTAATTGCCGCGAACGAATGAACCGGCGAAGCAATCGCTACGGACAGATCTCTCCCTCCGCTTATCGCAATTCGCGGCGCACCTTTGTTCGATATCGATAAACACGTTGCCCGGGAATCATTTTCCATTTCCTATTTTCCATTTTACTGTGATGGATCGCGATGAAACGGTGAAGCGAGAGATCCCCACGGAGTCGATAAGCGTCGTCCGGGTATGAGTGGTGGACGTAGAGGGGTGGGGGAGGGGAGGGGACTCTGACTATCGTCCCTCTCTCGCTGTAATTACGAATAACGCCTGGTGGTTTAATTTATCGCGAGGATTTCCGACGGTTCTCCTCGGTATCTCGAAAATTGTGTCGACGTCGCGGTATTCGCGTCGCGAGGAGACAAGAGACTCTGTTTCTTTTTTTTTTCCCCCGAAAGAAACCGTAGGAGGATGGTTAAAGCGAGCGGTTAAAAAGGAAAAAATAAGAAAACAAAAGGAGGAATGATTCGGCGGGGGGGAGGTTTATGCTCGGTGCGAGGCGCACGGTTGTTCTGGTAGCAATTTCTGCCGCCTGGCCTACTCGGAGCGGGGTCCCTATCTCGCCTGCAATTTCATCCTTTCGGTCGAGTGGTTTCGAAATTCCAGCTCTGACGGGCGACGCCAACGACGCCGTTCCGCCCGTTAAGAGTCTCGGCTCTAATCTCGAGAGCGGATATCGAGCCGGTGTACGGTGTCGCCAGTGATCGGTCAGGGGATCGCTCTCTCGGAAAAGTGGCCGGGCACTTTTGTAGCCGCTGAACGTGGGAATGATTTTGAGAGAAGAGCACCGGCAGGAGCGTGATCGGGATAGAGGAGGGAAAGAGAGAGAGAGAAAGGAGGGCGGGGAGCACCTGGACGCCTCTTCGAGCCAGTTCGTGGCGTCTTGGTGAGCTCAGGTACGCGCCAACACAGCCGTGCGAGGTAGGAGCCAACACACGTGTCGCCTCGTGTATGCGCGTTCATGCAGTTTGTAACGCGCGGAACAGGTATTCCCCCATTGAAATAAGGTAACGTCGCGAATATGAAATATACCCCCTTGTACAACTTGATAATCCGTGGTTACCATAAATCCTGAGTGATTATCCGCGTGTCTATTTATAAGCCTCGTGGCGTCGCCCTTGCCTCTCTCTACCCGTCTCCCTCCCTCTCCTCTCCCTCCCCTCCCCGCCCTTGCTCCCGCTCCGCGTGTACGTACCCTCCCTCCCTCCCCCCCTTTCCCTATCCCTCTTCCTTCTTTGTTCGGATATTCTCCAGCTATTCTCCTTCTTCTCGTCCACGATGATCGCGCCCAAAGGGCCTCGCGTTTCTACGTATATGCGTGTCACGGCCTTCCATCCTCTGTACGGAGAGAGAGGAGCCCTTCGGAGATACGCCCGATAGGATTAATCGGCTTACGGAGACACGCTTGCAGCTTGCCGGTGAGAGAGGGAGAATGATTTGTTGTTGAACATTCGTCCGCACCTGCGACAAAAATGGAGTTCAGGTGACAGAGCAGGAGCTTTCTCTTCGAGGATATTTTCTGATCGTCAAATATTCACGAGGTCCGAGGATTGTCGGGCCCGATCGTCGAATTTCGCGACTGCCGACTGATTTTACAATTTTCGCGTAAGACATTTTTTTTTCATCCACGTAACGCGTCGTTGGAATATTTTTCCAGAGAAAAATCCTACGCTTTCCATTTAACGCGAACGTTCGAAGCACGTTCATCTAATTGTGAACATCTATTTCCTCGATATATCTATATCGATGAAACGTGAGATTATTTTAATAACGACATCGCGGGGTACGGTCCTGCCGCGAGAAGGTAGACGGCAGAGAAATTTATTACATTCGCAAGCAAATTAGGTTACGAATAAAGTCTCGAGTGAGATCTCACGGTGCGCGATGATCGTATAAATCTTTTATATCCTTAAAATGTTAAAGAAAATCTCAGTGGGTCGCGTTACTCTCGTACCAGCAGATGTACGCGTCTATTTTCAACGATAATAAACGTTCTTCCGGTTCTCCGGCTGGAAATACATAGCGTATCTGCGTTACGTATCGGTCACCACTCGGCAATAGCCTTTTGAAAAGTTAGCGGTACAGTTTCTCCTTTATCGTGGAAGGAATAATTTTCGCGCATATCATTATCTATCTCCTCGCGGATATCTAATCTCTGCGTTGCATCTTTAACGTATCGCTCGCGATAGTCTGTGCGTTCGTTGCGTAATACCGACTTTCTTGTGAATGGAATTTGGAACGATAGATCGTAAAGTTATCCGCGATCCGGGCAGAGAGCAATCTAAGTAACCGAGGAGCCTAACTTCGTCGTTAGTTTTCTTACATAGCGCTTTTAAGTAGGGAACGAATCCCCTCTTCGATTCACGATTAGAGCTCAACGTTTCTCAGTGTGTTTCTTTTCATTGTAAACGCAGGGAATATCGCGTAGATCGTTCGAGATACGTAATAATCGTTATTGTGAGAAATGTTTGGTAAAAGAGACTATTTATGCCGTGCATCGTTTCCCTCTGCACCAAACGACTCTCGTAAATACAATTTATCCATATCTTCAACGATCTACGTGATATTCTTTGCGCTTCCAGTTCAAAGAAACACGCTGTCCGAGTATCGCCGAGTACATTTTCTAATATTTCAGTATTCTTTTGGAATTTCTAAAATATTTTATACGCTTCGATGCAGGAATCAAGAGGCGAGGTCTTGTCTACAAGTATACGAAAACTAGAGCATGTATCTTTTTAGAAAAGAACGAAGGGGGGTTTTTCGAGATAGTCAAACCAAATAAAAAAATTAATTTGTTTCAATTTGGATTTTCACCGGTGAACTATAATGCCAATAATATTAATGGAAAATATGGCATTGTCGCGGTGGACATTAATTAGACGTCGATCGACTCGAAACGATGGCTGTCACTTCGCATTGAGCGTTAAGAATTTGAGAAGGCTGCAACGTTGAAATCAACGTCTCGGAGACGAAGAAATCGGGGCTATCCAGAAATGTCGTCGCCAGAGGCGCTGCGCGTTGCGCTGCGGCAAGCTATTAAAAACCCAAGTTATGAATGAAAGCCGAGCTGAAATAGAATGGCACGCCGTGCTCCGCCCACAGGAACAGGTACAAATACTACGATAAGCTTAACTCAAGTCCAATGTCAGAAGATTCCCCAGGGGCTAGAAGTGATTACCGATTGGCGTTCGATTTCGATAGTCCACGTAAAACCGAAAATCGTTTGTTTCAAAGATTTGATTAAAGTAATCCGATCTTTCGCCGATCATCGATTTCTATCGCTGTGTACGTCAACTTTGGTCAATGTGTGTCGGATGAGCGAATTTAGGAAAAGTTGTTAACGGTAGAAGTACCGGAAATTGATGTATACTTATTTCTGCTGGATCAGTCGAGATGACAAGTTATTTATAAAATGCGTTCTGAGGGGAAAAAATGTTATTCATATTTTTTCATGTTTTATACCGTTAAGAAAGATACTCTTAACATTATACGTATTTACAGTATTTAAAAATACACTTTTTTCATATTTATAAATGTTCACATTAACGGAAATTTAAAAGTACTCAAGATAGTCATCTTGATTTGATAGTTCTACATATATTATTTATGCAACCACACAATTAACGTCATAATTCTCTTCGTGTCCACTATGGCACCATCAGTACCGAGAAAATAATTAGAATAAATTTAAATTATCTCAGACTCACGACAGTTCATCGCAACGCGATAAAGTCACGAAATGCCATACCAACGAGTTCCTCAAATCAAAACCCAACGGAAGAGTATAGTTAATAATCGCTTAACCATCGTACAACAATATCGGTACATCGCCACAAATGACAACGATTTACACGCAACGTCCGGCTGGTATTCGAATGCAAGCTCCTCCTAATATACCGTTAGTTTAAATCACGGTCAAGCAAATTATGTACAAGCCAATCCGCCAAAGCGATAGGTAATATATCCAAACCTCAAGGCGGTTCGCTCCAAGTTCGACGCCAAGGGTTTGTGAAAAGGGCACGATGCCTGACTGTCTGTCACATTCTTGATGTCAGCATCCCAGAGAAGGGCCGGTAGTCGAGCATCCTGACGATTCAATTAGGATTCAGGCATGCAGTAGAGGTTCGGATCTCTCTTCGCCTCGACCCCCTCCCCCCACTCCCCCGCCCTTGCCACAAGCTTTCTTTCGAGACCCTCCTCGGGTATAATCGATCGCCGATTTCACGAGAGATCCATTCGTACGCTCGCGTGGTCGTTGATATATGAAGATTACGAGGTGGGGGGGGGGGGGGGGGGGGGGGCGACGCGAGCTATATGGAATTATGGAAAGAAAAAGGTGATCGCGGAATTAATAAAAGGACTTTAGTCGAGGAGTAATTTCAACTAGGCATGAATTATCTCCAAACGTTATTTATCGTATCACGGTTTATCGTTAATACGCGTGAATCGCGCAAAGGTCGAAACTGACTATCGGCGTTCGTAAAGGGGTGTACAGAAATATCGTACTCCTGGTATCGCTCTCCTTTTACGTTACATCCCAGAGATGATTGATCGGTCGATTAATTAGACGTGTAGTTGGCGCGATTAGAGAAAGGCGCGCGCTCGCCCGATCGATCCAGGATAGAACTATCCCTTTACTCGCGCATGGAAATATCGTTTTAATCGTGTACACAAACGAGTCGGCCGCGAGACTAAGGAAGAGGAAGCAAAGCGTCGAGGCAAGGGGTTGAAAGCTTCGACGAGGCCATCGTCGAGAAGCGTCGCGGGACAATGGAGCAATCAATAGGGTAATGTGAGGACACTTTATCGAATTATCGATGCGGTCGACACTGGCGTACCTACGGTCAATGGACACGGGTACCCTGCTTTTCGAGCGAACCCTTCTCCCCCATCCCCCCGCCCCCCTTCCGCATCGGCCGTCACCGTCTCTCTCGCTTCTCTACCTTCGCGAGTCTCTCTCGGCCGCTTTCTATCTGCCTATCCCGTCCCTCTTTCTCACGGTTTCCTGTCAATGTTCGTCGACTGATAAAGGGAACCATCCGTACCGTAACAAGCTCAGTCGCCCTTGACACTTTGGCCAGTTAATGTCCAAGAGGCACGCGATAAATCCGCCCCCCGAACTTTTAGCTGGGGTTTAGCAGCGTCGACTTGCTAACGCCGCGAGTGTTGTCTTTTCCTCGGTGAAGTCACGGATTTATTCTTCTTTGCGCGTGTAATCGCGATCGCGCTCACGAGTTTCTACCACCCTCGTCGAACGATCGCTTCATGGTTCGCGCTATCTATCAATTTTCGATACCTATATCGCTCGTGTCGTTGGATACTTTACGATATCGTTGCCGGTAGTGACGAAGTTATTGCGCATCACGATTCGGGCAGAATGGATTTCAGAATCGGTAAGAATACATGATTCAACCTGATCGCCCTCGAATAACTGAGCGATCCGTGGCAAAAATTGTTAAACGCCAACGCAGCGAACTGCAGAGTTCCTAGATTATTCTTTAGTTCTGCCTCGCGCTTTAGGAGTTTTCTGGAAAGATGGAAAATCGCTCGCGACGCAAATGAGAAACGTCGAGTATGAAACGCGGATAGGAAAACCCGGTCGCGAGTGGGTTTCGCGGGCGAGTAGCGGACACACTTAACAGGGACGATGGTGGGCCGGTTAGTTTTATGCGGAGCTCGGTCACATATTTCATGTCAGTTGGACTCGTGATTTTTTTCCACCGTGTTTATATCGAATATCGTTGCGCGTTAAACCGGCGCGCATACATACAACGGGCATACGCACTTGTAATTGCCGCGTTCGTTCTTCGGTATTCTTATCTCGGTGGCCGGTCTGCTGGCCGCGTCGCGTCGCGTCGTGTCGGTCCCGTGAAGCATGTCCGATTGACCGCGTGTGAGAACACGATATCGCACGAATGAGTTATGATCCTTATTCGAGAATTTGCATACCGATTCATTATGCGCCGGTGGTAGTCAAAATTGGAACGCAACGTGGCGCAACCGATCACCGAGCGCGGGACGCCACGCCACGCCGCCCGAACGAAAGGAGGCGAAGACGATAAATCAGAGACTCTCCCGTGCTCCAATTTTTCTGCTTTTTTTCCTTCTTTTTCATCTCTTTATTTTTTCCTTAGAATATATGTATGAATGTTCGCTAACCCGAGTGGAGGTGGACAAAGCGAAACGGGAGAGAGATGGAGAGAGAGAGAGAGCTCTCTAAAACTTCCCTCGCGTCTTACTCGCACCGAGTTTATTATCTCTCTCGAACGTGTCTCTACGAATCGGTACGGCGAAGGCCGTACGCACAGATGTTCTAAATTGCGCACAAACAAATCACTTTGGTACCATCGAGGCGCGCAAATACAGTTGCGTAATGACTCGGCTCGTTGGGTAATTCGATTTATGTAACGGTGCCGCTATTGTTGACGCGCGCGGCCACTCTTTTTTGCATCGATCTGTTAGAGTCTAACGCCACGATGAGAGAGAGAGAGAGAGAGAGAGAGAGAGAGAGCTCTTATCGTTAGAGCGGCTCCTCGGTCGATCGCAGTAAATCTACTGCGATCTACCTTTGAGCGCGTCGCACAGGTATGGTGCTCAATTAATTCCATGATCGTCGACGAATGACGACTTTGACATCTTTGATTGGGTGTAGCGCGGGATCTCGAGGAGAGGAATAAAAAGGGAGCATCGGGAATGAAACGAGAGCATTAAGGACGAGGAAGGAGGGACGAGAGAGAGAGAGAGACGGAGCGAGAGTGAGTACCCAAAGAAACGGATGAACGGATTGTCCGAGATAAGAAGAGATGACAGGTGATTCGGTCGGTGGAAACGAGACGAGAGGCCGCCACAGTGGTCCCAAAATGTACCGGTACTCTCGTTCCACCATCCTCTCGTCCTTACGCTCGCGGTTTGCCAGTTTTATCGATCACTCGCTACGATAAAGTTCACGGGCAAAATCGACTCGGCTTCTCCGGGGCCTCCCCAATTACTCCGTCGATGCTCGTGTAAACCCTTTGACAATTCTGCCAAACCGTCCGAAGTACGTGGCGCTCGCGCGCGCGTGCTCGTCGGACAAATTTGTTCGGCGAGAAATTATTCGTTCGACATGCCCCGATCCATTTGGACAGGTAGCAGCGCGCCCATAACGCCGACGGACGTATCGCATCAATGAATACGAGAAGCTATGTGTCCGCTTATGCATACCCCACTTTCATCCCCAACAGAAGTCGTGGAAAGTTGGTGAGCCCCGATGGTCGGCGAGAAGGGGAGGTGAGGGAGGAGGATAATACTCGCGCGACTGCCTTAAAGCGTGCGTACTCGCGGCTTAAACAGCAACAGCAGCAGCATTGGCGGCGGCGGCAACAGCAGCGACAGCAGCACCAGCAGCAGCAGGAGCAGAAGCAGCAACGGCGAACACCCCTCCACCGCGCGAGCATGGACCGTTTCTCCTCTCGTCTCGTCTCGTCTCGTCTCGTCTCGTCCAGTCTGCCTCGTCTCTTCTCTTACCTCGCTAGTGGTTAGTCTCTCTGCCCTCCCTCTTTTCTTCCCTCATCCTTTCTCTTTCCCTCCAGCCGATGTACTCGTTGTCTCTGGCGCTCTCTCCTTTTCCCTCCCTCACCCGTCGCTGTCTCGCTCCTTCGGGTTCTCCGAGAGAGTCTCTTTAGTTTTGTGCGCTACCTGCCTGCCTTGTGGGCTCGCTCGCTCGCTCGCTCTCGTCCGCTCGCTCGCACTCTGGTCTCGCTCCTCTGCCTCGCTCGCTCGCTCGCTCGCTCGTATCGTATCGTATCGTATCGTATCGTATCGTATGTAAGCGAGGCGAGGTGCCGCGGCGGGACGCGGGACGAGGTTGTTGGGCCGACGACGGTGGTAGGTAGGTGGCTGAGCGAGTGTGCGGCGTGGTATGGCGTTGTCTCCCCGCGTGTAGGCACACGGTGCTCTCACACGTGCTCGGATATGCACGCACGCACGTACGTGTACGCACACGTTGGGCCCTACGACCGAGGGACAGAGAGAGAGAGAGAGAGAAACCCGTGGCGCGAGGCGGGACGAAGAGGGAATGCGCTGCAAAAGCGTACGTACGTACGCGAAACCAGCGACACACGGTTCTTCTATCTCCGCGTATATAGGCACGTTAACGCGGGAGGGAGAGGGAGAGAACGACCGACCGACGACGACGACGACTCTCCCGATTCCACGCGATGGCGAGAGTGTGTGAGTGAGCGCGCGACACACTCTCGGTAGTATGAGTCGGTGGCCACGCGATTGTGTGTGGCCGGAGAGCACAAGAGCGTGGCTCCCCTCCCTCCGGAGCCACACTCCACCTCCTCCTACCTCTCAGCCTCTACCTCCTTCTTCTACCTGCTGGCCCGGCCGACACACATGTGTATGTGTACCTTGGTCTTCAGTGTAAGATCTGAACCAGCGGAGAACGCACGCTATTGTTATATCATTATCATTGTCATCGTCCGTTGCCATTCGCGCCCGTCCCCGCCGCGCGGTGTGTCGTAAACATTTCGCGTTGCCGGTGCGAGTTTCCGTCAAAGGGAAGAGAGAGAGAGAGGGAGAGAGAGAGAGAGAGGACATCGCGGAAAATCATAGGTGCGCGTGTCTCTCCTCGTGGCCACGTTATTCGCGAATAAAACGGTGAGAAACGATCGCGGCGGAACGCGTGTACGAATCGCGGCGTGTGCACGAGGCACCGCGGGACAAGCCAGCCAGCCGGTGCATCTTTTCCCGCTGACGGACGACGGACGAACGTGCCGCGCGCGTTTAGTTGCGATCTCTGCAGGGTCAAAGGATGACGGGATATATGCCATTGCCGCGCCCTCTGACAGCAAGCAGCGCACGGGGCGGCCCGGTGTGAACACGTGGGAAATCGCTACCACCGCCGTCGTCGTCGTCGTCGTCGTGCCCAAAACATCCGCGTCTCTCTCCGCGCCGCTGACAGATAAGGAATCTCTCGACGATCTCGCGCGCCGCATCGCGATTTTCTCCTTCTTCGGGCGCCGCTCTCTGCCCGCATCTCCCCATCCTCGATCCAATGGAAATTTAAACTCGGATGACCGATCGATCGATCATCGGCGTTGAATCGATGGTACGTACGAGAGCGCGACGACGTTGCACGCGCGCGAGACACTTGCCCATCGCGAAATCGTGAGCAGATGTCAGGTGTATCCGAACGATCCTCGCCGCCGCAGCGCCAAGTAAATATCGTCGACGAAAGTTTTGCCGCTGAAAGTGGTGGTAGTAGTGGTGGTGGTAGTAGTAGTGGCAGTGCCGGTGGTGGTGGTGGTGGCTCGCTCGTAATCATTGTCAGTCGATTTCTCTCGGGCAAGGAGGAAGACGTCGACTCGTCGATCAGGATTAAGGGGACCCGATGACGGGGAGGAAGAGAAGGAGGTCTCGAGACTCGACAGACGAGATGGGCAGGATTGATCGGAAGGAGGCTATGGCTGACGCCTAATTAAATCGATTAGACTTTGGGGGTTAATTGTTCTGGAACGTCAGTTCGCTCGCACGGTTTCATACGACGCTGCTACTACACACACCTCGTTGTTGTACCTGCGTCAGGCAGATTACTCGAAGGCACGAAATAATTCCAGCGGTTAGTGCAAGATTTAACCGAGGGGAGAGAGAGCGCGCGCGATTATCGACGTCGAAGATCGAGATCGGCGCGTGTAACGCGGTGTTGTCGACGAGAAAAAAATTTTTCTTCCCAGCCCCGAAGAAGTCTTATGCTTCCCGCAAGGTTCGCCTCGGGTACGGCAAGGGCATTTCCTATCCGCGTTGACCGAACGACCAGTGTCACCTCTTCTCCTCTTCTTCTACCTCGGCACACACCCCCCCTCCCACCCTTCCCCACCCACCGCCTCCCCCCACGTTTCGTCTGTTTCTTCTACTCGTTCTTTTTTGCCCCCTTCAACGCTGTTTCTGCCCCGCTCCTTTTTTTGCTCTCGTTGCTCTCCTCCGTTTCTAATCTTTCCTTTTCTGCGACTCCTCGGCGATCGGATTGAACCATCCGTGGCGGCACGGTTGTCATCGGCAATCCTCGGCTTGTGAATAAGAGTGTGAAACGTCCGTGCGACCGTCGAAACTGTGCTGTTACTTCTCCATTGTCGCGCTTAATTCCGTAAATCCACGGGGCCACGTTTGTATTCGTCGATAAACAACTGGCCGCCCCGAGGCTCTACCGTTGTTCTCTCGGTCTCCTCACTTATTATTGTTGTGGTGATAGCGGATAGCCTGGAACCGGCACAACGTCGTCGCAGGAAAACGTATACCGTGGTACGGATTCTCCCTGATCGCTCAATTAGTTTTAAATGTGCTTACGCGCAGTGCACCGTAAAGGATTCGACTCGATTGCTCGTCACGTTTCTGTGATCGCGCGTGATTAGTGCCGAGTTATCCTTCGATTCTCCGATACTAAAACCCGTGTCGAACGCAAACGACTCGAGTGTGCGCGAGATATATTCCTCGAGACCGCCATCACGGCCTCTCGCTCCGTTCTATGAGGAACCGATTATGTGGCCGAGTAATCGCGATGACAAGTGATTTGTACCAGCGACGATCCTGTTTCTTGGAAGCTACCACTTGGAACTGACGGTGAGTCTTTCGATTCGATCCCAAAACGATTTGCGAGAGAAACATCATTTTCAGAAATCCTCGCGTCCGCGTAAGAAGAGGTACGTGGTATTTCTTCGGCAGGCTATCATTACATTCGACGATAGCGATTCCCGACGCGGTAGCATTACGGCCTCTTTCTTATTTGGTAAAGCGTCTCTAAGGATCGCGGTGGTTTAAAACTCGTTGTCAGATCTCGTTCAAAGACATGCATACATGGCTGTGCGCGAATATCTATCGTAATGTACGATCTAATAAAAACAACCGGCGATAAGTAAAGAGGAATTCGCGCGCTTATAGAATAGCGTTCGTGGAAGCGAAGGGACGTGTAAGGAGTTCCCGTTTCGCCGCTTTACGAAAGTCGTGCGCGCAAGGATCGCGAATTCGAACGAATATGCCGCGCCGCACCGCGCCGGGGCAAATGGAACGATAAATCCTTCGATTGTCGAATGTCGATAATCGTTCGGCGGCGCTCCGTTGTAGACACGGCAGAGAACAAACATTGTCGGACTCGACCTGTTATCGAGCGCACGTGATCGCGGCTCCGGGTTGATTTCTGCTCTTACGAGAAGTGAAAATATTGCTCCGCGCTCCGCGACTCGTTCGGTCACGTTTATAATGTAACACCGTCGATCGACGACCGCGACAGGAGAGACACAGACCCCAGGAAGCTTTTGGCGTTGCTCCGTTCGATTCGATTCGTTGAAACTCTCTCGCGGTATCTTGGCCGGAGTTATCACTCGCTAGGCCGGAGCTGAGCGGCGGAATGTCGCGTAAAACAAACCCGAGAATTCTGCGCACGCCGGTAGGAAACTTGTTCCCCGATTTGGTATAGGCTCTGTCCATAATGGGATCTCTCGGTATAATTTCTGATTATTTTAATTAAGCCGGTGAGGGGGGGAAAAAAACGTTCCGCGCCTTGTTCGCCGCGCGCGCGTGGAACAATCGTCAATGAAATTGCCGTTTATATCGAGGGCGCGCAACTTTGGACGAAGGAAGGATCTCGTTGTTTCGCGTCGCGGAGCGTTTGACTTTCTCGGACAAGCTCGGTTTTTACGAGGGTACACGAGTAAGCGCGGTTAAATCAGCCGCGCGTCGGTAATAGACGACGGCGAAGATATTGTCTGTCAGGATCGCGGAGGCTGTAAATTCACGGGCATCTGCTCGAAAATACCGGCGAGCACACCGCACCGTTAGTACGTACAGCGACGTCGCGACGTCGCGCGCCGTTCGGATCGGATTTTTACTTTCGACGAACTAATTGTCGAGTTTGTCGCTTACAACCTTTTAATCGATCGTCCCGATAAAACCTGTTTCCTTCGATCCGAGAGAAGACAAAGCGAGTAAATAGTTACCGATCGATTAATCTCGAAGATTATGATACAACAAAACGACGACGACGACGTTCGTTTTCTCAGCAAATAATTGCACTTTCCGTACGCGAGGCAGCAAAATTATTAATCAAAATAGTTAATTACACGCTCTCAACGCGAGTAGAAATTCCTGAGAATCCTTCTAACGGTCGGTTAGACTCGTCTATGCTCTGTTATTAACCTCGAGCTATCCACGGGTGTTCCAATACGTTTAATAAACCGTTGCGTAAAAGGAATAAATCGGCGCTCTCCTCGAACGGAGATATGACACAAGCCATAAAATTCAACGCCGTCTTTTTTCTTTTTTCTTTTTCTTTTTCCTTTTCCCTCAATGCGAATTCGCGCACCTGTCTTACGCGCCACCGAGTAAGTGCAGCGTTGCACGTGTTTCACGTTTCTCTCAAGATTTGTTCCGTTCCGTCTTCGATTCGGCGTAACAGCTGAGAATAAATATGTCACCCGATTTAATTACTTTTAACACCTGCCCGAAGTCTTCTACGAATTCCTTCGGTGCATTACACCTCAATCTTGGGTGAAATCATTTCTTTCTCCTCGGTACATACGTATGGCGGATAGTGGCCACCTTTAGTGGCCATATTTCCAACTTAAAAGGAGTCCCTGTCAGCAGTGATTTGGGTGCCGAGTGAAGTGCCGCTTTTATAGTACGCACGGGAGGAGACAGTCCAATTAAGGGCACATTTGTATACTTAAGTGCACCGATATCGATGCATAAATCGGTCCAGGTTGTACGATTTATGGCTCCGCCGAATGTCGTAAAACGTCCACCGGCAGATACAGCGAAGAAAGTCCCGGGGCCTCCGCGTTCTTGGAAGCTGAACCCACGTTTCGATCTTTAAAACGAATGCGAGCGACACGCGTCCTCTTTTCTTTTTTTCTTTTTGCCCCTCCTCTAAACGACGAAAAGTGAATTTTACACTCTAGTACCGCGCAACTGCTCTGACCCCATAGTTCGACTCGATGTCACGTTAACCACCGTCTCTCTCTCTCGTATTGACGCTTTGAGCGCTATGTACGCATACGTGTAGGAACGTTGCGATACTATTCTTTCGATACAAGTATTTTTAGCGTCGATATTTCAGTTATATCGATACAAGAGTACTGGTATCGAATCATTTTCTTCGATTCTATTGATATACCGGGTTGATATAATATGATGTTTGCGCGGTTGTTTCAACTTATGGCCACGGACATAAAATATAAATTATAATGTTAAGTTAAGGACCTACGCGCAAAAACGTGATGCGTTGGTAGTTGGTGTCAATCTAGGAACGTTGCGATATTACCAATACTAGTAAAGTATCGATACTTTCTTTCGATATCACGTCCCCACATACGATCATCTAGCGAATGTCATCTGCATCGACTATGAACGCGTATACGCGTTTGACAAATTTCTCCGGTTTGAAATTCCAATGGGACTAAGAAATATTAGCCTTCGTTGTAGACACGTAACAAATATTACGAGGTAAATAAGATCGAATAAATCTATAAACTAATAACCGCTGTCTAGGAAGCGTTTAATTATCAAATGTGTTTCACGGTCGAAGGGTTGAGATGCATCGAGCGTTAACGTCGGAAATTGCGATACGACAATCATTCCTTAAATATCGCGAGCGTGAAATTTCTCGTTTTCTCGGACTCTCTCTCTCTCTCCCCGTCAGTAGTAATATTTTAATTATAACGAGTGACTGCGTGATATTATCGTCTGGTAGCTCGCGCCAAGGAATAACGTAATATTTTTTTCACGCTTTTTACACGGTCTCCTACGTGCATTTCATGCACCTGCGAGTGTTCTAGAGGAGCCAGTCTCGAGGTTATAGTAAGGCGGTACGTACGGTAATGAGTTTCACGCCATACCGGCACCCGAAGAGGTTTAAAAGTTCGGTAGACTTATCCAGTGTTAGAAACTTGTCGGCAATTTGTCGTTTGACGGAGCTTTTCTCAGGAATATATACGATCCGTCGATCGCCTATATTCTAATCTGTCGATTTATCATCGACGCTTATACGCACGTTCGTCCGAGCGGTGAAACTTTAATAAACGGATACGCAACGCTCTCCGCGCTTTCTACTTTATTCTCAAAAGTCCGACAAGATATCCGAGAAGACGAAGTTCGAGTCACGGGATACGTCGTAAATCTGTGTTTCTAGATATTCAGGCCGAACAACATTGTTTTCGTGAATCAACGTCATTCCCGCCGTGAGATTCATTTTCGTGCAAGAAAGTCTCTGCGATAAAAAAAAAAAAGGAGAGTCGCTCGCGTATCCAAGCCGGATGCCCGCTAAAAGTCAGCGAGGAAACATCTCCCGCAGATTTTACTCGTAAAGTCGACCCCCGAAGCGCCGAGGGTTAAACCCTTTACGCGCTACGTCACAAAGGAGAGCGAGTTTACAGCCCTTATAACACGACTTGCACCCCTCTCTCATTCTTCTGTGACGGAATGTGTACGCAGACAGGATGGTAGGTATATTTCCCTTGTCGTAAATCTTCTTCGCTTGTTTCTCGCGTGCTCTTCAACGATCGCCGTTGAGTTACCGTGCGTCTGTGTGCCTCCCGACATCCCCACGGCTCTCTCTCTCTCTCTCTCTCTCTCCCGGCGTGTGTTGGGAGCTCGTAAATGCTCAAAATGAAATCCTTTAAAGCGCGGTATATTCATTTTGCATCTAGCAATTTGCATACAAAACCAACACATTCAAACTCGATGAGACGAGTATTGACGTTTCGCGTGTGTCAAGATCGTCAAGACTCTGTTCGTAAGTTATGCTAATCGACTTTTTTATATTTTGCAAACAGTACGAAACGTCACTCTTATGTCACGCTTCGCGATTGTGCGTTCCCTTTTTTTTTTGTTGCGAGCGCGCGCCATTTAGTTTTTCGAATTAGCAGTCACGAGGGGGGGCGATGAGTTCGAAAACTAGCGACGCATCGCGAAACGTTGTACATTGATTATCCGACAATTAGATTGTTCGCGAGCATTCGCGAGAAACGATAATATAAGCTACCCGCGTGGTACTGGCATACTTAACGCGATAATCAGATCCCGTGCCACGATACGTTTCCCAATAAAACAACGTGTACAGTCTTGTACGCCTCCTATCGTTGGCGCGAATTTGAATATGTTTACATTCTTGTTTTTGTTTATCGTGCAGCGATCGGTGGTACGCGACGCGAAAAGCATCGTCGACGCGACCAATGGAATCGCTGACTTTTGCGAAACAGGTGGTTCTCGCCATATAGGCTGACGGAACACAATGTGACGTGTCCCGTTGTGCACCATAATCCATCTTTGATCCGAATCCGGTTCGCCTTGGCATGGAAAATATCTTGTCCCTAACCAAACTCTATTGTTACTGGCAGGTATTTCAAGTAGAACAATGTCGAGTCGGACAGGTACCAAACCCGTCCGGTATTGCGTTTCATAGCGATCAATTGTAGTGAACGCGAACGCAATTTAAGGCTCGCGCGAGCCTCGTTAGAGAATAGATCGTCGATTAAATAAATATTTGAGATTCAACTTCTCGGGACGACGAGATTAGTCGACCCTTTACAATTCGCTATCGGACAATTATTAGACGGTTTTTCAATGATTCGTTAAATTCGATTATACGGATAATAATGGCATGATGGAATGTTATTGCACTGACATCCAATCTTAATAGTATTGTTACTTGTTACGAATTTATCTATAATACCGCAGAAACGCTATACGGGGGAATAAAATGATGCCTGTATACTTATGGTTGAAATATCCTGCAATATTAAAGAAAATAATCGACTCTACACAGAATCGTACACGTCTATCATTTTCTAGGAACGAAATTATTCGAATCGGAGTCACCCGACTCGTATGTACGCCCACTTAATCGACGCACTCATCGAATCTCGATTCTGCTAAATAAATATAAAAGATCAAAGGGTTTTGGGTTTAACGTCGGTAGATTCGAGCCGTAAAGAAGCTGACAACTGGGAAATAAAACCGAGGCGAGCGTTCCCCCGTATTTCGAGATGCTTTTCATTTTTAATCCGAAAGACAACACGCCCCCTTAACTATTTACGACTAGGGAAGAATCGCATCTTGAAATACGCGTCGGTGGGTCTAAATCAATCGTAAATAATCTTCCGTAAATTCGACTCGGATTAGAAATTACATTATCCCGGTGGAAACGCGATCGCCGCAGAATCGCGGAAACTGCAAAAACATTGTTAAACCGATTCCATGGAGAGAGCAATAGAAATATATTTCTCGTGCCAAAAGTAAACCTCTCTTTAAACCATGGGTTTCGAAAACTTTGAAATCGTCCCGTTTGGAATCCTTCCAAATTTCCATCTAAAAGCAGAGCATGTATACCTGTGAACCTGAATCGTTACCTGCAGCTGCTCGCTCCATCGATGAAGCGGTCATCGACCCAAACCAAACAGTTTCGTCCTAACAAGTTTACCTTTTAAGATCTAAGGCACGTCTGCGTAAGCTGTCGGAGCGTCAACGGAACTGATCGTAGATCCCTAGAAGGACCTTCCTAAGGGTTCCTCTTTCTTCCCCATTTCCGCGGTTACTTTATAGCGACGATTTAATCCCGAGAGAGAGAGAGAGAGAGAGAGAAAGAGGGAGAGAGAGAGTCACGCGGCATTTTTTCACTGGAATTAATAGAAACGAGGGGAGAGAGCGAGAAGAGCAAGAGGAGAAGGGCGAAGGAAGGGGAGAACGCAAGGGTTGTTATCGTAAAGAAACAAGCTGTGCTCTCCCCCTCCTCCCCGCGTCTCTTCCTTTAGTTTCTTTCTCTTGATAGCTCCTCCCAAACGATCGGCGTGTCTTCGGTGCATGGTCAAACACGAAGATTTCTTCAGGAAGAGAAGGCAAATTCCAATGGGTGGGAGGTCGATATCATCGTGGTAAGGACGTAGGGGCGACGGGGGGGGGCGGAGAAGGGAACGAAAGGGACAGCAACGGCAGCCGCGGCAACGACGAACGGAAGGGGAAGCAAGAGGGCAGGGCGGGCGGTGGGCCTAATTAGTCAGGGATATATCTGGAATCTCATGGAGGCTGAGTTTTGTAGGCCTCCTTCAGTTTTATGTACGCAGGCGGATTTCTCTCGTGGATTAGCATACAAATCGATTTAAACTCGAGATAAATAGCCACTCAAAGGCTCCTCACACGGAGCCGACTTGGAGCATTATCTTGTCCACCGGTGAGATTAACGCTTAATGCTTTATACTTTACAGCCGAGAGAAGTATACCCGCGCAGCTTCCCGCGGGTACCACCGCGCATATACTTAAGTACGTACCTGCGTTTTGTCGTCGAGAAGCTTTTATCTCCTTCTCCCTCTCATCCCCCCCCCCCCTCCCGCGGGGAATCGCGCCTTCCCCCTTCCCGATCGAACAAACTCGTTTCCGATTAATCGAAACGGCAGGTTATCGTTCGCGCAATATCGACCCGTCGATGGGGGAGATCGTTTACACTTTACACCCCCGATGGATTTCACGGGAGTACCTACCTACCTACCTACCTGCCTACCTACCTGTACGTACGCGGGGTCCGTGGTGCGCGGTGGCGTCACCGGCTCCCTCGAGCCGCTAAACTGAAGCCGATAAAATCACCACTCGAGGGGCTCCCTCTTTCCTGCTTCGCACGATTATTCGAGGGCATACCTTCTCAACTTATGACGATTAACGCTGGAATAGCTTTCGCGAGTTTACCTTGTCTCGTCGCGGGACACTTATTAGAGGGTCCGGGGGGGCAGAGACTTTTCTCAAATGCATTTATTAGCATTTACGATACCCCTCGCGCGCTTCCCTTTGCGAGTCGTAAGCCTCTCAGCCGCGGTGGTTCGCGCTTTAACGGTCACGTTACGCGCCGAGGTATAACCGATACCCGGCGAGAATTCAACGCCTGCTAATTTGTTTTTATTACCGATCAACGATACTCGCGAATATTACCGGTGAAATAGCCATCGATTCTCTCAAATCCCCCTTCTGTACAGCGTTTACGAGTAATTCAGGAAGACGAATTAAAATATAATTTGCCACGTATCGTTTTCCTTTATTCCCATGTTCGTTAGAGAAGAACGTGATCGCGAGAGCCTTTGATTTCATCTTTCAACGCACAATGCGTTATTAAGGGGGCAATTTATTACGCGTTCGTGGAATTTATGGGAAAGCGGTTCGGAACCTCGCTGGTTTTACGATTACGTTAAGGCGGTTTAATCTCCGTCGTTTTTCTCCGGAGGTGACGACCTATTATCTGTCGCGTAAGCGTAGCGCGATGTCGTCGACCGAGTTCCCGCGGCGGGAACAGGTTTACCGGTGCGTTGCTTCGGTTGATCCCTATAAGTGCATAAATTCGTCTGTCTTTTATCCGAATATCTCGATTATTCACGATTACCCAATGTTCGGGAGTGGCGAGCTTCGTCTCTTCGGCCCAGTCATTAACCGGAGATATCGAACGCGCGTGGATACGTCGCGCGATGGGAATCAAATTGTTTTCATTGGGTGTCTCGTTAATCCTCACCGTTTTATACTAATTTATCCCGTTATCTCTCCTACGGGGCATGTCGTTTTTAATTGGCTCTTACGCAAAGTTATAAATTCGGGCGTATTGATCGGCATTCTTTCTTTTTTTTCTCTTTTAATTCAGCTTTGTTCATCTATCAATCGCGAATGCCTGCGGTTTCCGTTGAACGCGAGTGGGTCGCTCGATAGATAATTATTCCGACGAAAGGACGGCGAGACGCGTTACGTTAATCACTCCACTAAACATAATAGACCTCTGAATTTATTACCGTCGTAATATCTACTCGTAATGGTATAATTATGCGTGACGAGTAGCGTGTTAAGAGCTCGGCTGGCGCGGAGAAACAAATTCGTTTGTTTTTCGTCGATATAAAAACAACGATACAACGGCGAGCTCGCTTAACAATGGTGCGAATGAATATGTTTATTTTACAGTTAGGGGTAAAATTAGCGTGCTAAGTAATAGTTGCTAGAGAAAAGGAATACCTTAGGCGGTCGGTAATAATTGCGCGTTTGTACAATGCATTATTAACATCGAGTAACGCACGCTACGCGGCTAAACCCTTCTCGCTGCTGTTTTAGCAATTACCATAATTTAGTTAATTAAGGGGGTATTATCGGCAACTGAAAACAGCCTAAAGGGTATCCAAGGCTCGCGATGGTATCGCGTTCCTATGCTTATCCGCCGTAACGATAGCGAGCGTTATTAAGCAGTTATCGCCCCAATTACGTATATGTTTAGCAAAAGAGAAGTTTCATTAAGCGATACGCAAGCGCTTACACCGTGGATTCGAGCGTTCGTTGTTTATGCGTTTTTATCCGTCCGTAATGACAGCGGGCGATACAACGATTCGTGCTCGCACGGGAAGTAATTGCCTGTGCCTCGGTACCGTAATTTTGCCCATTATCACCTCGTTCATTGTAATGCCAACTTAATGGTATGAAAAGATCAGGAAAGGCTTCTCTCTTCTCCCTCGATTTCACGGAGTTTTGTCTTCCTCGACGCTCGCTTTATCTCGACGGATAAACGGAAATACTCGTCCGACCCCTTACACCTATTCTCACTCTCGGTTCTCTCGAACGCCGAATCTTATCTATCGTTACAAATTTATTCGAAACGTCATGTTCGACTAATGAGCTCGCGTACAAAATCTTCGATGTATCTCAATGCGCTGCAGGATAATATAGTCGACGTGCTCTCTCGCGTCTCTCCGATCCCGTCTCTCGTATAACGCACGCGAGGCGACCGGAAAGAGAGGGCCGCGCAAGTGGGACACGCTTGAAACGGATGAACAGGTGAGCTGGCGTAAATCAGGGTGGACTTAAGTCGCGGCGAGAAAGAAGAAACAGATGGGACGATGGGGGACGGAGGTGCGGGGGAGAGGAGAGGAGAGAAAGAGAAACGAGCCGACGGTGAAAGGGAAGGAGAAAGGAAAAATGAGCGTGGACGTTAGAGACGAGATGTAACTGAGAGGCGGGAGAGAGAGAGAGAGAATTCTCGTATACTCGTTGAGAAGCGTGGGGAGAGAGAGAGAGGAATGAGATTCGACGATAGATCGCGACCTAGCTTCCGTCACCGACCTACCCGGCAAACCGCCAGAATATCGCGCGAAGCTTCCATGGGCCATGAACACGCGGCCCATGGTACCCCGCCCATGGTGGCAAAAACATCGTGGAAGAACCGATGTGGTGTAACGAATGACGTTGCGCGTGTGACATTTTATAAAGAAGCACAGTTTGCTCGGTGAAGATGCGAGTCTTCGCGGACAAGCGGCGACGCGGCGTTCATACGCAATGCGATTGAATTGTAATGCACAACGGGTGGTTGTGCAGGAAATACTAAGTTTTTTAAGTTTTAAAGGTTTGTTTGGACACTACAATTTTTATGCCAGTGAGATTCGAAAAACGCGAGTTTTAGATATATGGCTTTCGTAGATACTGATGGTTTTGAATTCGAGGATATTCTGATTTGAGAATTTTGAAGATGTTCCTAGTTAAGGCGTTTAATGAATTCTGAGAATGGTGTGGCGGTAGATAATAAGGAAAACCACTATCATGGGAAAAAGGATGTGGAAGGGATGGTGAGTAAGTGGTTTTCGAGTGGAAACTCATGGAAGGAGGATTAGGAATTTAGGTGTTGAACTCGCCGATAAGGAGAGGTACGCGAGGGAGGAGTATTCGGAGGAAATTCGTCAACGTACAAAATAATTGATTATTCTAGCTCATGACTAACTTACGAGTAGAAAAGAAAGGGAACGAGGTCGGTGCATTACAGAATTACGGGCCAATCAGCGAGAGACTTTCGCGAAGAAGGTATTCTCGCGAACGCGGAGGAGACCGGCGCGTAAATCACTGGTGAAAACGGCGCGGGAGTAATTTCGACGAATTTGGAGTGATCGTCCCGTCGAGCGTCCGTCGATCGCGTAAATTTCATTCGAACGTTGCACCGCGATTAGCTCTCGTGGAATAGATATTCCGTCGTTTATTTCTAATGACGGATATATCGTTACGCTCGCGTGCCTGTCCCACGTGTAGCGGTATTGCGTGTACCGATCAAATTGTTGATTGCCACTTGACCTCACGTATCTTACTTCGCTCCCGTGTTTGCGACCGAAGGAAGCGCTGCGAAGATGGTTACTTTCATACGAGAATGAATGATCAGGGAGCTTGATGTTAAATCGGTAGAAACCGTCCTGGCTAATAAATCTCCCTGAATACATTCCCAGCTGTAATACGCTCCTCGACAAGAATTATGTGCTATTGATAAGACATCGCGCAAAAGTGTAATTTACGACATCGTTTACGCGAAGCGTAATTGACTATAAATGAAATTGTAAAAGAGACGCTGGTACTATTTCAGTTCGGCCTCGACGGTCGATGCCCAATTTAAGGAATCCCGGGATCCACCCGACGACGCTCTATTAATTCGTCGTTTGAGGGTGGAAAATTTCACGGGCCGTCGTCTTTTGTGCGAGACAACGCGGTTGTGAAATTAAGAGACGCGTCGGGTTCTCGGTATATTAAGCGTAGTACCGGAGGGAAATCTATTATTTTACATAGTAGCGTTTGAGCTCGCGGGAAGAGCATGGGGACTGACCGCCTTCGATTTGGATGAGCTGCGAACACGTTATAGTGGGAGAAAAGTTATGCACGTGTCCACAAGAATTTTGCACCTACGCTCGATCGCTTTTAAGAAATTCGAGGTGAAAGTTTTGCGTCTTTTAATACGGTTCGACCACCTAGAAAATTCTCCGTTCGTTCTTTTCTGAGAAGATACAATGTCTAGTCTCGCGTAATTGTGGCAAGATCTCGTCCCTCGATATTATTATACAAAATAATAGATTTCTTTCCTGTACCTCTAACACAATAGATACAAACAACGCGCGTATATTTGCGAACTAGCCTCAATAATTTCTTTCCCCGTCACACGCTCTCCATAAGCGACCAATCGAGTTAACTTTGGCGCCTCGTTTACCGGGGAAGAAGATCAAATCCAATTATTTATTAATAACGCCGCATCGTCGGCGATACCGGACGGAGAAAAACTAAAGTTCAATTTCTACAACGCGACCGACAGACACGTGGGGAGAGGGGAAAAAGACTGTCGCGAGCGATCTCATATCCGATGGCGGTATTCTGGATGCTCCTTTTCGCGCGATGAAACTTAATTTTAGAATCCCCGTGTCCGGCCGGTGAACGCGTTCTCGCGCGTATGGGTAATGCGTGACACTGTTGAATCGTTGCTGCGCGGCAAGGTGTTGAAGCTTAAAGGCTCGTATTTTTGTCGCGGCCGGCTCTCGTCGGCTCGGCAAAACCCTTTCGGGCACGGTGGCGATAAATCCGTATCTTTATGAAACGACGTCGAGCTTTCCTGACTATAGGGGCTCCTTTTGTTCGGTTAAACGTTCCGTAGCTCCGGACTCTGGCTGCCCTCTTTCTCCTTCTCTTTCACATTGTACTGTCAATGGGATCAGCGATACCGAGGAAAGAACACTCTCGATTTGCTGTACGGTATAAGAGGCAGTAAAATTGAATTACGCGCCGATCGGCGCGGGACCCACGTTGAATTTCCTTGAGCGCCAAATGAACAGGAGGGAAATTATTAATCGTTTCGCACGCGACGAGATTGAATCGCGAAAAATCTACGAAGTTCTTTCGACGCGTGAGTGATAGTCTCGCGCTCTCGAGGAGCGCGTAACCGACGGGTACGTTCGTCGATCGGTTCTCTACGGTGGATAGTCACCGATCGTAAATTGAACTTTGAGATTCGAGCAAACGTCGATCCACGTCTGCAATAACTACCACTAGTCCTTTGTGGGTTTTTGTTATCCGGTACTCGGGGTATCTGGTGTATCCATGTAAAGGCCCCTGACGATCCAATCTTATCGTGACGAAGGGCCCCGGAGTTGGGCCGGGTCCCGTATAAATTATCGCCACGAATTTCGAAATGCTCCTCCTTCTCCCCCCTCGTTCTCTTTCTCCTCGTTTTGCGGCTCATTCTCCGTATCCTCTTAAAAGTGGTAGGAATTCAACGTATTGTGGGCCGTCGCGGTCGGGGGAAAGAAAAGAGAGAGAGAGAGGGAAGATTGAAAACGGCTCCTAATCAAAGAATGACGGTAATCACCGAAAGTAATGACCCAACATTTTGTAGACCTTTAAAGCCTACGTACACATCGACTCGCGCAACTACGGCCACGATGGGCAATAAATTGTTGTGCTCCTACGCGCTAAACTCGCTCTCGCCTCTTTTCTACCTCCGATTCTCGCTCACCGGAGCCCCGACGATGTCCGTACGTTCGTCTTTCTATACTGGCACTCATTCTCTTCCGACCGATCACGTTCGAGACACCTTAAGACAATAATAAGGGGGATAGCTCGTTGTTAATGCGTTTCCTTTCTGCGCGAGACGTTCTCGGCCGTGACCAATGAGAATGAATTTATGGTGGCTGCGCTCGCTTCGGAATCACCGTATTATATCCACAGAGTAACGTCGTTCGCACCAAATGATTACGGTAATATTTTGTTTATGGACGCTCGGTATCCCCGCGTTACCTGTAGGAAGAATCTCGAAGGATCACGGGAATCGCGTGTGCCGTTCGACGGGATAGAGGAAGTCTTCGGACTAAACGTTTCCACGTTGTTTGTTTTTTTTTAACGATGGTTGCAATCTATTATTATCAACAGCTTTCAAAGAATAATTAATGGCGAAGACGCAAACTCGTGTTAAATGTACTTTTTGAAAATGTAATTACGCGTCCCGTGTGTTATTTTTATTTACGTTTCTTTTGCGCGCGAATTTGTTGTATCGGTAGCCTCGCGATGACTTATAAGAAACTGCAGTTACGACGAGCTTTAACTTACAATTTGAATTTGAATTGAACATTTGCTCAACCGACGAACAATTTGTAACTGTCCGTAGAAGACGATGATGTTTTTAGATGCCTACTCGCTGTTGCACGGGAGTGTTAAGAATTTTTACAAATGCCAGCAATTATTCTTGCTGGCGCGATGCCCGTACACTTTCTAGATGTTACTCCGTTGCTCAATTGCACGAGAACAAAAGATTCGAGGAGTATCTCTATTACAATACGCTCAATTTGTATTCTCATAACTGAAAAGACGGGCACACGACGCTTTCCGCGCTTTAATAACTTTCCGTTCGTAACGACGCTCGCTCGTTTAAAGGGGCCGAACGATAAATAGATTACCCCCGGGTGTACCATCCAGATAATCCGCGATTCAAATACCTTTTTCGGAGAAACGAGAAAGACTGGAAATCGACGCGCACTCGCTCGCTACCATCTGATCACCGATATCGATTCGCGGCGCTAATTGAGAATTCCTGCGTGGAACTGATCGCGAGAGTCGGCGTTCAATTTTCGTCTCCATCGAGACGACCACTTAAGACGCGCAATTATCGGACTGGTTTCCAGCTCCTCTTTCGCGGAATTGATAGAAGAATTCGTATACGCTCGGGGGAAGCGGCGCTGAGAAGAACGGCGTAGATGCGACCGATACCGTTAGCGGAGACCTATAATAAAGTAAATAAAGAGCCCGTTCGACAACTCGACTCTCCGTTGAGTCGAGGCGCACTTTTATTTCCTTCCGTCCGAACCGTAGAGGAGGAGATGGAGAGAGAGCGAGAGAGAGGGAGAGAGAGAAAAAAAAAGATACGCGCACCCCGAGACCAGTTTGGAGGCAGTGCAGCGGTTGGCCCGTTGGTACTTCGGCCGTTATGCGCTGTCATCGTCGATATCGTTTCTCGATTATGTAATTGACGAGCGTCAAGGACCTCGATCTATACTAATTCAACGGCACCTGCTCGTTCTCCCGTCCGGATCTCTCCCCCTCCCCCTCCCTCCCTCTTACGCCTGGAATAAAGTGACGTTTGACGTTGCAGATAAATCGACGGAATTTAGATATGTCGGTTTGTGGAGTAAAGCGATCGGAATCGACGATAATCGCGCGAGGTTTATCGGGGGGACCGGCGAAGCGGTTGGAAACCTGACATTTGTTCGAATTAACATTAAATTAGCATGGACGTGTTATTCGACGTATCCGAAGTTCGTGCATAATTGTGAAAGACCGAAGAGTCGGGTAATTTTATTTCGACGTAACGCGCGATCTTGCGCGTCTCTTAGCGACTCGTCTGTCGCAGTGCGAGAAACATTTGACGCTACCGTGTATTTAATTATCATGATTTCGCGACAGGTCATTTTTATACGATTGTATTAACATTTTAAATTGCTCGTTAAAAAGAACGTGCTATTCGATGTAAGCAGTATCAACGATCAAGGATTCCTCGTCCTCCTCACATTGTTTTGCCGTTTAATCCAGCGGATAGTAAAATATACCCGGCGCATATATTAACGTTTGTATATTGCGGCTATTATGATACCAGACTCGCAAGTTGGCGCTATATATACTTGCAATTTGCAAGCGTGTAGCAAATAGTAGCGAGAATTTCCGGGTGAATAAGTCATTCGGATAAATGTCGTTACACGAAATTATGGCTCATTCGCTGTACCGGCTTGCGCGTACATACGCCCGTCGCATAACTCTAGCCATTAATGAAACCTGCTAATCCCGATTAATTACAACGGGTATTGTAATATCCAATATTTTATTCGCGCTGCGCGGCAAGCCGAAGTCAGTCGCGATTTTCCTCATTAATTAGTGCCGCTGGTTTAACCAATTCTGCCGTTTCTAAATATAGCTCGGCCGTTATGTAGGAAACGTATTAGAATGGAAAACGCGAAGGAAGTTGATTGTCCTATAAACGTTGGGTATCCAGAGATAACAATTTAATTCCAGTTAACGCGCGTTTCGCGGTACGCAAACATTTAACAAATATTTATCCCGATCTGATAAACTCGAGCGCGAACTGTTAGGCTAGGGCATTTATTACAAACGTTGTTGCCCGCTTGATGTTTCCGGTGAAAATGCCAGACAAGGAAATGGTTATTACGCTGCCGCGGAAAAAAAAAGACATTGCAAAATTCCCTCATCCTGCTCGGACAACTTTTCTTTCGCTCAATTATCATCGATTTATAGCGGTCGGTGCACGCGAAATAAAACCACGAAATCCCTGTCAGTGTCCTTAAAGTGAAAATACACACGGAACGCGGTACGCACTGTTATTAAACGAACGCGTTCATTACCATAGATTTTGTTACGGAGACAACGTACGCGTAAACGTTTCTCAAGATATCTCGGATGTCATGGACGTCCTGTGTAAGTGCAAATTACTTTGAAAAAAAGACCCACGCGTCCCCGCGTGCCCGCGCAGAAAATTCTTTGGCTAAAGGTAAATACAGAAGAAATAACGCGCGCTCCGATGAGCACACGATTAATTCACGGATTGCACAAATTTAGTTTAACGCGATCGAGAAGGAATTACAAATTTTCGTTCGTACCAACGTAAGCGTACACATTTACGAAAAAAATAAACTAAACTGTAAACTTAAACTATTCGACATTGATTATCGTTGCAATTATGCGTGGTAAAGTGGAAAAGTTTTTAAATTCCACAGCATCGTCTCCGTAGACCATTGTATAACGTGAAACTTAATACAAATATCGTCTGATTTACACGAAAGGTCGGTTCCTCGGAATACCGTGGCAATACTAACTCTGAAAATAATAACTCCGCATCCATGGCTTTGTGTACGAAAAACCGTGTAAATCGAAAAAATGTTTCACAGAGGATAAAACAGACTTCAATATAAAACGAAAATAAAATACAAACGAGAAACAAAAAATATCGGTCCATTCGTGAAATAACAAACGTACAAAGCTACGGATAACTCATTTTACACAAACAAATGAAAAATAACTTCACCCAAACGATTGTACAAATATATGGGTAAAATAAGCATTTCTTTCCAACAGTTTATATTCTGAAAAACCTCGTAAATCGGGAGACAGGTGTATCCCGTACATACATTCGAGTCAAATTGAACACGAAGGGAACAGAGCAGGGTTGAAAAAGCCGCGCGGTAACAGCGTCATTGATCTTCTCGATTATAGTCCGTACCGTGGTACGATCTTGTCACGGCTCTACTATCTAGCCCAATTATTCTCGCGCGCCTGGCCACTCGACAATGAGACCCAAGCGCGACCGAAAGAAGGAAGCGGCATTAAACGTCCTTTACGCCGCGGACGCATTGTTCCGTTAAAATAGGGCAACAAGTGTAACGTTGCCGCGATAATCACCCGTGTGCCCCGGGCGGTTGCATCTGCATACAAGCAAGCCGGCGAGCGTTCAGTGACAACGGGTAAGGGAATCACTCCGTAAATGTAAACTTGAACGCGCGGCGCAAAAACCGCGAGACTCGGCGCATCGGGCGGAGGGGACCGTTTGTTTGGCTAGAGGCCGGAACGAGCGAAGGCTTCTCCTTGGGCCGTGTATATACCCTTGTGTTCGCGTTCCTGGTGCTTTCTGCCAGTCGTGGTGTCTTCTCCTCCTCCTGCTGGTGCTGATGCTGGTGATGGTGGCGGCGGCGGCCGCGGCGGTGGTGATGGTGGTGGTGGTGATGCTGGCGCTGCTTCTCTGCTGCCGTTGCTGCTTCTCCTCTTCTTCTCGCGGGTACTCTCATCTCCATTCCGTCCACGCTCCCTCTTCTTTTTCCTTTGGCCGCGTCCACAATCCCGGAAAACACGCTGCCTCGGGAATCGGCTCGCTTGCTCGTCCGCTCATCCACGGCACATTATCCTCTCTCGCGTCTGGCGAGACTTTCCACGTTGCGAAACGTCTGTTTTTTTCAAAGAAGAAACGAGCGAGTGTATCAGAACGGGAGACGGAACAGATTTTACGTCTTTCTCTCGTATTTTTCTTTCTTTCTTTCTTTTTCTTTTTTTTTTTTTTTTCTTCTTTCCCTCAAATCTTGCGCGTTTCACCTCCGGCTTGATTATTTCCTACGGATTTGTCATAATAATGACTCTCGGGTTAGGATATGTGCGTGGATGACAGAGAAGAGGAAGAGTTATGGTACGAGCAGAGAAATCTTTCGCGCAATCTAGTCGACGTTGAAGACGGAATCTTTTCGAATCTACGGTCCTCGAGCACGCGTGAATAATTACTTTGAATGAGGAGCAGCCTTGTTACCAGGCTTTTCTCTTTACACACTTTATTAACTCTCTAGTCTAGACGCGCGAAGGATTCGAACAGTAAAGTTATTGTGCTTAACGTACGGCATTCGCGTCTCGCGTTGCTCTTTCTTTTTTCAACCGGCTGTACATACTCTGGCAAATACAACGAGCTTCCGTGTATAAAGTATGATCGGCCGACGATTTATTTTTCTCTGTTTAACGTTCGAGTTTGCGGGAGGTTCGCGATGGTAGTGCGATCCGTGCGATTCGCCGTTCTCCACGGTCAAAATTGCGAGCACTCGTTAAACGTAGGTTTAATCAACGAGGTCCTTGGAAATCACCACCCCGTACTTCAGCCACGTTTCTGAAATTTTTCTTAAAATTGCTGTACTTGGCCGAGACCAAGAACTTGCCTTTTGATACTCCTCCCGGTGGTGTTGCCTCTCCGAAGGTTTTTGCATTTTTTTCAAAATCAACTTTTTAATGGGGCTTGATCAACTTCGAAAACCCACGTTCGTTGTTTCTTAAAAAGATACAAGGTCTAGATCTCGCGTACTTGTACTTGGCATGAGACAAGACTTTGTCTCTTGATATCGCTGACCATTCAGTTTTGGAACAATCGGAATCTTGAGTAAAATTTGTCTTAAAACGAGTTTGGACACATTTCGATATATCGAGCTATTCGACTTTTGAAAACAATTTTTTTTTTAATGCGGTTTGATCACCTCAAAAATCCCTGTTCGCTCTTTCCGGAAAACATACAACGTCTAGATGTACTTGGTCCAAGACAAGATCTTGTCCCTTAACAATACAGTCACCGGATGCAGCAGAAACGAATAAGAAAACTCCAAAGAAGATTGATGCTAATTCCGAAAGAAACGTCTCGCCCCTAAAAGAACGAATCGTACAGCAGAGTAGAGAGGCATCCATTAATGAGAATCGGACTCTCGCACGCTCGCGATATATCTGTTATCCCCCCACCCTTCCCAGCCTCCACCATCCACCTCTTCCACCCCTTTCTACCAATGCTGTACATTCTATCGCTCTCTCGTCTCTCCGCCATTCGAAGCGAATCTTCTTCCGTCGAGAAGGCAGCAAAAGGCGATGCAGTCGGAGGAGGAAGCATTCGGTGAATTGAATTATTTAAAGCCCGCGCAAGAACAGGCGCCTTTTATGAGTGTCCCACACAATGGTCCGCTTTGTGGCCCCACTGATATACACGTGTTGCGTACACGCGCTCACGTACGCGACGCGGAGCGCCGCGAAGCGACCGTACGCGACGCGCGACGTGAATGTGCTAATAATGAAGGTAAATTTGTTCCGAGGAGTCATTAATTAAAGTATTTTGTAACAAGGCGGCAATGGCAGCGCCCCGGCAGGCCGTCAACACCCGCTCACCTCGCGCGATCTCCTCTGTCTCTCGCCGCTACGGATTTTCCACAACCAGAGCCACCCTGGATGCATAAATATGTGCCCGCGTGTGCACGTAATAAACCTACTCATCCGAGTCAGGGCGTAGTAGTAGTGGCGCGTGTACGTACGCCTCAACACACGGCAAGAGAGACCACCCCACACCCCGAGTTACGAACGTATTGATAAACGTGTACTTATTTACTTGTATACGTCTGCCGTCGGCGCGCCCATACGACGGGCGCGCGAATAGAAGAGAGGAGACCTGAAACTGCGAAGAACCGAGGCGCACAGGTCCGTATAAATAAAGGTGGCGATCATAGAATTGCTAATGTTTCAAAGAGAGATATTATTCTTTTCACAAGATGACAGGGCATGCGACTCGGCGAGAGACCTTTCAGAGGGTCGAAGAGGGTAAAAGGGGATGAAGAACGGGCGGGCAAAAGGATGGCGGAGGGGGGGGACAGAAAGTCGGTGGCGGTGGATGATGGTTGTCGGGTAGCCGGGCTCTGGCGCCTTTTCTGTATACCACCGACTTTGTCGGATTCGCTTGTATAAGCCCATACACGTGGACTTTGCTCGCCATACTTATATATTACTCGCTGAGACGCGCTGCCCCTATACGAATGTTCTGCCTTCTACCCGCGTACGTGTACCTCTATCTACCTACCTACCTACCTACCTACCTACCTACCAACCAACCAACGGGAGGAAGGGAGGAGAGAGAGAGAGAGGGAGAGAGCAGAGCGCGCGCGCGGGTCTGCGTGAATACGTATACATTATGTGTCTATACAAAACAAGCAGCCACCAGTAATTCAAAGGCCCCCATTCAAGGCTCCATCTCTATTCTTGCTCCTACATTTGTAAACCATTTCGTTTGCCCCTCACTCGAGTGAGTATACTAATAACTAATAAGGAACGGCTCGGACCTTTAGTCGAGGCAGCGCGCGCGCGGGCTCCGCAGGACTGCCCTCATTACGAGAAAACACGAACGCGGAAAATAACGGGCTTTGATATTGTCTCGACTCGGTGCCGGAGTAATGGACAATGAAGATCGCATAAAGTGATTCGAAGAATGATGCGATCCAGCTGCGCGAGATATCAGACGTGCGCGGCAACCCCGACTTTGGACAATAAGGACGAAACGAAAGCGGAATAATCATCGCCGAGTGGATTAATCTTCGTTTCGTGTTCTACGAGCGTGTAACTCGCTTCGAATATTAGACGCGCGACCAGGGATTCGATGACGGTTGGGTTGTTCTTTCTTCGCGTTGCCGATTCCGTACGGTTTCTCAATGCGTACTTACCACTCTTTCTTTTTCTCTCGGTAAGAAAGGAATGGTACTGATGACGCGATCGTAACACCGCGCGACGAAATGACACGTGTCACGAGATCCCGCTCCTCTCTTGATTCGCCACCGAATTAACAAATTCAAAGTCGATCAGTTCCGAAGCGCAGCTCTCCTCGTAACGTTTCTTCGTCCGTTTAAACTTACCGTTAAATCGGTGTAGCCATTGATTTTAGATGCGGGTATAATTAACTATAGCCGGATACTTTCGAGGGAAATGCAGGGTGAAAAACTGGGAGGAAAAACGTTGGTAAACAAGGCGAATAAAACGAGCAGTGAAATCAAGTTTTACGATCGGCATTACTTCCACGAAAATGCGTGCTACTTCGCCGCCGCGTCGCGCAACACCTAGCAATTTACCGGGATGTATAAATTTCTTTATCGCTCGACGGTGATTCTTAATGAAATACTTAATAACGGTATTAAAGGGGATCGTAACGATGATCGGAAAATGTTGGCGGTTATAAAAACCCGTGCGCGAACGCGACCTGGTTTCTTTGTCGAACCGTTGACGGTGAGAGGTTTTCAGGATAGTCTGAAAGGTGAGTGAGAGAGAGAGAGAGAGAGAGAGTGGGATGAGAGGGGAGGGGAGAAATTAACGCGTAATTAGAGCCGTCTGTTCTTCGCGTCCACGATGGATGAGGGATTACGTGCTCACCCTGCAGATACTATCGACGGAGGATTAATGAGAATCGGACCGGACATCACCGGACATTTCTATGATAAGCCGAAGCGGCGGTTATCGGCCGATATCCGCTTTCTCCTGCGTCACGGTACTTTTGATATGCACGCTCCCGGGCAAGCCGTAAAAATGAAGAATCATCGCGGTAGTGCCGAATTACGTCACCTGCGAAATCGTCAACCGACGACGATCGGCACTTTCGGACCAGACGACGCGACGTGTCCTTGGTGGACACCTGTCAAGGGGCTCCTCCATCGACGGAACGCTTATGGGAGCGACAAACGAGTCGACGCACGCTTTCGCTCGTGGAGGGGGGGGGGGGGGGATGGAAAAGAGCGCGCGAGGGGAGTGGAGGGGGAATCACCCTCTTACCGGTAGAAGGTCGATGGAATTTCAGGCTAGCGCCCGAGAGAAGATCGCCTACCCAAATTGGCGAAGGGCGAGCGCGCCGGAGGCGCCCCCCTACCCCCGTCCTACCCAACCTCCCCATCGCCGTCCTCTCCTCACCCTTGCACCACCCTCCTTACCCCCACGGATTGCAGCGTGTGCCTCCTCCCGATCAGATTGACGTCAGACAGAGGAAACGGTTCCGCGCCTAGTGATTGTCATTTTCCGGCTTGTATCCGGACTCCGCATGCTTTCCCTGCACTCGCGCTCTTTTCCTCGTGTCTACTTTCAATTATTTTTTATGATTAAGTGTCCCGTCGTCTGTTCGCCCGTTTTTCTGACCGGCGATGATTGCTGTCTCTCCTCTCGCCGACGAGTGCCGCATGCCCGGCCGGCGACCTCGAACAAACGATCGTCGTAGAGACGGGACGAATCGACGGATGGATCGACGGAGGGACGAACGATCGAAACAATTCGCTCTCGTTGATTCTTCCTCGTTTACCGGTTTCCGTCGAGTCAAGGTTTTTGGTGTCGTCGGTAGAACTTTGTCGCGATCGAGATACGTAAGAGTGCATACGTTCGATAGTTTTAAATATACTCGCGGGGATAGTATTGGGAGAATGAAAAATGTGTATTGTGTTTTCTAAATGCGATTATGGTATAATAAATACGTCGCTTTGTACAAAAGTTAATTATAATTGGAGGATGCCGTCTGTTATTTGGCCGGCTTCGATGAAAGATTCGCTCTATAAGAAACCCTCGAAACAAGGGCTAGCTCCCCTCTCGTCCGGTTCATTGTAAATTAATTACCTGGAAATAAGAAATCTCCGGTATACGTTCGCTTCCGCAACCAAACGAATTCAATAGGAGGCAGAAAGTGTTCTTTAAGCTGCTTCCCGATGCTCGATTGTCTTTCTCGGTCGTTTGAGCCTTTTCATCGGCGTCTTGAGCTTCGGGAAAATCAACCCACGTTTCTAACGCAATGGGGTCTATAGTAGATTTATCGGTGTACGTGGTACGAGCGTTGAAACAGATGACCTTTCGAGAGTGCAAACGAAAACTGTGGATTTCTTTAACAAATTTCATTTTATTTAACCCTACAACGCTGACCTTATTTTTACTCCTTTCTTTAAACCACTGGTCGAATCGATAACTGTAGTATAAAGTGTACATGAATATGTTGAAATGACTGTGATTTTTTTTTTCTTTACTATATTTATTCAATAACTAACTTATACAAAAAAAACATGACAAAAAGTATCAGTGTTCGTCGAATCGACGAATGGTTAGCGTTGCGGGATTAAAGATTCAACCGCGGGAATAAAAGAAGCGTCGTACAATCGCTCTTCGCTCCCCGTCAACGTTGTACGACGAATGTACAAAACAGCTATTACAAGAATACGTGAAGAAAGCGTGATCACGGGAATAGTTCGGTCATGCCGAAAGACAGCCGAAAATTTGCGAGGCTCCTCTAATTGAATCGGAAAACAATTGTCACGCGTTTCGCGCGGCGTACACACACGCATAGGTTCTCGCGTATCTACGTACAAGGTAGAGCGGGCACATCTCACTCGCATCGACGCCTACGCAACTCTGTATGGCCATGGTGAAATTTTCACCTGCTCAAACATAGTCCGGACCGTCGAGTCCGTCGTGTCATTGTGTTTGCATTATTATGTTAATCACAACGAAGGCAGTAACAATGCGTCAACCTCGATTTAGGAAGCGACTCGAAAAGGAACATATAGCTGAACAAATATTAACTGAGCAAATCATTAGTTTCCTCCCCCCGAACGCCCCCCCACCCCCTCCCCCGCCCCGTTCCGCCCGTCGGTTGACATTTGGCCGAGGAGAGACTTTGCAATGTACACAGGTATAATGTGGCTAGAGCTCTGTGTACTCGCACGATACATCGATCTCGTAACTCTCTCAAGATACTACGGGCCGCAACTTGCAAATTGAGCCTACTTATTTGCGACGTCGCGAGTGTTTCGACAAACGACCTCGCGAATACCTAATCCGCGGGGGTTGCCACGTGATTTTAATACCGCGCTACATATATCTTCTCCTCCCGTGCGTGATATTTACTGATAAATATACGAAAATACATTTCTAACGTGGGTGTGTTTGAGAATAAATATATATAAATCTCTACAGTGTCATGAGCGAATATCCGCGTATCGAGAGTACGAGATCGTTGTTTAACACTAGGTTTGCAACATTCGAGTTTTACGAGTAAAATTTCAGAAAACTTTTACATTTGTCATCTACTACTTGTACTGACTTTTATACATTTAACGAAACAAATATATATAAAAATTAATTTTCTTCAAAGCTTTCTAATTTAAAAACTCTCTATGTAATATACTCTATCTGGTGAAATTGATGTCACATTCGTAGAAATAGGTATACCAGAAACGTCCGTAAACCTAGTGTTAATGACGTCCCAGATCCATGCTCGAAAAAAAAAAACAACAAAACGATCGACTCCCAAATCGCCGTGAGAAAGGGCGATATTTAATAGCCGGCCCCGGATAGCCTTTTAAAAAGTTAACAAAGGCTTAATTCGCATCCAACGGCATGAAACACAGTCGAGCGACGAGGACTCTGGTGGCAAAACGTGCTCGAGCCATGACTCGTGGCACTAATAATGTTAGCGTAGCGCCGGTGGTCGAGTGGAGCATCGAGGAGCCGGAAAGTGCTCAGCTGAGGCCACTCGTCCGAGCGTGGAACCACCCTTAAATATACGGCTCGTACCGCAGAGTTGTCTTCACGATCGTCCTAGTCGTCAACGCGCGAGTTCCCATCGACGGTCGGCAGTCATCCAACGCTCGTTCATCCCTGCCTCGTCTCTCCCCCTTTCCTCTTACCCCCTCGTTCGTCACCAGCCCCCCACAACCCCCTACCCCTCCCTCCCTTGCCCTCGGCCCTCCGGCGACGTGTAACGCAATTACGATTGTTGTTTGAATGAACAATCAAGCGCCCTCGAGGCGCGCACCCAATCATTCAATTTCTGTTCAATCGACTTGGACTCGTCCACCCCTCTACTCCCTTCTTTCTCTTGAGAACTATTACGGCCGTGCCAAAGAGTCGGAAAAAGAGAGAGAGAGAGAGGAGGGGATGGGAGAGAATGAGTGAGAGAGAGAGAGAAAGAGAGGGTAACGGGGGATGAGAATCGAGCAAAAATGTTTGCGCGACGAAGAAGGGAAAAGAAGCCAGAAAGGGGGAGAACGCGGTTATTGTTACATTGCCAGCTGACAAAGTAACCGCGTCGGAATACTTCTTATTTTCTGCCTTTGACAGGGCGCGTATTACGAGGAAAAAAAAAGAAGGAAGGGTGAGAGAGAGAGAGAGAGAGAGAGAGGGGGGGGGGAAGCTAATAACAGCCAGTGCCGTCTATGTATCGGCTACCTGCGCTGACATGTGCCCCGCAAAAGCCAAACTGGACGACACCACCGCTCCCGAAGAGGATCGTTGTGTCGGTGTAACAGGGTACGCGCGCGCCTTCTTCGCGTGCGCGTGCACCAGGGACACGCCTGTGAAACCCGGTTATTAGTTCCCTGCGGGAGGGCTGCTGCCTCCCCTCCCCCCCTTCCCCTCCCCCGTCCACCCCACACCCCCTTCTCTCATTCTTTCTACCTCTTGTTCCTGAAGGTACCATAAGCGTCCCCTCGTCGGGAGAGAAAGACCTCCTGTTACTTCAACCCTGACGTAATTTCTACGTATCTCGCTACCGCGGAATTCTCAAGCGGCTACGGCAACAAAATTCGAAGGGATTATTACCCCGCGAGTTTGCGGTTTGCGGAAAGGCCTCTCGACGATCTGTGGATATTATTAAACTTTCTAATAGCGAGCGTCGGACGATCGAGCTGGTTCGATAAAGAGCTGGTGATTGCGCGTGATACATGGGTGAGACGTTGCGTCGGTGCGTTCGACGCGTATTGGAAATTGTACGCACGCGAGAATAAGTACCATTCGACGGGAGAGGATATTTTTTGGGGGGAGGGGGGAGGGAACATCGTTAACCAGCCGGATCTACGATTCGATAATATTTAATGGTACCTAGCGGTGTCTGCGTTCCCGGGCGCGCATATCCTTCGCAATAAAGCTCGATTGTGTAGCCGCTTTTCAGTGGTTTTGAGTTATGAAGTACCTACGTGGGGATTGCCTCGCGAATTGCAGTGGTCACCAGCGTACGATATATTGCTCTCGTAGCAACTTTCTTGGAAGGTCAAGAGGCAAGGTAACGTTTCGCTAATGCTAACGAATTGCCGAAGCCTGTGTTAGTACCTTTGACCATCTTCCTTTCTGGATTCCGAGATTTATGTGAATTCCAGTACGCTCCGTTAACGTTCGCGATAATAAATTAAAGGTAGATCAAGTCGAAACAGGAAAACCAGTTTCGATCGAAAATATTATTACTTGTCCCGCGATACTTAACGGGTAGCTGTCGCTAGCTTGTTAATTATAATTCGTAAAAAAAAAACACACACGCACACAGAAATCGTTGTACGTAGAAAAGGAATAAATTTCAACGAAATTCGATCCTGCGAATTGGGTCGCGGCGCGCGTATATTCATCTACGAACGAGAACCTCCGACGCTCGCCGACTTCGGCTTAAGACGTTACAAGTCCTTAACTCGATCGGGGCACGGTATTATCGATGAAAAAATGTCCGTTTACGCAAAAAAAGCAAAGCGTAACAGGCCAATTATCGTGTTTACACGAACAGTGCAGTCGGGTAACCAGCGATTCCTTCGGAATATAAATACCGGTAACTTAGTTAAGACAGTGCCTCGGCGTTTGGATCTAGAAGGGGGGTAACGCGATGGAGAAAGAGGCAAAGGAGGAGAAACGTCGTGAGCGCGGTGTGGGTAGGGGAGGGGTGGGGGAGGGGAGAGGGGGTGCGAGAGGAGAGTCGGAGTAGACCGTGGAGACAGCAGAAGTAGGAGGGACGAGGAGAGAGGGGGGGCGAGGACTCGGGCGGGGAGGAAGAGAGATCCCAGAAAAAGAGGATAGTGGAAAGGACGGTTGACGGGTCTGGGAGGGGGAGGGGGAGGGGTAAGAGGGGGAGGATCGGGTGAACGGGTGAACGGCCTGCCGCGTCCTTGCGAACCACCTGACCACACCGGCCGTGCCGCCACCACTCGGTCTCTTCGGCATCCTTCCAGCGGCTTGAACTTGCCTTCCAACCGGCAAACAGCTCGCCTACCGGACTCCTACCTGACCGATCGCCTCGCGTCCCCCCAAACCGATTCTGGCAGCTTCTTTCCCAATGATCGCCCATGAATCTCGGAACCGTTACTCTCGTCTTTTTCAATGACTGCGCGTATCCTCGCGAATGGGGTGCTCATTCGCACCGCACCGTGCGAGCCCCTCGATCTCCCCGACACGTTCCGATCGACCGTTTTACCCGACGGCTCTTTTGATACGTATTCGAGTAACACGTTCGCGCGCGCACCAGTCATGATTCGGATCCCCTGTCCGCGCTCCTTCGTAAATGGCTCTCGCGTAAACGTACTTTCGCTATCGCTCACGGTTAAAGTATCTGGTTTATCTGGCTCTCTGCCGTTGGGTACGTGTCTCGTACACCGATAATGATTTAGATTTGGAAAGAGCGGCGACCGGCACTAATCGCGATTTTAATCGTTCTTTCGAGGGACCGGTACGTATTACTTTTCAGCCAGTACCCAAAAATGGATGCTTGTCCGTTTGTCGTATGCTTCCTTGTTTCTTAAACGCGCCCACGTTCCCGTTAAGCGTGTTTGCGCGATAGTGGAAACTGGGTATTTCACGTTTTTCGAAAGAACCGAAGAACGTTGTTTCGCCTTCTTGCCACGTATTTTATTGACACGATTGAGTCTCAGACTCGCTTTGTAAAAATCTTGCTCGTAAAGTCAAATTTGGAGCACAGTGGGTCCCCGACTTACGCGATTTATCCGTTCCAGCGTTTCTGCGCGAGTTTAAAAACAGCGTCAGTCTAACACGTGTGCGTCTATCTACACTTATGTCTGTACATATAATGACTCCCAAGATATAACTTTTCCACGTGTCGTTGGTGTAGAAGATCAGTAACACAACTCAAAAATTGCAATTTTCGAGGTTGTTTAGAAAATGTGTAGAAAAATCTGCATAATTTTATGTGGGGGAACAGCATATTGCTACTTCCAAAAATGAGGGTTAAAAAGTGATTGTGTCGTTCTTCCCTTACCGCAAAGTAAGGGAAACAAAAAACTTTTTAATTTCATTCCTCGAAAATCTGTTGTTTTGTGTTGTGTCGCTATTCTCACGCATCAACGATATGTACCGACAATCAAAAAACGATTTTCACAGTTCGGACCAGGATTTCTGATTCACTTCTAAGAATCCACGTATCTACGAATTCCGCATAAATCGGGGACTCACCGTAATGGTGCGACGCGGTAGTTTTATGAAAAGATAATTCCTATGAAAATCATTTCCGGGAAATTCCCCGATCGGAGGGACAAAATAAACCTGTCATTATTCCGGCACGGATTTTTTATTCAATTTCATCGACGGTAAGAAGTCCCGTTATTGCCATCGATGAATATTCCCAGTTCTGACTCAACTTTATTCTTTTCAAAGGAATGTTTGATAAAAAAAAAACTAAAACACTGTTGTCTTAAACCAATGACTTCGTTAATGCCATCAGTTTGATTTTCACCGACACGAGAATCACTTTGGAATTGTTTAGCCAACAAATTGCGCGAAATTCAAATTCTCATAATCCCCGGTATGTGGTTGACTCGAATCTTTTTTCCCCTCGGGCCGATACTCCAGTACCACTTTCTTCTCCGGTTGAAAGTGGCTATTTAGCGGCTTTATGACTCGTTGCTACCTAAAAATCTTCGTCCGCCCTAGGCGTTTCGCTTCCACGAATTCATTAAGCGGTCTATTAATACAAAAACGCTACTTCGCGTCTTTACGCGTTAACGAACGTTACGCGATTCTTCCTCGTCCACTGGAATCGATACGAACGTATTCCTACGATCGAATACACGCGTCATCCCATTTAAACGCGTTGATCTGAGAGTTATAGCTTTCACGTTCGTCGTTAACGTCCTTACGGAAGATCGAGATATTTCGAAAGTGAAACTATAATAATTGATGAACATCGGCCGACGCTGTCGGTTCTCTTTTTTTTTTTTTTTTAAACAGGTCCTTCAAGCCTGCTAATTCAACAAAAAAATGCAGCGTATACCGTTACATTGAAATTATTCAAATTATTATATAGAAAGTTTGTTCGAAAACTGCAAGTATGCGAGTCTCATTGACACGAGGGAAGTTACGGGTGGATCCCCAGGGGTAATGATCCATCATCTCCTTAGTCTAAAGTCCAAAGTGGCTACTTAACGACTTTACGGCTCCTTGCTACTCGGGAACGCCCACGTGCCACAGGTAACCCCACCTCAGCGCCTGCGAATTGATCAGCGGCACTATTAATAGAGCGCGCGGACTACCTGTCGTTTTCCGGTCCGATAAAAAATAGAATCCCAACCTGTCCAGTAGGAATGTTTTCTCTTACCAACGTACCCGCCCGATACGGATCGAGGAGGTACATTGAATTACGCGCTATATCTTCCGCGTCAAGAGTTGGGGGGGGGGGAGGGGAGTAATATCGCCGAGAGGCGACGGAAAAAAAAAGACAATTAAATTGTACGGCTGGACGTGCAAAAAATTGGAACAACGTTTCCATTTCTGCGCTCAAAGACCTCCTGTCGGACCCCGATCGCCTTTAGTCGCTCGGCGAGCGAACTCGGGAGACCTTACTTGACCATAAATAACGAAAGAGGGGAGGAATGTTTAGTGGACATTATATTTTCTCGGGACGGTTCATTTAACATCGTCGGATTCCTCCCGGCAGCAGGAATGCCGGTGTTTCGAGTTGAAAACGTTAAACCGTGAGGAAGGCGCGCGAGAGGGAGAATCCGGCTAAGCGGTGAAGAAAAAGACAGTGACGTAGTACCCACCTTCGTAGGAATCTCGTGTCATCTACCAGATACTTCTCTCCTACTACCTTCTGAATCATCGTCCTTTGTCTTCACCCAGGATACCTCGGGTCCTTCGTCGGTCGGAACAGCGCCCCGCGAGTCCTACGACCTCGACGCGAATTCATTCGCGATATCGTTCGCCATCCCCCCCCCCCGAGCTCTTATCGATACAACCCGGGAGGCACTCGAGATTGCGACGGTTTTTGCCGGGCCTCGATCGCTTGGCCCCCCGCATTTATCGTTTCGCGTTAAATTGCGCTAAAACGTCGAGTAGTGTAGTGATTTCGATTTCGGGCTACACGATGAAAACCACCACGTCTTTGCTGTTCGAGGATGAAAGAGAGCTTTTCTTGATCTGTTTGCAGAACGGTGCGCTTCCCGATGTTCGCCGTAATTGTTCGACGGTGGATGGGGTCGTCGCGGCCTTAAACCCGATCAGCTGGAAGGAGATTCGAAGCCGGTGAGTCCGCCAGCAGCACCTGTTTATCGCGCATATTCGATTCGTTCGAGATAGGGTTTGCACCGCCGTACGAGATATATCTCTCGGCGAAAGGTGTAAAGGGCTGCGAAAATTAGCGTTTAAGCGCGACGTTTAACATAAACCGATAAGCGGTTCTGATAAATCAACGCGCATCGGCTGAAAAATCTCCCTCGCGTTCGGGACGCGGGCTCTCAGCCCCTATCCCCCGGTTATAAGCGACGGTTAAAGTGAAAGAAAAAAGAAAGAAAAAAAAAGTCGCTTTTACCATATTTGATCTAGAGCCACGATTATCCCTCGACCGGCGTCGGCAACAAATCTATTCTATCGGCGGCGATAGAGTTAACGGAAATCTTTCGCAAGGCGGGGACAAGACGTTGCCGGAGCGGGCATATCAAAATATGCAAACAGGCGCGCTTACACGAACCGTATAACGTGCATATTAAAGGTGGATTTACGCGAAACCGTGTCCGATGCACGTGGCGAGTTAACTGTAAAGGTGCTCGGGGAGGGTTAAAGGGGGAGGGGGAGAGGGAGACGGAGAATGTTCGCTACACACTCGAGTCTCTGTAGTCCGGCGGTGTTAAGCGCGCAGACACGCGCGAACAATTACAGCCGGTGGGACACGATTTTACAATAACTCAATTCATTTCCGAGCTACGTAAGAACGAGCTGACAAAAAAGTCGGGGCTGGATATAGTTATTGCGGCTGCACACGTGAACAGGTCAGTCCGGTCGAGCGAGAGAAAGATGGAAAGGCGAAGAGAGCGATGCTGGAGAGAGAGAGAGAGAGAGGTGGAGAAGGAAAGGTAAAAACAGGACGGAGAGCGACATAGAGGAAATGGGGGGAGGGGCGAGGGAGCGAGAGTGATTCGGTGGGAGAGATGCGGAGGAGGAGAAGGAGGAGAAAGGAAGAGAGAGAGAGAGAAAAGTAGAGATCCGTACAATAATCGAACGGTCTCGCAGAGCCGCGGTACGGTGTTTGCAAAAGAGCCGATATCTAATCGGCGAAATGCTCGTCGAAAAGCAAACCTGAGAACAGGGTGGAGCACCGGTCAGGCATGCACCGTCTTCTTCTTTCGTCGTCTCGCCGTTTTCGTTGGTTCGCTTCGCGCTCGTATGGGAGCGGACGGGTTATACACGGGAGAGATTCTCTCCGCAGGAATACCTGCCAGTGCACGGTGTGCTGCTCCGTTCGTTCCGTGGACCTCGCCGCGACGCGCCGGCGGGTAAGCGCTTACGTACGCGCGCGAGCGCGCCGACACATACGCGCGTAAACCTCGCGTCGAGAGATACGTGTATCCATGGTGTGCGTGTCCCGCGTGTTTGGATAAATGTATAAATATATATACATATATATATATATATATACATATATATGTATGGCCAAAGTATATAAATATATACATATATATTTGTGTGCGCGTATATATTTATGTATGTACACATACGCGCGTATACACACACATATATCGGTGTATACCACCACTGGTATTGTATAATGCAGCCATTGATAGCCGTCCTCTCTTTCACGCACGCGATCTGTTGCAGTCGCTGCAACCCGTGTCCGGTGACAGCGTCCAGTGTCCAGTCTCCCTCCCGGTGAGTGTCCACAAGATTTATTTTCCCATGCGATATACGGGGTGACACCGTGAAAACTGGGCGCGTTCCCCCGATGCCTTTTTCGTTTTGCGTTAATTCCGAGGAATTCACGGCGGAGACGAAGGGATACGTGGGAAATGACCGTATGCAAGTGTTGTGCGTGTCCCAAGGAGAATGCTGAGGGATCAGGATAAAATTCCGTATGTCCGTGTATGTTATCGGTGAAACGAATTTTTCTTTCTTCACCCGAGAGAGTGAGAGAGAGAGATAGAGAGACTGGAGTTCGGTGAAGTGTTCTTTGCCAGATCTTGGGCGGAACGTTGAAATGGATCTCATCGGGTATGTAATCTTGAAACTGGTCTCGATGGTTATTAATTGTCCTCGAATGCCATTAGCCAAAAACAAATCCCCCCCCTGCTCCCCCCCCCAAAGACAGACAAAGCTGATTCGCTGGTGATAATCGCTTCCGCCATTAATTGCGCGTGCTTCGTGTTTCGTCGTTATTTTCTTGATCTCGATCTCGGTCTCGGGTCGGATCACTTTCCAGCGACTGGAGGTACCGGCGGTACTTAACGAGCAGATCGCTTTCAGGCTCGACATGGTCACGATCAATTTACAATTACTGTGCCTCGGAATTGCGCGAGTCCGTAAATCGAATCCTTGATGTATCGCGATATTTGCTCGGGCGTCATCGTCGCAGCTATTCGGTCGCCGGCTGAGAAATTCGCGCGTCGATCTTGATCCACGATCGACGCAAACCACGGCGAGAGGATCGTCTTCTCGCGGAACACCCGTTGCGTCGGGAGTTTCGTGAACTCGCGCTCGTTTTGCAGACTGCGAATGGGAAACCGCGATTGGACGAAATTGCGTAAAGAGAATCAAATTACAGTCGTTCGCGAGACTGCAAGATTCGTGAGTTTGACTTGAATTATTTAGCGTGTACGAGCAATCGATGTATCTACCGATACCTGGTTTTTAAAGGTGCATAGGTATGTACGAGCGTGTATTAGTTTACTATCGGGCGCATCGAGCGAATTAAAATAAAACCTTGTTTCTTGTTCTTTCCCACATTTTATCGCAACAATTACGCGCATCGAAGGCCGTTAATACGCATTCCTGTTGGCGGCACTGCTTTTTTTTCACTCTCTCTCTGTCTCTCTCTCTTTTTTCCAATTTCATGTAACGCACACGCGCATTGTATCGTCATTTGAATGTTTTTTGCCCCACCTACCGGAAGTTTCGCCGAAAGCGATGATGTAACGCGATTTGACACGTTTGCTCGGTATCGTTTCGCATTGAAACACGGATGTTGTATTCGTAAAGATATTGACACGCCGCTACCAATGGAACACTGAGTAAATAGCGTTAGGCTGCAAGTATCTCCTGTCTGTCTCTTACTTGTAAATAAACGCGTATCGCGTATCTTCCGAGGGCGAAGATAAAGCGTTACCGTGTTTAACGTACAATTTTCGATGGTGGGAAAGATCGTTCCTTAATCTTATCGTTCCTTTGCGCAAATAATAAAATAAATGATTCGCGCTGCCAGGAATCGTACGGTTAACTCGGCCCAAAACTCCGTTCCTTTTGCTTCTCGAGAAGCGAAGGAGAGAGGCTGGAACGGTCGCGTTAAATTCGGAGCAATTTTGCGTACGATGCCACTCGCGTCACAAAGAAGTTATCCCGATGTTGCCACATAAACCCCGAGCGAGAGGTGTGTTATTTTCCTTTTTTTTTTTTTACACCATTTGTCAGTCATAATTTTGCGACTTTTTCACGCAATTCAAATATTAAACTCGCTTTGTGTCGGAGAAAACGAAACAGGTGCACTCCGACAGCTCACTCTCCCCTTTTTTGTCCTCGCGACGGCGCGTGGCACGCGATTTGAAAATATTCTCGATTGTTCGGCGCGATAATTCAATTTTTTTTTTCTCCGGGAATCGAGGAGCCTGGGATGAATATAGAGACGCGCGAAACTCTATCGCGAAGACGCGTACGTACGCGCGAGTACGGCAAACCCATACGTCGAGGGGCGTAAGTATGGAGAAAGAAATCTCGGAGAGACGGGAGTACGGGAGGAAAGAAAGGAAAAGAAGCGAAGGCGCGCGCTTTTGTCGGTACGTCATTACGACATCCGGTCACCGTACGGTCGTTAAGTGACGCGAGCGGTATTTCAAAAATATCAAATAAAATATGAGGCTGCGCGGAAATACCGTCGGGCACGTTTCTGCTGCCAGGTCTATTATGCTCGCCGATGATCCACATATTTCATCGTTTATTCGAGATATCGCCCTACCGTATTATTTTTATCCGTTTGTATTTTCTCGCGACGGAATCTACTCTTATATACCGTTCGTCGCATCCTTTCTTTCTCATCGTTCGTTCGCTTCTTTATCATTGCGTGGAATACCGATTGTTAAAAGTTAATCGGGAAGAATAATTAATCCTGTACGAATCGTAAAAGCTTCGTGATTATATTCGCAGAATATGCGTGTGACGACGCGACGCCTTCCACGACGCTTCTACCGGTCTTACGTTCGTTGAATAATACAGATTATTATCTAAGATTAAATTCGCGCGCAATTCCACGGATGCGAAACCTTTCCCTATTTAATTCAAGGAACCCGATTTATGTGGAACTCGCCGCTCGCCGAATGCTGTGCTCCCTGCTAGTCGCGTCGGCGTCCAACTGAACTCGTGTGAGTGGAGAGTCGATCGTGAATCTGTCGTTGACACCAAGCAGCCAGACTTCTTGACAAAAAAGAAAAGAAAAGAACCAAAAAAAAAAAAAAAGAGTAGGCAGGCATAATCGTAAACTGCGAATGTTATTCTGCGGGCGATGAGCGAACCCAGAAGAGAAAAGAACGAGGGGGACGACGGTATACATGTATTTTTTACGGAGCGTATAATGGGACGACGTGGAATAAGAATTCGTAGCGTAGACAACAATTTTTAACGGTTCCATATCGAATTGGGACGGTTCACTGATCCTCCAAAGCAATATAATTGCGTCATTAGCGAATTTCGAAGCTCGCGGCGACGGCGGATGCGAAACCGGTCTTATAAAAAGAGGAAGAAGAAGAAAAAAGCGGCAGTTTTTAAAAACCATCGACTCCCCGGGATTAATCAGAAATTTCAAAACTTCTCGTCGCTCGCGCGAGTAAATATCATCCGAGTACGTCCCGCGTTCTTTGTTTCGGATAGCTATATCGCTGCGGGAAATTCAAAAGAGGTATAAAGAGCAGCGCCTGCCTGCCCCACCCTCGTCGATATTTAGGCACGGTGGAAGTTTCTATCGAGCACGCCAATCGTAAATGATCGACGAACCAAAGGCGAAACAGGGAGAAATTCGATGGCTCGAACTGTACAAGCGGATTATACGTTTTCCTTCGTATTAAAATACGGGAGGTCTCAAAGGGAAAATAATGTCTCCCTGATTACTCGCTTCGATTCAACTCGCTACCCCTCCCGATCTCCGCTACCCTCCCTTCTTCCTATCTCTCTCACCCTCTCTCTCGCTCTCCACCTCCCTCTACCCCCACCCCCCCCCCCTTCTCCCTTACGATCGCTATCCCTCTTCACGGGAGTACGACCTCTCGGTCTACCTACCGCTTGTTCCACCAAAACGGGGATTAAAATGATGTTTGCGTGAAAGCCAAAAGCATTACCGACTTTATCTTCTCAAGTGCGCCGTATTACTCTCCCTTTTATCTGTCATCGCTTCCACAATATTTGTTTTCTTAATTTCCGTGAGGAGCGGCTGAGCTAACTTTTTTCTTGTGTTTTCTTCTTCTTTTTTTTTATTTTTTTATTATACCTATTATTATCTTGGCGAGGAGAATATTTTTAATGCCGAACGTGATTGTCTGGCTCGCTCCGCGAGTACTTTAAATCCCGCACTTAATTCGGAGTTCGGTGTATTCATTATCTCGGGCACTGCGCGCATCTCGCTCCGTAGCTCGTATAATACAAATTCTTTATTAATTTGTCGACTTGGTTATTTATTCATGGATATAGCGACGATATTAACATTGCAAAAATGTTGAGTATAATGACACGAATGCTGGTTGCCTGGCCAATTATGATAAACCGGTTCGTCAATGAATGCGAAATAGTACTTTCTAAAAGCCGGCTCCTCGAAAAAGAAAGGAGGCGCTTGCGTTTCTTGAAATTTTGCATGATAATCAAAAACCCATTTTCTATTGTGCCAACGGTTCATCTACTCGCCGACTCTGTTAATACTAATTAGGCCCATTGAAAAAATCCGCGTTAACCGAGACGATGAAATATTATTTTTACTTTTGATTATTTACGATTATCATAATCATCGATGAAAGGAATGATGTGGCAACAAGGGTCAGCTCGATAAAATTTCACGCGTTCGATCGTGGCGCGCGCGCAGTTTATATTAATTACACAAAAATATTCTATTCGACAGTATTTGTTTCGACTTTTCAGAGAACTCCATCGCGCAACGTGTACATATTTGCGATCACCGATGGACGTTAACAAAACCGTGTGTGTACAAATTGAAACCGCGATATTCGATAACAGAAATTTTGTAACGTGGGAGCCGAAAAACTATTATCAAAGCGCCGTATCATCGTCCGATGATACCGCGTTTACATTTTCCACGTCCACGTATTTTCCATTTGTAAATCACGCTCGACTCTCTTTTACTCGTAACAACAATGAACGTACGGCGGGAATAAATACAGGGGATACGATATCAAAGAGTCTCGTCATTAATTTTGTCGCGGGTCGAAATACGTGCCCCCGGTGGAAGCGAAATTCTCGGAATTTGATATCATCGAAATCAACGATAAATAAGAAAGAAAGGACGAGAGCGTGTTTCGAGCTCCTCGACGGTTGGCCCGAGTTACGAACAAGCGTCCTGGGCGAGAAACCTATTCATAATATATGGCGCCCGTGCGAACATAAAATTCTCCAATTGCAAAATTGATGCGGCTTATGTTACTTCCTCTTTCTTTATCCCCCTATCGCATCTCTATCTCGCTGCAGTCGGCTCGTCCTATCCTCCTGTTCCTCGTCTACTGCTGAAACCACGGGTCTCGCGGGTCCCCTCCTCGTTTTACTGTAAAGCAACTCCTCATATTGTACAGGGACGCGTAATTCATTTTTTACCGGACTCGGCTCAATTATTTATAAATTGCTGCTCCCTCGGGGAGGACAGAACCAACCTGTCATCCCCCCAGCACCGCACTTCCCTCTCGATAGAACTCGGAGTTCTCTGATGGCACTGCTGCTTCGGTGTGGAATAAAAAGGAGAGAAGAGAGGGAGGAAGAGAGAAAGAGAGGGAGAGAGAGAGATAGTGAGACGGGGTGGGGCAGAGGGGGGGGGGGAGGGTGGAGAAAAAGAGAGAGAGTACTTCACAAGCGAAACGTGCACTCCGGGTACGAACCACTTTGGACGATCGAACCAGAGGTACAATTTACCGGTTTGCCTCGCTCTGTTTATTTTGTTGCTGTGCTAATGGAATGGTTACGATTCTCAACGAAGCGTTTCCTTTTTTCGACGATAAGGCGAATTATAAAGATTGTCGTGAAAGAAAATTTAACAAGCGCGAATTATTCTGAAACCTCCGCGAATGTCAATTAAGGCCGAGAGAAGAATATTTTTATTTACCCGTCATCTAGCAGTGTCTTTATTACTCGATCTTGAGCATCGTAAAATTAACCGACGAGCGTAGGGGTGACGCGTTTCGGATCTATACGTCGAATTGGAAGTATCGGAGCGTAGTATCTGTGGTTTAATCGAGTCAATCGTAGGGAGATAACGAGGAAGGGCCACAGCTCGGAGAATCTTAGTAAAGCGCGAATCAGGTGAGATAGGTCAATTGCCGAACGGAGGAAGAGAGAGAAAAAGAGAGAGAGAGAGATATGAGCATAATCGCTCGCAGCACGAGTCCAAGATTGCACGTAATTCGCGATCTTAATGACGGGCCGGGCTACATAAATTTGCATGTAATCGGAGGTGTTTTCGTGGCATGTAAATTCAAAGCTGACGCGCGGTAAGGGACGGGCGCACACACGGGCCCTCGTACTTATCTGTACCCTTGCTTCGTGCGACCGCTCCTGCATTTTTGAAAAATTAAAAATCCCACGATATTCTACGCTAAGCGAGAACGATAATTCGACATATCAAATTTATTCGATTCGTCGAGTCGCGGTGCCGCCCCAAACTTCAATTAGGCTGCTTACGCGTACACGTTTTTCGAGTACGAACAACATTTAACGAGAAAAAAAAAAATAAGTGCGCGACCCTTTGCCGCGCGGAAGCCACGCGATTGATTATGCTCCGAATTTACGTTGACGCGCAAAGCAAACTTAATAATCTATATAGGGATCGTGTCTTAATGATAGCTGTAACGTGCATTCAATTTATTTAATTTGAGTCACTTCACTCGACGCTATCGCGCGATGTATCAAATTAATTAAATTTTTCCATTTTCTCGTTGCTCCCTTAATAGCAATGCGATAAAACGAGGGAGCGATTAAAGAAGCAATTAAACGATTAAGACTCCCGTTTATTTTACCGTCGAAACGAATCGATTACGATGGGAATTATGAAATAAATGTCATCGCACGTTTAAATGCGTAACCTACGTAAACGGTATTCGTGATATTCATACTCGACTGAAGCGAGTTTCCTCCGCAGGTATTTGTTTTGCTACCCGTGTTCAACATTACTATCGTTAATGTTCAGTGTACTATAATACATTGGGCGACGCCGTAGAGCATCAGTTTGTTTGATGCTCGGGATCGTCGTGACAAGGGCGACGTTACTTTGACTACTCCCCAGAGAACAAAATCTCCCTTTCTGCTTCTCCGGCTGTCCCTCCCTTTCTCGCCCGTCTCTCTCTCTCTCCTTCGCCAGCCATCCTCGTTCCTTCTCCCCTTTGAGTTGCTCAGTGATACGCAGCCTTGTTTGTAAATTGCGCAAAGGACCGCCTACCTTTTTTTAAGGGAACCATATGCTTTTTAATTAATCCTCTCGCTTACGTTACTCCCTTTGCGCTCGGATAGATCGCGGAAAGCGCACGCAACGTCGTCCTCCCCCACTCCGCTCGGTTATCGTTTTTGGTTGGCAGATCGGCCCGATGAATGGGCCCGTGTGTGCGTGCGTGTGCGATTCGTATCGCATAATTTTACGCACCGCGGTATTCTCCGCGGCGTAACGCGAAACGTATTTTCCGCGGAACGGGGATTCTCGATAATCGATTCGCGGTGCGTTTCTTGCTAGTTGGATTGAAACAATTCGAATAATCGAAAATCGTTAAAAACGAGGCACGACGAGTAAATCGTGTATTTACATATATTTGTGGCACAGAAAAGAAATCTATTATTTTGCAGCACAATATAAAACTATATTTTTCCTTAATCCTTGTTACAGAATATTATAAAATGTAATTTCCTTTACCCTATACAACTGTATCCTGACGTTTTTCCAAGTCTTTTATGCCCTTTTCATAAAAACTTACGAAGCAGCTTATACAACCGCATTCGGACACATACCGAGCCCAAACACTACTATGTAAAATAATAGATTTCTTTCGCCTACCACTGATACGTATATATGCCTTTCAACGACGCATCAATTTTCGAGTGAAACTCGATTTTAACAGCTTTCACCATAGAACACCTCGTTCGGTCTCGACGCCGCGCACGTACAAAATCCGCGCATCCTTATTCTCGGAATTTCAATTTACACTCGCTCTCCCGCGGGGCGTACCTCGTGCCGCGCACCTCGCGCGAAATCACCGTTCGGCGGAGGACAAGGTGGGACCATCGCGAACTCCGTTCACTCGCGGGCGCTCGTAGACTACCCTTCAAATAACCTTGATATTAACCAGTTGTGGAGGGCCCATTGTCGGGCCGGGACTATGGACATTGTGCTCTTTGAGCGTCCCACAAAGAGGCAGAGCTCGCACGCTCGGTGTGCGTGCGGTATTCAGTCAACGGGGCTATCTCTGGACTCGGTGAGCAGCGCGCACACATAGACCGCCGTTAGATTGCCGCTAAAAGCGCGCGGCCCACGAGGCATCGAGCCCATTGTGAGCGCGGCCGGCTCTCGAAAACGTAACGCGGAGATTACGGCCGGCCTCGAGGTGTCCAAAGGGGGCGACAGGGGGGAGGGGGGGTGACGGGGACGAGCAACAAACAAGTTGCGCGGAACTAAACCAACGGGAACGCGTAGCCGATGCCGCCAATGTTGAGGAGACGCGGATAGAGAAGGTACCATTTTTCAAACGAACCACCACCCACCCACGCCATCGAACGAAGACGTCACAATGGTCCGCTTAAGGCGCGAGGAATTTCCTTGGGCGGAGATTAATTGGTCACGAGGATTTTGGGAAGTGTGTGTGGGGGGGGGGGCGATTCGAATTCGAAATGACTATTCGGAAAGGTGTGTTCCTCCCGTCTCTCCGCGCGTATCGGTATACTCGAAGAGGATGCGCGAGCGAGAGAGAGAGATGGTGGGGCGATGGGTGCGGGCGGAAGGGAGACGCGGTATCACCGCGTTCGCACGAAGCTCGCTCTAATGCCTTAAGCTCCTTGCCGTGGAACGCGAGCGCGCATGCCTGCGAGAGACTAATGCACCGCGCCGGTAGCACAATGCCGTCGCCGTGCTCGCGATGAATGTGAGCATTAAATGATTATAGTCAGGGATTTGTACGAACAAATGGATGACAATGGTACCGCGATGCGGTGCGAGAGCATGGTACACACGTCTACCGAGCATGACCGTCGGGACACCGCTCCTTCCTTCCGTTGCATTCGATGCCCCGATAATTAAGAGTCGTCGGGCGTTGTTCTTTGCGCTCACCGGCGGGGTACCGCGAGCAATGACAAATTGCGCCGCGACGTTTCGAGGATGCCTCGGGAAGAACGTGACTAATGCAACGAGTCAGCGATCCTGGAGAAATTAACTTTATCCCCCGTTGACATATTCTTTTCGCGATACGCAACTTCTGCGAACTGAGCGTTTGTTTTTTAATAAATCACAGATTCTGATAACGAAACGAATATATTGTCCGACGAACATCGTCACGTGGATTGGAAAAATATACTATTCCACGGACGAAAGAATTTATTTCTAAGCCGTTGGAATTCAGTCGCCCTTCCGCTTTGAGCCACGGCACGAATAAAATATCGACCGTGATCTAGTAACGTAGCAAAGACTAACGATAGTTCGCGGTACGTGTCAGAGAGAACGCTCTCTTTCCCAGATGTCTTCCAGAAGGTCTTTTTCGTCCGATAAACAAACCTTCCATCAGCGTACCACCGATCGGGGTAGACGGTGGAACCGAATTCCGATGCGCGTGTATATCGTACGCGCGCTCGCGCGTCCTTTTCTCATTGCTTCCGCGAATAAATGCGACGATAACGACCGGTCCGCGAGGAGTAAAAGAAGTCGGCTCCGTTCGAAGAAAGAGCGGACGGTGGATGGAATCGGTCGGTCGGTTGGGACCATCTATCATGCAGCTGTTGCTTCCATTGTGTTGTTAGTCTTACGTTACGAGTTGCGAAGAGAGAGAAAGGGGGAGTGAGAGCGAGAGAGAGGTAGAAGGGAGGGTGACGCGGTGGAGGAGGAGGAGGAGGAGGAGGAGGAGGAGGAGGAGGACGAGAAGGAGAGAGAAATTCTACAACCAAAGAAGCACAGCAGCTTCCCCAACGACGACCGAGTGTGCAACATGTGTTTGTCTCCTACCGCCGTCTTTCCTTTTCTCTCGTTCCGCCATTCTTCTCTCTCCGTTATAATGTTATTCTTCGGACTAAGCGGCTAAGAATACGCGGCGAAGGACGCAGAAACGCAAGCTGATACAATGCCTTCATCTCCATTTTGCCGGGCGCGAAAATTTACCGACGCCCACGGTATATCCCTCCGTCTAGGCGACGATATATTCTCCTCGTCGGTCGTCGCAGGACTTTCCGCGTTTGATGCCCGCGCCGCATTCCATCGCCGCGTGGAAGGAAAGAAAGAAAGAAAGAAAAAAAAATCCGACGTTTGATTTAATTGCCCATCTTCCCGGGTAGCCCGGTGGGGACCCTCTAGCGCGGATTTTCCCCGTTCTCTAGGCGGTGAATGAATCGATTCAACTGACGCTTTCGTTAACGAGCATCGATCCGAGCGAGGAGAGTCATTCGCCGCGGCCAACCGAGGCGCTGCAAATATCGCTTCGTATAATCTTCGCGAAAGAACTGCGAAGTAATTTACAAATGGTCATTTCTCGGAAGCCCCAAAGCCACGCGTACGGCTTAGAAAGAGAGGTTCGAAGGCAAAGAGGAAGGACTCGGGGCGCGAAGGAGGGAGAGAGAGAGAAGAAAAGGAGGTGGGAGAGAGCGAGATATACCTGCTAAAGGCCACGGCAGGGTGGGATGGGGAGGGGGGGAGAGAAAGAGACCCGAACAGGGAGAAAGATAAGTCTTTGATGTCTAGCGGAGATATGATGATAATCACGATGTAGGCTTCCGCTTGCATGGTACAGCGGAATCCGCGCCCGCTGCCTCCCTGCCATCCTCTCGGAGGCGCGCGCGCACGTGGTTTCGAGCCAGGTATCTTGTGTTCTCGCAATCAATATAACGGATGTACCGAGATGCTGATATATACGCGACTGACTTTATACGCAAACAGTCGTGCAGACATCCAATAAGCCCCTTCTACTTAAAGAACTTCCTTTCGGCTCTGGGCGCGCGAGGCATCGCAATGGTACGGATTCGAATTGCATCCCTTAACCCTAGGTAACGCTAACTATTCGTCGATCGATACCTTTGAACTGATTATTTTATGGCATGGGTTTTTTTTATATAATTTAGTTATTGAATAAATATGATAAAGAAAAAAGTAATCACAGTAATTCTAACGTATAATGGTTTAACTCTTTGTTGGTGTGGTGACAATTTTTTGAGGGTTTGGTGTGTTGGGGTTTACTACACCACATAATTTTAACTAATTTAGAATCTAAAACTAAGTTTAACCCAATAGTAAAATGTAGTTTTATAACAACTTATGTACATACGAATAATATTATTTAATACCCGAAAATCAATGTCACTCAGTTTTGTATCATAAGATACAAGATAAAGAAGTGTTTTAATGGGATTGAAAATTTGGTCAACTTCGATCACTAGCACTATCACACAAAATCTTCTCACGCGGGGTTTAATAAACTTCAACGCACTGACGAAGAGTAAAAAAAAAAAGGTTAGCGTCGCGGTATTAAAACAAAGTGGATTTATCGTCGTCGATTCGTGACGCGAGCCGCCGTGACACCGGGTACACGGATGGTTTAACGCATCTCGGTGTAATTTGACGTAACGAGCGCGTACTCGGAGGAGGGAGAAGTTGATAGCGAGTTAATTCGCATCCCTGCCCCGTTTCGTTTATCGCGCGTGACTCCTCTTTTGTTCGTAACGGCGGCGGTGATGGTGGTGGTGGAGGCGCGCGAAGAGAAGCCCCGCGGCAGGGTAAACGGGCGAAGATGGCCACGAAGGAGGAGAGAAGAGGGGCCTCAGGGATATTTTTCGAAAGGCGCGACGCCGCCGCGACGCGGGGCGACGCACGGACAGAGAATGGAGGAAGGCAAAGAGAGACACGTGAGAGCCGTCCAGTTGGCAGTATTATACGGAAGGAGATACATACTACCGGGAGTCCGCTATCGTGAGCAATAAATTGCTCTCTTCTTTTTTCTCATCCCTCGGGCTGCTTTTTGCCCCCGTTGTTGTAACGTCGCCGTCAGTACCCGAGCCCGCGCGCGCGCGCGCGCTCCCGTTCACCGGCGCGCACACGCACACACATACACGCCCGTGTAACGCGCACCTACGTGCGACGTCCAGCGCGCTGGGTCCGCCGCCGCGCCGGTGCTCGTCCGCCTAAGAAGATACAACGGGAAGTACAATAAACACGATGACTCGCCGAGAGTATGTGCGCGCGCTCGCTCGCGCGCCGATACAAGAAGTGCGTCCTGCTTTCACGACAATCCAATGCGGGCACGAGAAAGTAGTCGGTCCATCCGCCTTTATACATACCAATGGAATAGAAAGCCAGATAAGTTTTATAGTCGATCGAAATCGTAAAATGGCCGGACAGCGGAGTTTTAACGAGGAATCGCGTACAAATGGTCGGGAAGAGGGGGACGCCTGTGTGCGTGCACGCACCTACGAGGATCACCGGCCGATCCGAGGGAAATTATATCGCGGACGATGTCTCGTTCGGTGACGCGTGAGAACGACGTGACACCTTTCAAATCGAAACCGCCTCTGCGCTTATCGATAAACGTTCCTTTTGTATCGGCGACCGCGAGCGATAGCGTTTCTTGCCGATCGGACAGCGACGACGATCTGTTGCCGATACACGCTGTACTCGAGAAGTGGTAGCGCTCGGTAGGTTGCGTAGAATCTGGGTGAAAAATTGTTGGACGAATAGCCGGGAATCGACGGCGTGGATAAAATAAATTCTTTCTCGTATCGCGACGCGAAGAATAGCGGTCGGCGAGACGCACACTTTCGTCGAAATCGATGTCACGTATTTATCTAGGTATTTACATATCTATGGGTAAGAAGGTGTACCTTCCGATCGTACGTACAGAATGCTATTGCGTACAGGTATATTGGATTCGGTGCAAATGGTTTCTCTCGCACCGAGTATCCACTCGACCGGCAGCTTTATTTATACGACGACTCGTGGAAGAAGCTGATTATTTTCCTACATATCGGATTCGTACAAATTATAGAAAGTGCGCTTTCGAACGGCCGTCGGACAATTGTATAGAAATTCATTCTCTTCTGCTGATTTTCATTTCCGATAATCATCCTTTTCTCCTCTCGCGCCGCCACGCTTGTTTTTCCTTACCACGGGGAGTGTGTGTATACACGGATTCCATCGTGATTACTTTACATAGCATTTGTTTCGGGTCGCCTGACACGCTGTACCGTAAAATGGGAGAAATTTTATGGCGATACACGTGGTACAGCATTGGACATCGTTATTGACCCTGCGTTGGTCGCGTTCTTCAATTTCACGTCAGTGTTCGCATGGATTACAATGGTAATCCAGATTGTATTTTTTACTTCTAACTGATTCTGACTGAAATTAGAACATTGAGACCAAGGGAAGAAAACATTCGGTACAGCTTGTAAAAAAATAAACCACTTTAATAAAAGAATATTTTAATTAAAATTCAAAATATGTGGGGAAAAGGAGACGATGTTATGTCCCCAAGTTTCATCGCAAACTGACTTTGGATTACGATAGTAATCCGCGCGATCTATGCAGGGTTAAAACATTAGACGAGAAGAATAAATGGGTACGATATTACTACGTTGGGGCCAGCGTCTCGATTGTAAAGTAAAAATTGACGGAAACTCGCCCCCTCCCTTTTCTGCCGCTATAAATGATCGTTCCTCTTTCTTGGCTGCTCTTATACTCCACGGGCCGATAAATACGGGTTCGCCATAGGGTGGAGGCGAGACTTGCCCACGAATTATAGGCGTTTTAAAAATATTGTTCCATTACTTATTCAGGGAGAGCCGGCTAAGGTATCGCTTTCCAATAGTATCCTTCGATCACAATTTCCCACCGTCTGTATTATTGAAGCTTGCCCCAAAACTCGGATAGGATAGTGGCCGGGTGGCTCGTCTATTTAGCGGGGGGTAGGTCGAGTGGATAAACGGATGAAATACGACTATTGAGAGATACGGGAGTCAATACTTTGCCAATTGTGTATCCTGCGGGAAAGTGCACTTTTTCATCGTTTCCCTCGACTGGCGTTAAACGCGATCCTTTTAAAATGACTTTGCGGAAATAGACGTCGCTCGTTGGACGAGTGTTTAGAAATGTGGCTTCACGGATACCTCGGGGGAATATCAATGTCTTTGAAACGCGTGAGATAATTATTCGCGATAACGACGGTACGTATCGTTTTACACGTTTCACTTTTTCGCTAGCGCACGAGATACACCCATAACCGCACGTGAGATAACGCGGTGGTATAATTTTTTGATTTTTCAACCATAATCTCTTACGAAGCTCTTTTTGAAGTAAACGCGGAATACGCCCTTCCGTTTCGGTACTCCCGCGAAAAGGCTGAAAACCTTATTACATCGCTCGGCTCCGCGTCTCCTTAGCCGTATCGCGGATAATCCCCATCTAATCTCTCACGAAACCGAAAGTTTTGATGATTTCATCAGAACTTCGAGATCCTACCAAAGTATATCCTCTGTCGCTGCGTTTCTCTCGACCGTGTGACGTCGAGTGTTCGTAATATATTTCTCGTAGGTAAACACATCGAGCAAAAAAAAAAAAAGTCATTCGCGGAACTCGACGCCGTTGCCGGTCGTCGTCGTCGTTACATCGTTTCTGTTGGCGCGATAATAGCGCGCGGAAGAAAAGAACATCGGAATAATCCTTGACGACAATCGAGCAAAAACAGCGCCGGGGGAACAATAATCAATCGAGCAAATTATACCCATAACAAAGTCCGATAATTCCGACTCGTCTCGCGTTCCCGCGGTCGAGGAAAAACTTACTTGAAATTACAAGTAACGCGAACACGCTTTTAACTGTGTTCCAGTTAGCCGACGCGCTATGCTCGATTAAGCTCGCCGCACTATACTTAACTCTGCGCGAAGAAAAAGTCTCATTCTTACAAATCTTACACGACGTGGAAATCCTGATTCCCCATTAAAGAGCCCAGACAACGCCTCGTCAGTGTCCCGTGTCCGCCGCGAAATGCGTTTCTCGAGGTTTCGGTCCAGCCTTCCCTCGAGCCCTACCCCCTTACCCATCCCGCCCTCGCCCCCTTCCCCCTAGGTAGGTAGGTAGGTAGGTAGTCGCATCCTCCGCGATGCGGCTGAGAGGATTATCGGGCATCGGGAGCTCGACCCCGATGGCTGGTTTTATTTGCGGACTTAAAGAGCGCCGGTATAGAGGGCGAAGGACAAAACATGAGGTCTATATTCGAGTTACCCTTCCCCGGGCACACGAAGGTTTGAGACCGGTCCAAACCCGACCAACACCCCCGTGGTCTCCGTTTGAACGTGCACGTCGGCCTCCTCTGGCCGCGGGATGTGTGCGGGGACGCCTCGGTTCGGGCGTTAATGAGGAGAGGCGGTCCGCCGCGGCATTACGCATACATTAGGAACCACCGATCACGGGTAGCCGCGATTCGATCGCGGCCAGGAACGAAAGATCGCGGCGCACCCGTCGTGGGCCCCTGTCTCGATCGTAGCGACGCCACTGTCGTACGCGCGAGAGAGCTGCGCGAGCCAGTGGTGCATCGGCCAACCACTGGCGAACCTATACAGACCGAGAGAGAGAGAGAGACAGAGAGGGATTGAGCGAAGGGCAGGGGAGGGGTGTGCGGGACGGGAGAGAAGGCCGGATGAGAGTAGAGTGCCTACTGGCATCCGTAACAGCAGCAGTAGGAGCAGCAATAGCGGCCGCAGGAGCCGCCGGGAATGGGAATGAGAAGCTCAAGCGGCGCTTTCAATTATTCCCTTCGAACAATCCCGCCGCTTGTTTCCTTCGGCGATTACATCTCCGAGTATTTATTCGCTGCCTCCCATTCCCGCCGTCCCACACCTCTTTTCCTTCGCCATACTTCCCCACCGATGGCACTGGGTATATCTATCCGTTCACCCTCTTTCCGCTACTGCCACGGCTACGCTCTTCCTTCCTTCTTCCAACTGGCCCGCTCTACGTCTCTCCCGCGAAGGAGTCAGTGATCCTTCTGCACGGCCCACGGAAGAGTACCGCGCGTGTAATCCATCTAATCGCTCTCGAGCCACTTTACGATTCTTCTCTGGTACGAGTAGTGATAGCGGGAACGTCCGAGATCCCGCTCTCCCGGTACGATAGAAACGGCTAAACGATTTTGCGGAAATTTCCAATTTGCGCTGGCCAGTGTCGTCGGGAGGAAAAAAGGATCTCGTGTGCACACGGTATCGCGGCGAGGCAACGCTCTCGTGTTCAGCGGCCGCGTTCAGTCAGTGCTAAGAATTTTAATACCACGAGTTTATCTTGGCTCGATGATTTATTTTTGTTATTCTTGGACGAAATACCCCCTTCGGTTTGATCGTGGTCGGTAATTTTACTAATAAATAATCAGTCTTATTTATGTAGTTGGTCCGACAATTTATGAGATCGTTACGCTTGATTTACGAGATTCGTGTAACAATATGAACCGCGAGTGGTAATCGCTGACTTTAGTGGCTAATATAAGAACGGTTAAGGAAACGCGTGGTTGCGATCTTGCGATTTTAACGAGGCGACCGTGTTCCTATCTATCGGCTAACAGTGATTTCCCTTGATTTTCGATACAATCGTCATTTTCCGACCACATTCCTTCTCCCGCTTACGTTCGATGTACATCGGATCCGTAAAGATTCGGATTCGGAAGTCTGACGAATGTCTAGATAATTTATGAACAAGAATATTAAAAGCGAACGTTCCTTGAGAGAATGATAAAAAGAAAGGGGTTATCGAAACCATACCGAGAGGACAGAAATAGAAGAGCGGAAAGAGCGGAAGAGCCAATTGTGGTTGCCATCGTTTTCCTGTCAACCGGCGTTAATCGAATGCCAACCGCCGTTTATAAGACGTTCGTAACTCAAGCATTAAGCCCCAAAGCATAACCGAACGGTAGCTCCGGGGCTGAAACCCTGTTGTGTCTATCTATCCTCGAGCCTACTTTGCGAGCACGTATGGTCCACACGTGTCTAAATTATTATTGTCTGAAATATATGCGTATACGCGCGGGCCCGGGAATTGCGTGTCGGTGTCGAACGGCGTTTAGAACTGGTTACCTTCCTTCGTGGTAGCCATCCATCTCTTGGTCCTACAACGATGTTCCATTAAATTATGACATCCTCGATTTATATTTCGCGCAAAGAACAGCAGAATACTATGCGCGGGTAGGAAAAGGGAACTGCAGTTGAACGCGTTCCCGAGTAGCTAACTCTGGTGTACATTCTTTGACGTTAACTTCCTCGTTCGTATAAATAGGTTTGAATTCGTTTGAAATAAGTTGTCGCGCCATGGGTCGAGCGATATGTAGCTAATCCCTTTAAGGGCGTTGGACGTCTATCGTTTTGCAAGGGTTTGCACCGTTTGTCGTGTAGGTCGTAATTGTTGATCGATTTTGACGAATGATAACTCGTTTGAAAGATGAAGGATGATACGTCCGTTGGAACGGAATTTTGATACGATCATTTGGTTTATGAAAAACAGCGATCCAAAAAATTGCTGAAGTTCAAGATAACTATACGCGTGTCAATTTCGTCAATTTTTGTGAAAAATTTGCAAAAATTCGCCCAAGGGGAAACTCGCGACGCGTGACAGCAATGGGGCGACACTACTCTCCTCACGCCCCTGTAGTTTGCATATTGTCTGCCCCTTTATTGTCAACCGTCACTGAAGTCACTCACGATTCATGTATCCAAGAGCCACCCGTGCAACGAACTTTACAAATCCAATACCATCGTCAGCCACAAAAAATCAAAACCTTTTTAACCCTTCGTTAGTGCGATGAGGTTTATTAAATCCCACCTGATACAATTTTGTGTGACTCTACTTGTGATCAAACTTGATCAAATTTTCACTCTCGTGAAATCCTTCTTTATCTAGTACCTTGTGATACAAAACTGTTTTGGATGAGAAATAACCATATGTTCATTTGCTATCACGTTGTGAACTGAGTGATATCGATCTTCGGATATCAAATAACATTATTCCCTTGTAAACAAGTTGTTACGAAATTAAATTGATTTGACGTTAGTTAAAATTATGGGGTGTAATGAACTCCAACACCCTAAAGCCGCAAAAAACCGTCGTCACGCTAACGAAGGGTTAATTAATGACCCTGACCCATCCTAAGCCGTTGATCGCAGTTTTCCGGAACTGATAATTTCGAGCGAGCGACATCCTGTACCGGAAATGCCACGCGCGAGGGTCTCCGGTAGAAGGGAGCGTGCCCTGCGTGTCTACGTGCAACGCGGTGCAACCATAATTATGGGCAAGTGCGGGCTAACGATTTACCGGTCGCTCCGTAACCGCCGGAAAGTTTTTGGCTTTTGGCACGCACAACCCTACGATGCACCGGATGATGAGACGAGCTTCCACGAAGGGTTCGCACTCTATTTATTGTGTTAACAGCGGGCCTAACGCGCTTATGCCACCGGAGACGAATGTACCGTGCGTCTTCTATCGCTCACGCGTACACCCGTACCTCGTACATCATGTAAATCGTTGTATCGCACTGTTACCTCTTCTAAATTTACCCCGTTAAATTGTGTCGTAGGTCCTTCCGAGCGGCAAGCGATTCGCTATTTGTTCGCACGTTCGTAATCTGCTATTATTGTACCGTATGGCCGTCTTGGTTTATACTTGGATTTTCACAAAACGCGTTTTAAACTTAAACTAATAAATTTGGTACGTTGCTAAATCGCAATACTATGCGTTTAAGGGTTAATTAAAAGTAGAATTTTTTTGTTTAAGTGTTTGGTGGCAAACACTTCTGTAGTTCCTGGAACAATTTTTATAAAGGAAAAATAAATATGTCGGACTTCTGCAAATTTATGCAGTTAGGGGTTAAATAACGCTGTTGTGTTTTTGGGGCCATTTTGCCGGAAAAGAAATCAAGTGACTTTATCACGTAACGAAAATCCCAAGTTCTTGACTTCCCGAGACGCTCTCACGTCATTATCCGAAACACATTTTAGTATACACGAATCGATTGATAAACGTGATCGATTAATTAACGCGTAAAGAGGCAACACGCGTAACTTCAGCCCTCGGCAAATGGATTTTTGATATCACCGTGTAATATTTGTTTGCCTCGCGTATATTTGACGCTACGTTTCCACGCCAATGTACGTACAGAGGGAAAATTTTGCGCAACGTCAAAATCGTAACAGCACCGTGCAAAAGCGTCGTTCAGTTTTACCGTTATCGCTCATCCGACGCGTGTAAAGACCGTTAAGTGTTTCGATCGCGCGTCAATTTTCCAATTACGTACGCACGCGTTCCACATTACGCTTATCGAACAACGGTATACCCGGCAGCAATGAGGAAACGTCTTCGCGTCTCAAGTACTGCTATTACGGTGTGCGCGCGCGCTTCTAACGCGAGTTACGATTTCCGTCGGTACGACCTTGACGAAGACGAAAGAAAGTACCGCGCGATGGAACGACAGAAAAATCACGTCGTTGGTCGGACGCGTACGAATGCCCGTGGACTCGTAGATTTCCACCTGAGATTAAAAGCAAGAGCTATTAATATTCCTAAAATGGTGAAATGTAGGTAGTTTACCTAAACTACGAGCGCGCGCGGAAGGCCGTATCGAATATTACCTTTGCCATTTGCGTATATACTCGTCTTCTTAATCCGAAAGTCGAGGACAACGAAGACACGTTAACGCGAAGATCGCAACGTCACGATGCTTATTAGAAGACAAGAATAACATCGTTATTAAGTGCGGTGTTGCAAGGAGTAGAAAAAGCGAGCGAAAGCTTCGTCTTGATTATAGTATTGGATTAGCGAGAATGACAAGGTCAATAATTTAGAGCTCCGTTCTCGGCTGTCGTTTAATTTAACGAGCAATTGCGAAATGACGTTAAACGACACGCGAGTCGTTACGTTGCGTCGCTTTCGACCCCGTTAGCGGCAAACGTACACAGTGAAAATCTATCGATGGCTTTTGCAGTTTGTAATACCGATTCTGTTACTGCCACCGCCAACGATTAACGATATCCCGTGAATACCGAACGGCCAATAGGATTAATTCCATGGGTAATCGCGCGACTCGAATTTCACTATCTCATCGTGAAATCTGTTGGTTTGGCCGCACGCGAGGAATACGCGTTTGTTTAATTCGATGACGTTCGTTCGCGACGTCTAATGTCCGTGGCTCGCGGATAACGAGAAACGCGACACCTCGTAATTCGTAATCACCGCAACCTGGGTGGAATATACCCGACGAAAGCGAACGATCGGGAAACGGTGATCGAAAGAAACGTGTCGGGGGTGTCGAACCTCGTACGCGTGTATACTCGTGGGGTTTCTTTGTGGTGGCAATTAATAGTAGATTACCGACTCGTGGGTGGCGCGAGAAGGGCAAACGGGATGCGCACACGGTGAAACCCCGTGCTCTCGTACGAGTGAGAAAGAGTGAGAGAGAGAGAGGGTAGGAGGGAGGGTGACGAGCCGGTTGGGGAAAGGTCGACATGGGGGTTGCGGAAGGGCCATGGGACTCTGCACAGAGGAGCAAAGCAAGAGACGGAAGGAGGGATGAGATTACACACGCTGCCTCGGGGATTACCGCACTCTGATTCTCCGATAAGAATGTCAAAATAAGCTGCCTCTCGCAACGCCACGTGTAATCTCACGTCCTCCTCTCCCCCTTCGGCATCGGCTTCGCTCACGAGCCGCGTAATTACATTGTGACGACTCCGACGATTACTCGTCTGATCCGTCGAAACGATCATCATCGGTGATGCCGTCGTCACGATGCATCGTTTCTCCGGCAACGATGACTCGAGTCCTTTCTTCGGTCTCTCCTATCCGAGCTTACAAATACACGTCTAACGTACCAATACGTACATCGACGCGCACAAACTGAGCGCGTACCACGCGTAGATACATTATACGAGAGGGATTAAAGCGGCCTTACCACGACGTAAATTACGTTTAACGCGCGCATCCCGTACATGGCTACTGTCGTGCAAATAAGTCGGGACTTTGACCTTACCGGTACGCTCGCGGAATTCGAAATATCCGCCTCGTCGAAGCTTTGAGAGCGAACGCTGCTTACTATCGTCCGTTAAAGACCATTCGCGAGGCAGACGTAAGCGTACGATCAGGTGCCGGTAGTAAAGGATGCATTATCGGCGATCTTACTCGACGCGGCGTGTTACTTTTTCGTGAATACATCCGATGTCTGCGGGAGAACGCCTTCAAAGAGGGGATAAAAAGTCCCTATGAAAGAATAAAACCGCCTACAGGATTATGCCGCCTTTGAGGCCGTCGTCGAAGGAGTACCATGCATTTCCAAGAGGATTAATTTACGCCCCTTCCGGGAGCGAGATAAGAATCTTTAGTTGACACAGTGCTAATTTTTTTTTGTTCGTTTTTTTTTCCCTCGGAATAATCCAGCGCGGTATCGAGAACAATCGTGTATTTTTATGTCGCGCACGATTGCGTATTCGTCGAAATCGTCAGCGAGAGGACATTGGACGAGACCAATCACGATCGCAATCGCAATCGCAATGAATATACTTGTAACGAGAGGCAGACGCGTGTGTACGCGCGCGTATACCTAGGACGATCTTCACCCCAAATCGCTCAAGGGTTTTAGGAGGAAACGATACAATGGATAGAGAATGGCGATTATTCAAGTTGGGGTGGATTATGGGACGCTTATTGAGCCTAGCTTCTGTCCCCAGCGGGATCCCCCGGCGTTACGTGTGTTCGGACGCGGTGTAGCTACGCGCGCGTTTACCCGATACGCGCGCATGTCCGCGCATGTCGATGTGGGAAGGCAGGACGACGATGTTGACATTAGCAGATCTGGTCGCGGATTAAAGCTTTGTGTCGCACAAAGCACCGTCACAATACCTCGGCCATTGTATACGCGACCTTATGTAGTTCACCGACGCAACACCCCGCCAGGATGTAATAACTCTGTCGATTTCCTATTAAGGATTCAGGAACACTCGAGGTACGGATAACCATCGGCCAAAACCCCCGTTTATCAAACGTTGAAACGCGGTGCGCTCTCTTGTCTGGTCGGGCGCAAGCCCTTTCGAAAGCTCATCCTGTGTGTACGGTTTTCAAAAAAGGCGATTTATAGTTCCACCTTGCAATTACTCGCTTCGTTCGGGAAAGCAAATTGTAACGATTATTTCGCGTACTCGTGATTCCATGAAATATTTAAGATACGCTGTCGTCGGCGACAGCGTTTCGATACCATAAACGCGATAAAGATTTAATAGTACCGTTCTACCGTCCACGGTTATTCTTCGTGCCTTGATTATTCTCTGAAATAATTTACTCGTTCAAAGCAATCTAAATCACCACAACGACTTTACTCCCCGGTTATTCCTTATTCCGGCGCAAAAGTATTTTCTCAAAACCACGGTAGCCACGTTGACGAGGTTCTTGGCAGCAGGTATCCTTCCATATCACGCTAGATCCTCCGTTATCGACGCCACTAATACTCGCGTTGCCCCAATGGCCGTTCTCTCTATGCTTTTAGTGTTCTTCGAAATGAAGTTGCGAAAAGTAAGGCGTTCCAACGTTGGCGACGTCGGGTGACGGCGGAGGCGGTAGGTAATATCTTCGTAAGCTCCGTCTTTTATGACAGGACTCGAGCGCCTCTCAAGGATATTGGTAATCTTCGGGCTGGCTGTAATATCGGCGGCGCAGTGATCTCTCGCCCCGAAGACCTCCGCCGCCCCTTCAGCCCCCCTCCTCTGTCACCGTTCGCCCACCCCCGTCCCCTCGCGAACTCAAGTCCGCCACCCCACGTCCACCCACCCCACATCCACACCCACGAACCGCCATCGCTCCCACTTCCACCGTTGGTACCGTCAAGACTTCGAAGAACCGTCTCCTCTCTACCTACGCTCGCACCCCCGCCCAACCCTCTCGCATCACCCACCCCCCTCCTCCTCCACTCCCGCCCCCTCCCCACCCCCCCGTCTCGACCCTTTTCCACCGTACAGGCAAGCGTATTGACGCGGCTTTGCAAGCCACATTCCAGGGTAAGGATACGGAGACCACCGTACACACGTAGTACTTACGTACGTACGTTACGTGTGTACGCGTATAGTTGCATCGAGACTCCCAGAGACTCTCTCGTTTCCCTATTTTATCGCGTTTGCCACTTTCTTCGCCAAGATAACGTAACGTACGCTCCGATTCCTCATTCGATAGAACGGGGGGACGTATCGACGACGACGTTTATGGCGTTTGACAGGTTACTATTTATGAAAGTATGCGCGTAAAGCGTCGATGAGGCGCGTGGATAAGAAAAAAAAAAAAGGAAGTAGAGAGATATTTATTATTCGTCGAACGTACGGGATTTATGAACCGAGATCTTTAGGGATGTAACGCGCGACGCGGGAGATAAAATGTTTTTAATTGGCGAACGTTCGCTCTAAATGTATTTACGGTAATGTTGCGAGAGAAAGCTCGTTGCGTGAGACGCGCGCACTGTCGGCTGTTGCCTTTTCAGGTGTTATTAGAAAGAATATAAAGGGTTGAAAGTTTTTTTTCTTTCCACCTTTTTTTTTTTTTTTTGTCATTTACGAGCAAAAGGCACGGGTACATGCGCGGTGGATTATTTCAAGCGCTTTCTAATCTTAAGTACCGCGTAATGCTGTGTTCACGCCACTCCATAAGGCCGTACACAAATACGCCAGGCAATTCGTTTCGACAACCTTATTGTAGGTAAGAATTATGGCTTGCGCGTAACGAGGCGTCTATCAGTTCGTTACGTGGCCAGGCAGAGCGCCGAAGATAATTGGATAGTACTCGCGTAAAGCGCTCGAGTAACAATGGAAGCGGAAATAGAAAGATAATGTATCGCGGCGTTATGCTTTTATTATCCCCTCGAGGGGAGGAGCGCGAAAGCTCTGTAAAAAAATCTCTGCGCGCTGCTTCAATTTTCTAAGAGCGAACGCTAAATTTGTCGCGTATCAGATAAAAGTATGAATGACGACCTTCTGCAATGCGAAACATTCAGAGACGTTAACCGGGTGCCGTTAACAATACGAGCGACGGAAATAGCGGTCATGTATTTTCCGTTTCGAGCACGGAAGACGCACAACCTTCGTTCGGTTAACGTTTCGCATTCACGGCTCTCGCCGAAAGGACTTGAGTAAGTATATGTATAAGAGAACCGCGCCACGAAGGAAATCTTAACGAATACAGTTTACGCGTATTTTGTATTCTCAGGGTTAAGAACTATCGCGTGCAACGCAAGATCTAGCCATTTAAACAGTCTCCGCGAATGCCAGCGCTGCCGACATTTATTCGCATTAACGCGTCTACGGTGCGAAGAATTATCGCGGTTATTATCTGAGCCGCGATTCAACAAACAAGAGTCTTTTACTTAGCAACCTCGCTGCATCGTCCGCGCACCCTACTCTCCTTTAGCGCGAGACTGGGAGCCAGCCGCTTAATTGCAAAAATTAACGCGCGCTACCGCGGGCACGGGTCCCCCGGACGATTGTTGAAAACTAATTAGGGCCGAGATTTTATTACGCGGGAGCATATAATGCGCTTTCCGTTTGATAGCCGCGCTTCATAAAGGTCCACGGTGACTCCTTTCCTCCCCTCTCTATTTCTCCATCTCCCTCTCTATCTCTCTTCCTCCCCCCCTTCCCCTCTCTCTCTCTCTCTCTTCTTTTCCTCTTTTCTGGACTCGCGCACTCTCGGCCTCTTGTGCTCTTGTGCGGGCGACAGTGTGTGAGCCCGTAAGCCGTACCGTAGCATGCGCGAGATTAACACGAGAGTAAAATAAAGGCTATTGAATCCCCCATGCCTCTCTGAACAAAAATAGCCTCCAATGAGAAAAGGAACCTTACAGTTTCTTTTCAGCGCTTTCATAAAAATTTCTGAAAACTAATTTTCCTCTTATACGGACGGCACAGCGGGGTGCTCGCGTATATAAGGAACGAAACGGCCTTCGCCCGTTCGTCCCCCCCCCAACCCCCCCGCCACCCGCCCCACCTACCCCCCTCCGCCTCTCCCTACCCTCTCCTCTTCTTCGTCTTCTTCTTCTTCCTCTTCTTCTTTCCCATCTCTTTCAACCACCCTCTCGTCTCTCCCTCTCTCCCTCTCTCTCTCCTTCACCCTTCGACGTTCGCTACCTACGACTCCCACAACGCTGGCACCCTTCCCTCTCCAATGTTACACCCCCCCCCCCCTCTCTCCTCCCTCCATCCTCCAACGCAACCTTTCCTCCGAGTTTCATTCCCGCTACAGCACTTTTATACGAGGTGCTAATCTTCCAGACAAGCCCCCCCCCCTCTCCCCCGCCCCTATCGCCGCTCCCCTCCCACTCCCTTTCACTCGTTCTCCTAGCTCTTCCTGCCTGCCTCTCGCGAGCAACCCCCGCGTCACCTCCTACCCTTCCGCAGCCTCTATTAAAGTCACTGTCGGGATTATAATATAATATTGCGCTTACAAGGGTGAACGCGAACACCACGCCGATCGCGTGGTCGTCGGCCCGGGGGGACGACTGCTCTGGCAATCCGTCGATAATGTTTCTTTTTCCCTTTTTTTTTTTCTTCTTCTAATTTCCTGTTTCGATTGTCCTTCTCGTAATCGCCGGAACCAATCGTGCGTTCGGGAGACGTATGCCCCTGATCGATATATCAGTGGTGGCCTAAGTTTATTATGGTAGGGGTCAAATTTCGTTTATCAGAAATACTAGAGAGCTACATGTTCTACTTGATCGGTATTTGATGTGATTAATACACACAAATGTTTTTTATTTTTAAATTTAATTAGGATTTGATACATATATGTTATCACACATGTACATACACATAGTATAACATTTAGAAGAAAGAGGACACGCGACAACGACAAGTGTATTATATTCCATTCTTTTCGATAGACAAATCAATTCTGGTACTTCCTCTCAGCCCTTTCCGGGAGCCACATTACAGGGCCAAGTTTCCCTCGTTCGCCCACAATTTGGCCCACCATCGCGATATATCGTCATCGTTTCGATGTCCAATCGACAGAGATGCCCCATCGAGAGAGAAACGCGTTAAAAAAAAAAAAAAATCAATCGTATGAATATTGAAGAGCACCGAGAGCGAACGTTGAAACTGAAAGGGAGAGAAGTTCCTCGGCCCCGTAACATCACACGGGAATTTGTCGTTTCGTTCTACCAGTAAGACCGTGACGCTATTCCGTCGTTTATTATCGCCCGGCTCGCATAACTCGTCATTGCACCGACTGTCGCGCTCCCGCGGGACGTTAGCTGGATACGCGGGAGACGCGGGAACAATGTGGCCGCCTCTTGAATTATTCCCTTTGATTGCTCGCTTTCGTCGCGCTTCGTTCGGTTCGGCCCGGGCCTACTCGTCGCTCGAAGGCCGCGGTAAAGAGTTTTGGCGACCCCCGACACGGTCCATGGCGAACGTAACTCTGTTCGGTTGAACTCTGATGAACGACGGGGGCTGGCACCGATTACGACCCAGCCATCGCGGAGGTCGGCCAGGTTGTGGGTCGGGGGGGGACCGGCAGACGAATCAACGATCAAATGGACGGATGGACGTTGCGGCAATCAAACTCTCGTTAATGCGCCTAAGTGGACAGGTATCCCGGAATCCAACGTACATACATGTCCGTTCTCCTCGTTTATTCGGAGGTTACAAGTTGCCTTGTACCACGGTGGTTGGGTGAAGCGTCGTGCTTGCGTTACTTTAACTTGACGCGCGTGTCACTTTAACCCTGCGTCAGGTGCGCGGTTGACAGGTGTCATCCAGTCTATTTTAAGCTTACGTTAGGAATAGGGGTGATGGGTAACCCTGTGTGGAAGTATTGGTTCTGTGATCATCGAAAGGAGGCGTGTACCAATTGCTTCAGTAACTGATTTTTCCTCCTATTTTGGGTTCGCAGTTTTTACTTGTATCCAAAAATGATTTAACAGAAATGCAAATGTTGGAATAATAATAATGAGAGTTGATGTCAGGATTGTGTTTCCAACGTAAGGTTAAAATTAGATTATTCTTATCTAATGCAATTTACACCTGCGTTATCTCTCTTATTATCTCTCTTATTTACTGTTATCAATAATCCAGTGATAAGCAAACATTTTTAGCAGAGATCAAAAAACACAAGAAAAAAATTTGACCGGCCAATATAATATAGTATAAAATGCTACAGGCTTTAAAAAATACTATATTTAAAAATTCTATAATACCAATCCCACGAAACATGCCCATACATGAATTTTTTTCAACATCGAAATTGGAAATTTCTATCCTACTATTTTTAAATCTGCCCCAGACGAAAACTCGTATCTCTATTCCCACGGCAATGATTAAACGTGCCACCTCTCGAGAGCCCATGGATAAAATTGCTCAACTCTCGGCCATTGTAAAATGATGGAACAGCATTGTACCGATACGCCGGTACCCCGTACGATGGAATAATACGCGGAAGCGAGAGTCAGCAGTCGCATCGATTACGTTCGATGTAAAACCTTCCGGGTGCGTGAAATTTTGTGCACGCAAGCCGGAACCACCAATCGTGACGACAGGGTACTCGGTCATACGGAGCACAGAAAAACCTTTATTGCTTGACACTAGACCTATTATATTAGGTACCGCGGTGATCCATCTCCCGAGGACAGCCGAACAATGGCTCGATAACGCCTTAACGTTTGATCATGCGACATTCCGCTTACGCGAAGGGAATCGATGAGAGAGCGAGGAGAGGAAGGGAGCGAAGGGACGCGGTCATATTATTTGTACATCCGTGAACTTTTCGGTAATCCATGCTACTACTCGTCGTGACTGTGCCACGCAACAGATCCCAACTCGAATCCGTTTGCCGATCGGGGAGTACCGAACGGATAAGCGGCTAATAAATAATAACCGAATGAGTAAGCTGAAATCACCGCCGATGACTCAGCCTTTCGTTAACTTTTGCGGTTCGGCGCATTATTCGCGGCAAGTGCTCCCTTCCTCGCTTACGCTCGCTAATAAGAGAGCGTGTGAAATTTAAACATGGAAGTAATGTTCGTAACTTTCGCATTGACGGCAGCTCGTTAATTCGATCGCATCGATGATTCGACGAGAAGGGAACCTTTCGATTATGCTGCTACTCGTCGTTACGAGGAATGTTAAAATTCTCGATCGTTAAACGCTTCGTTAATTATCCCCTCCTTCTCGTAATCTCGATCGTATCAAATCCGATTCTACGTGGACCAATAATTTATTTTATTTCTCCTTAATTCGTGTCGAGTACCAAGTTCTTACGAGACACGATAGATTCGTTAGCTCTTAATAATCCCACGATCTGTAAACGATGGAGTAGAGCTCGAACGCTCTTGGTGGCTAAAAGGCCGTTCGGCCGAAAGATATTTAACTTCGAAACGATGACATCGATCGTTCGAGCCGTTTCAACGATATCGCTATTCGCTCGGGCTGAAAGCATTTTGCGCGATATTTATTGAATGTTGTTGCGTCGCGATGATAGTACCGTGTCGTGAATGGGGAATGAACCCAGTGGCGCGAGGAAAGATAAAGGTGGCGAAGAACAAGAGGAGGGAGTAGTTGATAGAAGGGTGGAAGGGAGAAAGGAATGGCGAGAGAGGGAGAGCGAGTGAAAGCACAGCTTGGGCAGAGCTCGAATAAGCGAATCAATCATCCTGCGACTCATTAGCCCCGCTGGTATACTTCCCCCCCCCCGCCCCCCCTCCCCCTACCCCGACGTTGCTATATTATCCTCCTTCTTTCGCGCTCGCTCATTCACGCCTTTCTACTATCTTTTTCGGTACGACCTACCTTTTGCTGCCATTTTTCCTGCCTTCGTTGCGAAACTCGTTAGGAAAAACACGATCGTTGCGTATTCCGCGAGCTTCTTGCGAAACTGATAATGCACGATCACTCCATCTTCGATGAAACGATGAGACAATGGAGAAACATTGGCGTACTCGCGTTAGACAGATTTTTGTTAACCTTGTTGCCTTGATGAAATGAGACTATGAGAGCAAAAGTGGCCAAACCCACAGAATCTTGAAAACTCTAATATTGATTTTTTTTTTGTTCATACAGTGCACTCTATTGGTGTTCGGTGCAACAAGAGTAATTACAGTTGGTCACCGAAAAGCCTACTTCTGAAAAATAGCATGATTTTTAATAATAAGTAATAAGGAAACGCATATAACTCGATTAGGCCACTTTTTCTCAAACAGCCTCAAATAATACAAGAAATGCGCTGAAAAAGAATAAAACATACATTTTTATTTCTATATAAAAGAAGCGATATTTATCACTATCAAATTGGCTATTATCTTTATTCTATGTATATTAAGTAGTATAACTTGTTTGAAAGCTGTACGCGAAGCGTCTGTACATTAAGCGTTAAACATTACCGCCAAAACATTTTCTTTCCAACGAACACGATTTTCTATCTGATCGTTGAAACGTTGATTAAGGGGCGAATCGGAGAGTGACCTTCGGTCTCGAGATGAACGCTACGGTATATTCTTCGTTGACCGTGGCAGTTCGGCAACAATCTACCTTCCGCGCGAAGGAACGAGTCTCGGCAGGTGATTACACCTGCGTTACATAACTCGTTCGTTAGGCTCGGTCCGTTATTTCCCGGCGATTTGATCGAGCGAACCGTTTATCGCGAAACCGGTAATCTGCCTCTCTTTCTTTCTCGCTCAGTTCCTCCTTTCTTTCCCCTTTGCCCCGTGTTTCTTTTTTTCCTACCATTATTTTCTGCATCGACTTTTACCTTATGGTTCTATCGTACGCAAAGCTGCGAACGCGACTCCCTTGCCATCCTTCGCGCCGGGCGCGTTAAAGTCGTAATAATTACCGGTGAAATAAATGAATAATAAATCAAACGAGGGGTTGTTGATAAGTACCAGTTGTCTCCGCGGGTTCCGTTATCGCCTCTTTACAAACACTCGTTGCAAACGACGGCACGATCAAATTTACAATTCCATCGAGGTATAATTAGAAAGAAATATTAGTAAAATCCAGCGAGAGGCTTCGAACGAATCGGTCGAGAGGCCGTGTCACCGTTCAAAGGTGAATCACCGCGGAGGGTGATTTTCCATCAACCTCAACAATGACTACTAAGACGCATCCGTTGCATAATACATTCGGCGTAGCCCAGGTACCCGAAGTAGGCGTCGTAGCCGTTTCTCCTCGCATCGAAGTTCCTTCGTAACATACATATAGGGACCGGACCCATTAGCAGGATATATCGAGTCCCGTAGGATTAGCCTAGTTGCCCCGCAGCGCCCGTCCCATCAACTCAAAGGACAAACATAACTACTTTAGTCCCGACCGCAAACTCAAGGGTTAAGCGAGCCTCCGTTCCGCTTTACGCGAGTCCTCACGCACCCCTCAGGACACGGAATCCTTGAACCTTCCGCCAGTTTCTCTCTAGCCTTCGCCCCCTCGATATCCCGGTTCATTCCCGGACCACACAGTCAGGATTGATTCCGCCTGAATATTTCATACCGTCCCAGGACTGAACTTGTTGCCCCCCCCCCTCTCTCTCTCTCGCAGTTCATTAAGGTCATTATTGTGTATGATGAATTTATCGTTCATCGGTGCCCCCCCGCCGATGTTGGCCATATGGACTCGCCAAACTTAACGAGCAATTACTCGCCAACGTTAATGACCGTTCGCGTTGGGGAGGTTCTTGCGCTTAATCGAATTTGACGGCCGTTTTTCTCGAAACTACGATAAGCAATCGAAATGAGGAGAAAGAGAGAGAGAGGGATGGAATGTAGTAGTTGTTATACATTAACGATACTATTTTCGTGAATCCCGATTTTAGCAAACTGCAATCCTCGCTATAAATAGTTCGTTGGGAACTATTCGGTCCTGAGGTTATTAGATAATCGTACGGGTGTCTTAGGTGTCTTAAGTCACATTATCGGTTATTGCTGTGTCAAAACGATATTATTTATTGCGCTTCGTGCAGAATTCATGAGAGTGAGTATATTAAGACCAGAATGAGATAGTTTAGCAATTCCATTACTATAATCGCATTAGGTGTTAGTTTTTAAAACTGCCAAGGATCGTCACGTTTTTTTCCTGTAACTCGAGGCATACGTTTGGAGAGGTAAATTCAAATCAAAATGGAATCCTGTCAATTGTACTCGATAATCGGCGCGTAACGACGAATTGTGGTTTCTACTACGGAACATGGCTAAAATTGAAATCCACGTACCACCGATCGCAGTTTAATGAAAGGGACCGCTTATATAAACTATCGCATAACGGTCTAATCAATATAGCAAACAGGTCTGCCGGGGCAAAGCGATGTTACCTCTCTGCAATGTCGTAATTATAATTATTAGCTAAACACAGAGTAACGTGGCTGTAGGATGTTACAAACTGTACGCACGCACACTCCTACACGGTTAGCGGGGGTTTTACTGTGCTGTGTGACTGCGATATATCCTAGGTATGCATTATGCACGGTATCCTCTCATTGGCTCGTACCGTGCAGTCGATACTCTGCATTCAATAGGTATCTATAGATGCAACGCCCGCCCGGTGCCGTTGCGTTTGTTGCGATCGATTAAGGGGTTATACCCGGTCAAAAACTCGATCTTCTTTTTTTTTCCACGCACTTGCGTCCGGTGAACGTTTCGAAAAGTGTCGTGGAACAGAGCCGATATCGAAATTCGAAAAGTTGACGAAGGTACGGCGCCGCTAACGGAAGAACCAGTGTCAATATTGTAACCGATCTTTTTACGTTTCCTTTGCTCCCTCTGTGCTCTTCATAGCCGCCCCGAGGGTAAACGTATGCTGCCAGGTAATTAACGTTAACATTGACCGTGAAGCTTTCGACCTGAAAATTTGAGCATACCCTCGATCCTGCGCGAACCGAGGGAAAAATACGAGTTTACCCTTTAAACGGGTTTTTCTCAAAATTAGACTTTTTGTACGGTGGGCCTGAAACTTCAAACGCTGTTTTAATAAGATTACGCGTCGAGCCGCGAAACTGTATTTTTCATTCGATTCTTTCTTTTTGTAATTATCGAGAACGGAAGTGGTTTTTGTTCGTGAGGAAATTGAATCTTTTATGCGCGTGCGGAATCTCACGTTTTAAATAATTTTTCAAAATCACTTGTATACGTGGTAGGTTTTATCACGTTTAAGAGAAGTAATTTTGAAATTTTATTTCCGACGATTCGTACGCAAAATTAGACTGATCCTTTACCTGTGCAAAAAAGAGAGCGATCGGTGAAATCTTCATAACTAAAATAGTTTCCAGTATCGTTCAAATGTAATAAACGTTTGAAAGAAATATTTATTCATCCGTTTTGTTAACATAACTGGTCAAGGGAAATGCTCGATTTAAATCAGCGATCATGACCACCCCGACCTTGTCAAGTTTCCAAATGTATTTGACCAAATCGTATGTTAACTGCTCAATTCAATAATTCGAATCAACCACACAGGACTCGGACACTTTCAAAGAGTGATATATTCCGACAGGTATTCTCGTTACGGAATAAGCGTAAAAAAATTATACCACGCAGAATTTTTCAATTTAAACAACGCGTTCCCGATTCACCGGACTCAAAGGCAATCGATGTTCAATCGCTCGTAGCCTTTGCATACTTATCGGAAATAGTAAAAATGTTTAAATTACTAAACCCCGTCGTTGCAAAGGAAACCACGTTACACGGGGGGTGGTAGAAAACGTAGATTAGAACTCGGCGGTTTACTCAATTTCGAAATAACCAATGGCAGAACGGGGGGGTTTCTTGTACGTCGGACGTCGTTCGATTCTTGCCGACGCTACTCCGAAGCTACTGACGGCTATTTAGCCGCCCAACCCTCCCAGGGCTGCGTTTCTCATTAACTTTTTATTTGGAAAGCACGAAAAGTCGCTTCTTCGGATGAACTTCGTTCGATCCCGCGGCTTTTCCTCCCAAAGCCGCTCCTTTTCCTTTCCTCCTCTCTCGTCCCTCATTCTCCGGCGTTCTCTTTTCTTCTCTGTCGCTCGACGACTACTACCCACCTTTCGTACCTACGTCTCGTCTCTGGCGAAGGTATTTTAAAAAAATGAAGATTCGCTTGGCGGAGGAGAACGCTACGGAGGAATCTCGGAAGACGCGACGAAACAAATGCGCGAAGATCAAAGTACGCCTCGGGCTCATCGGACGGAGCTGATTATTTTTATGACGTTACAGCAGCTAGGCTGTCCAGAAGATGAGATACCTCCGCCCCCTCGATCGTAACAGTCTTTTGCCGTTGGGGCCACCCCTCCGATGCCTTGTGTCACTGACAGCGCCGCGCTACCAACTTGTCGCCCCCGTGACCGGAATACTCGCTCCGTCCTTCGAGATTTGCCGTCGCAGCCTTTTATTCCGCCTCTTTCTTACGTTATTACCCCGGCTACGATGATAGCAGTCTGATGAATTAATGGACATCGGGTAGGCGAAGCCGCCGGGGTCGGAGAAGGGAGAAAGAAAGAGGGGGAGGCGAAAAGGACGATACGACGCGAAAGTATCAAGTGTTCGGGGATCAAAGGCGAAGCGCTCGTGAGACGAGACGAACTTAATAAATCTGCTTTTCGGATCCCGCGAAGCAATTTAAAAATGATATAAATTCGACGTGGAAAGATGTACGGGGACCGAGAGAGACTAGCTCGCGAATTATTTCAGACGATCGCGAAAGATTCTCTCGCTCGCGATATAACGAGGTAAGAAAAATCGTCGGTCCGTCATTGGCAGATTCAGACTTTTCTAGAAAGGAGAGAAAACGATGGGACGGATATATTTCAGACGATCGCGAAAGATTCTCTCGCTCGCGATATAACAAGATAAGAAAAATCGTCGGTTCGTCATTGGCAGATTCAGAGTTTTCTAGAAAGGAGAGAAAACGATGCGACGATATATTTCAGACGATCGCGAAAGATTCTCTCGCTCGCGATATAACAAGATAAGAAAAATCGTCGGTCCGTCATTGGCAGATTCAGAGTTTTCTAGATAGGAGAGAAAACGATGGGACGGATATATTTCAGACGATCGCGAAAGATTCTCTCGCCCGCTATAGAACAAGATAAGAAAACCGTCGGTCCGTCATTGGCAGATTCAGAGTTTTCTAGAAAGGAGAGAGAACGATGGGACGATATTTCTCGCGAGCTGTCGAGCGACGACGATAGTTTTGCTACGATACATCCTTCGTCGGGTTACGTAATAATAGAAAGGACCGACGAAACGTAACGGGGCAGAGATGAAAATGACAAGTATCTCCGCGCAATGCGCGCGGTACGACGAATCGACAATGTCATTCTTAACCAAATGAGAGACGACACGGTATTATCTATGTATGCGACGAACGCAGGAGATATCACGTTGTACGTACCGGTGACGGCTTCCTCTTTAGTATACGCGCGAGGAGAAGCGCTGCGTGCGGTGTTGTAACGTCTTAGAATAGTATTATATCCGAGCGATTTGTCTCGAACAAAACGCGGAAGCTTTCAGGTTCGATTGGCGCGACCGACGGAAAAAAACAGAAGCCATTACCATAGTCCCCGTAGTAATCGGGAGGAACTTTTTCGCGTGTCTTTGTCGGCTACATGCAAATTCATGCAGACCCCGGCTGCGAGGTGTGAGACGCGAGAAAGAAAGACGGGAGGTATTAGTAATGTCGAGGCAAAATTATGTAATGCCAACGACTTGTTTTTAATACTTACTAACGCACGTCCGTGAAAAGAAGTTTATTTACTTGCGTTCCTTGCGTACGGCCGAAGCGTATCCCGCGGCTGTTTGCCGAACATAATGTTGTTTAAGGAGACTCGTGTTTGAATGTCTTCGCGTGACCACGCCTCTGCGTCGATCGATCGACGAGATTTTAATGGATCGCGGATATCGATTTGTCGAGAGTGGGAAATAATTCAGCGGTAAGCGTGGAAAAGCGTCGAACGAGATAAGCTGATATTCGTAGGAAAATTGTACGGTACGCATAGATTCAAGAATTACATAGCGTAGCCTGAGAAACAATACCGCCTATCTGAAACTTTTTGCGAAATGGATATTTTGGTTTCTATGGCATCGAAACATCGCCATTCATCATTTTTTTTATCGTAGTTAGAGCAAATACCGATAGTTAAAAAAATATATTTTTAAATATTTGAAATTCAGTTTTATCTACATGTCAATAAAATATAAGCTTTACAACAGTACTTTTGTCTCTCCTGTAAAATTTCTTCGATGGTAGATAAGCTGTATTGTTTTGTTGGCGACTATATAGGATACTCGACCGCCTCGTTTCAATTACCCACGTCGTTCGTGTTCGAACAAAAAACTATTCCAATTACACCCCACCCGACGTTGTTTCGAACCACGAGAACGAGTCACTGTTCCTAGGTTTACTCAAATATCGAGTGGAATTTCTCGGACGAAAGTAACGCCGGTATTTATAGCTCGTTTTTATGCGAAAAGCTAAGTGCTAGTCGTAAAGTTACATCAGGAGCGTGCACCGAGCCGTGTATCGAGTAACGATAATGCGTGTCAGGATTTCGGTTCGTTAAAATATGCAAATATGCGCAGATGTCGACGTATCGCGTAAGGATAACGATCCGTTTAATAATTTCATCGATTTGGTTATTCGATATCCTCGTAAAGACTAACTCGCACGCTAATTATAGCGTTATCTTAGATTGTAGCGTTTCGTTAGTTACGCTGCTACATTAATTCCTTCTCGCTATTCGCATTTACGCAATCAAATCTCTACCACTTTTTCTCACTCTTAAACAATTTTCTTCTTTTGCGATAATTAATGATAATTTAACCGACACGCGGATCTCTTGAAGTTTGGTAATGTAAATACGAGTATGCGAGAAACGAACAAAACTAATGCCGAATTCCACGATAATCGAATATCGCGCGTTTGAAGAAACTAAGAAAACTAAATACACGTTACAACATACCAACGGGCAAAGAGGCGTTACAGAACGTATCGAACAAATACTCGGCGGTAGTTTCTTTTTTGTGGATACCCAACAAGACGCGCTTTGTGGAGATATCCCCTTCTTCTTCTTTGCTTCTTACTTAGCTACGAAAGAAAAGGCATTCGCACGGATTAGCCTCTTTCATTGGTACGCGCCCACGCAAAGTGTGCGTAACTCCTTAGCAATTTTAACCAACGAATTTACATAATACGACACAATGGTCGGCGATTTGTGCTCAAGGTTAGGCACGTTTCTATGAATCCAGGATCTCGCAAGGTAATTATTGTCATTAAGAGACTCGCCACCAAATCGTGTCGTATACGTATAACGCGCGCGTGAGTTAATCTATTAGAATAACTGAAGTGGCCGTTGTAAAAATGTGCTTGAGCGAGCACAGCTTTTGTCGAGTCTTAACGTGTCCCCTTCGAAAAGTTACCACTTCTTATACATATTATTTCGACGAATGCCGTCAATCTGTGACTCCCCGTACGGGTTACGTAATAAATATTCGAGCGTGTATTATACGTACAGTTGCTCACAAAATTTAGCGTACACTAATGCAGAGGGTGCCAATTTTGCGCCAGTAAAATACCTGCACTTTTACGCTTTCACGTAGTATAAACAAATACTTTTTGTTTACTTTGAGTTCTTGCTAATTTTACATTAAACTATACAAATATGATATATATTGCATCGTTCTTCTCAATTGAATCATTTATTTCATAAACGCAAAAAAAAATAACGTCGACTGCTTTGCGTTTCTTTAGTTTTTCCCCCGCACACAAAAATAAGTCATTCATCCATAACAGCACTGATATCTAAAAGAGTGAGTACTCCACTCCTTTCTGCAATTTCTGGGAGATTAAAGAAACGGTCTTTAGAGTCGTGAAACAGTTTTGATTAATTACCTGAAAAAGTGAAAAGGTAGACCACGAGGGTTTCCGAAATAAGCAATTCAATTACGTACACGTTTGTTCATTATTATCCCAACCATCTACATTAACGTACGCTCAATCTTGCGATTAACTGCTCACGCAGAACCGTGACGAATCTAACACCCCGGTGTCGTTGACGAAACAAACGAAGCGCGGCCTCACTTTTACGACATTTGCCACGGCCGGTTTACCCGGCGCACAGAAAATGATGCATGCACGAATCGTAGCCGAGATAATTGAGCTTGGTCACTCGAGTCGATCGGGTATATCTCGAGTCCTTTCCCGACGACCACGGCTCGCCCCATTATTCGTCCGATCCCGCTAATATGGACCACGTGTTTTGAATAGCGAAACTAGAAGACGGTCTGTTCGAAGGGGACGGTCGAGAGTCGCGCTCCAACGGGCCGGACCAGCACGTGCACCACTCTTCCGACCTTCGACATCCTTCTCTTCCTCCTCCTCCTCCTCCTCCTCCTCCACCTCCGCCACCGCCTCCTTCTCCTTCTATTTCTGCCACCACCTCGCCGGCCATCAGCCTTTCCACGTCAAACAACAGTCTCATTGTGACCGCTTCAATTTACATACGCACACTCGCCGGCGATTTCGTACGTGCGTACGAGCGTACCTAAGAGAACCTCGATTGAACCTAACGCACGCTAGACCGATGCCAATTGCCGAATAGCTGTGAACTGTGTAATCAGGAGAATAGTATACGCGATCGTCGTTAGATGCGTCTTTCGTTGAACGTCGTTCGAAAGAGAGGACGGTTTGTTAATTGGAAGTTGGAGATGCCTAACGATAAGAGACTCGTTTAATCGTAGCCGTTGAATTTTGCCCAGTCGTTTCACCTGTCGTCGAATTTATCGCAGGACTCGCGTTCAAGGAGATCGAGAGGAAACTTTGAAACTGCGAAACACTAAAGTTCGCAACATTGGTTGCTATTCGCACAATTTGTTAAAGGGGGGTTGATATTCGTCGCTCGAGCGGGAACAGAGTACGACCTTTATCTACGAAAAGTCAAAGACAGATATAAAGGGGGAAATCATTCCTATAGAAACGTTAATAATAATAATCATAATAATTCTCTTCTCTTTTCACGATGTCTGTTCGACGCGGCCTTTTCATCGGGGCATGAATGGGTCGAACGAGTTGAGCCACATCCTCTTCCAGCTCCCTTTTTCCTACCTCCATCTCCGCCATCATCGCCGTTCCCTACCCCTTGCCACCCCCCCTTCTGACAAGGAACATCTACCGGAGACTGCAGGATCAATTGTACGCTCGGTACCGATCTAGGAGCTCACGTATGAAAAGAGCCCAGTTTCTACGGTTCTTTCTCAAGTGCTTTCTGCCTTTCTTGAAAACTTCACGTTAGAGAAACGGTCCCTTTGCATCCGCGCTGTGTCGATCCAATTTTATCGCGAGCGTAATGCCAAAGTTTCCAAAGGGAAACAGGAGTGTGTACGTATATTTGGAGAGTCTTAGAAAATTTAAACTCAATCGGAGAATAATAACTGCCGTGGCTGGAGGAGGTGCCATTAAAATAACCAATAACCGCGTGTACCGGGGGCAGCGTTGGGGCGTCGATGGAATAACAAAAAGTAAGAAATAATTTCCATAACGTTATAATGAATCTCGCAGAATCGCATAAAAGTCCAATTTTCCCAGACAAAGAGCATCCGCTCCGATAGAAATATCCATCGGAAAAACTGAAGCTCCAATTCACTGGCGCACGGCGCCGGCACGGAAAAGAGCCGCCGCGGCGCGGCGCGGGCGCGCGCTAAGCCGCTCTTGGAAGCCAGAAATCTCTTGGTCAGAGTGAAAACATCTGAAGAACGCGAGCGGCAAGAGAGAGAATCAATCGAATAGTAATAACGTCACCGCGGAATGAAATCCGCGAGCGTGCACGTGGTCTGATTCACGGCGAGGGAAAAAAAAGAGAGAGAGAGAAGTCGAAAAGGTACACGGGTGGCGGCGTTGCGCGGGGATGAGGAACGGGGCTGACGGCAGGAGGGAGGAGGGAAGGGCCGGGGGGGAGGGGGTGAAAGTGGAGAAGAGAGGAGAGAAAAGCGGCAGAGACGAATATAAAAAGACTCGCTTCTCGAATTTGCCCTCCGCCCGACGTTCCTCTTCCGCGCTCACTGCTTCTGCCGTGCGTGTGCTGCAACGAGCACGGGCGGGACTCGGGGGCGGGGGACGGTATTGGTGCGGGAGTTAGCCGCGCACACAGGCCCGCGGACGCTCACGCATGTTCGAAAAGTCGGTGCGGCGTGTATACCGCGGGCACAAGAGCCAACGATATCGCGGCGTATTATACCGGAGAAGCGACTCTATGGATCCACCGGGTACGCCCGCCGTAATCCGATCAAATGCCAAAGTGGATCGCAACAAAAAAAAGACGATGATCTCTATCGTTGGCCCCGTCGAATTTCAATATGGGCCGGTATGCCCGGATAACTACCTATATCCCGCGTAGGTATTCGTACGTGTTATATGAAAGGCAGCCGAATCCTTTGCGCGCGAGACGAGCGTAGCGACGTTGAATGCCGTGCGAGCCGAACGCGAACCCCAACATGCTGATGATACAGTTGCCCTCTCGAATCGGTCTGCTCGTCCTCCAAGTACTTCTCTGTACCGATACACCGCGGAGCGCCGTCTATGCCGATCGCAACATTGATGACGGGAATAATTATATCCAGGGGCGGCGGATACCGATATCGCATTACCCTTGTTCGTTATCGTTAACCACTCTTATGCCCGGGGCAACCTTAATTCAATTGACGTTGAGCCAGTCCCGTTGGACTGGAAACGCTATTCAAAGGCGATCGGAGAACTCGGGAGTTGCGATTCTTTTCCTAGGTATTCAGCGGATGGAGGGACGCTGCGGGTAATTATATCGCGAGTGGCGATCGGACTTCTTTCGTTCGATCTTCGCGCGGTCGTTCTTCTCTTTTCGCTTGTCTCGTGAATCGTGAAATCGAGTTTGGTGTTAAAGTAGTTTTTTTTTTAACCCTTTGAGCGCTGTCTTTGCTCGGATGAAAGTGAAAAGTATCAGTGTTCAAGATGGACGCGTATTGTTGCGTTCCTGCGTGGCTCTCGGGTTAACAAAGATAGAGTGAAAGTAATGAGAGAGTAATATTTAATTTCAAAATTGTTTAATTGTCTAATTATTGACCTTTACTAACCCACAAACAAATATTTAATTCAAGAATATTACATACGCGTATATGGGACTCCACATACGTAAAGTTAGGACTCAGGCGGTCCATAAATAAAAAAAGCTTGGATACTCTTTCTGCGAGGTGCATAGTGAAACGTTAAATCAAAAGACATTAAAATTATGTATTGCAAACCTCTCCTTTTTCATCTCATTATTGCACGTATGTAATTTGTTAACAAAGATAAGAACATTGTACAATGATTGATGACTCACTTGTTTATGTTCCTTGATGGTAAAAAATTGACAATCTGGTAAAACACTTGTAAATTGCAAAATCACCTGCGACGTGCACGCGACTATCGATGTTCTAAAAATGCATGCGTCTAACGGAAGATTAACGCGTGCAAATTACAATCCAGACGCAAAAGTTTTTTCGCGCGTCGATACATAAAGCTCGTCGCGATGTTGCCGATTGAACTGATCCGTTGCATAATACCGACCTCCAGTTAGCTCAAGAAAATGATATCGAAAGGTCAGTAACGTTCATTAAGGTTTTGTCCAGGTTTATTCTTAGACGCGTCTTTGAAAATCTCACACCCAAGTCTCTAGTCGTCGACTACGGAATTTCTTTCGCTAACGCGCGCAAATGTCAGTTTGCGCACCTGCTACTAATCATCGGAGCGTTCGTACGTTAATCGCTCAACATTTCCCGCTTGCCGTTGGACTCCCGTAATTTACATGGTTTCTAGCCGCGAGCGTTCGCCACTCTTTCTCACGAGTCCCAGTTTACTCGGCACGCATTTACTTTAACATTCTTTCTCGCTGATTAAAACCATTTATAACGATTAAGTCATTTATTACGCTATCAATGCGTACCCGAACTGTTGACCTTCGCGCCTAATCGCGAACAAATCGCACGATTGGGGACATTGCGATACTAGTAAAGTATAGATACTTTTCGTTCGATACAAGTATTTTCAATATCGATATTTTACATAGACCAATACAAAAGTACTGTTATGGAATTTTACCAAATAATATTTTTCAATTTTATTAATATTGTGCTCGTGAGGTTGTCCCAAATTATGGCCATGGATATAAAATATAAATTATAATTTTAAGTTAAGAGACCGGCGCGCAAAAACATGATGGTTCGATGGTTAGTATTAAACTAGAAACATTGCGATACTACTTTACCAGTACCGACACTTTTCTTTCGATACGAGTATTTTAGTATCGATTCCACTGTTTCGATATTTTACTAATATCAATATTTCCATCCCATACAAGTACCAAGTCAAACTATCGATACCATCTTTCGATATCATGACCCCACGCACGATTACCTACAGCGCAGAATCCTCTTCTTCGTCAACGTTTCTAGTCCCGCAGAATTGACAATTGTGACATTGCCGTGGAAAAAGAAGCTCGTACGACGGTGAGCTGATCGACGTCGGAGGCGTTTGATATCCTCCGGCATGGCGCGACATTAACATAATAAAGACTTCCTTGACTTTACGTTCGCTTTCAAGGAGAATACGCGAAGATTGACGGACGGCCCGATACGCGACTCGAAAGGCCGATGTTACCGATCATCCTCCCGATAGATTGAGAAATCCATTGGCAATGCTTGAATGAACGTCAGTCATCGATTCCTCGCGATCTCCGCACCTATCGCAACGATTTACGTTACGACGACGCGCGCGAAACGATGCTCGGGGTGTGCGCATCGTAATTTTTGAATTCACCGATAACGTCGAACCTCGTCTCTCCTGCCTCTGCAACCCGAACGAACGATCGGAGCTTTATTCGTACCTCGATAAGAGTTGCGAAAGGTATGAAAGTCGAAGCTCGGTCGGTTTTATTCGGCGGAGAGAAAGAAAAGAAAAAAAAAAGAAAGCGGCAAAAGAGGGAAGCTGGAAAGAGGTGAGAGGAAGGGGACAGCGACGCGGCGCGCAGCACCACCTTCGAACGGACGGCGAAGATGCGTTTTTGTCGACGTCGTTACACGAGGGCGAGAGGAAGGCTCCCACCTCTCTCTCTCTCTCTCCTCTCCCCGGATCTCCTTTCTTTCGTCGAGGCGGCGCATTTAAGAAAGCTCACCCTCTACAGTTCTTTTCGATCTCTCTTCCCTTTCTTCCCTTTCATCGCTCACAGTAGCCGCGGCGGCGACTCCCATCGTCGCCGTGGTGTTGCCACCGAAGGAGCCGAGCGACGCGCGAACGAGACGGAGGGAGGGCGTAGGCTCCACGGATGAGAAACGTGTTTGTCAATAGCCTGTTAATGCGCTAAGCCATTAATCATTGCGAGCGTTCGCTCCTGTCACCGCTAACCTAAACCATCCCCCGAGCTTTGCCACTGTGTTGGGGGACGAAGGAGCACCGAGGGGGTTGCCTTTGCCACGTAACCCCGTTGAACCGACGCCACCTCTCGACGCGTTCTTTCTTGACGCGAGAGCCCAGACCCCGCTCTCAACACACCCACCGCGCGTCTCGACGTTACGCGTCAAGCCGACGGACGTTTCGGCTGGAACCGTCGCGCCGTGTTGCGCTGATACCGTGGTTTCCGACGCGGTGTAACGCGGTCCGAGCTTTGAAATAGATCGTTCCTAGAATTAAACGCGCTATAACTCCACGTCGCGCGGGCCGATAATTGATTATTACCCTGGATCGACGAATGCGTGATTTATCGTACGGCTGGGTTACGCATGCGATCCATTACGAGTATATTTACGCGCATAACACGGTGTTTAAGTAATTTAAGAATTTAGCGCGTTTACGACCTGGGGTAGGCTCGTTAACTTTAGAAACGGTGCAAGGTACGCTCGATAATTGCCACTTGCACGAGCAAAGATATTGATTCGAGTTGAAATTCTAGCATTCTCGGGTTTTACGCGTTAAGGCATACGACGGTTGCGCAATACATATATCCGATACGCGCTACGGAGCGTCTAAAGGAATCGACGATTTTCACGATCGTTTTTCCGAAACGTTTAACGTCAGGGGGAGGCGGCTATCCAGCGCGAAAACTCCGCCGCGAGGTATATTCTAAGTTAAACAGTCACGGTAAAAATAAGATCAAAGTGTCGAATAAACATCGATCCGGATTAACGAGAACCTAAGAAGGCCATTATTAACCCACCAATTTCGCTCTCGAATCGGAACGGAATACCTATTAATTAAATCTCGGACGATCTTGGTTCTCTTTCCTAGCCATTTGCTCTATGATCTTCGCTCATCTATCATATCGGGGAGGACCCCGAAGCGTTAGCGCACACGGGCACATAATAATATCTCCGAAGCACTGGTGCGGAGATTCGCTCTCTGAAATAACCGCGCGTTTGCGGGCGGCATGCGCACGCGGGAGTACGCGGAGATGATGATCGGAGCGCGTCTATGACGGCGCGAGAGAGAGAGAGTGAGTGAGAGGACGAGGAGAGGGAGGTAGAGGGGAAGAGGATGAAGCGAGAGGGAGTAAGAGAGAGAGAGGTCGATGCAGTGGTTACCGAAGAGGGGTTAGGGGGAGGAAGGATGGGTGTACGAGAAGGAGAGAAAGTAGAGAGAAACAGAAGCGCGGAATGAGAGAATGAGAGAGGATTCCACCTATTTATAGCGCTCTATTCGTTTCGGGTGGCTTTCGGTACCGCGGGGATCTGGCATGATGGAAGGCATTATTATGGTAAACCAACGGACGGCGCTTCGTTTATTATCTTCGAGTTTATTGTGCTTCCGTGGCCGATTAACTCGTCTAGTCTCGAGATCGGAACCGCTCGTGAACTTGCGCGCACACACGCACACACACGCGTACGCGTGTACACGTACGCGTCCTCGCTCGGTGTATCTCGAAAGAGCGAATGAATTTCGAGATTTCGATAACAATCGTAGGCAATCGTGGACCAGTACGGTGCTCGCGAGGGAATCGTAATTATTGTAATTACGTATCGGGTAAGGCTTTTTCGATGGAGGCATACGCGATCTCGTTCGCGGAGTGACCTGGTAGCAGGCCAATTCAAGCATCGCTGCTTGGCAGGAAAATTGCTTTATCGTTATACGGGACGAGGTAAATGATACTCAATTGTATCTCTCTGGAATTCCTGCCCCGCTACCGAGTACGTATAATTAACCTAACTAGATCTCTAATAAAGGAATATTATCCCTTTGGGATGGGGTGATTAAACGAGCGAGTACGCTCGCGGATAATTATCCGCGAATGTAGGAAAGAAACTCGACGATGATTTTCGGTAACGAGGTGCCTGACGATCGACGTGGCCAGAGAATTTTTCTTCTCGGCCATTCGTGTCTGATTAGGCCGCTGTACACGTACACAATCGTTTACTGCAACAACGTCGTAACTCGAAGATCATGATTTTGGAGTTAATACCACAGGGGCGATGATAATGGAGTGTACTTTTAACCGATAGAGTGTAATTTCTGAGGTTTTTTACGTTACACTACAAAATTGATATTAGCAGCAAGAAACTTCATAAATGAAATGGGGGGTAACTCTGAGGTTAGGTGAAACTGTGTAGTATACATATATTTAAGCTCTTAATTCGCGTCCACGTTATAAGCAGATGCTACATGACCAAATTGTGCCATTTTGTTATTCCGATATTACACATCCCTAAAAATTACAACAATATTGAAACTTCAAACGCATCTCCCGAGAAACCATGCGCTTTTGAAAATTATGTATGTACGTTATTGCGGCAAACGAGCGATACGTATTACGCCTGGATACACCGATATCGAGGATGGTACGTCATCGGCGTAAGTGCACGGTGCGCTTCTCCGACTACAAACTGCTTATTGTTTTTCAGCCTCCGCTAGCCGTAACGGCGCGGGTAAAGAAGGGCGAAACCAGCGGAGACGATAATAATAGCCGTCCGTTGCCTCCTCGCAGCCGCTACTCGCGCCGTTTTCTCGCTTCAGCTTTATGAAATATCCACGCCATTCTTTCCAGCCTGACTCACTCGCCAGAGCTTCATTCATGAACGCAGTCGCGCAGAGAACAGTGATCCGCACTGTGCTGGCCACGCCGCTTTAATTGCGCGTATATACGCGCACGCGTGTCCGTAACGGATACCCCCCTCCCCGCCCCTCCTTCCTCGTCTTTTTTTGTTTTTCTCTCCTCTTTATTATCCTACCGACTCTCTTCGCCGATCCTCTGTACGAGGCTAAAGCATTATCTCGGATATTCGAATACCTACCGCTAGTAGATCGTTACAAGGTTACGCGAGAGAGACCGGGCGATCGAGATTGCTCCGCGAATTCCTCCCACATTCCCCGGGTATACGTGTTACATTCGCACGCTCTACGAGCTGATCGTAAGTTCAAATCAGATATACCGGAGGTGCGCGAGCGCGTTTTTAATCGGGTATGAGTAGACATTGTTTTCCTTTGTTTTAACGCGCGAGCACGTACGTGTTTAATTGCATGTACGGACTCGTCTCTTCTTTGTGTCGACGAGCCCAGTTTACGGCTTGTGAGAACGAATGCCGTGGCGGATACAAAGGATTCTCGTGTTCGATAGCGAATTTTTGTTAGTCGACTACCACGAGGAGATTATTGTTTCGTGTTACGACCACGCGACAGGTTTGAACGTCATTCAAACGCCGCGCGTATGGAATTTAATTGAAATATTATTCCGTAAGCGCGAGCGTATAAACGTAAGCGTTATTTGCGATCGTAGAGATACTTGATCAGGAATTTCTGATATCTCACTCTTTAATTTACCTCAAATACGTTTCACGATTGTGAAACGATCGTCGTCTTACTCGAATCGCATTGCTCCGCTCGTAGTGCATATCTTTTACATTCGATCGACGTAAACGCGCTCCAAACGAGTATATCGTCGCCTAAGAAACAATCCCACTTTATCTGACACTTTTTGCGGAACAGATATTTTGGTTTTTATGGCTTCGTAACATTCGCTATTTGCCATTCTTTATTGTTGTCGGAACAAAATACCGGTAGTTAATGAAATGATTTCAAAGTACCTACTTGAAATTCATTTTTCTATATACACATCAATAAAATATTGTATAAGCTTTATAACAGTATTTTGTCTATCCTGTCAAATTTCTTCAATACTACACAAGCGGTATTGTTTCTTAGGCGAAGATATTTGAAATTCATTGCTACCACTATAGACCCCCCCCCCCCCCTCCCCCCTGGAAACTAATTCTCCGTCGAACTATCCAGCATCGCCGATCGATCGATCATCGACCTCTGGAGAACCAACAACTATCGCTCTCCCTTTTAATTTTTCCAATTGTTCCCCCCGACAATACGAAACCGTTACGCTTCGACAGTTCCCGTTATTCGTTAACCGAGCCATAATTTACGCCCACGCGTCCCACGAATCACGCACGAAGCCGCATGCGTGCTCGCGTACCTACATACAGTACTATACGTACATACGTCGAGCGTCGTTCCGCGTTAACGCACCGCGACGGTCAACCTATTATGGACCATGGCTACACTTCGATTTTAATCATTCTTCGCTCGGACACCTGTCACGCGTATCAGTTCGCCGTGGCGCACGGCGCGCAGTGCCGTGCACCGCCACGCGCCTCCGCTTCTATTTATACGTTAACGGACGTTTAACGGTGACCGGTATGCGCGCTGCGTCGTTGATCATACCGAAGATCCGCGCTTACCACGGGGCCCGAACAAACGCGCGAGTTTCTCGTGGACTCGCGTGTGCCACGCAGTGGCTCGCAAACACCCAAACGAGACGCGTACACGCGGAGCACTTGTACGCAGGCACGCGCCTATCTTCCCCTCCTTTACTTCCATTGCTTTCCTTCTCTCTCTCTCTCTCCCTCTCTCTCTCCCTCTCTCCCTCTCGCCCCTCGGACTCCTCACCTTTTCTTCCCACGCCGCAACTCTGCCGGCGGCGCTCTCCGCGTTGCACCGATGTGTCACGGCGATTATTACTCGCCGGGAGAGGAGGAAATCGTCGTAATATCGCGATAGCGCCAGATCGGTAGTATCGGGAGCGTCTCGGGTATTGACGCGTAAAAACTGATGGAAGATTCAGATTCGTATCGAAGATTTAGCGCCGGGGGCGGTATGGTACGTTGAATTGTTCGTGCGATATTGTCGTAACGTAGAACAGCGTATCTTGCGCTGTCGAAGGTGGACGTCGGTTATCCGATCTGTCGATAAGATTGAGAAGTTACGATCGGAGTTGTTATAACGGTATGCGTATCTATTTCGCATAAGGAATCGCGAGGCATGTGTATTCTAGGATACCATAATGATTGCAAGAACAATGGTGTAAATGATATTAGGGGTATCGGGAAGAAATATATTATTTTGCTGAACAATATATTTTTTCTTCATTTTTGTTATAGGATATTATACAATGTGATTTTCTTCTCTCTTCACAATTGAATCCCACCATTTTTCTGAGACTTTTGTGTCCTTTTTATAAAAACTTACGAAGATGGTTACGCTCACCGCGTCCGGGCACAAACTGCTCTTTCTTTCCGATCCATCCCTAATATCGTATCAAGGAATAGATACCCAAGATACCCAAAGCGATCGAAGAATGAAAATGAGAAATGTTACGCGTTCGCACGACGAGCGGGAACGACTCATCCGCGTAAAAAGTGTTTTAAGCGACGCCGCGGCGGGGCGCGGCGCGGCGCGCGGGGAGGGTGGAGACAACTACGATGAAACGATGGAGGGCCAAAGAAAAGCGTCCGACAAAGGTTACTATTTATAATCAGCGGGATGCACATCACCGGATGGGCCGGGCGGGGGTGACGTGCCAAGAGGACGATGTAGAAGAAGAAGAAGAAGAAGAAGACGACGACGAAGAGGTGGAGGAGGAGGAGAAAAAGGAAGAGCACCGGCGATCCGGAGAGGAGCGGGCGACTGCGATATATTAATAATGGGAGCAACAAAGCGGGGAGGAAGAAGAATAAGGGGGTAGGAGGAGCAAAAAAGGAAGAACTCGTAGAGGGAGCGAACACCGTTCCCCTATCCTCCTCTCTCCCTCGGCTCTCTCTCTCTCTCTCTCTCTCTCGGTTCCTGTTCTAAATTTGTCGCAGGCCTCGTTGCAACCGTTTGGCTTAAGGCTAACGGTCCGTCCGGTCTCTTTCTCCTTCCCTCCCACTCCCTCTTTTTCTTCTCTCCCGTTCTCCCGTCTCCCCCTCGTCGTCTCTCTCCGCCTCGCGTCGGGATCGCAACTCTCATTCATGAGAAGAGACGGTGGACACGTAGCTAGACCAGAGAGGCCCGAGAGAATCCGCCGAAGGGGCAGAGGCGGTGGCCGAGGATGAAGATAGAGAAACTGGGGTGAGAGAACGAGAGGGAGAGGGCAAGGATGAGCGAAAGAGAGGGACCGGAAACGCTTGCGAGCCAATGTTCATTCACAAGCGTCCACGACCGCATCGCCGTCGTCTTCTTCGTCGTCGTCGTCGTCGCCGCCGTCGTAGTCTTCTTCTTCTTCTTCTTCTTCTTCTTCTTCTTCTTCTTCCTCCTCCACCTCCTCCTCCTCCTCGTCGCATCATCTTCCTCCTCGTCCAACGACGACGTCGCCTTCGTCGTTGTCGTACTCGTCGCCGACGTCCGGGGCAAAACGTACCGACGCCACCGCCGCCGCCGTCGTGCATAAATCTCTTCTCTCTTTTTCTCCTTCCGCTCCTCTCTCTTGTACACCCACTATAGACCACGATATACCCTCGGGAGGATGCACGAGCAATACGCGGGACACGTACAACACTCATTGTTCTTGTCTGCTCCCGCACCGGGGCCGGTACCGGAATAGAATGGTATCCCGTATCCAAGCGGGTTAATACGTTCCCGCGCAACGCATAACGATGGCCCATCTCGCCTCTCTCTACCGAAACCGCGCGTCGTTGGGAGCGGACGTTTAAAATTCGCCAGGGGCCATCGCAGTCTAAACACGATATAAGGAACGCGTTCTTATTTCTGTCCGAAATGTATTCCACCTTCGCGTCGAGTTTACGCGACTCTCGCTGGTTACCTATTTCGTTTGTCGCAATTACGCGCGACATGCATTGTTTCGGGTTCTACCGTGGCGTTACGTGGAATAAGTCGTTAAACGTTCTTGCGGTAGCCTCTGTTTAATACTATTCCTACGATGACCGGTCAAATGACTATTTTTTAAATTTCATCTAGAATTTTCTATATAATAACGTCACTGCACCGCCACTTAACTTAAATGTTGGCTAGTTATACGTTAAAATGTACGTTCTCTATTTCTAAGTAAAAGAAACTACATTTTTTCACTATCAAGTTGGTTATTATCTTCAATCTATATTAAGAAATATAAGTTGTTTTAAAGTTCCGTCATTTGACCGGTCACGGTAGGAATAGGTATACACGAAGTGTCGGTAGGAATAGTGTCAACGGCGTTATCCTAATTCAGTTTTTGCGTGACGCAAAGCTACGGTACAGTCGTTCTAGTTGGGCAACCGAAAGTTATTCCGTTCTTTCCTGACAAATTGTTCGTTTTGTAACTTGTCCCAATGCCAAACTTTATTCAAGACAAAGCTCCTTCCTTTGTCACGAGAAAACGTATGTTTAGCGTTCCTTCTATTTGTACTCAAGGACAACCAGCAATTTGTATCGGGTACTCTACGTAAGACAACGCGGATACAGCGCGATACAAGTCGACGTTAGTTTTGTCGGAAACGAAAACAAAGTGTCGTAATTTGTGAAAACGAATCCCGCCAAGGTTTTCCGTTTCGCCGAGAGGGATGAAAATTACATTATCGTAAAGAAAAAGTTGGTAACGTCGAGTAGATAATGTGTCAGTTTGTTACCACGAAACGGGCACTCCGACAAACCTAGAGAATTGCAGAAACGTTTGGGTATGAAAAACGAAAATATACGACTATTAATTTAAACGCAACCGAAACCGATGACGTATCGGTTAATTAACTTTGACGATCGTAAGCGACTTCTTTAATGACATATTTCGATCTCTCGACGTAACGTACAGAAGTACTATTTAAAATAATTAAATATCGATATTCGAAGAGTACTGGGTAATACGAATAATAATTCGATGTCAAGATACGCGCCTACTAAATTTGCGCTTTCGGACACGCTGAATAATATCAATCATCATCTCGGCAACGCTTCGAAATTACGATCGAATCGCTAATTAAACCGTTAATAATATCACCCGTGTCCCTTGACTCGGTTCGCGCGACACGGAAACTCGGCTCTCTCTGGTCACAGTAGAAAAATGCCATACTGTAATCAGACACGGCGGGGGCCGTATTTACAAATCTTCCTCCTCTTTCATTTAGAAAACGGCCGCCGACTGTTTCGAGTTTTCGAGTGCAAAATAATCTCCGCGAAAACGTTCGGGGACCGCGTTTGAGAGGCGTGTGTACGCCTAAGAAAAAGCGCATCGTTGCGTTTTGTGGTCGATGATATAAAAAGGAGCATCCGCGAGTGGACGAAGCGCGGTGTGGTCTGCTCGGCGCGGCGCGGTGGGGATGGTAAGGGGCGCAAGTCAAGGGTGCATTGGTGCGGAGGACGAGCAGCAGCCAAGGGGGTGGGTGGGGGGCGGCGGGAGGGGGGGGAATGGGTTTTGCGGAGGACATGAAAGGGATGCGCGCCGACGCCATTCTCGTCCATTCCTCTCGCCGCGGCGCGGCGGTAGGAACACCGAGGGAGGAAGCGGAGGGGGGGGGGCGGGGGGAGAGGAGGGTATACATACGTACGTACATATTACCGTACATACTACGGGCTATGTACCTGTGCGCGCACGGCGGAGACGAGACAGGATATTCTATCTGACGGCAACGACGGAGGCAAGCGCGGAGGGAGATTCTCGCGAGCACGGGGTAGGAAACTGACTGTCGTTGAGGAAAAAGGAGAGAGAGAGAACTTCTTTTTCACGCCAGTAAGTTTTCGAGCTTCCGAATTCTTCCGGCTCGACTTACGCGCAATTGAAATTGGACGAAGGAGTATGAAAGTGCTACGCTTTTCAGTTTCTAAACACCTAAAGCGAGATTCTTTGCGACGCGTCAATAGCGACATCGATCCAATAGTCGCGGGATTAAATAATTCTTGTAAGGAGTTCGATGGCGATCGAGTCTCCTCTTATTCCCCGGGAATCGATCGTGCAATTCGATACGCCACGATTCTCACGATAAGAAAAGGTATTGTACGCATCTCTCTCATCGAGTCATACCGCGTATAATAACATTGTAATTTTCCACTGCAACATAATAGCCGCGTGATGTCATACACCTGCGGAGACTTCTACCTGAGCGAACTGCACGGACTAGCGCCGGCGGAGGTGGAAGAAACGATTCAGGGATGTGGGCGGACAGCTCGGCGACAACAATAAGCATTGTGATTTGCGCGGGTGTGCCTCGGCTCTGATTGGTCGGCTTCCACCACCTCCACGGCTCCATCGTAGGGCCGTTACCGCCGGCCGGGGGTTGTACCGCGACCGCCGCCTCCGAGCCGAACAATAGACAATGCGCAGCACCATCGGTGCACCTGACCCGAGCTGACGCGATTCGACCGAAGAGCGTGCAACGCGCGTCAAATTGACCGGCTTTATCCATGCGTGCAACGCGCGCTCGTCGTCATGCGCACATATATGTATAACCAACGACCGGCAGCCAAGCGAACCGTGGACATTTTTGTCATTAAAACGTAAAACGACTCGCTTACGTGTCCAATTTTAAGAATCAGAGATTCGCTATTTCTCCCAATTTTACGCAAATTTAAATATCCCGAACGGTCTAGGAAATCCGTTCAAGACGCGCGGTTTGATTACGCAAGTACGCGTTAACGACGTATCGACCGGAAAGGACATTCGTCGCGTCCCTCGGTTCCATCGAGCACGACACGAACGAAAGAACTGACCATCGACGAGTTATCGATGATTAGATAAAACCGGCGAGACACCGTCCGTATCTCTTAATCGGTCCGACCGATGTAACGCTTTAAATGGCACGCGTTACATCGACCACGTTCGCCCGTTCTCTCGTGTGCCACGTGACGCGTGTCGCGGGTGCGCTCTCATTCTCCACTCGCCCCTTTCGTCTTCCGTGAAGGTGGGGGGGGGGGGTGGGGGTGGGGGGCAGAGAGAGGTACGGAACGGTAGCGCACGCTGCCCATCCACGGCGCTACTACTACGCCCAGCTCGCCGTTGGTAGCGCCTTGTGTCCTCGGTAGGGGGGTTAGGGGGAGGAGGGTGGGTGGGTGGGGGCAGGGGGTAGGCGTCAGGGGAGGAAGAGGTAGGTAGGGTTGACTGGCCGGGGGGTGGGGAAAGACGGCGAGGAGGGTATGTGGGGTAGGTGCACCTTCTAACCACAGTGGCGCGCACACAGGTAAACGATCCGACGCACCGGTTCTCGTCAAGACACGACACCGACAGCGCGAACACGAAGACGTCGCGCGTTGAGGACGACGGTGGTAGCGGCCGTAGTGCAGAGACGAGGACGAGGACGTGGACGAGGACGAGGACGAGGACACGAACGAGGACAACGATAGCGATAGCGACAGCGGCGGCGGCGGTGGTGGTGGTGGTGGTGGAGGTGGAGGTGGCGGCGGTGGTGGTGGTGGTGGCCGTGGCAGTGGCGGGCAAAGCGCGCGCTTTGGCGTGGGTGTCAGTGGAGGAGGGCGGTAACTACGCCCGAAAAGGGGCGTGGTAATCCGTAGAACACGCCGCCACGTACGGCGGATGAAGCGACTCTCCGTCGCGGAGGAGAGACAGAGCCGAGTCGGAAGAAAGAGCGAGCGAGGCGGACGGAGAGTAAGATGCGCGAGCAAGAGAGCGACGGAGGCATACGTCGGCCGAGTATTATAGGTGGGAGTACGAGGGAGAGAGAGAGAGAGAGAGAGGGTGCGAGAGAGAGAGAGGGGGAGTCGGGGAGGCAACAAAAGCAAAAGGGAGAGAGAAAGAAGGAGCGCGCGGGCGGGCGAGGGTAAAAGACAAGGGGGAACAGCAGAAACAGAAGCGGCGGGGAAAGAATGAGCGAGAGAGAATGCTAGTGCGGGAGAGCGCGCGCGCGCGCCGGTGGCTGCGTAGAGCGAAGGTGGGAGCGAGAGGGCCGCTTAGCGCGGGCGCCGAAGCGCCGGCCGCCAGGCAGCGCCTCCGAATCTCATCCCGTTCGGTCCTCGGGGGCTTCAGTCAGTCAGCCGACGCTCCGAGACGCGGTGATTATTTCCATTGTATGCCCGCTGTTCCGGGGGGGGGGTTTTCCACCACTCGCTCGCTCGCTTCCTCTCTCGCTCTCTCGCTCGTACCACCACGACTCTCACTGCGGCTCCTCGCCCTCGCGTAGCCGTAGCGTGTGCCCGCTACTCTGACTGACCATCGAACCTATAGCGCTCTACCGTGTTGTCGTAGAGTGTGTGTGGTGGCTCCGTGGCTCGCGGCTAGTGTTGCGCGGAAACGGAGCGTCGCGTCGCGTCGCGTAGCGTCGGTATCGCAATAAGAAGCGCGCGAGAGCAGAGAGCGTCGAGCCCACGCGTACCCCGAGAACGCATTCGGACGAACCGGCGTGAAATCGAGATCGTGATCGAGATCGATCTCGAACACCGCGCGAGTGACTCGAGGCAAATTGGCGTTGCCGTTCTTAACGGCGTGGCGTTAACTGACGAAGGGAAAACCGGTGTTTTGATCTTTTTGGAGTACGCGACGTGACCGATCCGCGTCCCCGAACGCGCGAGGATCCGAGGGATTCCCCACGGTATTCCAAGTGTAACCGCGCATCCTGGACCCCCAAGAGTGGTGCTTGCTGATCTCATTCGTCCCGGCAGCAGAAAACCTGACGGTCCTTCTCTCTGCCTCGGATTTTTAGTTCCTCAGTGTTCCGACATTGTGCGGGGGTGTATTATTATTTTCGACACGTGAAAACAGTGCTGCGCGACCGGCGAAGGGTAGTCCGCGCTACCATCACGCGAGCAGGATGATATGAGTACGCTTGTCAGGTGAGTGAGACTTAACGAGCACGTGACGCGCGTCGCCCGGTGGAACCGGTAAAGGTATCCTTGTCATGCTACCTTCCGGTTGTTCCCGCGCACCTCGATCCCGCAAACCTCTCGAGTTCATCATTCCTTCCCCTCCCTCCCTCGATCTTTCGTCGATACGATCGCGGAAGTACCGATCATCGGGATCAAGGTTTTCTTTAGTTTCTCGCTTCGATCTTAAACTCCCCACCCTCGCGCTCGTCGGCGAGATACTCGCTCGACGAGACTCCTCGCACTTGAAACCAATATAAAAACCAAACCCCGTGGCATTGTATCGTAATCTCTGCAACGCACGGCCGCGAGAACGATAATGTCAAAGACGCGCAGAGACGGATAGGCAGTTTTAAGCGTGTGTGCGTGGCTGCGTGTATTTCGTGCCTGCCAGACAGGCATGTACCGCAGGGCCATGTGTTCAGGGAGGACGCGAAAGAGAAAGAGATTGGGAGAGAGTGACAGATTGAGAGAGAGAGGGAGAGAGTGAGAGAGAATCGGTGAGCGAGGGAGAGAAGAGTATCGGAGGAAGGTGGAGGAGAGAGAGGGAGAGAGCGTGCAATGCATCTGACCCAGTGACCCTCCCTGCTGTCGGTCCCCTTTCCATTTGGCCTCTTCCCTCCTTCTACGAGATTCCATTTACTCCAGTCTTTCCTCCTGCGCTCTTTCCTATACGACCCCCTCGAAAATACCAAATGAATTCCTCTTTCTTCCTTTTTGCCAGAGCAAACGACGTAACAACCACTTGACGGTCTGCCGATCGTGTATCGCGTAAGCTACACCACCGGAATCTTAGCTCGAAGAATTTATCGTCTCCCTCGCGTTGTGGGGGCCCGAGTTTGTTACTTAACACGAGTCGAAATCTTTGAATCGCGTGGGAACAAAATATTCTTGCCACGATGGAATGTCAATTGCGGGGGAAAAATCTCATCGTCGAACTTGAAGTAGGCGCAAATATTTGACGAGCGGTGAGATGACGTTACGATGAGAATACAATGCTTCGGAAGTGTATCGATGATAGTATAGAAAATTGTTAATTACAAACGTTAACACGATTTAGATTGGCAGGGGCGTTTTAAGTACTTAACATTCTTATTGAGAAGCGATCTGCATTGTGCAAAAATGAAATTTTTTCTTTTTGCAAGATTGACGACAAGGTTAACGTACCGATTCGCCTCGTTAGAAATTTTGAGATCGCGAAACACTGGTTCGGAATTATTACTTTTACTCGATTAAGGAGGAAATATCCCTAGTGCTCGAGGAAAATGTAAACGATAGCGAGATGCAAACTGGATCGCGATTAGGGTTGCTAGATTTGTACGAGAGACAGAGTTTCCGTTGTGATCGTAATTAAAATGATAGCAAATTTATTTCGACGTTATTACGACCCCAAAACTGAGGGCTATTAAATGTTTTAAGAATAGTAAATTATTGTGACAGTACTCTGGCGCGAATACAACAAACGCCAACTGAATTTGCATGTACAAATCGGTATGTATCAATTATAATTCTCGAAATAGTTTGGCGCAGAGGTTATCGAATATAATTCTAAATTCAATGAAAGCAAATCGTGGGTCGAAAGAGCAAAGCCCAATCAAGGAACAACTGTACCGTGATTTAACGCGAAAGTAAAAACTGGGATTTTGCGGTGCGCGATAAGAGCAAAAATACATTTAAAAGACATAGTGACCCATAAAAGTATTAATAACGAAAGAGACATTACTCAAAATTGAAATCTGTGTTCGATCGTGATTTGAAACGCGTCTATAAAATGGTATGATGGGCGACAATTTGAATACATGAGCTTTTCAAAGTACCATATACCAATTTACCTCGTGATTATTCGTCCTGCGCTATAAAAATGTTTAATAAACGACCCTATTATGAACAACGAAGAGAAATTATTAAATATAACCACAAAAAGAAAGAGAGAGTTAAAAATATTGTTGAACAATTTTGAAAAGATTCAATTATGAACAACGAAGAATTGATTAAACGTAACTAAAAGGAATAGAGACACAGAAATACTTTTAAACGTCCGTACTACCGAACGACGCATAATCTAACGCGTTAACCGTGAGTATGCGTACGCGAGTAGAGAAAAGAAACCTTTACACCGTTCACATTCAACAACAACGGATCCAAAATAGAGCCTTCCGGTACGAGTTGCTTGCCGAGATGAAAAGAGAGCAGAATTATTACTGTGACATTAACCCTTTGTGTTCTTCGACTCGAGTACCCGTGGGGTCACCCTATCGAAAAACGAATGTACACGAGCTTAACTATTAAAAGCTCGTGACGTACCGAAAGCTTTGTGAAAGTTGAGTACGATAGGTGTACTCTCCTTGCCACGCTCGAACACCGTTATCATTATGGTACCGCAATAAGGTATGATCGAACTATTACAAACGCCCGGCAGATAGATATAAATAAACGCGTATTACTCCTTACGCGGTCACTCGGTCGTAGATACAACTAATCAGTTTTTTTTTTCTCTACAACTCGTTAGAAAACTGTCCGAAATGGAGAAAGTAGCGACAAGTTCGAATTAATCGTTACTCGCAGATACATGGTACGACAGTGGAGAAAAAGCGTAGATCTATAGCCGATACAATCAAATTTGATCGATCGTACCCGACTGTTTTATTAATCAATTACCAATGCTTCGCGGCTAGGCAGTGTTTCCGAGAATAACCTCGTATTCTAGAACCACGTTTCCGAGCATGCTGGTTCGCGCCAAAAATATCGAATAATCTCGAGGAGCATAATAATAAGAGCGAACGCATGGTTTCCCGAAGCATTGACACGACACTACAGTGGCGCGTATGTGTACCTCACACGCCGAGTGTGTACGGACGTACTTGCATAATCGGAGTGCATCGCCCAATGACGCGAAATCTCGAAACTTTGGTGTCGGGCTAACCGCTACCGTGGATAATTTTATACTTTTAACTAGTTTTCCTGGTATAAACGCCAGTCACTTAGCTAAATTTAACGAAAAGAGAATCGTGGGCAACCCGGTGTATTATTTCCTGAAGACGGAAGAAATGCGAATACTGATCCGGATGCTCTCAATTGGGTCAACATCAATTCCCGTTACGTCAGTAAATCGAAATCTTTGGGAGTGCTTAAAAGGAGTGCACCTCTAATAGACAAACGCTGTTCTTACCGTTGTTTATAAACGATTTGACGATTATGAGAAGCGAAGTTTTTATTTCTCAGCGCAAAAGGAATTGAGAGTCGTCGGGCAGGTTTTGTAAGTCAAAAAAAAAAAAGAGTCGAATGTTACATAACTCGAAGCATATTTCACCGTAAATACGTTACACGATTATTCTTTACGTCTTTGGGAGTACGATTTTTGAAGAGACGACGCGGCGAATAAAAACGGACTTTGTTATCAAGATACTTCAAGTACGTTTGCATCTCCACGATCTTCTCGAGTGAAACACGAGCGTATCAAATGCTATTAACGTAAAATCATATATTGCTCCATTACCGAACATTAAAACGTCGAGAGGTATTCGTGCAACGGACACTCGTAACGATCAGAGCGGATAAACTCCGAATGCTAAATTTGATACATATCGCGATGCATTACTTTGATCGTGCTTACTCGCAATGCTCGCGTTTAAACTGCGCGTCATTGCATTGTTGTTTATTTAAAGACAAATCTATAGGTATACGTGCGATAGGTAGGACGTTAAAAGGGAGCTTCGAAATACCAGTATAGCTCGAGATGAGATACGCGGACAGCTCTATAATTACGTCTGACACCTAGGTACGTACGAATTCGGGAATGTATGCGTAAACTCGACAATGGAGGTATACCGTGTATTTCGATTGCATCACAAACTGCGTCTCCGCCGTACGCGAAACAAAGCATTCTAAAATGTGGAAACGCGCAAGGCGCTGCTCTCGTGTTTCACACGAGTGGCAAAAAAAAATAAACAAAAAATTGTGATATCGCGGCACGAGTGTTGTATCGGTTTAAAAAAAACGGGTAATTCAGACTTGCGCAACGACTGGGTAACAATATGTATAAACAGTAACGATAAAATATCAGTGGAACATACGATTAGAATAATGAGATAAAACATTGCTCTCGATTTATGAACGTCGAATTTCGGTACCCTTGCGTTGATCTAAATTCGCAGTGCCTCTACCGTTGAACGTCTCTGAATTATTTCCAAGTCCGAAAGAACCTGATTCGTATTTTTGAAAAATAGATACGGAAATGGATTCGCTGGTCAATGACGTTCGGAACGCCGATGCGTCTCGTGATCGATCCCATAAGTATGATCGTGGAGATAAAAAATTTGTTTAAAAAAAGAGGTCATTAATTATGTATGCAGCGCAAACGTATGCGATCGAGCGAAGATAAACCGTAATCATATCGAATATCTCAACAGAAAATGACTCTCACGTCTCGTTAATTTCTTACATTGTTGCGACTTGTAATACGCGCTTTTAAATATTAACAAAACAATACCCAGGAATACCGCAACCGTCGGATCGGTATTAACGGTATTAATGGTATTAACGACGATCGAAAACTAGATATCCATTGTTTGAATTACCATCGACATTAGTCGAAGGCGATGAGTTTGAATTATTCTTCGCTAATTTATTACACAGCGATTGTGAATTGCTAATCGATCGGTACAACGCATGTAAACGAGAACGTTTGATATTTTTTTCACACCGTGCCGTTTTTAATATACGCCGCATTAATAACAAAGTAACGCAAATTATGATAAGTAATTAGTATTTGCGCTTTATGCCAATGTCAGTTACACCTCCGTAACTCTTATATAACGCGTTTAACGAGAATATAAAGGTCATCCTACGACATATGGGGAAAAAAACAATACAAATTTGCATACATCGCAACAATCAAGACACTTTTTTGCGAACGGTGCCTCTTTCACCTTCCATGAGAATACTCACTTTTTTCCGAACGTTCGCGAAGAATCCATTGCCGACGCTCGCGTTACAATGCGCATACATATTTATACGAACGACGGTTATAAGTTATGATTACTTTCCGACAATTGTACGAAACGTTTCTGCCGCAATCGCGATATTACGCTTCTACTCGGTCATAAGATACATCGTAAAACAAAATAATTATCAGTTACTTTGGCGAGTACGCAACCGTCGTAACGATCCTAGTCCAATAAAGACTCGTGCGATCAGCTGCCATTAGAACGAACGGCAAATCAAGACTAGCGTTTCGTCATACACGATATACATACAATGCCGACGACGATTGCCGCAACCGAATAATACTTCCGATAACTTAACTCCGCTGAGACAAGCGCCGTTAAGCCAGAGCGCGGTTTACAATCGTCGACGCAAGCACGATCGAACGGCGTACGGTCATCGTGCGTCTTTTTCTTAGAACGCAATGAGGTAAGAGATTGATCGCTATAATCGCTCCTCTCATTATGCCCCTATTATCGAACAGCCGCGACATTATTCTGCAGTAATAAAGAAATAGAATGTTGCCGGGAGTAACGGTATGTCGCTCCGAATGGTACATTCTACCTTAGCCTCTATTTATGAGCGTGACACATGGCCACGGAAATAAACAAAATTTTAATATTCCCGAAACGCTGTTATGCCAGCGATTTTTTTTTTCTCAAGATCACGCGACGCGGCGCGTATATACCCTTTGTCTATTATTACAAGTACGTTAGAGGGCCGGGATAACGAATATCGCTCACTGGAAAGTTAATACGAAATTGCGGAAGTCTGGCTTCGCAACATTGTTCGCTACGCGAATTGAAATCGTTCCACCAAATTCGTAACGCTCGCCTCTCGGCTAATTATAATGGTCCTAAAATACAATTCTCCATCGATCCTACTCTGGTTTAAGTAGACACGACAGTACAAACCTATTCGACAAACGAAACCGCCTCCTGCGTCGAAATAACGAAGACGAGAAAGCTCATTGTTCTGCCAAAATTACACGATGGGATACGCCCGCGGTAATGATCTCCACTCGGTACGAAATATTAGGGGTACCGGGAAGAAATCTATTATTTTGTATCTCAATATAAAACTTTATCTTTTCTTCACTTTTTTTATAGAATATTATAAAATGTAATTTCCTTCATTCTTTGCAACTGTATCTTAACGTTTTTCTAAGTCTGTCTTGCCATTTTAATAATATTTTCCGAAGATGCTTACTCGTTACTGTGTAAAACAACAGATTTCTTTCCAGTACTTTTAATATTACGCGCATTCGCTGTGCGAATTCAAATCACCCATCGAACCTCGCTCAGCCGGACGTCACTTTTGCAAATATCAGTCGTAATACTTCGAAAATACGATTCATCGTCGATTCCACCCCTCGTCAACGATTACTCCATAACAATACTCCACGTTACGGCATATACTCTTGAGCTTGAAACACCCTATAGTCAGGTCGCATTATCTCATATACCATCACGCAATCTCTGATTAGCGTAGACTGCGTGTACGATACCCCTGACGTCACGATAGTTTACTTCCCATATATTTAAATACATAAAAAAATACACACTCTACGCCGTTTTCCCGTGACGTGGAAATACCGTCATAGCAAACGAGCTCACGCGACGCGACAATAGTCTGTCTCCAGCTTCACCGGACACGACGCGACGGTGGGGAGACTTTTCGTGAACACGAGAAGAAACCCCGTCGTCCATTCGAGATACGAAGTTTGAGAAAGCTCATCGCCATGCCGAAATCCTCTGCAATGTCTACTCCCCATACCCCCGTCAAGGACAAGAGAACCCATGACGGCGAGAATCCATCGGGACGTATGAATAGCGGTAGATAGCCGAAGTGCCCCGGCCGGTGGATACCGTCATGTGTGCATGCGCGCATCGGCGTATGCCGCGCTTTGTTCTCGATGTATGGACCGGTTACGCGTTCGTTCATTCGTTCGTTTGGATACCCGTCTCGTTGAGATACCGGCGCGCGTCTATATAACGTGTGCACGTGGGTGTTTCGGCCGCGTACGCGATGAATTTTCCTTCTCTCTTCGGCACCGCGGCCCACTCCTTCTCCCTTTCCCTCTCTCGTTCTCTCTATCTCTGTCTCTCTCCCTCTCTCTCTCTCTCTCTCTGGCACTCTCGGTTCCTCTCTGGCTGCTAGTAGGTGCACGCGTGTAGAGTTATTCGTATACGCACATGCGGAGAGTACGCGACGTTTCGGAGGACGGGGGCGGTTGTGCGGAGAACTCTAACGCGTTCCAGATGCTGCCCGCTTTGTTCCCATCGGCGCTCTCTCCCAATGCCTCCAATTTTCTCTCGTTCTCCGCTGTGTTTCGCCTTGCCCCTCTTTCCTTTCTCTCTCTCTCTTTCATTCTCTTTTCCGTTGCCTCGCCGAATCGTATCTAATTGCGCGAAATAGATGTTCGCTAAGTATTTCCGCTCGGTAACCCTTAGCGTTGTACCCCGCAACGCATCAGGTTTTACCATACCGAATTTCAGGGAAACGAATTTTTCTTTCTTTCTCGACTTTTCTCCCCCTCCCGCCCGTTTCGTATGCACTTCCCGTGACAAAGTATCGCGGAGCAATCCCCGGACGAACGCCAGCGTCGTGTGACGCGTGCACGTGCATCGCATTTCTCTCATTCGTCTCTCTAACGAACTTCTAACGCGGAAAGGAGAGAGAGCGCGCGCACGAAGGACGAGTCCGCTCCGGCTTGGAGGACCGTGGAAGCGGCCTAAAGATTCGAGCAACTTGACACTGAACACATGGCTCCACTTCTTAAACCCACACTCGGCCAGAAGACCCTCCACCTCTTCTTGCCCTTCTTTCCCCATTCTCCCTTCCTTTCTCTTTGAGCTTACTTTACTTTTGTGTGTCGCGTCTCGATATCCTTTCTTCCTAAACCAGCGCGCATATTTCGATCGTCCAGATACGTGTCGTGGAATATTTATCTCGACGTTTCTTCTGATTTCTTACGGGTCGAAGGAAATGAAGCCTACGTGACCGTTGTCCCGCGCGTGGCAGAGCTGACCGACGAATCGATTCACCGGAATATGTATGCAATAATCCGTGCAATAATAATGTCTACAATAATTTGTGCAGTGCGAGCGGAAGTAGCGTGTTGGTTAATTCTGCATTGGTCGCGTTCTTCAATTTTGCGTCAGTTGTCGTATGGATTACAATAGTGCTCCAAATTGTATTTTTTTACTTTTAACTTGTTTCGAGTCGAATTGAAATTAAAAGAAGAAAATATTCAGTGTGTCTTATGGCAACTAAACGGTTTAAACAATATATTTTAATGAGACAGAATGAGACGATGATACGTCTCGAAGTTTCGTCGCAAACTGACTTTGGATTAGAATAGTATTCCACGCGATCTATGCAGGGTTAAATCGACATCGTCTTCCCACTGTATCGAGACAAGTATTATAATACGTTTCACCATTTGATTCGCCGCTAAACGACCGAAGATTGCCATGACCGTCGCTATTCGAGAGATCGAGCACGCGTTATCGATAGTTGCTAATATCTCTGCCGATTTCCGCAATCGACGAACCTACCTGTACGTACATAAAAGCGTTAGTCTCGATTTCTCCCCGCGACGATTCGTGTCTTTTAATCTCGTTTCTCTGTCTCCAGTTCGGCTGTACTTACTCTCATTTCCCTCGCAATCGAATTACAACGATTAATCGTAACCGCTCGATTTCGCGGGCCGGCAAATTAATAATCTCGTTTTACTTTCGTTAATCGATTTGTCGGAATGCTTTCCGAAGCCACGCTTTAATCGCTTTTGTACAATGCGTCCAGGAATCTCGAACGACACGGATGTTTGTAGACCTTTCGGTGGTTAATCGAAATCGCAAGGAGATAAGGCCCGTTCACTCGGAGCGTTGTTTTTTCGTGTATACATTTATAACACGATTGAGATACACGCGTTTACAGAGATTCAGCCAGTGCGTTCGCAATTCTGATGGTTTTCCACGCAAACTTTCGGCATCGAACGTCATAAAAACTGTTTTTACATAATGTAAAACTCTTTACGACTACGTTCGGCGTTTAGACTTTCGATTTAATCGAGTCCTTGAGATCTTTAGTTGGGCGTTTATTGTGTACACACTATTTACGTTGCCATAACCGGACGGAATGTATCGAATCTAACGTTTAACACTGTTTCTACCTCGGTTTAGTGTGTAACTATTTCGACCAAAATATATTTTACATCCAGAACGGGATTGGAGGAAAAAGATGCCCCATAATTAATTTAAAAACCGTTATAGGGAAAGTCAAAAACAGTGTTGAGGAAAAACGATTAAATTCTAATAATAATCATTTCAAGCGCAAATTTCAAAAAAGCGTCTTTCGACATCTTCGGTTGAAATATTGTTAAATGAGATTTCTTTATCAATTATTTAAATATGCAATAAACCTCACTTGCGCGCTACCACCAACTACTTTCCGTTTCCGTGTTTCTCGATTCCGAAAACATAAAAATTAAAATGCGGCAAGAAAATGCCGTTTAAATTACAGAAACGGTGAAAAATATCGTTCCTCGACGACACGAATGACGAAGGGTTCGTCCCCGCGATAATTGGACTAGAATCTTTAAAAAAACCGCCGTATCGACGCGACCGTCATCCCCCGCGTTCTCGTTGCCCGTTTCCTTCCGCGCGCGTCAGCATAGAAATAAAGAATTTCCGCGTTCGTGCACATCCGCGTTACGACGCTGGTAAGAGGAGAGGACGCGGCGCATCTCGGCAGAGGAAAAGTTTCGAGATAGCGGTAGCTCCGGTAGAGGGTCTCTGGAAAAAAGAAGAGGAAGAGGAAAGAAAAAAAAAGGGCTAGGAGGTTCGCCGTGGAGGTCCGCTGATAACGTATTCTCGGTAGAAGGAAGAAGACTGACGGAAGATTGCTTTTACAGCAGCCGACAGCGCGTTGTCGGTTCCTGTGAATGTGTTCCTCTCCTCCTCGGTTCGCTTCTGCATTTCTCGTCGTGTCGTGAAAACCGAGGACTCTGCCCCGGTGTACCCGGGACGGAACGGGACGGGACGGTATGGTACGGTACGGCTTCGGGGTGCCGTTGCCGTTGACGGTGATAGTGCCTCCCAGTGGCAGTGTGAGTTACCCGCAACCTACTATGCGTGGGTGTGGTCCGCACCCGCTCATACATAAACAAGAGATCGGCCGACGCGGCTTCAAAAGAAGAGACGCTAGCTGGGACTCCATTATGTAGAGCATATCCCACGGCGGTCCTATAAAGAATACTAACGATATGGCTTTCTCTCCTTGCCAAGGTTTTCTCGCTCCTTCGGCATGCTCGCGGGTTGAGAATCCCTGTCAACGTTCTCGCCCTTCTCGAAAAGATCACCCTTCCGTCAAGGAACTCTCTCGCCACGAGCCGCTCGTGACTTTTTTCTTCTTTTTTCTGTTTCTCTCCTTTTTTTTTATATACATACAGGTATATTTTTTATCTACTGTCATCGCTGCATAAACTCGGTACAGTTTATTTACGCCCCCGCTCGCGAGCGTCCGAGTTTCACGATCCGCGCGCTCCGCAAATGCACCTCGCTGTTTTATCGATATTCCCCAGGAATATTAATAAAACTCTGACGCGCGATTCACGGCGAGCACGCCTAGCGAGCGTACAACGCCGTACTCTTTTACGTCGTTTATACGTGTTACTTTTTGAGCGATTCTGCCGAGAGAGAGAGAGACTCGAGAGGAATAATTGAGATAACGAGACAGAGGCAACGAGAAAGTAAATTAATGACCTCTTATCGCTATTGTACCCGCGGGTGTAGAACTCCGACTTCTTCTCTCATTGTACGAAATTAGTCAATAGCACGTATCTTCATTCTTCGACGCGTTGGGTGTGTTCGACGCTCGGTTGACTTAATTCTAAGGCTCTTCGACTATTTTCAGCGGTCGAACGGAAAGAATGAATTTTTTCGCTCTCAAATGTTTGATAAGTAATCGGTCTTTCCGCCTCGCGCGAGATAACTTTCCCGAATCCAACCGAATATCCTTCACCGTTGTTTCTGATAATTTGTGGGACGAAAGATCTTCGTGACTCTCGTCACTCGTTATTGGAAGACATTATGCGATCGCGACATTTCTTTCCTCCGTTTCAGTCCATCGCGATGTTCCGGTAACACTAGAACTACCAGACCAGTCGTTTTTATTGGTTTGAAATGTTTGTTTAAGGCTACTCCAATTTACCATTTTTAGAGTATATGAACGAAAATGTATTTTCAAGTAGTGTGAATATGCATAATTTTAAGCATACGTGGATGTACATTTGAAGTTCTCGCCCTACTTGTACTTGGCCCGACACAGGACTTTGTTTTTTGATAAGAATTGGTAAAATTGGTAACAAAATTTTAGAAATAGATACACAATAATCGTCGGTAGTTCTGGTGTTAATCCGGATCGCTTTATCATTCTCTTTTACGTTCCCACGAATCTCCGTCGGTTCTCACGAGAGGATAATTTCCGTCCAACACCCCCAACCTACACGGGGGAACCACTTTCCAGAATCTTCCAGCATTCTTCAATGTACGTATTAGAGGGAACCTAAGGGAGAGTCTCATGCGCATCCCGTTTGGTGAATGCCACGCAGTGACGGAAGTCGACCCGAATCACGTAGCTTCATTCCAAACTTCCCCCCCTAGTCCTGAAACACCACAGCCACCCCTGCGTTAGCTACTTGAGCCCGAACAGATGCTGCATCCCCAAAAAACCACGTTCCCATTGTGCCACTAATAGAAAGTCAAGCGTCGACTTACACGCCTGCTCGTCTGTAGGCCTTTCCACGCGCACACGAATTCCCTCGAACGTTCATCGTCGACCGTGGTCGACTCTTTAATTGGCTACAACATAGTTTTCGGAGTGATCGATCGTAGAATATGATTTTGAAATTCTCTCTCTCTCTCGCGTGCTCCAGAGATAAGAGCTTGCGCTTTGTGATAAAAGAATCGCTCTTCGAGTGTGAAACTTCAAACGCGATTTTTTGAATGCATTTCTTTTTGATGGGTTGAGCTACGAGTTATGTTTTTAACGATAGATTAAAAGAAAGTTCGGGAAACAACGAGTGAAACGAGTTGCGCGGAACTGCTCGCTTTTAATTTTTTTTTTATTTTACCGTGACTTACTCACGCTAGTTCTCATTGTATTACGATGATTATGACGTCGGTAAATTAATCGTGTATAATCGAAAGTAAGTCGAAACCGTTGCTTAACAAAGCGGTCGACACACAATCCAAATTACCGTCGCGTAACGCGATAAGATGCGAGAATAATTTTAAATATAGCCATAACATTGGTCCCAGTGATATTTTATCTATGGCGTAAATGTAACTGGGATGTTCGACCTTTCACGATAAGTCCAGCATTGCATTCGGTCATACACACGCGTAAGCCCCGATAATTCCGTCCGAGTATTTGAGTTTACTATACGTCTAGAATGGTGTAATTTCATAATGACTTACGATAGTCGTAATACCACCAACCGTAATACGATTGAAGCGTAATTTAATCGAGAAGCGTGAATATCGTTGCCTCTCCCTTCTTCCTGGCATCGACGATGTAGCGATTGATCGCAATATATTATCTGAAACGTAAAAATAATAAATGAATTTCATGCAATCGTATGGCTTCCGATAACGTAATTTATATATTTATAACCCTTCGAGCGCTCTTTATCGTTTTGGGCGTAGGTATTTTTGCGCGAATTTTTTGACACTCGCGGGTATCTTTTTATCGATAAGAAAATAACAGATAGCGTGATAAAACTACGTACGATTGGGTTCAGACTTTTCTATTGGAAGAACGCAATCAAGATGGCTAAGGCAAAGGGAGTCTGCGTAGCGGCAAAAATTACTCGCGTAATTGCTCATTTCGCGAAGTTAATGAATCAGTATCCGAATGAATGGAGATTGCATGGCAGCGAAAGAGTACTTACCGAGCAGAAAGGGGAGATTCGCTGATTTATCTCTTATTCGCAACGGATGAGCCAGTGGTTTATCGATGTCGGCCCGTTATCAAACATAATACGTAAGACCCCGTAAGTTCGAAAGCCCGAACTTTGATCTTCGAACTCCTTTTGACTAATTTCTTGAATTTGACGTTAAACTAGATTCGCAAAAGTGACGATAATATACGCCTCTCGAAATTTCCTTTCGGTCCCATTAATTTCTTTTTGCGCCACTCCCGGTCCGAAATTAGAATCGCGTTAGAATAGAATCGGTTCCGGGAAGGATTTGTTTAGTTACCGATTTTATCGCAAAGATCTCGCCGTTGCCTTTCCGGAGAAACAAAATTCGTCTATTGTCAGCGATGCTCATGAATTTTCTGTGTGATTTCAGTCACCGGTCCTCGAAGGCATCTGGCGGTTAAAAATATTTTTTCCTACCTTGCTTCTGTTTTTGTTCCGCCTTCTAGACAGCCTAGTCTTTAGATCTGCGTTTCGCGAAGTAATTATGCCAGGCGTGAACTGTGGCGACAGAAATACTTCTCGTATAAGGATAGCAGTGCTTAGGCGCATAGCGGAGACAGAGGAGCGCGAAATCTAGAACGCGCCCCGTCAAGTTTAGACAATGGAAATACAGAGACGTGGCGGCAACGCGACAATGATAGAACGACGAACATTTTCCGGAATTTCTCGTACAATGTCTGCTTTTCCGTGTACTTGTCCATCAGTGGCTATGTAGACGTAGCGACGCGACATATGTATACGGAGGTTTATTAAACGCGCGATAGCCTTGCAGAGAGTTTCTTTTTTTAATTTATCTCCACCCGTTATCTCGTCTATGACAATTTAATCGTTTCGTCGTAATCCAACGTAAAAAGGATATTTATATCGGCGAACGAAATTATCCGGCTGACGACTTTCTTCGAGTATTTTTTAAACGACGGAAGAGAAATTCGGCATAAATTGATAGTTATAGCGACAGCATGATCGCGTAAGAAGCATAGTACCTCTGATTAATCCCAAAGGTCTCGGGTTTTACGATAAAAATCATTCCGCAGGAAAATCGATTCCTGCTCCAAAATCTGTTTCATTGTCGCCACGCGATTTTTCTTTCGCGCGTTACGATCGCAACGCACGCTCTCGTAGTAAGAAAGCACGTGCTCGATGCGCGCCAATTCGCCAGCTACTTCCTTGCCCCGACTCTGGGTACTTACGTATGTACATACACGTTCCACGCGTGTAAGTGTGCGCGCACGTAACCGATCTCCGCTTGCGTCTCGCAAACATGTAAAAAAGCAATCACGCGCGCGTAACGAGCGTTTGTCGAGAATGCTCGAACGAACGCATTGTAAAGTTGCGCCCGCTCCGACGTTTCGCGATTATCACTCGGTTCTACCGAAATCGTTGCTTTCCGAATTATTCGGAACAAAGCGCAAGAAAAGTTTTGTTATCGTGACGCAAGAAAATCAAATTAAATTCCGCGTTGAGCGTCCTATACGAAACGCGCTTGTTTCCGAAATAATTTTTTACAATTGCCTCGTGCAGCGAATAACGCTGCATGAAGTATTTAGGGGTGCAGGAAAGAAATCTATTATTTTGTAGAACAACATAAAACTGTATTTTTTTTAAATTCCTTAATTAATTAATTTTTCTTAATTATATTCTCTCATAATTTTTGTTACGGAATGTTATATAATGTAACTTCCTTCATTCTTTACAACTATATCCCAACGTCTTTCTAAACTTTATACACCCTTTTCATAAAAACTAAGGAAGATGGTTGCCATCTTCACGTGCGGGCGCAAACCAAGCTCAAACGCAACTATGTAAAATAATAAAATTATTTCCAGCACCCCTAATACATGTATAGAAAAGGAATAAAAATTCCCGCGAAAAATATATCAACGCGACAAGGTTACACACGATTTCGGAGACTGTGGCGATCGGCGCAAATGAGCCGGCAGTTTCTGACCTAACAACCTCGCTTTAGCTTCGCCAGCGAAAGATAATCGTACATGTATTCGTGCTTCACCCCCTCCCTCCCCCCCACACTCGTCTCTCGCCTATGGTTTTGTCCGATTGATGGAGAAAGAGTGGCACGACACGCGCGCACAATAATAATTCGCGCTCAATAATCAAGCTTCATTATTGCGCTTAATGTTCGATTACGTAATCGACTCTGCGCCGGGATTCCTTCGGACATCCGTCGTCGTCGATGTCGAACGACTGGAACGGTCGATCGTGCGATTTGGATTTAGATTTGGTAATTTGTAGACGGAAATGAGTGGACGAGGCTGGGCTAGACCGATGCCTAAATTAACGCCGTCGCAGATGTTTGGTAGTTTCGAGACATCGTATTCGCCGGATGTCGAGGGTGGCGATCGTAAGGAACTGTCGTTGGTCAACTTATTGGCTCGTTGTGTCGTTTTTACGTTTTCCTCCCTAATACGCTTAGCTCGATGGATTTAACACTGGGTTTACGGGACCCGTCAATTTGACGGATTTCAAATTTTTAAATGAAATATCTCAAAAACCATAGAATTAATTTGAATCATTTTGCATCGTAAATTAATTCAGACTTAAGTTGAATAAATTGATTCTTTATCGAAAATGCGTATTTTGGTTCACCCATCAATTTGACGGGTGCTCGTAGAAATGCTCGTAGAAACGCCCGTAAACCAAGTATTAATAACAAAGAATGATAATTCTAGGTCGAAATAGGACTCGATTAAAAGCGCAACGTCTTGTTAAAAATAAAGCGTCCACGTTATTTTCTCCCACTCAGCTTTAAAGTAGCCAAATAATCAATGAGATCATCACCGTTCGCTATTCTTCCAAAAGAAAGCATGCACAAGTTGAAGGAAGTTCTAATAACCGTGTATCGGTTCCGTCTGCGAAAATTAAGAAGCTACCGAGGAAACTTCCTGTTTGAAATAACCGCCTTGACGTTTCGCCACCTTTCAAACGTCGCGGTCTCGCGGAACGACGTTACGAGCAAAGGGTTAATTATTCTCGAAAGCGCTAATCTTAAAACGCGAAACGAATTTCAGTACTAAAAATAACATTTCCCTACGATTCTATTATAAAACCTGAAAGCAGCAAACCCTGCGCAACATCTTTTTTCGTGGCGCCTTACCTCGCCCAAGACCGTCGACCGCGCATTCTACGCGCCGCCCTACTCACAAAATTCCCCCGGAAAAACTACGAACATTACAAAGACCTAAAGCGCGGTGTGTGCCCTCCGTGTAAACGATATACTCAAGGATCTTTCCTTACCTCTGTGTTGCAGATTGAGGATGTCCTCAAAGAGAAAGTCACCACCAACGAAGCTATCGGAGGGCGGGGGCGGTACGGGTACAGTGGCAGGCGCCAACGAGGAGGAGGAGGACACAACCTCGTCGGTGGCCGGTGGTACCGGTGGCGAGGTAGCCGTCGGTGAGGAGGGTTCCACCACCCCCGTAGACATCGAGGAGTGCTATCCTCACCAGAGGGGAGGTGACTGCGAGTCGTCCGGTTGTTCGTCGCCGGCGACCACCAGCGAGCCCGATCTACGTGACTCGCCATCACCTTCGTCGAATTCATTGCGCACCACCAAACGCCAGAGGCTGCTCTTTCTTTCGGGCCAGGAGACCCCTGCCCCCTACCATCCGTACCAGCATCACCATCATCATCATCATCATCACCATCATCACACGAACACTTCGTCTTCGTCGGGTGGCGTATTGGAACCGGCTAGTTCCTCGGAGTGCGGCTCCCCACCTACCCTCCTGGCCGTCGATCCCTATTATCCCAATAATCCTCATCATAACAACAACAACACCGTCACCCAGAATAACAACAATAATAACAACAACAATAACAACGGTGGCACCACCGCCACGGTTGGTACCAAGAGGTCCATGGACGACGTCCTCAAAAGGTTGACCTGCAAGATGAACATTGAGTCTCTGTCGCTTCAGGACGACACTAGTAATACCAGGCGGACCAGCCCGTCACCCTCGTCGACGCCGACCGGACATAACGCACATAGGTCAGTCCAGGTGATATTAAATGCTGTCAGAGAGAGAGAGAGAGAGAGGGAACGTTAGAGTATATTTTCATTAATGTACGGTCATTGCGCTTCGCGGGAGAGAGAGAGAGAGAAATGGCCACGCTCGTTCAACGTGGAAGCTCGAGGAGTACCTGGAAAAGTCTTTAACGGTAGATTCCTGATGCAATTTCGAGACGACGCGTTGACTTTGCGAAAATTGCGAGTACTTTTAAGTTTAATGGAACAAAGGGATGTTTATTTCTGGATTTAGTCGAGTTACCTGGGAGTGCGTGAAAAGTGCGCCGCGATTGGTATTACGGTTGTCTCTTTCGTTAGAATATTATTATTCGAGATACGTCATTGTGGTTAAGTGTCGCGCACTGTTTTACTGAAACTCGTGCGTGGATTTTAATTTGAGGGAAAAAGAGTTACTTTCTCTTTGCGCGGAACGTAATCGAACATCAAGCTACACCGTTGACTCTGGTTAGACAAATAGATACTAATTTTCTCGCGTATATCTCGTTCCATCGAATGCTTTGCGAAACTAAGTGCTGTTATATTATTGCCACTTGATTTTCTGCGATATATTAATAGATCGTTGGGATTGAATATCCGATTGGGATAATTAAATGACGCGTATCGAAGATAGAGAAATTTTGACACCTAAATCTCATTCAATAACGAGCGAATCTAATTTCGAAATAACTTCGAATCGACAAAGCATGATAGGATTATTCGGAATTCTCTCTTGGCATTCCGCGATATAGTCACCGGGATTAATACCGCCAGGAAACACCTACTCGGCGACAGGAAATGAGAACGCGATTCAGTGGCGAGAATTTCTTCCTGTACTCCAGGTTTACCGTAGAGATCGAGGTGTAGCAAACTCGAATCAGTATCATTGTCAGGCGGTATCGGTTGCGTAACGGATATCTCTTTTAAATTATGCGATATTGTGCTTCGACCATGTTTAAGCTGGTGCTCGGCGGCAGTGTTGTAACCGTCCACGCTTTATCTGTCGTTGTCTTCGTTATCGCGTGTCCAATACTTTACATAACCAGTATATTTAGCTTTAAAAACGGATCTCAATTCTACACGAAACGAATCTCATTTCCAGCCCGTGGCAATCGTGTACCGCTGCGAAAGCATCGAAATTCCGTTTATCGTTTCAAATTTCTCTCGTTATATTACCGTTTGTCCGATTCACCGAGGGGATTAACGATTATCCCGAGTCGATTCGGACGACCACGGATCGCCACGATTTTTCGGATATCAAGCGTTGCACGCTCGTGTTTTATTGCATCCGTCGTCTCGTGAATAGCAACGCGCGCAAAGCTTTGGTCGATCCCGCGAGGGAATCTTTGAAAGCGACCATTGTTCCGAAACGGCAAGATCTACAGATTCGAGTCGTAATCCAAGTGTTCGTTACCCGAACGCCCGACTTAAGTACAAAGAGAGCCAACGAGAAAGAAGTCGCGGGAGCAAGGAGAACCTCTGACAAAAAAACAAGGGGTCCACGGACAGCCTCAAAATATCTGATTCCCCCCGGCCGATGTGAGACAATGAGGGACGCGCCTAGAGCGACCAGAAATTGGAGCGACAGTTTTATTCTCGCTCTCCTCTGCCGTCAGAAACGTGGAAATTTATCCAGCGAGAGGTATACGCGCCGTCGGCGATAAATATTAATGTTATTAGTTGCGTTAAGTATATTTGAGAAACGAAATGTACTTGACACGCGCTTCGCCGACGTTGCATACATTTCACTTTTTATTCGAGCGCCGCGTTGCAGAAAAAAGAAAAAAGACTTCGGGCAAGAAATGTATCGAATTGTGCCCATTACAGAGTCACCGCGATTATCTACCGCGCTATAATAAGTATAAATTATCGTCTAAGCGATTAGTTTTGTATTCAACGATATCGGACGGTCACGTAATAATGATTGCTCTAGGTAATCAGGTCCGTCAATGAATTGATTCTTTGTATCCGAACGATGGAGATGCGGAGAGTTTTTTTTTTTTATTTTTTTCCTTTTTCATTCCCGCTGAATCGTTCACACAATGTACAAAGTCGAGAATACAGAGTAAAGATTATCCGCACGTGGCTTAATTATGGACGTGGTGTGCGTCATGAATCGCAAACCGATTCCGAAATGATTGTCGTAAAGTATATTTTATTAAACCTTAATCGCGATCGGGACGATGTTCCTCTATGAAACGTTACTACGAACGATTCAGAATCTATGGGACTCGATTGGGAGCAATCGTCGGAATAAATTCGTGATAACTCGTGGCCCTGAGTAATGTTCTCGAATCGTACGGAATGCTGTTTATCGTGATCGACGAATAGGTGGAACGGTTTTCGAAGACAAAGATTCCTTAAACGATTTCGCGGAACGCAACAAAACGAAATCCAATCCGACGCGCAGTCATTGAGAGTAAACTGGTGAACTTGGCAACGCGGACAAGTGGTCAGAATAGTGCCAGTCTCCACTGCCCACACCAAATGGATATCGGGGCCAAAATTCTTCCAAAATTCAGCCAAGAGTACGACAACTTGCACTTACGTGACGTTCACCTACTTTTTGGAATACATTCAATTCTGGATTCGACTCCACGCTATCTAAATAACGCGGACTTACTCCGAAAATACCTGTTTAACGGCCGATGATTATCCGATGGTATAAATAAATTGTCCACTTCGTAACGAGTATTTCATAATTATGACTATAAAGCCTTAATTCTGAAACAAAAGATCTCTCTCTCTCTCTCTCTCTCCCTCTCTCGCTCGACGGAATCGTTGGATGCACGCGCTCAAACCGATTCTAACGATTAAAATTTAATTACAGTAACGAGCGAATGCTAGAGACATGAACTTAAAGTTTGTTTGTAATAGACGTGCATCGTTCCGACGCGATCTAGTGTTTCTACTCGTATCATTCCACGGAAACGTTAATTGTGGAAACCAAGAGTATTCGTATATCCATTGATTTGCCATTATCCAGGATAATCAGTGCCCCCGATAATATAAGTATCGTTAGAATGTTTTTGTACATCTAATTTTTTGCGCCTCCCCCGGCAAAATCTCTCTGAAAGCAAGAAACGTCCGAGCCGCAATCACGTTTTAATTGGAACTTGAATAAAAAATGTTATAAATACTTTAACCATCGGATATTGGAGATAATCGGGCATAGGAATTTGAATGAGCGATTGGATACCAAGAACGATTATCTAGGAACGAAACTGGTTCACTTTGCGATTATTAATTAAAGGAGCAATATTATTATGTACAAATGTACGGGCTTTTATTAAAACTCTCGTACACGGAAACGACGCACACCGCGCGCTCGTAAATATACATAGAGGCCTGTTAAAAGGCAAGGCCATTTATTCCAAATTTTAAAAGGAAATAACAATTTATTTTCGGGCCCCGCAGAAGGATACGAATCCTACGCGTATCTTCGGCGGGATACGATAATAGTAACAGAATGAGCCTTTTGTTGCCCGATACCGAGGTCAGCAGGCGCGAATAGAATCTTGTAACCTCTCACCGCGCGTTATTATCGCCTCGAAGACAGCTACGCTGCGAGGGTCTTTCGCTAGTACACGAGGATAAGAGGCGTTTGATAACTAACGATCCCACGATACGCGACACCGTTCCCGATGAACAAGCGCCTAGAATAATATCACCGTTTATCCTCCGTCCCCGCCATCTTTCTCGATCTCCCGCTTCGCCCATCAATTTCATCGGCAATTTGAAAATGACCGATTCACCTCGATCGATCTCACCGATCCCGCAGCAACCGACTGCCGCGTACGCGCTACAAAATTTGACACCCGCTTTAACGGCCTGCTTTAACGTTGACCCTGTGACGCCATAAGAAACCATACGAACCCCGTCAAGAACGTTGCAGCGTTGGCCCAGATACCGAAAAGGCGCTACCTTTTTAAACGCGCCACTGTGCGGTGTCGTCCTTATCCTCGCGGCAGCGACGTCCTCGTCGGCTTCTTCTTCTTCGTCGGTTGGGGAGGGGGGGCCGAGCCATCGTCGGTGGCTCGGCGTCAGCACAATGTGTCCGTATCACTTATTCGTGGTCTATTTTCCTGGGCATAAAGGAGGAGCGAGAGCTCGGGGGCAGAAACCAGAAGCGCACTCGAGGGGAAGAATCGAGAGGGGGACGGGGAGCTGTGAGAAAAAGGGAGTCAGGCCGAGCGAGGGAAAGAGAGAGAGAGAGGGTACACCCCATCACGGGGGCAAACACTCGCCCCGCCGTGATTGCGCGGCCGCGACCCTATCTATTATTCACCTGGCTCCCAACCCCACGTACGTGGACCACCGCTATCCCCGTACCCAGTGCCCAGCGGAATGCTCCAAGCTCTCTTCCTCTCGCGCAAACACAGCCTCATCTACCTACGACCCACTGGAGCTCTCTCTCTCTCTCTCTCTCTCTCTCTCTCTCTCTCTCTCTCTCTCACTCACTCACTCACTCACTCACTCCTCTCTTCGGCTACCTTTCTCCGCAAATGACAAGGCACGGACGCGTGTCCACCTTTTAGGGTACATACGCGCAAATGTAATTGACCGTGTTCCGATATGGTGTACGTTGCAGCGGAGGCGTCGCCAGCATCGCGAACAACAACGTGGCACCCTCGCCCCCCGGCTCGGGTAGGATACAAAATACTGAAGGGCAAGCCCTGCAGGACGACGCCACGGCCCTACACAGTGTCCTCTGCGCGGAAGGCTTCGCGGAGATGGTGCGAAGGCTCTCACAGATGATTCTGGAGCTGCAGATGCTCAGGGAACAAATACTGCAGGGGCAAGATCAGACCAAGGTAAGTTTGATCCTTTTTTTTTCTTTTCTTTTATTTTACTCAGCCTTCGTTGGCCACTGACGGATATGTCGCGAGAGTTCAGATATATGGTAACCGAGCGGGAAAATTGTGATAATTTATGCTTCGATTCATACGGTAGTATTTAGAACGGTCAGTTAACGTTCATTTGAATTTTAACGATAATACCGATGACGCGAAGTGTAAGCGGGCAAAATGCTCTATCGCGATCCAGTTAACGACGGGTAGGTGTGCGCGAAATTTATTGATCCAACGATGCTCCAAATTTATCAACCGACACATTGCCGAAATCGAAATTGGAGTTATCAATAGCAAATAATTTGCTTCGTGGCGCGAAATCGTTACGGGATCTAACGTATTCATAAACTCGTTCCCGGCGATATTAATTTTAGCCATTTGATCGACAATCTTCAATCGCATAAAACGATTAATCCCGTGACGTTTACCTGATCCGTGCCGAATATAATGTCTAATACAGCGAGATTACGAATGCGCATAATCTGTCTCCACTTTAGTCGCGTGTCACGTGATATATTATTCGGGAATGCGAATTAGTATGCGGGGCAATTATTACCTCCTTGAAGAATTCTAGCGGAGACGCGGAGCGAACTGGTTTCGTTTGATACGTTTGATGACGTACTCGAGCCATTACAGGGGTGCAATTATAGTTACATTGCCGGTATTTCGTCAAACGCAAACATTAGTTACATTGGAACCAAGAGGTAAATACACCTGCCGAGACCGGTGTTGTGATGAAATAACAAACGACAGATCGGATCGTGGTTTTACGCGAATTCCCAAGTGTCCGATGTTGATTGGCAAGCGAAAGGCAATCGATCGGCATGGAATAATAATTGCAAGGCAGAAATAGCGTAACGCGTACTATTTCGAATGACGCGAAAACGAAAGATAATAATAAACGCGCGTGGATCGGTAATTTGGGCATCGTTAACGGTCCGCTCGCGCTGTTTACGTTAAATATTTTAATAAGTTCCTACAAATCGATTTGTCGCTGATTTGCACGCGTAATGGAAAATTCGCGAAGCCCTGTAAAGCGGAAAGTTAGTGTCCGAGCTAATAATTTCTACGGGTGTTATTACCGTTGAAATGGAATACATTATTTTCTCAGAAAGCACGCGATCCGACCATAAAGCGCGGAACGCGTAAAATTCCGCGATAAACTGCGCAACGTCGCGCAGTAGGTACGCTTATTATCGCGAAGTCGTATCGATTCTCATCAAAGTTACCAAAGGGGACTTTGATTCTTTTGCGAATCTTAAGCCGGGGACAGATATGCAACATACGCGAGTAAAAAACACCGTATTGCAACTTGGTTGCAAATATGTTATTAACGCATATAAGGTGACACAATCCTAACCAGTTGCGTGTTGCGTGATACGCGTTTATGTTTTACGTTTATAAAACTACATCTCCCAGATCCATACTCCGAAATTTTAATAATTCCATAACTTAAACTGGATAAGCATCAATAATAACAAAATGGTACTTTTACCATATAAGGTTAACAAATTTTTTAAATTTACAATATTCATAAAGATCATAAATGTTGAACCAAACCGAATACTGTCAAACTAAAAACACTTGAACGAATCTATCAAATCCAGTGCGATTGGAGTGTTAACGTAAACGTTATAAACCGCCCGTACGATCGGGAAAGTGTTCCCCCCCGCAATGTGAATCTGCTTTAATCTTTATACGGCGATACCAATTGGTATCTCCCCGACGACATCATCGACGGTATCGGGATGACTCGTTTCTTCGCGCGACCTCAAAAAGTACGGGTCATCGCGTGGAGGCGAAACAACTGCACTGTGTGGAAGGAATTGCGAGAGACCCGAGAAACCTGTCTACCTGCAAAAATGCGGGCGCGTGCAGATAATGCCCAGTGTATTACCGTTATTATGCCAGTCGTTTACGTGCCGTGGAAACGATGCTCCTTCCCTGATATCCCGCTAAATTCGCCCCGCGGCGAAATTCTACGAATGCATTCGTGTAAATACCCTCGTGTGTCGGTAGATCCAGATACCTGAACACAGGATGTTTGGTATCGCCGAAGCGGGGTAGCAGGATCGAAAAGAAGCCTAACTTTACCACCGCGGGACACGGTGGAAATTGACGAGATAAACGGGAACACGATGCTCGACACCTATTCAATCGCGCTTGTTTGGTGGCGTAATTCGCCGCGAGACTTTTTCGGTGGAGGATTATTTAACTCGATTCGATTATGCGATTTTGACGCGATAATGAAGATTATAGATGGACGCCGAGTGTATCGTGTCGACATTCTGAAATTCTTCGAAATCGTTCGACGGTACGTGGTTTGTTTTAATAATCCGCGTGCATCATCGTGTAGCCAGAAATCCTTGCGAAATTGAAGCGAAATTGAGTTTCGGTGAATTAGCAATTTACGTGTACCGTGTCCCGATAAGCGGTGCTTTTTCGCTGAAAGACATCGAACTTTATCGGGTGTATCTCTCAGCTAACGGCACCAGTGTCGGATTAACTTGTTCGGAAAGATCTCATCTGGCGCGAATCTCTCTGCCCAAGGGTCTTTCAAGGCTGAAGAACATTTTCTCGTCGGCCATTTCATCGGCACCGAGTGAAAACGCATTTGTCGGTGGCGTTTGCGCGGCAGGCGCCTCGAGTTAGCTGACGTTAAAACGGAAGTGCGACCGTGAAGCGAGAGAGAGAGAGAGAGGTCCGGGATTGAGGAGAGTGGAAGAAGGATGAAAAAGTAAAGAGGGAGAGAGAGAGAAATGAAGGAGAAGAAGTTGAAGAGGAGTGTGCGAGAAAGAAGGAGAGGTAGAGAGAGAGAGAGGGAGAGGGAGAGAATGAGGAGAGAGAACGTAGGAGGAAGGCGGTAGTCTCAACGTTCTCCTCCTCTCGGATCCCGGAGGGCGTATAGTAATGTTCGAGTTGGCAGACTCGGGGTCGAGTGGGGATCTCCCTCTCCTCTGTTCCCCTCTCTCGTTCTCTCTTAGTTTCTCCCCTTCCTCCCTCGCTCTCACTCTCTCTCCCCCTCTCTCTCTCTCTCTCTCTCTTTTACCTTTCCACCTGTTATGCGATTCTATGCCATGCTGCATTGCACAGGTGTGCGGGACCGCGTACTCACCGAGAACGCACACCACTCCTTTGACTATACCACCCAACTCTCTTCTTGTCCCACCGTTCCCTCCCTCGCAACGCGTCTCTCTCGTTCCCCCCTCTCCCCCCCCCTTCCCCGGGCCGTTCCTCTGCTCCCCCGGTCGCCCGCCCCACGCTCTATCTTCCTTCCTGCCTTCCTTCCTTCCACCTAGCTCTATCTTTCTCCGTAGACGACTACCGAGCCGGCCGATCGCGTGGGCGGCGAGAGGACTGCGCTCTCCTCTTCCCCGAGGCGCCTCCACGGACCTTCCTATACCTTGAGTTGCACCTGTGCAGGGGCATATTGTCACGCCCAGTGGCTCGACCGTGCCGACGCGGTGCACGCCACCGCGTCACGCTAGCCCCGCCGATTACTTTATTCCCTCGATCTCGAAGGTTGATCACGTTAGCGACTATTTTTGACTTTGCGCGACGACGAGAGACCTCTTAGGTTTGTCCATGTATACGAGCTGACGCGGACGAACGGTTTGAATTGGAGATAAAACGTACGTTGTTGCGCGCGTGGAAAATTATTACGGCAATTAACGATCGCGATAAGGAAATCGGACAAGGATGTTTCTTGATACGAGAATTAGCGGTGATCGTTGTTAAGCGTCATTGTAGAGAGATTTTTCTATTAACCTCCTCAGTCCTGACTTTTAATTTTTCGGAGAAAAAGTTTTTTTTTTGTAAATTCTATTATTTAGTAGGTACATTAAAGGGACATGAAACTTTTTTTTCGTAGACAAAACTCGACGAAATAATGTAATGTACACTGTGACGTGCAAAAGGTACCGGTGTGAATAAATCGAAAAGGGCTTCGGTAATCTGCTCTGGGTCTGAGGAGATTAACGGGAACGTCTCTTCGCGTGAAATTTCAAATTAGCAGCGGCTCCGTCTAGGAAAATCTTGTGCCAGCTACTATGAAAATCGGTTCTTCAGCGAGCACGAGTCCCTACTACGGGCGTTTAAGATGCGTCCTTGACGGTGCGGCGGAAAAGGACCCTTCAGCGTGCGAACCACCTTCATTCATCGGTTCTCATTCAGCAAAACCACGACCTTCCTTTTTCTCCTTACCTGGCCAGACACGTTCGATCGTCCCGGTAAACGGATAGTCGGCGATACGCACCCAAGTTTTAATCAGAAACGTCACGCGTGTTTCGTATTCGGCAGCTATATAAATCATTTGATCTTCCGTTGGTAATATAATTCTGACGCCAATTCTTATATTTATTCGTCTTAAACTAGTTTTGGATACAAGCGAAAATTGAGAAACTGAAAACGCGAGGAACAATCATTTATCGAAGCAATTGCTGCACACCTCGTTTCAATAATCGTAGAAAAAAAATTTCCATGCGAGGTTAATCGTCACTGCTTTTACTAACGGTTACCGTTTGTATCACGTACGTACTTGCAATCACGTATACGCGTTTGCTCGTGTAATAAACAATCGTTTATCACCAATCTATCCAATTATACTAGCAATGCGTTAAGTCGAACATAGATTTCGTGGGCGCACGGTGCCGTTTACCCGTATCGTCTTATCTTTCCGAGCAATTTTAATTCTTCCGGAACCCCTGGCAGCAGCGTACTTGAAAACACTCCGTGGAAAGCTAAATTACGCTAAAAGTAACCCGATGATATATCTTAAGTATGGAAGACCGAGCCGGCAAGCATCGTGCCGCATTTCCGTGCGACCGTATCGTTATTACACGGTACCGTAATCCACAAAGGCGGGCCGGGAGCAGTGCGCGATACGCGAACCGCGAATGCCGGGTTAAGCCGCGTACACAACGTGTATCCAAACGAACTACAAAACCAAACATCTCGATTTGTGCCAAAATGTTATGGCTTCCGGTTACAAGTGCATTATGAGAAGAATGAAACTGGAAGTTAACACTATTCCTACCACGACCGGTCAATTGACTGTTTCTTAAATTTCGATACAGAATCAAGCCAATTGCATAAATTCGTGCTCAATGCTTAACCATACTCAAGCCATGCCCTACACGATCAAATTGCTTGCGCAAACACGATATTTGCTCAAATGGCTTGACCGTATATGGGTCTAACCCTGCGTTGGTCGAGTTTTTCAATTTCGTGTCAGTGGTCGAATGGATTACAATAGTACTCCAAACTGTATTTTTTACTTGTAACTGATTTTAAGTCAAATCAGAATATTAAAAGTAAGAGATGAAAATATTCAGTACACCTCATAAAACAAAACAGTTTAAACAAGATATTTGAATTAAAATTGAAAATATATGGGGAAAAGACTGAGACGATGTCACGCCTCGAAATTCTCCCACGAACTGACTTTTGATTACAATAGTATTTCGGGCGATATGCACGGTTAAGAAGAAGGCTGAGAAACAAAGTGCTAGATGCACTAGATAAACGCACCGTTAGTATCGCGTATCTGGTTACGTTTATCGTGCCCCAAATCCAGGCGTATCGTAACCGCATCGTTATGTCGAGCGGTTACGTTACGGCGTACGCGGTAATACGGTGTGTACCCGGCTTTAGAATTGAGAGGCGAAGGGTGTATACGCGCGCGTGCGGTGTTTGGCCGGTCGGCGAGAAGGGTAGGGGCGGTTGTGCGTATGTCCATACGTTTGTCCATTTGCGTATCGGACGGCGCTTTATGGGAATTAGCGGCGTATTGTGGGTCGCTGGTGGGCGGTCTGTGTGCACCGGTGCACGAGAAGCGTCAACGGGAACGGCTACCACCCCCCCCACCTCCCCCCCCCCCCGACCGTCGGGTGAGGGAAGCTGCAACAGCGCCCGTAGACCCGTGGGGGATGACCGATGAGGATGCCTGGCCTGGCCCCGCGGAGGGAAAGAGGAGGAGGCTCGTATAGATGCGAAGAGAAAGGAAGACAGGGAAACTAGCCACTGGGAATGGGGATGATTCTCTCTCTCTCTCTCTCTCGCATTCTCTCTGTTTCTATCTCCCTAACCGCGTCCCCCGCGTTCCCCCGTTCCCCGCTGTACGTGTATCGCTGTTTGTCAATATACGAGCGATATGATCACCAAGTATAATCACCGGCAGACCGGAGAGCGTGGAGCTCTCTGTCAATAGAATGCTACTTTGTGATCCCCGTCCCGTCGAATCCAACCGCTTATATGTATATTGTATCAAACGTATCCGTGCGTCCGCTCTCGCTCTCTCTCTCTCTTTCGCTCTTTCTCTCTGGAGAATGCCGCCGCTCGTAAAATCCGTATCGACCGACAATACTACGAGCATAGACGGAACGTATGTACAAAAATATCCCTGTATCGCAGTAATATCGAACAAAACTGTCCGCCCGTTTTCCTTTCTCCTTTTCCTTTTTTTCCCCCGGTTATTTTGCGCCGGACGCCGGTCCCTATTACTTTTTCTCTCCCTTCGCTTCTTTTTTTTCTTTTTTGTCCTTTGCAAACGCGGCTGCCGCGCGCAACCTTATTACTTCTCGGACGCAGGCAAGGAGACTGATTTCGGCGAGCCGTAATTCTAATTAAAACCGGGCAGCGACCAGGGGATCGAATTAATGTACGATTGGCGTATATTATCGGACACTGGAGAGATCAATTACCGAACGAATCGCGCGGAAGATAGATTCGCGTCTCGCCGAAGCGCGCGATAGATACGCTCAACCTCGATATTCTATAAACACGTCTAAATTTATCGTTCGGCCATGAAAATAGAATTATTTCAACTTTTGCATCTCGCGAGGAATAACGACATCTCTTCCCGTTTATGCCATCCCGAGTCCAGGTTTACTTCCCACATAAATCACGTCGCTCGATGTAAATCCAACTGACCCGACGCGCTTCAATTCTACATTATTCCGAGATCAGTGTCGCGCGATTGTGAATACCAAGAACCACACTCGACGCATACGCCCGGGAATTCCTTGGATCGGAAACGTAACGCGTGAAAGGCACTCATTTTGAAATAAAATGCCGTTCGTGGGTCGCGCCACTTCCGCGAACCACTTCAACGTAGCTCGCACGATTTTGCACCGGCAGCCGCACCACTGTCGCCGGTATGCCGCTAAACGGGCTAAATCAACGCGCCCGTTGCTTTTTTTTCTCTCACTCCTCCTTCCCTATCTCCCACCTTCTCTCTCTCTCTCTCTCTCTCTCTCTCTCTCTCTCTTTTTCCACGCGCGGAGCATCAACTTACACACCCGTTCGCTTATCCAACTCACCGGATTTTCCCCGACGGGCGCGGGGTGTTAGCCAGGGACGACGGTGACGGTGAGGCAAAAAAGGGGGCGGGAGGTGGGGGGGGGGGGGGTGGGGAGGGGATAGGAGAGGGTTGGCTCGTCGGTGTATCTTTTCGAGCGATCAAAGAATTATCGCAGTCGAGCGGCAAGCCGACGGTGTTTGTCGTTTGATCGTGAGGCAACGATGCGTGGACTTTGCGCGTTACCTGCCGCGGCTGCGGCGAGACGAGTCGAGGCAAATCTCTACTCTCCGCTCTTCCTCTGCGTCGCACAGTCAGCTCCGCTCCGCTCCGCTCTCTACCATCGGGCGAGCGTAAGTGTGCGCACCACACTCGCGAGACACACTATGGCAACGTTAACGGCTAACGCGTTAACGCATTTCATCCGAGCTCACTCGTTTCTTCCGCTCGTCTCTCCTCTCTTTTCCTCTTTACCGCGATCCAGACCCCACCACCCCCCGCTCTCACCCTGTTTCCTCCTCTCTCTCTCTCTCTCTAGCACGCGCGCACACACACACAGACACAAACCCGCGTCGTCCCTCGTCTCTTCTATCCACTCCCCGTTCCCACTCCTCTTTGTATTTCCTTTACTCTGTATCTCGATCTGTCGCCGACGCTCTCTCACCTCCCTCCCCCCCCCCCCGCCGCCCCCTTTCCGCCCTCCATCCCTTTCCACGCTCTGCCCACCCTTTTACCAGGCTCATACATCCAATATCTCTTCCAGAGGACCGAGGTCGGGTGGCGGGTCCTCTGCCCTCGTCATGTCGTACTAATGCATGTAATTGCAGCTAACCTCATTAAACCCGCCGGCTGATGCCACTCGCTCAAATTGCGTCCCTCTCTCCCCCTCCCCCCCCCCCACCCGCCAGGTCTCGCGCCCTCCTTTTTCCTCTTACCGTCCCCTCTCGCTTCTTTATCTCCCTTCCGCGTTCCCGGCAATTCTCCCGTACGGTTTTGCGTTTTCCTCTTCGTTTTATCCCGTCCCTGCTTTACCCGTCTCTATTTGATTCTTTTCCTTTTTTGGGGGAGTCCGTTCGTACGTCTCCGGACTTGCATTCCCGAGGCTTCTTCTCATTGTCGCGATGCTCCCCGTTTCCCTCGGTGTCGCTGCGCGATCGCCAGCTCGTTTCCCTCGCGTACCAGAGAATGCGTAATGACGATTCCAGGAACGTTAAAAATATTGCGGATACAGGAAACCGAGTTCACGGTTATTAATTACGAGATTAAATTTAATTTTAGATTAAATAAACTTTAACGTTTTCGCAATATTTCGGTGTAATCGTCCTTCTTGTTAGTGCAAATTAAGTGGGCGTACTTATTTCTTTATGCACGCCGCACTTCTTGCAATTTATCGATTTAAATACCAATCTACCCGTTTTAATTAGACGAACATGAAAATCGTTTGTGTTTGTATCGACGAGGATTTTATTCAAATGTTATCGCGATTGATACGTGTGCTCGCTTTTGTACGGTACAGAGTCGGTACTCGAAAACCACTGTTTGTATTATTGATCGACGTTCGCATAACGCTCGTAAACTGCGTCAATGAAAATTCGAGCATTACCAAACGCAACTGCGTTCGCGATATTAGAGCAGATATATTTCCCGGGAAACCGCGGTACGCTGAAATTCCCGACGTCGTTTCTTTTGAAAAGCTCGATCGAATTACTTGCGCGGAAGCTAATTCGTTCGTTCTCCGTCGTGTTCCCTGCTTTCCCCTCGAAATGCCAACGCGTGACATCGATGTTCTTCTCGAAACTACCGGAAGCACTCGGTATTTCGACTCGCGCAGACGCAAACGCTGCAGCTACGTCCGGTCGCGTAATTTTATTCCATTAATTTTTCGGTAGCCGTTTTTCGTCCTGAGCGGTAAGCCCTTGTGCAGGGTTAGTGGCCCTTGTCGCGCGATCCCCTAATACGTGGGGGGTGGAATATAGAATTTAGGGTTGCGTCCCGAGTAGGTTAATGCCAGGTGGTTCGCGAGATGATCCACAAACTTTGTGAAACGATGATACGCAGATTAACACGTTGATCTTCACTTCACTGACATTTGGGTGACACACATCGCAGGTTAATAAGATTTATATTAATAGTACTCAAAATCGATATTCCCTAACTATGGCACTGAAACTAGCGTGTCACCAAGATATGGGTGACGTGGCGATCAATGTGGTAATTAAAATCGATTCCACGTCAAACTCGTGGCTTATTGAGAATAACAAAAATTATTATGATTTTTCGGTCAATCGATTTCCGTAGACAGATCATTTTGCCTCCAAACTGCGTAAAGAATAATTACGTTTAATCAAAGCAGGCAAACAAATGAAAACTTCTTGTATCGCACGATTACATTGGCAATTATTCCCCCACTCTACGACAGATCAGGTACTCTCAAATCTCGATCCATCGTTACCTATATGAACTGCAAAAAAAAGAAAATTAATTGCACAGAACCGCGCAATGTCTGAGTACATCTCTCGATACAGATAAATCACTGGTGATAAAATAAAACGAACGACACTCGCGAAGAAACAACTCGTACGAACAAAAACGAAAGTTTGGTTTAAAACTCAAATATCTGCGCTAAACTATCTTTCGATTCGCAGTGAAATTTCTCATTTTCCTTTGACATACGCGCGAGAATTCGCGCGCTGACGGAAGGGTGGAAGACTATCATGCGTGCAACGTTAATTAGAAAACACTTATGCCGGACGAACGTCTTAACACCGAGGCAACGGTTTCGCTTGTGTTAAGGGCGAAGGCGTCGTCAGTAGCGCATGCACGACAACGTCTGGACCACTTGGCGCTCGTATTACGGACCCCTTTCTACTTGGTACTCCTCCTTGGCAGAGGTACTACCTCCTTCAACCTCTGCATCCGATTTTCTGGGAGGAAGAAAATGAACTCTCATATAATTATTTTCCTCGTTAACATTGTGGCCCATTGTTCCGCGCGTCGAGAAGCATAGTCCCACCCCGCGGTATTTTAATTACATTCCTATGCGCAATGAGGCCTCAACTCAAAGGAGACTGTTCACCGCTCCACTCGAAGCCCGCCACTCGGCTGCAGAATCATCCGATAATAATTTTTTGTATTCCACGAATGGTAGTTTCTAGCAGAGGAGACACCGCGTTACGCTCGAACGGTTGCGAATTTCTTTTTCGCGAAAGATCGTCGTTGACTGATTTTTCAGGTATATTCCGCGTTATCGGGGGGGACAAGGTCTTGTCTACGAGTACGGGATTCGACGATTACTTTCGGCTATCGATAGAAATTACGTATTTGCGCGGGACACGAGCGTCTCGTTAGTCACCGTACAATTGTTGCGCGACTCGTGCGCGATAATTATATCGCATTTGCGGTGAATTCCGTCGCACGAAACAAATCCACGCAAGGTTGTTAATTTTGACAATTATATTCTTCCAAGTGCACCTCAGATCGTTAGCATTCGAATAAGCGACAAAAATAATAACGCGGTCTTAAGCTAAATTACACGCGCTTCCAATTATGAGTATTATTTACGCACGGTAGCTGCATCGCTCGGCGTTTCGGACCTGCGCAGATTTCAGATGCACGAGGAATTCATCATTTTTCCCTCGAACGTGTTACGCCGGTTAGCATCGACATTAATCGTCGATAGGAAATAAATTTAACAAAAACGCCATTCATCGACGTTAAACAAAATACTCTTCTCCCGATTAACTGTCATCCCTTAACGATCCAACGTGCGTTGCATTCAGTCTCACTAGCCTCGATCGATATACTTTTGTTCAATGACTTAACGTATCGCCGCCTCGGTTTGCTTAGAACAAAGAGCGAAATGTCGTGACGCAAAGTACACGATCTTCCATACTGCGTCATTACCGTGCGTTTCATTATTTAATCCGAGCGAACGAACGTTTTCCATCCGATTGAAAAGAGAAAAAAAGTTCGAGGAGGTCCGCGAACATTCGAGGCAACGAGGCGCGCGCCTCGGTTTCGCGTCGTCTCGACGTTCTTATCTAACGGTGCCCCCCATGTTCGCGACACGGATTGTTAACTGAATCCGGGAGCCTGCATTGTTCCAGCACCGCAAGTTCCGAGCACAAACAGTGCTCCATTGTATTCCCCAGTCGCGTTCATTCAGCATTTTCTTTCTCCTCTTTCGTTCGTTCTTTTTTTTTCACTCTCTCTCGCTCTCTCGATCCGTCACCAACCTCCGTGCTGGAATCTCCGTTCACCGTGAGCTTCAAATTTTCTGGTGTATCAGAATGAACACGGGAAGGATATTCGTCGAAGTCTGTCGTGCCAGTGTTGCACGGTTGAATATTTTCGTACGTATTGTCCAATAGGGATGTTAGAAAAATGAAGAGTCGTGGTGGTACAGGATAGAAAATTTATTTGTGTGTTAATGGTCATGAGTATTTGGCCGCTCATAAAAAGTGAATATAAGAGGTGATGTCTTACAAACTTTTAATGAAAGTCATATAATTAATGTATCAAAATGGTCTTTATTTTAAAGAACTGTTAGAAAAATATAAAAACGGCTATGTAAACAGAAACAATTTTTAATTTTGCCCTCATCTATATGACCGTTGGGGATGTTAGTCCATTCTTCCTCTATGATGTTCCAGAGATGTGTCGTGGACTTGGAGCAAAATCTTTTTACTTACAGTACACAGTCTGCTATTTTTAATATTTAATTAAACTCTATTTAAGTAATCTAAATTAAATATCTACTTAAATTACTATTTAAGTAATAAACACAAAACAAACTTTAGAACCAAAAAATACGAACGCAGACAATATTAATTGATATTTAAATACACATGGACGGGCACAGTGTATCTCGACAGAATCAAACTTCGAATTCACTCCCCCGCTCCTTCACCCAACTCCGTAATTAATAACCATCGACTATTGAGAATACTAACGCCAGCGGATCAGGCACATATTTCAATTTCGTTTATCGAGGATATCGGCCCGCTTCCTTCGCCGACGCGGCAGCGCGGGGCGCAAGTATGTACCGCGAGTGGCCGCCGCGCCGCCACGACGACGGATAATGTGTGTTTCGGCCGCGGAGCCGAGAATAGTTCAAAGTAAATAGCGTGCCGTGAGTGGTGCCCTCTAATCTCCTTCTTCTTCTTCTTACCTCGGTGGATATTCTGATTGCATTATGACTGAGCACGGTCAGATAGGAGTTCTCAAAAGGTATATTCGAGCGTGGTTGATGTAACGCGCGCGCGTGAGGCTAACAGTACACTCGGATACTATTGGCCGTGGTGGCGAAACAAGAACGAGGGTAATCTTCGCTACGAAACGGAACACGTTTGCCGCGGTCGTATACCGTGTTTTTAACCCCGCGTCGAATAAACTCGAAACGACGTATCGCGGTTTATCGCGAGGGTAATAGAGGCTGACGAACCGTGGAGAGGAACGTCCGTCGTTAGATTATATCAATCGGTTTCGCTCCACCTTACTTCCGTGACGCGATCTGTATAAATTAACGATCGTACGTTGTTAGCGGTGGATTCTATACTTTTTGCAGAATCCACGACGCGCACCTCGTTAAGGATATACGTTTATTCGTTTAGCAGTGGATTCGATGCTCTTTGCAGAATTCACGGCGCAAATCGTCGAGGATATTCGTTCGCCAACCATCGATTTATCTAACGACAAGTATATTAATTTTAAATACTTGATAATGGAGGGTGTGGCGGTTAACCTGACTTTAATGACTTCACGCAACTTCGAAGATGATGGCAGTGATAATTCATTGGCTGAGTGTACGTCGTTTGGTGCTATCCTCGATACCGTGGCGATGTTTATTACGTTCTTGAATACGAGAATCGTGAAATTTATGAAATCACGTTTACAGGATACGTCATTTTGATCGATAATCTTTACTAGTCGTCCGAGACTGTCAAACGGAGTATCGAACGATGTATCCACGATAGCCACGTATTATTGCGGTAACGAGTGACTCTTCGTTACAGTTGTTAACGCATTCCGGCTGGAAAATATTTACGTACCGGTGATTACCGGCGGGTAACCAAACGCGTCGCGATACGTATAAACCTACATACATACATCGTTTGCAAACGTTCCAGAATGAAATGGAAGTAGGTACTGGGCGGGCATTGAGTGCGGTTATACTTGTAACTTGGACGGCGACCCCGAGAGAAACCGCGAGTGCGGTAGTAAGAATTCCACTGTGCGCGGATGTGAATGAGCCTCGCAGCTGCTACATTCCTGTGTGCCATCGCCGCGATTTTCCTCTATTTTCTTTACGCTCTTCCCTCAATATTTTAGTTGAGCATCGAGAGAAAGAGAGAGAGAGAGAGAGAGAGAGGGGGGGGGGCGGAGAGAGACAGCAGCTGTCAGAATTTTATCCTACCAACGCCGAAACCCTCTTTTCCTTTTTTATTTCCCGCCCCCTCTCCTTCGCATTTATTCGCTACAAATTTTTCGTCGACTCGCTGCGGTGAGCTTTCCGCGGCGAGAACAGTGTTTCGTGTAATCGTTTTAACATTCCGCGTTTAGGTTCAATATTATCTTAATAGGGTTGCGTTTATTGACGTTTACTACCAATTCGACTCACCTCCGACAGATATACCGTTCTCCACGCGGGCGATGTCTTGTCGTTCGAGTTAATTACAATTAAAATACTGCGAGATACGAGGCTCGAGGTCGGGGTAGTCCTTTTTGATAGTCGAAACGCAATGTCGTCCGCGCTTGCGCACAGCGTCGTTCTACTTTGAGCTTTGTCAGATTTTAACACTAGGTTTGCGGGACGCGTCATTTTGACGCATTCGAATCTTCGCGAGGAAGATTACGAGAAACCGTTTATATTGTTCTTTTGCCACTTGTACTGATTTTTATCCATTGGAAGTGTACTATCAAAATTAATTTTCTTCAAAACTTTCTAATCTTGTAATCTTTTACGTAGCTAAATTTACGTGTATCCTACGTAAACCTATTCTTAACGAAACTTACCTTCTTCAGGTAATCTTGCCCTCGATTTCAGAAAAAAAGAAAGAACAAATAATTTAATGACGAATTATCTCCAAGCATTCCGTCCTCGGTGATCAAAAATGAACGATCGATGTAAAATAATTTACCACCCCCAAGGTGTATCAACAATTAACCCGTTACCTCCAACCGCTCGCGTAACAATTAACGATCGCGGAACCTCGGAATCGGGTGCATCGAAGCTAGAGTTCGCGCGCCGCCAGGATGCAAGTTTCAATTCGCGCGTATTTCTGGTATACCCCGGTTCCCGCGTGTCGTCCGAATCTTTATTTCGGTTCTCACGTTTCGGCGGCACACGCACAGAGAAGCAGCAGAATGCACGAATGCAGGCGCTCGCGCGCCGAAATAAATATTGCATATTTCTGTCGGATGCATCTCGCGCAAGGAACGCGCTCATATCGGCTTACGATACGCTCGAGAGCCTACGGTTCTTTAAACACGTAGGTGGAATTCCGTGGAACGAGGCGTCGCGTCGCGTCGTCGTACAGTCACCCTCGGGGCCGTCCCAGGATTCCCGTATTCGCGGAACACTTATCTCGCGATGAAGTAATCGACGTTGGATATCGTAACACGCGTCGAGGTACAAGATTTACGAAACGGTTAACCAGCGATATCCACGAATATTGGAACGCGGGAATACTAAGGCGAGCGAGTAAATATTCGCGAGATGATTCGAACATAGTTAAAAGCATCTTACTCGAGTCGCGCGAACGTTACACCGAGAAACGCGAGAAACGCTAATCGTTTGGGGATATCCCCTATAAATATTTCCACCGTGTACCGTCGCATTCCGTCCCGATGTTACCCCCTCCCCCCCTCTCGCGTACGCATAATTCCCTTACATTCGCGGAATAGCCGCAACGAGAGCCCCCACGTACAGAGCCCAGCATCGCGCTCGAACCGATGCATCGGCTTCTCCCGCGACTTTTTGCAATTCGCGAAAGAAAGCGCTTCCTCGTACGAGTCATCGTACCGTAAGGAAATAAGTAATGGATACCTCGATTGGTCACGCACGACTCTCCGATATAAGTTTGCGGTAAAAACTCCTCCGCTCTCCTCTCCACGAGCTTGCGCGCGCGCGCGCACACACAGGCGAACGTCGATCGGGTGTATAAAGTCGTGTGGGGCCGTATCCGAGCACGTAGAGCGATGAATTAGAATCGCGGTTACGCGGCGACGAAGGGAAGAAGACGAGAGGGTATACGCCGTGCCACGTGCATCCAGCGCATTATTCTCCTTTTCGAGTGGTTATCCCCGATGCCCCGGTCCCTGTGAAGCGAATCTCTCTCGAGTCTCGTGGGCCGTGGTTCGCTCGAACGGAGAAGGAAGGAGGAGGGCAGAAGGGAGGAGGTGTACGTAAGAGCGAGAGAGAGAGGCCGCGGGGGGGTAGGGGTAGGAGAAGAGAGATCGACTCCCGCTGCCACTACGTGGCTGCAGTCTCTCCTCCGTGTGCCCCGTGACTCGGTTCTCGCGGCCGCGTGGCCGCAACACATACAAAATTAATTAAAGTCGGCGGAACCCAAGGGGCTGTTTATTGTACCTCCCCCCCCTTCTCCCCCTTCTCCCCCGCCCCCCGGTGCTCCAAGGACCATAGCCGTGGTAGTAGGGTAGCTAGGTAGGTACACCGTGCATTGTACTCTTTTTCACCAGCTCGTTTCCACTCTCTCCTTTCCTTCCGTGCCTCTTCCATCTCGCACCGCTCCTTGCCGATCTTTTCCACCTCTCCAGCCAGGGCCGAAAGCCAGAAAGAGTGGCGGTGGTCGCTCGAGTGCCGAGCAAGCCGCGCCTTGTTAGGAATTAATCACTTTCTAGCCGGTGGATGGGGTGTGGACGGGATAAACCGACGCGACGCGGCTTGTTTCAGCGTTATTTTAATTGTAAGGAAATTAGCGGGAACAGATCTCAGACCGTGTACTCTCCGCTGGAGTCAAATCCCTGAGATATGTTCTCCCTCTCACAATGAGACGCGAGTCGTGGTACGCTACGAGTGGTTCGCGTGTAACTGATTACTTGATCGGTGATTAAGTAAACCTCGTTGACGAGAGGTAGCTATCTATGCAAGTGATTTGCGTTACGTGTAACTTGCCACGAGGGGGGATTGGGAGTCTGAAATTTTGTTGTTCGTTTGAATACTAGGAATTTAGAGTGAGGGCATATTTTTGTCCTTAAATTGCGAAGAGACACGAATATACGCTTGACTGTATAAGTGCCCGAATATTAGGGTCTTATTCGGTGTTTCTCTATTCGAGAGGTTACCAAACATTTTTCGTGTACTACTCGCGTTTATTAAGGATATGTCACATACCACTGATGATACAAAATTAGAACTGTTAACAATTTCAATACATTTATATGAAAACGATAAAACAGTAAAAAAAAAGTACCACCAGCGGTACGTGTACCACAGTTTGGAAACCATTCTGCTCTATTCTACTACAATTATGAATTTTTGCCATTATACTCGGCGTTAATAAAAGTTTATTTCCATGTCTTTCATTTCAAAATCGTGCGAGTATTGTTTTTAATTAGCCTAATATACGCCGAGTATGATATGTAAACGGACACTTATGCATCCTACTGTATCATTCCGAATCTCATGAACTTAGATACAAATATTATCCCGCGTAATAAATTATTCTTTTCGCGCCAACACGCCTCGGATATGATACAACTATAAGCGCGAATGAATAAAAAAAAAAACCATAAACGAAACAGCGATGGATACGCGGTTAACGAAAGCGACGATGTTTCCTCGACTCGCGACCGTCCGTTGACATTCCACGTTACCATAAACCCAATCGAGGTGTCGAAGAGCCACAATGACAGTGTTGTGGTTGACGGAGGTGGCTAGAGGAACCGCATCGACGACGGAGGATCCTCTCGGGAAGGCGAGCGTTGACGGGAGCACCGATGATAGGGACAAAGACGGAGAGGAAAAAAAAAAGGGGGGAAATAAGTTTGAGGCTTGCGGAGGGAAAGGGGTGGGTGTAGAAAAGACTCTGGTAATAGACGTCTGAGATGGATCGTTGCCGGGGGGGAGGGGGAGGAAGGGGGGGGGGGTGAGAGGGAAGAAAAAGATGAGAGAAGAAAGTGCGACAGGCACGGGAGAACGAAAGCTACGAGACGCGGAGACGGGAGCGACGTTAGGATTGCTCGGTTGCTGGTTGCCCCGAGGTGACGGGGTTGCTTTAGCAGCGTCTCGACGTTCCCCCTCCCGGGTCCCGGGGGAGATACGTCCGTCGTTTCACGTACGATCCTCGCGGAAAGAATTCCCCGGTGGAGATAAGAAGCCGAAGACAATAATCCTACTGACAGTCGGCTCATCGTCGCGGCTTATTTCGGCAAGCCGAGTTGCGTTTTGAGCCGTTAAGAGGAAGGTACTCCTTGATGTCCCGCGCCGTCGGACAGGACGTCACCTTTAATGCCGTTAATGCGTACTTGGATCGGACGTAGGTACGAAGGGTTCAAGATCGCGTGGGATAGATGGTTAGACGGAATTCGGTGGCACGGGGACAGGGATGTAATAAAAATCGCTGAATCGCTGGGTATATCGTATGAATTTATTTCTCTTCGAATTCCTTACAGTATACAAAAAAAATTCTGATGAAGCAGTATCTGTACTAACTAGATACAGGGATTCGATTAGAGTTATAGAATGTCGATTAGAAGGGACACTGTGCATTACGCGTGTGAATAAATACAGAGGGAGTTGTATATTTAACTATTTAGCATTTACAGTTTGTATTGCCACTTGTGAACACTATGCGACAGAGGGTTACAAGTTACAACTATTCCAGTCTCTAACGGTTGTAATATTGAGTCACGTTCGAATCATGTCGTTCCGTGACGAGTCTTCTTCCCAGTCTTCGATATTTTTTTACCCAGGTGGATCACGTACAAATCGGAAGACGAACACCAGCGTCTCCATCGCGTCCCGCGTTTACACGCGTTCAAATTCCACGGCGTAACACGCGCAAGATTCCTAACCGCGTGGTATCCCACGCATTCTTACGCGCAACGCGTTTGCGCGCTTACGAGCTGCAACGAGCCACGCTTTACCACGTCGTTTCGCGTAACGCGCGCGTCGACGTCCGCGCGGACATCCTTGATCTTCGTCTCTCCCGATACGCGCGTTGCAAACCTACCTGCGAGCAGACGCGCGCAACAAACAACCATCTTGCGACTCCTTCGCAAAGGTATCAATAATATAAGCGGAGAGAAACAATCCTAACTGGTCTATCGGTGCATCGTGTTGCGCGATACGCGCGTACGTTACACATCTGTACGCGTACCAACGCGACGCGGTTCGTTGACGCGCGTTAACGCGTTTCGAGTATACCCCTCGCTCGAATCACGACGAATCGAGTGGGTGAGCGATATCCCCTCGTCCCGCGCATCGATCGTTACGCTTCTCCCGAATATGACAATGATGTTTACGACGAACGTTACGCGCGCCGACAAATATCGTGGCGTGCAGTATTTTACGCCCGGCGCCGATTTTCCGTGCAAACGGCGCGCTCGTCGTTCGAACACGCTCTCTCTGTCGCCTACGGTATTCGTGTCAGTTGGCATGGATGAGGAACGCGTGGACGGGAATCGTAAAAGATAAGAGAACGTGCCGTTAAACATTGAATAAGACGCTGTATAGTTTAAGGCGATGAAATGTCCGCTTATAAAGTATTTCCGACGCCGTTAACGTCCTTCTCTGTGTTTCGCCGTACACGCTGGATGTACATATAATAACTCTATTTCCGCTCGATGTATGACAACTGTAAACGTGTTACGGTAATATCGTACTACGCGTGGATTTAAATTGAATTCTCCCCGTGCGTCGAGACATTGGAGGGTTTAGAAACGTGCAAATTATTATTCGAGCAGATCATGCATTTTGATTATTGATATCGCGATTTTGCGTGAAACCTCTTTATCGGATATTTCGAATGATTTCACGACACTTGACGTTTAGTGTTGGCACACTTTTTTAATACTATTCCAATCGGAGTAAGCAGTCCGGGGGCTAATATTACTAATGTTTGATTATTCAAAGTATATTTCCTTTGCTCGCATTATTATACTTACAATTAGGGAAGAATATAACGATATATTACTCTATCTTTTATAGCGAAATCGTATACCAAAATATCTGATAATACTATTTAATGCGAAACGCGAATTAGTTTAAACGATAATTAATTTTCATAACGTGTCATTGAAATATTTTGATACTTAAATATACCGACGAGTAGTGATCGAAGATGCGAGTATCCTTGACACGCCTTACATTTAAAATATTTCTGTTTAACGGTCAATAAAATTCATAAGTCAGAACAAATTCAAAGGAAAGGCCCGTACGAGAGACTCGCGATGGCCGATACAACGTATTATCACAATTAACCAGAAACGATGACGCGAGATGAAAACGAAACAAAGTCGGCTTTGTGATGCACGTCCCTCAAAGGCTGTGTACGTATACGCACGGCGGATAGAGCCGTTCGTTCAGTCGGATAATATTGTAGTCGATATCGAGTGTGTAAAGGGAATTATTAATATTACCGCTTTCAAGAAACTGCTCCGACGTTCTAGCGCCGCGATCGTCGTGCAATTTTTGTTTACTCGCCGATGGTGAATATCAAAAGGATTAGAAGCAACGGATAGATAATAAACATTGGCCAATAAAGCTAACCGAAAATATCTCAGTTGCAACGTATCCCCGACGTTCTCGTACGTATGCCTACCGCTTTTCTCTGATCTACGATTATGGATTGCGCCGTGTCGATAGCAAAACGAATGAGAGCTTTTGACGCGTGTATTCGACGTTAGCCGCGCATTCTGCTGCCGCTCGGACTGGTTTTGAAAGAACTCTGGAGCGAGTCGAGCAAACGAAGAAGCCCCGTAACCCCGAAGATACAAATTGAGAGTGGCGCTCGTTAACTTTGAGCGAAGAAGGGAGTATTATTAATAATATCAAAGTACGTCGGATAAAACAGGAAGGCCATTCAACTTACTTCCATTTAAATCGTTTCATTTATAACAGTATACGAGCTGAATGAGATTCTTTCGACAGAATTAATTACTCGCCGATAGAGAGGATTGTTCCGTAAGAATCTACAAAAGATTCTATACTCGAAGCACTTTTCGTGGAATCGATTAACCGTGCCGAAACTACCCTCCTTTTCATCGGCTCATTTATATCGCAAGGAGATGAAAAAAAAAAAAGAAAAAAAAAAGAATTACTCGGTACTCGATAACTCACCGAGGACGTACCTTCCTGCGCAATACCACGGCGATTCTCCTCTTCTTCCAGTTGGAAAAGCGGCGCCACGAAAATACCGCTTCCGGTTGCCCTAGATTCCCGCATTCATAAGTTTCATTGCGGCGCTCGGTACCGGAGCGAATCCCGTTCAAAGCGCTCCATAATTTATGTATCCACAGGCCACCCCTGCGTGTCGTCGAATCCTGCCTCGCTCTTTTAAAATTCCATTAACGGCGTAGTGGTGGCCCTTTTGTCGTTCCTCCTCGTTGTTTCGTTCGGTCCGTTTTTTTTTACCGTTTCGCCGCTTTATCCCGCTGAATCCTGGACGATCGAGCGGATCGGACAGATTAATCCGCTACGCGAGAGCATTCGGAAATATTCGATCCACGATCCGTCCTATCGGTCGATATTACCTTGAACGTCAGAGTTTTGATGCAGCTTTCAGCTGCTACATTAAAGTCACTGTTGGTTACCCCGACGTAATTTTAGACAGCACCACAGTGACAGTCTTTATAACGCACGTGAAGTATGAACCACTTCCGGTGGATCTACGTCATCCTGCATGTCCCCTTGCACTCCAGTGGCTCCGATTCTAAATCTAGATTCAAATTTCGTGGCCTTTAGCCTTCGTGTTTCGCGGTGCCAGTTGGTAACAAAAGATCAGCGAATTTAACGCTCAGGATTAATATTGTTCGCGGTTTGAGAATGTAAAATGATACGTGGATTTATTTCTTTCAATTACCTCGTTGTATTAATGGTTAACGTTGTATCATTGAAATCGATTTTTTTCAAACTTTCTCGTAAAACCCTCCATACTCGCCAATATCGTGAATTAAAAAATTAACTTCTTTCGCGTACTATCGAAATCGGCATTGTTCCGTACGATTCGATTATCGTGACGAGGGTTCGATCAGAATCGACTTCTCTCTCGCAGGACGCGACTGTCATCGTCGAGATTCCAGTGAATTTGATCGTAGTAACGGCAGATAACCGGCAGAAGAGCGATTATGGGGGTAGGTATGTTTCGGTAATTGCGTGGCTAAGTTTAGGCGGTGCAGTTGGCGTCAATGCGCGGATGCATATTCAGAACGGGGCTCCTCATATTCTTATGCTCACTTACTAAACCGCGGCGTCGCGTGTGGATGTGAATGTGAATGGAACTTGCTGGCACCCCGCCTGTTTATATTTAGCTACTGTGGGCGGTATAGCTGTCATGGATACGTATCATCGGCATAACTGAACTTTGCAAATGAATAATGAAGTTCCATTGGCTCCTCCACCATGCCGATTATAGCGAGCGCAGAATAGCACCAAAATTCGCTGACTCGTCATTGTCTCGGGGCATTGTTTTGGATCTCGCGTGGAATGGCGACGATTCCGTTAATGAATCCGCGCCACCATTCTTCGTTAAAAGCTTCAAAGAGAGTTCTCGGTGCCGCGTAAAACATTTCCGTGGCGCGAGTACGCGAACGAGCGAAAAGATAATATACGGAAAAGCCGCGAGATTTAGCGAGACTGTAAATTCAAGTTTTCATGATACTCGTTGTCGATCGAGTTATCCGTTCTTTTCGTTGATACCTACAGCCTAAGATAGATACGTTCGTGGATACTAATTGCGACGTGTACGAGTACGAATGCATTATCGCGATTAACTTGTCGCACGTACACCGACTCCGAAATGGACAATACGTATCGTACAAAAGGCACCGATCGAAGCGCCAATTAATTTGTACGCGCTATCGATGGATTCGTAGGTGAAGGGATTGATACAGGTACGCGGTGCGTTACGCGTGAAGCGGCACGTATACACGCTTTAACGTGGAAACACAACGGTTTCTTCTTACCGTTCCGATGGAACTATATTCGTACATTGCACCTTCTCGCACAACGACACACCCCGTGTACGGTGTGCCAATCGTAAATCACGTTACCGCGATCTTCCATCGAGAATCGAGGATTAATAATCACGGAGGAACCACAACCGGAGTGAGAGCGACACGAGTGCGTTTAATATCGTACATGTGTGACGTTTCAGCTGGTGCCCAGGCTGGATGAATAAACGTCTTCCTTATCGTCTAAAATAGACTTTAAACTTCAAGCATATCTGGATCACAGCCAGGTCGTAGGGAAGTACAATGATATTAGCCATGTTGAATTGTTACACTCCTGCGGGAGATGCGTTGAAAACTCGTCTTCTCGTATTACTAACGTAGTTGGTATTCGTGATTGATCGGTGCAAAAAAAAGTTCTTTGAAAAGTACGCGTAACGTGAGAAACTATTGGAATAGAAGTTGTACAGCTTATTTAGTTATACGATTAGCCGTGAGACACTGTATCGCGAAGTTCGCTCGACGCATTATCTAAGTATAAACGATCATCTAGCTTTTACATCAATTGCATTATATGCCGTTGCCAGTTTATGTATTACATACTATGCCAGTTTTTACGTATTTATCGCAAATGTCAGGAACAAGCTTGGTTATTTATATTATTAAGGAAATTACGCGTAAGAGAATCGCGCGGCACTTGCATGAGTATGAGTAATAAATGGCATCGCATTATCTTCATTGCATAAACAAAATCGTCTGGAAGTTTTGCGAAGTGACGTTTCGCCGTGCACAGATAATCGTTTCTAACAAGTGCAGAAGTTAGATTACTGGACGACCGATCGTTTATCGGTCGCAACTCGACGAAAAAGAAATCGAACATATTTTACAATAATCGCGAAGGTTAGCATGTGACGCAATCGAAGCGTGATAGTAGAAATGCTTAAAGTTTAGCCGCTGGTTTAACCCAGATCCCTGCCCCTCCGTGCAATCGCTTTAATCCGTGCCATTTTTTAATTACTCGTGACTATTAAACGTTCCACGCGCTCTATTAACGCGCGCGCGCGAGATCTCATAAACAACGCGTACGGAGATACGTGTATCGCGTCGAATGATCGCGAATATGAAATCCGGGATAAACGCAAACTCTGTATACAAATTGAAAATAAAATTCTCGTCAAAGGTCTCGTAAAAAAAAAAAAAAAAAGAAGGGTATTTGGCCTGACAAAAATCAGATCTTCCTCGATACGCGCGCAACGGCAGATAAATGTGCGTTGCAAAGACACGGCAAGCCGAAAAATCCGCTAGCATCAGTAGCGCGCGTCCCTCGTTTTTGTTCGCAGGCCGTACTATCGTGGTTTTGTGACAAAACACGCGTTACCCGACGCGACGCGTCGCGAAATACCATTCTTTCGCCGTTCCCATGGTTTAGCGTCCCTTTAATTGGCCGTCCTCTCCTTTGTAGTCGTATCCCGGACACATGACGGCCGACTCGCAGAAGGAAATTGAGATACAGCGGCTGCAAACCGAGCACTTTAAGCGGCAACAAGAACACATCATGCAGCGCAACATCCAGGAGCTACAGGCTCTGATGGCAAAGACCCAGCTGAGCATATCGGGACAGCAATCGTTGATGTTCCTACCGTTTCTCGAACAGCTCAGAGGATTCAATCAGTCCGTTCAATCGCCGATGCCACCACCGCCAGCCACATCGACGGCCACTACCGGCAATAAGCATATCAATTCCATCGCAAATGTACGTATACCTGACTGATTTTCGTGTATTAGCGAGTATCTCGCGCTCTAACGGTGAGCGGACGCATAGCGAAACGTGATATACTTGGGACTTTGTTAACGATAATTTATATTTTATATAAGGACTCTCCGTTTTGTCGCGACGAGAAAAATGGGGAGTGAAATTGCGCGCGAATACAGCAGCCCACGATACCGAGGTATTATGAAATTCAATGGTAGGAACGTCGTAGGTTCTAGTCTCGGTGAGAGCGTGATTTCGAGTATTAACTCGAAGAAATCAAAATTACGTACAATATACTCTCGTGTAACGCGAATTCCTGTAACACGACAGAGATATAGTGATTAATGTTTTCCTATACCGCGATTTCTCGTACAACGAGTCATGGATGCATTTTATGAAATGAAAAAAGTAAGATTTTATACGTACAGTAATGATATGTTTGTTTTAACCAACAGGGTATACATGCCACTTATTTTCTAAATACTTTTCTATTTAATAAAACGTAGAGAATAATAGAAGGGACAGAGATATTCATTCCAAACGCGTTACTTTAGATTATACGGCTTAAGCAAGATTTAAGTATTAAGATTCGTTAAGAGCCTTCGTGATCGGAATTGAATCGCACGATCCGATCGAACGAGCTCTGTACCGCGGCATCTGGGCGTTGGCAAAACCCGTGAGAAAGAATAGGTCTAGAAATGCGAGTAACATTACCGACGATACGTCAGCTTTTTGTATGGTTAACACTTGTTCCGATAATCGATCAAAATTAAAAACTATTCGCTAACAGTAGTGTCACATAGGAATCATCACCCCTCTTTATTTAAACAATTCTTGTATAACTTCGAGTACAACGCAGCCCCGTAACTTTACATCTACAATTAAAAAAGCTCAACAAAACTGTTTATTCTTCCGTTTAAAAAAAATCATGCAAACCACGCATCGTATAAACAATTGCTTAACCAACGTTGCAGATGATCAGTAGCCATCGAGAAGGTCCAAGCTGGGCGACCGCACATCTGGCACAGATGACCACGCAGATGGAGAAGGAATCCTCGCCGACGCCGATCTCATCCGCCGTGGCGCCCACGGCGCCGCCCCTTCAGGATCTCGACGCACCGTTGAACCTGACGAAGCCGAAATCCTCCTCGTCGGGGGCCACCGCGTCCTCGTCGTCCCCCGGAAGCGATTCGCATTCTACCGGCGCCGGAAGCACCGGCCAGCAGGAACAACCGTTGGCGGCGACGGCGCCGAAACTTTTTCCCCTCGGTTTGCCGATACCGCGGAATTACTTGACGACCGTACCATACCACGGGGGTCTACCACCTCATCTCGGTAACCTCTCGTCTCCGAGTAAGTAGAAGTCCGATAAGAGATAACTATACTAACGTGAGACTGGTTTGGCTCGCGGTATAGCGGGAAAACTGGACGATGTATTTTAATGCGCACGGCAACGATATTAACGGCTGTTCTTGGTCGAGGAAATGGGAGCAAGATAGCCGAGTTTAATCCATTCGTAACAGCGTATCGTGCGTCCGCATCCGCAGCTTTTCATTTTCAAACATCACAAGTGTGCCTTTTTCGGAAAATAGTGAATATTGAATCGCAATGGGGGGGGGGGGGGGAGAAAAAAAGGTACTATCAATACCCCATAGAATACGCGGCGAGATCTCAAACCGTGGCTTAATGATCGTCGAGTATGCGCATTTACCCGATTGTCCGATCCGCTTTTTCCTTTTCTCTCTTTCTCTCTCTCTCTCTCTCCCTCTCCCTCTTTTTGTTTGTTAGAAAACCTGTTCCCCTTGCCATCTGGTTTTTGCTTCTGGTATGTAAGAGCATAATCAACGACGCGTAACGCGATTCTGAGATAAGACCCGCTGCGTATCGTCGAAAAAACAAGCCCGCGGAATCTTCGGAGCTGTCATTGTAATATCAGAGCAGTCCTCTCGCGTGATCATCATAGCATATCACTTCCTTGCCGCGTTGCCCCGCCGCGTGCCATCCCTATGCTTTGCGATCCCCGTTCGCTGCACGAGTTTTCCGCTCTTCGTTATCTCGATAAATTCTCGCAGTGGGCAAGGTAATGGTCAAAGATGAGACCGGCGGACCAGGAGGCTCAGCGGCCGCCGCTGCAGTCGCGGCCGTGGAGAAACACTTTGCGATGCACGGGATTTATGGTCTGCCGCCGAGTGCAGGTGCGATGCCTCCGTCGCCTCAAACGCAACGACCGATGAAGCATCCTTCCTCGCGGGAGGAACCTTCGCAGGAGGAGCAAGACTATCTGTCGACACCTCACAGTAAATATATTTCCTTCTTTATTGACTTTAAGTATTTCTCAGTAGTCTTGAGCGATTATGTCCTCGCGCATATGTATGGTAACGCAAACAATATTTTCTAAATATAGCCAGGTTTTCTAAATTCCAATAGGTTCTGAATATAGCCAGGTTTTCTAAATTTCAATATTTTCTATATATAGCCAGGTTTTCTAAATTCCAATATTTTTCTAAATATAGCCATGGTATAGTTTGCTACTACCTATCTCGTGTATTCGCGTTTTTAAAATCTTTCGCGTCTATACCTATTTTCACGTTCGACGATCGATGTTTTATTATTATTTCTGGTATCTCTTTTTACTATATTTCACGGGAGCGCGTTACTACCACGAACTATAGCGAGCGATCGTATTCTAAAATTACAGTGTGGCGAGACCCAGGTTACAAGGTACCGGAAGACATAACGGAAAAAGGTAAGCAGTCTTTTGAGAAACGACCAGGCTGACATTACGCTTTTGTTTTGAGAGAGCCAGGTGATGCTCTCGAAATTAGATTCGCTTCTCACGTGGATATCGCTGTGCCTCGTGACATCTAACACTTCTTCTCTCTTCAGCCAAAATGGTGAGGCAGCAGAAAAGGGAGGGTGAGAACAAGCCACATATCAAACGGCCTATGAACGCGTTTATGGTGTGGGCCAAGGACGAACGTAGGAAAATCTTGAAAGCCTGCCCAGATATGCATAATTCGAACATATCCAAAATACTCGGTAAGTAAAGATATATACGAAGCTCGTTTGACTAAAAAGAATCCGGACATGCGAAAACATCGATGTTTAACATAAAGTAATTCAACTTCGATTGCAACGCGATACCTCATCGTAATTCTTAGAAAATCAATATCGGCACGCGTTTATTTCAAATCGAACAAATCGATCTTGTCGCGTCAGGTTCCTCGCAATTCTTGCGTTAATTTTCCATAACGCGACGATTGCGAGAAGAAAGTAGCTCCTCGATCCGAGACTCGCTCCGCCACTACTCACGCATTCCTATCGTTTTCATATATCTCCCCAGGAGGACGATGGAAGTCAATGTCAAATTCCGAGAAACAACCCTATTACGAGGAACAGTCGCGGCTATCGAAGCTGCACATGGAGAAGCATCCGGATTACAGGTACAGGCCGCGGCCGAAACGCACATGCATCGTCGACGGGAAGAAGATGCGCATCTCCGAATACAAATCGCTGATGAAGCAACGACGACAGGAAATGAGACAGCTCTGGTGTCGCGACAGCGGCACGGACATGGCCTTCCTGTCGCCCGTCGGCTCCGACCTTAGCGGCCAGCATCATCCGCGTTCCGGCATCGGTCCGTCGGCAAAGCCGTCCGTCTCGCCGCCCGCTACGATGCTGAACGGCGGTGCCGCCGGTCCCAGCACCGATCATCCCTCTTTCTACTATCCACCGGACAGCCTCTCGCCCACCGACATGATGAACTTCTCGCCAGAGAACTCGGGCTCGATCGGCGGCTACGACGCGAGTCCGCGGCATCACGAGGACGATTGAACCGCAGCTCCGGGTCAGCCTACATGGCCACCCGGAGCTTCATCGTCATCGGCATCAGCGGCGGCGGCGGCGGCTGCGGCCGCGGCATCAACGTCGAGACTCGCACACGAGTTGTTCTGGTAACCAAAGTTCTCCCCCATTCATCGGACGCGACGGAGAGAGCGTCGCCGTGTGTTCGTTTACCGGGACGCGAGACAGCGCCGGCTGGACAGCGGTGCTTCGGGCGTCTATCGAACGCCAATGCGATCCTGTCGCTCTCGAAACTCACCGAAGACGAAGATTCTCGAAGAGTGACTGAAGCGTTTTCGAGCCTCGCTCGAGGTTGTGATATAACGATTTATTTCTGTGCCATCGTACATACGACGCGTAGAGACCCATTCTGCGAATTTGGGGCAGACGAGAGTTCTCCTTCCTAGGATCCGCCGTCGTGTCGACTGACGTCCGGTGTGATTACGGTCGTGTCTGGTACTGGAGAACGGAAGGATCCGATGGTATCTTTCCCTCGGTATCTCCTTTAGGACAATTGGATTCCTTTTTGCGGAATCTGGTGTTTGTTGGAGGTGCGCTCGAACGGGTAGCGCGCGCCGATGTCATTGGAGCAGCCGCGAGACTCGCGTTGCGTAAGGTGCGTCTCTTGTCCCGTTTACGTGGAACATTTATTCGGACCCGAGTAAACGTGAGATTAGCAATAGTATCGCGTGGCTGGTCTTACCCTTCTCGTTATATAAAGAAAAATCAAGAGGAAGGGAAGCGATTAGCTCCAGGCATTCTACGTTGACCAATAGACGACGGTGGCGGGATAACGGTGGATTCTCTTCGTGTAATCAAAAAAAAAACAAAAAAAACAAAAGAACTGCAACTGAGGTGAAACTTGCGAGTGATAAGGTCAGATCATCATTTAGGTATTGTATAGGTATGATAAACGCGAGTATTGAAATTAACGTCGACCTATCGACGGCTCTCAATGCATGTCTCAATGCGTAATCTATCGCGGGTGTTTTCTAAATGGAGCGCACAGCATATGTGTGTACATATGCACGTATATACGCGTATATGTATACGTAATAACACAGCATATAAATGTATGTAGATATATACATACCTGAATTTTTTGTAAGACTGCCATGTGTCGCGCGTTCGCGCCAAAAAGGATCGATTCGATATAATCTCCGCTGACGCTCGATCGAACTCGCTGTCGCGTTGAAACGTACGCTAATCCCGTGGCGATCGTGAAATGTACACGCGATACGGTGCGCGGCCAAAAAAAGTCTTGTTCCTATTCCTTCTAGTGTGTGTGTCTAGCGATACGCCATTCCGGTCGGCCGTATCGACAAAAGAGAAAAAAAAGAAGAAAAAAAAAATAACACTGGTCCGTTATCGCATCTTGCAGCATCGCGCGTTTTTAAGCATACGCAAGCACGCATTAGAAATATCCACTTTACAACGGGCGGTCCCGTTTTTCCGTATTACATGCAATTACTTATATCCGGTATTCGCAAAAAGGACCGGGGAGAGAGAGTGAGTGAGTGGGAAAAAAATGGAATTCTGTCACGCGATTTACCTACTCGTAAAGGTAACGACTTCATTTGATATAAATACTTAGTACTTATAGTATTTTCGTCATTAATTTATTGACCCTAATATAACGATAATTAGCCAAGACAGACAGGTGGTTGAGTGAGCGAGTATAGAAAGGGAGCAGGGGGCGGGGGGTGGGGGATGAAGGTACGACGAAGGGGAAGTCAACGAGAGACGGGAAGACGAAGAAAGAAGACACGCGCGACGTCAATTTTAGTACAATGTTACTGTAAAACTACCGACGGGAGGGAAGGGGGGGGGCGGGGATTAGCGTTATTTATTAAACGATATACGAAAGAACAATCAAATTATCATTACGACGTTGTGTTTGTTTCTCGATGTTCTAAACACTCTGTTACGTTTTTTTTCATATTCGAATTATGTTCGCGAAGATAACTTGAGGGATCGATGAAAGTAACGTTTGCCCTCTTGCTCGGGCGTGATGCCAAGACGAAGAGCATCGGTCGAATTAATAGAAGCAGAAGAAAAACAATAGCTAGGCTCTACGTAGTTTGGGAAATGATCGAACTGGGCAGTAAAGATTGGGAGCTCGATGTGATAATATTTATGTGCCAAATAGCGTTTTCGCGGGCTGGAGGTAACACTTCCCCTCTGGTTCCGAGTCGCCCCGTTGGCTCGACGTGAAACTCGAATAATTTTTACGTCTCCTTTTTCACCTTTTGTTATTTATAATCAGTGCAATTATATACATGGTACCTAATATAATTTTATAATGAGAGCCAGTATCCTCGATATATCTGCGCCGGTTTCGTTTCGGGTTCACCGCGAGAAAGGCGGCAGATAGGATAGCTTAATGTTGATAATAATTTATTTTATGTATATAATGGATTTGTACGATGTGTCGGCGATATTTATCGATCAGATAGCCCGACGCAAGTGTCAATATTATTAATGTACAGTGTAACTATATTGTGATGTATCTGCGTAGCTACATATTATATGTAATTACTCGAAATACGTAGATTAACGATGTTAAAATGCGACGCATATTCTTATTTTCACGGTCATTAGTATGTTTATTATTATTCTTAATATTATTATTATTATTATTATTATCATCAGTTTTATCTAGTACTATTATTATTTTTTAAGCGGTTATCCTTATTATGCATAGCAATAGAGGTTGTACGTGCCAGTTCAGACGACGACGTCGACTACCACGATGACGACAGCGACGCACGAATTTCTCGTCGATCGCTCTCACGCAAATACTCAGATTTCCACGTCGCATCGTTAATGCAATACGCAATTCGGCATGCCCTTTTTACATTCGCATCTTACTCAGTCTTGAAGATATTTCGATTTACCTCCGTGTCCTGGAAAACACGTACTGTCATTGGCAATATTTTTAAATGTTTAAACATTTGTATCTTTATCTCTTTTCTTCGCCAGTTTGACCTCCAAAGATCGGCTGCTCAGAGTACTCGTTTTATCCATTTCGCACAGTCAACTAACGACGATGAATCATTGAACGTTCAAAGCGAAAGATACACACGCCTTGCATATTACTTTACTATTGTGCCATATCTTTAGAATCGTCTACAAAAACAAAGAATTTTCTATTCCCGTTTTCAATCACTCGTGTCATGAAATCATCTAAACCGCGTATGTAGAAAAGCTCGGCTCGTGTCTTCCTCGTTAAATCTTCATCGACTTAAATTACTGCGCAGTGTTTGCTTTAGAAATAATTTCAGTTCTGCATTCCATCGATTGTGATCGTGATTGACGGACGCGAAACTCTCTTTATATAGTTTCTTCTTAAAATTTTTCATGGTACTCGGTTCGAAGTAATCATCCTTCCTTTTATATAAACCAATATTTCGTGATAATCACAGCACACTTTACCTAAGTTCATCGAATTTGAAATGCAACCAGTGTGAATGCAAACTGTAAGAATAGTAAATTGTAAAACGAATACATTACTAATATTATAGTATATTTAACGTAAAAAAAAAGTGAACACTAACATCCAATCTCAATATTCCAAGAATTCACTTCATTTACATGTACGTTGTTGTTAATGGTATGAAAAATATAATAAAATAACGCTTTACCGAAATTCAATCTTAGTTTTAGGTATACAACGTTATTTCTAGAAGAAACTTGTATGTATGTATGTACGTGCAGTGTATGTACATAGTTATGCAGTACTGTGCAAATGGGAGAAGAGTAAAAGGGAGGGAGAGAAAGAGAGTATAAAATCAGTCAAATGCATGTTTGAATGCGATTACATTCACGCGATCTACTTAACACTACTCGCGACACGATCGTAGCACACATTATTAATTGATGTCAATAGCATACAATCAAAATATGTATATTTAAGATCGGTAAATCTTTACTATTAACATTATCTACTTTAAATTTGCATGATTAGTACGCGTCCCTAGCGGTACGGTACATTGTCATTCGAGTAGTGTTAAGAGGAACGCAAAAAGCATATAATAGAACAAAGGGAAAATCATACTTGGAAACGAAACATACTATCGGATTGATAAACCGAAGATTGCATCTGGATTTATTACAACCGGATTATGTTTTTACCAATTATCGTGTAACTTATAACGTTTGATTCTTTCATTGATCAGAAGCACCACGAGCTGGCTGTGAATCATGTCTTATAATTTGCTTATCATCGCGCAACCGAACATATGTGCAAACTGTATAGATCAAAACATCATTACGCAAAAGTATCGGTCAGTATCGTTACAACCATACGTTCTGCAGGTATGTATTCCAAGTCGATTTTCTCTAATAGATAGTGACATCAAATGCACTGTATCACATAGAGAACAGCACTATTATAAACATAGATATATAATTATATTTATTATAATAATTTGAAAGTTAGGTATTCTTTGTTGTTTGTATTTTACAAGCGTAATCATTATTATACATAAATAAATAACTATATAAATGAATTAAGCTTCACGTATTTGTTCTTTCGTGAAATCGTGCATTAGTCTTCAGATTCGATCGTAATAAAAAGTAAGTAGGGCATCGGCGAAGTTTTAATTATTGCGAGAAAGCAATAAAGTAAAAAACATTTCTTTATTTAATGATACCGCAAATACATCGTTAATAGAAATAAGGTATCGTCTATTTGTATTTCGGCGATACCTAATTTTTTAATTGCATTTTGAACTTTTTCTAATTGCTGCTTCTCTGATGGTGTCATCATCTCCGCGATCTGCAAAAAAAAATCAAGCTTAAACGTTGTGCCACCGTATTCTTGTGCGAAGCGCGAAAGTATGTAATGCAGCACACCTCGGCCAATTGTTCTTCGGGTGCACCATATTTCTTTAAATTACTTGTAAGAGTTTGCATTCGTAATTCTTTATCTATCATTCGTTTATTGCTATTTAAGTCGTGTTCTCGTCTTTGCATAATATTATACAGCGCATGATAACAATGCTCTATTTCCATTCGAATGACCAAGTTTAAGTCGATATGGAACAAAAAAAATGTTTTCAACGGTGCGGCTGACACACCTGCCTTCTTTATTTCTTGCATTTGAAGATAATTCTCTTGTAATAAAGTGTACGTTAAGTGTTTAGCTTCTTTTGCTGGAATCATAGCTAGCTGCTGAATTTGTTCCTGTTCAATATACTTCCTGTTGCGCACTAATCTATATCGGAAACAAATCGTATGTTCACAATTCTGTTGAATTTTGTGAGATACGAGCATTTATGAAGTACCTGAAAATTCTGGCTGCTTTGGAACCAAACCTCTCCATTACAATATTTTCCAAAGTTGTCCATGCTAATTGGTTGAAAGCTTCTTTTATGTTGACACTATATTGACCTCCTCCAGAGTCACCGACACGTTTCAAAAACTGACTAGCATCTTCCTCTGAAATTGTATGTCGTCAAACATGAGAAAATATTGGATATATCGGGAAAGTACAATTTTGATATATTTTTGACCATCCATGTTTCGTACCGATGAGACTTAGATATTGGTCAAGGTGTTGCGTTAGTAGCGGATAATCTAACTTCCTTACAACATCTTTTATTTCAGTGAGCGGTATCGGATTGGAGGTGTCCGCCCATGATGCTGTCCGTACATACATGAGAGTAAACAATTGTCTCATCAACTCTGCAGCATTTTCATCGAATCTTTTGCGCATAGCTGATATAATAATTTCATCCCTATAGATTAGATTGTAGACTCCTTATATGTCCTATTATTATTTGAGTTTGCGTAAATCTTACCTAAGATCTTGCATAAAACGATCAAAATTGACTTTCCAATATATTTTGCTGTCCCCAGGATCTCCGTTCTCTCCCTTCAACATTCTACTTAACGCTTCCAAATTAAGAGTTGGTAAACTAAAGTCTGGTTTCTCGTTAATAATTTCTTCCATTGTGTCCGAACATACGCTTCGCATTAAAAATTGATTTTTAACAAGTAATTCAAATTTCTCGTGTAAAGTGGGTATCGATGGTTGCGTGTCAGCTGCAAGTATGTACCGATCGTGTGGTAAATGAAACTGAATCAAACAATAAGAATAACGCAAATAACTGAGTTTTTTTTTAAAGAAAAACTTAAAATATTACCAGGTAAATTACACGTAGAAGGCATCTGTTCGATTCTTTTCAACACCTTCGCTATTACTTCAGACGCCGTTATATATCCATTCTTCAACACTTCTTCTAGCATCATTTCAGCTTCGTCCCCGCAATGGGTCTTTGCAAAAAATATATACCTGTCAGTAGTGAAATATAAAATTTTTAAAAAGATCAATGTATGGGGAAACATTCGATTGAAACAATGGATACTTTGGATAACGAAGTAGCATTATGATCCTCTCGTCAAGAAGAACATACTCCAAACCCCTTTCAGTTTGACGATGCGTGGCAAAGCCATATTTTATCAAGACGCATAGCGCTTCCTTTATCTGAAAACGGAATTTTTACCATTTACAAAAGACGCTCATAACACAACGATTAATATTAATATTAATATTTTCAACGAGTATTGATACCTTCGATAGTGGAAGACGCGTGGTTGCACGAATTAAATTTATCGGTTTTGCACCAGATTTAAATAAATCATCTCCCACACATTGAACAATATTTCCAAAATGTTCGGATAATATGGATGAACACAATTTTCCACAGATTACTGACATGATGGCAATCAATTGCTATAATAATTTATACGGAACACACTGCGCGTAAAATAATGTTTGAACAAGTATAACCTCAATCGCGATTCATAAGTTTCTCGTAAACTTCTCATGAGGTGCGTAACTCCATAACGTTCCTACAATCTATGCGAGCAATCAATCTAAATATAAACGTACATACAATGGCATAAACATTCATTCACAGTACAAACATGATAAAGCTACAGAAATCCGCGTAGGAACTGGACCGAACGGACTGAACTCGGTTCAACTCGGTTCAACTCGGTTGAATGAGCAGACAACAGCAGACAACGCAAAAACCGGTCCACCGGTGCAATTGTTCGCTAAATGTCAAAATGGTAGCCAACCTTACGTTCAAGTTAATAATTTTTGTTGTATTTATATCATTTATCAGAGATCATAGAAAATTAAGTGAGAAAATCATGAAAAACTAAAAGGAGATCGGAATGATAGTAACCTTAACCGTCTGTTATTTCACGCGCAGAAACAGTATGACTCTCGTGATTCTCCAATCAGCGTGCATGCTTTTACACAGAATCTATGCACTTTTAGAAACAGCCAATCACGGCAAAAGGAGTTTACAACTAACACGTAATGGTATATTTATAATCAATAATCATTGCGAGAATAAGAAAATACCTTGAAATCGATTGTACAAGTAATTTTTTGTTACAAGTTGTATGCCGGAATTAACTAGACCGAAGAAAACTTGCAAATAACGCGCATCATTTTTATAGAAACGCTTCAAAAATAGTATTAGCTGTCTGTACTTATAAATGAGTGCTCCATGCAATTCACACATGATAAAATCATTCAAGGTAATACGCAGATGTTACGCCCCACGATATACATACGTAAACGCGAAGTAATTATTGCTAGTAAACCTTTAGAAGTTGCGAGAGATTAAAGTTTGCGGCACCGTGAAAGCAGAACTTCCGCCGGAACAGCAGTGTTGCAGATGATCACGTGATCGAAGATCGACTTCTTCGTTTGTGGCCACGAGGTTTTGTGGTGAAAATTAAGTTTACCGGGTGGAAAAGGCCCTATATTTTTGTATTTATACAAAAATGCCCTCCAGCAATCCCTTGCCACCCAAAGAAAATGCCTTGTTTAAGCGAATACTGGTGAGTAACACACAATCAAAATACTCTGTTTTGGACCCCACTCTCCGGCTAATAGGAGTATTCATCATGCTCTAATGATGAAGCACTCTTCGGAAAACAGCAGAAAATTCACTGGCAACTCCAGCTCACAACAATTTCACGAATGTTATCAATGAAAACTCGATTTTTCTCGTCGTACTTTACGATGCTCGATACTGCCAGCGTTACCCAACGACATTACAAAACTCGTCAAGATGATTTGTATTATGTGAAATTCACTTACGTTTCTTGCAGAGGTGCTACGAACACAAACAGTATAAAAATGGGATAAAGTTTGCGAAGCAGATCTTGTCGAATCCAAAATTTAGTGAGCATGGGGAGACCTTGGCGATGAAAGGTCTCACCCTGAACTGCTTAGGTCGCAAAGAAGAAGCTTACGATCATGTGCGTCGCGGTCTCAGGAATGATTTACAGTCTCACGTTTGTTGGCACGTTTATGGCCTTTTACAACGGTCAGACAAGAAATATGACGAAGCCATTAAGTGTTACAGAAATGCTCTTAAGTGGGATAAGGATAACATACAAATTCTTAGGGATCTATCGTTGCTTCAAATTCAAATGAGGGATCTGGAGGGTTATAAGGTAACAGTTTTACGTATAGCGTCGATTAATAATTTCTAATTAATACTAATACGTAGCAAAACACAAGTATACGTTTATGCACGTTGCTGTTGTTTGCTTCATTTTATGCATTTTACGTTGAAGAAATTACAATGTACTCATTTCCATACATAATTGTTTCATTTTTTGCTTAACGTTCATTATCAATATGTCAGTGCACAATGCGGTAAAGGTTATTGCGAGTTATATAATCAGCAACTATTATCGCTTGGGTATAATGACCATTAAATGTATCTTATATGACAAATACTTCATAGTTTGCACAATTCGATACTTTCACTTTTACGCATGTTAATGTTTCTCATAACCTCGACGTAGAATATTGATTAATATTGAAATTACATTGTTTTTAGGATACAAGATATCAGTTGTTTATGTTACGCCCTACTCAGCGTGCTTCATGGATTGGTTTCGCTATATCATATCATTTATTGAAGGATTACGAAATGGCTCTCAAAATTTTAGACACTTTTCGAAATTCACCAATGGTACGTATCAAAGTTTTAGGGTTCTTATCGTTTAATGCAGTTTAAAGTTTAATGGGAAATATTCAATGTTACTTTGTTTACTCGGCATTTCAATTATTATAAATATGTGATATATATATATGTGTATTGTTCTACGAAGTACTTAAATAGATTATAATAGTAGTATTCATAAAATGTGCAGATTTCTTATGATTACGAACATAGTGAGTTGCTGTTATACCAGAATATGGTTATCCAAGAATCAGGAGAGAGTGAACAAGCACTGAAGCATCTTGACAAATACAGTGATCAAATTTGTGATAAAATTACTGTAAAAGAAACATATGGTGAGCATTTTTTAAATTACGTTTTATTAAACTTATGCACGTAAAATAATATGCAAAATTAACTGCAAGAGATTATTCAATCTGATTTTATGACTTTTATCCATTTCAATGTAACCAACTCTTGTCACAGGTAAATTAAGACTACAGTTACAACAATACGCAGAAGCTGTACAGGTTTACAAAGACCTGTTAAATATAAATCCTGAAAATACGACGTATTACGCTAGGCTAGCAGAGGCTGAGAGACATTCTAATCATGAAGAAACATTAGCTATGCTCCAAAGATACGAAGAACTATTTCCTCGAGCGTTAGCACCACGTCGCTTACAATTAAATTACGCTGCAGGAGACGAATTTAAATCGTTAGTTGATCGGTACTTACGAAGAGGTACGTTATACGATTTCCTTTTGCATTTATATTTACATTAATTTCACATTTATGTATTACATAGGTGATATATTTTATTGTTACAGGTCTTCATAAAGGTGTGCCACCCCTGTTTGTAAATCTTCGGTCATTGTACAATGATACGCAGAAGGTTGACGTCATACAATCTTTGGTGCTGGAATACAAAGATGCATTAAAAGCTCACGGTCATTTCACCGATAAGGAAAAAGATAATCCTCGTGAACCAGCTTCGGCATTGTTATGGACTTATTATTATTTGGCACAACACTACGATTATCTCGGTTGCACGGAGAAAGCACTGAATGAAATTGATGCTGCCATAGATCATACTCCTACGTTAATAGAACTTTTTGTTACCAAAGGTCGGATTTATAAGGTCTGTTCTCTGTTATATCGTTAAGCAACAATGCATCTTTTTTCTTTATTCGAAATTGAGGGAAACTTTGTATTCCTATTTACTTCTTACTAGCATGCTGGTAATGTTCAAGAAGCTTATAAGTGGCTAGACGAAGCACAAGGATTAGATACTGCTGATCGATATATTAACTCCAAATGTGCCAAGTACATGCTGCGTGCGAATCTTATTAAGGAGGCAGAAGAAACCTGCGGCAAATTTACTAGGGAAGGGGTTTTAGCTATGGAGAATTTGAATGAAATGCAGTGCATGTGGATTCAGACAGAAGCAGCTATGGCTTACAAGCGCCTCGGGAAATATGGAGAGGCGTTAAAAAAGTGTCACGAAGTCGATAGGGTAAGTATAATCACGCAAAACGTTCGCGAACAATTGATTTGGACGACTCGCGTGTTCTACTATTGGTCCATTTTATTTCAAGCACTTTTCGGAGATCATCGAGGACCAATTCGACTTTCATACCTACTGTATGAGAAAGGTCACTTTACGCTCTTACGTGGGCCTTTTGAGGTTGGAGGACGTGCTTCGTGGTCATCCATTTTACTTCAAAGCAGCAAAATGTGCAGTGGAAGTGTATTTACGACTCCACGATAATCCTCTACCGGACCCAACGCAGACTCAAGAGATTGACACTGGTGAGTCTATATATATTTTTTATCTTCTATCGCGCCGTTCAAGTCGACGAGCGTGCTTTGAAAGACGACGAATGTTACAAATGCCTTTTGCGTGAACCGATGCATGTAGCGATAAAACGTTCGTTAGCGTCGTATTGGGGTCGAAGTGTCAACTTACCCTCGATGATATATTCGGTCATTGACTATACGTTTTTATGCATACGCATAGCAGGGAATTAAATCAAACTTTCTTAGTATAAACTATAAATGAGAGGGTTCCTCGGAAGTTAGAATTTCGTTCACAAATTTTCTACGATCGGTATCTAGAAAGTCGCGTGCCTTCGATCATTACGCGAAAAATTGCAAACCATTCCAACTTCTTCTGTCGATGTCTCTTATACGTATGATAATAATAGCAACCTCGTAGATTAAATAATATTACTTATATTTATAGTACATTATATTTAGGCGCTTCACATGCAAATATTTACAGTAAATTATTCCACTATAATGATAAGAATGTCAGTGCAATTAATACATAGCCCGTCTGATCGTAGTTACGTAATACCGGCCAAGGTTTCTTGATCTTAACGATATCAAGTTATTACTAACATTATCGCACTAGTATTATTACAGTACTCCTCGTAATACAAAACACGTCTTAAAAATCTATGCGTGTAATATGAAGTGTTACGCTTGGCAACAGTAGTTGCGCGACGTACACAAAGAGAAGAAAATGATCTTAAGGTCGCAAACAAACGCGAAATAAATAATCCTTATTTGAAGCTCTTCGAGTATTTTTTGTTAAACGTATATGGAAGTGCGTTGCACTTTACAATTGCATTATTGTATTGTTAATCGCAACTATGTACATGGACGTGTATATTTCGATCATTAATCACAGACAATGCGCGAGTACACGACGGTCGGTCATAACCATACGTACGGCGGCCAATGAATAATTAAGAACACAAGTTACTAACTTTGCGAAAAAGAAATTGTGACTTCTTCGATACGCATTATATTCTAAACAATCAGATTTTTATTCTACACGGTGACTTTGATCTACGGTAATACCAAATTTGTAGATGAAGTAAATTCTACAGGAAAATGTTTTCGAAAGTGGAGAAGCTCGGGGAAATAAAATTTGGAAAAATCTTTCTTTTTATCGAGTCTAATAAAATCCTCAAATTTGATTACAATCCGATCAAAATTTTGGAAAAAAGATTAAATTTCACCAAGTAAAATAAATATTTATTTGCTAGATTATGCGTATTCAAAAACTCTCCTTAAGATAACTCGAACCTTTACTCAATTTATCACATTGCGCCCTTAATATTGTCATCGGTCGCGGAAAAGATAGCAGGGTCACGAATTAGATGGGCTCCTGTAATCTTTCGAAACTCCTGCAGTCTATAGCCACGAACCTACAGTACTTCTCCGTCGATTGCACTCTTCGGTCGCATGCGAACAGTATATCCGATCTACGTCAATCTAAAGCGGGGGGAATTAGATGGGCATAAATTAAGCATTTACCGCAAGCGAGACACGTCGATAGCGAATCCAACTTAGTCGTTATATTTACACGTATAATAAATATTCTAACGATACGCCGTGCCGACCGATCATCGGTCGCACGTATGACACGCATATTACATATCGCGCTCGAAAAATTCTCGATTATGAATTATGGCATTACGCGGATTCTGCCTATGCGCACAAAATTATCAAACGTTACCCGGTCGCCGTCGTCGTCTTAACAGTCTCGTTCCCCTTGATTTCGGGTAAAGGTAACCGGCATTCTGATCCGGCCTTTGCGTGATGGCCTGCGGCGTTAGGAAGTAAAAGTGGCCGCCGTCACCTGGTAAACTATACGCGAAATAAGCCTTCGGTTTTTCCGGACGATTATCCTGAGCGGGAATCGGGTCAATATATTCGGCGTCGGGATTTATGGTGGGTCGGGGATCACGATAATTCACATCGATGTCGTCCGCGAGCGACAGCGGTCGTTGCTGATACGACTCGTCGATTTCTTCCGCCGAACCGGCGATCGGCACGTAGTTGGTGGTCGGACCGTTTCCTGGTTCCACGATCTCCTGGGACGCGGGGCCACGAAACTGTAGCCTGTAATCGGCGCTCTGCAACCGGTATCTCTGAAACGGTCGTTGCTGTTGCTGTGGCTTCGGCTCGGCAACCGTTATGAATTCGCTGTCCGGATTGATCGGTGGCAGAGGTTGCCTGTAGTTCACGAGGGTGTCGTCCTTGAGGGAATATGGTCTCTGCGTCTGATCGCCGTAATACACTTTGACGCTCGGCGTTTTGAATACCGGTGACTCGGCGGTGTTGTAATTATTCTGAACGTATCGATTTACGTTGTAATCGGGACGCTCGGTGACGCTACTCGTTTTTCCATAAATCGGTGTCGTGCTGGGTAAACCGTTGGGCAGTTTCTTACCGAAAATCGTGAAATATTCTTTCGTGACGTCGTCGAGGAGCTTCTCGTCCTGCTGGGTGTAATAGGCGTGATGGGGATCCGACGTTGTACTTACGAAAGGATGCGCGGTCGACGAGGGATAAACTGGATGTTGCAATTTATACGGTACACTCTCCGGTCGTAATTGTCTTTCGCGCACCGACTCCTCGTCACCGTAGTCGTAACGATGTCTGGTAGTTTTGGCATCTTGATAATCGTCGTACGAGACGCTCTGTTGCTGTTGTTTGTATCGATGCCTCTGATTACCGTGCTTAGAGTAATCCGCCGCTTCGAAGCTATACTGGTAGATTGGCTTTGGTTTCGTGTCCTGTCTGTAATAGGTCTGTGGCTTTGGCGTTGTGTAATAACTCTGAACGGCGACGGCAGGCCGAGATACGGCGTGATAATAAACGGATTCGCTGTCGGGTAACATGCGTTGTCCTTGATTTCTAGCCGAACTGTCTTCGTACTTGGAGGATGTGCGCGTCACTTCGGGATCCCTGTACCGGAATGGTTGTGAATTCTTCACGATCGAATCGATGAACTTGACGTCATAGTCCTTGGCAGTTCGTTGCGGCGGAATACTCTCTTCGGAGTAGTACTGCTTCTTCCTCTCCTCGGGACGAGATTCCGTCTCTACCCTGAAGTAAGGAGTTTCCGTCGTGGTGCTGTAATAAAGCGCTGACGGGGTGCTGGTGGTACCGGCGTTGTCCTCGCTCGATTCTTCGTAGAAATAATAGGAAGCTCGATTGGGCGATCGTTCGGGGCTGCTCGTGGTAAGAACGTTCGTGATCGACGCCGGCGTCACCTCCACGGGTCTCTCCAAAGAAGATTGCGTCGTGGTAGGATAGTAAGCTACTATCGGTAGCGTCTTGCTAGTCACCAGTTCGGACCACGTTCGACTCTTTTCCTGAGTACCTTCGGACACCTGATTACCAGTTACCGAAGCGATATTATCGAATTCCGTACTAACGCGAGTAGTCGGCTTGTCCGACGTGGGTGTTGTCGTTTCCATGTAAGTAACGGTCTTCGGAGTGTTGCGCAAAGGGGTTCTGGTCGAGTTCTTGTACCTCATGCGACTGTACATTTTTGTACTGACCGACAAAGCCATATTTGTTCTGGTTTCCATCGGCGCTACCGTCGTCGAGATCCTATACTGTTTCGTGGTGAGTTTTCTCGGCGGTAGATAAGTCGGACGCGATCTTGGCGGGGGCGTGGGTCTGGAATGCTTGACGTACTTCTTCGTGGTGGTCTTCTTATCCTCGAGAGCGGAGAAGAAGTCTGGCGGGGGTGGGAGTATGATACCGGGTACCAAAGGACCAGGTGGCACGGCGGTGGTATTGTCTTGTTGATAGAAGAAGCTGTAAGGCGGCGGATAGTAGATCGACTGATCCTCCTCGTCGTAATCCGACTGATTAGCACCGGGCGGCGGTGGAGGCGGGACGAATACCGCGCCAGGCGGTATCGCGTGATAGAACGGTGGTAGATTACTCGGTGTCGTAGGATCGGACTTTCGTCTCTTGTCGTTCTGATTCCTGTTTATCGATTTTCGCTCCTCCGTGACGTTCCTGGGACTCTCTAAGCCGGGCGTCAAGAGGGTGCCATTGGCAATGATGGCGAAGAGGGCTCCGTCGCCCGGTAGCAATCCCTTAGCGTACGGCGAGTCCTTTCCAAAGAGATCAGTGTCATTGGCGACCTCCTTGGTGCCGTTCGGCAGGATGATCTGCACCGGACCGCCCTCCGTGAGTTGTACCGGAAACGGCGGCGGTACCTTTGGCCTCGAGGGAATTTTGATCTGTCTCCTCGGCGCTTTATAATCGTCGATTGGCGACCACGGCGATCCACCGTTCCCGCTACCCTGATCGGCCTCGTGGTCAGGAAATTTCCCGCCCCTCAGCACGAGAACGTGATTCTCGGCCAGCCAGATCTCATCCTCGTCGAGACCACCCAGATTGTCGACCGTGTCCTTGGGTACCTCGGGATTGTTCAGGTAACTGATGATCCCCGGCCTCTTAGGACGATTACCGTAGATCTCGTTCTGTATGAGACCGTATTTCCCTTCCTTGACCTGCTGGGAGAGCGTTTTCTTCTCGTCGTCCTCGTCGCCACGTGTATTCCTGTTCTCCTTTCCATTTCCAGCCGACGACATGAGAATCCCATCGTCCCAGAGTGCCGCCTCGTTTCTACCTTGCTTTGTATCGGCCGCTCTCAAGTGTCCCCCGATCAGTCTGTGCGACACTTTCCTTCCGGGTTCTGCGGTTATCGCGTTGTTCTTGCTGGTCGACGACTTGAAACTCCGACTTCCCGGCGTGTGTATCCTGCCCGGCCGATGACTAGATTCCCCGACGCCGACGTGCCTCCTTTCTCTGCTCGTCGATGACGCGACGATCGACACGCAAGCCGCTAGTAGTGCTAAACCCAGTAGGAGCTTCTGTAGACGAAGTTCGTTGTGCATCATCTGAAAAGAACACCAAGGATCTCGTTACGTTTCTTTCTGCGACTTTGATTACTCGTGGTACCTCGTAAACCGTAATCTCGACGGACGAGGGAAACACGCAATTTAATTTGATCGTCGGAATCGTTAGTAAAACGAAACTGCTTGAAATTACGGTACTTTCGTTCGAATGAATAATACCAGCTATGCTTCGTACTCGGGAAATAGTTTTGAGTACAAATAAAATGTGTCGCGCCTAATTAACTGCGAAAATATTGTTCTTTACGTTTCACGCTTCGCGAGGTACAATCGCTTTTAACGACGTACAATTAGGATATATAAAGTCCTCGTTGCGCGTGGTATCCGAAACATTTTATTACCGCAATCGCCGGAATTACGATAATTCCGGAACACGCATTGCGTACATTCCTTCGACGCTAAGATCCAATTTCGCAATTACGCCGATCGCTTATTTTTACCGAGCTTCTCGACAGACGACAATTCCACCAGCGTCTTCTACGGCTATTACGAAGAAAGCACAAGTTTATTCGTGTACCGGCGATTGTCCGACCGTTCCACGCGACAACCTTGCTTTCCCCTTTGAAAGAACAATTTTTATCTCAACCATGAATGAAAAAGAAAAGTAGGTTTGCCGTAACACAGTACAGAGGAGAATAATTCCACTCGACGGATCAAATAGATTGACATTCGTAGCTTCTCGTCTCGAGAATCAAAGGGGTAGGCCCCGATATTCTTAACTAGGACGTAAGATTAAAATACCACCACGGTGAAATCGTTCGGGAGGGCAGATCGATTCGGATTGAATTTTCTATAAACCATTGGGTGGCACGCAAATTTCGCGATTTCGCTAATTCCATTAACTCGAATTGCAATAATACGGGAATGTAGGACCGGAGGGTGCCACGCCTTTCCCTCGTGAGCAGCCGGTGAACGGTCGACAAACATTCACGGGTCACTGGAGTACCACAACTCGTAATGACTCGGTACCGAGTAGCGAACTTAAGGGGAGAGCGAGGGCTCACGTTTCTGCATTCGCTTGGCGCACGATGCATTAGCGTCTAGCACGAGTGCATTGCTGCATCGTCGTCTATTCGCGACAGCACGGTTCGCGGAAGTAACGCCAGCTCGAAGAACGCGATACCGTACTTCCGACAGGAATTCGAACACGTCGGTTCATATGTATATATAGATATTTTGGCTTTTTTGTTTTACTACTTTCCAATCACTTCCTCCGGCGATCTTATCTCTGCTGATAAGAGTGAAAACGTAAACGCGCTTGGGAACTAATCGAATGCCTTCGGGTTTTGTAATTGGTAAATGAAACACGGGGTGACATCGATTGCTGTTAACGAAGTTACGAAGTCGGGATCGATTATTTTCTGCCGTATCAATTTTGCGCGTCAACTCTAGGGAAATCCGCGAGAAGTTAGACGATCTTACGTACGCTAATGTACTGGAGAAGAGAGTGCCAGTTCGATTTGTCAAATACGTTTGATGGTAAGCTGCGCGGTATTAAAGAGTACCTTTCTCCGCGCTTCCGGAGTCACTACGATTCTGGACAACGATCGTTTACCGGGATTTCTCGTGCGTCGTTGAATTGCTGTAATTGAACTGCCACATGCAATAATGCGCCTCTTCCGAGAGTCGGTAGCTTTAAACTGGCCGACACACCGTTCGGAATGGCGAGGTAAGTTGCGCGAGTACACCCGATTTCTCCCACTAACTTACTTTTTTTGCTTTTTAATCTACGAAACCTACGTGACAAAGGAGAGACATTCCATCCCCCCGCCGAATAGCGATACAAGCACAACACGTCACGCGTTTGCAATCGTAACCGCACAAGTCATCGTCACGTCGTTAATATTAATATTGACAAAGTTTAATCGAATCCACGTGCAACGGCGATATAAAGCGAGTGAAACTTGTACCTAATCTCTTGCCAAGGAAGTTTCCACATACAACGTTTTCGCGCGGCCACGGACAGGAACTAACAATATGAACGGGGTAACTCGTCGATCGCGATTACTCGAGGCATAAAGATTACTCGTTAAGGTACGAGGGATCTATAACGTTAAATTATTTGAGAGAGCGGATAATTAATTACGGAGGTAGAGAACTGAATTCTTCGAGCGCCGGGAAAATTTCTTTCGAATACTCATCGATCACCGCTGATCACACAATTGCGCTGATTATGAATTCTCTTTAAACGCGCGGAAAATTCGTCGGTACGTCGAGTGTACGCGTCGCTCGCGAATCTATCGCGAATTTCGTCACGTCTCACGGCACATCGGCACAAGTACATCCGAGATTGCGCTTCGACGCTGCGTCCCGATTTATCGATATTTTCGTCGTACGCGGATTTAATGGAAAACTAGTAGAACGTGTCATAGCAGGGCAAAGCCGAGGACCAGCCACTCGCACCGGCATAGTACACGTGACTGGCCGGTTTTCATCACCTTTCTCAGTGCACCGGGTCTCCCAAGGACGTTCGTTCGGAAAGGTGGAGCCATTTCCAAGCGGTAGCGATATTTCGAGCTACGTAGTGGAAAGGAGGAAGTTGGCTGACTAACATTCGTACGATTAACGATACACAATTATGCCTTTCATTTTTACGGACTATTATTCGCGTTAGGCTAAGGGTCAACTATGCCCGCGATTCGTTTCGAAGTGTTCTAAAAAAAAAAGACATTCCCATATCGGAGAGCCTTTCGAAGCGAAAAAGCTTTCGCTCCTCTTCACTGTTAATCGGTCTTTATGCTATTAACGCGACGGGAAACTTGAATAAAAAAACTCGGGACGTTGAGACTGAATAATTTTTTTTTAGCTTACCGATTCAAGTCGATGCCTCGGCATTCGTTAACCGAAATTTCTTTACGTTGCCTCCGAGGCATTGGTCTCCTTTGCTTTTTTTTTATATTTTTCATTCGCGTCGTACCGCTCGTTCACGGTACAACGGATAAAAGTTCCTTTCTTTTGAGCGATGCGGCTGAATAAAATATCTGTAATGGCGCGATTTAACTCTTAACGCCTCGTTTCTTTCGCGAATGGTCCCACCGTCCGTTCTTTATGTATCCCACGGCGAGATTCAATCCCCCGCATCGCTGCCCCTTACTTTTGTGCCGAGCGTTTTATCCGACGGGACCGTACGCGCGGAAGGTAATTCGAGCCAACGGAGATCAAGAACGACGTTGCAAAACTGAACAACGTGGCCAGGGACAATTCCGTTTTGTTCCGTATGACGAAAGCTAAACGACGCTGATTTTTCGTGCCGTGACGTAAGACGAACGATCTCCCCCCGGCGTGGCAGGTGCCGTTACGCTACCATTACAACAAGACCTGCCGTAATGTTGTACGTAGTCTCGGGTCGTTTGCGAAGCAGGATTTTGCGACCGCCACGACGGCGAACGAAAATGGTCCCCGTTATATAGATCGAATAAAATTGAGAACTCATTCGTAATAAAACTCCACGAAACTACGTTCTCGTGGGGTATATCATTGATAAAGGAAAATCAATGGAACTGCAACGATGCATTAGATTTTCCCTATACGATATCGAATGCCGCTGTTTACGCTTCTCTTTTCTTTGAAAAGCGTCGGGATATACTTTTAAAGCGCGCACTGAACATAAAGTGAAGGTATAAATTTCAATACGGTATCCGCGAGGGAGCGTGGGCAATTAAAGTCGAGCTGAATGAAATAAGTTTTGCGCAGAAGATTACCGCTTTCGGTGATTATCAGCTTTTAAACTCGATCGTTTCGACGCGTAACGCGCGATATTGCTCCCAATTATTGAAACGCTCGGTGCATGCCCTTGAGTGCGCAGGCCATTAATAAAGACGTTTTTACGCGTATTAAAATGGCATTGAGCTATCGAGATGGTTCGTAGTCGGTGAAAGGCCAAGTGGTACACGGGGTCTGTGCAACGATCGTTTCAACACCGACTCATTGCTCGAATATCATTCGTTTTGCCGGTTCGATCGAAGTTAGAAATGCGATTCGTGGCGGTGTGTAGCCGCACCCCGCCCCTCGGCCAGTACATTGCACCACTCATACGGACGCGTACTTCACGTAAGACTCGCGTATCTACCGTTATCCAATTGAGTTTACGCTTTCAACTACTTTCCTTTTTGTTTCGCGTTGTGCTTGCTGAGCACAGCATTAATTCCTTAACGCCGCGTTAATGCCCGCGAGCAACTTTCGGCACGCCGCTTCTGCAAACCGTACTTCCTCTTATGATCCTTAGCGTCGTTACGATGCATTACGCGAAATGAAGAATTTCGAGTTATGCTATCCGTGGAATTATATTCGCGACACGCGCCGGTTCTCGGAGCTGTCGCTTATCGCGCGTATTTCAGATTTACTGTTCGGCCGCGTAAAGGTGGTTTAGACTTGGAGAGTTTCTCGCCCTCTACGTTCGAGAGACTCGTCCCGACGGTCGTTTATGCAATGAGAAAAACTCGCACGTTGCGTTCGAGAAACCCGCGCTTTATCCGTTTACACGTGTACGCGGATTATTTGTGGGGATTCTCGCTCCGAGACAATCTTCTAATGTAAACAGTGTCTCTTACTTCTCGAACGTGATATTCTCTCGAACGTACGAGACTCGTGCGAATCTTTACGTTCGAGGTCCTAATTTTCTCAACGCTTCGAGTTTCCCGAACGCTACGATAAACTCTCCTCGTAAAAACTACGTACGATAAACGTACGATAAACTCTCCTCGTCTTAAATCGTCCCTACGATTTTCTCGACGCACGATAGTCACGATAATCGCGCGTACCGTTTACGCGTCGCGAGTTTCTCGAAAGGCACGGTCTCTCGTACGCTAAGTGCGCGCACTTCTTTTTATTCGCCCTAATGTACGCCGAGCGCGCGGTAGGTGGACGGACACTTACGCGACCGCCTCTATAATTCCCGCGACCACGAAGATCGGAGGTGCGTTTCGCGCAACGTTCGGAAAACCGGAGAAAGCTGAAACGAAGGCGATCTATTTACAGCTTATCTTCGTCGCCCTGCTCGTAAAAATCTAAATCCGGTTATCAGCATTCTCCGTACGCTTCGCGCGAATATATTCTAACGCGTATCGTAGAGAAAAAGCTGTACACCGTGCATAGCAATAGCGGCGTACACGGAGCTACCAAGGTGTCGCGCGCTCAACTCGAGAGGGACTCCAATCCCCCGTTGCATCACGGCGCATTAATTCGTATTCAAAGAAATGCAATAATCAGTAATTCCGTACGTATCGAGGCTAATTCCATGATTTTGCCGCGATGCTAAATTATCGACGATGAGGTTGCCGGCATCGGGCCTGAGACGACGGTGAGGAGTAGCGGCGACCATAGTGGAACGCCTTGGCATTGACCGGCTTGCTCTGCCGAGGCAACTCGCTTGCATAATATGCTCGTCTCGTTCATCCCGAGACTCTCGTCAAGTGCTCCCTTCGTCGCAATGACTGCGAGTTCCTTGACGATGATATTGTAGAATCGAGAACGAGGTGCAACAGACGCGTGACGATCGTTTCCTCGTAAGAAAAGATTTCTTGGGAGATTTATCGAATGACGAATAGCGTCGAACCTCTTTTCGTTGATGAAAAGCTAGACCTTTCGATTAATCGACATTGGTAATCGACACGAAGATGCACGGCATTGCTCGATCGAAAATGTCTCGATGCACGACGTTATGTATAGGCCTCGGAATGCATATAGCGAGCACGGCTAATACCGGTTTACGTTTTTATCGTGAGTTTACGACGAATCGTAAAAGCTGCACCGGTCAGACAAGGTTAACGGCCCAATTTTTCACCGTATACGGATTATCATCCTTCGTTGCATTCTTCTTGGGATTTATCGTCAAAGATGAGCGATTGAATCTATTTAGCGGCGTTTCGGTCCCGTATATATTTCGTTTTGTCATTTTGCAAGCTTGTTCCAATAATTTCATCGGTGTCACGTATTTTGGTTAAAAGATTGAATCTATGTAGTGACGCATTCACGTGTATATATATTTCATTTTGACATTTTACAAATTTTGCTCTGGGGAAAAGATATTATTTGAAATAACAATCTTGCGATTAATAAGTTTCCTTCGAAAATTGTATTTCTTGTAGATGATATTAGGTTATTATACGAGACGAGAAGTCTGGAAAATTAGTATCGACCATGATCTCCCATGTAACCAAGCTCGGCAGAACCGCAGGCCTTCGTGGTATAATAATTTGCACGATAAATACGTTCTCGCTAATTTCATCAGCATGCGCGTCCAGTTTTTCGTTCCTGTTTATTCGCGACTGCTTGCCACCGATGACAAATAACGAGCGCAAGTTTGTCAACGATACGTCGAAGTAACGATTTGCTTCTCAAAGTAGATTTATTCCAGGAAATAAATCATTCGGTGTATGACCTCTCGTTGGGTCACAGTGCTCGACATTTCATCTTTACTCGATATATACGTTCCAATTAAAATTTCAAGTTTCAACGAAAATCGATTCCACGAATAGAAGCCTGTCAATTTTCCTTAACCGCTCTTACGCCGCCCAATTCGAACGCGTCGTTCTGTAATAAAAAAATCATAGCCTCCACAATTTTGTACCCATTTTGAAAGAATGCAAGCCGTTTACAAAATCGGTAAGGGTATACTACTGACAATAAAAAAATCCTGCGGCTGAGTAATTGAAAGTTGATCCAATAATCAGTTTCCGCGCAATGCCGAAAGAAATAATTAAACGATCTATCGATTAATCCGTCCGACAAATTATCTCGATTATACTTTACGGTTCAACAAGCTTCGCTTCGATCGTGGATTTTTTTTTGGGAAACCGAAACGTTCATTTTTACCGAATCCTAAAATAGAATTTCCACGCGTATGAAAGATGCATCATCGGAGTCCGTGTATTGGTAAAGTCTTATTTATAACCGATCTACATTTCTATTCTCTTCTCGCCTTGCACCGATCGTTCGTGTTTTTACTAGTTCCCAAACGAAACAGGTTCGCAAGATGAATCATAGTCCGACATTCAGCCGTTGCGGCGTTTCTAAACGTCACTCGTGTTAGCGTGCATTTTTATCCGCGTTCCTTCGGAGATCTTGTTTTGTATTTGCGCGCATTCCCACGCTTGCGTCGACCCCTAATGCAGGTTGTTGCATATCGAGCATCGTGATAAGCGCGTTTAGGGACGGTACCAGTCGACGCGAGGGGAAACCTGTGCGATACAAAGATTACGCCAAGGTCTAACAAATATTTTGATCATTCGTTTCCTCTCGTTTTTCGTATATTACGAGTGCTCGAAAATTATATCGGTAACTCTACGAGGATAAAATACAATTTTGAATCGAAACACGATACTCCTGTACGTTTCGCGTTCACGGCTGACGCGTCGTGGAATGAAAAACCCAAACGCGTCAATGTTCAAACAAGTTCGGAGTATTGTAAGTGACTCGAAGTGACTCGTGAGTGGTTTGCGATACATAGCGGGGTAACGATAATGCTCTAAATGTCTACCAGCATGCAAATGAACATGGCCTGAATATTGAATGCAAAATGATTATTAAAAATCCCGTATGCTCCGATCGAACTATTATCCTACCCAGGTTGTTTCAAAGCTATTGTAGCATAGCCGATCATTACGATAGCACCTTTCCAACGAGCATTCCAATTTCGAGTACGCTGTTTCTCGATGAAATATGATAACCTATTTTCAGCGTTAAAGTTGCAAAGTTGCAAAATATGATTGATATTACTCGATACAAGACACACGACTTTCTCTGTGTGGTTACTATTTTTTTCCCTCGTTCAACGCGAACAAATTACATAAGTTGATAAGCGGTTGCGGTTCTGGGTACACGAATCAACGTAATCCCATTCGGAACGTACGATGAATGGTATCGCATCTACGCGCGACTTTTTCTTATTTTTCTCCGATATAGCGTAACCTGGAGATGCCCAAGTGGAAAATCAGTTTTCTCGATCGTGATCCATTTTGGATCTCTACGGTATCGATTTTAGAGCGATGATAGAAACAAGGACGCCCCTTCAGCAAGATTATAACAATTGCTAATGCGTACGGTATCGTATTGCAAAGTAATCACGCTCGCCTCACAATCGAGCGTAATTGTTCAATTATGAGTGCGTCAACGGACATATTTGATCGAAAGTATCCATTATAGCTTCGCTCGTTTCGTGATTCTAGGTTGAACTGATTTCTCTTATGGAAGCCGTTTTCGTTTTGCTCCTTTAACTTCGAGTCTAGCGAATATTTTCCATTCGATGAAAGATAGTTATCCGTAACATGTTCGACGAAACTAGTCACGCGTTCTTCTCGGGTTCTAAACTCTTTTTCTTTTTCTTCTTCTTTTTTTTTCTGCCGATTTAGTTATGCCGAAGTGAAAGTATCGGCCGATCGCGGATAGGAGGCAAAACGATCGACGGTTCGTTAATGACAAATCGCGATGAAAGTAATTAAGCGGATCCGTCGCGAACGCGTCAGTACTGGTTGCATCGAACTGCCGGAAATCTTAACTTTCGCGAAACGCATGACTGACCGGATGCGTTAGGAGTCGACGTCTGTGAGAACGTGTATCATTGGCAGCAGAATGAGGTGCTTTTTTTATTTCCAGCCGTGCCATAGATTTTAATGATAAACGGTGGAAGTTCTTCCCACATGGGGATTAGAGAAACGTTTCCCCTAGCGTTATAATTCCATCCCGCGTATATATACCTACAATAATAATCTACATCCCGTCTATGACAGTTTTGAATATCGTAACGAATGTTTCTCGGAAGCGTCATGCGTTCCATGACCTTTCGTTCGATTCGAGTGAATGAAACAAATAACGGACGTTCGAGTAGCGAACGGATATATTTGTCGAGCGCGTTAATAGGTTTTAACGTTCTTAAGTGTCCTGAGTCATGCGCCGATGGAAACTTTAAATCATCCTCAAGATCCATAGGAATAACGTTAGTCACGCAAAAGTTCATCACCGATCAATCACCGCTCGAGTATTTCGATACCGGTACTCTCTCCTATCGTTAAAGTTAGAATTATGTTTATCGAACAACCCCGACTCTTCGATACAGTATCTATCTCGACGATAATTGCACCGCTATGCAGATTAAAAACTACGAACTGATAAATATTCATACCGGATAATAGCAAGGACTATTTAGATCCGATACCTTCTCCGTGATCCCGTGGCACGTGCACCGCTATCGAACGATGTCGATTCATGGGAAGTTATAACTACAGTAATATCCGAGTGAAAAGCTTAGAACGATCTAATCGGTGAGAAACGTATCTCGTATCTCTCAGTTTCATTTCTTATTACAATTACTATTACACGTTACGATCTTACAGTCTCAAACACCATACACCAACTTCCCCGTATACTTTACCCATTCACGTTAACTTTCAGCTGGATTATGAATAAAAAATATTTTTCTCGCGCATAATCATACGAACCACGAATACTAACTCCTCGATGCAAACGTACTCCCATCGCTGCGATAATCCAATCGCGATTTCAACGCTCGTCAATTTTAAAAACAAAACAAAAGCAGACTCACGATCTTCTAAACTCCAGTCCCGTTCCGCCGACGTTTAGTTTCTCCCTCGGTAACACCGTTCTACTCTGCGCTTCAAAGCATCCACGTAATTCGGACACATGTATCTCCCTTACACGAGCCCGCGCTTAAACAGTCCAAAGACCCAACAGAGATTGATTATTCTCGCCCCGTTGACGACGAATAAAACCGGCGGCTGTGTTCTCTCTCTCTCTCTCTCTCTCTCCCTCTCTCTCTCTCTCTCTCTCTCTCATCGAACGGAAGCCATGACACGCGATGCGATTTCGCGGGATGCACTCACTGCACTTGGACAGCGATGCGCGGTCGAGTGGAGGCTCTCCTGCACGGGGTGACCGCAGATCTTTATATCGGTGGAACCCACTGGCCCTGCGCCAGTATCCCACCTCCTCGACGGACACGAGCCGCGCCGCACGACACCAGAGCGGCAGAGTCCGAACCGCGGAGGACCCAACGAATGACAACAACGAGAGAAAGAAAAAATAAAAGAAACGTGCGCCCGTGCGTGTATCGCGGTACTGCCCGAGAGAGCGTGGCTCTGTGCTCGCGCTTTAATGGGACCACCCGTTTGTTTTGTGTCGCGTGTCTCACCTACGACTGCGCCAGCAAGACGGCCAAACGTTGTCCCGTTTGCACGCCTCTTTCACCCTCCCTTTTTACGTCCGATCCATTCCGCCTCCCTCCCTCCCTCCCTCCCTCCCTCCCCCTCTACGCCGTCTCCCGGCGTCGCCCGATCGGCTCTCCGCGGAGCGGACACGTTAGCAGGAAAAGCGCGTTATGCTTTCCATCTACTCGGCCCCGGTGTACCGATATCCGTTCGGTCGGGTTCGCGCTCGGTATCGCGATTCGTTGGACCTAACGTTTTCACCGCGTTACTCGATTCAGCTTCGCGTTGCGGCAATTTTACGATTATCGCTCGTTCCCGTTAATCGACGAAACTGGGCTAATTTGATTTAACGGCACGTATCGGCGCGGTCGGCGATCGCAAGTCGGTTGTACGGTCGATCGCGATCGTCGGCTCGATCGAGCCGAATCGGTTTTGAGGAAGGGAGCGTGGCTAAATCATTTTCGATCTCTGTTGATATTGCGATTTATCGCGGGATGTTTGCACGATTTATCTCTCTTACGCGCTAGATCGGCGATTATAGCTGGATCCAGTTTTCGATACTGGGTTAATTTAATCTAACCGGGATGCGTGGTCGGGGATTGGATCGGTGCGATAGGTTTTGTTTCGATTCTCAGTTTGGTCGGTTGATCGATTAGAGGGATAAGGCGCAGCGTGACGTTTTTTATTTCGACGAGTGTCGAGGCTGTGGGAAAGTCCTTTCGTTTACTTCGCGTTCCTTCGGGGTAGCGCGAATCATTTATTGTCGCGCGGTAACCATTCTTCTATTCGGTCGGGATGACCTCAGATTTAATAATATATTTTAAATATATGTTCACGGGAGTGGAACTATAAAAGATAAGAACCGTAATTTCGTACGTCCGCTACACGAGTTTTTAGTTGTTTTGACGATCAATGCAACTGATGTCATAATCTTAATCGCATCCATTCGAGTAATACAATCGCACCTGCCCGAGACGGAAATGGCAGTTGGGAAAACCTGCTTTTTACCGGATAACGATGACTAAAAAATCAGGTATTCGCAATATCGCTACGTTGCGTACCTGTGGTCGCGCGTATCCGCGATTCGCCAATACCGTACTAGATATTCCAAGGTCTCGTCGATGGTAAACGAAACAAATTTATATCTCTCGTAATACAGATCACGAGTCTTCCTTCCACGAAATCACGGTCGCGTCGTACGAGCGCTAAACAAAATTTGCCGCGTACGTTTAGGCGACTTGGGTATTAGCGACGAGTAGCGTGTCAGCGTGCAAGCCAAAAGGTTGTAATGAGTACGGAAGCTGAAACGCCGGTCCCATAAACAATCGTGTCACTCATATGCAATCACCTTGCGTTAATACCAGTCACGCGTGGTGCTTGTCAATCGCCGTGACCACTGATTTGAATTAATAATAATCGCGTTTATTTTTCTCTCAAACGTGCTTTCGTTTCATCCCGCGGTTCAAATGCGCTTGCTGTCATTAATGAGTCCACCTCGTTTTTTTATTATACGCGTTCTCGTTTGACCAGAAATACGCTACCCTCGGCATTCTCGGATCAGAAATTAAACGAAATCTGGGATATTGGGGCAGAGTTTTTGTATTTACTAACGACATATATCAAAGCCGTCTGGAGGGCGGGGATCGGCTTTGCTCGTGGAGGGTTCGAATTGTACTCGAACGAGACAGTGATTCTTCCTACTGTGGTAATAGTGCGTTAAACTGGAACTGCCATAAACAATCGGTTATCGTGCGGTCATGTTGGTTAGAATACGAAATCCATGAACTAGAAGAACCATTTTTTCTGAATAGCTCACACCGGATATCTATTTTGGAGTGGATCTCCATAGCGATTAGATCGTTTGAATATCGATTGAAGGAATCGATCCTTGGATTCGTTCCCAAAAAGTAGTTTAGCAACTCGCGATGGATAAATAAATTTTTACGCTCCCTTCGAGTGAAAGTATCAGTGTTCGTCAAATCGACGTATGGTTAGCGTTCTAGGGTTAAAACATATTAATTCGCGACGTCGTTAATCCTCATCACTCCACTCGAGAAACGCGTGGGATCGGCGTATCGGACAGACGACTCGATATTTCAAAAATTCTTACATTAATTCCCATAAATTTACTTTTCCTTAGCTCAACGAGGCAACGAAGACTACTTGACGCGATAAATCTCGATTCGCGACGCCGTCCGTCGCGTCACATTCGTCCTTCCAGAACAACATTGGGCTCTCGACCGAATTTCTCGGGCGCCGCTATAAATGCCTAGAATTCTTTTATCGATTCAGCGGTCAGCCGTGCGGCTTCTCGTAAAATTCATAACGCCATTCGCGCGAATGTGATGCATCGTTGAGGGATCAGCCTTACCTCACGTCCATATTTGGATGGCTCGCGACCGCACCGTACTCGATATCTATCGACAAATGACCTTACGGTCCTCGGTCCTCGGTATCCTCTCGCGTGACGTCCCGCGTCGGCGCGCCATTGTATTCTCGGTTTCTGACGACACCGTCGGATTGCAAGCCGTGACGGCTCGCGCGCGTGACGCACGTGGTGAATCGAGTGGACGACGAGAAGGTATTTTTAAGGTACGCTACCGATCGTTTTGCGTTTTTCCCGAGAACGGACCTGACTCAGCGGTTAAGGTCGTTCGCGGCGTCCTGCGTGGAGTTCACCGCTGAGTTCGCGGAAAGATCGGGGGGACCATCCGGCATATTTTTTTCCAACGAGAGTATCGCGTGTTTATTTCGAACGACTGGTGTCTAGGGCGTGAGTCATTGGCAGAGATTCCCACCGGTGTATCAAGGTCGAAGATGCTGTCCTTCGCGTTACCGATTTTCAGGCGCCGCGTCGCGAACGGTCGATTTAAATAGCCGCCGATTTCGTAGCTACGAGAGAAAAGAAAATGCAAAACGTCACCTGTCGCCGACGCGGCGATTTTAGCGTTCGCGCCGACACCGAGCGGAGATAACGCGGAATGCGCGTGTCCCTCCGCGATACGGCCGTGCGGTAGTGGATACGATACGCACGTTCGGCATTAATGCCCGTAATAAAGTTCATTGCCAATCGCTTCCTGATAAATTGTAATTGAGGAAGTTTGCTTGGAATGCAGTTTTGCTCGGAATTATCTATCGGCGTTCTAGCGCGTTTTCTCACGCGTCAGAGTGAACGTCAAGTCCATAAAATTTTTCAGTTTTCTAGAATAATGCGTATTGAAAATACAGAGAAATAAAAACGTATGCCTTTCTCTCTTTTTTTATATATTTATATCTATATTATGAATTAAGTATCCATACAGTAATTAATCCGTGAAATTTATGCAGGCTCCATTCATTAGTCCGCGCGATCTGATATTATTAAGATTAATATCAGGTGTTCCTAATTACGCTTCATTATTCGTTGATGTACCTCCTGTGTACGGTTCTTGAGTTGTTTTGTGTGAAAAAGGGGAAAACAATTTCTCGTGCGAATAATGCTGAGTTTCCTGCTTTTCCCCTCTTATCTAAACAGAAAAGGAAAACCTGAGAGACCGTTGTGGCTTCAAGAGAATCGAGATCTTCTAATCTCTTCGGCTTTGCGCCGTTAGAGAATAAAAATGAGATATCATGCTACATTGGCTCGGGTGGGATCTGTTTTTTTTTTACAAGGATTCCATGAGAGGGAATAGTCTTAAAAGATTTTATGGCGTCTGTCTGAAACGGGTGAAAAACAAAATTATAATATTAAATGAGCTTTTTTATAAATAGATTGTTTGGGTCCTGAGGGTCTGGGAGGCCAGGAGTGGCGACGCAGGATTAATATCGCTGATGTTTATTTTATCTCGGAGATCACTGATCTTAGAAGATCCACAATATTGTTTTCTTGCGTCACTATCGTTAACTTCTAAATGGTCGATTTTTCCACCGACGTGGTTGGATATTACATTCCTACAATTTTCAAATCAAAATTATTTCTAAACGCCAGTAGGTAATGACGCGAAGGATCGCAACGAACCTTTGACAAATACCGCCTGAAATTAACGTTCGCGGGATAAACGAATCACGTGACACGAATGAAGTAACTAGCTCTTTCCTACGCTATATTTACAGCCTATTGTCGTCAAAGCTAGTAAAAAGATGTATTTTCCCGCGATTTTATAAGAAAGCGAGAATGCAGTTTCTCGGTGTCCCGTCGAGTACCTACGCCTTGTGAACTGGGTCGGGCTGATTAACGTCAAGATCATGGCGAAAAGGTTGCTCTTTATGTCTATGTCATGTTCGTGCTACGTCGTTTAATTTATCATCGCTCGTCGCTATGTATCTGGAGCGTAGAAATTCTGGAAAAAAGTACCGTTTTTGAAACCCAGCGCTCTTGCTGTTGCCGTCGAACGTGAAACTTCTGCAAATGAATAACAAATAGCCCTGCAGCTTTGTATTACGCCAATTTTGTTACACAGAGGTAGAAATATTCGCCACCAGAATTGATACTTTCTCTCGAATTTGGTTGATGCGCTGTATTTCTGGAATTAGAGTTTCTTTGTGCACGATAAGTCGATACATTGCATAGAACATTTTCGAAGATTGATTTGATCGAAACCGTTTTGGTAATTATGCGAATAATTGCTAAAGATGGTAAGAGATCGTTGCAATGGCATTTACCCTAGAAATAGATCGTTGCAAGCTCTGATCGATAGCTCATAGTTCATAGCAACTACATAATTTATGGCTAGTTAGTCCGCAATTAGAATTGATTCATTCGCCTATGTCGTAATTGATCCAATAACGCGGTGCCGTTTATGTAATTGCTGCCAGACCATGCAAAACCATAATAGAAATATGGCTTACCCAGTGGCGGAACTGCGTTTCGCGGTGCCCGTCGACATCATTTTGGGCACGGTCCTATTACTGAAATTGAATTTCAAAAATACATCTGCAATTATTAAATCCGCCAGATTCGCGTTGATTCGCATGGCACTGCAATTTATCTACCGAGAAGTCCTCTGTAGTTTCGAGGCTCCTTGAAGAACGAGGCGCTCGGGAAATCTCGTCCTTACGGAGGGTGATTCTTCTGTGAAGTTGCAATGGTGATAGAGGGAGTTGATAGAAACAATTTTCACTTGTACACCAGGGGCCGAAGACCCATTAATTTTACTCTATTAGCGAATAAACATTTTTTTACTCCGGATCTACCTTTCGTGAAACAATTCTATTTTTAATTAGATCTAGAAAAACTGGCAACTTTGACAGAGATTTTTGAACTCGTTGAAAAAGTTAATTTTTCAACTGTTAATTCATAAAAACAACAAAAAATCGTTACCTTAACTATCACTCACCTGCTATCGCGAATATCACGAATAGAAAGATTATTATCAATCCGTACGATTAAATAGAAATGACGCGTAACAAAGAATCGAAATAACATTACTCCAATCGATCAGGTTTGAAAAGCATATTCAAATTTTCTTACGCGTTTCATGACCCGACACAGTTCGGCAAGTGTATGCTTTTAAAACGATTTGAGGTCGAGTAGCTTTTGCTTCCAGTCATAAATGCAAACCTAAATACGCCGCTCGCATCTGGGTCGTAGCTTTATTCGTGACCAATGTACAGCGGACTAATTACCAGAATTAACACGAGAGCTTCGATCAATAAATCTTCTTTCTCGCGTTCCCCGTGATACGTTCATTTGTCCCGACGATCGCAGGCCATTTTCGTGCCTCGTGTCAGGCAGCTGCTCGCAATTCAACGTCATTGTTGGCAGAACTTTCCTCCGACCGATTTTCCCTTTCGCTCGCGGAATTAGAAATTCGAGTTAAACACGGGCCCGCTCTTGTTCCGCTTCTCATTACGAATTCCGTCTGCGCGCCGTCGGTATTTTTACACGTACAATAACCTTCTATAGGGAGAAGAGCACCCAGCGAAAGTGTCATTGCTGTTGCCGCGTATTGCCAGTACATCCGGCACTTTCGCCGTGATTTCTTTAGGATTCGCAGTCTTTCTTTCCTTTCAGTATTTTATACCGTTGCGTGGTAATCGAACATCGTACTGACTCCGTAGGAAACTATCGGTCGTAGATCGTGCGTACGGAGTGGCGCGTGACGAAACCACAAGTTTCCGAGTTTAGGCAAAGTGTCGGGCAAAGCGGTATGACCCGCGTTCGTTGAATTTCGTTTTCAGTTTCTGTACTGTACGACGATTCGTGACTTTCCTGCTCGTGACCGTAGTCCGTGAAGGAAAAATAGATTACCCTTTTCTTTTTTTTTCAAGTACCATCCACCGTGGTAAGATGTGTACGCGTGTCGTTTCGTAATCACACATTTGTCACGTTTTACACCTTTAAAGACTGACAGGCAGGAAACTGCAACTGAAAATACTCTGGACGAAATTGTTTTGCACTCTTGCGGAAATGATAACCTTGTCTCTTGATATTGAAACCACAAGTTTCCGAGTTTAGACAAATTATCGGGCAAAGCGGTATGGCCCACATTCTTTTGATTCATTTTCAGTTTCCGTTGTGTACGACGTGATTCGTGACTTTCCTGCTGGTGAAGGAGAAAATAGATTTTTCATTTTCTTTTCGAAGTACCATCCGTGGTAAGCGGTACGCGTGTCGTTTCGTAATCCAACATTCGTCACGTTTTACATGTTTAAAAACTGAGAGCCACGAATCCGCGACTGAAAATACTCCGAACGAAATGTTCATGCATTCTCCGCGGAAATTGTAATATTCGCATTGGAGTCGGAGCAACGAACGTTAATATTCAACCGTTGTTTCGTCATCGAATTTCTCGTGCTCGCGTTCTTTGTAGCGAACGAGCGCGTTCAGAAAAACGTTGCGTGGCGGGTAATCCACGACACGAGCCTCGACTACGGTGGTTACATTATCGCGAACGGTTTAACCTTTAGAGCGTCGGCATTTTTCCTTTGAAAATTTGAATTTCTTTTTATGGAAAATTTATGCACCTGTACCGGCCTACGTGTCCCGCAAAGTTTCCAAGTTTATTCAAGCCGCTGCAGTGGCCAGTCGAGCCCTGCAAAGGTTAAGAACAATTTGACCCAAGTTTACGAGGATACTTCATACGCGTAAGAATGCAAGAAAAATATATTAGGGATAATAGAAATTTTCCTTAGCAGCGTTCGCGAGCTCAGTTTGTGCCCGAATGCTGTGGTGTAAGCATCTAGTCAAGTTTTTATGAAAAAGGCATATAAGATTTAGAAAAACATTGGGATACTGTTGTAAAAAGTGAAGGAATTTACATTTTACAATATTCTCTGGTAAAAATACAAAAAGAAAAAGTTTGATATTGTTCTACAAAATAATAGATTCCTTTCGAGTATCCCTAATATGATACAAAAAGTTGCAGACTTCTAGTAAATTAAACACCTGCCTACACGTCGAAGCTTACAGGTCGAAGGAAGCTGACGAGCGAAGAACGCAGAGTCATTCGAATATTATCCTCCCAATTGAATTCCAGAATGATAAATATGCTGATACCGTCTGACTGGAGATCACGACCTTGCAGCACGAATCCGGGATTCGGACGCTGTTGCTTTGTTCGAAATAAACTCAGTCGAGCCTTCCTTTTCTTTTGGTGTGCTGCACGAACCCCGCCATGGGAAGTTAACATTCCGGTGGCGTCGCTTACTCCAACTCTAATGTAAGGCCTTTCCAGTTCATCGATATAGCCACGACTATACGGTACATGGTCCCTTTCTTATTTCTCCTATGAGCCACGCCTAGCACTTGCCCCGCGAAACCATTTGCGCACCCTTCACCACATATATACCGATATACGCTTTAGCAGGAAACGTAGGCGAGTCTTCGGCTCTGATATATCTGAGCCGATGATATTGTAGACACAGACATCGCTGACGGAACAAAGGGATCGATTTTATAAATGCTGCGCGCCGTAAAGTTCGACCGACACCGGTTGCGCGAACTCGAATCCCAGTGTGTATGGTTTTGCTGGTTTTGTATGATTATGATTACGATCACTCTCCGTATTGTGGAAATGTTAAAATTACCGTAAAAGAAACTAGTTTACTTACTGGCGTTTGAACCGTGGAATTGAAATTCATTCGCCTAGTTGCCTGCTGAAAAAAAAAGATTCAGGAAGGAGAGATATTTTTCGAAACAAATGTTTCGTGGAATCGCCTTGTACGAACGTGAACTTCTATTAACACTAGATTGCCGGAAGCGAGTCAATTTGACTCATTTACGATTAATAGGATTGAATTTTCAAGCAATGAAGATAATCTTCATCGTACAGCTCCTAGAAAAAGAAGAGCTTGTTTTCTATCTGAAAGTGAATCAAGTGATAGTGATAGTGATCGAGTAAAAATTTTTTTTTTTAACTTCAATTTTGATGTTTGAGTCAAATTGACTCATTCAGTATTCGGCAATCTAGTGTTGAACGAACAAAAAATTATAACTGCTAGAGAGAATTAGGTAAACACCTGTTATACGAAGCAACCTGTCCCCCGACAGGTTCGTACAAACGGAGTAATAACAAAAAGTACAAAAACTCGTCAAATAGCAGAACAAATAGCTTTTCTGCAAAAACCAACGGACTAATGGCTAAATCGTGCCCAACTACCTTCCATTACGTTCTTGACCAACGCGCAAACAATCGGACGTAACTTTCGTGAAGAACAGGAAAGCAGAAGCGTATCGCGGCACGTCATCTACGAAACGAAGGCGATGCAACGCCGTTGGGCATTTAGTGCCGAGACGTCGGTAAGATGTTACCAGGTACGCCTAGCTTGAAAATTGATTCGACATTTCGCGTTACTCTTAATTTATACGCGGTATTATGGTCACGACATTCTTCGAATATGTAACCCAACGCTTAACCGCGAATACTTGTCGTGCTCTGCAATCTGCATACAATGAGCCACCGAGATAAGAAGATTGCGTTATAATTATTATCATTGCTCGTGGATCGGATTCGATGGGTGAGAGTACGTTACGGTACCTGATATCAAGCAGTGCCGTTCAATTCCCAATTTTATTCGTACAAATACGTTACATGGTGACAAAATATTATATCTAAAAAAATATATACTTTTCCTATTATCATCTATTAACGAGGACGTATTTGTCCTTCGAATTAACCCTTAATAGCTCCCATCATATTGTGATTAAAGCGTAATCGCAGCGATCAGTGAGGCCGGTCCTCTGTTATTAAGGGTTAAACAATTTGTTTGCAACCGACGCATTGTCTCGTTTGACTCCTCCCCTTTGTAATTAATCTCGTACATTTTTTTTACCACGGCGCGAGGATTTATCTTCGATTGTCCATCACTGTGGAATTAATACATATACCGTAGGTGTGTACTGTTACTTCTTACGTAACGAACAACCTTATAAATACGATCGCGGCAATTACTCATGGCCGAGCTCTTCGATTGAAAGAAGCATCTCGTATCGTTTCTTTAATAACTTAATAAAGTCGCGACATTGAATAATATTGATGCGCGTCGTAGATCATCCACGTGCCGACCCCGCGGACCGCGTGATGTAAGAGACGTTAATGAGACGGCAAAAGGTGTACCCGGCGGATTATTGAAATAATCAAAGCGTCGGTAAGACGGCGGAGTTGCAACGGTGATTACCGCGATAATCGAACCGTCTCATCGCTTCTCTTTGAATCTAAGGAGTAACCGCCCCGCTTTGAAATGAACGCGTTAAAAGAGCAACTGTTACAACGATACGCCACTCCTATAAAAAAAAAAAGAAAAAAAGAGGAAGAGAAAAAAAAGAGCTGTCTACAACTTAGCGGCGATTATGAAATGCGATAGAAGAAACTGTGGGCCTGAAACGGCGATCATGGTGATGGAGACTTTTCTTGCGAATATACCGTCATTTCGATGCCAGTGTACTATCGTCGTTACGCATTATGGCATGTCTGTAATTTATGGAACGTTTTTGCGCAATCGGCGGTTTCCCTATTGCCGATTAACTTGTAAACGCGTGTCTCCTACGTTTGTCCGTACGATCGAGACGATACATCGATGTTATCGAAAATCCGTGAAATCTATCGAAACACAGGAAATTCGCGAAATGTAATATGAAATAGGATTCTACGATAAGGTTACCGTTATCGTTTCACGAAACGGCTATTAAATGTTGAAACGTCGACTCATCTTTCCACAGCGTTGCGTTATCCAACGATTGAAATTCCGCGGGATTCATTCAAAAGTTGAAGTCATGCAGGTTAAGAAAAAGCGTAAACGCGGAAGTACAGGCAGTGAATCACCCGGAGTAAATCGGTAAGAGTCGCGATGAATCGTTGCGAAATACGGTTTTTTTTTTTTAATTCGCTCGTTGAATTTCTGTCTACCGACTTCCTTGAAGCATCGGACACAGGTAACAACGCGTAACGTTACGTATATATGTTCTGTTTGTTGACCGTACGTACGTTCTTGAACTTCCGCTTATTCAGCGACCGAACTTGCGAACGTAACGAGAGTCGATAAGCATTTTGCACCGAGGAATTTATGCAATTTTCCTTCGTAACGTATAATTTAATATTACTCTTTAACGCGTAAACGTATTCTATAGGTAAGAATTACAAACACTGAATTTTTAGGTTCAATATTTGACATAGATTTAACCTTAATAACATCATGCAATAAAAAAAAAAAGTATTAACGTATCCAATAATGTACGATACATAGAGCGAATGAAGTAGCAACTTTATCGATTGTGCAAAAATATTTAATTGATTACCGTGTCGTTCCTTACTTTGACGTCAGAGTACAGTTACGGTATTAGCCAATAAGTAGGAATTATCGTTCAATCGATGATTATTAATGACGCGCAACTTCCTAGTGGGAATGCAGTAACGTTTTACTCCCGGAATCAATACCACATCAGGATTCATTTGTATTCGATGACGTTGGAAAAAGCATTAGAAGAAAAAAAAAAACAGACCTTACCCGAGATCACCGTAGGCGGGAGTAGAGATTGCTGAATCGAAAGCCCCGCTGCTTTTCCTCGTAACCAATTAAAATATAAAAACTGTTATAACTGCGAGCGTCGTTTAAGCATTTTTATTCGCTTCTTTCATTTTCCATCTAATGACTACGTTTTAAGCGTAGACATCCTTTTTACATCTACTGGCCTTGTCGCCCCCGTCATTTGCACTACTTGGAGTTGCTTACCTAACCGCAATTATTTCACCTGGTAAATTTAAATTTGTCGGACATGCGGGATGTTCGCTGCGTTTTATGCAAAGTAACCTCAACTCCGTCTTATTATTTTGTAAAAATACAATGGTGGATTCGTTATCGGGTTCTCGTTCGGAGTAACGAAGAAGGTCTTAATCTTAAAATTAGATACACGAAGCAATTACAATAATCGAGAGATCAAGTTGTTTCCTTCGCTATAAATAATGGGTAATATAAATTATTCCTCAACTTGAATTATAGGCATCTGCCATTAAGGTACTTGACGAATGTGACGTTATTACAATAACTCTGAAACTTGAAACGATTAATTCAGCGGATAAATCAAATATCAAAAATAAAATCTGTATACCATTAACGTTTACCGGGCATCCCAAAGAATCTCCTTGAGTGAGTCTATTTGCGAGTTACCGGGAACAACTTGGCGTAGGAGTGACGGGTACGTATCTCAAGAACGACATAACGGTGCTCGATCACTTTAAAGCGCGGTCGCACGATGAAAACAAACGGTGAAGCGATTTAATTTCGCAATGCCGCGAAGCTATAAAATTCTCGTAATCATCGAGCAAACGAAAGAACACGTATAATGACGCGTGTAAATCGAAGAACCACGCGGACATCCCGTCGACTCCAAAACTTATCGTCGTGTACTTTCCGACATCCTTCGAATTTCATGCAATTCGTTTCACGCTAACTGGGTAGAAATCATCTGTCGCGGCTCGGTGGTAAACAAATGATTTGCATCGCAACGCAACGGCCCGATAACCGCGTGTACCGTCTAGCCAGGATTTCGTAATGAAAACGAGGATCGTCGTTACGATCGAAATTTTCGATTCTCTTACCTGTTGCGCGGAAATCGCGAGGGGAAACTATTTTGTCATAGTACGCGGTGCAAATTAACGCGGGCCTATCGCCTATAATCGCGTACAGTTATCGAGGGATGGAATTTACATAAACGTTGCGTGCTGGTGCCGCCTGTTGCTCCACATTCCCAAGCACACTCGTAATACGTGCAAGGTCCTCCTTTGTCAAGGATGAAAAATTCTTCGATGGTAGACGCATACCGACGCCTAATTGGTAATAATATTCTACAAAGATACGCGACGGGGCCGGGAAACCAATTAAAATTGTCATCTTAAATGGGAGCCTCGAACGAACTGAATTCATCGGTCTCCCGTGTTCGTTAAGACGTTCCCAGAGAGTTTCGCCTGCCCATAAAATAATGTGTGTTCGAAGCGTTTGTTGGTGCAGAATTATGGTGGAGGCTGAGACGCGTTACACGAGAATTATTCGCCGGATCAGACTTCGTCGTGACGACGGAGCCATTCTATGGGAAAACATCGAGTTGCGTTGTTTTCTGCATTGCTATAGTCATGCATTACAAAAGTTAAATAGCATCGTAGATTTGAATATAGCGTACACGCGTCACGACGGAAGGTAGATAAGCTTTCGTGTACTGTGTCGAGAATGTGACGCGAAAGAAATTTATAAACACGTTGTTCTTAGAAATAATTATTGTTATCAATATGAATGACGTTATCGAGACACTCGTCTTGCCGAGTTATGAAACGTTATTCTTAATAATTAGAACGGTCAATATCACGATCTCTGTTTGTGTTTTGCTCACGCGATTGCGAAAGTTGTAATTGGTAACGTTCGACGATAAAAATAAAGGCATCCCACGTTGAGCGTTCGTCATCGAGATCCAGAAATATTTGTTATTTAAGAAACGCGATGTTCGAAGAATCGAGCGAATGCTCTGAGGTAATTTCTACGCTATTTACGTCCGAATTTACGAAGCATGGCCAGTCTCTACCGCGTTCTAATAACGCATTGACTATTTCTTACATAATTGGAAAGCGCGCGTGATTTTCGTGTTATAATACTGAATTAATAGGGGGGTAATTAAGATGTTAATGTCCACTGAGCAAGTTAAATATACAGGAATTAACGCAATAAACTCGGACTTCATTCGCATTGTTTTTTTTTTTCGTTGTTCATCCTCTTACGCTTAATTGCGATTACGTCAATTGAGGCTAATCCTATCCTTCTCAATATTGAATTTACACAGGATTATGCCATTTACCAATTTTGTTTTTATATAATATCTCAATGTTGAAAATAATGCTACTTGAAGAAACGAGATTTATTATACTTTCTCTTTCTGCATTCCAAGTATAATTAAAAGACGCTTAACGTGTTTGTATACAAATTTTGACCGTCGCCCGTGTTTTCCTCAAATTTTCTGACAGTCCACGGTCAGTATCGCGTGCTTCGCAATACAAACAAGTTTATAATAGTTCTTACTTCAGTCATTGTCTCACGGTGTAACTGCGGCGGCACGTGACCAAAGAATACGCGTGACACGTGCACGCATGCCAGACCTACTAACTGCTGTCAGTAGGTCTGGGCACGACCAGAGGCAAGGAAAAATTAGAAAAGGCTTTGCGAAACCGACGGAATTGCTTTTGCCACCGGTCGTCGAGTACTGTTTGACCTTGGTCGGTACGGAGAGTCGGTAAAAGTCTCTATGTCGAAAGAACACAGCGACAATTGTAGCGATCTCATATTTACCAGGCCGCAACTAGAAAGATATTACGGTGCACCTAGAGTTTTAAGGCGGCAGAAAAAAAAAATCTCACCACGGATATATAATTCTTTTCTTCGTTACAATCATTACGGGCCGCGTGGTAATACAAACGCATAACAGTCGTCCATCGTAATTGTCTCGCGATAACTAGTATGCTGAATTCATAACTAAGTGGTTTTTTCTTTTTCGCAGAAAACTTGGCGCCATCCGAACTAAAGAAATTGCGAAACAAGCAAAGAAGACAACGCAGGAAGGCCGAGCAGGAACGTCAACAGGCAGCTCAAGCTCAGGAAAAAAGGGAGCAGCACAACAAATCGCGACAGCAAACCGATCCCGATTTAGAACAATCAACGCTAGACGAACTTATACCGGAAAAGTTAGAGAGGGTCAGTGGAACGCTAAGTTTAAAATTCAATTTCCCCGCTTGTCGTTCCATCGATACGTAACGTTTCGACGATCGAACGGTACGTGTTCTCAAATCGATGTATCATTTTCAGGCCGAAGATCCTCTGGAGCAAGCAATAAAGTTTTTGCAACCTTTAGAAGAATTAGCGTCGAACAGAATAGAAACCCACCTTATGGCATTCGAAATCTACATTCGGAAAGGTATTTAGAAATTGATCGATGATACGGGTATGAAAAATTCGAGCATAGTTAACGAGAGATTTTCTTTTCAGGTCGTACGCTTCTCATGTTACGGTCGATAAACCGTGCTTATAGGCTAGACGCGAATAATCCGGATCTTCATAAGTGTCTAGTGCATTTTATGCTGCATATTAGCCGTTCGCCACTGGAAGGAGCAGTGGGCGAAGTTGTTAAACGTCAGACCGCGGGAATATTGTCGAGTTCGACCGCTATTCAATTGAACGCCGAGTATTTGAAGAAAAACAGAAACTCACTGCCGCATCTTCTTCAGGATGCAAGGATGCTGTATTTCCTGGATCCTTCCGCTCAAGCGAAAGCTCTCTCCCTCGTCACGAATTTCGAGGAACTCGAGGGGGTTACGGTGCAAACATGCACATCCGTACTGGATGCGCTACGCAACGGCGACTTCGGCCATTGTGACGCGATAATCGCCGATTACACGGCGAAATGTCACAAACGCTTTCCATACGCCACCGCTTTTCGACCGCCGGAATCAAAGGTCACGACCAATCACCAAGAGAAAGAGAATTCTATTAAAAACTGATCCAGGCAAGCGCTATCCAGCGTTACTGAATTACTACGTAGTTAGACGGGGCAATGGAGGAGTGTTGGAGCGTTCTGATCTACGTTTAAACTCGTTAAATAACGAACCGAAGTCATAGTGAAAGAAACGAAATTGGCGGATGATTAATAATTAAGTATGTATTATACACGAACTGTTCCTGGAAGGTTTCATGTAGTGTGAACAGTGCTGGGGACAGTGCTGGATAAACAATCTTAATAAATTATAACATGACGGGGTGCAAACAGTGCCTCCGACGCGGTCCCGAATTTTACGAGAACGAAGAAAGGACAGCGTAGTTAATATTAATTAAGAATCGAAACAGATTAATTTAACCCGCTCTATCGACGGAGCGAGGATGGCAGAAGAGGGGTTGGCAAAAGTGTGGATTGTTTTTGTGTACTGGAGGTGCAGTGTGTAAAATATTACGTGCGAGACTAACACATTGGTACAAAAAAGAAAACGCAAGACTTGTATACATTCATACGCGCGCTCTATGAATATTTCTACTCGATGTTAAGGTGTACTGTCTTCGGCGATGCCTACATAATACTCTACTGTGTAGAGTCCTCAAACACTAGACGATCATCGAGCACCGATATCTTGTACCATGCATGTTCGTCGCTGCATTTTGATGGACTTTGTTCCAACTCGTATACTAACTTCTAGTTCACCTCATTCGCGAACTGTTAACACAAGTGAACATACGATCTAACATTTTCCTTCTAGAAACACACACACACACACAAACTTTATTCCTGTGTTTAAACCAGGGTAATGATCTACGTTTTGGATTGGAGCCCTGATATTCCATCGAGCAGTCAATACGGAAGTAGTGTCCATTTGCGAAAGTCTTTGTGAAAGTTACTATAAGAACAATAAGCTGCGTATCGTGTACGCAAATTACCAAAGTATATCATAAATCGAAAACAGTAAGTGTTGATAGCAAAAATATCATGCATCTGTATGTCCGCGGATTACAGAAATTTTAATAAAATGGTAATGTTAAAGTCTGCCGGTATAAATCGAACAATGTTATGATTACCTCATTCATTTCGGAAGTAACGATACGTATTTATAAGTTAGAACTTTTCCTAAACAAATTTTCAATCAGAAGAGGTGCAGATACTACAAAATAGTAATAATATTTGTATATATTTCAACTACTACTTTAACAATATATATACATACATATACGCCTCCTATCTTATTTATGTCATAGAATATGATTTTGCGATTAGTCAGTACTCTACCCCGATGTTAATAACTTACTCAAAGTCAACTTAATGGTAATCATAAAATAAGATAATTACATCAAATTGTATTCATGGTAATGTATATTTAACTTCTCGAGTCATTCTTCATACCGGGTGCAGGTTTAATCACATAGACGAAAGTTAATCGATGGAATAATCTTCTATCAAAATATGATAATTTACTGACAATTTCATTGTTTCAACAGATACCCTTCTGTAAATGCATGGAATCATTCTCAGGGCTATGCAAGTAATATCGTAATATGTAAGCAACAATATAGCAGTTTCACTCACTCATTGTATTATTGGTAGTCATTTAACCATTATGCGGCGCCAAGGGGAGAACAAAAAAGAATACGATAATAAAGTATAGTAATCAACCTACGGGTATAGGAAATTTCTGATTTTTACGAACAAATTTCATCCAAAATTAATACACGTTAAGGTATAAGTAAATCGCGTCAAATTACATTTTCACCATGCATCTACCGAAGCGTTAATATTTTTAAACGTTCTTTTCCTTTTGATACTTTTTCTACAGTGCAGTTCAACTTTTTACATAAATATTATATTTTGAAAAGATTTACATATTAGTTGCTCCAATCTTTATCGGAGGTTGTTACCTCAGTATGAAAATTTCTAACTCGCTCATGAATGATTATTAAAAGTTTGGAAAATAAACAATGCTGATCAAGGATGGTATATATGGATCTTTCAAAAGTTCAGTTCAGAATCGCCTTCTAAGTCCTCCATTTAATTTTACGAACATGAGGCGAACATGGGTTACACCTTAGTCCGCACCCTCTTCCATCACCACGCGTAACTGAATTCATCATATAGACGAAATCATATTTAAACTTGAACAACTCGGTTCGTAAAGTTAATCCTTCATTCCTGTTACGTGCTCCAGGTCGATGTACCAAGATCACGGTATATCTGTAAAATATCTTCTTTCAGCTTTGCGTTAACATTAAAATTTGCGACAATCACTTTGAATACGTTCAAAATGTTTTCGCCAGCGACTTTATTTTTTAATAATAATAGTAATAAATAATAATAATAATATATTATACACGGTCACAATTGTGTTTCGATGTTTGATCGAAAATATTTCTATTACCACGCGTACATTTATAGTCAGTAATACCCTATGTCTGTACGTCACTCATGTCAGATTGTTTTCCATATGATGAATTCATAGATCATAAATGGTTAATTTATTCGTACAACCTTTCCCTTATTTTTGTGACTCAAAAAGCAAGTGAAATCACAGTCTTAAAGGCACGAACTGGGATATGTATAGTATGTACATAAATATTATACGACACGTATCGAGGGCTCTTTACGTTAAATTTGTTGTTACATCACTAATCAGGCAGCGTGAACATATTATACCATGTATCAACTATCACTGTTTCCTCAATCAATTCGTGCAAATGATAAGTATTGTTACATAATCCTACCATGCCATAATCTGTCATACCACTGTTTACATTTGTACAGCAGATCATTCGCAACACAGTTGTGAATTTTATTACCATAATACCTAATGCTATCTTTGTACTATTACTAAATTGTTTCACTTTCTGTATATTATTTTATTTATTTTCTACATTCTTCTGTAGTTAATGTTAAAGGTGAAAATAACTAGATCTGTAAAAATGACAAAAATATCAGGTTTTCTTTATTTGGTTCTATACCTACACCTAATTAAATTTATATGGATAATCGATTGATTCTTCGAGAAATCCACTATCCAGCAATACCATTAGAGTGAAAATCAACCTACAAATTATTAGGAAAAAAGGTTAAATTCAGCGTGAATGTATAACAAGACGTTACCATGGAGCGTACTGTCATTATTACTTACATTATTTTTGCTTTCAATATTTTTATGTTTCACATTTTCTGGGAGTAGGAGGCAACTGAGTCATCTCGTTCCAATTAATTTCACCAAAGTCAATTACAATTCTCTTATTTCTTGGAATATATTGTCTGCAATAGAACATGAAACGCTAATCATAAATGTTCACGCTTGATTTTAAAGTTTGCAGTATTGCTATTTGGAGATACCTAATCTTGTAAATTGATCTTCGTACATCAAGCGAATACTCTGAATTCTAACAAGATTAAGAATATCTAACGAGATATTTGTGTATAAAAGAAACATGGTTGAAGAATTTTGTGAAAGAAAGTTATTATCATTCGAGCAAAAGTACAATTTTCAGGAATAATAATAATATTATAAAGTACCTGTATTGAACATCTGCCGCATCAAGCATTTTTTTTGCAGCTATCGTTTCAACTTTATGAGAATGCTTATCAGACATATATAAGATAGATTTTATTCCAGATTGTATTATCACCTTAGCACACTCGTTACATGGAAATAGTCCAACGTATATGGTGCAATTTTTAACGTCGCTCGAGTTTTTGTTTAAAATTGCATTAACTTCGGCATGACATACTATAAGTTAATTAATTGTCTTATTGGAGAGCAATGTCGTATTATCAGAAGCACACATTGTATCGTCTACAAAACTACTGCACGTTTTGTTGATTTCACGTTGCAAAGTTCAATGATAGACGTAGAACTAAATTTTTACTACGCCAACAGATTTGCGCTATAAGTTTCTTCTAAATTTCAGTTTGCCTCTTTTGCGCGATTACATTGCATAAACTTACCATAAAGATATTTCATCTCCAATGGATCGGACGATTCTTTTTTCCAAGAGAATTGATCATCGTTACAGCCCGTAGGCATCCCATTGTAACCGATACCTACAATCCTTTTCTCCTCGTTAACTATACATGCACCAACTTGCGTACAAGGATCTTTACTACGTTTTGCAGCCAAAAATGCCATTGCCATAAAATATTCATCCCAATCTATATACGATTCCCTTTTCTGATTGATGTCACTACGGAAATTAAATCAATACTAATCTCTTGCCACTCTGTCAATGGAATATTTATTTAAATTCAAAATCTTATTCGTAACATACCGTTCTAGAACAAGTGGAGCAAGTTCTAGGGCCATTTTTAAATCGAGACTTATGAAATAACTCAACGTTATTAAATGAAGGACGTAATGTATCTTACAATTAGATACGTATTTTACTTATAAATTTTTGTTATAAAAAAAATTGAACTACTTATGTACAAACATAACCTATAACGCTGAAATTGTCAACATAACCCTAACACCATAGACCACCATAGTGTGCGGCAACTCTTGTGTCTCGAGTCCTTCAATATGGCTACCGTAACAAACGGTACATGTTTTAACCCCTACCACTGCTTTATAATCCTTGACGAGTTCAATTCTTCACTTCAATTACGAGCATCCTTTGATATTTTTCTATAATATTTTGTACACGATTAATTAAAGTCGAAATATGTAGATTTAATTTTTTTAACTTTACTGATTAATTGCTGCCGCAAAAAATATATGGGGGGGGGGGGGGCAGGGCCGTCCTAAAATATTTGGCACCAGCGGGCTATTAACAGAAATTTCAAATTTTATTATGAAAACATCAACACGCTGAAATTGAGAAATACCAGATAAGAAGAATACGTTGAAGTTCTCTTGAAGCGTTCTTGGAGGAACACTTTATTTAGAAAATGGTACTAATACAAAATTTTCTATCGATATCAATATTGTCATGTTTTTTGTTTGTACGATTCACATTTAATTTTTTGGAAAACAAAATTTTGAAATCATGGTGGTTAATCGCTGTTGATAAGTGTTCAAAAGCTGTTAAAATCATCCGCCACTTATTTATTTATACGCTTTTACTGATTGTAGAAAATATTGTACAATCGTACAAGCAAAAGCTCTTCCATTTTTTTTATTGGAAAATATTTCGTTTCGAAGCCGGGGATTATCGAAATTTAAACAAGATTTACGTATAACTTATGCAAAAGCTATGCGCACGCGAGAGCACTTTAATCGAATTATTCCGATCGCAAAAATGGAATATCAAAAATAGCAGCTTCGGTTCGTGGTACAATCAATAATGCCAGTAATAATCTGTGCATGGCAGGGCTTAGGACAGAGTTTTCAAACACGCCAGCCAGTGGTTCCTGGTACCGATAGATCGTCATTTAAATCATAGCGACCATTGCTTCCAAGCAGAATATCCTTTCCGATACTTCGGGGTCCGTACCACTCAATTTTTTCTGGAGATACGAATTATTTTACTATCTCTATTTTCATGTACTGGGTAAATATTGTAATTGCGATATTCTAAGTTGCCCTTATTTGTGCTCATGGCTATGAAAGTCATCGAAGTAATATCTTTTATCGCATTATTTGATTTTAAAGAATGTGAAGTAACGTAATTAATAAACTCATTTTTTAAATATTTTTTGACTTACAAGCCAACTTTCATAATCATGGGCACTTTTATTCGTACATACGTAGATCTTGACACTCAAAGTTGAAGCAAAAAACACCTGAGCGATGATAAGGAATTAATATCGCTTCGTTGATTTAGTATTTTACGGTTGTGTTATCGCGGGGAGAGTAACGAAACTGACAGCTGTCAATACCTCGCGAATTCCATTCTGTGCCTCTTCGAACGATTCATTTCTGCTTCTGAAGTGATAACGATTACAGTCGAAATACGTATGGCTATTTGGCTTGTCGACATACGGCCGAGTAATAGTAATTCGTGAACCCAGGTTGGTATTACTATTATCTTGGGAATTAGTTAAAGTTATCAATTAGAAACTTACAGGTTCGTACTTGGGATATTACTTCGACACGTTGGATTTAATTTCATGTCAATTTAATTTTATGATTATGAAAGTGGACTAATTGTAAGTCATATATGTATTTTCCGTTTCGAGATATTTAAAGGTTAACGTTTAAATAGATTAAAAAATATTTTGACATTATGTAACCAAATATTTCTTGTAAACTACCACTAATAATAATTAATTACTTTTTCACGGATAACAAATTCAGAAGAGCGCGACTGGTTTAGTCCATTATTAAAATGAACACTAATTAAATTCCGTTTAGGAGCGCAACATCTTTCTCAATCTGACAGTTCATGTTCCTCCGCCTACTTAGGGATTACATCAAATTATGTTATTTTAAAGAATCAGACGCAAAATAACTCATAAATTCATTTTTCTTTAGTTCTTAACTTAAACCACTTTCATAATCATGGGCGCATACAACGATAGATAAGTTCTTAATCTGTAAGGAAAGTTCGTAATTATAAGCGAATATTAGTGGTAATTATCCAAACGATAAGCGCTGAGAAATGCGCGCAACCCCTGGCTGCTGATGGCTTTTTAAAACGCCCGGTACGCAAACGAGTATACTTGGGCGCGGCACTATAGGCATGTTTTTCAACCCCTAAGCATACCTACTCGGCGTTGCCTTTAAAAAGGGCTAATAATTCGTGAATTACGACGCTCATTACGTAATCGACAGACTGTAATCGGTTTTTGCACCAGACGAATTCCCATTTCCGTAATTTGATTGCAGCGAGTAATTAAATAGCTCAACCCGCGAACTTCGTTTGCTTTTAAATAAGATTGATTCGCGACGTAGCAGTTGTTAAAAGAAATAAGACAAATTAGTTTGATACGTACATCGAATGCGACATTGAATACAAAGGTATTTTTCCGCTAACCAATATTGGCGATAAAGGAATTTGTAGGGTGGAGTCGATGCTCCTCGGGGAACTATTACGCACCCTTCGAATCTCTTTGCCGCATAATACATTGCCATTTAATTGTATCTTCCGGATGCTATTCCCGTAAGTACACAAACTTTTCTCGCGAGACATAAAATCAATGTTCACAAGAGCCATGTAGAACTCCGAGCACATGTGATTCTGACTTTCAAGTTACGCAAAACCAATAGTGCGGTAGAAGGATCGAAGTACAAAGGAATACATTACGTAATTCCAAATGGAAATATAGAATACTCGAAGCAAGATATTTCAAACTCCACGTACACAAAACTGAAAGCAATATACTATTATAAAAAAGCATACAAACTTTGCTCCCTACTACTACCCGTTAATTTCCAATTTCATCTAATTACCCGTTCCTTCGCGCTGGTCGAATAAAGAGGGAAGCAAAGTTCGAGCCGCTCCTAGTCGACGTTACGATCCAACCCCCGCGAACCGCAAAGCATTTTTTTTTACACCCGAGGATATCTAGCGTAAAAACGTGGATTCCTGGACGACGCAGAGAAGAGAATCAGATTCGCGGGAGGCGGTTTGGTGCTCGCGAGCGACGATAAATCCTGCAACGTGCCAAAAAGTCGGTCCAGGGAGGAGGACCGAGAGGATGATATTCCTGGCCCGCAGAGAACGGCAAGTATTGATTAAGGGGTTTGCCGGGAGGGATCCTCGTAGTCGAGGGGATTTCCTCTCTGAATGCTCAGGGATGAATGGAGGGGGGGAGGGGTTGGCAGGGCGTTAAGAGCGTCGACAGGGAGTGAGAGGGTGTTCGCCCTGCGTAGACGGTGAATGCACGCAGTGGGTGCGTACACGCCGAACATGCGCACTAGTTTCGCGGTATTGCACGCATGCACATTTCTTTTTTTGAGTGTATTTACGGGTACACGGTTGCCGGGTCGGTACACACTGGCGAGAGGTACACGTGGCGTCGTCCCACCGGCGAGACGGGCGAGCCGAAGGTATCGGCGAGAGGGCCTTTGGTGATTACGATAAAAAAAAAGGTGAGAGGATAATCGTTGCGGGCAATAGAAATTATCCTCGCGATGGATTACATAAATTTCTCGCAGGTGGGTTATCGTTTGTTTCTTATCTCCGCGAGGGGAGAGACGGACGAGTCTGTTCCCCTCTCTCTTTCTCACGCGGGCCATTTAGCGCGTGCATACACGCGCACGTACGCGCGTATACGTATATCCACGTGACGCTCGGGCGACGCAAGGATAGCGGCTGTCAGTGTCAGTCGTACGCGAGCGTCTCGAGGAGCAGCAGGGGGCACGTTTCACAATAATACCTCTTTCTCGCTTCCCCTTCTTACGCCGTATCCGTCCGTCCCTCTCGCGCGGTGTTTTTCTCCCTCCCTTATCCCGTGTGTCCCTCGCCGGGTACCGGCAACCGAAGGGCTGCAGTCGCGATCGGATGATCGGCGAGTACGCGTCTTTTGTTGTTTTCCGCCGTTACGCGTGCTACGGTGGTACGGTGCGTAAGGTGTCGGTCACGATACCCGTGCGAGGTAATTTCGGCGAAACGAGAGGACGACGACGGCGAGTGACGAGGGGCGTCGGGATTTCTGAGGAAACGGTAGGAAGGACGGAGTCGAGACATGTTTACAGAGATTTCTCAGGTAAGGTACATTGTACGGTTAGGTTTATTACTTGACGATCGAACGAACGCGCTCGCCGGTTACGCGACACGGCTTGGATTACGATTACGTTGTTCGGATGGTAAAGCGAGATGGGAAATGCTTATTGCAACGGAGTGCAAGGTTCGTCGTATCGGTTGAAACGAATGGCTTTGAAACTGAATTGGACGAAGCGATTAAACGTTTCGGGTAGCGAGAGAGTTTTCCGATTCTGAATGACCGAATCGATATTCGCGTCTGACTCGGCAGAAAAATTTATGAATGTCCGTAATTAGAGGAGGGATCGCATAATGGCATGGCACTTGCAGTTTAACGAGCATGACTTTTAATACATATCGTGGGTTTTAATGATTTTTATATCGAACGTACCTACTCGTATAAATAGTTGATATGTTATCAGATATAAATATTTCGTTCCCTGCACTATGTAGCTTTTTATACAGTTATACGCGATGAACGTGTATTAAAAGTTGTAAATCTTTCGTCGCTTGTTCATCCGTTATGCGAACTGAGGCTTCGCGTACTTTATTAACACTCGTTGTCGACAAGTGTTTACGTCTCTGACGGGAGAATACGTATTCATAGCTGGTAATTGTCTTTCATCGGTAGCCCATTACTCCATTCGAAACGATTGTACTCGCGCAATTAGTACATACGCACGTTTGGATAGTACTCCGTTCGAGGATAAACAAAAGGTCTGTGTGCGAAATCACTAGTTAGAACAATACCACGGGCAATATAAATCTTTTAGTCATAAACGCAAGCTTGTATTGGTAATTTATAAACCCTTTGAAATAATTTTTTATTTAAAGAATTCTGTGCACATGGCGAACGTATCAGAATATTGTAGCCAAAGACACGAATCTGGAGAAATTACTATACAAAATCAAAGTACTTTTTAATTTAGGTATAACTAAATGATAAATCTCGGTAAAATTATCTTGTCGCGTTGCAAATAGAAAATTATAGCTTTGCGTGTCATAATAATATTCCTCGGTGTTGTAGGCGTATTCGGATACAATGACTGAACTAGAATCTTAATCTAAACTTGAAATCGCCCGGATGGCAAAATCCGCGCAGATGTCAGGCTGATTTTTCGATTTTCTACAACTCGTCTGGTTCTCACAGGCCCATGGTTACGTTTTTTTTTTGGCCGCACGGCAAGAAGCCACCACGCAAACGCAGTCGTCTCTGCGAATGAAGCTTAAATTGTATTTCTCCGTGTGTGCAGTGCGACATAAAGTCATTAAAGAATTTCTAAGGCGTCGGACAACGGCCTGCTTGCCTCTACGAGCCTCATTACGTGTACGGGCGAGCACAACTACTCGGTTATCTCGGTGTGGATGCACGCATACACGCAGCGAGTGTACGAACTTCGTTTTCTTCTGCAATTAAGGTTGCTCTTAACGCGGTCAACGTGCGCTCTTATTACCGATCAATTATCTCTTCTCGGACGAATGTTTGACGAGTAGCGTTTCAAGATCAATGGAAAACCGAAGACGCGCTTAAGCGCGCTGTTATTGTTCGCCGATGATTTCATTCATGCCGAATGACACTGATTCGTCTTAATGAAACGATCGTGTTGATTTCACTGTCTCTATCTAAACGGTAATTCGATGATTATTAATACGAGCTCGAATTCGGTTTGTACAATGACACATTTTTCTATTGTTAAGTACGTTATCTCGAGATATGGATCACTTATCGATACATTATATCACATCGAACATATTCCAATTATACATTGATACATGGTTGCTTATCAAACGGATATTCTAAAGTCGTTTACTCAGAAATGAGCTGCCCCTACCAATTTTTAATTATTTAATTTCACCACTTCTTCGTTAGCAAATTGATCAGCAGAAATACGAGAATTGCTCCAATATCGTATCGCACCGAACAGCTTTACGGTGTTATGTTATGTCTATGTATTACGAAATTATGAAATTTGTTTACGTAAAATTTTACGCCGCGAGCGCGCATATGCAATCAACGTTTTATGGCACACGTATGGCAATGTTACGGTTTTGAAAGGAACACGATTCTCGGAATGTTGATTGCACGCGAAGAAAGTACGAAACAAACGTGGAAGTATGCGCGTGTTGCAATTACGCGGAAATCGATAAAATGTTTGGCTATTGACAACTGGTTTAATCGCGATGTCTCAACGGGGAGATAAGCAAACGTAAATTTCAGTTAGTCAGACTATCGACATGTATCTCGTTCTATAAATCTATATTGTACAATTAAATGAATTGCTCAAACATTGAGTGTCATCAAATGTTGAATTTCGCTAAAACATGGGGTGTATGGTTATTCTATCAAAAGTCCATCCATGATGGAAAAACGAACAGAAACCTGCGAGATACAATGCACGATGCATTAATCTCGCCAAGGATAAAGTAACCTGAAAACAAACGATGGAGCTTCTCCTTTCACCGGAAATATAATAACGTCGACGACTTCCTATTTAAAAAAAAAAAAACGACGCTAATTTATTGACTTTCCCGCTGGAGCCTTTAATCGTAACTCTAAATGTTCTTTTCCGCAGCGCAGGACTTCCTCGCGCGTCTCGTAGCTCTTTCTTATTAGTGGAACGGTTTGTAACATCGCGCGTGCACGCGTTCACGATGGTCACGCTCCAAAACTGTTACTTATTACTTCAATCTTATTACCGCTAACGGCGCATTACTGCGCTTAAGAATTATTTCTTTTAATCCTCGTAAATTGCCGCTTAGCTACCGTACACGAGAGATCGGAAATTAAAAGCATTCGTGGGTGTTATCACAATTTCTGATTTCGCCGAAACGTCGAATCGTGTAAAGTAATGGAACTGACAATTATTATTGCCGTTATTGTCATCGTTATTCCCGATTCGTCGCAACAAATAATTTTCTTTCGACGAATAACTGTCGTTCGCAATGCCCTTACGTTCCAGGATACGAGGATCTCGTAAATAGAGATTGATAGAGGTAATTACGATCAAAGAGGGCAAAGGGTTTTTAATCGACTCGATGATCGTGCTGTTATGAACCATCATTTTCTCCCTGCCTCTTTTTCTCGGGGTCTTTCCTGCCGTCGATGGAAAAAGTTAAAGGCGGCGAAGCTCGTGCGCCACGATACTTTAAATAATAATGTTAGTCGAAAGTTTTCTTTTTTCTTTCTTCATTATAGACGGAATAGATTGTTTTCAGCTCCGCATCTAATTTTCGCTCGTAGAAGAGGGAAACGGGTGGTGGTCTTGCATGGGCAAACCACGTAGAAATATATCTTCCCCAACGGTAATTGGACAAGCACGCTCTGTTTCTGCGATTTAATTACTTTGCAGCGTTGTGCCATTTGTATTATCGCTGATTCCTTTGGTTTCTTCTTTCACTGACTGACATTGAAATAAAAAGTGCTCTCTCTACACTCTCGACGAGACGAAATTTACAAGACGTTACCGCGCGGCGCGCACGGCAGGTAAATCTAACGGCAAATTTCGCAGGTCGATCATCTTCATTCTCGTAGGATATTCTACGAGGTATGCAAACGTAAGTCGTCAATAAAATTAAGATCTTTCACCTGCCTAATATAGGTCTGCCTAAATTGCTTTTCCGTAGAAACCTGAGCTTCGGATTAGAGACTTTACGGTACATTCTTATTATGGCTTCGGAATTTAACTGTACTTGCCCTTGCAGGTAGATATTCGTGGCTTTGGGAATGATAGCTGGAATTGTACAGGTTGGAGCGATACCTGGGATAAGTCCAAGCAGGTTTTTTCTTACCGAAAATGTTGATTACCTTTTAATTAACACGGTACTGACTGAAAACGATAGCCATTCGGAGAAGAACGCGGTTAACGATAACGCCTCCTGTTGATTACCGAGCAAACGATTCTAAGTTACCGCGTCCCTCTTCAATAATTAATATCTCGTTAGCTAAAGCACTTTTCCGATATTTTTGATAAGATTTACGATTGATGTTATTTTTATAGACATTATTTTATTGACTAATTTTAATCTTTGAATAATTTTTGGTAAGTAAATCCTGCTTGGAATTATATCAGGTTTCGCAACTTGAACGGAGAAGCAACATTTACGGCACACCCTGTATATCTACATAACGCCCGAACTCTCAAAGGAGTAGACATCGCTCTCGGGTGGAGGCAAGAATATTTTTATTTGAAAGTTCGTACTGTCGAGTAGAAATGATGAAGGAACAGAGCATCGACGCGGTCCAGTTCGCCCGTTGCATTCATCGTTCGGTGTACTAATTTTCAAAGCATCTTTTCACTACCCCCCACGAAGTCGGAAAACCCTTAATTAGAACAAACGAGCAACTCTTTAAAAAGACCGGCTTTCTACCGGTCAAGAGGCATCACGGACACGCACACCTGGAACACTTGGAATAACAGAAATACGTACACGTAACGCAATAATTAAGAGTGAAAATTGGCTCGGGTTTCTTTTGAACGCATACAGAGGCTATCATTGACAAATTATGAAGCTTTTTAAACACAAACAGGTAATCGACGTAGAGTCGCGCAAAGGTATTTAAAATTGTCCGAGCTATTTAGATAATTCTACCGCGTACCGAGACATTCTTACGTAAACGACACAATTCCGTGTGAAATTATATTAGGTGTACTGGAATGAAATCTATTATTTCGTTCAACAATATAAAACTTTATCTATTAATTCTTGTTACAGGATATTGTAAAATGTAATTTCCTTCGCTCTTTACAACCGTATCCCAACTTTCATCCAAGTCTTTCATGCCCCTTTTAATTATCAAAAGGACGAATAATAATAGAATCATTTCCGTTACCCTTAATATTTTCCCAATCCTTAAAATTCCACCAGTAATCTCGGACAAAACTGTCGTTTTCCGCTTAGTCGTTTGCCGTATCGCGTTTCATCACGTTTTTCCTAAAGTTACCACGATGCTTTGTCGGTTCCTTTTACGGATCAGCTGACGACGGTATCTCCTCGCGTAATCCGCCACCCACGCTGGGTGAACGATGCGCCGTGCAAAAGACGCAATAACGTAAACAACGGATTGAACGTACATGCGTGTATACCCACCCCCGTACGCGCTGCCTTGCGGTCTCTAATGAAGAAGAAAGAGAGAGATAGAGAGAGGGAGAGTATTATAATGTAGAATCGTCGAGTGATCGTCGGCCAGGGATGTCAGTGTGTTGCACGTGTTTCGATGCAGTGGGTTATAACGCCTACGCTTGTAAGCCTCGTACTACAAACCGGACGTGCGACGACGGATGTCTGTCTGTCTGCCGACTTGCACGGCATATTTTGTTTCGCAGGGAGAGCGAAGTTTGTGGCGAACTTTCATCGAAGCAGCGACAAATATTTATCCGAGATCCAATTCAGTAATTTTCCTCGCTAGGCTCGATCTCGTCCGATTGTTCGAGACCGGTCGTTGATCTTTGGACGCGCACTTTGATGCAGCCGTAACGTACTTCGATTTTCCCGATTGGATAATGAGGCGTTATATTCTGCACTTATCTCGTTACACATTTGTTTTAGGACGCGAAGTACATATTGTATCGAACGCGGTCGACGCGTTTCCTTCGACTCGCGTCAAGATTCCTCGACCGTTTTAGTCGTCGGAGTTGCGAGAGAAATCGTTAGCGCGGAGGTTTGAACTATTTAAAATGTTGTTTGTAGAAGCGAGCCGAGGGTAATTAGGTAACGTTTATTTAACGGAACGCGAACACCTCGCGGGCAGCGGTTTGACGTAATAGGATTCTTTATGGGTGTGGTATTATATCATCGCGTTGCAATAATAAAAAAAAAAAACAACGCGTGGAGCGTAATCAGTGAAATCGTGAAAAGCTGAGTGTTTTCAAATTCTCCATCGCTTTCCCATGCGGTGTGGGAATGAATGGGGTATGCGTCAATTAAGACAATCTTTCCCGTCTTCGTTCATTTCTATCGCGGTTTAAGAATGCAAATCGTTTTAAGTACGCGTCATTTGCACTCTAAGGAGCTAATTAAAGTTGGAATAATTTATTTTGCGCGTGGGTTCCACGTAGATCTGTGTTTATTAAAGTATCTGACTTCACGATTACGATCGCTCGTCTTTTTTTTTTTTATAGTCTCAAAAGTGCATTTGTTCCGCGGGACGGAAAGGTCGGAGACGTATTAAAACGGTGACAGCTTATGTCACCCGGTGGGCGTGAATTACTCATTTCCGAAATTGATTAGTTATTATTATGCGTATTCGTGCCATCGTTTTCCTTCACAACAGGATATAAAACTCAAATTAGCTGATGATAATAAATTTATCGAGCACGACGTGGCAAGTAATAAATTGCAAGGCGAAAAGATTTCTTGCCTAAAATTTATGCACTTTCGAAAAAATGATTTCCTAATCACCTTAATCAATTTCTCCCTTAATGGCGTGCGGTCGGTAGAAACGATACGGTTAACGATAAATATTTCAAAGTCCTCGTTACCAATGCCATACATCACGTTAACGCCTGGCACTTTTAATGCCTCGCTCCATTTGTCACGATAGCGCGAAAATGCTATTAATTGGCGTTCCGTCGTTGAATAATCGATCACCGGGGAACGGTTGATTTATGAAGAACCCTATCGCGCAATTCGAGGCGATGTGTCTCACCCACGCGTTCTGCGGTAGCCATGAGAAAACATTAATATATGTAGTCTGCTGAGAATCCTATCGTTCGACCAAATATCGAGTTTCATCGTTCTCGCCTTAACGCGATATTCCCGATCAAAGCGTTCTCTGCTTTCGTAAAAAGCATCGGAATCGCATTGTATTTTCCCCGCGTCTTTGCGGCGTGTCCTTAAAACGATATTTTTTTAAAATTATTCCTACGCACATTTTCATTCGTCACCTGTTTACGACGGATCGGGTTACATCAGACAGAGACATCGATGATACGGTAATAGATCGATGTCGAAGGACAGTCGTAGGTTTGTCCCTCGAAGTCACGCGAGTCGATTACCGAGATTTCATTTCATCGGTCTCGACGATCGAGTGCATTCTTTCGTTACCGTCTGACTATAAATTTGTCGTTCGTGGAAACGAGATGTCCGATCGTTGAGAAAGAACCGCAAAGATTTATGACAATCTTACGTTTTTATTTCTATCCATTCGACGTTCTTACCTCGCGCAGAAAATGTCTACGTAATAACGCGTAGATAGCTTTACCAAAAACGAACGACGTTAGCGAAACGCTATTATTTCTCCAACCACTTAACATTTATAATCCACGACGTATTCTCGCAACATTGACTCCCATTCATCCTCCGAAAAACGCACTTGATACTTCCGCTCCTTTATTTATCCCACGCGCATCCTTTACCGAAAGTCCTTAAAACCGCTCTTACCAGCCGAACAACTTCAACCGTTCCAGCTACTCGACTTCGCTTACGATTATGGTTCCAGTAAAAACACGCTCGAAAGAAAAAATCGCTCACGTTCATCTTCCGGCGTGTTACATTTGATCCTGAGAATACGTCTACTCTCTCTTCCCCTTACCGAGAAGTAAAGGAGCACGTACGAGCGCGGCTCGTTATCAGATTCGGCTCGACTTTGCTCGCCTCTCACCCCCGTTGCCCCCCGATTTTGGTGGGCGCGACACCGAAACGCTCGTACGCGATAGGGGATAACCGTTCGCTTCGTTCTGCACTTCAGGTTCACGTAATCGCCAGACGCGCTGCATCGCACGGCGTCGCCGGGACTGTTCAGTAGCCTGGGAAGCGTAAGGAATAATTCCCCCGGTGCGTCTAAAAAGGGGACGACGTCGACGTCGAGGAGAGAATAAACGGCAAGGACAATTCCGGTGCGGGACACCGGGATATCTCATCAGGGGCTGTCTCAGGATGTCTTACGCTAATCGATTCCCGTCTACTCAGCACACTCGTTATCGTAGCAGCTGGGGACCGTCATCGGTGTCTGTCTTCAATCGCGCCGACGTGCCGAGGCCCTCGCCGGAAGAGGAAGAGTTCGCCGAGTTTTATCACGAGCGTCTGCATTCGGCGCAGAGCAGACAGTTGTTGCCGCTTCAGGAGGACCTGGCTGATTGGATCAATAAGACGTTGAGTAAGTATTTGCTGTGTCGGTTGAGCGTTTACCGGGACGATTGCGCGTATTCGGTGGAGAGGCGTTTGATTGGTGGAGGGTGGTTTGGAGACGTATTTATCGATAACGATAGTCGACGGTCAATGGCGAAAGTTTTAAAACGTAGAACGGGACGATCGAGGACTTGGAAAACTTATTCGGATACCTACGTGTAAGTACGTCGAACTCTTTTTTTTTTACACGGTAGATACGTTCATCAGAAATTCGTGTAATAAAAGACTACTGCGATTCCCCAGTAATTAAATTATTGCAGTCAGTAGTGCTGCCTAATTTTTGAAGTGTGGGAAAAATGTAAACTTGTTTGACACAATGGTACCAACAACTGCAATTTGTACTTGACCGCTCATAACTTTCAAATCATGTTACATCAAATAAATTTTATAAAAAAGTACAACTTTTTTAAACCGTGTAGCTTCAAATTCGTGTAAAAAAGAGTTGGGTGTATTTTGAAAGATAGAACGGAGCGATCGAATACTTAGCGAAAGTATTCGGATGTCTACATACATATGTATACGTTTTGGGACGAACATTCGAATCATTAGGATGATCGATTGCTGAAATTTGTGTGGATTGCGAACGAGGCATATTTGTGAGTTCTTCGTGGCTAGGAACCGGCTTTCCGTGCAAACCGCCGATAACTATTAGACAATGCTTTTGTTCGCGTATGAATAGGAGATGCTGATACGTACAGCTATGGCCCGAAGGTCCGTTCACACCGAAATTATTCGTATCGAATTTATAATATCAAATTATAGTCGGAATAGTCTTTGTTCAATGAATTATGTAACTTCATCCTCGGAAAACAGGCAAGGTCTGGTTGGTACCTCTGTGTTTGATCTGAGATAAAACCTCGTTTCTTGATTAAGATGTTATACCTTCTTCCACGATACCACGCATAAATTAGAATTCATGATTTCTTATTATCTCGTTTTGCTTGTATATATAACAGGAAAATTCCGCATTACAATTATCGTGTCTCTTTGTAAATTTAATTAAACGTCCGCGACATCGGTGCTTTCTCATTTCGCCAGAATTTCACGCTTGACACGAATTTAAATGAAAACTTGCCCCTCGAGGCTTCTCGCTCACCAAGTTTCGTGAAAAGCCGAGCACGTACATATGTACATTCGTAAATACATTTTAAAGCCCTCGGCAGAAACTTTTGACGCGTCTTCTCATTCGTCAAACGTTAAAACCTCGAGTGACACTCGTAATTTGCATCGTTTAGTAAAATTAACCACGCGGTAATACGAAACGACACCCAACGTATTCGAACTCCAAATGAATCGATTAATCTGTCATATTGTAGATTAAAAGCGATGCGTAACATAAATGAATATACCAATTATAATAGTAATTCACGCATTTGAAAGTTTGAGTGCGATACTCAATTTCTGCCTTTCTCTAAATCAAAGTTTCTATGGCATACGAAATCCAAATAGAAATCCGTAATGATATTACGGTAATTGGAGTGTCACGCGTGCACTCTACTATTAGCTCTCGCATTTCGCTCGCATTGTGAGTCCACCTTAAAGGGGCAGCGCATCGTGCGGTAGGATGTGGTGTGCGCAAGGAGATCGTACGCAGCTCTCGTACGTAAGAGAGTCGCACAAAGGTTAGCATCTGGTACGACGTGGGAAAGGATATTCGTAACATTTGGCCTTTCGTTTCATCGGGTTTTCGGACAGTCATGCAATCGGAAAAGTATTGTCCGGCCGATGCGCGAGTTCGCGTCTTATCAATTAAGTGGATTCCCTTAAATTCTTAAACGGGTGTTCGGTATCACACGTTCCGTCGAATATACTAGGGATATGCGCACGATAGCTTTTTGTAAAACGGCTTTGATGCACACTCGCGTCGTATAAATTGGAGCATGAATAATGGAGCGCGTTTGAAAAGTTTTTGAAAGATCACGGGTGTATATGTTCGCGGAAGCAAGTATTAAAAACTTGATGAGATCGATAGGCAATTACGTTATCTGCCGCTACCGTTGGTAGGTTTATAGATCAAACTGCAGTATAAAAATTGATAGCGAATATCTGTTTCTTACTACGATGAATTAACGAATTCTAAATTAGGCAGAAGTTTGTTGATATAATTGATTCGTGAATGTTCTGATAATATACGGTGACTGAAACGTATACTTGGACAATTAAAATTTTACCATAACTTTTGACAATATTCACGGATATAGAATCTTGCGTGTACTTAGTTCGAACATTCTTCCAAATGACGTGCCCAGCCAAATTTTGGAAATTACAATCAAATTCTGGTGGTCGATTAAACAAGATTTAGATTTTATAAAATCTTTTTAGAAAACTAGTTAACGCGAAGTTTTATGCAAATATGTTAATATTCGATGCTATGCACTTTTTGCGGAACACTTGGGGCACGCATGTTTCTTTAGATGTTAATGAAATTCATCGAGAGGACGAAGAAGGTGAAAGATTTTATTTCCAAATCTGGAGTGAGCATTTTTCTTTCACGCGATAAACCTGAGTTTCGCGGAGAGTCGACGTCTCTCTGATCTCAGGTGCCGGTGTGACCGCCTTTCCGATACTGCTACTTTCCTAATACGGTATCAATACGAGAACGACGCGTAAAATAGAATCGTTCCGATCTATCGAACGTCAAATTATATCATTTCAAAGGCGTAACGATATTTGAGGTAAACGGCATGATCAAATTTTGTAATAATCATAGGTCAGCGAAAAGGTTTCACGTGTATAAATATACATGATCACTAATTACCACTAAATCAACCAAATTATTTTACGGATATACACAGAACTGCTCTTTACGAATCATCGAACCCAAGAATTATGATCTTGAATATCATTAAAAACTATAAAAAGCATTAAAAATACAAAGACATGGGCCAAGTACAGTACGATTTTGTCTATAAAAAATAAAAAAAAATACTTGATCCAAAGACAAGATCTTCTCCCTTGATCCACGACAGAAAGGGAATCTACGAAAACACAAATAATACAGTCAGATATAATTTAAAATTTTTGTACGTAACATTCAAAGGGTACATAATTTTCGGAGTTACACTCTCTTTTATACCTTCGACGCAGATTTCTCCTGCAGGAATATTCTTATCGATGTCAAGGAAGATCGTTCCTGTTCCAAACTCGCGCACGTTCGCCATGTATAATACATTTTGGTGAACGGAATAAGCGCGAACGAGTGCGGTCTCGTACGACCTCGAAGAATCCAGCCGCAAGATCTGGACCACCATGAAAGGTTGCGACACGAGCACGGACTGTGAGAAAAACGACTAATACGCAAATAAGCTTGTGTCATGCGTGCGTGTAACTCTTGCTTGTTCGGAGGAAATTTTTAATTTAGCGCGAGATTACACGGACTGCCGCGTACAAGTTTCTTTATTTAGAATGACTTACGAATACGAAGGTTCCGAGGAAGGCACCGTTGGAAGGACGTAAAGCAATGCAGATACGCGCATACGTGCACGTTCGTCCGATATACTTCGCTACTAACGGTAGCGCGTAATATTCAATTATGAACGACGATCGAGACGATTCTCGTTAGGGCGAAATTAACAAAACGACGTAGCACTGTGGAGAATGAGACCACCCACGAAGACTACGGACTTTAGCGTCATTAATTTTTAACTACCACGCCGATGCGTCGTACGTTAACGCGATGCAACGACAAAGATTTACATTGACATCGTGCCGTCGTTTATAAAATACGTAATTGTTCGGCGATGACGGCGTTGATATACGGTTCGTCCGTACAGCCTCGAAGCAAGAGGATGGAGTTAGGTCGGTAGCCTTTATAGTTGAATCGTGCGAGTACTTCTCCCTGTGTGTACGGTTACTATTCGCCAATGTGAGCGTACGATTGGAGTACACACCTACACTTTTGTGCAGCGGCGGCCGCTTGAAATGCACCGTGGCGGTCGGCTCTCCTGTCTGCATTCAATCGAGGGGGAATTTAATGCGAGGGTGAGAGACATGGGGTGTTTGTCCAAGCTACGCAGAAAAACAGCCGTGATGAAAAATTTTCGATATTTCGACTAAATTAACTGAAATCACCGGTCATCGGAATTGTTTACCTCATGCACTGTGGAGTGTTTGGATTTTTAAATTTGACGGGGTTAACGCGGTGGGATTGGCGATGTTAAAAATTGAGGTCTAATTGAGCGATATTAGAATACTCGCCTAACTTTTCGTGAACGTGAAAATAAATGTAGATCGATATTACAGTCTACCCTCGTAAAACGCAATTAATTCGTAGCGCCTTGTGAAAAACTCGGAATGAGCGTAAATCAGATTAACTCCTATCAATTAATTTCTGTTAGGAGACTGCTGAATTTAATTGAGTTGTTGTATAGAAAAATAATGTTACGTATAAATCTACCACGTTAGAGGGAGTTTTACTGTACAGGGAAACAAAATCTTGCATGAGTCACCTCACGCTAAATCTTATCGCCCTTTATTTCAATTTCTATAATACTAATTCAATTTATACGATACTCTAATATCACGTAATTAATCGGGATATCTTAGTATCGCGAATGTACCGGCGTTGACTTTAACACTCGATTAGTCGCGTTACTAATTGCAAGAATTACATTGGTGGTAGCCACATTATTTCCGTTTGACAAAATAAGCACACAAAATTCAGACTAGAACATTTATTAATCAAAGCATGAGCAATTTATTTACGAAAAAGCCTGACGAATAAACCCTGATACGCGTACGGCCTGTTCCGAAAATATATCCGACAGCTATGACGCGGCTATTGGAGTGTTAAACACCCACGTTCAAACCCGTATCGGAAAACCAAGAGCTACGGAAAACGCGAGGGAAATCGAGAGAAGGAACCTCAATTGAAAGGGCCACGGCGAAATTCGCCGAAATCCACGGACGAATGGTAAAAAATGACGTGGAAGAGACCGGTAGCTCGGAACCCACACCACCCGCCCTACGTCTCCAGCGGACGCAATGGCTCTGACTCAACCGGAAGTCGGCCGGCCACCCCTCTTCCTTCGTGCCACTTCTTCTCCCTGCATCGTGTGTACCTGAAGCCGCATTACGCATAATGGGCGTACGCCTATCCTAATACGCTTGCGCGTGTGCGAGCCGATCGGATCGTGGTGGATCCGACGAGACCGACGACGGTGCTCGCGAGCGGGTCCGGTTCTTTGACACGAGCTACGGATGGGCAGCGAGCCGTAAATCATCGAGAGACGAGAGAGACCGAAACCTCTGGATCGTCGCGCTAATTTATCCTCGGCGCGTACTCACCTCATCCCCCGATAGATTCGCCTCGAATCTCACACTCGAAGGCACCGGTTAATCTATCGTGGAGTCTGAGGCAATTTGAGTTCAGGATCGCAGGGACGTGGGGGGGGGGGAGGGAAGATTGTGAGTTTGAGAGGGGGTGGGGGTGGAATGGTATTTAAGTGTCGAGCGCAAAGCGGAGATGGTCCTCGAGCGTTTAATAAGGATAGAGTAGATAATCAGTTCACTCCGGATGTTTATGCAAAATGTATTATTTTTAACGAGCTGATGTAATATTGTTACGAATAGCATTGTTTCCCTTGTGTCCAGCATCATCGACAGACTGTTGTTGGTTGATATTCGTGTTATCAAATTTGTTAACTTTGAAGTTGTGTTAAAACTCTCGATACGAGCGGTTTGTGTTTCTTTATAATAAATGTTCTTATACTTATCGCATTTATTTCACAATATCCGTATAATGGAATATCAAAATAATACAATTTGCATAAACATCCGCAGTCGAATAACATTAATAATATCGCGCGTTTGTTTACTGATAACTGAAATTATCATTCGTTCCTTCATTGCTCGATTCTTTTCTCGCGTTTAGCGTTGGCGTTTCTTTCCCAGTAATTTCCGAAACGAGGAATCGATGCTTCGGAGTACTTTAAATTATACTTTCATATCCGTTTGACGGTTTCTTATCCTCGCCGTCGTTTGCGTCTAAATATTTATCGAGACGGAATATTTTTCAATGCCGTAGACGAGTCGATGCGGTCGATCGAAGAGTACCAAGGACGGCGATCGTGCGCTCCGAAAAAGGATCGTGTCGCATTAAAGAGGTCGTACGGGCATTAAAAACGAAGGGTAGCGTATCAAGGGTACATGACAAAAATACAGGTCACGGTGTTACAGTAGTTGTCGATACACGCGACTCTCCGGGCATTAAGAAGCGATGAGAAGAAAGACGACGTTCGTGCCAGTGGAATCGACGGGAAGCTTTTTTCGTCCCAACAAAAGACTCGGCAATAAAGTATAAGGTCACCGAAGACATATCATTCCATAAACAACTCCCCAAACGACTCGCGACACAATATATCTCCACACGCGTAACGAGCGTACCGTGCATCTCGATTTTCCAACGACTCCCCGGCCCTAACCTCCGGAAACTGTCGTTTCGCCAGACCCGACGTGAAATCCGCTTTCCCACGAGAGGACCAACGATACTTTCCATTAATAAGAAATTCGCACGGATATTCGCGTCTAATTGTATGCCAGTCTCAACCTGGGGTTCGCCAGGAGCAAAGGCAAACCGTTAAGGCGGTTGCGGGTGTAGGTATCGAATCGAGTCGAGTCCGCAATATCGGACGGGGCATAATGTCAAGCGTGTATGTACCATCAGTCGTGTGTCCTATGGCGCGCCCGGTGTAACCCGGCGTCGAACGTAGTTCCGGGTGACCGAGTTGCCGCGTCTGTACACACTTCGCAACTTACACGCTCGCGCCTATGATCTTTCGTAAGATCGAAAGAGGGTTTAGACGTCCTACGTGCGGGCGTTATCACGAGTAGTACGCTCGATTCGCCATTGTCTCCCAGCCATACCGCGAACATATTCGCGATCCAGATCCAGATCCAGATCCCAGGTAGAGAGGTTGCCCGTATAGGTGGTGCTCTCCGTAGTACACGCGCGCTTACGTGTGTGTGTCTGCTGGTAACGCGTGATGGACTTTGCTCCATAAGCCTGCCCGTTAAAACTTTTTTTTTCCCCTCTGCTCCGGGTGCAACCCTATTGTTACCGGTTCGAGTCACGAGCCTGTGCGCGGGTTCTCATTACCATCCGTATCTACGAGGCTTTATCGCTCAGTCAGCCCAACCTAGTTCCCATTTCCCATCGTATCCCGCCTATATCTATGTATATACACACGGCGAATACGTGCTGCACACGTGGCTTTCGGATCGTGTCGCGGGCCCCATCGAGTTTTCCTCAGATTCCTGCCCCGTCGCGCGTCGATTCGTTCTCTCCACCGTGGGATAACAATTGAGAGGTGTCTACCTTATTGCTCAAACTTCCGCGCACAGAGGGATTAGACGTTTCGAACGATGATCGAGGGATCGAAATCCGTGGCCTTGATCCTGTTTCCCCCCCGTGTTAAGCGCTGTCGAACGAAATTGAAATGATAGTAAAGTCACGCACGAGTTGGCTTACCGTGAGAGTGGTCCCGGTAAAAGATCCGTTCCTCGCTTGACCGAGCATGCCGGTAACGTGTACCAGAGTTTCTAACGTCAGTTTTTCGTCAGCCATTTGTTGGGGAGGTAATAGTCGTGCCACGGAGAGACGCCGAATCGAGAACACGCGGCGGTTTGATCGTAGCCTCGGATATCGCGGCGATCCGTTCGCCACGTAGCGGTTTGGTAAATCAATCTTGTAATCATTTCAAGATCATTTCGCGAACGCTTTCTCACGTTTCTGGTTCGTCCCTGTCACTCCGTGGACCACCAGTGTGTTTGATGAATCGTGATAGGGATTTACCGTACGGCCGGCCGAGGTTAATTCGCTTCTTCGCGCTATGCGCGCGGTCCGTTGTCGGACGAGTTTTTAAAGACGGAGCGGCAATGCCCAGCGACGAGGGATGAGGTAACGTTGGAAATTCAGCGATTCGTATGTCGATCGAACGAGTCGGGATAGCGATATATTTATTTCAATTGGGACGAATCGTTAAATTTACAATTAACTCACCGGAATTCCTGTGAGGTATGATAATTAATTTAAATCAAGATTGTTTTGTCGCGCATTAGTGCGCAACATAAAAATATGAACTTGTGTGTTTTCGATTTATCTGAAACTCGGTACCCTAAGGATTTTTTTTTTATTTCTGATACCTGGTTTGATAATAATCTGATGAACTTTTTTTCCAACGTCGTTTTGGTTAGAAGATAAAATTCACCTCGCACAGCCAAGTGGTTACATTTAACCTGGTGTTAAAGAGAAATTAAAGCCATCGAGAAAGATGTACTTCGCAGAGGCGAAAGCAAATTTTTGTACCCTTGGAAAGAAGCGTACTTCGAGCACAGCTCGTGGGATATTCTGCGATCGAGCGAATTTTACGAATGCGTTCGAGTCACCCCTCTATTATTTAAGAAAAGTTAAACTATAGTCGAGTGTCTAACGAGGGCCGCTTCATTGTTTCCGACAATGACGCCACTTCATCTGCACTCTCCGCTCCTCGACCAGTTTGAAGAGGTCGATTAGGCTGTACCGCGGGGTCCTTGATTGCGACGAGTAGCAACGCGACTTTGACGAAAGTCATGTGCGGTTGATAAAAGAAAATGTAGGGAGTTAAATTGGCACGCGCTAATGCCAGTCCCTATTCATCATTGGGCCGTTTTTGTATTTCAGACGGCGATTACGTAAGGGGTGACAATTTCTTCGATGCCCTCGATAATGGCGTGGTGGTGTGTCGGCTGGCAAGAGTCATACAGGAAAAAGCAAGATCAGCTATCGACGCTGGAAGGGCGAAGGGGGTGAGTGACCCTATATTACTTCTTCTCCGAGTACACGAATAATGGAATTGTTTTAATTTTCGTTTCTATTAGGGGTACCAGAAAGAAATCTTTTATATTTAATAGATAGTACCTCTGATAGTAATGAAGAATTCTGAAAAATATTGATTTTGCGAAACAATGTAAAACTGTATTTTTTCTTTATTTTTGTTACAGAATATAATAAAATGTCATTCCCTGCACTTTTTTAATCCATAAAATTTCTTTTCCTAAAAAACTTATGAAAATGAACCTCAAATGCTATTATGTAAAATAATTGATTTCGTTCCGGTATCCCTAACATATGCGACAGATTTTTGGAATTTCTATTTAAATGATATTAACAGTAATCTTATTTCTTTCCGACCGACGTGAGGATACTCCTGTACTTGAAAAATCGTGGACAACGAAAGGAAGAGCTGTGTTTACCGAATGGTGTTAATGAACTTTTTGTAGACGGTGCCTGTGATAAGAGGACGGTGCTGGGAAAATGCTGCACGACGCAGCTTCTTTTCCCGCGACAACATGGAGAACTTCATTCAATTCTGCCGTCGCCTCGGCGTACACGAGAATCTGCTATTCGAGAGCGACGATCTCGGTAAGACTTTGCGCAATTAATTTTAATTGGCACTAACCAACGCGTTTCGATCGGTTGCATTTACGTCGTTAAACTTTGAGCTGCAATTTCAGACACGTACATTTGTATGTACTATGTGTCGGACGGATATGCCTTCCGAGGAGGTTACCCTGTTTTCACCAACAATATTTTCATCGAAACGATTTCACCGACAGTAAATTAAAAATATTGAAATCTTGTTGAAATCTGTCATTTCAATGTATCGGTCAAAGTTAGTATCAGTGATAATCATGTAGATGAAAATATTGTCGGTGAAAACAGGGTAACCGCTACAGCGAGCGGTGTAAAGTAAAATCCCGCCAATTATTTCCCACGATCGAGCGGCGCGTTAATTTCGCAGACACCGTTTATCGTAGGAATCGTGGCAATGTGCGAATATGCAAATCCGAAACGGTTACCGAGCGAGAGTAATTGTCACGAATTAAGCGCGTCTCGTGAAAATGAAAACGAGTACGCGATCCTTTCCTCGCTCGGCTGGATTTAAATGCCATCGAAAACAATGCACCTACGGTCGCGCGACTAACGCAATTGCGAAAGGACCGGGAACTCTCGGGGCAAGGTAAAAATGGTTCGCGAATATTCCCGTGTATCGTCGACGGGTTTCTTTGTGCTATATCGGATAGCGGTGCACACGCCCGATTCGAGCGGACGATCTTTGAAGAGAGCCCTCGGAAAATATATCCCAAGCCGGAAGTACGATACGACGGAAAAAATGCATCGCTGAGAACTTTTTTTTTTTTTTTTTTTTTATTTGTGACCGGCTCTCTGTGCCGCTCGCCGTGCTCGGCATCGTCTTTTTTTCGAAGTATAAAAGTGTACATAGACGTATATCCCTCCATCGTATTCCCCGGTGAGCGAGGGGCATACGTATGTCACTCATGGGCAAATGCCTCGTATAATGCGAAACAAAGCTTTTGTCGTATACTTTGCGCTTCGGCATAAACTCTCCCGTGCTTTCATCGTCGGAAAAACAAATACTGCGCTAGAAGAATCGTACGATTAAAAAGCCTACGCGTCCTCCGGAAGAACAGAGCGACTTTTATTTTCTGGTTCGGGAAATTCGCTCGAAGAGCGTTGCGAGGGGATTTCATTAAAATTCTACCGGGTCGTGAAACTCTTGCATTAGACTTTATTGTTATTTCTCAAAATAATTTGGATCTGCATTCGTACTTAATTCGGTTTTAATTCGTCATTTAACTGAGTTCGTAGTTAAACGCGACGCGTTTGCAACTGCTGAGATTTATATGTATAATTAAAAAACCCCAACGCGGTCGGTCGAATGGCTCGCGAGAACAGATTTTCAACATTTTTGGCCTCAAATTGTTAATATACATGGAGAAAGTTTCCGTAGGACAGATTTAAATCTGTACTTTTACGCTTATAATAAATTTTATAACACATCCACTAAAATCTTTACTAAAGAACCCCACGACCGTTTGTTTCCATGAGTCACGACTAATTTGCATTTGAGTATTGAAATCGTCCCCTATCATCTACGATCGATCATAAATCATTCCACGATCGACCGGTTCGATCGCATTCGACTCGTTGACCATATCCGGTTTACGGTACGCGTCTCAATGATCATTTGATAACGTACCGCTCATCTTTACAGTTTTACACGGACAACCGCGCAACGTTGTGCTGTGTTTACTGGAAGTCGCTCGATTAGCCGCCAGATACTCTCTGGAGCCGCCTGGTCTCGTGCAGTTCGAGAGGGAGATCGCTGCCGAACAAGAGAGAGACCTTCACTGTCTGTCCGATAGCGGTATATCGCACAGCAGCCTCGTTTCTTGGCAATTTCAGTCTCCGTCGCCAACCGCGACGCCCAGGCCTCAGCCCGAGAAAATCAAACACAGCAGGTACTATCGACACTTTTCCTTCGCGCGTTTTCCTCCTTAAGGTAGAGTTTCGTTACCACGACCGATCGCAGTCGTGGACGTCCACGACAAACATTGTCGTCGGTGCTCCGTTTTCGTTACCACGACCAGGCACAGTCGTTCTTTTGATCATTCGCCGATCTTTCGATTCCCCCACTACTCGCCGGTGCATGCTGTCTCTGTCTATCTTTATTTTCAACGTGCCTGTCGTCCGACGACCAGTCGCAGCACTAGACCGGGCTAGTGGTGCGATCGGTCGGGTCGTGCGATGACCCAGAGTCGTGGTAACGAAACCGGCCCCATTTAAAACAACGTGTCTAGGGTGTCGCAGTCGTCGACGACCACGACAAACGTTGTCGTCGGTGCCCCGTTTTCGTTACCACGACCAGGCACAGTCGTTCTTGTCATTATAAATGTTGTATTTTTATTTCAGTGCCCGTTTTTAAGTTTTACAAATACGAACGAACTTCTGCATTAACCCAATATATAAAATTTGTAATTGTAATATCTTACTACTATAAATTCTTTTATTATCATACTTTTATAGAATATTCGTTACTTACTTGGTATGCCAACTTCTTCCGAAATATTTTTCCAAATATTTTCTTTTAAAATTATATCTTTATATTTAGGATGAGAACAATCAAAAAGAACTATATTATTTTGAACGAATTCAATTAAAATTTCGTTTTCACTTGGGGAAAATTGAACTTTCTGGGACATGATGAAAACTCCATCCACTCAAGTCAAAAACTCTGGCGTAACTGCAGAGCGATTATCCGTTTTCAAAGACAGAGATCATCGATGACGTCGTGTCTCGGTTTTTTCTCTCTATACGTGCTCTATCGATATTCGGCATCGAAACATTGGGCTCTTTGCTGTACCCCTCGCGGTTATGGGAATCGCGAGGAGTATACAAAGTCTCGAACCTAAACCTCGATGACAGATTTAAAGTTCCCAATGCCTCGAGTTCAACGTGCCTGCTGTCCGACGACCAGTCGCAGTACTAGGCCGGGCTAGTGGTGCGATCGGTCGGGTCGTCGGACGACCGAGAGTCGTGGTGACGAAACCGGCCCCATTTAAAACAACGTGTCTAGGGTGTCGCAGTCGTCCACGACTGCGATCGGTCGTGGTAACGAAACCCTACCTTTACGAGTGCCGTCGACTTTGTCCCGCGCTTTGGCTCCCCGATGAGTTTAGATTTCACGGAACAACGTGTTTGACGCGTATCGTCGGCTCGTAACCACGGATTTCTGAGCGCTGAAGATGGATTCGTTTAATGGGGGGGGGAATCCGCGAGGCGTTACGTTCTAAGAAAGACGGCGTACGAATAGCTCTACCGTAACGCAACGTTACAGGAGTGGCTGAGTTTCGTAGCGTGTAAATCTTACGGTATTTTCGCTAAACTACCAGACGCGATACTGTAATTATAATGACGCAACAACTATAATTCTCTTCCATTAGCTATCCTTCGCGCGAAAACACGCTCGGAGGAGAAACTTTTTGTTAACGAATACGTGTAGAGGATGGAATAGATGGATCGTCGACTCTGATCGATCGCATTTCGCGAGCTTTGCTTGATATCGATCGAATGCTCGTCAGTATTGATCGTCGTGTTTTTTTTTGCGATGTTAGAAGATATGCGTTAGTACCTTAAAATCTGCACGGAAGAAAAAATTGTATTGTTATATCTTTCGCGACGTAGGTTGACTCCCACCGCACCGCGAGCTCTCGTTTGAATCGGGCCACGTTCGATTAATCGTTTCGATTTTTCATGCGTTACCACAAATGTGATATAGATGTGAAATTAATTCGGGTGCGATTGGTAACGTTTTTCAGTTCGGCATCCGAAGTCACGTCGACGGCAACGCTATGGCTGGATCCGACGAACGGCACGACTCACGAGTCCGAAATGCGAAGGTCGGTGAGCGATAACGGTCCAACCGGTAGCGATGGGGTACCTAGCGATACCACCGAAGACGATTGGTCCCGTGGAAGTGCCGAAGACCCGGACGAGGTTCCATCACCCTCGAGTTCGCCTTCCCCCTCACCCGCCGAACCCCCGGAACACACCGGTCCCATAACCGAACTCGATCGCAAGGTATGATTCTCTTCGTGCCGCTGTAAGTTAAAATAATCAAACGAATATTTAATTTTATTGATCTTCCGTGAGTATGAAACAAGTGTGCAGGTATGTCGAGAAATTGCGGCTTAAATCTAGATCATGCACATCTCTGGATCTTCGGATCTTCAAACTTTTTTTTTTTACTCTATCAAGTGTATTTCGGGTCGCTGATCACGAAATAATTATAGAATTTCTATTCTACTGGAAAATTATTTCGCAAGGAATCACGTGTGTTTGCTTGCTTTAGAAATATGTAGTTTTGAGATCCGGAGATTCGGAGATGTGCATGATCTAGATTTGTTCCGGAAATGCTAATTCGATATCTAGATTAGTTAAAAAATTGAAACTTTGCATAGTTATGTCATGTCAGTCTGCTCGAACTTTTGTCGAAAAATTGTGTCAAGTGTCATTCTTAAAACAGTGGACAATTCACTGTTAGAAACTTTGGTCAGTCCCATGAATATCTATTAGTTCGACATAAAAGAGAACGTAGAGTGGACTTTATAAAATGTTGAGATCGCGAAAGGTAAGACAAGGTCTTGTCTCGGGCCAAGTACAAGTTAGATTCCCCTCAAAAGCGATTACCAAACGTTAGATTCTGTCAAGTTTAACACGTATAATTTGTCGTACGGTTTCACGAGGAATGACGCATACAAGTTTCGTCATATCGTGTTCTCTGCGAGTGACGAGAGTACATACTCGGTAGAAGAAAGGAACAACTGAAGAATGAAAGTAAACGGTTCTCCCGAAGCTTTTTCACATACATATGCATTTGCACGCACGTAGATCCTCGCGTGTCAAATTCCTGCATACCAAACGACCGATGTTACGGGGCTTTCGTATCTTTGGCTTTCCTCGCGACACGTCGGAACGATTTATCTCGCGTGACAGTCGATCGTTCTTCGTCCATCTAACGAGTTGGAGTTGGGAATCGGATAAGCGGACGTTGCTCGTCGGATGCTCGGGTTAAAATATCGCCCTCTCTTTTTCACGCGCGTCGCCCTCTGTTCTTGTTTCCAGGTGAGAAGGGCCACAGAAGCAATTCAGAGACTCTGCCAGTGCTCGTCGGAAAAGTGCTCCAAGTTGAGAGTGCGCAAGGTTGGCGAAGGCCGCTACCATATTGCCGGAAGAAACGTCTTCATAAGAGTACGTGTATCTTTGAACAATCCGAAGCAATTGCGATTCCGAGCAAAACGTACATTACGGCAAACTTGCTTTTTAAAGTATTCAGAGTCCGTTTTAAAAACGCGCTTGATCAAAACGGGAAACAGAGGTGTGTTCAGCGCGTTGGGAATAATACAAAATTCGCAATATTTCCATTGCCTTTGAAATAATTCCTTTGAACGAACCATTAAGCCCTACTCGAAAGGGTGGATTTCGTCGAAGTGAATATTAAACCGATCGGAATGGATATGAAATTTTTGTAGAGGAGATATTAAGGGTACCCATGAGTAAGGTCGTTTTTTTAGATTGAAAATAGTTTATTGATGTGTAGACGCTTATCGTGCAGATTTGAAAAAAATTGAGCGCCCCGGTAAGAATGTTGATAAAAAAAAAATTTTGATAAAGCGTGTATCCAATATCTGACGATCTACGAGTTTAGAAAGTGTAACGACACCGCTAGTACTGCAAGAATCTTCAATTCTATTTATCTCAGTGCTGTAGATAATAGAACCCGTGAACATTGGTCTCACAAATTAAAAAACGGTTCTCCCAGGAACCAAATTTCCGTGTGGCCATGAAAACCTCACTGGAAGAACATTTTACCATAAAATCACTCTTTAACGACAGAGATACCAAAATTCTTGCAGAGAAATCGAACAAGACCATCGATAAAAATGCAAATCTAATCACAGATTAATCATGAACAAATGTAAAATAAAAACGACACTAAATCTGGGTACCCATGCCAAACGAATCCTAATAAAATAAAACACTTGTCCGTCGGAACGGAGAGAAACCATTTTCGATCTGCCCCGTCGACGGGAAACCGTGCCAGCCGCTAATGACCGTGCGCCACCGAAATGTTCGCAGCTCCTGAAAGGAAGACACATGATGGTGAGGGTGGGCGGCGGGTGGGACACTCTGGAGCATTTCTTGGCGAGGCACGACCCATGTCAGGTGAGGACCCTCAACACACCGCCTTCTCCTCACGGCAACAAGCACACCAACTTTCTTCCCATACGCGCCAAGTATCGCAGCCCTCCGTCGGAATCTGTCTCGGGTCGCTAGCCTAAAAGCACAGTGCCTGTTAGAAATCCACGCTACTTCACGTTCACGCCGCTGTTAGCCTACATCGTATAACTAGACTGGTGTCGGGTGTACAATGCACCGTACGGCATCGGGGTGGCGTGTCGCTATATATTTTGCTACGTCACTGAAGGTGAACGAGGGTGAAAATTTCGGAGCTTTCGCTGATGGACGTGTTTGCCTCTCTTTCTCTGTCTCTCTCTCTCTCTCTCTCTCTCTCTGTATAATTCTCGTTTTCTAAAGAAACGAGTCATTCCAACGATCTCTAAAAGATATTTCTTACCTTCTATCCAACCATCCCTGGTGCGTTGACGATGTCGAGGGATTCGAATATTTTGTATCGAATTTAATTGTAAGTACGAGGATGTTTGTAGGTACCACCGTCTATCAGCGAAATCACCGATGATCTATGGTTTATATTATGCCTATGCTATCTCATGATTACATCTCTTCTATTCTCGTAATAATGTACACACCGTATCAAGTGCACCATTGTCTTATGTGAGTAAGTCGAACAGGGGATGACACTATTTTTTATTACGTCACGTAATATGGTCGGGGAGCACTCACTAATGTCCGATATATCCTTAACGAATTAATGGCGTTAATATGCCATTTTTATTCCGCTAGGAATCGATTGAGGAACTATTACGAGTATTTATAATATCACAAATTATATTGGAATATTTCGCTATCTCGTATAATTCACTTCTTATATTGCAATGCGTTGTTACGTGTCGTATTTACACGATACGCGTATAACGCGATATAATGTATGCAACGTATAAATATTATGGCATATCTAATCGCATCCCTTCGGTTTATATGCATTTAAAAGTACAAGATTATATCTCGCGTAAAGATCACATCTCTCGATTGCTTAGGTATTCAATTATCGCGTATTCGATACGTTACCGGCATATTAACGCTTGATTCGGGAATCGTCTAACAGAAATGAGCAGAAGTGTAAATGCACTCGGTAGAGGTAGCTTTAAGACCGCAATGACCAAACTTCACAATCGAAATGATATTTTCAAACGGTAGTCGTAATATTTTAACGGTCAGGATCACGTTGGCAGTCGAAGAGACCGATTCGGCGTTTAATCATTCCAATCGTAATTATCCGTGCTACGGGCTATATTAGCTCGCATATCGTACCCGATCCGTACATGTGATTAGTAAAAAGTGCAATTAAATGCTCAGGTAAAATGTTCAACGTCACTCGATCGTGTGCCGTGCTGTATGCGGTAGAAAACTAATACCTTCCAGACTTCGTGATTCAACAATTCGATGTTGTAGACTAATGTTGGCGTACGTCTCGATACGTAGGGTGATTCTTCGTGTCTTCGGCACAAGGTATTTTCGCAATATAAAAATGAAATAGGGTAATGCGCGATATTTACGTATACGTGTAAGGTGCAAAAGAATAAATTCGTTCGATGTTCACTTTGCTTGGTCATTGCTGTAGCCTGCAGAGGCAGTTGTAGTGCACTGTAATAACATGCGATAGGCATTTTAAGGCGCACGGATTGGAGTAAATACGAGGGTCGGTTACATCGTTCAATTACATCGTTAATTAAAAGTATTTTGTTTGATTCGTAGTAAAGATCGTAAAGATATTTTTTAGTAAAGTTGTGCGATTGATAATTTTCGTTACCTTGCGTTTTCAATCGTTGTTATTGAATAATTGAAATTTTTTAAATTATTCTTCTGTTATATCTGTATACAATTCAATCGCAGTGTATCATATCCGCCGACCCTGGAATAATCATTGCACTCTGGCACATAATGCGGAGGTCTAGTTTGCAGTGCAAAAATAAATCGATTTCTCAATCGAAGCTCAACAATCGATGTTGTCCTTGAAGATCATTTGAATATTCCTAAAAATAAGTATTCCTTTTTTTCATAAATTGCCCATTTTCATATTTTTTAATATATGCTTGTCTCAGAGTTTGAAATTGATTCATCCAGTACTTTTCTTCGCAAAATTCGAAACAAAAGACCTATTTACGCACGTTGCAAACTAGATCCCCCACACTTAATTGATAATAGAATATAATAAATCGCCTAACACGCAAAATGCTTCATGATAACTGCCATGATATATGTTTTGTACTTTTATATAAATACGTAGGGTAAGGAATTTGAACGAACGTATTATCGAAATTACAGTGCGTCATATTTATTGGATTTACAGAAATACAAGGGCACACTGTGCAAAGGGATACCAAAGCAAAGAAATGCGCGACGAGTAATGTCGGCACGTTGAGGCTATTTAACGTTGTCGAACGAGAATTTTTTTGTTAGACTTTTGCCCTCTAGAGCGACTGTATTATAGCGTTTTGTTTCGTAAGTTTACGTTCAGCGCGTAGTACGTAAGTTAGCAATGTTCTGTTCACTTTGGCGGAGCACCGATTGCATTCGATCGTGGCAATATATGCGTTACGCGTACATATATTCCGCGACGATGCAATAATAGTCGAGGTAAAATCATTTCACGCTAATCTGTAGAAATTATATTTGCTACGCGCGAATGTATAATTCCGCCATATTATATCATTGTAAGTCCATTACTCGCTAAGGAAGTCTAGTTTAAATACGTTATTTGTACCTGCTTGCTTCGATGCAGAGTATTTGAAAATGTTTCCGTGCGTGCCGCGGAAACGAATTTCGAAATGAGTAGTCTGATTTATGCGAAAATTTTTAATTTACGAATCTTCGAGGACATACAGGAGTATTTTCAAAATCGGAGTCATGTTACTTTTGCCTTTCGAACAAGTATACTATGCGAAGAGAAACATTTATTTATGCACACAAAACTGCGATTCATATCAATTTTTTGATAGAAAATAAAATACTCAAGATACTATGCGACTAGCAAATATTTTAAAGGATTATAGGAATTATCAATACTATTCTATTACGCTCGATTTAATTTCTCATGATCTGTATTATTGCGATATTATCACATCGCGAGTATGACTAAATACTTGCGTAGCATTAGTAATCAAAATATGCTTTTGTAAAACTTAACTAATAATCGTTTCGCACATTTCGCGTAACGTACGTGACTAACGGAGTTAGTCTCTTTGATTTAAGTACGATACTATTGTGTTACTTGTTATATTTTGTTGAGCAATAAAATATTTAATTCCGAAACCATAATTTCCCTGGTACATAGCGAACCAAAAACATAAGATTGCGCATACAATTAAGATCGGTAGCTTAATTCGTAAGAGAAGCGAGGTTTAGAAAAGTTTCCGAGCCGAGCAAATCTACGGGTAACAAATATATTTTTATTTTCTTCGACGTGCAGAAATTAATACAAAAGTAAATTAAGTTTGGTAATCATCACTTTTGTTATGAATAGTCAGTCTGGCGTAAGTAAAGCCTATACAATGTAAATCACGCAAGGACCGTAATAGAAGTTTATATTCTCCTTGCACAAACTTTGGATAATTTAATTTTCAATTTCGACTGTAAAGTATGCAATAATTAAAGTAATAAAGTAGTAATACTTGTACGAATACAGTTACAATTGGTGGCATTCCGTTTAATTATTAACTTTATGAGCGACTTTCTATTTCTTCTTGCTCTTGCCAAGTGTTAACGTGTGATGCTGGGGTTGCTGAGCAAACTGTGTCTTTCGCCTATTAAATTCTAAGATGTCATCCTCAAGTTTCTTTCGACTCTCCTCTAATTTCTTCTTTTCCTCGGTGTGGTCTTTCTTGAGTTTATCAAACTTATTGTGAAGCTGGAAAGTATATGCACGGACAAACTTATTATTATTAAGTACCGTGCCAAACGGGAGAGTACACTGATGGAAATTAAAAGCTTTATATTCTTACTTCTTTTTCCGCCTCTTTGAGTTCGGCTTCTTTTTCCTTTACCCGGGCTACGAACAGTTGGCGCATTTCATCTTCTTTCTGTTGTAATTCCTGTAGATGAATGGATCTTTTTGCTTCACAGGTCTGTTGGAAACTCACTGGTTTATTTTCGCTATCGACATCACTGAATCCCATCTGAAAGATACAGTAGATTTTGGTATTTATCACGGAAAAATCGATATAATTTATTAAACTGATAAGAGTATTAAAGTATTACCTGCTCCAATCGCTTTTTACGATAAAGTTCATAATGGCGACAATGCGTTTTCTCTCGCATGTCTTCCATGTTAGTACCAATTAGCATCTCACGTAGTTTCACGAAATCACAATGGGACTCATTTTCAACTGCGAGGAAGCATTAATAAATTAATCCACGAACAATATGAATGATTTGCGTCGAAGTAAACCAGTTATGAAGTTTACCTTGAACGGTACCCCAGGGATATTGCCGCGAACGCATCATTTTGTTTCCAACTCGAACAAAATCTGTACTGCCGACAACTGCAAACGGTACATGTGTGTTCATGCTTGCATTTACATCTGCTACGCTCTCGTCGTCGGTTGGGAATTGATAAATGTGAACTCCATTGTTTTGAAGTTCAGATATGATTTTACTCTGAAACGAAAGAAACATTGATATAAAGAGACACATGGGTTTACGTTAGATAGTTTACCTTACACTTGTTGACGTACCTTAAACTTTTGTAATTCTGTCTTGGATATTGTATCTGCTTTAGCGATAATTGGAATGATATTGACTTTTGTGTCCAGCTTCTTCATACAAACAAGATCGATCGATTTTAACCTACAACGTTAAAACATTATAATGTTACACAGTTTTTGAAGTAAAAGAAGTTTCACGTAAAATGCTTACCCATGGCCCGTAGGACAAATGAAATAGAGACACACGTGAATACGACTGTCGTGATAAGTTGACAGAGAGCGTTTGATTTTAAGTTCCTCTTGCAAATATGCTTCGAACTGTGCATCTATGTAATCGACGACAGCCTTAAAACTGTCTTCCTTATTAATTTGGTCTCCGTATCCAACGGTATCAACAATAGTGAGCTTCAATCTCACATTGCTTTCCTGCAGTTCGTACGTGTGAGCTTTTAGTTTTACTGAAGGCAAATTATGGGGGCTCGGAGTGGACTCAAAGCTCGTATTAAATAAAGAATCCATGAGGGTCGACTTCCCAAGCCCGGTTTCACCTATTAAAATGATCGCCATCATTAATCAGAAATGGAATGTTTAACACTATTCCTACTGATACTTCATGTACACCTATTCATACCACAACCGATCTTTAAAACAACTGATATTTCTTTATATACAAGAAGATAATAGCCAATGTAATAGTGAAAAAATATAATTTCTTTTATTTAGAAATAGATAAGGTATGTTGTAATATTTAAATGAAGTAACGGAGTAATAACGTTGTATGCAGAAATTCAGAAAACAGTCATTGAACCGGTCGTGATAGGAATAGCGTTAATAAAATGGTATGCGCAGACAAATAATAGAATATTTCTCATACCGATGCAGAGGATGTTAAATAAAAATCCATTTTGAACCGATTTGTTCACCAACTGATCAGGAAGACTATCGAACCCTACGTGTCCAGATAATTTTAAATTCCGTATTGTCGATTCCAACTGGAAGTAGGAATTAGCCATAAATGTCTAGAATAAAGAGTCGACCGGAAATTAGCAGCACTATCCATAAATGGGCCGTAGATGCTCTATTAACAGCACTGTTATGACAGAACAGTGAACCAACGCCCTTCACGATATCAACATTATATATACGTCAATGTGTTTACGTTTATTGTAGCAAAGAGAGATACAGATCTGCGTGACCTTTTCCGAAGGAAGTGCCATACAGGGACGATGCGTGTAAACAGAAAACACGAAAAAACTGTACGTACCTTAGCGCGTTCGACGTCCACGGCCGCCATTTTTCCTATAAGTGACGCGTGCGCTTACTCATACCGTTCCATGTAATCCTTTGCGTACACACGCACACATTTTTCTGCGAAGTGTAGCTGAAATCAAATTACTTGACTTTTGAGAGTCCTTAAGTGTTTACGTGTATCACATGTATTTATGTATGCACTGTAAAGGTAAATAAATTACAATTTTTTCAATTTACTGACAGCGTTGATGATAATTTGATACACGTACTCCGAAACGTAAATCTTTTTCCGGAATCTGTTTAAATAGAAATTGTGTATTTAATATCTTTTTAACGTTGATTGCAGAAAGTTTCGATAATTCGTAAGCTCCGAAAATTTCTGCTGTCTCGGTTTATTAATATAATACCTCTTCTAGGAGATATAACGGACTACCGAACAAAACAAAATTGAGCCTAGTAGTTTACCAAAAGAGACATTTCAAGCAATTAAAGTTCGTTTTACTTTAATTTCACAAACACATTTTACTCGTACAACGATAAAATGACCTTAAAAAGAATTAAAAGTCAATCTAAATTGTACGATCTGCAGATACCTATTATCCAGCGTCAGATTTTCGTAAATCCCGCCATTCTCTCGAGATGACGTAATTGCCTCGGAACCCACGGACGGAAATTTACGGGCTCAGTGTGTGTCAGTACTGCGAGCATGCCGCTAGGGTATTTCGACCTGCCGTACTGGCAGACCCCTCATAACAGTGTCTACTTTCTAACATGGCAGATCAATTTGTGTTCTATTATCATGTGACGGGTAAAAGCTCGCGTTCATAAGGCGGTCTCTGTGTAAACTATCGTAGATTTTCCTTCCGAGGAAATACGTGTTCCCGGTTTAGTAAACCGTCGCGATGGCGGACATGAAAAGTCCACCGTTCAGTGACATTAAACGGCCCGAGGAGGTGGTGGCGATGGCGATGAACGACAGCCTCAAATTCGCCGTGCTGATCGGGCTGATCGAAGTGGGACAGGTGTCGAATCGGGAAGTTGTCAACACCGTGCTTCACTTGGTGAGTAAACCGGATATCTTACGAATATTTTCCGTCGGCCGCCGGCTAGTTTCTTGGCGATTCCCGCCGATTTCGCCGGATCGGAGAAAATCTGTCAGGTTGAACTGTCAAACCGATTCGGTAGTGCTCACGGGAATCCGTGCTTGGAAATGTTGTCGTCGTTTAATCGACGATCGATGGACGATGGTTGTACGCGTTAAGGAATCTCGAGAATGTGGAGAAACAAAAGGGACAGCAGTTCTTTGTCGTATTATCGTACTCGAGTTTTGCGACGGAACCTTCCTTCAAACGTGACGACACGCTTAAGGAAAGGCATTTGTCCCTGGAAGGATTTTGGTTGAAAGCATTTCCGAGATCCAGCGAGCACGAAATTCAGTTTCGAGTTTTCGCATCATTTCAAATTTAACGCTGAGTTATTTCGCTGTGGGTAGTTTCGTTTCACGGTTAAAAGCGGTAGCCACGTACACGAGGAAACTTCATTTACGCGTAATTCGTTTTTCCTTAATACAGCGTCGCTGTGTATATTTATTGCTCTGTTCTCATGTTCATCGGTATTCATTCGGCGTAGCGTAGAGATTAATACGATACGTTTACCTTGAGATTTCTCAAAAATATGGCTACCGCGGCAATCCAGAGTGCATGCAGAAAAATAACTGTACCGCGGTAACGTTTTATGATGACACTTTTATTACGTCCGATCGAGAATTTCATGCTCTTCGTGGTAGGAAGCAGTATTTACACAGCAGTATATAGAGCCAGTGAAATTTCGTTTATTTCTCGAGGGATTTTCCCCGCTGAGGTAGTAATCGTGTGCCACGTAAGAAAACTCACTCTTATCAGCAATCACGGTCTTACGGTTGTCACTCGCTTGAAACAGATTTGGAAATTGCCTCTAGCGTTTCGATTCAATCTTTCGTAAATGTCGTGAACGAAAGATGATCGAGAGCAGGTAGAAGTGGCTTTAAAATTTTGGTTAAGCAACCGGAAGGTTGGAAAACGAACTCTGGCCAACGTAGGTTTTCGTAGTTTTAAAGACAAATATGTACACGTAGCACGTGGCACCGATTAAAGTCTGGCGTCGCGACGTAGTGAGTTACGGCCGTGGCTTCCTTTCGATCTTACGATGTACTTCGAAATTTAGTTCGCGATACCGATAAGAAGGACTGTTTTATTAATTAAAACGGCGTGTATCGTACGCTCGAATTTCACGGTTCGCTTTTTACGTCGACGATTTCAGCCTTGTCAGTTCGTCCGATTGCAATTAGAGTTCTTGAAAATTGTTATACGTTTGCCGAGTCATTGCAGTAGCAATGTATCATTGCCCTTGAACATAAGTTTCAACGATAATTTAAATAAATACACGTATCTGACAATAGGTCTTTCTTTTATCGCTATTACTATTTCCGTTATCGCTCCTTTTGGATTTTTTTTTTCGTGTCTGGTATCGTTTAATTTTAATCTTACCGTTTCTGATAACGACCCTGCTATTATACGTCTCGATGTACATCCTTGTAAAATCTATTCATAGTCCCATTCGATGTTTCTCTTTTTACAATCAGAGATGTACTTACGATTCTCTGATTCTCGATCGCTTCAAACTTGAAGGTATCGAATACCGGTTCGGCTCATTATTATCCCCCGGTATTTATTGATTACGCGGTAAGTATTAAGTTTCTAGCTCACCGAATATTGGATTAGATTTTCTGTAGGTATAGTCGGGTACACTTTCTCCAGTGCTTAGGTAACGTTAACGAATGCATTATGCGGGTAAATATGGATTCGAGACTCTTTGACCCTGGATTAATTAGCACCGTTCACAAACATAATGGCATTGCATAAGTTGCGAAGCCATCGCGACGTCTTCATTGTGAAACGCGAGTCGCTTGCCTTTGAACTTACGATTAGTCTTGCACCAAATAGATATGCCGTTGCTCGTGCAAATTTACATACCTACATACATGATTGAAATCATAGTTACCTTTCCGGTGCTTTTAGTTTCAGGAATTATTCTCTCTCGGTTCCGACGAAACAGTTGCACGCGGCCTTGGAACTGAGCGCAAAGAAATGATTTAATTAGTTGAGTAACTGCGCCATGTCGTTTCTTACCGTATTTCGATATATACATAGGTGGTACATGACTACGTAGAACTCTTTGCACTGGGAAGAGAAAAATACATTTTCGATATCTAGTTGGTGTTTCGTTAGATCGCGATAATATGCATCACAGATAGTATGCAGATAAAGTTATTACAGTGAGATTAGATTTCGCGTTACACAGAAAATTGTGAAGATTGGGAAACTTAAGTTTCGAAAAGCATACATTTCTATCTGATTGTCGCTTTTTATTATTTAATAACTCGTAAAAATTGTCTCAAATTTACAATTTTTTTGTATTAAATCAACAAGACGCGTTCGACGCGTAGATTAGAGTTTTGGATTTGTAAATTGGACTAGAGACAAACCAACGTATGGTATTAAAAATCAAAACCTAGCACTACTCTTAGTACGCTCTTTTAAACAATCTATCCTACTTTTCTATTTCTTTATTGCAACGTTACTTATCCGGGGATTGCAATATTTTGACGCCATTATATTTGATATGGCACTAGAAAGACGTTTATCTTTCGCGTTATAGTTACGTATACCCATCGTATCGATGCACGATAATAGAAGCGCCTGAGAGACTATTCGTGCTTTAAAAGTTTTACTATTTCTTTACCGTTGTCGTAAAGTTGTTATTCTCCGTTCTTATTGTTTCTACGCGTACTACGGCACGTTCGTCGATCGATTTTAGATTCGAATTATCGGAAGGTAGGCTCATTCGATTCTATGAAACAACAGCGAATAATATATGCCGAACGTTGATTAATGACAGACTACGGATCACGAACGAATGACCAGTGTTTTTACGAAATATTTTTTCCACTTACGTAGCTATTGGTTTTATTTCGGTACCAAGATAATTCCAACTGACAAATCGAGCAATTAGGCCAATGTCACGTCACCGATATTCCACCTTTGTATTATATATTAGAAGCGATAAAAACTCGTCTATTTCTCCGTTATTAGTTACCCGGCTATTGTATCCTCCGTAGCACGGTACGCCTTGCAACATTGAATCGGGCCATTGTTGCGCTCGCGTACAATTAATCACGCGAACAATGCAGGATGGGCCGTTAAACGGGGAGAGACAGGGCTTTTTAGCAATTGATAATTGATGTAAACGATTAATGCCCATAGAATCTCTTTGATCTATTCACGCGAGACTATCTTTCATTGTGTTCGTACTACGTTTAACGCGCGACGGACACGCGTGTACCTACGTGTGAGCGTAGTCGCGCGTGTTCAACGTTGAACGATTCGGAGTGATATCAGTGGATCCTTGTTACGCCGCGTGTCGACGCATAGCGCAAATTCCCCGTCATGAATGTCACCAGTACTGGCAAACTATTATTCGGGTGGTATAAATAATACGTACGACCTCGTATGTCGACGATCGATCGTCGCTAATTGATCGAACAAAAGGCGCGATCTCGTAATTTCCATATAAATGGGAATGCAGATTCGGCGTATTGCAAGATCGAATGGGAGAATTCATGGCCTATTGTCACCGTTCGTTTCTACTCGCGTCCTGCACGCCAGTTAGATATATTTATTGATCGTGGCTGGCGGTCGCCGCGAATCGGTTATCGTTCGTGGGATAAGTATACCTCGGCAGCTTTTTTTTTTCTTTTTTTTTTGTTTACTCGTCGGAGCTGCAGCGGTCGGAAGGGTTTGAGAGTATCGTCGGGGAGACCGAGCGAGGGAAATTATTTACACTGCGAACATTAGGGTCATCGACTAGCGTGGTACAATCCTGGCGATCAGTCAATACGATTCTGGGTAACAGTCCACCGCCAGGCGTATTCACGGTCATTTTACGGGGAGACGAGTTTCGCCGCGCTCAACCTTTCATCGGGACAGCCCGGCAGAGTGGTCACTAATTAATTCGATGGGATTCGTATTATTTGCCTTTTGCGGTGGTACCCGCAAATTTTCGTACGCGCCGGGGCACACGGCGACGCGAAATTACGAGCGACGAACGTGTGGCATCTCTATTCGTTGGAATATCGTGATAGACGACGATTGAATTAAACAAAATTAGACCGTTTCGCAAATATTTAGTTGTCGATGGGAACGGTGGTTTTATTCGTATCGAATGTGTCGCGTGTATCGGTGAAAGCGGAGTAAACCAAGTGCTTTCCAATTTCTCATGCGAGCATAGTATCGTACGTTCTATGATAACGAAGGTGGCTTTGCACTGTTATCCACCGCAAACGGAGGATACATATTTTTTGTCCTATTCCCCACCTTCGAGCGTTGACCATCCGTAACAGGTAGGCGAAATATTGCGTAACACGCCAGCGACATTTGCTACGATATTTATAGACTGGGTACGCACGGTTTGTCTCCTTTCTATACACGTGGGCGTGACTAACGAACATCCTGTATATTTGATCGTCCGGGTTTCGATTCGATACTGGTTTCCAAGTGCCGAGAGCGCGACAGGGGTATTAGGAAAATATTTGCAAATTCTGCTGGAGTTAAAAAAAAAAAAAGCAGGAGCGTGCAAATAGAAATAAAAGTTCGTTGTCCGGCGAGTTGACGCAAAAATTTACGTTTCGCATTCGCTTTTTGTCGCGCCAAATTTAGCTGATGGGATTCGATTCCCGTTTACTTTGGTTTTTCCGATCCGGTCGCGGTAATTATTTTTCCGAGTCAAATAAATCGTGATTAATCAGATCCACGTTATTACAAGCGCGTACCTTAATCCCGTGCATTAATTAATCTTCGTTTTTTTTTAGTGGTTGTGTGTCTCTCGTTGTAACAGCGTGGCTAATATTTAAATTAAGAATGGCATGTTTCAATTGGTGTTTGCACGCGAACATATTTTGTACGCCCGTACATTTTCTATTGTTACCGGTCTCGCTGGAAATAGGATCGAGTATTTTGCGCATGGTATCGCAATTTGATGCGTTACGTTCGAACACTGGGCGAGTATTTGGAATAAACAATATTGTTACTTCATAATTCGATTAAACTTTGGTGAAATTTATTCGCCTCATCCAATTAAAAATATATAACATATACGTATAACTTAAAATTCTATGAATATGTAAACACCAAGCCAATGCAATTAGACGATAACTAATTGATGAATATTTTACTAACTCAATCCCGATTCTTAATCGTGTTATCGATCATTCCAAAAACTTTGTTCCCTGACCGAAGCTGAAGAAAGTTCCTTCTATTTGTCGATTAAAAAATTGAGTCCGGTTTGTCACGCAAACGTACCAAAGAGACAAGTGAAGCGTATGATACGCTTACTCGAAAGTCTGAGATTGGAGTAGCGATGAAATAACTGCTTCTTAACTCGATAAATTCATTGCGGCTACGCGGTAACAGGTTGGATGCTATTCACCACCGTAAGCTAGCGGGATACACGCTATACGTACGCGTGTGTACGTATACAGTTTATGCTATTATCAAATCATAAGCGAGACAATTTGGGGGGTCGGTCAGTATGCTTATCAAGATGATAGCTCTAAACCGTACACAGGCTATCGTGCGTTAATATCGTCTGTAATTCTACGATGCTCGGGAAAACGTGCAGGGTCGAACATTAAACATTTTAAATGACACAGGAATTAAAATTCAAACTCAAATTAGTGATACAAAATTCTTTTTTATGTTTGTAACTCGGGTTACTCTTTTCTACAAATTCTAAGAAATAATAATTTGATTGAAGTATGAATAATTATCTATTAATGATAATATTGAAAACTCGAGAATTGAATATTTTCAAAGATGCACATGAAAATAAATAGTCTACTTTATGTTTCTAACTTGAATTACCAACTTTTCCATAAACTATAATAAAGCACGAATTAATATAATATTAATGATAATATTCCAAAGGAATTTTACCGTTTTTGTAAATTTTATATAAAAATTTTATATTAAAAAACAAATGTATTGCAACGAAGTGGATCATAAAATTAATGTTCTTTATACGCGTGGATGTCCCTTATTCCGCATATTATTCGCGACAACCTGTCTTTCGGCGTTCGTGTTTCTCGTTGGATAAAAATTGCTGCGATAAGCAGAATCCCCATTTCCACGCGGCATGCTTAATCACAGTAATCTCGATAGAACCGATGCTGTGGAAGAAGTGGGTATCTCTTGATTTCGTACATAGCTTATTTGTGCCTCTACGTAGCCTCGTTAGATCATGTACTTTGGCTTCATAGAGATACCTACAGATGTACGTGCCTGCATTGTGCGATGTGTCATTGTGTACCTTTTGATGATCATCGCCGGGTGCGGTACACCCGAATCGAGGGTAGAAAATGTTGGCTACTTCCGTACAACGTCTACGTGGTTTTCACGATAAGAGCTTGTCCGATAAGTTACTTGTTCCCACAAAATTCGTATTAGATTTTGTAATATCAGAGTATTAAAGTATAGGAGACATTCTTTTCTGAATGGTTATGCAAATTGCTGCTCCGAAAAAGTTTTACGTCGTATTACAATATTGCGTTTACGTACCATACGATTAATTTTGCAATTGTAATCTCGGCACGTTTAACAATGAATGGTAGATTATAAATAACGTTGGGAATATCGTAAAATGTATGAATCGAAGGCGTTCGCCGCGGAGGTGTTGAATAACGGCGATGCAACGATAGAAATTTTTGGCAGAGATCCATGTGCATTTGTTGCGAGTATTTTTTTTTTTTGTAAGGTTTAAAGTTACCGCCTGGCGAGGTGAATTTCGAAGCACTTTTTACGGAGTTACAAAAAATATTGTTTCAACGAAAAATTATTATTTTGCTTTACAGTTTGTTAGGTAATAGGATTTGATATCGATCTAATGTCAGATTAATTATTACGCGTAGGAGAGTTTTTAGAACACTAGGTGTGCGTACGTTTGCGCCGTCGCCGTCATAAAGGTACCGTGTCGCTGCGGCGTCAAAACGCTGTCGCCGGCGACAGGTACAAACGCCGAGCCACTGGTCCTTGTGTTTTGAATGGAGCCGGTTTCAAACGCGGCGTCACGACGCCGTCGGATCAGTGCCGCGACCGTTCGCCGGGCATCAAACACGTTAAAATCGAGGCTTCGCGAATTAAAAAAAAAAAAATTAATATTAAATTATTTAATTTTTACATTAAATCGTTTAAATTAAACATTAAATTATTTATTTTTTACGCTGAAAAATTAAACTTCGCACTACGTAGCAGCATTGTATTTTGTTTTCCACTGCCATTCGGCGAGCGTCAAATTTGATTCAGTCGCCTAGTGTGCTGACTAACGGGATAAACTGTACTCTCTGTTTTGTTATTAAAAACAAATATATGTCTTCCACTTGGTAGCCCACTGTCCCGTATCTATTGTATGGTGGCTTTGTTATCTTCATCGTGCATAACCGTTTTATTAAAAAAAAATTTATTTTCAACTCGATGGTACTGCACCCGTGGAAGTGTTTGACTTCGATCCAGCTGTGTTTACCTCAGATACATTTTTCCGTTTGTACACCGACGTAAGAACTGGATGAGCTGTTCGTGTACTTCCATCGGATGGTCGACGCTTTTATCGAAATTTAATCTGGATCGTAAAATTGAATTCTGAGCTTTTCGTGGCAAATAAATTGTATCGCGCGATAAATGATATTAATAGCGTTACTTCGCTCTTTTTATCGCCAACAAGAGAAAATGGAACTATGTACCATTTACGGGTGTACGTTCGTATATACGCGACATAATTCTCCCGTATGAATTGAGAATAACAGTTCAACTCAAGGACGTTCTTATTAGATTCGAGATCAACGAGGTACAGCTACCAAATCAAATAACAAATATTCGTCCGTAGATTTGGTATTTTGTTATAGAAGCACCTCGCAAACGTTGGGTGCAAAAGTTATCGACGCACCGGGGTGCAGTTTCTCGTTTTCTCGCATTCCCCTCCCCGTTCGTTCTTGTCCTCATTTTCATCTCGCTCCTGCACTCTCATTCATCTACTTCTGGTCGCAGAGATTTTTCTGTCCGGCCATACTTTCGGGCTAGAAAAACTCGTTAACTTTAGGAGCTTGAAGGAAGACAAGAGGGCCCATATTAGCGAGGGCTTCAGCGTCTCGGTCAATAAGAGCCGTCAACTTCTGTGCTGGACTTTTGCCGATGCAGGTTCCTCTCGCTTTTTTTTTAATTCTTGTTTTTTTCTACGCAAATCGTACCAAATTCGCGTATTAGTAAGAGCGATACCGTCGATCGAGTGGAGAGTGGGATGGCTATTGAATACTAAAGAGAACGCGATAATCGTTGATGCCATGCGAATATACGTTGTTAGAGTCCACTCGAGAACGCGAAATTTTTAAATTTAATAGGAACACGCGTGTCCATGTATGCGTAGGATTAAAAGCTTTGTTCAGGAATGCTCGAAGAATTTGTGATATAAACGCCCAACGGTCTTACTCGGTTCTTATTCCGGTGCAATTTTTTTTTGCCGTCCGTAAGTCAAGGATATTAATAACGTAATGTCATGCAAGGTGCTTCGGGGAACGCAGAGCGGATTATGGATCATGGGCAAACTCTGGAAACACCCTGTAATATAACGGGTACAATTCATTTCCAGGAATTCCGTTCGTTTTTAATGGATTATAAAGATAATTTGGAGCTCGACTTATTTTAATAACAAGATATTCCGTTTCAACAGAATAACGTAATATTTTCATTTTCTTTAAAAATACAGTAAACCCACGTGTGTAACGCTGTAGTTTTACAACGAAGTTTAGTTATAAGGCGTTTCACGAATTGTACTAACCCTTTATCATTTGTGTACGTACGTTTCACCGGGTGGTTTAACGATCAAATGCAGATATACTCTCGTTGGATAAGTAATTGTTTGCTCGTACAGCAATTAAAAGAAGAAACGGTTCCGAAGCTTAACCATTTGTACGAGTTATTTTTAATATTTTAGAACCATGTAAAAAAGTTCGTTCGACGCAGCTATGAATAACAATAAAGAGTATAGTTAAACTTATCCCGTGCATGAAAAAAAAGTCTTGTCGAGTAATTTATCGCGTATCGAGGGTGGACTTTGACTTTTCCACGGTATTACGTAGAAATAGGATTACGGTGATTTACGATAGTTCATAAAACCTAAAATTTTATACGGAAGCTAATTTATGATCTCGCAATTTATGATACGTTTTATCGTAAAAGAAGCTTACCGTCCATGGAAATTTGTTTCTTATTCTTTTGATAATCTGTCGTAATTCGGTATCGCTAGAGATTCGTACGCATTGGACAGTGGCTAAAGCGTACATTTTATTCAGAATAAAATTTTATACGAAATAGAATGTACCTCGGTTCAATCGGAGCTCTTATTTAGACATATAAAACATACAGGAAGAAACGCGTAAAATTATTGACGTACCTGTCGATAACATCATCTTTGATCAAATCCAATCCCACTCAGCTCTGCATCCGTCATTCTGACATTCCAGCGGAATTTTCGTTCCCCATACTTTCATGTTTTATTGAGAAAGACAGCACGATATCAGGGATTTCATTTGCACGAAAAAAAGGTTGCAACAATGGTTACAATGCGAAAAGTGTAAACATACAGCTAACTTCTTTCGGAATACTCGAATAAAGTCCAGAAATAAGTTTCTGTTATTCATGTAAATTTTGTTTACCATAGACTTCCTTATCACCGTTTCGTATTTTCATTGGAAGGTGTTCGTTGCAGTCACCGCGCTCCGCTACCTGGAGCGTACAACTTTTTAATTCGAATTTCTTTTTTTTATACGTACTACCTATATCCGGAAAGTAACTTCCGAATGTTTATGAGACAAAAATACGAATATACGTATAATCAGTTTTATCGATATTCGAGGTATACGTATTACGCTACTCTTTTACATAATTTCCGTCGTTACGAACACGTTGACGGCCACGTCATTCGCATTGGGGCGACACACACCACATTCTAATAAACGTAATATTAATATTAATAAAATCAATATTCCCCAACTATAGCACCGAAGCTTACGTGTCACTCAAATGTGAATAATGTGCCGATCAGTGTGCCAAAGCATCGTTGCACGAATGAAACATTTTAGATCTAGGATCACGTGGAAATTACTTGAGGCGAGGTCAGTACCGTATGACGGATGATCGAAATTGTTCCCACCCCCAAGGATGGGAGGTGTCGTTGCGTTGCGGCGGCAGCAGTGCGTGGGGGCGGCTGGCATTGTCATGTATTATACACCACATTACGCGAGCGCGTTGGTATGCGCGCAGCGATACCTTTCCGATTGCGTTTTCCACGTAAGGTTATTAATCTCGCTATTATTCGTGTACGAGAAAATTGCATATTACGAGGTACCCGTGAGTGTATTCAGTTCCATTAACTTTGTATTCCACGCTTTAACGCTAAACAACGCGAACGTGTTTACGTGGATCGCGAGGGCAGAGTTTCGCGATAGTCGAGCGGAAAAGCTTCGTCGGAAATGAGTGACGTTTCGCGAGCATTTATTTTCCCGCCACAGAGAGTAATTATCTCTCGCTCTCTCGGTCGGTCGGAGCCATACGTACGTATGTCGCGTTAGCTCTTCGTATCGCGTAAATATTAAAATACGCGAAACGTCGAAACGGAAATCGGAATGTCTCGCAAAAATATCTGTTTGCCCCGGGCGACGATAAAAGCGACGAGTAAACAATTCTACCCAATAAGAACGATTAGTTGTTCACCGCAGACCGGTAAGCGGGTAACATTAAACGGCCTAATTACAGGACGAAATTGTACACGTGGAAGCCGATACGCCACGGCATATCGAATCGTAGTCGTAAACACGTTTCCACTGTGTACGCTACCTCGGTCGGGATAGGCGATCGATCGTAAACTCCGCATACGTATTCCCTCCCGCGCGCGGTTGATACTAGGTTAATGACTCGCACGTTGAATGACAAGACGCGAGCGTCGATCCAGTCATTGCGATGCCTAGGGACCGGTGGGACATCACTCGAGTCTTTTGAGGAGCGGAAAGTTCAATTTCACGGTACAGGAACACGAATTGCGCTATCGCGTTGAGAATCGAGTGTGGTTGCGAGCGTGCACGTGTGTTCCCGTTTGTACGTGCGATCTTAAGCAGCAAATGACGTTGGACGGAATTACGTGGTCTCATTGATTTCGAGTACTTGGTCGCGGTGGGAGCTTCGGTGTGTTCGGTGTTGCTTGAATTCTCGTGTTTGTGGATTTTGATATGTCGAGAATTCATTTAAAATTTGTGTAGAAATTGTAATACGAGGTCAGGAAGAAAATGATAAATAGCGATAGGAAGTAGAAATATTAATGTTAAATTAAATCAAGTTCTGGGCGGTTTATAAAGTTACTTAAAATTTTGTTAATGTACTACAGATTTCTTTTATAGACGATCCACGATTTTATTTCGTTTTGTAGCGTCTGCTTTTTAGCTTTTATATTTTTCTTACTGCATTTTAATTAAACTGTGAAGCTTGAGAAGCTTTTTGTATACAATCTTTAGCCGCTCACGACTAAACAATACAGTTCTCTTCCAATCGGGCTTCGCGTTTCTCCGCTGTATCTCGTTGCAAGCGCTTGCGTCGTTGTTCGAGTCGTATCTGCTTAGATAAGAATAGACAGATTAAATCAAATTTAATGAGATATAGTATCGTCATCCCAAATCAGCGTGCGCGCGAAATTAAAAAAAAAATTAAATCGACATAAGCGGGGGAATACTAATTGCGAGATTGTACGCGGATAAATTGATAAACAAACTGGGAAATCGCGCTAAGTAAAACCGTGTAACAATAAATATCGTCGGTTCGATAGATGTATCTTACGACGCGAGGTGTTTGAAAAGTTTGTTCGAGCGCGTGTACGTGAGCCGGTAACGGAATAACGGATCGCGTTGCGTATCCGAGACATATTGAGTAACGAATAAGTACTTACTTACCTAACGTGAGACAACATTGTGAGTAACACGTTGGACTTTAATTAGAGAACGATGTTACAATATTTTTTTCCCTCGTAATTGTTACGTTACGCGAGCTTAGACAGCGAATTGAAAGCTGCTGCCGGGTTATAATAGAAAAATGATCGGAAGTTTGCGTGCACGAGCAGCGTCTACGTAAAAACGTGCTCACAATCAGTTTGCGGGTCGAAACGAGCGGGGGGACAGAAATATCGAGCATCTATCGTAGGCACAGGAAACACGTATTTCACGATCGAGAGTGTATAAATCCTTGACAAACGATTTTTTAATTCGTTCCTATTAAACCCATACACACTATGCGTTTAAGGGTTAATTAAAAGCGGAATGTTTTCTTTTGTTTCGTGGCAAACAGTTCCCTAGTTCCTAAAACCATTCATATAAAAAAAAATAGATATGTTACAGTTCTGCAATATGCAATTTAAGGGTTAACGCTTTCTCTCGTCATCCCGACAAGTACCGCCTCTCCCTAAAAATCGACAGCGATCATTTTGAACGTCCTGTATTTTTTTTCCTACAAACGTCAAAAACTTACGCCTGGATCTACCACGCCCTTCAACTCCCTTTGTTCCGACCGTGCATTATTAAATCCAAACGGTCAAACGGGGGGCACCACGTAACCGCGAGAGAAACGCAATAGCATGTCAACGGAGTATTCGAAAAAAAAAACGCCCGTCCCGAAAGTGTTTCACCGTCTACTTCTGAAACAAAAGGTTATTCCGACTCGGGGAAACACATACGTTTAAGAAAGGTACACAGGGTTTAGGTTATACGCGCGGTAGCAGGAACGAGCGCGACTGCGACTCCGGTATTGGAAAACGAACTCGCTCGCTTTTTTAGGAAAGTCCGGTAGTCGCGGGTGAACCCGTTCGCGCGACCTTCTAACAGCCGGGAGATGCACCTTCTGGCAAAAAAGTGGTACGGGTGCGCATAATGCGAGCTTTACCGGGACCGTGGATTTCATTTAAACGACGCGGACTTGGACGATTTTGCCCTCCGCGTTGCACACGAGCGCAAGAACATTCTTTCTGCGAAGCAGCTTCATTTAAATGAGCGCACGGGGCCCTTTGATTGTCTTTAACTCCGGTATTTTCTCCCATTTTTAATTTAATGTATTCACCGGGAAGGAATATTCAACCTCATCGCAGGTGAATTTCGCTTTCGTCGTCCAATTTTACTCGCTGGTTTTAATTACCGGCCATGGAAGTTCCGATTATGCGCGAAATGGTATCTATCTTCTTTTTTTTTTTTACACTGTGGATTTTAATTTTTACGTTGAAAGGGATGGGGGTGCCCTCATCGCTACCTTCACTACCCTTTCTGAGATGGTTAATACCGGCGTGTAATAGGTCTCTGTATATTTACAGAGAATTTACGTTTATGCGTTAGTTACGGGATTCAAGGGAATCGATAATTGTCATTAAGCGGATTACGGTTTACGGACTTATTCGGAGGAGTATTTAGAATTAGTATTATTCTACATATAGTAATTTCGTGACATTGTTATCCTTTGATGTATTATATCGCGTCAGGTAGGATTACGACTTCCATAGTCGTTTCACTGGACGGTTGTTTTAATTTACTCAGTTAGGCAATTAAATTTATTTACTTCAACGTCAAATAAAAATAAAATACGAATGAAAAACAGAAAATATTGGTCCATTTGAGAAATACCAAATGTATAAAGCTGGGTGCATATAGTTTATTTTACAGAAACTAAAAATGGAAAATTCATAAAAAAATCGTCGCGTTCATAGGGTGTCAATCTTTTCATCCTTGTTGGTGGGATTCCCCTTTTATCGCTCGATAGTATTTGAGGTTGTTCTTATTCGATGGTCGATGAATTAATGACCATTTGAGATTAGAGAGACTTGCCAATGAAATTCGTAATTAACAGTTTCGTTTGGTTTTTTTTTGGTAGACCCTTACAGATATTCGCGTATCGAGCCAAACCTTCATTAATATCTCGTTGGAACCAAAGAGCACGTTCAACATTATGATCATTTTGTAGAAAATAATTACCAAATCGTTGTGTACAAAAAAAGGGATGGTTTCCCTTTTTTTAAATTAAATTGTCAATTTAAACAAACTAACGGTAATAAAAAATGACTGTACAAATATGCGCGCAGTATAAATTTCCCCTTTCAACAGTTTTTATTATAGATAATCCTTCAGATTAAAAACTCCATAAATCGGAGGACAGGCATATTATATTGGTAAAATTTGTTTCACGTAATATTAAGCCAAACCGACGTTAAAATATGGGAGGTGTCGTTTACGAATTATACATATTCCGGTATCGTAAAACTAATAACTTACACATATCCATTTAATTCTATTTTTACCGCCGCTCCGTATGCGAATCTCACGTCGAGATTATTATTTATATCCCAGTGTTTGTACGTGTTTCACGTACAAAACCGTTCGATATAAAGCCTACTAGGGAGCGGCGCGAGCCCTATTGATTTCGAGTGAAACTGGTCAATCAGGGGGGAGTGAGGGGGAGGGGGAGGGATATTTCTTTGGCGCAAAACGACCCTTTCAACTTTGCACCGCGAGCGCGTTCGGGCGAAGTTATAATTTGAAAATGTTAGAGACGGAAACGCGAGTGCCGCGACGCTCGACGTTTATTCCGTAACTCCCGCGTATAATGGAAGCGATTCATCATTTTTATGTAAACCCGTAACTACGTTTACGAAATCTGAAAGTAAAGCAAAGGATACTTTCGTAGGGGGTATCGTCGTTATTCTGTATTTCTTGGTAAAACGGTTCGGATTACTTGTCGTTGTATGTTACACGAGTTTCAGGTTATTACGCGAGTACCCGTAACGGCAGTGTGGAACATACTTCCGACGTTACAAATGATTCGCATCGAGTTGAGAAAATGGTACGATCGTTACATCGCGATGGGATCTATCGTGTAACGATTCACGATATATCTAACGAACTTTTTTGTCAGGGTAGAGCGGATTAAACGCGAAAGATGTACCGTATCTGTTTTATTAGTTGACATTTCTAGTTTATAAAGGTTACTCGATTTATATGGAGCACGGTTCACGAGTTCGAGAAATGTCGGTTGGATCTATCGATTTTATCGCCGGCTCGATTTTCGATTATTAGCGCAACCAGAGAGTCGTTTGTCTGGTTTCTCGAGTTCAGATTCTCATCAAATAATGATGATAAATCAATGATACAATTGGTATATCAGAATTCCCTCGGTCCGATAAATCAATGACTGGAAAACCGTCAGCTTTTTCCGCGGTAATAAAAATTGTCGGATTCCGGTTCAGACATTTCCGTACATTAATCTCAATTTTTAACTCCCGGTGCAAGTTTTTCAAGAGACAAATTTCTTTGCCCGCCTACTTACAAAGTTGAGTTTTATAAATCTCAATGGGAGGTTCTATAAAAAATTATGCTGGATAAAGAGAGAAGAATTTTTGTACTTTTTTTGGTGTACTTAATATAAAACGAGAGAGAAGGGAAGATACGTGGGTAGTTTCGATAAAGTACTTTCGCCAGACAGATTTCCTCTTTTCTTCCTGTGCCTCGGGTGATGCGGTCGAGTTAGTATTCGCCATTTCCCGACCTGACCCACATTCATTCAGCCATTCATTACTTCATGGATCCTCTGGTTCATGCGAAGCACGAATGGAGCCGAGTGAGTTCTCTGATTTTCCTTAATCTCGTTGACAATACTCAAGGTAAGTCAAAGGATCTTTTCGAAGACATCGGAATTAGGGAGACGTGACGACGAAGTGGCGTACCTACTTCGAAATTGATAAATTAATTACGAAGGATCTTTAATTTACATCGAGATGTATTATTCTGTTGAGAGTTAATCTTCCGTTAGTAACATGGGTGATGGGTAACCCTACTCGGAAATATTTTTTCTGTTCTAGTATAATTATATTCATGATAAATTGAATTTTTCCCCCGTAATCGGACACTGATCCCCATTCTTTTTCTACTGAAAACAGTTATGGACGTTGTTTGAAATGTGTACGTAGTATGCGGTTAAGACCAGGTAAATGTCGATACACTCCTGTCGAATAGTGTCACTCCTAATGTCTTGAACGGGCTGTCTACTTTGGATCGAGTGCATATTCGTAAATCATGACCACAACGTTACACCTATATTAAGCTGATCAATGGGTCATCGATGGTACGATAGAAACAATGGTTTGAGTAGATCAGTGGTTCTCAATCTTTTTTTTTTGGTTATGCGTGACCTAAGTATCTGTACAATCTTTATCGCCCCGCGACATACAATATTCTTATTCTTCAAAATGTGAACTTTCATTGGTACGGAGGAAATCAGAAAGGCTATTATCTTTTAACAACTCATTCTCGATTTGCCTCTCCTAAAAATCAAATTGCTCCCCTGAACCACGAGAATAGTAGATCCTCTGGTACGAATTTATCTTCGGTAGCTCAATTGCAGGCGTGTCAAGTGCATCGATGAAGTTGGCTTTTGCCCTGTCGGAACTCAACGTTGGCCGTGTTTCTACCATAACGAACATGCGCGAATGCGCTGCTCACGTTTCCTTTTGAATTTATTCCCATTCCCGATGCACAAGACTCGCGTTATTCCGATACTGAAAAACCTGCACAGTGCAGCGCGGAACGTTCGCCGAATGCCTGTGTTTGCCGAATGCTGCCAGTAAAAAATGTAATGGTACAGCGTTCCCGTTTTTCGATATTCTAGATTTTCATTGCATTCTTACGCCTTTGGTGGGTTTTCTTTTTACGCACAGACATTCCGAGTTTACGAAGCGAATATTAAAATGTTTCCTTTATACCATCTCTTTGTTAAGAGGTTCATAAACACAGCGTAAAGCTGGGATTATAAAACCTTACTCGGTATGACGTTCCGTCGGCGAATCGAAGGAAACGTAGAAGCAATCTGCTCGTCGATATTCGCCTTGCGACGCGACGCTTGCTTCCCTCGCTTCCGGTAGGATCTTACCGCCGGTGAGAACCGAGATCGGAATGGCGACGGGTAATTGGACCGAACAGGAGATAGCTGGAACGGTCCTCCCGATGACCTTTCATAATGTATTGCATCGTGTATTTTCGAATACATTGTAATTTGCTCGCGGCGAAAAATATGTATCGCATCGCGAAGGATAAGGTACATAATTATACAGGGTGTCTCATAAATGGTGGCAGGCCGTTGAAGGTGCGATACCTTGGATCATTTCAATCAGGTTTTTCCTTATCGTATTGGAAGACGCGTAGAAACACTATTCAATACCCAAGGAGGGAAAAAAGGGCGAAGCGAAAGAAAAATATTTTTCCTTATCCAAAATATCGGAAGCCTCTTTGTTAACGAGATATTAACGGAAATCGGGAGCCAATCAGAGAGAGGGACGCCAGTGGCGCTAGCTGGTGGCAGCCGCTCAGACTACTCTACCCGATAACCGACAACCGGCGCCGCCGGCTTCCGCGTTATTCTCCGATGGGCCGTCGTTTTCGGTTAATATCTCGTTAACCCTTTGACTGCTGTGCACTCTTGCACGGATACCATCAATATGTATATGGCGCATGATATTCGCGAGTTAGTCACTGCAATTGGCTGTCGCGCATCGTTATAGGTCCCATACACGAGCGTACAAATTGCGCGATAGACGCTGTGGTGCAACAATTCCATGATTTACGGTGTTACTCGACTAGTAGCAGGAATTCGAAATTGTTTCAAATTAATTGCACAACCAGTGCCGTTGCGGAACTATTGTATCGTGTATGGGCTTTGTGGGACACGCGTGTAAGGCCTTTTTTTTTTGGACAGTTTGCACAATTTGTCCGCTCGTGCATGGGGCTTAATATACCAGCGAACAAATTGCCCAAACTGACGGAAAAAAGGCCTCATACGAGCGCGAAGATAAACTCTAGTTATTGCACAATGTGTCGCACAAAGCCCATACATGATGCAACAGTTGCGGAACGGCGCTCGTACAATTAATTTCAAAGAGTTTTGAATTTCTGCAACTAGTAGCGCAGCGCGTCAAATAACATCATACACTATGCAATTCCTGCACAACGGTCTCTGTCGCGCAATTCTTTCGCTCGTATATCGAGCTCATTATGCTTATTATTTCATTCGCATAAATGTACAATAAAAACGTGCAAACATCGAAACATTTACCGATAACTCGACTATTCGCAGATGCTACGCGCAACGATAAATTCTCCGTCAGATCAGTTCAGCGAAACAGTAGTTACTAAGAGATGCGTTATTTAATAGAATTCCATCGCGATCGGTGCGTTCCGGCAAAGGGTTTATACGATGAAATTTCGTGTCTCCGGATATTCGCGAAAGCCGTCATATATCACGGAAGTTTCAGGCTGAGCTACTCGAGCGTCATTACGTATTCTAAGCTTGACTTTGATCGATGCAACGTCAATAAAACATTCCCGTACAACAGACAAGCGAGGCACGGTAAAATCAGAATAGAGAAGAACCAGGAGCTAACGAAAAGTGACGAGCTTAATTCACCGATGTGTTCTTCGGAGGTCTTAATCGCTGATACGTAACCAACCCATGCAGGCTTCCCATCGGATTACCGTAACCGTGCACGAAAATATATGCCACGCGGTAGAAAATGACGAGGTTGAGCTTGGAAGATTATTGCGTCGAAGGTACTTGCCGTACACGCGTTTTCCATTTTCATTAATTTAATCCTATCCCTCGCTCCCCGCGATCCATTAATGTCCCGCCGTTGCCCTTCCATTTCATGCGCGTTCGTCGCCTCGCTAAATTTTTCATCCGACAACGAAACCGAGCGCGCACCGTCGTTACGTTTCAACGGAAAGAAATTAACGCACGCGCGTGTACTGTTCGCAGATCAGAAGAAGGCACCTGAGGCGGTCCGAAGGCAAGAGTGGGTTCGCCTATCCCCACTTTTAACGCCCTTTCGGCCCGCCGTTTATTATAGTAGTAGGAGTCCTATTTGCGCGAGGGACAGGTAAATCCTAGTTAGGGGTAGCTTACAGTCTGAGTCTATTAGTGTGCGTGGCAATTTGGCCAATGGCAAAAATGCGTGTGCCCCGTCCCTATGGTTGTGTTGGAATAGGCAGGACCCAAATGCTACAACCAATGAGGGCGCATTTTTCTCAGGTGCCTTCTTCTGATCTGCGAACAGTAGTAGTTTGTCCCGGTCGAGTCACCGCGTTGCGGCTATGTTAAATCCGAACTCTCTGGTTTCGTCGCCCTCGCAACGGGTTGTATTCTAACGCCGAGATAGAACGCCTGTAATTATGATGGATGATTAAAGTCACACGGAAGTTCAGAAACTTTATGAGCTTAGACGAGGGCGCGTACTATCTGGCGTGCTCGCGTGTCGGACGACGCTTCGGACATAGGTAAATGTCTCTCTCGTGTCTCGGGAGTCGGTTGCGTCGGGGCGTAAGGATTAATCCCGTCGAAGATACATTACGTCGCGACGCCGTTACGGTATAGTTTCTCACGAGTTTCACGAGCATCCGGGCAACGTGGGTTGTCGTTCCTCCCGTTGCCGTTGAGTATCGCTGTATTATTTGTCGTATTTCGTTCTAACGTCGTCTGGCGCGAGCGCGTAACGTGACATTTCATTTTCCCTCCTTTCCTTCCTTTATCTCTTACGTTACTATTTTAACACCCGCGCTAGACTCGTTAGTCAACATCAACCTACTTTCACGCTGTATATATCGTTGATAACTTTCTCGCGCGTATCTTTCTTCCGTTTATAATGTCACGTAATACTTTGTCGCGTACAAGGTTCGCGTTATCGATCACTTTACTATTTCGACGTGTTAAGTAATAATATCGTAAGCTTGAACGCGTGTGCAGGAAGTCGATTAATAGTCGGATGTTACTAACGTTGGAATTCGTTTGTAGTGTTTAGATATTATCGGGAGCGAGTACTCGGATACGCGTGATCTTTCTATCGTAGAATATGAAATATCGAGAACGCAGTGTGAATATGCGTGTAGTGCGTAGAAGATCATTCAAAATGTATGTATATAGAGGTACAGTTTGAGCGACTGTCCACGCATAACCGCAGATTCATACTGTATTCTTGATTTTTCATATCGTGAGTGTGCAGAATAAATTGTATAGATCCATTATGATCCATTATATTTATTGTAAACGAGTCGTGACCTTTTATTTCATCGAAATATACAATCAAACAATTATGTATTATCTCGTTCAGGCAATGCATGATAATATATACATGGTTTGAGTGATTTTCTAAGCATTTGCATACACATTATTGGAACTTCTTATCGATCCCGGTATTCAGAGATAATATAATATTCTTGCGGATAGCAAACTGTTGGCCAAAGGGTGAACCGAATGGAAGTTTCTAGGTATCCTGGATAATGCGAGACCCGAAGTGGCTCTTGAATGTACTTGCTCTTGCTCGGTTTCGTCGTCTTACAGGCCCGCTCGTCCCAATCCCCATTCAGGGGATTTTGTACCTCGACCGATATAACTGCCGAGGGATTTGTCTTTATTCTCGTGGAATAATGCCGGAAAGTTAGTTTTTAGAGACGATTGAAATCTGGCCCGCGTATCAGCGACGAGTCGAGCGTGAAATCATATTTTTCCTCGAATCGCGATCGCAGCGATCACTCCGTCATAAATGATGGTTTGCGATGCCGTTTGAAATTGCCCGAGTTCCGGATCGCATCGAAAATTAGAAAGGTAACGCTTTGATAATCCGCCGATGTACAAGTTCTGCAACTCGGAAGGAACTTCCGTCTTGGCGGTTCGCAACTCGCGCAGACTCTCGTTTGCTCTGCCGCGATGTTTCTTGAATATAAGAGGAAAACTCGGGGGAATTTCTCGAGATGGAGATGTATATTAAGATGTATAATACTCGATGCGAAAATCAGTAGAACTTCGTTTTATTTGTTCGTTTGTCAAATTGATACGATCCGTTGATCGTTGTACGTTAATCGAGTAAACGTCAATTTTTGATTTTGCAAGTCTTTGTGAAAAGGAAAATTTCGTTTGATTCAACGCGCGAGAGATATATTACGCTGTCAGGATCAAATTTGTCAGTTCAAAAGATTTATTCAGCTTTTTACGAAAACTGTCGAGGTTTGTAGTACAGATTGCACATATATTTTCTTCGATTGGGTTCGGAACGTATACGCATACGTCACGACATTTGACAGAGACAGTGTCTGCGTGGGGCAAGAAATCATGACAAAGAATGATCGTCGTGTATGCACGATCGAAGGAAACGTAAATGACGCAATTCGCAACTTTCGGGGTTACGACATATTAAGAAATTTAAAAGTCTGATAGAGAAGCGAAATTTGAAGCAAATTGGCCCAGAGACAACGATAATATAAAATATGCGCGACAGGTATGCACGTGTTGTAGACCGGGTTATATTCTACGTACATACGTATCGATTTTTAGGAGTGGCCGCTGGCCATACGCCATAGATCTTTTTTTTTAGGCGTGTCTCTACGTAATTTTGGAGAATAAAATTGTACATTACGCTAACAGGAACGGTTACAGTCGTATGCGCTTTGTTCAACGTTATTAAAAAAAATTTGGCTACAATAAGAGTTACACTACATAGTAAATGTATTGGTACAGCGTTACCGTAAGTCGTATCATCGATGTTATCACATTTCCGATCACGGTAAATATTTCGAAAAATAATTATCGCGTAACTGCTATTACGTCTATGCACCGTCGAATCCCTCTTTAGTATTCAGTTATTATTTAACACTAGAACTATTGACGATTAACGTATATCTTATTTTTACAATTTGTTTGCCGATTTGACCAATTTTTATATAGTTAAAATGTATATGCTTAAAATTATACATATTTACACTACTTTGAAATCAATTTTCGTTCATATACCTAAAAATGGTCAATTTGTATAGCCTCAAACATAAATTTCAAACCAGTCAAAATTACTGATCAGGTAGTACCAGTGTTAAGAAAACTAACGTTCAAATTTTAACAATACACCTTTACATATTTTCATAGCGTGCAAGTGGTTTGCATTCCCAAATGATTCCTATACATTTCTCGTATCCCACATTGCTATGTGTATGTATAACACTTGGAGTGTAACGAATACGAATATCGTTCGAACGTAGTACACGACCAATACTCTACGATACAGCGCGACAAAAGATACCCAATATCGGCATTTCCCACGTGAACTTTTAGAAAGCTTTTTGGCCCAACGGAGTACCATTCATCTTCCCATTGTTACACGTAAATATCGGCACGACTTTATCCTGTCAATCCACAGAACTTGTCTATTGGTACACTCGATTCTCGATAACCTCGGTCAGAATGTCAATACCGCGGAGGAACTAAAATAGAATGATGTACCATTATTTCCGTCACCGTTGATTTTTATTATATCCATCGGAATGGCACAAACTTCCGACAATCATTCGTTTCCTGTTTAATTCATAACGGAGTAATTGTATGTGCACCGCTAATATCGATCATCCCGATTATCTAATTAACAAATCGATATCGAAACGTCTCGCAATGAAAAGTTCGAGTCGCTCTAATCACACCTCACCTGTACGACCGCACCTTTACCTTATTATCAAAGAATCCTCGTTTGAAATTAAGTTCTCGGAGTTCGTGTTACGATCACGTCACGAATGCATTCGCGGCAATAGAGCACCAGTTTTATAAGATTACGCGTGCGTACGACAGCTCAGTGTGCATTCGCTCTGCAGCCTTGCACTAAATATCCACTCCAATCGTTATCTCATTTTCGAATTAACGACTCCGTCCGTACTTTTAAGCTCGGCTCAAGTATTTATTACTAATTCCGAGACCGGTGATCGTCGATCGTATTACGACGCCGACACACGCGCAATTTGAACACTGTCAAAGTAAACGTGCGCGAATCGACGTAAGATGGCGTTTTACTTTTGAGACCAGTCTGCCGGTGCACTCGGATGTTTATACGGCTTTGAAACAGCTTTGTACCGAATTACATATATTCGTCTCTGCGAAGATGGAGGAGTCTCCATTTCGCCCGAGGTATCTTCTCCTCGTAGCACTGCCTTTTGTTGCGTAGTTCCATCAGATGGTCTTAAGTGCTTATACTTCCGGAAGGGAAAGCAAGCACTAGCTTTTCCTTGTAGCGCGGAAGCATCTTCGAGGAAACACATTAAAAATTTTTCCTAGCCCGTTGTTCATATTGTCCGTGGAGATTACGGTATGGTTTTCGCATCATTGTCAGAGGGAAAGTGTACGTTTTGTTGCGTGGATGCACTCGACAAGTGCGAAAGGTTAGCGGTAATCATAGTTTGCGGGATATACGCGACTTACCGATCCTATGTGTTGTGTACTTTATCTTACAATTAGTTTGAGTTCCACGCGTTACTTTGACTTGCCTGATATTATGGTAACCCTTAATTACTTTACTCTGACAGAATCGATACTTTTGAGAAAATATTCCAACTTCGAAGGGAAGAGATTGATTCGTTCAAATACCTCTGGGAATGAATTGCTAGAGATATTTCTTCGTTGATGTAAGATAGATTGCTTGAGTTATTTAAGGTACACAAAAAATGTAATGATTTGCGTATAGGGGAATCGTTATTAATATTTGAACACGTCAAATTTTATCATAACTTTTGACAGAATTAATTAGTTTAAACATTTTGATAGTTACCGCGTTTAACCGAATATTCCATCAAATCCGGAGAGTGTATTTTCGAATTTTGTTTGTTGTTCCGAAACAAAAATCTGTAAACTCTGGCATGTAACTCTCGTCGAGTCGTACTTGATTTGCAAATTTCACTTGAGTTGGCTCGTCCATCGAGGAGGTATCAATCTTTAAAAAGTACAAGGAAAAGTTTTTTCCACTTAACGAACAAAATCGAATGAATTTTTCAACATTACAATTCGCGTTTTTTAAATTTTCTCGTAATTTCGAAAATCACGTCGGCTACAAACACGTTCGAACGAAGCTCGCGCAAACTCTCACACCGTTCGGTTGCATTCCGCAAAGACTCGAGAATATTAACGAGAGTCAGACTACCAGTTAATACTTCTTGTCGACTCTTTGCGGTGTAACTTTCATAAAACAACGAGACGACGAATCGCGTATTCAACGCTTCTCACAATGTTCCCGCATCTGGAGACTTTCCCGTCAAATCCCGTTGGCACAACCTTTCCGCTCGGTGCTTACCTTCACGAAACACTTAACCCCGTGTTGTTTCGTCAGGGGAAACGACGGTTAGAAAACCGAAATTGTCTCCTTCGATTCGCGGGTACGGTGAACTTTATCCGATTAAAGTCGCTCTTGGAAAATCCTCTTTCTACCGTTGGCCGGGCCGACAGGGAGGTTTTTGATAAGTTCCTTCGCGAGTTTCTTCCATCGAGTATCCGTAGTCGGTAGACCGTAATCTCTTCGCGGTTGCCACTGTCTTTCCGTTAAAGGAAAGTAAGACAATACGAGGTTACGTCGAACGAGACAGAAATATACCGTGAGATACGATTACAGACACTTCCCTTCCGCGGTATAATTTTATATCCCCGATTGATATTGGAATTCGATAATGTCGGGTCAGGATTGCACATTGACTCGCCCCTATCGTTGACATTTTTCACGACGTTAACTTTAATAACGATAAGGAGCGATCGCGGCGATAAAGTTGCTTTCAAAATTGCTCAATGTATCGAGTTGCGCCCGATTTTTCGTCTCGTTGTTTCCGCTCGATCGCGGAACTACGGTTCTTCTATGCCGTTTTAAATTCATCCACGCTAATATTATGTTTTATTCAAAACGTGACGTGTCGGCTGGCCTTTTGATAAAATCTCGTCGCTACCGATTAGCTCTAACGTTTTTTTGGGGAAATATTCGTACATGGCAAGGAATATATATTCAGAACATTTTCGTCGTGTTACGCTTTTTCAGTACCAAAAATGCAAAAACAAGTTGGAAACTTGTGTGCAAAATTTTGGTATCGCCGAAAAAATTCACAGAAAAGCCAGGGCTCACTGATCCCAACAAGGTTTGATGAAAAATGATAGCTGAAACGTCAGTTGAAACAAAAAAAGCGATGATCCCTTCCAACGAACGGTGAAAACTGGATGTACGTATGTTACGAGTCGATAAATGTAACAGGACCCGTACATGTACGTGCACAATTGGAACAAAATTCAATGACCCCGTAACGCGCAAAGGTCAAAGCATGATTAAGAAGTTAGTTTCTTCACGCGTCATTCTGTTACAGGACTTCCTTATTCGCTCACTCTCGATGTTTACGTATGCAAAAGTCTGATCCCAGCCTAATACGTGTTATGTCAGTCATATTGTACGTATGCATGTACCTTGATTAGATCGGCGAGTGTCTTGCATAATTCGTTACGCGAAACTATATGAGAATGGTTATACAATACGATGGTACACCAAGGAATAGCTGTCTCGCGTGAGCGATTCTATGCATGGGCTTAATTAAGGTAGCGTTAATTCACTTGGGTATAAGCAATAATTGATGCTCGCGCACGTAGAAGTTTTGACACACGCGCATTCCGCGCGAGCACACGCGGCGTTGGTGTCTAGACGGAAAAACTTTTCTATGACCCCGACCTTGAGCTGTAATTCACTAACGTATTTAGAATGCATTAACTTGCTTGTGTTAATAGATACGTAGTATTTCATTGTATCTCGTGTACGATAATTATCTTGCCACGCGACAGATATTGCCATTAAAAACCATTAGCTGCTGGAAATTAATTGATCGGTATGATAGCATTATCGGTTATATTGGACGCCTCATTAATCGACGAGTTCCTGCTTTTATTCTTGTTGGGCAATGACTCTCGATGCGAATATTCGAACGAGAATTGAATTAAGAATTCTTCGATTAATAAAGCCAAGAATGGAGTCGATAATGATATTTAAATGTGTGCGAAGTTAGGTCAACAAAGGCGCGTTCAATTAACTGATCGGTGATTGACAAACCATCGATGAATTACACCGGCGAGGGTTTAAATGAAATCGCGAACAATCGCGATGGAAAGTGTACAGGAACACAAATACACCTGACGTTGGAAAGCATATCTGGGACGTTACATTTACATTTCCGCTTGTTTACTGCTTTTTACGCGTTCATTAGAGTACGTGGCACGTTAATTTTGCGGATGACTACGCACCGTTGAGAATTAAAGACCGTCAAAGAGTATGCGCCGACTGTAAAATATGCTACGCTTTAGATATTCCTAGGGAGGGAAATGTCAGAATACCAAGAAAGCTCCGAGTTAAAGTTTCGTTGACGAAGATGAGGATTCTCAGACCGTCTCCAATTAGTGCCCTATAATTACAATCTCCGCGGGGCGGGAAGACTCCGAGGCTGTTGCGCTGGCACATAATTATCTGTCATTTTTTTTTTTTTTAAAGATAACATTTTTACCGTCTTCGGATTCCTTAAAACTTTGTCTCGCGATAATGCGGAATAATATAGGGTACCGTACAATCCCGATAATGTAGAATACAATTATTGAAAGTTCAATCTATTTACAGTTTAAGCGCGGTTCATCAGTGAACCTTTGAAGTGGGAAATTATTTTCGGTCTTTGTAATCGGCAAGCCAAACGAGTTACGTCATTATTTTTATTCTGTCGATCAATGCATGTGGTTGGTTAACTGCAATATATTTATTTTTTTTTCATAAAAATGGTTTTAGGAACTACAGAAGTATTTGTCATCATACACTTGAACAAAAACAAGTCCACTTTTAATTAACCCTTAAATACATCAGTAATCGCATAGATTTTAATAGTACACCAAATTGCATTTTTTACTTTTAACTAGTTATCAACTAGTATTTTAATTAAAATTCAGATGCGAGGAAAAGACAGAATGGAACAATGTTACGTCTCAAAATTTCGTCGCGAACTCACTTTACATTACAACAGTACTCCAGTAATCCGCGAAATCTATGCAGAATTACCTAATCTATTTCACTACTACTAACGGGGTGGAAAAATGACGACAACCCGAATGTTCCTTAAATCGTTTCCTCCGTCGGAGTGATAAACACGCCTAGAGCCGTTTTACAGTACCCTAAACCTACCGGAATGTAATCTTGTCTTCTTAGAGCTACGCTCTGTCGTTTATTTGCCGTCCACCGGTACCCAGAAGGTGCATATCCTCGGGAGCGAATGCACGATACGAGGCCACAAAATGAGCCCGCGACGCGAATGCAGCCAATGCACCGTGCAGTTGCGGTTTAATAAATAAACAGCATGACAGTCGATATACCGGCTTCAATGCACCACCGACGGAAGCCGAGCGGGGACGCCGCGCGTCTCCTTTGAAATATCAGAAAAGCTCCCGCTACACACGTTTATGCGCGCGCGGAGAAAGCTTAACCGACCAGATGTATAAAATCGACGCCTGTCGACGGGGAGGACGTTTCGCTCGGATGCGAGAGGGAGTGTCGTCGGCCGGCTATTCCCGAACTCGAGCGAAACATACGAATGGCTCGTGTTATTGTTCTGCCGCGCCGCGGCACCGAAAAGCTCGAGGTAAATCGCTCGTCGGGTATGGTGGAAAAGTTTCGATCGCTCGTCGGTCTCCCCGTTTCCAAGTTCTCTACGGCGGTGTATGATTAGCTCTAAAGGTACGCTCACACGATCCAGCCGTTTGCGCAAATTCACGCTCGATGCTTAACCCGCTTGGCTGTGTGAGGTGAATTCTATTTTCTGATCAAGAGTTTGTTGGCAAAAAAGTTCGTTGGATTATTATCAAACTTGGTATCAGAAATAAGAAAAATATTTAGGGTACCAAGTTTCGGATGAATCGAGAATATATAAGTACATTTTTTTTTATGTTGCGCACATATGCGCGCCAACACAATTTTGGTCTAAATGTATTATTATGCCTCACAGCAATGCCGGTGAGGTAATTGTAAATTTATATTTGTAAATTGTAAAAAATATCTTTAAAAAAAACCTTAAGGTTCCAAATTTAAGAAAAATCGAAAATGTATGTTCATTTTTTTATGTTACGCACACATGCGTCGCAACGTAATCATGGTCACTTCTGATTTGGCGCGTATGTACGCGCTATACAGTCATATTCATAACCATATACTGAAACCGTGCCATACACAATCAAATTGCGCGCACGAACACCATATTTGCGCAAATGGCTTGATCGCGTATGGTGGCCCTTACGTTACAATCGTTCGGACGGTGCAATGGTACATCCCTGAAAAGAACGTTGCAGATATTGGGTATCGCGAAACTGCGCGTTGAAAATTCCATCTTGAGATCGAACGTTGAAGTTAGAATTGGGTTAGCAATTGTATCGGGCGTTGTAGAATAGGTGTGCATGGCGCGCGTAGGGAATGCGATCAACCCCCTTTGCGTATCATTGTTCGCGTTTTTATTTCCTCGGCGCTCGCGTCGCGTTTGATGTTTTTTTGTGAAAATGCAGACGCTGGCCTTTTCGCCCAGCGTCGGACGATCCCGGTAGGCCTCGTGGTTCCGTTTTTGTTTTGCCCACGTCATTTTATCGTATAAAATGTGTCCTCCGGTCGAGAGAAGTTTGCTACCATATTACAAATTGCGACCATGCACTTTAGCGAGCCTTCAGACAGGATTCTATTATTAATGAAGAATAAAATATATTTTTAACGATCCTGTAGAACACCTCCAGGGTCGAGTATCGTGCAGGGGCGAGAGCATGGAAGTTACGTGCTGTATCGTACGGTTCCTGTTCACGTTACTATACTTTATACTATACATATACTATATATCACATAAAGTACATACTATACCTTAATAACGTTTTGTCATTTAGAAACTCGTAAAGATAGCGACTTATCGACGTGTCCCGAAGGATGTCGATTCCGTTAAATTTGCTCGACAGTGAACGCGCAGCTTTCAGTTATAGATAGATTATGCGCGTATAGAGGAAGTAAAAATATGAGGGCTTCAGTTTCAGCGCGGCGATTAGATTAATGGTTTCCGTCGCTACGTCTTTCACCGGGAAACTACGAGGTTCGATGCTTTCTCAATATTACTGAAAAATGACTAATATCGTGAACCTTGCTTTATCGCGGTTCACCGCGCTTTCGCGTCGAAATTTCCATAAGATTAAATCCATTTCATCGCGATCAATAATAAAAAAAAAAGAATAAAATGTCGGCACTCTGTCCTACGCAAATAAAGTAACCCGATACCGATAAGGCTGATAAAGTCGATGTTCCAGATACGATGTATCTGCGATCAGCAATGTCAAAGTATCATTAGAATCGAAAAATTCTGTGATTTTTTTTTTCAAATTAATTACGCGTGGAATCGGTAATTCTCGCGGAATGTAAAATTGACGACGATCAGAGGTTTGGGTGCTTATTCGTTGTAAATTAATGGTTGTTAAAACGAATAATTAATACGCGTCAAATCTCAATACTTTGTCCGAACAATGGTTTGGTTCAATGATCGCAAGTACCCCTTTCGTTCTTTGACGTTACAACTGCACTTTCGTTCTTTGACGTTACAACTGCAGTTTCGTCTTTCGACGTTACAACTGCACTTTCATCTTTCGACGTTACAACCGCTCATTCGTGTTTCGCCGTTACGTCAAATGCGACGCAACTTATTTTTTTCCGCGTTTACAGCGCCTCTTCCGCCTCGTCCTCCTTTTCAAACGCCACCCCGACGCTCAATTCGGTATTTCAACGTTTCGCTCTTTTGGATTCACCTCGCTCTCCACTGGTACTCATAAAAACTGTAGCCTATTACCACATATCGCGCTGAAACTTAATCCACGTCCCACATTCGTTACGCTCGATCGTTTCACCGTAAAATATTTTAAACGCTCGTAATCAAATTCCTCTCAAAATGTCCGAGATCCCTCGTTAAAAACTGCGATTATATGGAACGCGGGATGCGACGTGCATTAGGAGCAAATTTCGGACTCAATTACTCTCCGAGTAAAAGCATATTAATTGACGCATAAGTTGGTCACCACTTTAGGTTCGCCGAAGCCATTTCGAACTGTGCTCTCTATGGAACGGCTGAATCTCGAGGCACTCCAGCCTAATCGAAACATTCTAATTCGATAGATCCCGACGTTCCTTGGGAAAGCACATCCCCGGAAAAACGGCGTGGCGTAAACTTCACTTTCCCTCCCCGTGCAGCCGGGATGTGAACGGTACGCGCGTGCTTTACAATCGTTGAATCGCGTTAACGTCGTTTTTACGAGTTTCCAATTTCTTTATTACTTTTCACGTATCTTCCTCCACTTTCGAGCCTGACCCGATGGCATACCTCGGGGGCGAGGAAATTAATATTTACCATCTACGTCCCTGCAGTCGGGGGGGGGGGGGGGGCGGTCTGCGAGGAAACATTCTTCGACTACAAAATTCATGATCGTCCTACCGCAACTTCGTACCTATAAAGTTACAAATTTACAATATAGCCTCCTTCTATATCTCGAACGAAGCCGGCAGATATACGTAACTCCATAGGTGCGCTCTTTGGTGCGCGAGGGCCGCATTCCTGGAACGGAAAACCTATGGCTGTCAGAATCCCCTGCTCCGCGATCCAGAGTACATATAGTATAGCGCGATTCGGGTATCTAGTTTTCCCGCGAGGTCACGTACTAACGTTTACCGAGTAGAATTATTATTATTCCGGTATCGGTCTGCGAATTTCCTTCCTACCAAAGTGTTATTCGTCAGGCACGATCTTTTTATGTCGAGAGTATAATAAAGTATAAATAAAGGGTCGTAATTAATTTTATCCTATAGGCCATGATCGAATGTTGTATATTTTAACGAAACGAGAGAACAATTTTCTTCGTGTCACCGCTCTTTTTTAGATATAGTGATTTGGAGATAGTTCGTTATTTCTGATGAGTAGCTTTATAAGCACAATGGGATCGTTGTGCACAAGAACTTCCAATTTCAGGAATGGTTCATTGATTCCGTAATTTATTTTATAGGTACTACGCTTGAAGTACAATGTTTTAAACGACGAAAATGATTATTTTTGCAGAAAAAATGTCGAACGGATGACGAGTAAAGTTGCTTCGATGGAAATTAAAACTATAATTTTGGACACTGAACTAGACGATAAGGAATATCGCGTAAGGGTATACTCAGGGTCAGAATATTAACTACACTAACTGATACTAAACTTAGGATTAGAGAAATTACACAAATGAAGTCGGCACATTACACCGTTATCGTTACTGCACGCGAATGAATCGGGGATCGTCCGAGTACATACTTTGCCGGAATAACGTAGAAATATCTTACGTATCTGACGTATACGGAATTGATTTTGCCATGATCGATGGATTTCTTTCCGCGACGAACCCGTTCGATGGACCCTCGGCTTTTAGTACTACGGAGTACCAAAGCTCTTCAAAGGATGCGGAGAAATACGAGATTCCTCTTTACTGCACTATGGTTTAAGAGGCATCGAACGATCTCCCTGGAACACCAATAAGTGGAAATCGGTTATTAGTTTTTGTCTAGGGGACATATATTCTCTCTTCGGCTCTATGTATATACATATAAAACGGCGTACCAAAGGGTCGTATTATTACTCTCGCTCTGAAAGTAATATCCGATCGCTCTCGTTGAAATAAATTTCAGAACTTTAATGCGTCCTAAGTTGCGCGTGCATAAGAAATCGCATGCTCTTCCTACTTTTTTTTTGCGATCGGTGCTTTTGAAAACGTATAAACATGTTATGGATTTATCGGGTGTGCCGTTGGGTATTTTATAGCAGCGTTTCTCGAACCATCGGCCCCAGCCGCAACTTCGATCTCCAAATGTTTCGATCAAAGCTCGAGTACGAGCGATAATCTCGCAACGGTAAAATAATAAATCGTTTATAGGGGAATTTAAGAATTCCGGTAATTGTGTGCGCGACTATTGCGTCGATCGTTGGGGTTTTCACTTTCGGCAACGGTATTGTCGTCGAGATGAGCAATGTATCGGGAATGCCGTTTTTGTCGATTGTTTCGTCGATACGAAATTGTAGGATTTTAGTCAGCCGCGTTCTGGTATGCGAGAGGAACTGTTGCCCGTGCAACCTTTCCTCTTTAAATATATATATTTTTATTACGTTATCAATTAATTCTAAATTTATTCCACACCCACGATTACGTTCCGACCATCCTTATTGACTCTTCCTCCTCTCACTATTTATTTTCCATAAAATTATTATTCCTTATTATTTCTCTCTCTCCCTCTCTCTCTCTGTCTCTCTCTCTCACTTACCCTCGTTTTCAATCCCACACGTTATAATAATCATTACCCTTACCTTCGTAATTATACGAACTAGGAGTTCTTAATCCCTTCGCATCAACGTGCGAGTTACCTCGCGAACGAATTTTTACACGTCGAGAGGTATCTAGTTCAAAGTATCGGGTGGATAAAAATCCATTCGCGAGATATCTCGCCCACGGATGAGAAACGATTAAAAATACAAGTGTTAAATAGAATGTCCGTCGTTGATATTGGGCGTACCGACGATGCACCCCTTTTGTCTACTTGGCTGTTACCGGGAACAAATCGACGATTCGAGTTTTGGGGACGTCGGTTTATCGGTGATTTTTACAGCGGCGTGGGACGGGGGCGTTCGCGTTAAGCACTCGCGGACTGCACCGGCATTCGAAAAAGTTTGAAAAACGCTGGTCTATAGAATACTAGGGACATTCAAATGCGCGTTTAATCGATTACCGTCCCGCGTGATTCCCCCGTACAAATTTACGACCCCGACGAATAAAACCAGGGGTACGAAACGGTTCCGAAAATAACGGTTTCGAACGGTTGTACGCATATCCGACTTTTTCTAACGTAAACAGTTATGAGAATCGACAAAATATGACTGTTATGAATAATTATTATTATTCTTCGGTCTTTCATCGGTTAAGTTTCGGTTCTACGTGATACGCGAAGAATCAATATAGAACCGGCAAAATTACAGTTATAGAACCAATATCATTATCGGTTTTGCGTCGGTTCTATGATAATAATTTCTCTGTTCTTTATCCATTACGGTCCGATTCTAACTATACACACGGAATCGACAGATTACAGTTATAGAACTAATTTAATATCAGTTCCGAGGAATCGAAAACCGAAGTGGAAATAGATATGACTCAGAATCGATATATCCATTACAGTTAAAACATTATTTTGGTTCTGGCAACTGTTTCAAGAATCGGCACCGCCATCATAAACGATTTCAACCCCTTCTCAAAATCGAGCGTACATTTCGTTATGGCGAGACCCAAGCCCTTTTGCTTTAGTTATTTAACACTGCTGTTACGTTCGGGATCAACTATACCCAAACGAATTATCCATTTCCGCGTTATAAAATAGTGTATCACACCGTTATAGAATTTTGCCACCCTTATAGCTCGACGACGAATCCTCGTAATCATAGAACAGCATCGATCTATCATAAAATTTTCACAACAAATACATAATATACCTGCTACCAATTTTGCGCTCCAAACACGAAGGTAGAGGAGCTTAATGAAATGTATCCGCTCCCCCGTGGCGTACCACGAGAACATGCCGTAGCTGTTCCAGTAGTTACCGCGAACGATCATACGAATATCAAAAGCGAACTACGGCCAAACAAGCCCATTGAATGCCGTCCGGGCATGACAGCTTTCGAGCTTTGTAACTGGAATACGCGTTTCTGTTTCTCGCGATAGTACCTTAGATCTAGATCAAGCGCAGTTTGAGTACGTACAAAAGGGTTTACGCTCGCACCGCTGTTCACACTTACGTCCACTGCGCGAGGCTTAGCGTACGCTCGAACGTTCCGGGTTTGAACCCTACGTAGGGTCCGAGGAGCGAGGCAAAGAGGTAATGCAGTACCGTGCCAAGGAAGCGGCGAACGGGGGAACGAGGAAGAGAGCGAGGGCCCGGGGGGGGGGAGACGATAAAGAGAGAGAGAGGGCCTGGAGGGGAACGATAAAGAGAGAGAGAGAGCGAGAGAGGGAGAGGGGCAAAGAGAAGCGAGTGAGTGAGAGAGAGAGAGAGAGAGGAGAGGGATGGGTGGCCTGTAATAGCATCGCTACTGTGTGTCCGTACCGTTGGTACGTATGAACGGTGGGACAGACAGGGCGGACGAGGGGCAGACAGTACGAGTCGGTCGATACGCGCCCCTTCGGCGACGGTGGTGTGGCCCATCCTCGTGCTCCCTTCGTCGTACAAACCCCCCCTGGAACCATTCTTCCTCTTACACATCATCGTAGCCCGGTGTCACCTTGTTGCCATCAGCGTCTTTACATACTACGCCCCTGTACGCGTGATCGAACAGTCTGTTTTTGTCGCGTCCGATCAACGAACGTGGCGCTCGCGGATTGGTGGATTGTTTTCTTTAAACCTGATCGGCGAGATTTATATTTAATTTTATTGGAGGTTTTTTTTTTTAGGTCCGCGTATCTTTTCTGGTTTTCCACTTGTTTCTAAATATTCGAGGTTCAATGTTTTTTTCGTTATTCGCGACACGTTCGCTCGGCCTTTGGGGATTTTTGAAAAATCTCACGTAGATCGATCGAGTGTTCTTTTTTTTGGCGAATGCACTCCGGCAAAAGCCTACGGGGGCAGATTTGTAATAAATAAATCATATTCGTTGCCCGCGGGTTTCGCGACGGATAAATAAATGATATTACTCTGGTAATGGCTTTTTAAATCTACGAGAGTCGACGTGGAATAACAGCCGACTTTTTATGATACGCCGCACCTTATCCCTTTAAGCACGAAAGTTATGAGATGATAATAAGCGGATGAATATGAGCTATCACGCGAGGATTTACATTCGAAGAGAGCAGCGGGAGTCACCTAATATTTTTTCACGTCACTTCCGCCGTGACCGAGATATCGTTCCCGTGGAAAACCTTTCTTTCTTTTTTTTGCTCTCGACGAAGAGAATCGCCCAGCAAATTTCTATTGTATCGCGTAACGTAACGCGTTTAAACCGTTCGACGTAACCGACGTGCCGGCCACGTCCAAAAGCGACATCGTTATCACGGTATTTCGGTTTCCGATCAAAATCCCGATAGAAATTCTTTCTTATCGCGATAAACGTGAAAGTAAGTCGTTCCGCTGTTGGCGGAGGTTAATTAGCGGCTTCGCGCTGCTCAAAGACATTTCCAGAGGCGTTCGCGTGTCCTTTGCACGGGTTCGGGAAGTTCTTATTGCATGCCCAGGGCTCTCGAGATTACACTTTCCATTCATAATGAGCGAGCAGCGTAAATCCCGTGGTTCTGTGCTGCGAGAGACGGTCTGTCAGTCCCTCTGTAAGGTTTACGTTCTTTACATTAATTTAGACGTTAAACGTTACGTACGACGCTCCTCGTAATTGTCGCTGGATCATTTATACAATTTCAATCGCCAGTCTTGAGATACCATCGAGTATTTACTCGCGAAAAGAATTCTGTTGTATAAACGTGGGTACGACGCTCCCTGTAATTGTCGCCGGATCATTTATACATTCGAAACTCGAGTCTCGAGATACGCTCGAGTATTTACCCATAAAAAGAATTCTGTTGTACCCCGGCAGAGGATCATCTAAATTTCACAATGGCGAATCGATCTTCGAAATATCTCCCCCTTCCGGTCATTTACCATTTCAGTTTTACGACGCAGGGCCCATGAATCGAGGGGTGGACGAGAGAAAAAAATGGGGAAAGAATAAGCGAGTGACGAGAAATTGTCCGTGTCCACGCTTTGAAAATTCTATTTTACAATTAGATTGCTTGTTTACCGGTTTTTGTTCCACCTACGGTTGACTTTTAAGCAGATTCCGGGTGACCGTAACTTCGTATCGATTCTCCTCGTGTCGACGCTCTTATTCTCCTTCCTTCTTTCGTTCTTTTTTCTCTGCCATCGCCTTGTCTTCCTTTGCAGTGCCAGTACGGATTACAGCGGATCAGTCGATTACCGTGCCGAGGGGTTGGGAGCTCCGACACCCTCTATATTGCAAACATAGAGGCCAAGTAGGCCAGACGGGTGGGGAGGGAGTTTAAACGCAAAGTCAGGATACGGGGGGTGGGGGTGGGGGGGAGGAGGAAGAATGAAAACCGCGCTTCCCTTCCGCGCCACAATATTAGACATGATTTCTCTTTGTGCATTTCCCCGAAATGTGTCGGAAAAGAAAATGCAATCCCACGCGAAATTGCTTTGGGAAGCCTGTTTCTCTCTCTCTCCCTCCCCTCCACGCACACTGTTTCTGTCTGTCCCTCTTCCTCTGTCATTATATCCTTGAGCATAAGACGATAGTGTACTCGTAAAAGGGACAGGCATTGGCCTAGTTACGAACAGGGGTAATTATGACGCGCGGTGAACTATAAATAGAAAAAATTCTTTTCAGGGGAAAAAAGAAAAAGTTTTCTTTTCATCGTAGATGCATGAGCTTTAATATACCATCTTTTAAATGAGCACTCATACGGACTGATTTCTATTAAGAGCGAGCGGATTTATTTTACGCGAGTTTACGTGCATCGTGAATTTTGAATCGATATTTCAATTTTTGTGCAAAACCAGGAAGCTCGTTCGTAATTCAATGCTTTTGGAAGAAGTTTACTTATACTAAACGTATCAGTGGGAATACATTGAAAATGTTTTTTGCGAAATAATATATACCTACTTAAAGCGTGTTGGGCATTATGGATTTAATTTTAATTCGATAATACAGCATTATAATTCTTTTGTTAAATCCATCAGACAGTAATTACATTATTATTCGTAACAATGTTGGACGTTCCGTTACTGGGATCTCGGTAAATTCACGCTTCGTTAAATTCACCGATTTTATCCGTACAAATATTTACTCCTTTCCATTTCTATTTCAGTGACTTCGTTAAGAAGCATCGGACTTTTCTCAACTTATTTTCCTACCGCGCGTCTCATCGGATTCCCTCGTCGGCGTAAGAAACAGATCGGGGATTGGTCTACCCGTTACCTCTCCCTATTAAAATGATATCGATAAACGGCTTTAAACAAAGGCGTGCTCGTAAATGGATGTTAAATTATATTTTTAGAGGATAATGGCTCGTGGCAACGACGCTGAAGTGTTCGAGATCGCATCGATTTTCAAGGACTCTCGTCCCGACCGCCCTTCTCGATTGGAATGGGAGAAAAATTAATTAGTCCAAGTTAGACCGATCGTTACGATTCGAGGAAAGGCCGTGGACGCGGCAAAATCGCAGTTGGTCCGCAATATCTTTTATTCCCGGTCTCTCTACTCCGCACTTTTTGTCAATCCATATTCTTCCACTTTTTTGTGTTTTCATTGAAAAGTCCGTCGTTCCTGTCATTAGCTATATTTGCCCTCGGAATTTTTTCTTCGCGATACTCCGGAACGAACAATGAGAAATTTAATTAAAGAGCTAAAAAAAAATTTCACGAGAAACGGAGAAACACGAGCCGGGGGCCGCGACGCGTAATTTAAGTCGTTCGAAGCTGGGAAGTTCGGGAAATATAATGAAATTCGCGAACCGCGGATATCTTACGTTTCCCTCCTACGCCGGGCGAATCAACAAGATATTTAAATTATGCTAGCGGAAAGTAGAAAATCCGACTCTTCCCGCGCTGCTCTCGTTCAGCGTTTACGTTCGTTAGAGTAGCGTCGATTGCGCCGGTTCTATCGTACGGATTCACCGGAGAGCTCTCTCGTTCGACGAATCATAAAGCGCTCGACGGCAGGAGGGTAGCTACTCCTCTCGATACGCGAAAAGCAATTGACGCGAACGTCAGGGAAGTTAAAAAGAAAGGAGGAGAAAGCGGGGGAGTTTTTGCGCGGCGTAGGATGGGGGGCGGCTCGGTTCCGCGGAATAAATTCACCGGCAGCCACGACTTTTCCATTTCCTTCGCCACAGGAAATTGAAGGTTTCGGTTAAATGTTATCGATGTATCGAATTGCTGGAATATTACGGCGGTGGATTACGCGGCGTCGAACGATTCCACTTTTCATCGCGCGCGCATCGCTCGCGTTATCTACCTCTCCGATTTCCGGTGAATATCGCGACAATTATTCTAAATCCATCCCGCGTGAGATTCATGAGATATTGCTTCCCGTGACACTTTTAGTACCCATCGTAAATGGAATATTTTCCTTCTTTTTTTTTTTTATCTTGGTCACCCGGGATTTATGATATTTTTTGTTTTCTTTTTTTTTTCCTCGCGTACGAAATATGTCGACGGGTCTGGAAAAAAGAAACCTTTTGTACTCGTTTACATATGGATTCTCAAGTGCGTGGAGATGGGTGAGTGGTTTCAGTTAGCAACGAGGGTGTGCCGTGACAAAAGTGATATTCCATACAAATTCATGACCACAAAGCAGTATACAAAAATGATGTTTTACGAAAAGGAAATCGTGCTATTAATATACAGTCAAACCAGTTTCCGTGCGGTAGATACGTACCGCGCAAAAGAAAATGCACACAAAAAAAGATATTCACAAACTTCATGATCAGCTATAAAAAAGAAATTTTCACAATCGCATAAAAAAAAAGTAATCAGGTTTGACTGTACTCTACTTTGGTGATAATTTGGTGAACCGACCGAACTTTCCCGCAGAAGATGTTAACATTTGGTTAATACCACGATTAGAAAATAATCCGATTGGACTTTCCTTTGAACTTTTCAGAAGTTCGTGAGCCGAGTATTTCGTCGCTTCGAATAGTTGAGTCGTACGCTTAATTCGCGTGACGCACCGACCCTGCTTCCCTCGCAATTTTAATAGAAAGCTTCGCTTGCAAATTCTTTCCTTTATTTTTTTTTTCTACGGATCACTCGTTCGTGCATATCTATAAAAAAAAAAAAAACTCCACGGCGGTTATAGCGTACCGCTTTAATACGTCAAATCCAGAGTCTAAACCGAAACGCGAACATTAAAGCGATCCCGATACGCGTTGCCTCGGCAAAGATTATACTACGCGCGTATGTACGTGCCGGCGTATGCTTCGATTTAAAATACCACGGTATACGTACAGTTCTCGCGATTCCATTCGAACGTTCGATCGTTCGAAACCAACCTTTATCCGAATTCGTCCGTTGCAACGTTCGGCACGGTTACGCGATTCGCGAAACCCAAATAAAATGTATCTCTATTAGTTCGACGGGGGAGAGGGAGACGGTTATACGAGTCAAGACGCGAAGAAAGTAGTGCACGAAAGTGGCTTCTTAGGCGAAAAAGGGAAGCGTGGAATCTCCCCCCCGGTTTCCGGAGTGATTCGATTCACCAAAGTTCGCCTCTCCCCCCCCCACCCCTTTCCCACGCGCATTCTCCCTTTAAAACGACACGTAACGCGATCCGTATCGCTCAGCGGCAATTCGACCGCGCTGAAAACCAAATTCCGTTTCCCAACTTGCTAGACGAGATTAATGAAAGTTGGCCATTATGGAGGTAGCCCTCTGTTCCGGTAAAAACCTACCCGCACCGTATACCGGCATTAACGCCGGGGAAGTAATGCCGCAACTCTGAAAAGTCTGCGAGCTTACATTCATTGAATGGCTAGACGGTCGGTCGGCACAAGGGTACTCTTGAACTCTATTCATGCGTTTCGCTCTTTTCAGTTCGTCTCTCTGTTCCTTCGTCCGGTTTTCCTCCGCTTCACTCCGGCCCTTATCTATTTTTCGTTATCATAACTCGCTATTGAGCAAAGCGGCCACGTCCGCAGGGACGAGCGGAGAAAGGTTCGCGGGGATTGTTCTCGTTCATTATTCATGGTTAATTCGTTGATTATTTGACTCCCGGATGTTTGTGCAAGCTGCATTATTTTTATAACGGCTTTGGTGTACGCGTAACCGACCGAAGTATTTGTATAAAGTAAATTAAAGTGATTCGTTAAATGTATAAAATTATGGATTTTGCATTCGGAGTCGATGGATTAGACTGGTAAATAAAATTTCGCTTTTTTTGGCGTGCCTTTGATGAAATAGGGCCGTTCTTATAGTTTTACTCGCAGATTCTGTATCTGTTTTCCAAATTTGTGTGTCAGGTGCAGTTTTTGACTAACACGCGTGTAAAATGCTGAAAAACGCATATTTTCCGCATTTCTTTATAACTGAAAATAACTTAAATTCTAATGTTAATGGATAGATTCGTCGAGAACTCCCGAGAAAGAGTGAAAGAGATTCATAATACTACAAATGTTAATTTTCCAAGTATAGAGTATTAAGGCCGATTAGGCTAAACCCCCTACAATGGAAAATCCAATTGGGGAAATCTGGTGCGTAATTAACTGCGTAAAAGGAAACGCGTGTACCCTTGCAATATCCGCTCTGTGCACGGTATACGCGTAACGAAACCATTCGGCACATGCGAATTTATTTTGTCGGTTAAGCGATTTTCGTCGACCAATGACTCCGCGTAAACAAACACGTGCGTACGGACATATCAATGCAACCGAATCCCTAATGACCAATTACCATCGTTCATTATCTCGCATTGATTTTTGCATTCGCCTTTTCTTCTCGAGAGTTTCCCTATATTCGTCGATAACCTAATTACTCGGTAGAAAATCTATGAATTTCAAGGCGTTACAACCGTGGCTTGAAGACAGTTATGACGTTGATTTCGATTCTAAGATTACGAGTAAAAAAGTTTCTAGCCTGTACCATTGTTCGCTACGGTCCCACAAAACCGATATTACATTGCTTCTAGAATGGTACCATAACGATTGCACATCGGTTATGATACCTTCGATACTGTTATCACCGTTATGATAGCTATATGTATAACCAATACGACATCGATTCTACAGAATCGGAACTTATGCGAGTCAGAACTTTTTTTTTGTATCCGTTCTAACGCCATTTCGGTTCTTCAAAACAGTCTCAGCGAGAACCTTTGTATAACAGTTACATTCAGAATTGTTTCAAGCCTTGGTTAATGCAATTGTACAATTTCTCTCAATATTACCACAAACTGCGTTTCCTAATCTCTCGTAAATCCTCCGGACCAGCCCCGCTAATTTGCACGATTATCAGCAGGCCGCGTCAATCACTTTCAACCGACATGAAACCTAACTGCAAAGATGCGATTACAATTGCGTCTCCTTGTTCGATTCAAGTTCCAGTTCGCTCGAACCGTGTATTGAGGCGCGTCCGTTACCGTGAGATAATTTACCTTTCTTCGTACAAGAGCGAGCGTGATATTGATAAAGCGACAATTGTCGGAGGGTTGGGGGGAGCGGGTAGAAGAAAGGGAGAAGAAGAAAGGAACTGTAGGGAAACGAGGGGCTGTCGGATCCCGGCAAGAGTTGCGTAGCCACTCGTGCCACCGCCAAAAGCCAATACGATTCTACCATACAAGGGAACTCGGGCGGGGAGGGGGGGGGGGGGGCAGCACGAAATGGAAGAGAAAGGGAGAGAAAGACAGAGGTGACAGGGTAGGGGGTGTAGGAGAAAGAGAAACAGAAGGGGGGGAGGGAGAAAAGAGTAAAGGGGAATGAAGTAATCCAGGGTGTTGCCACGGAAAAATAGAGGAAAAAGGGGTAGTAGTAAACCGTGGCAAGGCTGAATGGCTTGGTGCATTTAGGACCACAATTGAGTGCAGTCGAGTCGAGCTGCAACCACCGTCGTCGAGCTTGTCACGGTACTAAAAAACGGAAACTATTCTCGCGGATTAACGTTTTCTAATACCTTCGGCATTTTAACGCGTTGCCAACGGTTATAACTCCTGCCGGCACTCTAATCGCTCGACGAATTATCTTTACGATAGGTTTTTTTTGACCGTCGCTCTATTGTTTCACGGTGAATAAGCGGGGAAAAGTTTAATTGGCCGATTGTACGAAGGGATCATCGACGCGAGAGCGACGAGGATATCGAAACAATTTGTCACTCGCGTTCATACGATGCGCGCAACGATGGAGTATCTTTATCTTGCTCCTCGTGTTTATTTACATTCGATGGGGATCAGAGTGACACTTGAAATATTCAATCGACATTATAAAACGTGAATATTGCGCGACGGATTATCCGGCAAATAAATCTGCCAATGCGCTTTACGCGGAATCAAGCTGAATTCGTACGATATTTGCTCTCCTGCCCCTTCGTTTCGCAAAATGTTATTTCATAATTTGCATAGTTGCGTGGCAGGCGCGGGGGCGCGCTTACCCTCTCGTATTGATTTCGCACCTCCGCTTTCGCGCATCGCGCGTATAAACAACCGCTAGTCGAAACTTTTTCAAAGGTGGGGGCGGGGGCAGGGCCTTGTCTGCGTTAACAATTTGAGTGATTTATCGCGATTTTACGAGCGATCCGCGCTGCCTCGGCGAAACGGAGGATTTCGCGGACAATACACCGATATCCGATTTATTAATCAACGCGTGTCTCTCGGTGCACCGGTAGTTTTGCGGTAAGTTATCGCGGGGAAATCTGCTCGCGAGATTAACTTCGCCCGATTCATTGGATTTCGGTATGTCGTGCATGTACGTATTTGCCTGCTGGGTAGAGGTCGTCGGTCGTTTTAATCGTTCTACTGGCGCGGACAAGATTCAGTTATTTACGTTTCGTTGCCCCCTCCGGTGTTATCAAATATATTCCGCGGAGTAACAAATTACGAGGTTTCGCCATCGACGTGCAACGTGTCACGTCAATCCGTTTGCGCGTGTCACGTAGCTTGGCGGTGCGGGAAATAACAGCTTTTTTTTTAGCGGTTATCCTCTTCGTAAACGTAAAACGCAGTATTGCAGCGGAAAATGGAATTTTCTGGTTTAGGATAATCGAGGTTTTACCGGTGCACGAATGATAGAATTCGCATTTATTTTGCACAGTCGCAGAATGTATTGAAACCTGTTCGTGAAGTTTTTCTAATTGTAAGTTTAATCGTACATCGGCATTAGCGAATCCAAAATCTGAAGCCTTGTTTTTCCGTCGCTAGCTTTATACTCTAATATTTAATCATCAATCATTCCACATCCTTTACCGTAAGATAATAGTTTTCCTTGAATCTATCTAGATACCTATGAATCTATCTATACATACATATATACTATTTTCGAAACTAATAAATCAATCAAACCTTTGGAAGTATTTAAAAACGCGAATGTACTATAACGAATCAACTATATAATTACCAATGAGTCTTGGAACATTGGTTTGTTCCTTAAAATTGAAAAATCATTTGCAACAACTCTCTTGTGCATCGGGGTCGCAATACATTATATAGGAGATGGTACAAACATAGACATTGCCGGCAACGTGGGCTTTGAAAGTTCATTTTTATTTAAACCAACAAAAGATAAAAAATTGTCGAACTCTATTTAAACTCATGGCCTCGTTAGTCGATCGATAAAGATTTCCACGCGATAAATAAAACATCGATCCACATTTGGATCTTCTTTCCATGAATGAAAAATATTATTCATCGGATTATCCTCGTTTCATCGTAAAACCATTCGACGCCTCCCGAGGGTCTTTATCAATAATGTTCCATTATCTAGTAAAGTTTTATACGTCGATGCATCGTTGGCTATAATAAACCTTCATAGCTCGATCGATCTGAGCTTTTCGACGTTTTTCAACGTAAGCATGCAGTTTACCATATTAACTTTGATGTCAGCGTTACGTGGGTAAAAATAAAGGGAGAACAGGTTTATTTAAAGTTCGTACAATTTAAGCACCGGGTTACTCGAGGGTCACTCGTACTTGTTATTCCAGTTGGGTACCATTACCCCGGCCACGGATATCAAATTTCTCAGCGACGCACCTCGATTCAGCGCCGCGTATAACCGTAGGCGGTACGCTCTAATTGGTTGGTAATGTTTCTAAGATATTTACTTATTCACGGTTTGTCAAGTCTTTCGCGAAGAGGGTTACGTTGCCCCTGGCGCCTCCTTTCTCGTTGTAAGGGAAACGAGGATGTTACGCGTGTGTTTGAATTAATCGTGATAGCGACGGTACTTGTTCCGGTTGCGCGTACCGAGAGAGCCAGGGTAGTTGTCTAACGACGAGGTCTCGAGACTGGTTTTTACACTTTGACGCTCGGTCCACTTCCCGCTTAACGATAAATAAGCACGCGAGTTGAGATTTCACTGAGCGAAGTCCGTTGAATTCGAATCGTCCAGTTGATTGAAAATAGATAGAAACGCGATTTTGGAGGATTAAAAGATAATTCGCCGTGTACGTAGGTAATTTCAGTACGAAATTATGACTCTGGTAACTGCTCGATATTCCGTTGTCTATTCTTCTTTGCTGTTACTATTTGCTATTGCTATTACTTTGCTCACTATGCAACGCGATTGTTATTTTCAGTCGGAATCTGAAGTCGAAGCTGGCGTTACATCGACTAATTAAAATATTACCAGATAGGAACGTTAATCCGTGCGTTTATATCCCACGCGGCGAGAGAAATTAACTTTCTCATGGATGGAACTAATTGAGTTCGAAAAATTAAAATGCAAAACGTTAGTATGTAAATCTGCGGCAGAAATGTTAGCCGCTGCCCCCTTTTTTTTTGCTGACGCGTTTCACATAATTATAAAACGCAAACTCATCGAAACTCGTATTTATTTAAACTCGCAAACATTTGCCAGCAAGTAAACTGCTAATTAGTACTTATGTTGCTTTTTTGGTCATACGTAACGCGTTAGTAACTGGCAGTGCAATTGATTCGAAAAAACCAGTTGGAGCCGATATTAAATCGAATTCGAAAATACAAGGCTATACCGGGGTGCATCGGGGTATAACAGCCAATTCAAAGTTATATTTTTGTGTCAATTTCGCAAACGGTATAAAGTAATTCGAAACGCGCATGGAAACTGATTCAACAATATGAAATTGAGCTTTACAATAATTCCGTAATTGCACCGGTTAGAGAAAAACAAAAAACGGCGAAAGGATGTTTTTAATTAATTAAGATCGCTTTCGAATTATATGAAAAATATGAAATTTTATCGTATTTTTAATGAGTTTCTGGGATCGTTGTGAAGTAATTCAAACCATTCTTGGATTCAAGATATCACGTTGAGACGATTTCGACGTCGGATTTATTAACAATTCGGCTCGAATTGTTTCTAAATTGAAAGTAAAACTGAAATCGTACATTTGTGTCGATTTCTATGTCTAGCCTACCAGCTTTCATCTGTGCGCAATTGCGCGAGTATTCCAGCTATTAATGTCAATTGAGATCGTGATTAGGTATACTTAACAGATTACCGTGTGAGGTACTAATACAGCAACCCAATAAATCGTTGTATAATCCAAGCCATATAATCGATTCTATGCCTTACTGGGTCTTCGCTGCAGTTTACAAGAGATTCTGTGATTGGCGTGCTATCTTTAGCAATGTTATCTGAATAAATAATACGATCGATAGAAGGGACACCGTTTTTTTTTTATAGTTAACAACGATTAACGCGTTCATTATTTAAATTTATTAATATAGATTCGATACTTTCATTCATCAATTCTTCAATTCCTAAATTCTATGATCGAATATTAATGCGTTCTTCGTTTAACTCTGTTCTACAGGTATTTCTCGCGTCTCCCTCAGTCTCGTAACAAATATTCCTTTATCGTTGAGAAGTTACAAAAATATTTTGCACATTTTACATTCGCCATGAAACTATAAAAATATTTCTTATCTTTCCCTACGACATCGAAACTAAAGCTAAAGTAAAAACGAGAAAACAGCGTATCCTTTCAGAATACTACGTTCATGCTAATACGTACGTACTCAGATACCAAGCATCCCTGCTCCGTTTAGCGTAACCCGCGTTAGACCACAGACACTAATTAACCCGTCACTGTACCGACATCTCCGTTAATTGCTCGATTGGTTACTAGGTAATTAGGAATCCGCGAAGCGTTTGATCTTAATGCGGATCCTCGTTTCGGATATGCGTTGTTAAACGATATTTATGTCCAGTAAAAAATACAGTTTGCGTTAGTACTGGATGGTTCCTGTAAAATTTTACTGTAAATGTTTTCCCTTCGACCCGTCATACACTGGTCTGCACAAATATTCAGATACCTAAAATTTCATCGTAAATTTTAACAGAATGCACCGGGACGAAATTTTGTGCTAGCTTGTTTCAGACATTCTGCCAGTCTACGCATTTTTGACATTACATTAAGGACACAAGACTCCCCGAATGACAATTCAAATCGAGCGAAATGTTCAGCATACGAAAGGATTAACGAGTTCTGCAAACGGAGGGAGCTTTCGTATTTCCCTTTTCGGTCTCTATGCAAAATTCGAAAATGGCACGCATTGGGAATTTAGTCATAATTTCGATCATTCGTAATTTTCCAAAATTCGGTTGAAGCGCTCCAATCAGCAAAACGATCGAATTAACCTCGTACCAAGTTCCGCCATGCTCGGTGCATTCTGCAAAAAAGCTATGACAAAACTTCATGTTTTTGCGAGTCACCGTATTCCATAACGTTAATCAAAAGTTTTACGGTTTCTTTTTTTTTTGTTCCGCGCGTGTAGTTCGATTGGAATTATTTCGTCCAAATTGAAATGGACTGCCTGCAGTTTAAACTGTTGCAGCCGTAGTGATATAGTGTACCTGAGCACACACAGGAGATACGTTCCACTGTTTGTAACGAAGCAACGCGGGCGCATACCGTAAAATAAGGTATCCCGGGAAGTTTTGTTGGTTTTAGTTTCGCCGGTCTTGCCTCGACGTTTAATTTATTAAAAAAAGAAAAAAGAGAAAACGTAGTTCATTGTCGAGAGAGCACAGAAGTACCGGAGCATCCGTGAAAAAAAAAAGGTAACCAGCAAGACTTTAGACGTTACGCGACTCGCGAAGTGGAATCGCTATTATTATTCGTACAGGTCGCGAGTCTCCGTCTCATCCGTGCAATTCTTTCGCGCGCAATCACACTCGCTCGTTGGCTAGCGGGAAAATTCCTCGCGACATTCATTTCGCCGGTGGGAAGTTCAAAAACAAACTTACACCGAACTTCAATCGCATGTAATCCGCGCTAATTGTTAAACCAGGTTCCGGCTGGATGAGATTAAAATCAACGGTAGCGCTGAAAAGATGTTCGCGTAATTCATTTTCCTCGGCGCTGGTGCCGCGATGCTGCGGTGTAATTAACTTCGTTTAAAACTCCTTTACGACGGGGTGGGAGGAGAGGGGGGGGGGGGTAGGTTAGCACTTTTGATATAGCGTATAATGAGAGTCCATTCTTCGTTCCGAATGTATTAAATGCCGGGAAATGGCGAAAGGAAAGCCGCGAAAGCCGATCGTCCCAACTTTTGGTTTAGCTTTACGCTTTTGAATAATTAGCGTCGAGACGCATTACGTGTTACACTGTCCGGTGTAAGAAGGCGGAAATCCACTGTTGATTGTAACGGCACGCCGACTAATTAAATTACGGCGGAAGGGGGCGTTTTTTTTTTTTAAGAGTTACTTTACCGTCAAAGAATTCCCTCGCCGACTTTGGTTCGCGTATCTTCTTTCAAAGCAGATAATACCTCGGCCGTCGAGTTTTGCGGTTAAACCACTGTACTTTGATTAGTTAAAAAGTCATGTGGGTACACTCGATTGCCGACCTCTGATCCAACGGGCTTTAGACCGCATTTGTCGTGCTCGTGGGAGATTAGGTCGGCTCGGTTGATGAGAGCAACTCAAACACGTACTTTTTAATGAGAGCGTCGGCGATGCACTGTTCAACGCGAATGGGGAATGGTATACCATCCGGGGGAATGTTCTTGAATTCATACTTTTTGTTCTCCCGAGGATGTAGTAAAATTTCACGGTAATTTCGAATTCTCCGTTCGAAACGTACATAGCCGTTCTTTCCGCGAAACAATGCGAGTACTGAGTAAACGGTAATCTGCAAAAATTTCTTTTACATAATACAATAAATACGAATCAGGTTCGACGCGGCAAATTTTCCTAGATAATTGAGCGGTAATTGCTTCGATTCTGCTTTCCCGGTGGTAGTTCCGCTGTTGCGTGTTATCGATTCGGTATTAATTAACAATATCTTAATGATGCACAAATAGCTTGTATTCCCATCCCTGCAGATTGTCGATTTATTTCCGCGAGGTATTGGCAAATACATATATGTATGTAGATATTTTGACTATCAGTCCACGCTTGTTATATCGTATACCAAACGTCTTAGCTTATGATCTATGGAGGTAGATGAAAACGTTCGATCAATCTGACTGATATTAATATTCTCGTTTATCGATGTAGTTCTGAATAAGTTCGCAGCATAAATTCCCCATGGGAAACGCGGTAATAATGCCGAACAAATGTAATCTTACGTGTTGAGATTCGTTTAGTTATTATTTCCACTGCTCGAAAAACGTCAAGAACGTAACATAGCCGACGTTAATAACGGAACAACGCGTCGAGAGATTAAAACTTAATCTTACAATTTACGCGACAAATGCTTTTTAAACGCACAATAACCGCGTACTTATCGCAACTCGTAATATTTGTGGGTACATCGCACCTGAATCTAGTTCGCCAGGTCAAAAAGTCTCCTTCCATCCTTGACCATTTAATTCTTCCCGAGGCTAATTACGGTCACGGTACCCACTCGGCGGCTAAACGATCGGAAAACGTAAAATCGAGGGTGGAAATGTACGCGGGTGTTTTCGCGCGTTGAATTTCAATGCCCCCGTGTTTATTAGACCAGAGTAATTGCGTATCGATTCGGGTCGCGGGAATTACTAGAAGGTACAATTCCGGTCCCCTTACCCGTGACAATTCTTAATCCTCAGTATGTATTGGCTTCGATATTATTCCGTGATTGCCTCCGATTCCACCGGCGTTTTGGTATCCAGGTTAAGCTCGCAATACGTTGTAACGCGACCCGAATGTAAGCAGTATCGGCCTCCACTATGGACGCAAATGTGCAATATCGTGACTTTCGATTTTCCTATTTCCCCTGCCCCCCCCCCCCCCCTTCCTTTCCGTTTCGGAGTGTCCGCGCGGTACGGTATGTATAACCTCCCCCCCCCCCCCCCGTACACACATCTTCAAAGCGCTACACATAATAGTCCATAGACTTGGTAATTGCTTCGAGGTTGTTACGTCTATGAAATTTCCCTGGGCAGAGCGTGCACTTAGAGCGGCCTGCGAGTGCGCGCGTAAGGGCAAACCGAAGGCGGTGGGTAGGAAGGGCGAACTGCCGTGGCAGATTTTCGAGGACAGCGAAGGAAACATTTCGCTGCCGTAGTTGTCGCGAAGGCGAAAATGTCGTTAAGCGAATGGCCTTGCAGTTCTTAATTGTTTAATACGTCGCCAACATTGTATGTCGCGCGGTAAATGGCTGGATCTCGACAGTTCGACAAAGGGACGCGGTGTACCGTGGAACGGTATAACTCTGGTGCAGTGGTTCCCAATCCGTGGTACTCGTTACCCCCACGGATACGCGAGGGACATGTTGGGGGTACGCGAAAAAATATCGGTAATGGCGGACATCGATATTTTGAAATTATAGTGCGCGGTACAAGAGGTATGTGTGTGCTGGGCGGCGTTGGGGGCGGGACGGTAAAGAGAAGAGGCTACTTGCGAATGAAAAGTCAAAAAAGGTTGGGAACCATTAGTCTACAGTAGAATCGGGGCGAGAAAGTAATACCGATCGTCTTACCAATCAGTTGTGCGTAATTACCGAAACGTTTCGATAATTCGCGGTTCGCATAATTCCTTTATAACAAAGGGTGAGATTCGAGAGAATATTCCGTTGAAGGGATTCGAGGTAGCTAGTACCATCGTTCGTTTACTACACCGTAAAGCGGTACAGCATAATCCTCTCAATTAGCAAGAGACTCGCATGAGACATGGCTTCCTTTCATAAGGATCCATATTGTTCCATGCCAAACGATACTTTATTAGCACCCGCATTTACGCTGCTTGAAATCAAGCACCAGCTAGTACCTCCTAATGTACTTACATACATACATACATACGTTGCTACCACTCAAGCTCGCCGATCTGTTCGTCCCTGCAGATTGTTACTGCGCGCGTTAATTAACTGCATCGCTAATCGCGTGGTTTCTCGTTTAATTTATCTCGGTGATGAGACGCGACGCGAGTCTTTAGTTTTACCTTCATCGTCGACGTTTGTTTGGAGGATTCTTCGAATGGGAAAAATGAGGATATACGGTGAATCGATGGGTGAACGCGTGTATATGGATTCCATTCGCTAATTAGTGATTAATTTTCACGATTAAATTACGTTACCTTGAAATTTTCAGAACTTCGAATCTTTTTAGTTTTCTTGAAGTTTTTAGTACGAATGTACTTGAGCTTGAAACGTAAAAAAAATTAATAAGCATATAAAAAGAATCCTATGCTAAGACATATACTATGTATAATCTTATAAACAATATGTGTATCAAATTTGAAATAAACCGAACAAGTGGCTTTTGAGATTTTTGCCCCGCCATGCCAGTATGAAAAACGTTGTTTCGTGAAAAACGCAAAAGAATTATGAGCTTAGCCGCGCGGCATAAACTGCAGTGCTCCGTTCAAACCACTGTAACTCTGTCAATTTTCGAAATATTTGTTTCCAACTTGGCTTAAAAAATGCTGAAAAGCACAAACTTCAAGGAAACTAAAAGACTCGATTATCTGAAAATTTCAGGGCGACGTTAACCCCTTAACGCACTACCACCATTTATGGAACACCCTATAGTATATACACCATTAATGTATCGGTATATCGCGCAAAGTATAACAAAACATGAAAACGAAGCAAACACGATTAACGCGCGTGTCGAACGAACAATGGATTTAACGTCACTCAACAATCTTTTAAGCTGTCTCCCATCGTTCGCGCTTACAGGAACCATATTTACACCTTACCCCTGCAGCAGGGCGTATAGAGGAAAATAATTGAACTAATGAAACTACATCCGCGGCAAAATCAGCGCAGATTTGACGTTCGAGTTGAGTACGGGTCGTTATGCAGAAGCACTCTTGTAATGCAAAAGCGAGGATCATGACTCTCTCCCTCCTTCTGTCTGTCCGTCTGTCTATCTTCCAGCCCCCCCTCCCCCTGTCCCCCCCTATACTTATTATACTACGTGACTGTCTCTGGAAAATGTCCTTCAATTTTACTCAAGGTAGCTAACGGCGGGGAAAGATAAATAACCTACCCCCGTAGCACGTTCTTCTTTCCGGAATGGAAAGAATTATCTATTCCCGACGCCTTGGCGGACGTTAAAAGTTTCCCGCGGGCATAATTTCCGAGGGGAAATCCATCCTAACTTCTTGTACGTCGAGTAATACCGTATTTACCATACGTTATCATAATCTTAAAAAGGTGCACGTTGTAACGCGATGTTCTCGTTTTTATGTGTTTCAGGTAAGTTCGCGCAATGGAGATTTATACGAAAATAACTTTCGGTGCCGTAACCAACCGCTTTTCGGTAAGTGCACGTTCTTCGAGGTAGTTGAATATTGCCGTTATTCGGGAATTCTAATATCTATGCAAAGCGATAACGATTATTCGTAAGGTAGCGTTGTATCTAGTTCAGAAGTGTTGTTCGTATTTTCTAGAGGGCACCGCGTCAATGGATTCCTTTCGGTAAAGAGAAATTAGTTGAAATTGGAGTCAATTCGTGCTTTGTACCATTTATAGAAGTTGCTACCACTTTTCGAAGGTTAATAAATTTCATAGATGTTGCCTTTAAAATTTTTAAGGTACAGCAAATGAAAAACGAGAACAGTGGCTATCATCAGTCGTTAAGAACTAATGGCACCGTTATTAAACAATTGCGCTTTTCTACAATATACGATGAACGATATTTCCAATTCCGCCCTTCGGTTTTTGTACAAAAAAATCTCGTCTCGTTCACATAATGATATTCATAGAACGCAAATATCGAAGATCCCATCGAGGTCACTAAAGCAACGAACGATCGACTTGATTGGTGTTCGACGATTATCGGTCGATGATTTCGTTGTGGATTCGGGCATCGCGTTTTACCTTCAATTACGCTGATTAGGAGCACCATGGAATTCTCTGACGAGGGAATGAGCAATGAACACCGGATACGCGGCACGCACGTGGATTTACGCAGCGTAGATTCGACGATAATGCGATATTAGGCGTCATCCGCCACTGGATGTCACGTTCATCCGAATCACGGGATATCTCAAAACCCTTCAACCGGCATTGCATAATATTCCTATTAATGACGTACGGTTCGTTTCGTCCCTCTTCAAGTTCTTGGAGCCGCGGAGGCTAGAGATATAACTCCACTTTTGATTTCTAATTCCGTACTCTCGATTGACAATTTTGATCTCGATCGCGGAGTACTGACAATGAGAAGAGTCATCGTGACCTGCACGAACGAGAATATAAAATTGAGTTATACTTACCACTTATAACGGGCTCGTTTACGATGCGACGACGCATACGTGTTTTGGTCTGTTGCAGCTGAATCGAGTTACAGATTTATTAATCTAATTAATGGTCGAGCCCCGTACGCACCGTGATGTTCTGAAACATGATTTTGAATTCAGAAAATATTTTCCCTCCGCCAGGGAAACGCAATACATTACTTTATACTCGAATAGAAGTTGGAATTCTATATTTTTTTATCACAGTTTTCTCTCGATCACGGATTATTCAGCGGTGATTCTCGCTTTAAAGAGTGAAGCAACAAAAACGGAGTCGATATATTCACTGAGCAACGAAATACGGGCGAAATCTGATGCATTGCCTTTGTTGATACGATCTGGATTTTTCCCGCGGTGGTTTGAGCCTGACTCGTATTTATTGAACTCTGCATTCCCGCCGATTGGTAAACTACCGAAGCAACAAAATCAACAATAGCCCAACTAATTAGCACATAAATAGCGCTAAACGTGCAGTAACTCCTTTTTACCATTTACGATCGTGGGAGTGCTTGTTTGGCGAACGTGCGCGCCGGTGTGTGTGTGCGTATAAAAATCACAGTGGCGTAAGTGAACTTTTCAATTGTCAAAGAATTTTTATATTTTTCGTATCGTACGTCCAAAGGCCGAGAATCATAACAATATCCTTTTTTGCTTAAAGCACCGTTTCAATTGTTCAACGAAACGTAAATTAAGCCGGTTTGATAAGCCAATCTTTTGTCGCGTTGTACATAAAGCCATGAATCGGTATAAAAGTTCTACGTTGAAAAAGACTCGGCGAAAAGGCAGAATAACAACCGTTTGCTGCTGTTTGACATTCAACGGTGGAATGCCGACGCTCTGTGTTTCTAGCTGACCCGTTGCTCGTTGGAGATTTATGCAGTGAACTTTTTTTTGTTCCCCTCCTCCTTCTTTTTTTTTTTGGGCGCTCAAGTGTCAGATCAGAATTAACATTGCCCTCGGTGTTTCGGCGGGACTAAAATATGCCGGACGATATTGCCTTAAAGTTGAGAGCGATGGTCGAACTAATTGTGAACGTTGAACGCAGGGACGTGGCGCACAGCTCGCTTAGGGCCACGGCTCTTCGTGGGAAACGGTGCGAATTAATTAAAAGTCGATAGAACCCAGTGCCCTGGTGCACATTTTCTTTTACTCCTACTCCATTCACCAGCATTTTCTCTTTCTATGCCACTCACTCGTTAGCTCGAACAAACACCACGTTTACCGGGGCCACACGGTGAACGCTCGTATTTTGGCAGAAAATTTACTCTGACAATTACAAATCTAAGCGTTTGCTTGACATTTGTGCCGCGCGTCACGTTAATTAATGGTACATAGATGTTACTGTAATTACTGTAATTAAAATGCCGAGGGAGATGGATCTCGAATTCTACATGATTGGCAGACAACGTTTTGGTATTCGCCGTTTCATTCCCACGTACCGCGATCGTCATACGAAATTGTCATTTCTGTATTTTCCATGCAAAGTAGGAAAATTGCAGTTTCGAGGAATTGTTAATATAAATGCCAGCGATCTCGTGTGGATATATTTTAAATAAAATACACGGTTCTTTAATAGTTAACTTTTTCGCTCCGACTGAGTTTGTAAAAAAAAAGGTGAATCGCAGTGGACGGAGCACCCCGCTATTGCTAAAACTTTGCAAAATAAAATTTATTGTGATAATTCGAAATGATTTCGCGACAGCGTACTATCCGAGGTGTTCGATGCTGCCAAATAGTTGACAACGATAGTTAACACGTTGAACTTTCCGTTCTATACGCGTAGGAGCACGCGACTCCTCTGCTAGAGTAAACGTTCAAACATGCGTTCGTTAAAACAATTCATTAAAATTAAAATCGCTTCTTTCTCTGATATATCTTGTACTCTACAGCTTTTCCCGACAATGATGGTTTTGGTACTATTATAAAAATTGTAAGGCGCACGTTACAATCAAAGCTATCAATGTCCGCCTGAACGGAAAACAACCAAAAATTTCTTATTTTTGGCCCTAGTTTTTGGTTAATATTTCGTCAAGTAACGCACAATGAACATTTTCGATAAGGAAAAATCTGCTTGAAGTTATCTTGGAGTTATCTCAGGTATAGCACCTTTAACGGAATACCACGATTTATGAGACACCCTATATACTTTTCGAGCACATGTACTTACGTATAATACGTGATTCGGAGCGAAAGGGATGAACACTGATTTATTCCGGTGAAGAATTACGAAGGAGTGCACTGTACTCTCGTATAACGCGGTTAATACGTTACCCGCTGTACGAATTTTTTTTTCGCACAGCCCGTATAATCCAAAGTAACGCGTTTGAAATGATTATTGCCGCGTTAACGTTTATCTTTTACATTTTATCAAACGGAACGGTATTTAAAAAATAAATATTATATATTCACTGAAGATAAAAAAAATCGCGTTATTAGTTCATGTAATTATTTTATCAAAATAAAATTCGGTTCCTCGCGTTTATTACTCGCTGCGCTGCAGGAGGAGTCGCGTTATACGAAAATAGTAATCGCAATATCTCTGGCGCGTTATAGGAATTGGCGTTATACGTGAGTCTACTGTAGTTATCGTTATAGCGATGAAAATAAAAGTGCGCGTGTTCCCGCGGTTCGCGTATACCAATTTCACGCTCGCCGCAATGTACGGCCGAAAATAATAATTTCACGTCAGTATCTGCCAGTCATCTATCGCGTCGCATTCGTATTGATTGCAGCGTGTAAAACGTCCAAGGTCCTGCATGTGGACTGTATACGTCAAACCAACAGGGTAGTAGCGCATAATCGATATTTATTCCCAACGTACTTAATAACATCTAATTACGTTACGAACGCGTGTCAGCATTGCCGATCGATATACGGCTGCACAAAAAGAAAAATGCTCTTTTTCTCTTTTCTTCCACGTTGAACCGACGCCCCGCCGGCCGCGCGGGGATAAACGAAGTGTTCGCGAGGTGCTAATCAGCGACGAAGTTAAAGCGATAATTTATAGGTAAATCCTACGGAGGATTGAACCGTTCGAAAGTTAGTTAAATGTTTCGCTACGGGTTGAAGTAGATTTATCAGTGAAACGAGACCCAACACACGGTGGAAACTGTGTTTCGTATTGGGAGAATTTATTACTTTGAAACAGTCCCGCGGAGTAACCCGACTAAATTCTGCTGGAAGCAATCGAAGCAAGCAAATTACTGCACGTTAATGGTCCAAGTTCGTTAAAATCTCGTATGCGATTTTTCATTATTACAGCGCCCGGCCGGCCGTAACCACATTTCCCGTGTACCGTTTGTGCATGAAAATCGAATCAATCGCGCACCGTAATAGCTTCCGAAAGGATTGGTAAGTTCGTGGGAATTTCGGATATGTGCGAATTCGATTTCCTATTTGCATTAGTAGTTCGATAAAGCTCCCGTTCGCTCTTCAGTTTCAACGTCGCTTTCAATTCTGACGCTACTAACGAAGTAAGATACATCGTAAAAATAGTTTTAACACAGCAGTCGCGAGACACGCGATGCGATTTCGCGATTCGATAAAACCTTTCGCCTATTAATATCCCTTCGACGGCACTTTTTGCTTTAAAATCCTCGGAAATAACTCATTACCCTCCCCCCGACTGTTAACTTATCAAGCGAAACATTTCTTTGTCCTCGCATTATTTCTTTCCAAAGAGTGAACTCGATCGTTCGTGATCGCGCGGCGCATCGCTTTAATTTTATCCGTCGTACAGTTAGCGTTCGTTCTTTGTCGAGGCGATGCAGTTTGACGTGCACTCCGTACGATGTACTCGTCGGAGCGTACTCCCGATCGTAGACCTTCCATGGACAATTACCCCTTGAAGGACATAACACGCTTATTAACGCATTGAGTAGCGATGCAAACAATTGATTTGCTCTGCCAGGTACGATCTCATTACACTATGCACCAGACTTCTCGAATTAGTTAGAGAATCTCGTCAATTTTCGATTAGCTTTTGTGCCGGGGCTAAATCGAGGGAGGCCCTCCAAATGAAATGCTTTCGCGAAGAGGATGGAGGGGACCGGTACTAGGATGAATACCTTTTCTACTTTAGAACTCTCAATAGTGGTGATCAGTGAAGTGGATAAACTGTGCAACGGAAATGGATGGAAATGGATGAAAATTTCCAATCGGATTTTTGCTTCCTAATATTTCGCTTTCTCTCGCGTTAATGGCTTTCCTGGCATTCATAATATCGCGAGGGGAGCTACAGTTTCCGCGCGTTGCTATTCGTATTTTCTAGGAACGTTACCCTAATGGTATTAGATGAAACGTACGGTAGACTCTTCTCTACATCCGGCAATTTTTCATGGCAATCTCGTAACATCGATTTATCGACAAACGCGCTAATTTATAGTTTCCAGTATTTTATCGTAATGTTGTTTTATTAAAGCAAAAAGTTTTACGAACGTTATCTCCCGGAAGGCAATATCTTTTTTTGAACGACAAAAGGTAGAGTTTATTTAACGATGTGTACTTTGAGATATAAAGATAATCGAATGCGCAAACTTCGTACTACACTCGCGACGTTATAGGTTGCCGCGATACGCGTAGAGCACGTGGTGCGAAGTTTCGACAAATTCCAGGGAAGTGTTCCCGAGGTATCACGATTCTGATCCACCTGCCACCTGTCCGCGAAACTAAGCTTTATCCCGTGGGTAGCGATGAGTCGCGTTGATATTGCAGAGAGCAGTTTCCTGCTATATCCAACGAAACGGAACGACTTTACCCAGCTTCGGTCAGTTGATTCGCGAAAGTGGTATGGAAGGTAGTATTTGAAATTCCGTCCGTGATTTATTTTTTGATCGTAAAAAAGTTATTGTAGCGCGATACATTATGAATTCGTTAGGACAGTTCTACAGTTTCGAATTTACGTGGTTCATTTAAATTTCTATGAGAAACGAACGATGTACGTCGCGTTTAGTTTTTGTACGCGCCGTAGGTAAATTTTGATAGCCTCAGCTGGTATCGGTACTTTCGTTTACCGACAGAGAGTATTTCACTCATTTCTACTTCGTTAACGGCATTGCCCACTCGCGGTACAGGTAAATTTTTCTTGATTTACGGTAGATGGTGGTGTTGGTTTCTCAACTAGTAACAATCAATACTTCGGTAGTAAAAAACTGAATTATCAATTTAACAAAATCGCAGGGAAACGAGCGCCATCTGCGTTTTGAGTGTGGTCAGTTAAAGAAGTATAAGGGAAGGACAGAGAATATTTTGACGCCCCATAGCTGGCCTCGATTTTGGTTTAAACGTTAATTTTAATACGAAATACAAATAAACCCGATGGCACCCGTTTCCAAAACTAAGTTTTTATGATTTTTTCTACTCCACCTCGGAGTTATTTATCCATGGATATTACATGCTTTTTAATGACATAAACTATAATCGTAACTATTGATTATACGACCTTTTTTCCATCTTCCTGCCACTGCCATGTATTGTCGTACACAATTAGAGTTTTGTTTGAACAAAGTACGTGTAACAGTTAATGGATTTTCATTGCTGTATTATAAATTTGTTTAATAATATGTGGATAAATAATCATGCGGGGGGCTGTACTTTAATTTCACGCAGCACCTAGATTGCTCTGCCACTTTCATTTGTTTTGTTGTTCATTTAGAATTATGTAGCTCTTCCTTTGTAGTAATGCATTACTTTAGATTTCTTTAATTCCATATAGGATTAATTTAAATTTGTTTAATTGAATTCTGGTACGTATGGATAAGTGTAATAATAATCAAATCTCCCGATCAGATACGTAATCTATAGGATAAACAAATATATAAGTATTATTTTTTCCAAATTGTTTCACAATTGAGATGTTCGGCAACTATAGCCACCGTTGGTAGATAAGGTTAAACCATATGTGGGACCTGAAATAGTTGAAAGTGCGAAAGTATTGCTTACACACGACCCCTCGAAAAACGAAGTCGGGTGGTGCCTGCGATTGGCAATTCACCCGCCTTTCCGATACAACGCTCGTAGACCTCAAGATGCTTCGAGATCGCTTTGAACAGCGTCTCACAGTTGGAGAGAGTACGGTGGTAACTACGTGCACCATCTGCGACTTACATTACCACGCGTCTGGCTCGTACCCGGGACACCTCGAATCGGACATGAGAGAACTAAGCGTCACTTACCGCCCTTTCCCAAGACTGAACTTTAATGTGTAAGTAAGGGAGTCCGGAGATGGTTTTCACAAAAATTGCTTTTTGACTCTTAGGGAGGTCGGGTTAACAATTAATGTTTTTGTCAATAGACCATTTTTTAGTATATGCTCTTGGCTTTATTTTTCCAAATTGTTGACACTGTAACGTTAAAGGGCTATTTAAAACAGCAAAAATTGTCGGTGCAGTTTTTTGTGACAACCAACCCCGACCCTGGATTCGTCAACGAATAATCTCAAAAACTAAACAAAAGTGAGAGAAATATTGAAACTAAAGGAGAAGTACCAGGAGAGTCAAATGATCAGTGGCCGAGTGACCACTCTGAGCCCAGATTCAGGCAAAGGGTACGTTCGACCACGACCATTGGCCAACCCAGAAGGATTTGTGGAGCATCAACCCCTTTCGTGGTTCCAGTCTCAGCGATGGTACAGGGGCAGGTATTACTCGGTGGTACTATTAATCTATCGTCGGAGTTTACATACTTCGAATATAGAATTTCGAGCGCGCGCTGACCACTGACCACTAACCGTCCTGTGCTATTATCTAATAAACGCGTTACTGGCTCCAGCGAGTAAGTCGAGCGGAAACGTGAAAAATCGATAATTTCTAATTAAAAGTGATCGATATCGGTTTCAATAAGCAAATATCGCACGGTGTACTACGGCATGGTCGCGCGCAGTAGCTGTGCTCCCTTGAAACTATTCGACGCAATTCGTGTGTTTGCTTTAAATATTGATATGAAAATACCCTGGGGGCTGCAGACAATTCTTGGTAGTCCGTAATTAGCACGTCCCCGAGCAGGGAATTCGAATAACGTTCCAATTCGCTTTTTTCGCTTTACATATTTGACGTAACACCGTAGAGTATATCGCCGGTGCCGTACAACGGAAAATGTTTTTTCCCCAAATTGCATGTTGCACTTGGGTTCAACTCTAAAATTTTACATTCCTGCAAAATGCTTATTTACTATAGACGCGATTCTTACAATGACACTGTTATAAAGCGATAATTTTTCATTAAAAAGTCCACGTCGATTAGACGTCAGAAGTTACGCGCAGGCGATTTCGAAAGACGAAACTTTGGTTGCATGGTTGACAGTTTTAAACCTGTTAGACGTGGGTCGAAAAATGTTTTATTATTTAGTGAGCGTAGCTCACAGATTATAGATAGAGCATAGATAATGACTTGCTAAAGATCCGAAAAGAATTACCAACACCTACGCCATACATCTTTTATAATATTAATTTGCGAAACATGTTTGCGATGTGTCAGCATTAATATTTTAGCCGTTCCGCGTCTACTCGTGTTTACGTACACAATTCTGTGTGTACAGCAAATAACCGTGAGGATCGGGCAAACGAACCGTACGGGATCAACGAGTCTTTTGATAAAATGTAAAATACTCTTGTATATCTGCAAACGCTTGGCAACGAAATGAATCGCGCGCGCCGGTACGTTGGAAATTTCATGCACTCCGGAATACTTGCTCCCCGTCCGATCGTTCTACAGTTTTGCAATTTTCGTGGATGCGGGGTTGGGGAAAAAAAAACGAGTAAGTGGCGCACCTATCTTTGCCTCCACGTTATTCGGGGCTCCAGCTCTCCTATATGATATCACTCGTACCCCCTGCTCTCTCTCTCTCTCTCTCTCTCTATCTCTATCTCAAATTTGCTTCTCATCCCTAATGATGCTAATGAGGGACAACCTCTCTAACGAATGCTGCTCGATTTTAGTGCGACCCTTTCGCCGAAGCTCGCCGTAATAATTGCATGCAAATATAAACAATTACTTGGCCGCCGGAGCAAGAAGGTACAAATTTACACGGAACTTAAACAAATGTGGTTAGCGACGATCCTCGTGTTTGTCTTACGCGTCGCCTCGTTCCCAGCCCCTTTCAACATTAGCACCGCTCGCACACAACTGTAATCAAAGAAACGTGTATGCGACTCACCTGTCCATAAAAATAACGACCTAAATTAATTTCATAACTTACGCGTGCAGTTACGCGGTGCAATTTCCGATAACGCGTATGGATAACGGGATTAACGTATTTTAAAAGTATGTTGAGGTAATTGGTGCATTACGAGGAAGTGAAATGAGGGGTATTGTTCAGTCTCTTGCTGTAAGGGGAGAATATTATAATAAGCTCCGTAGCAACCGCTAGCTCAGATACGATGAGCAATTAACGTATTTTTACTTTTGGATCCTTATTTGTACTATTATGACTGTTCCGCTCGTACGGGTCTTTATGACGTGCTTATCCTTAGTTAAAACGTTATATTACGGTAGACATACAGCGTGATAATGTATAGGACCCGTAATTGTAATTATGGGTTCCTTCTGGGAAATCGTAAGGGCAGGTACGCGGTCACGGTGTTTTCGGAATTCTATATTAGGATATCCATCCAATATTTGTCACCCAATCAGAATTATTTATTTTTCCACCAACCAGAAGTACTCCTTTCTCGTACCCCCTCCACAATTTCATAACCAATGAAATCACTTTAGGCCGATAAGTTAGTTTACATAAGGGAGGATTTTTCGCATCAACATGCAGATCAGAATCAGCAAGCAACATACACACTCGTACTATTTATTCTGCAAATGTTCACGGCAATTTGTATACATATGTACATCATTAAAGATAGAAATCGTTCAAATTGGTGTGTCCATCTCGACTGTCATCATACCACCAGATTTTTGGTGATCATATTTAAGCCAGATCAGTCGTATCGACGACCCAAGCATCGCAAAGGACAGATACGGCGCATCAAAACAGGTATCACGATACTTTGTAGGCATACGAAGATCTTAATTATTTACCTGAACCGTCCACTCGCGGTGTTCCATTGAGATTTAAAACTAAACGCCTCGCGTTCCTTAATTCAAAATTTAAATATTGGAATCGTCACTGCCATGGCAAGACATCCGTTACATTGAGACGGAAGTTAACGAACATAATTTATGCTTTGCACAGGGTATTTCATTACGAGAACAGAACCAAGCGGAACTTTCAATAGACGTTATTGTGGTTTCAAACCGGAGCAATTATTTAGAAACTGTTGTAAGTGCATCGAACTTCATAACGGGTAACCGTGGGCGGTACATTTAATTAAAGTTAGAATTCACGCTTAGCTCTCGCGTGCTTATTATAAGCGTATATCTCTTCTCTGTGTTTCGACTTTTTATTCGGTTAGAGTGGCACGAGTATACGCGATTGTTCGTTCTCAAGTTTGTGCTTTATTAAAGCGTAATACCTACTTTAGGAAACATGGTGGCACGTTAATTTCCAATTTTTCTGTATTTCATCGCACGGCTTAAAGAAACATTCTTATGTCTGGACCGCGGATTTTATGCGAATATAGTCCCTTCGTAATTAGAGAGTTACAGAAATTTAATTTAAACACGGTTAATGCGTTTCCTTTTTTTTTTCACCGCGGTACTCCCTCTGCTCGTCGCAAAAAAATACGTGTTTGCGTAAAATCCGGACTCTACTTACGGCTTACATAAAATACGAGGTTGTTTTTATTTTTGTTAAAACAAAGCTCGTTGCTACGGTATAACATCACCGGCCACGTAACGCGAAAATGATTTTTCTGTGGAAAATACTTACATTAACGTACGCGCACAAGCGAAATAGTTATTAAAGTTGAAAGTACGAAACTCTTTTTTTCTGGTAGAGAAACCCAACGTACCGGGGTTTCTTTACCGGAACAATTAGAACGTTTAAATTAAACCGTTTTTCTTTCAACCCGAACTACAAGAGTCTTCTAAAAGTCTCTGATGTTTTTCAACTAAAAGAAAGAACAAACAAGACGGTGTACGTACCCGCGAATACAACCGAGGGAGAGAGGGCAATTGCTTAAGCGAAAACGTTGGGTGTTCCGTATTGCGTCAAACCAACGAGTATTGAGAAAAATTGCTTTCATCGGAAAGCCAAATATGAGTCTATTTTGTCTGTCGAAATAATCCTCCGCATCGACGAAAAGCTTTTGTCGCCAACAGAGCAATCTGCTTCTACGTATGTACATCGGCAGACCGGGTTCGAACAATGCAACTTGCGTCACCTGCCATTTTCGAATACACGCTGCAAACCTAAATGCAGATTACAGGAAGCACGATGAACGGAGATGTACACATTGTTCCGTGTTCCATTGTCGATACGTCAACAGTGGTTCGTTCGTTACGGTAAAATTTTGACTGACAGGTAACAACTGGATTGATGCAGTCGAAAAAATAAGTTTCGCTTAATGCCGTAACGTCCTTTCTATCAGCGGAAATCTTGTTAAAACACAAATTCGCGCGTTAACGGGGTAAACAACGATTATTTGAAAACACGTCGGATAAATCGAATTCCAATTCGAGTAAGCGTTTGCGCAAAATTCGCAGTATCGCGCGACCGCAGATTTTCATCTTCCTCACGCTGCTTATTCATTTGTTTTTCATTTCTTCATTTTTACTTGCTCCGTCTCACTCTTTCCACCTCGACAGACACGATTCGCGATCCAACGCTCTCGCGAGTCCTCAACGGCGTTTACCTACGAATGGAAATGTTTTTCTTTTCGACGATACCATCGGGCATCCGAGTTCCGACGAGTGCGCGAGGCTAACTCCGGCATTCCCGCGTTACGCGTATAACGTAGATCCGTACCGAAGCCTGCCGAACTATCCAGCCGAGTAGATGGAATTCTCTCTGTATTCTTGGCGGTATGCGGTCCTTCGGGATAAGGTTTCTCGGCGACGCGTAATTGGAGTAAAGGAGACGCGTGGAAGTAGTCGGAAGCTTTAGGTACGGGGGAAACAGAAAGAGCAGGGCAGGACCCGGTGGAAAATGAAGAGACGAGCTGTACGAGGCGGAAATAGGATGATCCGAGAAACGGTCGGAGGGTTTCGAGGGTTATAGGGAGCAAGCCTCGACGGCAAGCGGAGCGGGAAGGAAAAAAGAACGGCGGCGATCGGGCCGCGCTTGTCGATAGCAGATGCATGCTAACTGGAAGTATCGATCCGGTTTAAATATTCTCAACAGCCACCCGGGGGGCCCCATTCAATAATTCATTTGGAAAACGTCGTCGTATCGGCCATTTATAATGAGGCTGCTGTAACTGTTGGACTCGCTGACGGTGTCGATCTCATTCGTTCCCTCGGATTTCCCCCTCGCAACGGATATCTACTCTCGCGATAGACGGTATCCGCGATATCACGGGGGTTGTGCCATCTCTGGTTCTAACGGGAAACGCGCTTTTTTTGTTCCCCTTCGTCTCTTATCGCGGTCGAGCGCTCGAGGGCCGATTCAAAGGGCGGCGCGTCAGTCTCGTCGTCGTTCCCGTGCCACTTTACACTTTGGAATTCTGTTGGATAACAACAACAGCATTCTGATGGAGCATGGGAGACGTGGGGAAATGCAGGAGAGCCGGGTGCAGCGAACCGGCTGGGTTTTCGAAGATGTGTGGAAACACTGCGTTTTCCACGACCCAGAGAGGGATGAGGGAGGAAGAAAATTTTAAGGCAATTTCATGTTAAATATTGGGGGTACCGCAAAGAATTCTATTATCTTACATCAGTGATTTCTAAACTTTGTTTAATATCCCGTACCCCTTGAGTAGGCTTTTCATTGACAAGTAAAAATTAAGAAAAAACACAGTTTTACATTGTTCTACAAAATAATAGATCTCTTTCCGGTATCCTCTAATATTTTCACCTGGGTCATATATTTACCAATATCCAACTATCCCTTTTCCGTCTTCTGCATCTTACGCGCGACATCTTTGTCGTCGTCTCTCCCACTTCCTATTCCGAAATTGTACAGATCGAATTCAGTTTTCGATTCACTCGACACGTAAAACGAAGAAATTGGATCGTTATCGGATATTTCCAATCTACTACGTTTTTTGTTTGTAAGTTTACTCGTTCCGTACGATAATCGGTTCTAACCAAAAAATATAACCAATAGCGGTAATGGCAATAATTGTTATAATTATTATCGATTAGCGCGGTAAGTATCTGCAACTGGTTGACCGAATTGAGAGCGGATATCGTTCGCCAAACTTGTTAAATCTCTCCGTTCTTTTTGCAGAGTACCCGACCAAGCATTGTCCCCGTTCTGGTAGCGGCAATAATCGAATTTTTTTTTCTCTCTCTATCTCTCTCTATCTCTCTCGGAAAGCTCCGCAGAGCCACGGGTGTCTCTGGTTCATTCATATCTCTCACGAGATATTCCTCTTATCTGGGCCGAGTCTTTATTGCAGTATTAAAGTGGTCCCCGATCACGGTACTTTTAACGTTCTTTCTTTTCGCGCTCCTTTCTCTCTCTCTCGCTGTATTTCACGAACTTACAATGGTCTTGAAAATATATCGGTTATACATTTAAGTGTGCTACTCGGTACCAAGAGAGGTAACCGAGGACCTCTTGCCTCTTATTTTCCTCGCAGTGCTATTCGAGCGCGAATGAGAACGTTCCACCGGTCTCGGAGCCCTTTGATTTCTCGAACTCGAGTTTGTCGCCAAGTGGGCGAAAACAATGGCTCGTCCGACGATTTCTCCCTTCGTACCTTGTAGAGAAATCTTCGGAGCACCCTTTGAGATAGAGAGAGGAAACTCATTCGCCTCGAAAACGATAGCGAACCGTCCAACTATTTTCCGACGAGGAGTTTCTCGGACTCGCAGTCTTACTTACTTTTAATACTATTTTGCTCGCTGATCGAATTCAATCGGATACCTTTTGTCCCTTTCCCCGTTAGTGCTTCGGCTCAGAATGTGACTATTTTCCCCGTGGATTACGATTCGCTAACGGTAAGTACGGAACTTTGCGAGAAACGTTAATGATCGGAGTGACCGAGGTGATCTTATGTTTTGTACCACTTACTTGTACCAACGGAACGTACACGCGTCATTGGGCTTACTTCGCTGACATTCGCAATTACATTATTACCCGCGCGAGTACCTTCCTATGGGCAGATCGATGAACACAGTGAACGGGATTATTGCAAACCGCGGCTTTAATTAGCGTAACGCAAAATCTCTTACGCGCGTCTTGTAGCTTGAAAGTCACGTATCGACGTACGTATCGATATTCTTTTGTTTAACGACATGTTACATTGTTTTGCGGGATCCTATGTCTAAAATTAAATTATATATGCGTATTCCAAAGTAGCAAACAGTCTCTTTCTGGAATAAAATGTTTGAAAACTGTACATCAGTTGTTAATATCCGTCTGGAGGGTAATATTGACCAATTTCACGTTACATAATATTTTTTATTCATGAAAATTGAGAGGAACAAAGCGAACAGCGTATACACAGCTAAAAATTCCACGATAAAAGTAAAAGCGAGTAGATATTCCATATCTCCATCCATCCAAGATTCTCGAACGTAACAATGTCCAATTGCATAATTGCAAGCTCGGAGTAATTGCAAGTGCGAAGTGCAGCGGGCACTTGATCGTACCTTGGATCCCCCGCTTTATCCTTCATCGTGGTTCCTCCTTCACTCCCGGTGGAAATCAAGCGGCCGTCCTTCTCTTTTCTATTCTCTGCTACCAATGATTAGGATAAATTGAAGCTCGAGGACGAGATCGTGGATGCCGTGCTACCTTTATGCTCGCTCAATTTCACGTTTCCAATATTGCCCGTAACTCGCAACGTTTTTCATTTCTCTTTTTCAATTATCCGTTTCGTACTCGCCGTCTGTGCAATTTTGTGCGGGAATTACTATCGTCGGATGCGTTGTCGGCTACCATGACGTCAACGTCGACGTCGACGACGATCGACGAAAAAAAATCTATTGTCTCATAATCCTACTAACGATCCGCGACCTCTCACGAATTCAGATTTCATTATTCTTTTATCTTGCCCACCGTGCCCGTACTTTTCTCCGACGCGTTCTTCGCCCCCCCCCCCCCCCCCACCCTCCGTCCCTGCCATATTTTTTCTTCCCTCAATTCATTTTACTTACCCAATTTCGCGGGAGGAGGAGTAGTCAAGACGATTGGCTGTAAGACTGGTGATTTGTATTGTTCAAACAAATCATTATGAATCGCGCGTAATTCCCGATGTTCTGTTTCAATGGTCGCGCTGGATAGATTACGGGTTTAATCGAGTCGTTGATATTGAAAAGGGGTCGATCCGAATTTTTTTTTCGCAAATTCACTTTTTGTCGCGTTCAAGCTTCAAAAGCGGATTCGTCTGTTCGGTATGAAAACCGGCTGTATTTCACCCTTTTGAGCCAACTTTTCCACAATTTTCTACCTTTCATCCCAATATTTTATTCTTTCCTTTTCTGGCGAAGTGCCGGAGGAAGATTATTAATTTTTTCCAGTTTCTACTTTCTTTCTGGATATTCTTTTTTCTTTTTTTTCCGACGAAGTGCCGGAATAAGGTTATAAAGTTTCCAACATTTTGTACTTCTTCTTTATTTTTCTCTCAATTTTTTTTCGTCCTATCTCCCGAAATACCCAGGTGACCGAAAAGGCTTTTGTAACCATTTTACGACGTGCAAAATAAACATATCCCCTTTATGACGCGTAAATGTTTATGTAAACGGATGACCTCCGCGACATAGAAATGCTCTTTACGGGTACCTGGTATAATTCATGATTTTTTTTCTCGATTTCCGATTCAGTTTTACGATCCGTCGACGCGCAAAAAGATTTGATATTACATTCTCCAAGAATTGAACAAAGGAGAAATTTTTCAGCTTCCCTGTCAAATTTGAAATGTCATACTTGATCTCTTCTGGAAAAGAGCGATTCAATCGTACGCGTATCAAATCCGAACGATCAAAGGTATTAATCAAAATTCTTGTTCAAAATCCATTATCTGAAATTCGTAGAATTATTCGACCGCGATGAGTTAATTAAGTCTCGCGAAGCTTTGAAGTACGCGTGGATAGACGAATTAAGTTTGGTATACTACCGCGATTAACGTTATGTTGAACAAGAGTTTGTTTTAATTGAATTCCGGAAACGCGATCGGTCGAGTAATAATTTTAATTAAAATCCGCATGTTTGTGTGTAGGAAAACCCCTTCGATCGGAAATTTAATATCATCGTTCTATAGGTACCAGCTATACGGAAATTGTATCTTATCTCTCGATACAGCGGGAGTAACCATTCCCGACATTACTAGCGCAGGAATATTAATTAAACATTACCGGCGATAGCTCAATCGAATACATTACCGTAGAGATAACATTTTCCTTTGAAATACGATACTCGTAACCGAAGTAGTACAAAATCGAACCCCAACTGTTCTCGCGCCGCCGCGGCGTAGCCAAAGTTTCTGTTTGATGAAATTCAAGAAACGAAATGAAAGTTTAAAGAGCGTTCCCCGTAAGCCCAGTTCGGAAACTTGTTTTTACGAAACGTTCCCGCGACTCGAGACAAGTGAATTCGCCAACGAGGAAACGAAAAGCTGCATTATTAACCTCCAAACAAAAGGACTCTTACCGTCTGTCTCATCCCTACCTTTTCTTCCACCGGCTCCATCGATAATGCATTCATTTGAGTATGTTGGCAAATACGTTGTTCTCTACCCCCCTCCCCCCCCCTGCACCGAAAAGACCGACAACGGTACAAATACCTCCCTTTGAAGTCGAACAATCCGGACTCGACGATCGACCGTCGCGGCAAAGGATGTCGGAAAGAAAATTTCGTCTACAATTGCCTGCTACGCGTGTTATATCGAAAGAGCGCTGAATAAGTAGACGGTGGAGGAAGGCATTTTCTTTCCGGCATACAGGGAGTTTCAAGAAATTCATATACTTGTCCGCCCACGTTGCTTCTCCAACGCTTCCGCAATTCGCGCAGAATTATTCTCAACGCTTACGTTTACGCGCTGTCCTGTTTGTACCGATGCGACTTTACCGTCTCGACAACTTCTGCCGAAGTAGTTTCCCGGCCTCTCGTAGCTTGTTCCAGTGTAATTAACGTTCTCCGATCCCGAGATTGTGGCGCAGGATAACGAGTAAAAGGTTCATCCACTTCCGCGCGGAAACAACAATCCAATTGCTACGCCGTGTACTGTCCTCGCTTCGAGGTCCAGATATCGATCGACCGTTAAAACGTTAACGAGAAGATACTTTGGAGAAAATACGCGACGGTAATTATATTTAATAACTCTATGTAAACGGTTCTCGATGCTGTTCAATGCGACTCCGGGGACTTGTGTCCATAATTTTGCCGAGAGGCGAAACACGCTTTGAGAATACTTGGGAAATATTGGACCGACCCGGAGTGAGCAAAAACCAGGCTGGAAGATGTGTTTTTAATCTTTTAAACCAGTTTCTGGAACGTATAAAGCTATACAAATTTCACCTCCTTTTAATTCCCGGAGCTTTCCACGGAACGCTGTTTTACCGCCGCAACGTTAAACAAACGCGGCGCGCTCTTCAGAATCAGTTTTTATCGCGAGAACCGAATGAAATTTATGAAGTCGAGCTTATAAATATTTTCTTTCGAATGGCGCGCTCGAGTAAGTTACTGTGATTAAAAAAGGCTGTAAATAGTCGACGTACTGTGAGAAAGTATTCTTTGTTCCTTCCTGTATATTTTTCTTCTGCGCGAAATTTAGTCAAAATCGACTTAAGGAGCGTTGTCGTCAGTTGTTTTCCACCCACTGTTCTTTGATTATTCTCAAACTCAAGGAAAACCACCGGTAGGTTTTTGGTCCAATTAGGGTGTGTCGCATATTCTATGCTATTTAGCTGCCAAACATTTATACGATTTCGACAGAGGAGAATTCCCTTGTTGTTGCACGTTACCCCAACGATGTTGTACGATGGGTACGCGCGCATGTATGCACGAGTATGTTTTCCGAGTTTCAGAAACACATATCGACGTGCCGCGGAGATGTTCGTAGTTTCTACGTACGTATTGCCGACACGATAATTATTCCGATGATGTACTCGAGGCACTCGGAGTTTGAGAAATACCTCTCTCACTTCCGCATACCCCTCTCCTTCGTTCTCTCCTCACCTTCGTTCCCCCATCAAATAATCTGAATCGAGATTTCCGCCAAGTTTCAGCTCTGCTTCTGACTACGTGACGCGCGTATACCGGCACAGAGAAATTCGTATAAACGATCGCTGCACCTGTACGATAGACCAAGCACGAGCGCCCCGGTACTCGCGATCGTCTTAATTAATTTCAGGACTGTTATGATCCCCCCACCGATTCTAGAGGCACGAGAAGAGAGACTTAGTTCGTTCGGCCGAACATCGAGCAGATTACTTCAGAACGGTTGCTAATTATCGGTTTCCGTTCACTCTCGCGGTGTCCTATACGGTGTATTGATTCCGCTCGATTATTTCGCGTGTACGCTATTAACCAATAACGAGGGCATCGGACACAGAGATTTTTCGCGCGCCGATAACATTGGTTTTTAGCATAGCGGCGTCATCGATGGATATGGTAATTGTTATGGGCACGGCGTCAAAGCCTCGCGGTTGTATTCGCTCCCCCCCCTCCCCCCACGATCGATTTCTATTATCGTTTGCGGATTTTGGATATTGTACTTTCCCGGGGCTCGATTTTCCGCCCTTCGGTGCCGCAGGTTTAACGAACCCTGCATTGTGTCGTTAATTGGTGTGCGTAGACTGCCGTGCGATACACACAATCGTGCTTGATGAACGTCGTCTACTAATTGTTACGGATGACCGAGTTTCGAGCATTAGCTATTGTTCGCGATGTTCGGAACTGATCGCGTATACAAAGACGCAGTCGGAATTTTCATTCTTGATACTCGGAATGACTACGACCCAAATGTTACGAGAGTCTTGGCGATCGAACGGAAACGAGCGTAGACTCGATTGTACTTTCAAATTATTGACCTGGAAAGCGAATTTTTCGAGTACGTTATTTTCCGGGGAAGAAAATTCTTGTGTCTTTACGGGGGAAATAATGGTACGGCTATCGCTTCTCTATAAGTGGAAAACACTCGGGCACTCTCAATTTCAACGATGCGAATGCGTTTCGAACACCGAATGCACGATCAGCCAATGGAAACACTGCCGACTCTTTTTTTTTTTATGCGGTTGGCTACGTTCCTCGGAAATTCGTGTAAAAAAGATTACTGGGATTCTTCAGTAATAAGTGCATCATAGCAGTGAGCAGTGTTGCCTAATTTTTTAATTGTGGTAAAAACGTGAATTTTTTTGATACATTGGTAGTAAAGGCTGCAATTTGCACAAGACCGCTCATGGTCACGTACGTAGTTATAATAATTATTATAAATTTGTCAAGAAAGGAAAACTTTTTTGAACCGTGTAACTTCAAATTTGTGTAAAAAAAAAGCGTGTAGAAAATGAGTTGGGTGTAAGTGTCCACAATTTGATTAGCTGCCGACTTGCGAGAATGTTATCCGTAAATTGGGAAGTAGATACGGTCCTCCTTAGTCAGACGAAGAAATATTACGTCGAACGCTTAACTCTGCGTTGTTAACGTAAGCCTAAGGGATCAAACAGCGATACCATTTTTTATTTCACCAATATTTGGTTATTAAACAATTTTAATGATAAATTTACATCTCCGTTAAGTTCGGTAATTCAATGTTTGCGTGTTTATCCTTCCGAAGATTAAAAACTGTTACTGCTGTTTGGTTCTATCCACTCTAGTAACGCGGAGTTAATATCGAAGTAAAACGACCGACCGGAGTAATCTCGATAATGTGTAAAATGATACAACGACCAAAAGACAAAGATCGTATCATTATTATTATTATCATAATTATTTATTTGAGACTGTACAGCGATATCGATTGATTTATGAATTTCAAGATTGGCAAAACTCCGATTCCAGCAAGTTTCTCGTCTTTCCCGACAATTCCAATACGAAGTCATATTCTTTGAGTGTCCTACCCCCATTTTTTTTTTTTCTACGCAAAACGTTGTTTCTACTCATCGAGCCCGACACCATTATTCAAATTACGCGCTATGCCCGCTAATAGACTTAATTAGCAATCCTTTGTAATTACGACTAATTGTATGACCCTTCCCTTCAAGGGAATTTTAGTGTACGGACGAGCTATGGCCGACGAGATATTTCTAAAAGTGAATGTCAGGCAGTAACGCTCTCTCGTTTCACACTGATTTCGAACTAAGGGTCCTCCTATTAAATTAAATTAAACATGTACTTTTCTGTTACGCTTTTTATTAACGAGCACGAAGTTGGTGCTTTAGCTCAAGTATTTGTCCATGTAGTAGGTATTCACAGCACGGTAAAAACTGTGAAAACGAGCAGCCCGTTAAAATCCATTTATTTTTATCTATCGGGGAGTCAGATAAGTTACGTCATGGCGTTAACTCGTCTGCTACTTATTTTTTTCACGATAATTACTGAACGAATCGTCAGTTTATATTTAAAAAAAAAAACACACAATTTTGATCAATTTTATTCAGTAGTGGAAATTGGGGTAGCCACAGGGCATTTGAACGAAGTACACAAACAATATATTTAACATCGTAATATTCAATGTTATTGAGTTTTATGAAGTTGGCTGTGTTTTAGCTCTTGACACCAGTGGCTGCACCTCCTTTCAATAACTTCAACTATTTCCTAAATATGCCAATTATTCGTTCACGCTCGCGTAACATTCCCTACGTAATGTTTGCTCTATAATATCCTCTAATAATAATATTCTCTGTACATACCATTCGATGGAATTAAAAAACGCGTAGACAGGGAAAGAGAAAAATCACACAGCAAATCAAACGCGACATTGGGCCCGCGACTGAAATCATTGATATAATAATGATAACAATTATTGACAAAACGAAGTCATGGTTACGCGATGCCGGCCGATAACCGCTGGCGAAGCAGAGTCACACGTACGTGACAACGATCAGACAAAGCGTTATTACAGAGTGTCCCATAAATGGTGGTCGTTCGTTAATGGAATAATTACAAGCAGATTTTTTCTTATCGAAAATGTTCGTTACGCTTTAGTACCCGAAGTATTAACCGAAAACCACAGCCAATGAGTGATGAACACTGTAGCCGGTAGCACCCGTCATTGGTTCGCTGGCAGGCGAGTCTAAGCGCCCGCCTATTGGTTCCCAATTTAACCATAGAACGCTAACCATTCATCGATTCGACAAACACTGATACTTTTATACTGATTATTTATAGCACGTTTATTTTATATAATTTAGTTATCGAATAAATATAATAAATAAAAAAGAAATCACAGTAATTTAAACGCATTTATGTACATTTTATAATATGGTTGCCGATTCCACGAGATTTAAAAAGGGTGTAAAAATAAGGTTAGCGTTTTAGGGTTAAATAGCTGCGAACATTTTCGATAAGAAAAGGCCTGCGTATAATTATATAAGGTATCGCGCTTTTCACGTACTAACCACCATTTACGGGACACCCTGTATATCTGTACAATTCCAAGTATGACGTCGCTACTTTAAACGACGCGGCGGCGATTTGCACAATTTACATTCGTCACGGATTCGCGCGGTCGGGCAATTAGAAGGATACGATACTGTAGATCGATGGAGCCAGGACGGAACTTGCGCGTGGACGGACGGTTAATACACATTACCGTACAACAATGCTGACATAAATTCCGTTGCGGATTGACGTACGGCGAACCGAAGATTTGCGATAGATAATCGGAGCCATTGTTTCAGAGGAACGCTCAGATACGATCGGGATCGGACGGCCTTTGTCTCGGGACACGAGCACGAATTCAATTTTGGTCCGTGCACGGAGTACTTGCATTACGATGGATACGGGGGGGGGGGGGGGAGAGTCCCGTACAACACAGTGGTTACAATGAAATGTTACGCTTTTCGAGGTGGTTTATCGAAATTCCAGGTCAATCGAGTCTGCCGCGTAATGTATGTGCGCCAATCGGCAATAATCTATTAACTTTCAATTGCCACTTTATATGCTGTCAGCCCTTCGAAATTACCGTCGAGTATAATTGCGTTATTACACGTTTCCTCTCGTTCATTCGATATCGAAGCGAAAATGAATATCATCCATAATTTCACGTTCGAACTCGTAGATTACAGGATGGAGTGAAATTGTCAATTCTTAATAATCGAGGTGAAATACCTGGAGAACGATGATTTGGTAGATGTGCGAAAAAGAAACCGGAAGGATAGTCTTTTTTTTTAAGTTCCCAGGTACCTCAAGACACTTGAAATTTAAGAAATTTTCCGAAATCAATATTTCTTGTTAATGCTAGCGATATTCGTTGTATCGAAGTAAAAGAAATCTTGAAAATTGCCTTGCCATTTTTACATAAATAGTCCTAAAAAAGTTAACTGCGATCAAATCACGCTACGAGTCAAAGTATAATTTATGCATTGATTCTTTAAATTTTCGTTGTCCTTCGCCAGAGGTATTAAAAATATTCTAGATTGATGTTTCTTTTATCTCAAGTAAAAATTTCAAACTTAATGCTTCTGGATCCACCTCAAAATCTAAATCTAGTCCCTTCGTACTTTCAATACGCGTTACGTGTGCTCGTAATTAGCTTTCCGCAACTATCTCGTTTAGAAAATTTAAAAACGGATTGCGTTTAAGTTCACTCGATCCCATTATACAATTTCCAACGATGCCAGGCGTAACTACGGCAAGAGGAAAATCATTGTCGTTGTGCACGAACTTCCATACCATTGCGAAAAGCAGACGCGTCGAGAGTGTATATAAAATGATTATGATGTACACGAAGAATCATTGGTTTCGAGTACTGTTCGCTGTATACGATACATTTTGCGAGATTAAACGCGTTAAATTTGCCGTTAGCAACCGGCGGAACGTATCGACATGGAATTATATTAGCTTAAAATCGAATTAACGTGTCGGCATATGACTCACGGCGATTCAAGGATTCGGTGCAGCGCGGGGGTTAGGTAATTAATTATTCCTATCCCCGTCGTAGGAATTCTTTGATGTGCATATCCAGCGTCGGCGTTCGGAGGGAAAACTTTTTCTCGTGCCTCCGCGACGTAGTTCATTAACCGTAAATTTAATTTCCAAGCGTTTCGTTGCGTCGTTGAATGCTACGTTTCGGAATTGCGCTTAATTATTCATTTGCAACAAGAGTGGTGTGTTCGCGGAGCTTGCAAGCACACGGAACCGCAGCACACGGCTCACGGTAACACGCTCGTTAGGTGGATTTGCGTTTCACGATTGCTAATTACTTTCTGATTCTTACGCAAAGTTCGAGCGAGCACCGCCTGGATATTACGTAGTTTTGCCGGCATTCGATTTACTTGGTTTGCGCGACGATAGCGCGCGCGCGCGCGTTTATGATCAAAGAAAATGAAACGAATTTTCCGTTTAGGAAAAGATCGATCGTAACGTTGTTAAAGCCGGGGGCGATAACGCAAAATCCGAACGTGCACGAAACTCGGATTTACGGTTAACGTTTTTGAGTATTGACAAAATCAATCTTCGGCGTTAAACCTGATACGGGGGGTTAAATGAATCGCGTAGCCCCGAGGGATAATATTTCCCGCGACGAAACGAAGAGTTTCGTCGAAAAATCGTAATATCCAGGTAGGTCGATTATTTCTAATTACGATCAAAATTTCCAGATAACGAACAGTGACGGGTGAAGTATTTCCATTGTACTGCACAAATTGGACGTGTCACTTCGGTCTGGTGGATTGATACCAAAGTATTGGTTAACACACCGATCCGGTATTTTCGAATTATTAATGACGCTACAAATCGAAATGAGGAGGCCCTCGTAATAAATCCTTGCATTTCAACCTATCCCGTGAACGATAACGTCAAGTTGTTAATAGCGACGTAATAAAATTTTACAGCCCATTACGGGCGAACTATCAAATCGCCAGGGTTATGGGAAAATTAAGAGGCGCCTGGTAGAGTTTATTAGATTTAACGTACCTAGGTGGATTTTATCCTGTATATAATCCTCGCCCGTTAAGTCCATAGGTGCATTATTCCCAGGTAAATAATAAACTTGCTTGGGTCACAGCTTTTGCGATTAACTTTTTGAAAAGAGGAAATCGTGAGTTGGTTTGGTCTGGGTACGAAAAATATAACGGACGTTAAACGGTTATGACTCGTAATAATACCTGTGCTTTGGTCATCGAGGCTGATCGTAGAAAAGGATATTATCCGTTCCGCGGGTATCGCGCACGGATAATCGCTGTAATCGAATTATCGCTATAAATCGGATTATAAATACTAGTTCTTTACGGGATATACTAGGGGACCGGAAAGAAGTTATTATTATTTTACACGGTAGCGTTTGTGCTCCGTTTGTGCCCGGACGCGGTGGTGTGAGCTACTTCAAAAGTTTTTATGAAAACGGGCATAAAAGACTTGGAAAAACGTTGGGATACAGTTACAAAGAGTGAAAGAAATTACATTTTATGATATTCTCTAACAAAAATTAAGAAAAAATACAGTTTCATATTTTTCTTCAAAATAATAGATCTCTTTTCAGCATTTCTAATAATAAGAATATCGATGCGGAAACGTTGAAGGACTCTTCGGCAATTTGTCGTATAACGGATCGTATCGGTTTCGCGGACACCGGCGAAAATGGCCGAGCTAATCTACCGGTAACAGTTTGCTCTTTTAATTACCTTCTTCCCTTGATTTAGTTGCCATTACTTTTCTCGTTCTTAAGAACCTCCGGGTACGGCTCGATGCACTCTCGCGCCTCCGCGGTCTGGTTTTGCATATCGAGCGAACCGTGACTTTAATGCACGAGGTAGTTCCGCATCCCCCCCCCCCCCCCCGGTAAGGAGGTTGAGAGGGAAGAAAAGTGAGTTCGGGAATACGAGACTCGCGAGTTTTCCTCTAGGTTCGCCCGCGAAGCAAAAATCAGCGACTTCGATGAAGCTGCGATGCGCCGTTACTATTCATGGGAAAAGTTTTAATTTGCGCGTGGCGGTCGCGTACAGAGCCCCCCCCCCCCCATGCTGGTTGCATTCGTGATCGTTTTGCATTGTAGGTAGGCAACCGCGCGCCGCACCGAACATCGATAACCGAAAAGCCTAATTCGGATCAAATTCGCTATACCTCGGTATCTCTAGTGAACATTGTTGCCGCGTATTCGATTGCATTAATAAACCGTGGAGGCACAAAGGTTTGCGCACAAATGACGGATGTAACGAAAGCTTCTTGATCGAAAATGTCGGATTGGACTTTTAATCGCGGTGGATTGGAGTTTTTCAAAACACTGTCTTAAAACAATGATTTTAAATTTAATTAAATTGAATGATTTTTAAAACACTGATATTTTTTAAAACATCGTCACTTTACCGTGACGATCGTTGCGTTGATACTCGATTACTGTAAAAAATGTATAAGATACTTTAGCGCAAAAAGATGCAAGTTTTTGTCTCGGGAAATTAAATTCCAATTTTCAGGGGAATCATTCGCGAGCGGTGCGCGCAGTGGATTCAACTGAAACCCCTACCTCGTTCATTTTTTTTCTGCCCCGCGCAATCTTATATCCATAATGCTCTTTAAATCCTATCCTTTCAAACGAAAAATGAGTCCCGGCAAATATTAGATCGAATGATATTAGTATGCATAGAAAAACTTTTAATTTCTGATGAGAATTCTGGCGCATGGCTGCGTACAGAATTCGAAATGGGTTTACGATCGATCTGTCGAATTTCGATATTGCACAGCAGAAGTTTCAACGCAATCCTAAATCGTGGGTGATACGTGTAAAGATCAATCTCACGCGTTAAAATACTTGTACTTTGGACCATCAGTCGATTACACGATAAACCTGATGTACGAAAACTTTACGATCGCGCGACGCTTAATGCGCACGATTAGAAGTTACGTCGTAACATCTCCCTCGGTCGTTTAATCAGCGCATTTAATTATTCTTTGGCCGTTTCACGATTGACCTCGGGAGTTCTCGTTCAATCAAACCCCCGATAATGACTTAAGCTCTCGACGTTAAGTCAATTTACGTGTGCTCGCGCGAGTAAGTAATCACGGGAGTTCTTAAGGGATCCCGTAATACTGCAGCCGAGGAAGTTTGTATAATGCGCATCGGTGATACATAATGAGTACATAATAGTTATGCCAAGACGTACACCAAGAGTTTAGACGGATCTTGCTAGTCCTTCCAAACTCTCCGCCCAAATTTGCTTGCACAAGAGGAACTTTGCGAGTATTCCGAAATCGCTCAGATGCGCAAGGGAAGTTTAAGGTCTGCCTAATTTCATAGAGAGCGATTTTCATCGCGCAAAGGACCTTTCTTCTCTCGTGGAAAGTTCGAGGTATGCACGGCTCGCCTTCGAACGACTCTTTAGACGAGAATGTCGCGCGGCATATCGTGCGAGCTCTGCATTGCGCGTGTAGGAGAAACGTTGCGACACGGCGAACCGTCGTCCCTCGCCCGTACTCTGCAACTCTGTTCCCGTTATGTCGCGTTTAGATATTGCGCGGTACTCTTGCCAGGATGTAAGTTTAATGGGATTGAGTAATATCAATCTTGGAGGAACGCGTAACGTTAACATCGGCATTGTTCGCTTTGATAATGATTAATTGGAATTACTTGTGGGATAATGTATAATAATGTCTGCGTCGGAGATTGTTCGTTTGAAAGATCTCGTTGAAAGGAACGAAGTGGGGGTGAGAGGGCTCGTCTTTTTTTTATGTCGAGTAATTATAATCAGTGCGATTTTTGAGTACATCGAGTAGATCCGGGCAACGCGATCGCGTTGTGCAATGCGTGCAATGCGTGTTATAGTGTAGGTAAAATACACGAGCGAACAATTTGCGCAAAACTGACATTGCACGATAGGTTGATCTGCAAACAGGATCACCTGTACACCAACGAACAAATTGTGCAAACTGAAGTTGCACGATAGGTTCGCGATTTTATGCAAACTCCATTTGATATTTCTTTGGCTTATCCCAAACAAATGGCCTTACAAGTGTGTGAAAAGAAACTGTAGTTATTGCACAATATATCGTACAAGGCCCATACACGATGCAATAGTTGCGCAACGTCACTCGAAGTACAATTAATTTCAAACAGTTTCGAATTTCTACATCTAATGATCCAGCGCGCCAAACAACGCCATACGCTGTGCAATTCATGCATCCTCTGTTCGCAATTTCCACTCATTCGTTGGTGTACGAACCCTATTACGTCTTGCGTACTGAGAACCGTATTAAAATAACGATTTTTCATTTGACCCCAAGTTACCCAACCGACACCCGTCATCGTGTAATCGATTGGAAAACTCCGAACGGAAAACACCGCCGCTCTATTATTCGCTGTCCAACTTTCCGATAATCTTTTGCGAGCCGTATTTTTCTTGCCTAACAATCGCGAGCCGCGTCATCTCTTCGCGTAGAAACAGCTTGTTCGGTACGACCCGTGTGTTAGGGCAAAAACTGTCATCGTGCTTTTTTTTTTACCGCGGTAAAGTAGCGCGAACGTCGTCGCTGGAAGCGTCGGAACTGCACCGGCAATGGATAACGCGGTACTAAAAGTGTTGCGCGTCGTATCGAGCGTCTTCGAAATTTATGTGCCGATACCGCGCCCCGTGAACAGAAAATCCGCAGACCACGGCAGACTTTGGCCGAGTCGGCGGGGTAAGAGCGACTTCACGCATCCCAATGAAGATTTAAGTAATGCGCAACGCGTGGAATACCGTAACCCGCATCCGTGCAACCTCAAACGCTTCGTGGGAGTTTCCACGTTTGGGAGTTGTGGCTTTGAATGAATAATCTAACGATCTTCCGTTCGGAGCTTCGCTCGTCTGGTCTCCCCTTTGCATTCGCGCAACTTAACCGTGAGATGTTTAGGAACGCGTTAATATCGGGAGACATTTAAACGTCGTATCTTGATGTGCGGGATGAAGGACAAGGGCGCGTTTACAATTTTGGGGAGTGATTACGAATGGGTTGAGGCCTATGGAAGATAATATGAAAATTAATGTGTGAAACGTGGAGAAGCATATTTAAAATATATATTGTCCCGAACGAAGGGAGATTTTTGCGAGGAATATCGGGTACGCAAAGCATTTTTTTTTTTTGTTCATTCTTCCATCGTTCTTTTACGTTCCGGGTGCTGCACTGTAAATACCGAGCTTCCAGAAGCCAGCCGGTTCACTTTACCCGTCTCGGCATTTCCCTACGTCCTCCATCAGGAGATTGGGGGTTTTGGATCGATTTTCTGCACGTGGATTCTAATGAAGGCGAAGAAACCTATCACAAATTAATAAAAAGGAAATACTTGAAAAAAAAAAATTGTTGAAAACAAATCGATTTGAAAAATGTTATGTTCTGAAAACTTAGCATACGCTGTCTCTTCTCTTTTTTTCTCTCGCGGGCAGAAACCAGGCACCGTGTTAGGCCCACACTCGATATTTCGAAAATCCTTACACATATCTAATTCTATCGTGGAATCGGCATGGATCTGTAATACAATTACGAAGTAGGAAACGGTAGGGACACGTTTCTGTACACTCTTGAACTTTCAGGAATGACGTTTTCATAATTACAAACGTTGCGATACTATCGATAGGCGTTATTAAAGTATCGATACTTTTCTCTCTATGCAAGTACTTTTAGCATCGATACCATTGTCTCGATATTTTACCGATATCGATATTTGTGTTCGATACAAGTACCAAGTAAAAGTATCGATATTTTTCTTCGACGCCACACGTCCCTAAGTCATAATACGTCCCGGTGACGACGTCGGTAGCGCGACGGTGATGCCGTTGCCGCGAGAAATCGAGCGCATTCGTTATTACGATTCGTGCTATACGACTCGAGTAAAATTCTGAGTGCCCGCGACGGCGCTACGATTTGCAGGGTGTACGAGATCGATTGACATTGTTGATATTTCTGTGCGAAGAGGGAATGATTTCGCGGAATGCGCGCGGCTATCGAGTGCTCGACATCGAGACGACGACGACGATGGAACGCGGCAAGAGCGTACGAACGAACGCGTGTACTCCAGGGATGGCCATAAGAACGATCCCGAGTTCGAAAACCGTTCTTCCTCAGTTCTTGGGGCAAAAGAACGCGTTCTTTACCTGCCGCTCAGTACCAATACCGGAAAACCAACGGCAGGCCGAAGGGTCGAGCAGTACCAAGTCCCGAAGAACGCGTTCTTCCCGCGTGCGCCGTGGTTACCACGAGCTGGTTACCAAAACCATCGTCCGAACTGGCCCAAGAACGAGGTTCAGTACCTGGCCCCCTTCCTCGACCAATTGCCGATATGGCCACAGGCTAGGTGCGACGCGTCCTTATGACTTTAATAGCCCTCTTCCTCGAGCTATTCTCGAGAACGAAGAGGGATTTTCAGCATGGAAATAAAAACATATATTCTTACGAATATTGCAAATATATGTATAAACGGAATGATACACGACCTTCGCGTATTATTTTCCTTATGAAATATATAGTAACAGGTACCTTTATCCGTGTAAAATAAACTTATAGGAAGTAATTTTTTTTAATATGAATAGCACTCAAGACTTCTAATTGTTTAACAAATTTCATGGGAGTTACCTTTTTGCTTCGAAACCTGTTAGTTTGACTAATTTTTTTGAAGTTTTGAACAATTGCGTCGTGCTTTACATGACATATTTCTAGTTTAACTAGTCGCTACTGCCGTATGTAGTTCGCGAACGATAGCAACGAAATGGAATTTAAACAATTTTTCGAGCCACACCGGTAAGAGGAGGCACCACGCGAGTGTTGGTGAGCTCTCGCTCCTAGACGAGTGCGATAGGGTTAATGTAATGGAAATTGAATTAATTAAAAAATTATTATTTCATTTAATTATTTTATATTATTTTTATAATTTTTTAACTTAGTTATTTTTGTTTCTGTGGATAGGGAACCGTTGATTCAAGTATCGAATTGGAATATATCTAATGAAATTTGTATAAAATAGTACTGATGTCGGTATAATTAAAATACTGTTACACAAAATTTTGAATTGCATAATTGTATCAAAATCACATAACTGAAACAAATAATCATTTTTTTTAATTAAGTCAGTTGTCATTAATTGAACGTTATCTTACCCGGTATATCAGGAAATATTCCTTCCTCTCTTTTTTCCAATAAAAGAATACGGATACGTATCTATTTCGAACAATAATTACGAACTGGTTCGTGTATTGTTCCTTTCCAGTCGGTATTTCGCGGCATGAGAAAATCTGCATCGCACATTTCCTGTTTTGACTTGAAGGAAGAGCCGAAAATTCTCTCGCGGTTCACGGTACATTATTTCACAGATAATCTCGCTTTTACTGGTACTTTTATTTCACTTTCATTATTTTCTCTATGTTCATTTATTGCAGGGCTTAACGTTTCTCGATTTTAGTCAAGACCCTGTTACTGCGTCTCATTATGACCGTGTTATTGTGATACTATTGAACCATAAAACTCGGGGCTCCGCGGTCAGGTCTACGGTCATTGTCAGCGGTGCGTCTCGACTAGGTGTGACCGTGACGGCGCTAGGGCGGAAGGAAATACCGTGGCCGGGGTCCTCGATGGGACCGAGGGGACGCCGAAAACCAAAGTTTTTCTGCGTTCTTCTCCGTTCTTTTCGAGTTCTTTTGGCGTTCTTCGATCGTTCTTCGACCGTTCTCCGAGCATGTGCTCGGTACATTCCTACGGCGTTTGTTCCCGGGTCGGAATTGTTATAAATATATTTTTATTAATTATTATAAAATTATTAATTTTTTAAGCAGGTTGAGAAATGAGATTTCCAGTCGAAATCAAAATTCAGAGAGAAAGACTCAATGAATTTGTTGAATTGAAAAAAATTATTGTTAATGACAAAAATGTTTTGTTCTCTTTCCCTCTCTCCAAGACAAATCAGCATTTATTAAAAATACGCACTGAATTATATTGAAAAATGTGCAACAAGTCTAGAATCTGGTAGAACCGATTTTATTATTTACGATTTATATTGCGACGGAGCGAGGGAGGAAGAGAGAGGGTCTTGCGCCGTCAAAGGCCGGCGACCCTCACCTGTACACGGCTAGGGTGCAAGGAAATACCGTAGCCGGGGTCCTCGATGGGACCGAGCGAACGCCGAAAACCAAAGTTCTTCTCCGTTCTTTTCGCGTTCTTTTGGTGTTCTTCTGCGTTCTTTTGCGTTCTTTTCGAGTTCTTTTGGTGTTCTTCGATCGTTCTTCGACCGTTCTTCGAGCATGTGCTCGGTACATCCCTACGGCGTCTATCCCCGGGTCGGAATTGTTATAAATATATTTTTATTAATTATTATAAAATTATTTTTAATTTTTTAAGCAGGTTGAGAAATGAGATTTCCAGTCAAAATAAAAATTTGGAGAGCAAGACTCAATGAGTTTGTGGAATTGAAAAAAATTAGTGTTAATGACAAAAATGTTTTGTTCTCTTTCCTTCTCTCCAAGACAAATCAGCATTCATTAAAAATACGCACTGAATTATAATGAAAAATGTACAACAAGTCTAGAATCGGGTAGAACCGATTTTATTATTTACGATTTATATTGCGACGGAGCGAGGGAGGAAGAGAGAGGGTCTTGCGCCGTCAAAGGCCGGCGACCCTCACCTGTACACGGCTAGGGTGCAAGGAAATACCGTGGCCGGGGTCCTCGATGGGACCGAGCGAACGCCGAAAACCAAAGTTCTTCTGCGTTCTTCTCCGTTCTTTTGGTGTTCTTCTGCGTTCTTTTGCGTTCTTTTCGAGTTCTTTTGGTGTTCTTCGATCGTTCTTCGACCGTTCTTCGAGCATGTGCTCGGTACATCCCTACGGCGTCTATCCCCGGGTCGGAATTGTTATAAATATATTTTTATTAATTATTATAAAATTATTTTTAATTTTTTAAGCAGGTTGAGAAATGAGATTTCCAGTCAAAATAAAAATTTGGAGAGCAAGACTCAATGAGTTTGTGGAATTGAAAAAAATTAGTGTTAATGACAAAAATGTTTTGTTCTCTTTCCTTCTCTCCAAGACAAATCAGCATTCATTAAAAATACGCACTGAATTATAATGAAAAATGTACAACAAGTCTAGAATCGGGTAGAACCGATTTTATTATTTACGATTTATATTGCGACGGAGCGAGGGAGGAAGAGAGAGGGTCTTGCGCCGTCAAAGGCCGGCGACCCTCACCTGTACACGGCTAGGGTGCAAGGAAATACCGTGGCCGGGGTCCTCGATGGGACCGAGCGAACGCCGAAAACCAAAGTTCTTCTGCGTTCTTCTCCGTTCTTTTGGTGTTCTTCTGCGTTCTTTTGCGTTCTTTTCGAGTTCTTTTGGTGTTCTTCGATCGTTCTTCGACCGTTCTTCGAGCATGTGCTCGGTACATCCCTACGGCGTCTATCCCCGGGTCGGAATTGTTATAAATATATTTTTATTAATTATTATAAAATTATTTTTAATTTTTTAAGCAGGTTGAGAAATGAGATTTCCAGTCAAAATAAAAATTTGGAGAGCAAGACTCAATGAGTTTGTGGAATTGAAAAAAATTATTGTTAATGACAAAAATGTTTTGTTCTCTTTCCTTCTCTCCAAGACAAATCAGCATTTATTAAAAATACGCACTGAATTATAATGAAAAATGTGCAACAAGTCTAGAATCGGGTAGAACCGATTTTATTATTAACGATTTATATTGCGACGGAGCGAGGGAGGAAGAGAGAGGGTCTTGCGCCGTAAAAGGCCGGCGACCCTCACCTCTACACGGCCAGGGTGCAAGGAAATACCGTGGCCGGGGTCCTCGATGGGACCGAGCGAACGCCGAAAACCAAAGTTCTTCTGCGTTCTTCTCCGTTCTTTTGGTGTTCTTCTGCGTTCTTTTGCGTTCTTTTCGAGTTCTTTTGGCGTTCTTCGATCGTTCTTCGACCGTTCTTCGAGCATGTGCTCGGTACATCCCTACGGCGTTTGTCCCCGGGTCGGAATTGTTATAAATATATTTTTATTAATTATTATACAATTAATAATTTTTTAAGCGGGATACCAATTCAATCAATTCATTACTTTTGCTCCCTTATTTCCGACCCTACCTAAAAAATTAATAATTTTCCAATAATTAATAAAAATAAATTTAATATACCGTGTACATGCTTGAAACTAGATTTTTTTATTCGTCCCGATGATCTATGTTTAGTGAAGAACAGCCCGTGAAGCGTGATCGGAGAACAGTCATAGAATGATCGAAGAACGCGGAAAGAACGGAAAAGAACGCAGAAGAACGCGAAAAGAACCCCCAGAGAACGCAAAAGAACGCAGAAGAACGCGAAAAGAACGCTGAAGAACTTTGGTTTTCGGCGTTCCCTCGGTCCCATCGAGGACCCCGGCCACGGTATTTCCTTCCGCCCTAGCGCCGTCACGGTCACACCTAGTCGACACGCACCGCTGACAATGAGCGTAGACCTGACCGCGGTGCCCCGAGTTTTATGGTTCAATAGTATCACAATAACACGGTCATAATGAGACGCTGTAACAGAGTCTTGACTAAATTCGATATCTAATAGTTTTGTTCAATTCCACAAATTCATTACGTCTTGCTCTCTTAACTTTTAGTTCGACTGGAAATGTCATTTCTCAACCTGCTTAAAAAAATAATAATTTTATAATAATTAATAAAAATATATTTATAACAATTCCGACCCGGGAACAAACGCCGTAGGGATGTACCGAGCACATGCTCGAAGAACGGTCGAAGAACGATCGAAGAACGCCAAAAGAACTCGAAAAGAACGCAAAAGAACGCAGAAGAACACCAAAAGAACGGAGAAGAACGCAGAAGAACTTTGGTTTTCGGCGTTCGCTCGGTCCCATCGAGGACCCCGGCCACGGTATTTCCTTGCACCCTGGCCGTGTAGAGGTGAGGGTCGCCGGCCTTTGACGGCGCAAGACCCTCTCTCTTCCTCCCTCGCTCCGTCGCAATATAAATCGTTAATAATAAAATCGGTTCTACCCGATTCTAGACTTGTTGCACATTTTTCATTATAATTCAGTGCGTATTTTTAATAAATGCTGATTTGTCTTGGAGAGAGGGAAAGAGAACAAAACATTTTTGTCATTAACAATAATTTTTTTCAATTCAACAAATTCATTGCGTCTTGCTCTCTGAATTTTTATTTCGACTGGAAATCTCATTTCTCAACCTGCTTAAAAAAGTAATAATTTTATAATAATTAATAAAAATATATTTATAACAATTCCGACCCGGGGACAAACGTTGTAGGGATGTACCGAGCACATGCTCGAAGAACGGTCGAAGAACGATCGAAGAACGCCAAAAGAACTCGAAAAGAACGCAAAAGAACGCAGAAGAACACCAAAAGAACGCGAAAAGAACGGAGAAGAACGCAGAAGAACTTTGGTTTTCGGTGTTCGCTCGGTCCCATCGAGGACCCCGGCCACGGTATTTCCTTGCACCCTAGCCGTGTACAGGTGAGGATTGCCGAAATCCACGGGCAGGCGGCCCTACCTTTCCCGGGTATAGAAGTCCCAACGCTATTCACCGCATAAGATCATAAAATCGGTTCGTCCCTGCCGGGAATTATTGTGCATTCATTTTTAGTCATTTTCGTACAATTATTATTATCGAAATTATTATGTGAAAAATTAAATACAATGTTTCATTACAATTAGGTGCGTATTTTTAATAAATGCTGATTTGTCTGAGAGAGAGGGAAAGAGAACAAAACTTTTTTGTCGTTAACAATAATTTTTTTCAATTCCATAAATTCATTGCGTCTTGCTTTCTGAATTTTTAGTTCGACTGGAAATCTTATTTCGTATCCTACTTAAAAAATTTATAATTTTATAATAATTATTGAAAATATATTTAGAACAATTCCAACCCGGGACGAACATAAATTTTAAAAGCATCTTATATTTCTTGTTTTTATGTGTAAAATGAAATACATATTTACATTTACATATCTTACTTTTATTTGACGTTGAAATAAATTACCGAACTACGCATATTTTATTATGTTTTCGGTTTGTATGATTTTACGTATTAAAATCCACGATGTCGATTTCCAAGGTTTTCCGAGGAATCTATGTTTAGTGACGCACAGCCCGTGAAGCGTGAACGGAGAATGGTCGAAGAATGGTTGGAGAATGGTCAAAGAACGCGAGAAGAACTTGTTCCGAACTCTCGGTTTTCGGGAGTTCTTTCGTTCCGAACGACGAACGCGGTCGTGGTACTGGCCGCCGACTTTACCTGGCTTGGTAACCAGCGCGTGTTCTTCACAGAGTTCGGCGGCGTCACTTGCTCACCACGGCCTGCTCGTCCCGCGTTCTTTACCTGAGCGCGCTCGTTCCCGTTCAGTTCGTTTTGCCATCCCTGGTGTACTCACGGGCGTGGTGCGAGTGACGTGCGTCTTGATGGAAGGGGATAGGGCAGAAACGGCGTGAGAGAAGAAAAGCGAAGGACGAAGCGGAGGAGTACGGGACCCGGGGGGGGGGGGGGGATAGAGTCGCGATATAGAAAATAGCGTTTGTCGAGTTGCGAGTTCATTTTCGGGCTATGCCAAGAACTAGATTTTCTACGAGTCGCAAGGGCCACGCCTTGGAGTCGAAATTAATCTTTCTAAGTCGGTTTGAAAACGTTCAAACGGCTGGAAGTCGTTGAAGTTTCATCTCGTTTATTGATTTTTTACTTCCACGCGAGTTGTCTCGCTCGCGAAGTTAGTGTATGTATTTCATGCGCAAGTAGACGATGAGTATTAGGGTATCGAATTTGGAGATTCTTTATAATGTAAGGAAGACGTAGGTTTATCTTAATTATATTCGACGTTTCTGGTTTCGAGAATTTGACTGGTCGATCGCTAAAGTAGGAGTTATATTATAATCGGTGCACGTTGATTTTCCTGCAGATGAAATTCTGATTTGTTCGTTCACTGATCGATTCACTCTACGTCGAGACATTTTCTGAACAAAACACACTTCGAATAAACCCGAGAACGTACATGCACATACTTATGTATTCTTCCCTACCTTGTAATCATCTAATATCTCACTGCACTTGTATAGGTGTTGCTAGACACGACGAGAGGGCTTCGGTAAGGTCGAGGAGTCATGTCGGATCGTATGCCCGTCTTCGTGAAACCAGTTAAACTCGACCCGAGGGTTAAGTACGTCTTTCGTTACTTCCTCCGTGCAAGTACGTTGGCTTCCCGTCGATTCAGAAATTAATCTTCCGATTTTAATAAACCTCACCCCCGGGTAATCACCGTGTACTCGGATTAAAATTCTCATCGTAAAATGGATTCATGAATCGATAAATCTTATTGGGCGAGAACCGTTATGTAGCGCATAGTCGCGAACACAGGTAACGTTTATCGAAGTTTTATAATTGTATTGTATTCAAAATTTGTTTTCTATTTCCGACTTCGCGCGTTTCACGAAGGAAGGAAAAATCACAATGCTAGAGTTTGTACATACGCGTACATACACGTGTGTACATAACCGTACATGTATATTTACCTTCCCTTGGATTTTAAAAAATCGCACGATCGAACAAACAAAAACAGCTCATGAAATTCAGAATGGTGTTATTTGCGTTTACCCTCGGTCATTGCACACTGGCAGAATTTGAATTCAACGATGTTGTCCGATCGAGCAAATTCTCGATATTACGTCATCAGCAAATTCTATTTGCCGCGGAGCGAAATTGATCCTACCCGAGAACATTGTTTCTGTCCTTCCTTAAATTACGCGTCAGCTCTCTTATTACCTTCATACATATATTCTCGCGCGCGTCTATTACGTAAAGTTTCATAAGAAATCCGTAACGCGATTAACCTCGCACCAATATTCAACCAAAAATGCTGTCCGGTGGTAGACTCAGTTTCACTACCACTACCTTCCACTACCTATCGTTACCTCGTCCGTGAATTTTCTCAGCCCCACTCCTCTTTTTGTACTTTCCATCTCACACACCGACGGTGTAATGTACTGCCTGCACCTTCTTCCGGGCACCATTATCATCCTAATATATTGCACGTGTATCGCAAGTTCAGTGCAATCTATAACGCTGAAAAAGCAGTCGGGGGCAGTACCAGATATCATATAATAAACAATAACCCACGATAATCAAGCGAATATTCCCAGTAGCGCGACGCCCGACCGTGCGCAATGATTTCGCCGATAAATTGCTAGCTCTCCGAGTGAATACCACTGCCCGGATATCGGGGCCACGCCCATTTATTACCGTCTCGCTAAATGAGAGACATTCGTACGAGTTTCGTATAAACACTTGATTGGTGACGTAGCTTCGTATCGCTACTTCTGTGCCATTCCCAGTGTACACGCTTACTATCGTTTTGCGCGTAACCGATTCGCGCATTACGCTATTGCACGTACATATCGCATCTTCATTAGGGAATGATTGATTACCTCCGGTGTAATCGTCACATCTGTGTGCTCGCGCGGCAGCGCTATTATCGTCCTATAGAGAAACTAAACTGATACCAGCAGCACCCGCGGCATGGTCGCGACCTTCGTCGGAAATTATGGCTCACGGTATTACGAAGTATTAACGCGCCGTGGACCGAGAGCTTTTGTCGGGCTTGATTGTCCTCACGGTACTTACCTAGACGAGGGTACTTCGTCGAGCGTTTCGCAACATTCGCGAGATTCTTTATAATTTATGTCAAACGAAGCCCACTCGTGTACGCGAAACCGTACGCTCATCTTGGCGTGTTTTCTTTTTATTTTTTTTTTCGCATGGTAAGACGCTTCGACGTCTTTAACAATATTCCTGCCACGACCGGGCGAATGACGGTTTTGTCAATTTTGTCTGGAATTTCCTACATGCAACGTTATTGCGCCCGCAGCTTTACTTCAGTTTTAAAATATACGTTATTTATTTCAGTATAACAGAAACAACATTTGTTTACTATCAAATTGGCTCTGCCGCGCGTGGCACGTCGCGAGGTAATTATTAATTCGAAACTGAAGAACCATCGAAGAACTAATATTTATTATGAGCGAGGCAGAGACGTTTTATTATCGAGACTGCTTCGAAGAATTTCCAAAATCATAGCTGTGAAACAACATCGACGTCGTTACTAACCAAAGCCTCTATCATGCTATCGGCGCTCGGTGCACTTAATGCAAAATACTACATCCATAGTGGTATCATGTTCGTAACAATAAGTTGTTTTGAATATCACACGGTAGGAGTACATATACACGAAGTGTTAAGTCAAGGCAAACGGATCTCGATTATCGACGACCGCTTGAAACGTCAGCGCGATGGTCTTCCGAGCGCCTTGCACTTCGTGGGTATCTAAAAAAAACATCGTGCCGATTAACGACGCGATCGGATTTAATAGCTGGGAAGTAGCTTTCAGTGATTCTCTTATTCCCTTCCCTCTCTTTCTTTATGTTTCAGTGGCTCGGGAAAGAACGTTACTAATGCCGAGGCGCGTTACGCGCCGCCGTCGTGAATTTTATTTGCCTCTCTCGTTTCTCGGTTTTTACGTCACCTAACTCTTTCGTCGCGACAAGTAATGCGACCGGGCGCGAGCTAATTTGCACCCTACGAATTTATTGCAATTTATGCCGTCGCCTGTCGTTACAATTCCTACGCGGTACCCCCGGTTATACCTACGAAATTTATTAACGTACCCCGCGTTTCCATTGCTTTTATGATCGATACATACCGCGAATATACGTGTCTGGTCGTGCGATTTAATCATGGAAATTCGAATGCTCGCGATGCAAACTTCGAACATTTTCGAAACGCCTAACCAGCGTCTCGCGTCACGCGCACCGGCTAACGCTAGAAAATCAATTGGCGGGTATCAATCACACCGGCGGAAACGTCCGTGCAGAAGTTTTCGATACGAATTTTGGAAATTCGTGAACGGATCGTTGATTACGTTGCCCGATATTCCAATTCGGCGTCTTTAAACTTTCTCAAACGTTAATGCCACTTTCTGGTGTATCTTTGAACGATCCGCGGTAAGATCTCGTTGCAATTCCGCAAATGGAATATGATACATTTTTCTCAATATCTTTGCGATTGAAAAACGGGCGCACGCAGGTTTGCATATTGAGATTTATTAGTTTCCACTACTAGGATAGAATTTATCCCGCGAGTCGGTGAACGTACCGAGGGTAGGAGTACGCGCCAAGAACTTATTACCATCGGCTTTCATAATACATCTACGTACGAGTATGTATTCGCGCAAACATCGTTCTAGATTTTAGTTAGGTAAATATTTTTCATTCGCGTCTCGAGACGCGACCGTTACGGTTGCCGTGCAAACTTATCAGCAATATCTTTGTCGCGATGTCCATGCCGACGATATTAAAACGTATCGTTTATTTATTACCACAACGAGGCGATTAAAAGGCTGTTCATCCGCGAGATTTTTCATTGGAGCAATCGCGAATATTATGCTCCGATGCGCGAAGGGTGACGCGTCGAAAGTTGAAGCAATGATCGTTAGAAGGCTGAATGTCACGAGTCAAACGGGAGTTGTTTTTATTCCACTGTTGCGATTTGGTATGCATTTCAATAGGATGCTAACGAGGCGATAGATTCTCGAAGAGATTAGTAATTTGCTTCGTTATCGTTGCGTTAAATGGGAAATTATTGCAGGGGAGATACGTAATTCGACGCTCCGTTGTCGGGAGCCAGCGTGTCGATGACGTGTACCGATGGGTTCCGTGAATCCGCGCCGAAATGTATCAGCGTTTGACGACCGGTAACGATCTTCTCGCGCGATTGGATGCGTTCAATACTGTTTTAGCATCCAAAAAACAAATACGCTTCCCGAACCGTTTTGATTATCGATGATCGAGCTACATTTTTCCCAGACACGTTCCACAGTTACGAGAAGTGGGGTTAAGTTTTTATTATAAAACCCTTCGACATTACAAACATTTTCTCCGAGCGCGTTAGTCTCTCCTTGCACTCCTGAAAATGTCAATTTTTGAGTCGCGTCGTTGTTGTGGCCAAATAAGCGATACGTTATTCATGGTATCGCGTATAGTGCCATTTCCCTCGTTATTGACTATCGCCCTTATAACTATGTAAATGCAAGTTTGCCATTTTCATTAAAATCACCAGCCGCGCCTGGGAAAATGGCTCATTGGAGATAGGAGATGCCTCTAAATCATGTAAACAAAGGCACAATATGCGCTTTCGGTAATGCGATCTCGATTAGCAGAAAATGGATCGTTCGATAAGTCTTGGCTCCTGCTAGTCGGAGTCTATAAATAGACACGATACAATAATTCACGTTATATTTCGATATACATTTTTCACGTGTTTGTACCGAAGAAGCGAATGAAAACAGTTTAAAGATAACAGCATCGAAGAGCTACCGTGATTTAACGGGTACGCGTTAAATAATAATTAACGCGAAATCGAAAGCGCGTTGATTCCACCGATTAAATTACCATAAATAAAACCATGTACTTCGTTAAAGAACTTCCACGGTCAAGTTACAATAAAATTTATTAAATATCGAAATCCACTAGAATTCTGAAATATGTTACATACAATATATCACCAATAATGTTCAATTATTTTTTAAAATAACACGTCGACGTTTCGGAGCAAGTTATGGTTCTTCTTTTCCAAGAGATTAATCTCTTGAAAAAAATCGAACCTGGTGCAAACATCAAACCAAAAGTCGCTGCCGTAAACACGATTAAAAAAAAGATAAAGTATCAAAATGATTCGGCAAGCCATCGATAAAGCATAACAATCTCTTCATCACGCCTCTACACGAAACAATAAACATTTCGGCGTCGCTAACCTACCCTTATCCTCTAAACCCCTCTCAGATTCAACGAGCCGATAGGACCTTGTAGGCTTAAATCTTAATCCCTCGTAAAACAAACTCCCACGTTAATTAGAGTACAATCGGAAGTACCGTCGCGCGGATAACAAAGTCTGTTTTTAACGAATCCTTCGTTAAACCGTCACGGTGGCCCATCCGTTTCGGGATTTAGTTCCCTAGGCAACGTCCAATTTATCTCATCCTCGCGGTGAAGGTGGTAGCGTATCGCGGTACGGTCCTTTATTAAATTCTATGCACAGATTCGGCGATCCTCGGGATATGGTAGGTTAACTGCCGCCCTCGTCGGCACTGCCGGAGGGTTACAAAGGGCGTGCATGGCCGGATAGACAGAGAGAATGGGGGAGGGGGGGGGAGGGGAGGGGGGGGGGTTGGAAACGGCAAGAGAGCTGCAGGGAAAAGTGCATCCGACAACGCGGACATGCCCGTACGATTGCGGCCCATTGTTCGCACTTTTTCTTTCAGTATTTACTAGGTTCTCTATCCTCCTCTTCCTTACTCACCTCTTCGTTTCTTTTTTCCTCGCGCGCGTAACGAGGTCGTCAGGACGATTTTCGTCGCGGTCCCAGTTTGCATTGGTTCGCGACTCCTCTTCGCGACTTTACTCGACTTTTTACATCGTTCGCCATGGATTACATGTATACCCCGATGTACCCTCGTACGCGCAACGTTTCTATGCGCGTTAGACCGTGACGGACGTGCAACGGGTGAAGTCTGATGCACGTCGTACTTGCCACCATGCATCGAGACCCACCACGTAGATTAATATGAACAGAGGGGCTCGGAAACATTGATCGTACCTTCTCCGTGGAATAGATTTATAATTGTTTTTCGGCTATATTTTTCCATGGTAGATATAAGGATTGTTAGGACAGAGATCAAGGGGGTTTACTTTTCCCTTAGGTTTTTATCTTAGGTTGGAGGTTTTTTCGCCGCCGTAGGTGACATGGTAAGTTTTTTGTTATCTTCCAATTTGTTGAATTTTCTGTCAGGTTTTAATTTCTGTAATTGGGTCCCTATTGGGCCCCAAATTGGGACCCCTTATTGGGCCCCCTATTGTGCCCAAGCACGAGAAAATCGGGCCCAAAACTCCGATGTCCCTTTTTGGCCCAAAGGACGTAGGGAAATGCTTTTAAAAAAAAATTGATAAACCTATCAAAAATAGAAGAAAAACGAAACACAATTCTTTGTTATTGTTCCCTGTGAATCAAGACGTTGCGTTCCGATTAATCGTTCCCCCAGCGTCGCGTATTTATCATTGAAATATGCGTGAAAATTCGCACCAGTCTTCTTTCGACTCTCGTGCTCGCAATCCTTCCGAAGCCTGGTAACCCTGTTTCTGGGAAAAAAAAAAAAAATCATACGCGCAAAGCAACCCCTCGACGTGGCACGTGATTAAGCGAAAACACCCCTGTATACGAGTCGCTCGTACGTGCCCTCGCCACAGTCCCTGGATCTTGGTGTACGAGTACATAGAAAGTGCATCCGTGACGAGATGCAGCGCCGGAAGCCCTGTGCATCGATCTCGAGGCTCGTACCGGCACTTTAACAAGGAGCATTGTCGGCTCCCTGACTCCTAACCCCCTCGTCGCCATCGCCGCCTATACCCACCCCCCGCCGATGGGACGTTTTCATCCGCGGTGGTTCGTTCTCGATTAATTTCCATTTATATTCGCGCCATGCCGTCCGACGTGTTTACAAGAGGCGGTAATTGCGCGACTGCATATAGATCGGCCGATCTGATTGTACATTCAGGCAGACGGTAAGTCGGAATGTCTAACTCGTTATTCTTGAGCACATTCGCGGTTGCGATGAAATCGAGAATCGTCGCGTAGATATTTTTGCTACTCCGAAGTTACAGTGTTTTACGCGTCGACACCCAGGTTTTACGTTGCTAATAATTGTAGGATTAAATCGAAACTGGGCGGTAGCATAAATTTTATGCTCGTGGTAATTAAGGGGTCTTCCTCCTGTGAATGAATGCAAAAATGGATTTTTTTTATTGCTTTTTCATGACGAATGTCATCTAAGGAATGTATTCCCAAAATTGTATGCTTCAATTACAAATATTTCAGAGGCGACCTTCAAACGCATATTTCCTCGAATCCCGATTTTTTCAATCAGCGGGTCTATAATCTCAAAAATTGCACGACGGATTTCTCTGAAATTTTCACGGGATATTCCACGTCCTACTAGTTCTCATACCTACTAAAATTATCTTTATAAAATAAGAATATAATAGGATATTATTACACAATTGACTCCGAAAAGCGTGCGATTTCAGATTTTGGAATGTAAACGTCCGTCATTTTCCCAATGTTCAATAAAAGTGGTTCATTCTGATGCCAACGATACCGAAAATCACTCTGATATAAAAATAACTCAAAATATTTAATTTTGGTTCTGGCGGAGAGCAACGATCAATCCCGCCAATAATATACAATTTTTAAACACGCTTTCATTGTGCGCCAAATAAAACCAACAAGCAATTAACTCTAACTATTTAAAAATTTCCCATGTATAGCCAAGAAATAGTCAAATAAACTGCAAAAAAGGATTATAGCGTTAAACGAACGAGAATGTTTAAATAAAATCGGTGAAGTCTGATCAACTTTGCGCCGTCCACGGCAGGAGGATCCATTAAATCAATTGTTCTCACTCTTGCCTATCGCACGGAAATCCCGTAACGCACGATGTAGGGGAATTTACGTTAACCCTCGAACCGACGAACGGTTCGTGGTCTCGAAAACCCGTAAATCCTACCAAATTTCCTCGTCCATAATTTCTCGGTGATCGCTACGAGATCAATCCATGGCACGCCATTCAACTTGATAAGTTATAACGGAGACGATTGAACGGATGAAAATGACATCGAACCAATCTCAAGCTACGTACCGCAGCGGTTAAAGGAAAAGGAGATTACAAGACTGGCACCGAGAATTGGGGTCTATCGAACCTTCCAGAAACTTCGCGAGGACTTATTAGAAACTAGGATACGACTTTCGTACCGTTGTATATCACCGACGAATTCGCAACGTCACCACCGTGATGCAAAAAAATATTCATCCTTCGCTACGTAGACGCTTTGTTTCCCTCGTCATCCATGTAAATTCAGCCTGAAACACGAAATTCGGACGGACGACGAAGCGTACGCGCGTACACATACGTGTACCTAACGAGGAAGCGCGCACGCAACTCGTTCTTGCTAAGCACGTCTGCGGTACACGTTAAAATTCCCGGGTGTAAACTTGGCTGAGTTTATTGCCCCCCACCCCCATCTGGGATTTTTACACGATGTTACGCAACGTAGACACTCGGTACCTCCTAACGGTACAGCTTTGCGTCCGTGTGTTCCGTTCAACGATAATTTTTTTCCCCCCCATTTGCTTCTACTTACACATTTACATGGACGTCCGGCGTCTCTGTCCATGCCCAGCGGTTGGGCGATGATATTCGAAAAGGGAACGGATCGCGTATACATGAAATTTATCGCGCGAATTCTACGCGACGAAGATTTCGCGGACGTACAGGAGACAGGGAGATATATTCCACGCTGAGAAATTTTCAACCGTATTTCGGTAGCACCGAGCGTATTTACCGTTGCGTCGGGGGAAAAAAATATAAACGCAGTTTTTTAATTTTTGCAAGAAAACGTCGGTTAGCGAGGGGAAAAATACTAGGAGACAAGAGAAGAAAATATCGGAGTAACATCATTTAACATTCTGCGCGTTACATGCCGCTACGAGTTTCCATGCTTTCGCGGGCAGTACAGAACTGAGATTATTCTCCCGGAAATTTCAACTATTCCCGACTCGACGTTTTCAACGCTTATTTTCCATGAATTTTCGAACGCAAGTTAATTTGTACCGTTTAAGCCAGTTAAGCGTCGCGCATTAAAGCAAGAATTTCCAAGCACAGTTATTACCTTTCGGTGATACGTTTTCATGATTATTATTTACCGTCCGCTCGGCGTCTCGACCATGCTTTGTCTCATTTCGATTCGTAAACAAGATTGCGCTTGGTCGCGTGAAATTTGCCCTCTGTATATCTTGCGAGAAAGGTGGAGCGAGGAAAAGTGTAAAAGAGGAAGCGAGGTTGCTGGTTCTTTGACCTGACCACCTCGGGCCAAGTACTGCGATACCTTTGTACACTGCGCCATACTCCAGCGGCGTTTCAGCGGACAGATACCACGGATCGGCTTACAATTTCTTTTGCTTTTATGATTTTTTTTACTTCAGCTTTTTTTTTTTGCGCTCGGGGCAAAGGAAAAATCGTTGGTGAAGGCGCGGGGCGAACGGGGGACAGAAATGGTGTTTCGCGGAAATTAGAAACCGTAGGTACGGAATGTCGAGAGGAGTGCGGAATAATTTCTCAAGACGGAATGCAAAAACAAAGAGTCGCAGTATTCATTCAGACGCGCCGGAATACGTTGGTACTTTAATGCTACAGGATTTTTATGCAGAAGTCAGAAAGCGACAAAAAATGCTCTCGCGATGAATGATCGTTTTTCGCGTTTCGAAAATATTAACTTTCATTCGGAGCGTTGAATACGTTTTTTTTTGTTATTTGCACTACTGCTGTTATTAATCATTTTTCCTACCTGTCCATTGATGACATCTGGATTTTCAGGTAGATCAAACGGATGTGACGCGAAACGGAGGAAATGGTGAAAATGTTTCGACTTGCGATGGACCGAGCGCAGATATTTGTATTAAAAAAAAAAAATGGCCAGTGGTGTACGTTAATATTTAATATCCGTAGCTACGAGGTTTTCATTAAACTGCCGAAAAATCATGTACTGGGTGTGGCTTCAACAACAATATAGCCGAGTACGAGGTGATTCCTCTTGCAAAAATCAATCGAAAATATACGAGGTTTTTACACCGTACTTTCGAGAGAGGAATACATAGCGAAATATCGATCAGATCCCTAATCGAATGAACGCGTACTCTACGGATTTTCAAAATCAATTTTCTCCTAAACACAATCTCGTATGAAAAAGTTTGTTGTATGTTTGTAATTAATTTTTACACGACCAATCACAATGCGGCCACACCCCCTATAATAATCCTCTATAATTTCCAACGTATATTTAAATTCCCATAACGTTGCGTCGTGGATAAATTACGTGACAAGAAAACATAAACCTACTTACTTTCGTGATTGTTACCTGGCACACCTTTATTTTCTAAAACAAATTTATGGATAAAATCCAAACCCAGGCAACAGACCGACGCTCGATGCTACAAAAAACGACAGTGATTATGTTTGTTTGCCAATAGTTTGTACAGCGCGTACCTACCGAATTGTATTATCAGCGGAGAACTAATTGTATTATCGGCATCGGTGAAATTCTTCGGTGTAACATTCAGGAACGCGCTACTTTGAGCCAAACGCCTCACATCGACTTTAGGCAAAGTTAACACAACGCTCTATCGAGGGAAAATGTATAAATCTCTATTTCCAAGCTTTCCGAGGGCAACGTTAATCGAGGTACTGAGTTTGCCACGCTTCGATTATTCCTGCACAACCGAAACGTTACCACTGCAGAAAACTTGAATTTTTTAAATTACTTGGTCGAGAACGTCGCGTTAAAGAAGATGCTGTTTTGTTCGAAGCACTTTGTATTCGACTTTAAGTTACGAGTGGCTGGAATGCAGTTGCGGGGAAATTGATTTTTTATCGGGACAGCAGGTGACTCGAAGCAACGAGATTTAATGACGGACAATTAATTATCCCGGCATGTTGGAGGGAAGTGTCCCACAAATCGTTTGTTTCCGTGATTGTTGGATCGTGGAACTTGTCACCGACCTGTGCGCGAAGATTGGATACCCTGGCATGCTCGGTATAGCTCGTCAACAACGAGCTATTTATTTACTTACTCGCTTATAAGTTAGTTTTTTTCACATTACGATGTTTTTTGGACGTATAATGCGTTTGCTCTAGTTACTCGCATTGTTACTTGTAATCCATTGTTCGTATTTTGTGCATGCGTTAAGGGAATCTGTCCTGGGGCGCTCAATAAATGTATTCTACCCCCCCCCCCTTACTCTCTCTCGCTCTGTAAATTACTGTTCTCATTTCCAATAATACTTCGCGCACCTGTTTCTTTTTCTCGTATAATTCGACCCAATTAAGTTATACAATATCCCGTATTTGCGTGGAAGTTTCCACCAAATGTGGAGTGAAATACAGGAACGTTGCCGGAACGCATGTTCAACGCCGGCAATTTAAAGTCAGTGTTACGCGAACAATGGAAAAGAAAAGAAAACTGAAGAGCTTTCTGCGCGCGCGATAAAAAAAAAAGAAAAAAAAAACACCTCTACCTAAATGCGACAAAATGTTGCGCATTACCTTGCATTATGAATTAAAGTACACGGCAGTATGTTTCGCAGCGACGTACGGTTGGAATTTTCGAGGGGCTAAGTACTCTAAAGGCATTCACGCGGCAACCGTACTTTTCTTCATTAAATGTAAGAACGGTGCATGCATACGGTGATGAGCATTCGGGCCGATTAACTCTGTGGAATAATTGTGAGTTCCTCGGCGAACAATTCAGTTAATTAAAGTCGGAGCTTCGTTAAGCCCCGGGCATCGGATGCCTCAATCGTATAAATGTGGACTGGGAATTGAATCGGGAAATGAAATAGTTTTTCAAGGATTCCTTCGTAACAAACTGGTAATAATAAATCTTCGCTCGCGCGAGATCTCGAGATGTATATATTTAACAAAAGCTTTTACAGTTCGATGTGTACATTACCCACCCTTGTTTCCGGTTACTACGGTTGATTAAACGCAACGGATTAAAACAGGGTATACGCGCGCAGCGCATACCACGAATAACCAGGTTTGATCGAGCGCGATTAAAATATCCTAAAAGCATATTTTCACTGTTGAACGTAAAAAAAAAAATCGATAGCGCGCAGCGTTATTAATCAAATATCATGCGTGTAAAGTGAGACGTGGGTGTTCACCTATCCTCGATAAATTCCGTGCAATGTTCAATAGATTTCATGTCGAGGAAATGAATTCTCTGTCCGTTTGTTTAATCCTGCTGCCAGTCCATAGTGATATTTGGAATGTTTAATTACATACGAAGCAAAAAAATACGCACAGCGGAAGAGACTTTCTTTACAATCAATACAATTTTTTAATATTTCCGGAGATATTCTTGATGAATACGCGGGTAAGAGATGCGATTGAGATTTTTAATACTGTTCGACTAATGTTCTCGACCTTTAAATCGTACATTTACTTGTTCTTGAAAAATAGAATTTAGTATGGTCGAATTGGTTATTATTTATTAGGTTGTCCAGAACATGTCGCGTAGTTAGATCAAGAAGTTTAACAAAGTTGTTTAGATTAGGCCGTCTGTTACTTAATGTTTCGACCCAAGTTCTTGTCCTATGTTTATCAGCAGAATTTTCGTGGTTTTAAGTTCTCCGGAATAAAACCAAATTGTTTAAACGTGCGTAGAAGTAACACGCAGATGAGATCTTTTATTTTATACGTAACAATGCTGGAACAACGCAAAACATAATTTCTGTTTTTACTCAAGCGTGTACCGTTGACTCCCGTTCATGACATCTCGCGTACAATTTTTATTTCTGTCTGCACAGAATTAATTTCCTCCAATCGTAATTCGTGATTATGAGAAGCATAATAAGTTAGTGTACATACACGTTACCACGGATCTTAATCATAATTTAATTATGGATGCGTTATGCTTTATTGTACGTTGGTTTCATTATGAGAATAGCACGTACATTACATTCGCGACAAACACATGTTTCATAAATACTTAACATACATTACGTATGTACATTCTTATTAGTAGACACGTGTCGTTTTGTATTCGCAAGGACTCCGATTCGAACAAACGTTTAAAAATGTTAAATCCATCGATTGGATAAAATCGAAACGAAGGAAGATGGATCGCAATTACCGATTGTGTTTAAAAGTTCGCTATCCGAGAAAAAGATTTATTCTTTCGGGCGAATGACAATTGTAGAAGTTCGAGGTAAATAAAGTATAGCTCCCTCCAAACGGTTACGAGGTAACGGTAATACTCTCACTCCGGAGGAAGTCGTAGCGAATCGACATAAAAAAAGTGACTAGACTGCGTCTTCTTCTCCGTAACTTTAATTAGAACTAAGTTGGTCACTATTTTATCGAGGAAAAATTTCCATTACGGCCACCCACATAGCGATGGGTAATGAATTGTATTCAATAGACGCTTTATCTTCGTAGTTCAGTACTTCGTCAAGAACTTTTGTACAATAATCGTGTACGAAACACAATTGGATTTTATCAATATCTCCGTCGGTAAATAACTATCGTAAATAACGAGATTATATTTGCCGATCCTTCGTTAAATATAATACAGTCCCTTGTTGTTCTTTACTCGGAAACGTTACACGGTATAATGGTGCAAAGAAAAGAAGTTGAAATCCTTAAGAAAACGTTTTCCGTTCGCTAGATTTCCCGTTATTAAAATTTTCAATTTCAACTTTATACCACGGAACGCTTTTCGTTTGGAATGAGAATATTGAATGCGGTAAAGTCAATACTTTTTAGTTACCGCGACGCGTACTAGATTTTTGTTATACGATTATGTAAAATCTTGCGGCTCTGTCCTTAGTTTTACGCCATTACGCCCGCCGAAGATTCATGAAATAACCATTTACCGTTAAAGCGAATTGAAATTCGCTCTTTGAATACATTAAAACGGCATTGCGGGTCTTCCGGTGTTCCTACGAATTCGGGGTAAGACGTACACGGGGTATAATGAGTCCGACGATCGAAGGCTATTCATGGCAAAACCCATTCGCCACGTAATTTTCAATTAGACCTCAATGTGACGCGGAAACCCGCCAATAAAAGCCGTAAACTTTTTTAATTAAAGACTTGTCCCCAGAGTTTTAAATGAGTCGGTGTCGGTGACGGGTGGTGGAGTGGCGGTGGGTGAAAAAAAAAAAAAAGTGGACGAGAGAATGGTTCGGTCGGACGATAATAGAATTAGACTAAAAATTACTCGCAGTGCACGAGTTATGGCGCGGGTATTTGCGGTGAACGTGGCAAGTACCGTGGCATGGAAACGCGGTGCATTGGCATTTAAGATGCGCGAAAAGAAATACAAGTACGCACTCGGGTCGCCGAATTAAACGAATTTCTGCCCTGAATCGGGGGTATAAAAGTAAAGCGGTAAATGTTTTACGATTCGTTAAAGAGAAATCGGTACGCGTACTTTACAGGCGCCGAGGAAACCGATTCCCTCGGTTCCCCTTCTAGCTGAAATTAAATCACCCCTCAGCCGTTAATGCAATCGAGATTTCAATACTCGTTCGTTTTTCGGGGAAGATCATTCCGTCTGCGCGGAATCTTCCTTTTTAATCCTAATTACTCGTTCATCGATATTTTTCGAATTTTCTCAAATCTTTTCTACTTCGTACTTCGTTCTTTTGAAATAATTGATTATTTAATTTGTGCACGTTGCGTATGCTGGTGCGTTACGACTGACTGTAAACTGTCACGCAAATTTATATTTTAACGCAGGAGTTATAAAGAAAGGATAAACATTTCGTGATAGTTCGCATATTTAAATATATCGGTAGAACGTAATTATGAGATAAACGAATAATACAGATTTTTTTGGTCATCTTCATTCCGCAGCAAACGCATGTTGTATTGCAAATGCCTCACATAGTTACATTTGCAATTAGTAAAAAAATTGTTTTACAGCGTTTCATGAAAATTGATTTACGTTTTGGATTGCAAACGTGCAATGATTCACATGCGAATCACACTTTTCTCAAAAAAGCTTTTTTTTTTTAAATATTACATATTAAAATCGCGCATTGTAGGGTTAATTATAAAAAACGAGCTTCCACGGATATCCCTACGATATTTCTTAACGAACATTCCTACTTTCCTCGCAGACTTCTTTTTCAACACAACTCGCAAATTTTTCCCGTAAGATTAATAGTCATTTCCCGTTTTTACTCGTCGGGGCAAAGTAATTCAACACCCGCAGCATTAAACAGTTCATTCTCTAACTTACCTATTTACATTGTAATCGCCACCTGGATCGGTACAGGTTTCGTAGTTCGCGGGTACCTGCTTAATAGAGTTCACTTTGAAATTGCAAAAGTTTTCACGATTCATTTTTAAAGCATACCCCTCCGATCGCGGACCAATTTATTAAACGAATCTCTTCCAAACGCAATATACTTATTTCAATTTCTTCCTCCAGTACGAGCATCGACGAATGTATCATTGAAAGATGCGTTAGAAATTGTGCGTTACACGTTAATTATTACCACGATAACTTAACGGTTATTGGACTTTGCGAGTAAAGTGGCGATAAATTAATTGTAGTGGAGTAAATACATTAAGTTGGTTACGCTCTACGGATCTTTATTAACCACGCTACGACAATATTATACCTTGTTGCGGAGTGATACACGGTGGTCGTAATAAAACGAAATCCAAGCGATAAATTTAACGAAACATGGGTTGCATCCCGTTCCCCCTCTGCGTTAACATTCATTTCGTAAACATTTTCAAGAAAGTTTACTTTGCCCTCGCGTTACAACCTCGCCACAAAGAATTATCGTCCGCATCGTTGGATAATGAATTTCAGTATAATTTTCTCTTTAGGGGCAAAGCCTCCAACTTAATTTCGTGTTCGTCTGGAAGCTCTAATGGTACACACCGGAGAGTATGTACTCTTCTTAATCGTTTCAAATTGAGAGCTTTCTCTCTGGAAACCATTGACTTTCGTTTCAGTCGGCTTCCAAAATTTCAGGATAGTTATGAATTAATCAGACGAGTAATTTGGGTGGGATTACTAAGCGCGATTATTATTCGTATTCGAATGAGTCAAACGTACTAATTATCGCTATACGTATGGTACAAAGTTTAATTTAACCGCACAAATAAATTGTTGCGAATGTACCTGGTATCGTTCGGGAATTCCGTTTCAAGTAACCTTGCCTGACAAAGGTGCGAGCGACGATCACGCGAATCGTTCGAAACCACGTCAAAACCAAAATGGCTCTCCGTTCTACGTGCTCTCGTTGCAAACTCCGACTCGTACGCGCGACATCGTTTTATTGAAATAAAATTTTTTTTTTTGCACGCGCAGAAAACAACTTTCGTCCCATCGATTTAATTTTTATAAACGAATGTTTTAAAGCCCCCTCCGCACCACCGAGGGGAAAAAAAACCTTTGCGTTACCAATGAATACGAACTTCGCCAGAGTCTCTGCAAAGCGTTTCGTGCGTTTCTCTCTCTTTTTTTTAATAGAACTCCTAATGTCCTTGAGCCACGTAGACCGAGTAACCTTGCGTCGTTACCCCAGAAAGGAAAAAAAAGACAAAAATTACTTTTCACGTCCCGTTTAGTATCGCGTTCAATGGATACATACATATACGGTAAACGACGACGGGCGAGAGTTTAAGTCGTAATTTATATTACCGGTAGGAACATGAATGCGCGTGTCGTTAACGCCGCAAAATATGACATCTGTGTCAGCGTTTCATTAACCGGCATAATGCCAGGGTTAAACTCTGGTACCTCGAAACATCTATTTGAGGAGGCGCACAAAAGGGGTCCGCGCCGCTTTATGCATCTCTAACGTTGCAGGCGTTAACGCAATCTCAGCCGACTGAAACGAGGTTGTTTGCGAGGAGGTCGGTAATCTTAAAGCAAACCGCACGCATAAAATAATGTCGCTAATTTAGGGGAATACCATACGCCGTGCGACAATGAAATAGTTGGCTACCGCGCGGAAACGCCGCTGCGTGGCTTTATCTTACACTCCTTAAGTTCCAACTTATGACCCGCGCGCTCTAATGAGAAACAATTTACTTATACATAAGTCCTGCCATCGTTCTTCCGGTTGCGAGCCGTTCCCTCGTTGCGAGCGTCTCGAACGTAGAACCGTGTAATCCGAAGTATTAAAGTGCGAGCGAGACCGCGATGGGATTATGTGAAAAGCTTCTCAGGACTATTCCAACAACCGTGGGGACATTCGGAGGACATCGAGAAAAAAATCGTATTTTGGCTAAGAATGAGTTACTTCGCCGAGAGTCTTTGTCTTTTATTTCTTTCGTAGTTTCGCAGCAAACACGCTCGTAGACCGGCGTGGCAATGTAGCTTTTTATCCAAGTTAATTTATCCGAGCTTTATCAAAGTTAATTTCTTCGTCGCGTGATTTGCAAGTTACCCGAAGCGTAGAGCGCAAAAGGAACTCGATCGAAATTATCCGACGAATATCTACGAAAAATTCGGCTCCACCAGTTCGGTCCAGGGGACGAGTTCAACGTGTTTCAGAACGGAGCCATGTCGTCACAGCTGACGCACGATTTTGGAGTATCCATGGCCGCCCAGGGATTCGCCGTCTGGGTGGATTCAACGGGAAGCCCTTTTAAATGGGCTGAACCGATGCAATCACCGGTTGGTATGGAAGTTAACCGGCTCCGGGCAAACTTAGTTGTCCACCGGAAGTACCTATTGCCTCGGGGCACGTACGCCGGACAAACTTGCTGGGGCTGAAAGTTGTGTCTGGATACGGAAGGACTAGTTGTTACCACCCCCCCTCCCCCCCTCTTTAGGGATTGGATGAAGTAGCGGAGTAACGGTGACGATAAAGCGATCTTGTGCAGCAAGGTGTAATCAGGATCAGACCGTCGCATCGGTCTCACCCCAGATAATGGAGCATGCGCACTCCACTCGAGCTGGGTCCAATGGCTCCGGCCACTCTAGCGTTGGCTCTCCGTCACATACGGTGAACGTGGATTAAGCGTAATGGCGGATCTTAAAGAAGTTCGTAAACGTGCGGGGTACGTTCGAGGGCGCGCGGAAGGGTGAGAATGCGGTGGCACTTTGCGAACGTCATGTCGCCCGGAAGCCGCTCTTACCGCAAAGCCGGGGCTATTTTAGTCATTGATCCTTTTGGAAATAGGATAATATCCGAACCGGGGGAGGGGGAACAAAGCTGCGTTAAATGAAAACAGTGGTTTCCTGACGATCCAAGTACAAGCGGTCTCTGAGGCTTAGCTTTGTACCCAATTTGGGTACTTTCGGATGCGGGTCCTTGAGAGTTTCCTGCGGCCCTGTTCTCCCACTGTCAGATTTAGCTTCAAACGAACTGTGTTCATCCCCGACTTTACGACCCGTAGGAACGAGCGTAAACTGGGGAAGGCATACCAAGAGTGGGGATGGAAATTTGGGATCGCTTGTAATATACGATCTCTCGTCGTATCGTACTTAGAACGAGAGTAACCCTTTAATACTTAAAGCTGCGCTGATACCTGTGTACGAGCACGTCGGACTTTTGCGAATCCGTGTGCGCGTACTCTGCGTACGCGTGTATTTATCGCGGACGCACGGGGGTTAGCATTTGACTCTCTGATGACCGTTAAAACCTACACCGGCGAGCACGTGAACTGGTTCCCATGTTACTTTTGCGAAACCTCAAATTTAAATAAACGTTTGCCAATGTTTTTTTCCCGGGGGATTAAATGTTCTTAGCTGGCGAAATTTCGCGTATAACGGACGCGAAGCGAATCGAGTATCATTCCGTTTATGATATACGCGCAGGTAATGGAGCTGTGCGCAATATTGAAAGCCTATTGAAGCTAGAATCGATTGAATTTATGCTCTGTAACGCGAAACACGAACATTCGAGTGGTACGGAGAAAATTTCTGTCTATATTAATTAATTACCCTATCAACATTATTCGGCTGCGCTTTGTATTAATTAATAGACTCGTGTTTGGTAATTAGAACATTGCCCGAGCGAACTATAAGGTTTTTGTAAAGTGAGATTGGCATTTAGCTTGGATTTCGGTAATCCACAAATATTCAATCGTACCGACGCTGAGATGCACGTATCCGACGAAGCACAGAATCAGGTTTTACGTATCTCTCGTATCATTTGCAAGCCGTGAAATCTTTGAGATACCGCGAACGACGCGGAAGTACGTAATACAAGAATCTTGGGAAAGTAACACGTGATATCCACCTTTTATAGGATTCCGCGACGCGATAAGTCGTCGAATCACGCGAGTTTTCCACGTAATATGCTCGCGTCCGTATTTCTCCCGGCGTTTCTTTCAGACGTTTTGTGCTTTATATTTATGGAATGACGAATGTATCTTCAAATACGTCGGATGTTGCACGAATAATATCATAAAGATTGAAAGAAATTAGATTGCAATTTTGTTCGCCCCTCGAAATATTCCGATAGTCGAAGAAATAGAGTATTTGGATTTTTTGAAATTTGGGGATATACAAAGTTACTACTGGCATGGAAATTTTCTTATAACACGTGTGCAACGATTATGCGATAATCTCATTTTATTATAAACATTCTATTATAAATGATGGCTATTAACGAAACTTTTGTTGTATGTTTTAGGTATGTATCCCGTAAATCTGAGAAAAAAAAATTCTTCCTCAATTCCTGATTCGTCACGTGAGTACGATATCGCCGACGTCCCGCATCTTCTTTTTTATTTCCCCAATCGTATCAATTCCGCGCATCTTTCTGGCTGACCTGAGCGTCGTAGAGTTAGCAGATACGGCTGTTCACGCGAATCTTACAATTCTCGGGCAGATACTTCCGTCTTCTTCCGCGATCCTTTCTCTCGTCGTCATTGTATTACGTTCTATTTCGCTTCTTTTTTTTTTGTCTTGCTCGCAGCATCGCTCGATAGCCGGTAAAAGCAAATACACACAGACGTATAGCCGTCGAAATGTCTGGAGACGAAAGCTGCATTGTCATCGTCTCCTTGCCAGGTCTGCTTTCATGTCTTGTTTTTTTTTTTTTCTTTCTTCAAATAAAAACGAATCCCGGGTATAGACTTCGTTATAGCTTTACAGTTAAAGGCGTTATAACGTCGGACATGCATAATCGTAAAGTATCTGCCCGCGATCGTTAGAACTGTTCGCGAGGGTTTAATGCGCGGTGAAGGACTCGTTGCCGTTACGCTAATATAAGCTGGAGTGTTTATAATAGGTTACGGTACCGTCGGTAGTACACAATTTGCAGCGGTGTAACGGAGGAACAGTACCATCGAATTCTATCGAACGTAAAACGTATAATACGACCACTTGGTATTATTGTTTTAAAAAAATATTTTCACACATACCTTTGCTTTGCACTGCTGGTCGAAAACAAAAACAGGTGGCAAAAATATCCCGTGAAAACGGTAGATTGTTGAAAATCGACGGTCTGATTCTGTGTTTATATTTTTCCAGTCCGTTTAAACCAATCCGTATTTATGGAATCCATTTTTACAGGTCCATTTTTTACAAATCTATCACTTTCCGGGTTATTTTCTGGTTTTATTTCATTACTTTATATTCTTGTATTTGGTACACGTGTTTTGATGAAAAGCTATTGTTAATCCGAAATAATAATAGATATTTATTAGTAGAGTAGCAATCGCGCGACAGTCGCAATATCGTACCAACACCAATGATAACGCTAACACACAGAGGGGCGAGCAGGTAGGTGGGTAGGACTATAAAAAATGGTACAGAATTTTGTTTGTACGAATCTTTATTATTTTATCTTATTATACGGTACATTCGATAAATGAAAAAAATACTGTTAAACCTAACAGACAAACAGTTCATAGATCCTTTCGAATCCGGTGAAATCAGCAAGTTCAAACTTCCATATTTTATCCCAATGCTCAAGGTTACCATCCACGGTGCCCCGTAAATGGTAACAGTTAAAGATATCGTATCTTAGATAATTCCAAGCAAGTGTTTCCTTATCGAAAATCTCCGAAGCATCTTAGTTGACGAGATATTAATATAAATCGTGAGCCAATCGGCGAAGAACGCGGTACCTGGCGGCGCTAGCTATTGGCTCGCGCTTAGACTCGTCTAACCGACAACCAATGATCGGCGCCAGCGATTACCGCGTTCGTCTCCGATTGGCGGTCGTTGTCGATTAAACTCTCGTTAACCGGAACAGCCGACTAACTTTTCCGATAATGAAAAACCTGCTCGGAATTATCCCCAACGTCGCGCTTCTAACCGACTACCACCATTCATGGAACACCCGGTAGTAAGTCGCTCGTCTTTCCGCCATCGTAATCACTCGAAATACGGTTATAGGACGTGTGACGCGTCACTTCTCGAAAAGTTTTTCCATGGGAGTCACGGTCCCGTGACTTTGTACATTTGGAACATGACCGGCGGTTTCTCGTACGTGGTCTCGGCGTGCCGCGGGACTTTCGTTTCACCCCCGACGCGACGTGAACTGTGTAGCGAGAGGGGTTATACGATACATACCCGGTACCGAGAGTAAGAAGAAAGAGCATGATAAATTTTCCAAACTCCGCGAGGCATCATCGAGTTCGTGGTGTGCAAGAGCCCGCGGAAAATGAGATTTTCGTCTCAGAGTTTCGCGCTTTCAAGATTCAAAAGGGTTCCTTCCCGCGTTGCTTCGCTTCGCGGAATAGGGATGCGTATAAACTATAAAGGAGGAAACGGTAAAATGGAAACGATAGAAAGGGTGCGAGAGAGAGGGACGCCGAGTGGCAGGAGGAAAGGGGGGGCGGGGGGTTGGAAAGTCAACCGAAGAAAATCAGTTCGCGGCTTAACCCGATGGGGCGTGGTGGGCGTGGAGGTAGAGGAGAGGGTTTTCTCGACTAACCATTCAGGAAGGTGAACCTGTATCGTTGTTGTCTGCCCATTCTCTCCGTTACCATTCCGCGATGAAAAACGTCTCGCTATCTGCCCCTCGCGTCGTACATATACGCGTCTCGTTAATGTAACGCCTCGTTTCTCGCGTCGTGGAAACGTCGTAGTGCACGATGTCGCTGCGTTTTCCCTTGCGCGTAAATTTTCCACCTTGAAGAGAATCCTTCGGGTATGCAAAAGGAAGTAATGCGACGTAGGTAACGTAGGGGGATTGGTAGCGGCGAGACAGAAGTAGATGATCCTGTTTTATCTAGAAGAAATATAGTGTGTTATTATAGGTTGAGAATTAACGCGTGAGTTATAATACCTTCGTGCACACAAGACTTTTCGACGGTGATTTAACTGTTTGATAGATTTAATTTTTGCAAGCTGTTACTCACACGTTACGGGCGTGACTCAATGTTGATTACTTTTGCAATGCGTTTTGCAGAACATAAATATTAATTTTAGTAGTATTAATTAGTTTAATAAATGTCTAGTACAATTCACTTATTAACATGTACGATATTAATTATATTATCACAGTGCTACAATCGTAATACACGCGACTCATGCGGGGTTAAGGCGCACATCACAATCATACTCTTATCGACATTCGCGTAGACACTCATATCCGCATACCGCGCGCTCGTCATCTGGGAGCTCCAGACTTCGGGGAATAGACTATTTAGGCATTCGGATAGACGCAAGCCGTCGTTGCCGCTATTCTCCTATCCTGCAGTAGTTAACTTTAATTTCCCGTACGTTTCGATTACGCCAGATCCGTACCACTTTAACGACGCGAATGATTTAACGCTGAACAATACCGCCGAAGAAACTCGCGTCAGACGTCGGAATGTATTTCTGCAACGAAAATGGATCTCCTTGTTGAATTCAATGTTGGAACGGGAGGATAAACAGAAGCCAGAAAGAAGGGAAACACGCAAGTTTTTCCACTCGAACGAAACAGTTTCTCTGGTGTCGGAAACAGTTCTCGTCGTAATTCATCTTAACGTTTCCCGGAGGTGTGAGGAAGTTTGAATAGGAAGACACATCATTCCTATTTAGCGAGATCTTTTAGAGATTCTCGTATCCGAACGACAGAAGTTTCGGAGCGTTTTAAATCTTTTAAATCAAAGCTGCTTTAACGGCTCGATCTTCGAGGTGCCGTAAACTTTAATCCAGCGAATCTTATCGAACCGCGCTGAGCGTCGGTAAAACTTAATCATCATGTCGCAACGCGTTTAACTGTTTCAATGCTTGGCGAAATGCTGTTACTTCGGATAGTGCGTATTTTGTTGCGCTAACGATACTCGCGTTAATATTACGTCTGACGATGTTATTTTATTCGAACAGACGTTGCTCGCAAAACTCTCGAGTAGGTTTCGAATAAGTTTCAATTGGCTCATAATCCACGTTGTTAACGGAGACTAACATTCGGGGTTAAGTGTATTCGATATACCACGAGTCTCTTAACAGTCATGAAACCGAACTGTTTAGACCAGGGGTTCTTAAACTTATGTAGTCCGAGGATTCCCTCTTGAACAACATTTTTTCTGTGGACACCATCCCAACGCTAGAATTCTACGTCGTTATTGAGACTGTTCGGGACATTTTTCCCCAACAGAATTAAAAATATATTTATTATTGCTCAACGCTTCTTGCCTTTTCATTGTGTTCTTGAACCGTTTGCAATCATTTCTTATAATTTCGTGGATTCCCAGGGGTTCCTGGATCATAGTTTGAGAACCTATGGTGTAGACGACGACACAACTCGCGCAGGAAAATAATCTTTCGTGAATTAATCGCGTCAAAGAGTTCGGCGTGAATCGTCCCCCGCATTTTTCCCCGAACGTCGTTAAAGTTATAACCGGTAAGCTGTCCGTAGGGTTTAATAAAAATACTTTGCTGAACGAATTTCATTCGTTCTCCGCAAGTCTACAAATCCGCAGATACTTTCCGCGATCGCTTCTAATTAAAATTGTTCGTCTCCACTTTCCGCATAATAAAGTACGGACGTGCCTTTTTGAAAATTTCAGCCGCGCCACCGTTTCGTGCGCAACCCTCGCGTCCCATAATTTTCAGCGTCCACTCGACCTTTTGGAAACATTTTCCGGCGACGAATTGCAACGTTCGAAAATATTCGATGGCTCGAAACTCTCTCGAACGAAATTTGACGTTGAATCGACGCGGAGAAGACCTCTGTCGTCTACGTGCGTCGAAGAATCGAACAGTTCTCTCGACGGACTACGAGAGCGTGAGTAAATACGAGGTGGAGTACGCTGGGGCTATAGAGAATGCCCGGGTAACTGGAATGGGTACATATTCGGAAGTGAGGAAATTTACAATCCAAGTCCACCCATATATTAAGCAAAGTTACTCCAAGTCGTAAATGTCGAAATATATCAATAGTTGAGCAGACGATATTCTTGTGTACGTTGGACGAATTTGGGTGTAAGCTCGTATACGTGGAGATTCGTTCGTGTGTATCGAACATCCAACCTCCGGCAGTAACTTCGTCTATAGTTATCGATGAAACCATTTTAGTTAGCTGAACTGACCTCGTTTCGCCCTTCAATGGATTAGTTAGCGTTAATGCACACGACGGGAGAAAATTAACGACGTTTTCCTTTAACCGATATTTTATTTTCACGACACTGCCGCACACATTCTTACGCCGCTTCCTATGAAATAAACCGATAACACTGAACGGTGAAAACGACATTCGTTAATCGCGTAAAGCGCATGCTTGTTTTTCCCGCACGAGTGCACTTATTTTTAATCCTACCAAATTCTTATCCCATCGGGATAGTGATGGTTATTTCTCTTGAATATGACATAACCCGAAACGTGGAGTGGTGCATAAAGCTGCATCACAATTTTTGCAATAGTAATGTAAGAATTTCCGTGCTTCGGCCCTGGTGACCGACGACGAAGACCCCTTTACGTATTGCCCGCGCGTGGCAACCAATACCAGCGACGGCACTGAGAGCTGTCATGCTATTGGAGGGTGATTGGGACCCAAAACTCCTTAAAAGGGACGGAGTCCCCGAAGGAGGGTGAATTGTCGTAGAGATTTCATAGTGTTGATTTCGTAGTGAATTGTAATATTGTGGTCATGGTGTGCGATTCGTGTGGAGGCTTAGTTCATTCGTCGTAGAACTGTATATCCGCGCTTGTTCTGTGAAGCAGTCTGGTTAGGTTTTGCTGAGTTTCCCTAACCCTAGCAGCAAATGTTGGACTTCGCTTAATTTCCCAGCAAATAAAGTTCTTTTAATTTCAAATAGTCTTGCAGTAAGACGTTTCTTTACGTAAATCGTTAGTTTTGCACAATACGCAACGTTTAACATATTGTTACGAGTGCGAACGTAAATTAGGCATTATACATCCATAGATCGAATACAACCAACTATTTATTACATAAATATCGGCGCCCGGCAACCAACAACAGCCCGTAGGCAATCCCAGACTTTTAATGTAATCGTTTTTAACAATACAGTATCAATTAAAAGTATATTGAGCAGAAATCGTAAAGTGTATTTATTTGTATTTCATAAAAAAGAAATTGGTCGTGTGCCCAATAAAATATTCACAAACGTCTGCAATTCAATGACCACCCCCGTTCTGGCAGGAAATCGGTTTTTTGCAAAACTGCCGAATGATTAGGATACGTATTGTATATCTATATATGTTTTTTATTTTATTTATTTCACGATTACGATCTTGCAATACTCGCTTCATGTGATAGATTTTTATAAAGATCTCTATTTTATTTATCAGATGCGGATGCGCGATGATCCCAGAATGTTAAAAAATTAACTGTGAACGCTAAAGTGCTGAAATCCATCAACAAATACTCTGTGTACGCTGCTTCGATCTCTTCAACTCGGCATACATACGACAGACATTATTCATATCCAGAAGAGCAGCACCAGCACAGCATACAATTCAGCGTTAACAACAGCAGCATTGCAACCAACACCCGCACAACAGCAGGCGCACAATCCGCATCAACGGGCAGTTTCGCTTCCACTTCCACTGACTACCACCCCCTGATGAATCCACAACTTATATGCCCCAATCTTTGGTTTACCGAAATTGAAGCCATTTTTAACACCATTCTAGTTATTTAGTATCTACTTTTAGTTTTTTTAGTTCTTACGTATTGTTACATTGAAATTACATCTTGTACGATTATGATAATAAACAACCTATTAAGAATGAATTACACTGTGTTGCTTCTTTCCTTCCGTCCTGACTTCGATATTAAAGTCACTGGAATATTGAAAATTCGATTTTGTAACAGGAGAACATGATGCGCGAGGAGGTATCCAGGTTTCGTGCCACCTCTTTCGATAACATGTTCTCCTGATACAAAATCTCGATTTTAGCGAAAATTCTCAGAAATTCCCAAAAATCCAGAAAATCGATTTTGTAACAGGAGAACATGATGCGCGAGGAGGTATCCGGGTTTCGTGCCACCTCTTCCGATATCATGTTCTCCTGATACAAAATCTCGATTTTAGCGAAAATTCTCAGAAATTCCTAAAAATCCAGAAAATCGATTTTGTAACAGGAGAACATGATGCGCGAGGAGGTATCCGGGTTTCGTGCCACCTCTTCCGATATCATGTTCTCCTGATACAAAATCTCGATTTTAGCGAAAATTCTCAGAAATTCCGAAAATTCCAGAAATTCGATTTTGTAACAGGAGAACATGATGCGCGAGGAGGTATCCGGGTTTCGTGCCACCTCTTCCGATATCATGTTCTCCTGATACAAAATCTCGATTTTAGCGAAAATTCTCAGAAATTCCCAAAAATCCAGAAAATCGATTTTGTAACAGGAGAACATGATGCGCGAGGAGGTATCCGGGTTTCGTGCCACCTCTTCCGATATCATGTTCTCCTGATACAAAATCTGGATTTTAGCGAAAATTCTCAGAAATTCCGAAAATTCCAGAAATTCGATTTTGTAACAGGAGAACATGATGCGCGAGGAGGTATCCGGGTTTCGTGCCACCTCTTCCGATATCATGTTCTCCTGATACAAAATCTCGATTTTAGCGAAAATTCTCAGAAATTCCGAAAATTCCAGAAATTCGATTTTGTAACAGGAGAACATGATGCGCGAGTAGGTATCCGGGTTTCGTGCCACCTCTTCCGATATCATGTTCTCCTGATACAAAATCTCGATTTTAGCGAAAATTCTCAGAAATTCCGAAAATTCCAGAAATTCGATTTTGTAACAGGAGAACATGATGCGCGAGGAGGTATCCGGGTTTCGTGCCACCTCTTTCGATATCATGTTCTCCTGATACAAAATCTCGATTTTAGCGAAAATTCTCAGAAATACCGAAATTTCCAAAAATTCGATTTTGTAACAGGAGAACATGATACGAAAGGAGATATTCATATTTTGTGCCATCTCTTGCCATATAGGGTTTGTCCGGAAAGTAATAAGACTTAACCTTTTTTTTAAAAGTTTATTGATCGGACAGGTACTACAACTTAATATTCCTTAAAATAGGACCTTTTCGAATGAATACATTTTTGCCAGTGTGATTCCCATGAAGCATGTCAGTTGCTGCGATTGGCTGTCGGGCATCGTTCCACGTTCATTGACCAAACTCTACATAACGGATGAATAAAATTATAACGCTAATCGCAAATTGAAATGAATAATCACCTAATTTTCAGAATATTTATTATAGATCGTACAAACTGAAAATGAAACGTCATATAATTTTATTTATAAAATAACTAAGAGAAAATACAAACAACATAATAATGATTACATACCTTTTGTATATACCGGATAATTTCCAACCAATATTATTTCGCCATTTGGTGGTACAAGTAATAAATTACTTAATTCTATTCCCCTTTAGACGAATTGATTGTTCAAGAATTGCATACCGCACGTAAAATCGGTTTTCACGAAAACTGAAATTAGACCACTATGGATTTAACCCCCTCGAATACCTGAGTGTATGTCGCAGTTAAAGAGTTAAGCGTATCTGCCTGCTGCTCCCTTCGCGGTAGCACGAAAAATAGGATAGTATCTCTGCGCATTGAAACGCCGCGTCGATGATCCGGATTCATCGATTCCGATTACGAAATTACGTGTACACCGTAACCAGAAATTCGAGAGCATACTCGATCACATCGATTCTCTCCAGTATGCTCGGGACCACTGCAAATCTTTACCGAATCGTTGCCGTTCAGTTGCAGTGGCTCGAATTCTCTCGGTCAAACGAGCGAATGAGTTTGTTAAATTCGCTCAGGCGTATCGATCGAATTCTTCATCGATTGGGTAAACCTTTTCGGTTTCGTGATTACCGAATGCATTCGAGATATTAAATTCTTCCGATGCTCTTTACGCGGTAGACAGAATTTCCCGCACAAAGCGATTGGTGGCACAGTTATTTTGTAATCCTGTCAGGGACTATGTGTGTATCTTTTTTTTTTCTCTATCACTCTATCGCGAAAGAGATATTACTTCGACGAAACGTTACACGCGCGGGTACATTTACCTTACCGGCCGAAGGGAGTTTCGAATATTTCACTATTTTGGAGCAAAGCTGATATTACATTTCACGAATACCGCTCTGTCCCAAATTCCGTTCTTTACTCGAACTTGGATATTTTATTCTACGTAAGGTAAGCGTTAAGCGGAGCGTGGCCGCACACGTCAAGCTACGCGCTGACGCGTTTTGAAAAATAATTCTCTACGCGTTCGGTACAAGTATTCCATTGTATTCGATTTGCTCGTGTCTGACGCAAAAATAAACGGAGCAAACGGTCCCGCCGTGTTCGTTCGTCAATGGTTAATCGACGCGTCATTGAAATATATAATCGATCGAACGATCGTTTTTGTCACGGGTATCGCGGGACAGAGGAAAGGAATCATATTGTCGGAAATACGGGGCAATTAAGTGGAAATTCCTAGATTCTGCAGTACGGTCGATGAGCTAGTGACCTTATCGGAGTTGAACAGGCACCAATTATCGGCTTACCAGGAAGCACTGCTCGCAGCCTACCTGTAATTACGCGAGCTTAGCGTGATTCGAGCTCAAGACGGAATCCTTGCATGTGACAATGAACGGAGGTAGCGATGCATCGACACGAGCGTAATATTCGTCGTCTTCTCAAGCTCGGTCAAAAATACGCGAGAGAAAACACGAGAGCTCTGGTTCGTGGAAACTATGGGAGCGAGCGCGGGGTTAAACGTCGAGACGAAGAAAATGTCTACACGGGGGTCGCCTGGAACTTATTCTTTTACATACCAACGACGCGGACGTTCCAAAACTAATTACAATAATTGGAAAGGAAAAGTCGGTGAATTATGGTCAAGCCGTCGTGACGAAGTTCTCGTTCAATTACTTCCATTCGACTGCACTCTCGATATTAGGTTTCTATGAGTAGCGTACGAGCGTTACGTCTGTCGCTGTACTTAGTAGTTATCACACTTCGAGGATTGCGTTTAAAGTTTTCCTCTTTGACGATAAATTAATCGTGTACCGTGTTTGTCGCGTAAGCCGACGTTGAGTCGTTCATTTTTACGTTCCATCGCGTTTTTAGCGATCTTTGAAGGAATAACGACAGGTGAGACAGGTGAACGCGGTTAACCGTAAAACGCGAGATTTGTTTCGAACTTCCGCGCTATTTGTTTCTCCGTAGACGCGAATTTTCAGCAATGTCATTTATAAAAGCATGCGGTGCCATTCGACCGAGGGTTTCGTGCAAACGCATAAGCGCCATTAATAATGGTACGTTCGGTGGAAACCACATTGCGCAGCTAAAATAGTACGTACGTTTGCAGAGAGTTAATTTTGAAATCGAATCGAATCGCATTTAATCACTTTTGCTTCCACGCTACGATTATTACGAATGTAGGAATTTCGCAAAAAAAAAAAAAAGATATGACATTTACCGCGTGACATTTAAGCGAAACCGACGTATTCTAACTTTTAACGGTGAAAATAGGAACGAACGTACTACGCGGAGTTTTATAATGCCTTTTACGTGTCCGCAACACGCAGTCTGTATCTGAATTAAAATTATTCATCCGCTCCTCACCTCGGCGTAACGCGGGACAGAATTTTCTTGCGTCGGCGAAGAAACAATTGCGAGAGCCTTCTTTACAGGAATGTTATCAATTATCGTGACGCGCCGCGCTGGATGCGAACGCGTCACGGTGCGCCGCTCGCATTTACTCGTCGAGATAGAAATAACGTAACTTCGCGGAAGGTTACGTAAACGTCAATTTTTGATAGATTACTTTACGTTTTCGCTGGCGCGGCAAAGAAGCGGGAGGGAAGAAAAATGGCCAAGAAGCGGGAAGCGCAAAATGGGAGCTAGGAATAAAGTGAAAGGGGAAAAAGTGGTGTGTCATTCCTTCGGGTTGGCTGGCGAGACAGGAGCGCGAAAAGCGGAATGTTAAAAGAAGTATAAAGTATGATTCGGGGGAAAAACAAAATGACCGGATAAAACCGGAAGCAACGGTGACGAATGTCTCCACCGAGAACGCGCAAATTTCTTGACAAAACTGCAGATAGACGATTCAACGATTCCGAGAATCTCGCACGCACGCTCGAAGATGGAAGACGGTAAATGAACGTTCATCGGCGTCGGTCCAAATCTTGACCCCGAACTGCTGATCCAGGTAATCAGCGAAACAAAGGACAAACGAACCGGAAAGAAGCCCGTAAGTTATATCGTCCCGAGTAGACAGAATAATGGCAAATGGAACGGAAAATAAAATAAGACCGAGAAGAGAGATAAGCATATCCGCGGTCGGGGTTCGCCCACAAATTGAACGACGTAAGATCAAATCGCGGACAGGGAAAGCAGCGATGACGAGTGCCGCGAAGAGGATACAAAATAAAAATGGGCAAGAGGCCGGGTATACGACTCGTGGGGAGGAAAAAAAGAAGAAGCGCGATGCCGAGGAATAAGGCCGAAGGCTAGTATATCCGGTTGTCAGTGTAGTAGTCGGCTCAACGTAGGATGCGAGGGGGTGGAAAGCCGAAAGACAGGTAGAGGAGGGAGAGGAGAGAAGAAGACGAGAAAGAACGGCGCGCCAAAGGAGACGAATGTATAGGACGGGAAAGAAGAGAGTGGGATCGAGGGAGAGAGAGTGAGCTAGAGAGAGAGGGGGGTTGGTGGATTTTGCGAGAGCACCGAGGCTCTGGGGTGGGGGGGCGCCGCGGGCCGCGCCGTCGCCCAGCATCCCCCGTTTCCACCCGCCCACCCTCGTAAAGGCGCACCCTCATGCCGAGAGTATCTGGTAGTCATACGCTGGCCCGTTGCGAGCCCGCCGATATACCGCGCCTCTCTCCGCTCTCCTTTTGCGTCCTACGTCCACGCTTTCCACGTTTACACGGCCGACGACAAAAACGGTGCGTGCGTGCGTGCGTGCTGACCCAGTTCGAGCGGCGTCTACGAGCGTTGTCCCGAGTAAGATAGAAGAAGCCGATAGGCAAGATAGAGAGAGAGAAAGAGAGAGAGAGAGTGTACCACCCTCTCGATGATCTCGTTGGATTCGTTTCACCGAGGGTAGGGAGAGAGAATCGAGTTACGGGGAGAGTAGGAGAGCCCGATTCATCGGAGGAGGTCACAGAGAGGAAGAGCGAGGGACCGTGCCGTGGTACCAAGATCGCAACATCCTCGAGGCTCTCCCGCTCACATGGTCTGTGTTTTGCTTCTCCGGACGCCTCGTCTCTCCCTTACGTGGCTCCCTCTCCGGCATTTTCTATTCATGCCAGTGAATCCCATTCGCGTCTGACTGACAGGCGAATCTCGCCAGGAGACACCGGGAGAGAGTTGAGTCCCTCGGCATCCCACGGGCAACGTAGTCAGTGGGCCAGGCGGTCAGTCCGCTTCAACGTGCGTTTACACCACCCCTCTGTACACTGGACCACGGACAATGACCGCACGAGGACGGTGGTGGTGGTTTCAATGAGATGCACGCCGGTAGTCGTAGAGTGGTCGTAGTAGCGGTAGAATCGTCAACGGTTTCCGCGTCATCGTGATCAACGACATCGTCGCTGTCGTCGACAGGGGGGCCAGTGGCTGGACGTCGAGACATCTCGGTACGTCGGGCTGCCCGTACTCCGTTGTGGTTGGTCGAACCGTATGATCGACGTTACCGCGATACTCGAGTGCTGACAGGAGGAGGACGGAGCCGTAATATCGAGGGGTTGTTCCTCGTGCTTCCCCCCCCCCCCCTCCCCCTCCCTCCCTTGCTCGTAGTCTTTCCGCGCGTTTCTGGTTCCGTCGGCACGGATGATAATCGGCGACGGAGAACGCAAACTGCCGCGGTCTTTAACGGAACGACGACGGTGGTGACTCGTGTCTGAAACGGCCTTTCCAATTTCGTAAGGTGGATACGATTCGACGCGACTGGTGCTTGTTGGGACGGAGAGAGAAGCGAGAGAGGAGGAGGAGGAACAACGAGACACCTTCGAGAAGGCTCGTCAAATTTCATCGGGATTCTCGAGAAGGTGGACGACACATTCAATCGATATAATGGATACTGTTTTAATCATAGGGATTTGCTTTCTCTGCTACGAGATGTGCGATCTAATCATGCGTTACGGTACACCGCAAACAACCGAACCGCGCCGAACGGTGGAAACGTCCGCGACACCACCCACGCAGCGGGTATTTTCGATCTCTCATGGTATACAGAACCGACCGGCCGCCTATTGCCCGCAGTAAGTCCCGTTGACGGGCATCGTTCCGATAAGTAAACATAAGGGATCGTCACGAACGGGATCCTGGGAATTTGTTTCGCGATCATCGACGTTTCGTTGGAACTCAAGATACTGGACAGATTCCCGCACGATTAGTACGAACTTGAGGAGTGCAAGGGTAATTCTGATTATCCGTCGAAACCTGTCCGATATATCGGACGATATCCGACCCTTGATCTCTCGATTCCCTGTAACATCGTTGGATGGCAAGAGTACGGGCAAAGTACGAAACGGAATCCGATTCACGGTGTTTCCTTGACAAATGTACCGGACATGACGGAGCGCGTTTCACGTCGGATCGATAGGGAGACGACGCAAATGCGCCGATAGGATCATCTCTCTCTCTCTCTCTCCGTCGCCTTATCGCGATCGATGAGTCTCTCGGATCGAGGAAGCCGTAGGAATTGATCGAAAAGTTTGATCAAAAAGTTCCCGCACTCGAACCTCGTGGACGGATAAATATACCCGAGGTGGTGGATCCTCGTTTTCACCGTTAAAATGCATGTCCGTGGAAAGTCGAACGAAACGATACGCGCGCGATTCGAGTCGCGTCGCGTCGATGCTCACCGTCGAAACTTTGTTGTTTAAACGATCGTGGGAGCGTGATCGTCGAATCGTCGCGAAGGGAAAAAGCGGGAATGGACCGCTAAAAAGCAAATTTGTTCGATCGTACCACCTCTCGCCGTATACGCGCCGATAAGTAAACAAGAGTGAAGTTTCTTTTAAAGGGGACAACTACGCCGAACGCTAACCGTTGGAAAGTGCCGCACCGATATAACGGACAGCGCGAAGTCTCCAAGTTTTCGCGAGGGAAGGAGAGATTGTTCCGCAAAGCATATTGCGTCGACGTGTACTTTGCCGGCGCATTAGAAACTTTGCAGTCCGCATGGGAAATTTAGTTCGGTGCTTTACTCGCGACGGCACACATCACCGTGTATTCGGACAGGAGTGCTTTGGCGCATAAATAATTCGCGCGAACACGCGAACACGCGTCAATGGCACGCGAAAATCTTAGAGATTCGACGTCAGACTCGAGAGCTGCCGAGAGGAACAGTGGAAACTCGCGTGGTATCGCCTCGATCGTTAACGTTCGACATTTAGGCGTGATACATTTGCACGCAACTAATTATGACCGAGCACCCATCGACGTCCGTCGTAACCTGTCACTTACACACCGTCGACATCGGTGGTACACTTCCCTGAAGTCCCGTACGTCGTTCGTCGTCCCGTTCGTCTTCGTTTAACGCGATTAACGCGCGTCCACGTCGGTGAGCGACAACTTCTGATCCCGAATCGCGTCGTTCGAACAATCTCGTCGCAATGAAACGCGACAATGTGTAACGGCGCCATTGATCGGGAAAGAATCGAGAAGAAGTAAAACAGTGATCCACGTTAATCGTTGGTATTCGAGCATCGCCAGTAGTTACCCGGTAGTGACCACTTTTGGTCGAGAAACCGAAAAAGGCACGAAACAGGATCAACGAGATCAAGGAGAAATGGACTCGTTGGAGCGTTTGATGAGCGGAGTTTCGCACCAGCCAGCCCTCACGGCAGCCACGCGATCGCAAAACGCTTTCGTGCAAGCCAACCTTTGCTCTGTGATTGGCCGCAAAGGCCGTCATCTCACTGGCACGTTTTGCTTAACGGGAGATACGATGGAGGGCATTATACAGTGCCTGGTTTTCCTGAAAGCATTTTCGGTAAGAAAATAACCTCTCGTTCACCGCGTTCCCGTCGATTTTACGGACGTCTGTTTTTTTTTCTCTCTCTCTCTCTTTTTCTTCTTTTCGTTCGTTACCGCTCTGTCGCGTAGCCGGTGACAATGGCTGACAGTTGTTTTCTTTGCGCGTTTATCGCGAGATGCCCTTTATGTTTACTGAAATATCAAACGATACGCGTAATTGTCGATACTTCGATGTGCCGTCGTCGAGATTCAACGCGTTACAAAGTACCCCTTGTTAGAATCGTGACATAGGTTGTTTCGCGAAACAATGGTATGTTATCCATTGTCAGTAAGATATTTCTCGAACGTGCGCTACATGGGTTCACGGTATTCGGAATGTATCGATAACCGCAAATGCGTAATGAGCTGCGCGTCGAGTGCATGCAAATATCATTGCTATAGAAGTAATAGCATAGCTGTATAACGACTATAGAACAAACGTGAGTACACCCAAGATTTACAATGCCTTTTTTCACATTTCTCCCAGTGAGTACAGTGTACGTCGACGCACGCGCCCCTATAATATGCGATTGAACAATTTTTTTGAGGCAAGCCTAATTGTTCCTCTAACGGAGACAAATCGAGGTGCACTGGCAATTGATATCTTTTAGAATTACAAAGCGTTTGCGCGCAATCTTCTTCGTGAAAGAAGACGTAAATGGGTGGTAAGGGGCAAACCGAGGCTAAATCGTCGATAATGAGAATTCAGTACCGAGTGGAATTATCCCCGAGTGCTGTTACTCTGGTAAGTCGCGAAAATGGCTTTCAGCAGGGAGATAAGGAGACAATCCGTTTTTAAGAATGAAAAGTCTATTTCAAAGAATTTCTTTATTTGCGCGTACCGCCATTGCCAATCGAGAGCGTGCGGGTCAAGGAATTTTCATCGATTCCCAGTTATACAAATTAGATAAGCATACCTCTTTCCTATTCGCGCAATAATATTTCCCCGGAGAATACTTCGAGTTAATTTCACTCGGGTGTGTCTGCACTTACGGCGAAACGTTAGTCTTCATACGTAATTATGTAGATCAATTACAGATTATGTGGAGTGTAATTTTAGATCGCTTCGTTCTTAATTACTTTTTCACCGGGTGAAAAACATTCAGCGTAATTAAAAGCGTTACAATGCACGAGCTATAAAATGGATTCGAGTTGAGTCAAACGCCATTTCCATTACGCGCGTACCACGCTGCAGTAGTTGCAATCATAAAAGTCGTGGTGAAAACCGATACGTTTTTATGTTAAACTATTTGTGAAATAAATAGGTGCCTTGCATTCGAAGCTCGTGCGATATTCTCTCCAACGTGCCAGCAGGTGAGCATATTCGCGTAACTATGTATGATAGAATACAATTATTAAGAATATTTCCAATGACGATTTTTTAAATTTCGTCTTGAACTTCCTACGTACAACGTTATTGTACCGACACTTAACTTAAATGTTGAAATATGCGTTATCTATTTCTAAATAAAAGAAATTACATTTTTTCACCATCAAATTGGTTATTATCCTCATTCTATACTATAAAATATCAGTTGTTTTAAACATTGTTGTACACGTGAAATGCCGGTAGAAATATTATTAAATCCTCGAAATATCGATGGAATTATTAACATTCCAAAAATAGTTTTCAATTAAAAACGTCGATATAATCCAAAATCCCAGAAAAAGAACAAAAATCACGCACACACAGGGACACGCGTCTTCGACGTCCCACTAACTAGGGCAGAATTCGCAACGGCACGATAAGTTTTTCCCCTTGAATCCTCGTGTTTTGGCGTAGGGAGCCTTTAAGGTGCCCCCTCGCACGCCCCTTCCTTGTCGTCGTCGTCGTCGTCGTCGTCGTCGTCACCGACACCGTTGACGTTGCTCGCGTCGTTCCTCGGCCGAGTGGGATGGTGGTATTCTTCATTTCCATCGCTCGTCCGAGACGAAGGGTGCGAGGAAGGTGACGATAACATCTCTATGAGACTGGCTATGAATTTTTATCCGTTCTACCCGTCGGCTAAGGGCCTGCGGCGAATAACGAATTGCGATGGCCCCCTAAAGAAAAAGTACTTACCCCGTGAGCTCGTTTGACGATAAAAGTTATTGGCGGTGCGATGACGTAACGCGGAAAAGGTACGTCTCCGAATGGCCAGCTTCGAGCAGCGAGGAAGAGATCGTTAAGGTGAATTCGTAGCAGAAACGAGAGAATTCCGGCGATAAGATCAAATCACGTTCGCGATCTTTGATACGCGCGTCGAGACCTTCAGCGACGAGAATTCGTCGCGGTGGCCAAACGTTAGGCGAGGTTAACCCTGCCGTATGTGCGATCGAATGCAATATCGAGTTATAAACTTGCACCGGAAAAACCGATAGTAAAACTTCTAATATCGTAAAGTAGATTTCTCTCGGAATCCTTTGGCTCTCTACTCACCGGCCAATTACATTTACCGAGTATTAATAAAGTTCGCGGTGAAAATAGCGCGGCGAAAGAAAGTTTTCGGACGCAACGCCGTACATTCGTAACGAAACGCGTTATTCGTTACAAGTTTGTTATAGAGTTTCACGGTTACCAAAGCAAAAACTGAAGAAACGATCGGTCTTGGTTAAAAAGCGTGGATACCTGTCACTCGAATCTATCGAACTAATTTTCATCTCCCTTCGAACTCTTTCTTTGTCACGATTGAATCGCGATAGCAATTCTGGCATCCCGGTAACGGGTCGTTTCTCGGAAAAAAAGCTGATTTTACCGAGGTACCCTAGATATCGTGGAATGTCAAGTTACGATAAGACTGGAGGGACGCGGAGGATAAAACCTGCCGGCGGTTTTCACCCTTTACCGGTTATACCGTCGGCCAAAGCCGTGAAAGTGTGGGTGGAGCCAACGAGACTGCGAAGCTGGCCTCTGTCTCGGTTTTCCCGACGTTAGGAGGAAATATGAAATTTCACTTTTCCAGAAGCTGTTCTCTCGCAATTGTTTTCCTCCTTTCCGTTTGAGCTCTCCCTCGATCCTTCGTTTCGGCGACAGGTATTAGGTAATCAGAATTTACCGCGAGGGGGGAAAGAAAAGGAGCCCCCCGGTTAAACGACTGAAATAGTTTTCGATGTACGTACGCAATTACGGTAATGACTATCGCGCAGAGGAGCGGCGTTGAAATAAAATTGCAAAAACGCGTGACGTTACTTCGCGCGAATCGTAATGGCTTTGAGATGCAAAGAATATGCATTTTTTACTTCGCGTACCGAGGAACGGAAAATAATATAAACTCAACACAAAACGCACTCGGCGATATCTCGTTGAAAAATAGAGGGGATTGGATTGCGTCGACTCTTGAACGTTACACGTATTTCTCCGCTCGATCGAGAAATAATTCACATATATGTATGTACGTATATACGGTACGGTTTCGCGGACAGTTCATCCAGCTTGTGCGCAAAATCGAATTACGCCTCGAAAAATTGCAACGCAAAACCCAGAAACATTTCACGACCGTGTGGTGGACTACGCGTTGTTTATTTAAATCTATCGAGTTACCTTTGGATGAATAAACCGTGGTCGGCATCGCATCGCGCCATATTTACATATGGAAAATCAAATTCGCGTTTAACGGCAATTTAATCACTCAATTTCACGGACATGCGCACACGTTAACGTTTACACCGAGTGTCCGCGCGCATTGTTGAAGTATGCTAAATACGCCGAAACTCGACTGGCGTACGTTTCGTAAAATATTAGAATATCGCGAGAGACTCGAGTTACCTTGAATATCGTTTATTTGGGGTTCGCGCGTACCGGCGCCGTAGGATCGGCGGGCGTTAATTACTTCGTCCCTGTTGCGGCAACTCTGCCATTGTTCCAAGACAATTAAAGGAGACGCCCTTTTCGCCCCCCATCATCTTCCTCCTCGTCCCCCCCCCCCATCCTTTTTTTTTTGTCCCGAGCGTCGCCTATATTCTGAAACTTTTCCGATATTTCACACGCGCATCGAGGTCTCACGTACACGCCGCGGCGAGCTGTTATTTTTCGATTCTACAACGGTGGATGTACACACCCGTGACATTGTGTCTCGCTAAAAGAAACACACTACCCTCCGCGAGGCTTGACCTCGTTCCAGGTGTTCCGTCAGTCTCTTCGAAGTGTTCTCGTAATAATAGATTTATATGCATAGCTTTCCGCGCGCGGTACAGGTGGTTTCATAACTTTGACGAATACAAAACCGCTTTGTCACGGTAGCTTCGTAATTTGCGTGTGTCATAATCGTATTTCAAACAAAACTCGCTGGTATGACGAGCTTCCGACAAAGTTAAACGGCATTAATATTCATTGTTTTGCAAACGAATATACATAGATATTAGTGCACGATTGTTTCGTATACTCAAACGCGAGGGGAGCGTGGGTGACTCTAATTGAAAATGGAATGCGTATACCGTCGCGAAACAAATCGGTACATGGTCCGATACAGTAATTTATCCTTTCAAAACGTGTACATGTATTGTATAGATTCGATGGGTGGACTAATCGTTGAAACCACTGCCTGCCGAATGCATGGATACTACAGAACAGCTGTTTCCAACGCTCCTATTTTCGTGGAGCACAAAAATCTTTTTCGATGGATCGATGAGCAAAAACGTTTATTACTTCAAATAAACGATGAACTCGTCAAATCGGTTAGAGTTGAAAATTTCTATTTAATTTCGATGCGACTGTTCGATAGATAAGCATTATTTTTTTATTTTTTTGGTAAATATACAGTCGGTCGCATAAGTGTCCGTCAATCTACCATACTCGACGTATATTCGACAAAAGTTCCTAATTCTCACGGAATAGAGAAATACCGAATAAGACCCTAAAATATCCAAAGTATACTAAACGAACGAACACATATACGACTGACTGTATCCACCCGTGAAATGTTCGCGCGTACCTACTATCAAACCCTAACATCGAAATTAAATAGAAACTTTCCACGCTTCGGAAAGGGATACAAAGTCAATACTGCGAGATGCAAAACTTCTTTCCCGACCCTATTTGGGAACGTTTTACGGCAGCCACCGTCGAACAAAACGACCAGCCGATCCACGTCGAGGCGCGACCCTCTCGCATTATTTGAATATTGCACGTAATACCACTTTATTCACGTACGTAACGTTGGAAGAATAAAGTTGTCCCTGCGACGAAAGTCTCGAAAGTTCGCGGGATCTCTCGTACGAAAGTTACCGTTACCGTCTTACGATAGTTTTTTTTTTCACGGCGTGCCCCTCGCGAGGCAGGCAGGTGTGCGGTCTCCAAGTTACGAGGGCCTCGCCGAAATTGATCGATCACGGTGGAAGCACGTACCGCGGCAGTGGGACAGCCCTTCTGCCGGAATCGTTGCTATCCGTGAGATTATCGGAGAAGCAGGGTAAACAGGGTGGGAACGTCGAAATTTGTGGCATCGTCGATAGGGCGCAGAGGCGCCATCCTGTTGTTTTTACTAGGCAAACGTACGACGACAGCCACGGTTTCATTTGGCGGACGTGCAAACAGTGATCCGTTGCCAATAAACATTCTCGCTTTTGGTACCCCGAGTACTTAAGTATTCAAAGCCCACCCGATTTCCATGAAGCTCTCGATCCGCGCCGTCAGTATACCACGGATCATTCGCCGTGTGTTGTTTAACACTTTGATTCGTCCCGTCACCCACATTTGGGTGACACGTAAGACACGTTAGTAACATCGGTATTAATATTATTATCATTAGGATTTTGTAACAGGGCCCATAGAAGAGCGAAGAAATTGCGTAAAACTGACCTTGTCCAATAGGTTGATGTGCAAACAGCGAATAAATTACGCGCTCTGACAAAAAAAAAGGTTTTACACACGTGTCGCGCGTAGCCCATACATGATGCATCAGTTACGCAACAGCACTCGTACAATTAATTTCAAACAGTTTTGAATTACTGTAACTAGTTACGCAGCGTGTCAAATGACACGATACACTATGCAATTCTTGCAATAACGGTCTCTGTTGCGCAATTTGACTGCTCGTGTATCGGGCTTATAAGTAGGACATTGAAAATGACCTATCACCTAAAAGTGGGTGACGTGGCGATCAATGAATTAAGAAGATCGTCGGCTCACAAGATTTTGTGAAATTTCGATCTTACTAGCTCGAAACGATCGTTTGCTGACACCGCCTTCGAGATTATCGTAATTTTCAATTTTCCTCGAACGACGGACCTTTTAATTCACCGAGTTTAATTTCGTTGGAGCTTCTTACGCTGCGTACCTGGATTAATCTGCGAATAACTACCCCCGAAACGTTAGGGTGATTATCTATGCACGTTTAATGGTTTCCGCCAGCTCCGTTGTAATATGTCTCTGTCGGGTTAAATTGTTAAGCAAATTTCATTGCTATTAAGGATTTCATACTTTCGCGTTGTTACCTTGAGTAATTAGTCTTGGTTTCTGCAGAGTCACCGCGAATTAAGGGTTATAAATTACGGTAGCGAACTTAATAATCGAATCGTAAAACGAATTACCTCTTCGTTAGAAATTACGCGATATATTTTTCACCCCGTAACGCGTATATACGTACTACACATTTCCGCATGACATCGACTGCGTATATTTCACGCGCGGTTCGTCTCGAGGAAGTTTTTGTAAATTCTGAAATAAACACATCCAATCGAAATGTTCGAGCTCTCTCTCCGTCGGATAGCATAAATAAATATCCACAAGAGAGATACATGTGCATTCGAATGTTAATTCAATGCCGATCGTTGGGCACCAGTGATAGTAACCCAGATTCGAAGCTTTTCAATCGATATCGTACTTTAGGATCGGAAAATTCATTAAAAGTGACGAGCCGCGAATATGCATCCGCGCTTATTAAAATTGAGACTCGTACTTCGTTTTGCTCGCAGCTACGCGCTAATACGAATACTTGAATTTATCTTACATCGATACATACTAATCCTTCTCGACTGTCCGCCATCCTAAATTCGAACGCAAAAACTTGAAATTAAGATACACCGAGGTTTTACCCCCGGGCGTACGTCGATATAAGTTTGACGAGCGTAAATTTTAACGATCATTCTCAATCAATTCGAATAACGAACGTTCGTAGCGATTATTTGCGGGAACACGTTTCATCGCTCCAATCCAATTCCATTGGTTAACGATTGCTTTGCGAAAAAAGGCGTAGATGTGTGTGTTGTTGTTGTTTTTTTTTTGCGATACAATTAAAATTCTACTCGCACAGCCATTTTTATTATAGCCGTGGCGTTGTTCGAGCGTCATCCGTTTTCTCTGAACGAAGTAATAGCGGGACTTTGAATTTATTCCGAAAATGCTTTCGCTATTAACAATTTCATACGCCCGCGCCACTTGTGCAAAATACAAAGTTTTTCAATTTCGTCGACGTAACACGGAGCAGTACGCCAAACAAACCGCAAAAACCGCGGCGTTATTAATCTTTGGATTATCAGGTCGGTGCTCGAACGTTTCAGCTGAGAAAATTTTCCCACGGAAACTGTGGTTCGCGGATTTACCGTTAATGACGGTTTCCCCTCGTGGAAATATACACGTATATTTCACGAAAACTGAAGTTAATAACGTTCTTCTTAATTAGAACGAAAATTTTCCAGTTCCACAAAGACGTCTTGTAATCGCGATGATAATATTCGGCAGAAAGTTAGTAAAAATGCATACCTACTAAAACTACGCATTATCCTCTCAAATATTCGTATTACTGTCTCGCAATTGCAATTGTTTGCATTACTATGCTGCCATAATGCGATAAAAACAGCAAACGCGAAAAGCCCACTCGTAAACTTAATACTTACTCAGTGAAGATGTTAACCAGGGAGCATTGCAATCTATGTTCTCCACGAGAAAGCATCTTATATCTTTCATCTCTGTACGTAGATGCACCGTACAGCATTCGTGATTATTGTAAACGCCCTTCGATTGTCGTGGAAATGAGGTCGTTGAGTCGAACAAAAGTGTTGCGTCATCGATAGCGGCCCCCATTGTACCGTACTCCTCCCCCTCCTCCCCCCCCCCCCGATACACGTGCAGAATACACGCGTACGCGGGCAAATACGCGTACGTACGTCCCACTGGGATTCGTATAGCCAACTAAAGTTAATTGCGGAAAACAGTGCATAGATTATCTACAATGCCAGCACTGAGATTGTAAATATTGCGAGCTTTCCACGTTTATTAATGAACCCTGGAAATACATGTCCATTGTTACGGGTTGAAAATTAAATTATAAATTCTTCGTTGCCGGTGTATTTAGCGCAATATTGTTTCCAATCTCGTACGCGTTAACGTTTTCGCATGCTCATTACCGAGTTTTTCCATTATGCCGAACATCATCCCCCATAATAAATGCCGCAAATATATTGAAAAATATTAACAACTTATTCCTTTCGTTCTCTGGTACGAAAGATACAAAGTTGTATCGTGTTGTTAACTCGGGAGAGTTGGAGTATATTAGAGGTATCGGAAAGAAATCTATTATTTTGGAGAACAATATAAAATTTTACTTTTGTTGAATTTTTGTTATTGATAAAATGTAATTTCTTTCACTTTTTACAACTGTACTCCAACGTTTTTTTTAAGTCTCTTATGCCTTCTTCGTAATAAACATGCTTGCACCACCGTGTTCAGGCACAAGCTGTGCTCAAACGCTATTATATAAAATAACAGATTTCTTCTCGGTACCCATAATATTATTTTCTCCTTTCCACCCATTTAATTCCCATTTGGGCGCATTTTTCCATAGACACATTTTTTGTTGTCCCCTAATGACGCTAATAATTAGCGAGGAAAAGTGGGCCGGCGCGGTTAAGCGAAGGTTCAATTTCCATGGCGCGAAAAGCTTTTAAATTTTACTGTTATTAGCAATATTCATGCATAATCGCATTTACGATACATTAGCCTGCACGCTGGTAAACGATAAGCGCGTAATCATAGGTGTTTGTTATGGAGAGAACATGTTCGCGTAGGGACATAAACGTATGCCGACAACAAACATTTATTGTACGGGATGCACTTGCCGCTAATAAGTGTTCGTTCCAGTACCATAAACAACCTAGCTTTCGGTTACCCGCAATTTACGTTTGAATATAAAATCTACCGTCATTGTCGGTATTATCCTTTACGAGATGCGCAAACGAAGCGAGGAGTATCGTTACGGAAGAAAACCCTTCTATCCGCGAGACACGCTTTCATTAGAAATTTATGCGATTTGAGTTACGCTTAACTTCCACGCGTTGCAAACTTGTTTATTGCGATACGTCGAGAATCTGGGGTAATGCCGCACGAAATATTGAATTTATTATTTCCTTTCTACGTGGCATCATTGTTATTTACGACGTATGACGCGTACGGCCAACTGCTCGCATAGTTTCGTATTCAAACGATTATTCGTCGTCTGTCTCTCTAAACTAGAATGATGAACTCGGGATGGAATTGGCAGACGACTGTCTTAATGAAGATGCTCCGGCAATCTGAAGTAGATTGCATTGATAGAGCCTGCACTGTCTGTGCGTCGCACCGTGCCGCTAAGGGAATGCATCAATTCGGGAAGCGATTAGTCATAGTCAAGAATTTCCAAGCAAACGAGCAACTCGTATTTATACGATATAGGGAGTTCAGGAATATCGTGACTTAGCGAATTTATATTGCGTCGCTGCGTTAATGTCGGATCAGGCGTCTGTCGCGATGGAGGATTTATGAGGGATTGGGAACGTTGATACTCGGTGTTTAGAATTGCACGAAACAGAAATATTTGAGTAAGACATTTGAGAACCAGCGTGTCATCGTTACCGTTTAATTTCGTTAATCTCTTCAGACCCGATTTTTTCTTTTTTATACAAAACAGTTTTTTGTAAATTGTCTTGTTCAATGCATTAAAGGGACACGAAAAAGGGATTTTTGTTCTTTCTTTTTTTTACATATAACATGAATAATAAAACTAAATAATAGAGTGTGCACTATAATATACAAAAGGTCCCGTTGTAAATAAATCGAAAATGGCTTCAATAAAAAGCGTTAATAATAAATTGCTTATGTACTGAGGAGTTTAATCAAGGGTATCGAAGAAGGAACTGCAATGTACCACCGTTATTATTCATGATCTCTTACATTTTTAATTTTTCCGGAAACTAACATTGGTTCAGACTTGGTACGACATTATGGATACAATGATTCTTTGAATGCGAAACGTTGCGGACCCGCGGCGAGGTTTCTGAATTCTAACTACGACGGAAATGAACGTACGGTGGTAAGACACGTTGCCATGATAACGAGCACGAAGACGACCCACGGTGATAATGTCAATACCGACGTTATTGATACTAAGGGGGTGCGCTTCAACTCTTTCATCATCGCTCATTACTACCACATCACTGGAGGGTAACTCGCTTTGATTGAAGCATGAATAAAAAATCTTCCTAATGACGAGGTAGCTCTGATAATTTTTGCCGGGGCCAAGGAAAAAATTCTAAAAGATAAGAGGGACGTAATGGGTTCCTTTTTTATCACATGGCAAGCGATTTCGAGTTCGGATACATTTTCCTTTCGCACAGTCGCGTCGGACGTATAATAATTTCATGTAGCGAAAAATTAATTGATATCGTTTATATTAATTGCGCGTCAGTGCGTACTGTAACGATAACGTAGCGTGTCGGGCAACGATACGAAGGTATAACAATGAAAATAGTTTGCTACTATACGTCAAACGGCGTCAGGAGTGAAAGATATTACAAAAAAAAAGTTTCCGTTTCATTTTTATGTCAGTGCAACCCATTTGTCGCGATAGCTCCGAAACGTTACGATATTAAAACGCATTGAAATTGCTTTCGTGCTTTCTTCTTTTTTTTTTTTTTCTAAATACAAGTTCGACGATCTCTTTGAGCATTCACTGATATTTGCGTCGTTCGAGAACGTTCAATATGTCCGTAGATATAAATCGAATAAACCATCGTTTTTCTTGGCAACTCTCCCGCGAGTTTAATGACAGACGTTCCATCTCAGGCATTACAAGGCGATTACATTTCCATCGAATCTGCAAAATCGGGCCATCTTGCTCTCGTCGGCCGATCGATCCAGGCTCATCAACCTCTTGATAACTTCCTTTAAATGCAAGATTCTTAAACGTTTGATATTATCAGAGAAAGGACGAAGTTTCGCTGAACTGTAAATAAAACGACCGTTTTTCTTCTAAAGATTGAAAATGATTTCCATGGAAACGTGATTGCGTGAAACCACTTGTCCGTGCCAATTCGAGTATACAATTACACTTGATGGACGTTAAAATACGTAACCGTGTAAATTTATACGGTACGAAAAATCGTTAAATATGAACGTGATGTACGTTGGAAGATGGACGCCGGTGTATTTGTGACCACGACGCGTGTCAAAGGGCTTTATTAAATATATCGCCATTACGTTGAGTTACCTGACAGATAATTTTATATATTCGAGCGAAAAATTATTAAACGATTAATTCCAAAGTGTCACACCTCTTACGCAAATGGTACGCGAATCTTAAAAAAGAAAACTGATGTAGAGGACGTATTAACAAAAAAGATACGAGTTACGTGCATCGTGTACGTGGTTCGTATTATGAACGGCGTAGCATACACGCGTACGCGCCCGTACATGTGAGGGTAAACAATATGGGCGGTAAACAATGACTTCGTCCATAAAAAAGCACGGATGCTTAATAGCGACGTTGCTATACGTGTCAGCGGTAACTTGAAAATCAATACCGGTAGCTACCTCATCATTCTTTTTTACATCACCCTGAATTCTGTCGTATAATTATAGTAAAATGATAAATACTCGTCGCGGGTAATAGGGACGCCATTTAATTGCACGGAATTGAACCGCTATATACCTGTATCATTTTTAAACCAAATTGAGATTTTTATTGTTTTAACGTGTCCGTTGAACGCAAAACTCGTTATACGGAGAATCGATTTTATACGAGAAATTTCATTTGCTTTCGTTTTTGTTGCACTTTTTCTGACCACCGTGATCCCGCCGTTGTTATATTTCATCGTACACATATACGATACGGGAAGAAATACTGCACGAATTGAGAGTATTTCATCCATTTAGCTAATGTATTATAAAACAAATTCTTATAAAACAACCGGCGTCGAAAACGAAAAATTTGATCCGTTATGGAAATATCTGAGATTTTTTAACCACTTCGCAACCTTGGACGAGTAATCTCGCGACTCGATATCTCTCGTTTCAAGCTTTCGACGAAATATCGCGTAACTGATTTTATTCGCATGGCTTAACAGCGAAAGAAAGAAATTTTAATACCAGTTAAAAGCATCAATCGACATTAATTAACAAGTTTTTTTGAACAATCGTTGCTTCCATATCGTTTCGCGAAGTTCGGTAAGAGAATAATTATCGTCGTCTCAAAACTTAGATTCGTCCGGAAAATTCTCACTGACAGATACGACGGAAAATATTGTCGTAGCTTCGATAGCCAACAAATTTCAAAGCCCGTCGTCCGCGCAAAGATTTCAAAGCGACGAAAATAAGTTCTTTTATCCGACGTGTCTGATCCGCGTATATTTCAGTAAATTCCGATATTGCTTTTCATTGATCGAAGGAACAGGGAGAACTAATACAAAACATGAAAACATACATATGAAAATCTGAGCCAGTACGAGGTTCTCTCTCGCGTGTAAATGAACGTCCGCCGCGAGTATCAGAAACGAAATAAATCGCTCGATCTCGCGCTTCCTAGAGAACTCCAAAACACAATTTCGAAAAAGCTATAAATCCACCCCGTGACGCGACAAATGATCGTAAATGAATTCCCTTCTTCCCACCGACCGATCTTCGCGCCTTTGTATCCATCGCGACGTAGACCACGAACGCTGGTTGGTACGAAGAGCGCAGTCGTCAAACGAAACGGTATCAGCAATTCGAATTTCGATTCATCCGTCGCGGCGGCGTTAGAACAAATTAGAAACCTGTCCGGAGCGTAGAATCAATTGTTGGCCACGATTCCCAGTAGGCGAGCTCTGCCTGTCTCCGTCAGATGTAATGACCGAAACCGTGCAATTCTAGCACTCTCCGAGTGGTTCGAATCCCTTCGGCCGATCGTAAGGGGTGTTTAATCGCTGACCGTACCATCTCGCGTAATTGGAATGGAACTCTAGACACACGAATGGCGGGTGGGGGGAGGGGGGGGGGAGATGCGTTAACGAACCACCTAAACGGACGATTGCTTTCGATTCTTTTTTTTTTTTCCTTTCACATCGACTTTGTCTTAAGAGTCGCCGGAACTACCGAGGAAAGGGGAAGTACGCGGCGATATCGCGCAACGACCGATGCTCGTAATTGGAATTACTCGCTCTGGTTGAACATCGAAAAACACTAGAGGGATCTACGGTACTGACGGTATAGCTCGTTAATTTCATTTACTAAAGAGCATTGCCAAATGCGAACGCCGATATCTTCTGACGCTTCGGGGTTGCTTTGAAATTCCTTTGATCATTCGTTAAAGGCGTTGGTGGAACGGGGGGTGTGGGAGGTAGGGGGGGTGTGGGAGGGGGAGGCAGATTGTTTCGCAAATTTCCTCGCGGGAAATCGGATTCCGGAACATCGATATTGGTATACCGGTGTACAGTCGAGGTCTTTCTCGAATTTCGAACCTCGATACGTAGAGAATCCGACGCTCGTTGTGTTCGAGCGTACGGACGGGACGCATCGTTACTCGCCGCGAACGTATTTTACCTCTACACACCCGACACCGGCCACAAATTTCCAGTTTGAATCCTGAAAATCGACTTTGTGCCACGATTTGCGAGGTAAGCTCTGCCCTCTCCCCCCCGCCCCGCGATAAACTCAATCGGATATCGTTGATCTACGCCATTAAAACTAGCACTCGCGACGCGTTAATTAGTAATCGCCCGCGTCAATTTCCTCTTCGTGGTGTCGATGACCGGTTTACAATGGTTCGGTTCGATCGACATCGAAGCCTTACAGTCGTATCACGGTGTCCCGTGTTTTAATCAATATGTATTTGTACTGGTCCCACGACCGCTCGAGGACAAATTGAACCGGTACCGGCCGCGAAATCAATTGTCAGCCGCAATTTCCTGCCAGCAACTCCGTTAAGCGATTAAGACCGGGGGAGATACGATTCACAGAACGGTACGGTTACATCGTGTCCCTTCGATCGGTTGTAAGGGCTGGTTAATTGCTCGCCCATACCCTTCCGTGCAATTGGAACCCAAGTTTGGCACGCGGATAACGTAATGTCTTGGCGGCATTTCCTTCGGTGCAGTTGGTAAAACGTATCTGACGATTTACCGTTGAAAGTTAATTTCGAGTGATTACGGCATGCGGCCATGTGTGCGGCAGTGAAGTGCATTGTATGTGCATACATCCGGTTTGAAGAGAATAAAAAAAAGGAGTGGAAAATGAAATATACGATTTTTTAACCAAGCGAACGTCAAACGATTATCGTTAGGATTACAGAAATTATTACGTTACCTAATAAAATGAAGTACATACCTTCGCTCTAGATATAACAAAAAAAAACAAAATAGAGATTAAAATCAAGGATTTTAAATATCAGAGTTTTTATGCAATCGTATAACTCTTCGTCGACTTCCAACGTCACCCTTTTTATACCTGTTTATCGACTAGACGTCAGAAGGTAGCGAAAAGCTTTTTTCCCCCCCACCTCAAAGGTGGATCGGCACCGTAGGTGTATCATAAATCGTCCTACGCCGCTGTCTTCTCGATGTGCCGAGACTTTTCGCTGGATAACATTTGACTTCCTTCCAGAGGCATCGGCTTCAGTGATAATGCCTTTCATCCGTCAGTTCCCTTCTACTGGCTGAGAGATCGTAGAATAGATATACGGAAGAGATTGATGACGTAGAATGATCCCTCGATCGATCCGCATCGTCAATACCCAGTCCTTGTAACACTGATATAGCCTCAACGGTGAACAGTGTCCGTGTTCCGAGCAGTCCAGGAGCGTTTTGCAAACAGCTACCGTTTGACATCTGCTTGCGATGCGTCGAGTAACAATCGACGATTATGGTAATCCTTTGCAGATAACACGGTGTCTAATCCTGTGTTGTGCGAATACCTACGAAGTGATCGAGTGAGAGAGAATGAGAGAGAGAGAGAGAGAAGGGTGGGGATATAGATGCAGTAGCCTTACGTTTAGTAGATAATCGTGTATGTTCGTACCAGTTGTCATGTATGTAGAAAACGAGGGATAATATTGCGTCTGAAATACCTATCTTGTCAATTATTGGTCGAAATATATTTTCGGATGATATTTCGAAATTTAAATACACCGGTCCTATGTTGTTTCACGCAGTCTTTAAACGATTCGGCAAACGAGTTAATTTTGTTTGATTATTCCACTTCGTTAAAAATGTGTGTCATAATTTTTTATACCTGTGGCGGTAAAAAAATTTTAAATGTCTCGCGTCAGGTATTTTCATTTTTGTGGTGTCGTCATTTAAAATTCGGAATGCCAATTCTTCTTATTAAACTCTACCTAGGTTGCATTATTTTTTTTCAGCATATAAAAGTAATGTTCATGTTTTTCTTCCCGATAAATCCACAAATCGTGTACGATACAGAACAATTAGCGCGTAAATTGAACGTTTGTCGGAAACCGTAACGCGCAACGTTTTTTCCTTTCCCAGCCACGAACATCGATTCAGACCTTAAAGCAAAAAGTTATTACGGCAATGCAAAGAAACTTCCAGCGATCGGACAACGAGATAATCTGATGTAACTCGATTAAAATGATATTACCGTATACTAATTCCGTCTAGCACTTCGGACCGCCTTTATGACTTCGGCGTACCGAAGCAACAGTTTGCCCTTAACGATTACGTACTCTAATTACACCGCTCACGTACGTCTGCCACTCACCGGTCAGGATATAATATTTACGAGCGCAATAAAATACCTTTTTCCCCATCGACGAACGATATACCCGATATCGTGAAATCCCGAAACGTTCGTGAATAAACAAACGAGCAGGACTTTACGTCATACGCGTTTTGTTCCTCTAAATGGCAATCCGTCACCGTCGACGTGACGCGGGAGACTGCGAAAACCTTCGGTAGGAGAGTGTCTGAGGAGATTTCGTGAGTCACTGTGCGCGCTGCAATAATCCGCGCGTGATGAATCCTCTTCCCCCTATAATCCATTCCTGTCAATCACGTGGGATAAAACTTCATTACCGGGTAATAATGCCGGAACGCGGATGGATCTATACGTCGCCTCGCGACGAGTATAATGTACTCCGAATTTGGATTTATTTATATCCCCGAGGAATCTCTCTCGGGCATTCTCTGCGTTCGCCTAACTTTGGACTTCGCGTTTGTCGAATTACAAAAAAGTTGCGGCTGAAAACTAGATCGCGGTATTCGCTCATCGCTTTGTGACAAGCTGTTAAACCATACACGCGAGAAGTTTATAAGCGCGCGCGCTTGAAAAATAGTTGTAAAAAATCTCGTAACCACAATTTATACGACTTGTTCCTTGAGCGTGTGCGTCAAAGGACGACGGTGCTTCCGGCCATCATACAGAATGTAAAACTCCCGGCTGCCGTACTGCATAATTTGGTCGTAAAGATAGAAGCAAAATGGCGCTTTCGAATGTTTCACGAAGGCGATGGAGGTGATTCTGAAGCTGTATCTACAATTCCGTTCTATGAAATGTAACTCTGTTAGTTTAGGGAGGGTTTTTTTTTTGTTCTTACAACGGTGATGATCGAGGTAACCGATGTTATTACGGTGAATCTGCGATACACGTTTCAACGGAACGGCCACTTAAACTTTAGCGCACGATAAAAATAACAATCCATCTCATTTCTCGATTAAACATCTTTCCGTTTGAATGACGGATTATCATTTACATCTTTCTCTCTCCCGTTCGCTGCCCTTTTCCCCTTTGTATTAAAAAAAAAAAAACGTGCTTAAAGGCCGTTTAACGAGGCTTGGAATAATTTCTCGTTGCGATTCGTAGCTACGCGAGGTTATATTTTTTATCGTTCAATCGCGGTCGCGTGGCGCCTCGGTACGGCGCTCGATACACTTAAACGTCAGACATTTGTTACGAGCGTTCGCGATCGAATAAAACATATATCGCTCGTATACCCCGTACATCCGGTTTGCGAATCGTAGAATCGATTTCTAACTGTCGTTGTTTCCGTGTTTCAGGTACGTATGAAACGAATGAAAATGGAGAGCTCTTGGGATTCTCGATGTGCGATCCGCGTAGGGCGATAGTGGTGAGATGGTGCCGAAGCGCATAACAATAGCTCAGTTAACACTCTGTAAACGAACGTAGAATGCAAATAAATCGTTTATCATGTTACTCTCTTTCTCTCTCGCTCTATGCTTGTGCAAATGGTCGCGCGCTGCTGTTCGGTCATTATGCCCGTGCCGAGCTCTGCGATCGATGATCGGGTTCGCTACTTGGACCGCTTTCGCCGCTGTCTCCCGATATTTGTTCGGTTAATACGCGTTAGGCCGTTTGTTTGTTACCAGTGACTCGTATATTTTCATTAACCGATACGACCGAATTGCAAATGTTATGTGGAATTTAATGGAACGACGATTTGTCGAACTGTCCTCGAAATTAAAACAGATTCGTTGATTAACGTAGCGAGCCTCGGATTTCTAAGAAATGGACAAATTAGCCGATCTATTATATCGTACCATGCGGGGTGGATGCATCGATCGCTGCAGATTCTGCTCGTTGCATGAGGAACACTATAGATAAGGATCGATAGATTTCAATAGACTTTGCGTATAAATCTATGTATGCCAGGATCACTTTTGTTCGTATATAAAGTAAAAAAAAAAAAGAAGAAAAAAAAACAAACGGAGACCTTAGAAATGTTTAACGAATGTAGTAGTCACGAATATAATTAACTATGTCCAAGCAGCATCTAATAGATTTTTGTAAACATGCTATGTGTGAAAATATACATTATTGTGAATTATTCCGACGCATGAGAATTATATTAATGAAATAAATAAAACCAAGTTGACATGTATGTTCTTTGCATTACACTTACTCGACTGATGCCTGTGCTTTCGACACGAATTCGTTTTGAAGACTACATTTCTTTTCTGCACGTTGTCGCAATTTTTACTGAAATCGCACATCTACCACCTGCTACTGCAAATGATATTTTGAAATCTATTTAGATCACTTGAATTAGATACGGTGCGTTATCCTTATTTGCATCCATTTCAGATATTAAGAAGCACCGTGTTCCTCCAGTAACTTTTATTCAGCTTTTTCAAACTGATCCTGAATAATCTCAACGTTTCGAAGTCAATATTTGCGTTACTTTGAAAGTGTACACGTTCACCCCCCCGTTGCTTACTTTTTGCTCGGAAACTTATGTACACAGTTTCCTCTGCTTTCCGTAAAAATGCCACGAAGAGAATCGCATATTCTCTTTCCGATCATTTCTTTTTTCAATGCGTACGGTATCTCGCATTCTTGGTTAGTAAAACGGCGAAACATTTTACAAATACCTCTCCCGTCTGTTTCTACCGCGGAGAGGTTCTGTATGCTTTTTTAAAACGAATAACAAACACCGAGGTAAAACGTTCCTGGTTAATATCCCGATTGATATTTTCTATACGAGCCAAGTACGTTATTTAATATCCAATCTTCGTATTATCGATTCTCTCCATTGGTACCTCAAGCTTTCTATTTTTCCTCATACATACGATGCTCGAACGAAGCAATATCCGAGAAGTCGGCAAGGCTTCGTATCAAAATACCCGCGACTTTAACAACAACACAGTTTGCAAACAATCGGTAGTGCTGCCCGCCTTAAACCTGCACGAGAATTTGAGCATCCTGCGAGAACGTTATAAGAGGGGGCTTCCTTTATTTTCCCAAGGAAAGGCGATATCCGTCGTGAGTGAGTTTATCCAATCCAAGGTTTTACGCAAAGACGTGCATTGTAGCTCGGGGTTGGCTTTAGGTGGAAGCGAAACGTTGAAGGGTGCAGAAAATAGCAAAATGTTTGGACCTTCCGTGGCACTCCCCCCCCCCTCATTCTGCTTAGATAAATAGAGCGGACGCGTACACGAAGGGAGGGAAGCTGGAAAATCAAGTGGAAAACCGGGGTCTCGAGGTATGGGGGCGAAAAGAAATGGCGGCGAAAAGAGGGTTGAAAATCGGCTTGTACCGAAAGATGGAGAAAAAGGGATGGTAAATTTGATGGCACGATATGGACTATTGCTCCGCTCGCTCGCCTCCCTCTTTGATTTCAATCGCCACGAGATTACCGGGACTGTATCGCGACGGGATTCGGTTGACGAGTGGAAAACAGACTGGTTATCTCGCGATTGCTTCATTCAACTGTTTGCATGGGTGAGCGTCATTGAGAACACGCCGGGACTCCTTCAATGAATTGAATTTAGATAAACCACCAGCGATGTCGATTGTAAGACCGCGTTCTCACTCGGTGACGTTTCTCGGGACGCGTGTAATTTTATTGCTCGAATGTGCGTACTAGATGCGTGTGAAATTCAAGTTGGTTCTCTTACTCAAAGTTTTCCCGCGGAAAACTGATGTAATTTATAACGTTGAAGAGCGAAACACCCGAATCGTGAAACATTGGACTGTTAGGACCTGGTTAGGCTATTTGTTATTACGAGAGACTCGTATATTTTTTTATTCATTATTTATTCTTTTTGGAAACATTGTCTCTTCATTCGAGGAACGAAATTTTCTATGCAAAAATGAACACCACTTGGAACTGTCAGAGTCGGGGAAAAAGTGAATTTTTTCAATGTTACGGGAAATTGCGAAGGGGAAATCAAGCAAAACTGTCCACGTCCGGTTCCGCTCTCATACCTGGTACACAGCTGCACCGTACGTCATCATTGATTCACGAGAAACGAAATGGATGTCGCATGGACACCATGCGGCGTTCGCAATGACGGCAGCCGTTATCATAATAATGCTCGTAACGTCAAATTTTTGGCGCAACATCAGTCACTACGAAATTACGTATCCGATGCACCGGCTGCATTTAATGGCGCGCATCTCGGGAGTTCCCGATCATTTCGTCTCCTTTCCCACCACGCCAACCCTTTACGCTGGAGAGTACGGATAACTGTAGTAACTCGCTCAAGGGCCCGATAGACACACTACCCGTGATAAATTCTTTATCGGCCCACCAAGACCATCGAATCGCCATGGTCGGCCGCCCACCGACGGTGCCCGAGCAATCAAAATGTCTTCCTGCTTAGAAACTACTGTTTAGCAGCGGAATAAAGATCCACTAATGCAAATAATGCTAAATGAAGCGAGGATGAACGGGAGGAGGGGTAGAAATTATTACTTAATTTCTGTCGGATGAAAAATAATCTTTTCTGTGCATCACTGAAAAATTGGCACTTTTAATTCCGTTTCTAAGCGTTATTGGGTTTTAATATTTACCCGTTTGAAATATTAGGCGTGAACAGTAGAACGTTCTTACAACGATTACTTTTTACGCCATGGGAATCATTATACATTGTACGAGCGGTAAGGTTGTTATCCCATTTCTATGAAACAGACGCGGCGGCGTTTAACGACGTTGTGATTAACGACCGATGTTTTCCCAGCAGTCTGTTTGATGTTTTTGTGGCGGATTAACTGTGCGAGCATAGTAACTGTTATATGACATAATTGCGATGTGTTTGACCGTAGGTAAAAAGAGATTCGTGAGCACAGAACTTTTTTATGGGAGATGACAAAAATATATGTAGCAGTTATTTTAAAAATAAGCGACGCATAACGGAGGAATATTATATAATACGTCCATTTGCCATTTATGTGGACATTATTGATCGAGTGGCTGAGTTATATGTTCGGCAACGGAATATCATCATTAAACTCGGATTACTATTGCACTGGCCCGGGTATCCTCCAAATAAAAAATTTCTTTTGTTTATCAGGAAGCAATCAATACCATGCTCGGTTACACAGTATTTGGAAAAATACGACCGCGTCGCTAAACCAAACAGTTAATAATTGTCCCAGCAATTGGTATATCTTTGAATTTTTTTTTTTTCAAGACTTATATTTCAAGAGTACGGATAGTTTTCCTCCCTGGAACTGACGGTTGAAATAAGAGTCGGAGGTATGAAAATTTAGCCATTTGGAAATATTCCGCGAAAGGGGAAATTAATTTGTTCTCTCTTACTGTATCACGGAAAGTAATTAACATCCGCGGAAATAAAAATTTAATTTGCTTTGCGGAATCGTCCAATAATACTCAGTTTAATCAAAGCAGTTTCCATAGGATTCGAAGTTAATTATTTTCAAGTCGCCTTTTGCAAATGCCTTCGCGAGAATGTCAGTACCAAAAAAATGAATAATCATAATTCAAAATAACGCTAATCAATGAACGTCTCTTTTACGTTTCATCGGAATCGAGAAATTCGTGGTACTGCCCGGATCTGTTCTGCGAGCAAGGTAAATTTTTTTCCACGTTTCGAGAAGCAAGGTAAAAATGATTGGGCGAGATGAAATAATCAAAAGGTTTTCGAAATCCGCGTGATCGTTCTGTAATATCAGGAGGCGTTAGAAGAGGTACAAGAAAATTGAATTGGGTTCCCAACGTCGTGGGAAACCTGAGAAATAAATCACGCGACAAAATTCCAGCGTAAAGTGGATATTTCTGATCAGAAGTTATATCGAGCATAAGGCGTTCGTATCATACCTTTTCCTCCTAGTACGTGCATGCCCGTAATCTTAGGAAAATATTTTCCCTATAAACGGTACGCGTGCATGTGCATCGATCGAGAGCTACCTGAAATTTTCTCTCGCCGGTGTATTTAGCTAACCAGGAATCCGTGTTAGCGTACAATTAGAAAAACGGTCGTTTGCTCAGGAGAACATCAGATAATGAAATACCAGGGATACGGTTAGGTAGAAGGCAGTTAAAATTGTCCAAGGATTTGAAGGAAAGGTTGGTCAATATTATTTTAAGTTAGAAAACAACGAGTACCAATAGATTCGCAGTTCGGTAACTCACCTGATAATTGTTTTGTATAATAAAATCACATAAAAATATTATCGGCCCAAATCTCAATAGGGAAAAATTTGAAAACCCAAAGGGGGAAAGTTTTCTTGATAATAACTTAACTGATCGTATCGACATATAAACGATAAACAGTTGACGAAACGCGACGCGAATATAGTTGGAAAGAATTAAAAATTCGAAAGCATAAACTCGTACACGACTGGGCGCCCCGAAAAACCGAAGTGGCGTCGAGCCTGCGGCAGGGTTCTAATCGATACCACTAAAAAAGGCTAAGAATAAGCTGCGGTAGACGTGCACTTGGCGGGAAGTAGGATGGTACATTCGGGGACCACTCGTGGTACCAGCGTCGACTTACGTTAACACATCAGTTCCTCGTACCCGAGGTAATCCCGATCGGACATCAAAGAAGTGAGCGTCGCACCACCGCACTCCTTTGAGCCCGAACAGTCACGTGCGAGTAATATTAAATCGGGGAGGGAGGGATGAAAAATACAAAATTAAAAGAATCTAAGAGAATATAAAAAGTAAAAATTAAAAATTTAGCCCTTATCTACATGCCCGCCTCGATTCTTGATCACTGTCCGGCACAATCTTGGCATTCTTTCTATTAAATTTTCGAGACTCTTGTTGAAGATTTCGGTCCATTCTTTTTCTATGATATTCCAGAGATGTGTCGTGGACTTAGAATAGAATTTTCTTACTTGTCGATTCAACTGATCACAGAGAAGCTCGATAGCTTGACTTACGGTGCACAGACTGCTATTTTTAATATTCCTTTAGATTCGCAAAAAAGGAAGTAAACCTTATGAAAATAGTTGGACGATAGTAGACCAACTACAGGACATTTAAGTAATCAATACGATATAAATTTTGGGTAACAAAAAGTACGAATAAAGACGATATTGTTTAGCGGGCAAATACGTATGCACGGTAGTAATGTAGAAGCGAGGGGTGGGGGATTTAAAGTCCAAGAGGAATCCTTATCAGCGACAATAGCGGCTGCCACGGGAAACGAACAAATGGCGAAACACGCGATCTGCCCCAGGCAAGTAGGTGACATCGACTAACTTTTACCACCGTACACAGGCTTGCAAGAAGCAACGATAGCTTTGAATAGCTTCGATAGACGCGCTCTTGACGAGAGTACGACGGTACCGCGGGAGCCACTTGCGGTACCAGAATCGACTTATGTCCTCTCCAGTCCCACACTTCGCAACCCCCGGGACACCCCGGAGACAAGTACGCCTTGCGCGCACTCCCCACCGTCTCATTTGTCACGGGGAACCACTGACAATCGAGCTGGGGGACGATGCAAAATACTTAAGATAAAAGAACTAAAACTGAAAGGATCGAAATCGCGTGCACGCCGCTAAGTAATTAAAATACGCGTCAAGTTGCAGATAGTTATAAATATGGCTACGATGTAAAGATGAGATGAATCCGCTGCAATTCTGAGCCGTTCGATCTTCAGTCTGGGAAGCCAAAAGTATTCGAACCTTGATATAGAATATAATTCATATTAAACTGACAGAAGAGGGCTATCTGAATCACAAAACCGGGGTTGAGAACAGAAATAGAAGAAATCGAATCGAAAAATACAGGAGGGGCAAGTGACCCTCCTGTACGGTCAGCATCCGCTTGAGCACCTGAGTGGTCAAATGGTCACTGACCAATGATCAGCCAGCCTGGACTCGGGGTAAGGAAAAGAAGTAGAGAATGCCCGATCCTACAGAGTTCGTCAGCCGTGGTAATTTTCAGAGCGTCGCGACGCTGCTTTTAAAGTAATCACATTTAAGATTACCGTATTTTTAAAACGTGCAATGTTTGTAAAAAAAATATAAATGTTGAGCCCCAACCGAATCCTGGCAAACTAAAATCACTTGAATGCATCTGTCAGATCCAGTGGGACCATTGTAGTGTTAATAACCGCACTGGAGAAGTTGAATTAAAGTTAAATTAAAAATCAAAGTTTGTAATTTTGAACAAATGAGAATGCTGTTACTCGTGAAACCGTTGCTAACGTAACCAATGACGAGACATTAAATCATGGAAACTCCGTTACACGTTCGCCGAAGCTGTAAAAACTAACGTTGAAATTGCGAAACGTTTTTCCCGCGCAACGGCGCCATTCGCGCTGTAATACAAATCCACTTTTGAGGTGAGCGTCTTTTAAATCGCGCGACGCACTTCCATTGCGATTTCAGGAAACCGGATGTGACACGCTGCGGCACGTGACGTTAGCTCGCTTGTCGAAAAAGCTGAGGAGAGAAAAAAGCATTTCGCGACCTCGTTTCGTTGGTGTGACCCTTTCTCTATCCCCCGTACAGTGAAACGTGCCTCGAATTACATCAGCGCAACACATCCCACGGTTTTCGTCTAGCTTGCGCAGCGACGTCGATCCACCGAAGCTGGATGAAATAAGTGTATATTACGTCAACTTTTTTATTAGGCATCGCTCCAACTCTTTGCGAAACTTCCTTTCTCATAGAACAGTTGTCTTCTTGTCGGAAATTTATATCAAAGGCAAGATTATTTCTCGTACCTCTCGTCCACCTGTTTTTTTTTTTCACGAACATTCATTTTACGTACTAATACTACAAGGATCATTCGATTATGGTTTGTAACGGGTAACTCTTTGACAATATCTACCAAGTCACGTGACATAAGTAATTTGCTTCCCGCAATGCTCGCTTTATCGTGAAAATTAATATCTGCCGTAAGCACCATGAAGAATATTGCATCGTTTTTAGAGTAGTTTATTTATTGATAATGCAAAGTGAAATGTAATTCGATTCAGTGACGCTGTCTGCGAACATTAATATCATCGTAGGTCCGCCGCGTCGGTAATAACGAGTAACGGCATAATGCTTGAATAATTTAGCACGGCTAATTGGACACATCCGCTCACTGTTCACCGGCTGACTCAAGTCGTTCCGTGACTACTCGCGAATCGTGCGCAGTACGCTTCTTCGGGTGCCTGGCTGACGTTAAATGGCTTTGATCACTGACTGCTAATATCCGGTTTTATATTACTTCGGAGAAACGTAACGAAGGCGGTAGGAACTGACTCTTCTCTGTTACTGTTATTGCACTGTACGTATAACTTGTTCTCGCGATACGCTTGTTTATCTTTTCGTTTGATCAAGTGTGTTGATTCAACTTCCCTAATACCTCATTCAAGATAAACAAAACTCTTGACGTACGGGTATTTATGATTTCTAAAGAGAGCGTCTCTTACGCGGCAACGTAAAATAAATAACCCTTATGTTGTCTTCAATTGTTGTAAACATCTGTTTTAAAAAATTATTATGGTAGTTTATATTATCGAGGTGATATCGCGGGAGAGAGAGAGAGAGAGAGCAATGTCGTTAGAAATCCCATCTTTTCTTATTGTCAGACATCTGGCGCAAAACTAAAAGTCTAAAACGTCTAAAGTTTTGCACAAAAGCATATGAGCTATGCGAATGTAGGATCTTAACTCTTGTGGATCTTTCCTCACTTTCCTCCCCGTCATTTCTAAAGTAAGCGTAGATATACCAGTTTACGTTTCTTCCTCCAGACGCTTTCACCGATGAAAAGCACAGTTCTTTCTTTCATCCTCTCGCAATTCCGAAAAACTCTACTTTTGCTCTTCCTGTAATTTATCTTCTTATACGAACGAGTTTCATAATAAATAAAGATAAAGCGAGCGCGAACTTTCATGGTTCTACGTGTTGAAACTTGCGCGTACTTTTGTTCTCGATAGACACGCATACCGTAACGAAATAAAATATAGCTGTAATTTAATTCGTGATATATTTTTCAGTCGATCATGTTTCACTAAACTGAACGTACATCGATACTACTCACGTTTTTTCATCGCACTTACCGCATTTACTTGGTGTATTCAATTTTAGTCTGGATTTTATTTAATCAAATCGCTTAATTAACTTTCAATTTTAATTGAAGCGTTCAACGAATATCGAATCTTGAAATCAATGATTTCCATCAAAGATATACGAATAAGTGATTTATAAAACTGACCATCGACCTGAATATACGCCAAATAACAGGAATTCCTATTGTATTAAATTTGTCGTAAAAATGTTGAAACTTAATATAACTTCATAAAACTTAATAAAAAATGTAACATCCATTTTAGCAGAATCGTTTTAAAAATGAATTTTAATTTCGAATATAATACTTCGCGATGAGTCGAATAAAAGATTTAAAGCGATGAAATGTTTCCGCGATATTATGAATAGTTTCCCTTGAAACGAATGATACACAATTAAAGTTGATGAAATATTACGAGGCTCTGTGAGTTTCATTAATTTCTCGTCAAACGTACCTCGCTCTAATACACTCATCGAATTTCGTACAAATTCACTTTAAGTCTTAACGACTAGCACGACCTCAATTTCCGTAAAACCTCTCAACTCTATTCTCGTAAAAGATTGGATCCTCATCTTCAGTGCACTCACGGGTTTGAAGTCTTTTATACTCTTAAATTCACCCAACTATCTCCCGCTAAATATGTTCCGCGAATACCATCAGTCTCAGTGATTACGTACTTTCCATTATTAAATTTCGTCGAGTGCCGCTACCAGTCAAATTAATTATCAATTTCTGCAGGCGAGTTACCGATACCGCGTATAATCATGGTAAGAAAATTTAGTGGTAATAATCGGGGTACACGTATCTCACGTTAAACGGGCGTAATGTAACGCTGTACCCACTGACTTAAAATAGATTGCTAAACTAGCTCGGTATAACGCGAATTTCAATTTCCATCGCATATTAGGCGGAATAGCGGAGTTACGTGTTGACTCGGCATTAACATAGCACGACTATCGATTAGAATCTCATACCAGTTTCCCTTCGAGGGGATACTCACCTCATGGATATCAGATTTTCGACGCGTATGAGCCGTTTACTATCAACAATAGCGCATTTCGCGGATAGCCCTTTACCTCTCAGAAAGCATCGACTTTGCAGTTATATCGACGATTGAAGATCTTACGAATAAGCCACGGATCGATAGAATTATTTTCACGCGTGTCCGCAAGACTCGTTTCATCGATTGGCAATTCTCTTCATTCTGAGCAAAATTAAAAAATGACATTTAAATTAGCTCAATACAATGGAAATTTCAATTTCCTGGAAATCTTACGAATAAGCCGCGGACTAATAAAATAATTTACTCGTATCTCCGCAAGACCCGTGTCATCGGATGGCAATTCTATTTATTCCAAACCAAATCCAAAAATCGCATGATCCCGCCAGTATAACTTTGTCCAAAAGAAATTTGAATTTCACTTGTCCCGGGTTCGCTCTCGTATCCCGTCTGCTGCGCGACGTAAAGGCGTTACCAAAGTAGTTACACTTTCACCGAAAAGTTTGGATGACTCTGCGCCGCGCCTCTTAAAATATGCTCCTCTCCCGGGCAAAGGAATTTAAAAAACGATACACCGGCAGCGTTGATGCCGACAAAGACAGAAACGCGAGGGAGTACTGTCAGAATTCCCACGCAGCCGCACAAAGAAACACGCCCAGCCGATGCTCGTCAAAGAAGCTGACGGCGTTCTATTTGAACAAAGTTCTTTAAAGTCGGATACTCGAAACAACACAGAGTAAATATTGTACACGCCTAACGCATCGAATATCGCATCGGTGGTATCGAGGCTTCCGCAGGATTTCACAATTTCACGCCACGGGGAGGGAAAATCATGCGAGATAACTCGCTCGTCGTGCAAGTTTATTTATCGCATCGGGCCACATTTGAAATTCAATATAACAGGGTCGCAACTCCTGTATGGAATCCTCGAGGTGGTGGTTTGCATACATTTGCTAGTCTGAAAATCCTCACCCTGAATCACCGTCCCATATCCGCGAGAGTTTACAATTTGCCCGAGCCATGCAATTACCAGCATTAAACAACCGTACCCGAACAATCAGCCCGAGAGAACATTGTTGACAGTCTTACAGCTTTACCGGTGGATTCAAATATTAGGTAACACGCTCTTACCAAACACGAAGATATAACTTACGTAGCTTGCGGAACGCGATACGCGGTAAATACACTGCTGCCGATGTTTATACAAAACGCGTGTATCGGTTGTATTTGAAATTGACTTTGCCAGAGGAATGGGATAATACGCGAACACTGTAATATTCGCTCCGCGACGTTTGAGCGTATATACGATACAGAGTGTACGATACGAATGAGAAACGCGCTGTTAAAATATTCTAAAAACGAAACAAATATCGGCTCGAATCCCCGATCGTGTACCCATCTCCCATTCAAATATAAATTTCCACGTACTTCCGCGCTTTAACGGTACCGTTACGCGTCGACGTATCCACGAGTCGTAGAAGGGTGAAAATAAAATCCTTCGGTACAGCGAGCACCAAAAATCGACATCGGCTATCTTCAGCCGCTCGATTTTCCACCCTGAAAATTCTTTATCCGGCCAATATCGCGGCTCGGTAGGAAGAAAATATTCCAAGAAGGAATAACGATGGTTGCGTTTCGCTGTAAACTTCCCTACACACACGCTGACCTATCCCGCCTTTTATATTGGCAGCAGCTTGCCCTCCCCGTACCGACCGAAAGTTCTTAGGGAGAAAAGGGCTGGCGTATCCAGATAAAAAAAAAAGAAAAAATCGTTCCTGTATCTCTGTGTACGTACATATATTTCCTTGGCATGTGCGAAACGAGAAGCGCAGCTGCCGGCGTCTGCCGAATGCCGAGCGGTAAGACGAATTGCTCGGGCACTCGAGACTCTATCGACAGACCCCGGATGGTTAACTTATTTTCCCGTTTTCCGTAATGGAGTTCACTCTCCAACGACCTCCTCCGTTCTCTATCATCCTCCGGCTGCTCACCCTTTCTCATTCGATACGTCACCTCGCCTAGTTAAAATCGCTGTTTCTCGCGCAGCTGCGTCTTCTTCGTCGGTTGGTCGTTTCGTTCGTTCTCGTCGGTCGTGTCGGTTCGCGTCATTCTCTTGACGTTAAGGTGCGGTTGCGATACGGCAACGAACGCCGGTGGCACGGTTTCGCGAGCAACGTCCAAACGCGTTCATCGTTTTGCCCTATTCAATATTTTATTTGCCGCAAGAAGCTCTTAAGGATTTTTTAAAACAACTTATCAAAGGACACCCTTTTAATGACCGTAATAAACTTAACATAAGACACGATCTCCTTGAAGGGGTTATATTCATTCGTCTCTCGGCGATCCCGCATCGAAGGAGAAGTCCTCTCGCTATTAGAATCTCTTGATCTGTTTTGCAAGTCTTCCGGGAAGACGCATAAGATGGCGTAGAGAGGAGTAACGAACGTGCGACGGCAAAATCTGTCGACTCCCATGAGAGTGCTCCTGTACCGTGATTTATCGTTCGCAAACTCCTCGTAAAAGGAGATTTCCGAGCGGCTAACAAAGCTACCTCACGTTAGTTAGAGATAATAAAGACTCGTCTGCAGCGGATTAAGATACCCGATTAGCGGGAGTCTCGTATCTTCGGCGCCGTACGAAATAATTTCGTTTTAATTTCGCGCGCATAGAAATTCGGTGCCACTTTGTTTAATGAACTCTTTAAAGGCACGTAATACACGCGAAAGCGGACAAGTTCTGGTTAGTACTCAGTCTAGTTTTTAAGTGGTTCCCGGCCGGAGAAAAAAAAAAGAAGAAAATGAAACAGGGCCAGTATATAGGGGAGAGTCAGTTAACCCCTTTTTTCCGCGTCCGCCGACAATTATATGCTTTTATACTAGTTACTTCGCGAGTGATACGTAAAAGTTGGATAAAAATAGGCAGGGCCAATTTGCGGCATTAAGATTTCAACGGCCCTCGAACGAGTTACGTCATAAGCGCGAAATCGTCGGGGGTCACTTTTATTCCGGGCATAGATTAAACGTGACAAAGGAAACGTGCGCGCTACGAACGCCGACTCATAAGTTTCCAATTGCCTCATAAAACGTAATACCCTTTTATTAAAACGGGACAAAAGTTATTTTCAATATACACGCGTACGTTTATTCCGACGCAGCTCGTAATATTTTCAATGGATTACGCGTGCATAATCAAATGTACGGTTGCAGCTATGACGTGCAGAATTCATCTTGCAATGTTCCCGAGGATTAAAATTTTTATATCCGCGCCCGGGAGCTTCCGTGTATACCGCGAAAACGGGCTATACGGGGTGATTCGCTAAAAACCGGAAACGTAAATATTCTTCCTGGTTTTGAAAGTAGGAAACGATGTTTCCAAGAATTTCGGAAGGTTTCATAGGTTTAACGACGCGACAAGCTTTTGTCACCGAAGTACATTCTTTGGAATTATTAAAGTGATCGATATTTAAGAATTATAGTCGCTAGTTAGAATTTTTTTACTGGCACAAGAGTCCAATCAAGCATTTTACGGATGTTTCGGTTATCGAAATTTTATCCCTGTCTCCAATTAGAGAATCGACAGCTATCCTCTAAAATACCAATACCGTGTGCACCGTTGAATTTATCCTAATCAGTACTATAATTAAATTAAAGGAATGAAGTATTTTCATTGTTCTATAAAAGATCTCAAAAGAAGGCCTCGATAATAAAAAAAAGATAATCTTGAATCAAAAGTCCTTCTCGGGTTTACCGCAAAATATTTTTCAAACCCCTTCGCAAACATTTTTCTGCACCTTCGAATAGAAGAAAAATATTCAGGTTGGTATTTAGTTTCCAGCGTACCACCCCGTACACTTCTACTCTCGTTATATTCACATACACATCGAATAAACACTGATTCATCCCTGGACGCGCGCAAACGCGAGGAATGTTGTAGCCAGATTAATCCATTAATATTAAATTAAAGCCTTGGGATTTTTATCCGTACACCTGAGCCCGGCGCGCCCGACGACATTGCGTTACCTTCGCGCAACCGTGAAATCCTATTTTCGGATACAAACCGACGGAATTATTTATCCATCCGTATAGCGCTCATTCACCTGCACCAAGAATACCCAGATACCGCGTTATATCCGGCGCAACGACGCAACATCCGTTTTCCCCCCACCGAAACGAGATGGTTTATCCAACGTTGTAAGTGCATTAATCCTCCGCCCCGCGAGGAAATAGATATGCTTAATGAAATGCGCTTTCGGCGCGCACGGTGCCTAACTCGATTTACACCACTGCGGTAATCGGGGCTCCGCAGTGCGTACATACACCGCGGCGCGCATCGCTCCGACGATAAACGCGTTACCATATTTTCCCCGCATGATAAACCGCGAAAAACGGCGTCAAGGCCGTGACGCGGAATGCGCAGCGATTCTAAAATGACAACTTTAATTCGAGATTTCTGCATTTGACGCTACCGCGCGGTGTCGTTATTTATAGTCCCGATTCGCGCGGCTCGACGAGCGAAACGAATATCCGTGAAATATTTATATATCGCACCGGTGATCGTTTCTCGTTCCGCGTTCTATCTCTCTCTCTCTCTTTTTTTTATTCCCGCGAATTTCGCGCTGGGACGAGGACTCTTGCAAACAGTGCTCCCTCACTCTCCCTTTCTCTCTCTCTCTCTCTCTCTCTCTCGGGCGCGTTACACGATATTGCCGAAGTTTCCGAAGACTTTTCGAATAATACGATCGATCACCGACTCCGAACGGCCTGCCTATTTTCCCGAGTGGTCTCTTTCGACCGCGGGCCTCTCCGATACGCAATATACTAATGCAGTTAAGATTAATTTATCTCTGTACGCTCGACCGGCGAATAAACTCGGGGAAAAAAGATCGATGAACTAACCACTTTACGGGTAATTAACTCTCCGTGCTTTCCGATGGGATCGGTAAAAGTTAAGTTTCGTTACCGGGATACTTTTAGATAGTTTCGAATCATCGTAACAGAGGATCGGCTTAAAGGAACTTTCTTTATGGGGAAGAGGAAGAAACGGGGAGCCGCGATCGAGCTATCCTCCGACTGCAGCTTTCGATTATATAATTTTTCAAAGGACGCGCGCATTCGTTCGTTTGACTCGGAAAATATTCTCCCTCTCTCTCTCTCTCTCTTTCTCTCTCTGTCCCTTCGGTCAAAGCTCCAGCGTTTAATTTCATGGCATGGAAGTCGTTGAAAGGCAACACAGATTTTCTCCCACGCGAACCAAAAGACTCAAACTAATCCTTTCAAACTGGAGGTATGAAATGAATTTCTATTGCACCGGTGCGGCGGCGAGCCGTCGAAAGGACCCTTAGGAAAATCGGTCGAAGGCCATAAGTATGAAATTGCTGAGTCGAAGCGTACTTCTCTCTCTCTCTCTCTCTCTCCACTCGTCAACCAAAATTAATCCCTTGCATTACTTCGATAGCATACCGAGGAAAGCGACGCGTAGACTGAGAGTCGATGCGCGCGGGGGGGGGGGGATACGCGGCGAGTAAGAAACTTAGTTGGCAGAAGTGAAAATAAGCGGATAATGGTAATAGTTTCACGGCGTAGATTTTCAGCCTGCAAGATTAGGGACGCGTAACTTCCGGCAACATCAAACGGAACCTAACGACATTCGATAGAGTCTACGGTAGTTCCGATCTAAACCAATTTCAATGTTTATCCGCAGACTCGTTAACGCTCGCCGCAACGCCGAACTTCAATGGCTCTAATACAATTTTACTTGTGGCGATGACGAACGTAACGACTGTACCGGAAATTCGGATTATTGTCTGGCTCGCGAAAGCCGTTAGTATCGCGCGATATGAAATTGTACCCGCAGCGATCCAACGAATGTGCGTTGCGTCACGATTGTATCCTACGCACGTCCACCGAGCCTGGGGTTCGTTTAAATTTATCCCCTCGATCGATCCTATCGCCTTATCTCGAGATTAATCGATCTAATCGACGTCCATAACAATTTCGCCTTAACGCCTCTCCTTGCGATACGTTCTCGCGGATAATTTGACAATTCGACCCACAGAACTCTCGCCGTCGATTTCGTACGCAATCATAGGCATATTCCCACCTCCGCGGTTAAACGACCTATCATCGGGAGATTGGAGGAAAAGATAAGTACCCAAGATGGTGTCGATACTCGCGTTTCCTGCACCTTGGCACGATACCGTAACACGCGAACACATAGAAACCGCCGGTGAACGCTTTGCGCCGCGATACCTGGCAAGATAGGATACTTCGAATCGGCCAGCCGATTCAGCGAAAGAGGGAAACGTAGGAATGGGATGTGCGCGTGTATATCTGTGTTCGCGAGAGAGAGATAGAGAGGGGGGGGGGGGGGGGGGTTAGACCACGAAAGAGGACGAACGAACGGAGTGCAAAGTGGCAACGAGGGAAGGATATTAGTAAACCATTGAGAAGGGGGGGGAGAGAGAATTGAAAATAAAGGAACGTGGGAGAAGAACGAGGGAGCCGGATGAGAGTAGAAGACCGGGCGTAGGAGACGCCAATCCTTGATTTACTCGAGGTTCTTATTGAGAGAAGAAGGAAAGAAAAAGACGGGCAAACAGGTTATCCGAAGCATGGGATTGTCTATCGAAGTAGAGTAGGTGGCACGTGACGTGAATGCACATCGTACCTATATCCTCCGCTTCCTCCTCCTCCTCCCCCTCCACCCTCCTCACTTTCCGTCTCCTCGCCTACTTCCACCTTCCCTTTACCTTCTCACCGATCTGTAGGAGAATGCTGGCTCTGACGCCACCGACACGCCGCCGCCAGTGCCGTTCCTGCCGATCAACTCGGACGTCGTCCGATATTTCTACCCGCCTTCGATCTCCTTTCAGTTCGCCCTGGCTCCGCACTGCGCCCTTTTGCCCGTGAAACGATACCGTGAGTCCTGTAATGTGATTTTGCGTCCTCCCGCTTTAGTTTTCTTGCACCCTCGCCTACATTTTCATTCGGTTCTCTCTTACGGACTTCACTGTCCCTCTTTCTCTCTCCCACTTTCGTTCTGCCCTCTCTCTCTCTCTCTCTCTCTCTCGCTGTATTCGCCCCAGTGGACCGTACGCTAATGTCTTGGTTAATCAAATTTCATCCCTTTGATCCCTTTGTACCCACCCCCTGGCAGTATCAGACTGCGATTTAGTATACATTTTGTGTGGAAGCATTGCTTACCGATGCAGCTGAGGTTTAGAGCTTTTAAACGTATTTTAAACTTACTCTCTCCCGCGGCTTAACTTGTCCAATTTAGGCGAGTTATTTTATTTTTTTTTTTCAACACATGGGCGACGAACGTAAAGTTATCGCCGACCGTGGGATTAATCGACGTTAAGTTGTAATCCTTGAAAAGATAATTTAGAAATACAATTTAGTAACATTAATCACTGGAGCGAGCGTTAGGAAAGAAATTGCGAAGCATACAATCCGTGTATACCGTACACGCAAATGGAATACGTACATAGATGAGATACGCGCTGCTCGTGACACGAGTTTTCCTCGAGTATTTCATGAGCGAAATATGAAAGGGATAGAGATTGAAAAGTGTGTTCCATTTATGCGACATATGGATTTGGCATGCAAATAAATCCATGCATTCGCCAAATCTCGAAGTCTAAAATAAATCATTTCCTTAAACGCATTCGTTTCGAAACCATCGCCCCTTTCGGAATATATAAGAAATTATTTCCACGGCGCGGAGTGACAAGGAAGTTCTCCGAGTTAAATTAACAAAGAACCTTACCCACGTTCGTTTTATGCCGCCATAAATTCTGAATCGAATGAGATCCGTTCCTCGGGAATTCTTACGGGAGGAAAGTAAGCGAACTAAGCGGTCTCTCGTGATATAAAATTTGACGTACATTTACATTATTTTCCATCCAAGAAATCCCGCAAAAACACTGCCCGATCCCTCAAAGTTTTTATTACGCGCAGAAAGTTTTCCATCCTCAAAGGGAAGCTTCCCGGTTGCGGCGGATGGTAATCTATAATTTTAGTAGCGAAGTTTAAAGTACGACCAAAGAGGATGCGGTTCCTGTATACCGAAAGGTTTTCTGCCTTTACAGCGTAATGGAGATTCGAGTGCAATTGTAGCGTACGCTACTCTACGCCCGGTCTTAAACTACCCCGCCATCGTGTTTTTATATTGTAATTCATATTCGCAAATCTGAAGGGCGTTTTGGAGTAAAGTAAAGAGTGGATTTCGTGCATGACGTTGATGAATCTTTAGAATAGGGCAAAATGAGTGTACCGGCGTGCCCGCGTGTGCTTTGAAATTCAAAACCCGACGAAAGGTGGATGCAAGGATTTCAGATGTCAGGAAAAAATTTAATAAAGCGTTCGTACCTGAATGAGGTACAAGATATTGCTGCTGCCGGAAGAACAGCTAGCAACTTGCGAAAGAAGTAATTTCTATGCAGATGAAAGAAATATGTTAAATAGTCATAATTGCAATTATAAAATGAATGAAAGATTTGACGACATTATGATCAAAGAAACCGAGGGAGTTAAGGTTTTTGCGCTGTTGTTCCATTGCACGGATCAGGTGTACTCCAAGTACCTCGAATTTTACGCTCCTGAACCTCTCCTTCCGCGACAATAAATATGTCCAATAAAATTGTACGCGAGCCGCATTATGAAAACTTAATTACGATACGAATCACCACTGTAAGCGCGTAACGAATTTCCTCGATTTTTCCTACATTTTTATCGGACAACCACAGTCCTCCTCACCTGTTCGTATACCCCAGGCGTGTGAAACTGATTATTATTCATGAGACGAAATCTACACACAGTTGCGTGACTCGGCATCGCAAACAAATTATTTCAAGGGAAACTCGAGGAAACGTAAGACTTTCCGGATCATCCCGTTTTCCAATGAGGACTGCGCATCGTACGAACAAATCGAGTTCTTACGTTTCATACTCCGCGTACGAATATCATTAGGGAAATGAATAAATCTGATATTATTTTTCTGATTGCAAGATATTTGTGAAAATAGAAACTGTCCGCGGAAAACATGAGCTCTAGGACGCTACGTGGGACCATCTTGAATTTATTAAATTATTTTGTCCGTGGGATTTGCGCAGCGCGCAGTTTCTACTTTAGTTTCCAACAAGCGTGTCCGTGAAAGAATGAGAATGCTATCAGGATTTTCTATACATACACATACCATTGTAGGCAGATGCATTCGTGCACGGTTCGTAAGCTTTTACAAAGAAGGATCTTTCTTAAAGCTTCCAACAATAACATAAATCGTCATCAAAGGCTTCCTCCTTTTCTGCAGCTCCTCTCCGTCACAAAAAAATAAAAAAAAAAAAAGATCGCATCTTTTAACACAAATGAGAGGAAACTACGTTCCACGTTCAATCAGATTGCGACTCAAAGAATCTTTTAACATTTTACTGAAATCGTTTTACACGTCCAACTAGAGTAGCGAATCCTCGACGAGGGGAAAAGTAATGGAAATTATTTTTCTCTGATATTTGGAAAATTTAGAATTCTTCTTTTAAAAAAAAAAGGTACATTATTGTATTTCTGTCTGTGTTTCAATTAAATCGTGTAGCTCTATCACTGCTAATCGTCGGAATTTTTCATTCGAAAAAGTGAAGCGGTGAAAAGTCGTTCGTTATCGCGTATCACTTTAAGGAAATATAAAAATGTTTGATAGATCGATCTACCGCGTACATCGGCACGGGTTTACGGTACACGTATAGGTTCTGAATCAATTTATAGCTCGTATTTCTGAATCAATCGCGATTGCGAATGCGAGATGTACCGAATCACTTCGATTTATGATTCGACGTCAAAGTTGTAGAATTATTTACGGTTAACTCAATTGTGCGTTACATTGTACTATCGTACAGAGTACTGTACTATACCTGTTCGGAATAGTTTAGCATTTCCACCTTTCCCGTAACACAGAATCAAGATTACCGTGCACCAGAAATTTCGCTACGTGATTTGTTAACGGCATTAGCCCCTCTGATATGATTTAACTTTCGTAAAACGTGGCAACTGAAAATCGCGAGTTCCATTCAATCCGCGATAAAATCGATATAAACCGTATTGACGCTACCGAACGCAAAACTTTGTAGCTGAAAAATTGAATCAAAATTTTTCTATTGTTATCGTTCCGTCGTTCAAATCGAACTTACTTTTATTTAGCTTTTCTATCAGTCTATTTAGTTTTTTATATAAATGGTCCCACCAATATTCAGTAGCGATAAATCACTACACTACAATTATTATTGCTGCGTAATCATTACAGGTACCAACGTCACTCTGCAGCACAAAATATCGTTAAGTTTGCAATTTTCGATTATTTTTGTCCAGTCGTTCCCATCGAACGTATATGTTTGATATAAATTGTCTCATTAATATTCACTCGCAATAAATCGCGATAACCCCCGCGTTATTACTACGAGCATCGAAAAGTTATTTGAATATCCCAACGTCAGTGTCCTTTTAACACTATTCCTACCATGACAGGTCAAATAACCGATTTTTAAAACACATTATATTTCTTAATATACATGAATCGAATAGCCAATTTGATAGCGAAAAAATATAGTTTCCTTTAGGAATATTGTAGACGGCTTTTAAATTACACCCCGTCCGTCGAATGTCTAAAACAAAACTTACACTCTTTCCTAAAGAGACATCCGATATTAACGTAACGTCGTCGATCTAGATTATCCATGTTCAAACAGGAGACCGACGCAGAATAGAATTCTCGGCGGTTATCCCTGGCACGGGGCGCACCGTCGAGAGACTTTCTTGTTAACGGTAATGCCGGGCGGCCATATTTTTGAACACAAAGTAACGTCTTACGCGGGAACACGAAGCGCCCAGGTAGTAAGAAACTTTTGGGTAAACGGCAAGTTCCGGTATGCGGCACGTAATATACGTGTAAGGGCTGAGAATCACGACTAACGACACGGAAAATTTCATGCCGCATCGGTTCCAGGAAGTGCAACGTAGAAAACGATCATTTCCTTGGGCGATGAAGCTACAACTATGGCGGATACCATAACTGCAGCTCGAAAACGAATACCGTCGTTTCCTAGCTCCGCGAAACTTTTTAGTACGAGGAATCTGCCGCATCCGGGGAGCTCATTGGCATTTAACGTTGGAATATGGAGTTGGCCCAGACAATGGCCGGGCACAAAATGAACGTTAGCTGGTATCGAAAAACACTATGAGCGTAAAGGGGAACGCACAGGTGGAAGATTCTATTTGAATAAAGTACAATTATATTACGAACGTGTCGCGAATTTCATGATACACCTGACGACGTAAGGTAATTTAATACGCGGAAGACATGTGTCATCGGCGGGATAATTTATGTTAAGAACCTGGAGGAGACTTTTGAATAAAATATATATTCATAGAAATATTTGTTTATAAATGTTCAAACGAAAAGATAATACATTCGTTGGAACGTTTCCTCGGTATTGGCGAACAAAGTCTAAATTAAACATACGTGACTCTTCGGTGACTGTTCTTAAACTTTTCCTCGGAAGCATTGTCTTTTCGAGACACGTCGCGAATTGGAAAAAAATTCTTATTGCCTTATCGAGCTTTGAATTCTGCCCCTCGCTTGCTCAGATTTATCTCATTCCATATTAGCCAATTTGAGGAGTCCTAGCGCTTCCCCGGACTACCCAACGAAAACGATAATTTCCCAACACGGTTTACGATGCGTAGTAAACTCATAAACCTTCTGAGTTTATCATGATTTACCTTGCTCGGAAGGGAGGAAGAAACGTCTAGTACAAAAATGGAAAATAGCGAACCTAACGTTTTCCGCGAGTGTATGCTCCTACGTTCGCCGGCTTTACGAATATACCTCGAGCCGTAACAACAACAAAGTTATCAACCGTATAATCTCGGCCGACGTTCTCCCGTAGACGACGCGCGGCACCGACATACGTTTCAAGGGATGTGCATCGCGCGCATCGGTTGGCAAACTCAAAACTCGCGAGAGGCTCATCGAGATAAACCAAGCTTAAATCACGGCACTACGTACCGTGGCACGAGAGATATCTCGGATGGAAATATTCGGCAATTCTACTTAGGGGAGGGTGGGGCCTGACCGCCCTTAGCTGGGCGACTAAGTTGAAGGGTAATGAAGATAAAAGCAGAAGGGACCCGAATGGAAGAGGGAAACGCTACGAGGGAACTCTGCAATTAAATCCTGTGCCCCGTCTATTCTTCTCCTTTTCTCGCGCGGTTCTCGCTATTTCCAACGTCTCTTCGTTTCTCTCCTAATCCACCGTTTCGCGTCCCCTCCCCTCCTTTCTCTCTCTCTCTCGTTGTTACCCACCGCGTTACCGCCTACAACAGGAACTAAATCCTCCTGCTAGAATAGATACCTCCGCTGGAAGTAATTCTGGATTTGTAAATCGTTTTACGCGAAATCCCGTTTTTTTCCTCTTTCTTTACGGTTGCCGATGGTAAAGAGTAAATTACGTTGAGCGTATCGCGAGCGGGCGAATAAAAGCGGTCGGAGGAGCGTTCGGAGTGTCAGGAACAAGCGAATAAAGCCAAAACAGGTCTGAAGCAGTTTTCAAATGATTTGAAGGAAAGTTTAAAGAAACAAATTTCAGAAGTGAAAGTACTCGTAACTATGTGGCCGGATTTGCGGAAACAATAGCTTCCCTTTGAAATTAAAATGACCGCGAGATTATAAAGAAAGCTCCGTGAAAAATTTCGAAATTTTAATTATTATCCTCTCGTAGAGGCACGGAGCTCGTTCCAATACGAATTTCTCTCATATTCTCGCGAATATTGTCAGAAGAATTTTCACAGCCACGGAAACGTAGTCCGTTCGACGAAACCGTTCGTATTAAAAATTCCTCAGACAATTATACGTTTCCGCGAACGCTCTCCGGCAGAATTACGAAACTTTCAACCCAACGCGAGCGACAAAAAAAAAAAAAAAAGAGAGAAGAAAAATAAGCATCGCCTTTCTACCCAGAATACCGTCCAGGTACGCCACCGGAGTGGTCCACGAAATTTCGTTTTCACCGGATAAATCCATTTCCCGGATAGTGCACGCGCGATAGCGTTAACGCACGAAAAAAATATAAAAAAAAAGAGAGAGAGAGAGAGGAAGAGGAAGAGGCGGAGGAGGAGGAGTGCGAAAAGAGGAGAAGACGAAAAATGGGGTGGGAGTATGAAACGCGATAGGAGGGAATGGATGCACGAAGGGTAGGAATAGAGAGAGAGGGAGAGGGAGGAACGGGTAGGGGTAGAACGTGATTAATCGATGCTACCGAGCAGACGAAGCGAAAGAGGGCGCCGTGACAAAGGGCGACTTCGCGATGGCGCCTCCACGCATAGCGCCGTTGGATTACCGGGAGGTAACGAGTTAACGACGGAGGCCAACTCCCGTCGACGCAACGCAGGCCATTACCCATGACAAATACCGTGCAGTGACGTTGACTTTTTCCTCTCCGTCCTCCCTTGTCCTTTCGTTCCTCTCGTCATGCTTCGTTGCCCTAAATGATTCTCGAGCGAGAGAAAGAAAAAAAAAATGAATCTTCCCGGGGGCAGAATATTTTTGTCCGACGGGGATCGTTACGGCGCGTATCCTACCGTCTCGCGCGGAAGTTATTTGCCAAACCGTCAAATCTGCGGTAGCTCGCTCGCGCGCGCGCGAACCAAGATAACGTCTCTCGGGACGATTCTACATCTTCCAGGAATGGCGGTAACGACAATCGCGTACAAGTGTCTCCGGCGTCGTAAAATTCCTCCACCCCTTTCAAGCTCGACACGACCAACCGCTGCGCTATCTTCCCTGTTTCTACAGTTTCTCCAGTTACGGGTTAGAAACAAGAAATTCTGCTTTACCCCGAGACGGGATTAGGTTTCTTAACGTAAACTGTCTTGTCGGCAATCGTGGACAACGAGCGTCTCGTGAACGCGTTCGTCGTTCTACGTATACCAGAAACGATTCGTCGGTAAGGTGGGTTAAAGGTAAGAAGATTAAATCGTTTGCTGCTGCCCCCCCCCCTCCCCCCCCCCCCACCGAACGTTCCCGACTAATCGTTTCCTCTATTATCGTTAATTAGCTAAACTTCAGGTTACGCGTGTCGCGGAGGAACCAGTTGCGCGTGAACACCTTTAGTCGTTGATCCGTGGAAGACAAATAATAACTCTTTGCGCGTTCGCGTTTCTAGGCGATATATTTTGGAACGTCTACGGTGCTGTTGCATTCTATTTCGTACGCCCACGCGTTCTGTCTTTGAACGAACTGTCCTCTATAGGCCCCTTGTCACCTCTTCGCTAGTGTGTCGCTAGTCCTCTTTTCAGCGCCAGTTCTGGTGGCGACGTTTCCTTTATCGATACTTCTGTCAAAAACAGGGACGTACATACAACGCGTTCTTACATCCCCCTTTATAATTATGGTACATCCGATTTAAGGATTAATCAATAATTGTAGAATCGTTAATTCTACGACTATCATGATCTCAACTGTAGGCGATACATCGTATCGCCTGGACATTCGACGAATTGCTCGCGTCTATCCGAGATAACGGGGCCGACGGAGTATCAGATACGCCGTGGGTAACGTAAACAGTTTTGTCGCTAAGGCCTTGCGATACGCAAAAAAGAAATTATCGCCCATCACAAAATTATTGGTTAAAAGCAGAAATAATCAGCATTCCTCTCTTTATCATTATTAAACATCAACATTTATATATCCCTTTACAAATTTATGATTAGAATAATATAATAGTAATAGCATACATTCTTCTATTTAAGGTTCAGATAGATCTAACCGAGAGACGTCAGAGATATCGCAAGGCGTAAATTGCACGAGATAAGACTAATTTAATTTTAAAGTAGACCGGCTGACACCTGTACCCCACGCGACTAACGCAGGATTAATCCATTTCGGCATCCATCCTGAGACACCACCCAGCAACAACAGTTACCGTGCCGACTTGGAATACCCCTCGATGCAAATCGGGGGGAATAAATTCACGCCGGACAGAGACGGTTGATAAAAACCGAGTACACGGCTGGTGGGGGGGGGGGGGGGGAGGGGGGGGGGGGGGTAACCGGTCGAAGCTGCTTGCCGGAACCACACGGGAGGCCTGATTTCATATTATCATCCTGTATACACGGAGCGGAGGTACGCGCCATAATTGAAAATACCGAAGCGCGGTTGAAAATGTCGATAAATCTCCGGCAGCGGCTCCTCCTTCCACCTCCTCCTCGTGACGCGAACCCCATTCGACGGATGCGGATGAGGTTGAATGAAGCGAACGAAGAGCCACCCCCGACACTGAGTGGACGAGGCTATAAGGGGGTGAAAGAGGGGCTCAATGAAATAACGTGGCGCAACACATGTAGCGCTGATTGGTTAGTGCCTAGGGATCCTCGATACACGGCCGTAGTACGTGTCGCTCGTGCATAAACAGACGGATTTAGGATAAAGGATAAAAAATAAAGCCTCGATCCTCAAACAATACTGGGTATCTCGCGCGTTGAGATCGAATCATTATCTGCGTAGGACGGGCTAAAGGAAAGAGTACCGTTATATCGTTATACGCGTACGTCGATTCTTTATCGAACACGCGTCTATGTCACGGGTAATACGGAATCGCACGGTAATGAGTTAATTAACAGCGTTCGAGGAGATGTAAATGGTAATAAGATTCCGCGTTGATCCTTTGTAGGTTTTAACGATTAGGCTCGAGATTTTACGCGAATATACGGTAGAGAGGATGAGAAGCGAGGTTGAAACACAAATTCGGGTAATCGTTGGGGAGTCTGAAAAATGTATGTTTAATAAGTTTGGTATTAATTCTTTTTTTTTAATCGATGTACTCTCGGCGGATCCACGGGAGAAAATAATGTTATTAAATATTCGCACGAAATTCGCCGTCCAGTAATGACGTTGTAATGCAAACGCGAAAGACGTTTTCAATTTGAACTTGTTATCGTCGCTTCATTATGCAACGGAATATCGTACGTACAGTTACCGTCGAACCTTTCAACGGAAGCCCGTGAGGCACGACGGTAAGCTAAAGTTGGAAGTGAAAAACATGTTTTCCGTTAAACGGGGAAAATTATTCTGGGAAAATAATCGATGTTCGATTTTTCTCCACCCGTAATAAAAGGAACTACAAGGAAACGCTGTGCCGCCTTTTTTTTCCCCTTGGCACGTGAGTCAATATTTAATCAAACTACCTGGAAAGTTTCGCCCACAGACGGTCCGCCGCGTACCTACCCTTGTTTTTTAATCTTCGCCGTTTACTCCCGGTCTCCTCTCGAGCGTTCGCACGTATCGCGAAACATTACAGGGGCACGAGTACAACTTCGGCTGTATAACATAAGTTTACATTCAGCGTTACGAGTTACGATTCCAGATAACCACAATAGACTTCGCGAGCGATAAATCAAATCGATTTGCACCCAACGTATATGCGCCTTTCCGGGGTTAATAATGAGTTCTACTAGCAATTAATAATTGCGCTGATAAGAGGGGTCACTTCCGTTTGCCCCCGAGTGCACCCTGCAGCGCATCGCGTACCAACCGAACCGCAAACTCACGAAACCGCGAACTAACGAAATACAGAATCCCAAGTATGGACACAGAGAAGAGCCTCGCTTGCGTGTCACCGCGTATCACGGGCCGTGTAGCACCGAATTCTCACCCCGGTGTTTATCCGTCGTATCCCGTCGACTATTAACCCTTTACACTCGCTTATTGTTTGACGTTGCGGTAACTACGGCTCGTAATTAATTTCTGGTATTTTTACGGGCCTTTTTTTCGAAATAAAATGAATACAACTTATATAAGACCCTTGTTCAGTGTTTTAGAAGAAATAGAATTGTAACATCGGTGACAGATTTAACGTTTTGGTTCTTGGGGTGCCATACTACTTATAAAAAACCTATGCCACGCACTGTGTATTTAACATAATAAATGACATAAATAATAAGTAGTACATAGCGCATAGTTAATATACGTATGTCGTATACGTACATATGTCGACTTATGAGTGACAAGCCGAAATTAGTTTGGCGACATAATGTCGATGGCGGAGCACAAAGGGTTAATAAGCAAAGTTAGTAATCGACCGTATTAATTCGATAATAGTATATAGGTAATCATTTGACGTTATTGTCGGGTCGTCCTAAGCTCATAATTTATTATTATTGTATCCCCTCGAGCACAAAAGTAATATAAATTCAATTGCCGTGAATCTTAATTACCAGATATTAACGGCTCTACATAAATCATACCGCCATCGACGTTCGTTCGCTAAATTCGCAGCCTGACGAAGGGAAACGCTAAACGAACGGAGAGAGACGAGGTAGACGAAGAGAAAGATAAAGTAAGGGAAAAAGATTTGCGTGGCGGTGAGATAGGATTGCTACATTTATCCCTGAAATCCCTTTGTTCGTTGGGTTCTTTTTTCCCCACCACTCAAGAGGGGCGAAGAGGTGGGGTTGGGAGGCTATCCTCGATTTTCTTTCGCCAAATCGCGGCCCTTTTCCTTCGATGCGTTCGAGTCGATAAAGCTATTTGACTCCTTCCGCGAGCCGACGTATATCGATTCGGTATCGTACATTTGACAAATTATTCTTCAGAGTGGCAAATTATTTAATTCGTTCTCGTAACAGGGTCCGTACGATCAACGCGTTCCGCGGATTCACCACTTTTTTTATCAACTATGTTTGGTAGTTACCACGAAAGCTTATTATGCAACGCTGTATTAATTCTTGTTTTTATCTTAAACAGTTTACGCCATCCTGGCTGCCGCTCTCTAATTACGCGTATAGGCCCTTGCGTTACCGCGATTCCTGCAACTTTGTTAACGTATTCATGCGGCTTTGAATTTCTGAAATTTGCCGATTATCCGACGACGTTCTAACCGACGCATATTCACTGTCGGCTCAAACATTGATCAACTTCCCTGGAGGCTTTCCCATTGTCACATCATACACGCAGACGGATTCAGCATATTCCATTGTCGGCGTGATAATACACGGATATACGTAAGTCGAAAATTCAGTACGGTGGAGCAATGTTACGAAACTGCACTGCTTTGTGCAAAACGCGCAGATAACATAGTAACTAGCACGTGCGAAGCGAAATCTGAATTTTGCAGCGCATTGTTTTCCACGCGTTGGACGCGGTTGAATAGCAATCGTAGTCTGATACAAAATGGTATCTACATAAATCGTCTGTAAAAGCAGTGTCGCCAATCTTTTCAACCTCTCGGACCACTAAATCCATAATTCTAAATTCTAAGGACCACTTAAACTCTATAGTTTATAGCGTTTATATGTACTAGAAGTCTCAGGTCCTTATCCAAAGATTTTGAACCGACAGTCTTTTTTCATAAGTACCGTTCCACTGAATTTATCCTTGAATACATTTATCCCTGAATACAGAGATACAATAATAATAAATTATGATCAACCTTATAGCAAATTAAAAAAAAATGGAACGCACCCAAAATATTCTTTGTCAAATTCAAAATTGTCTATAACACGTTCGCAAAGAGACGAACAAAAATATTATCGTATTAATTACGATCACGCTTATCCGCACACTAGTACGCATTTGTTTTTTTTTGCACGAGTCCATGAGGTTCGTTTCGCAAAGATGTGGATCAACGTATCTCGCCTTCTTATCAATGAAACAATCAAAGACGTCTATTATTCTTGGTTGTATCGCCACCTTTCTGCTTTGGCACTCCTCTCTCCGTTTCTTTTGTCAACGTCGAGACGAGCGTTACAAACGCGAAACGTTGCAACGATTTTAGCACACGGTGCAACAAAGGAGACAAAAGCGACGAGCGGATACAGTGCACGTACTATATACCGTACGTAGGTAGCTTATTGGAGCAAGAATGTCGGACCTCTTTTAACGCGAGTGTGGGTTATACGCGCACACGCGCGAACTTTCGTTAAAGCTACCGAAGAAATTATATATAAACCAAGCGCGCCCGGTTTTAACGCCGTTATGCTTCTCGTCTCCAGCTTCCCGCGATATTTCATAACCTTTCCGACAAATTAGATCACTCCTCTCGTCCCTTTGTTTTCTAATCCGGCAGAATCCGAAGTGATACGTTCAATTAGTACCGACTACCGGGCGTTACATTCGCGAGCGAGCAATTCCTGCGAAAGGGGTCGAGAGACGAGAAATAAAAATGCACAATTGAAACACCGTCAAAGAAAATTAATCCATTCCGGCATTAAAAACTCGGAGAAGAGTCTAACCGTCGGCGTCTTATTTCTTGAAGCGCGATAAAACGCGAAGGAACGGTAGTGGAGTGACGGCGGACGGATACGGGGGAGGAAATGCACGGGATGGAGATGGGGAGGAAGGAAGAGCAACTCCTCAGGACTGTGGATGTAACGTTTCAACCCCCGCGTTTCGTTTGATCCTACCTCGAAGCAAACCTTCATCCTGTGCCATTTCTTTTCCTACCATCGTCCTGCCCGCTCCACCATCCTCGTAACTTATCGTCGTACATCCGTACCAGTCTTTTTCTCCCCCCTCTCGTCTTTACCTCTCTCCGGATTTGATACGTTTCCTCCGTCTCTCTTTTATCACGTGCTCGCCCCAGCGACGTGTACCTCCCCACGAATTTCGATCTCCGGGCCGCGCGGGCGGGTGTGTAATCGCACGCACCACGGGACAATCGCGTTTACGCGAGCGTACGAAAATTACGAACGAGCGACGCATCGTTTTAATATTCTCGCGTAGATTAACGTCCCTGCGTTTCTTTCCATTATAATCTTCAATCTCGCGATTTGCCCCCTCGCGCAGCGAAACAGGATTGCAACGAAGCTATGCGATAAATGAAATTTATAGCGCGTCGTTGAATCGCGCCGAACGCGTACAAAGGAATGAATAATTCCGGCTGAGAAAATGCGAGGTTCCGTAAGACCCTCGCAGTTGGAACTTTTATGCGCTACTCGCTGATTCAACGCGTTGGAGAAAAGTGGTCCGAGAACACGAAAGCGATCTACGTACATCGCTTCTAGCCGACGTCTAAATTATCTATTGTTGAATATGCTTTGCCACTCGCTCGGCAAAGGTACACGCGACGTAATGCTGGGCAAATATATTTCTAGCCAGCGGTAAACGTTGTTTATACAAATGTATACGTCGATGAGAAACTGAACGTGTCAAAGCGTAGATCTGATCGAACACATACAAGATTTTCATTGGTCGTTCTGGTAAATATCGTGCGGAATTGAAAAGCAAACTGTCAGTATCAATACTCGGCAGAAACTGGCATGGAATCCGCGTCACGGTAAGAACCTCATCCGTGCTCAGTTTGTCGAATCGATCTTCGTACATGTCTTTGCATTTATACATATTTTCACTCACTATGCGTCGGCGAATTAGAAAAAGACTAGCAGCTACGCGTACGGAACCATTACTCACGTCTTAATATACGTACGCGCTATATCCAGTCGACATTAATCTTTCCTGTAGTAATGTAAAGTAAAGACGTGGTTATCGATCATTTATCGACAGACGCGTTTATTAAGTCTTTGACAGATTGCGAAAGTATTATAAAGGATAGCATAGTATTTCCTTATTAAAAACCTCTTTGTAACGAAACTTTGCGCACTGGTGAGATACTATTAATACTGGGAGAGATAGAAAAGTGATTTAGGAGAGACTATTCGTTTAGAATTCCCGTTACCTTATGGTAATCTGAAGTAAAATCGTGAATATCAATCGGCAATTGACGAAACTTTAACAATCAACGAGTAATAACCGTTCCTCGAATTTAAGACTCGTTCGCGGTGAAACGATGCGCAAATTCGTAGTCTAGTAAAACATTATTAACGAGGATTCTATGAGAAGTAAAAAAAAAAAATTGTACGTTTACCATACTCTTCTTTCGCGATTTCCATTATGCAAAATGATATGACGGTGCATATTCTAGGTTGTAATTAAAAATATGTCCAGCCATACGTGAAATCGGGCTCTCGCGTTTGTTTGGTCTGACTCCACTGAAATTCCGAGATACGGAAGTTGAATAAAAATTGAATGATCGAGACTCTGGAAATGAGTCGAGATTAGCGGCGACCGTGTGCACAGGGCGATAATTACTTTGGTTCTAACAGATTTTTGAGATAGAAGTAATTGCGTTCCGAATCGCGTTTCCTGAAAAAACATTTTCCATCGAAAAATAATAATTCGATTCTTCCATTAAATGTCTATTTCCGCTACTCGATGTACAGTGAGATCGTACTTAATGCGAGAATACATACTACGAAATCGATTATCAAACAATCGTTGAAAATATCAACTATGTGGGAAATATCTGAAAAATAAAGATGGTTGCAAACGCGAAAGTCCAAAGGACACGTAATAATCTCGCTTTAACCTCGTGCATGGTTCCGAGCAAAATTGCAGAGACCTCGAAATGAGTTTCTCTCTGAAAGAAAGCCATAATCCTGCTCTTTACCACGGACACGAATATACTCCAGAGGTTTTATACATAATCGGATATCATTGGTTCGCACATTATTAAATGAGGAGAAACTGATCTCTCACCGCGCAGGTAGAAACTTGATATCCATAACACCACCACCCAGGTATTTCAAAAATGCATTATTCCCTGGAAGATTATTCACGTAATAACTATCCGGTAAATGTTAATCACAGAGATATCGTATCGCCAATTGATTTTCACGATTTCACCTCGAACCACCACTCGACGCAACAAGAATTCTAAATGTACGCTCGAAAATCATTCTGCAAAAGTACACGCTCTGTACGGCATGCTGCAAAATTTCAGTTAACCATTTTACACTGACTCGAGAATTTTCCGCGAACTCACAACTGCATAATTCGTCCTCGGCCAACAACTCGTAGACCGAATTACCGACAACTAAATAAATTCCCATCCCCGAACCCTTTTTGAGGTCTGTCGAACCGACCGCTCGTTAAAACTCGTAAATTGAGATCCGTTGCAAAACACGCGCCCTTATTCTACGTTGTCTGTAGCCGCGGACAGGTCGTAGATACTCGACGGTGGGGAGGTGGGGGGGGGGGGATGGTTTTCCGATGCAGCTAAGATAAACAGCGGGACGCGACGGCGTGAGATCAAACGGATCGAAATTCTAGGGGAGATATTCATGCACGAGCGTTTCGCATTCTGAATCGAGACCAGTCGATTCTCTCCCGTATCACGGGTCGACGGGGTCGGTTATGCGATGCCACGCGCGATTGCGCCCCGTTAATACCCTGATCTTGGTCCGTCAGGGCCGTAGTTGGTGTCTGAGTGTACGGGTTACAAATTACTGGCGCCCGAGTACCGGTGCCCTTGCGTCGCGACGCGAAATTACGAGCCTCCTCTCGTCCCCAATTAAGTTGAGTTCTCTCGCTCTCTCTCTCTCTCTCTCTCTCTCTCTCTCTCTCTCCTACCCTCTGCCCCCACCCTGTTCCTAGCTCGACCTTCCGGAAAGCTCGACGGGTGCCCTCGCGACGTCGAGTTCCTGCCGTTCTTCATCTCGTTTGCTCTCTACGCTGCTTTTCTATCCTCGTACGTACATACCTTACCTCGCGACACGCCGAGTACCAGATTCCCTTCTCCGACCTTATGTCACGCAGAGATACTTATGGCAGGATACGAATCCGGTTAATTGACCTATTTCCTTCTAATGGCCCTCTTCGTAACACTCGTATCAAACGTTCCTGCTTCTTTTCTCAGCGTCCTTTTCGACGTCACGGGGGATGAGGGTCTCAGGGACGGGAAGGATAACGCAATTAATCATGCTTTTCGAGAGATGTACGAATACGACCCAAAGGACATTTTCTGCCGTAAATCATTCCTTCTTTTTCCACTCGAGTAATGGATGAATATTGCCCAGCGCCAACGGCGTATAATTCGCTAATGGTAAAATCGCGGAGGATGTAATAAAATGTTTTCCATTTATCGTATTCTTTCCTACCTCGAAGCGAGACAGAGATACTTGAATGTTTTTTCGAAGCACCGAGCGATGGGCAGAGCGGATTCAACGTGACCGTTCGAATGATCGATCTTTAAAACAATTTTTTAAAACGATCTTTAAAATATTTCTTAATACAGAATGAAGATAACAACCAATTTGATATTGAACTGTAGCTTCTTTTATTTAAAAATAGATTCCGGAAATGATACAAGGTCTAGTCTCGCGTACTTGTACTTGGCCCGAGGCAAGACCTTGTCGCATATTTTTATATTAAAGTGAAATGGCGGTGCAATAACGTTCTATGTAGAAAATTCTAGACGAAATTTAAGAAGCTATCATTTGACCAGTCCGCTGTACGAACAGTGTTAACCACGTTACACCGACACCTACGAACTCCATGAAATTATTCGACAAACTCCTCCCGAAAAAAAAGTAACGGAAAACATTCAACGAACTTTCGTGATTGTTCGACGACGAGACGGTCGGGTATGTATCGGCCATCTTGCGTCGATCCCGGTACTCGAACAGGCAGAGCCAGCTCAATTTCTATTCGGCTGGAAAGCATTCTGCGTTGCACGAGAACTCCACTTCGGGATGAATGATCCTCGTGTACCGGTCAGAGCTAACATAGGCGAACACAAACAGCCCTGCGGCTGCCCAGTACCTCGCAGGTTGAACCACTAGATTTCATTGCGTCGAGATGAACCACTTCAACTACGTTCAGTCACGAGCAAACCACTCGTTCCGATTAGGACGCAACTCACGACCAGTGTCATTATATTTGCTCAATAACGAGACCCTCGAGGTGAAAAAGTATAATACCCTCATCAGCGATTCTGGTATTCGTCCAAAGAAATTGAGTTCGCGATAGTTCCTCGGTACGCTGATTAACGCGGCTCGCGGTTACATCGAGAATTAATGAACCTCCGAGTTTTTCCATTCGACTATTCTTGGTCGTGTATCCGGAATCGACGGATGTACACACTTTCGCTAGACTTACGCGTGTGTATTACTACGAAGAATAAAGGTATAATGCCATTAGGTAAATAAAGAAAAAAAAAAGTGGCAACAAGTTGAAGATACGCGAAGGTCGTTTAATTGGGTCATAGATCGCTGCGACAGCGTCGCGAATATTTGTCACGGTTACGACCTCGCAGCGTTTTGTACGAAGTGATCGATAGAAATGGGTATTTAACCGAAACGCGGGGAGACATTTGCAGAGAGATTTAAATTAATTCACTTTTCGGTATAATAAAATGGAACGAATTTTGTTATTGAAAGAGACACGCCGGAGGGAGTCGCGCGTGAAAACAGGATCAGAGATATCGATTACCAACGCGACTATCAGTTTTCCACAATTTAGATAGCAGGCATTTCAGTCAATTGTAAATAATGCTGTACCTAATAACCATTTTAAGCTCGTTGACGTTATAACGATATCACGTTTTATAATCGAGGTCGCGAGGTTTATTCGGAAAACTTTCGAGAAAATTCGTGCGACATTTAAAAAAATTTATTTCGTCCGGCCCTCGCGGACGAGCCGAGTCGATAAATAAGCGACGAGGGACAATTTACGTGGGCGTTTTCAAACTGAAACTGTAAGCTCATATTTCATTCCACGCAGACATTTCGAACTGACAGCCATTTGCAATTAGCGTGGCAACAGATGGAGGTCTGAGGTTGGGAAACGATGGATGTATCGGATTTAGCTAACAAGTTTGATTCGCAACACGGAATTAGGGAACTGATGAAATCTACAAACAAAATGTAGAACGGTGGATTGTTACCTCGCAAATAAACGATGAGCCTAAAAACAGGGAATGCAATGTCACATGCGATTGATAAAAGATTTTTGAGAATAAGGATCCGAGATTTTTTTACTTTATTTTGATCCCCTAAGTGGCATCAATTTATTATTTCGTAGCGACGGCGAATCCCTCCAATTATGTGTAATTTTGAGAAACTACACTCCGCGGCAAGAAAATCACCAGCTCATTTCGCGAATATTGGCAGGCTTGATTGCGCGAACACGATACCAGTAATTAGTAACGTCTAGCTTTACAAGTCGATGGCTGCAATGCTTACTAATTGCAGACCATTAGAGGCTGACAACCTAGTTTCGAGCTTAGTAGTACTTACAGCTCATCTCGCACCATGGAACGGAGCAGCTACGTTACTTTCGTGTCTTTTTTTTCTTTCACCCTTTCTTTTTTCATTATCTAACAGCAGTCAGAGCATTCCCCATTGCACACGGAAACTTTGAACGACGTAATTAACACCGTATTCGAAGCAATTAAACGCCTGATGAAATCTTAACGATAAAGTGATTCTTCGTTAATTAAACTGCAGGGCATCATTATTTTTAACTTTCAAAATACCAGTGTTGCGAGCGGTTCGGTACCAACGAACCAACTAATCGCGAGCGTTTCCGGAAAATTTGCTTAGCGCGTTAATAATCGCAATAATGCCGTCTTGGAACCACGAAACTATTAATTTGGTCATTTTAGCGTATTAGGCAATTAACCGCGTACCGTTTAATGCGCTTTCCCGAGCGGAATATAGATCGTCAGCGTTGAATACTCTTATTGTTAGCCATGTCGGTACAACGGTAGAGTATATTACTAGAACAGTAGAATACGTTGGCGAAAGCTTATTCTATTCGCCAAAAACTTCTCGTCGCTTGAGAAAATCTCATTAAACGCGGGTAACTTATTTCCAGCGTGAATGTAAGGGTGAACGCGACGATGGGATAAAAATAAAATGATTCGAGCTCGTTCATTCGCTTTTCCTCTTATCGTCACTCTTATAGCGTGCACGAAAGAACGTATTTTTTAGCTTATTTTTCTAGGTAGACGCGCAGCGATCGAGATACTCCGAGGTGGAATTTATTACTTAAAATTCGATGAGAATACAAATTTCGAGTAATTCCTTTTTACCGCGAGCGCCGAATGATTTCCACGAGTTTCACGCGACGGGAAAAGCAGTATTTTTCGTTCGACCTCAGCATATTCGAAAATTGCAACTCTCTCTCTCTCTCTCTCTCTCTCTCTCTCTCTCTCTCTCTCTCTCTCTACTTCTAAAAGGTATAACGCCGCTGAATAACTTGAACTTTTATCCAAGAAGATTACGGCGAAACTTCTGTCCCGTTCGCAGCATAAAAATCCCGACTCTCGTTATTTCTGACTCAACATAGCATAAGCGTTCGTCATAAATTACTTCAATTCGTTGAAAACAAGTCGAGCGAACGTAAACTGGCGATTTCGACGATGTAATATTACGGGCAATCCCCCCGCTAGATACTAATTGTAAGCCACAAAAGAAGCCTCATTACGGATGAATGGAATCGCCCGGAAAGCAGGTTATAAGGACGATTCATCTCCCTCGTGACCATTCTGATCTCTCGCTTTTTCTCTTCCCTCCCATCCCTTTTTCTTCTCTCCTTGCCTGCCCTCTTTCCTTTTTTTTTCTTTTTTTTTCTTACCTTCATTCTTTCAATTTTTCACGTCGAAGCGCGAGCAGAAAGCTAAAAAGCAGGCAGTGGGAAGAATAAGTTCGGTGGTAACATCCAACGCACATTCGACTTCTAGGTAGACACTTACCCTCGTACACGACCCCATATTAGAGGGACCGAAAAGAAATCCATTATTCTGGATCTTGACTAAAAAAATGTATTATTTCAAATAAATTTTTAACTATTAATTTTTTAACTATTTTGTAACTATTCAATTTTTCACTATTAATTTTATAATTCCGTTCTTCTCCCAGGGCAGTTCCCCGTCCAGTCACCCGTTTTTTAAAACAACTTTTTGACAATTTCGCGGGTTTTGAATTTAAAAAATTGTTGAGGTAGTTTTGCGCTTCGGTTAAACTTTGAAATTTTTTGCTACGAATGGAACGTTCCGGAGACCTATAGAGATGGTAATTGGTAGGTGCTAAATTAGAGGGATAAGGTGGATGACTAATTGTAAGAACTTCCCAGTTTAACCCATTAATTTTTTCTACGGGAGATCGATGCTGTATCGACTGACAATTCATGCGGTATCTGAATTCACATTTCGAATTTCCCATCAAATTCGATGGTCTTCCAGATCTTGATGCATTCTATAGGTTCCTGTCGCCAGATAAAAATTTTCGAAACCACCGTCAACATTTCTTTACCGTCAAAACCCTGCCGCAAAGATCAATAATTTTTCGTCGTTTAGTAGCGTTCATACCCCAATAAAAAAGCAACACACAATAGCAATTGTACAATTAATACACTGCAGCAGTAATTTATAGAATATCAATGCCTGATATACACTTCGTCAACAACGTTATGTTTGTCATTTCGAGGCTTAACGGAATATTACAGTTATGCTAAAAAAAAAATAAAGTTAATGAACACTAAAAGAGAAAAAGTCCGAAAACGAGGAACGTAGCACGTATGGTGCTCCCAAATTCGAGTATAAAAAAATAATGGATCTCTATCCGGTCGCATTTCCACGCTTCCTGCGTACGCACGCTTCCTGCGCGCCATTCTCGTTAAAACGGAAGGAGTGACACGCGGTCCGCGGTAGCGTGTTAGAAGTTTCATTAATTAAGCGAGGGGTCTTCGAGTGAGAATGAGTGGTGACGCGACGCGTTGTAAGCGACGACAGACGGCGGCTGATGACGGCGGGTACCGAGTACCTATGCCCGGAAGAAAGGTAATATTTCGAGGACTGCGTAGATGGCATTCGTCAGGGCAACTTCTGAAGGCAGTGACACGTGCCACTCATCGGGCCTCTTTAACGTCGCGCTGCCTTTATTAGATCGCCCGCGTCTACCTGCTTTCCTTTCCTTTATTTTTTCTACCAATTACTCGGTGGGAACGAGTGGCTTTACCTCGCTTATACAGACGCACTTTTGCCGGCTACCGTGGCTCGTGTTTCGTGAGTTTATGAATTTTTTATTATGCGACACGCGACGAGAGGAATGAAGAGAAAAAAAAAAAAAGAAGTGGTAAGCCCCCGCGCGCGTCAGTGGAGGGAAAAATTGAAGAGAAAATATGGAGCATCCGAGGTTACTTCGCGAGTGATTCTCGATTTGCCACTTTTACTATTTTCTAATGGCTATACGTGCGCGCGTATCTCGAGCAGAATCCTGCAGAGACGATCGAATCCCGTTGACTATTATGTACGTTCGCGTTCCTTAAGCCTGACCCTCGTGTTGCAGTCACGTACAGTAACGTCGTGATATTCCCTTACACGGAAGTTCTCTCACGGATCTACTATTTCATTTTGTCAACGTGGAAACGTTTATGAAAGTTTGGATTCTAGGCGAGCGTGTAAAAGCTTTTCTTACTTAACTTCGAAAGGTGATTAAGAATTTATATCGATTCACGTGTCATTACCAGACCGCGAGGGGTTATGCAAATCAAGAGACAAGGTCTTGTCACGGCCCAGGTACAAGTACGCGAAAACTAGACCTTGTATCATTTTCATAATTTTATAAGAAATCGATAAACAGATGGAATTCTAATGCAAATACAAATTCTTCGTGTCGCGCATTATGTATTATAATATATCATATTAAACACTGTATATAGAAAATCAGTATGGATGTCTTTTTTTTGTCAACATCCGCGGTCAAGTAATCACTTAATTACAAGTATCACTAATACAAAACGTAAATTTAATACCTAACTCTCGCTTACCACGGTGCCACGTATAACAACGTTAAATCGTGCATTCCCCGTAAGGAAACAAATCCAAGCGTACCCGATCAAAAATATTTGTTCTCGGTCAACCATTAATATGCGCGTTGAGCTCAGCGTCGAGGGGCCGAGCATAGTTTTGGAATTGTCCGCTATGGATCCCTCGATAGTATAGGAAGATAACGTCGGACGTTTGGCAAATACAACCACAACTCAGAATTTCTCGACGCGTAGATATACAGCGGTGAGTGGTTCAAACCCGTCGGATTGACCCCGAGTCGAACATTGCTCCGAATGCAAATCACAGTTTACACCAGCCCCGCTCGAGACGCTTCCCTATCGTACTCCCTGATGCAGGGTCGGAAAACGCCAGGCGACGATTTGACGTAGGACAGTATTAGTCTTCTGAAGTTCAGACTCCGTACCCGAGAAGCACCTGGAATGCTTGCGTGGCAGTCCTCAGCGGTCCAATTTCTAACCGAGATTTCCCTCCATCGATATCTCGTTTCGTAACTGGGTAAAGGGATAACCGTTGTAAACCGGTGGAACGTCGATTATCGAATTCAACAATGGTTCGATCAATCTTCCGTCAATTGACGAAGAGTTCCGAAACCGACTAGTAAATTTTCATTGCAGATTATTTCGTCTTTGAAGATAGAAACGTCTGATTATCCGAAGGAAGTAAGTCATTTATTCAGAATTGTGCGAAGAAAATATTTTAATTAGCTCGGAACCCTACGTTTCATACTATAACAAAGCTTATCGAGAGATAAGCTCTTGTCTTGGGCCAAGTACAAATTACGCGAGGCTAGACCTTATCAAGAGACAAGGTCTTGTCTCGGGCCAAGTACAAGTACGCGATATCTTTTCAAGAAAGAGCAACCGGGGATTTTATTAATTTTTCCGAAATAGTTTCAAGTATCGACGAACCATCGACCTCATATTTTCGGATTTTAAACCTGACGCGTTTTAACTCATAAATGGTGATGCACATTTTATAGAATTCTAAACCAGTAATACGAAAATTCCGCGCACGGTAAGTCACCCACATCAATTATGCAACGTCGATACATCTATCACCCCGGCGATAGAGCAATTTTAATTCCATTCCTCGGTGTATCCCTGCCTAATGATGGAAGCCATTAACGAGCATTCAACGTCGCGCTGAATGCTTTGGCGTATCCATACGCGTGTCGTTAACGCGCAGATCGCAGAAAAATGTGAAACAAAATGTTTTTTGTCAGTATCACCGGCCGGGATTCCACCTTCCCGTGCAAAATCATAATTTATCATTTCTACGCTCGTTTATCGAGCTGGGGGTACACGCTATCGGTGTACCTCGGCTAACGTATCAGGTTTTAATTACCGTCAATATTTCAGGGTGGCTTTCGTAGCGTGAACGTGATAAAAATCGTCTAAGCTAAACGATACGCTCGCCGTGAATAATATTTCCTCGTGCGTCGTCGTGGAAAGAGGAAAGAACTCTACCGCGAAACTGGTGTTTCAACGGCGTTTCGTCGACTGTGCACGAAAAGCATGGCCTGGCTCTGGCCAAGAGAGAGAACAATGCTTGTGAATTTAGAGCTTGTCAAGATGGCGGCCTAATTAGGAGGAACGCGGCTTAAATATGAATGTCGAGCGGAAAGGGAACACGGATGTAAGAAAAAAGAGACAAACGGAAGGGGCCAAGGGGTTGCGTAGTTCATTCAGTGAGACGGGGATTTTTTTCCCCCCTTTTTCCTTCTCTTGTTAGTTCTGCATGAAAAAATGCGGTTGTTTCGCATAAAGCGTGCGTCGCCCCTGAATGCGTTGCATAATACACGATGGCTAATTCATAGGCGTGCCGTCGATGCGTGCTTCTGTGCGTTACGATTCGTCGTCGGGACGAATTATTCGTAACGATATCGAAGAAGACTTACCGGCGTAGGTGGGTAAGACAAATTGACGAATCAAAATTTTCCTATTCGCGCTGCTCCTGTCGAAATAGAGGCGATAGACGCTTCGTAGTAGGGGGGCGGACTGTCTCGCAACGAGCGCTAATTGCTCTCGAGCATGAGGATCGATCGTGATCTGACATCTCACGGGTTCCATCAAGTTGGTCACCCATCGTTTCGCCGGTAGCTGTCTGCCAATTCCAGGAACGATTAGGATTTAACGCGAGTAAATGATGCGAGAATAGTACGGCGTTACGCTCGGGTGATTAGATTAACGCTAGAATTATATGAACGGTCGTGTTGAGTGGTTTTACGTTTTCATTCGAATTCACAGTTTTTAGGTGTACGAGTGTCTAAGTGGTATAAATACGTGTGATATCATGCACATATTTTTCAAGGATATACAAATTTTTTTAATATGAACGAAGGTTTCTTTTCTCGCATAGAGTATTTTATAAATAACTTGTCTTTTAAACTAGTTTTAAATTTGCATTCAAACTCACCGTTTTTAGGTGTGGAAACAGTTTTTCTAAGTAGTATAAATACGTATAATATTATGCGCATATTTTTCAACGATATACAAATTTTTTTTAATATAGATGAAGGTGTCTTTCCTCACACAACATATTTTATAAATAACTGGTCATTTAAACCAGTTTTAAATTCTCATTCATATTCACCGTTTTTAAATATGACAAAAGTGTTTTTCTAAGTAGTATAAATACAGTATAATATCATGCGCATATTTTTCAACGGGATGCAAACTTTTTATATATGAACACAGATCTTTTTATCTCGCATAACTATTTTATAAATAACCAGTAATTTCAACCAGTCTAGTAGAAACAGGTATACATTAATTGTAGGTAGTTCTAGTGTGAATTAAACGTTCTACTTACTACGTGGCCGTTACGAAAATGTATATTCGTATTCGAGATACGTATTCGTCGTCCCTCTCTCCTTAACCTTTGCTCCATTTAGTGAAAATTTTAACCATTTTCGAGATCGCGTACCTCGTGATTGAATGTATCAATTTTTGAAGCAATCATTCTGAAATTACTACTCGTTGTTTGCTGAAATGATACAAGATCTCGTACTTGTACTGAGCCCCGCAAGAGCTTGTCTCTTGATCTTGGTAAACGTGAAATTTAAAGGTGAAATTTCACCCACGTTCACAACTACTACCCCGTGGAACAATGTACCATTTGACATAAATTTCTTAAACAACGTACCGACGGATAACTCTCTGAGATACGAATTATTCTCGCCGAACTGCTTTCAATGCCCTTTCTACGTCGGCAAAACTCCGTTCGATTACAAGCAGAAACGCTTAAACTATTTTTGTGTTTCGATTGTAATGGCACAAAAGAAAAGAAGGAAGACTTCTCGATGTAATGCATTCTTGAAAGGTAATTGAAAACCTTTCAAACCGTGCAAACAAGGTTTAGAGCGCTTTTGAAGTAACTCGATCAAGACCTACCGCGCGAACAGCTTGAACGACTTTCTATTGGGTTCCAAATACCGCCAAATACCGACGAGTTCTCAGACGACCAGAAACAAATAGATTTTCCAGAAAAATTGATTTTCCCTACCTTCTTCGTCGCGGGCAAAATCACAAGATCCGTCCGGCGTACCGTACCGCAACGAATTGCACTTTAACGAGCGTGGAAAATCGACTGTGTCGTAATTTCAAAGAGACCGGCAATTATTACTCGATGTCCGGTAGGCTTATTTGCACGAAATAAAGTGCCGAGATCAAAAGTTAATTACCGCGTAAAGTTTTCATGGGGCCCGGTATTTAACCGCGTTTAAATTCTTTGATGTTAACGCGCGTGCTATTTTCATTGCTGAATAGGCAAGTCTGGCGTGGTGCTCCCGCTAACCAACAGTGCTAGGCGAGCTATGTTCGCCCTGACAGAAACATAGAAGGTGTAAAAGCAAGTGGTATCCAATTAGCGGTTGCGTCTGTCGGCCAAGCCCTAATTCACGAAATCCCATTCTCCCTTCTCTCGCGCGTTCATTTCCCAATTCGTGGGTGTGAACCGGGCTCGATAGTTCCTATGGAAAGTATACTTTAACACGCGCTACCGGGCGCTCGCGTTGCGTATCACGAGATTGAAAATCGTAAGTCTCACCACTCGACGGCTTACACGGCAAAGTAGTTAACGTCGACGGCGCTAGCTGTTCGTCCGTTGTTTATCGAAATTCGCTCTATTCGCATTTTCCGAGGAAAAACAATCGTACCGATCGATTCTACTCGCTTCTCCGTTTTTTTTTTTTTTTTTTTTTTTTTTCAAACGCCCCCATTTTACGTATACCGCAATCTGATCGCGAAAACAAATTATAGAGTTTTTCCTCTTTGAAATATCGCTCGGAAAATTCGGCACTTTGATTTGTACGCGCAACACGATCCCTCTGCGGGGAAATGTTTACACTATAAAACGTGTACCAAAGGGTTTCGCGAAACGAAGCATTCGAGAATGCGAACGGTGATACGTCATTTTTTTTTTTTTTTTTTTTTAAACGTCGATAGCCCCGATTTTTCGCGAAAAACTTTTCACGATCAAAGCACATTTTTTGTTTCTCCGAACATTATGTTCTCAACTTTTGGATTCTTGATATTATACCGTGGAGGCCCGTGGAGTAATACCAGTCACCCCCCAAATACCGTTTTGACGTTTAGAATAAAATTGTCGTACCGAGTCACCTAACAATGATGCCACCTTCATCTTTTCGCCCGAAACTTATTTCTCCCAAGGGACGAACGACTTTCGCCAATGGCATGTACGTGACGGCAAGAGGTGCTAGTCACGCTCCGCTATTGCTCCACGGAAATTTTCTCGAAGGATATCAAGAAACTATGCGGCAATAACCTTTCCAGCTAGCCACACGTGGTACGGAAGACAAACTGGAACCTTTATTCCGTTGTCGGGTCGAAAGCGTAATTGCTTATCGAAAACTTATGCTTTTCATTCTAAGCATTCTATAATGTAGGAGAGAGAAATTTCGCGCGAGCATTCGTGTTTGTAATCGAACGAAGTCAGTCGATGCTTCCAAACACATTAATTTCTCAAAGTGAGAAGAGGGTGTTCGTACCCCTTGTGAACATTTTAACTGATTTTCTGCAAAAACTGTGACATTGATTCGAACAAATATTGTTTCCAAAGTTCAAGTCCTCCGCTCATAAGAAAATAAGAATCCGAATTAGAAAAATCGGTGAAAATCGTGGGTACGGCGTCCTTTTTGGTACAGAAAAAAAAGTTTCGGTGCTACTCGGGATAAAAAATGGCGGACTCATACGGATTCTCCTTAAAGAGGGATATGGGAATACCTTAGAACCGTGTTTGCCGCCGTGATTAGAGACGCATCAAATCAGGATCGGATTAGAAAATTGTTTTTATCGAGCCTCGTTGAACGACGAATAGATTATTCCGAATGCGTCCCGTCATCGAATTTTTTCCATCGTTCCTCCTACGGCACTGAATGGGATAAGCTGCTCTTTTCAATTTTATAAACGACTCTGCCTCATCCATGAATTTTTACGAGAGATCGACGGCCATAAAAATTGGTCGTGACCCCGTCGCGGGCGTAGGTGAAGAACGTAAGCAATTCATGATCGATACGGGGACGTACATTTGGAAGAAGCCGGGACGGGGGGGGTTTGCCGGGGGGAGTAGCGAGATACTTCCCCGGAAATTACGCTCTCTCTACAGAGACAGCACTTCCGGTCTGGCTATATATAAACCATTCCGGTAAGAAGAGGAACCGCAAACAGACGCAGTCTCGTAAACTCCTCGCGTCCAAAACGATTTGTTGACATTGCTTTCGACATCGATAAAGCGTGCATTTTCATATGAATCGAGAAACGCATAAACTGTTCTATACGAATGGCCGGAATATACGAGATTGTGTAAAAATTCTTCTCCTCCCCGGGTCTCGCGGTTAGACGTATCCGCTTCGCGTCGAAAGGCGAAGAAATAATCGAAAGCATAATTTAATATTCTTACCGTTGTTATCGTTCCACGGTCTAACGTGGTTTACCATGGATTTAACAATGTATCTTCCTTCTGTTCGCAGCTGGTGGGCGGTGAATTTGACATGGAACTTAACTTCGTGATTCAAGACGCACAGAACATCAGGCACATGCTGGAACTCCTCGATCATTGCCCGCCAAATCTCCAGGTAAGCAATAGGCGTGACGTAGGCGCTCGATCGAACTAATTATCCGAAGGGGTTGGTCATTACGCTCCATCGCACAATCGATCCTTCAAAGAAACACACGATCGACGCGTTCTACTCGTCGATCGAGGTCTCTTAATTAATTTCTTACTCGCTCCGTGGATCAGGTTTTAGTTTCGAACTTTCGCGAATCGCAATCTCGATGTATTCCATTTGAGCGCCCGCGAACCAGAAAAAACAAAACAGAAAAGCGATTTGGCACGAAACTGAACAGGTATAGCGTATAAAAACGGGGGGGGGGGAAATCCATTACGCGGAAAATTTCATCGGAATAAAAACGCGCGCTCACCGACGTGTTTTTCCCCGGCAAACACAGGAATTTATCGGCGTTGTCAACACCGCTGGTTCTTCCCGCCGGTATCCGAATTGATCGGAGGCAAATTGACTCGATCTTTTTTGATGGCCAAAAAGAAAGCGAGGACACTATAAAATACGCTCTTTGTCAAGGTGGTATGACGTCGCGCAATCCATCCCGTTCGAAATGTACGCGTGACGTGATTTGCGAGAGAATACGACAAGTTGCTCTATTTACTGACAAAAGAATGAATAGCTTCGCGCTTTGGGATTACGATTCTCCCGGAAGTAGGTCCCACACGGACAACAGATTTGTAACGTTAAGTCTAATTGAATAAGTTTCATTAATTACTAAGTTGAATTCATAGCTTTTATTATTTTATTCTATTATTAGCTTTTATTATTGTTATTATTTATAAGGTTAATTGTGCCCATGATTGTAAAAATACTCCGTCATATTATTTTGTCTGTTCGATTTTTACTACAATGTTTGACTTTAAAAAATGTGCCGCGCCATAACTGATAAACCAATTGTTTTTATTTTCTGATTTAGACTGTTTTCATTGTCATGAGCACAATTAATTGCTAAAACCTCTTACCGTGAAACTTATTTTACGTATTTATATTAACGTCTTAAAAACCAATTATCACATCCAACGATCTATCAATATACTTGACGTTAATATCTTATTCGAAGTATTATTAACAATCGCTTACCCGTCACATATCTTGCCGCTTCTTCTTGCACGACGAGTCGAACGAAATTTCTCTAAGAACGTCTTATTCGTTACTGTCCAATCACCGGTTGAAACGTGAATAATATTTTCGCCGAACTTTCGTCCAACGTAAAATTGCTCGTCGATAGAACTGCCGCGAAAGAAATGGCAGAGCTATTACACACCTGCGAAGTTCCTCGCATTCTTCGCCTCGTTAAAGAAAGCGTCAGAATGCCGGGAAAGCGAAACAAGGACGGTAAAAGTTTGGTAAATAATAGCGGGGTCCTTAGTCTTCGCCTCGAGAGGAGGAGGAGGAGGAGGAGAACCCGTTTACTCGTTCCTAAACTTGTAGTTGGTGTTCGGGACCCCGTGAGAGGGTCGGGGGCGCAGAAGTAAACAGAAATTTAAACCGGATAAACCGAAGGAGTTATAAACATTCTGTTTTGCCGCCGAAATTTCTTTTCGCCGAGCGCCCGCGTTAAAGAACCGCCCCGGCCCCCTCCCCCCATTATAGGAAATTAATTATATAGTTCGGAAAGTTACCTCGGCGAGAGGACTAGTTTGGAACTTTAGCATCGGTAAGTCCACTGGCGAGATAGAAGCGAGGGGGCGGTGATCGATAAATTATAGCGAGTGCCTTGCTAATTTAATGATATTAATACCACGATACGAATCTGCGACGCGAGAACCCGTGCGCGATCTCGATGGTATTGGTTGCGGTTGATATAATCTGTTGGAGATCGGTTTCTGGTGTCCTCAGAATCTCGCTGAAGCACACCCCTGAAATGTTAATACAGTTAAGGGAGTTTCCACGTCGCTATTCCCCGAGTGTACATGGCGGTTCGCTACATATGGGTGCCTCTTATATACCGCAAATGTCCGTAGAAATACATGGGTATGTATGTACATATGTACCGCGCACACATAGCCAGCTATCCGTGTTATTGAAATCTAAGCCAGGCAGATAGAACGTATCTGCAGTCTACTCGCAATGGACGACAATTTATAGAAGGCGACTCGATACAATTCTGGTCCTCTCCGATGGGCAGGCACTGAAACGAATCTTCTACCGCATTTCACGAACGTCAGATATTTTTCATCCCCGAACGATGGCCGATTGTTCCGTTAATCGGGAAAATTAGATTTCTAACGGAGCCAGATTTATTTTTGTATAGCTCATAAATATTTATGGCGAAGTTAAATTACGGACGGCTCTCCGACCGGAAATATGGAAAGTAGGATATAAAAATATCGATGGAGGTCGTGTCGCGGGAAAAGACTCGGTAAGAGTGGAAAAACGGGGTTCGTGTTTTTATGCAAAAGGCAGTTGCTTACGGATCGCATGAAATATAATCGAATAATCGAAAATTATTCCTATCCGTAATAAAGGTAACAACGTCACGGACTTTCCTCCACGGTAATTTCTATCTCGGTCTTCCTATCGATTTAGCTCCGTCTTGTAAAGGGATTGAGTATTTTCGCTAGCTAATGAGAGGATTGAAAAAAAAACGTGCAATTAAATTCTGAGTATATTGCATCGTTACCTGCCGTCAGCGATCTAACGGGACGGTAAGGATTTCAAAGAAAGCAATTAAAATGGATGAGAAGTCGCGCTATGATCGAGAGATCGAAGAAGGTACGACGGAACACCGTTCTTCGAGATAAACGGAAAACCGAGAACATAACAAAAGCAATCACCGCCAGAGATATCCTACCCACCCAGACAATTTTTACTTAAAATATTGTTACGGACAGAATCGGTTAACCGATTTTATTCGTATCAAATTCTCCTCGTTATATTATTAATTACGATGTTAACTGCGGGACATTGTAGATTCTGTAAATTGGAAGAGAATTTTCCTCGGATCACCGATCATTCGGATAATAAGACGTCGAGAAAATAACGAAACGTTTCCGCCCTTTTTTTCTCGGAAATTTTAGTATTCTTCCCTTGCGAGCTTTCGTTCTCGTATTTATCTCACGACGGTAGGTAGCCGGTTTGTTTACTGGCGGAGAATAAATAAGAACTCGTACGCAAACTCTATTATCGTATCGATGGTACAACGTTACAGTCGTTCTTTGGAATAATTCATTTTTCCGATAATAGGCATTTCAGTGTACTTATTTTACGGGAAATCAGTTTAACCGCAAACGAAACTTGTCAATCATTCTTTTCGCGTCGAACTACCGGAAATTCTAACATAATGGTTCTCCTTCGCTGACCACAAACAAAGCGTTAGGCATTACAATGCCCGGCCATTATCCGTATTAACGCTACTTTGTTTCCTTATCGATTGCGCGCAGTACGATTGATTGATACGGATGCAATAAAAATCGTGTTCGACTCTAAATGCATGAAGGTATTACAGTTTAGACAAACCCGATTACACCGGTATTATATCGATGAAATGTAAATCCGGATAACTGCTCGCAAACGTTATTCACGGTGACACGGCGTGCACGGTCCGACTACGCGTTTACTCCTCGCATACCTGTACCACCTCTCGTATCGAAGATGACTATAGTAGAGGTACTTTCGCCGATATGTACATAGCATTCAAGAAAAAAAGAAACAAATAACAGAGAGATACGTGGAGTATTCCATAAATTGCAAATTTCCTTTATGAAAAGAAACCTTTGAACGAAACTCAAAACGATTTTTCGGAGTAGTATTGCAAGCTATATTTGGATGGATTTTGAATGTGAATTTTACAACGTTGACACGCTGTTTCGTTGAACGGGGTGTATCGCAAAATATATAATTCGTTATATGCGTTTGGTAAATAGAAAAAATTGTATATAGTTGAAAACTGAAATTATTGAAGAATTGAAAATATATTTATTGAATTTCGATTCAAGAATTATAAATATAACTTGTGATTAATTAAGTGTTAAACCGATGCATTCCACGACACGATTCCTTCTTTCTCGATAGTGGAAACTTAGAATCATTAATTCAGAACAATATAGCTTGCAATTATCCACAAAGTTTCTCGATAGACTATTCTGAACGCTCGTCACTTTACTCTTACCTACGGGAAAATTATGAGACAACGGCGGTTTTTCTTTTTTTTGCAAAAACGTTGCTATTCGAAGAGCTTTCATCTTGAGTTAAACGTCTATTTCCATGCAAAGGAAATTTGGAGATTTGGCAACGTCCTCTGTTTGTTTAGCTTGACAAAAGGAGACACAAATTGGCAATTAAAACCGACAAATTGTGGCGAATGTGAAATATACTGCTGCACAGTAATGACGTGCGACATATACGTCGTCCGTGGACACGGAAAATTTCGTTGCCAATGGTAACGCCTAAATTACGATCTTGTAGATCGATGTCACGATTTTACTCGCGCGAGTCCCTTTGTTTACCCAAAACGAATAAATCACGAACCATACCTATAATATTCGATAACTTCATTAAACGCGTTTAATTATTAATCGCATTTTCCGTGGATTACAAAGTACAATATTTAACGGGATGACTCGACACCGGAATGCGCGCCACGATAGACTTACCAGGTTTATGACATTCCCCGAAGTCCATGAATAACTCATGCTGTCCGGTTTGCGAACTATCGCCATCGTTTAAGCGTTATAACTTGGATATTGCAGGATTATCCGTAGCTTTCATAAATTTCAGGCATGAGTTATGGATGCGTTAGCCATAACGGTCTTTCGCAGGAAATACGTATAGATCGTATGTTGTGGGAATATGTCATTCTTTTTCACCCAAAAACAACCCCAAAAAAAAATAAAAACAAGATTGGCATTCTATCGGATGACCATTTATCAGTATCCTATAGCTAACGGAATGCGCCGGTAACAAAGTGTGGATACGTTCGATATCTTCTATCCCCCCCAAATCGAGAATTTTCTACACGCCACTCGATAAACATCGGGACTGATATTAAAAATATATCATTCTACGCTGCACGATAGATCTTAAAGGTTCTCGATAGCTATCGAAATTCCTATTAAAGATACATCATTCGACGATCCGGGCGAAGGTAAATCTTCGAACGCGGTAGTTAAAAGTAATACGGCAAAGTTCGAGACGGAATTCACTTTGCGCGACGCGCGTAATACGGTTACGAAAAGGGATTCTCCACTTGTCATTGCGCCACTGATCAAATTACTCCCGCTAATTTCTACATCGGGGAAACTAATCTATTCCTGGCCACAGCCAGCTCCCACGCATGCAAATGAAGATCTATAGCGAACTTAAATGTCGAAGGTAAAATCGATTAGCATCGAACTACCAAAATGCAGGAAAGGCATTAAACGGTACATTTACCGCGACGTATTAATTCCGCTTCGTGGATTCGACTGTGCAGTGAGCATTTCACTTACACGGGCGATAAATTACTAACTCGGGCTCCTCTATCGCGAACGACTGACGACCCTCGATTCGAAATAAATTTATCGAAATCATTTCTTAATCCTCGGTTCTAAACTACGGCTTTACGCTTGGGCAACGACACGGCGCACGATAGCCGAGACGGGATGACTGGGGCCCGCGTTAAACGAAATAACGCAGATTAGTTCGCAAAGTTCTCCATACTTCGTGTCATTCCCACAACGTATCATCTAAGGCACGCATTTCACGAAGCGTGAGAAATTAATGCGAAAAAAGTGCGTCCAATTGTAAGTAAATTCGAAATCGGCAGTTCGCGATCAAATTAATGTCGCTCGATAAAAGCCTGCGCCTGAAAACTTGATTCAGCGAACGAGAGGTTAGAAACAAAATAAACGGCTGGACTGTGCCGCGCAGATGGGATCTACAATAGTTAGCGGGCACAAAGCATTAAACGGGATGCCCCATAAATGGCGGTGGTCCGATAAATGTGCGATGCCTGGGATAATACCAAGCAGGTTTTTCCTCATCGAAAATGTTGATCCCGGTTTAATTAACGGGGTATTAGCACAACAGCCAATCGGAGAAGAACGCGATTGTTGTTCATCGGGCAGACAAATAGCGAGCGTCACTGGCTATCGTGTCCCACTTCGATTGAACCCTGATTTTCATTAAATCTGTGATTACGAGAGGCGCGTATGTACATTCCCGCGGGTCCATCAAAATGTACAAAAAAAATAACGTATACATAGTTATGAAACTGGCCTAGGCCAAGAAATAAAAAGAATGGGTTTATCAATTACTTTAGCGTCGTCAGACAGCATGTTTCCGTTGGTACACGACAAACAGGCTTCATAAAATTGCGTGTAGGCTATGAGTGATCTTGTTTGTCAAACAACCTGTTGTGCAACGTCATTTTTACACAATTTATCTGCAACTGCACGGGGCCTATTAAGTTTGTCCACGCTCCTGAGTTTAACGCCAACACTGGTAATACCTTGGTTCCTCTACATTGATGAGAGAATCGAGTCAGGAAAACGGTTGGCCAATGAATGCTCGTTAAACTACCATCGCGATACTATTTATCTGGATAAGTTCGTAAGCGCACAGAGGAAACCACCGAAAGCTGACAGAATATGGTACTCGGATAGTTGAAAAGTTAAACACTCAAAGGTTTAACATCTCGTTAGCCGAAACGGTACAACAATTTTCATTGAGGAAAAACCTGCTTGACATTATCCCAGGTACCACGACTTTAACGGTCTACCGTCATTTACGGGGCACCCTGTACATGTTTGCATTGAAGAAGAGTCGCGTGTGAGTGGTACAGGGACCGGGCAACGATAGTATCGCGGTAAGGTTATAAGTTCCATCGCTGCGTCATGATGATAATGTTTCGTACTCGTGTTACTAGCTTTTACAACTACGAGCGCGAACTCACGTACACGCTCACGTACGCTCGTGTGCGCGAATGTCTTTGGTTATTAGCCCAACCCAGTATATTAATCCCGGCTAGCGACAAACGCCGCGATAATGGCGACACTTGTGCTGCGGTCATCCGAAATTTATGTCAACCAAACTTGCTGCAACTTCCGCGGGGTAAGTCATTGTCAAAACATCCGGGCACTTCGAAACACCCAGTGTTCTCGGCGTGTATGCGTCCCTGCTAATTATAATATATTATAATCGCGCCAACGTCGGTCCCACTTTAACGTGGAAACTCAATTCTTAACAATTATTGGATTGTACGCTGCGACGTTAGTTCGGGAGTACCGAAACTCCGATGTTAATTCCAACGGAACGTGCTTTATCGTGCGTCCAATTGTAAGTAAATTCGGAATCGGCAGTTCGGGATCAAGTTATTTACAACTTCTTGAATTCTATTTATTATTAACGCCTGGGCGATAGTAACGCGTGCCAAGTTTGCAAACGGGAGGGAGAAACTTTTCGTAAAATTTTTCCAAAGTTACCGGCGCTTGCGTTTACTAACGTTCGCTACACGTCGTTACTCCACGAAAGTTTCGCTGGGAACTCTGCCATAAATCGCGCAGCATGAGGCCATACATCCTCGGCAGACGCGTAAAAAGATTCTGTTAAGGATCGCGGATAAATATTGTACCCGTTGCCGTTAAAATTCATCGAATAAAAGGTGCCTGGTACGGTACACGTATCTTGCGGTATTACGAGGAACATTACCTGAACCTTCATAATGTGACCCGGAAGGAAGAAGAATTAATTAGAAAACCGTTATCATTTTCTCTCTGTACGAAAAGCATTTGCAACTGATGACTATAAAAATCTAAATGTACGCTAGCGTAAATCACCGTCTCGTATTTCAGGGAATATAAGAACCGAGATATCGCGGTACATCTAACGAGGGAGAATAGTAGACAGTTGCGATTCTAGGTAAACGTAGATCAAAAAGGAGGCTCATAAAGGCTTCCGGATCTCGCGAAGAAAAGTAATTAAGGTCGGTCTCGACTACCGTTGCATATTCTTCGCGGAAGCTGCTAACGACACCGCTCGATGGCAATATTATGAAAAATGTCATTAAAAGCATTAACTAAAAGTGCGACTTACCGCTTACGAAACCATTTCACCAAAAACTTTAATTAACAGCGAATCCTCTACGCGATTGATTGTTAAATTATGCTATCCAAGATATTTCGTTGTTCGTTCTCCATAGACATTGCAGTTATTGTTGTCGGGATACTCAGTCGCAACCTCGCAATAAACTGAACATTCTTAGACTAAAAACATTCACAGACCTCGCATAAATATAATTTAAATTAAAAAGTTAGTTCTGAAGGAACAAGTAAGAATACATTCGCAGCTATTTGCCCGATAATATTTCTGTATAATTAACGAAAATATTATCGGCCCAGGTCTCACCACGTGGAGGTTGCTGCTACTCGAGACCCGAAGTGAGACAGACGCATTAGGCGCACGTCGATCTCCCTTGTGCAATGCTTTTTTATTAATAACTTAACTAAAGCTATCAACCCTTAAACGATAAGCAAGCGAGAAAAAATTATTCATAAAAGTCATTGATATTAAAATGACCGATAAGTTAAACTTGCCCGCGATATATTTCAAGGAGGAAGAAAGAATAAAGCTTATATGCTTATGGTTAAGCGTTGCAAATATATGCATACTAGATACATATCGTCAGACTTGCAAGTAATACTTGAGCAACAAACAGACGATGAAACGCGACGCGACGCGAAAATAGTTGGGGAGTATTTAAAGTCCAAAAACATTACTTGCCAGCGACTTTCGCATGCCCCGGCTAGAAGAGTAGAGGGGGTCTGCGTCCCACACAAGCTAAGTGGAGAACTCGGATTACAAAGCATCTGGCGGCGCCCCAACGAGCACCTCTCTAACCGTGCAAGATTAGACTTACGACCCCCTCCAGGACTTCTATCACGAGGGTGGCCGAAATTGGGCATCTAAGACAAGTGCGCGCTACTGCCACGCACTCCTCTCAGACCCAATTGTAACGTGCAAGTAATAACAATCGGACGAGAGGAAGACGAGAAACACAAAGCGACAATGGAAGAAAGTCGCTAAGAATGAACCAAAGGTCTTCGAAATGTCGTTTTCATAAATAATAACTACAAAGCATCAACCGTTAGAAAAAAAATCCGTAACTGCTTGACCACTGACCACGAACATGACTAGTGGTCAAGTGGTCAGTTACCAGTGGGTCGCCCATTCTCGACGAAGACCCAGAGCTTGGGCTGCAACTGGAACTGGAGCTCTGATCCCACCGTGTGTCGCAACCAGCCTGAACTCCTTGACACCGCGACGCTCCCTATATAGAAACCAAAGTTGAATCAAACGTCTTCAAACTGTCATTTTCAAATATTTTTGACAGTGTACCCTATCTTCGTGAGTTCGGTAGTTCAATCTGGTATTTCTAACGTGAGCTGTTCATTGACCATTATCCACCCTTTACCATCGAAAATATTTGTATCTCTTCTCAAAACGTCTATGCATTTTGAAAATCTGGGGCGAATAATTCTGTATTCTTTTCTAGAATGCAATACTATCGACACAACTTGCAACGTATTCACATAACTTTGTTTAATTATTAAAATGGGCAAACACAGAAAAATTTAAAGCATTAATCCGTAGTTCCATATCCTTCACGAGCGATTGACATGTAGTTTACGCTAAGCGATAAAGAGTCAAATACTATCCTCTTTCGGCGATGCGACTGTTCAACGGAAACATACTCGCGAAACACGAAGCCGTATCGAAAGTTCGTGGATCTTGTTCGTGGATGGAAGTGAAACAAGCTACTTTGTGCGAGTGAAGGCGAACGGTGTTACGTTTCATGGTGGTCTACGGAAACGCGATAGTTTCTTTGGCGAAAACCATTCTACGTCACTACAAATAAAAATATACCACTTTTCGAGACCAAACTCGAAACACGATGCTTTCCGCGATCGCAGCGCTAGTCTGCGTAAACCAAATAAAACGCACCACTGTTCGTTAACCCGCGTCGATATGACAAATTAAAGTCACGCATAACTGACGGCAAGAGGTGGTCAGACCATGATATTCTTCATCGACCATAAAATCTTGTTTTCCCGTCGATTCAACGCGCTTCCTTCCGCGAGTAAACTGCGCGCCCTGTGTCGCCCTGTCGCTAACAATCTCACACCGGCGCGACGTTCACCGCGCCGCAACGGCAGTTATCGTCGAGAGCTCTATTCAAACGGCACAAGTCCTCCACCCTCGGGTACCTGAACATTCCTGGAACGTAATCTAGACGGCGGTACGATTGTAGGGGGAAGAGAACACGCCTGGTGCCAGAGAAATCGTTCATGGGACAACGCCCTGGCGCGTCGCGGCGCATTTTCATGTCCCACCAGAATATTCGCCGAGGTAAAAGAGGGGAAAAAAAAAAAAAAGAAAGTACTCGCTATATCCCATAATGCCGCGGGGTTGAGAGTCGCGTATTAACTTCCCAACTATCCGACCACCATATTTTGCCAGCTTTCGGTGGTTTTCGCTGTGTACTTACGGACTTATCCAGATAAATAGTTCGCGATGGTATTTTAACGGGCATTCATTGGCCAACTGTTCTTCTGAGTCGATTCGCGCGCCGAAGTAAAAGGAACCGGATCCGCGGTATTACGCGTGTTACCGTTAAACTGCAGGGGGTAGTTAAACCTAATATTGATCAGGCATTTTTAAATCCCTTTGCGAGTGGGATGCAACGTCTAGGAACGGAGAACAATAATTCGCATGTCGATGGCCTCGGTGTTCGAGGACTGAAAGCATCAAGGGACAAGGTCTTGTCTCGGACCAAGTACAGGTACGCGAGACTACACCTTGTATCTTTTTCGGAAAGAACGAACGGGGATTTTCGAGGTGGTCAAACCGCATTAAAAAATGAATTTTTTTTATTTTATATTTAAAACAAAAATAATGCAATTTACCCAAAATCCAATTAAATGAATTGTCGTTGGGAAATTTAAACGATGAGATCTCGAAAGTTCAGGTTTTTCCTTATAACCTCAGATTATTACCAGCAATCCCGTACTCTTTCTTTTACCTTTTTTCGTACCGTCGCTCGGTGTGAAGAAAAAAACTTGGGGTTCCGAAGCAAACGAGTTTATCGTGCATTGCATCCTAGTAAGAGAATTAATTGAAAAATGGGGATGAAATCCAGCCAGTGTAATCGGTATTCGTGATTTGTCGGATATGTAAACACCGTCTCGTTGGTCGTCGGCATACAGACGGGTTCATTTATTCATCTCGTTTTTCACCTCCGGTACAGTGGGCGTCACAATTCCGATATTGCTTTTCGGATTAACGGACAAAAATTCGCTATCTTTCGTCCTTCAGACCGAACACGAATCATCATCAGTTATACCCGAAAAATAATATTAACGGTGAAGGGTACTTGTCGTGGCAGTGTCAAAGTATGTAGGTATTACACCAATTTTTGATACAAGTGAAAACCGAGAAACTGGAAATAGTAGAAACAAATCAGTTATTGAAGCAATTGATATACACCTGTTTCAGATGATCACAGAAAAAAAAAATTCCGAATGGGATTACTCATCATCCCTGTTACTGACGGAAGATTAAATAATAGTAATATTTCATTACTGTACTGCACCGGGAATAAAAACACTCCCACATTAATGTACAACACCGTAGGGCGTTGGCATCGAAAAGTTCGCGAAGACCATTATTCTACTTTAATCGCGTTCAATCGAGACAGTCCATTAGTTTACGAAGTAACGAGGGGATTAGGTTACTTTTAGAAAAAGTATAAAATTGCGGCTCATTGTTCCTATCCGTTCGACTCCTCGAGATAGGAAGATTTCTAGATATATGGCAAACATTTACAAAATCGACTTTCGGCGAACTTTTCGCTCGTCGTTACGCGAACGGCACGAATTTGACATTAATGCATCGTATTTGATATTAATCGCTGGTCGTGCGATTCGACGCGTTAACGTCTGTACGACGTACGAGCGACGCGGATTAAACGGAATATTGATTCAACGAGAATTACGACGGAATTGACAGCTATTGGATAAACCCAGGGTTTCCAAAAAGGATGGCAAGTTAATATTGTTTGAATTTCACTCTACGCTCGGACAAAGTATTACGCGATTCAGTGAAAGTTTGCAAGAGATGCAAAGGAGATTTAAATGATGAAAGATGGACTCGTATATCCTTGTTTAAACACCAGCGCGCCTGTCTGCTACCGGATACTCCCGACTTGCCACATAAAGCCAAGACAAATTGGTATTAATGAAGAGCGATTTGTCACCCGATATGGAGGGCAAAGAAAAATGGCGATAATAATGTATGAACGATCACCTAACAGCGTTACTCTTAATACCGACGTACTCCATAATATATAAAGAGAAGCTTCTATCGTTTCGAAAAGTCAGATTTGTCAATGGTTACGTCGACGCGATAACGATGCGAATCGACGGACGTAACGAAATGCGTGGTTGGTTTCCGGAATACTATTTCCACATTCCAGGTGTCATAAGTTACGCGAAGCAGATTAATGATATACGGCGAAACGAAATCTACGCAATCACGGATAAAACTGAAAAATTTAGAATAAAAACACATTGTTACAGTTTTATTTATACCTAGTTTCGAGTTATCGTATGCCATTCAACCACCTAACGAGCATAACTTCCAGAATACCAACACATACCAACACATTCCCACATTCCATGCCCACCATTTCTTTTATACCCGGATAAACCGAATAGTCTCTTCCCGTAAAACTTTATCCACGCCGATATTCCCAAAACGATCGACAAGTCCGTCAATTTTCATTCGAAGAAATCGAACTACCGTACCGCGTACCGCGTTAAAAGTGTGATACCTCCTAAACGGAATCGATACACGTATCCCGCAAAAGAGGATGCGAGCACCGAACCCTGAACGCGTACGCATCAAAGCATAGACCGGGACGGTATTTCGATGAGGATTTAGTTCCACCTTATGCTTCCACGGCGCTATCCCCATCATCGTCTACTTTCGAGAACGATCCATCGAAAAATAAGCCGTCTTCGCTACCCCTACTCCCCTCTCCCACCCCTCTCTCTCTCTCTCAGTTCCACGCGCCTCCGGCCAATGCATTCTAGTCCCGACGGTCTCTCTCCCTCCCGCCCGTAGCTTATTCCGATCTACCTGCCGTGTCCTCGAGCATCGGCGCCATACTTCGCAACTCGCGCGGAGATCCAACCCACTGGAAAATTATTCGCGAGAGGGGGTCGTGGCCCAAGCTTTTGCCGTCGAGTCCCCCGTGGCACCGATTGCAGCCACGATCCCGCGAAATCGGTCGAACGATGACACGCCCGGCGTCGACGTCATTCCCGATAACTTAGAAATTTCCGGCGAGGCTCGAAAATCGAGGCAGCGGCCCGGAAGAGCGCGGAACAGAGGGCTTTGCCGCGTTTAATGGAGGGTTAGAATTATCGAAGCGTTTGCTTCTTTAACGTCGCGTGATGCGATAGAACGCGAGAGGGTGTTGCCGCGCGATAAAGAGTGGTTTCGCTCGGATTTTACGGTTAATTCCCTGACGCCGGAATGTTTCTAATAATTATTTTTGTCGGAATGAAAGTAAACGTCGATGATAAGCGGACGCGTATTTCGCTGCGAGAGGCGACGAGTGCAACGTGGACGAGGAAGATTTGTCAAATTTATCTTCGACCTAACGCTCGCGATTGGAAAATACGGCCAGTAATTACTTTGATTGAAATTGATAATCGGTGGATGATTATAGCTGCGATCTTTATGATTTGCATAAAATTGTTTGCCCGATCGGCTTTGCTGGAAAGAAGAATCTTGTGGCTTTGGTTTAACGGAAAGGCTCGTCTATGCGTATAATATTGGGATTTGTACGAAACTTTTTGGAAAACCGTCATAAAAGTAATTGGAATTTCCAACCAAGTTTTTTTTTTACGAAAGGCAATTCGGCTACCGTCTTGCGCGGAGATCGTTCTTTTTTTGTATCGACGCAGCGTCGCATTTCGAAGATTTATCCTCATTAGTTGTCCTAGAGGAGATTTTCCGTCCTCGGTGTATCGATGAAGATAAACGATAGAGACCGAGGGCGGTAAAAATTGTACGGCGACATTCCGCGTTACTTTTCCACGGGAAAAATCAATAGAGAGACCCGCTCTCTCTGACAGAATTGCTTCCCCCGCGATTACGCGTGGAAGTACCACGCAATTTCCGTACCGATCGAGATAAATACGAGCGAGAAGTTTTGTAGCGGAACTGATTACGGGATTACCGATTACCAACCCGTGGGGTATTTCATTCGAGATTCTTTTTAAATTTGCGCGTTCTCGGTACGCGAATGATGTATAATAATTAATTTTATCCTCGGATTAAATAAAACTTGGACGACATTAATTCCGCTACTTATGAAATATTATTATTCTCATTCGCATCGAGCGGCATTGCAAATTAGTATCCCAATTATTATTTCAAACGCGACCGTACACAAACGTATCTGAAAAGTAATTTTATTATTCGCGCGTACTCGAGTATTTGTGTTTCAATTACCGTAATTATTTTCCACGCACCTTTGTAAAATTGAACGTGTATCGCAATCTACGTACAACGAAACTCTTACGTCGTGCATAACCCTTTGAATGATCCTAGTGCCGGCCGTTGATTTTAATTTTGAACGACTCGCATGCAGCTCGCGCATCTATAAACGAGTAAACGCAGCTTCTAAAATCAAGTTCTCCGTTGCACCGAAATAATTAAATAATTTCACGTACTACCGAACGCAACGGGAAAGCGACTAATTTAACCGCACCGAGTTAAAACCTATTAATACGGCCAATTAGTACTTCATACGGATATCAAAATCAAAACGTTTAACGCAATTCGAAGCAACGACTACTACGCCCGAAATTTAGCGATACACTTACGCTACGCAACGGCCGTACGGATGTAAATGTATTAGAAATAATTGATGAATAATCAGAAACGGTTAACCGCTATACGGAAATGTATGGGTATTTACCATTTATCCCAAGGCAGCGTTCGAAAAGTCAAAAATCGTACAAGACGATTTTCATTTACTTTCCCCCACCCCAAGAAATGTCTTGACCCGCTTCGATAATGCCTGCGCTTTATTGCCAATCAGAAGGTAGGAAGAGAAATGGTGCTCGTGAATTCGCGAACGGAACGAAGTGGAAATTCCGCCGAAGGCGATCTCCCACTTTCCTCTTTCAACGTTTGTGAAACGGTACGACCTGTATCCGACGTACAAGGCTTACTTTTGATTAAGAATCAAGGCGATAAACTTTCGAGATTGCAAACTTATACTACGAGCAATCGATTTTCCGTTCCCCTTCTGCTCTCTCTCTCTCTCTCTCTCAGCCGTTTTCGAACAAAGTGTAGTTGGAAAACATTCTGAATGGCGGTAAGGGAAAATCCACCGTGTCGTTTCACCTGGCGCTCCTTTTCCACGCCGGTGTAAGCTTCTTCGGTGTTTATCGTTTACCTCCTACGCATCTAAGGACTATCCGTATCGCAACATCGATAGGAAAGTGTAGCGATGCAAAATATCTATTTTTTTATATAATCTCACGAAATCAACGCAATACACTGATAAATAAATCATTATGTTAGTATCGCAATACTTTATAAATGAAAATATAACGTTGAAAGAAAGCGAAATTAAATCTATTCGCTATCCCACTTAATTCTAATCAAAAACCTTATTCAAATACAGAATTTTAAACACCATCATTTCCAATCGTGTCACCTTCCTCTCAACGCGAACGAGGACGTTCTAATTCGATTTTACCCGACCTCCGGGAGCAGACCTGCCACTTCCGCGGAAATCAAAAAATGAACACGTTCGGAAAACTGTATACATAAGTTATGCAAGCATGTAGCGGGGGGGTGGATCAAGGTTGTATCTCCACCGCAATGTATGCCGTCCCGAAGTATTTCGCTATTATTGATTTACGAAACAGAGCGCGCGGCTTACTCACCGAAATATCCTCGCACGTACGTTCGCGTAAAAATGTCTGTTTCCACTATCCCCTAATAATTCACTACCACCGTCCCATCCTCCGTTGTCCATTCCCGATGTTGGACCGAATTATTATTATTTGATCTCGCCGTGGCAGGCGAGTGTCCCGAACTTTCTGCGCTTCATGCGAAGTTGGCCAGTTCCTTTTAATTTAATGCACTCGCCTCGGCGGGGGGCGTGGTCCGGAATAATAATTCATTACCAAATGACCTCGGTGCAGTTCCCCGTTACTCGAGATGCCCCCTCAGGGGATAGTAGCCACGAGAAACTTTTCCTTCCTATTTCTCCAGAGATTGTCTTTTCCTTGGTCTCGTGGTTTTCGTTTGTCACGTCAATTTGCCTTTACCAACGGCAGCCCTCGTAACGCCGAACATAATACGCGAGAAGATATTCCGGCGCACCGCATACCTGCTTCTCGTTTCTACATTTTCACGCGAAAATTTTCGGGGCGAACTTCTTGCACGGTAAGTACGAGAATAGAGAATACAGGGGAAAAATAATTGTCGAGCGACATTTGGATTCGGACGAATACGATATCGTTGGACGTGTATCCAACTGGCAACGTTCCTCGTCTCTCGGCAAACATTATGTATATTTGCCGAGAATCGACGGAACTTCACCCGCAGACCTTAATAAAATAGATTCGCTACACTTTGACAAAGTTTTGCATCCTGCTGGTTGGCCAATTCCCGAAATCGGTGAGATACGTCGCGAGCGAGGGGCTGTCATTTGTCACGAGACTTTCAAGTGGTATTTGTGGAATTTCTGAGCCACCGTGCTCGATTTAATGTTGCGCGCGATATTTCATACAGACTCGACGAATGCCGCTTGAGAGAGTCTGGTGACAAACGATACGTCTCGGCAGCGACGTGTCTCATCGATTTTAAGATTTGAAACACTGTTTCAGGGTTTTTAAAATCACCTCTGACTGTACGATACTTTGGTGGCGGTCTTTGTCGTAAGAAAATTTCGTCGATGGATGGGACAATGTTATATGCCTTTGAAATTAATCTTTTAATCTCGGCTAGACTTTTCGCGACGCTGTATTTGTATACGGCGGGCTTCGACGCGGAAACTGTTCGTTCCGAAGATTTCTCTGATACGCGTACTCTTCAACGATAGCTTCGATATTGTTAGGAAATGTGAAATAAAAGAATGACGAGGATAGTAAGGCGATATTTGAAATATATGTATGGACAGAGCGAACCACTTCAGTGACATAGCGTTCAAAAGCATGATATCCACGGAAGCCACTCCAGGGGCGTATCGTTTCATAAAGATTCAAAAAGACTTCCGCGAAAACTACTATAGTGGTGTACTGTTCATCGACCATCTCGGTACGAACTCATGTACGTATATCTCGGTATAATATGTAGATATACTACGTACAATATTTCAATAAAAGTTCAACGAAAAGAAAGAAGTGCTTTATAGAATTAATTATTTACATGTTTTGGAAAAAGTCATACAAAATTATCGTAAACAAAATGTACTGAAAATGAGTAACGATTATAATAATTGCCAAACAACTCATTTTGACTCCCTTGGTAGATCTAGCGTTAAAACACTCGTTTCTCCTTACGTACCCTAGAAAATGACATAACTTCAACCACCTTCATCGATTTTATCAATCTCGCCAGAAGTTTGAAAACTATACGGTTACGTCTCGATAGCGATCTTCGCCTACCATCTGCGACACAAACTCGTTGCGGCGAGAACTCGAAAATGTATCGCAACAAAAAAAAAAAACAAAAAAAACGTCGCCGAGAGCCTCGACGAAGGTTGCCTTCAAGATCGCGTCTTTATTTGGCATTCACCCTCGTCCCCGTTTATAAAGTTGCATTTCAATTCGGTGGAGGATGGAGGGAGGACTGTATAGCTGGCGGGGGAGAGAAGGGGTAAGGGAAAACCGGTGACAAGCCTGCGCAAAAAAAAAAAAAAAATATCCGTCAACGTGCCTCGAATCCTGAACGGCGTTCAATCTTATTTCGGTTTATCTCCATAAATCCCCGTTAAAATTGAACGTGCGAGATCTGGGTTCCCAAACGAAAGCCTTACGCGACCGATCACGGTGTATCGCGGAAATTTCCACCCTCCCGAAAAGCTGGTAAAGGACGAGAGAATCCCGGTGGCGCGCCAAAAGGAAATCGAGACGAAATTTGGTTGTTTTTTTTTTCTTCCATAAAGCGAACAGCATCCGTGGGTCGATACCATCATTCCCCACGCGTATTGACAGTATGTTTTTTGATTATGGAATGAAATAAGTTTCTCCTGGAATTTCATCGCGTCTCGCTATCCGTTGGATTCCAGTTCCTCCCTGTGCGAGGAACTCCTCCGGACTTAATGGAGAAAATTTTCTACGAAATATATATTCTAATTTTTGCGCGTTCCTCCGCGAGAGAGTGCTTTGGGTTAAAAGCAGGAAAGAGTAGCTAGAGTGGTAACGTTATTTACGGATTGGCGATACGAATTTAATACCGCGAGTTGCTTTAACGTTGAAAATGTCGTTACCGTTGACTCAGTTGGCGTGAAATTTATCAAAGTAGAAAAAAAAAAATCTTTCCGTCGTTAAAATAGACGCTAATAACATTTACACCGTCCTTCGCGTAATGTCACTGCGATTAATGCGATCGCCTTTGTACCTCTTTAATACCCATTCCACATTCTTTGTATTCTTTCGTCCCATTCTGTCTCTCCCTGGCTATTAGTGGCTCAACAAGATTTCATTTACAGCTTACATTACCGCGACTCTTCCCTGCTGTCGCCGGCAATAGTTCATCTAACGGGGAGCTTTAATTTTGCGAGTGTGCACTTTGTCGCCGAAGTTTACTTACTGGATAAAAATTGCAAAATCTAGTATGTAGTTCGCGAATACTGTGTGTTTATTGTATAATTCGTATAAGTGACTTACGCTTTATGATTTGTATAATATCCAGTTAGTTTGCAAAGAAATTTAAATTTAGTCCATGCGTTTAACAATAATACAAGATAGAACGAATACTTATTAAACAACATCGTTTTTAATCGCACTTTAAACCTACCAAAGTAGATTAACCGATGGATTTAATTAACAAAAGTTCTGAGCTCTAGGTAAATCTGATTTTGCAATAAGTAACGAACGAACCATAATTTTGTTATGCCACGTATACCGTCTCGTTCGTGCATAAAGAGAGGAGCACGCTTTATAAACTTCACCTTCTATATTTCTTGCTTCATACTTCATTCTTGAACTCGTGTCATTCATATTCAAGACTGCTCATCAGAGTATGGAACAAAGCATAATAAAGCACATCCACTCTCGTACGCGAAACATGCGCAATCTTCCTTCTAAACTAAAAGTTATTCAAAAGGTTTTAGCGTAATTTTATGTTCGTACCTTGAAACAGCGATTATTATTTATTACGACACACTCGCGCGTTCCGAGTTCATAATCCTGAAACGTTTTCTAGTGGCGCAGTACGCGTAAAAACTTTTCACGATATTCAACGCGAACCGTTAAGTTTGAAAATAGAAATGCCAGGTCCTTGGGAGAGAAGGGAACGAGCTAAATAGAAAACATTTCAAACGTTTTTGCCAAACAAGCGCGAAAACAAGGCCGGATTTTTATACCTCCAAATATTTCGTTCGTAATTGTTCATAGAAATAATTCACTCGACCTCCCCCTTTCATCTCCACATGAAAAATTGTACGTTTTCCTTTGTACGTGGCAAAGTGGAAATTCTTTGCGGCAATCTAGCCTTCTATAGATTCCTTTCCAAGAACTAAGCACTAAATTCTACAGTCATGGACGTTTATTGGCATTATAGCGATAAATCCGTTTCAGCTGTAAGATTACTGATAAAACAATTTTCAAAATTCAAAAATTAATTATACGGTACACGATTGATTTGCTTTCCATTAAATATTCTTACCCAAGTGCGCGTACAATAGCTTTAAATATTATTATTAAATTATATTAATTAAGAATCTCGAATATTATGAAAATTTGAACATAAATTGGAACGAAAATTGCATGGTACACAAGGGGTCTCACCCCATTGCGATAAAGATTTATTTACAACACGATGTTCGTTAAACAAAATGAAACGCGACTTCTACAGTTTCTGAGGTATAAAGGGTAATGATCGTTAGTTGTCCTTCACTATAATATAATATATTATAATATCCACGAAAACGACTATAGCGGCGTACAGTAGCCTGGATGTTAACGACTGATCGAAACCATTTCATTTGCATTATACTATCCCATTGGTCCAAATGTTTGATAGATAAATACGCTCGAATTCCGAGAACTCTTTAATCCCATGACTTTATTCGCTTCGCGGAATCATCGCGACAGATCGCACGTAACTCGTTTCATTCTGAAACGCGTAACACGCCGAAATGAATATTGACATTTGTTACGTGGCCTGTATGCACCGTACCGCAAAACGTTTTACACTGAAATTATTGTCCCGGTGCACATTTATAGAATTCCACCGAAATTCGCTTCGACGTGCGCGAATAGATTTTATATATGTATATATATATATATATACATATCCATAAGCAAACACGCCCATCTACATTCCGTACAATGGGGATACTTTTTTATCTTTACCGCCGGAAACAATTTCTACGATCGGATTCTCGATACTCGTGGACTCCGAAATCTGAAATCTCAATTTCCTAAACTGCACATACGCCGAGAACCTTTCCGTAGCACAGAGGAAGATAAGATAACTGCAATGGCGTGGATCCCGTGGTAGGTGGTCCTACGTGCGAGATACTTTTCAAGGGAATTGCTCGGGCCAAAGGTCAAGATACATCGGAATAAATCGACCCGATATATGGCATCGATAAGGACACGACGAGGTGATGAAGTCGGACGACCGTGAGGAGCCGGGGCTGATCAGTCCTGCGTGTGATGGCCTCTCACACGATTGCATTCTGATCAGGCCAATTCCGGCAGTTCTATTACCGGGAGGACAATAGCGAAGCTTCTAACGTCTCGCATATATATGTATATACTCGAGAGAAATTATCCCCCGCGCGTTTATACTCATTCATAAATTGACGCTCGACGCGCTGACATTCGACGAGGAAATTGAAAACTTTCGCACGCCAGGGATGGCAAGCGAAATGATTTTTTAAGTGAAATCAAAGTCTGATAGTTTCGGGTGGAGTGAATTCGTTCCCGGAACTGAACTAAAATCTTCGAATGAAAATGTCCGGAATAAATCTACAAGGGGGGCAAGATGAAACGGGACGGAATTCAAAATGAAACGAAAATAGAACGACGTTGGTTGGAACTGAATCCAAGATGAAAGGAAAGTAAAGCGATGTTGGTAGGAATCGAATCCAAAATGATTTTCGTTTTTGGTTCTCGAGACTGGAGTATATATTTCTGTGATTTCAGCACCGAGACGGAGATTAATCTCATTTCGAAATCGAGTTAAAATGCTTCGTTGCTTTTGTATTATTTCAAATAATACGAACAATGGAACGGTTTAAAAAGTACCCCGAGGTTTAATTGCATCTAGCGATGGTGTGGACTCTCACACTGGCCGAGTACCGTTGTTTTTAAATAAGGTTTAAAACAGATTTGTTTCGTTGAATGAAAAAACAAGCAGGAGAAGAATTTCAATTTGCAAAGCGTGATATAAAGGAAAAAAAAATGCAAGCTCCATCTCTCGCGTACTTGTACTTGGCTCGAGACAAGACCCTCTTGATTAAATTGGCGATATTAAAATTGTTATATTACAAACTCATTTAGTTGACGATACTCATCGTATTATAATCGTTTTTGAAATTTTGAACTATACGCCAATAAGTAGAGAATTTTCGCGATAAAATGTGCGCCGTTTAACGATTAAAAGTTTCTACAGCGACATAACATTTTACAAAAATTAAATTCTTCAATCCACCGTACAGAGTAATGAGAATTCTATCCTTGCCCCACGGAGCAAAATATATCAAATGGGCGTGGCACTCAACTCGTTAATACCGTTCGGTCTCAATTTCCCCGTTTTAGTACACACACTCTTGTATAATCGCATCGTGAATCGACTGGTATAAACTTACTCCTCTTCCGCGTACGTTAGAGTTTATTCGTTTCAATTTACGATCAGTTTTATCAGTTTATTCGTTCGGTCTGTTGCATTTTTCTCAATCAGCGTACCGAACGCGCATTTCTTTTATTTGCCGCAAGTCAAAGGTTTAATATCTCTCGCATCATGAAAAGAATATCGCAACATAATCGATCCCAATAATTATCGGGGAAAAACATGAATATCAAGATATAACTCTCACGCATAATCTCCCAGAAGACAAAATCTTAAGAATGATTATCCATTGAACAAAAGTCTTGATAAAAATGTTTAAAAAGTTTCACCCAATTTTCCTACCCGGGGTTCGCAATCGAAAGTAAACATCGCGATACTTTACTTAACGACGTCATGCACACCGCACTCGATCCAAATACACCATCGCCTAGATCGGAGCTGTCGAACAGAGTGGTAGAACCCTCGATAATCCTTAGAATCGCTGACTGAGCAATGCTCACGATAAATCCTGACATAAAAATCGGATCGGACGATCTTGATTGCGTACGGGGGTCTCCGAATAATCTGCGTGAGCAAAAAAACACTGACTCGTGTGAGTCTGAAATTCGCAGAACTGCGTAGATCTTCGAAAATCGAATATCTTCGAAAAGGTCCACACGATTCCATCGTTCGCTTCACCCTTCGAGCAGCGAGCTTTCGCTGTGCTAGCCGGTCACTCATAGTGAGTTCGATCGCCATGTTTCTTTTGTCCCTGTGCGCCAACCATTCGTAAATTAACGCCAGTGCTGGCGTAAAGTAAAATTCAAAAGCAACTGTACGCTCGCACTGCCCAAAGGTCGGAAGGATCCGATATTCTGGAACGCAAAGTGGTATTTCATTTCAATGCTTTTACATTTCTGACGTTTCAGCGAACATTACGACTGTTACACGGTTTCGGAAATCGGAGACCGAAAGCGTAGTGGGACAGGTATTTTTATTTCGCATCGTTCTAAGCATGATTTGAAAAAATTACAGATACCAATTCAAAAACAGAGAATGTTCGCGAAGATAATACGACTGATTTTTATGCATTAAATAAAGTTTTTAGACACTGTGGGTTTTAATTATCACGTTAATTATCACGTTTCAAACAACAACGTAACTCACGCGTGTCTAAAATTCCGTTTCCCCGTAATTGCACATGAAATACGATTTGTCAAATTTCCGTTGACAATAATTCTGATATAAATCTTGCAATGTACATTTTCAATTAGATACAGGGAGAATCGAACCATTAATCATTTACGATTTACGCAAAGCACTATACAACGCAAATCCAATGTCTTCCACAGTAAACCGTATGATTAGGTTACGTACACGCGATAATTAACAGCTCGGGATAGAATTTACCATCCGCTTTAGTGGACCCCGCTCCGCTTTATTACCGAACCGTGTATCGCATCTTTCACAAAGTTCTTTATTCCGGTAATCCGAACCGTAATAGCAAATACAGTTCCGTTCGATTCAAAGGCCGAAACACAAATAATATTGACGAGAGAACGAAATGGATAGATGCGTTGATCTGTACGCCCTTTGGCTCGGATTGTTTTGCACGAAATAACGCAATTCACTTCCCAATCCTATTTCACGATACTCACTTCGGTTATACGTTACGCTTCGACAGCAAAAAACAATCATACGCACGAAAAACAGATCCGCGATAACAGATTTGTTTTGCCGGTTGATTAATAACAACCGAAGAATCAACTTCTCCAACGTAAAGCGATATTTGACGTTTTATTATATTTAACATTACGACGCACACATCCTTAAACGCGGTTTCTCGTTAACGCGTTAACGTGTCTCGTTAACGTGTTCCAGTTTCCAACGAAGTGTTCCGCGATAACGACGACCGGTTTGAATTAATCGATGACTTAAGTAAACATAGTTCCCAGTTCTTGTTAAATCTCTCTTCGAACTGGCTAACAACTCTTTCGGAAACCGACTGAGCGTCGTTCGATCTTTCCCGGTACAACCCATCGGGCAACTTTTTGCATTCCCTTCGGGGCAAACTTGCAAACTGCTTGACATCGCGTACCCTCCACGAGGATGAAAAAGTGCCGCGTAATGGGACAAGGAGATCTTGAGGAAAGAGTCGATGAGAATAATGCTCGTTTCCTTTTTATGTACAATCGCGTCGCTTGCATTGGCTCGTTTCACCTTAACGGAAATGAGTTCGGGGAGATAACGGTTTTTAGAGGGATGGGTAACTACTAAAGTTCGGAAAAAGTAAAATCGAAACGTGTAACGGGACAGAGGGAGGGGGGCAAACGGTGTACACTCCTCGACATCCCGAAACGAACGAGCGAGGATCAAACAAAAAATGGCTGATAGGTTAAAAAAAAAAAGAAAAGAAATGATAAGGGCAATTTGATGGTGGATGTCTACTCAGTCCCGTATCGATTGACACATTCGAATCGCTCCGAAAGTAGCATCATTAATCTACGGCACGATCCCATTTCCTTTTCACTGTTGCTCCTTCCCCCCCCCCCGTTTCTCTCTCCGCCTGAGCCCGCGCCATCATTTTACATAGACGCGACTGACAGAACTGCGTAGCGTTCTATTTTCTTCCGAGTTATCTCATTAACGTCTGACGTGACAGTAATTGTAGTTCTGCCTTCCGCGTACGCTGGCCCGATGCCTACGTAAAACCCCCTTCGTTCGCATAGTTTGTACAGCGTAACGAACATCATCGACGTCCCGGTTCTTACGCTGACACCGCGAAGAGTCAAAGGAATCGAATTTGTCGATAGAAGAATTGTGTAATGGCAACAGGCGGCTTCATCGTTATCCGCGTTGCGAACAATCGATGGGGGGCAATAGAATATCGACGGGAGAGACATAATTCTAGGGTATCAGTTTCCTATCTGACCATCGTGTCCCTATTACTTCGAAGCTCTCTACTATTTCTTATCTCGCGTAGAGAAAGCATTAAGAATTGCCGTTTGGTCCCTTTGGACGCGCTGCACCTTGGGGGTTTCCCCTTTATCAGCATTTCGGCATGCAAGAAGGTATTAGCTCAAACATTCCAACGTCGCGCCAGGAGTCTAGAGGTAAAACAAAAATCCCTAGACGTTCGTGAGGTGTCACGGACAAGCAGTTTAACCGCGATGCTCCGCGCCACGCCCGCGGGGAATCACGTGGAATGAAGACGAGGCATTATTTAGAAATAAGAGGATTTATTGTACAGAAACACAACCGGTTGTGTCGAGTGCTCGAATACAAACTTCTGATACCCCATCTACATATTTGCGCTGGTGATTCGCCTCGTCACTCGCCGCATTCGCGAGTGGCATTCGCACGTTCGTCTCCATAACGCGAATGACCGAGTACACACTCGCCGAATGTTCAACGGATACATATATATTTAGGATAGTAAACTACTGGCAACGACGGTTTGCGACGTGTCGGAGTGCCTAAACAATCTGTTCCCCGAAATCTAGGGTCTCCGTAAATTGGATTGACGAGCGTTGCGTGTGCGGTGTGCGAATGTTTACGAGTATCGATAAAATTTCGAGTTTGTGGAGTAGCAGTCAGGGTGACTGAAGATGACCGCGTAACGTTTAGACTGTCACCACGTATATTATATGTAGGGCGACATATCGTTTTTGCTTGAAAGAAAAAACATCTCGACGCGACAAGTCCGAAGGATATTGCACTTTTTTAAAAAATTCATTTTTTAATGGGGTTCGACCACATCGAAAGCCCCCGTTCGTTTTTTCTGGAAAAGATACAAGGTCTAGTCTCGCGTACTTGTACTTGGCCCGAGACAAGACCTTTTCTCTTGATTATGCTACGATCTACCAATATATAATATACATATACAAACCATACATATATAAACCTTGATTAGTTCAGACCAGCCACCAAAGAATCACCTCAAACGCGATGTGTAGTTGATTCACTCGTTATTCGCCACGCCATTCGTGCGAGTGTGTAGATGCTGAAGTAACTTGACAAACCCAATCACACGAATCTCGACGTCCGGCGATCAACAACAGCCTGCCGGTAATGCCGGACGCAAGGGAGGCAAAACCATTCGTAATACTATGTACGAGAGAATAGAGTCTAGCTATAAATTCTCCAGCCCCCTAATGTTCCTCCTACCCCATGCCGAATAAAAATGTCCTGTGCGTAAGCCATAATGTCAAGTACGAGACAGGCTAAAAAGGCAACAGGACGTTTATGGACAAAGTCCCTTATCTAGACGGGTCGTTTCACCATCGGCAGAGCGAGTATTTAGCATAATTTCCTTTCGCCCTTGCTCCCCCACAGCGAACGAAGTGAAAGCAGTTGAAAAGCAATATCGCGGAGTATTAAAACTCTAATGGTTATCGTACTTTCCTCGCGTAGGTACTTCATCGAGTTAAATCAAATGGGCGCCGGGCGTTCCCGTGTATTCGTAACGGCGAAAATTCCGAAACCCACCCATCCCGGGTAGGGAAACTCTCTGGGAGGGAGACACACAAAAAAAAGAGAGAGAGCGATCCCGAAGACTCCGGGCGAGCAACGCGATAGAATCTAAATTGCGTTTCGTCGGGAGGAAAAGCCGCGCGTCCCGTAGCACGGCATCATATTTATTTAACTCCGCAACGGGGTAGCCGTGGGCTTAGGCAAATTCCACATATCGGTTTAGGTAGTTGCGGAATAGGTAGGAGACGAGCCACCAAGGTAATTGAAACGTAGCAGCCCGGTATAACTCTATTTCCCTTGAGCCGTTGGGTCGGGGGTGTGCGGAACTTTGATGGTGCATCGACGGACAGAGAATGAGGAAGGGGACAAGCGCAATGGAATTCATTTGTATCCGCGTTACTTGTCGCGAGGCGAAATTGTTCGCACAGGATTATTGTGCAGACGTATTGGCAATCGCGTCAGATTCGTGTCCGACGATCAATGGATAATCGAGGGAAAATTGTTTGGTACTGGCGGAATAATAATTCAAAGCTTATTGGAGATACTGTTTTTAACCTTCCGTTGGTAAAGCAATTCTGACACCAATTGTCCTTGTTACGATTTCAACATTTTTATTGGTATTAAAATGTATTTTTCGACGTACGTGAATGCGCAGAGACCGAGGATTAAGGCCGAACGGTATAATATTATTTCCTTTATTGATTTCTCCGGCACCGACGACATTTCGAAAAGTACGTGTTACTCTCATTGTCAGTGTAATCGCTTTGATCGCACCGCCTCGACGTCGGGGACACTCCGGAAACAATTTTCACGCGAGTCAGGAAATATCAACGATCGCGAATCGCACCGGTAGTAAAGTTCTCACGTCGCGACGGCGGTGTCGACGCGACAATCGTCAGGACGGACGAACACAGGAATCTACGGTATGTCCAAGGCAATTCCTGGTTATTCCAGAGAATGCCGCAAGCCTCTCTGCTATCGCTAAGTTATGACGTCTGTAATACCACCTGGTATTTCATTGTTACCATTTACGAAACGGCCATGCCGTTCCTCGACGTCTCTCGTAATTATTGTTCGAAAAAGTCACCTCCTCTCGCAGAACTGTCCATGGTCGACATCGATTAACCCATTCACTGTCAAGTAAATTTAGAGCGTCTAGCCCTGGGTGGCAAGATTTTATTTTAAAGAAACCATGGAATTTCACAAAGTTTAATAATATCTGGTTACACGCATACTACTGAAATTACATTTACAGTAATTTGGAAAGGAATAAACACTGCGAGATAGCTCGTAGCTGGATTCGCTGAATAAAATTCCTGTGACCTATTGCGATCAATTACTTACGGGTTACTTGTAGCGCAAACTACGAGATATCTCCCAGTTGGCAGCGAACGGGTCAACGGATTCTCGTTACACCAATTATTTGTCGTAGCAGAGAGATTTAATCCGATCGAATAAATTCTATGAAACCGATTTCTTCGATGGATTTGGACGATAAAGTATCGAGCGTAGCAGTACGTGAATTTTTATACTTCGGGTTCTTTGCCTTTGCGTTAAAAGGTAAAGGTACAAATCTCCCTTCCTGTGCCATTTGTTATTCGCGCTCCGATCGGCATGTTTTTTTCAGATAAAGCTCCATTACCCATGACGAAACTATCGCAATGTTCACGATCGAGTGTTCAACGTTGATAACATCCGTGACATCGGACCTCGAGTCTTTATAATCGGAAAGCAATGAAACGTAAGAAAAACCCTGGGTGTAAGGGGAAAGGAGATGGCATTAGCCATTAGGTAGAAGTAAATGCACAGAGGGAAATGCTGTGTGCAGTGCGCGGAACGCTATGCTAACGTTTGCCGTCCACGAAGGCCACGAAGCTTACTTCGACCGTCGCGTTCCTCGTCACCGGTAATACTTCCGGTGCCGTTTCGCTTAATTTGCTATTTACATAAACACAGGTACCCTCGGCCGTGCGTCTATCGAATTTGAAATATGTCGTACAGAATTTAAATAGACTTTAACCCTTAAATGCATGTGGTTGCAGAATTGTAACATATTTATTTTACCTTTATAAATATGGTTCTAGAAACTAGAGAAGTGCTTGCCACCAAATACTTGAACAAACAAGAAACAAATTCCACTTTTAATTAACCCTTAAATGCATAGTGTCGCAATTTAGCAACATATCAAATTTATTAGTTTAGAACACGTTATTCCTTGAAAATTTGTGCATTTACGGGTTAATGGACATTAACATGGGGGGGGGGGGTCTAGTTTGCAACGGGTAACATAAGTATTCGCATTGACACGATATTTTAAATCATAGAGCTTTGGAACAAAACTGAATCCAAAGTATTATTCGTGAAGCCTGTCGCTATTACAGGGATCTCGTAGAAACAGAATATTAAAAAAAAATAAGGAAATAATGGATCCTTAAAAACAACGCCGATGTTCGAGCAAAAGTGCACCCTTAATTATTTTACAGGGAAAAAGAACTGTTGCTCGAATGGGCCAGCCCGAGCTTCCTGTAATAGAGGAACGCGCACTTAATGCCCGGTTAAAATTTGATGTCATTCAAACGAGCAGTTTCCGGGACATCGCGTCAACCCAGCTCGATGAAAGCTTTTCCGAAAGAAAACGCGTTTAAACTTTGAATTTTTGCATCTCCACCCTCTCGCGGTGCGACCGACAAAAGCCGGTAACATCGATTTTTTTGACCCGCCAAACTAGCCGCCCCCTGCCCTTTGCTCTTTCATTTTTGGTCATACCTTCCACTTCAATTTATCCGAACGTATTCTGTTTTATTTCGCGTGTTATCGACGACGCACGTTACAATAAATAGTTACGATCGTAACTCCAATTGTATTCTTTTTTTATTGGGAATAATTTAATTGAACGCGACGCCTCGTAAAATGTTGTGAAATCATAAATGAGAGTAAAATCCACAACTCGTTTCGACGACGCGTGAAATGTATTGCAATTCCCCTTTTTCGCGAAAAGAATAATACTGCCAATTCGTTGTCCTCGATGCAGGCAGAAATATCCATTCCATTTGGCGCTATATTAGTCACAAAAATGCACAGATTTTGTTGTTCCTTAATCTCTCATACTACCACGGATACCGTTCTTAGATGACACGAAAGCATTAGTCCTACGCACTGGAGTCGTATCGTTTCGCCTTATCGCCAACCTGTGCGTTAACCAATTCACCGCGGAGTACAATGAAACCACGGAATATAAAAGCAATTTGTATTCCCTTCGTACGTGAAGCAGAAACAAAAAATCTATTGTTAAATACTCAAGAACGAGGAGTACAAAAGCTTGCGCTTTTGATATCAGTGTATTTTCGTAATTCTCTTCCGCGATCTATGGTGCTCGAATAATTAACAGACCATAACGGATATACTATTTCAAAGGACAGCTCGAGCAACATTTTCCTCTCAGATAAAAAAAAAAAAAAGTAGTGGTACTCGATGTACGGCAGCCCCGAATCAGGAAACACTTGCTTCTTTTCCCAAGGTACCTAGTTAAAATATTTGAACAGTGGAAGCTTTTCATATTAATTAGTCCGAGATACTTTAGAGATGTAGAACATTTTAAGCGAAAGTTTGTTGGCTTGCGGAGCCCCGGATGGTTTCGCTTCAGAACAGACAAATATTCGTTGCTTTTATATGAACCGTACTTCATTGACGGAATTCTCAAATGAAGCGCTTTCTCGGAATAACATTATCGAAAAGGTTAATGGACTACCAGCATTGACGGAACACCCCGTATACTTTATTCTTCCACTATCTCGTCGTGGAAAGTTATTTTTTACCGAACCCTAAGTTACTAAGGTTATAAATCTTAAAATTCTATCCCCCTAATTACATTCGACTCAAGGATCAATGAAAACATTAACCAACTGGGAGAAATAAAAAACCCCCGTTCGTTCTTTCCTGAAAAGATACAAGATCTAGTTCTCACAAACTTGAACATAGTCCAAGACAAGACCTTGTCTCTTGATCCATTATCCCAGTGTTTTAAATCCGCGTAATTTACATGCAACTTTGCCCGAAACAATCTCATTACGAATGTTGAACTCTCCGTGCCAGTCGGCGTCGCACTCCTAATTTTGAAACGTACCAAAGCCGAGGGTGATAAGAGCGACGGACAAAATCTTGGCGAAGTCAATTAAGGCCGAAAAGTTGATTAAAGGGAACCTTGACGGTACGTTTCGCTAGGATAGGTCCGAGATAAAGCCGAGGCTGTTTGTTCGTTTCTCCAAATGAGCTGGTTTCTGCCCATCTCTTTATTTACAACGGCCCTCGGCATCCTACGGTTCTCCTCGCTGGAAAAATCCACCCGCTACCGTGGCTGTATTTTCTCTTCCTCTTCATAGAAACTCGAAGATTCATATTTCCATAAAATGGCGTACCCCGTGTAATCGTCTATTTACCGGCACGATATTGCGAGGGGAAGTCTTGAAATTGCTATACAGTTACCGCGGTGCCGCTACTGAGCGCAATATCGGACAGTGTATTTTCAAAAGTTTCTCGCGTCAATGGGCTTTCGACGATTTATCTCGACAGGGAAGCAGTAACTGCGCCGGACAGAATTGCCGGATTAAAAGCAAAAACTGCGAACTTTTAGTGTCCAATTAGATCCGCCGTTTCTATTCATCGATACCGTTAACGTGATGATTCTGCACAGGCCGTTAAGGTATGCCCGCAAAACCGTTTAAGGATAGATTCTCGATACGACTCGTAAGACTAAACCTGTCGTGCCGAGAAGTACTAAAAACCGGGCATCGATTGACGTTTCGTTTATCTTTCCAATTCAAATAAGTACCAATCGAGCTCTCTGCGTTTTGGGTAGATACAGGATTTCTCTTTTTGGTATTGAATCGATAATCGACCCTGAGGGGATCTTACGATTTACTTTACTTTCTCATACTTTTCATATTCAGTTGAAGTAATTTCTACTATATTCACACCCGTGTCAGAATTTTCCACTCAAATGGACTACGGTATACGACATCCAGTTGCACGCAAACGGGTGTTTTTAAGCTAATTATTTTTTATTATTAGTTAAGGTAATTATTTTTCATTATTAGTTCTCCGGTGTGGGGTACAAATAAAAACAAGCGTATTACCCACCGTTAAACGGATAGGAGTAGGTTAGAAATTCCTCGAATAAGATTAGCGCGTTACCAGGGACGACGAAACTTTTGACATCGTTTGAGTTTGTTGGGCCGATCGTCAAAAGATTCGTGGGTGAAGGACACTTTGTGCCCCTGACAAACAGAACTTCTACTCTGTACGCGTGGTTATGCATACGTGGTTCGCATTCCCTTTGATGCGGACCCCCACGACTCTAATCCAAAGCACCGCTGTACCGTATAGCCTGCCTCTTCGGGGGTACGTCAGAGCCCAAAGGACGAATGTCGCGAAGACTCCGTCGTGCACAGCGTTCACAGCTCACTGGCACCGAGTTTGAATGTTCCGCCTCCCAAGTTAATCGTTTATAACGTCAACTGGAAGCGATCGTGGCCTCTGTTAGAGCATACCCAATGCTTTTGACGCTCTATGCTTTAGGTGGTGCTCAATGGTGCCCCAGAAACGGGTAGATATAGCCGAAACGTGAAATTAAATCGATAGACGAAACGATTAGCGTTATTTTTTGGTCGTTGATAAAATTGGGGTTGAAATTCGCGAATAAACAAGCGACAAACGATTATACGGAAAAATGCACATTAACAAATACCCGGAAAATAATGAAAAACAAAAATACTGGATGAACGAACTTTGTGAATTAATAAAAGGATTAAGTATTGATTGCGCGTTTGATGCATTTAATTCTCATGATCCGAATAAGGTACAATTGTAACGCTATTCGATTAATTCCTATATGATATCATGTAACTTTGAATTTACATACCGATATACGTTATTCCGTATTCCGTTTTGCGGGAATTCGTATGTAAAATTAAATTATATATGCGTATACGGATAACGTACTTTACTATAACTCCAAAACTGGCAGCAGTCCTTTTTGAATGAAATGATCGAATATCGTTAATTAACTGTTCATTCAAAAAATCTAGCTCTTTTCTTGCACTTTGCGAAAGTTTAGTGTCTTTAGAATGTTACCTCCAAAGATCATTTGAATATTCCTAAAAATTAGAAAGTTACAGACCCTTGCCGATCGCACCGTGGCGGGTGGAGTTGCGAGAACTAAAACTTTAAATGCGTTTTTCTCGAAACAACTTTTCCGGATCGCGTTGACACGCTTTCACGGAAACTACTCGTCCGATTGGCTTGAAATTTTAACTAGATATCAAGCGCATATCCCTGTATTTCCGAGAGCTCGGGCAAACTCGTTCGAGAAACAGTTTTTTTTTCTATAAACGATGAAGGGTGAATTTTTAATCGAATATCTACAGTTTTTTCACTAATCGTCTATATTCTTATTTTTTTTCTCTGAACTCCCTGTAGGAGTGACAGACATAAGGAATAAAGCTTTCGATCCATTTTTGTCCGAAAGCTCTACGACCGGAGATATCCTGTCAACGCGACATAATATATATATTTTTTTATGACCACGTATGTATTAGACGCTACGTGACGTGTCCACGGCTATTATATGTAAGCTTAAAAAAGTTGATACGATATTTTTCAGCGTCAGGAAACATATTACCAAAGTTTGAAATTGACTCACCCAGTACTTTGGCTTTAAAGAATTCAGGGAAAAAATCTAATTTTATGCTGCAAACTAAACTCCCGTGCAAGCTAACAGTTCTAAAGTCAGATCGAACGATAATGAGCGTGGGAAGAGGATGTAAATATTGAGAGTCAGGGCGCAATTAATCAATTTAAAGGGATTTGAAGAAGTCCGTAATGCTATTATTGATTCAGTTCTTCCAACTCGTTTCTATTTTTACACAATCTGTAATTGAACCTTGAAACGCCATTAGTATCAGAATCAAGCACCGGTTACGAAAAATCCGATCAGCTGATTCCATAAAGCTGCAATTGGCAGGTGTAATGAAATATCACCCCTTATCCTCTCATTAATTCGTTGAAACGGCGATTCTGTACAAGTCCGTCCAGCCTTTCGGAACATGGTCTAATAATAAATTATTACAAACGTGACTAAAAGCTAAAACGCGAGGTTGTTAACTCGGTACGTTTCACTGCCTCAAATTATGAGTGGAACTATTTTAAATTTTCCTGAACAACGTATACAAGGATCAGCTCGAATCCTCTAAGTATACGTGTACGAGAACCTCCATCATCGTCTTTCCAGCTACTAATATCTAAAATTCAAATTTGTTTTTGAAAATCCAGAAAACGCCATTCATTGTTGCAAGTATATTTCGAGGGATATTTCTTCCCTCCTCGCGATTCGATTTCCCACGAATTTCAAATTCGTTTTAGCGAAGCTACTCGCAACTTTCAACTTTTGAAATCGCAAAGCATACCTCTTAAGCCGCGCTTTTCTTTGAAGCTATTTGAAAATATTACGTTAGCTTTACTTTCAAACGTGTGGAATTTCCGCTTTCTATTAACGTTATACGTCCATTACTTTATCACGCGAAACAGCAGAGTCACGCTTTGAACATCTGAGAGAAAGGAACAAGACGGTGTGAAGATATACGTGGTCCTTTCAAAAAGTATCCAACCTTTTACCTTAAAACAAAATACGTGTACATATTTTGAACTATTACTCGCTCTTAGTAAATCATGAATTTAATCATCGACCGTTCACCATATTTATATCATATATATAACAATAATTAGCGTTATTGATGACGACCAGATAATAACGCCAATTATTTTTATACGTATGATTTAAATATTACTCACGCTTCTTCTTGTTGTATTCCTAAACGGCTTATCCACAAATACATATACATATATACATTGTCAAATTCCTTTTTATAAATCGGATCGTCCAAATCTTGTAATTCGTTAATCTCACAAAACGTTATCCAAACGACGCATAAATATTTCGCAAACCTAACGCCTAACCGCGATCCAACCGAATGCAGATATAGAGATTGCTGAAATGACGAACCGTCAAACACGATAGAGTTATCCAAAGAATCGCTCCCTTCAATGTCGCAATCAGCTTTAAAAGCCGTACCCCGGTGGTAGCTTTTAGCGTGACACGGTTGTTGAAAAGTAGGTGCCAGCCTCGCAAGAACGTTTTAACGCACGAGGCGAAATGGACGGCTATTAGTCGTAAGAACGAAATTGAACAATCCAGCGGGAAACAGGATTCCGCGGAATTGCTCCCGATACCCGCCACTCTTTTTTTCCAAGAGTTCAATGAATGTTGGCGTAACGGGGAATTAATAGAAATAAAAAGCCCGTTGGGGGGAGAAGTAAATTGCAACGAAACGGTATACGTTAACCAACCGATTCCCAAGATATAAATGAATACCAAAAAGCTCGGCGCATTAAAGCGCGCGAAGTTATTGCGTGCCTAAAACTGCAAGGGTGATAAATTAAATTTTAATTGGAAAACCAGTTCGTCCGTTCGCTTCCTCGTTGTGTTTGGAAAACGAGTATCGGTGTAACCGGGTCCAGTTCGGTGAAACGAACCGTGCGCACAATAAATTATCGATTACTCGCACTCGCGTAGATGAGAACAGGTATGATATCTGACTAACGCGGAGGGCCAAAGTGCACGCCGCGCTTCGCACGGATACAGACGTCGCGGCGTTACGGTACTTTTAATTTTCGCACGAGATCGTAAAAGCCATGCTGGGTGCAAAGGTTTTTATTTCTGTTTACATACGCCGGAATGGTACCCAGTTCCTCGCGACGATCTCCGCACTAAGTTACAGATGCCCCCCAGAGGCTGAGATTCATAGTGATGCGTGTCAAAAAATATAAAAAATGAAGTTGCACCTTATACCAAAACGATTGGGAAGATCGTGATAAAAATTTTCGCAATTTTCCGCGATACCAAACGATTGAACTTATACGGATAATTATGAGCTAACGCGAAATTTTGTGTAACGCGAACGAGATATTGTTTCGTTTACGTTTTATCGTCTACGTGCCTCGTTACGCGTAACGCTGCAATGCAGCTGTCTACGAAATGCCCCGCCACAACGATATCGCCAAAAAGAACGCTTCGATATTACCAGAGAATCGCACCCATTAAATTCACAATGCCCTAATTTAATGACCTCTACGTGTCGCGAATACTTGAGATATTTTTACACGTAAATTTGAAAATTCTGCAAATTTCCGGCATAATGGACGACGTTTATTCATTCCGGATATCCTTCTTCTCGAGTGTCTAACGCGATAATAAAAGTCAATTAATATGTCGCAAAGTACAATACAAAAACTTACAAGATCGCGAGTGAAAGAAGTTAAAATCGTACGGCCGATAAAGCGTCGTTTTATAATAATGCGATAACGAATGAAAGTAATATAAAGAGATCAAACCCCACTCCTGAAACTTGAATAAAACGGGAGATTGCTTTGCGCTCATACCCCGACAGCTTTTCTCTTTACATTCTCAGTTAAAAAAATATTACCATTCAAGCTTAACGGCCACCCATTGAGCTTTCGAACGCGCAACGGAGTTTAAACTCCTATCTGCAGTTTATCAGGAATAGCTTCTACATAGAACGGAAGAAATAAAAGTGGGTTAACCGTGTTCGTAACAAGAAAGATGATGGGCGTTCCAAACGGAAACGAGACGTACGGACGTTTTGTTTCGGCGATAATAATAAAAAGTCACCCGGATAACGTTATTTGCGCGAACTGAAATTACAAATCCCGAATAAACATAGCTTTCGCGATCAAACGCTATTGCTTTTTCCTCGCCCCCCCCCCCCCCCCCCCTTAATTTCCAACGCACCATTATTATTCCCGGTTCGATTTATCGCGATCGGGTAAGAACGATCGTAAGAAAAACTATGAAACGGTGGAGAATTTCCAAATAAAACTACATTCCTCCGTAAATTCTAACTGGAATAGCTCTCTTGTTCTCCCTGCAGGGCGATATTTACGCTCGTATGAAAAATCGAATAAAGTTATATCGTGCTAGCCGAATACGTACCTCTGAACTTCTATACGCCGATCCTGGCAACGCTGTAGTTTCAATTTCGCGGCGAGGAATTTGAACGGCATTTTCCGGGGCTTCGCCGATATTCGGCGGATATTTCTCCTCGTGGTTGTCTGCCCTTCTGAGTTCCCTCGCATATTAGTAACGGATAACGCGAGTTCGTCGCTCGATTCACTTTTGATCTCCGATCTCTCGCGGGACGGTCGAGTAACTTTAACCATCGCCGGCAGCATAATAGTTTAGTTATTAACTATGCTACGGAACCGGAAGCCGACCTTAAGTTCTCACCGCTGCTAATGCTGTCGCTAATGTCTCGTCTAATTACCAGAGTAATTATAATTACATTTCTCGGTTAACGTTGTAACTTTCAGTCGAGGACGGGACGATATCGCACCCGTGTCAAAGGCTCAATACGAATTTATTTATTGTGCCGCGAACGATGGATAACAAATTAGGCGTTTCACTTTTCGCGTTGCATCTGTGTGCGTTAAGGTGGATTACCTTGAAAAACTGATTCTTTTTTCATTTTCGGATTTTAAATATATTCAAGAATATACTGTTCGATTTTTATGAAGAAATTCGAGGAATTTCCGGAGTTATGAAGATTTTAATGGGCCGGAAACCGTAGGGTGCTCGAACCACGAAAAACTTCAGACGCGTTTTTCTCGGAAACTTTGTTTTTCACTTGGTTGACACGATATCTTTGGAACTAATGGACCGGTCGACTTCAATTTTGTATGGGTTATTCAGGGACTGTCTGGCTGTCACGTGAACCAGAATAAAATTTTTAAGATTATTTTTCGCAAAGTAATGAGTCTGTAACGAACAGAAATTTTGTTCCCTGTTTTTAATCAGTCTATGATTGATTATCACATTAATTTTCAAAAGAAAAAGCTGCCGCTAGTGGAATTTCAACAAAAATTTTAAACCAGTCTAAAGTACTGGTTTGTTAGTTCTAATGTTAAATTGATAAAAGAGTCTACAGATTCCATTAATTCCCCTATCAAGAATTTTTTAATAAACAGTGCCGTTACTTCCATAAATTCAAGAGATTTTGAATTTCTCTTACCGTCGAGTATATACCCGCAAATATAACATTTTCAAAAAAATACCGTATCAAAATAACATCATAAAACAATGCCATAATGTTAGTACAAATTTATCTGTTTCAGGCCGAAATATGGAGCGTCTTTATCGCTATTTTGAGGAAGAGCGTTCGAAATTTACAAGCGTGTACGGATGTAAGCCTCATAGAACATGTGTTGCACCGCCTATCCCGTGCAGAGACTGTTGTTGCAGGTAAATCCTACTCGTAATTCTAACCGAATATACAACATATATGTGTACGCGTCAACGATGCGCCCTGCTAATGCACAAATAATTTGCCTGTTCGTTAGATTTACTGATCGATATGCTAGGAGTATTAGCCAGCTACAGCATAACTGTAAAGGAATTAAAGCTTTTATTCGGTGCTATGAAGGCCGTCAAAGGGAAATGGGTAAGAGACTAAAAAAAACCGACAATGAGATGAAAGAACACTGCGGTTAATGCGTGTAAGCAATGTACCATTTTGTCCTATTCTTTTTTTCTTTTCGTCACAGCCACGACATTCGGCGAAACTATTGAACGTACTTCGTCAAATGCCGCAACGAAACGGACCTGACGTATTTTTCAGTTTTCCTGGTAGAAAAGGATCGGTAAGTCGATTTTCCTCCTTTTACACTTTTTGCCTCAAGCTGGATCCGTTTTTACCTTGCGACTTCACCAAAGATGCCGTTTGATTCGAAACTCTATCAAACTTCGAATAAGAGAATTCACCTTGTTTCCCAAAAGTTTACTCCGTACTTACCGTTTCAAATCAAATGATCTATTGATTCTTAGGTGAGACACGCTCTACGCAAAAACATCGGTATTACCGTGGAAAATGCTATGGAAACTTTTTTTAAACGAATTAGTGTATCGGAAAATCGGCGATTAACGCTAGAACAACCAGATCCGCCAAATTTACGTATTTCAAGACTTTTCTTCTAAATTACAAAAACCGTTGAGGCGCTACTATCGGAGTTTATGCTGACCTGTCAATATGACGTGTTTCAATATTTTATATTTTATTACATTTACAAGAAATATACGACCACGTAAAAAAACTCCCACTCAGCGTTTATAGTCATTGCTCTACTTCTTGGAAATTTCCGTTTCACGCGTTTAGCAAACATTTTTATCTATATGCGCTGGAATTACATACATAACTATGAAAAGGGCACCGCGAAACGCTAAAATATAAAGCAGAGGATTGCGTTTTGCTGTCAAATTGACGACTACGGTAGATATAGATATACTTTCAGTGTTGGTTCTTCTAGCGTTACAATGATTAATTTCGATCACTTTCTTGCTGGAATTCACAACATAATCAAGATAAAGTCTACAGCGTAACTCCGTCGGGAAGCTTCTTCATTACCGAACAGTAACAAACTTGATGGAATTCACTGAAGTTTCAAAACTCGCTTTGTCAATTTAAGCTACATAACAGTGTTTGACGCGGCCCCCAGCTGTCTCTCAAATGAACACTTTGATAGGAAGCGGGGCGCGTAGATAAGGGACGTTAGATCCGACCATAATTATTGTTGAGTTTCAAATCTCTTTCCCGCACGTCAAATAGTATCTTTACGCACTTTTCCCAGGCAATAGTCTTACCACCGCTAGCAAAATGGCCACACGAGAACGGATTCACGTTCACCACGTGGTTCCGTCTGGACCCCATCAACTCTGTTAATATCGAACGAGAAAAGCCGTACCTCTACTGGTAAGTGCTCTTACACCGAGTACACTTGCGAGTACACTCTCTTGAGCTGGAGCAGCAGACTGCCTTAAAGAACGTTTCGCGTTACGGACCTTTAAAAAAAAAAAGAGAGAGAATAGGCGTTACTCGTATTCTTCGATTGAACGTTCGAACCGTCCGTTCGAATTCACGTAAAATACGTACTGTTTCGAGCATCGCATCGTATACCAATTTAATTACAATCTTTCACGCGGAAACAATTCGATTTCCATACAGTTGACGACCGTTGTTTTCGTCTGTAAAGCGCATTGCCGTTCCTCCGATAAACGCGATGAAAAGCTAGGTACCAGGAACGAATAGAGAAAAGCGATATAAAAAAAAAAAAACAACAAATGAAAACTGCTGCAATCGGACTGCGTATCGTATTTCAAAAAATCAATGCCTCTTGCCGGAATTACCGCGATATCTTGCGTGAAAAAAACAATCTACGTAGAATACACCTATACAATCTTCTACTTATGTATTATACACGTCAATATGTTATATTTTTTTTTAGTTTCAAAACTAGTAAAGGAGTAGGATACTCTGCACATTTCGTAGGAAATTGCTTAGTCCTCACCTCTATGAAAGTAAAGGGCAAGGGCTTCCAGCATTGTGTCAAATACGAATTTCAACCGCGAAAGGTAAATAATTTAGCGAGGAAGCTCCGTAATAAGTTTTTCGAAACATTTTTGTCAATTGATTACGTAAATATTTTAATTCCTCGCAGAATAAATTTATGTGTATTACTAACTCTCGTACTCTTATTTCCACAGTGGTATATGATCGCGGTAGTGTACATATATAATAGGTGGACGAAAAGTGAAATTAAATGTTTGGTTAACGGTCAGTTGGCTTCGAGTACAGAAATGGCGTGGTTCGTTTCAACAAACGACGTAAGTTGCTCATTCGTATATAAAAGTTTTATACAATCGTTTACGCGTCCTTCCTCTCCGCGTTATATTTTCTAATAAGTCCCCGACTTACGTCGAGTCATAGAAGCAAATCAGAAATCCAACTTCAAACTGTAAAATTGCAATATGTCGTTCTTCTACATAAAAATATGTGAATTTTGCTATACATTTTCGCGATAAACCCCAAAATGGGGTTCGCTCAATTCTTGAGTTGTGTCACTATTCTTGTACACCAACGATATATCAAAAAGTTATATCTTGCGAGTTGTTGTGTGTACAGACACAAATGTACACATATAAACACACGCATATACATTCGTCTTACGCGGTTTTTCAACTTGCGCGGAAACACTGAAACATTAATCGCGTAAGTCGGGTACTCGCTGTACTTCACAATGATATCGAGAAGAGTCGACGCGTGTTTACGCGTACTTGAAACTTTTCCGTAGCCATTCGACAAGTGTTACATCGGAGCCACTCCGGAATTGGATGAAGAGCGCGTGTTTTGCGGACAAATGAGTGCAATATATCTGTTCAGCGAGGCTCTGACAACGCATCAAATATGCGCCATGCACAGACTGGGGCCTGGATATAAGGTACGTTGGATTTTTAGGCGCGATCGTTTCATGGGAAGCGAAATAAAAAAAAAAGATGAGTCGTGACTCATTTCAGGGCGCTAGGCCTCTTTCGCGCGGACCATCGTCGTAATCCCGATTACCCTTTCGTCCATTGGGAGTGACAAATTTCAATGGACGCGCCACGATAATATAAAAGTCAAAATTGAATTCAGTCAATTATCGCGTCATTTTCAGCGATTAAAATATTCTACCGACGAAGTTTCTCAAAGCAAGTTGATTTTTCAGTAAAGTCATCTCGTATCTTCGTACATACGTATTTTCTACGTTGGAAAATTTAGTTAAAAAATATCCCGAACAAATTTCTGTTATTTGTATATATCAAACTATTGGAACTGCTATTTCTAGCCTTTCGTCGAGCACACGCGTGTTTTTCTTTCCACGAATATTTTCGAAAGCCAGTAATTAAACAAATATTGGTACGTCACGTCTACTCTTGGCAATTTTATATTTCAATATCTGGTCTCCGAACCTGCGCGATTCTATCGGGTGTTTCGAGTCACTTGAATGTCAGTGGAAGTTTGCGATTACAAATAATTCATTACGCGCGTCAGATATAACTTGGTTGTTACCGGGGTAAAACTAATTTTGAGATTAAGAGATACCGTTAATAAAGTTTGCTATTGCGAAGCTAACTGGTACGGCGGGAAATGAGTAATGCGGGTAAAACGCAAAATGAAAAATGCAAATATTCAGAAACGGTGAGAGCCCGAGAGTTTACGATGTTCTTAAAGTTAGCGACTTCTAATGATCTAGCCAGGTATTGAAAAGATATCATCCACGTCTCCAGTTTTCTGTCCTTCGGAAAACAAGAATAAATGCTTCGTCATTAGCAATGTGATCCATAGAAACGCTTAAGGAGCGGCACCATGGTAACAGCCAGAAAAGTATATGAATGTATTTTAAAAAACTCTTTTCAAGGAAACGATGAATGTGAATTAATAGGTTTCTCCGCGTGGTTAATTGGACTGTACCTGGCCTTTCGAGGCATCTATTTCGTATAACTACTTTCGCTTCTTGAAATTTAAAAGTTGGATTTTCCACAAATAATAAATAAATGTTAAAAGGTGCATGATAAGAGTCAGCGTTACATATACGAGTGACAGGGATTCAGTTCAAGTTTCAAATATATATTAAATACAATTTTCAAACTCATTTCACCATAATCCGCTGTATTAAGCATTTTTATGAAATCCACTCGATGGAGGGAAGCGATTCGCTTGCAATTCGACAACATTTCACCGTAGAAATATAACGGAGCAATCGCGGTGCGACGGGAATAATCCACGTATGGTCCGTGCGAACGACACCTTTAGCCGTACATTTTCTAAACCGAAATAATGTATATCTTTGTCCCTTTGTCACGCAGAGTCAGTTTCGTTTTGACAACGAGTGTTACCTGAATCTGCCTGACAATCAGAAAAGGGTGAGTGATGAGCTGGAGCTCACGAGCATGGTGGACCAAAGTATGCAAATTGTAAGCATTTTTATTTTCTTTTTTCGTTTACATTTGATTTGCACATTGTTAATCACTCTGTTACTGCGTTCGAGTCCATCAGAGGTAATTACCCCATTACGAGCATCACTACGAATATCTTTACCCAGAACATGAGTTCCTTTGGACATTACTCCGATTCATAAGTTTGTATCTATTAATTGCGTGACCGCTTTGTTTCGTGTTCCTTTGTCTATTCGTAGAAATCATTTTATTTTTGCAGACCACAGATTGAGTTACGCCTAGTAATTTAATAGTCTAATTGTTACTTTATTTGGCATGTATTAAGTTACGAGCTATTTTAAACGCTAGTTTGTACTTTTGCTATCGTGTGTATGCGTGCTGGTGTAATATGCAATAGAGAATCTGTTGTTCGTATTAATAGAAACTGAGTTTGATTGTGATTTATGGGCATAAAAACTAAGTTTATTGTAGAAAGTGTGCGAATGTTTCATTAACCTTCCGTTAGTGACATTTTCTTTTCTGGAAATTTTTTTTATGTTCATCGAAAGAAGATATATGCCGATTGCTTCAACAACTCATTTTTCTTTTCATTTTCAATTACTCAGTTTTTACTTGTATCCAAAAATAGTTTAATACAAATAAAAATAATAATTGGTGTCAGAATTGTGTTACCAACGGAAGGTTAAACCCGCAACCTTGTACCATCACTCATTTAACCCAAAATTACATTCATTTGTGAAAAAAAAAATCATGTCTGGCACGTTTGTCCGCCTGATTTGGAATTTCAGTTCTATTCGTAGCCCTTTCATCGAATAGCTATGAATAAACTTTGAAAGTTCATATTGATGGGTGCAATCTGCAAATGAACTATAAAAGCATACAAAAATACTCTTACGCGATCTGTATTTTGCAAGAACTTTCAAAGATTAATCGTATCTAACGATAGCCAAATTGTGACACACCTGTGGTAATTGTTCACCGCAATTAACAATACAATTTTCTAGGTGCTTTACGATGGCAAGCTGTCGAATGCAATTGTGTTCATGTACAACCCGGTAGCAACGGATTCCCAACTTTGCCTGCAAAGTGCGCCGAAAGGCAATGTCTCTTATTTTGTACATACACCCCACGCTCTTATGCTACAGGTAAGTTTCTCGACATAGCGTCTTTTTGCAATTCAATTAAAAGGGAATTATTATTGACTCAACGATAAATGGTTATTTCTGTTTTTTAGGACGTCAAAGCTGTTATCACGCATTCCATTCATAGCACGTTAAATTCAATTGGTGGCATTCAAGTATTATTTCCCTTGTTTTCGCAATTAGATATGCCTTACGATTGCATAGCACCCAACGACGTTAAACGGGATCCCACATTATGGTAAATACAATGCTTTAAGTCTGAAATCGTGGCACTGACCCTTACTTGACAATTACAATGCATTTGTCAGACGTGTATCATAAAATTATGTATTTTTCGATATAGTTCAAAACTGTTGGGGTTTATTTGCGATTTGGTGGAAAGTTCGCAAACCGTACAGCAACATATGGTACAAAACAGAGGATTTTTGGTAATTAGCTACATGCTGCAGAGGGCGAGCAGAGATCATCTCACTACGGAAGTTCTCACGTCCTTTTTGGAACTTACGAAGCACTTGGTAACCTGCCTCAGCGCCAACAGCGATTTGTTATTAAAACAGGTATGCATTGAGTTATTAGTTCAACTTTAGTACAAATTAGAATTAAGCTTACTAGTTAACGTGAAATGATTTGAATGACGAGTAGAATGTTAAGTACCCCTCATCGTTCATGGTAGAAATTCATTCTAGTTTTACTTGAATTTCTAACGGATCGTAGTAGATTTATAGACGCCGAAGGAAATTTACCATCGTTGCATCAAATTAGACTTTGTAGAAGTACGCTCCCTCAAACAAATATAGTGACATTTTTAAACTGTGATTTCGGTACTTTTACCATAAAAAATCGTGTAAACGATTATTAATAACCTAGACTATCAAAACTTAAACACCCCGTTTTCTCTGCGACAATTTAAAAAAATTAATCCTGAACATTCTATTAAGTACTTTTTATCAAGTGGGTTTAACATAATCACATTGCTAAAAGAAATACAGTTTACAGGAATACAGTTACAAAACAATACTAATATAGATTTTCATTTAGATAAATTATTAATTACTAATCAGAAAATATAGTTCTCCCTCGTATAGGTAGGAAAGTATATTCGGTCCCTGAAGTTTCTACTTCGGGATGCAGTTAATTTTAAAATCTTCTAGTGAATTCTCAAACAAAACCTTGCGTCGAAATTCCTACGAATACAATGTTTCCCTGTGTTGGAATGCATCCCCGTCGCAATCCCACTTAAGAACCTCCCACCCTTTTCGTTTTTCCTTAGTTTCGCATTAATGTATACGTGTAATAGCATGGACGAGATAATGACGAGAATATAACCACATCGATGTGTATGCTTTGAAATGAGATATTTGTGTTCTGTCTGTGTTTGTTTTCACCTATCGTTGTTCGTACCTATATGTTGCAATAGCTTAAACGACGAAATTTGCACAGTTGCCTGAATGTTAATGCTCGCATATGTTATTAATAGTGTATCATTTTCACTCGTATCGTTTGATCTGTCGTACGCATCAATTTCGAGCATGATGAAACTTCCACGAATAATGTTATGTTACTCAATCTTTGGATCGCATGTAATCTACCGACTTTTATGCTTTCTGATTTCTTCACACGGCTATCTATAATATTTTTATTTGACATCACATCGCTTCCATAAAAAAATTATAACTGTTATTTTGCAATGCTAAACGTTACTTTCTTGCCAATCCAAAAAATCCTACGACAATGTATCCCAAAACGTTTGTGTTTTCTCGAACCCCATAATAATTCTCATCCGGAGCAAATGATTTTTTTATTTTATCCCTATGTTAAATACAACTGAAAATTAACAATACGTTTATTGTACAGTTCCAATATCGGCGTTTCCATTCAATTGTTACACCGAAATTAAAAATCCCATATATCGATATTTACGCATGAATGTTCAACATAACATGTTTCTCTTCCACATCCAATACCTTCCTTTGTGTTAAACGTTTTAAAATATTGCGATAAACCTATCGGCACATTTTGATTTCTTTTAAAAACCCAAATATCCCTGTGCCCTCAACAACGTGTATACAATAATCCTGCACAATTATCCGAGTTAAATTCCCACTTCAAATTTTCAACAGGACTTCAGTTCTACGTACGCAAAAGTTTAATTTATATATTCTTTTCACTTAAAAATTTTATGATTTACTTTCGATATCACGATCAATCAGTATTTCGAACTCTACAAAATCAAACGGCGAGAGTACCAGAAAAGTTCATCAGGTTTAAATTTTTTTTTTTCTTTTAAACGTTGCAATAATATTACACTTTGAAAGAACGGGGTTGGTTACTGGTGCTCGAAAGAAATACTCATCAACTCATCGGAATAAATTACAATTACGTAGCAATACATAAAAGTCGGCTAGATTGGTGTGTCCGAAGGACAGGCAGATCCATGGTGATGTAGTCGTTTTACTTTTCATTCCTAACATGGCAGCTATTGGATCACGTCCTTTTTAATCCCGCTCTCTGGATATATACGCCGGCGCCAGTTCAAACCCGGCTTTATTCGTACTTGGCCACAGAATTCCTCAGTGACACGCAAATATATTCTAATGTAAGAAGGGTCTCCACAGTATTACAAACAGTGCATACACTTAAATATTATTATTGGGTTGCCAATCCACGAGCCAAGAGTGGCATAACACCAAAGGGAATGGGTGAGTGATTTTATCCCCCCCTCCCCCCATTATCATGAAATACATTTGCAATTAATGGGTGGCTCGATGCTAACGAACCTTTCGATTATACAGATGGGCCGCGACCTCAACAAAAGGATATTTTAACGATACGTTCTTACATTTTGTTATTTTTGAAACAATTAATAATGATCGGTAACGGCGTGAAAGATGACGAGCTGCAAAGCATTCTGAATTACCTGACGACAATACACGAGGTAATTATCGCTAACGGGGAAAATGTTTGTCCCACCGATGTATGAAGCAGATTTTCACGGTTTTTCGTTCGTTCGCAGGACGAGAACTTGCACGATGTTTTACAAATGCTTATATCACTGATGTCTGAACACCCATCGTCGATGGTGCCTGCATTTGACGCGAAACAGGGTGTACGGACGATTTTCAAGCTTTTGGCAGCGGAAAGCCAGTTGATACGTCTTCAAGCACTGAAGCTGTTAGGGTTCTTTCTTAGCCGCAGTACACACAAGTAAGTCAGCAGGTGATACAAGCTTATAACGAATATTTTTAATTCATATAGAATAAGAGACTATTTAAATGACAGACGAAAATACGATGTTATGAGCCCACACAATCTGTACACATTATTGGCTGAAAGATTGTTATTAAATGAGGAAACGCTGTCATTACCAACGTACAACGTTTTATACGAGGTACGTCTTCATTGTCCTACCGTATCATTGTTTTAGAGCGGAGGTTCCCAAACTTTTATTTTTTCGCGCGCCACTCATGTTTATAGCAGATCAGTTGCGTGCCACTAACGATCAAAAATTAAAACTGTTCAAACTTTCTATACATTTATATAACAAAAATGATAATAAATAATGTTGTGCACACAATATAAAATAATATTAGATCTGCTATATACATTAATGCATACAAAAACATTAATTAAGTACCACCAGTGGTACACGTACTTACAACAGTTTGGGAACCCACTGTTTCAGACCCAATTGGTACACACGTTATTCTATTCCTACTCATACTTTCAGATCATGACAGAGCACATCAGCCAACAAATTCTCTATGCTAGACACCCCGAACCGGAATCCCACTACCGTCTCGAAAATCCAAGTAAGACATCGAAATGGAATTTAATTAAAAATATTTGCTAGGTACGAGCGATTGACTCACACGTTATTGGTTATTTCAGTGATACTGAAGGTGGTGGCGTCGCTAATTCGACAATCAAAACAGACCGAACAACTGTTGGAAGTAAAGAAGCTATTTCTATCGGACATGACCCTGCTGTGCAACAACAATCGAGAAAATCGCCGAACTGTGCTGCAAATGTCGGTTTGGCAGGAATGGTTGATCGCTATGGCTTACATTCATCCAAAAAATACAGAAGAACAAAAGATATCAGATATGGTTTACTCGTTATTTCGCATGCTTCTACATCATGCCATCAAACACGAGTACGGCGGATGGCGCGTGTGGGTCGACACTTTGGCCATTGTACATTCCAAGGTAAGATTCGAAAATTTCGTACCGAAGATATCGTGTACCAATACGAACTTTCCATATTTAGGTATCTTATGAAGAATTCAAACTTCAATTTGCTCAAATGTACGAGCATTACGAGAGACAGAGATCGGATAATATTACGGATCCCGAGTTAAGACAGCAGAGGCCGATCAGCACAATTTCCGGTTGGGATCAACAACATTCAGGGACCAATGGCTACAGCAAGCCATCTCCCTGGGGTAATCAACAGAATCATGAGATACAGCACGTGGAAAGGAATTACAAGGTTGGCGAGGGGATTATATCATTCTCGCGTGAATATATATTTTTCATACCTCATACGCGATTTGCATTTACAGGAGTTCGACACGTCCGAGGGGAACGATCGATTGGAAGAGTCTTGTAGTTGCGACTTGAATTCGATCGATAACACGGAGAGCGACGGGAGCCCGGCGATCGTAAAATCCCAAAGCGAAACACTGGACACCCTCCAGTCGAGCGAAGTCATATCCCTGGATTCTAGATTGAGCGACAAACCCGAAACACCGACAACAACGCGAGAGATTCACACGGACACGCCGACGATCCTCGAGGAAGCTAATAGCGAGGCGGTTTCCGTGCCGACGACCCAAGAAACCAGCGAAGTTGTGTCAATCGAGAGCTCGAGTGATTTCTATAGCGAAGTGCACAAGATCGAGAATTCCAGTACCGGCACGGTGATTGCTCAAGAAGTTCCAACGAAGGAGGAAGAAACACAAGAGCCGAAGTTGGAGGATACCGTTCCACAAACCCCTTTGATTGAACAAACCGAGGAGAGTACACAGGCGGAAGACGTTGAGCAAAAAGAGGAAGCGACGCCGATAGAGAATACGAGCGCTTCCGATACGACTACAACACCCGAGACTCAACAGCCGCAAGATGACACCGAAACACCGGTACCCGCGAATAACGATGAGACGACGAAGGAAGAGAAATCCATCGTGGTGGATGACGTTACTCCCGATGACGATAACGGTATTACCTCCGCCACGACGGAGGCTTCCGAGATAACGGCAACAACGATCGAAAGTACGACCGACGTTGTTGCTCCCGCGGAAGACGTTGATACCGAAAACATTGTGCCAACCGTGTCCTCCGAAGAAACTCCGGAAGCACCGATTATCAAAGACATTGAGAAGCTGCAATTAGAAAATGATCGTGAAGTGATCGACAGCGATACCTCGGAAGCGTACTTGACACCTACCGAGAATCAAGAGAACTTGAGCGAAACGAAGAACAAAGTCGCGGAAGCGGAGAATATCGTTGACGATGCCACTGAGAATGTCGAGAGTACGGAGGAAAAGAATGTTAACGTTGAGAGCAGCGAGAACGATACCGAGGAAGATCCAAAAAGTCCCAATTGCTCAACTAGCGTAGTAGAAAGTACGGAGACTTGCGTGGAAAAGGTAGATGTAGAAGGTGAGAAAGTGGAATCAGTAGTGACTAGTGCGTTAAGTAGTGACGAATGCGCCTTGGACTCTGTGACAGAGGACAAAAGTGCTGTTATTAATGATAACGATGAGAAGGTAAATGAAAAACAGTCAGGGGAGCCGTCCACTATTTCTACTAACGTAAGTGATAATAAGTCAGACATTCCAGTGAGAACTGACGAGATAGAAGTAACGGATAGTGTTTGTAGTGATAGAGATATTCAAAGTTCTGTAGATAATGTGACGCAAGTGCCAAATCCTAAGCAGCAAATTCCAACAATATCTACGGTCTGTGATGCGACTAAAAATTTAACCGACGATGTGCCTCAAATCGTTAGTTCTGCCGTGGTTGAAAGGGATAATTCGTTATTGAATGACTTAACTCCAGATCACGTAGATACTCATCGCAGATCCAGTTTGCCAACTGTTACCGCGGAAGCAGCTGCGGATGATAACAGTAACGAACCTCCTTCATTACCTGTACCCTTGCGAAAGACATCGTCACCCCAAAAACGACCAAGGAGTGCCTCAACATCCACGCAAGTGGACCCCAATCATTTCGGTGCGACATTTTATGTTTTTATTCGAATCGTTTGTTTCGCTCTCATAGAATAATTCGTTGAACTTATCGATCGATCAATGTCCATCATTACCGTCGTACATTCCAGAATCGAAAAGATCAAAGCAAGGAAACCCTTCGACGAGACCAATGTTCAGTCCAGGCCCGACGCGCCCTCCATTCCGAATACCAGAATTTAAGTGGTCCTATATACATCAAAGGTTACTCTCGGATGTTCTCTTTTCTCTAGAGACGGACATTCAAGTCTGGAGAAGGTACGCAATGTCATGTGGACGGCAATATTAAATTATTCCTTTTCTCTTTAGTGTAGGATAGTATGTTAGATGTATAGGAAAGGAATGTAGTGTATACTTAAGAAGGGAGCACTCTCAAAAAAGCTTTTCTTTTATTTTCCGATTCTAAATATATTTTGAGGGTATACTGTTAAGTTTGTACGAAGAAATTCACAGTATTTGTGAAGTTAATAATATTTTAACGAATCTAATTTTAACGAATTAAGATACGAGAAATTAACACTAGGTTTGCGGGACGCGTCATTTTGACGCATTCCAATTTCACGAAAATTACAGAAACTACAATATTTACATTTTGCATTTACCACTTGTACTGATTTTTACCCACTTAACGGGACAAATATATATCCAAATTTATTTTCTTCAAAGCTTTCTAATTTTGGAATTCTCTATGTGGTATACGTGAACAAATTGACAAATATAAGAGATGTCCGTAAACCTAGTGTTAACAAAAAAATACAGAAATATGAAAATAAGGCATTCTCGAATATAACGTTAATCTGAAATAGCATTTACTATTTAAATCAGTAAGAAAAATCAAACTATTAACATTTGTGTTTTAGCCATTCTACGAAATCGGTACTGGATTTCGTAAACAGCAGTGAAAATGCGATTTTCGTTGTAAACACCGTTCACTTGATATCACAACTGGCCGACAATCTTATAATAGCTTGCGGAGGGTTATTACCACTGTTGGCATCAGCGACTTCGCCAAATGTATGCATAAGTCCTTGAAATTTTCTATACTTCTTATAGAAGAGCGTATCCGGGTAAAAACTCTTTTTGACGAATTCGTTTTCTTTAAATTATGCTTGGGTATATTCGTAGAGCGAATTGGATGTAATTGAACCAACTCAGGGGATGCCAATTGAGGTAGCAGTTTCTTTTCTGCAAAGACTAGTCAACATGGCTGATGTACTTATCTTCGCCAGTTCTTTAAATTTTGGTGAACTGGAAGCTGAGAAGAATATGTCTAGCGGCGGTATCCTAAGGCAGTGTTTACGATTGGTTTGTATTATCCTACACGTAGTAGTTATAATTTTCAAGACAATTACACGACATATTATACGTTACTTTCTAGTGCCTATAGGAAAATGTTTTCACATATTATTAAAGAAAGCAAAAAAGAGATGATACTGTAATATAAATGGAGTTTCAACGTAATACGTAAAGATAGCTTAAAAGATTAATATGTAAAAGGAATTCTCTGTTTATCGATCAAGTTTTCAACTTTTGCAATCCACCACAAATTAACAAAATCCTTAATGCGAAAAAAAAATAGAATTCAAAGCTTACAATTAGAGAATCACGAGTACGAATCCTCATTCAAAATGGCACTTAAATATATGTATTCAGATTATCGAGATTCTAGACATCCCAACACTTATCTGTAGCCCACGAGCAGACTCGTATTAATAGCGATAGTCTGTAAACCAGCGGTGTGTTAAATAGTTGTAAAACTTTCAGTTTATGTGTATGTACGAAATAGTATTTCGTCATGTACGTTTACACCACATTTTTGTTATATTTATCTGATGAACTGCTTCTATAGGTCTGTACATGTGCTGTTAGAAACTGCTTAGAGTGTAAAGAACGTGGCAGATCGTACAGCATGTTAGGTCGGCAAATTGGTTCTAGTAATAAATCACAGCACATACAGTCTCTTATACGAGGAGCACAAACGTCACCCAAGGTATGTTTCATCTGATCTCACTTAATTTGTATAGACAAAACTATTGTTGCCTTCGATACCAACAGATCACACGCAATGTATATTAATTCAAAAGTATGAACCGTAATTAGCAAATACTAGTCTTTTCTCATTTAACTCTCTAGTATTAGAACTGCGAAGTATAAGTTCAAGTCTTTGATCGTCCGCACTTTTCAAAAGAAAATCAAAGTCTACCGCAAGCTACTTTCTACAGATTTGTTAAAGATCAAATCAGCATAATACGTACACAGATACGAAAAGACAGCGGACGATTAAGTGTCAAACTTTGCGTCAGTGGTACTCTTTCTTCTTATAGAACATAGTGGATAATCTGGCTCATCAGTTAAGTCCTGTCAAGGACCCGGAGAAATTACTGCAAGACATGGATGTGAATCGTTTAAGAGCTGTGATATACAGAGATGTCGTGAGTATATCATTGCATATTAAATCAAAATTATGAACCGTATTAGCAAATACTAGTCCTTTCTCATTGAAGTCTCTAGTATTAGAACAGCAAAGTATCTTTGACGAAGGATGATCAAAACTAAGCCAATGTGGATGACACGGTGCACGTTTACTTTGATTTTCAGGAAGAAACCAAGCAGGCCCAGTTTCTGTCCCTCGCTATAGTTTACTTCATCTCTGTACTAATGGTTTCAAAATATCGCGATATATTGGAACCACCGATATCTCAACGCCCGCCCAGTCCAGTGCAAACGATACAGACTAACGGTGCTAGTCTTAGACCAGGTAGTCCATCAGGTAAGATTTCTGTTATTATTATGCGACAACGATTTTTCTCGCAACGAAAAAGCCGCAAGACACTAAAACTTTTCCAATTAAGTAACTCTGACAGGGAACTCATGATAAATTTAGTCATTGACATGGATGATTAAGTAGAATGCATATTTATGTCACTTTCACGGTCAGACATAAATTTACAAAATGTTAGTAATGATAGGTGAGTGATAAACAAAATCATTCTTTTTATGAAATGGAATATTTCATTTTCTATATCATTGGCATTGAAAGATCTGGTTTCCAATAAGTTACGTATGATTTATGTTTTATACGACATGAAACGGATAAAGCGTTCAAAGCCATCCACTCCGAAGCTATTTTATTGCGATTCATAATCCATAACTTACAGGAGTGCAATTGATTAACCACGAGGAACTTTGTAACAGTTACTAATTAATTGTACAAAATTGATCAAATTGTTGTGATACGTTCTACCATATCGTGCATGTCTAATTTTAATCATATACATGTGTCGATCCTATAACAAATTTTACACTGAAAAATGTTATGGCAAAACGACGAATGAATGACGTCAGTAATATACAATACCATTCGTTCAAAACTCTTACGTGTCAGATATGTGTTGTTCTACTTACTAATCGTTATGTCCAAAATACGTTGAACGGCAACATTACGTGTTTTTATACTTTGACTATAACACAATAATACAGCATGATTGCAGCTAACATTAGCATGTTTCTCATGGTGTTTAATTTTTTAAGAAACATAATACTCTTTACTACCTAGTTCAAGTTTTATACACATCAGGTAGATATATACGTTTAATATCATAGCTCTCTGTATTACGCGTTAATGCGAAAATCTAAGCGTGACGTTTAGAGATTTGCTTCTAACGTGTGACGCTTCGAAATAAGTTTACCAGAATCTAGATGTTATACAAACTACAAAATTCAACTAAAAACGTTATACATTACACAAATAAATGTTCGATCGTGTAGCCGACGTGGAACGCTCTGCACTTAACCGAGTAGCTGCAACCAAAGCGTCAGCACATTACACAGGGTAGAACGCATGTGTAACTGCACCGTATGAAGTATTTTATATGTATCTGACAGTGAGAGTTTTGATGTTTGTCGAATGCATTTGCACTTTCTTTTGCGTGTAGATACATTCTTCTCGTGTCATCGTAACTCAGTATTTCTCAAATATAAAAGTTGTAAGTTTAAAACAAGATTCGTATTAGCAATAATCATTTGTAATGACGAATCTATCTATATCGGTCGTTTGTTTATTAAGCTACCACCGCAACTAACGTTACGATATAATCATTTCTCATTTCTTTTAACAATACGGCGTTCCTTTGTTTCCTGCGGTATCACTGTACGCAAAGTATCTCTTGCGACAAGACAAAAGCATAAAAATAAGATAAACATTGCCAGTAATGAACTTAATAATGTAGCGCCTCGTTTAGAAAATTATTTTGTGGTAATGCCAATTAGTTGCCAATTAAAGTACACAGATTAATCAAAATATCAAATTTGAAAACAAAATTAACAAACGCATTTCATGTTTCAACTTGATAATCATCCGTGTCGTACACTTTGTATATATAAATAACAAAATTTGTAAGCATGAAGGTTATTTTACGAAAATTTTAGATACTAATATTTATTCCTCTGCCGAACAAACGGACATAATATATTTCAATTGTGGAATAAAACGGTCTTTAGAAAGTACGCGTAAATTGTTTAAATCAGCGTAACATATTAGATACGAAAAGATAAATGACAATTATACAAAACACGGTTTTGTATCTCGTACAGGCTCTATGTACTTACTACATATTTCGAAAATGTACTCACCGGAATGAAGCGGGACATCTAATCGTCTCTAACGAGAATCCAGCTTTTTAGCAGTTAATTAGGAAATCACTTTCACGAATGCAATCGGAATAATGTACACGATTAAAAGCACTAATCACTCGTAGCGCGAACTATTAAAACCGATATTTTTTCGATGGCGCGAAATTAATTATTTTGATTTGACGCAACGATGGTTGGAATACTATAACATTTTATCAACTTTTGACGAATACAAAAAACCGATATAATATGGAAAAACAAGTTCCACGAATGCGACGTTCGCAGCAAGAATATTTTGAACGTGTATTATCAGTAAATCAACACGAATCTCGACACGAACGATCGAATTGTTCCTCCACGCATTCAGACGATACTTCCGCCCGCCTCGTATTTGAAATACTGCGGTGACCAAATCAAAAACCATATCAATTTCATAATATATTATCTCGTAATATCGATTTATTAAAAAAAAATATTGATACTAAATTAAATTCTCGATTTAATATATCTTAACTGAAATCCCTATATTTAATATCTTTGTTCTATTACGTACAGGAAGGATAGATGTGTTCATCAAATGACCATTTACTTCCTCCACCCGATAGAATTCTTTCAGTCTAATACAACGGGTCGTGAAGTTTTATCGTTAAACACAACCTTTCTTACGCGGAGTATAAAAACGAATGTGTCGTGACTTTATTGTGATCTAATGGTAGGCCTCAAAATCTCTTTTCGAGGATCGTGAACGCTTGATCAAACGTATAAATTTTGTCAACATAAAGACGAAATGAATGAGACCAGTTACAACGGTTATCCATTCCGTACGAAGTATAAAACTATAAACAAAAGTAAAATGGCACTGGGCCTCTCTATGGGCACCTAGACATCTCTCCATTAACCGCACGTTGGAAGTAGGGGAGACCGTGGTAAGTCGTCACAAACCTTACTTTTTGATTTTTGAAGGGACCAGGTTAACAATGAATGTTTTTTTGTCAATAGCCTATGTTTTAGTACATGCTCTTGACTTTATTTCCCCAAAGTTTAAAACTATGTATAGCGTTAACCCTAGAACACTAACCGTCGTTCGATTCGACATACTGATTATTTTCCACATGTTTTTTATATATAACTTAGTTATTGAATAAATGTAATAAAGAGAAAAGAAATTACGGTAATTTATGTACATTTTGTATTATAATCGTCGATTCCACGAATGATTTAAAAAAAAGTGTAAAATTAAGGTTAGCGTTCCAGGGTTAAAATAGACTATTTGCAACAGTAAAAAATGGCAGAGCTGATTTTTGTGACAATCTGCCACGGTCTCCCTTATAGGCTCCATGCGCGAGCGAACAAATTGCGCAACAGAGACTTTTGTGTAAAAATTGCATCGTGTATGGTGTTTTTTGACGCGCTGTGCAACAAGTTGCAGAAATTCAAAGCAATTTGAAATTAATTGTACAACGAGTATCGTGCGACACGTGTAAGGCCTTTTGGGTTTTTTTTGCCAGTTTGCGCAGTTTGTACGCTTCTGTATACAGTGGCGGAACTACAAATGCCCCCCCCCCCAAATGTGAATATCGCCAAAAACTTTTCATATAAACTTAGGGAAAAGAAGGAAAATAATAAAAAAATTTCGTTTTTGATATTTTGCCATCCATAATTGTATAGGATTGAGACTCTTTTAATGCGTTTCAGGGGGGAGATTCTGAAAATTCAATAAACGCGAAAATATTTTTTCTCGGTTAAGTTTTAATCTACTTTAAATTAGGTATAAATTTAGTGTAATTAAAAAATAACAGATGCAAAAATTTTGCGCCGCGTTGCCTTGCGGTATTGTAGTTCCGCCCCTGAGTGTACGGGTGACCCTGTCTGCAGATCAACCTATCGCGCAACGTCAGTTTTCGCGCAATTTATTCGCTCGTGTATGGGGCCCATTTACGCGAACAATTCGAGCGACGCCTATGCGACCATAGAAGGAAAAGTGAAAATCGGTATGGACAGTGAATTGGTAGGCGTTCCAAGATAAAGAAATTGAACGATAGAAACCGAATCTTGCGTTTAATCGTGAATCGTGAATCGTGGTAACGTGGTAAATGTGATTCCTCGGCAGATGGGAATGGTGGTGGAGGAGGGCGGCCCCTGTTTCCACAGTGGTCTCACCACGTGTACCCACAGTTCCTCCCGGGATCTCACCCTAACGCCAATGCGAATGCCAATGCCAATGTCAACCACCACATGAACCAGCACCACCACCAGCACCCGCTACCGGCTGCCAGGCACTCTAATCGCCAGCCCCCCTCCAACTATTATCTCCCGAATCACCACACTAATCATTACAACCATCATCCGACTAACCACAACTATCATCGCCATCATCATTACCATCATCACAATAACAACAACCATCACCATACGCTTCAAAAGCATATCGATCAACCCCGAAATCTCTGTCATAGAAACTCCGGTGTCGGTCTGCAAGGTAACTCGATTGCCAGAAAACGTTGTTCACGGAATGCCCGAGTTCTTTTGGCCTGCTCGATTTTACTCGCTGTCTACTTGCAACTGGAACGAATACTGACGTTTCTTTCCGTTGGTTCTTTCTTTTTATTTATTTATCTTCTTTTTTTTTTTCAAATTTCTTTACGACTCTCTATTATGATTTCTTCTCTCTTTGTTGATATTGCAATGCTGGTGTTTTGCATGGTATCGTACATCGATGAAATTGAGGATTGATCGGTATCAGCGTTTCCCGATTGAAATTCGAATACGCGTCACGAATTGCGTCACGCGAAGGCGTCGCGACATAAGGATTTTATTATTTTTAAGAAATATCGCAGTGCCTCGGTTCTTGGGAAACGCTGATACGCAGACATACGTACGTTTGTGTTTATTTCGAAGGTTTTGTTACACCGAACATTTCGTTTCTTTTCGGAAGAAATTTTAACTGCGTGAATTCCACTTTAGTTCTCTTGCGTAATGTTGTACGACGCTTCGTAGAAACCTTGGTTTTTAAAAGCAATAATGTCGGTATCCCTTTTCACGTTCAAGATTAATTGAAATATAAACGTTTCACGATTCTATGGGTATCCCATTTTTCAAACATACAATTCCCCTTAAATAGCAGGGGTGTCCAACCTTTTGGATTCCTTGGACCACATTTGTAGAAAAGAACAATTGTCTCGAGTAGCGCATAAAACATGTCAATTCTAAGGATAATTGTAATGATAATTGTAGGGACAATTGTAAACTCTCTGTCATTCACGAAGCACGATCACCTTGTTCAGTTTCCATGTCGAGAAGACTCGCTATATTTAATCGCCGTGAACAACCGACCGTGTACGAAGATTCTGCACAAGTCAGTGCATTCAACTTTACCGATGCACGTCAGTCGCATCGTTATGCGTCCAACGATGCGTTCGATCGATTTGCCAATCGCGGTACGTTTGTCGACGTCAAAAGCGTTGCTTAGATCTCGATAGAAACCAAGACGTGCGTTATCGTGTTCCTTGGCGTTTATTGTAATAAAAAAAACATGAGCGCTATCGCGTCGCTTGCCTCTTTTCGGGATGTTTCAAATGAGTCCTGGGATCCAAACGGTTACGCAAAAAGTTGGGTAAATAATTTACAATCTATAATATCCATCATGGGAAATGAGCAAGAATGTCGTGAACAAATTTTCCATTGGGGTTACTCATCAACCTTCTTACTGACAAAAGGTTGAAAACGTAAAGAGTATATTTTAAGCCTCCTCATAAGCATGTTTAATTAAAAGGCATTATATCGCGACGCGAATTAAAACAAAATAAAGGAGATAAGTACATAATAATATTTATGTAGCGCCAGTACAGGGCCGTGAGTTGGACAGCCCTGCCTTAAACTGTCTACCGTCGACGCACAAAGATTAGAAATTTCAGTATATCCCCGTTATGGCAATCCACCGATCAAGATGTATCGTTTATACGTATTCTTTTAATGCTTGAAGATATACGAACCACTTGCACATAAATGGCAAATAAAAAACATTTTACGCACGTAGTTTGCAATAACACTTTCGAAACTGCATGTGTGTTAGAATGTTATCGTACGTTATAGTATTGAAATCCATTCATAACACAATACATAACGTATTTTCGATATAGGTAGGTGTGTAATGCATCTACTAATATCAAATGAAAACATGTGCACGCCTGTGATCGTTACTGCACCGTTCGATAATTTGACTCGGCCAGAGTCTACCCCCTCCAAAAAAACACTGTCAAATTGTTACTTGATAAACATCACTAAAGAGTTGACCGCAATACAAAGAAACCATATTCTTTTAATTGTGCTGTTATAGATTACGAACTCTTTCCAACGATGCATTTGGTAAAATGTGTATGTTAAGGAATAGAAGATCCCGATTGTTTGGCAAATGCAATTCTTTTTTGTTCGTTGTAATATTCGGAAAACTTTTAACTCGTTAGAATTGTTCGATGATCGAGGAACCAATATTTCGCGTCACGCGATACTTCTTTCCCCTAAATTGCCACACGCTGATCAATTGTTTCCTCGCGATTCGAGCAGCTTAATGGTTTTGTATGCTTCGAATGCACAAGTATTATACATACGTACTATTAATTTTCTCGCCCGTGTTTCGAAGTCCGCACTACAATGCATCTTCTCCCATTTTAGTGAATGCGATCGACGCGTTATTTTTGGAGAAATACATATAGCAAAACTATTCCGTCCCAAATGTCAGATTTAAATTGCAAACTTTGTCTCGACTCGCGCGACAAATTAACATTCGTGCGAGTATTCTGACTTCGCGAAAACAAGCTCTCTTACTTGAAAGAAGAAAAAAAAATAAACTCGAACGGAATCGTCGATCGCATCAGGCTTCTCGTTAGCCTGCTTTGCGGAAAAAAAAGAATGTTATGTTATTTTTATACGCGTTTTACCACGTTTTTAAAATGTGTTCTCAGGAAGTGGTGGTATTATGAGCCAGTCCGGTTCTCAAGACGACGGTGAATACGAAGTCATAATTGTCGACGAGAACAATTCGTCGATCTTGGCGGATCATGACGTAACGTCGTCCGGCCCACCGTCGACCAAGGTAAGTGACGTCACGAAGTCCTCTCTTTGAGCAGTCTTTCGATAAGATCCAAATTTCATGGCAACTCGTTTAAAAGTGCGACAAAAAGTTCTTCTACCTGTACGAAAGGTGTGTACATTGGGAATAATTGATCCGAAATTCTCAGGTAAAAAAAAAAAAACACGTAACTCACGTATAACACTGTCGTGTATGAAACTAAATTATATAGTAAGAGTTTAATTTGCAGTTTTGCGATGATACGAAACGTTCGGTGCTCGATAAAAAAAAACATAATCATAATAAGGTTATTCGAGAATGCATGCCTGTCCACTGGCGAAGTATGTAGTCGTGTATTACGATGTTTAACTTGTTCGCTTATATTTTGTACGTAGTAAGTACAAGTCGTAGATTTCCTGAATTACAGTTGAGGAAGATTGAACGATTGCCTCGTGATAATGTTTCAAATATCTATTCTGCTGTACATATTCGGTACTTGTCTATCAGATTTTATAGTGATGATTATCTTTGCACTCTTCCATCACGCACGATTTTCGGAATATATGGCTATAACGAAAACGATACTCGGTGCCAACACCTAACGCTTATGCACTCGTTCGTTACGTTATACGATATTTCTAATTTTCTTTTCTGTAGATATTCGAAACCCAAAATTTAATTATACGTACACGCATCGCCGTTTACCGAATCAGCAATTCGATGAAAATCGAACGAACTGCATGTACACAAAGTACTAACGATATATCGGTTATCCGTAAAACGTATTTCATAGGCAAATCTATTTCACTTTATCAATACCGTTGATCCTTAGATTCGAATATAACGAATTTTTTAGAAGTAGCACTCGATTAGATGAGAATAATTCGGCAGTTTGAAAATATGATACGTTACCGCACATTAATATTTCTGCTACATCCAGCATGTAGTGTTTGTTTACCGATTGCTGTCTTGCATTCACGTAGTTCAAGCGTAATGACATTATATAAATATATCTACGCGCGTAAGGTCGATTTAAAATCCGAATCTGTACCATAACAAAAAAGAAAAAAAAAGAAAAGACATTTCAGCGAGCTCCGGATGTAAATATACTTTAGTATTCCCGATAAAGCGTACTATCTTGTATCTATCTATATAATTCTTTCGAGCATGTCAAATCTTTACTCTTTAATTTTTCTCATCGTTAACTTCCTCTGCTTGCATTGCTATGCGTACTAACTACTGGTTCTGAAGGGAGGTCACAGTGGTGTACCTCGGCCACGGACAATTCTCGAGGATTACACCTCGTCAGAACCAACGCTTGGCTCTTCCACGAGATCCGAACCACTGCCACGAAATCTTCAGGTAAAATTTGACTTGAGTACAGACTCCCAAGAAATATTAAAGAGAACAGAAAACCTTTGTACGACGAAACTTACGATACGTTGCGACGATGTTCCGCATTTTTCGGAAGGACTCGACGAGTCCCTTCGATTCACGTGTACACGTTTATCAACGACGTTACGACGTTATCTCTTGTTCCTTTTTTTTTTTTAACTTTTCTGCCAAGAGCAAGAGGAAATTCCAGAGCGACGCGTAACAATGCCCATTCGACGGGTATGCGATCGACGATAGCGAGAAAGAAACATAAATATCGAGTAATTGGATCATATACTTTATTCGGTGCTTATCTAATGTCATACGTACACCTATAGCGTTGTTTCTTGTTTCTCATTATACGTATAGTCGATGGACGTAGATCCAAGTAGAATTACCACATTTTTCTCTCGATACTCGTGGATCCGAACAGCTTCGTTTCTTGTTCACACGTATTAGGTGATTGTGTATTAGTACGATTAATTGCATGGTATAGTACAAAATATTCATGTGTAGCACGCGAGAATTATGTCGCAGAGTATATCGTCCAATTTTTTACGAGTAAACGTCTCCAAAACTATTCTAGATCATTATGATTAGTGTGTTGATTGAAAGCTAGATTTTCGTTAGTTAAAGTGTCCAGTAACGTAGTACCGTAGCCGTAGTTTTATCTCGAGTTGTCTTAATAGAAAATTTACCTGTTTCGAACGATATACTTACCTCCGTTCACAACGCCATATTTACTTCAACAACGAAGTATCACTGATCTTCCTAAATACGTGTATATTACGTAGCAACTTTCTAAATTAGTTCTTCCAAGTTATGTCGCCCAGGACAAATGAGAGGAGCGATCTCTGTTCGTATTATATTTTCTTGAGTCTAATAAAATACATGCGTGTCTTTCCTTTATACACGCATAACGGTGCTCGATGTTGCGACCTTCCTTAATCTCTAATCATTCTCATTTTCTCTCAGAGCAACGACTCCAGCGAGGAGACCGTACATCGCAGCAACATCACTGCTGATCCTAGTCCATCCGAGGTCACGACCGATAACGAGAACAAGCACAATTCTTCTGAGGAAGCCTGGACCGACGTGAATCTTAACGAGGACGGTGACTCGATCCCGATAACGAATCAAAGGGAGGATCCACGAAATATTCATAACATTGCCCACTCTCGAGGTAAGAATCCTACGTCTATAAACACTGAATTAGGATATTTTATTATAAATTTACCGTATCGGCAAACTCGGATAAAACATTACGAAAGATTGCGGAAGCGTTTGCTACTGTTTTACGCAATTTTAACACCTTGTATAATGGACGCGATGAGGTGTGTGTAATTTAATTTAATATTAATTAATTTCATTGGTGTAACAGCTTGTCGGTTTTTGCATTAACTTGGTTTTACGTTCATTTTATATCTTTCACTCGTTCTTGAAGGTACCTGCAGATGTACCGATGAAATTGATTGATAATTAGCCCGTATCATATGATATTACGCGATACGTACACGGTGTTTCGTAAATAGTGTTAGCTCGTTCAAGGCGCGACATTTTTTACGAATCCCAGTATATTTTCCTTGTCGAAAATACTCGAAGTGGCTTAGTTAAAGAAATACTTATGTAACTTGTATAATTGAAACAATTATACGGTATATTCGCAAGTTGGATATTTTTAATAGGCACAGATGTATCTAAATATAGAAACGCATCGTCGCCAGCGACGATATAATTTTCCCGTTCCGAGAAAAACTTGAAAAATGCGTATCCGTGATCCCCGCAGGTGACATCCAGGATAGCGAAGGCAATGTCCTCGAGCAAGAAATGCTCGCGAACGCCGAACGCGGGGAAAAACCAGCGGCAGAAATTTCTGTGGTTCGCGTACCCGATAGATTGGTGGTCACCGCCGCTTCCCCGAGGCCCGATGAGTTGCCAATCAAAGGGCTCGTAGATCATTTGCCGGTGCCGACGCCTTCGCGCGAGGCGTCTCTCACGCAAAAACTGGAAATGGCACTGGGCTCCGTTTGTCCGCTTCTGCGAGAGATCATGGTGGACTTTGCCCCATTCCTATCGAAAACCCTCGTCGGTTCTCACGGCCAGGAGCTACTGATGGAGGGAAAAGGTACGAATTTCAAATGTACGTTGATCACTCAATTTCTATTATCAATGTTCGTGCATGTCATTAGTTGTTATGCGTATAGATTACAATAATTACTACGGGACAATTTAACGTCCCCGGAGACGCGTAAACGTAATCGATATTCCGTAGCTCCGTCGGATGACGCTTTAACGTCGGATTTAAATTACGATCGGGAGAAATGTTTTGAAAAAAAAAAAGAAGAAATTGCAAAGCGTCTCGTTAAACCGTACGCTTCGACTTGTCGCGGGAGCTAATAAAGAAGTAATAAAGATAAAACACGAAGTTCGTATGTATAAAATATTCAGAATAGTCTCTTTAGATATGTATGTACGATAAATAAGTTTCGAGAAATTCGCGAGAATCAAGGTATTTTGCAAGATTGTCGTCAGTTTTTATCGTCGATCTCTTTTTCTTTTTCTTTCTTTTTTTTCATCTCGCCGAGGGTATTCAAATTAGTCACTTTATGGTTTCGCTTTAGGAAGATAGAAAGCGTATTCCGGGTAATCGTTGAATATTAGTATTCAAGCCGCGTACGGAGGCTGCGGCACTTCGAGAAGGATTTTATATTCAGGGAACGTCACGAATGATGGTCGTGGCACATATCGATGCACTTTATTTTTAACATCGTCCGAAGCAATACGTTGAGCGTTGTTTATAAATCACTCGACCGTCTATGTCCTATGTTATTTTCTTTCTCCCCCGATATATCCATCTATCAGCAGTATTTTACCCGTAATATATTTATCGAGTAAACGCGTCGACATTTTTGAGCAATCGGTCCCGAAAGTTTCCACGATCCCGCGGCACTTTTAACACTAGGTTTACGGGCGTTTCTACGAGCACTTCTACGAGCAGCCGTCAAATTGACGGGTAAACGAAAATACGCATTTTCTTTAAAGAATCGATTTATTAAATTTAAGTCTGAATTAATTTACGATGCAAAATAGTTCAAATTAATGCTACAGTTTTTAAGATATTTAATTTCAAAATTTGAAATCCGTCAAATTGACGGGTCCCGCAAACCTAGTGTTAAACGACCCATGGACCCCTCGTCAAAAATATGAATTTTGTCAAAACGGCCGAGCAGTATTATAAACAAACTCTTCGCCCAGTCTCGAACGTTTCACAGTCGACCTCACTTTGAGGCGCAAAGTGTTCGAAGCATCGCTCGAACGTTTAGCTTTATCACCGTTCCGCCGTGAAACTTCATCTTTCTCTCGCTTTACGATCCCTAGGTCTGACCACCTTCAAAAATAGCAACTCCGTCGTGGAACTGGTGATGCTACTTTGTTCCCAAGAATGGCAGAACTCCTTGCAGAAACACGCGGGTCTCGCCTTCATCGAGCTCATTAACGAGGGAAGGTAAGGAGGCTCGTTACGCAAAAGGTCATCAACGTTAGAACGATGCGGTTATAGCACGGGCGATAAACCGTGGTACAGTATCGTCGTTCCTACCTTAAAAATTCTCGTTTACGTTACACAGGTTACTGTCTCACGCCATGAAAGATCATATAGTGAGAGTCGCGAACGAGGCGGAATTTATTCTGAATCGAATGAGAGCCGACGATGTTCTGAAGCACGCAGACTTCGAGGTACTGTGTACTCCATTTCTCTCGTGCCCGTTCTTATTTTCATCCTGACGTCCGGGCGCGCAATACTAATTGCAAAACCTTCTTACCAGTCTCAGTGCGCGCAAACATTACTGGACCGACGGGAAGAGGAGCGAATGTGCGATCATTTAATCACCGCCGCGCGTAGACGCGACAATGTCATTGCCAGCAGGTTGCTCGAAAAAGTCCGTAACATCCTGTCCAACAAACACGGTGCTTGGGGATACATGGATCCAATGGCTGCAAAGTAGGTTTCGTTGCGTATCGATAATCGATGTAAAGGTATGATTTCGATACGGCCTCAAAACACTCTGTAGGCGACGACAGCGGCGAACGTCGCTGCGTGGCCCGATTTCGCGAGCAACGTCCAGATGCCACTGATTTAATTATTTTAACCCATTCTTGGTTTAGTTTGACATAATTGTATTATTAACCGCTGTTATCGTAGCTAATTCCACGCGTGGTTTTATTTAAAAAAAATGGTTCAGAAATTAATCTCGAAGAATGTCGTTGTAAATAATAATAATATTACTTACGCATAGGTACAATATGTGGAAATTGAGAATTAATTACATTCGAGCCTACTTTCAAAGAAAAGAAAAGCATTCAATAGTTGATTTTCAGCAAGAAACTATCAAGGACTTTTTAACCAACTTATCAAAGGACACTTTTTTAACGACTGTAACAAATTTCGCGATTTTTTTTTCTTAAATCGTCTCGTATCTCTAAGCATAGCTGAACCTAAACATCGATGACAGACTCAAAGGGTGCCCAATGCCTCGAGTTCAACGTACTTGTCCTCGCATGCGAAACCGGCCCCGTTCAAAACACAGGACCCAGTGGCTCGGCGTTTGTCGCGGTCGCCGGCGACAGCGTTTTGCCGCCGTACCGAAACCGTAACCTTTTCGAATCTCCGCTTCGAGCAGCGACGCTCTCGTCGACAATCAAGGCGTACCGATCCTATCCGCAAAATAATAATTAGAGACCGAGACGCGTATAATTAAGAGAAAACGTAATAAGAAAAACCCTAAAGGTTTGCCGATATAATTACTACTCTCAGGTTGGCCGAATACTGGAAGCTAGATGCTTGGGAGGATGATGCACGTAGACGCAAGCGTTTCGTGCACAATCCACTAGGCTCGAGCCATCCCGAAGCTACTCTCAAGGCTGCCCTCGAACACGGTGCACCCGAGGATGCGATCCTTCAGGCGCGTGAAGAGTTTCACGCGCATCTCGCAGCCTCGCGTGCACATCAGCAACAATTGCAGTCGGCGGATCTCATGGACGACAGCGAGTTGCTGTCAGACGACAGGGATCTCGACAACGACTTGACAGGTGAGACCTTTCCCATCGTTATGTCTCCCCGCGAGGCGAATCGCGTGTCATAGCGTCGCGCTATAAAATCCTTTATAATACAACGGTATCGTGTCTCGCCAGGCCCGGTAAACATCAGCACGAAAGGAAAATTGATCGCGCCAGGTATCGTGGCTCCTGGTATTATTTCCGTGACGTCCACGGAACTATACTTCGAGGTGGACGAGGAGGATCTGGAGTTCAAGAAGATCGACGACGAGGTGAGTACGAGAATATTTCTGCGAAGCGTATTTACGTTTACGGATATCGATGGAACGGAGAGGTTAATACTCGCTTTCGCGGGATAAACGAATAAATTCGAAATTGAATGTGAAATTACCGAGAAGACTGTCATTTTTAGATTTGATTTTATTTCATTTTGTTTTATCGTTCGTCGAGAGTAGACTCTGGTTGTTTATGCAAAATGCATTTATTTTAACGAGCTGATGGGCGATAATAATATATTATACAGTATATTATATAATATATTGTACATATAATAATATATTATACGGGCTGTATATAATATATTATACCTATACAGCTATTTGCACATCTACGCTACTGTGACCTGGGCGTCCACTTTTTGGTACATTACCATGCCCAACGTAAAGCCAGCTTTTTCCGAAAATCAAAAAGAGAATGCAAAGATTTACAATACAGAGTATAAGGGTTAAAATGAATTGTACATCCGTTAAGTCCAGCAAAATATGTTTCGAATTTGAAACGGTAGTCGCGTCGATAATTTTTGCGCAATTAAATATAGCAACTAGACTCCGCTGTTTGCATTTATCAGTAGTCATACGAAATCTTGGTAATTAATTACTGTGCCGGTGCCCTTGTTCGTTAAGATACCGTCTATTACATGCATTTGGAGCAACTTGTTGCACTCGCGAAGTTATCTCTTTGAAATATGGTCGCTACCCGGCTGCCAGATAACGTTACCTTGCATTCAAATGTAGTGCCACGAGTAAATACGTTAAACCCTCGCATTGCGTTAAATTTCTGACACTACTCGCGATGTATTTTCCATACGAGGCTGTCAAACCGATCGAGGAAAAAATTGCCTCGCGTACTATTCGTTAACCAATCGGGTACGCCGAATTTACGCGTATCATCATTACGATTCAATTTCATATCGCGCCAAAGAAAAATGTTTTAAGGCGCGCTTATAATTTACGACTTTTCCACGTATCGGACCAACGACTGTATAACTCCGAGGGCCGCGCTAGTAGCCCGTCCATGACAAAGAGCATTAATCATACCTTCTGGCGAGGAATTTGAATAAATGCGAACCATAAATGATGAGACGTGGCGAAAGCTTCCACGATACTGGCCCCGGTACGGGCGGCTCGAGCTAGAATTAGTTCGGACGTGTCCTTGTCTATCAGTGTCCGTAATGTAGTCACGTATCGCGAAGGTGGTCATCGTAGGAAAAAAGGAGAGAGGTAGAGATAAGGAACGAGAACCGAGTGAGACGGCCTGGAAGGACTCGAGGGGCGATTATCATATATCGGTCGTAGATCTCGCGTTTGTATAACTAGGGAATAAAACAAACAGAGAAGGGCCCCATGGGGTCGGGCGATCTTCAGGGTCGGCAATTATGAGCCCCCCGCGGGGCCCGGTATCTCCCTACCCGCTTCTCTATCTCTCTCCCTCTTTATCTACCATCGGTTAACCGCGCGCTAACCACACGTCGGTGGCATAGGTGAACGGACCAGCCTCTCAGGAATGCACTCAAACTACCACGCTTTCCCACCTATCCGGTAACTATTACGCTACAGAAGTGCGCATCCACCGCGACACGGCCGGGTACCAACGGCACCGGGACGGCACGAAAATTATTTCCAGGAATTTCCAGAAAGTTTGACAGTAATTAATGAAACCGAGGGATATCGCGTTACCCTACGGGGATCTCCGATAAAAATACTCCCCACCCATTACCCGCGGTTTAACCTGTAACTCTCGTGCAAGTCCCATCGACGCGTACTCCTCCCGCTGGTTTTCCCAAATATTCCTACTCTCTCGAACGTTCAGAAGACCCTTTCTCGCTCCCGAGTTCCTCTGCCCCGTCGATTATCCCTGATTTCTCAAGGATTCCGTCGTGTTCACCTGTCGCCTCGGATATATCTCGACTGCCGGACCGTCCGTGAATAGGAGCACGAGCTCATTCGGTCTCTTAATTGGAATCCTCTTTGAGGAGAAACCCTGAACACACCTGGGAGAGCACGGGGAGAAAGACTGCGAGCAAACAAGACGAGGAGAGAATGAGAGAGAGAGAGAGAGTGGAAGGGGGCGGAGAGAGGGCAGAGGAAAAGGAGGAAGACGGAGCGAGAGAGAAACTGGTCGTTCACGATCGAGACACGCTCATTAGTCGAGGATGTCCCGAGGGTAGGCGGGAGGCTTCGTCGAATTCGTAGGCGATGGATCACTCGATAGTCGAGCCGAGACTTAAGCGATCGTAATGCGCGGCCGTGGAAGAGACTGCATCGGGAGTGGCCCCAGGGTGGGACTGCATATCGGGCCGCGCTTGTGAACTCTTGGTGCTTCGCTGGGCCTCCTCCTTGCCGATCGTGTCGATTCCCCCCTCTCTGTCTCTCTCTCTCTCTCTCTCGCTCACTCTCTCTCTCCGTCCACCTTTTATAATGGTCCGGGCAAACGTATTTATCGTGATTTATTGTTTACACGGGTCTCCTTTCTCTCGAGTTCCTTTATCCTTCTCCCTTGCCCATCTCGCTCTTTCAACGCGTCCTACGTTAGAGATAGAGGATGCACGCCGTGCGATTACGCCCAGAGTGAATTATTGATCGTACGCGGGGAACATTAATATCTAAAACAAATAATGACCGTTACACCCCGTGTCCTACGAATTCGGGTATCCGAGGTCTCGAATTTCGGGCTCGAGCTAACATCGTCTTTTCCTTTTTCCGCTTCGCTCTCGTTTCCTTCACTTTCTTTTTTTTGCGTGCTTTAAGTTTAGCCCGCTCGCCGCGAGTAATAATTCAATTTCAGTTAGGCTTATTAATTCTTTTTGTGGCGTGTCAAGGCACGTAAGAGTACGCGTTTTTTTTTTATTCGCTCAGGCACGGTAGGTCGAAGGAAAGGAGGGTACGTCGTGAGAGTTTTTCCGCGTAATTGAGTCGCAATTCGCTTTGCGAGAGAAAACACGAGTGAAGATATACTGTTTACAGAAATATTTAACGGCACGCTCGAAATTCTGCCTCTGTACAGTTATTACAACCCTTTGCGATGTTCATACCATCCCGCGAGCCTCGCGTGTTCCGCCAATAGAGGCAGCTCGGTAATTGCTACGCTTTCGAACACGCAAAGTACATACTCTCGTTACGCCGATACCTTTCGGGTTTCTCCGAATCGCGCAAAAAGTTTTTGAAAGTCAACGCTTAACGCTTTCGCGTGAATATCACGGATCTTTGTGATCAAGATCGATTCTATCGTGATCGAACGTTACAGTAAAATGGAATGTATTGGGTTGGTAAGTAAGTTCGTAGCGCGTTCACTTTTACCGTTGAATTTAAATAAGCAACAAGAGGGATTTTTTAAAAAATTACGGAAATAGACACTGAAAAAAATGAATACCTGAAATGGTAGCTTGAATGGTTAAAGTTATCAAAAAAGCTCTCGTTTCTCACTAAACAATCTAATTAGGAATATACATGCAAGAAATAAAGTGAACCGGACGTTAGGTGTGGCAGTTATCACGCCCACCACCTTGAGAAACAGTGTTTCGAGTTTGGCAGGTGCGATTGCTGAGCGGCCTGACTAGATTCCTTCAAATTGGAATAACTTCGCCAATATCTTAAATACAAGATTCGTTGTGGACATAACATATTTCTAAAATATGTAAAAATAAAACCTTTAGCCAAATAAACCACGTATTACTTGAATTCATACATAAAAAACCAAAACCCTACGAACTTACTTACCGATCCAACGTTACGCACCTATTATTTCGAATCGAACGCCACACGCACGAACGTAACATTACACCGTGCGAATAAAAGAGTACCCGAGAGCCACGATCCGCGGAAAGATTGTCCATTCGGAACAAAAAAGATAATCCAGACGTTGGCAGTACACGCTTACGTTCGCGCTTACGTATGCGGAAAAGTACGTTGGTTCGAATACAAATTATAGTATTTCCGATGTCGCGTCAGAATTTCGCCTCTTATCGAGTACGCTCGCATATACATATACATCGCGGTGCGTCCATTACCGCGAGTTTTGGAAGGGTAGGTCACGCCGGACATTAAACTCCGCGACGTCGGGGCGGATCGGCGGGCTCGCATTTTTATGGAAACCTGCTGGCGCCTAAAGCCCCCGGCCCATGGTATAGTTATCGCAGACACACGCTGCGAATATCCCCGCAGGATACTTATACGGTGCGAGGAGGAGAGAGAGAGAGAGAGAGAGAGAGAGAGACAGAGAGAGAGAGAGAGAAAGAGAGGGAAGGATAGACGGATGGAAAGAGAGACCCACCGGACAGGTGGTCCGTGGCATACGTTCGTGCATACTCATTGGCAAGTAAGATGCCATTAACGAGAGTACGATATCGTAAAAAAAAAAGAAAGAATCGAAAAGAACGAATCGTTTGTCAGACCATGGACGACCAGAGGTTTTCTCGCGTATCGCGGTACGATCAAGATTCTCGATTCGCGTATAAAGAATATTCTCGTTACTAGTGCTTTGACCGAAAAATTGGATGGTTGCTCGAGTGATACCTGCGTGACGCACCGTAATTCCATGGCTCTATGAGTAGGCAACGCGACGTCGTTTCATATCGCGGCGGTATAGTCTTATTAAATATTTTTGTACATGATTGTCGTGACATTTTGCCACGACAGCCGATTGATCTTCGCCATTTGAGTCTGTCTGACCAGTTCTTATGGTCGTTCAACCATAAGTGCGCAGAATATACGGGGTGAGAAACTTAGAATAAATCACCGTGACTTCTATGCTTTTGGGAAGAAAAAAATATGTCCCACGCATGAATTGTTGGGTATCGATCAAGGTCTGATTATTTGTTCCACGGTACTAATAAAAATTGTGTGATTTAGTTAATTGACGTTTCTCCAAAACCGAGCGATCGTGATTCACGGACGATAGATTAGAAGTTTTGTTAGATAATTATTATACGACAGATAATCATAAATACTAATTATATTCACAAACACGATATAGACGTACGAATGATATATCTTTGGGAGAGGGCGTACACTTTAAAGAGACCAAAGAGAAATGGCAAGAAGGCGGGAAAATAAAGGTGAACGACCACCGATTTAATGTTATGCCATTACGCCCTTTCGTAGCAATGCATATGTATGATATCCGTGTGATATATTACAAGCGACGTTATAATAATGCGACTGTAATTATCCTGTACCCGATACGTACGTACGACGGATTCAGTGATCATTCGTGCGCTCGTAAACATACCCATTGAAATTACGAGCCAACGCGTTACGTTAGATTAGATCTATCGCTTTATCTATAGATCTCGCGGTTACAAATACAGGTCGTTAAGTATTAAAAAAAAAAAAAAAAATTGCAGTCCCACGACACGGTCGATTTGTTATCCGTCAATATAACGCTCCGCGACGCGCGAGACTCAAATTCAACGAGGTTATCCGACCACTTGAATTTCTATGACCCCTAGGCGCTCTCCTTATCACGCGGCCTAACGTTTCTTCAAATTCGCATAACCTTATTCACAGTTTTCTTCTAACTGGTTCCGTAACACCTCATTAATTCCAGGCAAAGTTCTGCGTCATAATCACCGCCACAAATCACTCTTAACGAGTTCCACAGTCGACGCACTTTTTCCATTTTTATGCAGTTTCCCTCGCATTACCATATTTCGAAACGCGCCAAAGATACTATGAAGTGACGCTAATTATTTGATAGAATTTAAATGCGCGTAAAACGCCTCGATCTTATCGCGAGAGGCACGACGCGACGTCGCGTTTCCCGACGATTTTAATCGAAGCAAAGATTCGAAGGTAATCGAACGTTATGGTAGCCCATGCCCGAAGGGCAGACTGCACGAAGAAGGGGCAGTTAGTTTGGTAAACATCCATCAATTCGTGGGCAGGGCACCGTGAGGCAGAACAGGGTACAACCTGAACAACGGGCAGACTGGAAGGAGCGGGCGGATTCATTCTCAACGAGGCAGGGTAATCACTGCTATTAGCGCGGACATTACTCCGGTGGTCCGCCAATCTCCTTAGCGCTCCGTCGTATCGCTACCTCGAGGGTTTTCGGTAGTGTGGAAAATGAATTGCAACTTAACGTTATTTATAGGTGATAAGGGCCAGTTTCGTTCGTCTTATCGATGCAAGTATTAGGGGTAGCCGAGAGAAATCTATTATTTTGTAGAAAGATATAAAACTGTATTTTTATTCGTCAATTTTGTTATAGAATATTATAAAATGTTCTTTATAACTGTCCCAACGATTTTATAAAATCTTACGCAGGTGCCACCGCTTTCAGGCACAAATTGTACTCAAACGCTACTATATAAAATAATAGATTTGTTTACGGTATCCCTAGTATAGTGTTAGAATGAAAAACGTTTGTAGGAGCTTGGAAACAGATTTAAATTCAATGGATTAACGTTACATTGATTATCCGATCATTTGAGCGCTCGAAGACTGATTATCCGGACGTTTAGAAATTTTTGGTAAATTCGAGAGGAAGCTGTCGGAAACGAGTTCGAGTCCGACCCTCTCGTCTCAAGGATACGGTAGAACCTATTATTTGGACACCTCGTCATTCGGATACTTGGAAACTCTTGTTAAATTATGGTGGAAGCAATTGGAAATTAGTCCAAATTCGATTATTACCCGATCGTTTGTAAGTCGACTATTAGGACGCTTAGCGAGCAACTCTACTAACCCACGATAACGTCAGCTTAGTGTTTATTTAGATAGGTATGTCACATTTTTATACGGGCTGACGCTACTGGATGTCATATAAACATACGCTCAAAAATACTTTATTATATAATCACTCGATACAATATAAAAACGGATTAACGTTACATACTTAGTTTAGTTCCATTTTAAAATGCCGTCTATTGTTATAAATATTCAGAACTGGCATCAACGAAAAATTGAATTTATCCCACAACGATTCTCTGGTTAATTTTATTTAATTTTATAATATATCAACCATACGTTTGCATAATAATTTGCCTCTCCCGTTTACTGGTACAACGCGTTAACATCGATATAAGCATAGAAAAAAAATAGTAGGGACACCCCGTACATTTACGTACCGCTAGAACTCGATAACCGATCAGATACAGAATTCACCGTCCATTGGAGCAAGTTGTCCGCGGTGTTGTTTGAATAATCGGAATTTCATCGTACCTCCACCCCAGTACCGATGTCCGAAATAAGTTATCACGTCGATGGCGTTGACATCGAAAGAATATCGACTGCGCTGCGAGTTTGTACAGGACGATCATTTCTGCCACGGAATATCCTTCACCGGTCGTTATAGGCGTGACCAACGATTATCCTCGAAAGGAGTGATGATGGATATCATAGGCAACTGTCTCGTGCCACATCAGCGCTGTCAGCAGCTGCAGGTAGGCGGAATGCTCGTGGGTGTATCCGCTCCGGAGATTCACGAACCTCGGTGTAGAGCGAATGCTCGAAGGTGTACGCGCGCACATTCTTACATGTACGTACGTACACGCTGTGCCAGTGGTGCACGTTACACCTTGCAAACCCCGGTTTGGAGGATTGGCAATTTTTAGCGTATTTGGAGATTAGTATTTTTAACTCGCGACCCGCGAAATTTAGATCTATGGTTCTCGAAGTGGTCGATGGATCGAGGATTTGAAGACGCGAATGACAGGGCTATGTTACGGACGAAAGCGCGAAATAGATCAATTTAATTAGATGTTATCTTCTGGTTTTTGGAATTTCATGGAATAGACGTTCCAAGATCGATCTCGAGGAAATGTTAATTTACAATCTCTTCGCGGTCCTGTGGTTTAATAATTTGCGAAAGGCATTTATAGTAGACTCTAGTGTAAGGCGCCAGAAATATTGCAGCTACTCCTCTCGTATAACGGCTTTTCTCGTACATCGGTGCTAATAATAAAGCGCAGGAATTGAATTTTATTCAATGAATTAAATATGATTTTTTATAAACGCTAATATTGTTTTTTACGCGTTACTTTAAATTATATGCGAAATGCATAAACAATTCTCGCACAGGGCGATTTTCTGCACCACGAATACTATTTCTACGGTAGGTGTCCAATGACACCTTTTTGAAATCTTCACTTAAAATTATTATCATTAGTTTAATCGTTTCTTCTCAATTAAATTATAGACTTTTCCTCCGACGGTTCTTAAATTAATTACACGGTATCTTTTGCCTCCAATCTCTTTCTGGACCTAAAATACATTCAGGTCAAAACAGGTATACACAAAACCCGTGCTACGAACAACGTTAAAGTTTCCAAAACTCATTCCCGATTTAGGCTACGTCGATTATAACTTCGCTCCTCGTCTCGCGTCCCGATCGCTGTAAAGAATCGTCAGATAACAGTGAAAAATCAAATTATCCACACCGTTCCAAGTTCTCCCTGGCACTCGTGTACATTACTTGACGAGGGGTACTCGGTATACCCTGTGGAGACGAACCTGGCGTGGAAGAAAGCTAGTCGGTGAATAGGCGGAGCCGGTCGGGCTGGATCCGATTCGGAGTGTGACGGATGGCGCCCACCTGTGGATTCATTCACTAATCTGCTCGCTAAGCAAACAGCCCGAACACACCCCATCATTATCGCTGACGGCGTAAGTAGCGCCCGATCTCGTTCTTACCCGATATTTATTGTGCCCCTCGATCCCCCAGCCCCCCCCCCCCCACCCCCCTTCATCTTTAAACACTTTTTTAAGGGACCACGGATCGAACGCGAGGTCCATTTTCGCGTCACACCGTTCGCCACATTGATTTTCGACTCTGCGGCTGCAACCAGCCCCGTTATTATCCACGATAGGTGGTACCATTGGCAAATCGGTGGCTGCGTGTGCCATATGGGTGCGCGAACTGAATGCAGGTTTTTTTTTTTATTACCGTGTATCGCGCGTTGTATCGTTGTGGAAAACAATGTTTTCGTAATATTTTTGGGATCCCCGTGAATGGTATAGCGAGGCGCGTTGTTATCGGTAGACTGCGAATTTTTACGTGAAGTTATTTTGCGAGGCGAGTACGCGATGCATTCGTATGTACGTGATTTAAGTAAATTGTATTAGATTGTAAAGGGAAACAAATTTGCAGATTTTATTTGCATAACCAAACGGATGTCAGGTAACAATGTCACGCTATTACCAGCTACGAGAATACCAATGCGCCAACAAGCAATTGCGAGGTTGTATCGCAAGGTTGTGAAATGTAGATTCTAAAGATTGACATATCAAAAGCGCGGATAGCATCGGTAATTAGAGTACTAATCGAGAATAAGATTCCGACATTTCTCTACCGTAAGCTCGATCTTTCCGTATTAACGATAGCCAATAGCGGAGCTAGGTGAAATTAACCCTATTGTCAATAACTGGGTACCTGGGTACACATTATAATTTTACATTAGATTGTAAAAATCGTCTACAATAATATACTGTAATAAATAAAACAAACATACCTTGGACAGACTTAGAAACGTCTATATTGTTAACATTTAAACGGAAATTCAATAATATATACATAAATCAATTAAAATACTGTGACGTGTACCCGGTCGTTGACAGTAGAATTAACGTTGAACTTGATTCAAAGGCAAATTATTAGATTACAAGAGGAAACAAAGTTGCGGATTTTATTTACATAAATAAACGAATATGAGCTACCAGCGTCACGCTATTACCATCTGCGAGAATACCAACACCCTGACACGCAATTGCAAGAATAGCGGAAGCTACGTCGAAGCAGCTAAACCATCCTAATGAGATGACTTTCTTTCCCGCGAACGCCTCGTAATTATTTTTATCGCCATTAACCGCGATCGTTATAAATCGAAATCATGGTCCGGGAATATTCCCACGTGGTCGGTGCCGTAACGACGGAAAAAGGAACAGACGCATACGCGACGTTTAAACGGTGAATAAACCAAACCGGAGGAGATAAGGGAAAATCTACCTGCGCGCACCTTTCCCGCCTTTTCTGTCATTAATCATGGTTGCGTGCAGACGCGCCGTGCCCGAGGCACATTTTCAAGCATTGCGAAATGGCCACGTGACAACGCATCGATTAATATTAATGAATCCCACGGCAACGAGCGCGCAAATCATAGGATGATCGTTCGATCGTATATTTTCTGTATCGTGCGCCGAACGGATGTGTCTCTACCTTCTGTAATTATTCGCGCGCGTGCGTCGTGCAACGCTTTGGTCGGTAAAATCCGCGGATGGGGAGGGACGCTATTGAAATTAAAAAGTGGAGTAGACGAAAGTTTAATGAAGCGAACTGTCGCGTTCTGTCGAGCGTGACAAATCGTTAGTTACTCGAATCGATAAATCTTGAAAGCAAGACATAATCAACGCTTTCGTACGCTCCGAAACTATAATCATACGTCATAAACATGAAAATGTCTCTAATTCGGGCGCGAATTATAGCCTGGAACACGAATTCTCCGCTGAATTTTATTCGTACTTCTCGCTGTTTCGAACGAATGTCCGAGGTGAACGAGAATTAAAAGTATTGACCGAGTACTCCGAAAAATGAACGTATCGCATTTTTCGTTCAACCTTTGCGAAACGCGTTTACGAAACACCGTGTAATTTCCGGCGAGAATTAAAAACGAAATCGATCCTGACTTTCGATAAGCGTTTAGATAAAAGATCGTACCGGATATGGTAATAGGACTGATAATCGTTCGATCGAAATTACGGTATAAATCATGCACGCCGATAAGCGAAACGCGCGCGTCCGACGATTTTACTTTTACGGCATACTCGCTTCCAGTCGTTAAGCGATGGCGCGCTTAACCGTTTCTTTTTCAATTCTCGTTAACTCTCATCTATCATAATGGCCGAAGCGAAGAAAGCCGGTTGTCCCGATGTTTCAATGTCACCCCGACGAAATTGATGAAAATTAATGATCCGCGCCGATACACGGTCGACGGTAGAAATTCCAGAAACGAATAAAATAACAATTGCACCCCTGTACAACGGTTCCTCGTACCGGGATGAATTTTATTGTCTCATTAATCATGCCCGGACCGATAATGTTCCGAGTGGGCGCGTCAGCTGTCCCATGTGATTTTCATTCACGGCATGCATGCTCGTCGATTTCGTATGTGGGAGAATGTTTTGCGAAAAAAGGAACATGGACGAAAGAAAGAAAAGCAACGGAGGAAGCCCAGGTATCGGGGGGCGGGGGGGGGGGGGGAGGTGGGACAAGATGGGGCATGCGGATAGGCAGGAAACGGGAATGTTACTGACCCGAGGGAGCGAGCTGGTAGTTAAAACTGTACGCATCCCATAATTTAGCGATTATTTTGACAAGGGTATGATCTCTTGACAGGTTGTTGGCCTTACGGCAACGTTCTGAAATATAGCTATTTAAATGGGCACTTAGAGGTTCTGTAATGAATACATACTTTTGACTGCACGACCATCGGATACTTGGCAAGAGCGTGTGATTTAAGGTCATCTCACGAATTTAAGGTCACTTTATGCTTTTACCTCGGAGGTGCGTCGCGGAACGAAGGCATGCCATGCGAACGAGATATCCCCGTCGGGGGTAGGCATGACCTCTGTTTTTCGCAAAATGACCGTGTAACATCGCGAATCCCTCGATTAACCTTCCGTTAGTCGCGTGTATCTTCGGGGCATCGATAGTCGCGTGCACCTCCGTGTGCTTTTGTAACTTGCAAGTGGTTTACCAGTGTATCAATTTTTTGTTGATCAAGGGATATAAAAAAATGATTATTAATCATCGTGTAATGTTTGGATTGTTTTTAACAAATTGCATGCGTACAATAATCGGAAGAAGAAAGCATAGCCGGTTAAATGACAAACTATACGTTATCTATTTCAAAATTAAAGAAACTACATTTTCATTATTATTAAATTTGCTATTATCCTCATTCTATATTAAGAAATGCAAAATACATTTGCAGTAGTCTCATGTTCGTAACAATACAAATAAAGAATGAACCCGAAATATTAGTGCACTGGTAATCATACTTTATCGTACGTGTTTCATAATTTCCGCGTCGGTAATAATGCTGCTGGTTACGCTTTCGTGTCGAATATAATGTAGCAAAGAAAGGAGGAACTGAATACCAATTAACGTACCAGATAACGTACTACACACGTATCGCTCTTCGCGCACTTTTCCACTAGCCCGAAAACGTACCGGACACGTTTTACAACGTTCTCCTTCCACTTGTGTATCCCTCTGGTGAAAATACGAAATAATCCACGGATGATGCATAATGGTACACAAAAAGTAAGGCAGATCGCGGCGACTTGGCGTCGAATTTCGCGTTCGAGCGAGATACGATTTATCGCGCGGCACGATTATCGATTGTAATACCGTATCCTCGATTAATTCTCGTTAGGTACGATCATTTACATCGAACAAGACGGAGACTTTACTAACTACGAGTACGGGCGAATCTTTCGCCATTAATATTTGATACGTATACCATGTACATTTGCGTACAACGATCGACGCCACGAAGCTTTAAGAGACAGCGACCAACCACCCCTCCGTCTCCCGAATTTTAAGATCGAAGTAAACAACTTCGAACCGTACACAATTCGTGGCCGCGTTCCTTTAGTGCAGAACTGTGTAAGTCCGTGCACGAAAGTGTTTTGTTCGGCTTTTCAAAGATGCGCTGTTACACTCGATGGTAGCCCCACGGAGCCCGAGGGAACGATTATCCGGTTGTTGAACGACTGAAATCGACGGTACGAAGACTCCTTTCAACTTTGTTTTTGATACGGTACCAGCAAGAAAATCTGTTTACCTTGCTCTCGTGAGATTACAATTATTTTCGGTCCTTCCGACCATCGTTACGATGCGAAAATAGGAAAACTAGAGCGCCACATTTTCAAATACGCATATGTATATTTATTATCGGGCACACCTTAACTCGGTATCTCGAATCTACGTGAAATTAGTGCGCTTCTATTAAAGATGATTACCATCAACCTCGTGCCATTAATATCGTAAATACTGCAATAAATTTGATACCGTTCTCGCAAAGATTTATCTTTCATGATTTTTAAGCGATACGGTTAAAAAAAAAAAGAAGCTGCTCGAGTTCTCCTCGTCGGACGCAGAAGTATTTCGATTTTTTTCCTCATCACGGTTTCAATGTATACTTTCGAAAGTATCGTGTCGCCGCACTCGTTCGTCGGCGAAAAGATGAAGGACCAAAGTGTTCGCGTTTTGAAACGTGCACGTATAAATATAATAATCGTACGGGGCAACGTTGCATTTATCGTCAAATTATGCACTTATCGCAATAGCGTCCTTACAATGTTCAACTTTAATGATATCCCGAAGAGTAAAGTCTTGTAATACCACGTCGCGAATAAGTGAATCCGTGAATACACAAATATCTGCTTCGAAGGAAGGTGCGTGCGCTGGAGAAGAAGGGAGTCCAGCCCCGCGGCTGGAGGCGCGACGTACCTTGAGTTATGGCGCAGGTTAATTATACAAAACATTCAATTATTCCTCCCCGAGAACGCACACAAAATCATGCTCCCGCACACAGGTAAGATCGCGAAGACACGCTCGTACAGCTATACGGGCAGGTTAGGAGGATGCTCGTAGATCCGCGGAGCATGAAAACGGCCAAGATCTCGCTCGATCTCGTTTTGATTTTTTAAGAACCTCACGAAACAGCGTCCTTGTATCGTCTTTTGAAATAGAAATAAAATTACGTCCCGACGATCGCTTCGAAAAAGGCGCAAAATTATTATTAACGACATCCCAAATCTGATTAATTTAATCGCCAATTGCCAAACACACGCGGCACAGTATTCGCCAGGTAGACAGCATAAAACTCGGCCAATGGACAAAGACAAAAATTCGACGAAGAGATAACGTCTATCGCGCGTCGGTGAGACCCTCGGACCCTTTTGTCATCGCGAAGATTGATCTCGCGAACCCTGCGAATCTCTTCTCTCTCTGTCGCTCCCTCCAAGTCGAATAGTCCCATATAACCAGTGTGTCACCATAGTCGCACGTGAAGTTACCGATCGGTCGTGTCTCGAAGGGTGACCATTTATCACGGTCAAAGGATCCTTGGGATGCCTTAAAACAAAAGCCATGGAAGAGCCGAGGATGTCTTCCAGGGGACGCGTAGAACGATACGGCACACGGGAGAGATAGAGAGAGAGAGAGAGACTGAGCGAACGAGGGAGGAGGGAGAGGTGGCGAAGATTCCGAAGGCAACGGCGTGGGGCCCCGGTATGAGGTGGGACAAGTGGTGGGGGCGAGAGGGGACCCATAAGCCAGAGATTTTACGCGCCGGCGCCGGCGCCCCCCGCGGTCTCAGACGCCGCAACCATAATGCCGAAGCTGAGCGTGCAACGGACTATCTCTGGGACTATCACCGCTGGCCCCTTCCCACCTCGCCCCCCTTCGGAGCAGTCGACCTTTCCTCCGAGCGTTTCGAATCGTTTTTATCGATAGCGTACAGTTACGCAATGATCGAGACGCGGAACGTGATTTGATGGTAGCTACGTGGTTCCCCTGTCACGATTTTCCTCGAAGGAAAAATTTAAATACCGCGAGTCCGTCGGCCTGTATCCGCGAATGTCATTGTGAACGATCGATGTTTCTTAAGAGCTCGTATAATCGCTTTTATTCGTACGCATCGTCGCGTAACGATCGCCTTTACGGTAATTTGATCGCGTTAGCTTTTTTTCAATTAACCTTCCGGCGGTACATTCGAAAGGATCTGAACGCTGATAAACCTCTCGTGACTAATGGCGTTATTAAGAGAATTTTTGGTGAATTATATAATTGTGTCGGTAATCTTTAATTAGCGATTTCCGTTACAACGTTGTCTCTGACGCCGTACCAACGATAAATGGTCGTCGGCGTTCTAAACGAAGAGAAATCTTATATCGATCATGTCACAGGGACGATCGATCGTCGTACATCCATCGAACGCGTACAAACAGTCACGTGAAATCTCGTTTTAGAGCGGTCTCACGATCGGTCATTAATTACGTGGATTATTAATCGTAGCGAAGGGAAGTATCATTGCAAGGAACACGATTCAACCGGTTTCCCTCGCTAACCAATTGATTTATTCACTGACCTTGAACTTTCGTTTAGTGGAAGGACCAAAAGAACACGAACAAGTGGTTGCGATGCGTTTGGTCGTTGTTGCCGTGGCTACTGATATGTATGCCAGGTAAAAGACAAAACGCCCGAATTACGCCGAAAGGATAACCCGAGAATAACGGGCATTTACTTAAATCGTACACGGTACACGCGTATAATACGCGACGTTTTTTTACACACGGATTACTTCCGGTTTCGAGCGCCATTCCTAACTGACTGATTTATCTGACTCGAACACCCAACCGATATTTATGATTAGAGCCCGGACGTTTATGCAAAATGCATTATTTTTATACTGACCTTAAACGGATTTTGTGACACAAATGCAATAAGTATCCCCGGAGTATATGTACGGAATAAAATAATGCGTTTTGCATAAGTATTCGGAGTCTATTTATGATCACTTGTGGTAGGATGAAAGTGATTTTGACTACAGCTTACAATCTAAAGTCAATCGCTATTATAATCCACGTGCTCATTATCGATCGACCGCTAATCTGATCAACCTTTATTTTTCGCTAATTAACGTAACTTGATGTAAGACCTCTTGTTTATACACGGTGTCCCGCAAATGATCGTACTCGTTTAAAGGTATGACACCTGGAATAATTCCAAGCAGGTTTTCCCTCATGGAAAACATCCACAGTACCTTAATTAACGAGATATTAATTAAAATCGGCAAGCCCATCGGAGAGTTATTGGCGTGCGTTTAAACTCGTCCACCGGTGACTAGCATTCTTCTCCGATTGATTGTCATTTTCGGTTAATATCTCGTCAACTAATTCTGACACCAATTTATCTTATTATTATCTCAACATTTTCACATGTATTAGACTATTTTTGGATACAAGTGAAATTGAAAAACTAAAAATGGGGGAAAAAATTAGTTATTCAAACAATTGGTAGATACCTTCTTTTGATAATAACAAAACGGAAATTTCCGAGTGATGTTACTCATCAGCCCCGTTACTAACGGAAGGTTAATGTACCTAATTCAGCTAAACAAAGAAAGTCTCAACTTTCCATCCCAGAACAGATTCACTCCGCCATCGAATCCACTCGGGAAAGGAACTCGCGGATCACGATCCACGCGAATTTAATTCAACGAATCCCCCCTCCCCCTCTCCACCCTCTCCTTTGCCGCGCAATCGAAAAATGTGGAACCCTCGTGCGTACAAGCAAACCGCGCCGTACCGTAAAACATGTTTTCCGCGCAGCAGAGCCCGCGTACACGCATATATTCGACGCGGGCCCTGTTTTTGCCTCGATTTGCACACGCGTTCGCAGTCTCCTCCGAGGGACCATTACCGTCAAACATTCTCCTTGTACGAAACAGGTACACGCGAGAGCCTTACGGTGTTGGAAAAGGGCCCGGTCTCCGCGTCGCGGCGTCTCGGGTTTCTGGAGCCCCGAGGAGACCTCGAAGATACCGGGTTTCCAGAGGCATCTCTCGCGGCGTACGTGTTGTTCAACATCGCCAGGGATCTCTCGGGGTTCTTCTCACGAATCAACTCGGGAACTACGCTCAACCCCGGAGACACCGTAAACATGATATACCGGGCATTCGACAAAACCGATACGACCGTCCGTTAGTCGGGGATACGCGGAGGAGGGGGGGGGGGGTGGTGGTACGGACGCGCGGTTCGTCGTATCTTCGGCATTCGAAACCTACCTATTTCATTGTTTTATAGGAGTCGTAAAGATGTCAGGCAATTAAAAGATTCGCTTGATTTGTTGCGTGGGCGGCTAGCCTCGAACGATGATACGACGGTCGACGGTTGGCGGGTGGGTGGCGGGTTATCAAGTAGGTGGAGGAGATCCAATCCACGTCGTGAAACGGCACGGTAACGTGCCCACGTGCACGGTACTTCGGGGACACCTGACATTGTACCATCGCTGTCCTACAAAAGGCGCCTTCGGCTACGCTCATAAATGTCTCGGATGCCGCGACCGTACCGTGATATACAATAAGCTGTATATTACGCTTGTAACGCGCGACAATCTCGAAGAGGTTTCGGGTTAAACGGCCGCTGCCCGTCCCCGTTCGCTTCGATATTGCCCGCCACGCGAGCCTCGCACGATTGTCTTTCGACCGATTTTCACGGTAACGACGTTCAGCTCCGCGCGGGCACGCCCCTTTTCACACTGCGCGGTTGAGTCCGTACGGCAAAAATCCGAACGAGCAAACCATTTGTCTAACGTGAGAGTGCGCATTTGATTGCGTACGTTACTGGGTTTACGGTCGCCGTCAAGAGTTCATGTTTTTCCTCGTTCCATTAAAAGAATGTCGATGTTCGTTTTTTTGGTGCACGGTCAAAACCGTGTAGTGTGAAAAGAGGTTAACGCTAATCGAATCGATCGTAGTCTCACAAATGAATATGCATCAACGGAGGAGCGATTACCGTGACGGGATTTCAGTGATGCTCGAATCACGCACAGATATTTTTCTTCAAAAGCGAGAGTCTTTCGATCCGTTCGAGATTACACCGTTACGCCCGTGGGAGGTAACGCTAACTCTAAACAACATAAAAACTCTTACAATAATCATTAAAAAATTAGACAATTCACTGGGTTTTCGTCCGAAAACAAATAAACCTTTAAACGCCCCGACGTTTACCATACCGATTTCGTCCTCCTTATCATACGGACATTATTCGACTAATTTAAATAGGTCCTGATTTGCCGCGCCGAACCGTATTGTTAAACGAAGTCGGTCAAAGAAAGGCCAAAGATCGAGGATACTCGGACCCGCCACGACGTTGACGACGATCGGTACCATCGCGTGCCTTATTTAATTCCAGAATGGCGACGTAATCAATCTTCGCGGTGGAGAGAGGTCCGTATCTTTGCTCGCCACCGATGTTTCTGGCCAGAAACCGCCGCAACGAGATCCTATCTCGAGGGAAGAGAAGAGAACTCCCGGTTACGGTGCACAGCCGATGAGAACTCTCGGTCGGTCGTAGGTTGGTCACGTTGAACGCTGGCTATCGGCTAGAAACCTCGGTGGAAGAATACGAGGAAGGAAAAAGGGTGACGGGGGAGGGGGGGGGGAGGGGGGGGGAAGGAGGAAGAGAGCATGACGTTTCGGTGGGAGATTAAAACAATGCGGCTGGTCAGATAACGCGGGTGTGACAGCTCTCCGTATCCACGGACCGGAGACTCGGCTACGCGGATGGACCTTAACGAGGTCCTCTAATAAATAACCGCCAAGTTCGAGTTTCTTCTCCTTCCACCTTTTTCTCTTTTTCTTTCTCCCGCTCTCCTCCCTCTCTCTCTCTCTCTTTCTCTGCCTCCGTCTCCGTTCCACGACTCCTCGTGTTTCAAGAGGGCCGCACAAGGATGGAAGGCAGAAGGGATGGACCTAAACAGGCCCCGAGCACGAAGATGGATGTGCTGCGAGGCGCCGCCGTCACCTGGCAGGCCTTCCACCCAGACTCCCAGTTGTACTTTCTAGAGAAGGGAGTTCGAGGAGGCCCAGACGCGACACCTTACCACCTAGGAAAAAAGAAAACTATTATGCGTCGCTCCTTCGACGAAATCGTTTCATCGCGCTCAGTGATCGCGGGGACGGTGCGTCGAAAATGTCGATGGTGTCAAGTTTCGTCCGTCGACGTTGACCGAACGTGGATAAACTATAATCGATACATATATATTCCGTTCGAGGTAACGATATTCGCCGTCTACGGATCTACAGTTGACGTCTTGGTAAAGAAAGATCGTCGACGCGGAATAAGCCACTTGTCTCGCGGTATGTTTTATTCAGACGGTATCGTATTTTCTCGAAAGATGGTATAATAAAACAGTTTTGACTTGCAACAGGTTTCTGAAACATTCGCATACCCGTTACGATAAGCGTATCGATAGGGGCAATGTAACGCCGTGCTAATAACAGGTGTCAAATCACCGACGAGTAGTTTATTCGCGCTCTACGGTATTTTGTCGTGGCGCTGAAAGTGAAACGGACATTTATATGATTCGCATTAACACGAATATCCGATAAAATCGCTTATCGATTCATCCCCTTGGCCGAAAGAAAAAGATATTTATCGCTTAATCGTTTCATATACGCTGCTCCTCTCGTTCCAACGGTCCCCGAGTATATACCTTGCCATATATCGCGCGTACGTTTTTTCGTGCCGGCCCCGACGATTCCCGGTTCCTGGCTACCGATAATATACGCACTTCAGATTCTATTAGGTCGTCGGTAGATCCTCGATACCTGCTTGACTCGGTAACCCGAGGGTTTCACTTATCGTCCACCCGATCTTCTTCACGCATATTATACTCCGAGGAAAACAGTGCGGGTAAAAAAAAAAGGGCGGGCACATCCTCCGCGGCAAACTCCGGTGAGCTCTGCCGCGCGAATAACAGGATCAGGTTACTCTTTTGAAAAAAAGGAAAAAGGGACGAGTGGTATTTCTCGAGAGATCTCCGGCCACTGGCGGTGCGTTTGAAAAACATTTCGCCCGGTGGAAAGGGTGGCCCGATCCTTTTCCGCCGCGCTGAGCGCGAGACTTTTCGCCGTTTACTTTTACCCGCATCGCGTGGAACTCGCAATTTCGAGTCGTGGCCCGCGGACGTTGCCCGTCGAAACGTTTGTGCGATCACGCAATCCCAAATACGACTTTGGGACGAACGAGCGGTTCCGGTGCATCTATCCCTCGTTTACCGTCGTACCATTTTTTTTTACAGGATTTCGCTTTTCACGGTTTTTGAAGTGACGGATTTTTATAAATAATTTTTATAAAATATATTAAAATAATTTAATAATTTTTATAAAATTGATGCTGCGTTCTTAATTGTACAATCAGTTTTTGGTGTCTATTTATTATTTTACGAATTGACCGGTGTCTTTTGCTTTTGTTTTATTATTTTCCTTTTACATTATATTAATTAAGTGACTGGCAAAATTTACACTCTGATTCGATCTGATTTACACAGTATCCAGAGAAACCGATTTTCCGCGTAAATCGGAGGATAGGCGTTACTTCGTAACGATTCTTTGGCTAAAGCGAAACTGATCGAGCGGTTATAAAAAATTTCATTTCCTTCGGGACGCCATCTTACCATTCAATCCTATCACAGTTTTTGTCTCTTGCAACGGGAAATACACATTTTACTGAGTTAACGTAAAACTCAAAATCCGATCGATCGCTCCGAAGCATTTCTCAAATCTCACGAGTATAAATATTCTAATTTTAACAACAATCAAACGAAATATCTGAAGTAAATCAATTTTTGCTCCCCCTCTCTTCCAAACGCACGCTTTAATAATTCCGAATAAATATATACTGATTTTAACAACAATCAAATTAAATATCTGAAGTAAATCAATTCTCCCCCTCTTTTTCAAACGCTTTAATAATTCCAAATAAAAATAATAAAAACAAAAACTCTGCAATCGAGAAGAGCATCGAAGAGCTGACAAATTTAACACGATTACCCCTTCCAACGGCACGATAATCGGCGCCGTACCGCGAACAATCGAATTCTTCGATAAATCCGTGTCATCGAACCGACGCGACGCGACGCCCCAGCGCGGTCTCGGATTACTCCATAACGGGGTCCGTTCGTTCCTCGCAATCGGAGTCACGCGGTTATTAAAAATTGTGTCCCTTCGCGAGGCCACCCTGCCATCTCCAATGGGAAACATAAATCTTTGCCGGATCGCATGATTGACGTCTATTTAATAGAAACGCAACTATACAAGGATGGCGCGGAATAACATTAACTCGTCCGGGAGTCGAGGGGGCTGGTCTCGCCACGACGGGTGGCCATTGTACCCCATGGACCCCTGCGAGTCACGGCCTTTCTCCCATTCTTGTGCCTGCCAGCTCCCTCGTAAAGTCAAACGTTGACACTAGCCGCGGGACACCGGCTCGGTGCTGCCACGGGACTCTCTTTCCCTTTCTATCTCCCTTTTTCACCTCAAACCGACTTTCTCGCGCATCCTTACGTTATTATTACCGCGCTCGAATACCAAACCACGAGAGTGGTCACGATGTCAGCGACCCGGTGGATACCGAGCTCGAGGGTTACGCGCACAGCTATTGGAAATATAAACGGGAACGCGATAAGACGCTATTCGAAGATCTTCTTATACTTGATGTTTCCGTTTGGTTAATTTCACGCCAAATCGATCAGATTGAATCTTCGTGATTTTGATTACGAGATGCGTTGTAGTGGGGAGCGAGGAGAGCCATTCGAATTTTTGTTTATTCGTTCCAATGAACGAGGCGTAAAGAGTTTTTGTTTTTATGAATTCTGAATTGACAAGTAAATTTTGTTGACGTGATTTAAAGTTGTCGTTAAAGCGCCGAATTTTTCTGAGTCTGATTAAACAAAATAAACTGTTCTAAAGCAAAGGGATCTAGCGAGAAATGGTTGAAGGAAAAGGGTTTCGATTTTTTATGAGTGTCATGACTCATCGAAAGTTGAAACCCCGTAAACCCTCCTGTAATGCGGTTTCTGTTTAATACAACTTAATTAGTTGAAGCACTCTCCCTGTGACATCAATTTTTATATTACTCTATTTTTAAATGTCTCTATTTTGCAACTGCAAAAAAGAAATTTTGTAAATATAATTAATAATAATAATAGCGTTAATAATGACAATTAATATTTATTTTTAAATTAACAAGGAATAATATTAAATATGTAAATATGTATCTACTACCTTTTGTATCTACACAATTTTATTTCACAACCATGTTGACCGTAACACGATGCATCCGAGAATGCAGTTTCCAGAATGGATCAATCTGATTTGTACGTATTTATTTCTCAATTTCTTATAAGGCGGTACGAATTAATCGCATTACTGGAGGGTTGACTGTGCAAAATAAAAATAATCGTGTAGCTTATCTCATTCCTCTCCACAGCGTATCTCAAAATTAAAATTCCGCTGATTCTAAGTGATCGATTTGGCGTGAAATCGACCATTTGCATAATATATCCGATACGCTCCAGCAGTTTTAACGAGATTCGTGACGATCATCATTGTGGCAATTGGATTTTCGACGCGAAGGGTGTCTAACGAGAGATTACCGTCGAACTAATTAAAACGTCACGGGTTAGAGGAAAATCCCCTGCTCGACTATAATCATTCCAATGCTTTCAAATTAGAATTGATTATTACATTTTTAAGAGGTATTTTATTAAATTTCTTTACTACAATCTTCTCATCTTATAAAACCCAGTGTGCCGACTCTAAAATATCAACTCATTTAGCGTACATCAGCAATTACTCGACTCAACATGTGAATTTATAAAAAGTATACACAAACTCCGTTAAAATCCAATCAACGATCCTTTTACTGCGAAGGGTTTCGTCTTAATGCAATTATGCGAAATGTCATCATTTCGGGGGGCGTACATACTCGACGATTGCATTTCTTTGATCTAAAAATGATTTCTCGGCCCTCGGCGGTTTTTATCAGTTTAATCTTTTTTTTTTGTTGGTACACAAGCCTCGACGGGGTATCGCGTGGTGAGATTACCCCGCGACGCACGAAGCAAGGCACTACGGGCCGCGTTCGTTAAATTAGGAAGTTTATGGGTGCATTAGCAAACTTAACGACCTAATCAGAACGGCACGGCATCAGAAGAGCCGCGATAGAATTGACGTGACCATCCTGACACGGGCTCGACGCCTCGTGCCCGAAGGCCCTGAGCAAACAATGCCTTTTATCTTTACCGATACTCAGCGCGATTCGCGTGACTTTTGACACGGTGTCACTCGCGTTCTCGAGCGAACTCTTGAAATACAGGAGTGTACCCGAAACATGGAATAAAGTTTTAATATCGAATACAGGCGATGTCCCCGATACTAAACCGCGTGGGTAATTTTGTCGTTCAGATATTATTTCGTGGTCGAAATTTGTTTCTTTTTATCGATAAAAAATCTGTTCGCTTAGAAATTTTCTGTGTCCCCTAACGATTATTTTTTGTAATTGTATTTGCTATTCAAGTAAATTGTGGTACTTAAAAATATCTCAGCGCTGACAATTCTAAATTTTGAATAGAAAACGGCATTTCGTGTCTGAATGCAGTTTCTACAACTACAAAGTATCCATCTGCGTATTCTTCTTTTAATTAATTGTTTAATTTTATCATTATTTTTTTAATTAATTGTTTAATACAGTTTGACCACCACGAAAACCCCTGTTCGTTCTTTCCAAAAAAGATACAAGGTCCAGTCTCGCGTACTTGTACTTGGCCCGAGACAAGACATTGTCTCTTGATATACTCGTTTTAATCGCAATCAATTGAACTGTCGGAAATAATTCAATTCTTCCCTCCCCTCTCTTTGGCAAGTTCGCTTCGGTAATTACGAATAAAAATAAAAACTAAAAAAAAAGTCCCTCGAAAAGAGTAGTATATCGAGGAGCCGACAAATTTCCACGCAGAATAAGGTAAGACGAGACCCCGCGTGGCTCACTGGGGAATCGAGTCGAACTTTACCGCCGGCTAGCCGGTGAACTGGTCGTGAGGGGGGGAAATATTGCGAGGCAAGAGCCGCAAGAAACAAGAGTAACACGAGGTACGGCTAAAGAGAGGAAGACGCGGAAGAGAGAAAAGGAAGAGGAGGAAGGAGTAAAAGAATGGCCAGAGAGGTTTGCTTTTCGCTTCGTCGTCGGCGAAGATCAAGGTGGCGCCACGCCTCCGGACCGCCTCCTCTAATCATCGGCTCATTACTCATTAGTGCTAATGAGCCACGCGCGTCATCTATACCTACCTACAACGATACAACACCTAGGAAACGGACCGAATGCCCTCGCACAATGGCCCCCTCGACGCGCCGTTGATACCAAACGTATTCTTCGGGCGGGTACTGCGAGACCCACCGAGTGTGCCGTAGGCGTCCCGACGCCACGATAACGCTGCACGCAACCAACCCCGGTTTACCGCGATAGTCGCGATCTACGATGAAAGATCGATAGAGCTCTACCTTCCAAAGTATGTCGTGAAACGAAACCATTTAACGGAAGGTCGAGCGACGATGATTAACGATGGACCTAATGGAAACCGTCTCCGACTGGCCACGTTTATTATGGAAATTCGTGTGCCTATAACCGTGACGATACATATTTAAATTCTTCGACGGACCACCTAATCCAATTCTCAGGCTCGGGCTCGTTAGGATCGGGTTAAAGGAATACGATCGGTTGGATTGGAGTAGATCGTTCGCGATACTCGGGGGCTGGATAATTCTTTTCGAGAAATGTTTGTACGGGTGGAAACAAATCTAACCGTGTTGGAAAATGGCATTTCGCGAATTAGAATTCTCGCGATGTAAAGCGAAGCGCGTGTACTTGTTTTCGTGCGGATACAAGTTTTTTTTTTTATAGAGATTCCACCGTCGTGGAATAAACTAGAATTTTTATTATCGCGAACTTGACCGAGATTCTTTGCTTCGTCCGGGGAAACTCTTTGGAGTGCGGTGACGTAAAGTTGTGTTTACATTATTACGCTTTTTCGTGCGCTAGAGGCATGCGTCACGGCGCTAGACTTGTTTAACGATCAAGTTGAACGAGTCGAGCACTATGACGCATGCCTCTAACGCAACGAAAAAGCGCACTGGTGCAAATACAGCTTAAGTATATCCGAGAAAATAATGTTTTTCCATACCATTCAACCCCACGCGTTACTCGCGACGACGATTTTCTTTCGATTATGGTTGCACATCGGGATTTATTTGTAGAGCAGCGAGACGAGGGGGATGATTCTTGATCTCCTCGACGTAACATCCACCCGTTTCCCATAAAACTAGCCATGACATCGTGCCCAGTGAAGCGACCACGTGTGACGGACTCTCTCGCAGGAGTGCGTCTCGTTACATCCGTCACGGCCGTCGGTCCGTAAAATTGGCGCCACCTGCCACCCTCCCAGAATCCGGGTTCCTGGTGCTAGTGCAGATCCTGACTCATCCCATCGCCTCCGAGTATTTAATGCATTTATAATACCGGACTTAATGACCCCTGGCCCGTCCTCTCGACTGGAATTTATTACAAATTGAACATCCGTCCGGAGTGGAAAAGAAAAATGGCCTCGGGTCAAGGAATCCCCCGAGCTATCAAAAATGCACGCCAAAAGTGTTCCCGCGAGTTTGTAATTGAAATTATTACGCCTTTCTTTTTAACGCTAGAACTACTGATAATTAATGTATACATGTTTCTACAGGACTACTCATTTTGACCGGTCTGGTACAAATACAAAATATGTTTCTTGCGTGTTTAGAAAATCCGTTCTGCAAGAAAATAATAGGTTTATTAATAGTTTTTTAATTTTTATATGATTATGAGATGTATACATAATACTATACTACTGTATAATACTGTGCTGCTTAGAAATGGATGTTTTATATTTTTAACGCTAGGTGACAACCTGTCAATACAACTAGTTTGAATTCTGACTGTAACAGGATATTTGTAATTATCGTATCGCGCAAAGTATACCAGGCTTCGATTAACAATGGATTAACGAGCGAACGGACGTACGTCGATTCATTAGTTTTTCGGCTTAACGGAATAAAGAATCATCGCGTTACGTTACACCAGCTAGGAAAAGGGGAGCCCGATGCCCGAGTGCGAGGGTTTGGCGAGAGACTCGGTGTACAAAGTATAATGTGATTGTTTCCGAGCGAACGATCGAGCTAGGGTTGCCTCTTCGCTCCAGTGGTGATGACTTCATCCCCATCTGATAGCGATTTTGTCCTTGTTTTAGAAACTTCTATAAATTGAGTAGGGAATCTAATGTTATTATTTCAAAATAACTTATTGTGATCACCATGGGACCTGCAAATTTTTATAATAATAACCGGCTCATAACATTAAGGAGAACATGAAAAAAAACATATTATTTAACACAGATAATACAACATATTTATATTTATTCAAAACTACATATTTATAACATGCACAACTATCAGAATTCATAACGATAGTCGAAGTTTAATTATAATAATCGGATTATTTCAAGCAATTTTGTATGATCTGGTTTTGGGATCAACCGATTGTGATGACAATAACCGATTGATAACGCTATCCGTGATTATCATATACCGACGGGGATGACACTCGCTAGACCATTTCCCTTGAGGAGTTAAACTAATAATTAGAATACCTCTCGAATTTTGTCCACTAAAAATTTTATGAGAACGTAGCATATCGTAAAAATATCTCACTCCGAAACGACAAAAGAGCGCCTGCGCGATGTCACGATAGAGGTCCGACAGTGATCCGCATAAACGGGGCCATATTCCCCAAAGAGGACGCAGATCGCTTATCACGAACCTGACAAAAGTTTGTTCCCTAAAAAAATTCGAGTTTGCGTCGATTTTCCGAATTACGTACTTACGTATAATCATTCGTACACGACGAACGCGGCGAGAAGCTAACGGAGAAGAGCGTGGAACGGGAGGGGGGGGGGGGGAGGAGGACGAGGAAGAACGTGTATGTTCGGTTGATCGGAAAGAACAAAGCTCGTAGATAGACCCAGTCGCATTGTCCCAATGCTGTTTGCGCCCGTTTGTCCCGTTACAGACATCCGACTCTTTGTGCCACTTGGTGTTTTCGCCATGAAACACCGGGTTTCTCCCGCCAACTGCGGGGAAAGGATTACCAGAGAAATCCTTTAATGGCATTGTTGGCATTTGAATAACACGAAATACGATATGAGATCAGACATAGTCCTTTCCACCCTTTCTTGCTTGATCTTTAAGCTCGAACTTGGGGGTCCTAGGGTATAGAGTTACGGCCCTGCTCTACGCCGTTGTCCGGCCGGATTAATTGTTGGCAGCTCGTTGATGTACGTCGAGATACCAGTGAAAATGTGTTTTTTTTATCCTTCTTTTATTATTATCCCTCGCGCACCGCCACGATCTTCGCAGCCGTATTTCGCTGACAAGTCAGACGTAGCGTTGGGACAGTCGATTCTCGTTATCCGCGCTTAAGTACTGGTTTTCATCTATCGTTCCGCTTTAATCGCCCGATCGATGTCGGATTTTATTGCCATTAATACGCGTCATTTGTGCCCGATGACACGAGACGTATAAAATCATCTCAGCGCTGTATCAAAGTTGTTAATTAATTTCGGAGTCTGCGCAGTTCTTCGTTGAATCCTCTGATTGAAATAAGTTTCACGGGCACAGAGAGAAAACACGCGCGAGACATTTATTTCGCGGTGACGAAGCGTTTTACGGTGTTTGTAGAAATACTGGGATGTTCGTGATTAAAGGATGGAATAACGCGAATCAAAGTGAGAAACTACGGTGGGACAAATTGCAAGCAATAGATTCCCGCGGTGCTAAGAGCCGCGGGAAAGCTAAACAATCCGCGCGAGTTATACTTCAAAGTCGAAAACATGGACGTTTAAATTATTACGTTAAGGGGTCGACTTGTTAACGTCATTTTGCACGTGAGCGACTACTGGTCACTTCTACGTCGCACCGTGACTATTATTTTTCTTAAACAACGTCCATAAAACGGACACTTTAGACTTACGGCGAACGCTACGCTTCTATTTAGTATTCACGGTACTCGAGCGTGCCAGGACGAGGAATGAATACCGCAGTTCCATTCGCGTACGACCATAAAGTTTATTTTTACCAGTTACGAGAGGATTGATGAGGTAACACGCGTCGAAAGAATGTGTTCGCGGAAAAATTTACAAACGTTGTCCGGTTGAGATTCCATTCCAACCAGATTCGTCCACTTACGAAACTGGCGACGAGCCCATTAACCAGATTCGTTAATTATTCCAATCGAGTAACGACACGCGCTTTCGTTCGTATCCGAAATAAATTGTATCGTGATAATTAGCGATTTATTTTTATAGGTCGTACCGTCCTAACGCTCTCCGTTTCTCGCTAATAACTTATCTTTTACATATTTTAACGACTCGCCCTAACCTCTTCCGCTTTTTTTATCTGTTTCCAGGTGAGTACTCACGTGACTTATTACTCGTAACAATTTGCCGCTCGAGACAAGATCGGTGGTTCGCCTAATGCCGGTGAGTACATTAGTTACCATCAAATAATATACCTAACGGCCGCACAGCGTTAGGCGTAACGAGCGTACACACCGCTATACTCCCCACACGCGCTTTAGCGTTACGCGGTTTTAAGTGGTGATCGAGCACATCCACGCGAGACAGCTCTCCGTGAAATAGCTCGGTAGACGCTGCCACGAAGTTTACGATCGTAAACAGCCGATATACTTCGCGATTTTCGAGGATCATGAGAACGACGTATAGATAGAGAGAGAGAGAGAGAGAGAAAGCGGATTAGGAACCAGCGTCCTCCTATGGTAACGTGGAATCGACTACTGGTCGGTGGCGGGGGTGGAGTGGGGAAAAAAAAAAACACGGTAGGAAAAAAAAGGGAGGAAGGGAATCGTAGGACCCGGTAATAATTCAAGCAAAAGGACGCATCAATCCTGACGGCCCCTCCGCCCCTCTCGTTCCCCGGCATTGCCGCGTTCAGAAATAGAGCGAGCGCTTCGCAGCGTTTGCTTCTCGCTGTCCTCTTTCCGTTACCGTTACGAACGCGAGCGTGTTCGTTCGTTCGTTCTTTCTCCCTCGGGAGAAGCTGGATGACTGCCGATTTTCCCTTATTGCCGCTTGCCACGCGACACCCCCTCCCCTGCCCCCCATCCTCCTCCGTCCTCCTCCTCCTCCTCCTCCCCTTCAAAACCGGAGCTCGCACTTTTCCAACATAAATCTCCGCCGGCGCGTCCGGGGTCACCCACCGCCTCCGGAACTAATCAAATTTTGATTTGGATCGAACCGACCTCTAGTCGCACGGGCTTTATGGAGAGCGTGTCGTTCGTTTCCCGAGCGTTTCGATAGTTCGCCGTGAAATATTGAAGAGACGTTCGGCGTTGGGTTTTTTGTGACTACGGTTGTTTGGATTGAGTGAAATGGATTATTTGAGATTCTTTTTTTTTTTTAATCGTGATGAGAGTGCTAGTCGAGCCGACGGGTACTCGATTCTCGTTGTTCCTCCTCGTCGTGATAAATTGTATTTTGTCCGCACTTAGGTTGTCCTTTACCCCTTTCGCCGATAATGACGTTACGGAGGTCGTCGTTGGGAGCATGATTCAATTTACTTACCCCGTTCGACGGTGGAAGTGAAAGTACATATGTATATGTACGCGTACTAAAACTTGCGCAAACTTCTCGTGATAGCTTACCGCGTGACTGAGAAGAATAACACGTCACTCGCGTGCATTATCTGCTTTCTAATCTTTCCCTAAATCGCGAAAATTTATGGAACCTTTTTTCACGAACGCATTATAGCGCCAAAAATTCTTAACGTAATCGCCGTTCAAACCAATTTAATATAATGCGCTTATGAGTCGCTATAAATTCGCGGACAAAGTATAGGTGCCGTGAGTCTGGTGGAGTTTTACCTAAGATTACGTTTTAAGAATTATGAAGTCACGTGCCGTCATCCTCGACCATAATAAGCGGAAGTGTTTTTCGTCATAAAGGAATGGCCCGCGATATCGTTACTTCCCGCCTCTGAATTATTTAGCCGTCCACCGAATTTTTCGCGACCTCAGTCCCCAATTTTCCGTAACGTTATCGCGCACTCCCGACTAACATTAATAACAATATTTCCAATACCTGTCTCTCGTAATCTCTTCTCCTCGTCGTCTTCTCGAATTCGGGTAGCACTGAAAATGCAATTTTCATCTAAAACGCAGAACGAATCAATCTAATTTGTATAAGCTTCCTATTAAATTTCTCATAACGTGGTATGGATTAATCGCGTCCAACACAATTTTTAAAAATCCCTTACCTTATTTTATTCTCCTCCCCAACGTATCTGAATATTAAAATCCCCCGAAGAGATCCCCCGCGATTATCGTATATTCCCAACAAACATTAACAACAATATCACCAATAAATTTCTCATAACGTGGTGCAGATTAATCGCGTCCAACACAATTTAAAAAAATACCTTATCTTATTTTATTCTCCTCCCCAACGTATCTGAAAATTAAAATCCCCCGCGATTATCGAGATTAAAGAGATCCCCCGCGATTATCGTATACTCCCAACAACCATTAACAACAATATCACCAATACGCGCCACTCGAACCATCTTCGCCACGGCGTCCTCTCGAAATAGCAAACCTCGAAAAACGCGCAGCACTTAGCATCGCGTTCCTAGCACTCAAAGTCACCCAGCAACATTAGAAGTTGAAAATTTAGTGGTGGTTAAACTCCTCGGGCGCGGCGCACGGTATCCGGAACAGAAGTGATTTACTAAAGTACGTTTCAACGCATTTGCCCTAATACATCTCGTAGGCCGTTGCATAGGAAGTCCACGCATCACGAGGAGCGGTGTTTAGACTCCCGAGGAACAAAGGGTGCCGCCTCCGCAGTGCCAAGGATCTGGCGCGGTCGCTCGTGGAAGTCACGGGCGAAACATTAGCCAGATCCACCGGATGCCCATGACACTTTTCTCACCCACTCGACGTCGTTATCTCTACCATTCGGACCACGGCGGCCATAAAACGAGATCAGCTCCGCTGTTCCTTCCTTTTTTCTTTTTTTTTTTTCCTTCTTCATTGAAAAGCCTCGTTAATTTCACAGCCAGCGGAGTAATAAAAAAAAAAGTATGCGGTCGCGGGAAAAAGAACGGAATCGCCTTCTATCGCGTACGTGATTGCCAGCCGAGATACTAGCAGTTACTTCCAAACTCAACTCTCGGATAAAACCGAGGAACTTTAAAACGAAAGATCGCCGGCGAATCGTTAATTGTCGTTATTTTGTAGTCCCGTCGTACACAGTGTAGTCGACCGGCATAAACGATGATCGTTAAGACGGCACGCAAACCTGGTGTGACCGTTGCCACGGCGATAACACCTTATTGGCGAACTTCATAAACGAGAGATTACCCGGCTAGTTACCTTATCTTATTAAGCCTCAATATCCACGGCGGTCGTTTCGCTTATCTTCTATGTTAATATCGGCCACTTACGCCAGATAAATCCTTTGGCCGGTCGTGCGCTCCTAAGAGGCGGGTAATTACGAGTTTCGATGCGTCGCGCGCAATAGGATGTTAACGTAGCTGCGGTAGCGAGAACCACGGCTCCGCCCGATCACCGTCCAATTCGCTAACGTCGGACGTCGCGATATCGAGAGATCTTTAACGTTTCGCGTCTGGTAGCCCGTATTCGAATAAAGAAACCGATATCCGAGGGGGCGAGCAGAATTGTCAGATCGCAGTTTGAAACGTTAAACGTTATCTCGATGTCTCCCGTAGTCTCCTCTTGTCCGTGCGACAACGACGCTTCTCGTTTACTGCAAGCATCCCCCCCTCCCCGAGAAGACGTTGCGTGACAATATTTCAATTCGTCCGAGACGCGCCAAGTAGGTACCTACATAATGCGAAGCACCCCCGGCTTCGACTTCATCAATGTTTCATATCACGCGCAATGACCCCAACCCCGTACCAGCGATACACTAAGTGGTTTTGCTCATAAAGCTGTAACGGCTCGTAGGATAATGCCGCCTGTAAGTGGTCCTCGAGTACTAGGGTGAGTACCACTGAGGAGACGGCGCACATGTGACCCGAAAAGAAGAGGCATCGATCGCGTCAAGTGTTTTCCTGCAATCGAGCTTACGTCGGTTAGGAGGAATTTCGATATCACGGTGTTAGGTTCTTTCTTAACAATTTTTTAAAAACTGGGGTGGAGAAATTGTAGATGATGTGGAAACGCTTCTTTCGTTTTTCACCGAAAAGTATTGAGAGCGCGATTACTTCGGTTTTCGATTGTAAGCGGTAACTTTTGCCTGGGTGAAAACATTTTCTAGTAAGAACTCTTGAGTTTAGGACGGTGAAGATTTCAATTTCGTACAACCTCGCTGAACTGTGACGATTAAGACGCGCATCGGGAAGATCCGATGGCTTGACTAAATAGAATTTTTAATCAGTGACCGGGAGGTACCTCGATCGATTTGCATTCAATCAGTTAATTATCCAAAAACGTGGCCATTTCGATTTACCGAATACGCGTTTACCTTATTTTCGTTCCGCGGTAGTACGGAGATATTGTCAAACATGTTGAATCGCAGTGTCATTGACTCTATTACGTTTACCTATTAACTAGGAAATCAGTGACGAATCGCGGTTGGGAATTGTTTCATTGGAATTCTCGTTTCAAGTTTTTACGCTCGGCTGGACCGAAACCGGTGAAGAGCACACGCAACGTTAGACGACAGCGTGAATCGTGACGGTACATAAATCGCATCTTGCGCGTTTACGGTCGTTTTAATATCCCCCACTCACTAAACACTAAAGCTCCTCGATCTAAGTCGCGACGATATTACCATCGGCATCGAATTAAAGTCGATTCGAAATAACAAAATGCGTTTATCCCCTCAGGTTCGTATTTAACCCCCGGGCGTTCTTAAAAAGTTTCAAATTTCCAAGTCTATATTTTCCCTTTCCATTTGACATGATTTGGAGTCGCGACTCTCCGACCGGGGGTGAGTGGGGACAGTCGCGTTATTTTTATAATCTCGTTTTGGCGGCTCCATCTCAAGGAGTCACAGCGTGTCGCTCTTGGTCTTGGTCTTACCGAGATGCGCGTGCATCGAGAGAGGGAGAGAGAGAAGAGGAGAGAGAGAAAAAAGTTGGTCCTGGGGTATCGCATTACCGATCGGTAGGTGAGGCCCTTGTCTTCTCCCTTTTTCTTTCCTTTTGGCAGGGCTGGCGAGGGGGGTGAGAGGTAAATACGCGGTATATCCAATGAAACTTCGAGATACCGAGAACGCGACGTGCCGGAAAAAAATATAACGAGTGAATATATTTTATAGAGATAATTATGGCATGAGTTTGATCGGCGTTTATCTCAATGGCCGTCGAATACGCCGCTCGCTTCGCCATTTCTGCTCATTATCATCGTTGTACCCGATTATGATTGAAATGTTTCCATTCAATTCCATTTTGCCAGAATTCCACGATTAATTCGATTCCCCTAACTCAAATTGGTATCACCCCCGAAATCTGTATTATCGAACCCACCGAAAGGTTTTCGATAAATTCTTCATAAAACAATGATCTCTCGTTAACTTATCTCTCATTAACTCTACATAAATCGCGCGGATTACCATTGTAATCCAAACTCAGTTCTCGACGAACCTTGGACACGTAACATCGCCTCATTCACTCCTTCCCTCCACATATTTAAAATTCCAATTAAAACATGTTGTTCTCTTAGTCTCAATATTCTAATGCGACTCAAAACCACTTAAACGTAAAGAAAATACAATCTAAATTACTATCGTAATCCACGCGACCACTGACGCGAAATTGAACAACCCGACCAACACAGAATCAAGCAAATCGTAAACCGCAATTACTCGAAACACGTAGGGATCGCCATCCGGTCGGCAGGAGAAGATCGAAAACCGTCGCGCGTCGTTTAACGTTCGCGACACGCTCGTACGCTTACCCGCCCCGACGCGTCAATGGACTTCCTCGTGCACGCAAATCGCCGGCGTACGTACGTAGGCACGTACAATGCGCAGGCCTCGCGTATTCCATGGCACCCAACCGATCGCGCTCGATCGAGCGCAAGCCGGTCGGAGCTAGGCGGAGAGGAGTCTAATGAGAGTACGCGAGATAAGCACGGTAGGTACTCGGGTGTAGCCAGCAACGTAGCGCATTCGTCGGTGCATTCCTGTCCGGTTTCCTCCTTTTCTGGTTGCCCCCTCCCCCCCCCCCCCCCCCCCCGCCGCCCCCCGACGTATACACCGTCCGCGATACGGTGCGGCTCACGGTTCTCTTCTCCCCCTTCAACCCCTCTTCGATGCCCCCTTCCTCTCCTCACCGTGTCCCTTCCCCCTCGCTCCCCATTTCTCCTTTTCTCTGTTTTTTGTCTTTGTCTCTGAGTCCGTCTCTCCGCAATCTCTCCCCCAGCCCCGAGTCCCCTCGCCCCACCCCCCCCGCCCTTCTTCCCCGCCCCTCCCCCCCTTTACACGCTCCTCGCATCGTCCACCCCCGGCTTTTGTCTTATTATTTTGTCGGCGCGCGGGCAGCAGGTATATCTCTCCTTCTACACGGCACTCCTCTCTTCTCTCGCTGCGATCCCCGCATATAAACATCGCGGCTTTATCTGAGCGTTTTATAGTGGTGGTCCCGGCAGCCGAGGGGACCGGCCAGGATCGCCCTGAAGAAGGAGAAGAGCCGGGCCCCGACACGGCCGTACCGGCGTTGCAGAGATCACGGACCCTCTCTGCCTACGCTTCTTCTTACACTCTCTCCCCACCCACTCTCTCTCTCTCTCTCTCTCTATCTCTCCCTCCCCTCCTCCGCCGATCGCCAATTGCGAGGTCTGTTTTCGTGGGTTTCTGCCTTTGTTTCTCGCTGGGCCCGATAAGAACCGGGGGATTTCTATGCCAAGGATGAATTTGAGGACCGGATCGTGAGAGGAAGGTTCGATGCGTAGAATCTTTACGGGGTTCGCGAGAGCATCGTGACAAAAAAAAGGAAAGACAAAAAAAAAGAGTGGAGAACGGGTACCGTCATTAGCATACCGTGTCTGGCTCTCTTCTCTCTCTCTCTCTCTCTCTCTCTCCCGCGCTTTTCTCGCTCGGACTCTTTCTCTCTCCATCGCCGCTGGTTCGCGGTACGCTCGTGATTCTTGTCACCTTGATAACTTCGCCGATTCGGCGGGCTTGATTTCTTCTTCTTCTTCTTCTTCTTGCACGCGGTTCTGAGAAATTTTGCAAATTTCGTAATCTCCTTTATTTATTGCGGACGATCTCCTAGTACAAATCGTGAGAGCCGATCCGTGCTGTACGGAAATATCGTATCTCGAGAGAGAGAGAGAGAGGTGGAACGTTGCGTCGTAACTCTGGAGGGCTTTTGTCGCGATAAAATAATTTTAAGCGCGTTCGAAGTAAATAAATTAGACGCAGCGTTTCGTATCGTATGATCGGCGTGTCTCATATTTTCTACTTTACGACTGTCAAATCTCGTTTATTAGATCGAACGTTCGGAGTAATAATTAGCGTTGTTTTACGCGAAACGATTTGCCGAGATACGCGTGGCCGCTGCCGTTCGTTTCACCACGTCGTTCTGTACCAGTCGCTCGAGCTTTTCGGGACAATTTCTTTCTTCAAACTTGCCGTAAGGACTAGATGAACATGTAAATTTATCCCTCGGAGCAATTTATCGCACGCGTGACTGCTCTGTATTCAAAGCACGAATATCGCTGAGTGGTAATAATAACGTGCAGTTTCAAAATTACACGTTTTCACGTTTAAGTGGCTTTGCGTTCTCGTTGTGCCTGTATTTGTTGCGAGAAATACTAAAAAATAACAATGTAGATACGTTACGACACGTATGAAACGCAGAACGAGAACCGTGTTGGTTTTGTGTACCATCTAGTTAGCGAGTAATCTTTTTTTTGCTTGTTAACAGTCAACGAGTGTGTTAGATTAAAAGAAAACTAAGGATTTTCATTACCGAGTTTATTTATTCATCGGTTCTCGGGATAGCGGTGTAGGAAAATTATTTTCCACGTACACGTGAAACACTGTTGTTACGTACTCGTTTCGTGTTTCAAGATAATCTTACCTTTTGTTTGACGCGATTTGTAAAAATTTGCGTTTCGCGTTTGTTCATATTCCTATCGCGAGTACTTGTCAAATCGCCCTACCTATGACAAACAACCGTGCACGCGTTGGAAACTTCTTTCGGTATTTAACGAGACAGGTACGCATGCAAATTATTCTGGCAAAGTATAGATTAACGACCCTCTCCGTTGATAAAAGTTAGCCATTTTTCATTTACTAATCTTTACATTTATACGAAACATATTACCACGGCAAAACTTTGTACGTAACCAGAGTTATACTAAAATAATATTACCGCGCCGCTCGACACTATTTTACATTATTTTTCTCATTGTTCGATTTATCGATTATCGAGTAGTCCCCTTTTAATTGCGTGGGAAGCGTGGTGCGATTACAAAGCACGTTTCGTTTTAGAAACCGGTATCCGCGTCAGCCTGACGATATATTAGACGCGTTCGTTTATTAGACAGAAATGTTAATTAACACATCGATATTCCGCGACCAGGGATCAACGTTAATCCGCAGTAATTTATTGCCGGACAAACGAGGCGGGAAATTTTGTTTATCGCTTCTATATATTACGCGCGGTGTTCATCTTCGAGCGCGAGAGTATTTAGATCTCCTTTGATACACGCGCGGTAAACATCGGTATTTGTAATTGTTGTTTGAATACATGCCAGAATTGCGCTCGTTTGTATCCTTTACGCGAATGTTTCCATCAAATCCGCGGTTCGGATCGATTAGGTGCAGAAATTTGTTACTTACTCGTTAGAGTTTCGTCGTGTCTCCGAAACTCTTGCCAAGAGAATCAAGTAAATGATTTTCAGCGAGGCGTAACGTATCGACTGTGTTCCGTTGATTAACGTCGTGAGGATCGTTAGAGATAAATTTTCATGTCGTGTTTTATAGATACATACATGTCGGCCGTAATACTTTTACGTACCACGCGATTCCATCGATTTATTTTTTCTCAATGTTCCCCCCCTTACGTTACTTGTAAAATGTTACGCCTGCGACACATAAAACTTGCATCTTACGATCCGCAGTACTCAACGGGAATCACTATTTATTACTGTACAACGAAGCTGTTCTAAATGATATAATAAGGATATCGAGCAGTCATTTTAAGCTACTTTCGAGTTTGTTACGCGTGGTAACGGTAACCGTGCGGTACGCGTTACGAGAAACCGGAATACACAAGAATACAAAAAAAAACACGCAAGGTTGAACGTTAAGATAAGACACGAGCAGCTTATCGATAAGCAAAATGAGCAGGAAACGGCCAACTTTAGTAGTACATTTCCACAGTAATCGTGAAAAAAAAAGATTTCTTAAACTTTCCGCTACGCGTGGTGATTCACGGCATAGTTTTCCACATTTATTTCCACGCTACGTTATACCAGTAATAGACAAAAATTCTCGGTTTATTATAAAAAAAAACAACCGCGTTGAAAAGATCCGTTTCACCGTAAAATCGTTTACAGTGGCAAAAGTATCTAACAATCCCGACGGATAGCGTCGTCCTACGCTCGAACGCGAATATTTAGAATAACGAAATTTACGAACGCGCTCTCACCTCGCAGTTTCGTACATTTAGATCGCGCGCGCGTCTCTGAGGTATAGCGCGCTTTCGATCTCCGATGGCAAGGCATAGGAGAGAGAGAGAAAAAAAAAGGGTGTAAGATCGGGTGTAAAATTTACGAGGCCTAACTCGGTCCGCGCGCCGCTCATCGAACGAAACGTTTAACGATCCATACGGCGACTACCAACGAGTCTAGACAATATTTACGACAGTTGATTTTCCATGAGCGTACGACGATCGTGGATAAGGAGTGGGTGGTTTCTTCGTACGAAATCGACAGTCGATCTGACTAGGGTTCCATATAAATAGTACTATATTTCACATTTCGTTACACTTCAATAAATATCTTTCAAGTAGTATTTACATAGCGACGGGGGCAAGATGGTTAATATTATAAAAAGAAATCGTTTAACTCTTAACCGGTGACGGCCGACCACGCGAAATTCTACCTCGGTGTTAATGCTATCGTACGTTAACAATTTGCGAATGTGTCGCGCTTAGCGTAACGATAAGTTTCAAATGTCTCTTTAGGTCTCTGACACTTTTTCTTTCCGTAACACTTATACGCTAAGCGTAAAACACAATTTGCGTGCATCCGCGAATCGATGATTTTGCGAATATTCGGAGAAAAGTTTTGTACAACGAACAACGAGATTGTGGGTGGCACCGGTTTACCCTAGAACTTCCCAAGTCTCGGCTGTCACGCGGTGTCTCAAAGAGGGAGATCCCTCGAACCCACGCTATTTTTTAGGCATTCATGCTATAACAAGAGTAGTTTTTGTAAAAAGTTTTGTAACGCTCGATAGAACGATTAGAAATATTCTTTGCATAGTATTTATAGGTCTATTTAATTTGAACTTGGTTCTCTTAATTTTTCTGGTTTTATTCATATTATATACGAACATTATTTTTGCATTTATAGCAGCTATGCTTCGGTTTGACAAAACTATTGTATACCGATATCGCGATACAGTGCGTTTACTTTCGTTCTCCGCTGCGTTTCTTTACGTATAGCAACGTAGACTTTCCAATATTAAATTGAAACGAATCTAAACTCAATCACAGTTTTCCAGATTGTGGGTTCCAGGAAACCTCCCCCTTGCGAGTTCTAGGGTTAAAGATTAACGTACGCTTATCGGCGAATTATAGAAATCCGAGTATGCGACGTAGGCTGTCGGCGCGAGGCGCGACGGCGACTTACCCCGCGTCGAGTTACAAATTACGGAGAAGGCATTTCGAGCCGAGAAAACAAAAACAGATTCTAACCGCGACATATTTATGGCACTAATTCGATCGTTCGTGGCGTTGATCACAAAATGAACACGTAAACGCGCAATTATCCTCGTTGCGATCGTTACGGTCACACACTGCACGTTTCTCGATGTTTCGCCGTCGACGAATACCCCCGTCCGTAGCTCGTTGGCCGTTACCACGGAACCGCGGGGAAAACTCGAGTCCTCTCGAAAAATCGTGTATCGGCGGTACGCGAGACGTCAGCGTCGAACGGTTGAATCGCGTACGACTTGGAAACCGTATGGACCAGAACTAAATAGTCGGGAACGAGTTTGGATTAACGATCATCTTTTAGAATTCTTCTCCGTCTCTCCCGATCATCGGTGGTCTTCGCCCAATTGACGTATGCTCGTCAAAATCGTCGACACGGTCATTCCTAGCGTGGCATGTCCGACGGAGACTCGATTCTACCGACTCTACGATTCTCGTTCGTTGCATCGAATCACTACAGTTTCTCCAGTGCACGACTGTTCGTGAGCAATTCCCTGGTGAGTCTCCACACCTGCTTAGCGGCATTCTCAAGACCGCTCGGCGATTTCCCTTTAAAGAGATCGAGATTTGGCAAGAAATAGTGGGGACACCTGCGACACTGCAGGCACGAGATCAATTGCAATAGAATCCCGTTGATACGATCGCCGATGCACGTCTCGTCCCATTCCGCCTCGTGCGGATGCTTCTCGCACTCGTACAGCAACAGTGTCTTCATGTGATAGCTGGTGACCGGATTGCCGGGTAGATCGAGATGACGATCCCTCAGTGTCTTCAGTATACTCAGGCAACGCTTCCTGCTGCCACCCTGAAGAAGACGATTTTCCGCGTCAATGAACGACAACGCCCACGCGTCGCCCTCCATGGCCGATTGTTTTCCCTGCAGGCCTATACACTCCTTCGACAGCATGTCGAAGCCCTCGGTCTTCACCTCGGCAACGATATTCGGATGTGGCCATGGTATGTGAGCTATCGGCCAGTGTGAGGCCGATCTCGGCCAGAGTCCGGCACACTTGAATGCCGGTGTGATTTGCACCACGTATCTCTCCCTTATTCTTAACTTCACCTCGGTAGTGTCGGCGATCATTTTCACCGAATCTCTGTACGTACACTTGTCGCACGCCTGTGCCACCAGTGTCTGGAATCTCGAGCGTATCTTTCTCGCCGATAAGTATCCCGAGGCGGTGATGAACTCCACCCAGAGCGACATCGATCTCTTTCGACCGTCGCTCAGCTTCAGAACGGCGCAACCCGGTAGGGTGCCGTCGTCGACGAAATTCAGTACGCCCATCTGATTCAGGTATATGACGATCTCGAACTCCGTCGGCGATATCACGTCGAGACCGTCGAAACGGCCATTGTAGTCGGTCAACGAGGAGATGAAACGCGGCTCCTGTACCTCGACCTCCTTCAATACGTCCTGCACCACACGGCACACCTCCTGTATCGTCTTCGTCACTTGGCTCTTCCTGTTCATCACGCGCTCACCGAAATACTTGTTGATCTGATACACCATCTTCGACTGGGCCGCCAACATATCAGCCGGCAACAGCATCGTGCGGCGGCCTGAAGCCCTTCAAAGGCTTCTCTGGCGTTCCCCGTTACCACCGATCACCGCATCCTGCTTCCTTCCGCTTTCCACCGTTACGCTTTCCCGTGATCTCAACGCTCTGACGTTGCCGGATTCCCTTCTTCCCGTTCCATCGATTCCCACCAGAGTCCTGAACGATTACCCCCCGGAGTAGCTGATTGTCCGTCGCCGCAGTTTATCCGTCAGTAATTGAAGTATCTCTCGAGGAATCGACGCCTACTCGATCCTCTCTCGATCGACTCCCCCCAATACCCTCCGCGGTACCGGTACGCGTCCTAAAGGGGCAGCGAACGACGGAGACACGAACGAAGCGGGAAGGAAAAGGTGTGCGAGCGTCTCCGTGCAGGAGCAGATTGTCGACTGCGCTGTCGTTCACCTCCTCCGCGCCGCCCGCTCGTCGGGTTCCAAACGGAGGCGTACGGTACGTCGGGGGCGTTACCGCTGCCGAACAGACCACGCCACGTGATACCGGGCATCGGCCAATCGCAGCACCGCCACGCCGTTTGGGCGTGACCCGCCGCGGTAGACCGAGAAGATCGATCCGCGGCCGCAGAAGCCGTTCCCTTCTACCTATACGTTATGCCCGTCGAAGGACGAAGGTAACGTGGCTAACCCCAAACGCGAGCCCTTTTTCCCTCTCCCCCTCCCTTTCCCCATGAATTATGTAGATTAGATTCGCTTTATTCTCTATCCATGGATTGTGGGCTCGGACCACCGTCTACCCCCCTTTTCGTTTATTCCGAATTTTCGTTATGGTGGAGACTTTGCGATCGTAGCATCAAAGGGTGGGAATTTCTAGAGACGCGTAGATTCCAGTCTACGAATGGTACAACGCTGTTAAATCGATCGGTGTATCGTTCGATAGGTCGTTTACTTCGGTCGGCGCGTTTTGTTGCTAAACACATTCGGCGGTGGGGGAAATTTTGAGCGTCTGGCCCAGGGCGCTGAGATCAATAGCAAACAATTCGAACTTACCGAAGAAGTTACTGAAGAAGGTAATTATTTTATTCGAGAAGCTCTTACGATTGTTAAACGATCTTGCAATGTAAATTTACGGCGTGATGTTTCGTAGTTGGCAGTGAATGGGTAAAAGAGGGAATCTTAACAGTTTGAGTGGTAATGGGTTTTGAAAAAATCAGATTGAGAAGTGGTAGGCGGTTCTACCGCGATTTTTTTCCGTTTGATGTCAAAAAATGTTGAAGACGCGATTAATGTGTTTTTCAGATTATAAGTGATATGTGTTGCCTTGCTGAAAACATTTTTTTACTAACGACTCCGGAGATCACGACGGTAAAGATTTTATATTTGGTACAGCCTCGGTAAACGATAACGGTAAAGTCGTGCATCGACGAGATTTGAAGAAACCACTCCCGTGTTCCCCCTTTAGAAATATCCCCACAAAACGTAGAAACATATTTTTTAATATATTTTCACACAGATTTCAATTTGGATTGCAAATGGTGACTACTTTTCCGACACTCTTCATAATACAAAACCTTGCCATTTCTTCTCGACATGTATTCGTCAAAAACAGCTAACCGTCAAAAATTCAAATTATTAAAATACACTTGGGAAAAAGACAGTCCTGTATCGTATACACGTTCAAAGTATCCAAATATAGAATTTTATCAAAAACGTACTTAATCAAAAACAAATACATCCGTAAGATCGTTAGACGACACACAGGTACGCGTTTCTACCCCCTCACCAAAGATCACACGGTCTAATTTACTAATTGATAATCCAACGATAGAATCGGTAACGCGAGTGACATCGAAATATACGAAATTGCAACGTAAATACACGGCGCGACGCCTGAATTGTATTTCACTCGGACCGAGAAGATTACACGGGTTCTCGGGCGTTTGGCGAGAAAATTATATTCTCTCACATTGTTTTACGAGGCAATAGCAATAACGTAAATTCTATAATGATCGTCTGCACGGTACAGCGTGGAAACTGAATGGCAGCGGCTAACGAATGTCACTGCGCGTAGAGATAAGAGAAGTTTCAGGAGAAAATTAAGATAAGAGCGCGACGGTGTTCGTAGGCGGATACTGGCCATGAAACTCGGTAGCGATGCTTTGACGAGGCATTTCAATCTCTTTGAGTACGTTTATGCGCGCTATAATACACCGGATAACAATTACGCGTTGATAACGTTGCATTCTGATCCTTAAAAAAGAAAAAGCACGAATCTTAAATTATCACCGACGAAAAGCTTTTACGAATTTTTTCGTTAATACCTCGTCCCGCGAATCGGTTACAGATTTAATCTACAAAATGTTTAAAAATAATTATTATGAAACGTATAAGTATTGGATATTATTTCACGCGTTCTCGTGTAATCTAACAAACAATTGATTCTTAATCGGTGAACTATCAGTCCAATCGGGAGCTTTTAATTGGAAAAGGATTTGCGTGTGTACGGCGTATAGCGAATACGTTGGATACGAGATGAAATGCGTTTATTAATTATTTACATGTTGCGTTTCGAATAGAGATTCGAGTAAAAATAAATATCATTTAAATAATATAAAAAAGTATGTACACGTAACAATGTCGAACTACCGTCGGAAGCTCGCTGCTAACCGATCATAAACATTATATTAATAACGACAACGAATCACACGACGATTTACATCAGCCAATAGACAGGTAGGAGTATTTAACGCAATAAGTAATTAATTGCTGAATCGCCCGTATATCATTAGGTATAATATGCATAACTTAGCACGCGCGTGTCATTTAATCTCATTAATAAGCACGAGAGTTTCTTTCAAGCGGAAGCTTCATACCGTATAAAAACACCATTGCAATTATGGAAAATGGTGCTAATAATATTTAAAAAATTACACTTATCCGTCGATCTATCGTTCCTTCGTCGTTCGATTACACCGGTCGCGGGTTCTCAACCCAACGAGATTCAACGCTCCGTCGCTTAAAGAGACTTTCGAGCGTCACGAATGGTACGAGTACAAAGTAAAACCTAGCAACAATTTCTTTCGCGTAATACATAAAAAAGATATCGAATTAAAATATTGCACCTTTACGAGGCGCGCACCGCACCGATAATTCAACTCCGACCTCCGTTTAATTCGTGCTTCTCAGCGAAGGAGAACAAACAAAACAAACCTGGCATACGTTTCAAGACTTATTTGTAACGATACACCGTCCCGGTATCCCGATACATCTTGTATTCGGGCGTGTATCAAAGAATAGCGAGTGGAACGAGACGAGAATCGCGTAGCGTAAAGGTAAAAGCAGATAAAATCGGCACGAAAGCAACGTCTTGAAATTCCATCGTTCGCGAGTCTCTGGAAAAAGGATCCCCTCTCTCTCTCTCTCCCTCGTCGATCTCTTTAACGATACAAAAAGGAAACAACGAAGTGAAAGCCGCTAAAGCTTCTCGAGTGCTCGGCTGTTGGTCAGTAACTCCCTGGTGAGTCTCCACACTTGCTTCGCGGCGTTCTCCAAACCGCTCGGCGATTTTCCTTTAAACAGATCCAGATTAGGCAGGAAATAATGAGGACATCGTCGACACTGAAGGCAGGATATCAGCTGCAGAAAGATCCCGTTAATGCGATCCCCCAAGCATCCCTCGTCCCATTCGGTCTCGAGAGGATGCTTCTCGCATTCGTACAGCAGCAGGGTCTTCATGTGGTAGCTCGTGACCGGATTTCCGGGCAGATCTAGATGTCGATCCCTCAGTGTCTTCAATATACTTAGACACCTTCTCCGACAACCGCCCTGAAGCAATCTCGTCTCTGCTTCCGTGAACGACAACACCCAAGCGTCACCCTCCATCGCCGATTGCTTGCCCTGAAGGGCGACGCTCTCCTTCGAGAGTAAATCGAAACCCTCGGTTTTAACCTCTGCCACGAGATTGGGATGAGGCCACGGTATGTGCGGTATCGGCCAGTGAGCCGCCGATCTCGGCCAAACGCCCGAACACTTGAATGCCGGCGTGATTTGCACCACGTACCTCTCCCTTATTCGTAACTTCACCTCGGTAGTGTCGGCGATCATTTTCACCGAATCCCTGTAGGCGCACTTGTCGCATGCCTGAGCCACCAGTGTCTGAAATCTCGAGCGTATCTTTCGAGCCGACAGGTAACCCGAGGCGGTGATGAACTCTACCCAGAGGGACATGGACCTCTTTCGACCGTCGCTGAGCTTTAGTACGGCGCAACCCGGTAGGGTGCCGTCGTCGACGAAATTGAAGACACCCATTTGATTCAGGTAGAGGACAACCTCGAATTCGCCGGGCGATATCACCTCGAGTCCCTCGTAACGACCGTTGCACTCGGTCAACGAGGATATGAAGCGCGGCTCCTGCACCTCGACCTCCTTCAGTACGTCCTGCACCACCTTGCAGACCTCCCTTATGGTCTTCTGTACCTGACCCATACGCGCCTGTACCCGTTCGCCGTAGTACTTGTTCATCTGATAAAGTATCTTGGACTGAGCCGCCATCATATCCTGCGGCAACAGCATCTCGAACGGTCGCTTCTCAATTGATCCTCGACGTATCCTTCGAGTTTCACTCTCGTTATCACCCTCATTCTCTCGCGTTGCTATCCGGTAACACGACCAACATGTCGTTACCGGTCCTCCGTATACGTGCGTATACTATTATCCTCGATCTATCTCTCTCTCTCTCTCCCCCCTCCCTCCTCTCTTTTTTTTTCTCCTCTTTCAAAAACTTCCCTCGCGTAACGAATCGACGACAGGGGCAATCTCGGGCGACGACAGCACTATCCGAGAAAGAGTCACGGATCGGGGGAACCGATTGCACGAGCAATATCGTCCGGCAGGTGTTGTACGCACAACGAGCCCAACTCGAGGTGTTCCGCGTGCGCGACGACAGAGAGAGCACCGGGTGACCACCGGCTCGTTCAACTGCCCCTGTAGTTGTGTGCCGTGTGGCCCAAGTCCCGCCTTCCGAAACGACACGGGGTCACGTGGAGCGTGCGCGTTTCTCGCCACGCCTTCTCCTCGTCTCCTCTTCTCCCAACTTGCCTCTACGCCGGCCACTCACCGCGCCATGCCCATCGATATCGAGCGACACGTCGACTGAATTTTAACCCTTACCCGATATGCCAAAATTTTCGAGGTTTTTTCTTTTTTTTTACCTCCACCGATCGATTCCGATCGCTCGATCGATCGTTGCCGCGGATCGCGCTCTGCCGTTTACTGACCGGAACTTTGATTTATGTCGCTGCGCGAATCGACGATGCGCCCGATTTTATCGTTGTGTCATTGTTCGGAGGATTTTTCGGTTTCACGGTATATCAAACGCGTTTTGTGAGTGGAAATATCGAGGGTTCAGATATGTATATCGATGCGGTACGTTCATCCGTTAATGGGGGACTTTGAGTTTGAGTTAGGCGCGCGGAGTGATTTATGAATTTTACCGGTGAGATATCGTGGGCGCGGAAGATAGTGACGGAACTCAAAAATTGCATTTTCGAGGTTATTCTGAAAATATATAGAAAAATATATTTTTATGCGGAAGAAAGGCAAATTTTCTTACTTTATTATCTGAAATTTTATTATTAAATCGTACCGGAAGGGTTTCATATTACGACGATGTACGATGCGCGCTTCGATTTACTTTCGATCTACGTTCTTGATATCGAACTCCCGAGAATCTACCAAACGCATTTCTCTTTTGTCCATTCGCGGTTGAACTACCTACGCGGTTGCAATTTGTATAGAGCGTGTACCTAGCAAATGGCAGATGTTTACGGTCAAAAATAGCTACCAAACATTGTAAGGTACACCGTTTTGAGGCTCCCTTTTATGCCAGGATCGTAAAAACCAGCCGCGCAAATACCTGTCTGAAAATACCGATGGTCGAGCAAGATATCCCATACATCGAATATCCTTACCATAAGATTCCGGAGATTACAACCTCCGTATGACCGGGAACGATCGTTTTTCTTCTCCTCGACCTTTTCTCTCTTTTTTAACCCTTTTGTTATCTCATGGGATCTGGCGACGTGCCACCGTGGGCATACGCTTTATTTTATTCCCGGCGCGACGCGCGCGCGCGTTGTTAATTCAAATATAAAAGTGTACCCGTCGCGACAACCTTTTGCGATTTTCAACAATCATACTCGTATCGGTCTCGCGATAAACGTGCGACGATTCATCGAAAAATTCGAACGTCGCGGAAGAGGCTGCGTGGGTCGCGGACGTTGTTCTCGAAAATCCTCGGCGATGCTCCCCAATTCGTTTTTTTTTTCGGCGCATTCGTAGATAATTGAAGAAAGTTCAGAAATCCAATCTACTTGAAGCTACTGGTTAATGCAAATAAAAAGTGTGCCCGTCGCGCCAACTTTTTGTGATTTTCAACAATCATTCTCGTATCGGTCTCGCGATAAACGTGCGACGATTCATCGAAAAATGCGAACGTCGCGAAAGAGGCTGCGTGGGTCGCGGACGTTGTTCTCGGAAACTCTCGGCGCTGCTCTTTTATTCGTTTTTTTTCGGCTCGTTTCTAGATAATTGAAGAAAGTTCATGTTGTGAATAAGTGTGCAATACACAGTGGATGTGCATGCGAGATGAGTGTCGGGATGCGTGCGCATTATGTCATGAGCGAATAGGTTCGAAAACATGCCCTCTTTGGGCCTGCTGCTATGTTCGGTACGATATGAGTAGTATCGTGTTATCACTGTGCTTATTGTAATATATATACACTTCTCATTTTTGATTCTCTTCAATTAAAACTTAAATTATTTGCTACATACGCTTTTATTCTCTTTTCCTTAACTTCAACAGTTTAGAAATCCAATTTACTTAAAGCTACTTGTTAATTCAAATAAAAAGTGTGCCTCGACGCGCCAACTTTTTGCGATTTTCAGCAATCGTTCTCGTATCGGTTTCGCGATAAACGTGCGACGAATCTCTGAAAAATTCGAACGTCGCGGAAGAGGCTGCGTGGGTCGCGGTACGTTGTTCTCGGAAACCCTCGACGCGGCTCTCCTATTCGTTTTGTTCGGCTCGTTCGTAGATAATTGAATAAAGTTCAGAAATCCAATCTACTTGAAGCTGGAGTGGTAGGTTGGCGCACACCAGTCCCTGCTAGGCTTTCACTAATACGACTTGATTCATGAGTCGAGCACGTGCATCTCTTTCTCTCTCGCTCTCCCCCCCACCCACGTCCCCTCTGTCCCCCTCTCTCGTTCTCGCTCGGTCTTCCTCTCGGGCGCTCTTTTCGCGTAAGAGACGAGGGGTCAAACGTTCTGCTACATCAGCCCTCGCATTAATGCAGAACCCGGGGGCTCCTTGCGCCCTAAACGTGCCTTTCATCATCCCATTTCGACTTAATTCGTTTATCATCTGAATTATTTGTACACCCACGAGATACCCGGGGTTCGGTCTCGAAATGACTCCCCACGAAACCATCTTTCATGCGATCCTGGGGAGTGGGAAATGAGAAGTTTGTTTACAAGCGTGTAACTAACGTATTAACGTTAGAGCGGCCGAAGTTGGTGCGTAAATCTTTTTTTAATACCGCTGATGCACGAAGGGAACGTCGGTGCTGGAATATACAGTACGGTGTACGTTTACCGAAGATATTTTCATTTCCTACCGAGATACGGTTAATCGAAATATTCTCGTGAAAAAGATACCTATCCGGGGGAAATGTTATCCCTGAGTTTTCAATGGTCGATTCGATGCGACTGTCGAGTACCCAAACCGACATCATCCAGCCGATGATTGTCATTTTTCTTCAATGAGACAAAAAATAATTTTCCTATCTTAGAAATTTACAGTCGACCGCATGTGTGTCCGTCTATCTATTATACTCGACGTATATTTTGGTCTTATTCGATATTCCTCTATTCTGTAAAAATTACAAATTTTTGCAAGTGCCATCTCATTCCGCATTAATAATAGTTTATTTCTATATCTTTCCTTTCAAACTCCTGTGCGTATTTCTTTTTTACTTACCGTAATATACGTAGATTACGATTTAGCAAATGCCATCTTATTCCGCATAATAAAAGTTAATCTCTATGTCTTTCCTTTCAAACTCCTGTGCCTATTTCTTTTTTATTCGCCGCAATATACGGCAGAGTATGATACACGGACGGACACTTATGCGACCGACTGTACGTCGACCCAAGTACCAAGCAAAATCTTTGTTCGAATGCACTCTCATTCCCTCTATCCGCCAGTACCCATCAAAAGTCCCTCGACTTCGCGTCTCCATGGGGTCCGCTTAAAAGAGCAGTCGCAACCGAGCAGCAGTTTTGCCAAAACACTTTTTCGGGGTCTCTTTTACGTCGCGGGCAGGTATAAGAACTCGCCGGGACTTCCATTGCACGGGCGTCCCTTCATTGTGCAACATTTTTCGGCAACGAGGGACGACATATCTCGCGAGCGGCCACCCGAATCTACTCGGTACGGCAGATCGTGGCGGCCTTGTAAATCAGCTCGAATGAACATCCTCGCGTTAATCCCAAATAATCCAGGGCTCAGTCGTTGAGCTCCGACAGCCGGCAAACGCGGCAGAATGTCCCGACACGCCGAGCGGGTACGCGTTTCACGGTTTCTTTGGTTAATGACGCGGAAAAAAAAAATAAAGGATCCTTTCGAATTGCGCGTTTCGATCTGCTTGGCGGAGGAGGACGACACGCATCCTCGGGGAAAAACGTTTCACCGCGTATCCCCCCCCCCTCCCCCTGGACGTTAACCGGGCTACAAGATTATTTAAATAATATCGTCGTTCGAAGATGTACCGTTGCCTTTTAACGATCGGCCGGGACGAGACATACTTTTCGCTCCCATCAAACGTTATTTATTAACTATTTAACGCTCGTTAATTGTACGATCCTATTAAAGCTAGGATAATTAAACACCAATACGACGACGTAGCAGTTAAAACCCGAATACATGTAATTATCGTTGTAACTACCTTCGATCGTTTCCCGTAATCTCATTTATGTATTTACGGACCAGCGCTCCGACGAGTAGTTTAACGCGAATGACAGTCGGGTATGCTCGCATCTGTTAGCGGAAACGGACCGCCGCACCATTATCCGCTGTTTTATAATATCTGGATAACCGGTATGGGGTTAATCGAAGCGAAGGAAAAAAAAAGAAAAAAGATGTATATATATATATACGTATACCGTCGTTTAGCGTGTACCAAGCGCCATTAGCCCGGCTCGTTTTCTCCAATTATTTTCGTGCAACGGCTAATGAAGAGGGCTCCTCTGGAGGAGGTGTTCGCATTCCGAGTCGGTTCATAGACTTCGGTTTCTACGTGTCGCGTGATACACGTAACATACAGGGATACTCGCGTTGCAACGGCTGCGCGACGGTTTAGACACCTTTTTGTTGCTCGGGTAACCGGCGAATTTAACATTTAACGCGAGCACGAGGAACAGGGCATCGTAGGATCCCTTTGTGCGTTGAATGCCGCGATGCGTTATCTCGTGTGAGATACGGTAATAAAGGTATGAGAACGTGCACGTGGCGGACATAACTCATTGTCGTTCGGGATTGCCTTGATGGTTCTCCACGGTTTTCTGCATCAGCCGACCGCGTTCACGGAATGAAAGCGGTCTGGCCGCATTATCCCTCGGCCGGGAGCGAGCGTCTCGTTTTTCGTGAAATCGCGTTTTTGACAAAATGTGTCCTGATCGTTTGCGGCAGAATCGAGAAGTAACGACGATTTATTTATTTCTGGTTCAAACGTGGCATTTGCTTTTGGAGTGAGAGAGGCTGCATTGAAGTACCATGATAGTTTGTTATTCTTGTTCGTCTTGTACAATTTACGATGGATCATTTATTTATTTTTTTTTTTTTTGTTGAACGTGGTAATTTGTTTTTGGAGTAAACGAACCTGGATTGGAATTTTATGTTAGTTAGTTATTTTATTTTGTCTAGCTTAAATACAATTTACGGTGGATTATTCATATTTTTTTCAAAGACACGTTTGTTGTCTCGTTTTTTGTAAAATCGCATTTTTTTTAAATAATGTGGATCGTTTGCGGCAGAACCGAGAAGTTACGACGCTTTATTTATTTTTATTTCAAACATGTCATTTGTTTTTCAAGCAAGAGAGACTACATCCTTTCTCTATCTTAAATATAATTAACATGTACATGTTTTTACGACGCTTCGGTATTTCAAATGCGTCGATCGGATGCATTTCGATTAGCTACGGTTTCGCGTTTCGCGCGTAATTGATAGGAACGCGGGTACTTTGATGTCGCAGTTAATGCTTAATCGCATACATAGTTAGCGTGCCGCCTTTGAGTTTTCTAAGTGATTTGCAAAGGAAATTGTTACTAGCCGTATCGTTTCAACGATTCCATGCGCGTACGCGACAGATGAAAAATCCGTTGTCGGGCATCGATCATACTCAGCTGGTTTCTTTCACGATGAAAAACCGAAGAATTCAATGCGCTCAATGTTTATTACATTACCGCGGACGATGGAATTATTTTCTCGCAGTGGCAGATGGTATTATCCGCAGAGAGGTATAAAAAAAAGCTGAAGAGAGGAGCGGTCACGTCGACCGTGACTCGCGTTCAAAGATATTCTCAAATAAAAATGAACGGTACTCCAAACACGGTCGTTCGTGATTCGCGGATCGATCTGCATAAATCTTTCCAGACGATATTTCGTTTCCCCGTGGAAAGAAAAATTTGGAAAATTATTTTCCGCGGGGCGTTTGGAAGTGCGTGCTTACTCAACGTATCGGCTTCGCATCGTTTCTTCCTCTTTTTCTCGGTAAATTGATTTGATAACTTTTATCGGGTACGTCGGATAAATTGAATGTTTCATTATACCGAGAGGATCGTTTTTAAATTATCCCATTCCTTATTTAACTTTTCTATTAACCGAATAAATAATTCACTAAATATCCCGACATATCTATCGCTAAATTACAGTATAAATAATGCGATCGACGAATATATACTATTTAATATCGATATATCGCGTTCTCGTGGACGTTTCAAAGAGATTTCGCGAGTAAATTAAATTCTTAAAAAAATCCCTCTTCACACGTAACTTCCCTATACATCAAATAAAAAAACTCCAGATTAAACCACACACTCGTCGTATTCATAATATCCAATATCGTACTATCAGTTACTCCTGATCGTTCGAAAGTGATTTCCCAGACCGAGGAACATAGAAATTTCGAGCACCGCTGCCGTAATTAATGACGAGGCCACTTTTGCTCTTTATATCCCAAATCGAATAAACCACGCTCCCCGCCTCCCCGTGGTACCTTAGGTATCGTGATTTCGAGTGGTTCGCACTTAGAAGAGAAGAATCGAGGGTGTGCCTCGTAGACACCCAAGCGAGCACGGAGGACGGGGGGTCTATTATTGTCCTGTGCTTAATCTGTTTGTTGTATACCGCCGGCGGGCTGCTAAGTGGTCCCCCATTCTATGGGTGCCCTACGGTGTACATAGAGCGAGGCCAGCGAGGGGCCCCTTGCGAACGCGACACATGTTGTTACATCACGACGCCCATTGTCGTCCATGGAACCCCGGTGCACCGCTGAGTCGGGACGATTTCGTTCGGTGAGAGATGAGCACCGCGCGGGGAACACTAATCGCGCACCACTTGACACTCGACGACCAGAATCTCTTTTTAACCGCGCCTCCTGGCCATCTAGCCGCGCTCGTTTGTTCATCGAACGTGTAAACATATTAGTAACACGACTGGTGGAGTGCACGTTGGATATTTCGAGTGAGGGAAGGAAGCGGGGCGAGAGTTATATAATTCAATTAAGTGTTTTTTCACGACTTTGGGGTTGCCGCGGGTTTTTTTATTCGTCGTCGGGAAATTCGGTGCTCGAGGTTCCGGAAACGATCGTGTTTCGGTTTGGTTCGAATTTTTTAATGACGTTTCGAAGGGTATTGGTAACAGCGAGTTATTCGTGTTGATAAGTTTTAGTTACTAAATGTGGGTGTGTAAAATGGATTATTACGGACACGGAGGTAGAGAAACTTCGCGAAGGTAATTTGGGATTAGCGTTAAAAACAAATTAGGTAGACTGGTGTGATTTGAAAGTTTTAGATACTTTCAGATACTAGATTTCATGAGAATAGATATTGCACGAACATCGCGTAGACTCTTATGATATTTTTATGGGGCAAAATTATTAACTTCCTCGTTAAAACTTAATTACAACCCTTAAAAACAAAGTATTTTAAAAAATCTACTGAAACCTATATTTACCCTTGTTCTCGGTTAAGAAGGATACAATTCCTTCCATACGCATTAATTTTCACCCCTTTCAGCTGCAATTACAAAATTGGAAGAAAATCAAAAGGTCTCCATTTTTAGAGAAACAACCAGTTCGATTTCAAGAATGATCAAAATCAGTTTACAGGACTTAATCGTCTTCGACGCAAAATCCAATCGCGTAATTATTTACACGACTTTGAAGAGCAAATTCGAGTTTCATAGGAAAGAACTTGAAAATGATCGCACCATGCGTGCGTTCTTCTTTCACGATCAATGAACTCCCGGGAAAATGAATTCCCGTACGAAGGAGCTTAATACTTTAGATGCCAATGTAATATCCCAGACGTGTTGTATCCGTATCCCACCCGCGGTTATCCCAATAACAAATTCTCCACCACGAGTCAGACCTTATCAATCTCGTACAGTGTTTGCGCAGGGCTTGCGCAAACGCCCTTAGGGGTTGGCTTTGTACGCCACGCCGACCCCCTCTCTCCCTACCAACCTTGCGCCTTGAATTTATCCCTTCGTTTCTTTCGACTGCCTTCCTTTGAAGAATTTATTGTCGCTATAGTTCAACGCTTCGCGAGATTCGCGTGTACAGCGAGCCTATGCATCAAATTTTCGTAAGTCAACGCGCGACGTTTATGGTCCCCGGAGACGCGAAGGCGCTTAAGTCCTTCTAATTAAATTTTGACATGCGTGCAGTGCGCGTGCCACCCTAACGTCATCTCTCGTATTTAGTTTAACTCCAACGACTCCCAGGGAATGGAAGCGGACGTTCTCTTCCCGCTCATTCGAGAAAATCTATTTACTCGCGTTTGACGTCGTTCGTTCTCGTCCCTTTGGCCCATCCTCGTTGCGCGTTCATCGAAGCCTCGTCTCGTTACCGTGTACACGAATCCCTCCCTCGCTCTTCGACAACGATAAACGTAATTGTACAAATTATTATCGGTTTTGCATTCACTGGCAAGTAAACTTAGAGCGTCCGACACTGAGATGTTATTTGACAGAAAACATTGACTTTCGTAAAATTTAATAATATCAGCGGCGTCGGAAAGAAATTTATTATCTTTTAGAACAATATAAAACTGTATTTTTTCTCGATTATTGTTACAGAATATTATCAAATACAATTTCCTTCGCTCTTTACAGTTGTATCCCAATGTTTTTTCTAAGTTTCTCTAATCTTTTCATTAAAACTTACGCACGAACTAAGATCAAACGTTACTATGTAAAATAATAGATTTCTTTCCGGCACCCTTAACATTCAGTAGCAAACATAGTACTAAAATGAAATTTACAGTAACTCGAAAACGAAAAAACACTACGAGATATCTCGCAGCCAGCAGTCTCGATCAGTACGCTTACTACGAGATATCTCTCACTTGACAGCGAATGAGTTAATTTTTCCAATATTCCTTCTTCGCCCTTACTCCCTCGGAAGAAATCGACGCCAAGAGCGTCGTCGACCACCGATGTCGCGAGCGATACTTTCCACTGAATGTCTAATTACCTTTACGTCCGCCCGCGGTTAAGTCTTTATTCGAGGGAAATTAAAACGACTTCGTCGAACGGCCAGTAACGCAGATACGATCTCACCGACATATTTCTTTGCACCGATTTATCCGCGGAGCGGTTATCCCAGCGGCCGAATTATTTGAAGGATAATTTCATTTGGCGCGCGTAAGGACATCCCGGCGGCTCGGCGCGTCCTCATTAAGAGGGAAAAATTGAAAGGCTTGTTAAGCCACAGGGGCGGTAAATTGGTCTCCTACCTCCGTCCTTCTTTTGTCTTATCCCTCTGCCCCCTCTCCCTCTCGCTCCCTCTCCCACCGGGGTTACCTCATCCTTTTTCAGCTTCCCCCTTTCGCCTACGAGTTGTTCACGACTCGTTCCAGAGCGCAAGTCCGCGAAGTCCTGGGATCGATTCCCAGCTCAGCAGGAGGCTCCTCCTACCATGACGGCCATCTTGCAACCGGCTCTGGTCTCACTATATCACATCACACTTCACTGCATCCAGGTTGCATACTTACGGTCAGCCATGCGATCGCACCCCCGGTTCCGTCCTGCCCGGACGGTGTCCGCTGGATGTTTCCAGGATGGAGACTTCACATCCTTTAGCTTTTTCGATGATGTTTCGATCGGTGTCGCTCGTACCTTTCGTCACTTCTTCACGTCGATCGGATCGTGAGATAATCGCGATAGGAGTTTGATGGCAGGGACGTAGCGATAATGTCGTTGGAAAAAGTTGGATTAGATTCCTTAACGCTAGGCTCACGGATATTTCTTATTATAGCTGCCTGTATGGATACGCGACTATTTTACCGCGGAGAGTATACTAGATTATGAATTTCAAAATTAGAGAGTTTCGTAGAAAATAAATTTTGATATATATTTGAGGGGGTTAAAGCCATAGTCAAGTTTGTGTTTCTCTTGGCACATGTCTGAGAGAACCATCTATACTTTACTCCCTCCGAGAGGCTAAGAATCAGACATTTTTGTAAACAAAACTTGAATTACACCACTTTGACGTTAACATCCTTATTTGGCATTAAAAGATATATTATAGAAGAAAATTGTAAACGGTTTCTGTAATTTTCTTCGTGAGGCAGGAATGACCTTCGCCACAATACTGATACTCATGAAAATTACGAACCCGCGATGCGTTCGTTCGATACGACTCAAATTGATGAAAAACGGGTGCAGTTCCGCACGATAATTTTCGCCCATCTTACACCTGACATGCCGATAACGTAATTAACCGAAAACCGTTCACGTAGATCGTCCGGAAGCAACATCGACGCCATCGTATATGCAACTCTTAACACCTTTCCATGATCTTGTTCTCGACGTTCTTTAAAAACATCGAAACGGCGACAGATCGATATCTGTAGCTTATCTCGAGCGTTTTATGACACCGCGATTCGTCGAGAGCGTCCGTAAATCCAATTAACGCGCACCTTTTCTTTTTCGGTTTCAGGTGCTCAAGTACTGCGATCACCTGCACGGAAAATGGTACTTTTCCGAGGTACGAGCGATATTCTCGCGTCGTTATCTACTGCAAAACATCGCCATCGAGATCTTCCTCGCCAGCAGAAGTAAGTCGTGTGCGATTCCTTTCGGTCGTTTTCACGGTATCCCCCCCCGAACCGGCGGACCCTTTTCGAATCGCGCTGCATTCCGTTTCTTGTACCATCGCCCGTGCCATTCTGCGTTATTTCACACAACGTGATCTAATCTCGCAAAATGAAAAGGGAATGCCGAGCTCGCGGCGAGGTGTTCGCCCTACGGTTCCTTTTTACACAATAAATATCTGGCCCGCATTACGGTATGCCTTTTTTCGATGTCGATTTATTATTCGATGGGAGCTACACCTGCTGCCTCTACTTTCTTACGTTTTCGTCATTACGATAGTTACAAAATCGTATGGTATTCTTTCTTGCGAGCGAGCCAAAACTTTCGCGGATAAAGAATGTTTCGCGATAGGTAAAGAGTACATCGGTATTAGTACATCGATATTATCGTGAGTCGCTTTGAAAATTTCTTGGTCATAAGTATGGATAAATGGCTGGCGAAATATGGACTGTTTATATTGTTACCAATATAGTATTTAGTTACATTTAACTGATTAACAATTATAAATTTAGAATTAATAGGGATATTTATACTTGTTACATATAAAGGTCGATTAAAAATCCGACCCAGTGTTTAGCTGATTAGCAACGTTATAATTGTTGTTTAACGGTCATGCATTTTAATCTGTTCTTAACCACCTCGAAAGTAACACATCTCAGTCTCGCTCATAATAAATATTAATTGTGATAGTTCTTCAGTTTCTAATTTATAACGACCTCGCGACGCATCACGCGCAGCATTTCGCGAAACAATATTTATTTCCATATTCCTCGTATCGATATCTAATCATAAAATTACGTCTCGAGAAATACTCAACAATCGTCAGTTCTGATCGCTTACCTCTTTTACCTCTTTACATTTACGCTCTATACAAAACGATTCTTACCGGTAGTAAACTAATGCCGCAACCCGTTATCGCAAAATTCATTAATTACACCAATAATGTCTCGTAACGTCGAAACGGTATAATCTTGCTTCTCGATACCGTTGGGAATATTAACAACCGTTCATTACCGCGATTACAGCCGTAGGTGACAAAACATTCTCCGATTCGACTTTAAATTATCGAACGCGACGTTTTGTTTAAAATATAGTTGTTCCTTCGCGGCGCATTGTCGGCTCTCCCCCGTATACATTAAGAAACGTGGGAGAATTACTTATACCTGCCTCGGGCCACAATCCCGCTGATTATTTCTCCGGGGCGCAGATAAATTCCGAGACGTCCAACGATTCTAATCTGATCCTGACTTTCGATGCGTCGTGAAACGTTAGCAGCGGAATGTCATCCCTGCAAGGAGCCTTCGTCGTTCATTAAAAAATTACTGGAAACGCGCGTTCGTTAAGAGAGCGGTGGTAGTACGGGTCGGATCGTGTCTCGGGGCGATAAATCCCATCGAATAATAAAAATAAGAATGAGTTACTTTATATCTCGGCTGTGCCCGTAGCCTTTGGTCGTCGGTTCCGTGGACTTTATGCACGTCGCTCGCTTTAATTTACTTAGGATACAGTCGTACCGCTCCGCGTACGACGTAACGACAATACGATTCTCGAGTCGCAATAGCATTTCTATCCGCGATTTAGAAAGCATCGCGATCTTCGATTAACGACTCTGCGCGAAAGGAGCTAGCGATCGGAATACGGAAACGATAAACGAACAAGGTGAACCATCCGTTTCTTTGATTCTCGTCATTATCGCACTCTCTTGCTCGATTAAGACCGACCAGTATATTACTTCGACCCTGTATCCCGAGTTTCATAAATTACTCGCAAGTATTTATGGTAACTGTCTCCTCGCACGCTACCCTTTGAACTCTCGAGGGAACTTTACCGATGTACACGATGCTATTAAAACCGTGAAATTAAGTCCATCGTGCGTGCTCTTTTCATATTTCTATATTTAGCTCGACACCCTGTAACGTATATTACCAGCGGTGTCCATCGTTCCCGATGGATCCTTCTATAGATCAAATATGATACGAACAAATTAGAGGTCATATTATGTTTCGAGATATTTATCCATCTACGGTCTGGCGTATAAGTGTCCATCTACCTACCATACTCGGTGTATGTCAGGGCGAATAAAAAAAAATACGTACGCAATCTTGGAAGAGAAAAACATAGAAACAAAATTTTATTAACGCGGTATAAGATGGCACTTGCAAAAATTCATAACTATTACACAATAGAGAAATACTGAACAAGATCCTTATACTCGGAGTACGGTACCTGGACGGACACTTATTCGGCCGACCGTATAACTCCAGCAATGAAACTCGCGAAAAAGAGAGTCATATAATTACCGTTTGTATTCGACCCCGACATATGGCGGACGAGTCGTCGAAGCTGACAAAGGGGAATAAGAAATTCGTCCTTGCCCCGCCGTCCTTCCGAATGATTGACACGCCATCCATCCAACCAAAATCGGGTTCGCCTCATAATCCGTACTTTAACGCCTTTTTGTCCACAGCCTCGATCCTCTTCGCGTTCCCGGACCAGACGACGGTGAAAAAGGTGATCAAGGCGCTACCGCGAGTCGGCGTTGGCATCAAATACGGGATTCCGCAGACTAGGTAAGGACCAACGGACGAACAACCAGAGCGCAAACCCCCTTCGCCCAACATCTGGATCTAGAGATCTCTCGGATTCTACTCACCCTGAAACACGTTCGCCGCATTCCGTCGTTTCTTTGTCCCCCTCGGTCGGGATCCTACTCGCAGATCAGGGACGGGCTTAAAGTTTTCTCGGTTGTACGGAGAATCGAGTTCGTCGATGGATCACGCTTAACGCGAGACGAAAGAGCAGAGATTCGTTTCAATCGACTCGATAACGCGCTCGAATAGTTTTCAGTAGCGATTTCGGTAGCGATCGAGGAACAGGGGGTGGAGGTGTTATTCGCGATACGTATCTCGGGAATAGTTTCAATTTAGTTCATTGGTTAGGTTGATATTTGATTAGGATACACGGATAGATTGTTTTGATATTTTTTGATTTAGGAAATTGTTGCCTCGTGATTGGTAAGTGCAGGTAGCTCCGCGTAACGTTCCCGTCGATGTTTTTCAAAACTCTTTATACAAATTGGAAATAAATCGAGATAAGCTTCGCGTCGCGAGAAAAGACGGGAGACTCTTTATCTTGTGATAGAAACGTAAAGCTGAATTTATCACGATTGCTGGTTTCTCCGCATAAAATCCAAATAGATTCCACATAATATTCCAAATTCTATTTTCCGACCAAGAGTGCGGTGAAAATAGTTCATCCGATTATTATCAATATTTTATTATTTATCTACAAATAAGATATCAAGTTTGATATCTAGAAATAAGATCTTCAGATCTCCAAACTTTTTTTACTCTATCAAGTGTATTTCAGGTAGCTGGTCACGAAATAATTATAAAATTTCTATTCTACTGAAAATTATTTCACAAGGAATCACGTGTGTTTGCTTGCTTTAGAAACAGTTTGGAGATCCAGAGATTCAGAGATGTGCATGATCTAGATTTTTTCCAGAAATAAGAAAACCTTAGGATACCAACTTTCGGAAGAATACATAAAAAAAATACATAAATTCATTTTTTTTACATTGCTCACATATGCGCTCCAACGCAATCTTGGCCACTTCTGTTTCGACAAATATGTTTCGCCTACACGATCGAGCGATTAAAAATCTCCCCTAAAATATTCTAAAACCGACGCATCGCTCGCAAAATTTACGCGAATTCGACGCGATACAAGTAGATCCGCGTCTTCACCGTATCAACGCGTCCTGGATGAGAAGAAGGAGGGGGGCCATCCCCGCAGGATACCAATACTCCCGTAGCTCGTCGAGGACAGGCGGCGAGAACAGAGGTTCGCGTATCCGCGCTTCGACCCATCCATTAAAGCGCTTCTATACACGGGAGAGGAGCCGGCGAGAAGGATACGCCGGCCATAAATATACGGCGGTCGACTCCGACGTCTGATCCGAGAGAGATTCCTGACCAAACAAAAATAATCGCGCCGGTATATAAAACGTGAATTCGCGTCGTGACGCTTCGCGGCGCGCTCGTGTCGCGAGGGGAGAACCGAACGGACCGTAGTTCTCCCAGAAATTGGTGGAACCGTACGACATCCCGACGCCGCGTACCCGCGAACGGATAATTGCGGCGTTTGATTCACGGGAATGCTGCGACGCCCTGTAAATTCAATTACGGAGCTGATACCCGCGGGATTCGTTAGAACGACGGGATAGGACGATTTTATTCCCATTCGCGAGATGGAATGAAATTTTTTCTTTTTTTTGCTTTTTGTTCTTTATACGCGTAGATCATATTGAAGATTTTCGCAGTTTCGTAAGAATTCCGCGCGGGATGCACGCAAGCGAAGGAATTTATGCGTCCGGTCGTCATCGCACGCCTCCCTCCTTTAACGTCGTCCAACGTACGCCCATTAAAGTCTCCCGTATAAATCCTAAATCAGCGATCTCAACGTTCGTAAAACAGCGCTGTTGAATTTTATGGCGCGAACGCAAAGTACCCGTGCACATCTTGATGCGATAGCTCTTACGAATTGAGAGCAACTGTCATCGTAATTGCGTATCAAAGCCATTCCGGATCTGCCGGCACTCGTTTCACTCGGCAATTATCTCGGTGAGTCGCGCGCCTAGGTGAGCGCGATAGTCTTTTTATTATGGCACTCGCGTTGGCTCGCTGTACAGGTTTGACGATAGTAAAGTCAGATTTACACGATTTATCGGTACGCCGCCGACACCTTCGACCGGTTCGAGGCGTAAGTTTTGATCGACGCGTACGTCCGCATCGGATTTATTCGACGATTTATCGTTTCAACGAGTATACGCCTCGTCGTTTATGCGTGACGATTACAACGGCATTTTTACCCTGGGACGACGAAAATCAGAGTTCCGCGGGAGAATTGTGTGATCTATACGTCTCTGCTTCAACGAAAGCTTGGCAAATCGCGCTTTCGACTAGTAGTTTAAATAAGAAATTCAGAAAGGGGAACAAATCTAGATCATGCACATGTTCGAATCTCCGGATCTCCAAACCATTTCTAAAGCAAGCATATACATGTGATTCCTTGTAAAATATTTTTCAGTAGAATAGAAATTCTGTAATTATTTCGTGATCAGTGATCCGAAATACGTTTGATAGATTAAAAAAAAATTTGGAGATCCGAAGATCCAGAGATGTGCATGATCTAGATTTATACCCAAAAAGGTATACGCTCCGTACATATCGTTTTCCGTCGGTACTCTATAATTTGAGAAAATTGGAGTCGCATCATTTTTTTTATTAACCCTATAGGCTTGAATTTATCTGCCTCCGAATTCCTTACAAAACACACACAAAAATTCTAATGCAGCTCTCACGAGCAGCGCTCACCGGTTTCAAATTTCCCGCGCGTTATATCCCAAGCAAATATTAAACAAACGACATATATGAAAGTAATCTGAAAAATCGTTCTCTTTCCTCCAGGAGGGCGTCGATGATGTCGCCCCGCCAATTAATGAGAAATTCCAACATGACGCAAAAATGGCAACGAAGGGAAATATCAAACTTCGAGTATCTGATGTTCCTGAACACCATTGCCGGTAAGTTTCTTTAATATTAAATCCCACGGCGCGATCTGATAATTAAATTTTCGATCCTTCCCGTTTAAAACGCGGGACGAGTAACGTAATACCATTTCAAGCGACAAAGTCTGCACGCACGCCGAGTAATCTTTAATCCCGAAAGCACCGCGGGGCGTAAACAACACGACGATTTGGTAATAGTAATAAAGGATGCCACGGCGAGCGAAAAAAAAAAATCATATCGGCTTACGACGGCGAAAAAAGAATACGACGGCTGCCGATGTTCGATCGCCGGTGGATTTCGCGAATGTTTTTCGAGAGAAACGGTAGGACGGGGGGAGTAAGATAGCAGAAGACACGGGACTCTCTATGGCTGCACACGGGCGGATGGAATCTGTCGTGGCGTATTAGGGATGTTCTCAATCAGCTCTGTGTTCCGTTAGCCACCCCATGCGAGTAATCCCTACCTCGTGGGCCCCGGTAATCCTCTCCCGAGGGACTCACCGTTCTCCTATTCCCCATGCTGGAAGCGGAATGGAAGCGCGCCTTTGTTTCTCTTCGGTTTAATATCGGCTTCCCTTCGTGTTCCGCGTCGCGGGCTAAATCACGAAACTCGAGACGTTGGCCCCCCTTACCTTCGCGTTCTTTTTTTTTTTTTTTTTATGGACGACGCTGATCAGCCTTTCGACGAATAAAGTATAACAGGGTCTTTTGTAGGGGGATCCATTTTAACGGGAGGCTCTACCGAATGTTTTTTTCAATTTTGATCTCACCGCTCGTGTCGAGAGAATGTCAAGAGAGAAGGTCTTGTCTCGGGCCAAGTACGAGTACACGAGACTAGACCTTGTTTCTTTTCCGGAAAGAACGAATGGGGGTTTTCGAGGTGGTCAAACCGCATTCAAAAATGAATCTTTTTTTTTAACTGCAATAGCCTTCGGATAGGCCGCGCCGAGATGAGTAATTTGTGCACGATTATGTATTCTCTAAAAATTACACGGAACACCGTTTAGGCGCAATATTTGATTTATAAACGATACTGGCGCGCCGTTGATTTAATCCAAACAATCTTGACACGAGTTTCATAATTCGTATTCAGTTCTCGCGTAGTTACTCGACGCAAAAAACTGAACGCGAAACCGCGGCTGAAAAACATCAAAGAGATCGCGCTAAATAAAATCCCGCCCGATCGTAATTAATTCGACAAACCAGTGCTTTTACGCGGTAATTTCTCGCGTCCTTAATACCGTGCCCGAGAACGATCGCGATGAAAACGCTGATAGATAATCGAGTAAAACCGCGGTCGTAAAGAAGTCCATCGGCAGTTTACTTCTCACGGATTACGTAAGTGGAAAATTTATACCTGTCGATTCCCGAGCCCCGTAGTTAATGACGAGGATGACCGCGGACGCGTAATTATTTGTGTATCGAGGAGAGCGCCGCAGTGCCAGAGGGTGGCCGTGTATTTACGAGCGTTATATATTAATTGCGCGAATAAATAGCCGCTGTGTGGGCAGAGACGGGAGAGGGGTGGAGTGGGGGGGGGGGGGGGCGGTGGACGGGGGTGGGGGGACGATCGCGAATCCCGCACCTCGATCGAGCAAGGCCTGCCGGGAGAAGACCGATACGAAAACGAACCTGGTATCCGCGCGACGGTGCCTGCTGGTAAAGCTCCCGCATGCGATCGGACTCGTTGTTTATTTGCTCGGACGCATCGGTTTATTAAAAATTAATGATAGTACATCCGATGTAAATATGATAGCCCGCATGTCGGGATATAGAGAGCCGGTTCGACGTAGGTGTATACATACGTATAATATACCTACCATCGCCGACGCCACCGGTACCATCGGTCTCGGCTCTCCGCCTTTCCCTTTTACGTTGCGCATCCGTACCGAGAATCGTGTTCCTGGTTTGCGCGTCGATATACGCGTATACAGGGTGTTCGAAGATGTTGCCGGCGTTCTTCGGGGGTTCGCGCGACGTTACACTCGACGAGATGTTTGAGTCTGAATGAACACTGGTCGAGACTCGTTTAATTCGGCGTTATGAAATATTTACGGTGGTGAGATTTTGCGTTTGTTCGATACGAGTTTCGTTCGATTTGATCCTAGATTAATAGTGTTCCTAGCGACATTCGCGTGTATAGCTATTCCTACCGTGACCGGTATTTAAAACACTTATATTTCTTAATATAGAATGAGAGGATAATAGTCAATTTGATAATAAAATATTGTTACGAACCAATGTTTATAAAAATAACATTTATTACTAGAACATACAGAACACAACCCGTTCGTTATCAGAGCTCGAATACAACTATCTACACATTTACAATTTGAATATCGGCGCCCGTCAACTAACAACAGCCTGTCGGCAATGCCGAACGCCAAGAAGGCAATGACATTCGTAACAATATTATTAATTAATCATATGAACAACAACAACTTATCCAACAAAAATGTATTTTTATTTCATTTCTAATTCGCGCGGTGAAAAAGATGTACCTTCATCGCAATCCGTAGATCGCGTTATATCGAGAATGAAACCACGTTGCAGAAAACTTCTCACAATTTCTAACCCGCGTTATATCAAGTCCCCGTTAAATGACTACCGTGACACGCAAGCATTCACCGTCGACTCCTCCGCGACAATTCCATTCTCGCTAAAAGATTTCCACACTCCCTCCAACTCCGTAACACTTACCGTCGGTCTCGCCGTGGAAATTCACGGTGGGGATCTCTGAAATTTTCGGCCGGTGCCGAGTTAAAAACGAACCTCCCGGCGGGTCTAGTACTTATTATAACGTCGTTTCGCGGAGCGGTAAAGGAAGACGAGGACGGGGGAAGGAGGTGGCGCGGATAAAGAAGTAAGGGGTAAGACGCGGCCCAAAAGGGAAGGCACCGAGAGCGGGGGCTGCGACGTAGGGGGAGTGCATATGTCGCGGACATTCCGCTGTCGAGGAGCGTTCCGAGAGCGCTCACTCACGACGACGCTACCATTAATAATCACTTTGATGCATAACGCGGCCTTACTATTATTTACGTCCGACCGTCGGTCGTGCAGCGTCACGATTTACGGCGCATTGTAGCGACGACGGGACTTATGCACTGGCCGCCGCGGCGCGACTTCGTCGTGGATTTCTTCCTCTTTTTTTTCTCTCTCTCTCTCTCTCTCTCTCTGGTTCACGGACGAATCGAGTATCCGGTGAATTTCTTGGAGACGACCCAACGGACTTTCGGGGGGACTTTACGATATCGCTTCTCCCGCAGTTGGCGAAACTTTGCCCGCGATAATGACGGAAAAGAGCAATGTCCTCCCACCGACGCTAACGATTCGTAAGAATCCCCAATTCGTTTTATTTGTTTTGATATTATGCGCGCGATAATCGCCGAGGCTCGTCGTTCGCGCGCAGAGAGTAACGACGACAGCGTTAGTCGGCACGCCGATATATCCGAGAATTAACGAATCGGTGTTTTATAATATTTAACAGTTGCGAGGAGTGGTACGTTACGGGAATTTGGCAAGCGAGTGATGAGAGTTTGACGAACGCTGAGACACGGGAACCACGAGTGAAGCGCGGTTTATTTCGGTCGAGCGAAGTGTTTATTGTTTCGATGCCAAACAATTTTTCCCGAACAAAGTATACGTATCGCGGGTATTTTTTTTTTTTTATTTCAAACGGACGTTCGCGATTAAAGTGAGATATCACCGCGCCCGATCACGATGGATTCGCAAACGGAGGAGAACGAGAAGTAGTACGAATTAAATGCACGCGTAAACGATCTCGCTACAAGAGCCGCCGAGTGACAAACTCGCTGACGGGTTTTAATTAGCGACAGAGGGAGAGATTAGACGAAGTCAGCCTTGGGAGCACGCTGCCGTCACTAATGCATCTCGGAATGGGATTCCAAGGGGGTGGAAGAGTGAGACCTCCAGAAGTGACAATTTCAGGAGCGATTAGCCGTCACGCTCTGAGTTATGCGTTTACTAAACGGAGCTCTTCGCCCCCATTGAACCAAGGCGCGCATTTCGTAAAAATAGAATCAGGAGGCACCGAGGTACTCGCCTTCCGTCGTCCGTCACTCGGTGCGAGGGTGCGAGAGAGAGAGAGAGAGAGAGGGATAGCGGGAGTGAGAAAAGTGACCATGGATGAATCAGACGCAAAAATTAGGCCGCTGATTATCTTCGTTGAATAGGAGGAGTTCGATATCGCAATTAGTTTCGGTAGCGTAAATGAGAAATTTAATTTTTAAACTGAGATCACCTGGATGATTAATTAGTCGGCGTAATAGCAAAACGAAACGGTACTTCGGTTTCTAATCGATTTATCTTTTCGTAGGGACTAACCTTCGGTTGGTAACGGAATATTCTATAGCAATTTTCATTATTATTATCTCAATATTTTTATTTGTGTTAAACTATTTTTGGATACAAACGAAAACTGGGAAACTGAAAATGGGATGAAAAATCAGTTATTGAAGCAATTGGTACACTCATCCTTTCGATAATTGAGAAAAAGATTGAGAGTAGAAATATAATTCAACGAATGAATTTTATGCGATCAAACATGTAATATAAATTGAATTATTCGGTTTCAGGTCGAACATACAATGATTTGAATCAGTACCCGGTGTTCCCGTGGGTGCTGACCAATTACGAAACGAAAGAACTCGATCTGAGTTTACCTAGCAACTATCGAGATCTATCAAAGGTAAAAGGAGCATAACGTTGAGCGATCGAGCATATCAATCTCTGGAACGTTTAAAATTTATTTATATCAATTTTCGCCTCTCAACAGCCAATCGGAGCGTTAAATCCAAGCAGAAGAGCTTACTTCGAGGAACGCTTCCAGAGTTGGGAACACGACAGCATACCACCGTTCCATTATGGCACGCACTATTCTACCTCAGCTTTCATTTTAAACTGGATGATACGCGTGGTAAGTTCACATTACGTTTGCTTATTCGATCGTTGGCGCAGATAAGCGAGCAAATGTACCGAATAATGGTAAAAAGGTGTTACATAACTTTCAACGAACTTAATCACAAAGTCACAACCATAAACGCAAGATTTAACATCGCGTTACGCGCAACGAACAAATTTTTCATATCCTCGAAACTAGTATACTCGATTTTTTGCCCGTTCTATTTAAGCGACCTGTCCACACCGAACCATAAATTTAAGCGACGCATTCGGTAGTGTCTGCACACTAATTTGGGGGCGTCGGAACGCCCTCGAGTCAACGAAGCCCGCCTTCCCGTTAAATATGTGCATTTGTTTTCTACTGCATTTTCTGAGGATTCGCGTTTAAGAAATTCCTTCGAAAATAGACAGTTGTCGGTGCTTTCGCGTTTCTATTATCGTAATGACCGATTGCGCGCGCTACTCCGTCGAGTATGCAGAATAATTCGAAAATCTCTGTGATCCCGCGAATTATTTTTTCGCGTTTCCCACGGTCGCGTCGTTTGAACGTTTCATGATAATTTTACGCGAATTCTCTCAACAGCGGTTAAACGTCACGCGAGTGTCCATGGAGTTGATCGGAAGAGCTAAGATTATCGCGCACATTTACATGCAAATTATCAATAAACATTTTATTATTCCTTTGCCGAACGATGTCCCGCTGTTTTATTCCCAAGAATATATTGCGTCATAAACAATTCATTGCTTTATAACTTCAACGGTCGTTGTCACTCTCGGTATATCTAAAAACGCTTTAACGGCCTAGTTACGGTCATTCGTCCAATGTAGAACGGTAAAAAAAAGAAAACTTTCGAACACTCAGTTTTTTTCGCAGTGCCGCGCCCCGTACTTTGTAAAACTTGTCGAAAAATTGCTTTACGACGGTAAATCATGCTACGGCACGATTACACCTACACAGAAGTGGACGTTGATCATGGGGGGTCTCTTGCTAACATTCATCAGGCTGTCAGTAGAGCGGACGATGAAGGCCGGATGGGGCTTTTTACGCGAAATTTCGTATAAGACGTAACAGCTGTAAAATATTCTTTCGGTAATGGCTGGATGACACATTCCCCGTCTCCATAATTGTTCTTTCGGTTTACGATGCAACGAGACTATTCTTAAAAAAAATCAAGTAACTACTTTGCGGTTACATATCGGCTACATAAAATTGTAGCTTTCGTATAGTAATTTAGAATATTTAAATCGGTATTGCACAGCCTTGAAACAATTTTGTGCTACGCTACGAAATATGAATCAAGAGACAAGGATTTATTTCGGGCAGAGTACAAGTACGCGAGAACTAGACCTTGTATCTTTGCAGGAAAGAACGAACGGAGGGTTTCCGAGGTAGTCAAACCACATTAAAAAATGAATTGTTTTTATTACATTGCAGGAGCCAATGACAACCATGTTCCTGGCTCTTCAAGGGGGCAAGTTCGACCATCCCAACAGATTATTCTCGTCGATTGCTCTGTCTTGGAAAAATTGCCAGCGCGATACATCCGACGTCAAGGTTCGTTTCGTTTAAATTACCGAAATTTGCATTTGTTGCTCTCACCTCGTTGAACAACGGATATGCGAGTTCGTATTGTTATCGCTCGGGAATGAATTTGAAATAAAATGCGTATCCTCGGCAACTTTGAGATTAACATTGCGAGAATTGCTTTGCTTCGTTAACAGGAACTTATTCCGGAGTTCTTCTTCCTACCGGAAATGCTGGTGAATAGCAATCGCTATCGCTTGGGTAGACAAGAAGACGGTAGCGCGGTCGGCGACGTCGAGTTACCGCCGTGGGCATCCTCGCCGGAAGAATTTATAAGGATAAATCGAATGGTATGCTTTCGTTTAAACTTTGGCGCAACGGTCTAACGAAAGTTTATAATTTACACTCCTTTCCATCTTACAGGCACTCGAATCTGAATTCGTTTCGTGCCAATTACACCAGTGGATCGACTTGATATTTGGTTACAAGCAGAAAGGTAAGCGTAATTCGAATTTCTATTCCTCAGAAAAATTAGATATTTTTATAAATCAATGAAAATAATCTTAATCCGCTTGAAAATATCGCCGAAAGTTTAATTGAAATAAATGTGCAATTCGCGGAAGCTAATTGTACCGTGAATACCTATGTTTTCATTCTACTCTTGAGCGTAATGGAAATTACTGTATACCGCGGGCAGATAGTTTGTGCTCAACTACAATTTTTAGCATAATAATCCAGATACAAACGATGCAAGTGACACTTGAACAATGGTACGAGTGGTATCGGCGCTAGCCTGGGTGTTGGGACACGAAGAGTCGAGTCAAATTAGATTTTCACCGACGGTAATTGTCGGTGGCGCCTCTATATCCGGCGCTTCCTCGAAAATGCTTCTGCCGCGAGGAAGAAGCGGGAGAGGGTGCCGGCCCTCTTCGCGCGTATGGGAAGAATTAGTTTTTAGTTAGCTTCCTCTCTGGTCTTGTCCCAACCAATTAGGCACGTGTGCCGGGCGCGACAATGCGTACCACCCCTAATACGTAACACGTTTACGAGAGCAGCCGGTAGCACGAAAGTACTGCCAGCCGGAAATACCGGCCACGAGCGTACGATGGAAAATCTCGAAATCGAACGGAAACTGGAAAAACGAGCCATAATTGTCGTGCGTTGTAAAGGAAAAATATATTCTCAACGTTTCTCGCGCGTCGTTTGGCTTAACACATTCCGTATCGCCTTTTGTAAGAAAAGTTCTAGTGCCGAGTGAAATTAGAAATAACCAAAATAAAAAATGCAGTCATGAAAAACTTTTGCTGAAAGGGGAGAATTCAACTTTAAATAAAATAAAAATGAAATTTTATCGGCATCCAGAAATATGTCCATACGGGGTAGTGCGCAAAGTTCAACAAAATGCACAAATATGTGCACGCGGTACGTAATGTGTTATGTAATTCAAATTGCAAAATTTGACCAGGACAGTTGCGTGAAAAAGGTATTTTAACTCGTATCACGAGTATGAAGAAAAGAATAATCGATGCCCACTAGAATTAGAGATTTTTTCGTTAAAAGATAAATGAACACCGTCGCGAACGTGAAACGCGAATAAAGAAACAAGTTCATGCCTCGGACCAAGTGCAAGCATACTACTTATAATCTCGTAAATTTTCAAAGGTCCCGAAGCCGTTCGTGCCACGAATGTCTTCTACTACTTGACGTACGAGGGTAGCGTCGAGTTGGATGCAATAGCGGATCCAGTTATGAGGGAAGCAATAGAAAATCAAATACGAAACTTCGGTCAGACACCGTCGCAACTTTTAATGGAACCGCATCCTCCTAGGAGTTCGGCAATGCATTTGGTAAACAGAGTTTAAATATATAATACGCGTTGCGGTTAGAAAATTACCGGGCATACTTGCGCGTGAAACATTCTGGTAACGAGACAAGCGTGCAACGTATACTATAAAGCGTACGCATACTTCTACTCTCCTTAATCAGGCGTGTACGCGTACGGTGCAAAATTCTCTTTTTACTCGAATGTTAACGTAACGGATACGGAGCGCGTCACAAAAGTTTCATAAGACGTTACCGCCCGTTTTTCAGTCTCCAATGATGTTCTCGAGCATTCCGGATGATGTGTGCATGACGATCAAGTTTCCATCAAACTCACCGATCTGTCATATATCGGCTAACACTTATCCCCAATTGCCATTGCCATCGGTAGTAACGGTTACCACCGGGCAGCAGTTCGCTGTTAATAAATGGAATACCAACTATGCGGGTAAATATACATGTAAAACTGAACTTAGAATTTATTATGCCGCCAAAGGAACGTTTCGTTAATGTAAAGTTATTCCAGCATCTGTGCAATCGCCAAGTTATGCGGACACGCCTCAGGCTCAAGCTGCAAATCAACCGCTATCCATGGATCCAGTTCTTTGTAAGTTTAATTAGACGAATATTCTAACGTTATATGTGCTCATGATTATGAAAAAGGTTTAAGACAAAAAATAAAAAAAATGAGTTTACCTGTTATTTTACGCCACATTTTTAAAAATTTAATAATCCGATGAAAGCAAAAACAGAAAAAAAATAAGACAGACGACTTTTATAATCATTGAAATGTATTACGTTTGATAGAAATAAACCGTAAACATATTAACTCTACCATTGTATTCGATTTATTTTTCCTAGCTCAAGCAGCGAATAGTTCGAATCCCACGTTACGGCGACATTTGGGTGACAATTTCAGTCAGAAGCTCAAGATTCGAAGTAACTGCTTCGTCACCACCGTAGACAGCCGGTTCCTGGTCGCTTGCGGTTTCTGGGACAACAGTTTTCGCGTATTCTCCACCGAAACTGGTAATAAATCAAAATTAAAAAATACTGCAAAATGTTGGAACGAGAACCGAGTTTACATAAATTTCACGTAAATTAGAAAATCCCAAGGGAGAGTAATTATCACCTGACAGTAACCAACCTAACGCAATTTCTTTTCAGCAAAAATCGTTCAAATCGTCTTTGGCCATTATGGAGTAGTCACGTGTCTGTCGCGCAGCGAATGCAACATCACTTCGGATTGCTATATAGCTTCCGGCAGTGCTGATTGCACCGTTCTTCTCTGGCATTGGAACGCCAGGACGCAAACTATCGTCGGTGAAGGTGAAGCACCGGCACCACGGGCGACCCTTACCGGACACGAACAACCTGTCACGGCTGTTGTTATATCCGCTGAATTGGGTTTAGTCGTTTCTGGATCTTATTGTACGTAAATTCGTATCTCTTTAATTCTTGCCTTACTAAAGGTGACTATAGTCAAACAACGTTGAATATACTGTTACGAACATGGGATTATTACGGATGAAGTATTTTGCGTTAAGTGTACCGAGCGTTTGTAGTGCGGTAGGCTTTGGTTAGCAACGACATCGATGATGTTTAACAGCTATGCTTTTGGAATCTGTTTGGAAGCCGTCTCGGAAGTAACACGTCTCTGCCACGTTCATAATAAATATTAGTTATTTGATAATTTTTCAGTATCTAATTATTTATGGCGAAAAATTTATTTGATTTAACACAATTTTAAAGTCATTGTCTTATAATTATGTAAGTAAACCCGATTAAACTAAGAATAACAATTTCAAGCGAGAATTTCAAAAAGGTTGCGACACTTTCGGTAGAAATAGTACTAAACTATCATTATTTATCCAAATGGGTATTACAGACGCGTGTGTAATATATATCAAACATAAATAAAAAAAACTTATCTTCGAGAGTTGCACATTGAAATAATTAACTCGCTGATCACAAGATAACATTTTTCACACTCTCGTACGCTTCACAGATGGACCAGTCCTGGTACACACCACTTTCGGCGATCTATTAAGATCGCTGGAAGCACCGAATGGATTTTCGTCGCCCGAGAACATAGCGATGTCCCGCGAAGGTGTTATAGTAGTGAATTACGAGCGCGGCCACGTAGCGGCGTTTACCATAAATGGAAAACGCCTACGTCACGAGTCTCACAACGATAATCTTCAGGTAACGCGAACAGATCTTGATCTACCGTCTTCACAGGGGACGTTCAAGTAAATTAAGACTTTACTCGCGAATTTAACGTATCATGGTAATCGTTTTTTCTTTTTAGTGTTTGCTGCTGAGCAGAGACGGCGAGTACTTAATGACGGGCGGTGATAAAGGAATCGTGGAAGTTTGGAGGACTTTCAACCTTGCTCTTCTGTACGCATTTCCGGCCTGCGAAAGTAGTGTGCGTTCTCTGGCACTTTCTCACGATCAAAAGTCAGTATCGTATTTTAATATCTGCCTCATAAACGTCAGTGTCATATTCTCGGACAGTGGCCTTAATTATTAAGTTCTTCTTTCAGGTTTCTTTTAGCTGGTTTGGCGAACGGGTCGATCGTTATATTCCACATCGACTTCAACAGGTGGCACCACGAATTTCAGCAACGTTACTGAAATTGCTTCGTGTACGCGTAAGCAAAGCCGGGCGAGGTGCGACAACGTCGCAAAGAATCGGGAAAGATTCTCTTGCCCGGCGTCTACGTAGTAGGACGAACCAACGGAATATTTTCGCGATCATCGCAATAGGCGCAGTTACTTACAATCGATTTCTTACATAGACGACTCTACTACGACATTTCGGGTATGGAGACTTTATCGTGCAATGACACACGGAGTGAACGACGTCTTCACCCGATTGACTCAAGGATACGTTCTTGTCATACGTGGCAATCACTAGTCGCGAGAGACTAAATTCTCGCGCTATACTTAAGCCTGGCCGAGTACTTACAGATAGGAGCAACGAGCAACGACGCTTTCATTACCGGTATTACAATCAGTAGGAGGCGCAAACGTAGTCGCCGTACAGCAAGTTATTCACGATATTCAGCGTTTAGCAATAAATTCGCTTTCGCGACTCTAAAATGCAGTGCTTCCGTGACGTGCGAATCGAGACGAAGGGCAAGCGAAGTAGTAGAACGAATTTTCAGCAGGAGCTAGCCGATGCCCTCGCGCATGTGTTGTTGTTCGGCAATGATTTTCGAATAGGCGTCAGCACTTGGCGTCGCCGAAAGCTCACGCTCGAACAAGCGATGGGAGATGAAACGACGACAGATTCAAACGCTAGTCAATTACGAAGACTCGGATCTATCTACGCTCGCGAATTATCTATGGCCAATTTTCCACTCGCCGCTTCGAGGAATGGCGAGGTGCGCGTGCTGGATACAAGGAGATTCTCGGATAGCACGCGCGTTGGGAGGAAATCGTGACTCTGAGCCGTGTACGCTTACGCGGAGAGAACGCTATTTTTCCGTCTCGAACTACGTGGGTACGGCCCCGACACCTTAGCGCTAGTAACGTCCCATGTAAATACGATAATCTCTACGTCATATAAATATACATATATATATATACATATACATATATACATATGCATAAATTCCGTATTAGAGAGGCGAGCGAGTGAGCGAAAGATAAGGGAGGGAAACGTGTACCATCTAAAAAAAAAAATTAGCATTATATTCTGCGCCGATGTCATTAACGCCGCTAGTGCTAAACTTTTGGCTAAGCACTTAGAAAAAAAATTCAGTTTAATATAAATAGAGAGACACATTACACGGACACACAATTTGCACAAAAAAAAAAACACCTAAAAGCGCTGCTGCACGTCGCTCGCCGTGCGGATATTCGCGCGGATACAAGTGATGGTTTTACAAAGCCGCGTATGCTAATCTCCCGATCTCAAAAGGAAAAGCTAAAACAAAAAAGAATGAATCCACCCCGCAACACAATCCTATTAACCCCGATGTTCACGTCCTTCGAAAGAGATCCTAATTTTTATCAAAGCCGTCCAGCTTAAATTTGCGAGGATATTTCTTGGTATTTTCGCACGCGAAGTATATTAATCAGCAAGACAAGTTATATAAGCTAATGGAACATCCCGAATTCATTCTCGGCGATCATCCGATCGGCCGAGAAATCGACGTTGTTCGTGTGTGAGCGTTGTAGCCCGTATGACAATTCGAATGGCAGTGGCAAAGTAAGCGAGATGCAGCGTTAGTTTCGGAAGTGGTGGGGGGAGAGAACGTGAATGATTATGGAGAGGAGTGCGAGGAGAATAGGAAACCAAGGGTTTGTTCGCGAATGATCCAAGCGACTCTCGTCTACTCGTCGTTTTCGCGGTAGAACGAAACGTTAGTCGCTCTTCCTCGAGAATACCGCCTCGTTCCAAGCGGGATTCACGAGCGAGCGCCGTAGTACGCGGGAGATGCGCGTTGTATAGCTTCGAGTTGTTTCCACGTTATTTATGATGTAACGCGTAAACTTATCGTCGTTCATTTCTTGCGTAGGATGCGATTTTTCTGTCCCGAGAGCAATTGTTTGTACACGCACGCTTAGTCGTTGTAGGTCGTTAATCGATGTGTTTTTTCGTGACGAACAGTGACGTTTAAAGTCAAGAGGGTCTTCGTATAAAAAAAAAGGAGGACAAAGGGAGCGAGGGCGCGATGAGAATACAAGAGTGAGAGGGATACAGAGTAAATGAGAATAATTCGGAAGCATTTATGGCCTCGTTGGTGATCGACGCGACCCATTTCTTTGTGCATCGTGATTCTATACTACATATACGACCGCGTCGAACGAAGCTCATCGCGTAGGTTTCAACTTGACGATCGATACTTCGGAAGTAATCCGGTAGAATATTAACAGCGATCGAACGTTGTGTTGACGATAGGAAAATTAAAATAGTCGATACTCGCTCGGCTTGGAATATTGCATAATTCTGTACAATGATTCACGAGTCCGGAGAACGTTGTTACGAAGGATAAAAATGTGAGAATCTTCGCGTGTATCGTAAACGTCTCAGGATGTATCTAGTCAGGTTTCACGATAAGAAATGTCGCGGATCACCATCGGTCTTAATTCTTAGATGTCGATACATTTAAAGCATATACAGTACTGTCTACATCGTAGATGTAATGAAAAAAAGTAAGCGCATGGTGCCCGTCGTTCTAGCGACCAATCCACTTTGAGCTTGGCATAATCACGATGTAACGTAACGGTTATAATATCGATTCTTATTGTGCACCCGATCGGTGGCCCGGAGAATCCCGATCACCGATCGCTCGTTATCGTACAATTTATATACACGCATAGGACAATGCTACGTGTGCAACGTGTTAACGACGATGTATTGCTACTCGTTATGGACGTGCTTATGCATGATTGTTCGTATTGTTCCGTTCCCGTGATGAACAGTGACGGTCGACGAGCGTGAATGAGAGTGACGTGTGCGAGAGAGAATGAGAGGAGCGCGGCGAAAAAGAGAGGAAGAGTAACACAGCGCGTGTATGGATGTAGAAGATGATCGTGCCTGGTGCTTAAGATTAAATATTACTTTTTGGCGCACGTGCGGGAACAATTCTTGTCGCGCTTGCTACCGCATACGCATACTCAATGTACAGACGCGTATACCGTCGACATCTTATTTTCGCTACAGTGACAAAAAAAGAAAATGGTAAATGGGGATAAAAAAAAAAGTGAATACGTACGTCATTCTATCTGCATTTTCTGCTCTTTTAGCGATTCGTGGCACGTTTCGCCGTGGACTGGACGAACCGCGAGGAAAGCCGAAATTTCGAAAAAGCATTTTCACGCGTATCTCGGTACGGTACACGTTTCGGGAGGGGATTATCGGGGAAACGTCACCGAGATATTCGTTTCGCGCGTTATCGCCAGGCAAGACACGACGCGAATACGAACACGAACGCGCGCACTCTACTGGTGCGAGGAAACAGCGTAATCGGTGAGAATGTATCGCGGTGAAAAAAAAAAAAAAAGAATTTTAAAAGAAGAATTTTTATATTTGTTTATAGGTGTGTGAGAATGCTGCACTTTTCGAGCAAGTTGTTAGTAAATTCCCTCCATATTGCTATATATAAAGGAAGTTAACTCAAATCAATTTCTGTCCGTACTCGAAACTTCGGTACATAAGAATAACGCTACTATTTTAAATAACGCTAAGTACAACGCTACAAAGGTTTGCCTATATTATTATTATTACCACTACAATTTTATTGTCATTATTATTAATATTCTTATGATTCTAATTATTAGTATTCTTATTACACGTTTGTGGTTATCTTAACGTACTTAATATTAACGATTGCTGAAACAGGAACATAGATTTGTATATTCGAGATGTAAGATCCATTAATGTTTGCCTATGTAAGTCGAAGTTTTACTTGTTCCCGGTAAGCTATTAAAAAAAAAAAAAGGAAAGCGCGGGGTAATACGAACTATGCGAAAAAAACCCAATTCGTTCAGATATGGAGCTGCCCGTAGTACTTATGTCTAGATTAATCGAACACTTAAACGTTTTATAAGCGTAATCACGGGCGGATGAGGTATGAAAAGTGCAAAACCGATGCATAACGATAGTTACTCGAACGCTTAGCCGTTAGAGACGTGTTATCTGCTCGATCCCTCGTTCGGTATGCAATAGCGACGCGGGGGGGAAGAGAATTATAATCATCATAGAACTCATGAAAAATTAGTCCCGAAGGAATGAGGTAACGACGGAAATTCAATAAACATTACCGATTTTTAATGATAGGAAACATCGTGAAACAGTCTCACGCTGTTGTACCCATTATACGTGCTTCTTCCCGATACGGAACGATTTTCCAATCAATCAATAAAAGTCAATATACCGAGTCATAAAAGTAGGCGAACTTTAGTGCTGCGAATGTAACGGGATCATCGTCGATCGTGATCCACGTCAAATAGCGTTTTATAATCGTGAATTCGTTTCTTATAATAAGCGATACGATATATTGTACAGCATTTATAATGCTATACGAGCCATCCGCTCTGGATTAAGCTTAAGCCCATCCGGTTTACGAGACTGCAGTTGCATTTCTTCAAGACTGGACATCGTTCCGCTACATTAATTTCAATTTCATCGTTGCGCTACATCATGCCGATCGGAAATTTCGACTCGCGCGGCGCTGAGACGCACGCGAATGCCGTCGAATCGCCGATAATTTGCCGGACAAAAATCGTAACGCAAAGCACAAGTGCGCGGAGGCGGGGAACGTAATATGGCCTAATTTTTCATAACACACGGCATGGAGTAGCGAGAGGATCGATGTTCGATCGACGAACAAATGGCTGCATGTACGAAATACCTTTCCGATGAACCTCGATGCTTGTCAGATATGATTTCTAATGAAGCCAAAATTGTAACCGCGTCACCCCCTCGATTAGTCTCGTCTGTGACAGAGAGAGAGAGAGACGATACAGGTTTATTCCCGGCACTTAAAAGAAAAAAAGTACTATTAAGTAGAGGTACTTAAGTCGTTGCTACATACCAATATAAGCTCTATTGCTTATTTTATACTTAGTATTATCGTAACGTTTCGATTAGAGGTAACATAATGGGAAAGTTGTATCTTAGCATAAGGTAGATTAATCTGTAAAGATAAGTAGTCAAATAAATGAAAAGTACATTTGATGTTGCAGATGGTTTACTTTTCTTTGTCTCTGGCCGGAAGAAAAATCATTTTATAATTCATCCTTTTAGTCGAAGCCATAGTAAGGTAAGAGCACTAGTAATTGACGAGTTGAGACAAATTTTCCGTGTGAATAATAATGAATACTTGCTACTTTATTACATAGAGTGACTATATGCATTGTACATATTTTGGTTAACGACAGCGTTAAGGAAATGACAATATGAAGGCACATAACCAATGTCAATAAAATTAATCGACCGTTTGTACGGTAATCGACTGAATTCGAGTAAAAATATTTCGGAGTTCGGTTCGTAGGTACAGTATACCTGTCGCGCATTTTGCGACAGGTGATTGCTTACAAAAACTTTATTTTTCACGTCTTCCTGAAAAATGGCCAATTACTGGTGCCTTTGTCATAATAAATTCTTTATGCATTTCTCCAGGGAGCGGCAAGAAACGTTGGAAGGGAAAGAAAAGTTGTAGGAGGGTTCAGAGAGTAATCAAGTTTTACGTGGTACCGATTTATTTATTTCATTCACAATCATAGAGGGGTCACAGCGTGCCCGAATATACAGTGTAGATATGTACTGATCTCAACTATTTAGAAAATGTGCATCATCGGTACTCAAGTCAATTGCATTCACCGTTGACTCTGTCGAATGCGATAACGATATAGGGATCGTTATCAAAATTGGCTGTGTAGAAGTTTGGAAACCTGGTTGTTTACTTTACCGCGAAAGTAATCTCTGAACGTGTTAGGTACTATCGGCATATCTCTTTGCGTTAATTGATATGTGTTTACGAATACAAATATTATTCCTCAATGACAATTACAAATTATAGCGAACGTTACACAATTCGATGAGGCTCGACAAAGAATATCGCGTTACTAAATATCAATGAGTTACGCGAATGTAAATAACACATTGAAATATATAAAATAAATTACATTTGTACATTAACATTAAGTACCCTTCGAACGTGTAGAGACGAGTATCAAAACAATATGTTCAAAAGCGAGTACCTCGACGCGTACGGAGTGGTTTAGCAATTGAAGTATATCGAGTGTTTCTTTTCTTCCACTGACGCCATCGATATCTGTTACCGACAATGAGATCAATTAAACGAGTCGTTTAATAGTGTCGTTTATAGAGTTTCAAATGACCTATACGTTTTCAATGTCGTACTTTGGAGATTTTACGAAATATTCTCTACTTTCAGAAGTTCTTCCCAATTGGCTCGTTGAAACAGCTACCCCCAATTGTGAATTTCTTAGAATTGTTTTTTTTTGTTTGTTTGTTTTATTTCACTCGTTACGTAAGGTCAGTCGAGTAAGCTCAGTCTGTAGTAGGTATGTTCCATTTGTACGAAAAATACAGTATCTTCTTTTTTTTTTTTTTTTTATACGAATAATAATGGGCATCGCTGGAACAATAGATGAGAGGAGGGTTCGTCAGAATTCGTGCAGACGATTTTGATAAAGTTCACGGGCAGCCATAATTGAAGTAAATTGACTGGAAATGGTTAATACGGGGTATTTATAAATATAGCCTGGACGACCACTAAAAGCATATAATTGAGTGCACTAGGTACTTTCATCTACCTTAATGCTACGACTACCTGCATCTTGGCACGTTTTTCTTTACTACCGCGATTAAGATATCACCGTTTGAACTATTACTTCTCTTTCGCTACGTCTTACGACTTTAATACTCTAAGTATTTATCTAGATTACGTGTAATTTTACCATCTCGCGTATCGCGCGGCGTTTTAACGTCAGAAATAATATGAGAAACAAGGTGTAGCGCAATAAAGATAATACCGTACTTTCATCACCGACCGTACGCAGTCGAATGCACCTTAACCCACATTGTTTCTAATCTGGTACGCGCATCTCCTATTTTTTTTTTTTTCAGTTAATTGCTTCACCTTTTTTTTTTTTAGGACATCATCGATTTTCCAGAGACGCCCATACTTACTATTCATTTATATTCTGTACATACGCGCTTCGCTGATAAATAAAGAACATCGGTCTAACGGTTGGTAAATCTAAAAACGAGGTGGCATCATTGTGCTCGATAAAGCGGAACGAAAGTTGAATTTTCATGGGAATGGCACTATTCGAGAGTTGCTTATTAGTAACCGCTACTTCTATAACACATTTGACATTCTTCTTGAATAAATTTATCGGTTATAGTCTTAATCGTATGCGTACATTTTTTTTTTTTTGTTCTTTTGTTTAATGATACAGCAGCTTCAGCCGTACGCGTATGCAATATCATACGCGCATCCGCTTTTCCCTTACTTTCACTTACGTTTGGCCTATGACACTTCTCTTGTACAATTAAACGTATTATTATTATCAAGTTCACGATCGAATACTGAATCGATCCTATTCCGAAAAGTGTACAAAGCAGGAATTGATATACGTTTTTCATTAGATCACATTATACATATGTTAGTTGTACGTACGTGTTTACCGGCGCCTACGTACACCGGGTGCATTTATCACAAACCGTGCCCTCGGCGAGCTTCTTTTTTTTTTATATATATCTAAACACGTATCACGTTAAATAGAACATTTGCGCGGAAGTGGCAGAAGGAGCGTGAATTAATAAACGACGCGTCATTTACTCTTTGCACGTTTTCGCACTGGCAATAAGTGTTCGTTCGATACTTCGCCGTTAAGAATATTGCCATTAAAGTCTAAAGAAAATCTACTTTGTTACGTGGCTTATTGTCGTTACAATATTTCTCCATAGTATCGTGCACGAAATGAGATTAAGGTTCAATTAATAACACCTGGTGGGGCAAAAAAGTGGGAGTTTCCGAAAGTAGTTGCACTCTGCTCTAAGTCTAAGTCAAAGGTAACTGTTTGTGGAAGCGGTCGTATTTGAATTACATCAAATGAAATAGGTAACTACGCGTGCCTCGGGTTTAGACGAGTCGATACGGTTAGTGCAGCGTTTGCCAAGCAATTATTTTCTTACGAGTACGAAAGGCTGATCGCGTTGACGCGCAAAAGCTATGTTCTGCATCATTAAGTATCGACATTGATATTTAACCGTCGCACAGTCGCGGGGCTAACACTCGAATACCAGAAAAAGTCGATTCAATCTTCTCAAAATTCTCGTGTTCGCGGTATCTCGCGATTTACCTCGAATCACTGTGCGTATCGCGAAGATTCCTTACCTCGGCGTCACTTGGCGCGACAATTGCGTATCATTACCTTGCAATGTCGTCGGTAAAAACATGCTAAATCTATCGTAATCTGGCGATTCTACTATCGTTTCGCTGTTACGTTTTGTTTGTTCAACCGGAAAGTAAGGCCTTTATTTAATTCATCGATCACGAAGTCGTAAGCATTTGTCGAGAAATTCATTTCTCCTCGTTCGGTCGTCGTAGTCGACATCTCGATATCTCTCTCGATCGTCGTTGAGAATAATGCGGTGAGACCAGCTGATAAACAAGCCGTACTTAAGTGTCTGAGTGCGCTCAGGACCAGCCTGAGCTTATCTTCAAAAAATAAAACTACTCTTTTTATTTATCTCTCTCTTTCGCTTCCGATCAGCGGGGGTACTTTGAGCAATCCGACCGTCCACCGCATCTCCGTTATACTATTACTTTACAAATATACTAGTTGTCCATTCGTTTACTATTCCACGCCTGCCACGCGATTATATTTCAAAGCACAGAGTGTTCCTTCCGAGCTTTTTGAGATAGAAGTTGTACTTAAGTCAGTCAAGCGATGTGCATTAAATGACGACAGAAGGAAACAACGTCCAAACCGACGTCCGACAAAATTGATGATTTTCCAGAGAGCTTACTTCCAAGGTACTGTCTTCATCTGAAAGGAATGGAGAATGACATGCATAATTCTGAAGTAACAAAATAAAGTAACGGAAACAATGCAATGATGACTTCTATTAATATTCAGGCGCTACCAATGTTTCAATTTGTTTAGAAAATTCTAATCTATGGAAGTTTCCAAAAAATTGGTCCAGCTGAGACTTGAGACTAGATCGAGAGCATTCATTCGTCCTTTTCCGGAGCCGGACACAGGAGAACACTAGGTTTGATGAGGTATTGTTTTATGAACTATCATACTAAACAACCATACTTAAAATTTCAGAAACTTTCTTCTTTATGATGTAAAGGCGCATAGAATTACAAAACATAATAGATCAAATGTTAATGTAGGTGCTTTTAACTTTTAAGTGAAAAGTTTCACTTTTAAGTGAAATGCAGGAAATACACAAAATATGCGCCAAATCGTCTCGAATTGCTAGTGGATTCCCACAAAAGAGAAACGATTGACGATTCACTTCGTAGAATAGAATTATTAATAAGAAAATGAAATCTATAATTCACCTGCTGTTCAAACAACTCAGGCTCATTGGGAGTGGTTCCGAATTCACCGCTGGAATGTGACCAGCAACGGTCTCTAGCAACGGATACCATTGCGCCACTGGTTTCCTCGGATTATCCAGCATCTCCAACCAGTGGTCACGACCAATTCCAATAAAACTGGAGCCAATCGCCGTGCAACCCATTAGTTCGTTCGATCCAATTCTAAAAACGATTACGTGTACGTACTCCTGATTGCCGATTGACTCGATATCACTTAGAGTCGCATTACCCGCGAAACATAGAAGAATGCAATTATCGTGGAAAGATGTTCTTACGCTCACCTGTCATAATCAATTACTTTCACTATGAGACTGACGTCCTCGATATTATCGGCGGGTACATCAAAGACGAGGGCCTCGTTGTACACCGGGAAGAGACAGTTCTTCTTTACCGTGGTTTTCTTCTTCTTGATCCGCTTACCTTGGCACAATAGGTACACCTTCACGTATGGATCTGAAAATTAATTTATCGTTTGGCGCAATTCAAAATAGCAAAATTTGAGTAGTCCTCGAACAAAAGTTTCGAACCAATCATTTAGACCGGTATGATTTAGGCGAGAAGAAATATCGATTACTATCGAGAGCGAAGGAAACGGATTTAAAAGAAGAAATTAAATTTTACCAGACGATCCTGTTATGTCCATTGCTTTTAGATTTCTGGCTTTAATTACGGTCAACGTTAGTCGTCCAGCCGTTGGAAGATAGCACAGAGATAGCATTAATTCTCCCAGGTCGACCTTTTCCTGAAGGAACGTAAAAACCGGTTCAGTTTCTTTTGCGCTATTTTCGGAATGCTAATTAACTATACCAGCGGTGTTCTTAAGCTACCTGCAAAGCGCACAGGATCTCCATTGTGTATTCTATTTCTTGTTCAAGGTCGGTACACTCCACGAGTCCCTTAAGGACTACTTGACCGATCAGATCGTGCCGGGAGAATCGATCAAAATCGTAAACCGAGAATTGTAGGTATCGTTCTCTCAATTCTTCGTGCGACACGCTAACAGTACGGACGAATTACGTTAATGTCTCGTAAGGGAATACGGATTAAATCTATATCATGCACGTCTCTGGATATTCAGATCTCCAAACTTTTTTCACTCTATCGAGTGTATTTCGGATCGCTGATCACGAAATAATTATAGAATTTCTATTCTACCGAAAATTATTTCACAAGGAATCACATGTGTTTGCTTGCTTTAGAAATAGTTTGGAGATTCGGAGATGTGCATGATCTAGATTTGTTCCGAGAATACAATTAACAGCGTGAGCCTACTTACCTGAATATAAACGTCTCGTTGAATATTGGATTTAAGTTCTTTCGGTGAACTTTTGTTTGATATTTTTTCTTTCGATCGGGTAAGAGGTAAACTTTGATATAAGGATCGCTGCTGCCCGTTACGTCCTTGATTGGTAATTCCCGAGCTTCCAAGACCTAGGAGAAACATTGTTTTTTTTTTCGCGATCGATAAATAGTTACGTAAATCTGATGCTAAAGTAAATTGCATTTATTTATCGATTAGGTTAGGTAAACGAATAATTTTTAAATAGCTATAATTTATGTATCGGGGATAAAGTCGGCCAACTTCTTACGCGTTGCTAAATGCAATAATTTATTTTCCGTCATTCCCGTGTAGGTTTGCGAATGAACGCGATATACATATGTACGTGTTACGCATATTTACATTTCTATGCCGCGAAGCGTAGGTTGAATACTATTCTTAACGCAATTAATCTCCATCAATTTGATTTTCATACAGGAATAACGTATCAATTTAACATTGCTATGATTTAATTGATGTTTGTTTCCATGTAACTACGGTAGAGGACGATGGTTGTCCATCATCCGCACAATGCACTTCGTTACTGTCATTCAATACCTGACGGTATAATAGGGTGTGCATGTAATTAACTCGGAAAGTGCAATCGTCAACTCAATTTACTTATACGCACAAAGTGGTTTGAAAATGTTTCTACCTACGAGCGAGTATCGCGTAAGTTCAAGGGTTATTCTATTTTCGGTGACAAACGTTCGGGCGATTAAGTTTGCGGTCAAATTAATTACACCGCTAAATTTTTTAATTTCTGTGTCTCAACTGTTTGTGTTGCGTATTAAAATATGGGTGATTGTTCTCGATCGCTATTTTTCCTATGTTTTTTTTTTGGTTACCTATAATTGTAATATGTACATACGTGCAGACGCTATGTTTCGAAATTATTAATCACACCATACGGTATTAAGTATACAGACACATTTTGCAAGGATACGTTTGTTAACAGGACTTCGCTGCGCTATGATATTGCAAAAACGCAAAGTGTGATGAAACTTTCGAAGCGATATTGCAATTTACTTTCAATTAGCAGCTTTATTTGAAATATTCGTCTAGAAATAGCGAGCAGATTATCTGTTATTTATTAACGACGTCATATTATCGTCGCGTTATTCGTCCGTATTCGTAATAAAAACGAAACAGAGGCTTCGACGAGTAATGAATATCGACGGTTCGTTGAATCGATTCGGTCGATTAAATAAACCCATTTCCATCATTTCACATCGTACGTACGTACATACATACGTATCGCCGCCTCCGGAAGAATCTTTTTCACCGCCAACGCGTCAGCCTTCAGAGGCGTAACGAGTTAATCGATGCAGCTGCACGCGATCGAATGTATCATAAAACAGGAGCAATATAATTCTGCCGAAACGATAAAACGAGAGCGCGAATGTCGGTCACGATGGCCGCGGAAAGCGTTCTCCGATATCGTAGATTTCCACGTTCGATGTTGATCACGCGTTTCGATAAAATAGTTAAGTGAATTGCTGTAACTTCCGTGTACGCGCGACGCGACAAACCGCGAGACTAAAATTCGGCGCTTCCCCGACGTTTCCTTTGGTAAACTTGAATTTTACGTTCGGCTAACAATAGTTTATTTCGCCGTCGTTCGCCGGGAGGGAATAAAATACATTTTCCTTTTACTGCCTTTCCGCCACAATTCCCGTAAACACGAGCGGCTACTTGGAAAATTACGAAACTTACTTTAACGACGAGTCCCTCGATTTCCTTGTCGTAACGAAGAGCAAAGTGCAATTTCCCAGCGTATTCCATTTCCGTGGTACTCGAACTTTCTGCGCTCTCTTGTCTCACCAGCTCCTTCTTGTACAGCTCCGGCTATAAACACAAATATGCATAACCGAAAGTTCAGGTGGAATTACGTTCGATAATGAGCGCCGTTCGTTGAGTAACCGTTTCAGGTATTTACGGCAAATCCTGCCAAACTGGGGCTCGATTATCGAGAAGTATTAGTGTTTAACGAGAAATAAGCCAGGGGGTTCGGTTGCGAAGTTTACCTTGATTAAACCAAGACTGGAGTCGCTGCGATTTTCCAAGCTGCAGATGCTGAATTTGATGTTGGGTAGATCGAGGCGATGAGAAAGTTGCCTCTGGAAACTTTGATGTCTCATCGGTACTATGGGCAAAGTAGTTTGACGCAGTACCTATATATATATAAAAAAAAAAGAAGAAGATACGTTTCAATGTATATATCGGTACACCGTCGCACGTACATTTTCTATTCGCGTTGAAAATATCGCATCGGTACTTTTCCGCGCGCACCACAGTTCCAGCACCGAGTTTCGCTTTCCAAAATGAAACATTCCCACGATGAGTTGAATTCAAAATTTATTCCCCCCCCCCGTTTGCAATGCTAACAAAACGTTATTAAAATTCTCGCGTAGTGCACGAAAATTGAGTGAAATCGGTAGATACAAAAGATTGAATATCGCGTACCTCGAAATATTTCAATCTGCGTCTAAAAGACAATTGTAGCGATGGAACGGTGGTCGAACGATTGTTCGTATAATACACGCGCTACCTTTTAACGAGATTCGTATTACTATTGAATTATTAATCGATCCAAATCTCGAACCTTTTTACTGTCCTTTTGTTCCTGCACGTATTCGTGGGTAACCGGCTCCGATTGAAGATCTGGCAGAGAATGACTGATACGTATAGCATTCTGTTGCGATAAATCATTGCCGCCGTTGTCCTCCTTCGTTTGGCGTCTTACCCTCATTAACCATCGCCAAGTGGAGGAACATTGGAAACTCACGGCTGCCAGTAACAATAACGCCATGAACGCCAGTCCTGTTCCTACCAGCAGCTGATATGGAAAAGTTTCCGTCCATTCTTCTGCGAAAGAAAATACACCCCGAATAATGTCTATCTTTGTAATTGTAAAATTCGACGGCTAAATCGTAATCGAGAATCATATTGTTTTTATTAATTAACCTATCCGTATTGTCTCGAATTCAATTACGCGTGTATACAGTTTATATCAGGTACGCGAGGAAGCAATGATTTAGTTTCGCTCAATCTTTAATTTAATCACACCGTCATAATTTAAACGAATTGCTCGCCATTCGGAATTAGGTGTGATATCGCTCGAGTTCTGGGTAGAGCAACGCGTTACTTAATTACTCCAGGGATGAGGAATTCGGAAGAGCCAAAAATTTTAATTAGACGAGGCTCTTTCCTTTGTTGCGTCGGAGGGGTTCGCGCGAATCGAAGGGAAAGTAATGGTTCTTACTGCAATGAACGGAAAAAAATTGCTTAGTATACAATTCCGGGATGTATGATTATATTCGTTTAATCAATCGAACAGAAAGGGATCGTTTGGTATACAATTTATGGAATTAATATTACGTTCGTTTCATTATTCTTCGAATCGACCTATCGATATAGAAAAATACAATCTTCTACATCACGTTCGACATAAATACGCAGATAAATTATAACGAAAAATCGTTAAGACGCCTCGCGAGAATTTTACTCCCCGTTTTCTACATAATTTCCCGCGCAATTACGACAAAGACTCGCGCGGAGATATATTTTCTCGTAACCAAAAATAACCCCGTCGTTTATAAAATAAACGCGTAATATTCAATAGTTCGTCGAAGTCGCTGAAACGTAAAAAAAAAAAAAAATTCTCATTATCCACGCCTTTTAAGCGCACGGTGGCGTTACGCGGTGACTCACTCGTTATTTACCTGTCGCAATACCGGTTAATAGACGGTAGGTAAAAATTACAGATGACTCCTCGCGTACTTGCGTAACGAGGAGGAGAGGATGCAAATGAAGAAGAACGGCACGGGTAAAGTACTCGTACGCCTTTACGATGAATGTAACATTCGCCATTGTGCACGTCCTACGATAAAGAGAAAGGTGCATATCCTTGGCTCGGCTGTTCCGAATGAATGGAGGAACACCAACGTCTCTTTCGCGAAGTAACGTTTTGTCTTCTTGTCTATTAAGCGTGTCTTCCGCGTCGTTAATGGCAGGAACTCCATGGGTTTCAGTTGCACTAGCGTAATAATACGCCAACCGTTAAGGATAGTGCAGATGGCATGGTTGCGAGAGCGGAAAGAGATAATAAAACGCGAGATAATGCACGAGGTATGCAGAGATATATTTAGAACCTATTTTTCAGACACGGGACTGATCATTCGGCAGAAAACGTAGTACCTCATGGGCGTCTACGTTCCTGGGGCCCTTTAAAAAATTTACGACCCTTGTGTCGCTACGTCGCTGATACGAAGGGTGCGAAGGGCTCGCGTGATGGACAAGCGTCTCGGTATTTCCGAAAATTTCACGGAAGGGACTCTTCATCAATCATAATTTTGGTCTTTCTATTCTACGAAAATAAATTGAGAGATCTCGAGTTTTAATCAGTTTGAGAGGAATTCTAATTTTCGTTCGACGTAACGGTTAAGAGTCCGGATATTTATGCAAGATTCTTTATTTTATTATACACGTATACTTATCGCATTTCGCTTCACAAAATCCGTTTAAAGTCAGTACAAAAATAATGCGTGTTGCACCAAACTATGATATTTATGATGGACCAATTATTACTATATCCTTTGTTTTTTTTATTTTTTATTTATCTTTTAGTTCACTTGGTATTTAATGTAGTCCCTAATGATCAGATGTTGATGCGACTTTAAACCCACAATAAAAAAAGAAAAGATAATACGTTTTGCATGAACATCCGGAGTCCAGTTGCGACACTTCAACGCGATTCATCGTCGGTTATTACAACCCTTCCGATCCAACGCCCAACATCGGTACGCGGCATACCGATCCACGAGCCGTGGTATGTGGTCGACATCGGTCACGGCGTACCTATCCATAAAACGTTGCGACGCGTGCGACCGACATACGGTACGCCATAACCGATTTGCGGGAATGCGTCGATGTTTCCTTGGCACGGTATCGCGACACGATACTTAACGCTTCATTAGGAGCCATGGCATCGACGTGTCAAACTACGATCCCCCGAGAGACACAGATTTCTAGAGTGAATTCGGAATTATCGTCTGCATTGATCGTGAAAGTGAATGCAGTGATAACGATGTGCTTTCAAAGGTTACGATTAACACGTGGGACGCGTATTACCACGTTTTCGGTGTATTGTCGGTACTCTGCGAGATAGCACGTACTATTACGTTTTCAACGTATGGTCACTCGATGGTAGGATGTCGTCGAGATAATAGTTCGTGGTAAGGAACTAACAGAGATCAAATGAGAAATTGTAGTACGTATGTTACGGACAATATAAATAATTGGACGTTATTTATAATACCCGGGCACTGTATAGTTAGGCAGTGTGTGAATCTATAATTGATATCCGGATCAAACGTAAACAACATATCCCTTTGGGCACTTTTTAAATTACCCAAAGGGATATTATAAATAATGCCGAATTATTTACGTTGCCCGTAACGTGTACATTAGCGTTTAGAGTAATTTATTAAAAATTCTATTTCCGATGCAGTGGAATCGTCGAAAACAGCCACGCGTCGCGTAGGTCGATGCACGCAAGATTACCCACGTACAATATGTTAATTATATAACACGCCGCATCGATATTCCCACGACTCCATTTCCTGTTAGCCGTGCGGATGGAATTACTTTAAACCCCGTCGCTCTGGGATGGGTTAAAATTTTTAATTTCAGCGAAACGATGTACGCCAATTTATTAATACGTCTGTCCTGACAAAGGATAGATTCTGCGAGAATATCGTAATAATTAGCAAAGAATTGCGCGATGTTAATTGGTGATTTATGCCGTCCGTCGATCATACCGAGGACTTCGTTGTTGACAATATTCGAGATAGGAATCACCGTGTCAGTAACGACGATCATTCCAATGAATTCAACGGATACTCTAGTTTAATCCAATTATTGGCAGATTCTGCCAATTCACCGACGTGATGGATGTAATACCGTCGCCGACGACTCGCCGGAAATGCATTCCTGCGAGTTTTGTCGGAAATGTACTCGCGCGCAACCCGCCAATGCGATTTTCCGAGATGACATAACTAATTGGTACAAGGTATCCTTTGACGGTGATCGTTCCAGCCAAACTGGAGCGCACTTGCGATTCCATCAATATTTGATAAGTAGAACAAAAGTTTAATTTGAAATCTGAAACTTCAATTTTTACAGTTTCTTCGGACTTCAATCTCTATTCCTTTCCTAACGATAAATGAATCTAAATTTCACTAACCGATTCATCGTAGTTTGCAAAAGTCAACTAATTGTTCGTCAGGTTTGTAAGAAAAAGAAAGAAATGCTTTTTAAAATATTGCAAGTTGTCGGGGCGAGCGAGAAATGACGTTGCATCCGTTGCTCGCTTCGAACATTTTTATTCCGATCGAATGATATCGATATGATCGATTTATCAAAATATCTCTTACAAATTATACCGAACACGTGGACGTCAATTATCAAAACGTATCGAATAAAGTGCAAAAAGAAAGTTATAACGCCCATCATCGTTCGTAGAGTTAATACCCTCGCGGTGTAGAGTAACGGCCAATAATGGCGTGACGGAGGTGATAACAGGTAAAGGTCCAAGCGTAAATTCGATTTACGACTTACTTCTTCGTCGCAGTTCGTGCCGAAGCGTACCGACGCGCACGCCTAAGTGATTGATGAGTCCTGGCGAATTACGATTTTGCCATCGTTACGCGACTGTTAATATTTGTTTGCCACCTGAAGGGAGCACGACGTTACATTTTTTTTTCTTTTTTTACTATCCAGTCAAATCGAATCTGACCGTTTCGAGTACCTTTTTTTTATACCCCAGTGCCACCATTACGCGCAACGTACAATTACGTTATCGGGTAAATAATATCATTAATACCCGACCCCTAATAATTAGAAGTCACGTTTCTGTACCCACGCAATTATGGCGTGCAATTATGTTAACGGCTACATAATATCTCTCCGGTTACGTTGAGAATAAGGAAAAGTTTGTTTATCAGTCTCCGATACCGAAACTCATCCGTGTAAAACTGTTTAGGATTATACTAGAATCATAATACTAAATATATACGTACATTGGGTTAGACTCGCATCTATTTATATCAGTTTGCGAATTTATAGATCCGCCCCTGATCCTCGGTAAACCGTGACGATTATCTATTCGCATTTTCCACGCTTTGTCGTCTTCCGCATGGGTTACCCCTCTCGACCTTGACCCTCGCCACCCCGTTGCGTGGGGAAGAAAGGTGTAGAGGGTGGCAAGCGTTACCGCGTTCGAACGTTACCTCGCGAAGGTGACGAGGAATTTATGTCGCCGGACGGTGTGTACATAGTCGGTGTATGTACTCTCGGTTCGCCGAAAAAGTTAAAAGGAAGGACGCGGATCTTCTAACGACATTTATTTGTCTTTCGATGCGATCGTTAAAAGAGTTAATGAGATCAATCGATTTCTCTCCCATCTACTCCGAGGCTATCGGGTAACCCACGAGTCCTGAGCAAGGCATAATTGAATTTCATGACCACATTACTACGTGACGCAATGATCGAACTGTGACGAAATCCTCATGGCCCTGACCTTACCTTTCCGCCATAGCGCGTAATCCTGAGGATAAATTGGTTATTACGTTTCGCAATGATAGTTTGCGATGACGTTGTCCGGATTCAGTAGCCGAGTTTCCAAATTATTGGATTCGGTTTATTCGTAGCTACGATGCTCATTCCGGCGGTATTAAATTCGACGATTACGCGCGTGCAGACTTGTCCCTTTGATGGGAAAGTAACGTTTCTTTTTTTTTTTTTTTCAGAGAGTCCAAATTTAATTAAAATGTCATCGTAGCTCCGATAAGCAGATTGCAGATTTTATGCAAATATGCATTTTGTTACGGAAGACAGAGAGCACCGCGAACAAAGCAGAGTACGCACGTATTTAAATAAAATTACATTTAATATGACCTCTAGCGACTAAGTAAATTTCTGTTTTATCTCATTTCTGCCTCTATCTTTTATAAAAGTGTATATTTGCATAAAATTCGCAGTCTACCGTTAACATTCGCGTTGTTATACATACATACATTATATAGTCAAAACAAACGTAATTATTGTGTATGGACGGTGCAAATATTTCGCGACAGAGTGACGCGATATTAGCCGTACAAACTGTACTAGTTGAAGTCAGTCGCGAAATTGAAGCGCGTCAAACGTTATTGACGCTCGTAATTACAAAATAAGTGTCAACGGTTTATTTCGAACCTCGAAAAGTTCTAATGCCGGCGATAAAGCGTAGTTCGGCGCCAAGTGTACCGAGGGAAATAAAAAGTCCAAATTTCCAACGCGAAACGACTGTCAACCGCGAAGAGAATTCTAAAACGATGGACGTGTCCGTCGAATCAACTTTCAAACCCTGGCGCGTATTTATCAACCATATCGACAGTTATCACGGACAAAAATTGGCGGACGTAAGTTTCATTTTTACGTAGATAAAAACTGGTAACGAAGCACTCGACAGACAAGTATAATTCGTAACAAGTACACTCCTCTTATCCGAACTGTCACGTAAAATTAGTCTCCTGCCGTTTGTTATTCTCGGTTAAGCGCTTTCTTAAACTATATCGTTGCTGGAAGAAAGTTAACGTACACCCTCGTGTATTGATTTCATATTAATTTTAACGCATCCTCTTTAACGGCCGACGGAAAAATTCTTTTTTTTAACAACGACGGGGCGTCACTCGTTCTTGCCAATAGTGACATTGATGTAGTCCGGCACGACGACTTCTGTTAGACCGAAATTGCACTGGTTACCATTTATCGAATATAATTTCAGTGCGAGATATATGTCAAGGTTTTATACCAGATACAAATCCTGCCGAAGGTAATTTGGGAAAATTCCGAGCTGTACGAGGACTCGAAACACATAATTATAAAATGTAACGTACACGCGTGTCCGCACAGTGTGCGCAGATACGGTACATCAATGTTACACGATATGTAAAACAAATCTGGTACAAAAACACACGCTCCTCGCGTACAAGTACACGCCCTTGGTGTATTTGATCTCATCGTGTTTTGTGGTACACCGTCCAAAATGGAAGATTAATTACACCAATTGTTGATTGCGCGCTCCTGTACACGCAGAATATCAATTTGCTTCTAATTAATTGCGAACCGTAACATCGCTCGAATTGCATCCTTACGAGGTTCAGTTGAAATTTTCGCAAAATTCTTTCCCAACGCATTTTCGTGGCATTTCCAAACAATGGAGACGGATCTGTTTTTCGCCCCAGTGAACTTTGTATTCGCACAAAAGAATTGTATCCGTTAAATTTTTAGTTTCTGCCCGAGCGCACGTATGTTAATCCGCGATATGGCGCTGCTGAAAGTTTCATGGGCGAAGAGGAAGAAGGGACGGAAGAATCGGAAAGTGTCGAGGTGGAAGATGAAGAGGAGGAAGAAAGATTTCGCAAAGAGATAAAATATAAAACGGCCGATCGTCCTGGAAACTACGAAGTGATTGGAACAGCTTTGGACTCGGAGGTAATTCAATTTAATTACCGGTGAATATTTCGTACCTCCGAATCAGGTACCTTGGTATGTACAATTCGAGTCTTACTTTCTCCGAGGTACACCCGTAAGAAAGATTTATGCAATTCTTAGCTGTGCTTTCGCGCGAGTGATTGTTGGTCGGAATGAAAGAAATTATTCGATGGGTGGAAAACAACAATTTTGTTTACGCATACCCTTCGTTCCCATAACTTCGCTCTTTAGTATCCTTGCCCGGAAGACGTGACTATGATTATAAGGGACGCGCAGGACCGAGATGCGCTTTTATCGGAGCTGATGAAATGCGGTATTGTAATTTACGATATCACGGAAAATGACGCTCAAATCGAAGAAGCTCGTTGGGCTCTGAAAGGTTGGCATTCCTTTCATTTAGATTTCTCAATCTGAGTGTCGTTACAAAATGTTATTACGCGAATTATCGGGTTAGTATACTTTGTACATATTTAGTTTCATCTGTAATGTGACGACCCATTTCTGTTAATTCTTTAACGACAAGTTAGTATAGCAAATATTTCGTACGTCTCCGAAATCGCCCTTAGGCCCTAAATCACAATTTCCTTATCGCCCAGTCTGTCCTCCAAAATTCTCCTCTTCCCTTTTACTTCCCATCAAACCAAGTTCCTCGCCAATCCCCTGGCATCCCTTCTCGCCAGATAATGATTTTCCTTAAACCTACCGATCCTCTCCATCGTCAGAATACTTTTAACATCCCAAGATAAAACATCCACAACCTCTCTGGATCTCATTTAGTACTTGAAGAATAAAATTACATTCAAACGTCAAATAGTTCCCTTTTGATGTTGTACTTTAAACGCCGAACGTACATAAAAAAATAAAAATACAAGAATCGTTCCTAAGTTGGAAGTCAATTTTCCACAACGACCACGGTGCGTATTACACCCCGATTGTTACAGCCATCGTAAAGGAACTGGAGAAGATGGAGGAGAAAGGACCGAAATCCTTCAAACTCAACCAGGAGGTACGTTACTTCGTCCTGATATCGACCATTATGACTTGGGCTCTCACGAAACCACTGAGTCCGGACGACCCAGACGTACCACTGACGGAAGAGGATTACAGGAAACGAAGGCCCCATCCAAACTTCAAGGACCACAATCGATTGGAGAAGGACGTGGTTATAATTAAGAGGAAAACGAATTTATCTGATAAACTGAAGACCCTGGTGATTTGTTGCGCTCACACTTATGGCGACGGGGAAGGTCCGCTCCACTATCTCTTTAAAATGGCGTGGAAAAACGCACCGTTTTTACCAATTTTTGGAAAGGGACAGAATCTGGTACCTCTGCTACACGTCCGCGACCTAGTTACGTAAGTAGAGAATATACAGAGAAATATAAAATCGTGTGTACTCATATGTGCGTTCGGGGTGTTCGTTTTAACACGAAACGTGGGATTCAAGTTTTTTCTCATCGTTTATCGTATACATTATCTCTTACATTATACATTATCTTTATCTCACATTTTAGTCAAACTGAGCGAGCAACACTGGTTTATTCAAAATTTCGAGCGAAATCAACTGGTGTGCTCAGATTTATGAGAAAATTAATCAATAACGCGCTAATCGAATAATTGATGACACAGCACATCTAAAATCATAAGATAACACCTACAGAAACTGATTTTTTTTCTCTCCTGTAAAGTTGATAAAATTGAGATAGGTGGTGTTGCTTCTCAAGCGACGATTATAATGCTTACATCTTTTCTGTCGTTGCGCAGGGTCGTATTCACTGTATTGCAAAGCTGGCCCAAAACTCGATACATAGTTGCGGTGGAGCAAGAGCTCTCCTCTCAAAGTACAATCGTGAAGGTATTCCGGATAACCGGGTAACGAATGAATAAAAGAAACACTAGATATTTCTCGAGTGATACGCTCAAGCGCGCCATTGTTCTCTAGAAAATCAGCGGGGCACTTTCCACCGGAAGGGTGAAAAACATCGGGGAGGAGGAAGCTTTCTTATTTCCAGAAGTCACGCAACGAACGTACGATCGGATGACAGTAAATTTAAACATTGATCCCGTGTATATCGTCGATAGGATGGCCTGGCACCTCGATATGCCATTTCCCGATAGCATCGGTGCCGTCGCGAAGGAATACAAAGCAGCTCGAAATTTGTATCCAGTGAAAATAATCGTCCTTGGACCGCCAGCTTCCGGGAAGACGATAGTAGCGCGATATCTCGCGAGGCATTACGATATACATTACGTGCACGTGAAATCGTTGATCGCGGACGCCATTCGCAAGTTGGTTAGCATCGTCGTGCGTGGCGTAATACACTGGACAATCAAATTATCGCGACAAAAATTTGCCGGTTTTTAAATGAGCATAACTTTGCGACAGATTGTCATGTTTGAAAGATTTGTTTTGCATTTTAAAGGGCGAAGTCTGTACTTTAAGGAACCATTGTTAGATTTTGAATTTTAGCCTCACCCTCCTTACTTCAAATGTAAGGACGCGTTACGTCTCTAAAAAATTGCATACTTTGAGACATTCTACGGGGTAGAGTGAATTTTTTTCGTAACTAGCATGGCAATCATCGGAAAATATGAACTTTTCCCTGCAAATCAAAAGAAAAATAAAATCCTTACGATTTTTGAAGGTCAAATTCGAAATCTAACAATGATTTCTTAAAGTACGGACTTCACTCTTTCAAGTGAAATAAAAATCTATCAGATATGATAATTTTTCACGAAGTTATGCTTATTTAAAGTTGAGCTAATTCTTGATCATAAATTTTTGTTGCTATAATGTTGTTGCTCTGTATATAATGTATCTCAGCTAGCTTACAATGTTTGATTTTACTCTAAAACTTGAAATGTGAGGAAATTTTGGTTCGCAAATGTTATCGTGCGAAATATTTCTTATCATAAGACAGACGAGATAGAAGCTGCTGCGTCAAGGACCGAGGAACACGGGATTGAAGATAAAGACGCCGCCGATGACGAGGTGGACGAAGATGAAGAAGATGTAAACGCAGAAAACGAAACTGTAAACGTGGAAGAGCTCGAGGAGGAGTTAGACGAGATTCAACGAAATTTACAGACGAATTATGGTCGCCTCGATGACGCCATTTTAAACAAGTTAGAGAAGCTTTCGTACTGATAAGTTTTCAAGCGTTCAATTTTTGATATGGAAGGAACAAGCCACGGTTTCGCGTAAAGCTTGGATATTGACAATGGTTCCATTGTCATTCGTTAGGATAGTGGGGAAAACAAAGCCCAAAGTGGTATGAGAGTTAAACTCGTATTTGCGAAACACTGTCCATTTCGTTATCTGCTTCATTTCCTGGCTGTTGTGGCCAACGTAATCGCATCGACGCCAAAACGGAATTTGATTCATCGAACGTGCACGTGATAATGGCGCAACAAATCAACTGATGAATTTGCATCGTCGGCTTTGTGAAGGAATATCAGTTTAAATGGTCACTTACGTTATATCCGAACTTTAGCGGCGTAGAGAATTTGTATTTTTATCCGGTGCTAACACGTAATTAACGAGAGTGAGGCAAACGTTTTATAGTCTATCGATACGGCGGTATGGAAAAGCAATTTTTTTTATTTTTATAACGAGGAAAACTGATATTTCGCGTTTCGGTAAAATATAATCCTCCATTTTTATTTCGGTAGCACTAAGAGTTACGGGGAGTAGAAACACAAAGCTTTGTTGTACGTACATTGAAGCGGTTATACGTAAAATCAAGCTTAAATAAAAGATAAAATAATATTCTGCTTCTCTGCATAATAAGGCTGTCAAATCCAACGTTCATAATTTAAAATCGAGGACACAAAAGAAACGAATGTTTATAGAAAGTAAAACAGAACCAAGTAATATCAAATTTAGTATTTCTATCCTTAAAAAAAAAACAAACAAAGTCCCGCCCTCAGAATGTTTGTATCGAGTAAACGTCAATGATCGGTAGGAATAATCCGACGGTGCCGTCAATTTGTACTTACGTAATTCAAGTAGGAGGAACTGATTTATCCCGTAATGACTCAGCGTTTCCTTTTTCCTTAAATTAAACGAGTGGGAGTTGTTGAGAAACTCGAGAACTAACTGAAATTGCAGTATAATTGCAATCGATTTCGCTCGCCCCTCGACGCATTCATAAGACACCACCTTTCACGGAAAACTAGCTTTTCCGCGGTATCGTCGGATCCCTATCGATGTCGACGCCGTTCTCAATGCATACGATCGTTGCCGAAGGTTATTCCTGAAGAGGTTGCGATCGAAGGATTGCGCGAATCAGGGATACGTCATCGACGGCTATCCGAAGACGCTGGAGCAAGCGAGAGAGCTGTACGGCGGCGAGGACGAGGTCGGAGAGGAGGGTATAGACGAGGAGGGTGAAATCAGTGGCACGACAACCGGTAATTCCTCCATCCTACCGGAGTTGGTTGTGGCTTTGGAAGCGAGCGATGAATTTCTGAAGGAACGAATCGTCGCACGACCGGAGAGGGAGATTCAGGGCACTCACTATACCGAGGAACACATGCATCGTCGTTTGAAAGAGTACAGGTGACGAAACGAACGTTGGGAGAAACGATTTTTTTGTTTTTTTGCCGCGAATCGTTTTAATTCTCCACGCGTCGCCTCGGACGTAGCAATTTGTTCTCGACGTCGTTGTTCTCGAGTCGCGTTAGATGCTAAAAATTGCCGCGAATAAATGTAAGGGAATGCTTTTCCGCGCGCGTATAAATTGTTACGAAGAACGGGGGAATTTTTTTCATTTAGATTTTCATGCAAATTTCAATAACGCACCGTTTGAATGCGAACCCGTAACGGGTAGGAACGACGATAAGAGCAGTGGCAGTTTTACGTTTGCCTCGTTCGTAACGTCAGGACTACCCTTCTGTAGTATTAAAATGTTATTATACATAATAACGTTATTCGCGATAATGTATTCAACGAAAAGTTTTACCCGCTCCGTATACGCGTGTTATAAGTAATGTAATATCGCGAGAGGGCACGTTATAACGAAAATGTAATTACAACGCAACGAACGCATTATTCGGAATATTATTTCGCCCCGTAGTTGCAACTGGTACAAAATATTATAGCGTAGCTTAGAACCCGAAGCTTCTTAGTAGAGGGTACGGCGTAAAACGATCTCGTAATTGGATCCCTAGACGTCGTAAAGTTTGGCGTGGCCCCCGGCAGCCGGGTTATTCCCCTTTGCACGTTTTGAATCAATTCCAGAAAAAGGAATACCGACGATAATACGGTGCTGCAATTCTTCGACGAGATCGAGCTTCATCCGTTGGTCATCGATATAGAGAACGACGTCTGCCCCGACATGTTTCCGACGATTTATCAGTGCCTCGAGATTCTGGGAAAGCCCAGGAATTATGGTGAGAATCATCTGGGGGGGAGGGTTCTTTTTTTTAAAGCAAGACCAATTCTTCATTTTAATATCGCGAGGGGGGGTAGTATAATTTCCCCGAAACTGATTTAATCTACGCAATGAATATAACGCCTCGAGTTTCCTGGAATAATCCTTAAAACTCTTTGTACCATTGTTTCTTTATATTCGTAACAATCGGCTCGAGGGTTCTTTTAATTGGTCAGGATTAAGCGGCGATGAGGCGAGAGAAGCACAAAGGCGCGCGGAGGAAGAAGCGTATGCCGCGGAAATGGCCGAGAAACGGCAGAGAGAGAGAGAGATTTCTGAACAGAAGAGGCAACGGGAGGAAAAGATGATGGAATGGGTTAGTCGACTTGGTCCATATTAATGATAAACACAAATCAGATATGATTGATAATTGGCTCTGGAATGGGCGGTTGGGGTGTACAACGCGTACAGCTCGAAATATTTCAGCGCAGCGTTATAGAATTTTATCGAGTTTCGCTCTTCTATAATGCGAGATGTTTCTGATTACCGGGACGCGCAATAACTCCGTTTCGAGCGTAGTTAAAAAAAAATCATAGAGGAAAAACGTTGGACCGCTTCACACGCTCCGTCGTATATTGCCGTACTATTTCTTTTTTTTTTTTTACAGATACACCGGTGCAATTGGACTTCTTTTTTCTACAATTTTTTTGGTTCACAGAAATTGATTCCACGTGTCATTTTCACGGTAAAAGGTATGAGGAAGGTTATTGAAAACTCGACGCTTTCAGGAGATATTTCAAACATATATGCTTTCCAAAACGTAAGGATTACCAACTCAAGGACATTTGTACCGCGCTTACAAACGTTCGCTACGTGGCGTGCAAGATCACGAGAGAGTATGATAAACTGTAAGTGCGATCTCAGTAAACAGGATAGCAGCGGAGCGATTCTAATTTCACGCGACAGTGCATATTCAAAGACACCGAAATATCTCGCAAAGCATAGAGCATTAAATGGGTTTCCCCTACACCGTTTATACGTAAAATAATACAGGAAAAGAGGTTTATCCACAAAATTGTAGGATTCTGTTTAAAAGAAAATTGCAATTGCACTTTGTAACTGCGCCGGTGTATCATTGAAAAAAATTGTACAATGGTACGATAGAGCATCATCCTCTACGATTATTGTTTCAATTAAAAAAAAAAAAAAACAGTAATCCGTTCGGGTTATCGTTATCATCGTATAAACAATTATGGAATCAATAATTTTATTAACTTCAAATTTAATCCTTCGTGTCCTCGATCCCATTTTTGCAAGTGTATTTCACTAACGGGATATAGCACACCATTCATGTTTGTGTTGTTTTCTTTCCGTGCATTGGATGATTAACGACGCGCATCCGTAAATTACAATAATCCTCGCTAATACCTTCGATCCATACGCGAGAGAGTAACTTGATCTCGAGAAATGTTGATTGAAATTATTCGCAGGTTTTTATCTACATGCCGACATTGAAAGGCTTGAGCCTCTCAGAATTACTTTTATGCGCGAATAAGCAATTTGCAAAGCGAACTTTGGACTCAAAGATGCAAGCTAGCGGAGCAGCTTGTTTGTAATTCTAATCGAGTTTTTGCGCGTTTCGTTCGAAGCTGCACGCCGAATTGGAACGTGGTCCTGAAATCCAGGAGCATTGTTCTCGCGTACTCGTGTTTTTCTGGGAATAATACCCTCATTGACTATACATTCTGATTCCTGTTGTCGATTTACAAATGCAACCGAATTCGGCACGGTTCGCTTATTACGTTCTCATATTTTATTTACGTTCGATACGAGGAACATCGCAATAATCGACGGTAACATATAAATAAGAATTAATAATCTTGTTCAACGTAAGTTTCCTTCAACCGTTGTTTCTTTTCTTTTTTTTTATCGGAAAAAGCTAATCATCGGCCTCTCGTTTCCAAAGATTATCCATCGGATATTGGAAGTAACATTGTAAATCGTTATTGGCGTACGCGTATATCTGTTTCTTGGGTACGACTTTATGAAATATTATCAAAAGGTATTGTTCCGCGTCTATATCGTTTTGCCGGGTGGAAACTAATCAGCGGGGATACATTTCGCTGTGTCTGGCGCGCTCAAGATTAACGTTCGTTTCGTTACGAAGGAGACGTGGATAAAGCTTCGTTTTTATAGACGAACTTAATGGAAGCGTTGAAGGAGGAAGAGGAGGAGAGGCTCTGCATTTTAGGACTTCCGTTACGACATTACCTCGTAAGATATGTCTTTCCAACTCTGACCCAAGGATTGATCGAAGTTGCGAAATTAAGGCCCGAGGATCCGGTAGACTTTCTCGTAAGTTCACCAGCATTAAAACTTGTCCGCGTAATTCCCCAAAGGACTTCGAAGAGTCACATTATGAAGCATATCTTCACGCTTAATTATTTAATTCGTTTCGGTATGGACGTTTAATTAATTTAAAACTTGCCGCCCGTCTTAATACTTAAAACGCGTTAAATATGCGCATGGAATTTTGCGCTAAACTAATTAAAAGTGTGGACGCGGCGTTATAAATGTCGTACAACGAGAAATAACCATGCTAATTTCCGTGGTACGATTAACCACCGTCTCCATCGACGAGGCTATACAAAAAAAATCGAGATTCGCGTAACACGCGTACGACACGTATTAAAAATATTAATTACGCGTCGTCGATTTTAACTTAACTTATCTTTCGTCACGTTCGTTGGGCGCAAAGGAAATCCCAAAAACGTCACGCTTCAAGTGCACTAATGGCTGTGGGGGTAGGGGGATGGGATTGAAACACACGTTATTTAGGTAACGTATTGATCTACACTGTAAAGCGAGATGGTGCAACACGTTTCAGAACAGGATATCGAATTTCGACTAGTGGGAAAGCAGCACTATGAAAACCTATACGCTGGCCGAAAACTCGACACTCGGCAAAACTCTAGATAGCATTAGCGAACGGTTAGAATAATCATTATTTTGTGTTCGGGGGCGGGAAAATTGCCGTGCGATACCGATAAAGCGTCGCAAAAGCGTGATTTCTGTATCGCGTATCGCGCTCGCGTTTCTATTAATTCATTCGCGCGCTTACGCGAAAACTCTGTCCACCTAACAGGCATAACGCGCTCGGTTAATAATATTTCTCTCGCGCAAGGTCGCCTACCGCGACGTCCGTAGGGTCAATTTCATTCCCGTTAAAGCGGGACAGACCTTACGTCTACCCTCGGACGACGAATGTCATTTCAGGCCATCGAACCGTACGGGGAATAAGAGCGTGTCGCCACTCGGATTAACTGTCAGCCGGGAATATTAAATTCTTTTGTTGATATTTCTCACGAGGTCTGCGTCTCGAGCCTTCGCACGCGTAGGATTTGATATTCGTATTTGCGAAATCTTCGGCGCTCCACGATCGAGTACGCGGAATGTTCCACGCGCTCGGAAAGTACCGATCACAACTTTTGCACGGGACGAACGAATGGGACAACGTCGACGGGGGTATGGTGAAAAGAAAAAGAAGAGCACCTATAACGGTGAATCCCCCCTATTACCTTCAGCGTTTTTTTCCCAATGAATTTTTCGTGCAATTGGTATTTTCACGGTACCGCCCATCTGACGGGATATTTCGTATTTAAAGACTGACCAATTCTGTGGGGGGGGGGGGGGGGGAATTGTAACGGCGTACGCGTGTACCCATTGTACTGGAATGCGTCGCTGACGTTAATTTCCGCGTGCTCCTCCAAACACCCCGAATGCCCTATTTTTTTTATGGGCGTGAACATCCACGTTTATATCCAGTTGCCCGTTACGTATTCACCCTCATTCGATATTCCGTTTCACCTTGAACTTCCGTCGATTTCATGGAAGTTCTACCAGTCAGGCGAGTTTTCAATGCCGTTTACTAAAACCCCGATGGCGTAGAGGGAGACAAAAAAGAGAATTTCTCGTACCGCGGAGAATAACAAATAACTCTCCGAAGTTACTTTACGTGTAATTGCTTTACAAAATCCTATCAATTATTTCTTGCGATTTCACGGTTCCCATAATTTATCGTCGTAGACTTTAGCACGTGAATGTAAGCTTTTATCGTATGATTATAAAGGGACATTGTCGAGGATAATGATACGTCTTTGAGGGAAGTTATTAATTGTACACGATGACAAAGTTTAATATTCCTTCTTAAACGCCGAGGAACAGCTGAGAATTGTCGTACTCGAGCAATACTAATGCTTTTCAATCTTCTCGGAGTGGTTCCAGAGACGAGGACGGTACGATTTTGTCGTGACAGTGTCGTTTGAATATAATATCGATATCACCATCCTCTACCCTTTATAGAGATCTGTCTTGCACTCGGAAATTCTTGGAAATATGTTCTCGACTGTCTCGGTGAAAAACTTCAAAGATGATAAGATAAAAAAAAAGAGAATAAAATTGCGAATTCCCAGTGCCGCTTGTATTTTTATTTCAGCGCAATGTAAACGCACGTACATACGTAGCCTTTTTCGACGAGTACCCTCGAACCACTCGCGCGTTCGGTCTATAAAATAGTGCAGTTTGAATTTTTCTTTTCAACAAAAAAAGGTATCATCCGATATTCGCTGTTGGACGCTGACGATAGCTTGCAGTCGAACTTTTGATTGTCACGTCAAGCACGTACAATTCGACTTTGGCACGGGATGTAACTGTTATATCGTTGATCGTAACGGGCGCTTCGAGGTTGTTGAATTTGTCAATATAATATTCTAGTACGAGTTTCGAAGTATTGGTGTAATGCTCGACGTATTGCGATGACTTTGTTATCCGGCGCATTAAAGTGAAAGTTTTAAAGGACTCGAATCGAGCTACGGGATATTAATAAAAGGAAAATGAAAACGAATAAATAAATGAAACGTGGAAGGAATGCAAGAATTTTACACATTTTAATGGGCAAACCGGAACAGCGTATCTACGGGAAGAAAATTCAACGTGGAAGCCTCAAGAGATACGTGGAGCGAAATATTACCTAATGAAGAAGGAATTGAAGAAATTCGGGAAGCTGCGCGAATAACGCGAGAACCAACAGGGTCGACGCGAGATGTAGCGATGCAGAAGGGTGCTTGGTTTTATCGATGGAGGAGCGAGCGATGAAGGGAATATTTGCACAATTTGCGCACGTTGGAGAAACCAAAGCGAGAGAAATAAAAATTTGGGGGAAATAAGAACCGAGGTATTACTTGGTTATCGGTTAAATTCATATAAATGCAGTGGAAGCAGTCGGAGTCTTAAGAGAATTATTAATTTCGACTGTTTATTCAGAGAGTTTCCGGTCAAAAGAAAATCACTTTGAACAATGCCGTGAGAAAATATAATACAAGATTTAATTACGTTATTTAAGTCTTGACGAGATAAGAATAATCTGTTGTAATAATGAAATATGTATGCCTAATGAAGAAGGAATTCCAAGAATGATACTTATGTCGTTGTTGCGGAAAGACAGAAACTTGTACAAGAATTAAACAAAATTATTAACGGTGGAGGAATATGGAAATCTTAGTGCTAGACTACTTGAAATATGGACGACTATTAAAGTAATAAATTTTCTAATTGATATGGCATTGCATAAACACGCCTTACGTACAATCTATCGATATAGTAGACATTTAATAAATACAACATGGGATTCGCGAACAAATTTATTTTCCTGGCTTCGTTTAAACCGCAAAGACAAAAATGAACGACATAAAAGAGTTATGACTACACTCGTAGTAATACCAAATGAAAACATGATAGAAGTTGAGGAAAGTAATAGCAAAGTCGCATAACGTACTCAGAGGTTCCAACCAAACGGACTGTTCACACAAGATCCTTTATCGAATAAGAACAAGGGAAGGTAACATACGTAAAGAAAAGAAATTTACAGCTTACACGTGGAAATTCAGGAGAGCGAATCTTTTTCGGAAATTTCGCGAAACAAGCAAGGAAGTAATAAAGTAGAGAATTTATATTTAAAGTATGCGGCGGGATTCGCATAAGATACCAAATTCTCTATCAACATAAATATTTCAAAATTTTTGTTTGAAGTAAGACAAAAAATTCTCTATACTTTACGCAGAAAAGAATAAAAGTGAAATATATGTAGTGTGGAGAAGGAATCTTGTAACGTCTTGCGATTACGTGCATGAGCTGCAAGCTCTGTCATCGTATATAAAGATATAAATAAAGATCAGAGTTCAAATAAACATGACACAAGAAACAAGCAGGTAGCACACTCGAAAACCACTTGTACATGTAACATTGGTGGCACCCTCCAGGATCACAAATAACCTGATACGCGTGCCACTGGAGTTCTACCACGCCGTGCAGGAACTGTCGGCAACTGAGGATGAAGAGTAATTTTGACAGCAACGATTAATAGCCAATTATTAAAAAAAAGACAGTTAAAAACTGTTCTTTCGTTCCACGTGCTCGAGAGGGACGAGGAAAAGTGATGAAAAATAAAGTTTTCGTAAAAGAATGTCCGTTTCATCAAAGAAAGGTCATATAATATATTTATGAGTATCATGTACCTACTATGTGTTTGACAAATAGTGTTTCCATGGGTTAGAAGGGAAAAACAAACCGATGTTTGAAGATATAAATAAGATTATGCGAAAGATAATAATAAAATTTTTGTTTAGAAATGGAAGAAATAAAAAGCCATGCTCCCCTAGAAGCTTCCCGTTTTTTTTGTACCTTTCATATTTTCCTCTCAAACAGTTCGTATTAATGTATAAAAAGAGAAGACCGTAGAATTAATACGAATTGATTGGGAGGAAAATATAAAAGGGAAAAAAACCGCTATTATAATGCAAAGGAATGTACGATAAAATGTAAAATTATTAACAAAAACAAAAAACAGAATTAATTTTTACAAACTGACGATACTAAATTTAATAAGTAAGCTCTGGAAGTCTCCATCGCGTAGAATAAACGAAGAGGAGCACGCGTAAGAAAATCTTTCAACCGCTACCACCCTCCGAAACCATATGAAAAATCTTCACCATCCCCTACACGCGAAATGATGGAACTTATATAAGGGGACCTGCGTCATTAAAAAAAGATCAATCTTCCCTCGTGAAAGTAATAAAGTAATGAAAAATCTATCGTGACCTCTAGAGAGATGCATATATAAAACGCGTTAAAAAATATCGTAAGGGGAGTTCTCGTCGGATTCGTCGATGATACGGAAAAGTGACGGGAGTTTCCGTCAGTTGGCGGGAACGTCTTTGCCCGTCGGGTATGCGTCATGGTCAGGGTGAGAACCTGTTGACACGATCGCGGATACAGTCATAAATTGTCAGCGTCGAATATGCAGCGGCTTGATCCGAAGAGTATCAAAATAGCCTGAGGCGAGTGCGAGTGAGAAACAACATGATACTTCGTCGCTGATATTTGCATTGAAATATTGCTTCTATTCGGTTGTTCGGAAAGTTCGTGCTGATTTTCGGTAGGTAGCATTACAGCAGGTCGTAATATATGAGAATAATTGAGAACAGATGACGTGTGTACGAAGGTTACGATAGTGATGTTTTAGGCATCTTTAGAAAAAAAAAGTTTGATTAGGATACATTACTTTTTGTTAGGTTTATAAGCTTTTAACGCTAACTGGATGAACCATTGTCAAATTACCGATTACATTTGTATTCTGTTCATGGTACATATAAAAATGGAAATATACGACTGTTTATTTTATTATTACTTAACAGTTATTAAATTGGCAATTTCTTCCGAAAAGAACATTTATTTCGGAAACCGGTCATTTTTTACCGGTAACGTAAAATGTGGAAGGAAATAAAATGCAATATAGGGGTTTGATACTTTTCATTTACCCGAAAGGCAAAAATGCCACACAAGCAGCAAGCAAAATATGCGTTGTTCGTAATTACGGTGCTGTAGCTAAAAAGGAAATAAAAAAAAGAAACATTTTTAAAAAGTTCAATAATATGAAAAATTAAAAGACCCTGGGAGGTTCTGGAAGGTTGGAATGTTCAAGTTGCGCGAAAGGCGGAGAAAGTTAGTGGAACAAAATGACATCAACGTAATTCAATAAAGTATAAAATGTATATAGAAATTTAAGTGGACCGGGTTTGAATTTTCCTTAAAAATCGGCACGTACTTTCCGAACAACCCAAATAACAAGCGAGAAGAAATTTCTTGCGCGACAACGATAAACTTTGCGAGTTTCGGTAAACCGATCGGTCTTTCGAGTACATCGACGCCGTATTGAGCGTTAAAGCGACCAGTTTGTGATATCGCGTATATCTCGGATATAATAAGATTCCGATCTCATACATTTGACTATCGTTGAACTAAAAAAACGAAGGCGACATTTTTTAATATTTCCCGTACTAAATGAAGCTTCATTGAAGCGCATCGACGCGAAAAGGGACGTGCACAATTTTTACCTACCCCGCATTCTCGCACACGTATAATTCAATAAAATGTCCCAGCTAATAATGCTCCAATTCAATTCAGCGCTGAATTAAATATACCACAATAAGCGGACGAAACAAAAGCTTCGGATGTACAATGGAAAATGGAATACTAATGGCAGGATGCGTTCCGATGTCGCGAGACATTAATATATGTATATATGTATCGTGTATACGCGACGTTCTAACGTAACGCGGAACGTCAAACTTTAACAATGGGAAAACTTCTCTGTTTACCGTTGCATCTAAGAGTTAAATAGAACTAAACGGAGAGGGAGATGGCGAAGTAAACAGGTGGGTCGTTGTATCGTCGCGTCGCAACAGGAATTCTAATTATAAATAAGGGGTAACGATGCGATAAGTTTGGTGGATCAGGTAGGGGAGCGTTATATTCTAGAATTACATTACGTATCTTAAATTGTATCACCGTGTTTTCTAAGAAGGAGCCCGTGGAAGCTGACGAGTTTACTCCTATATGCGTATTATGTATAATTCTGCTGTTATGTCCGAATAAAAAGCATAATGTCGTTGTTAAGTCAGCACAATTACATAGGCTTCTCAACTTTCCTCGAATTGCGAAACCGCGCGTACCGGACGTGTCCGTAAACGGTATGTATCGTAGGACGAACACATTGTCGTAACGTTTCGGTAATATATTAACGTCGCTTTCTTGACTTTGCGTTAACAAATTTTCAGTTAACTTTACGCACGGATTCAATTATCGCAAATTATTGTACAGCATTCCGGTAATTGTACTATAACCCGGAAACATGAAACCCGGTATAATTAATTAAATTGAAAAGTTTTGAGTTTCCATCGCGACAGGTATGTTTTAGGCGAAATAAATTCAAGCATCATTCATGAACATTTATAAATTGTTATCAATGTCGTCAACGCTCGTACGACGGTACAATGTTTAACCTTTGGCAGCGCGTATGTATGTTTTTATAGTTGACGTTTGTTCAAAAGCGTCGCGCGAGAGAATAGAATTGCCGATCGGCGGAAGTTTGTTTGAAATGTGAAAACAGTATGGCACTGAGATTAAAGAGAAAAGTAGATCGGAGCATCCGGGGAAACGTGACACGGACCATTTTTTTTTTCTTTTTGCAGAACAAAAGAGAATACGGCTTACCGCATAGGATATGCAATTGGAAACTCTTCGGACGTACCGAGCTCGCGAGAGGAACATCGAGAGTTGTTTTGGCGCGCGAAATTTGACTTGCAAAACAATAAAAGCATAACAATTTCAAATAATTCCTCTCGGTAGTACCATTCCACTTGTTTCCTTAACCCTAGGAAGCTAACCATTCGTCGATTCCACGAACACTGATAATTTTATACTGATTATTCTTAGTGCATCTTTTATAGAAATTAGTTATTCCATAAATATAACAATGAAAAAAGAAATCACAGGAATTTTGACATATCTATGTACATTTTATAGTATAAAATTTATACTATATTTATCGATTCGACGAATGGTCTAAAAAAGGTATAAAAATAATATTAACGTTCGTCGTATTAAAACGATAAGACGAAATAACAAATCTCACGACTTTCCGAACCCGCCCGACAATCGTGAACGCGCGAAAATGATTATTACACTCCCAAATCTTTTTCATATACTAAAACCTTTTCTCAGATTTACCTTACGGATAACTATCGTCCCTATCCCGTCGTACCGTTTATACTGATTGTGATTTCTCCTTCGCAGGCGGAATACTTATTTAAAGAGAATCCCGAGGGAAAGATGTTCGAGCCCGATTTCACGGAGACAATGAGTTCAATGTTGGATTTAATTGAGAAATTTCAAGACGATATTCTTCCGGCGGAAGAGCTCAGTGAAAAAGTAGCATCGTTCGTGAAGAGAGAAAGCAAACAGGTTGATGCCGACGAGACCGCGGATTGCATTATGTCTGTTTGCACAAATAGAAAAGTAACCCCGTGCATAACGTCATCGGAGTCCCATCAAGAATTTGAAAGCCTGGGGCTCGAGGGAGAAATCTCCTCGGACAATACCAACGACTACGGGGATAGGCCTTTCTGCGGTGTCTAAAGTGTTGTTTCGAACATTTCCGGCCGTTTGTTCGAAGCACGCAAGTACGAGACCGATAATTCGTTAATCTTAACGTCGCGCAATGGCAACGATATCCGGCTAACCGCGGTGTACGGAATTGCTCTAATCTGTCAATCGGACGATACCGACGCCGTGCACGTAATTCGCGCTTCTGATCATTACGCGACAAGAATCTCCCAGTACTATTGTAACCGCAGCGACAGTTCCGCCATATCGAAAATTTCAATTTGGAGCAAAACGTCGATTTAATAATTCAGCGTGCGTATCGGGCGTAACGGGGGAATTCGAGCGATACCGGATTCGTTGTAAGATATTCATTGTAAAAAATTCAGACCCTCTGAAATTGTGGTTACGTGCATGACTCCAATCTAATCGTTCCAGATTTTTCGCCAAATCGCATCACGTTCGAAGGATCTTTCCAAGGAAAACCTGCTGCTTGGGAAAGTTTCTTTGATATTCGTGTATTCGGTCTACAGAGAGAAATTTTCCCGGACTCGATATTGTAGTCCTTGACCGTTTCCTACTTGTATCGAAAGCAAAACGATATTTGTGCTGCTTCGGAAACAACTTTGTCGAAAATGCCCTTCAAAGGCTCAATTTAGTACCGCCAAGTTGTCGAATGTAAGACTTGAGACGTAGTAACCAGCTAATTACAAATGTTGCATCACGTACAAAGTAAACGGTGTAAACTTGTGTAATTGATATTATTCGAAGTTACGTCGTGTGAACGCAAAATTGCAGAGAAAATAAGTGCAGGTACACTCGACTCTCTTTTTACACGAATTTAAAGTAACACGGGTCGAAAATGTTTTCCTTTTTTGAAAAATTTATTATAATTATGTACGCGACCATGAGCGGTCCAGTACAAACGGCAGTCTGTGATATCAAGGCGTGAAATAAATTCACATTTTTACCACACTTCAAAAATTAGGTAGTACTGCGCACTGCTACGATGTAGTAATTACCGAGGAATACCAATAGCTATTTTTTCCTGCGAATTTATGAGGAACGAATTTATCGTGTAAAGAAAAAAAGTTGGGTGTATTTGCTATGGCGTTACAAGCTCGATATCGTATCGATAGTTCAAACATCAATAAAAAAGCAAATCGTTTGAACGGCAATTACGCTAATTTTCACCTATAGAATCAAAACATATAACGTGATACCGATACGCCTGAATAATCGTCACATTACGTCAATGGTATGAAACCTATAATGTGGTTTGACTATCAGATTTTGGAATGTTCAGAATTCCTGTGAATTTACGTTACGAGGACACGAATGAGGCCGGGCGCGAAACGATTCCAGCGTCAAAAGATGCCATTCAAAGTCATTAAGCGCCAATTACATTCCATATCACTTTCCATGGTATTAATATTTCTCTACAAGCGCATGCATAAAATCTGCTGTTTCCAGAAGATTATGAGTTTCCTATCGTGCCGGAGGCGCTTTTACGAGGCCAAGGACGAAGATACCACATTGTTCCGCGTCTTTAATATGACGTAGGTTTGCCGCTTTTGCTGAAAGCACTCGTACCGTCGCATCGATTACCTTTTTTTCTTTTTTCTTTTTTTTTATATTGTCCATGAAAAACAAACGGAAAGCTACTCAACGCTGAAATCGATAAACAGAATAAATTTGAATATACGAGCTCTCGCCAATACTTTTTGTCCAGATTTTTAAGGCGCGCGTTATCGAACGTCCCTTTAATATTTTCCTTCGCGATTTTCTCGGACCTTCGAGGCGAATAGAAAAAAAAGCTTGTCTTTTATCTTCACCTGGCCGCTCATTCTTAAACACGACTTGCCTTTTTTATAAGTGTTACATGGATGAGTATCGATCGCTCAGTAAATATAAACAACAGTGATACCATTCGTATGACTTTTAACGATAAGTGTGCTAGTCGCGCATGTTCCAATTTACAAATATCGTATCGAATCTGCCGTACAAATCGAGGTGAAATTAAAAAATGCGACTGAAAATCAAGGACCCGGCGTTGTTGTAAAAAATATAACGATCACTCCTCTTCAGCGGTGAGATAAAAAAGAATTAGCGCGTTTTAAATTTTCACGATTTAATCTACTCCCTGTCAGCCCGACTCTCTTCTCGCGCATAACAATTTACATATACCATCGATGGAACATTTATTTACACAAAACTGTCGATTGACTGCGAATTACATCAGATAATTCCGTAATTTCAGGGTTAATCATGTAAAATTTTCCAGTCGATTCCGAAATGCGAATCAGTATTTACAACTTATGACTAAGAGAACGAACTCGACGCGATGTACGGTCAACCGTTTATAATTAAAATGCGGAACGTTGTTAATAACCTATCGCCAAGAGAATGAACCTAACACGATGTACATTGAACCGTTAAAATTGACCCTATCAACGCCCGCGAATCGGACCGCGATTGAAATCGACAAACCCAAATTCTCTTTGGTAATCTGGTAACCGCAAAACCGATAATCGAATTTCTTAATCTTCCTCCCCCCCCCCCCCCCTCGGGTATATTAATCCAATCGCGGCAAGTATCGCGAAGAGCCTCACATAATTTCGTGACCAAAGTCAGGGATCGCGCATACCACGAAGACGGGTCATACATATAGACGGTAAGCATAGGCGCCAGTATATCTGTATCTTGAAACACCTGTTAGCAGTCGCTCTCGTGTGGGCGGCTCGCCACATCTCCTTTAAACTCTCGCCTCGATTAAACCCGACAGTCGCGCTCTCTTCTCCAGATACCAATCGAGAAAACCCAATTTACACCCAATCCTAACGACGTGGTTACCCAAACTGTGAACCCGTCCCTTCGTCACTATTCCCCGATTCGCCCACCGATCACCGGTTCACGGGGCGGGGGATTTTCGAATTGGGTAAAACTGGGTTGGGAGGGGAGAGAGAAAACACGAGAAAAGAAAACATGCGAAACTTACCGGCGTGACCTTGCAAAGAATAATTCGCTTCCTCGCTCGGCACTACCGTCTCCGCGAGGATACTCTCGGAGGCTGTCTTCAGGACACCCATGGTTTCCCTTTCTCAGATCCTCTCCCGATCCTCTAAGGTACCCCGAATTCGACAGTTGTACACGGTCCAAGCGGGCACGACGAAATGAGGGTAGGATACCACGACGATTATCGTCGGCTTGATAGTGCCGCGTTGTCTGCCGTGCTCGGAATGCTCGGCGCCGTTTCGTCGGCCCCAGTGCGTCTGCGTTCGCGCCTGCGTCCTCAACTTCCTCCCTTGATGCCTGCATCCTGGTTTAGGTGTACCCTCCTTGACCCTCGCGCGTATGTCCTCCCTCTTCGTCCTCCCCCCCCCCCCCCCCTCCTCCCTCCAACCCCGCGGCGTCCCTTGGCAGCCCTCATGGAAGCTGTCGCGGCACGGGTAGCAAGGCAATTCCTAGGCCAGGGTGAACAGGGTAGGTACAGGAATGGTGGTGGGTAGTGGTGGTGGTTGGGTAGTAGTAGTGGTGGTGGACTAGCTCTGCCTCGGAAAGTACGATCAAGCGCGGCGAGGGTTGCCTTTGCCTCGGTTGCCGGCGCTTCTGCCTGCCTCTGACATTGCCGGCGGTTTTGCGCTGCCTCCTGTGCGGGGTGCGGCAAGTACAACACACAGGGGCAATGTCGAGCAACTGGGTCTCGGTGAAGGTCTCGGCTGGTAGCTCGTGTCGGACGATACCGTACCTTCTTGCCCCTCCGTTTCACTCTCTTATGCCACTCTTGCTTTTCTCGATCACCCCGGTAGCTTGTTTTTCTTTTGTTCTCTCTCTCTATCTCTCTCTCTCTCGCTTGTTTTCCTTAGCAACGCGTTTTAACGTTGTTCGATGTTCGCTCGCCGGAGGGGGAGGTTGTTGCGTTGTTTATCTTGAGGGGCATCCCTTGCTCTTGTTTGCGTGGAATTATCGATCACGTTTCGGTATTATTACGTATTCGTTTACGCTGGAAATATTCTGTTTGGATTTCTGGATGAAGAGATTCGAATATTTCGATGGAAAAACTGGCAAAATGAGAAGAATCGTGTTCGTTTTCCACGAGGCGCAGGGCTATCCGGAGCAGGGGCTTCGCGGTGTTCTCTACGCGTGTATGCCCTTGAAATGGGGTAACGGCGGCAAGCGTAAATAGGTGAGCAAAGTGCGCCGTTGGAATTGTTGCATTTTCACTGGTTGCTTACGAAAAATCCAGACTGTTTGTCTGCGTTAGCGCGTGGTCGACCTTTTAATCGAGAAAAAGAGTCTATAAATTAACTTTAAAAAAAAAGAAGAAGAAGAAGAAGAAAAAAGAAGGACAAGCCACTACTACGGCCAGGAAGAAATAACGACCGGGTCATTCGTCACAAGTACTTTAGCTGCTTTCATCCCTTTTGTAGCGTTTCCTTCGGTGCCGTCTATCCGCGCATTCCATCAACATTATCCCTTTTCCCGTTGAATTCCTCCTTCTCCCTTTCCTTCTTTCTTTTTTTTTTTATTCCGGCGCACGAGTCACGTGGCACCGAGGTCACGTACAGTGCCACCCCTTTAGCGCGAGAACACGAGAGAACTTGTTGCCGCACGCAACAGCAGGAGTGCCCTTATTCTAGCAACCGCGGACCCTACTCGTCGTCGATCTTACGTCGCACGGACCCTTCGCCGATAGGACACGTGCTAGGTGTGTATGCGATAAGGATGCAAGGATTTCAAGGACCGCTTCGATCGAAGTTCAGCCAAGGTCGACGTTTCTCCCCTGGTCTCTCCCACTCGCCGTTGCTTGGAATGGGTTACGCGGGAGAGAGAGAGAGAGAGAGAGAGGGGGTGGCGTATCCATCCCCTCTCATTCTCGACCCCCCACATTCCCTGTCTACCCTCCCCCCTCCTCTCGCGGTCGTCTGCTCCCCTAGCGCCTTTCCACCCCCACCCCCCCCCCCCCACCCTTTGTTTCCCTCGCGGTAGTTCGGCATCGATCGAATGATCTCGCCTCGTGTACCCCCGGATTTGTGCATGCGTATGAGGCGTACGCGTGCAGCCGCGCAACTGGTGTTGCAACGATCGATTTGAGTTCATTGTATGCCAGGCGTCGTGTTGCATCTGCGACTTTTTTTCCCTGGGTTGCCTGGGACACGCTCGATATACCTACGTGCACCTCTCTCACCGTTTCGCTGGTACGCGCTGTTTCCTGGCTCTGCCAACCTGGGAATCGACGGAATCGAAGGTAGCCGGTGTTTTTATTAAGAGCGCACGTTTGTTTGTTTTTTTTTTTTTTTTTTTTTTTGATAATTTGCTGAACTTACTTTACGCGGCGCTGGTTACCGAAATTCGACGGTTATTTTGTCCGAAAGGTACGCATAGTCATCGATGAACGTGCAACTTTTTTTTTTTTTTTAAATGCATTACGAGAGCTGTCGCGAAATTGCGTTAATTAACGTATCGTGGCGAGGTGAATGCTTTTTTTTCTGAAAACCCACAATTTCGCGGCGCCGAATCGGATGATAGCCCTCCAAGAATGATTATCGAAATTCCATTTGCGATGCGATTATAATGCGGGTACAGGGTTTTGAAAAATTCTATCCGATAGGTAGTACACGAAATCATTGATGAACATGGAAGTTTTTTTTTCAATAGAATTACGAGAGCTGTTGTGAAACCCGATAATTAACGTATCGCCGTGAGATTGATACTATTTGCAAATTTCACAAGTTTGCGAAACTCAATCGGATCCAAAATTGATTATCGAAATTTGATTTGCGATGCTATTGTATTACGGGTAACAGAGTTTTGAAAAAATATTATCCAAAAGGTACACAGAGTCATTGAAAAACACGCAACTCTTTTCAAAAGAATTCCAAAGGCTTTCGTGAAACGTATCGCGGTGAAATGGATATTTTTTTTTTTGAAATTCCACAATCTCGCGCCGCCCAATCGGATAATACTCCGATCCAAGAATGATTATCGAAATTCTATTTGCGATTGTAATGCGGGTAGAGCGTTTTAAAAAATTCTCCGTAACACGTGTCCGGGATGCCGCGCGTGGTGTTTTAACGACAAAGGCATGCCGATAATAAAGGCTCAGATCTGAAGCTATTAATAAAGGAAATTTAAATAGAACTTTTGATCCGTTACTAACGAACCTGCATAACTGCTACGGATTCGCACAATGGCGCAAATGGATCGTCCTTTGCCAAATGACGACTTTTGTTACATCTCTCCCGGCCATTGTCCGGAACGAATTAAGGGTAATCTATGGTATGAAAGATTTCGAAAATTGCGTGCAATTTTTTAAAGAAAAATTCAACTCCGTTAAGACGACAGTCTTGTACGACATCTTGATAGAAGAAATTTCGTGTCCCGTGGGTTAATTTCGTTCTACCACTCATTGTCTTTCGCTAAAACGTTTTTCCCTAACCATTTCGACGTTTCAACGCTGTAACTCGATTACAGTTAATTACTTTTTTCCACGTTTACCACGAGAGTGGAGCGACTAACTCGCGCACAATCCGTCGAGAAGATTTTCAATACGACTGAGAGAGGCAGCGGTATCGATTCAGCTTGTTGCATACACGTTCAAAGGTATCTTGGTCAAAGCACCGGACGAGTACAGCCAATGTAACGCATTGAATAATATATCGCTCGTCGCGATACACTACCCAAAATTAAAGCTCTACGTTTACTCGTATTTAATTGCCAATTTAATTCACACTTAAATAAACCGTAATCGTTCCGATTATTTTTCAACGTCCGCGTTAATATTATTAAACAGCGAAGAGGAAAAATACGCGATAAAAATGTTCATGACGCGCGCATAGTTTATAAATACTAACGTGCCATTGTATCTCAAGTTCCGCAATTAAAAGTGCGAACTTAATGAAGAGGAAGTACGTATTTCCTCGGCGTGACAGACTTCCATGGAATATTCTGCCCTATTTTTCGTGACGGCCCGAACAAAACCTGCGTTATAGCACAATTCGAGCGTCGTAATTAAACGCGACCCAGCGGTGAAATATTCTGCCAATCCACTGAAACACACTGTGGGTCGATCTTTTTTTTTTTTTTTTTTAAATACGGATATCCTGGTAGAGGAATGTGCAATTAGAGCAGTTAGCGATGCTTTCCATGGTGTCTCGCGATAGTGAAATCCATTGCTCCGTTTGACGCGGTGATCCACGCGAGAAGAAACTGAGAAAAATTGGTAACAAGTAAACGCGGGGTTTATAGCGGATAATTGAAATAAAGGAAAGTTTCGATTCCACGTAGCTACGCGGCTGTAATATCCTCGCGAACGTTTCAACAAGTTTTGTCTTCGCTCCCGGTCAAATTTCATCGGCGAGACTGGTAATTATGCACAAACTGCATACGTGCACCGCGAGTCTCACGTGTCAAGTAAACGAAGGTGCGTACATATGTACGTACACCGAGCATCGATGTGAATATCAAGGAAGCAGTATAGATTCAATTACCGTGACATTTAGTCGGTGTTCGCGATAAAGTTTACTCGGAACCGCGGATTAAGTGAGTTTGAAATTGGCGAAAGTTATTACGTGAAATTAAGTTACCTCCGTGCCAAACGTTCCATCGCGGAAACCGCTGGATTCCCACGTATCGATCACCGACCCCCCTGGTAACAATGGAGGAGGGATCATTGATCGATCGTATAGTATGAATATTTGCAAATTCGATGGAGCCCGGATTATACACGCACAATTTCACTGGCAACTTGGCCCGGTATATCGACAATCGTATACCTAATGCAAAATAGAAACATTGTGCCCTCACCGCTAGAATAATCGTAGTTCGGAATAACAAAGTGTACGGATAATAAGCCCGGTGTTATATAATATACCGCGTTAACTCGCCTCATGGAAAATTAATCCAGTACGTTTTGCTTTAACGCGCCCGCGTTTTGAGATTCCCTCGATGGCGATGGAATATTTAAACCTACGTCCGGAATACATCAAACGCCTCGCTACGTGCACTAAACGCAAACTCTCTTACATCGTAATGAAATCATGCGCAGAGCGAAAGTACATTAATCACTCGACATAACTCAGCCTGCTCCATTTACCACGAATGGTTAAAAGGTTCGTCCGTAAGAGGGTGTTCCATTGAAAGATCAACGCGTTGTACGTACGTTATACTTCGAATCGAGTGCATATTATAATCGTTCGAGTCCCACGCAGCGGCGATCGCGGTGTTTAGAGTTCTCGTCGATGAGACCCGCTATATTTGGCTGGTGTTGACAATCGAGGATGCACTGGGATTTTGCTGAAGTCGGCGCACTCAATTTTACCGATGCGCGTCGTTAGCGGTCGAAAAACGATGCGTTCGATCGCTTTGCGAATCGCGATATGCTTGTCAAGGAAAAAAAAACCGCGAACGCGTTGCTCGGGTTTCATTGATATAAACTAAGGATGACTAACGTTTTACTTGTGCGTCACCTGAATTCTGACTTTACGAGTGTGGATCGTCATATACGTATATGCAATGTTCCTAAATAAAATATTTATTTGTAGGTAAGTGAAAGCTAATAATTAAACAATTCCTACATTGTTCTTGTAAATCACCTGAAAACTTCTACCGATCCCTGGTGATCCGGGTGGACTCTGATTGGAAAACGCTGATACGAACCAACACGAGCGCTATCGCGGTACCGAACACGAGCGTTGCTTGGAAAAGGTATTTCCAAATGGCGTAAGTACGCATAATAACATGCATATATTTCTTGATGATATACAAATTAAAAAAATTGTAAACAAAGATTTCCTTTTCGCGTAATTTTCTTTTACAAATTTACCAGTCATTTCGATTGGTCTAGTGGAAATAAGTATACATTAATTGTCGGTAGTTCTAGCGTTAATAATGACTCCCGAATTTCCAACGGCAATTTCAATTCGGTACAGCCTCGCTGGCAATTTCAGAAAATGAAAGAATTAAACCATTGTCGCGTCTATCGTCATCGTTCGCGGTCAATCAACGGACTCTCGCGTACAGTTGGAAGCTAAAATCATAACATTCCTACCCGATCCTTAAATTATGTGGAAAGGAATAACGGTGATCGCATTCGAATGAAGAAACTCCTCGTATCATTACATATTACAAAACTTTTAGTTTTATTAGCCGATATCTTACAGGTTTGAGGGCGCGGCCGCGCGTTTAGTTAGTGTCTGTATGTATGCGATGCGCCTTTGTGTCTCTTGTTTTCTTAAAAGGTATAATTATGTATACGTATACTCTCGCAGCACCTTAGTCTTAAATAGAGAGGTATACGCTAAGTAGCCTGATCGTAAAATCAGGAATGATTTGAGCATGTTTACGCCATTATTTAACTCCTTGGATGTCCTTCAGCAATGGGGACAACGGATAAGACCGTTCACGTCGCATCTCGCGCACTTCAGGGCGACGAATTCCGCGGTGAAGTCGTTGCGATGCACAGACCTCTTGCTACCGTTGCAAATCGGGCACAGCTGCCATTGATGACCGCCGCAGAATAAACACACGGTACACGCGTCGTCACTCTGAAATGTAATAAAAACACCGAGAGAGTTAGCTTTTTTTCTTTTCTTTTTTTGTTCGATTCCTCGCCGCGGAGACTCGCGTTAAAAACTATGCTCGACAATCACGATTGTAAGTTGAATTTCGATTCGCGATTTATTTAGCGGTACAGCGGCAGCCGAGCTTTCACTTTTCCGCACTCTCAAACGCGTTCCTTGCGGAAAATTCGTAAGGAATCGTACATCGAGAATGCGGAGAATCGAGTTAGAAGCCAAATCTATCTTCTCGTAACTCGATCGATAATTCGATATTCGCGAATTTAAATGTCGTCCGACGGCATAGTTTTATATTCGTCGCGTTACCCATGTGTCGCACGCTTCGCGTTCACCGTACGTAATAGATTTCAATCGTAAAGCACGTAGGGTACTCGCAGAATGCTGTGTCGTTAACCAAAGGGGGGCATATCGAAAGTTTTGAGACGGCGATGACGCCTTACGCAATCGTTGCGTAAAGATTTCTCCGGAATGGACGCGCCGCGAGTCTAATTAGAATATTTTTTTCCCCCCGATTGCTTCATTATACAAAAGCCGTTGTACGGAGGATACTGCTTCCAGAAACGGTAATTACCTTTCCACTACTCGCGAACAACACCGTCGACGATCACGGTTTCGAGCGTCTACCGGCCGCTGTACGATAGTTGTCGCGAGAAGAAGGGCACAATTTCATTCGACGCGAATGCAAAACTCTCGATTCAGGGAATCGAATAATCGCTCGATCGACTAGAGCGTATCTTTAATCGTAACGACGTGTCTTTCAGCGGGAATCGAGTCGCGAGATCTACGCTGATCGACGAGGGCGAGAGAATCAATCGTAGGTTTCAAAGGGCACGACGTGGGGTAGAATCGTAGGGCCACGGGTTGACGGAAGGAATATCGCGAAAGTAAAACGGCGGTCGCGTAAGTGTAAACGACCTTTACTCGCTGCAAGGTAAACCTCAATTGCACGGCATCGAAATTTATGATCGCGGTGGAAAAAGGAAGGTGGCAGAGGCAGATACCGCCGGATAAAAGTGAAAGGATTGTACAACCTTGCGTTCGCGACGGATTACGTTTGTGTGCGCTCAAGTTCCTTTATAGCACACAGTTATATACACCACGATCGCTGGCTGTTCCATTCTTCTACGCGGCATAAATATACCCGAAGACGTGGAACATAGTTATGCGCATTCTCAGAACCAATACGAAATTCCTGAAGGTTCGCATAATTCTTACGTAAACGCCGACTGCTTTAAACGATTATCCGGGGATTGGACGTCAGTCGTGTTAAGACGACGCGAAGATTTAGGAATTGCTTCGAGACGTCGTCGTATCGCGCGCCACGAGCTGTACGAAGGGGGAGGGGGGTGTCAGCGACAAATCTGTCGATCAAAATCTGGTTTTATATCGTGAGTCTCAAAAGTTTGTTTACCTGATAAGGTTTAAGCATATTTCTCAGTTCTCCGGACTCGTTGAGTCGTTCCACGGTGTCGAAGCCCTGTAACAAGGAGTAATTTCGCATTAACACTTCGGTTTGAATAGAAATATTGTACCTCTGTATCGCTATAAAGCTTCGAAGGGCACAGAACTTCGAAACTTGGAAATATCTTTACAATGAAATTTCTTTCGTTCGCGCACCGCGTTTGTCTGTTGCGGAACAGCAGAGAGAATTATTGCAAATAGAAACACACTTTATAAATGGAGCGTGTCATATTCAACGAGAGTGCTATACAACGCGAATCGCTCATTACTTTCGCTGAATATTTCTTTCTCAGCGAAAAATGAATTGAAAGCCGACGAAGCGAATCGAATTTGAAATCATCTCCATGTCAAATTCTCCCACGTCTGTCGCAACGTGTATTACCGAGAAGAAAAGATTGATGCCTTTCACCGAACACGATCCACGTTTCTAATCTTGCAACGAGCGACGTTGCGAGGGGGGAAGCAACAAAAAAAAAACAAAAAGAAAAGCAGGCAACGCGGGCAAGAACGATAACAAACAGATCGTAAAACAATGGCGAAATTGGCCAGAAACCCTCGTCGGTTTTTAGGCAACGGCTTAGGATCAGGCACGAGACGGCTCGTATGGCGCGGTCAAATAGGAATGCAGCTCGAGCGTTGTATATTTATGTGTACGTACGTACGTACGTACATCCACGCTTACAGGACTATAATGCCGTATAACGCAAGCAACTTCACCTTTCCTTCTCACCCGGCCTTGGATCAAACAGTTTGACATTTCAGTTGCGCGCGTATCTACTCTCTTGACAACTATTATGAGTCGAATGTCGAATGTAAAGAAGAGTCCAACTTTCGCGTCATTGTATTCCGGTATTCCTAGAAAACTGTATCGACGCGAGAATAACGAGCGACCGAGTGTAACGCGACGGATTTTTATGCATCGCGGTTCGGCGATCGAGATATCAACGTTTGCGAAAACATTGAAAGTTTTATCTGACGAACGAGATGCAATTTCAGATATTTGATTTCATAGTCGTGTAGATGAATTGGAAATTAATGGATGGATTAACACGTCGGACACTAAAGTTGTGTAAACGGAACATTTTTTAATTCTTTTTTTTTTAAATATGTCATTCAATAACGTGATATTTGACACTGCGATTATTGTGTTTACATGCTTCATGTATTTTTCATATTGTGTGTCGCGCAAAATGTTGTTATAAAAAACGAGAAACACGCAATTTTTTTATTTGATAAACAGTTATTTGAGTATATGTTTAGTAATGAAATACGGTAAGAACATAAAATTATTTATATTTTATATTCTTGTGGACTAATGGGTTAAATGAAGGTTATTTAAATGTCGTTCGTGCAATGTTAATAAATAAACGTTTGATGCGCGTAAAGATTCAGTTAAAATCCGTGGAATTGATCGTCGATGCGCATCGATCGTGGGCACGGTGGCGCATATCTGTTTTGTTTTTACTCATTGTCAGTAATTGGAATCGGCTGCTAACAGTAAAAGAAACCCTTCCTAGTCTTAATTAAATTGCTCCTGTTATAGAGCCAACGGTATCTGGCGTCAAATAATTAGCACTCCGAATATTGAATTTGTAGGATAGCTAAGGGGTGGGCGTCAAAAGGAATAACTCCACGTGGCATATTAATTAATCGATTAGCGTATCTGTCTCTGACGACTCGTGCGACGCGATCGTCGTCATTCTCCTTGGCAGCAACCGAAATCTTTTATTGTTTTACTGCACGTACGCGCACGCGCACAGGACGGCCTGGGGTAAACGCGTGAGAAACGGTGCAAATACATCACACATCAACAGTATTTCTACCGAAGGGTCGAGGGACACCTTTTAACGCTAAACCTACCGACCAAATATCCGGTTTCGAAATAAATGTTATTTTTCGGAAGGAATTGTCCGTTTATTGTACGAAATAACGCACACAATAATTTTTAATAAATAGCAAAATAGGCAAACGTATATTTTTATGTTTATATGTACCATAAGCAGTAGATAAATATAACAGAACGTAATATAAAACGGTCATTTGGTGGGCTTGGTAGGTTTAGTGCGAAAATATTCGCTTAAAATCGAAATCGAAACTTAAAACAGATTATCTTTATGCGTTCTTAAATCGTGAATACGGCCGTACGAGAGGGAGGAGTAAAATTGTTTGAAGAAAATCATCCACTATACTCCAGCAAGCCGGTAAAAATATTTACGACGGTAAACGTAGCAAAAAAAAAAAAAAATGACTCGACGCGAGTATAATATCTGGATAATTTCATGCCACGAGATTCAGCAAGAAGCTTATCGTAAATGCAGCGTAAACAAAATTACGAAATAAAATAATCCATTTCGCTGAATGCTACGCTGAAATCGAGAACTCGATTGAATCAAGTATTGAATTGAGTAACGTCCAAGAATTTATTGGAGTGAAAAAGAATTCTATTAAAGCACCACTTTTACCACTATACGTCACAACGAGTATAAATAATATTCAGTGACGGACGCTGCAAGTTGACACGAGGTGGTCCGAGATCAAAAGTTACTGGTGCACGGTAAAGCATTTCACTCGCTACTAACTTTTGCTATTCCGTATGCACGTCTATCTATAGTCGCGGAAACAAAACGTAGATTACAGAATTCTCGAAATAGATTTGCGTATACCTATTACTTCATAACTAAAGTCAATACAAACTTTACTTCCTCTTACTTGTACTTTCGGTATTAACAAAATTAATAGAACGAAGGGAAGATAAATATTCGATCGTCTTATAAATAATAATACCAACAATATGATAATATTATCAACGTATTTAGTAATCGTCAATAAGGATAGGAAAAAAATATTTGTATCCAAATTGAGATGACTACGAGGAAAAAGATTATTAGAATCCTTTGAATCATTCGAGCAATTACGTTGATAAAAATTGCTTGATAAACATAAAAGGTTTTTGCTACCGCCCGATATAGCCGACACGATAACGTATTCCGATCGTAGATTTCCGGTAGCGCGCTTATTCAATTTCAATCTACCAGTCATTGGCCATCTTTGACATTTCGCGCGGTTTCTCCCCTCCTCGGTCTTTTGACTTTCTCGAGTGTCCAACGCGCTCAGGATTGCGCAACGCGGCAACGGCCTTGCAAGAATTTTGTGCCAGGCGCGAGTGAAATAGATTTTCCTATCGAAATTAATCCTTCTTCGCGTGGCAAGAAAATGAACGGCAAGAAACGAACGAGCGAGCCGTGTAACGAGCGTCGAACGCAGCTAGGAAAACGATCGGCAGCAGATGCTCACGTTTCATTATCCAACCTCGTCGCGCTGATAACTAGAAAACGTAAGACTTATCACTGCGAAACAAGACAGGTGCTCGCGGAACTGCGCAAATAATCATCGAGGAGAGGAAACTGAAATTTTACGTACAATTACGTCGAAGTAATCGCAATTGAATTCGATGAGAGATGTCACGGGGCATTAATGCTACCGTTAACGATGATTAACGTGTAACGGTAGTGATAAAAGAAGAATTACCGTTCGGAGCACTACGAGTACAATCAAAATAAAAGTACATTTATCCTAGTATTTTAGGTGTAACGTACCGATGAATAAGTTAGTGATTCTCGTTTATTATACCCGTCACCGTGTTATGTGGATATTTTATGGTAGAAAGCAGGTCCTACCAGTTCGGAAAAGCAATTTCGTTAAATGGGGGAAAAAACAGTCGAGGGAATGCGTGTACCGTCGATACGTAGAAACAGTTTCCTGGTAGGAATTAGCTATACTCGACAAAAACACGAACGAACGACGGTCGAGAGCGCGAAAGTGTCTTTCGTTAAATAGACTTCTCGCGCCAATCATTTCTATCCTTATTGCCAAAAAAAAAAAAAAACGAAAAAAAAAGCATCGATACGCGAGGTCAGAAGTGACTTCTCTTTGTTAGTTTCCTAGTCTCTCGTTACCAATTTATTTCACTGAAATTCTCACACGGCAATGCGAATATAAATATTTAAACATTTCAAACAAGATTGTAAAACTTTTCTCCGCCTTCACATATCAGCGTTCAAACATTGATGTATGTACACCGATAATTAAAGTCAAACCGCAAGTCGTCGACGAGAAAAACGCGCCAATCCAAAATTAAACATTTCAAAGGACGCGAATATTAATGTTTAAACTGAAATTACAGATAAAAGAAATTTTCCCTATTATTCATCGTTTGGATTTATCATTTCGTCGGTACACTCAGAGAAATCGCAATATAATTAAAACACGAATGCCGAAATGTTAACAACGATCGAACGAACGATAATTAACTTAACATATCGAACACACTTTTTTTAATATTCGCTTAGCAATTAATATACTCGTCTAACAAATGGCAACGAATATTCGTAAATTTCGGACTTTGCGCGTATTTCCCGCGCGCCATCCGTTCCGTCACATACCCCTATGTGTTGTCCATCGATAAACAATTGCGGCAATTGAAGGTACGTGCAACCCAGGCGATCACGTAGCTCGGCCTGTAGTTCCGCGTCCCCAAACAAGTCCAGCTCGTCGTATTTGACCATGTGCGTCCTCAGGATCTGCTTTACCTTCTTGCAATTGTAGAATGTTTTTCTGACGATGCCAGACGTCGTTGTGTAAACTACAACCTTGCCCAGCTCCTTCTTGATGTACGCCTGGAACAGAACGCGCAACCTCATTAAAAATCATGACGACGAGATATCTGTGTTATTATGCGGCTGATCGGGGCCGATGCGGTGTGTCGTTCTGGTGGCCACAAATTTCGAATACCTCCAACGACGCGCTGTAATTTTACCGCTATTAACGCTCATCTATATTGCACCGCGACACCACGTATTAATCTGTCGCTCAAAATTTCGTCATCGACGCAATATCCTGTGCGCGAGATACATCCTCGTTAAGCGGGGCTGTGCAACGATACCCTGAATAAAGTATGAATGGAATGAAAATTTTTTAATAAGATATAATAAATAAACAACGTCACCGGAGGCTATTAGGAGAGAATGTCGTTTTACGTGCCGGAGCTTAGTCTACTAATAATACTTCAGTTTTTAATCGCAGATATTAAAATTCTTCGGTACGGGAAAGTATGCATAAATTGGAGTCGATAGAAATTTAATCTGCAATTTAACGTATTAATAATTAGTTTCGGAGCTGAACAACTCGAAGTTTGAAACCGGAAGACTGAGTAGAAAAATTAAAAGCGTTAGGAAAATCGAACCCCGTACTTGCACCTTGAGTTCAGGAAGTTGCATTCGAACCACAGTTGGGGGTGAGTATTTATATTTATGCGTAGGAAAAAATATTTACTTCCGTTCCCTCGAAGATATGGAGTACCCGAATCGATAATCATGCCCATTAATATGACAGTGGTCCGTCATATCTCTTCTCCGTTTATTTTTTATCGCATTATTTTATTTTGACACTAGGTTTACGGGTCCCGCCAATTCGACGGATTTCATATTTTCAAATAAAATATCCCAAACACTATAGCATTAATTTGAATCATTTTGCATCGTAAATTAATTCAAACTTGAATTGAATAAATCGATTCTGCAAACAAAATGCGTATTTTCGTTTACCCGTCAATTTGACGGGTGCTCGTAGAAATGCTCGTAGAAACGCTGGTAAACCCAGTTTTAAAGAACGCGACGCAAAATTACTGATAAACTCTTTCTTTTTTATCTTTTTGTCTTGGACCACTCTCATAATCGCGAGCGCAATTTTAATCGTAGTCTGAATCCACTTGATTGACTTCCTTCGCACCCCGTCAACTCTATCACACGCCATTCAAACTCCGATTCTTGTTCGGCTTTGCATGCATTTACTCGCTCTAAGGATATCCGCAGCCGGGCAGGCGGCCCATTGTAGGATACAATCCATTTCATTAACCCGTAAACGTTAAGCGTTTACGCGATGCATTCTACAACCTTGCGCTTAACTGTGTACTTACTCTATTTACATATTGCATTCACAATACACAATCAAGCGAAGGTAATGGACGTACGTACGTACGATACGTACGTACGGGTACGAGCGTGGGTGTTAAGTAAGATAATGACACGCCGCGTGATATACGCCGAATCAGAAACGCGATTCATCTACAAAGGAGCGTGCACGTCGTTAACGTGGAATTGCACGTTGGGCGCAGTCGGGAAGAAACTTATCGAAGCGAAGGACTGACAAGAAGAAGGAAAACCATCGAGTAACTTCGCACTTTTCATTTTTACGAGCAACCGATAACAATCGCAACTCCGTAAGATTCGGTTCTGCTTACGAACAAAGGAGCGAAGTGTTTGTATTATTTATAATTTCACGTTTCTCCCAATGCTCGCGTTTTGTAATCTAACGATGATTTCTAAATTCAGAAAGTTGTATCATATCTCGCGTAGAATGCACGTACATCGCGATTGTAATGCGAATTTATTCCCTCGCAACTTTACGTAACGTCGAGCCGAAAAAGGATAGCTTGAGAAGAAAAAAAAAAACGAGGCACGCGATACACAGCGGGAAGAAAAACACGGAGGTCATGATTTTGTTAAATTAACTTTCACTGCGTCAAATGACGAGGTAATTTTCTGCTGTATGTACGTAACGCAGATATTTCACCGACACGCCACTGTTCGTCGATCGTAAAGCGCAGTATAAGTAATCTTTGACGCTCTCCAATCCTACAGATATTACTGCACCTGATTGCGTATTGAAATTACTTACGCAATAATATAGTTTGTTTAATTCGCGTTTCACACACGTTTTCGCATTATCAGTTTATGATAATAACGCGAGAATCGAACGGTTCGAGCGTTCCTATTCCACGAAAATGCTGCAGTTTTCCATACGAAGTAGTGGAACGTCGAGGTTGCAGTTATATGCACTACTTTGCGCGCGAAATAAGTGCGCAGTTTTTACTCGCGTGTCATTCCTTGCGTCTTGCCGCTCGCTATACTTCGCATTAGATATCGCTAAGTGAATTGCTTCTATTCTGCCGACGACAGTAATAAATATGTTTAACGAACGTACACCGTGTATCGCGTGTGAAAAATTCTGCGGGAATTATCATCGTATCTTATATTAAATGTCTCTAAAAGAGTACTTCCGGCGCGCTTCTAACGGCGATACGAATGTTATATTAAACTCGAGGGAGGCGCAATCTGTAATCGTAGTTTCTTTTCATTAGTGAGAATGTAACGCGAATACGTGGAATTAATCCACATCTCTGTAATCACCATCGAGCCGCGAGTCTGTAAAGTTATTCAATGTACGTGCAAAATAATCAAAGAATATTATAAATCTCTGTATGACCGCTTTCAACGGGACTGTTAATGAATGTGTTTCGCGGTAAAACCGGATCTGTCGATCCAGGTGCATGATCGGCATAGATAAAAGGATACCATAATTGCGTAGGTATGCGCGGTTGGATCTTAATTATGTGTTTTTTTTAATACGTATTCGTCTATCCGAATTCGAAGCTTGTATTGGGACTTAACTAATTATACGTATTCAAATAACGGCACGATTTGGACGAAGAGTACGTAGACCGTATTTTTAATTATTTGTCCCACAAACGCTGGACTTTTTCTAATTGAAGGAATTTTGAAATGAATTCTTTAAAGGTATAATACTTTCGCAAGACAATATTTAGTACCATACGAATCACGTGTTTGGAGACGCGAATAAAAGCTGTTCCGTTATCTCGGCGTTAAATATTTAACTATCAAGGATAAACGATCAGGATAGCCTTCGGAGCAGCTTCTTTTCGCGTTAGTATTAATTCCGGTGAACTGGACCCTTTGGAATGCGAGAAAAATTCTGCAAGGATATCTATTTTTATTTCTCCCTTCTTCCCTTTCTCTTTTCCCTCCTCTCCCAGGGGCAGCGCAAAAGTGCGTTCACGGCGCAAAACGAAAACTCGAAAGTGTGCAGTATCGTACGAATACCGAAAAAAAATTATGGGTAATGTTCGCGAAAACGGCTTTTCCAGCGGATCGGGAAAACAGGTTTCACGAGGGTCGTTAGTAATTTGCGCCGATTTCCAAACGGGAGTCAAATTCAGTCCTAAAATCATTCCAGGGTGTTCTAGAACGTTTTGGAATGCGCGGGTTGTCACGTGATGCCCAGCATGCCCTTCTCGGGGGGCATGATGCGACGCCATATTGTCTTCCCCAATAACCGTTCAATTATGAGAGTGTAAACCTCGTGTATCGCTGCGCAGTGTATTTATCTTTGTTTCTTACTTAAGTGCCATCGGTAGCATTTATCATAGTCTCATTGGTTAATTTCACGGTTTTCTCGTACAGTTAAATTCAGTGCATCGTCTGCAACTAAGGACAAATACAGACTCGGCATTCTTATGGACAAACGAACAAGGACTTTTCATCGCAGACAACACGTGAGTAAGCACGCCACGGTAAAATCTCTCACATTTTCACTATTGCATTCAATTACAGTGAATATTTACATACGCAGTTTCAATGTGGTGCCCCTCACACGCACCACATTGCAACTGCGTATGTAAATATTCACTGCAAATATTCGTCACGGGAAATTTCATTGTATACGTTCATCTGCACGGTTCGCATCATTTCCGAATAAATCAATTGCTATAATTTTCCTCATTAAATGCACCTGTACGAGTAATTTCAAACACTTTTCCGCCATCCGAGATACTGTACACGTTAATATCGAACAGGTAGTAATAATTAAAAAAGGGAAGTAACATGAACACAACTATTAAGAATGTTCGACAAATTAAAAATCTTATCTTATTTGTTTTCTACTTTAATTCAGCATCGTTAACTTATGCCTGGTCACCGCGGGTTTAATAGTTTAGCAACAATCGTTATTTTTAGTATTTTTATTGTTTACGATACGCTGAATCGTGTTGCGCTGTTTTTTTTTACGGTTTTCTAAAAAGTGGACCTGTATAGGTATGGTGTATAGGTGTATGGTTAATTAATAATATAAATTAATAAAACGGGAGACAGTGTGAGTCTGTGATCAACTGACAACGTTGAAGGGATGCTGGGGGGTGTCGAAACAGACATTTTTCACTATTATACTGAGGGTCGAAGGTCCACCAATTTTTTGCTACGTATCGTTAAACATTCACAATGCTCCAAACACTTGTACCTCGGTAAAACAGTTACCTTTGGTTTATTAGATACAGAAAATAAAATTCTACAAGAATGTTAGATCTCGTTGGAAAAGTTTGTTTTTCAAATGTTAACAGCGTATTTCGCAAAAATAAAGTAAAATGCCATTGTATCAACTTACATTTAACCAACCGAATATTCTGAAAAGTATGCTTCTACAACGCAATTCGATACGAACAGTTTACGAAAAGAAACACAGAGAAAGCGCAATTAATTTTCGTGTTCTCGATCAAAATGTAACGCGGTGACAGAAAGTCCATTCCTAAAGACCCGTGCACGTGTCACACTTTTACAATACCTCGACTCGATCTTGGGGAGCAGCTAAAAGAGACCTTGAAAGTCGCGCGTAAACGGGCCATTAGGAATGAACTTTCGGACTGCGTGCTACATTTTAATTAATAATTGGGAAATTAATTACACTTTCTCCGCGTTTCTTTCTGCTAACTGTTCATATTGAATTACGCTGTAAGAACAATATTTTTTTCAACACGCTGAGCAGGTTAGATTTAACCATCCATTAGTAACAGGGGTGATGATGAGTAATCCCTCAGAAATGTTTTTTCTATGATAATCGAAAGGATGTGTGCACCAATTGCTTCAATAACTTATTCTTCTCGCCCATCCTCAGTTTCTCTATTTTTTCTTGTATCCAGAAGTAGTTTAATACAAATAAAGATGTTAAAATAATAATAAGAAGAATTTACGTTAGAATTGTGTTACTAACGGACGGTTAAGTTACTGAAACATTTTTTTATTTTCGCGAATTAAAGGTTCGAAAATAAACTTTACCGAAGCGATCTAAAATTGTCGTTAAAGATTTTGCATATCTATATAAATAAAGTCAACTGTTTTATAACCATTAGAACCAAAGGTAAAAATGTTTAACGACTCGCTGTTAATTCGGTGAACTGTCCACCCCTGATGTATGAGTGAAAAATGTTTGTTTTGACCCGCTCTATCATCATTTAAACATTGCCAGTTGACCGTGAACTCACCTTGCACAGCATGCTCGTATGAGGGTACGATACACGTATGTAAAATAACGACGATATGTATCATTTTTTTCATGCTTCAAAGATACTTCCACACGATGAAGTCAACGGGGAAAATGTACACTATAAATGGACCTGGAATTTTTTTGCTCGTCTGGACGATTCTCGATAGCCTATAGGATTCGTGGAAGTTGGAATTGAGTATTCTTCGAAGCAGAACAAGCGGCGCGATAAAAGCGGTGTTACGTCTTCAGCCGATAACTGGTCACGTACAGTGATCTTTGGGAATCAAATAAAACTGTTACCACCGTTATCACTCTTACCGCGTTTAATTATTAAGAATGGTTAATTTTCTTAACAAATAATTACTTCTGACTATGTGTTTCGCTGGTCTAACTTTTTATTTTTATATTCCGCAGAACTTCTTGCACGTCGCGGAAAAGTTTGTAATGTAATTAAATTCATTATAGACTTGTTTCTTTGGACGAACTTACCGCTAACGTTACTCGAAACAACATCTCTGCGGTAGTATCGTTGCTTTTAAATATATACAATTATAATAGCGCGTCTAATAAGTAATCTAATGATGATCTTCCCAAGTACCGGTATCGGAGTCTCAGGTGCAAGTAAGTTTCACAAGACAATATCACGAATCTCTGTCTGATTCTTACAGTGAGATTAACGAAATAAGGGGCTTCTATCGCCCGGCAATTAATTGCGATAAAATGATTTCTGCTATTACGTAGAGAAATGGGATTACTAACAATTTCTCGGTAAGTGGGATAGTATTTATACGTGATAACGAGGAGGCCTGTAACTGTTAATTTTCTGCAAAAGATCGTATACTTCTTTGAGCGTCCAAGTTTAATGAGTTTACAGGGGTTACTTTATTTTCACGCTTCCCGCGGTACTGATTTATTTCCCTCTTTTAAAACCGAGGCGGTAAAATCTCATCTGTATTGTGTGGGTAACCATGTCCGATCTTTTCCAAGGTAAACCGAAAAGAATGCGGTACAGCCACTATATGTAAATAGATAAAACAGGTAACTTTAGGAGTCGTTGCTCGATGCAGCCCTTTATACGAAATATGCTAAATCGAAAAATCTGAACGACTACAAATTAAATATCTTCCGTGCAAGTTATTTCGTTTGTACTTGCTCATTTTATATTATGTTATATCGGTGAACAATGACTCGTAAAGTTATCTGTTCGCTTATTTTCGTGGGTGAACTCATACTTGGCCGATATCTTTGCATTTTAAATAACATTTAACTTCTCTCGCATAAATATTCGGTACCATAAACTGCAAAGACGTTTGTTTTCATTTTTTAATAACGTCTACTATTATAAAGGTATATTTCTTCGAGTTTTTCCAACTAAAGGAAAATGTGGCGATATAAAGTACGTGGGTATGATATACGATGTACAACTAGCGGGATTTATGTAGCAACCGTGTGAACGACCAAGTACTGGATTCGACTGCCTTTTGATAAACAGAGGGACAAGCGTGAAACAAACCTTGAATTCACGGCATTCTTCGATGTAGAAGATGCGAGACGATGAGAGTGGTTGACAAAAGGAGGGTGAGGAGGCGTGGGAGAGGCTCGGAGAGGATAAGAAAAAGTGGAAGGAGGGGAAGGAGCAAATTGGCTACAGAGAGCATAAAAGCCAGCATTTAATACAGTGTGGCAGAGACGGAGAAGACGACGTTTCTTAATAAAATCTACTATTTTTGCGATCACATGTCTCGAGATTGCCCAGATCAATGTTGAACGAATCATGGTTGAATTGCTCATCTCGACATGGCCTTTCGCTAACCCTATTGCACTTTTTGAAAAGTTTTCTTTAACACAGTTTGGTCACTTTAAATCCCCCTATTTGTTGTTTCCCGAAGATATACAAAGTCTATTTTTCGCGTGCTTGTGCTTAGCCTGGGACGAGACTTTTAAAAAATGTTTAGTAGCAGGTGACAAAAAAACACAAATTTATTTTTAATTATAGAAAAAAAATATATGTTGCAGTTCTGCAATCATACGCATTTAAAGGTTAATTATAAAAATCTAGAGAATCGGGATGATTATTCGCAACAGACTGTCGTAAGAGCTTAATAATATTTATGCCAGTGAGTTTCGTTGCGGTACGCGAAAAGAATATTTTCATGCGTGAAAGCAGACGAAAGGCGAATCGGAAACATTGACAAAATACCAACATTTATGTCTTAAAAGAACCGGGCCGTGTTCGAAACGTCAACGTGTTAAATAATTCATTCGACGAGGCTGACTCTTTTCAAAATTTTGACAAGGCTGTACTAACGCTAATGGAATGCAGTAACGATTCGATCGGCACAAATTCAACTAAAAGAGAAAGCGCGCATACGCTGTCAGCGTGCAGGCTAGCCGTGTTATTCGAAGTAACGAAAGAAAAAATAACGCGTCAAGTTTTAAAAAAAACTGATTAATTTACAATAAAGCTTTGCATATCGGTTATCCAGAATGTCTCGTTAACTTGCGTAACTTCAATATTTTTTATTCAGAGGCTGCTACGATCGAAACCGATAGAAATTTGACAGATATCGGCTAATTCCAATTCAGTAGTACTTTAAAAAATTTTAATTGTGATTTATTTTTAATTTTGTACGATATGGAAGAACTCATCACCTGACAGCTACGTACCTACGTAAATTAACTTACAGTAATTGACGCGGACAACATCTTAAATAGTATCTCACCATTTCGGTTAATTTCCTACTTTCGAGGAGTAATTAACTCTTGATTAATTAATACGTTACTCGGAAAGTCTGGATGGTTTCTGTACGAGACACTGCGTATCGGACCACGCGTCAAATTTTGATAATTATTACGTGCGAGGTTATGACGTCCCGTGTCTACAGCTCCACGGGATAGAGTGACTCTATCGCGATGGGGACAAGATAACCTCGCGGATCTAGCGCTGTAAACATCTCATTCGAAGTTACTTACGAATTCGTGATCAAAAAAATTGTAAACTTTCTCGATGTAAATTATGAATGGTCCGAGTGATATAAGAATTATTTGTTCGATGCAGGGTTATCCCACATTTCCAGACTCCCTGGAGATTTGTGGCGAATCACCAGGCACGGGATGAAGTATCGGTCCGTCTTCTTGTCAAAACGACCGATTTACCGATCCTAGGGAGCATGAGAGATTGCGCGGAAATATTTTGATGGCTCTCCGGCCAGATGCTCCATTTTTCGATCTCCCAGTGGTACGTCTCGTCCGTGTTGTATAATTTTCTTCAAAAATACAAATGTACTTTGCCCGAGGCAAGACCTTGTCTCTTGATACGGGAGTGCAGAAGAATACAGTTCGGTTAAGGGGAATGGACCCAGGTCGAGCCGTTACGTCGATCGTACCTACAGGTGACCTCGGAAGCGAGAAAAAGAAGTGAAAATAAACGTCTCGTAGAAAGGACACCGCGATGTACTAGAGGTACCAAAAAGAAATCTATTATTTTGTAGAACAATATAAAACCTTATTCTTCCTATATTTTTTGCAGAATATTGTAAAATGTATTTTCCATTGCTATTTACGTTGCTAAGTCTCTTATGCAGTTTTTATAAAAACTTACGAAGATGATTACACCACTGTGTTTAGGTACAAACCCAGGTCAAATGCTACTATGTAAAATAATAGATTTTTTTTCCAGTAGCTTTAATATTTTGTCGTTGCAGCGAAACGTCTTGAATTTTTTAAGAGTCTACGAATCGATTTTCAAACGCCGAACACTGGAATAGAAAAATAGTTGAAAATTGAACTGCGGCGGCCTTGCTGCGCAATTATGTTATTACGGGGATATTGATCTCTTAATCGGTGACTGCTCGCATTGAAATTGTTCCTATCGTTCGAGAAAAAAAAGCTTACTTTTCTAGCATCTGAAGTCACGAATGACATAATCCCCAGCAACAAAAAATAAATAAAATTGGGAATCCAGAATCATTCCCCTTAAATTAAATAAAGCACCACCGATCACTGGAATAGATTTACCTACATACAACGTTTCTAACAGTTCGATAACTTCTTTTGTCTGCTAAAAATTCAATCGCTTCCTCGTCGCCCTGTTCGAGTCAATTTTGTGCAATTAATATACAGGAATCCCATCTCCCAAGACGTTTGTTTAACGAAGCCAACCTCGTTTTAATGAATTTCCAACGGCAAGCTTTCGCTGCTCATTATTCTCAACGTAGATGTATTCGCAATCTCCGTACTAATTTCCGAATCAATCGGGAATATTGATTTTCTCCGCAACATCAATTCCAAGTTTCAACGAGATGGAACTCGTCAATCATCAGCGATTATTGAGCGTGCGGTAGTTAAATAACCGGCGCGATCGCAAATACTTTTTATTTTTAATGATAATGTCGCGCGTAATACACCTTGGCACGAGTTACCGTGCCATTGTAGAAAGTTCCTCTGTACGGGCACGAAAAACTGGAGGCTTAAATCGCTTTGTTTAACGAGTTGTAATTAAGTACAGAAAACTTTTACGAAATCTGTAATGCCGAGCATAATTTTCGCTACACATCCAAACGACGATGTTTGTCGAAATTTCGAAAGGCAAGCGGTGTCTCGGGTACCTGCGTAACTAGACGCCCGATGGTACGAATGCCGAATTCGAAAGAAGAAAGTGCACTTTCATAAATGCAGTTAATTATTTATGCCCGATCGGTAGTACTTTGCGTCTCAGCAGAAATGTCAACGGCGCCGTGAATGGAAAGTAGCATGGTGCGTTTTCAACGTGACTCTTCGGCAATCACACGCGCGTGTACAAGGGAAATATTTTCTTTATCGCGTGCATCCGTTTTCCACGCCCCGCCCGGTATAACGAGCGTGCAATTAACGTACTCTTTCTATAAGCGATGGCTCGATGATAACGTCGAGATGATACGAATTAAATGCGTTTATCTCTTATTTGTCTTCCTAGATCACTTTAATCTCTCCTCTTCATTGCGAAGAGCCGTGGTTACATAACGGTTATGGATTCTACGGGAATTACGTGTCGGTGACTTAATTGATTAACAGAAAAATAAATGCTGCGTTTACTGAGAGCTCATGATCTCGCGGAAAGCAAGTGAGAACGATATTATAGTTCCTAAGAATGACGTAACTATAATAACATACTATGTAAGTGGCAGAGAAGCAACGTTAACGAAGCATAGCGTGCAAATATTATACAGTTGTAATTAATATAGCATGGCTCTCTCTCTCTCTATTTATCATTGCAATACAATCTATCGAGATAACACGAGGTATAGACGTTAGGAGAGTTTTCGTATGGTAGTATACCATAGAATGCGAGTGTGTGGGAGATACAAGTTAAGAGCTACGGGCCAACGATTGCAAGTTCTCAAAGCTACGTTCACCTGTATTTTTTAGCGGAACTTGTGTACCTGTACCTTATACCCGATACAGCTCACATTCCCGTTATGACTTTTGGAATATTGTGGTTTCCGTTACAGATTTGGCAAACCGGTTCTCGCCGGATCGAGATTCTCCAAATTTTGGGTTACCAGTGCGAAGCGATACCGCGCACGTACACATATGTACACGCGTATTATATAAAAGTTCGTTATTCGATAGCGGTACTTTCATGAAGTTCGAGGAGAGACTTGCTTCCACGACTCCCTATTGTACCTTGGATACCCTTTATTATAAATGCTGTTACGTCGGGTCTAACCGAGGAAAAGGCAAAGAATCAAGATTCCCCGAGGAATGGTAAAGCAACCACTGATCATCGAATTTATGATTACCGTTTTCGTACTTGCTATCGCTCACAATTGAATTCGTCGTTATGGTTAGAGACTTTAAAACGGCTCAGTCGTCGTTTTCCCCGGCTACGGTTATGATTATGGTTATTTTTACGATTGGTTCCTTCGTTTGATGTTTTTGCGTCGCGTATTCTGCGACCGGTAGAGAACGAAGGAAATAGATATTACCTTTAATCCTTATTTTTCAGGGTTTCGTGGAATCTTGAATTACGATGAACAATTTTAATTCTCCGTCTGTATTCAAATATTTGCTTATCGTAAATAACAGTTTGCAATTCTATTCGAATCTGTACAGTCGTACAGCACGGTTAAAAGCTCAGTTTCTTGAATGTAAAATCACTATTTTATAATTACGTATAATTCCATCAACATCGCGTACCCCTATAATCAATCCTACTTTCTTTCTCCAACCTGTTACGCACTTTACTATGTTTGCACGAACAATGATCGACGGTTCAAGATATCAAAGATTTTACAATTTCACATTTTACAACAATGACGAGAAATAGACCAGAAATGTTGACGTTCAAACGAAACTATTGGTGGAAGCGTGGACGGAACCTCGAAATTTTCCGTCGAAGAAGGTCAGCCGTGAAAGAGAAACAATAAATCCCAAGGAAAGAGGAGAAATAAGAAGGAGACCAGAGAGAAGGTCGAACAACTCCAAGAGGAGGCTAAAACTGCTCGTTGCTGTGTTGCTGTCGCCATGGTGGCCTCTTTGACCCGCTTTCTCTTTTCCCACCCGATTTGTCCCGCGAACATGCCTACTGCGTTTTCTTTAACCGGGAAACTCATGACGCCGGTCTTGCCACCTGCCGCGGTCGCCTCGCGACCACTTGCCGATTCCGAGTTAGCGTCGTTTATACGCGGAATTGCAAGAAACGAAGAAGCGGAAGTCGACGATGAAGTGGGTCGAGTCGAGTACTCGCGCGACCGACGATCATTGGGTACAATTAGCCCCCACGATTAGTTTCTTTTAACCCATAATCTACCATTAACGCATCGTTACGCTCGCCGCTCTTTTAATCCTGTATCATTCCGTTGGCACAAAATTCCATCAGTTACCTGATAATCACACCTGGGTAGTTAATGATTCTTTATCATTGGAATTTCCCTAGCTGGATCAAAACTAGTCCACTTCGGAAAAATCACCTTGAAAGAATATAAATGAATATTTCTTGAAAATGTTTATTGAAACGCGCTTCAATTAAGTTGTCTTTGTTTCATCACCGGTGTTTAATTAATTTTTAGCCCACGATATTAATTTTTCCTATATACATATACAGATTTGGTAAACAATGTCTTCGAATGATCGGAGAATTGTCATCTATAAAATTCCCATCGGAATCAATGAAAAACGTTGGGGACATCAATATTCTTACGTATTTAAATAATATCTGGTGAATAATTCGCCGATGCGTTTCTCATAAGGAGACACGTGCTAATTTGGTCAACAAAATATTGTAGCCTACGGGTCCATTAAATTTCGTATAAACGCGTTAAATTAAATGTTTTAAATGTAAAACACAGTAATAGTTACACGCCTACAGTTGATTACAAATTTTCAAGAAATCTGTTAAAAAAATACAAGGTCTAGTTCTCGCGAACTTGTACTTGACCCGAGACAAGACCTTGCCTCTTGATTTACGCGAGATAAAACTCTCAATTATTTATTAAATTTACATTCGTTCGCTTATTTCCCAGAACGAATCGAATCGTACTATTCGTTCTGCTGCGCGACTCTTCGTGGCACTACTCGGATAATTCTAATCTTTTCACGCAAACCAATGAAACGTCGTCCGCTTAAGCAGGGAAATAGAACATGAAGCATGACATGCCGCCTGCCCATAAGCGTCGATTTCGAGCTGCTTAAAGCCAGAAAAGATCGGAAAGAAAGTTTGTGACGGTGAACGGTGAAGTGGGTCGTGTTCGTACTGCGTTTATCATCGATCATTTCACCTTCTTCGCCGGGAGGTCGCCAAGTTGCCAAAGTGGGTTGGCCGCGAACGGGCATGAATTAGTTTCGTGCAAATTTATGACACGCACGAAAGTAATGCCGATAAAATTGATGATATTTGCATAAGCGTATATACGCATACGAGCACTTTCTTCGCGAAATAGCAAGATCACATTTTTTTTTTTTTTTTTTTCTTATAAACGAGGATACGGATAGTCGAAGGATTTAGAATTTAGAATACGAATGTGCGAAATTGAATTTTCTATTTATAGGCACATAGGGGAAAAAAAAGAAATAAGAAGTGCGAACTACGGGTGAAAGTTTCTTCAACGTTCTCGTGTCTCTTGGAATCTTTTAAGTTTACAAACATAATAGTACCGGTAGGTCTGTAAACGGTGCGACGTAACTCGCAAGTTAATCGATAATTACACGCGAGATAGGCGTGCTTTCGAACAGTTAAAAAGAAAAAAAAAATGTTTGTAACAGATACTGTTGGTTACCGCGCTACAAATTACGTTTAATTACCGGGCGTTTACGGTTTAAACGAACAGTTACTCAATCTTGAGTTTAATTCTCTTGCAATAAATTGGAGCGACCACTCGATTTTCGGTATCCGCAATGTTGGCAGGGACTCTAGCTAAACGATTAGTGCGTGTACCTAGAAACTGGATTATTCGACCGATAAAACCGTCACATTTTAATTAGGCGTGTCCTGAAATAGTACTCCGTCGTTCGGGAAACTGCACGCTGGTCTGAGCATGCGCGGTATTTTCATTTAGATACGAGCAGTTCACCGGTTCTATGTAGTACATACTCGTATGTATATCGCGCGTTCCATTTTTGATTAAAGTCAACATCTTTCGACTTTCAATTTCCGTTTATGCGAAAGACTGAAATGTCAGACGCGTCGCGAAACGTACGAGATACCGGGATCGCATCATACGCGTCATTAGAATTCATTAACGCGCGACGTTTATCGTGGAACGTTAAAACGATGAAAAACTTCTCTTTTTATCGATGCACTTAGATTTGCCGCGTGTCATTTCGCGCCCAGAAAACGCCAACAACAATTTGCGTTCGTGAGTTTCGGTGTGTCAACAACGCTGCCATATCTAAAGTTAGTTTAGGACCGTTAACTATCCGTTGTAACTACGTCGCCTCTGATCCCGCATTCTCGCGTGACGTTGAAACTGTGTAAATAACTTTGGCCAGGTACTGTGAGGTAGCGAGTGTCAAAATCAGAATACAATAATAACGTCAATTATATTAATTTAGAAATTCTTTCAAAAATATTCTGCTCCGTTTGAAATATGTCTCAAGACTGTGGTTAGGAAAATCTGATCGACGACGAAGTCATCGTTATTAAAGTGGTAATTAACGTTTAGATACGGTCGATCAAATTAATCCAATTTAATAATCTCTCGTCGATTAAATCTTTCGAGTTAATATTCAGTAGAATGAGTAATAAAAAAGATGTTGGGAGATGAAAGATTTACGTGTATCCAACGAGGTCGCCCGCTCAAAGTATGGAATACTGAAATAACGATCGCATTAAATTTCGAATACGACGATAATAAAAGTGAGGCGAAACGTCCTATATGTATAGTTTCTTCAGAAATAGTTTTCAACCTATTTGCTAATTTCCTGTTTACATCACATTCCTCCTACACGGTTGTTTGCACGGAAACATTGACCGCGACAATAATTTCTCTACGAAGTATATTAAGTAACCAAAGGGAATCGTCGCGAACTAAGAGCCTTCCGCAAGCGCACCTGTTACGACCAACAACAGCCGCATTACAAAAGCGACCATTACGCGGATTATTATCAACGAATATTATACAACTTTAGATCTACTCTTGCGTTAAGGCATATTAATTATAACGAAACGACGCGTTGAGAGATGAAACGCGTTGATACGGATACAAAATGTTTTTTTTTTTTCCAAACAAAGAACACCTGTAAATTTCCTCGAAAGTCGTTATTGAAATTGAGAGCAGATCATTGTCTCAACGATCTCCTGATTTTTAATTAAATTAGTTACAACAGAGAACAAAGAAAGAACACCTATACATTTCCGTAAAGACTTTACTCAAATTAAGAACAGATCATTGTCTCAATAATCCTTTGATTTTCAATTAAACCGAAATCTAATAAAACCTATCGCGACAGGTTCTTTCACCGGTAATCGCATTATGCCGACGAGAACGATTACAATTTGTAGGACGAAGAGGTTCATCAAGCCTATATACGCAAAATCCACGAAGACGACCTGTAGCGAATTCGTGATTGCTCCCCTGCAGTTGCAAGGAGATTCGCGTGCAACAGGGGGGGTTCCTCGGTCTGTAATTTAGCAAAATAGACCGCGCGACCACACACGCACGCATCCCCACGCAATCCGGTGAAGGGAAGCGCGGACAGTGGGAAGGGTCGGAAGGGGGGGGGGGGTAAGGGAAGAAGAATTCGAGCGAGGGGAATGATAAAGAAGAAGAAGAAGAAGAAGAGGTCGAAGATGAGGAAGACCGGTTTGCGGGTAACGACAACGAGCGTGCTCTCGTACGCGTTGCCGTAATATCGCTTTATCGGATCTACCGTTACGTCGATCCGTTCTGCATCGACGGTACGATCGCCGTTTATGCACGACGACGTTCGCATGGCAACACCGGAAACCTTTGCAGTAGGACCACATGCGACAGTAGTCAGACTGCCGCGTCATCGATCGATGGCCACTCGACGTTCGTCGATCCAAACTGGCGATCGTCGGACGTGGGACAAGAGCTGTAGGTGATCTAACTGTAAATCTAACGCCGCTTTTCGCGTACCTGTCGCTCCCGCGAATCAAGTGTATCGGTGCACAGAGTTTCGAGCGTCGAGAGAATCGAACTTGCCATTTGATACCGATTCAAAGCCTCTTGAAACGCGCGTCAGGTACTCTCGCGGTGTCGGTGGCTTGATTTGCATAACAAATCGACGCCTCGTTTACGAGGCTCCGAGCCTCGATATAACGTCTCCCTGCGTCGACGTTTAAAATACATTCGTCGGTGACGAGCGGGATTTCACAAGGTACCGATCGATTCCCCCCAAAAAAATTGAATATTCATTCTTCCTGTTATCTCGCGTGTCCTACTGGCTAACATTTTTTGACCGATTTAATACTCGAGACTAGGCGTCTAGCGTAGACTCGTTGGGATCCTCCGCAATGATCATGAATACACGAGTGTATTTATGCTCGTTAAAAAAATTTCAGTTTTTAGTTGGATACCAGCAAATTGTAACTAACGGCGATTATACAGTTTTAGTATTGTATCGTATCGTATCTTACGTTGCACGAAATCAGTACACGCTGTTCGTTGAACTTTTCTATTCCTCAAGATAAAACGGAATTGCTACTTCAACAGGCTATTCGCGGAAATGACTACGCGTTTAGCTTATACTCATTCGTATCTATTAGAATGATCACGTGTGTACACGCGCGTATTTATCTCGCCGATAAAAATATCGTCCTTGAGTTCAGCAATCGCTAATTCAAATCCGTGTCAAATCGACGAACGTCACCGATCAACGCGAAACAACGTAACTCACCATATATCGATAGCCGTTCGAATGAAAAAGACAAAAACCCCACCGAATTGCAATCCGGTTAAAGTGGTACCAACCTGAGACGAGGGTTTCTGAAGAAACGTCGCTATACCGGCGCGTACTCTGTTCTTGACACCGCGCACAGTTCCCTTGGCACTACGTATGGCTTCCTTGTCAAGGATCTTGTAACCAGCGAAACATTCGTCGGTCTCCTTATCCCCTAATACGATCCCGTTGCTCGCGTCCTTATTGTTACCCTTCAGTTCGTTCACGTGAAACTTGTAGAACCTGTCGTACTCGTAGACGTACTTCTTCCCGGTCACCGGATTGACGCTGACGTCGACGTCAGCCGCCACTGATTCCTGCTCTATCCTCACCTGCTCCTGCTTCCTCTCCTCGTATGTACACTCCTTCACCATGGGAGACGTTAATCTGCCGTTCGGCTCGATCGACGGATCGGGACTCCTGACGCGCGGCGTCGACGAAGCCTTCGACAGGGACGAAGCAACGGACGACGGGACGGGCGAGACGCTCGGCGAACCAACCGTCGAGCAGGGATTCGACTCGATTCCCGGAATCGTGATTGAGGTGAGCATATCCTCGTTATCGTTGCCATTCAACAATTGGGCACGCTCGAAATCGCGAACAACCGCGCCGTTATCCTCGTACAACGGATGCTCGACATCGTTGATACCGTTCTCAAGGTCGTCGTCGTCGTTCCTCGGCACGCCACGAAAGTCCAGAGACGCGCGATCCGCCTCGACGATTCCGTTGACGTTCCTCGCTACTATTCTGTCGCTCAGATCGCCATGATTGAGGGAGTCGCAGCTGATATTGCTCTCGTTATCGTCGCTATCAACCTCGGCACCGCTGCTCGTCAGACTGCCGGTGCGATTGTGCTTATCGCTCGTCAGCTTAACAGCGCTGGCATTCTTCTTCTTGGGAAGAGGTGGCGGCGTGCCGTCAAGGTCGCTGCAGGTGCCGCTGTCCAAGGTATCGCTCGGCGAGCATTGCCCGCTGGACATCACCATACCGGCTAACGGACCCTGGTAAGTGTTGTAGTAGAAGCAAGTGCTCGAACGATTGTTGCCACCTGTGGCGTTCAGTGTCTCGGTAGTCTCACGATGGACCATATCCCTCTCCTGATTCTCGTCGTTGCGATTGTGCTTGTCGTTGTTGTTGTTATTGTTATTGTTGTTGTTGTTCTCGAGGGGATTGCAGCCGACACTGATCCTTACACAGCCCTCACCGCCGGCACTCGCGGAACGCTCCTCGTTCACCAGATTCGCTGCACTCACGACAACACCGACGTCACGCTTGCTCGAACGTTCGCACGCAGCAATCCCGTTCTCCTGACGATCCTCGGATCCTTCGGTCACGACGTTCTCGTCGAGTGTCAATCGTACCGTCGATATCACCCTGCCGCTCTTGTCGCCATCCGGATTGATCTTGATCTTCACGACATGAGCGGCTTGTTGATGTTGTTGCTGGCCCTGTTGCCACTGTTGGTACTGTTGGGCCTGCTGCTGGGACTTTCCGTTGCTCTGCTTGCCGTAACCGTTCGTTGTTTGCACTTCCGGGATTCCTCTCCTACAGGTTGCCACGGAATCGACGCCGGGAGCCTCGAGCCCGACAAATACCGTTGCTCCGGCCCCCGTGGTGAGCGGTGCCGTGGGGGTATTCGAAACAGTACGGATTGACACAGTCTGCCGAGCAACCTGACTCCCATCGCGGGACTGAGTTTTCGCCGGTAGTGTCGGAGGAACGGTCATACTGGTAATCTCGTCCATGTACACATTCGAAATCACTGTCACTCGCTCGACGAATCACACCCAATCGCGTAACAAACGATCATTCGCTCGCTGACCCTCTTTTACTTTCGCACCTGATCGCACGCGTGCACGGATCACTCTGTGATTTGTAGACTAGTCGTTCGGTCTCTGGTGTGTTTCTCGAGAGGTATCGAGATTTGATCGATAATTGGAATATATCTTACGTTCGCGTAGAGCTAATTACAGCTTTCATTTTTATATTTACGTTACTTTAAGGATGCGCGGGTTTAGTTTGGAATCGTTCGAGAAATACCGAGTTTACGTAGCAAAAGGTATTATCGAAAACGTAAACAGCGTTACGTCAATTACGATCGTCGAGTTTAAATCATCACTCCTCTTAACACCGTCAAAGATACCACGTATCCAAGGATGCCTCCGAGACCTTCGGATAACGATAAGAAACCGTTGAAATCCCGACTTATCGAATCGCGTCGGCAATCGTTATCACAAAAATCATTTCACCGTCAACGTCGATCGTGTGATTCCCAGTTGGGTCCTTTGGCGCTGAATACAAAACACCCTGCAAACATCTGCGATCGTGCACGCGAGTCACAGAAAATCGCTCCCGGGAGACGCGAGGCGATAAGAAAGAGACGAACGAGACTCGAATGAGAGGAGGAGAGAGAGAGAGAGACGAGATACCACCACTTACGAACTACCATATGTTTTATCGAGAGTAGCGCATGGTAAAACTGAACCCCGAGACTATCGAACGGTAGCGACAACGACGACGACGACGACAATGGTCGACGGCAATCGTTCACGGTACGGGCCGTCAGTAACTGTACTGAGTGCCTCTGACACTCACTCATGCAGTTTCCCTGGTAAGAGTGGGGGGGAGGGACCGTCTCGGGGGGCCCCACGACGCTGCTTCGCTAGAGGGGGGAGTGAGAACGTGTTGGGTCCGTGGACCGTGTGGTGGTGGGGGGGAATAAGAGGGTGTCGGGGGGAGAGGGGTGGGAACCGATGGGAGATCGGAAAGAAATGGAGATAGGAGCGAGAGAGCGTGCGTGGAGGGAGAAAGACGAGACGAAGGAGCGGTGGGGGGGAGGGAGAGAGAATAGCGAAGGCGGTGGGGATAGTCGAAGACGAGAACGGGTAATGGAAGTCGTCCGGTTGGCAGGTAACCACTTGCCGGAGAGGACGTGGCGTCCTCTACCAAGCCAGGTAAGATCGACTATCCGGTGGCTCATTTAAATACCTGTTCTTTACCGTTCACCGGCTTTCTCGTTCGTACCGCGCGTACATACGCGTGAATGCGACGCACACACGCGACTACGATTCGAACGGGTATAGGTACACCTGCCGAAATTTCACCGACACCCCGGAATACTCTTCCGAACGTTCCACCGTCTTTCGTCGCGCGTGTGCGTATGCGTGCGTGTGAATGACCACGTGAATGGAAAGCGACACAACTACCGGGATAAGACCCCGGTAGGAAGCGAAATTTTCGTTTCGCGTAGTTTCTCGAATGATTGGGAGCACGAGACGTTGCGCAATGTTTTTTTTTTTTTCTGTTGTCTATTCGTGTACGTTGATCGGGTAACGATAATCGTAGATCGACGTGCGGTTTATACTTCAGGATAAACGAAATATGTATAAATGTAATGTAATTGTAGAAATGTACGTGCAATTGGGCGATAGGTACTCGGACATTACGTGCAATATGGTGAACATTGATCCGGTCAAACGTCCTTACTTTATTTCGTTAATAATTCTTGATACCCGCCAATGGAATGTAGTGCTATTTTTATTGAGGTCAATACGCCAGGAATGTAATGATACGCGTCGGATTAAAATTTATGAAAATTGATCGCTTCGGCGAAGAAACTACAACGCGGAATGCAGGCGAGGTTTCCGCGAACGGAACATCGGAACGTCTCGCTGTCGCGTATCGACCGTCGATACTCTTTATTAGTTCCACCCGAGTGGTTAACATTATTGTTCCGTAACAGGTAAGTGTATTTAAATTACCACTGGCATTACCGCGTTCTCGATCGAACGTTCGTGCGTTCGCGGCAAACAAAAAAAAAGAAATAGAAAAACTGAACAAAAAAAGAAATCAAACGCCTACTCGTTTGATTTTTTTTTAAAATACTGTGCGCGCCGCTGACTTAATTATTTTCCATTTAAATCGCCCTCCCGTGAATTTTGCACTCGCGAAATCGATCGGTTAATTTCTACACGCTCAAGCTGATTCTTTTACTTTTTATTATTCGGCCTTATTTTCCACATGCCTCACCCGGTAAACCAGTTGGATAGTGTTCACCTTTCCTTCCACGACGCGGAACCTGTATTCTGCATACCGCTTACCATGGCATGCGATTGAATAAGCAACCGTATAAAACGGTCAAAATAACACGCGACAAGTATGCCTAGGAAACTATAATAGTCCGTCAGCCTTATTCTTGTTTTAAATATTGCGTTACGTGCAACGTTGACGTCTCTATGCATTCACGAGGCTCACGTTGGCGTATCGCGTGCGAGCGCGTAAATACGAATTTTACGGATTTAACTTTATTATACTAGCCCGCTGCATTCGTTTAACGTAATTCCTGATTCGAGCGTCCCTTATTAGTTTATCAGATACGTGTCACGAGTCTACGTATATACGTATATATGTATATACTAAAATACGTTAGCGCTAATTGCGGCTTCCATTTCTATATTTATATTACATTAGCGACAAGTGAATAATTATAACCATACGCGTGTACGTATATATACCATTCACCTATACTTTAACGAGAATCGGGGCTACTGACAGGTGTGTAGTCGTTACCCAGCGTATAAAGTATCCCGCCCCATAAACCCAACCGTACATTATGGAATCCTCTATGAAGAAAGGAAAAAAAATCATTGTTGGTATCTGTGTCGTAACACCGATCATGTTCTGTGCAACGCTCAATGTATTGACCTTGCAACGCGCGTGGGACGTGTAGGAGAGTAGAACAGGTTCCGTTACACCTTCCAGCCCGAAGCATTCCATCGGAGTGCGTCTGGTAGTACTCGTTTCTTTTTTTTTTCTTTTTCTTTTTTTTATTTAAGGGTGAGGTTATTTCGCACTCGCGACCTTCGGGTCACCGAGGAACGCCGGTGACCCGTTCGCGACGACCAGCGAAACGGGAAAGGAAATTTCACACGCTATCGCAATAGCGTATGTATTTAGTCCCAACAGTGACGATTGTATTTCATCGCAGTTTACAGGTATGGTTAATAATGAGATCGTGAAGTTAGAGGAGGAAACACGTGGGATCGATATTGACGTTAGGTTAATTCGGACCACGTTAATATCGACGTACAGGAGGAACTGATCGAAAGACATACATACATAATTATGAAAGAATCTCGCGCGTATCGTGTTCCCTTTATCCGAGTTTCATAATTAATCGATATCACGAGCCGATATCGGAGCTGTACAAACGTCGGAAAATTACAATGGTATTTTGTCGCAGTGAAAATAGATTATCCAATTAATTCTGTCTCTCTCGATAAGAACCAAACGTTCATTGGCTCTGATTTTCCTTTCATATTAATGGGTCCCCTGTACTCCAGCAGGAATTGTGGATCTTGATTCTCCGGCATACACAGGTACCTGCAATGTTTAACAAAAATATGGATTACTTAAATTGAAAGATATTGAGTCGTTATTGAATCCAGTTTTAATTAACGAAAGCGTTTGCGTTGAAAGCAAAACGCTTATAAAAATGAGTTATAATTATACCGCTGATATCCATGCAAAACGGATACTTTACGTACCGAGACTGTAATGATTTTCTTGAATAAATACGATAACATGTGATACATATACGCGTACACGTAACGCATAAAAAAAACATGATTTAAATCCACAGAGTCACGAAATTAATTTCTGTCCAACTCCCACATCTTTATCCAACTTTCATAAAAAAAAAAAAAAATGAATTTGCATGAATATTCGCGGTCTAATTATAATTCATTACATCGTTATAGTAAAACTGTGCGCGCTCTGCTGAACCGTAGAAAATTACAAGTCTGTATTTAAACATACGAATTAATCTCTGATACGTTGTATGCATTGCGTATGAATCGTCGAGAGGTAAAAATTGTTACGTTCGCGTTACGTTCAGGCGCACGTTACACCTTAGAAGGGGCGAGGAAAGGAAACCTTTGGAATACGTATTTAACGTGTAATCAAATTAGTTCTCTTTCTCGTTTCCCGGCCCGTTCCTCGTGCCAGACGAATCATTCGAAGGTGAGCAATGGTGACGGCGGTTGTACAGTCTTAAATATCGTAATCGTACCTAAAGTTGCACAAAAATTAGTGCATCCTCCTTTTCTATTTTGTCGAGACGAGATGGAAGTGTTGATAGACTGCTACTTCGACAGGCTATTCTCCGAAATGGAACGTAGTTGCCTAGCCTCGCGATACAAACGTCGTGAAATGGTTAGCTACTTTTCAGAGGTGATAAATAGCTGCGCGGAAGGTAATGATCTCACTTACGAAATCGGTGCTCCATATCGTTTAGTTTGTATTAACGAAAATACGGATAATTCAACGATTCGAGCAATGGATTGACGTTCGATGTACCGTGGTACGACTAACGGGATTTCGGAAACAATCGATTTATTATACATCGAGAGTCTCCAAACGTTCGAACGTGGATCGATAGAGCTTTGTGGACGAGCGAGTTATGGAACGATCGGATAGAAATTCTACCTCGTAACCATGAAAGTGATTCGATCGTTCCTGGAGCGTCGGAAAGAAAGTGATACGTGTAATTTTATATGCCAGAGAAAATAATGTGGATTCCCATAGGATTTAATTGTGTACCGCTTGATAAGTCACGCGCAAGCGCTGCTGGGGAAACTCCGAGCGTTTCATAAATATCGTGACAATTTTCCATTTCTTGCGAAACTATTAAATTCATCCGTGTCGGCTTTCGTAAAACAAATGTTTGATAAAACATTATTAATGCACAATGCAGTGGAGGCGAAAGAATATTTTTGATAACGCTCACTACTTTAAATAGATAATGCACGAATTGACTGGCGTTATTTTCTGATCGTAAATCAACGAATTTATGTAAAAGGAAAACGAAAGAAGGGAGAATTTAAAGAAAAGAGATTTACGAAATCACGATGTTTACCAAATTTCCATAATTTCCTCATGACCAAGTTTGAAGTCTCATCAGAGAAAAAGCATTCAATGCAACTTTGACCTGAAAAAAATCAAAATTCCATTGAAAGACAAATAATTAACTCGATAAAAGAAACAACGCCCGCTTACTAAAAATTGAATTATTTCCATTTACCATCAGAAAATAACGCCAATCGATTCCTGCATCATCTATTCAATATACAACGGTCCACCCACCAAACTCAAATGACCGACTTACTAATTTTATAGCGGAAAACTTGGACAAGCAAGACGTTTGCGAAAGAATAGTCCAATCGGCGTTGCGCTATCACAACATCACGATGATGGAAAACGGGTATGTCTGTCTCCTCGGTAAGTTTCACAACGTCCTCTACGTAGCGGCGAAACTCTGTTACGACTGGAATCTCGGCAACAACGAGATCGTCACACGCCTATTGAACGACATATTTTATTGCGAGAAAACCTTCGAGAGGATATTCGTCGGTGCGATTTTCGGTACCCGCGTCACTCACTTCCTGTCAGGCTGGAAGAGCGACTTCGAGGATCGCGAGGAAAATATACGAGCTCTGGTGTATTTTCTCGATCACGCGGTCACCGGTCGCCTCGAGTATCGCTGCGAATCCTCGCAAACGAAGAGACGTTTCATCGACATACCCATGGAATCTTACGGTCAAGTTCTGCCGTTGAGAGTGGCCATACAGCACGGCTCACCGGACATCCTGCTGATCATGCTTCGTTACGGCGCATCCATAGAGTCCGACAAATTGGCGCCGTCGCCACTAGAGATCCTTCTGACCAGACTGAACGAGTACGACGCGCAACCTGGTCAGACGGAGGTCGTCTATCCCGAACAGTTGCTAGTCTGTCTGAAATTCGTTTTGCGCACCGTGACGACGGCTTGTGTCAAGACACCGAGTCACATAGCCGATCAGAGCGGTGTCTTCAGCGTCTCGCTCTACGAGCAATATCCGAATTTGATAGATCGTAATCTGGTGCCGCCCGAACGTAGTGGCATGAGTCCGCCCGAGCTCAGGCATTTATGTCGATGTCGTATAAGGGAGAAGCTCTTTGAAAATTGGGCCCTACCCCACGGTATACAGAGATTGCAGATACCGCAGTCACTGAGGAACTACTTGGATCTCTTGTGCGACTGATAAAAAGAATGAAGGTGTACGCGAGAATCGCACGGAGGTGAGAGGCATCGGGGAGTAGAAATATTCCTTTCTTGCCGGAGTGTGTCGATAACGGCGTTATCGAGATACGTTTTTGTAAGGTGTGTTGACGATAACGATATCGTACGCGAAATTCTCGATCCCGGGAGATTTGAGAGTTGTTCGATGTTTTTCGCGAACGTTTGAGTTTGTCGGTTGTGTCATTTTTCGAGGAGAATTCGATATCGGTGGACTCGACATCGACGTTTTTGTAAATACCTTTCCACTTTGAGAGTTTTGCGAGAAACGCGGCGATGCGAGACATTCCGCGATAGAAACGCAAAGTTTACGGCGCTTCGATAGGATCGCTCGTCGTAAAGTTCGATATGGAATTCATACGTTGTACGTGCGAGAGTATCGAAGTCGTCCATAACCTTCGGGCGCAATTCCTTTTACAGGGATTTCCTAGTCGCCGTACAAACCGACAAAGTTCAAGATGAAAACGGCGCGCGAGGCAATAATGGAGCAAACCGTATACACATTTTTATACGCACGCGGGTGTATTGAATTGCGTGTACTTTAAACGCGCCGCTTTCTTTTTATGACTATTGTTAGTCGTTGGGCGCAGCGAGAGAGAGAGAGAGACGCGTCTGTTCGAAGTATGTAAAAATTTCTGTACCCGCAGCGCCTGTATATTCGCGTGAGTCATCCGAGGGAAACTTAGGTTCAATAGATTCAAGGTAATTGTATCCCGCGGTAGCTAAGAGGATTAATGAATCCTGGGAACCAGAGAAACTCCTTTCCGAATAATGGATGCCTGGTCTGAATACTGGAGTACTTCGCGGACGGTTCGCGAAAAGTGTGTCTCCTCTTTTCACATAACTCGCGTGTCGAGGGAAACACTTTTTATAGACTTCGCACTTTAGTGGACGCGTAAATGTGTCGGCGTAAACTATAAAGTTATAATCTAGTTTTAAAGTACAGTTTTTTTTTTTTTATCTGGGCGCTGCTACGCCATTGGTATCCCTCAGAAGGGACGATTACGATACTAAAAATGATAAAGCGTATTGTAATGAGAGTAATTAAATTTAATAACTGTGAGATTCGAGAAAAAAAAGATAACGATTTTCGTTCGAAATACTTTCCACCGTGTTCGCCGAATATCCGTCGATATGTATCCTGTGTTTGAATTCGGGCGATAATATACTCCAGAGATTAGCTGCCAGGCGTTGTAATCGGTTCGATTCAATTATTGTATTGCATTAAACTTTATCCCCCGTAAACCAAATAAATTTCCCGAGGGGATGCCGACTGGCAGTTCTAGTTAGACGCTGCCGAGTTTGTACACGTAATTAAATTACCCCTCCCGGCAACGGTTCGTTGCAGTATCGACGTTACCGGTCGAAATTGATAATGATATATTGTAAATTAACGCACGACAGGATAAACGTCGATTATATTCCTCATTATTTTTGGCAAAAAATAAAACAAAACTGTGCCGACGCTGTACGCGCGTGTCGCTCGATAGTTTATCGCGACAACGAGAGTCACCCGGCGACATAATAACGGCGGAGGTAAATATAAATTTTTTCGAAACGATTCTTTTTCAAATTGACCGTAAATCGAAATAATGTAAACGGGGTATACCTGTACGCATCTTCCGAGACGTTTATTTTACCAGGTTCCCCAGTCGTTTCCGTTCGACTAGTCAGATTCACAGTATTTCCAAATAAGCAGTAACGAGGCATGCGGTGGCCAATTACACCAGTTACCACTTCACCGCTGTGAATCCCAATGGTGATTTTCTGGAAATAAAAAAAAGAAAGTTCGTACGATATCGACAAAATGAGCTCGCAATTGGAGCTCGGTACGCGCGTCACGTATATCGCGGCAATTAACATTACCAGCGGAAGTGTTTGTATAGAAACGGAGCGAGTGCATTCAGGAAAAAAGAACAAGATTCTTTTTACGGATACCGAGGCGAGTAAGAGCGGCGCGTTAACGCAATTTCATGCCTCGAAATTATATATCAACTATTTCGTGCACAATATCATACCGAACGACGCAACAAATACTGCTGAAAATACATAAATATCTTTAAAGTAAATGAACCGTTTATTTTGAAAGTAACCAAAGTCCATTCTTTGAAAATATTTTTTTTATGACAGGAGACTTCAAATTGTACATGTTACCGCAGTCAATAAAAAAATGAACTTAGATTATTCGACGGAGTATCAGACTTCGAAGTGTCGACGTTACGAACTCGAACATCGATTTTAGAAAGAAAGCATAACCTATGCCGCGCTAATAAAAACATGCGAAATTAATTTTCTTTAACTCACGAATACTAATAATTTAATTTAACTTGTTTCGTAAAAATATATTACACTCTTAAAAATACAAATACTAAGGCGTAGCATGAATGGAAAATAAAAAATATTCTACCCATAATTTTAAATTTCCTCCCTAGGCGCCGGTATTTCCTCGTACTTTAAAAAACCAATTTCAAAGTAGAGCCAATATATCAGAGCCCTTAAATTGTACCATGGAACCGCGAACTTCGTCACAACCCCGTAAACATTTGTCAAAAACTTGGCCATAAAACAAACGCGAATCTAGGCGATATAGGTATAAAAAAGATTTAGGGGACTTACCACGGGTTCGCCGTCAATCTGTACCTCGTCCGCCGCTAAATCCATCATATCTAACGCCAGTCGGGCGATGCATCTTGCGTGGCAACTACACGGTTCCGGTAATCCACTCACAGCCATATATTTGTCGCCCACAGTTTCGACCTAGCCCAACGAACCTGTGTCAGCATGATTCTGACAACCTCTACCATTACTATTACAAATCGCTCTCTTTAGTTTGTTAATCGGTCGATTCCGTCTATCGATCGGTCGATTCGCAATTCGAGAGTGGCACGGAACGATATTAAAAAAAAAAAGTATCGCCGAGATAGTTTAGAGCGTGACTTTATACGGTAAACGCGTCGTTCGAATCGATCGGCAATAAACTCGTTCGGTTTCTTTTCGTTAAAAAACGTGTCTCTCGTTAAACGAAGCGACCGTCAAACCTGACGTTGTTATAAATAAAGGTTGCATCTCTGGACGGGAGATAATTATAATTTATTCCACTCGAATCATTCCTCCTCTCATTCATAATTCTACGCGAGGTCTTTCCGAGGCGCGCGTTAATGTGTTTGAAATGGCAAGCATGTCAAATATGAAAGTTTCTTTCGAGTACGAAGTACTTTTTCGAAAATATACGAATGCGCGAAGCGAGGAGTTGAATGAGTTAAAATAGAAAGGATAACGTGTTTCACGGAGTTCGTATGCATGTATGTAAATGAAATTCCAAAAATCTTTACCTTATAAACATTCGGATTCTTCTTCGGATCTGTCAGCACGTCGAAAGCCGTGTACAGTTGGTTGAGCATGTTAACAATTTTCATAGCACCGCTGGAGTCCGTGTGAGCGGCGCAATAAGCTCCAAAACCGACGATTCCGGAAAACAAGAGTGTTACGCAATCGTACTTTTTTGCCGGCACCGGTCTCGAGTGCCTCAGCTCATTTGCCACGGAAATCGGTAAAACTGAGTAGAGTAATCTAAAAGGTGTGAAATATAATTGTTACTTGATTTATTCCCTTGTCACGCGACGAAATCTATTGAAACTCTAATGGCTTTTAATTTGTTAATGGGTTAAATGTTTTTTTCTTTTTTTTGTGTGAATACCACTTGCACGATAAAAATACACGAGACATTATCGTGTAGCACCGTACAAAGAAAAACGATTTACAGTTGAAGAAATTTCAACAATATGCAACATTCGAGGTCAAAAGGTGCACGGCAAAGAAAGGTTCGCTAACGTAAGCGGTCAAAATTACCGTACCAGACGTTCTCAGCGCCAGATAATTAAAACCATTATAAGTACTACCGACGTTTAATTTTCATTCCTCGTTCCACTTTCTTGTTTAACAATCCACAGGAATGAAGTTACTCAGCGACACACTGAGGAAAGAAAAAGTGCGATCTCGTTTCCTTTCGGAAGAGACGTCGGGTCCCGAAAGAAATTACGAGGGCGATGGAAAGTTGATTCGTCGGAATTGCATCAGGGTAAGTAGCAAACGAAGCCGATGGGGGATTTCCTTGATCGGGAATTTACGTCGCCGGAAATCTTTACCTGTCGGTTTTCTGCTTCTCGCCGTCGAACTCGCGATACATCTGCTGCAACTTGTCGGTGAGTAATTCTAAGTTCCTCGTAAGTTTGTAATCCGCTTGGAATTGCTCGGACATTAGGACAAGATCTCTGGTGGCGTCGTGAAGGGGAATGTCGCTCAGGCATAAGCCTCGTCTGCAGTTAGAAAATGAAAAATAGCGTCGTTAAAGCGAGAACGAAATTCCTGATTTTCTACGATTACATTGCTTAAGAACAACTTATTTCGTTCAAAAATGTATTTTATAAGTATAATTTTTTAATTCAGTTTGACCACCTCGAAAACCCCTGTTCGTCCTACCCGGAAAAGATACAAGGTCTAGCGTACTTGTACTTGGCCCGAGACAAGACCTTGTACTTGATAAAAGAAGCTTCGAGATAATTCATTTTCATTCTTTTCACAGCTCGTGCCAAAGAAATCTTGATTTAATATAATATTTTTTGTATTATTTGCGTTTACGAAATTGGGTCAAAATGACGCGTCCCGAAAACTCAGTATTAATTAAGGAAACATGTTTTCTGCGAGTACTTGTTAGATTAAATCTCGTAGACATAAACCTAAGATTCCTTGTTTCTTTTTCAAACTCGAATCCGTTATTCAACGAGCAGAGATGTATAATATAATTCTTCTTCCCGACTACCGCGAAAGAGTCGTTTATCCTGGCCTTGCATGGAAATTCGTGCGATAATTTGTGTTGCGTACCAGCGATGTAAAAAAAGCAGAAACAACTATTAACCGTCCCGTTAGAAGAACATTTATTCGCCATGATAACATCTATATCCTTCGGTAACGTACCGCCCCCCCCCCCCTATTCCGTACAGAATAATCGAGTGAAATACTTTAAGAACGTCCAATTTAATAGTCGAAGGACATTAACTTCCGCGTTGTATTACAAAAGAAAGTTATTGCAGCAAACAGGCACCGTAATGGATGCTAACTCAATTACCGCTTTAAATTTATCCACTAACTCTCCCGCCGTTTTTGCACGAATAAACTCCGAGCGGCCCTTTAACTTCGGTAGAAATTAATCTGGCCGTTAATTGTTCGCTATGAAAGGAAAACTGCATCAAAGTGCCGAGGGATAAGAGATTAAAGGAAACTCGGAGCATTTTTTTCAATAGCGCAATTGAAATAAACTTAACGCTCATTCGTTGCACCTACGATGAACGACGCATTCGGTAGAAACGTGAATGAGATTTCGCGCGTTTCAACGGAATGCTCGGTAATTGCAAAACGATATACGAGGGTGGAATAAAAATCATAGAGAGAATAATCGAGAAAAAGATTATTCGAAATGGGAACGTTTGGTACCGACGCGGCGTGACGAGAATTTATGTTAGCAGTATTCTTGCGGCGGAGACACGAGAACGACTGCAATTACGCGAGCCATTACTTTACTATGTATCGAGTGGTTACTACCGTTATGCTCAGCGCGACAACAAATATTTTCCCCGTGCAAAGGCGGAATACGCGTTACGGACAAATTAATAGCAGTCCTACTTACCAACCACAAAATGTTCTACGTACGACGCTCCTAGAACGATGACGACCTACATACAATTTAAAGAGGCAGCGCTACTTTCGATCATTTATAATGTAAATATACGATCATTTGCATTACAGCGTGTTTGTTAGGCTAAGCGAGTCTTGTTTCGCGCTTCGTTCTACCCACTCGTTTTTCTCCATCGCGTTGTCTCATTACCATTGTTGTAAACGCGATATCGTCGAACGAACGTGCGAAAGAATTTTCTTTAACGATTATTAGAAATCGAAGAATATCGACTTTAATCAACCGCTCCAATTCTAGAAGAGATTCGGGATTGGACCGATAATGTAATTGACGTGCTCTTCGAGTAACGAGCTACTCCGATTGAAGAAATCGACGTAGTTTCGTGTTGGAAGTTTTCGAGGTAGAATAAATTTATTTCGTCTACATCTTCCTTTGCCATAAAAAAAAGAGCGAATAAGCAGGTTCTTTAGGAGATTAAAGCGAGGGAAATGTCTGTCTTATTTTACCTGGTTAAGTCGTCCAGATTCAGAACACTCGGATAACACAGGAATATTACGAAATCCGACTCGGGTATGTACAACATTTGACCCTGGAACGACAAAAATCAGGAACAAAATATACTCCGAACGTTATTATAAATTATAACCATCGGAACTATATACTAAATTATTTAAATTTTCAACGTCGTTCACTAACCTTTAAACGTATATACGAGTATTCCTCTGAAGTGTTAACGCACATCACCCCTTTCTTCGTTCTCAAAACGTAAACCGTGTTTATGTGCGACAATACGTTTTCAAATGTTAAATCTAAATGCGGTCTGACCTATGAGCACAAATGTTAATTGATCGTTTGTTTAAAGGCAGAACCTGTGTCTAGAATCAACGAAACGGGGATTAAAAAACGACAAAGTCGTCGATAGATTATCGATTAACGCAGCGAAGTCGTATTGTTCTGACATTCGTGAAAATTAACATAAATTCCGAGAACGAAGCGAAATTGAAGTGCATGGATAATTGATTGCGTTCTGCGATGCATTAATGCATAATGCTGGGATATAAGTGAAGTCAACTGATTTACTCCATTCATGCGCACCGTGTCTGTTGAAACGAACTGCATTTGAAAGATATATGATTACGTGCCTGGGCTGAGGATCCGTATGAATTATGCTGTCAGCGGTCACAATATGTGGGCGAATAATATTATTTCGGAAAGCTCGCTGACGAGTATGATATTTCGAAAAATATGGCGTACCACCGTTGCAACCGACGTGTACTCCATGTACATACGTAGTGGGTACAAATTTGACACGCTAATAGAACTCATTGAAAGTAATGGAGAAAACTGAATTCCATTACGTAGGAATATGTGATACCTTTTAAAGTTATGCGTCAGAAAATAAGAGGTACGCTATACATTAGTTGTAATTGAATAAAGCATGCGTAATCATATAAATAGTGCATGATAAATAACGAAACGAAACAAATTTGAATCCACCCAGGTAAGAAACGAAACGAAAGTGGAGGTCGAGTTTAGTTCCGTTACGAGGAACGTAATGAAAGTGGCGATGTGTTTAGTTTCGTTCGGAGGAAACGTAGACAAACTGGCTGATTCAGTTTAATTATATTTCGATTCTGCATTTAATCTGCCCAAATATGTTTTTTTTTTTTAATTTCGTTACGTTTCGGTTGCCATTCCTGGTAATAATTGGCATCTTCGTATGCGTTGCCTATTATATTGATAATTATCTACGGTACCACAGGAGTGATTAAAAGAAAAATCTAATTGTCTTGTCAACTGATAATTCCTTAATACGTAGATAATAATTATTATTACTTATGGCCGTTTCGGTGAGTTCTTTCAGCCTGTCAAGTTTGTACCTAAAATTTATTCATACGCATCCTGAATAGCTTTAAAACTTCCGCTTGAAATTATTAAACCTACTTCAACTTCGCGTAATAATTTTTTCAACGCACAAGATGGATTTGCGTAAAATATTGAGGAAAATATAAACACGCGAAAACACCGCGCGTATCGGCTTAAAAACTTGACTACGGTAAAATTTTTTTTATTTAACATCATAAAACATTCCAACGCATCTATTTTTGCAACGACGAGATACCGTCGCTCGTAAAGCTACATACTCTTTATACCCATGAATAATGCATGCGTAAACTTACAGCCAAAAAGATGTCGTTCAGCTTGCAATTACCAGTGCAAACTTGAGGTATGACACGAGTAATCGTGCAGCCGGTCTGAACTATCGTAAGGTCCCGATTGAACATCAAGTGAAGCGGAAAAACTCGGCAAAACGTCGTCGGACTGACCTTCGGTTCTGTGACAATCGTTCGATAATGTCATCGCTCGGATCTCCTTGCTCCGTCAGGTCATTTGGAAATCAAACGGAAATCGTTTGAATTTTCTACCAATGATTTCCAACTGACCGAACCCCGCCGTCCCTCAAAGTTCCCCGGGCGAATATTCGCGAGTTTATAGGGTAAATACTATTGTACTCGACACGTTAGGCATTCTCACCCACAGATAAAGTCTTGAGCTCAGCGATCACGGGATTCGTGACTGCTCCAGGACGCGGTGTACTCGTTATCAAAAATTGCACGTGATCGCACTCGTCCTTTGTCTTCAATATTTGCATCTTTATGTCGGTGTGGTGAAGCTCTTCCGCTACGCTCTACGCGATAAAAGTTACGACTGCCTTTAAACGTGTTTTGATACCACCTGGAATCTTGTTACCACTTGAATTAAACAGCGAGAGAGGTAACGAGCGCGAAAGCAGAAAGAACCACAGTTACGGAAACTACGAGGCGGAGATCTTTCGATCTTAATAATAATAATCTTAATAATGGGCTATTGATTTTACTGTCGTATAGGATTGAAAATGAAGAAAAATTGAATCCAGCCGCTTGATCGTAAGTGGTATAGATAAAAAAAAATTGTTGATTCGCCCGTGATACCTCAACGATACCAATGACAATATGTTCTAGGCCCGGTCGATCTGAGTAATAATGTAATATAAGTGCTCCATCCTCGGGCCTCTCTGTGCATCGAAAAGACGGTGCTCTCATTCCCGGATATAAAGTACCTAAATGATCGTGAAGAGCGTCCAGGTTCTGCAATTAAATGGCGAAGACGACATTTACGATCCTGATAATGAAATAATGACATTGATTAAGAGGTAATAATACATTTGAATAAGATAACGAAGTCTGAATAAACCGACTGTCACTCGCGGGTTTTGACGACTGTATAATTAAGCGTTTTATTCAATATTTCATACGCTGACATTTTTGTTAATATAATCTTTATTAATTTACGGTTACGGTTCATGAAGTTAAATAGATGAAGTTCCGAAAATAATTCAACCGAGAGATTCTTAACATAGTCTGTAATACATTACGTTTGAAATGGTACTGCGATAAGAAGAAAAAGAAAATATCAACGTTCTTTCGGTACGACCAGAACAAACTACCCGAACGTGACATTACACGCGGATAGTACCGGAAATAAGAAACTCGAGAAAGAATTTTCGTCTCTAACAATGTTCTACCGAGACAGCATTCTACTTGATAAACGTACGATTTATTTGTCGCACAGTAAGTTTCGTAGTACAACAAATACTCGTGTGTCAAAACTTAAACTCGTTTTACTCCAACGAGGATTGTACACGCAGGTAAAAACGTCCCGGTGAAAAGAACCAAAATGGCTCGGTAGAGTTTCTTCAGCCTATACAGTCGATTCATCGAGAATCGCTGTCAGTGCTACCGATCGAGCCATGAAGTCATCTACGCGCATACGTTCATCCTCGTAATCGTACGCAAGTGCAAATACAATTTACTTTGACCATCGACGTATATCTTAACGCGTCCGTAAACTGGTTTAACGTGTTTTTTCTTAGGCTCGGTACAACGCGCGCATCCGGATGTGTACCAGACGCGTAATACGCGCGGGACGCACCTTCGTCGAGCTGTGCAGGCGAACGAAGCTTATTGTTTATAAGAGAAACGCGTATGACGGAGAAAAATAATGAACAGCGATATTGCGCGAGTAACGGTAAACACGGGGATTTTGGTCAACGGCAAATAATCCGTCTACGTGTCATCTTTTCTGAAAAACTTTCACTCCGATCGTACGAGAGAGGAATCGCAAGAATCTCGGATCGGTCACACGCATCGCCCGAGGTGATATGTACGTCTCGTGTTTCGAAAGTGAATGGTGGCCGATGAAGCGGCGATCGTAATACAATTTACCTGTAAAAAGTCTCTAGGCGTTGCTCCCAGTACCTGAAGGATTCTATTATATCCGGAATCCTGACAGAATTCGAAAAACATTCGGCCGAATAATCGGAGTAACCTGTTAGGGGGAATGTCTGGAACACATCACATTCCTAATAAACGCATTGCACTCGAAGATCTTTGATTTTAATTAAAGTTAAGCAGGCGATACTTTGCGATCTTAAATTGTATGTACAGGGTGTCGCGTGAACTGTGGTATCTTGTTAACTTTCGTTCGATGGGAGAATTATAGAAAGGTGACAGGTGGCATAGGTGCAATTGTACCTATACAATTTTTTATCAGGATTCTCAATGCAAGTGTACTTTATGTACGGTAAATAGATAATGGTTTACACATTATTTGAATATAAATAATGTCGATATGTCAACCTATGGCATCCAACGAAGGTTAAAGGTGTCATACGTGGGATAATTGCAATCGGGTTTTTCCTCGTCGGAATTATACGAAGGTTAGTTATCCTTAGTTAACGAGATATTAATGAAAATTTGGATCCAATCGAAAAGGGACACGGTAGCTTGCGGCGGTAGCCATTTCGCGCGTTTAGGTTCGTTTACCGGTTAACCAACAGTCGTTGCTACCGGGTATCGCGTTCCTCTCCGATTGCCAATCGTTATCGATTGATATCTCCTTAATTAAAGCCCAGCGAACTTTTTCGATAAGGAAAAACCTGCTTTTAATTATCCCAGGTACAACACCTTTCACGGTGGAGTACCACCATTTGCGGGAGACTCTGTGTACGCCGGGGATGAATAACTTTCCTGATAAAAATTGTACACGGATAACGCCCAACGCGAGTACCGACTCGTTTATAATTCTAATCAACGTCATGGAAGTTATATTAGATGTAACCTCGCGAAGCATCCTCAACGTTCCAAATTACTTTCGCATTCATTTGGGAATTGACTGCAGTGTAACACGATTACGATTGACAGAAGTAAACTAGTTCCACGGCGCGTTACATTAGAAATTACCTCGTTGAAGTTTTTGAATTAAACGTGCCGACGCTTTAATTCGTTAATTTCCTCTGTGAGTCGTAACATCGCGTGAAGAGTTGAAATTGAAACACTCTGATTCTTTGATCTGTCTATGTGCGTTTCGCCCCACGGATTCGCGACGTTTAATTAACGATACGTGCAGAGAGATCATTAAGATACATTGAAGTGCGTGTACCAATTATTTCAAGGCTTTGACTTGTAAATTGATTTTTTTTTACCAGACTTTTTCGATAATATCCTTAACTTTCCGTTAGTAACAAGCGTGACGTGTAACTGCACTTGGAAATTTTTTCAATAACTGATTTTTCCTCCCATTTTCAGTTTCCCCGTTTTTACTCGTATCCAAAAATAGTTTAATTCAAATAAAAATGTTGAAATGATAATAATAAAAATTGATGTCAGAATTGTGTTACCAGCAGAAGGTTAAACTTTCTTTTAGTCTGTAATTTGAAGCTAATTTTGTACAATAGTTCGTACTTTTCGATTATCATCTCACCCCCTTCATAAAACTCGCACCACGTAACTCGTCTGGTTCCAGATACAATTTTTAATAAGTTTACGACGCGGGGGAAGACAGTTAGGGGGAGGAGGGTGAATATAACCAAAAAGTACTTGAAAATTCTCGCGTTGTACGCGAGTCTTAATCAACGATGTTTAATCGTACTTGACTATGCATTATCGGAGTGCTTAACTTTAATTACGAGGCAGGCCAAAATCTAATATAAGGGTTACCCACGAGTAATGTCGTTTTTAAATCCTTATACAAAAATCTATTTTATTCCACATTTATTCAAGATTAATGTACAATACAATCTCCGTCGTTATCATTAATTTTCTTCAATCTCATCCGCCAGACTTTTAACACCTCTATCGTAAAATAAGGATGGTTTAGCGGTAAAATATGTTTCCGGTGCAGTTTTTATTGTTGCCGCGGCTGGGACTTTTTTTCCACGAAGGAACCGTTCCTAAGTCTTTTTTTTTAAACTCAACTTGGACGCGTTCTAGTATCTCAGGCACTAGGATAAACGGAATCGACGATACTTACGGCGCTAGCGGCATCGATGCCGTTTCTAAACTCGTAAAGCATCGACCGTCTCGTATACTCTTTATCGACATTTTGATCTTCCATTTTTAACGAGGCACTGAATTTTCCTCAAAATTGCCCATTAAACGGTCTATACGTCGATAAACTTTATCGGTATACCGGTTATATAATAATAAATCACGTTCACCAAATACGGTTTGCAATTATCCTTCAACTTGAAAATACGATATTACTTATGGGCACCCCGTAATATCTTATCATTGCAGGGACGTATAATATTGCGACTAAACATTCAACAATAAGCAAACGCTGATTTCTCCTGACTAATAGTACTTTCGCCACTATGTATACGTATGAAAATGAATACATACTGAGCCGACTGGCGGCAGCGGATATAAGGTTATACGTTATTTCGTCGTCATAGATCTGCCGCACCAAAAACTGTCCTTCCATGTTAACAGCCGCATCTTTCCTGTGTCAATACAACATAAGCTTTAAACGTGCAACTATATCGCACGCCTAGATCAAAACTGTAACAACTAAAAAAGGAACACTTTCTTCGGGAATGTCGAAAAGCTTGTTGGCGTGTTGGTATACGCGATGGAAGTTTACTGCTTTTTTTATGAATGGACAATGCATATTTAAAAAAGTTCAGATTAAAAGATTTCATAGAAATAGTCTAAGAATTTTTTGAAAAGCAAAAGGTTGATTTAAAGATCGTTAATTTGATCGGTTACGGTAGGAACAGGTGTACGCGAAGTGACGGTAGGAATACTGTTAGGAAAATTTTCGCTTAACGCGGTATAATTCAATACTGTAATATATAGAATATTACGTGAAGTAAGTTTGCCTCTCGATTTAATATGTCAAAACGAAGTAAATAACCCGTACCAGCAAAATGCAGAGGATTTTAACGGGTGGCTAAACACTCAAGGTGGTTTCGATTCTATTAAATTTTCAAAGTAAGGTTTAAAGGCACTCCGGTCTTTGACATGGATATGAGCTGTCACTTCAAGCTTGCCTCAGCGTTTTCTTGTCATCTTTCGATGCTCTCTAACCCGAGGAGAGAACGGGATTTCTTCTAAACGAAACGTGAACGTAAAATGGAGGAAACGTCATTGAGGAAATTAATTTACAGCGTCTTCTAATCGCGAATCATTATTACCAGCAAAATTACCCAACGAACGTAACGCGCATTATTTAGAAAAGGACAAAGGCCGCTGTCGTTTACGTCAAATTACAATGTCCGCACACAAATTACGCCACATCTTTAGAGGGACCGTAGCGTCTGTCGTTTCATTATGAAGTTAAAGTGCGCGCTGGCCGCTAAAATTATATCACGCAATTTGCAAACGCGACGTCGAGGAGCGTGTTATGAAACCTCATTTAGGGCAACGAAAGCGACCCTTTTATACCAGCTTTTAAGTGTCATCATCGTATCGTACTCTCTCGTTGTAACCCACATTTCGGTACCTCGCGAACGTATTTCAGAAATGCATCCGTTAAGCCGGCGACGAGGGAGAAACAAAAATATTGTTTGTTCCCGTTTCTCCGTCGGCCGCCCGTAAACGAATTGAAGCGCGATTGTCTGCTAATTGGTTAATTAAGAGTATAACGAACGAGACGCAACCAAGCAAAATACGATCCACGCGGCTCAAACTGTCTCGCGTAACGATCTTGAAATTGCTGAAAAGATTTCTTGCCCGATGTTCGCCGTCAACGTGAAATTTATCGTGAGCTTAAAGAAGACGATAGAAAGACTATGTACAATACATGGCGTACAATACGCATTAACGAACCATACAAATATCTCTCGCAGTTGAAATTCATTCGACCGTCGTTTTACATTGACGAACGCCGCGAACAAGCGTGTTATAGAAAAAAAAGAAGCTGTCATCCCCAGAGGAATAAAGATCCGCGAAAGTTGTTTAAGATCTCTGAATAACTCATTTAGCATCGAGCCAAGTGCACATCGGCAGTGGCTTTCAGAAACCTGCTTTTCAAACCACGGGAAGTACTAGGGTTTTCGAGTACGTTGCGCGGTAAATTCGTGCACCTTATAATGTCAGACGGAACACATTCGCGGTACAGAAGCGCGGATTACGAAATTGGCTTCCGACATAGCGTAAGTCTTTTATGGGTTTTCAGTTTCGTCGTTCACGAATCCGCTTCGCATCTCGAAATTCAGAAGTTTCGTTGTCCTAGAACAGCATCGGCTATAGAGCAAAACTAACAGCGACGGGTGTTCCTCGATTGGGCATAAAAAAGTTTTGGTGCGTCGCGAATATTACGATGCGTAACTTCAGAACTTTTATCGAGTTCCGCGAAAGTAGTTTGAAAGAAAATGAAACGGTGATTCTAGGAATACGTAAAACATAGACTCATTTCCTCTTCATAGCAATTCTATCTGAAGCGAGGTATTTCGAATCATGAATAAAAATAGTATAACGCGTACGAGAGAGTACGATGACTGCTCTCTATCTAGATATTTACGTTACAACGAAACCAACAAACAAAACTTAGGAATGGCGAGGGTGGGGGCGGAGGGGGGGGGGGGTGGGGGGTGAGATCTTGCGGTGGCACATGCAATGAACGTACGCAATAACAAAACTAACGTGAAACGAGTCGGCGCGTCGCGAAGCGCGCCCACGTTTTACCTACTTTATCGCCTCCCACGTCTCGACGTTCTTCATCTTCACAACCAGTAGCTCGAGGGCGTAATTCACAAAACCGTACTGCACAAACGATAAAAGGAAAGAGATATAATTTGCTCGATACCCAACGTAAACGTCGCCGGTCAGTCAGTAACGAGAACCGAATATTTCTATTTATTCCCCCCCCCGTGACAATAAGTTTCGGCACTGATCGAGTGATACTAAACTGACGTTCACCGACAAAACCGTGCCGGTCCCGGTCCAACGTCCAACGTTCGGCGTCACGGGTACGTCAGTGTCATTTTATTCCTGTCGATCGTGACCGTTGTCATCGATATTAACATAAAACGTACCATGATGACTGTCTAAAGAGCGAAGCGGAGTGGCAAGGCTTCTCACGTATCATTCGCACGGGCCGCGTACTGGAAGTCAGCCCGCTCTGTTCGTCGGACGACGATAAGTATCGATTTTCCACCCCGACAGCTGCGCCACCTAGATACAACCCTGTTACCCGTCGTCACGGGGCCACCCCCTGGTTCGCCTCTCGTCGAACCCTCTTTCCCGCCAATCCGCTTTACGGTCAACCCCGGCCTAGAATCAGCGGCGATGTTACCGACCGTATCGAATACTTAGAAGATCGGTTAAAGGGTATTCCTCCCGCGAGTCGTCCAAAATTGGTCGGATTTCGCGAATCGTTCTTTTTTTTTTTAAACATCCCGGTACGTTTAACGGTGCGATTGTTTTTAACTGTTTGTTCGATTATTTGTTGGGTATAGGTGGGAATTTTTTTAATGGATTTATTCAATCGCATTTTGGTTTTATTTGGCCAGATTCTGTGGTCAGATTTTATGAATTTTTTTTAAAGGAGGGTGTGGAATATGATGTGAAAATTTCAAAGCATTCCGTCGTGTAGTTTTTGAGACTAGAGCAGCCGGGTGAAAAAAGTGTAACTCAATATCGGCATGTTCAGAAATTGTATGTTGCTAGCAGAATTTTTGGAATGGAAGCATAGAATTTTGGGATTATATTCCTCAGATGTTGTACTTTTTGAAAATACAATACTTGGCCCGAGACAAGCCCTTGTCTCTTGATAAAAGAAGAATCGATTTTCGTACCCATCCATAGGAGGAAGCACCCTCCAAGATTAACAAACAACCCCGTTGCTCTCGACTCTGCGAAACATTAACGAGTATACCTTGCATCGCGATGCCCAAATGGTACGAACGAGCGTTGCGGGGAAGAACGTGTATCGCGCAAAGCGCTTCGACGCAATTTTTTTGGTTGCCGAAATCTCGATCGCATATCCGCGATAAGAGGTTTCGCGGAGGGGTGGGGGACGATTTGACGGATATTTCATTTAGATACTGCCAGCAAAGATTTCCTAGCCACGGGATAAAGTGCTGCGCCGAAATAAAAGGGATGCTATCGTCGATCTCGAAGGATCTTATCCCGAAAGCGTCCCGCACCTTGTTTCGTAGCCCTACCCAAGATAACGGTAGTTGCGACTCGATATATAACGTCTCGCCGTGTACTTCGTCGTATTACAAAAGCAATTTTGCGCTGTACGCGCGAGGAATTGGTTAAATTATTTCAATATTCGCTCAGGGGACGAGGAATTAGGGCTGCGATAATATTTGAATATCATAACCCCGCAGCCTATATTCCCGAGTTTATGATGTACGAGGGGTTGTCTGTAAGCATAGCTAATAATGTAATTAGAAATTGCAGGGACTGGTATCGCGTCAAATGTTTCGTGAAACGTGTTTCACCGTTAAAATCTTTCGGACGTAAAGGTTGCATTATCGTAATGCACATTGTCGCGTGAAATTGAAACAAGGGTGGCAGAAGCGGGAAGGCACGTTGGCGTACCGTGATCAAATTTCATTAGTTAAAAGACGCGCGAAAATGTGATAAGTAAGTGCAAAAGTCTGCGAAAAATTCTAACCTTCGAGGAATGTTTTTCACTCGGTTAGAGTGGGTTGTGAAATTAAATTCGTACGCTCCTCTTTGCGTTTGAGAATTAAATCACGCGTGTATTGTATTTTTGGATTTCGTGGGAAGGGCATTGTTAAGCGCATCCGTGTACCAACTATAAATAACAATGTCTCCTTTGTGCGCGTTAACGTCGACGTTATTTAACGATACCTTTTTTGTAGAACAAGAAATTGTAAATCTGCCGAACGACGATATCGCGTGCCATGAAAGTAACAATAGTGATAAGGCAAAGACTGAGAAAATATCGCTATTCCTGGTTTAGGATGGGCAAACACATTTGGATCGTCGCTAAATCATGTTCAGCTACAGGATCGTTATAATTATCCGAGTAAAATTCATTGTCCCGTAAATTATTGCGTGACTGGCACTAAAGCGTACTTGACACAGCGTAATAACATAATAAATAGCATCGAAGGAGGAACGTATACCTTCGGTTAATGTTGCTTTGCGCTCAAACTGAATATTTTTCATTTATTTGCACAGAACTCTATTATTCGTTAACGCTATAAAAACAAGACTCTTTCAAACTTCTCTGTGCTATATACGAAGGATAAAATTTTGAAGGTGGGACGTTTGGCAGAGAGCGAACCAAATTCCTTTCTCGACAATGCGACTTTAAAATTTCACTGAAAGCATAATAAAAACACTTAGCCGTATAAATAGTTAAGATCGCTGGATCCTTCGGAAGTTGTGTAAAGCTGATGGCTCGAGCTCCGACTATTTAAGGTTGACCTCTTTTCCGGCTTGAAATGCGCCGCGGAGAGGAATTTCTGAGAACACACGCGGAGCAAAATTGCAAATTCTTTTATATCCCTAATTCGCGAATAAAGTCGTTGCTATTTCGACGAATAATTTTACGCTCGAGCTCCCTCGTATTTCGCCGCGGACATTTATTAATCGCTTTTCATTGCATTTACTGGGTGACTATTCGTCGCGAGTGAGGGATGAAAATGTGGAAAAACGGTAAAGGCGATGTTTTCCCTACAGTTTTCGCATCGTCACAACCTACGATCGTTTTAGGTTCATAAACGTACTATCGTCCTATCACTCGTCCCTTTCCGGTAATTTAACGTCTTCTTGTTTTTTTTTTACTTTTTTTGCCTAATTCATCCAAGATATGCAATATGTATGTCATACATATTGTCCAGTAAGAAACAATACCGCCTATCTGACACCTTTCCCCAAATAAACATTTTGTTTTTTTATTAGTTAAAGAAATAATTTTGAAGTACTTGAAATTCATTTTTGATATATGTATCAATAAAAGTTTTGTAACAGTTTTTTGTCTCTCCTGTAAAATTTCTTCAATGCTAGATAGCCGGTATCGTTTCTCATAAAACGATATATAATATGTATATCATACATATATAACATACAGATTATACTTAAAGGATAAAAAAATTAATTAAAACCTGGACAATATGAATGAGACAGTAAACTACCGCCTGCGCGCCTGTATAAAAATTAATCCTTAGCCCAAACAGTTTTTCTTTTCTCTGTCGTAAAATCTAATCGTCGACTTTTCCTCGCGACGTATAAGTATCAACGACGTACCCACGTAGCATTCCCGTGGATACCGTGAAACGTCAAATACGAATTTGTTATATCGAAATACCCTCTACCGTATGTAGGGCATTTAGGGGGGTTGCAAAAGACCTCGGCCCCGTTATGAAAGGCCGGAAGGGCACGGAACGATTTCCTCGGTACGTAGTTTCGCGAGACAATCAACTACAGATCTAGGGAACGTAATCACCATGGTATTCGTTTAAAGGATTTCGTTACCTCCCAGTTTCTTTCCACCCTCGCGATAAACCACCGTGCATTTCCCCACAACCCGTTCTGCGGCAAAGCGATAAACATTGAATTCAGCGCGTTACAATGTCGCTCTGTGTGCGATTTCTCACACTGGGAGGAACTAACGATATACCCACCCTCGAAGCCGAAGAGAAAACTTGGAACCGTTGCAACGATGCAGAGATTTATGCGTTTTATGATGAGTCGCGTTACGAGCCGAGATCCAGTTTCGGTAGGAACAGCGCGGCTCGAACGTAAGAGCATGGAAATAATGGATGTTACATAATTGGCCGAACATTTACGGGGCATCCGAGTTTTACGATCTCTGTCGCTACGGGGAAAAGCAATCGTACCGGGTCGTCAAATGAAACGCACGACCATCGACCGTCAGGATTAAATGGCTCCCGGTGATTCGGGAGAATCATGGCTCAGAAACCGATAATCAAAGACCGCTGCAATAAAGACTTCTCCACGTTCGCGGATCGTACGCATGTACGGTATGGCATCATAATTTCATCGTCGGTCACAAATCACGCGAGAGTTTTCCCCATTATTCGGAACATTTCCATCGATGCTTCGTCAGGCTTTGTTTTCGCCGATTCGTCGATAATTAACGCTCCGATGATCGCACTGGATCTCTAGTGTCCGTTCGAGTGTTTTTAATTTGCAGTTTGTTTATTTTCTTCGTAAACATTGCAGATTTTATATTATTGTTAATCTTAAATGTTCAAATATGTTTCGATAAAAGTATCGAGAAGTACCATTTTGTTATTACTTACGTTTATCCAGTTTGAGTTAGGTAGATGCGAAAATTCCGTGCGTATCGATCTGGCAGATCCAGTGCGACGGTTCACGTGACTTTTAGGCCACGACCGTTGAAGTGTTAAAAGTTAGAATTTGCGTACGTAGTTTCGCGCGAATACAAATTCATTTCTAATAATTCATTTAACGATCGAACAGACCTCGTGTCGACTCGTTACGACGCGACAGACATCGAACATAGTTTTTGTTTGAACACGAAACTTTTCGAAATCTGCATATTGGGGGAACAAACCGAAGTGCTTATCTTCTGAATACATTGCAGTTTCGTTACCGCGAGCAAAACGAGCAAACCAAATAAAACTAGCGGATAAGCAGTTGGGTAGTATCTGCTCATAAACTTTTGATGCGCAAATATTGAGAGAATCATGGTTCGTTGAGACGCTCCTTGATTCCCTCGTACGACGAAGGGTGATTTATTTACAAAAGAGTTTCGTTCGCGATAAAACTGTCGGTTGATACTTTACAACCGAGCGTTCCCCGAGACGTTATGTGAAATCGAGCAAATTCCACATAAAATTAACCCTGGAACGTTAATCATTCGTCGATTCGACGAACAGTGATGCTTTTGTAATGATTATATTTAGTATGTTTTTTTTTATATAATTTAGTTATTGAATAAATATAAAAGTGAAAAAAGAAATCACGGTAATTTTAACATGTTTATGTATATTTTACTTACCATTTTATATTTACCACGTTTTTTTTATATAATTTAGTTATTGAATAAATATAATAAAGAAAAAAAAGATCACAGTAAATTTAATTTGTTTATGTCCATTTTATATTATAATTGTCGATTCGACGAATGGTTTAACAAAAGGTGTAAAAATAAAGTTAGCGTTCTGGGGTTAATACGTTATACATTGACTAACCTTTGGCAAGCCGTTATCTCTTCATTGAAATTTGAATTTCTTTTTACGTCGCATGTATGGATACCGTATATAAAACCTAACCGTTTCGCAAAGTTTCCAAGTCTGTTCTTGGCTACTGTTCCGACCATCCCCGCTTCTCCAAAGGTTAACATTTCTCCCTTTACGAACTCCAGGATCTAAAACGAATCGACCGAGTCTCTACTTTCGCAAGTGCAACGTCGGCGAGTGAAAAAAAGTCGAAAAAGCCATCGTCAATTAAACGAACATCGCATTGAAACTCTTCTACCGTCGACGATACTGCGAACGAGCGCAAAGCTCGATGTATCGCAAAAAGGGGATACCCGGGCATGTCCTTTACACTTTCAATCCGATCTCCTCAAAATTGGAAAACCTCGGTCGGTCGAAGCGTTACCCCGATTAATCGATTTGTCTCGAGTGCAAAACAAAATTAACCACCCTCCTTGCTCCCTCGAAATTAATTAGTCAAGGACGTCCCTGTAACTCGGATCTTCGAGGTGAGCGCCGAGCGGATGATAAATAGCGTTCCCGCTCTTAATTAAAAATACCGTCACGCGTCGAATATCGATGATCTGCCACCGCCACCGCCGTCCCCCCTCACGACCCTCCCCCTTCCCCTTTTCGCGAAACTGCAGAAATGCGTAGAGCGGTAGAAACAGCCGCGTCGCGATGGTTGGCCATAACATAGAAATGACTGACGTCACCCAGATGCCTCGGTATACCCTTGCATTATTCGATTTTATATCGAACAGTGCGAGGATGGCTAAAATTCCAAACCCTTTTCCGTCCCTTCTCAATTTTTCTAATGAAACGGCACACGAGAAAACGGAACGCGAATGGTTACGGCTCGGGCATCCCGGTTACGACCATCAATTTCCCTCCTCTATGATCTCGTCGGAGGGCGAAAGATTAATGTCGACTTCTCGCGGTTTTTACGGCACTCGGTACGGATCAGCCGAGCGAGGAACGAAGCATTCCCATTAAGCGCAGCCCTCGTTGAGGTGAGACGGCTCGAACGTTGGCCCGATCGAAGTTCAATGTAAGTAGACCGCTCGACAGCGGCTTACAAATTTCAGGACAGTTACCCGTCGCGCTCACACACACACACATACACGCACACACACCTTCCGTCGAGATGGCTTTCGAAGATCCCGTCGTTCTACGCCAGTTACGTAACCCTTATCCGTTCGATTGGGAAGCGAGAATCAAAGACGAGAAGTAATTATAAGTTCAACGAGGGAACGTTGACGTACCCGGGGACTGTTCGTGTCCTCTATGAAACACTCGAGACAATAGCGCGAAGCGTTTACGCGTTTATCCGGATACTTGTTTCCAGTATTCGGTCGGTTAAAGTGATTCGAACGTTGTTTCTTGAAGTTTTCACGATCGGTGGGAAGAATCGACGACGCGGTAGCGGTTGCGAGTAAAAAAAAAGAAAAGAATTTGAATCCCCTCGCGGGTGAGTTGGAAGAGAGGGGGAAAGGGGAGAAGTTCAATCGCAAGGAGAGTACCAGATACATTCTCGCGATATAAAGTCGGAACCAAAGGTACGGCGAGATGGAAACTACTTTTGTTCGGTTTCTATCTGGCTGTAAAAATACCGCCGAGACTCCGAGAGTTTGGCGTCAAACCGTGCTTTTGACATGTTCGTTGGCACGAGTCGCGCCGAAGTGGAATACAATCCTGTCATAGAAGTAATCAAGAGACAAGGTCTTGGGAGTATTACGAATTTCCAGATGGTTTCCTTGGACGGTGTATAAGGCGTTGCAAATGTATGGGTCTGAAATTCAAAGATTGCTGGTTGTCATTAAAGGTAACAAAGAGGAATTGATAAAGGTACGTGACAAGATTCGCGGCGCGATGGATCGAATTTGATAATGCTTTACAAATATTTTTATAACGTTGTTGCGAGCGGAGTAATGACGGTACAACGTTATTTTTCTAAAAAGAAGAGAAACCGACTCAGGATACGAACGTGTTGGATCGATCGGGTCGTGATTCTTAATACATATATTATTAGGAACGTTAATAATCCCAGATTACGATACTTTACCGTGAGTTACGTTATTACGAAACTTTCGTCAAATTTATTACTTAAAGGGAACCTTGTGTAATCTGGAGAAATAATATCATTATTGATCTTCTGGAATAAATGTTGGGAACACTTATACTTTGAAAGAAGTGCGGTTTAAAAAATAACTGTTAGAAAAGAAGATAGCTCGTATCTGTATTTGTACTTGTATCTCGTATTTGTACTTGACCCGAGACAAGTCCTTGTCTTTTGATTAAATCCCTTCTCGTATTTGATGCGTTAATAAAGATACGTTTGGACGCTGTGTTCCTTTCTCTTCTTCTCAGGAAAATAATGGTGCACCGTCGTTACTCCGCTCGCAACGACGTTTACGGATACAGTTACTCACAAAATTGAGCGTACACTGATGCAGACGGCAGTATGGTCGGAGATAATAAACAAACGCATACATAATTGAGAGAAACAAGGCAATGTATATAATATTTGTATATCTTCATGATAATTTAGCAACGAGAACTATAAATAACAATATATTTGAGTATACTGCGCGAAAGCGTAAAACTACAGGTATTTTATTGCCAACGAAATTGCCACCGTTCGCATTAGTGTACACTCAATTTTACGAGTAACCGTATTTGTAAAGTATTATCGATAGTATCGCGATTCTTTCCGTTCTCGTTGATACGAGTCCTCACGTGCCGAGCGTAAAGACCGCCAGAGAGCAAATATCCGAAGCGCCGATTGAGTTACCGGCTTGTAAAAGAGCCGCGAATCACATTTTCATGAAACATTGCCATTGGTACGCGCATCACGCGATTCTGATCGATATTCGCCGGCAAGTACAAGTGACACGATAAGAATGCAAAACGTACCATTTCCCACGGAAGGAAATTGTTTCGTGAAATATGAAATTCTAATGCAACGGAAAATGTAGTCAGTCGCTCAGGTAGACGTACAGAGTGTATTGCTACGCGGTATTATCTAGACCCCGCGAAGAACGGAATAACTCGTACATGACGGTTCGCTTTGGGGATTTACATTCGGAATCAGTTATAAGTGACAATTTGTATACACGTTCGGGGGAAAATTTCGTTAGTAAACGCGATAGCATTATCCTCGTTAGGTTATTTAAAAATTCTTCTCACAATATTCGAAACTCGCCATGCTTTTTCATTAGAAAAAGAGTGAATTGAGAAAGGAAATGATAGCACGTAGATTGAAAGATCTTGTGTTTATACGAAACTCACGTTACTCGACGAATTAGCACGACTTCTTTATCCATCGATTACCAGACTCGATACACTTGATAAAATAGTACACACAATAAAGAAGTTCCGGCGCAAGCTTTTCTAAACCTCTGATATCCAATGGGAAATCTAGCGTGGTTCTCTATAAGTCTTTTTTATATCTCCTGCGGGAAACATTTTTCAAAACCACCTGCCACGAAAGTTTTGCTGGATTTCTCACCCGGCGGGGACTCTACAAAAAATATCACTCGTATCCTTCTTTTGTAATCGTATCACTTATCCAATCCGTGATAGGGAGTCAACGAAACTTTTTTAGTCTCCAGCCGTTTTGCTCCATAATCGTTGACGCTTATCACTTTGCCGGTATCATCTGCCCAAGCTCCATGCAGTGGCAAATGTAAATTTTCGGGAATTATTCGGGAAATGCATGTTTTATGAATATCGTTCGAAACTCGAGGAATTTAATTCCGATAACGTATGGCATGGCATTATGCGCTTTACATAAAGTTTTCCATGCTAGTTTTCGGCGGGATTATGCGCCGTGGAAAAGTTTTAATCAGTTTCTTATCGCGCCTCCGCGTTCCTCAAAAATGTGAAGTCACTGGTACGATTCGCGAGTCGCTAACGCGAGTTTAACTTTTCATCTAGGCGCATTGGGCGTACCTGAAACTATCAACTGAATTTACTACCCTTTTTCTCTATTAACGTAAACCAGATGTTAGAAATTTTACCAAAGTGTCGTCATGTAAGTACGTTTGGAATCTCCAAATTTGTTAACATCGTGTCTACCCTTTTTCTCTATTAACAATAAAGTTAACCCCCTTTCTTTATTAATATAAAGTAGTCGTTAGAAATTTTGCGAAAGTATTAGAGGTACCGGAAAGAAATCTATTATTTTACATAGTAGAATATTCGTAATTTCTTATGAAAAGAGTATCAAAGCCTCTTTGAGATACAGTTGTAAGAAGCGAAGGAAATTATATTTTACAATATCCTGTAACAAAAGCGACGAAAAGATAAAGTTTCATATCGTTCTATAAAATAATAGATTTCGTTCCGGTATTCCTAACATTATATAACTTCCAAATCTGTTAACATTGTATCCGCTATATTTTAACCCTTCCTCACGAAATAATTCCTTCGATTAAAAATCGTCAAATTAAACTAGACGAAAACACCACCCGCGCGGTGATCATTATCCAATTCATAGAAGCAGGTATCATTAGTTTCGAGCACTCGGTATCGCGTTATACACGTTTCCGAAGCAATTTGGGAAGAAGAATCGAATCGTTCGTAGCCGCGGAGAGCCGTGATCCGAACGACAGCTTACTTCGAATATCTGGAACGCTGCCAGAAATCGTCGGATTATTTAAACTTTTCCCTCGGCCATCGAGCGTAGTCGAACTACCACGACGAACCTTCGATCAAAGTTTAAGCGTGGCTCGAATCATTGCCGCGAGGATCGGGGGTAGGAATCAAATTGGATAGTCGCATAGATAGGAACGTAAGAAGTATCCCGAAGCAGGTACTTCGAAGTATGCTTTGAATGTTACTCTCGAGTTTCAACGAGCCCCGCGATCAATCAAATACAAACTCGCGATGCTATACAAATCGAACTCGGTTGGCTCGAAGTTTTGGTTGTCCCGCGGCAGAGCGTCGGAACGAAACCCGCGTAGGGAATGGAATCTATCGAAAGCGAAGGACCGGTTACATTTTTAGAAATGACGTTCCTATTCGATCTTACTCTACGATCGACGCGTAACCAAATTCAGTTCAGAAGTATCGCGTATGATACGCTTGAACATTTATGTTCCCAACGTGACACTATATTCTCGTAGAGGAAACCTCCGGTGTTGGTATTTGATAAACGATCGGACGAAAATTGATTTGAATATGTATGAGGAAAAGAAGACGTATCGCTGGTAACTGCTCGGGAAACTGTGAGACGGAAGGTATGGCTTATCGAGTAACAACGGTTATTAGTATTCATGAAATACTTTGTTTACGCCGAGAGCACGGTATTTTGGAAATTATGGTTAGACTTAAGCGAGACGGATTTGTAATCCGATATGATGTTTGAAATAACTGTCTACTTACGTGGACGCGGGTACATACGTATACGTAACAATATCCATATTTTACCGTGACAGCGGTTATGCCAACGGGCTTCCGTTACAGGTTCCATTAAGGTTCGTGTATGGAGTAAAATATATACATAACGCGAAGGTACGACCTTTGAAGCGACTTGCATTGTTCTTTTACATTTGCGTGAACAAAAGATGATTGATGGATAGATAATGGAATATTTCATTTCGCTGCCGAGAAGCAGTATTTATGCACAAGTGTATCTTTCCGCTGTGGATGTATTTTCTAATGATTTTTCTGTTTGTTCGAGACGGAGGAAAATTTTAATTCAACGACTCCTGAGTATTCATTTTTTTAAAACATTTTTAAACAATTACAGATTGTAAACTCTTCTTTGGGTCTCGCGGTTAAAATTGTTTTACGATTTGAATTCAATATCGATTTGATTAATCTGAGATTAATATTCAATCTTTCAGGCGACACTCGTTCCTAGTATTCACGATTTCTTCTGCCACGTCGTAGAGGCACAGGTTTTGACAATAGCTAACGACTCTCTCTCTCTCCCTCTCCGGTTATATTCCATTGCGAGAGAAATTTTCTTTCAAAATAAATACGATTCCCGAATGCGATTCCCTTCGAACACTCCGCTCTTCTCCCGCTGATTATACCAAAATCTTGTTGAAAAGAATATCATACCGCTAACATGATTTCAGAATATTTGTCAAGTCACCTTTACCATTGACACGCTAAACGATTAACTCCTCGTACGACATCGCAATGCGTATAATATCCATTGCCGATAAAACAATACCCCTAACGTTAACAAACTTCCGACAATCATTATTATTAATAGATCCGCGCGAATCCGAATATGCAACGCTGTCCATTACGTTCAACAACAAAGAATTTCCACGTATTTTCTATATCGTGCCTCGTTCTTTCCATATTCATATGGAAAGTTATTTCTAATTCCTCTACCGGCCGCAAACACTTTCAGCGTTTTTCGAACCATCACGCTCGTTTACGGCATCCATTCAGTTTCTAAACTAGACAAACCACGCGATGGTGTTCCACCGAGAGAACATTCCCATTGCACTCCTCTGTTACTTTGCGAAATTATTCTTCGTATCCTCGCCGGACGTGTTTACTAGCCCCCGCCGTTCACGGTTCCATACCCATTTGAACAATAGCGCTCCGGCGCTAACGCCATCGATCCCGAAAAACTCTTGTTCAACGGGCGAGCGATGATTGTTCAAAATACAGAGGCAAATGTCCAAATGCGCGCTGTTATTCTTCTCGGCGTATCCCATTGACCTTATTCGATGCATTTTGCCCGGCGCATTTATCCCCCTGCGAGGTCTACTTAACGCGAACGTCGTCGCAAAAGAGAGCAGGGGAAATTGGTGACTACTAATTAACCTTCATCGATTTTTCACTTAGTCACGCCCGTGTAGTGGAAACTCGTACAGCATCGTATACTTGAGATAGGAAACCGAGCGTACCTGCTTACGAGCATCCGCGAAACAAAAAAGAGTGTCGCGTATGGTAATCGAGGGAAAGAAATTCTAGATTTCATTTAATTTTATACTCCACAATATCTATATATATACATTTATCATCGAGCGTGTTCTTTACAGTATTGTATTGTACAGTATTCTTAGAGTATTGTAGGTACTGTATCCTGGTTCCGGCCCTTTCGTCCGGCGACCATGTCGATTGAGGTACCACCGATCTCCCTTTATTCATTTTAACATGTAAGTTTTTACAATCTTGGTCTTTGACGATTGAGAGGCCAGCGATCTCCCTTTATTAATTTTAACATGTAAGTTTTTATAATCCTGGTCTTTGACGATTGAGAGGCCAGCGATCTCCCTTTATTAATTTTAACATGTAAGTTTTTACAATCTTGATCTTTGATTTGTGAATTTAATGAATTGAGGATTTTACGAAGGCATTCCTTAACATTTTCGCAGGTTAGAATAGCCCTTAGCTCAATTCAATTTATGAGAAGGACTCAAATATGAGTCGACACGTAAAATATGTGCTTCGGAGTGAGTGTATCCTCCTAACATGTAATTTTGTAAAATAGTTTCTTGTCATTTTTCTTTACTACTTTTTCATCCTAATATTTCCCACTCCACTGATGATTCTTTCCGTTGTCCCCTTAACGATCCCACGAATGCGCTCGCAGCTTCGCGTCACTGTCACGAAATCATTCGGAATCCCGCGCCACCCGAGACCTCCGCCGGATGAGAACTCAACGTTTTGATAACGCGAGAAACCGGCAAAAACGTGGGCGTTTCTCGGCATTCAATCCACTCGACGATACGGAAAAGAAATACGTGAAAGTAAGTACACAGGGTGGAAGTGGATACATTCGATCTCTCGGCATCGTTCATGCCGAGCTACGATGAAAAGTCATGCGATCGAGGAAGGTAACGGGGGCAGACTTATCGCGCGTAAAAAAGAATCTCTTGTTTTTACGAGCATTACCTCGAGGGAAAGTGAAAAGCGCGATTCTCTTAAGACGAAGGGAGGAGAGGGGGGGTTAGGGAAAAGGCATCAAAGGTCCTCGCGTCGAAGCGTAAAAAAAAAAAGAAAAAGGAAAAGGAAAAGGAACTAAAGAAAGAAGAAAAAGGGGAAGGTAGCGGAGCCGACGAGACGGCGGGGCGAGAGGAGGAAAGAACTCGTGAGAGTTGTCGGCGCTTCCTCGTAAATTCCGCGAGAATCTTAAACGAGAGCGAAGGGATGAAGAAACGTCGGCAGGACGAGATACGTGGGTAGAGAGTGTGCGACGGGCAAGTAGGGCAGAAGCGAGGCGAGAGCGAGAGGCGGGCGGCAGGTTTTCGTTTGCGGTTGAAAGAGCTGGCAGTAAAGGGAAAAGGCCTCTCTCTCCCTCTCTCCCCCTCTCTCTCTCTCTCTCTCTCTCTCGGCATCGCTGGGTCGAGTGGGGTTGAAAACTCGCGCAGGCGTCCCCATCCGGCGTCCATCGTGGCGCCTCTAGACTCCTCGGAACCCCCGGACCCCGTCAGTTGCGCCCACCCCGTCGTCGCCCTCTCGTCGCGCACCCCTCAGCCAAGAAAACCGACGCGAACTCGGCGCTGCTCGTTGCGCCTTGGTCAATACGCGACTAGTGTGCCACTACGCGCTCCGACGCGGCATCGTGCGTAGCGCGGGGCCCCAACGTCAATTGTGATCGTTCATGCACCACGATTACGTGCACCTACGTTTTCGCGCGCGAATCCACCTGGCGCGATTATTATTGTCAATTTCGAGGAGAAAGGACGGTACAGCGGGGGGGTTCGGAGAGGGGGTCGCGTGAGGCGGAGAGAGAGAGTTAGGGAGAGAGAGAGAGAGAGAGCGTGAGAGAAACAGAGAGGGACCACGAGTTAGGGGTTAGCATGTAACCGCGTGTACCGCTGCTGACCCGGTGGTGACCATAGAGGACGCCGGGTGGTAAGAGTTGATCGCGTTGCGGTATCGCGTACCCCCGATTACACCCCCCGCGTCCCTTCCCACCCCCCATCCCCCCCTAACGTCCCCCTAATCCTCATCCTCGTCGCCGCACGGTCATGAGGGCAAAGACGAGAGCGAAAAGAATTTTTGGCAGGTGTCTTGTTTGTCAGCGCGCTTGAGGAAGAGATGCGAGAGATTCGAACGACAGGGGGATCGACGAGGACAGAGAGAGACGGTGGTAGGCCGCGTCGCTGAGCGGGAGAGCAAACGGCGATTGTTAATTAGTATACCGCCAAGTTTTTTTTGGGGGAGGGGGGGGGGAGGGAAACGATCGGTCGCGTTTGGATTCGCACCGATAAGCGCCTTCGGGTCGCCCGTGGGGAGAGAGAGGATCCTCTCGAAAGCTGAGCAGGAGGTCAAGATGGCATGTCCGTTCTCGCGCGAACGCATCAAACCCGACTGCGACGGGAACCCGAGGCAGATAGATCGTCGGGGTACACGGAAACTCGGGGGCGACGAGGGCGGCAAATCCTCGAGGCAATCGTCGTTCGAAGTGTCCTCGCTGCTGCTGCAAGACGAGGCCGAGGACATCGAGGACACGCAGACACTGAAGCTGAAGCACCTGAGGGCCGCCGTACTCGTCCTGACGAATCCCTCGGTATTAAACATATCCTTCTTTCTTAATGCGATCAGCTTTGCTTTTGGTAGGCAAGAGCGAGTGGTAGACGGGTTTTTGTTGGTCCTTTAAGCGCGAAACTTGATACCGCTGGCGTTTATGATTATGAATGGAGGAAAACAAAGGGGGTGAGGGGAGGGGGAGTACGCGTAACTCGAGGACCGCGTATAAAAATAGCGCGAGTTGAATGCGAGAAATTTCTGCGCTTTGGGAAGAATTCGTATGGATTTCTCTGGAAGAGTTCTCGAAATTAAATATAAGTTTTGTTTGGTATATTTTTTGTTGTTTTTTAATTTAATTATCTCGAAGGTTCTCTCTCGCGATGGATCGTTTGGATAGAAATACGGTCGTTTCGAGTTTTCAATCTCAGCGACGATTATTAATTCCAACGTGTCTCGCGGTAGTACGAATGATGAGAATAAATAATAAGATTGCTTCCATCTCTGGTTTTCCTTATCTTCGGAAATCCGCTTAAAGGTCGGCCAAATGAGAGCCCATAACGTATCGTGTGTCCGATGTTGAAAATGGAAATGTATCCGGTTACGTCCTCCTTTTGTGCGAGTTATCGATCAACGTCCAATCGTAAGAGTTGGGAAACGTTTCTTACAAATTAGAACAATAGATTTATCCAGCGATTTAAAGTATTCTACGATTCCTTTTTCGCTCTTGGTGCCGCGTATAGAGATGGTCGTTCAAACGATACGGATATTACAGTCTGACATATTTCATCGCTTACGATTATTCTTTTAGCACGCGCGATTTATCAAGCAATATCCCGCGACGGTATTTACCATGATTCATCGCTTTGATTCAAATATGCACGCCTCCGGAGCTTTTTATGCTCCTACCTGCAATGAGATCGTCGATATCTTTTCTTCAAATATACGTACGATCAACCGAAGTACCCTTATCGAAATACAAATTCTATGGTAGGAGAAATCCAGTTGAGCTCTCGCGATAAGAACTCCACCGAAGTTTCTTCATATTTCTTGTTTTCGCAAATGGAAAACAAGTTTCCAAGATTCGTTATGTCGGGAAAAGCGCAGCCCGTAGTAACGCGAGCGTTTAATGTTATTAAACTTATAGAAACAGTTTAGAGAACACGTTTCGCGGAGATTTTCAATGTAAGATCTCTTCAGCCGGCACGGTTAAAGTAAAGTGAAAAAGAGGGAATATCTCGGCGCTGTACCCATATTTTCTCTCATCGTAGGTTCGTGGAAAACTAATTTGAAATAGATATAAATAATCCGAATATGTTCTAAATAGAAGTAGATAATCCGAAGGATTTCAAATTGGAGTACTCCTATCCGCGAAGAACGTGAGGATTTTGTTTCGATTCCAATTGCAGACGCTTATTCGGATTTGATACCTCGAACGTTCAGTTTCCATTTCCATTTGTTGTACCATATAACTTTCAGCGATGAATAACAAGCAACATGCCGCGCTTCGACATGGCAAATTAATATTCGTGACCATCCTTGATTGCAAACTGGAACGCAGCTGCCGCATTTTTCTTCGCTACAATTATTTTTCATTCGAAATTCAACTGCAATTATTTCGCATTAAATGAAAGCAGAATACTGTGAATATTATTACGGCAAAAATTGAGAGTATCGAAAGGTAATCAAAGGCAATTGAAAATATATTAACGCCGTGGAAAACTTTCTGTCCAATGCCAAGAGAATAATTCTTTTATCTCGCGAAACATTAACAAAGGGTTCCGGATCGTTGGATCATACGTCAGTTCGTAATGAGTTAACAACGCCCGGGAGTAGATTAGGGGAGGAGAAAATGTGCCTGTTAAGACGATAACATTGTCTCCAAATCCACAACGCGATAAGCCACGCGTACACAGTCCCCGGGGGTAGGCGATGTTAGTCAAATATGTGTGGGATAGCTTCGATATGCGAGGAAGTGCATGCTTAAATAAAGGAGATGTAACAATCGCGATTTATTTGCTTTAGCTGAATTAAATTTGCCCGGGAATATCGTGTTGAGTAAATGGTATTTTATAACGTGTATCCATCGTCGCAATAATATTAACCCTCGCGAGCGTTTCGGCTGATTATTCAGTTACGGCGGAACTGCGGTTATCGTGAACACACGATTATGCAAACGTCGAATAACGATTCTTGCACTTTCGGATAGAAACGACGTCGTATTTATACTACAAATAATAGATCGAAATAATTGAAGTGGTATATGCAATTCTCCATGCATCGGATCAAATTTTAGCTCGGAGTTTAACGAATAATCGAGGCTGCGTTGTATTTAAAAGCTTACAAATGACGTTTGCGATGAACACACGAATATCATATTTGCGATGCCGCGAATAATTGTAAATACTGGCGAAAATGAATACGATATTGAAATAAATTTAATCGAAACGTTGTTAGCTGTGTCGATGATTTAGCGAATTTATTTATTCTCTCATAGATCCTACGGAGTTTCGCGAAGTAACGAACAATTATTAGTGTCTGGGATTACCTCTGTTTTTCTCTCAGATTCAAGAAGAAGCGTCGCGCGTCATTGTTTATTTGAACGGATAATACAACGTCGAGTTAACACCGCGGTATAGTGGGTTGCGCGGTTATAGGGGTCTCAGTTGAAACAACCGCGGGCAAAAATAACAGTTTGGTATTTCGGCGTACGGATAAATCATAATTGAAATAACGGTTGCAACGCGATATGGTTTATGCGCCTACGCTGTGAAATATTATTCTCAGTCTGCGATTTGAACGCACCATCGAAAACTTCATTTTACTGTTTACTTCTATCAAGCGGTAAATTTTGAATCGCGTTCGACAATTTCGAAGTTGGAGTAAACGTAACGACTCTCACTCGATTTCTTTAAAGCGTTCACGCCGTGTAATATCATTCTCAAAGTGCGATTCGGGTACGACGACCAAGAACTTCACCTTGTACTTTATTTCTGACGAGCCGTAACTTTCGAATCGCGTTTGATAATTTTCAAGTTGAAGTAACCGTAATATCTCTCGTTAGATTTCTTTAAAAACGAAACTTTAGATACTGTATTACTTCGACATCCGTGGACGTGAAAGTAAGATTTCCAGGTGTTTCGAGTTTAAGTTTCATTAATTTTAAGCTTAATTTAATCCTAGAACTCTAACCTTAATTTTATACTTTTTTTTTTAACCATTCGTCGAATCGACAACTATAGAATAAAACGTACATAAATATATAAAAATCACTGCGATTTCTTTTCGTTTATTAGATTTGTTCGATAACTGCATTCTATAAAAAAAAACATACTAAAAATAATCAGTATAAAAGTATCAATGCGCGCCGAATTGACGAATGGTTAGCGTTACAGGGTTAAGAGTTTTTAATGTCAACAACTTTCTTGTTTACGGTATCGATAAAAATTACGAACTTCGCGTGCTCTCGCGATATCGTACGGATGATTCTTCTAAAAACTTTCCGGCAGATTATTTTCTTTAGAAAAATTCTTACAAGTAAGTGGACTTCGACATATCTATCGGAGACTTTAAAAAGAAACGTGGAGTAGGTTACTCGAGCCGAAAAAGGTCGAGAGCAATTAACCTAGGAAGTGGTGCTCGCGAGATATTATTTTTGTTCCTCCCATTTCACTTTTCATTTTATCGCAAACGAAGAAGCATCGGGGTCTACCGCCATGTAACTAACTGGATTAAAATCTTGGAGTACCGTTTGCTCGTTCCAAACGGTGAAGTAAGAATCGCGATACGGGGATTTTTGCCACGCGTTTCCGAATTTCAACGAAACGCGTTTGTGTACGATGCACGCTTGTTGTCTCATTGAAATACGTAACGTGAAATATAACCTTTTGAGTGGGACGGGTCTTTCTGCTTTCCTAATTAATAATTGCCAAGCACCGTGATCGCCCCGCACAATGGTCGAAAATGCAAGTTTAAGTGGACAAAATTGTTGTTTTTTTTCGTACTATATTATTAAAGGTGTTTTTGTGAAAGATTTTTTAGTTTTCAAGGATAATAATTTATATAATGTTGAGTTGATTTACAACATCATTATTAATAATCACGGTTTCAAAGCTTAATAATATCACTGGATTAATAATAGCAGGTCCCAAAAGGTCAACATGATTATTAATATTGATATTGTAAGTTAACTCAACACTACATAAATTAATATCCTTGAAAACTCTTAAATCTTTAACAACAACAAAAAAAACCTTTAATACTACAACACGGAAAAAGGAAACAATTTTGTCCTCCTAAACTTGCATTTCCTACCACTGTGCACCGCTTGCATTCAGATATCAAAAATGCCGAGCAGCGCGATAACGTTTTCTTATTTCATAAAGATACACGCATCGACAAAAACCGAGCGTATTAAATCAGATCTACCTTCACAGCTACGCCGTTTGCACTTTTGGCCAGAGAACAGAGGAAACACCCGATTGTGCCGCTCGGCATTCAAACTGATAACGCACGAATTACAATTTAACGAACGACGATTTGTAATCACATTTTCTGTTATGCAAACTCGGCGATTCTTTGCATTAACCCCCCGGGAGCATAATAGAACAGAATACTGCGTATAAACGAAAGAAAAGAAAATGGGACGACGCGCTTTTCATTCTAAAGAGGCAAATAAAGATAGCGACAAAGGGGACGAAATTTATTTGCCAGCCGTCTTCGCTGGCACGTTGGATACCGAAGAAAGGCGTCCGCGGAAGTTACTTTGTGCGCCTAAGAGAGCGGCTCGTAAACGAGAATTAAGCGGATTACCCGGCTTAATGCCAAAAGCGCGGGAAATTAAACTGAGTAGCTTTTACATCGTCTTCGTAAGCCTAACGGCTCCAAAAATCTAATTTTGCGAATTTCATGCAGATTTCTGCGCGAGTGTTTAAATCGTATTACGCTTGATACGTCGCAGAAGTGCAGAATTAAACTCTCATTTGTTGACACTCGTGGAGCTCATCGTTCGAACGTATTTTCCGATAAATAATATTGAAAATTTAATGAGTTGACATTTTTTAAAAATCTCCAGGACCCATCGCGACTACAATTTATTTATCCGATTCGTTCGACCGCGATCATCGTCCGTACATAAAGTTCCGCATAATACCTCTATGGATTAGGGAATCGGAATTGAGTGTCAATGGTGTGCAAAAACGATTCGCGTCCAATTAGCAGGTAGCGCGAGGATAAATAGAACGACGGCATAAAGTCCACCCATTAACGAGATATCCGCTATAAATATAGTCAACGGTATGGAGGAAGAAAAAGTCTTTTATTACTCGCGGTACAATAAATCGAATTTTACGTCTCGCGTATTACGTATAAAAGAACAATGGCGACCCTTGGCGATTTTGTCAGCAAATAACCGAGGATGTAATTGAATCTCTGATAAAGCCCATTCGCCGCTCGATGAAAGAGTTTTTACGTCTAACGAATTTGTCGTCGGCTCAAAGAATTTGAAATGTGGAATCCGATTTTGGTACGTATTGCGCGTTCATTGAAGGCTTTTCTTCGTACTCGACGTACACGGTACGTCGTACAATGACATTCGGAATAATGACGTTCAGCGGGGATTATGGAATTATTGAACGAGTGAGGCAAAACTTTTTTTCCTTTTTTTTTTTTTTTATTCGTGATACGGGAACACCATCGATCCCACGTCAACTTAAAATGTACGTCAGAAGTATTGTGCCATTTGGTCATCTCCGTAGGTGTAAATGGAAAACACACGATGGTCTCGATCGATACTTCCGCGGCTTTTATGGTGCTTCCACGTCATGAAGTAATCGTAAGGGCCATAATGCGTTATAGTCGGATTTTGCAACAAGTCTGGCGGTGTTGTTATTACGACGTTAAGCAAATATTATCACCGACAGAGCATTATTAATCTCAATATTATTATTTACATCTTAAAATTAGTCTCACGTTTGAACTGTGTTCGTAACTCATTAACCTCGTCTGTGCAGGTTTAACCGTGATATCAGACCGATTTGGTATTGCAATTTCTTAAACGGAAAATGTTTGTAGACTTCGATTGGCGTGATTTGCTTTCTGACGTTACCGGCAGAAGCCGTAAAGGGTAGGATACGCTAACAATACGAATAAATACAGGTTTATGTTGAATCACGAATCGCAACGTGCATTGTTGACACACGTGACATTCGGAGAGTATATGTAGTTCATTTATACATTATTAATATCAGACAACTTTAACGAAAAACCGACTATCGAAACCTATGTCTCGAAAAGATTATTTTCGTGCAATTCTTTCTTATTACATTTGTGCTTATGTTTTAACTACATCCGTTATATTGGAAGGAATAAAAAGAATCTTTGTACGTAAAGTTACTCTTTAAAAATAACACGCGTGGGCGATAAAAACGAAGAGATTTTCAATACTCGTTTACAGGATAGAAATTGACTTAAAAACGTATAAATTTGCATACTCCAATTACAAGCTCTTACGAAACGTGTTTAAAATTCATGAAATTTTAGGGAATATTTATAGTTTGATTTAACGATATCAGAGGTACCTTTGTTACTGTACGCGCTAGACGATAGTGTTTTGAACGGAACGCTATTATTCAATTTCGACCGTGTACCTCGTTATGGAAATAAATTGAAAGCGGTGGACCGTGATTCGGCAAATAGAAAAAAATTTATTAATTAATTTTCCGTTTTGCGGTGGTTCGTAACCGCGAAGAAGGGGAGTATATTGATTGCATCTTTTCAACGTACACACGGGTAAAGAAGGATGCGTCAAATGACGCTCAATTACGTTAACATTCGCAACGCTGATAAACTACTCTTTGAAGAAAGAGAATGAGTAGTTCGATGGAGACATATCATTCGACACTTCGCCTCCAGATACGACGTCCTTTCTCTGTGTAATCCTATATCACTGACCTGATTTCGATCACATTTCAGTGCTTTCCAGCGATTCAGCATCAAAATTTAACCACTCGCTGGGGAAATACTTCAAAGAAAAATTTTTCCATTTGAAATCTATTCCGCTGTGTGCAATAATCTTGCATGGAAAAGCAAACTACGAATATCTATTCTAAAAGATTTATTAAACGTATCTCACAGTTTGTTTTACCGAGTGGAAATATATAATCTACATTAAGCGTTCTTAAGAAACAATTCTGTATTATTCTTAGAAACAATGGCCGTATCAGGATCTGAATAAATTCTAAATTCTTAACAGCTCGGTACGATATACGTTGTAATACGAAAATTACGATTAACGTATAAAGCTTCTTTCGATTAAATGCAAAAGAGAACTATCAAATTACGATGCTTAAGCGTGTGCGCGATCTAAAGGTAAAACTCTCTTTAACGCTAAATCCCTGCTACCGTCAGTTTGAGGATCAACAAAGGTGATTAAAAATTGATAAAACCTGTCGAGAGCAACGTTGAGAGGTCGAAAAGTGGTCCTGATGGTAGCTCGAAAGTAATTGTCACCTCATGACTGACGCCGAGACAGAAACACACTTTGCGTGGGTGACGCGTAAAGTGACAGAGCTCTGTTTCATTCGACGAATCGAATGGACGGGGTTGAAACTTCGTTACTTAGTCAAATTGACGGAAATCAAGTTTTCCAGGGGCGTACACTTACGGATTCGTTCCTCGGGTGTGTTTCGCGTCGAAAATGCCAGACCTACGCGTCTGCAGTTCGCTTTTTGTCTAACGACGCAGCAATTATGCAGACGCGAACGCGCAATCGATAATTATCATTTAAAGCCCAATGTCTTACCCGGATGTTGATTTCGATACCGATACTCAGTCTCGACGAAAAAAGAAACGAGCGAGAACGTTAACGATGCACGCGTAACAGTTTACTAACGGGGGAAAAAAAAGATAATAAATGTCTTCGATCATCGGTCGTGATTCGTTAAGTATCACGATAGTCGCCTGTGTTTTTCGCAAGTAGTTTATGCGACCTTCCACTATCGTTCTACAGGGACCTCTATCGATTTTGACTCCAATTGGAACACGACTATCGGGACATCGTGTGTTCGATGTTCGAACAATCCTTCCCTCTGCCAAATTCACTTTAATACCTTTCCCTCGATCAATAATACTTTCCCGTCCATGGAACTAAAGTAATTTTTGATCAAATCATTTTGTGTTATCCGCGCAGCGTAGCAACGATAAAACTTTAATTTTATAAACGCTCGTTACGTTATATGGGTAATCGCTTCAAACTGTCTCTCCCGATTCCTAAGAATATCGTACAAGGAATTCCTAGGATATTTTTGGTCATTAACCAGTACATTCGGTGAAATAGCTCATCGCGTGTGTACACGTAGATAGCTACTACCCGTGAACCTCTAATTGAACTCTTGGTCTAATTCCGCATCGATTAAACCGAGTGTATACACACGCGTATGATGCGTCTGCAAGTTAATTTCAGGAAAATAATAGAACGGCCAATTATCGTGGATTTACTGGAATTTGTCGAACGTACATATGTATATCAATTGGAAATAGAGTACCAGTTTTTTTTTTATCTTGCATTCTTACCAGGTAGCGTCTTATTTATGCATATGTATGACAAGTAAGCTAATTGATACTCGATAAATCGCCATATTTATATATAATCGCCATTAATTATCCGAGCGTGTTTCAAATTATAATCAGGCTGATAAGAAGTGTCAAAATACAAAACGAAACATCCCTTCCTACCTCAATGTACATTTTTCGATATACTAACAACCGGTGTACTCGACCAATTTATTTCGTGGAAAAAATGTCATGGTACGCTCAACAATTTCTATAATCTATTATATTACGAGTACGGTCGAAGCAATCAAATGGTACACTAATTACATCGGACGCCATGGAGAAGTAAATAAGATCCGTAACTATTGGAAGCAAAAATAAAAACTTCTCTAATCTAGGTCGATCGCACGAAGGGGCAGAAACATCTGCAAAATCCCACATTGTTACTATCTCCCTTTTCTTCGTTCCACGGAGTCGTCGACGAAGGTGAAAGAAGGTAGAATTAGGTTTCAAACCCACGTCTCCTTATTCCACGACGGATAATGCAGGTCGTAATTCAATCAGAGGAGACGCGAGATACCGGTCAGAAAATGATTCTACGTTTAACACCGGCAAGTGGCGAAGGTTACTTATAGGCAAAGTAATGTCCCACATGAGTGCTTCTACTCGAAACTCTCACGGAATTAGTTGCTCGTAGTGACGCGCTAAGTAGAACGATAGATTCTGTCGTAGAACAGTTTTGAACTGACATATAACATTAAACCCTTCGATTCGAATTTATTTCGACAACGTTTAAATTGTCCAAAATAATACGTATATTCGATCTAGGGCTTTAGGAATTTGTTATTAGAAATTCTTTTAAAATTGAGTTTCAGCATTGTAATGGTAAAATGATCGCTGTACGGAGAGATACCCCTATGTTTACATCGTGTTCGCAACGGCTATTATGTTATTGTAAATCAATTAGCCTCTATAACGTTCGGCCGCAAAGATATATAATATTACGTACACAGGTAGTGTGTACATGTTCCGAGGGGAGGTAATCATCGGGTAGATTACAAATTTCATCGTAATTTCATCGTAATTCTCCATAAAGGGCTCGTATTAAAAAAACTCAGACTTTAATTACATTCGCGGACGTGAAACTAAAAACATGGAAAACATTCAAAATCTCGCGTAAGATTATTAAAAGTAGCGGGGAAATGGTGCGTTTTGCTCGCGGTTTCGCGATATCGTGCGCTTGAACGTCAGAAATTTAATTACCAAGAAGGCGCCGTAACGAGAATTCGTGGTATCTTAGGACCGCGTGTGTGTTAAATACAATGAATGTCTGGGGACGTCTGAGGGAGATAATATCTTTCTTGCCGGTGTATATATATATATCCTCGCTTTTCGTTTTTTATTACAGAACGAGGTGGTTGCCGTGGCTCTGAAGGCTCTTTTGAGTAAAGGCGAGGAGCCACTTCCAACCGCGGAATCTCTGTAAGTACTTCTCATTGTAAATATACCATCTAAAGTCCGTGGCAGCGATCGTTCGAGATATTAGAATCCGACAATTGCAATCGTCGTACGTCTCGCGACGATTTTATTAATTGCATCTCGACAGTTCTCCACTTTGCGGCATTCCTTAAGCGTTTGCCAATTTATAATTATAATTCTCTCGGCGACGTCGCAAATTAAACTACCGGAAAATACGTCGGGCGATAACGATATTACGGATAGAAACGAGGAGACGTAGTTGCTGCAAAACGGTTTGAAATCAGCTAATTGAACTTAATTGAAATTGGATTGAATATGTCCGTCGCGTCGGATTCTCCTAATAGCTCCTACCGTATACTTTTCATCCCCCCCCCCCCCCCCTTCGCTTATATTTTATCTCGCGAGTTCGCGCCAGACGGGGCTTTTTGAGAGTACCTTTCGCGTTGTTTAACGCTCGATTGAAAATGAAAGTCACGCGCAATCGAGTATCCGCGCGGCTAATCGTAAATTGTTTTACTCAATATTTCAGCGAGAAACTTCTACGCAACGTCGATACCGAGCAGAACTATAACTTGCTGGAGGACATTTACGAGACGCTAAGCTATCACTGCGGTAAGACACTGTTCACCAACGTAGATACACGCGACCGGGCCCGAAATCGTAGATTTCTCGGTAAATTATTATGACATATTTACACAGCACCCGCTCAGTAAAGTTGTCGCGGTAAATCAAGAACATTCGATGATTATTCGCGTTTTGCCGTTTTCCGAAGCCTTACAGCGCAAATCTTTTCTTGTCCTGAGTTGAAAAGTTATGCGATACTTTGCCGGCTTCGTCGTTCCATGTTCGGAAAGTGTAAGATGTCATTATGCGTATACGTATGTGTAGATCGTTCTTACTGTTGCTTAGACGTTACGCGACGTCCCGCGTCCCTTATTGCGCGAAACGTACGGTACTGGGTTTATACACCCGCTTAGTAAGTGTCGCGTGAAACATTGGACACGTGTGGTGTTTGAGAGCAAGATATGAGCGCGAGATTGCGGTACTTTTTTAATGCAACCATATTCTCGCTACCGCTATTACGAGCCTTTATTTAGTGAATGTTCGTATTCTTCTAAATTAGATTATACCACATTGTTGAACATGATATGAGGAATCTGGTGGATTGGGGGATAGTCAAATGAGAAACAGTGTTGATAACAAAAATAATAGATTTATTTCAAAATATCTATTGATGAGCGTGAATGTAAGAGCTGCGTGATCTCAATGCGAACAGGTGGTTCTTGTAACAGGATGATCGATGATCTCTGAGCTGCGAATGATACATAATGATAAATAATGAGTATTGTCAATGAATGTTAACTTCACTCAGTACGAGCAATGAACACTTAACTACTTTATAATGAGCCAAAGAATACGTAGAATTTGGAATGTCAATTTGAAAAGAACGTTACGCGCGCACGAAACCAAACCAATAATGGCGACGATCGATGAAGAACAGGGGCGAAACGTAGAAAAATCACCCTGCGCTCCCAGGACCGCGGAATTCGGCAAAGGGCCTGAGGTAAGAGTAGACGTTTCATTGGTTGTCGAGCGCCGAGCGCCCTCTGTCGCTGCCGTCGGCGGATATCGATCGTCGGTGATACATAATCGATATTGGTTGACGAGCTGTGAACCAATGAGCGGAGAGGACCAAATTGTCGTGGCCCTCTATGCGTAATAAGGAAAATAAATTTAGTTAAAAGAAAAACGCGAAGCTACGAACTATTTATATAATAATATAAATATTCAATTACTCGCTCGGAATAAAATCCGACAGTTTAACAATCGTGGTGGTTCGATCTTCGCCGATAGACCTTATTAAACTTTGAACGAAATGAAATTATTCGAATTCATTGAATCGCCATCGTGGGTGTACCCGTTCATCCGTAAGTTCAAGAGCTAATTTCGGGGAGCCGTTTCCGCAATTCTCCTTTAAGCGCTTCTCATCATTCTTTATCCGCATTCGTGACACGTGGTTCGTTAATACAAGCTTGACCGAGTTTTTAATTAAATGGCCACAGGATGACGAAAATCAATCGATACTTACCCTCGCACATATAAATTATTCAGAGTTGTTCCCACCCCGGTAACAGGGTACAATTTGTAATCCTCTTTTATCCATTCCTCCTATTTTCGCTCGTCATCAAAAGATCGATGAGTCTCATGGAAGCCTGAAAAAACATGGTAACTCCCACGTTACGGGGACGAAATACATTGTCGCTTTATCGGAGGAAACTCGCGCCCCCCCTTTGCAGGAGTTAATTTTTTGTACGATAGTATGCCAAGAAGATTATACTTTATGTAATTTCCCGTGCAATCGGAGGATGAATATTTGTAAAGAGGAATTAATCTCCTACGTACGGGATAGCTTCCAAAAACCAATTATCTTTGCGTTGAATATATATCACAATTTTTGCATGATCCCCTTTTTCAAGGACTTCTTTACATCCGATACTACTCTCGTTAAAGATAGATGACTACTTCCTCTTGGCATCCTTATATCCCGTGGCTCTAAAGAAAATCACCGTGCTCGATTTACAAAAGAAATTGGATTTACTCGCCAATCGAGCCGTAGAATATAAGATTCACGTAATTGGACAACATCTCGAGAGTGTAAAATACGCGAGGCGAGCGTTTTTGCTCCCAGCCATAGATATAAACAAGAGAGAAGCAGCGGAATTATTCTCGACTTCATTACTCGTTACTCAACCATTTATTAATTAGGCACTGTAATTCCCCGCCGCTTAAAACTTACTTCGCGTACGCGATTGCAGAAATGTTTCGAATAATTTCACAATCGTATTTCAAGCGTCCTCTCCATCCGCCGTAACATGTTTTAAAGGCAGGTACCCTTAATTTCGTCTCGCATTTCGTTTGAAATACTTTTTTCTTCGACTACCTTCACTTTGCTAGCGTCAGTCGAATCACCGTGCCTTCGCGTCAGCTCCTAACGCGCACGAACGCTATCCGTAATTTCATCAAAGTATTTTCATACGTTACATTGTACAGGGTTGACAGATTTCACGCTTCGAGTATTTCCATCCGAAGGAAAGTGGAAAAAGTATAACTGTTATCGATTATTATTAACGACTAAAATAGAAATTGTTTTGTACGTCTAGAGATTAACAGGATAGAATCTTGGTAGGAAGTATATTCTTCATACGGACAACTTCCGGTCTCCCGCGCACGGTGCACGCTTTGCGCTTACTTAACGTAAGTCTGTTGGGAACTACAGAGTGTTCCATAAATGGCGGTACTCCGTTGAACATGCGATAGCCGAGATAATTCCAAGCAGGTTGTTTCTTATCGATAAAGTTAGTTGAGCCTTAGTTAACGAAATATTAATGAAAAGCGTTCTTCCCTGATTGGCTATCATTTCCGGTAAATATCTTTATAACTATAGCTCAATCAATATTTTCAATTTGGAAAAATCTTCTCCAAATTATTTCAGGTATCGCCTATTTAACGGACCATTTATGGAACACCCTGTACAAGGAATATTCCCAAACATAATGTTAAAAAAGAAAACCTTCAATCGCTACTGTACGTTACAAATTTCCGTCAAAAACGAAAAGCTTGCTTGGTATTATCTCAGGTATAGCACCTTTAACGATGTACCACCATCCATGGAACGCCCTGTATACTTCGCAACTCCACGAGAATTTGGTGAAACTATTCGATTCACGCGTACGAAGTCTTAACGACGCTGTAACGAGATCTCAGTAGGAAGCTGCACGGAATTCTAAACGGACGTTTGCAATTAGTAAACTTAAAGATTAATGGCTCGGACGGGGACTCGATCCGAGAGAATTGCGCTTGACACGCTAGGTTAACTTATAACGATAAACGAAGGATCGTATATCGCCCGGACAGTCTAAAAATATGGTATCGGTGTTCGTTTAAAGAAAAATACTTCGATGCTGCCGATTTCTCATAAATCCTCGTTACGATGGGGGTCAGTTAATCTAACTTCGCGAAGTGTTACGGCTCTTGCTCGACCTAATTTGTTACTTCGTTTCAGGTATAACCTACCCATCGTCTTTCGCGAATGGTAGGTAGATATACGCCGAGTTCACCTGACTACAAATTTCGTTAAAGACTCTGTCCCTTCGGATGAAAAGTAGGACGAAACGACGGCTGAGAAAACTGAATATTTCATCGACAGCGTGCACGACAAATGGAATATTTGAATGGAAAAACCGAGTTTTGCACGAAACATTAAATCTCGTTCGTTGATTTTTGAAAAATTACAGCTCTTTCACTCGTGTCCCGAAGAATCCGCAAAACAAAAACCGTTTTAATGTAATTAAAATGTACACCGAAATTAATTAAATATTCTGTTACCCGTGTAGAACGTAGCGTAACGGACGCGACCGTTACGGGCGCGTAACTATGCATACGCTGAAACGGACTTAACTGTGATATAATAATATTTAAAAGTGCAACCCGACATTAAAAATATCGCGTTCGCAACGAAGCTGTGCCGATCCGTTATACTAATCCTCCGTTAAACTTCTTAAATTTTACTTAACGCATTCGCGTTCAACGATTACTTGAAACCTACCTCGCGTAATCTCCGCTGTTTGGTAATATATCCGAGCGCTAATTAAAATGTAAGAGCGTCCCATCTGGAAGCGAGTTAGTGTCGTTCAAAAGTCCTTAGAAAGTTGTTATCCCGGTACTTCCTGCAGTTAAGCATGATGAGCATTTATTATATTTCGAAGTAGTTCGAAGTCGCGGGGTAGAAAACGTTGAAACACATCGTTCTACGAATACATGCAGCTGAAGTATGTACGATTCAATTCGCGATCCGCGCGTACACGGGACTAATTCAAAAGCAATTATAGAACTTCTCGATTCAAAATATACCGTTACAGACTTCACTGTTTATAAAAGTTATATTTCCCCCTCGTGACAATTGGAAGATCCAAGTAAAGCGTAATTCAATTATTCGATCACACGTGCACAAGTGGATAAACAGTTCGCGACCGGGGACGTGGATTATTACAAACTCATTCCAAACCGTTGAAAATCTCTTATTTCATTCTCACGATGAAATACATATTTAATGAGTACTACAGGGTACGGTAAGTAAAATTCCATTAATCACTCGTACCAAACACAATTACGAACTCCATCGTTGCTCCTTTATTCGAACAGCTCAACAATGTAAAATTTCCCTCTCGAGGCAAATTACGTACCGAACGATTCATAAAATATTTCGCATTTAAACGTACATACGTCGGCGACAATGCATTCGCGTTGTCAGCCCGCTGTTCGATCCTTCATCTTCGAGAGTCTGTTAACCTAATTTGCATTCGGCTGTCAAGTGCTGTGGTTACAGTGAAGCATGCTTTAGGTACCACCCATTAATCATCGTGGACAATCAATATGCACGGCAAGGGTATTCAAATTCAACTTCCTCGCCGGAACTTACGAGTGATTTCCGGCATCAGCGCGTAAAACTCCGAGAGAGAGAGAGAGAGAGGAAAATTACGTTACGCGGTGCAACGGCGCGGTACGCGATATTAAATAATTCATTTACCGCAAAGGGGGCTTGTAAATGGAAGATTCTACGACGGAATGCGGTGCGCTCGCTGCTGCGACACACTGCGCTGCTAATGTACCGATACAGCGCGACCCTTTGCGACCGCGTAATATCGGCCGCCCTGGCTTGTACTCCCGCAATTAGTCGGGACGCCTCTTTACTTACCGTAAAACGCTCCCCGAGGACCCCCTCCCACCGTAACGTCGTGTATATGATTTGATAATCGTTACGCGAACTTCCGAAAGTATCATACGCGTGTAGCGAGAAAGTTATTACTCGTTAAATTAAGCTAGCGTGAAATATTTAATGAAATTACTGCCGCGAGGTATTACATGCCGATGGGTAAATCGAGAGACTCGCGTGGGGGGGGGGCATAGATCGCAAACGCGAACTTTTATCGCGTGACAGCGTAACGTTACCGATAATGGCACGAAATACGTAGTTCGTGCACGTGAGAGATCCTCGTTCTTACCATTAGTTGGGGAAGCGCATAGCGAATTTCTGATGCTGCCGTGCTAAGCATAACGCGAACTGAACTATCTTAAATTAGCTGCGTTGTGCGAAGGTGTGTCTCGTGTTACAGCGTTTCCAGTTTGTACTATTGAAATGCCAACTTCCCGAGCACGTGACGTGCACAGAGCGCGTTAATACGAAGAAAATTTGTCGAGTAACAGAAGTACCAGAACAGAGTAACAGAAGTACAGGGATTACAAATTACTGAGTCTCTTTTTCGCAGAAACGATTAAAACAAATATTAATTCTATTACACGCGAGTTTCTTTTTATTACGACTGACGTGCAGCGCAGATACAATCGTACAGACGCGTATTAATATTAAAGATAATACGAATAAACGGCGAATACCATTTTCCACGTGATCTCCACTCCTCGTATTTTCCCAATTTACCGAGGCGCGTATCAACGATATTCCCGAGTGAGTACATACCGGTGTAATCGGACGCGCTTGGTCGATAGTCGCGATGCAAAATTACATACGTGTATCCTATGTCAGAAAGTAGCGGGTCGTTGAAAAGGGACAGAAGCACTTTACCCATCGCCGAACGATATACCTACCGAGCTCGCGTGCCCTTATCGGTACTTTCAAAACCCTAGCACGATGACGGGCAGCTAATGCGTAGTACCAAAAGGCCATCAATTTGTCAAAGTTTGCCGAATGATTTGGCAGGCTGTCACAGAAGCATCATGCGATGTTCCGGATGATTGGTCGTGCCGTATTATGTTAGCTCCGATACCGACCGCTATCGATTATAGCGTGCTGTCAGTGACATTCGATGCGAAATAACATAGGGAAGCATTAGAACAATCGAGCCACTGTACGTCTATTTCCCGATTTGCAATGGAGCTAACCGCGGCTTCGTCGCGGCTGAAATCTATCGGGCGTTTATCGACCACATAAAGGAGGGATGGGGTGGGGGGGAGGGGGGGTCGTTCGCATGAACTTTCGCATGAGCACTCGTTGCCGAGCGATAGTATCTACGGATATTTAGCGAGAATTTATGTAATCGACGTTTCGGGTAATGTCGCTGCGGGGATGAAATGTGCGACGAGAGTCGCGATCGCCTTTGATCGAGTGACGGCAGTGACAGGAGGTTTATTTCGTCCGTTGGATATACTGGAGAGGTATATCTTTTACTTGATCGATATTTTGTGTCGTTAATAGATACGAGTGTTATTCATTCGTTACTTCATTATTGTATTATACATATAATTAATATACGTTACATGTCATCACATGTATACGTACACGTAGGATATGGGAGAAAGAGGGCACACGATAGCGACATGTGCATTATATACCATTTTTTGTATAGCTAATTCAATGTTGTATCAGCGGCAGAAATTTAACTTGTCATTATTACGGTTTCTCTTGCTTTTTGAAAGACTTCCCTGAGAACCGATTTATTTAGTCCGACGTATACGCTTTTCCACCTTCTCGATTTACCGTAATTTGGCCATTATTGGTATATTATTTCCTTCTTGCCACCGGAAGCAAGAAGAAACCAAGTTTCTCGCGATTAAAAAATTTCTTACATCCAACGATTGGAGTTCGTTTACTTTTTTTCTCTAAGCGCTGAAAACACGTCGCCCGTTGACGAAGTATTCCCAATTCTCGCTCGAATTCTATTTAATCCGTCGTAACGCTTCTCCGCCTTCTCGATTTGCAAGTAGAACACCTCTGCCCTTTCCGATACTTTTAAACGAAAACTTTGAACTCCGTATTACCTCGAATACCGTTAACAGCTATTTGACTGTTAAATCGCCTGTTAAAACTGAACGCGTAAAATATAGAAACTCAGAATGGTGAATCAGCGTTTCATAAAGCAGAGAAATTTCGCCCACGTAAAACGTCGCTCCAAGGGATTTCGCCAATCTTGCATCCGGAAACGCATAATCCCCCGCGAAGCGATTAAGCTCTCCGTCAAAGAGAGTACCCACATTTAAAAAAATCTATAACCACGAAAATTCCTCTTTGTCTCCGCTTCGAACGCACCGACGACACCGCTGAGGTAAAATTCAATCTAATCGAGCGTGCATTCGACCCCCGCTAATTTGAGCTTTCCCAATTACGTGTAACGTAATCGACGTTGAACAAAGTACGTCCGCAATGTTTAATCGTTGGAAATTTTTTCCAGATACTGACCTGAGCACCTTCTTCGATCATCTCGGTCAAGAGCTGATCTATACCGCTTGCGTGGGTCTCCTCGAGCGTGCTTTCCGTTGCCTCGGGAACGATTTGACAGCTTTCCTGACCACGCTTGATGGCGTGAACGACGTCGTACAACATCGTTCGAGATCAGAAGCCGAGGCCGAATTCGTCTGCATCGCCGCACCCGAGGGCCTCGAGCTGCATTTCGCTACCGATCATCCGTCTGTCGCTTATCTGTTGGTGGGCAGTCTAAAAGGCATTGCAAGGCAACTTTATAACGACAATGCGAACGTGTACATTTTACCAGATCCCTATAATAACAAATTTTTTAGGTAAGAAATCATTTCGTTCTTTCGTACCTTTTACTTTACTACCTGGACATTTGCAGTTTTTTTTTCCGCACTGTTCGAAAATCATTTGTAAAGTTTTATCGTTAGGTCAGAAACATATTAAAACGACCAGATAATAACGCCGATTATTTATGTATATACATGATCTAAAATGTTAGGTCAAAAATACGTGTTTAAAACTGCACGCTGTGTGCAGTCGTTGTTGATTTACCGATCGTACAAATTGCAATATGCACCGCTTTTCCAAAGGGCAATATTTATTATGTACCCATCGACTCGGCACGCGTATACGAACAATTTTAACTAAAAGGAATTAAACGTGCATTGTCGCAAAATAACTTGATACACAGTAGCGAGTTAATAAAATCGCCAAATATCGATCGTCGGTACACGCAAATATTTGCTACGAAACCCGCCACGAAGCTCGGATCTCAAGCGACGCGTTATAATTTACGAATGAAACGTAGAAGCAAACAGATCTTTTCTTTCAAAAGCAAACGAGCTTCGCGACTCGTCGATACGCGAAACTCCCTCGAAGCGCCTTTACTCGCGAAACCATTCGACGCGACGTTTGTTTAATTAAGCTCGCGCCCGACGTAGCTCCGTTAAGTAGCACGATGACTTTGCGTCAACATCTTTGAAACGCGAAGCCATCTCCTAGCGTCGTTTTAATTAAAATTATCCTCTTTCGAATAGGTCAAGCTATCTCGAAGCATATTTCTTTCAGAATCCGTTCAAACGTCGTGCTCCTTTAATTAAGAATTTGCTTCGACGCAGCTGTTCTGAATGGTATGATGATTTTCAGTTAGCTTCTTTGCAGATATCACATTACTCCAGAACGCTACAGCGAGCATGGGACTGCGCAGACCGAGATTGACAATAATCTCGACATGGGTGTGTCGTTTCGTTCGCTGTCAACCGAGGCAACGGATCTACGCATGGGGGTCGCCAGTTTCTGCAAAGCTTTCCCCTGGCACTTCGTCGTCGATCGGCAGCTGGAGGTGGTGCAACTTGGCGTTGGTTTCATGAGAATCTTTGGCCATCACCTGAAACGCTTGGGAAGAGAGATATCGACGTACTTTAATTTCGCGCGACCCCGCGGCATCACTTTGACCTTTCACGAAATCCTGAAGCGTGCGAACACACCCTTTGTTTTGATACTCCAGAGACCGGATGGGGTTGACGAACATCCTGCTATGGTACGTTGACGTTAGGTATCGAGGTTTCCGATGATCGCGATCGGAGGAAAATTCGCGTCACTTATCGTGTGAAATAAATTTGAGCTTTTTGATGCTAACCGGTAAAAAATTACCGGTTTTGAAATAAATGTTTTCTAGGGAGGAATTGTCAATTTATAACGTAACTTTTAAATAATAATAAAATGGACAATTGTATATTTTTATTTTTATATGTACCATAAACAGGGCGTACATACAACGGAACGTAACATAAACCGGTACGGTTAGTGTTAAAGCTTTTCTTCATTTTCATGCTACGCTCAACGCTTTGCCTGCGGTGCACTCTCGCACGGAACCATGTTAGATCAGTATAGTAAAACGGTAAATGTGGTATAGTAAGAAAAATTTAGAAGCCGTATACATATAGTATACGCTATACGCACAGTTACTCGTAAAACTGAGCGTACACAAATGCAAACGACAGTATGGATGGTATAATAAACGGGCGCATACATAATTGAGAGAAACAATATTTTAATGAAAAATTAGCAGCCAGAACTAAAAGTGACATAAAGTATTTGTTTATACTACATATACCGCGACAATAAAGTACAAGTATTTCGCTGGCAGAATATTGGCACAGTCTGCATCAGTGTACGCTTAATTCTACGAGTAACTGTCGCGCTGCTTGGCAATTGCCAAAAATTAGGAAACGAGAAAAACTCTTGCCACTCGTACGATTAAAACTGTGCATGAAAACGACGTAAAGCAAAAATTGACATATGACCTAAATTGACCTATGACCCAAATTGACGCAAATTAACCTCCGATTATTCGTAATTAACACGATTAAAGAAACCCTTGTACGTTTTAAACTTCTACCGCGGAATTGAGATAACTAATTATTGATCGTAATCTTTTGCAGGGATTAGAGATGAAAGGTCAGATGGTACATTGTCCCGAATCAGATTCCATCCTATTTGTGAGTTCACCGCTTCTCTACGGTTTGGTAGGGCTAACTGACCGTGGACTTTTTATATCCGATATTCCGCTCCACGATGCCACGAGAGACGTTATTTTGGTTGGCGAACAAGCAAGAGCACAAGTAATTCAATTGCTTACCATTTGTTGCCTACGTTAGTTATATTGATTTAATGAAAATCGATATCCCTGAACAGGGATCAGAATTCGATTTCCAATAAAAAGATCTTATTACTGGACACGCTTGTTAGAAATATAAATAATGTTATCGTTATAAAATGATTATAATTCGAAATGTAGGTATTTTATATGAAAATTGCACGCGTGTTGTAATGGTAATATCTCGATGAAGAGGGCACCAGCTTGCAGAGGTAAAGTTGTAGAGGGCGCAAGCGTGCAAAGCCATGGTGTAATTCAAATTCAAATTCAAATTCAAAGTTCGACGTTAATATTTGTTCCGATTATTAATATCAGTTTTGTGTAAACTTTTCCTCTTTTCCTTTTTGACGGTAATAATTGTATCTTATGTCGCAGGATAGTTTAAGAACACGAATGGATAAACTAAAGAGCTCCATAGAGGAGGCAAACCATGCCGTGTCTGCCGAAAGAGAAAAGAATGTCAGTCTCCTTCATCTTATATTCCCTCCAGATATAGCAAAACGTTTGTGGTTGGGTAAGATTTATATTTATATTATATACGCAAGATGTAAACGTATCGCCCGTTTGGCGCAACAGTGGTGTAGGTAAAGCAATTTTCATACTGGGTCACGAGAGACGAAGTAAAAGTTCTGTAAAATGTAATAATATCAAAGAACAATACGAATCAGAATCCTTGTTTGTATTGTATTAATTCGGTCGGTAACAAACTTCCTTAGATTATCAATGTCAAAGAACGTTACGTCTCTTTTATTGTACATATATTAATGTAAAGCTATACCACGAGATAATAATGCCGCTTTTTCCACGGAAATCGAAATACATAAAAACGTTCTCCACTTTTTTTGTGAACCGTGGTTAATTGCCCCGTTACTTACCAAGAAACTAATAAAACTAGATTTAGATCACTCCTGCGCAAAATAGAATGAAAATAAATCCTTCCAGACGCGATGTCGCAACCAAATTGACAAGAAATTGACTTTTGCACCACTTTTGGATCAAACGATAGGATTACTTAATTAATACAAATTTAGCGACGGTGCTATTCGCATTTATTTGAGCCTATTTTCAAATCTATCTTCATTTGTTTTGAATATAAGTGTCCATTTTAACGAACCACGACTAGAACCTGCCAGGACAAATATAAATAAACGCCCACGGTCTTATATTATTTTAGGGTTAATTAAAAAAACTATTATATATGCTGTATAGGTGAAACTATTGAGGCAAAAACCTATCCCGAGGTCACGATGCTTTTCAGCGATATAGTAGGATTTACGGAAATTTGCGCCACTGCAACACCGATGATGGTCATCAACATGCTCCAAAATCTTTACGAACAGTTTGATTCATTTTGCGGCCAGTTGGACGTGTATAAGGTGCGAGTTCTCAAAACGAAACTATAGCATAGCATACAATAATATTTTGGTTAATTTGTAATTTATGTTCATACAGGTAGAAACAATTGGGGATGCCTACTGCGTTGCGTGTGGTCTGCATCGTGATACGCATATACATGCACAACAAATTGCTTGGATGGCGTTAAAAATGATACAAGCGTGTTCTTATCATTTGACTCACAAGGGTAAACCTATAAGAGTAAGGACATTTCGGTCACGTTATTTAGTGCATGAATACTTGAACCGACGAATCATTCGTATTCTACATTTCTTTTTAATGAAAATAACGCGCAAGTAATCCACTTCGCGTTCGTGGTGTTTTTTTATTCAAGATAATTATAATCATCTCGAATGCATACATCTCATACTCTCCGACTCTTCAAAATGGAAAATACATATTATTAACGTACTGCCACCGGTTTCGAATCTTCCGCTTCGCGAACATTTTCGTTTAAATAAAATAACTTCTCGTTGCGGGCATCACGCGGCTGCGTTCAATTGTTTATTATTATCCTCGTCGAGTCTATTAAAACTTTTCCCATTTAAAAGTATTCCTTGTTTACGATAACGACCCGGACGCAATGATGAGTGAGTTCATTACAGTTATACAAACTTTTAAGATCGACCATTCGCGTTTCAATGCATTCCTCAATCTCGTCCTACTTATATACCTCTTTATTATTCTCTTTATAATATCTTGTACTCGATAACTTTATATAAACTTGAAAATACCGTGACCGTTCGGTGGGGTTTTCAATAACCATTATTAACCAACGATATTTCGGAACGTTACGTATTACTTATGCGTTTCTCTTGTATACCATCTGCCTCAGCGGACAAAAGTTTAATAACAACAATCATCGCGGTAGGCTCCAATTATATCGCGTAAAAATTGAATCTAACAATAAAATTACTTTGGACAAAAATTTCTCAAATCTACAAGACATCCTTGGTTCGTCTTGTTTAATATCTCATGACTGCCTGTACCAATTTTGACCAAATCATACTCAAATTACTTATCTAGGTGGTTTTTTTTTTAATTAATTTTTTAATGCGATTCAACCACCTCGAAAACCCCATTTCGCTCTTTCCTAAAAAAACAATGTCTAGTTCTCGTGTACTTGTACTAGGCCCAAGACAAGACCTTGTCTCTTGTTGACTATTATTCACCTACGCACGCTTATCCTTTATCAGATGCGCATTGGCATTCACACCGGAATGGTACTGGCAGGGGTAGTAGGAAAGAAAATGCCCAGGTACTGTCTCTTCGGACACAACGTCACGTTGGCAAATAAATTTGAATCGCTGAGCGAACCCCTTCGCATCCACGTCAGTCCAACGACGTACGAGTGAGTAATGAATCTCGCGATTAGAAAATGTAATTCATTACCGACACGTCTAACCGTATTATACGCGTATCCCATGCCATTTGTCTTAACGTTTCTTCGTAACAGGTTATTGAGATTACCCATATCAGAATTCGAGTTGGAGCCGCGAAGCGAGGACTACTTACCGAAACAGTTCCCGGCTGACATAGAAGGAACGTCTCACTTCCTAAATGGTTACAAGCACAAGAACGTCGACGTAAATCTTCCGTTAGATCTGCATATTCAAAGTGCAATCAGGGAACATGGACTTGGTACCAGCATGTAGATATTTAATAGCTCGACGAAACTTGTTTCAACAAATGTCCGTTGTTCACGAGTATTGCTCTATCGATACTATCGATAATAACATTGATTCCGTTGTAACATCTGTTAAAATGAAATATATAAATTTACAACCAGACACTAAAAACTGTACTAAGGTAACGGCGCTGATCTTTCCGGTCTGACGAACAATTTTGCGCCGTTACTATTTATACGCAGAGTTTAGGTTACAATTATTATATACTTAATGACCATACGAGCAAATAAAACTCTATAATAAAGTAAGCTATCGGTTTATTGCACGATCGACCTGTCGCAGTGTATAATATTGAGAAACAGGTTGAAATTTTTATTTGAATATTTAATGAGGCTGATACTAACATTCCCCAACGTATCCTCTTAAATTGCTCGAGTTATTTATGTCAAATTAGATATTTCTGTTTGCTTTCATTACTCCCCGCAGGATTAAAGACACGTTTCTGATATTACTAATATTCGAATATATTTGATCACACCGCATTGTCGTTACTGTCACACGTGTCGATTTAAAGTGTCTCGCGCATAACACTGACGGTCCGTTTATTTTGCAAAATGAACGCGAAATCCATTAATATTTGAAATCGTCACATTCCCTTTTCGCCCCTCCCTTTAATACGTTTCTTTGAAGCTCCGTAGTTGGTTTTACTTTTGATAAGGCTCGTTCCAGATTCGAATCTCATACTATCCGGTTCTTTGTTCGTGAAATAATAGAGCTATTTGTATTCTTTACCGAAAGACTCGGTTATCGCTGCAGTCCTTGGTACTGTTGTCCGGCTGACTTTTTCTTCTTTCCCGGAGCGAAATGAAACTCCATCGGTGCACTTTCTTTGCGACATTACTTATTTACCAGAGACTAGTACGTTCCCGTGAACACGTTTGTTCGGATTTCCACCCGGGGCCGCTAGTCTCCCTTAATTTCCGCAATTTATCCATGCCGTTAAAACGGTCAAATAGCGCTATGTTTGCGCAAAATCCTTTAAAGAGAAAAAGCGAAGAATAGAGTAAAGAGCAGACTAAATCACGAGGTAAAGTATGTTTGTTCGTTCGTATTGCCGTTTTAAAATGCAAGCTCGCGATGGCATCGTCCTCGCGTATTAAAATCGTTTCCCGTGTATACGTTTAATGCTAACAAAAGTACGAATTAAGATTCGATTCATTACTGGCGTAACGATCCGCTTTTATCCCGGAGATACATTGACAAAAATATTGTTTTCGCGTCTAATTTCCCTTTCACTCGTACAGCGCAACGATCGAAAGAAGGCATCTGGATAAAATACGATCTAATTCGTTCTAGAGTGTTCTACGCACAACACAACAGACTGGTACACGCATTTCCGCCATTTGCCGAATTGGGCTTAAATCTAGATCATGCACATCTCCGGATCTTCGGATCTCCAAACGTTTTTTTTTATTCTATCAAGTGTATTTCGGGTCGCTGATCACGAAATAATTATTAAATTTCTATTGTACTGAACATTATTTCACATGGAATCACGTGTGTTTGCTTGTTTTAGAAATAGTTTAGAGATCCGGAGATGTACGTGATCTAGATTTGTTCCCCGAATTGTAACGCACACTCATTAACCTTTAAGTGACTGGAAAAAATAACACTTATATAACGACAGTGTAGGTACTCGGTTACCTGCAATATTGTTTTCTGTGTTTCTCGCATAAATTATTTCATTTTCGTGTATTCATCGGTTTTATAGCATAGAATATAAATCATACGAACTAAAAATTGAGAAGCACAATAAATTAAAAAACTGAAAGGCTTAACACATAAATGATATAGTCATGTAGCAAAAGAACATCTGTGATGGGGATAGGCGGGTGCAACTTTTACCACTGTACCGCCTCAGGTGCTTTTTTCTCCTCGTCATAGAGTACATTTCTTTCTAATGGCCTATATTCTTCGTATCCAATTCAAAACAAACGTCCACGAACGACAACAACCTCATAGAGACCCATTATCGCTCATCGTTCAGAAAACTGCTAATTAACTATCAATCCTGAAATGTCAGCCGACTGGCATAATCCAATAATAAATTCAGTTCCTATCGAATAATCCTACCGAATAATCTGATCGCGCTGACTCTAATTAAAATGTATCGATACACCCTACGACTCGTATACTATGTATAATCAAATTCCAGTTTTAGAGGCTTAATGGTGATCTATGTGTCGCGATAACGAGTAATCATATTCTTCTTTGTGAGAGCTCGCCAGCGGTGTAATTCCGGGGTTTTAACGCCATCGCGTACGCATTACTTTGCCGGGGACACAAAAGGGGGTAAAAGAAAAAAAAAAAAAGTAGGAGGACCGGGGTAAAACTAAAAACTAGGAGAGAACATCACAAAGGGCCAACTCTACGTGCTACGAGATATACATACGTACACACGTATCCGCGCGCTCGCGCGCGCTATATCCACGTCGGTACGTACGCTCAGATTCGTGTGGGTGACTGTGCCTTTACTATTTCTTATACTGCCATTCATCGCAACGAAACCCCCCCCCCTTCCCCCCCGCCGGTCGGGCAAGAAGAAAGAAATTAAACATCGGGCCTCCCGGCTACGCCGCGTAATCAAACGCCCGGTGAAACTAACGAAGCAGCCCGGGAAAGAGACCGCGCGGCGCTAATATCAAAATATCCGGCAAAAGAAAGAAGATGCGGAGGTAGGCACCGCGGAATAATAACTTAGGTGACGTGGAATGAGCAGCCCGCGTACACACACGGTCGGACGTGGAAACGTCTCTCGTTTGCGGGCGAACGTCAAGGGGGTGGGTGGTATCTTTTGAAGCTCACGTTGATAGGAAGCGGCTGGGAGTAAATCGGATTAAATAACTAGTAACGAAAAGGGTGGACGGAGGAGAGAGGAGGAGGAGGGAAGCGAGAGAGGATGAGAAAAGTAGGGGCATATTGCCGAACATTTGCAGAAGAAAAGAAATGGTCGTGAGGGAGAGGACTGTGGTTGAGGCGGTGCTGAAAGGAAAATTACAGGGATTACGTTGATCGAGAATGCAATTTTAGTCACCTTAACGCGCGAGTTATTACTCTTAACCGTGACACCCGTTTGATGGAGCGATTAAAGAGTATTCGCGGAAGCATCGTAATGATCGTGATATTCGCGGCGTAATGGACTTAAAATTATGAGAAGGTTGTAACGAGGTAGCGGGATAAGCGGGAGCAAAGTGCGCTGGCTCAAAACTGTTCTGGTTATCTTTTTATGTAACCTTCTTTTTTTCTCTCTCTCTCTCTCTCTCTGAGGGATAAATTCTTTCAGCGAGTACTTTTTATCCCGTTGATCTCGGTACGGATATCGTCAAGTCGTATGCTCTTGTTGCATATATTTTTAATGTACGGAAAGATGAATCGTTTATATGTATCTTTTTGTCAGGTATATCTAGAGAAGGGGAAAGTTAATATCATTGTGTATGGGTATATGCCTGCCGGTGTGCAATGTATAGAATACAATTTTTATTGCACAATAGTGTCGAATTTATACAAATAAAATAGTCGTAAATACATTTGATTACATTTGTGTGACAATATTACGAATTTAACGCTTTACATTAGTTCTTGTATCTTTGTATTTTCAAACTTTACTTTAGAGGTTAATTACGCCGGGGAATACATTTATTTTCAAATATTACTAACGTAAGTCGTATCTATCTGGGGTAATATTAATTAAAAGATCAAATTTTAAATTACCATAAATAATAATAACCCGGGGATCTGATATCCTAGACTTGTACAATCCTCCGAAATTATTATAAAGCGAATTCCCTGTATACGTGGCTTTATCCAATTTAACACTAATTTTGCATTTACATATTAAATAAGGACTAGTCCGTCCAGGGAAACACACGCGTTGGAATATACGTGATAGGTATGTTCGTGCGGTTTGAAGCTCCTCGACGTAGGCTGCTACTCGTACAGTGATGTACTAAATTAAGTACTTGCTTCAGGGACATTCAAAGGTACCGAAACAGATATATCTTTGGAACCCCCAAACATTCACAGTTTGCGCGTTGACTGTCACGTCAATTCTATTTGAGCGACACGTGAGTTTCCGTACAATCGTTACGGAATATTAATTTTAATAATGTTGACATTGAGATTATTAATGTGTTACAAATGTCATCGAAAGGATACATTAAGAAATTAAACGGAACTTTTTTTTAACTGACCAGGTACTTATTCCATGATGATTTATGAAACATTCGAATTTAAATTTTCTATGAAAAGGAAGCAATACGTACATTTATCCTAACGCGCGTGTTATTTTTCTGGTCGAAAACTTCTGCGTGCTAGTGTTAATTTTAATAATACATGTGCTCCGTTAGATACTCGCATAGTAAATATTTCAAGTACCCCGAGTTTAATATGCGTGGCATTATCCACATTCTCCTCTTAATTACATTCTCTTAATAGTTGGTAACGGAGTCAAGCGAACTGGCAGTCCGCTTCAATAAAGTTAGGAAAATCATCTCATCAAATATCTTCGACCCACATTTTTAAAAAAATATTTTTACACAGCAAATTCGAAAACAAATTGCTACTGGTTAAAAGTATTGTAATTGGATAATGCGCACGAGTTGCAACTGGAATTTTGAAGTTCGAGGTAACATAATACCGTAACACGTTTTATTTCATTATCGTGGAGGAATACAAAGTTGATATCATGAAAAATACACCTAAATAATCTCTTGAGAAATATAGCATTATGAATAGAATATTACAAAGCGAAAGTAAGTTGTAACCTTACGTACACTTCTACGCTCAGGTAAGTATGATAATGAGAACAAACTTTTGGTGGACGCTATAATTAATTGAAATAATGAGAGTTCCCGAACTGCGAAAAAATGTTTGCGAGATACTCCGTGTATTTTTCATACTCCAATGAATTACTTTACTTCGCTGCAACACAACTGTTATTTGAAACAAAAAATAGAGTACAGTTAACGCTAAAAAAAAAACTTCATTTGTCAACACCCATATTTGCTGCATTATCGTAATCTTACATTATAATCTAAAAAATGTGTAAAGTCCTAAAACTAAAATCGTGAATCGTGTATGATTATACACTCGCCTATGTAACTCTTTAAATAGAATCATTAACATATTAAATTCGATTGAAATTTAACCCTTACATTACAAACTCTGTCCCATTGCATTTACACATTTTGAGAACCTAAAAACAGGAAAAACAGTCACTCCGAGATGATTTATAAACCACTTCTAAACTTGTTTTACGTTCTATACGAATCTATAATTTATAAATAGACCACTTCCAGCACACTAGGAAATTGTGTTAAAATTCAGTGGGCAGCGTGGATCATCGTGGGCTTGAACGTGAAATACATGAGTGGGCCTATAAATTATTAATTTATTTTCACTCCGATACACCTGTGGTATAAATACCACAAGCCCGGTTATTTTGCGCGCGTTTAGGTGGACTTTCTAATTTTGTATTATAATCAATTAGGCAAGATTACGTGGCTCCAATAGAAATATTTAATTTCCCACGTTGAGTAATATCGCGGAATACAAATGTCTTTCGCTCTTTACGTTTCAGCACCGGGTCATCCTCGTTTCTCGAAGGACACGACAAGTATGAGACAAGCCTGAAAAATTGCCGCTGCACTGTCTACTACAAAAGTTTCATTAAGAAACACTTGGTAATTTATTTTCACGCCCGCGACACGTTTCTTTTTTCCTTTAAATAATAGCAATGAAAATCAATCAAACGCGCCTAAATAACTTTCTACGAAGGAAGTTTCAACCGTTGTACTCTGTGTAGGAAATACTTATTACTTGTAATTAGTTGAGCTTCATCATGATACGTAATACAATTAGAAGACAGTTTATTTAATTCACGATACATGACGAACTACGTCCTAGCCAGATTCCTGATGTTTATGCAAATTCATATTTTTATAGGAGATTTGTAAAGAAGTGGGACTTGAAGAGAAGTTTGTTTCGTTATTAAAAAGTTTTTACAAATGGAGCTTCTTGTACCACATATTTTATACTATACAGGGTGTCCCATAAGTGATGGTAGTCCATTAACGGTGCGATACCTGGGATAATTCCACGCAAGTTTTTTTTTACATCAAAAAGCAAAGGAGATATTAACCGAGAACGACAGTCAATTGGAGCAAAACTGTAGCCGGTATTGTATCGTACTGATTGTTGATTAACCGAGTGGACGAATATAATGGAACAGCTAATCCCTCCCGATTTCCTCGATTTTCCCGAATACCTCGTTAACTAAAACGCTTCGGACATTTTCGATAAAGAAATACCTGCTTGAAATTATCCCATTCATCGTACCTTTAACAGCCTATTATATACTTCGCACGCACTTAACGTAATTTTCCCATGAAGTCATTTAAAAATCAGTAGGGAGAGCATGCGTTAAGCGTAAACATCCGCGGTCCAATTACCACATAAATATAAATCGCTCGCGGTATTGCGGAAATAAGTTTTTCAACGCTGTAATTACCGCACGCGTCTCTCTGCATAGATAATACAATTGTCAGTGAATATCTGTCACGTTGCGGCATGTAACTGTCGGCCGGCATTTTTTCGCCGTTCTGATTCCTTGATATCGATACTAAAATTTGTTATTAACTGTCGCGAGAGCGCGTGTATATGTGCGCGACGAACAAATATGCGCATATTCTTTGTACCACTGCGTTCAGCCGCCTCGCTAGTGGATACGTTTATTCGATTAAACTCCAATGACGGGTATCGGCTTTTCCGACTACGAAACAGACCGAATATTAAATATTTAGCGTATAGGCACTGGCGTATATTCGCATGGGTATTAAACGGCTTTCGCGTCCTCTTGGATAAAAAAAAGGGATACAAAAGTCAAACCGACCAATTTCGAGCGTGACACCGCTCTACCGTTTTGTCTCGATCGCGCGACGAATATTACAACTTTGTATGCTCGTGCGATTCCTACCAGATTTAAATAACGTGCTCGATAGATTTATGCGGGTCCATGTGTGTCGCCTATTCGAATACTAAATCCGAGTAACCATAATCGTAACAGAGTACATCGTATAACGTAAGTTTCTGATAGCCGTCGGATGATGGATTCGTAAAAACTGTACCTCTTGTCCTTTTCTTTCGTAATAAACTATTTCGCCGATCGTTCGGATAATAAATCAAGAATGGTTTTCATTCTCGATTATCCGGACATATTATTTGCAACATAAATACGAAGATAATCGTACTACCGAGTGCCAGAATCGTTTAATAAATGAATTAATAATCGTCGTCCAAATAACGGGACGTTCGATTGATCAGGATTCCGCAGTATTTTGATTTTATTTACATTACTCGAATATTTCCTCCGATGTATCATGTACATATTTACCTTACCGGCTGGTTTACGGGCGCATTATTTTATTGAAAATCTGAATCGTGGTACGATCGTCGATTCGAGCTAAAATGTACGTTATCGCGAGAGGATACTGCACCTACGAAAAATAAAAGAACGGAAAAGGCGTCTGGACAAAAGTAGAATGAGAGAGCGGACGATATTGAGGAGAGGGGAATATACTATGTATGAAATACACGAACTGGAGGGTTACCCGTGAATGAAACGTAATTTATTCAATTGGTGCTAATAAATCGTATACATCGGAGCACAGTAGGTACGCATAGCTAAAAATTGGTCTGTCGCCACACCCTTGCTATTTCAGATAACGCTTTGCGGAATAGTGGATACACTGATTGAGCATTAATCAATCGCGGTTTGAATAATATTTAACCATTCATATTCAAAGTTATTATAAATTATTATAAAATATTGTAAATTCATCTCGTCGCTCGTCGATGGACTATTTGCGATAATATTACATCTCTTTTTTTTTTCTTTTTTTTTTTTTTTTTTTTTTTTTTTTTATAAATTTGTCCACCGCATCGTACCGCGGTCACGCATCGCTGTATTCGTTTCATGGCGAAGTCATTAAGTACCGCTTCTGTTTTTACTTTGGTTTGAATCAGGTACAACGTTGAAAAAGATTTTTGGTCAAATCACGTATTAATTTTCATAATCATTACCACCGGATAGTTGTAAATAATCAAAGACAATATACCATATCCACGTCCACCAAGCTTACATATTATATTAGGGGAACTGAAAAGTAATACCGTTTAATCCAAACAAATAAATTGTCAACAAGTGTTTATCTTTAATCAATGCTGTAATCACTCTCGTTATCAACAACCTTTTGTCATCCACTGTGCAAATATTCAATGCCAGATCGATAAATTTTGAGATTTGAGTTTAATATAAAAAAAATGACATTACTAAACGCGTATCTTCGCAAAACTGAAACAAAAATATTGCACAGACTTCTACGCTATTAAATTTCATCGAAAATAACCAAGACTGATTGCAGGCAAAACCTGAAAGTTTTCCGAACGGATACCATCCACGGACTCTTCGATACAAATAACGAAGGTTTCGCGCGGGAGGAATATCTACAGTTTCGCCTAATTGTCTCGTATTACGCAAATTTCCAGCTACACCGGAGAAGTTGTTCCCATTGTATTTGCAAAAAATAGGAATCGCTGGTCCGAGTGGCGTTTCCTCGCATCGTTATCACGGGGAAAGAAATTGACGTACCATTCGCGCGGCAGTACCTACCCGTCGCGGTATATACGCGCTCGACGAGTACGTTTGAATACCGTACCACACGCGTATACGTGTACGCGCGGAATGTACTCCAGTTCCTAAGGAATCGGAGCGAAGAGACCGGTCAAAGACGCGTGACGCGTTGATTCGGGTATCGGCCGCCAGGAGCGCACCGATCGCGTACGCTACCCTCCAAAGTTTCTTGTCGCTCAGTCCGCCGGAGTCTGTAGCGCGCGTAAGACGTGTCCGTGATCGCGTGGATTTCCCCCGACCATCTCCCCCACTCTCATCCCCCTTTTACTTGTCCGGTCGTGGAAGTTTTGTCGCGCGTCAGTGGTGAATTTTCGACTTGGTAGGATCCGTCGAAACGCGATGTGACAATCGGAATTAAGCGTGAATAGCACGTCGAGATTGATTACGCGGCCTACCACGGGCGAGTCGTAGCGTCCCGCACTTTTTTTTCCGTTTGTTGTGTTCGTTCCAAAACCCTGCGGTGGTCGCGTCACCACGTGATTTTTACTCACCGCACCGGGAAGGATGCGCGTAGCGCTGATTCGACGTTCGGCACTGGTGCGTGTCGGTTACTTTTGAAGTGCCAACGAAAGGAGAGGGGGGCCCCCCCGGTGTATACGTCGAGTACGGTGACACGCGTTTTCGCGGTGATATATAGCGGTGGGAGGAGAGAAAAGAAAAATTTTGGGCGGGAGTGCCGTTTTGCGCGTTTCATATCCAAGAGATTTCGAGGATTGCTGTGTTCTTATGTGTGTTATGTGTGTGTTCAGAGTGTTTCGCCGCAGCTGTGTCTACTCTACTGCAGCGTCTCTCGTTGCAACGTTGAAGAAGGGATCGAGGGACGAGGGAGAGAAAAAGGGAGACTAGCTTGTCGCGGAGACGATTGACGGATTCGTGGGGTACGGAGCGGAAGAGGGGAGACGGGAGGACGATTGAGAAGGCCACCGTACATGGCAGTAAGTGGCCGTTAACCCTGCTTTTTATTTCTTCGGTTTACGTTTGCTCTCTCGTTCCTTCTTTTTTCTTTTTACGCGCGAATCATTTTGTGCGTGCGCGGTTCTTGCCAACCTTCTTGGGATGCACACGCGAACGAGAGTAGTCGATCTTACCTTGTCCCCCACGGGCTCCGTGGCACACGAGGCAGACAAGACAGTTGAATACGCTCTTTTCTTCGAGTAACGTGTACTTTACTGGGAATGGAATCTTGCCTCGGGTACGGACCTCTCTATGTACGAAGAACTTGAACGCCGCGAGATCTCTCTCGGGGATCTTTGCCGTTCGGAACTTTCTGTTGCGACGACAACGGACAGAAGGTTGCCCCCTTCGCCCTCTCTCTCTCTTTCTCTCTCGATATACAAAATACTGTCGGCGTTCACGGGTTCTGGTAAACGCGAAGCGTGAAGATTGAACGACGCTTTCGAGGTTAGTCCTCGAGCTCTCCCGTGACCGACCGCTTCGTATTCGCAGGTATCGGGGCAGAGAGAGAGCAGGTTACAGGTCGTCATCCGAGTGGGAGGGTAATATTCTCTTTGTGCGGAATTCTTTCAAATCTCGTATCCCATTTTACTCGTGACTCTCGAAGGTTACCATCGACGCACAGAACACAATTCTCTCGTGAACGAAGCGTTTTCTCGGTGGATCGAGAGTCGTCGATGCGTCAAGGTTATGATACCCAAAAGCGTTAATCGTCGGTTCGCTTTATCCGCGAAACAAGTGTGCTTAAATGGTCTTGAAATTGGTTCGTAATTATTGTTGTTAAGAGAGTCCCCGTTGATGTTTAATCTTCGGATCTGTCGTGAGTGGAATATTTAAAGGAAACGAATTTAAGGTCCAAACATTCTTTCGTGTTACTTGAACCGGTCCTTACAAAATATTTTTATGAGCGCGTACAACATTGTTATATCACATCCGAAAGATAATGGTTGAAAAATATAATTCCTCGGCAAATCAGCCGTTGTCGATGCGTCAGGCTTACGATGCTCCAAAGCGTTCATCGTTACTTCAATTTATCCGCGAAACGAGTGCGCGTGAATGATCTTGATATAAATAGCTTCGTAATTATTATCGTTAACAGTCCCCGTTGATGCTTAATCTTCGGATCTGTCGTAAATGAAATATTCAAATGGAAATATAGACACGAATTTACCTTCCAAACATTCTTTCGCATCACGCTAACGGGCTCTCACAAAAATATTGCTACGAGCGCGTACAACTTCCCCCGTTATATCATATCCGAAAGATACTCGTTGAAAAATATAATATTCTTTCTTCCGCATCGCGTAATACCGCGTTGCCATTGTTACGTCTATCTTTATACTTGCGCCGCAGACACAAAGATTCGAAGAAATTTCATTCGTTGTATCTCGCCCGCACAAATTTCGTTCATCCCGCGGAACATTTCGGATTGTGGATGTCTCCGGCGAAAAGTTCTCGCGGGCCGAAGAAAGCCGTGCATGTGCCACGCGAATCGCATGAGACACGAAATCCGCGCGATATCCTACCTGGAAAGCTATGCTCGTTTCGCAGGTACGTCAAGAGTAACCGTAGACGGTGACACCGAGAACCCCCGGGGGGGTGATATTGTACATATCTCTGTACATGTATGCACGTACGTGTACCCACCATCCGCGGAATGCGGCGAAGGAACATTTTTGGTTAAACCAAAAAAAAACAAAAACAAAAAAAAACACAGAAAAGTAGGTTACAAAAAAGGAGGTCGAATGCAGGTGCCGGCTTTCCGAGTTGTTCGCGGTGCACGTAAATCTGCCGGAGAGTCGTTAGTCATGCTTTATTTCGCTTTAGTTTTCCGTACACGCTGAAATAGCATCAACTTTCCAGGAAGGGACTGACTCACGGCCTTTTGAAATCCATTCAGAAAGTGACGAATGCCCATGCAAGCCACGCAACGTCGCCGCTTGGTCGCGCGTCACATGTGTGAGGTAATGATTCGTCTCTGGTTTCATTACATACTACTACGGGGTGGGACAGATGGGCACAATGAGACGTCTCTTGATTTTTCCTTTCCCTCTCTCGGTTCCCCCCGATAACGTGGTTATCGCGAGAGAAATCGAGAGCGATGGTACGATAACGCGGTTTTGAGGCTAAGGGCACACGCGGTTTTTGGGATGCAGTTTTGAGTTCGGGGAGTTTGTAACTTTTCGTGGATCGAGTTTTCTCGCACGAATTTTGGCGTCGCAACGGTACAATTTTATTAGGCCCGGAGGTTTGGAATTCATAAATGCATCACGTTGTTGCGTTTGGTATTGTTACGTACGTTACGCGAGCGCGAACGAAGATTAGGGAGTTTATATTAAGGAGAATTTTTGTCGTATTAGAACACAATCGGTTTTATTGAGAGCTCGAAGGCAACTTCAATGTAAACAAAATTAACATAAATTTTGGCGACCCACGTTAGAGAAGTTTTGACTACTTAATTATTTGTTTTGATTTGCATTATGGTTTCGAGTATACTTTTACCCTCAATAACACGGCGAGATTGGAATATTTAAAAAAAAATTACGCGCTTGAAAGGATATATAATGAAGAATTGACATCAAACTAGTTGTATTGAAACGAATATCTCCACGATGAATTTAATTAAATTTATGATCATATTGTGATTGCCCTTTCTCTCCTTTTTTTCAATTCTTTCTCAAACACCGTGGGCTCTGTCTTCATTGTCAAATCTTATCCTATCCATCTGCTTTAAAAATTCTTTCCTTCGAATCCAGGGAGAAATCCAGAGTCCTTAGAAAATTCATGCTCAAAATGCAAGGATTCATAACACATATATACATATAATCATGATATGAAAAAATCGCGCGTTGTGGGGTTAAGTTTTGGGTGTATTGTGAACGAACACTTACTCAAATTCTTCTATTTAATCTACCGGTCGATAAATGCCGGAAAATTATTATATTAATTATACGGAAAATCGTGTTCACGTTGGACATGTAATTTGCATTGATTACGATAAACTGCGATACGATCACCGTTAGATTAACGTAACGTTGAAGGTACGTATAAATTGGGAAACTGAAAATGTTTAATTAAACATTAAAAAGCGTATTCATAGAATGTATTTTTACGTGGAAGACAGTAGGAGCGCGGGGGAAATTAATTTTACGCGGAGCACATAGTATTTTCGACGTATCCGAGAATAATATAATGTACGAGTATGGATGATTACGTGCATGTTGATAGAGAAGCCTGGATTTTAATGGAACGAAACAAAGCCAATTTCATTTTCTTGATCGTATTATAATGAAATCGTGTAAAATCGAAGAGACGGGCGCACATTGTTTGCACTCCGAATATTCATACATCGGCGTACATGGACTGCGATGAAGTGTACATATTTGAGAATAATATTTTTTAATTAATTGTACCGGGAAATAAAAGCTGGTCAAACCTGCAACGAGAATCTTCCTACGGAACGCGGAATGTCGGGGAATATTATCCGAGATATCTCGAATTCCAGGAACAGTTGTATCGTTATTTCATTTTATAATTTATTTGCTTCGTACGTATCATATTCTCCGCAACGTTCGTACGAGAGATTCTCTTAAAGCCGAAATTAAATTTAACCATATATTTGCCACCACTAGCAGTAATTACGAAGTTCGGCGCAGCGACATCGTAGAGTTAAGTTGAAATTCTTGTTTCGATGATAATTATATAAATTCTTAAAACGTCCGTTATTTCATTTACTGCGCGAAAGAGAAACGTCGCAAAGTCCCTGCGGATAATAACCGCTGCTTTTGTATCACAACATTTTCACCTGACTAGGTAAGAAATACACACCGTAATCTGATTTAAAGTCTACTTTAAGTGTGGCGGTTCGTTGACTCTGGTGCGCGATCTACGTGTGTATAATCCATGACACGCAACGGACTTTCGCGTGTTCGATAATAGAATATCTCATATTTTTACAGAAGGCGTAAAACTTTTTGACGAATCGGTACATCAAGTTGCTCAAAATCAAGAGACGAGATATTTTCTCTACGGAGATTATTTTCTCACTCCAAGTACAAGTTATAAGAGTGATCTTATATTTGAACACAAATCGTCAAACATTTTTCGTAATCGGTTTCCTTTCCATTGTTCGAAAAACTACGTTACGGCGCTTCCGCTTCGACGCGGTAAAAACCCGGTATCCTGTGAAACAGAATTTTCATCGTGCCTGGATAATTCCTCATGCCGTCGCGGCGCCAAGCAAAAAATGCATCGCATTCACGAGTTAATCGATTGGCCCCCCCCCCCCCCCTTCGCTATCCTTCTTTTCCTTACTCTCGCTTTTCTAATTTGGTTCGCGTCTCGAAGCGAGTCGAATGCAAAGGCACGGCGAATAGATGGATGGGACAGCCGGAAGAAGACGGAGCTTTCTAAATTCTCATTGCTTCGTAGTTATAAAAGAACCGGCCGGACCGGGAGTACTATGAATTTTTAATATTGTCACGTTGAAATCATTATGCCCTGTCAACACGATTTACTGTTTTCATCGCGCACACGTCGTACGAGACTTACGAGCTCTCACCGTGCTTTGCATAGTGATTTTACCTATGAAAATGCGAGCGACACCGGCTGCACTTTTTTTCTTTTTTTTTTTACCTCTCGCGATATGACATACGAATCGTGTTTATCGGACGAAAAAAAATGAAGAAAAAAAAAATGGGGTCTCGGCGTGTAACAGATGCGCAAGAATCCTCTGCTTTTCAGTATCAATCCATAAACCAATAGTTTTATTTCAAAAAGAATCCAATTTCGCTTCTCCGATGCATCGGTGCATGTAAAAATAATTTAGCGGTACTGCAACGTACGCGTGTACCATCCTATGTAACCCGGAATGCTGGGTTTTTTTTTTCCTTCAGTCTAGTTCGGCTCCATCGGAGAGTAAGGTAGTCACGGGTTTTTTTTTTCGAACCGTAACGGGTTACAATTGATCGTTGGTACACGCTCACGCAAGAGTTTCCGAGCGATAACACACGTGTGCTACGAGCGTCGGAAAATGACTTATTTGTGGTATTAAAAATATCTTTGTCACAGGTTGATACAGTTCCCGCGTCATTATTTTTCAACCTCGGATGTAAAACTCTCGAAGACAAATCTAAAATTCAACGATCGCTACAACGCTCGCTAATTTCCGTAAAATGGAAATTATAAATCGATGGAACATCGTGAGTCACCTGCGATCAACGATTATCGATTATCGATTATGTAAAGATCAGATAAATGCGGTAATATCGTGTCCGTACGAATAAACATCACTGACACCGATCTATCTTTTGTTTTCTCGAGAAACGATTTTGTAACGGTCATCAGAGATCTTTTCTGCGAACCGATACGATCTCGAGCGTGTCGGTATAATACGCGGCCACGTTCTTAATCACCGTATCTCTTGTGGTTTTCTGAGAACAGTTTTGCCTTACGCATAGTACGTACGTGCCGTAGTAGGTCGACCGGTCTGTCTCAGGTTTTCCCACGTGTGTACCACGGCCTTCGTAAGCGAGCAAGAGAGCGCCTTTAACATCGATGGCCTTGCCTCGGTCGGGGCACAAGTGCGTTCTCTCTGTTTGCATCCTCGAGAGAACCGGGGACGCGTGAATGCTTATTTTTTCAATGCACGCTACGTGGGTGGTGCTCGCGAGGTACCCGCGACAGTATATTAAAACAGCCATGACTGGTTACCGTGGTCGTGGAGTAACGATTCCAAAGGATTACGTCGGAAACGAAGAAATAGTATCCGCCGTCAGCCGTGAATTTCATTAGCTCCCGTACCGTCATTCCCGCCAACCACGGAACGTTTTTCGTCTCTCTCTCTCTCTCTCTCTCTCTCTCTCTCTCTCTCTCTCTCTCTCTCTCTCTCTCTCTCTCTCTCTCTCGCTCTCTCGCTCTCTTGCTCTCTCGCTCTTTCTCTCTTTCGGAATAGTGACTCGTCGCGCAGAAACATTGCACGGGAATAATTGCGACCGTACACGATCTCGACGCGTGCTTCGTAATTCTACAGCGTTCGGAAATCTATGGTCACCTCGGTAACGCGATACTCGACTCGTTTCTGTTTACGAGTGATATTTCTCAGTCAAGTGCAGGATACTATCTAATTACGGTCACCTTCGTGAAAGTTTTCGTGCACGATGTTTATTTATGCATCAATTCGTCGACGATATACTTTACGATTTTATCGAGTCGAGGTGAATTGTTTTTACAAATGCCCGTTCGCGTGGCGAGCGTATAATTGATCGGTGAGTCATCGCGCGATCATTTTGTCGTTCAATCATTTATTTTTTCTTTTCCCCTTAGTTTCTGTTATTACGCAGCTTGAAATTATTGCGAACGTTTTACGCGGCGTGCAATAATCTTACACGTATACGTGTGCACCGCGCATACCTGTGGTGTACGAAGCGCCAGGTACGGTGTATCTATGTGCATACATATGTATATTCGCGCTTCGTCGGGGTTGGCTGATCATGATTACGTGGAACTGCTTCGACCTCGGTATACGAGTCACGTGAAACTTTTCTTCAACCTCGGCTGCTCTTGGGCCACTTTGATATTGGAAATACATCGCCCGTTACTTTGAGAGCCTTTAATATGAAAATGATTAAAATATTGAGAAATCTTCCACGGGAAAGTTAAATTAAAAACGAACTAAACTTGAAGAAAAGCCTTGCCTATTCTGATGAAAGTTGGACCGGCTACGATTGGACGTGCGGAGGGTACGATTTTCTTCCGAGAAATTAATCCTCCATCGAACGGTTCGCGAAATCTTTTAAAAAGTCACGTCTGATTTGTCATTTCGGAAATGCGAATGTGTAAGCATCGTTGGTAGTTGAGAGGAATTTTTGTATTCTTCTCTTCGAGATACGTTTATTTTTCTAAATGTGCGTACAACATACGGTTTGTTTCGGTAATGAATATGCAGTGCATCGCATATGTATGGAACCACTATCGAGTTTTCGATTTCGTCAGTTTTTATATAAAAGCACATTTAGTTCAACACCTAGTGTCAGCTTTTCCATATTATCAATGTCAATAGCAAGAACTTTGAACATTTATAAAATAATCAATTTTTTAAATCAAACCTGATATTGTACAACGACAATCAAATGGTTTTTGTAGCATATAATTAAAAAAAAAAGGGTTCCAACGATAACTTTGGTAATGTCTCATTTCTCACCGTTTGGAACAAAGTAATAATCGTGTTGTTATTTATCGTTAACGCCAAGACGATAAAATTGAAAATCTGAGGATAGCCCTATACATACGCGACACACCGTAGTTACGCGTCGAACAATATCACTGAAAATCGATTACTCCAGTTTATACCACGCAGTGTATTCCACCCCTCGTCTTTAGCTTCATCTATCTTTAATCAATAATTATGTCTTCGCGTTACGGCACACCTCGAGGAATGCACAGAAAAACCTCCACTGTCCTCTCTTTGTGCGGGGAAGGTTGCGGAACAACCGAAATTACCGTTTCGAATGTCCTTTGAGCGATGACAAAGCATTACCAATATTACTGCGCTACACGTTTAGCGTTTCGTTACGTAAACAGTATTGCGAGACGTTAATGAGCTTCGCTCCGATTAAATTCAACGAATTAAAGCTTGTACCTAGCGGTCGTACGAGCACGTACAAGAAAGACGTGCGGTACGTAACGCGCGAACGATATAAAATGCGTTGACACTGATATACCCGGGACATGCACGAGGATTATGGTGCGAGAAAAATGCAGAGGGGAGTGAATAGCGCGACGTCGGGAGTAAAAAGATGCAAAGCTTGTTGAGAAGAATGCGACGAAGAAAGAGCGTTGGGGGTGTGAGAAACGGGTGAAGCGAGAGAGAGAGAGAGGGATGGGGGGATCCACGAAATCGTAGCCGAACTTTGATTGGACGAAAGAGTTACGACGAGTATTTGCTTGAAAATTAGATTTTCCTCCTCCACGTGGATTTTCTTTCGAGAGAGAGAGAGAGAGAGAGGAGCCCTGTTATTAAATACTCTGATCTATATCGATATCGTTTCGCGTAATGCAGTTGCCGGGCGGAATTACGTTGACTACTGAACTTCCTCGTTTCGTCGCTCGATCTCCTAGTTTCCTCCCATTGGCATTTCGACCCGCGTAGTTATCTACTTGAAAGTTTGAGTTGACATAGCGGAATGCGAAATATGTATGTGAGCCGAGCGAACGAGATATATCCGTTGGGTAGAGAGGAGATTGGGTAGTACGTTAAATACGTTTTTCCTACGTAAAACGAATAAACATACAGTTCCGGATTGTATTTCGTAATGCTATTGTACGATTAAATTAATGATATTTCGTTTAACAGTCCGTCGGCCCCAATTCGATACTGGCGAAACACCGTCGATCGCGATGCACTTGTCAGACTCGATAACAGGTTTTAATTATTTTCATTATTATGAACTTTTGATTCTGTATATATATATATTCCGAGGGAACGGTATCGATATCGCTGAGCAACGAGAATTTATTTACATGTATACCTCTCGCCCGCTATAGCTTGACTTTTAATATCAGGATTTAGTTTTGCGATTGGAACGCGAAACGATCGTTTTATACGTACGTTCGCGAATCCAAGTCACGTAGGTAATAACCGATTGACATGGGAGCCGTATACACCCCCCCTCCCCCCTCCCCCCCTGTTTTCTTCCTTGTCTCTCCAGGCTTATAATTTTATAGATTTTCGAAGCGGACGTCCGGATTTATTTCAACCAGGGAAGAGTTAATCTCCGATTTGCCGACGTATTTTAGAGGTATTCTCTCGTTTCGTAGCTGTATTAAATCAGGCTCCTCGCGCGAGTTACGATCTGCATACGGAGTTGCCAGGGAGAATTATGAAGTGGCAACGATAAACATTTAAACGCGGAGAAATGTAGGATCGCGTGGTCTAGCGGATCGCCACATCTGCTTGAAATTCAAGGCGATGTGTGTGCTTCGCGCGTTTCTCCTACGTAGAGCAAGAAAGACCCTTGGGCTTAACCCATTTACGACCGAATGTGTACGGGTTAATGGGTTAAAAGGGGGTACCTACATGCGTAAACGTAACCCTTTCGACCATAATTTCCTTTGCTATCGTTACGGGTTATTTCTCCGCGTCGATGGTATTGGTTTTTATGCGCCCCCCCTTAACGATTGAATTCTTTTTCGCGAGGATTTAGCCGCAATTACTTCGCCGCGTTGCGAAACCGTAATTTCTGTTCGGGTAAAGCGAAAAGCGTTATAATGATATGCGCGGAACACGCGTTCCCTTTACGTGTACCAACCCGCGTATAGAGGTTGACCGTGGTTGGTACAAGTACTGCACGACCCCCCCCTTGCTCAAGCTTTTCTTCTGTTATTCGCATCTGGCTTGCGATTTGCATTTGCAAATGTAAAACGTGCAGTTTAATGTCTCGCGCGAATTCTCTGCGGTTTTGACAGGCGTAATCGAAATCGAGAACGTAGATATGGTTTATCTTAAAATACGCTCGTCTGCAATTTTGATTGAAGCGAATTAAGCGAATTTTGTTTTCCGATGAAATCTTAAAAATAAGAACCTGACCTCCTACTTCCATTTAAAATTGTCGAGACAGAGTCTTGCGAGACTTCCTTAAAATAAACTGAAATACAATTCTTTTTTTCTCCGTCAAAAAATCAGCCCCTCGCCTAGCCGGGAGTATTCCCAGAATGCCCGTTCGGGTATTCTTAACAGGGAAACAATTATGCGGGGATGTTACTTAACGCATACTCTGTATGCGCATCAAACTTGCACGTCGAGATGGTTTTTACGTAGTACACTTAATACGGAAAATGTCTATGGGGAATAATGTATCTATTAATAAATCGCGAGATAGCTGGGGTAACGATACGCGATACCTGGTTCGTTTGCGTTATTAAAATTTCCACTCTGAGAGTAGTTTCTGGTTGATCGGCACAGAAGGTTGATTTAACGCAACTTTAACCCTCTGTCCACGGGGTGTGGGGTCCAGGCAGACCCCAGGCTCGCTATGTTCCTTGTAAGTTTATTATGTTTTCAAAGTTTAATGTTCATTTCATTCGCTAAAAGATTTTTTGCCAAGAGCTAAACTGCCGTATTTTTTAATGAAAAATAATTAAAATCTGTTTTTCTGAAGTTTCAAGTCATTTTCCCGTGTTTCTTGTAATAGTAACCAATAGGAATATGATGGGAGTCCCTGTGAACCCCACCTGGTGGACGGAGAGTTAACGTTTGCGTTAAATTTCTCATTGTCGGTGTTAAATAAATCGTTGTAAGGGTGTAAGCTCAGATCGCGGGCTGGTAATTTGAATGCGGATAACTATTTCGCGAATCAGGGCACTGCCTAGTTTCACCGGTGATATATGTTCGCTTCGATGCGAGAACGAGGTTACCGAAGCGATACGACTGAAATTTGCGAGAATGGAAGAGGGTGGGAGAGGCGTATTGAATTTTCTGTTTACTTTCTTTTAATACCGGCTCGCGCGCGTACAGTGCCTAAACTCATTCTCCGCGATTCTCTGAACGAGATTCAAAATCTGATATCCAGATATTTGATGGAACGCGTAATATTCTCTCGTTGAGTAGTCATTCGAGCAAACAAATGCTAACGTGCGTCGCGAATGATGCTGATAACGCGTTCTCACCGAGTCAAGTTTTAGTTGACCGATTGTAGTTGATCAACTAAAGTCAAATGAAATCTAGTGAGAACCTTTGTTCTCAATTGAGTTGATCAACTTTTCAGTGGATCAACAAAAGTTTGACCCAGTGAAACTTTATCGTTCGAGTCGCTTTCAACTGGCCACTTAAAATATTAAAATATCATAGTTTTAAACGTTAATTCAGGGGTTCCCAACCTTTTAGGCAACATTCTGATGACGGGCACCGTTTAGTTTTAACTGATATTATTTTATTTTTAACACGATAGCAGTGGTTATCATACTATTTTCTTCAATTAAACCTAAGAATTGGATAGATCAACGAAATCACCTGCGTCTAGACAATTGTCACAATGGTACCTGGTCCATACGCTTTACCGAAACCGTACCTTAACCGAACGCGAACCATATTTCGCGTGACTGTAGATCCCGAAAGATCTCGACTATCGATCATCATCGACCAATTGTTTCCTAAATGGAACACGTCCTTAACGGTACGGATGTTCCAACGTGTAAGGGCACGCTAATGTATTCTACGAGCTCGTTCCGCATATTGACGGGCCGGAAAAAAAAAAAATTGGCGCGGGTAAACGAGTGTGCATAAGAGCACTTGCCAGGGTGTCGCGGCGTCGAGACGCGGGCGTGGCCGGCGCTAAAGATGTTCCTCCTAAAATATTCATCGTTCGTAAGAGCGTCCAACGAGACGACACGGCGAGAGAAAGAGAGAGAGAGAGTCGGTGACGGCTAAAATCCATGTCAGATACCCGCGTATCGAGGGGGCATCATTTGCGAATTCACGAGAGAGCAAAGTTAATCTCGAGCATCGCAAAGTTTCCCAGTGACTCTCTGGGCCTTGGCGTGATAACGATTTTGTCTACCCTACCTATCGCGATGCTCAGAAATTCACGCACGAACCGCCAAAAGGCCAGAAGAGCCCAGCCCCCATCGTCTAAACTCCCCGCAGGGCCGAGGGGGGGGGGGGGGTGGAAATGTTCAGTTGTTTCCGAGCTTATTTGGGCGCAATTACAATTTCGCGGTGCAATCGCGGCAAACTCGTCTCTAACTATCTTCTTAGAATCAGGGATCTTTGGCTCTGTTGCGAGCTGATGTACGCATCTCATCGAATCGGAAAGCAATTCAAACTCTCACGCTTACATACGAATTATACCCCATTCCCGTAATTACTCTATAGAGTTAGTACGCTCTTAATTATTTAATGGAACGATGCGTGATGTACCGGAACACGAATAATATTTTTGAAATCTTCATTACACGCTTCAATCGCACGAATTTCTGACGTTCGCCAGTTAGTCGCATTTACCGCTCGATTCGATGTGTTTTTTATTATAACCAATTATCGAGATGAATCGTCATTTTAATTGCGGGCGCGTCGGGATAGGACCAAAGTTGCGCGACGCGATGATTATTTTGCGTTTGGATCGATTTAAATATAATTAAAATTCAATCCACTTGCCAGCGGACGAATCGTAAGAGCCCTTAACGCCAGTCGATTTGCGCGGCACTAATTTCAATTAAATAATGTGTTTAATTAATATAACGTTTTTGCGATCGATCGCGATCCTATAGATGGAATCGCGAAATATTGTACGTGGCGCCCGGGGGTCACGGCATTCGCATCGCGGCAGAAATTTATTAGTCATGTTGGAATTTCAAATGAAGAACCCAAGAAACGCTTGCCGCCTCGCTCTTCGGATTACTATTACCCGTATTATTTGCAGCGCGCGCCTTTTATCGCCCCCCGTTCCTTGACTTATTTTTCGCGAAAATTATGATTCCGGCGTTTCATATTTACGACGCTCGAGCTTAAATGCTGAAAACATTTATGCCGCGAGAAGTGAGAAAGTGGCGTAGCCCAGATCGATCCCCGAAGCACGCGCATTACGCGTACCTACTCCTGGCGGAATACCGAACGTTCACGGGTAGAGTAATGTATGCGTCGAAGAAAAATAATACATACTATTACGGCCACCGGAAAGAAATCTATTACTTTAAAATAGCAGCGTTTGAGCTCAGTTTGCGCCCGGAGGCGCTGGCGTAACCATCACCGCAAGTTTTCACGAAAAGGATGTGTAATAGACTCTTTAGAAAAATGTTGGTATACAGTTGTAAAGAGCGAAGGAAGTTACATTTTATAATATTCTGTAACAAAACTTTTGTACAAAAATTACAATTTTATACTGTTCTGCAAAATAATATTCTTTTAGCATCGCTTAATAATATTTCTTCTCGGTACCCCGAACATATATGAACAAACTAAATCGCGACGGCGGTGGATCTTGATGCAACGAAACGCACGATAAATATCAAAAGTTCCCAAAGTGCGGCCAAAGATTCGGAAGATTCATTCGTCGGTGGGTGCCTGTCCAGGGGTGTATCGTTTCAGGAATGTCAATATGACGAATTTCCCCGGGGAGCATCAGATCGCTCAGTGTGACGTAGACGACACGTCTGATATCACCTGCCCGGTGATGTATACATACGTGCATACGTGTATGTACGTATACTCGTTCCGTCGCTTAATGTTGATACACGCAACGTTAGGCGAGCATCGCGCTCCGGCCACGCACCGAATTGGATACCGTTGTTCGGGACATTCGCGTAATGGCTGCCTTTGGGAGCCGTTTCGCTAACTCCGCGGCAAGACAGCGGTGTGTATCACCTTGGAATTGGTATACCCGCGTATAGTGGCTCCTACAGCTGTAAATTGTGGTCGATGTCCGACCATACAATTTTACCGCGCAATGCAATCACCTGACGCGGGGATTCGGGATAAGAAGAAACACGTTCAATAAGCTATTTCATTCCGAGCGTTTCGCGAACATGAAAACTGAAGTGCCAATAATGGCGCCGGGGTGCTCGGGTACGTCCGTGCGATACGTACCGTGCGTCCTTTGAGCGGCTTTATCGAATATCGTACGATTATATTTTGCGCGTGCTCGGGGAGAATGTTAACGCCAAGGTTTACGGACAATTCTTGTATACCTGTATCTTACGGATACACGTCAATTTGACCGCATTGAGTATACTCGAGGGTGATCGTATATTTTTAAGCTCGAAACGCGGCAAAAAAAAGATTGAATGCTGTACACGCTCGTACGGATTAGATTCGTACGTCGAGACCGAATACTGGTAAACTAAAAAACTCTTGAATGGATCTGTGAGATCCAGGGCGATCGTTGAAGTGTTAAGTATATCGGATAGAGAATTTCGAAATTATAAAGCTTTGAAGAAAATGAATTTTGATATACATATATTGATCTCGTTAAACGGATAAAAGTCGGTAAAAGGGATAGAGGATAAACGTAATGGGTTTCCGTAATTTTCCTCATAAAATTCGACCGCGTCAAAAACACGCTTACCGTGATCCTAGTGTTAAATATCGCGCCCCGAGATCTCCCACGATTCGTGTAAAAACAAAGAGTTTACGTTCGAGCGGGTTCCGGTTACGGTGCAACTAATGCGGTACGAAAATTGAAATTCCTCGTTAGATAACTATCCGTAAAATTGTGTAATCAGCTGTTCGTGGCGATTATTCGTGCTCGGGCGTACGTACCAAATATTCATCCTTTATCGCGGATTCTCTTTATCGTAGGCTGGAGCCATGGATTATTACACGAATTTCCGCCTCGCACTCTGTACCACCATAACCATAATAATTGCGCATCCGTTTAGTTTTAGAATTTCAGGTATTCGTGGATTTATCGCACGCGCGAGACTTCCTTTAGAATTTCAGCGATATTAACTCGTTCGAATCGTACGTCGTTTAGAGAATTTTTTTTTTTTTTTAATTTGGCATACTTTGTTACTCCGTCGATTGTTCTTCGCGTATTTTCGAACATATTTTTCTTCGTTCGAAATCCAGTCGGACCGAGAATTTTTTTTTTGCTTGCTCTCTTTTTCAAAACTGCATTGAATATTTTGCATCAACGTACAGCGGTACTACGAATGTGCTAAGGACAATTTTAGTTTTAACGAACCTCAAATAATCAAGCTTTTTAGGCAGAGTACGATTTACACAAATTCGCTACGTTGGTTATAAAAAAAAACCGTAGGCCGACCCGAAATTTCCACTTCGGGGATTAGTATCGTTCGCAAGTAATTAAAACTCCTACTTTTTCGACGATCCATAGAAATATTTTAAATACACCACCGCGTGTGTACCGAAACCCGGCAAACGTTTATCGTTAAAATCGGTCGTTCCGCGGGATGGCAACCAGTTTGCCGAATCTTCTCACGAAGTATAAAAACGTGAGTAAAATTTTTCTCGAGCGGTTATATTTATGGGCCCGCGGTGGGGTTGTGTGTCCTGGCAAATTTCAGCTACCATTATACTCGCAAAAGGGTCATTAGGTGTCGTAAATTGGTACCGACTCGTCCGTAGAAGCCTATAAAGCCCAAAGATGAATATGCGCTAACTGACTGCGACGTGTTTTTCTTTCTTTCTTTTCTTTTCTCTTTATCTCTTCCAGAGTAATTTCCGGCGGGTAATTTGCTTAAGGCACTTAAACTACCGAACAGCACTCCGTTCTAGTCGCCATTGCCGATACTCGTTCAGTTTTAGTCCCTCGCGCAGTGTCTTGAATACATAAGTTCGGCGCACGCGGTGGCAATTCCTTGAAACTTTCTTTGATTTTACTCGATGCTAAAATCCAGACGGCGATGCGAGAGGAGCCCTCGTTTCCTTTCCTTTACTACGCTTTACATGCATACTTTAATTTTATTCCATACTCGACACGATAGGTCGCGCGCTAATCGTCCCCTGGTATTGCCTAATTTCGTCGTGCCAGTACTACTCTTCCATTGGCTTTTACATCGTGCCAGAAGAAAGTGCACGGAGTTCGTTTCCCCTCCCGGTTCAGTTTCTACTATCGATGTTTATTTCCACTTCCTGCTTTATCTATTTTAAACCTTCTTAACCTGCGGGAAATGGTATCAAGTTATCCGTCGAGTATGTTTATTCTTCTTACGAGATTTACGTGTGTTAACACAATTTCTGCCCACACTTTATGTATACCTATTCTTACCGTGACCGGTCAAATGAACGAGCTTTTAAACAACTTATATTTCTTAGCCTTTGACGGTATAATTTTACAACGATACCAGGAGGCATGGTATAGGTACAATTGTACGTATATAATTATGTATAAAAATTCTCAATGCACGTGTAAGAATTTACATGCTTCGCCCCTGGCGACCGACAACGGAAAAACCCCTTTTTCACCGGCCGCGCGTGTTGACAAATACCAGCGACGGCACTGAGGGCTGTCATTCTATTGAAGGGTCATTAGGACCCAAAACTCCTTAAAAGGGACAAAGTCCCCGAAGGAGGAGGAATCGTCATATAATTGTCGTGATGTGCGATTCGTAGTGGAATCGGGATATAGTCGTCTTAGTTTCGTTGTTGAGTGAAGATATAATTGCCATAGTGTGAGATTCGTAATACTGTCGTCACAGTATTGACATATTCTATTTATCTCGAGTATTTAGATACATTTATTATTTAAGATGGTCTGATTAGATTTTCTGGGTTTTCCTAATCCTCGCAGCAAATGCTGGATCTCGTGTAATCTTCCAGTAGATAAACTTCTTATCACTTTACTCCAAGTCTTACACACGTATATTTTATTTGTGATAAACGGATATTTGTACGCACACACTATTTAAATGTAAATAATGCCAATAATGCAAACAATTAAAAATGCAAAACATACAATTGTACCTGTGTCGTCCGACGAAGGTTCATATAGAATGAAGATAATAGCAAATTTAATAGTGAAAAAATATACTTTATTTTATTTGGTAATAGATGACGTATATTTCAACAGTTGCGTTAAGTGCCGGTGCAATAACATCGTATGTAGGAAATTCTAGACGAAATTCTAGACGAAATTTAAGAAACGGTTATTCGACCGATCGTGGTACGAATAGTGTTAATTTGTGTCACTCTTCCCACTTACACAATATAGTAAGCGTCGCAACTACGGTGGATGGTTCCTCTAATTACATAAGACACTGTATCGCGTGCATTACGACTGTTAACTAGCAAAATTGGAAACAATTTGGTTTCCGATGCCCGAACCGAGTGTTTCGTGTGAGACACAATTCAATTCGCGCATTAACGAATCGCGTACATAATTCAATGTTGATCTATGCCGACGTTAGAAGAATTCGTCAAACTCTTTAAAATATTGCTGCTGATTGGGTTTTGTTACTCGTCGTTTATTCTGAATTTATGTTACGTTCGTTCCGCGCTAGGCGACGCGGGCAATATTAATGCGCTTTCGATACAGTCAATTAAATGTTGTAATTGGAATTCTCCCCTACGGACTACACAACGCTGATGTACGTCTGTACCAAGGTATACGTGAAAATATCATTGTACCGCGCGCATTCCGCGCTTACGTAACGGATACCTGCGTTACCAATTTTCACAATGTTCAAACATAATAATTGTGGTATTTGCCCCAAAACGGGATCGGCCTGATTTCGTTATCGAATATACCGCCGGCAGGAATGCATTTTTAATTAAAGCCAACAAACTAGAAGGATCAACCATTAATTATTTATCCGTGTGTACCATAGTCATCTCTCTCCATCGATAATCCAGAGAGCATGCGTAACGACGTTCGATCGACCCATATCAATATGCCACAAAAGGAGTAATTAAACGGTATAACGTAGCCTGTGATTAGGTCGAAAAGTATGGAAACGTATCACGGAGGGATAGGAAGTTTTACGCGAAAATCAGACGACGTTCATTCGTTAATGAATCGTAATTTTAACATTGTACGAATACCTGCGCGTATCCTCCTCGAGTCCGTAAGCCCCTTTAACGGGAAGAGCTAGCATAAATTCGTACCTGCACCACTTACCGATGTCATAAACGAACGGATAATGGCACACCTCGTATACGCGAAGCACTTCGGGATATTATCGAGGAGTTATTTTAATATAACAATTGTAGTCGCGCAAGTTAGACAAACTGGTATATGTACTTTCCTGGATCCTGCATCGCAACGCGATAGGGTATTACAAACTTTACGAAATGGTATGAATCAAAGCCCAAGGTTAGAGGTTTCCAATAATCTACGAATATATCTTACCTCGGGGGCCATGAGGTACGAGCTAACGGTAATCGTGGTTTTAGGTTCGCGAGACCGATAATTGTTGCTTCTTCGGCATGGTTCCGGCGTTTACCAGGAAGTTGTATTATTCCGGCACGCTCCGCACGGTTCGCGCAATATGCATCGTTTAATCGAGCCGACAAGAGTTTTCGATCTGGCGCGCGTTACGTATTATTATACGTACTTCCGTCTCAAACGATACGTAGGCGCTTGCAACGACGCGTTGAGCGCGCTTTAGGCTGATAGACGCGAAACCTCCTTACCCCTCTTTTTTTTATGGGGCGTAAATTTGTGACGTTATAACCGGAGGTATCATTTTCATGGTTCGAGTCGTAAAGGCTAGTTTATCGTTCGAATAAAACTGCGAAAATTTAGATGTCATTGTCCGTAACGAAGGTATGTACGTGGGAAATGTTCCGCGTTACGCGTTTGGTACGCTCTGACTTGGGGTGTTTTTCAGTGTATCTATTTGCTTGTTACGTGAAGAAAATAACACCAATTTATCTCTTTATTTTAATATTTACTTGATACGTTAGGGGTGCGTGAAAGAAATTTTTTATTTACATAGTAGCGTTTGAGCTGACGAGTTTGTGCCCAAACTCGGTGGTGTAAACATCTTCGTAAGTTTTCATAAATAGGGTGTGAGGCTTAGAAACACGTTGGGATGCAGTTGTAAAGAGTGAAGATAAGTGCACTTTATAATACTCCGTGACAAAAATTAAGAAAAAATAAATTTTTATATTGCTCTATAAAATAATAGATTTCTTTCAGGTACTCTTATCATACTGGTCAATTACAAAAATCATTTACCCTATTTCGAAAACACTAAAGGAAAAAGTATGTATTATGTATGCACGTTTGAGGTAGAAGCGAATAATGTATCGAATTATGAAAGTTTAGTCAGTCTTTTATTTAACTCTCCAAACTGTGGACATTCAGGTAAAATCACAACGTTTGTTCAGCGCTGAAAGGTACGAGGATCGCATTCTATTTGTACGAAGAACGCGTGTTTACTTAAATACGCTTAAAAACAAAACAGTTTCGTTGGATCGCGGTGTGTGTTTCGCACAAAAATCAGGAAAGAAGTTTCGCGATACCAAACAAATAACACACCACGTGCTGCGTGTTGCGCGTCAACCGACGCGTGGCGCGTAATTTCTATCGACACGACCCGACGCGCTCGCTAGGGACCGCGTGACAAACCGACACATCCGGGAGCCACGGCTATACTGCTAATATTTTATATTACGCAAAATCCTTTGGGTGCTAGAATCAAATAAACCAAATATACTTTTAATGTTTAAATTTGTGGTTTGCGGTTGATTAACGTTGTATGTGAAAAATTTCAGACGAAATTTAAGAAATTGTAATTTGAATAGTGCTAACAAGACTGCATTTCTAAAGAAGAATGCAGTATCAAAATTAAAACAAAAATGAATTTACGCAAATCGGGCTACGAGAAACCAAATTTTTTTATATTAAAAAAAAAGAATACAATGTAATTGAAATCTAGCACGAACAATGTCTGTGCGATAGTCTAACTCTCTTGATACGGCTCTGTGTCTTTCGCCAGTATTATTTCGCTTTACGGATACTTCAATCGCGAATACGACGTTACCGCACGACGGGGCCTGTTACGACCCGACCATACGCATCATCGTGGAGAGAGCGTATCATTTGATACCTTGTCACGTAACGCAAATTACCCGTAAATTGCTCGCGAAGGATAAGGAATCGCAAACTAATGCATTAAATTGTTCGTTCTAAAGTTGCGACTCGATGGAAAATTGTAACAGAAGGATACAGCGAATATCCGATGACGAGTGACTATAGTCACCAGCGGGACACGCCGAGCGAGTACGATGACGGGTGACTATAGTCAACGGTTAATATCGAAAGTGTTGCGCCACGATATCTCGAAAGTACAAAATACCCGACAGGCGGCGTTTTTCCTTGTAATCATAGAAATTACGATCGAGGCGCGTACGAACGAAGTTGTATGTTACATCACCTATAGCCGCCCATGAGCCTAGCGCCCTCGTGGAATTCGTTTTCGACAAAGTGCTTTTCTGATATCAACCTTGGCCCGTGTCATTAACTTTCGTGAAAAGTTGCGCGCTTATTCTCCCTCGTACGTGTAAGTAACCGTAAGATTCTATGTACCGAGATGTTGGATCTCTTACTCCTCGTTGCTGCCGAGATAAACTTTCCAGAAACTTTGGAATCAGGGACAGGAATCTAGACGAGGAATATCCCGAGGGAAGAGCTACCCAGTTAACTTCTCATTGCTCAGTTTGAATGTTTCGTATTTCTTATTTCGCTCGTCTCTCGGAAATCGATGAAGTCATTGAGAATTCCGTCGCTACGCAAAGTTACGCCAGCTGATTGGATTTACGTTTGGGGTTCAAGTTGACCGTCGTCGTTACGTGCGCGGGCATCGATTACTATGTACCAACGTATGTACGTGTAAAAAGTTAACGTCGCTCATTTCAAATCTCGCCTACAGCGATCCGAGGTTATTCAAGGGACGAGGTCTTGTCTCGGGCCAAGTACAAGTACGCGAGAACTAGACCTTGTATCTTTTCAGGAAAAGAACGAACGAGAATTTTTACAATATCATTCAAGAACGTGAATTATTCCTTTACTAACGATTCGTTATATTTTACTACTGCTTTTCGCCTGACTTTTTATACTCGACGGTAAGGTGCTTCATTATTTTTTTTTTAGACCAGCTCGTCATATATACTACGGCCTACAATAAGAAGTTCCCTAGTTTATGGACTATTCCGCGAGATTGTTTCGATCATTATTCTTTCCTCTCGCTAATAGAGTCGCGCGGGTGGATCGATAAATCTAAGGTTAATGTTTTCAAGTGCCCGAATACCTACCTCGTCGAAAGCTTGAACTCCTCTCTGCAGGAGTTTTGGTACCTTTATTAGTCGCTTGGCAGAGAGAAAGGTTATACTATCGTAGCGAACAAAAGATACGAAATTGGAGCGAACGAGATTCGCGTAGAAACTAATTAATATAATACCCGAGTTGGAAACCCTTCCGACGATTTATCAGCCCGAGGAATACAATCCAAAGTGAACTGCTTTTAATTTGACCTTCGATCTCGCCGATTACACGTACGTGTGTTCCGCGTGTCCCGCGTATGCGTTTGCAGAACTTGAGACGTGGTTTGCTCGCACACCTACTCAGGATTCCATCTGACTCGTAGAAACTTTCGTGAAACTAGTTTACCCGTGATCTGGGTGTAACTTCCGCGTGGGGTTATATTAAGCAGTCGGTAAATCTTGCAACAGGATACGCGGAGGAGCCAATAGGCTGGAGGTATCGAGAGTTTTGATACGAACATAATAATAGGCTGTGCGCATAGTCGTTATCGATTAACGAATTTAAGATGTTTATTTGAAATTTTTGGTATACATACTTAAAAAGTATTCGATCATCACAGTTTCTTCCATGTGATTATTTGTCATTGAAACAGTGATTAATTCGCCGAGTTAGGGATACATGTGAAATAAATTAGATGGTCGCTTAAGCTGTGATTGTAGTAGAACTAAAATATGCGACGGAATATCGATTGATGATTACTTTTTGCGAACTTAAACTTAAACTACCGAAGGATTCGTAGAGTACAAGAATAATTGATTTCGCATTGATCTATCTAGTGAAGTGAAGAAATAAGTCAAAGACATTTTTGACCGTCGTTATACGTCTGGATAACAGACAACCGTGGTTTACAGACTGCGTCTTGACGCCGTTGGGCGCGACGTCGGGACGCCGGATGTCAAGCACGTTGAACTTGCGATCAAACTTCACTCCTACATTCTTCATGAAGACGATTTGCAAAGCGAAGTCCCGAGTGTATTAATATTTTATTTTTCCTGTTGTACGTATTTCTCAATACCGGTCTTACCTCTGTGTCGCTGGCGATATTAATAAAATATTCAATTTTAGACTACGACGGTTTTGACAATTATTATTTTATAATCGCCGAGTGTTCAGGTCGGGAGAGGAGTGTCACATCTCATTTTTGAGAAAATGTTCCTGTCGCTTCTGACCGGTTTAAAATTGGACGCGGATTATCGTACTGTCGCGTTGATGAAATTTACAAGACACGTAGACTAACAATGGGTCACCGTCTTCATTCCATATTTATTCCGAGTATCTACCGTTACTAAAAAAAAAAATAATAATAATAACGACATACGTAGAACAGATTGACCGTTTTATGTCCCTTTAATTACGAAAAACTTCTGTCCCATATTCAAACACAATAAATATCAGGTGTACTGCGTCACGTTCTTTAACATCAAGTTATATGCTTAAAAAACAAATATGTCAGACTAGTGTTATAATTATAGGCACATATAATAGCAGAAATGTCGAATTTTTTTATTTAAAGCATTGGGACCAGAAAGCCCCATTTCAGCTTAAATGAAATTACATAACAGAAATGTCGTGGCAGTTCAAGTTTGCAAATCCAAAATTGCGGTTTATTCAGACCAAAGTACGTTAGACAGGAAGTACCTTATCAAATTTAATTTCTCACTTTCGTACCTCACCATTAAAGATTATGATTCTAAAAGTAAATGCATCGCCTACAAAAGATAAGCAAACTTCTCAGATAAGTCGTGCGCGAACTAAATCCGATAAGTCTGCCGAATCAATTCGTTGCACGTAGGTGTCTTGTGTATATTTATCTTTTCGCGTGTACTCGGTAATATCTATCCCACGAGATAAAAGTACCGACGTGCCCTTTAACGGCGCGCGCACACACACACGCGCACACGTACGCGCGTACACATCTGCGGTACGATAAGATACCTTCTTATCTGAGAATGTATTCTGCGTGTCAATCAATAAGAGGATTTCAACATTTCTGTTTTAAATCCCGAGTCGTAAAAATAGATTGCGTTAACGTCAATCGCAAAGTAATTTACGCTTCCTGGAAAACATATCGTTACGTTACTCGTGAAAATGTCAGTTGATAATTATTTGGAAAGACACGTTCGGATATTTTAGTTTCCGAAAAATACGTACCGGTTACCTTTTGTACCCGTGTGCAAAGCAAGCATCGCAAGCCCTGTTGTACTTAGAGTGAACAAAAAAGGGCCGACACGAGTGTAAGCGCAGCGGTTTCTTTGAAGTGTATTTAACAATTGAACCGAGATTGCTTTGGACCGAATCACGGTCCGAACTGAACAAAGGGCATGAAATGAATTGAACTAGAAAAAGAGGTAGCATTGTTGGTTTGCTCCGTTAATTCCGATAACATTGGCACCGAGAAAGGATGGTGAAACTTGACGGTATAAAAGTTTAGCAACAATATCGTTGAAGACGTTTTTAAACAAAAGTATATGTCACCTGACAGTGTTTTAATTTATTGATGATACTTACAAACGACAAGAATAATGCAATTTTAAATATAATTGTTCGTCCGAATACAGTTGCAATTTGTCAATAATATATTTACAAACAGCGTTACAGCAATGAATATTACCGCGTTAATGTATTCGTTACAATATCGTTGATCGACGCGCAGGCATTTGTTTAGATAACAATAATGCAAGTTTAAATATAATACATAGCATTTAACACGCATCGCGTTTTCGAAACGCAATATCACGCGAGAGGATAATGTGTCCGAACGACCGCAATCGTTTTCCGTATAAATAATACAAATAACAATGAATAATTTCCTATATTTTAACTTTTGCCAGAACGTGTTTTGGCCTGCCCAACCTTTTCGACTCGAATACCGAAGTTCCGCGATGTCGTAAAATACGCACTATCGGTTCTAAATATGTGAAAGAACGATGGCGCGAAAACTAAACTGGTAAAACCCTTTTGGCCCGAACAAGACAATGCACTTCCACCCTCGTCCCTCGCATTATCTTCCCGACTCGTAAGTTTCCTCGCTATTATGGCGCTTACTAAATCGGTTTTGCATAATCCCCGTTGAAACCGACGCGGCGGCGCTGCTGCTGCTGCTGCTGCTGCTTTCAGTTCGTATCCCAGGGATGAATCCGAGCGTTCGAATTCAGTTTTACGCGCAATGCGGCTGTTTGCGACGGATGACAGGTTTTTTTTGTTATTGTTGTACCCTCTACCCGTACGTCATCTTGTAAATCTGTAACGTACACGGTACGTTGCAGTTTCGAGTTAGGACGGCAAAATATCGCGCAATACTAGCGATCACAGTTCTTCTCGCGTAACGCTGTCCGGTGACGTTTGGAACGTAGGGAGGTTACCGGGATCCCTGAACTCGATGACACGAGAAGCACGGGAATAAAAATTGGAGTTGTTGGACAGAAAATTCTTTGACCTTCCGCGCTCGAAACGAGTACGATAATCGAGCGTGTGGTACAACGGTGCGCGCGTTAACGCGGCATGGCGTACGATCGCGCGTTTACGCGTTAGTCTAGCGTAGAATTAAAGCAATTATTTGTAACGCGCGCGCGGGCATTTGCGCGCCGCAGTTGTCATGTTTTGTCGTAGTTGCGAAAAAATAGGAGACGAGAGAATGTGGAGTTTAACGAGTAATACTTCCGCTGTAGGTTTAACCCTCCGTTGATAACATAATTCTGACATTGATTCTTCTTATTATTATTATTTCAATATTTTCATTCGTAATAAACTATTTTTGGGTACAAGTGACAAGTGAAAAACTGAAAGGGAAAATCAGTTATCGTAGCAATTGGGTACACCCTTCCTTTCGGTGATTACAGAAAAAATATTTCCGAGTTGCGTTACACGACAACCATGTTATATAAACACAAAGAGATTAATCGATTGATCCTGGGAAGAGCTGCCAATTCCATCACCGTCTAGATGCAAAGATTAATACAACGCCACGCTCCGTAAACGCTCAACGAATTGGCGATTAGGATGCACGTCAGTCGGGGAGCGCACCTACTCAACGTATATTGCGACAATAATCCATAAACAAGCAGCACCATTCATGGTATTTGCCATTATCGGATTTGTAAACTGGCGGCTACCGTTTGTGATGTCCGCTTGTAAACTCATTGATGCCACGGCAATTCGATTCCCGTTCTACCGTCACCCCTCCTCCTCCTCAACGTTTCGTATCCCGTTGTATCCTAATCACAGTCATGTGACACAGATTTAGGCAGATTTATAGAGGTTGACAGGGATACCTAAAATTCGGGGGATACGTATAATCCTACCCGCTACGCGTGTAGCTAACATGATTGAACTTTTTTTTCTCTGCCCCGAAAGGGATTTCGCGGGACGATTTATTTTCTGTCGCTACCTACGCTGTTACGATGGGTTATAATGATGGAATTTATTGTTCCTGTGTCGTACGTGAAATTCGCAAGAATTATAGAAAATGGTTTGTTGTATAGGTACACGATGCAAAATGTTATATCAAGTTTGGAGTAGTCACTTCCGCGTGTCTCTTTAACACTACAATTACAAAACCAGTTATTATCAGTGGTTTTAAATTTTCATTTAAATTCGTCATTTGTAAATATGAAAAAAAAGAGTACTTGCAAGAATTATAAAAATTGAAAATTGAAACGTATTTTATAAATGCACACTAATTATCGGTAGTGTATGCGTTCGCAAAGTCTTCCATGCTAATCGATTTTCCCAAAAATATAAATTTAATGATATGTGCTTAATGATACGTAGCTCAAATTGGAATCACGATTTCAAAATTTGTACGCGACGACCTATCCTTCGCTTTAGCCCATATTCTCGTATTAAACGAAATATTTTATTAACGATAATGATTCGTAACGTCATTAAACCGAATCGGGTGATTGTGGAGATTTATTTATTCGACGAATCGAATTAATTGGGATTCGGTTATACTTGCACGAGAGATTAATACTACAGGATTATTAGTACACGGAGTTTTTGCGCGCGATAGACCGGATAGAAATCTTGCGACTTTATTCGTAATTAATGGCGGGCGTAGGGTTTCAGTCTACAAAGATGCAAGCCCCGAAGGCTGAAATTACAGAGCGACTCTTACGTTCATACGCTAGGGTTTATCGAGGAAGATTAGATACAACGATCTGCAGCTGCATCTGCGCTATAGCTGTACGTATAGAATTACGCTTGAATTTACTCTACCGTTCGGAGTCGAAACTGATTCATCGTCGTAATCCGAGATTTATATTTATACCTTTAACGATTCAGACGTTTAGAGATAAGGATAGAGATAAGTAGTTTCGTGCATCGATCAAACCAGCAATTTTTCTAACTTTTCTACCTCGAACAATACGGAATTGCGTTTCTCAAATATTAGCAGATATTGTATTCAATAATTCTTTGTTTCACGATACTCTCGTAAGCTGATTTTTTTGTATTCTATGTATCAAGAATGATTTTGTCAAATGTTCCTCGTGGTAAAAGACAAAAATGTGTATCTTCCGTTGCCATCAAATTTCGGAAATGATTTTCACAATTTTCTCCCGTGCTTTCTGCATACGTAATTAAAATCAGTCGAGACACCTAATGATCCGTGGATCGAGTTTACCCTATGTACATTCGTACATACACACGTACAGGAGCGCGCGATACCGGCGCTCAACTTATATCAGTTTCACTTTTCATTCCCCCCGACTATCAACTTCTTTTAAATATAATACCTTGCTTCTTTCACGCGCAAGTTATATTTCACAGTGACCTATCGAGTACCGTACTAGTTTAGACGAGTGATTAAATACAAACCTGAGTGCGCCATACTTTGCTCTCCGACCTTGGTGGTCTTGAAGTTTACGCGCGAAACTTCTTATAACCAACATGGCAGGTTAACTACTAGTTATCCGTATTTGACGAGTATACTCGTCACGAAGAAATGGCAAAGTTTTGTGTTATGACGAGTACGCTGAAAACTAATTAACATTTGCTATTGAAATTGAAGTTTGACTAGAAACTAAAATATATTTCTAAATTCTATGGGGCTACTTTTAAACAGATAACACGAAAACGGTTTCTGTGTTTTTTCTTTAGTAATCGACGCCACAAATTATTAAAATATGTTCGTTCAATATAATATGCTCGACGTTTCATCTTCGCGATGCAATTTAGAAGTACACTTATCAAAGAGGTCGCAACAGCTAACTGGTTAACCCATTCTCGTTCGGGCATTCGTTTGCGCGGGCTTCATAGGTGTAATTGGAATTTTACGATATTCTCGTTTTTCACGTTTTCCCTGCAAACGTAATTTCTTACGGAATTCGCCCGCTCCTCGTATTTCCACGAAGTCTACCCACTGGTACAATTTCACTTTTGTGTTGCGTTGCATTTGTTTACGTAGGGGTTTCGATCAATTAACAATTTTCTGGTCAGAAGCGAGCGTACAACTTCAAACGTTACCGCCGTAGTTCGTATTGTACAATTATATTCGTTCGACCGTAATTACGTTTCAATTTAAAGGAACGATATCCACAGTCGTATCGCTATGTAAAAATATCTCAAGATCCTACGTGTCCCTCCCTTCTCACTATTTTTTTTTTTTTTACTTTCACCTCTTCCATGGTATTCAAATAATAAAAATCGATAGTTCGTCGACCTTCGCTTATGGCACTTTCTACGTGTTTTACGAACTCTCCGCACCGGTTCGAGGGGAATTGCCTCGCGTGTTAGGAATAATACATCAACCTGAAGTTCGGTATTGCATATATAAGGGAATTGCATTAATTTCATCTACGTTCATCGTAGCTCCCTTTACGTTCGCACTCGCGGCTCGTTGAAGCCAGTCATGGATTGCGTGCCTAGATACGCGAGAACGTTTACTTTTTACCCTCCGGATATAAAGTATCAAGTACACTGCTAGTAGGTTGTAGTATTCCTCCACGATTATCCCGCTTCGAGATATAGATTCGAGAGGTCCTAAGGTCATCGACGAAAAAGAAGGTACAGGCACGTACAGGTTTTAAGCGCGGCCGAGTTAGAAACCCCGATGGAAGTCGTGATTTCGGATCTCCGTAGGGGAAATCCAGAGTTGGCGCGTGTCTGTGTGTGCGCGCGCGGGCGCGCGTCTCACGAAGAAGCACACGCACGCGATGCACAGGTTCGAATCGGCGAGGGTAAAGGTGGCTTTCACGTAGGTGGTGTAGATATGCGCTAAATTGAAGAAAAGGAAAGTAAAGCGCTACAGTCGGGGGGGGGGGGGTGTACGATCGTGTGGTGACCACGGTGGATTGAAAATCGTAAGGTACCAAGGGATTCAGCGTTTCTCGGATTGAACACCTACGAAAGAAATTTCCAAGTTTTTTCATTAACACCGCTGCCTGGTGCCGTTTACCCGCGTTGTTCCCGGTAATTGAAAAGAGCGTACGCTTCGCGCGAGGCGGTCGTTACTCCGCCTACAGGTACGTAATAACGATGATGCAGTTTTTACGTTTATTACCGTGAAAAATGGCCAAGTTTTTTTTTTTTTTTTTCACCGCGAGAATGGGAGGTGAAACTCGTATCGTGTGCGACTCGACAGACGCTCTCACTGATAACGTGGCAATTTTACTCCCGACTTATCGTTGGGCAAACTTGAATATCGATAAGATACGCGAAGTTAAGGCTCTCGCGTGAGTGCCTATCGAACGCGTTGCCGATTTAACGGATTTAACCCCGTGACTTTAGTTTTAAGCGCGCAAAACCGAGCTGAAATTGGCAATTACACGGCCATCTCCTGTCTTCGCATTGGTTTCGCGGTGGCGGCTCGTACCAAAAGCTCTAGCGGGCATGGATAAATAATTGCCCGGTTCCACGTCGGTGCCGGTGGACGGTGGTCAAGGCTTTTCCAGTGGCAGTTCATTTTCTACCACTTTTACGCGACCCGAGAGTAGACTTACTTCCGATGTACGTTCCTGTGTTTTTGAACCTTCGTCCGGATACGTATATGCAGTATTACCGTAAGACCCACGCGGGAGTACCTATCTCGAGTGAACTTCGTTTGACGCTGGCCCATTGTCAGTGGAGAAAAGTTAATGCCATCGTTATCGTAAATCCGTTTGCTGCGAAATCGTACGAAACAGAAAGAATATCGGAATCGTAAAGCGAATATTTATTCTCGTTAGATATTTGTCAGTGCCGACCGATGTTGAACGTGACGCGAATCTTGAGAAAAATTGAAAGGAAATTAATTGGATTAAGTTCTTACGCGAGGGGCTTTGACGCTTAAGCGAAAATTCTCGGTAGGGAAAGGAGTTAAGAGACTTTCGAGACTAATTGCACGATGTTTTTGAGTGTACAGAATACCGATGTACTTTGTGCGTTAATCAACGTAATAGTATTACAACTCGTCCCATTAACGGTTAAGCATTTCCCGCCTTAACGTCTTGGGAACGAGCCGTCGGGCTCAAAGTAACGGCCGCGCATTTCCATTAATAATTTCCTTCCCCTAACGCGTCGAGATTTATATTCTAATGCATTTTTCACCTTTTTTTTTGTTTTTTGTTTCAGGGTAAGAGTTTCATTGGCCTGGTACCAGCGCCGCGTTAGAAATCGATCGCCTGCTCCCCCGGTCAACGTAATTCATCGAATCACGTGTACGTGAGTATCCGAAAGAGAAAACGTGGGCAATGATTTTCATATTCGAGGAAGATAAATCAGCGCTTCCAACGTGTTCAACGGCAAACGATAATCGAGTATCAAACGTCGAAGCGGGTAGCCTTACCTTTAATTAAGCCGCACGTGGCGACGATTTAATTCTACGATCGCCAGAGTGCGTATCGACCGACCCGGAATCGGACTGTACGCGATGCGTGCGGCGAACCTTCCGGATAAATTCGTTTCGATCCTCGTGCACCGAGCCTTTTTATCCCCCGCCCCCTTGGTTGTACGAACCGATTTCAATTTAGGTTTTCCCTGGCCTCGTCGTCCTCGCGAGAATTCCCCAATCGTCGCCGATTGAATGGGACGACTCTCGCCGGGAGACGGCGGACGTACTTACCTGACCGAAGGGGACGACGAGAGGGTCTCGCAGGTAAAGTCCATTTTCGACGTTGCCACGTGTATGGGCCACGGTCTTAAAGCGTTGCCAACCATTCTTGTTGTGTATGTAGTACGGCGAACAGATACATACGTAGAGAGAAGCGGGCGCACCGCCTACGAGAGGGGAAACTAGTATTGTGAGTTGGTACTTCGGTAATGCCGTAGAAACGTTTCGTCGAACGGTCTCTCTTCTCTCCTGGTTGGTTCCCTCTCTCTCTCTCTCTCTCTTTCGCTCTCCGTCTCGGTCTCGTTCCCTGGAAGACGGTCGGACAGGAGGCTGCTCGTACGAAACGCTTCGTTCCATTGTTCCCCCCCACGAATGGTGCAGCTGGTTCCTATATCCCCGGCACATATGCCCTTGTACACTGTTCCGTACGATTGCACGCGCATTGTACCTTACCGACATGCATCTCGGCCGCGGCAGTGTCGTGTCGCGAGGCACGCGTAATGCCCTCGGTCGTGGATCGTGCATTGCTTTGGATTACGATCAACCGGCGAAAGTGACGTATCGCGGGAAGAGAGAATGGGGTAGGATAGGTGGGTCGGATAAAGCGTGTTATCCTGGAGGAAGTGTTTCTTGTTACGCGTGACTGTCTCTTTCGGTTTCCGATGAATTCGATACTCGTAACGCGACGCGATACTCGCTTGCTACGGAGGATCGAATTTTCTTTATCCTGACGTACGTAATAGGTAATGTATCTTTGACCTTCCGCGAGAGTAATACGATTTTTAAGGAGGCGGGTGGGGTAATGATTTTTTTTACGATCGTTTCACTAATAATTTTTTTCGTCCTTGTCGATGTCCGCAGATCTTGCTTCGGTCGATTATGTTTGTTTGCCCATACGTTGAGATTGAGAAAATTCAGGGGGTAGGGGGGGGGGATAATAAAATGTTATTAACATCACAGTGAGAGAAAAGTACTTCTATAAATATCCGGGTATTTTAAATCTGGTCATAACTCTTTGCAGAATGCAATGACCAGTGTAAGACTTATACATATAAAAAAGAAATATTCGAAGAAAGCGCGGAATAACCCAAAGCAGCAGATGAGTCGCAAAAGGAAAATATTATAAAATTGCCGTAGTCAGCTCGAAATACAAAGGTCAGCAGTTGTAAACCAAATGTGTCGTAAAGTATTTCGGGACCCTAATGACCCTCCAATAAAAGTACGGCTCTCGGTGCCATCGCTGGTACTGGGTAGAGACCGTGCGGGCGGTGGAAAAGGATCCCGGCGTTGTCTGCAAACGGGGACGAAACGCTGAAATTCCAGCACCAAGGGTGAATTACCGTGCGAAATTAGTTCAAACACTTGGCCGATTGACGCGCTTAAACGGATTCTGGGAATTATGACGAATTTCGCGAAGCGTGCCATTTTCAAATTTGTTATGCCACACCGAAGCGAAAATATGACACGTCCCATTCCCGCAGTTCGTTGATCCGTAAAGTGTGCCGAAAACTTCGCTCGATTTAGTTTTGAAAGTGCAAAAAACGACCGAGATTCTGATGCTTGGTCGAAAACAGACCATTTTTGGCGCTTTCCAAAATGTATACCTTCTCAGCGGATCAACCGAATCGAACGAAATGTTCAGCATACTTAAGGATTAACGAGCTTTCGCGAACGGGACGTTTCATAGTTTCGATTCGGCGCGCCGTAACAAACATGAAAATTTGGCAATGATTTTTAAAAAGATTTAGAGAATCTCGTCAGCTAGCAAAATGTTTGAACTAATTTTGTAAGCTCGCGTAAAATTTCGCCGCGGTCGGTGTGTCGTGTAAAGAGTCATGACAAAAAATTGTAGTGTCCGAATATTCGTTACATTGTGTAATCGTGACATAATAAATATTTCATTATTCGCCACAGTACTTTTTAAACGACAAAATAAACGTGTCGATGAAAACAACGCGTCGGTGAATCAAGTTTATTGGTCAAAGGGGTGTCGGTGAAATTACGTCGATGATAACGGGCTAATTTTCGTTCATACATAGGGCGACGAAGAAATAAAAATCACGTTTTCGAGCCCTACAAATTTACAAACACGCGTTGAGTAGTAATTGCCACTTACGATTCATTAAACAAACAAACTAAAGTGTTTTAACGTAATTTTCCTTTTCAGTCCTTAATGCAACGTGAAGTGTGTCGCGCCTTAAAAAAAATGGAAATGGAACGATGCCCCGTGCGAATAGTAAAACGTTAACGATCGTAGAATCGTAAAATCGTAAATCGCCGCGATTGTCGATAAGGCGTAATCGGTTTCTAAAAACACGCCGACGAGGAAGAAGAGACGATCTCGATCGACGATGATAAGGAACTGCCGTCGGAGACGAGGAACAATGAGGTCGATAGAAAAAGATTTTCGGGCAATCGAAAAGTCCCGAGGTTGGCCTCGTTTCTTTGATTCGGGCCACCGGTCACGATCTGACGTAAATTCGAAATTTTGCCAAAGCTACCTAACCTACCGTGTATCTATAGTGCGAGAGATAGTTGAAGATAATCAGCACTCAATTTTATTGGAAAGCGGATTGCGCAGGCGGAGTCGAAAGAAGCATTGTCCGTTGGAAGCATTTCGGGCTCGTTTGTTCGTTGTACGGCACTTTTAGCGGTACTTTCGGAAAATTTACGACACGCCCCGATAGATTGAAAAATTATCTACCTTTTATATCGTGGTTATAGGAAATTCACCAATGGCGTTAAGGAAATCCTCCATCGAATCGTATAAAATCTTACGTAGATCCTTAAAGAGGTTTCAAAGTTTTAACTTGCACTTTTCTTCGTCGAGAGCATGCTCACGCTCACGAGTAACAGTACCGTGGAAGTTTCCGAGCGGTTTCACTTCTTCTTCTTCTCTCTCTTTTTTTTTGTTTTTGTACGTTAGGTACTTTTAAAAAGTCGGCGAATAGATTTATATTTTCCTTTCGCGGTAATGGATATTTCTATTCGGAGTGGCCGAGCAAATTGCACGTCGTCCTTTCGGGAGTAATTAAATTGATCGCATCTTGCCCGTTAAGAGGAGCCCGGGGGAATATATGTATATAGTTTGAAAACTTTTAGCCGGAAGTGTACGTCGATTGTTCCGATTGGCCGAAAATTGAGTAAATAGCGTATCGGAAACGTATGATTTTCAGGGGATAAAAAAAAAAAATACCTCGCTGTCAGTTTTTATACGCGTATTCCACGTATGACCAATTACTTCATAGGAATGGAAAAAAGTACGGGGAAAAGACAAATCGACGTTCGATCTGCGCCGCTTTTCGATCAATCAATTTCAACTGACAAATTACCGAATATTGCCTTTTACGCGCATGCAAATATATTTCTACATATGTACATATATCCTGGGAATATTTAACGGGCGAAAGTGGTTTGTTTACCCGTCCCGTTGTTACCGCTATTGTTGAAGATAATTGCCTGAAAGCATATTTAACTTCGATTTTGCGTACGTTTATTATACGATCTATCGAACAAACCTGTTCACGATTACACGTGTTTGTTTGCACTACTAATTATGTTTCGCTTGATTACCTAGTTGGTTCAACGTCGGAGATTTCGTTAATACGATGGTATAACCGCGCCTCGCGACGCGTACGTAAAATTATATTGGAAGATAATCGATGTACACGTTTCTTGCGCTCGTCCGTAAATCGCTTTATTAGCCGAAGCGATTCGCCATTGTTTAAAGGTCGCTCGCGCAGCATGCGCGGACGGTCTCCGAAGGAAATTCGCAAATTGCTACGTTAAATCAGCGTTGGGAAATTATGGAGAAACGTAAACTAAGGCGACGGGGCATTGTATTTCTTCGTCGACACGAATGAATTTATGGCCCTGGCGTAAGGAAACATTCACGATTGTTTACGGTGGCTAGCCTCTCCTCTTTTTTGCCCTCGTATCTTTCGCTTTTCCATGCATTCCGCCATCCACATGGCCGAACAACTGAGCAGCTTTCCATAAAAAGAGTCCCATTGTTCATCGAGTTTATTTACCACGTTTCTTTTGCTACTCCGCTAACCCCTCCAGGGAGAGATGGTTCGTTTTTCGAAGTTATGAGTCACCTACTGCGCTCCCAGTGTTCCCTGGTAACTCGCGGGAACGAAGAAAACCGACTACGTTCCGGTATTGTTATAACATAAAACAAACTCGCGATGCGGCGTCTCGAGTCTCGACCGTTTACGAGATATGCAGGGCGATGCAGTTTTGAGAAAAAAAAAATGGGATTGCACTGTTCGCGTTGAAATTGAATCGATCGGCTTTCGATGCAAGGGATCTTTTAACCCTACTGTCAACAACCGGGTACCCATTTTAATTTTATACAAGTTTGTCAAAATCGTGTACAATAATATACTATAATAAATAAAACAAACATACCTTGGATTTACAAACATCTTTATCGTTCACATTTAAACGGAAATTCAATAATATATACATAAATCGATGAAAATAATATGATGGATACCCGGGGTACCCCGTTGTTGACAGCAGGGTTAACACGTTGAGTGACGCGATGATTTTACTTGACTTCCCCGACGGGTCTCGATGAATTTATTAATACGCCATGAAATTTTATCCACGATCGTTAAGTCGAACCGAATAATGTCGTATCAGCGATTTATTTCACTGCGGATCACCGGTGGTCCCCACGACCCTAAAGCCAAGTTAGGTACCGGTCACCGGTGTCCCCCACGTCATCCAACGTGTTAAACTGAAAATATAAGAAACTGGACGCGCGAAAATGCATCGACGCCGACTACGTAACCCATTCGTGACAGCTGTAAGTAATGTTTAAATCTCTAGGAAAACTATAAACGAGTGGGACGCAGTTTCCTACAGTGGCACAACTGGTACCCCCGGTGTACATCGATAACAATTGCTTTCGAGCTGTTTCGTATATTACTTCCTTTGGGATAAAATTTCATTTGTTATTATTAGACTCAGGATGTTTGTGAAAAATACATTATTTTCGGCATTGTTTTATTTTATACGTTCTTTATTTCATTTCATACGTACAACATATTATTTTATATTATACGTGTACTTCACGCATGCTTATCGTATTTGTTTCCCAAAATCTGTTTAAAAACATCCGGAGGCTAGTTATTATTTTGCGATGTTTCGTTATGTTCGCAACATTTTCCTAGTTTTCTTTCTCCGTGGTACGACGAGCGATCGAACGAAAACTTGACCTTTATGAAAACTAAAACTAAATCCACGACGAGCCACGATTATTCGGAATTGCTACGTTGACGAATGGATATATTTTAAAGTTACAAATATTAAATTTAATGGTCCCGCGTAGGTAAAAAAAAGAAGTGATTTAATTCTGTTGCGTTATCGTAGCGAGATATAACGTGAATTGCACGCAGACAAAAAGCACGGGGAACATCGTGACCGACAAAGGATGTCAAATTCAAAGGTAATACCACCCTTCAACATTTTCAATTTTCCGCAGCCGATGTACAATTTCCTCTATAAAATTTTCAATCAGACCACAGCATTTTACTTGGCAATAGAAAATGCGGAAGAATGTATTTTCGGGTCAAGTAGACGCATAGTTTGGGATTCTTAGGTACCGTGGATCTTATTAATACTTGGACGTTTAAAGTTTTATGGTAATTTTTTTTTTACACGATGAATCGATCGCTTTAAACTTTGCGGGAGCTTTACTAACCAGTTAACTGCGGACTTTTGCTTTAGGAATTCCGCACCTGGTGCGGACTTAAAATCAAGCGATGGCGTGTGTACACTACATGATTACGTAATTACATTATTGCTCGATAAACAATTAACAGTTCATTGTTGAACAGGTTATAATTATTAAAAACTCAAAAATAGTAAAAAAAAGTAGTAAAATTCACAAACAAGAAAAATGAAAGAAAGAGATAATTTACAGAAAATTCAGTTGACTTCGGTGTGGTATTCTTCAAAGCCAGATAATAGTAGATAAAAATCCAAGTAAATTTTTTTTGAACTTTGCAACTGTCACCTTGAAATGAACAAACAATATATCATAGTCTGCGCGACTTGTCTGTGTAATCGGAGAATAAACCTATTGCATGCTTCTCAATAATTGCGCAGCGTGCAAATGGACGTACAGTCGATTCAACGTTGCTGTTTTCAAATTTTGTAGGTCATTCCGAAACAAAATGATGAAAGGACCCATTTTTCGTTGCTCGTTAATCCGTGTATATTCTGAAAATTTCATTCGGCTTGGTCTGTCGGTCGAGTAATCGTTAATCATTAAAAATGCAAAAAACGACCGAGATTCCAAAGTTTGTCCAAAAACTGAAATGCACAATTTAAACATTGATAACCTCCCGGCGGATGAATGGATTCTAATAAAACTTTCAGCTTAAGTACGACTCGGCGAGCTTCGCAGACAGAAGCTTTCAGATCTTTTTTTAGGACGATGTAAACATTTTTAGAAGGCACACTTCACTTTGTGAAATTTGCCGGATTCGGTTAAATCGGTCGATCATTTAAATATCCGAATCGACCTCGCGCCAAATTTCATAGCGTTCGGTACATCCTTCAAAGAGTTATGATAAAACTTCAAGCGTATCAGTACTTTCGATACATAGTAAAATTAATAATCAATTAACAAAACACGATCAAATAAAAATTACTAAAACACGAACCATTCTTCCCCTTTAATCTGTTCTCCCGATTAAAGTTCGAATCCGAGGATACGTAAGCGTGAATCAGATTTTTCATGCACGATTTAATGCGATGCTACGGAACGTTTCAATCGTGAATCGCGCGTAGGTAAGCTTACCCTGAAAATATTTCCAACGTACAATCCCGAATTGTTTTTCCACGGTCGAGATGCGGATTCGATCTAGCCTTTGCCGGCAAATGTACATACCTACGGTATATATACATACGTGCGATACATACTTACACTACACGCGTACGCAGTACGAAAGTACTTATATCTCGTCCGCAAAGCACATCAAATCGGATCTTCCGCCATCACGTGTCGGAAGGTATTTCCGATGATTTATTTCGTAGACGAGTCTACTCGCCCCCGTAACGCCCCGTGGCAACCTAGCATTATGCGAGGGCGTATATGACTCTGAAGTTTCACGAGGATTCCAATATTTACTGCTTCGCGTGCGCGATGGGGTTCTTTATGCCGATTTTACGTACCAGCTGTTGTGTCACCGTTCGCAACTAGGTACGATCCGCTTGTTTCGCGTAGGGGAAAAAAAAAGAATGTACAACACCGACACAATCTCCACGGCGATAGTTTCTGCACGATATATCGACTCTGCCCCCCCCTCCCCCGCCCCCGGAGATCTTTAAGATTGTCCAGATCCCCGAGATACTTTGAATCGCTCGAAGCGAAAGTCATACATAACTTCGTAGCGCCGTCTGCGCTACGTAATATAACGCCGAGTGTTTCGAAAGTTTCGCGAAAGCGATAGTGGAAGTTCGTATTATTCTCAGGCGAATAATTTGAGAAATATTCCACGACTCCACGTACGTAGAGTATGTATACGTACGTATGTTCGCGCATCGGTGGATAGAGTATCCTTGGAGCGAATTCGACGAACCTGACGATTTTAATCGTTCTCCCATCGAACGTGCGCCTCACCTGTCGCACGTATGAAATTTAATGACCGAAATGTTTATGTATAAACGCCGAAGCAAAATTTTGCTCGCGGGAGCTCGGGCGATCGTGCCGGTTTAAACGAAGTCACGCTATTATTTTGCTCGTTCATCATGCACGTGACATCCGCAGGACAAAAAAAAAAAGTAGAGGAGGCCGTATTTGCTGTGACACGGCAAATCCCGCGGCGGTAATTACTGTTACTTGCCGCTCGAAGAGATGGGCTCGACGCGTAAATTCACTACCATGCTATACTCTCTATCGGTGAGGAAGGTTTTATATGTGTGTATATATATATACATATTTTTTTTTTGTTCGTTCTCATCGCGTCCCGATTTATAGAGACATGGAAACGGATGCGTGGAATTTGTCTTGTTACGCGGCGCACGCGGTAAAAGCGGAGAAACATTCGTCGCTCCTCTCGTCGTTATAAAATCGACAAAATACGATCCGGGCAGAAATTACTCGCATTGTTCGTAGACTCGTTGTTTCGTCCTCGACGTTCGTCGGAATTGTCACCCGGCCGTTGCATAACACTGGTCAACGAAATTTCACTTTTTTTTTCTCTCGAATAGGGTCGCTCTTACAGTACTTTTTCCCTACTGATTTTTCTATACTGAAATTCGTGTGTAAATTCTAATATTAAAGGGCGGGTTTGTCAGGCATTCCCTAGAAAGGGTGGAAGGGATTGGCAATTTTTATTAAAATAGAAACAAAGAGAATCTTGATGTACTATTCTACATATAATATTTAGTCGGATGAGGCAAGTTTTAATGGTCATGATATCCATTATTGGACTAAAAGTTCTGATTTTTTAAATATAGAGTATTAAGGCTGTATTAGGCTAACCCGCAGTAATGGAAAATGCAATTGGGGAAAGCTGAGGCCGACAATCTCTGACGGTGTTAAATAAATAAAGAAACAGTACTCAGCGTGGAAGAAAGAAAAACTTTGTTCACAGGAATCATCGTCATCGAAAAAAAATGAATTTCTTCGGTTCATTTAACTTTTGATAAAATCGCCCTTCGATCGATCCAATATTTCTATTACCTCTATTATCATTTTGATATTCTTACCACCCCTGGGACGAACAAAAGCCCGCTCATCGCAATCAAGTGATCCGTAATTAATATCTATCACCGACTAAAAAAAAAATCCGTTTAAACGTACGACGATATTGCGATCGATGCACGGGCATATCGGATGTCATTGGGTTTACGTAAATTGTCGTTGAGAGGACGCGCTTTCATCTTCTGTACAAGGAACAACGCAGTTATAATAATTGGGCCTCGTCGATCGTGCATTTTCCTGACACCGCCCCCCCTCCACTTCCTGTCTTCCCCCTAAGCTTTCGTTGTCACGTAGCGCGGTAAAAATGTGGAACGGGCGCTAACTTCATTGCACATAAGTGCCGCCGTGGGAAAGTGCAGGCACTCTTTACGGCTCTCCCAAGAACTTGGAATATCTTGGTGGAGAATGGGCCATTCCTGATGAGAATTACAGCTCCCCCCCCCCCCCCCCTTCGCTGTCTGCGACGACCATTCGGTTTGGTACCCCATTCCGCGAAAGTCATTGTTCTAAACGCGAATTTTCGTCAATTAATCGCCGGTTTCCTCTCGTACCACTTTCACGCAAATGTCCCATTCATTAAAATTAAATTGAGATGGAATGGAAACCCATTTAACACTTCGACCATCCGCCTCCTTCGACGGGAGTCAACTGTGCTAGAAGCAATTTCGATTGGAAAACGCTATCCGTTTCGATTCGTCGAACTTTATCCGTAATGTTTTTTTAATTACACCCATCGTTAATCGAGGGACGATAACGATCGGGTGGAAGAGGTACGGAACGGTTGGAGGAGAGCTTCGCGTTCCTCGGATAAGGAAAAGGACGGGGACGCGTTCTCGAGGTTGTAAATTGCACACGGGTATCTACGGGGGGGGGGGGGGGGGGGGTGAGGGGGTAGTTGGAATGCGCGTCGCTCTACGAATACGCGCGAAACTACGTTGAATTCGTTCGCGTACTCGTCGACGATTTATAAAATAATAGTCGGGAACGAAAAGTTACGTTTCATGAGCTACCGGAGGACGGCCAGTATCGTTTTGACATTACAAACTGCGACATGTTCCCGCTGTAAATCAAAACTTGCCGTATTAAACCTCGGCTACTCTTTTTCGCGTATGCCTTCCGATACGTGGGCGAGTAATGTTCTCTACGCACGTCCAATGGATACCACCCGACATGCACGGACCGCCGATACACGGCTTTTTGCGTGTTTCTTTTTTTTTTTAGTTTTTTTTTTTTTATTCTCTAAACGCGAGTTACCGCCATTATTTATACGCGGTACGAGCAGTCAGCGAAACGAACAGTCCCATCCCGCGTAGTTTAATTTGCCGGGTATCATAAATAGTAATTTCAAGGCGTCGAGTCGCATCGCGTCGACGGTGAAATTGACCCGTCGATGGATTCGACCGAAATCTTTGTGTCAATTTGTCTGACCGTTGGGTGCAGATGGACACGTGAGTTATTTTGAGTCAGCGACATCGTAAAGGCGATTGGTTTTACCCGTACGCTAATTGATCGATTCACGCGTGAATCCGTTACCGCGCGTCAGCGTGTGCGAGTTTGTACGGGCGTGAAATTGTATGGTCAGTAAAGGTACGATTTCGGTAGAGGCGTCCAGACGCCGTTGATTCCATTGTCTTATCCCATTGTCGTTTTAAGTGGTTCCTAACTGGTGGTTCGTGGACTCATCTCAAGTGGGTAAAATCATTTTCCACAACATCTACCGTATTGCTGATTTTATTATGTACATATAAATTATATAGAAATAAGTGATAGAGGGGAGTTGGAATTAAGTAATGATCCGTGGTGGTGGAAAATTTACAAAAGCGGTCCATACCTAGTGTTGAGTTGAGAATCACTGGTTTAATTTAACAGATTTGCGTCATAACCACTGCTATCGTGGATCATTCCCCGTGTGCTGTTTATTTTTCTAAAACGTATCAAAAATTAATTTTCAACAATATCATCGCGAATAATAAATATTGTTTGTTCGTTGCTACAAATTGAAGAGATTGAAAATAAATTACCTTTCAGCTTCCTTCCAAAGAGAAAGAGACCAGTCAATAATTTATTCACTACAAGAAACTTTCAAGGATTTTTCAAACAACCTACCAAAGGACACCCTTTTAACGAAGATATTAAATTTTCCTAAAGTCCCCAATGCCTCGAGTTCAACGAGCGCTTGACGCTCAGCGTCAGGACGCCGCGTCGAACCCTCGGTGCGAAACCACCAGCCTCGCGTAAAACTCAGAAACTAGCGTCTCGGCGTCTCGGACGCCTACCGAAAGCCGCGTCTAGACGCTATAACAAAACCCTAACTCAGTACACACTTACATACGTCATTTCGACGCCCGATGCCAATCTCTGCGATCTCTACGATTTCCACTACCAGAACGCATCGTTTTTCCCTACCAAAGTCTGTCGTCGGTACACGGCAGTAAAACGACGTCGAAACTGAATCGAACTCGGTACTAGCCTCTTCTCCCGAGTCGAGGCTAAACTCAGTGCGGCTCGAGGATACGGCATCCTGTTTACTGTACGTCGATGGGTTCGATGCACGGCCAATCGGCCATTCGCCGTTGTTTTCCGTGCACGGTACGAATACGAGCGCGGAGAGCGCCCAGAGAACGGTCGAACGAGGGACGAGGAGGGGGGTTGGGGGTAGAGGGGGAGGGAGAAACGAGCGGGGGCAGAGAGAAGAGAGAGAGAGAGAGAAAAAAAAAGATTGCCGGACGCGCTTTGAAATTTCCAACGAATCGTCCGACAATACCGCGGGGCCGCCGCATGGCTGCTGGAGCACCGTATCCAGTTGAGAATTATAATTGCTAATCGGGGCCACGATCGTTATTTGCCGCTGTGGATTGAATTTGGGCGCGTATAGCGACCAAGCACGGAGAGCCATAGCGCCGCGAATCCAAACCGCTTCCATTTCCCTGTCTTTTCCTCTGTCTCCCTCTCCCACCCGCAGTCGACTCGCATTCAATTTTCTGCCTTTTCGAGCGTTACAGTGCCCGTTACCAGGAAGAAGAGTGGCTTGGTAAACACCAGGGGAAAGAGCAGCAACGTTACTCGTTTTTTTTTCTCTCTCTTTCTCTCCCTTTTTATTCGTTTTCATTTCTTCCCTTTTATTTTTGTTCTCTTCGTACGAACACGACTGATACACACCCTTCCTCTCTCTCTCTCTCCCCCCCCACCCCCGTCCTCCCCCGGAACCGTTGCATATTCATGGTAGTTACAGGAGTGCTGTTTCCCAAAACTCCGAGTTATCGGGAAAGCGTGACTCTGCCGAGATTTCAACGTTTGCGTGATCGGGACGCTCGCACGAGCCAGCACGAGCTCTCAAGGTAGTTCCTACAATATTTGAGCCAGAGGATCGTTTACTTTAAACTTGGGGCCAAAGAAAAGGCGGTTTTTGAAAGCAGATATCGCCGGATGGCATACATTTAATGAGGGCTCGTCCGACGTACGGGAAGGGGGGGGGGGGGTCCCTGTCCTTTGAAGTATAAAGCACTCGAAGCAAATTGCACCGGTTCGCTACAACGTCAAAAGTTCGCCAGCATGTCCATACCGAGCACGAAGCGTTGTTCGCAAGTGGAAACAGTGAGTGTGGTCACGGCATTGCAGAACATTCGAGTGGAAACTGAACTTGATTCGATCGTGAAACGCGAAACAATGGCCCGCATACTCGACGGGTTGCGGTAGTTTGGGATCGAAGGTACGTTAACGTCGATACCGAATTACCACATTTTCGAACGTCGAACGAACTCACGAGCCTAATTTACGACGTTGCGTTTGGAACACGTGGGACGAAAAAGGGATGAGGGTTCCGCGTCGTGTAGGTTCGCGTCGCGTCTTACGTACGCCCTCGCTTGTCATTGTTCGATCGCCGTCGGCTCGCCATTGTGACTCCCACCAATTACATTCAGGATATCGGATCAACGTGTACAATGGAAATATACTATTCTACTCGCATAATGGAATCTGGTACGTAGTATCGATCGTTTCGATAGAGAACACCGTTGGCCGATGAAAACGGGATTGAACGACGTCGTCGATGATCGATTATAACGTCATGACCGTACCGTTTGTCGCCTGGCACAAGTTTTTCTTGCAACTCGATGTTATTTAAAATCGTTTTCTCGATCGTTGTGGAGGATCATGAATTTCAAGTAGAATACGAAAGTGCGGATTGGCTTTGAACGTAAAATAAAAATAAATTGTTACAAGACGCGATACTGCTCTTCCTTTACTTCGATCGCTGTATAACGATCCCCGGCTCGACATCACGATCGATTCGTGATCGACTCTCGACAATTATCCCAAACGCGGAGTGCTCAACCAATCCCGCCGCACAACTGTCAAGAACCATTGTATCCTCGTCAATCTTACGTAAAGATAAAAAGAACATTAATTCAACATTTCAATGAAAACGTACCCGGCCCTCCGGTGCTTCGCACGAGGGCCAATTTCCTACCGTATTTCCTTCGATCCACGTGATTTCCAGCGACCAAAATCGAAATTTACGATCCACCGTCATCGATGTCCCGCTTCGTAACGAGCTAATCTTTAGCGGATGCATGTAATTAGTAAAATCCAAGTTCGATATATATCGGGCACATTGCCCGTAACTGGGAGCGATATATTCCCGGTAGATGTGGATATTGTAGATTGTGTCCGTCCTGGAAACACGGCCGATGCTTTCGGGCGAATGGCGCTGCCAACTATCACATTGGTAATCCGGTAATACCCAAGGAATAATTGAGTGATACCGGCGCACACAGTGCATACTACAAGTACGTATCCCGCTCTGTCGGTTCTGGTTTTCGCGTGCGTCGAGCGGCGGCGGAGGCGGCGGAGGCGGCGGCGGCGGCAGCGGCGGTAAGCTATGGCGGTGCTCCGCGGCGGTTGGTCGAGCCCCGCGGGCTTGATAGAATAACTAAGCATTGACTTTCAACGACAAACAGTGGCTCGGAAGTCAATTATTAGCCACGGTAATGTGTCCCCGTGTACCGTCATTCTCGTGACCGCACGGTACACGTTCTCCACCGGGATTGGTAACGCGGTTTTTCCGCGGCGAATAGGCCGCCGTCTCTCTCGCCCCCACGTTTCGACCTCGTGAAATTTTTAAAACCACGAAATTGTAGCCGGCAACACCTGCATCCTCCTATCGCGATGTCCCTGTTCCGAGGTAATCGTACTCCATTACCGGATAATGCAACGCACCGCTCGTTTTCTTTATCCCATACCCCCCTTCACGCGAAGAGGAGAGGACGAGCGTGTCCCACGACGTATACGCGCGTCGCGGGGAAATGCATTTTCATTTCTCCTCGAGCACAGAGTAATTAGGATCCCATTCCAGTATTACGTGTATGTACGTGGTAGCCTTATCGTAACCGGGTGAAACTCGAGTTACCTTTCTATTAAAATTCTCGCTTCTTCCTACCACGGTGAGCATCGCGGCTTATACACGAAATTCCCGTCGTTAACGACGCGTCGGGGATAAACGGTGAACGATGTACTTCCACGCGAGGAGAGAGAAGTAAAGGAAAATCGTCGTTGCCGTCGAGAAGAATGATTTCTAATCGCAGATTGATCGATCGGTGTCGCGAGCGTTACCGACGTTACCGCGACGTTCGTCCGGTACTCTGATCTCCCTCGATGAGACCAATCGAATCGACGTGTCTCGAACGTAATCCAGATTTATTGGCGTACCAGCGACAAAGCAAAGCACGTTCGTATGCTATCCTTAATCCCCCCCAGGGGCGTCAATGGCGTGAAAACTTTAACAGTTCGAGCTCTTCGTACTTTCCGTTGGCGGGTACTCGATCTACGAGAGGGGCTCGCGGCCATTCAGTAGTCGCTTTTAACGCTGAAAGCGGCCCAAAGAAGAAAAGCCCTTCCCCCCCCCCCGCCCCTCTCCGCCCTTCCCCTCCCTTCGCGTAAAGTGAGGCATAGCATCGGAAAGTGGACACTTCTCCCAAAGGCTTCGGGAGCATCAAGCGTCAAAGTAGTCGGACACATTTTCGAGACTATAACCCATCCGGAAGATCTCTCGCGAGTATTTCGACTCGCGAAGCTTATAAAAAAAGTTGGACGACGAGGGGTCGATATCGATATTCAAGCGCCGGATCTATCAATTTCGTTGTAATCAAATTTTTGCTTCGACGCGACGCCGTCGCGTACATTCGATTTACCTTTATGGGTACAGGATAATCCACGGTCCTCTCTGACCGTCCTCGCCTCGATGCTCGCGTTGCCGTTTCTGTATTACTCGAATTGTATCTTTCTCGTGGAGAAATCGACAAGTATAGTGTGAAATGTATATGAATGTATTAAAATTACTGTGATTTGTTTTTTTTCTCTTTATTATATTTATTTAATAAGTAAATTGTATAAACAACTTGTTGAAAAGAATCAGGATAAAAGTGTCATTGACGATTGATTGATTAGGGTTCTAGGGGTTAAGAACGATTTCTTAAATTACATTTGTTAACTATCATATTTCGTTGTTAAATGTTTATCTCCTGGGATGCACCGAAAGTTTAGCAAAGGTTCGCTATTTCTCGTACATTCTCGCAATTTAAACTCCCGATGTTTACCGATACAGAAAATCACGAATTTTATCGAACACATATAGGTGACCATAATCCACATCGGTAGCTCTCGGTATGTGTTCGTAGCACTCAAAGGATTACATGCCATAAGATTGTTGCTTCTTACAACACGCATTCGATTCGCAAACCCACCTTTCTACGCGAAAAGCTGCCGTTCCGACAATTTTTCCCAATTTTGACGAAACTCTATGACGTGTCGATAACAAGTGCCCAATATTTTGTAAAAACTTGTTCGTTGCAGATAAAGTTACACCACGGTACAGCTTTCACCGTTTAGGATCTCGCGCCCAATGGACCTCCCGCAACACCATTGCTCGTTCAAACATTTCAAAATATTGTCGTCCTGAAAAATTCACACCGCATCACAGACATATATGTGTCCGCGACATATCGAAAACAAAATTTGGAGAACAAAAAAATAGATGACACCGATCGTTAAAATTGGTTTCGCGGACTACGGACATCCCGTTAATTTATCGACGAGTGAAAGGTAAACGCGATAAAAAATACGTTACCGGCGTGCAAATATTGTCCCATCGTTTCAAACAAGTAGGAAAGTAACAGGCGCGTAATTTCGAAAACGTTGGAACCGCCACCCCGGAGCACTGATAATTTTCCATTCTCAAAGTAATAGGGCGCCAAACGATCAGCACTTTCAACCGAGCTCGTAAGCTCCTTTTCTCTGCAGCTTGTTCCCTAATCCTTCACCCTCCCTTCTCTTCGCGCGCCCTCCATTCAACTTCCTCGAAATTCTTTCAGCGAAGCCTGCAGCCCTTTATCTCTTTCGACGATGTGCTCTCGACGTTTAAATACTTGGAGCACAGTTCTCGTATGGAGGGAGCGTGCCTTCGAGCGTGACTCTTTATCCTCCTCTTGTCTCGCGCATAATGCTCCCGCGCGCCGATCTTTAACTATAGCATTAAAGTGCTTTTATTGCGACTTTCTCAACTGTAATGGCAACGCAATCTCTCTCCACCCACCCCCCTCACCCGCCACGGTTATAACCGTATGTTTAGCGTTTATTGTTTCCGAGAGTCGCCGGTCAATTTTATCGTCGACCTCCCTTAAAATTATTAATAAACGGTTTACGCGCGCTATTTATTGTTTCTTTCGAGTCGCTCGCCATGCGTGGCATAATATTATCTTAAGACGCTAGGTTGGCGGGGCGCGTCGAATTCTGACGCATTCGAATGGCATGAAAATAATTGAATCGCTCGTTTCAGAAACCCCCTAAACGGCAAAAAAAATAACGCCGACAGCTCTGTGTTTCTTTGGTTTTTTGTCCGTATCCAATAAGTCGTCGAGCTAGAACGACACTGATATATAAATTAGTGAATAGTCTAGTCCTTTTTGTAATTTTTTGGAGATTAAAGAAACCGTTTTAGTGTCGTGAAACAGTGTTTTTTTAATAATCATCTCGAAAAGTGAAAAAGTGCACTTAGAGGTCTCCTGAAATAAACGATTCTATTCCAGAAACCGTTTATACTTTTCTTCCATCACTTATACTGACTATTATAAATTTAACACTCTCATCGCCAAACAAAACGAGCTACCTGTAATAGTGTGATCTCAGGATCACATTGAACTCACCGATTCTGGTCCAGATTAAAAAAAAATATCCTCCTACCGGGGATGAGTCATGGTGTTTACAATATAACCCTTCGACCAAACCGCAAACTATAGAATTGGCCCTATGTCACACAGAATTCTGCGTCCACGGTAACAGGAGCGTCAAACCACCTTCACGAATACCGCCACCGTTTGCACATTGAACAGGGATAACGCATTGAAATTGTTACCGTAAATTCGGAAAGGTTCAGGGCTACATAATGCCGTCGACGGAGCACAGCGTCAATAGATACCGTTTTTACAGCATCGGTACAGAAACTTTTTCAACAAACCGTAGTATTATACCCGCCGAACGACGATTCGAGCGGTAACAAAAGATCGCATTACTTTCGGATTAACGCAGGGTGTTTCGATTGAAAATCATTGCATTGTAAATATAATCGCGTTATCGGTATAGTCACTCGAATCGCGCATCGATAATCCACGGCGTCATATGTTATTTCCATCCGTTTCCACGCTCCGTTATCGTTACGTTCGCGTAATATCGCACGCCAAATTGAATCTTTCGAATCAGAATCCCGTCGGACTCTTACGATCGAACGAGCGTATCGAATTAAATTCGCGCCGCGGCTTTTCGGTCGAATCAACGGATGCACACCACTCTCGACGCCGCGTGCGTCGTCGCGTTTTACCGTTTCGCGCGACTTTCACCGAACCGCGCGGCGCAATATCATTATAGCGTTGATCGTTGACACGTTAATATCCCGTGGTACAAATGCCTAATCGGAGTGTCATGCAAATATGGGTGACGCGGCGATCGTTGCGGGAGATCGGTAAGAGAGACACCGGCTTAAGAGATAACAAAAAGTTTCGGTTGCGAAACGAGTGGATGGAGATAAATCAAGGAGGGGGTAATAGGCGTACTTGACTAATGTCCTTGTAACAATTAATCATTATCGCGAGCAAGGCGAACAAAAAAGAAAAAACTGGGTAGCACGTGTCACGGTAGGACAAAGGAAGCTTTATATTTTCAATATTATCTCCCTCCCGTAATTTCTCGCTGACAATCTTCTGGCTCGTAACCGTAATGTTCTCCTAACTTAATTTCTCTCCCTCGTCTTCTCTCTCTTTTTTTTTTTTTCCTTCTTCGTTGAAATTATGATCTTCCGACTCACATTTAACCTTCGCGATAGTTTTATTACAAACGAAACGTACCATTCCGCCAGCGCGAGCTTGCTCATCGCGGCCGCCGGTCATTCCTCTGAGTTTATCGAATATTCGATCAGTGACCGGGTGTAATAAAGCGCCGTTGACGTGTAGCTGTTTTCCAGTTTCGTTGAAAAACTATCGTAAAAGCTGCCGATTCCATCGCTACTCTTTTTTTTTTTCCCATTCGCTCTCTACCTACGTAACGCGCTACGTAACTCGCGCTTAGGGTACACGCGTGTACTCGAGACACGAGGAAAACGGTAGAGTCGTCGCGCGCAACGAGAGAGGGTGAGGAGGAGGACCGTATATCGGAATTTTACAGCGACCGATCGCCGAGGCAGATTCCGAAGCGCGAAGGGATCGTCACCCTCTAATCTCGATGCCCTTTTTCTCGACGAGAGTCCCGCGTACAAGGGAATTTACCGGGGGTGGGTGGGTGGGTGGGTTAGCGCCGTGCGAGCTTCTCCCGATGTTCTCGCCGTAATCCATCCTTAAAATAAGCCTCCTCCGATAACAGACGCGCTTGTCCGTATGTCGAGGACAGGCGCTCGTACCGAGAGCGTGTTGTGCTCGCTCGCCGCCGTAAACGCGCGTGTGTAAAGAGGGAATGTCGAGGCGCATAACCCCATTCCTCTGCGTATCCAGCTGCCCCGGAGCTGCGGTGGAAGCGCTAAAAATGGTGTAGCGAGACACGCTTCGGAGCTAAAAGCACGACGAGACGCGTGGGTGTATCTCCCCCCTGACGCTAAATTCGGATACTCGCGACGTCTTAATAGGCTGCATTGCACTGCGTCGCTCGCATCTGGTCGTAGATTACTGAAGGGGGATTTACAGTTGGAGAGTACACTTGGAGAGTTTCTCGTAGGTAGCGTACGAGAGACTGTGAGTTTCGAGAATTGGGGAGTAGTGACCAAACAAGATACCCTCTCAACTCTGACGAGGGCGGGTTGGTGGGTTTAAAAAAAAAGTGGCTTTCGAGAATAATAGGACCGCGAGCGTAAAAATCGATTTAGACCGATTCGTAGGAGTCTCGTGCGTTCGAGAAGATTGAGATACCGTTTATACCGGAAGATTTTCTCGGAACGAGAATCTCGTCAAATGATCGACGCGTGTGTAAACGAACAAAGGGCAAGTTTCTCGCCTTTCGAGATTCTCGAACCCCGCGTGCTGCGAGTCTTTGTCACCGTGTGCATCGTCGGGCGAGTTTCGAACAGGAGATGCTCGTACTCGAGTTTCTCGAACGCGGAGGGCGAGAAACTATCAAATTGTAAATCCGCCTTGACTTTCCGTGCCTGACGGCGAAACGATGTAGACCTAGCTTGAAGGAGAAGGACCCAGAGAGAAAGAGAAAGAGTGACTGACGATGACGAGAAGACGGTGCCAATTCCACGAGACGTTTACACGAAGGGTATGGGGGAGGGGGGGGGGGGGGGACGCGAGAGCTCTCTCCGGCATGACGAATGATCTGTCAGGTGGTTGGTTGGTTGGTTACTCGCTCCCTTGTAACCAACTAGACGGAACGAGAATACTTGATCCGTCCGTTGTGTACTTTTTGAGAGGGTGCCAAAAACGTTGCCACGGGCCCGCAGGACTAAAATCACTATAAATTGCTCCGTGATCGTGCCACGGTTATTCGATGATGCCGCGTACACCGCCGCGATACCGATAATAATTCACGGAACGTCGATATTCGCGGGGCGAGAATTTTCGGCGACGGTGGTTTTAACGGCGCGCGATTAAAATTACATCGCAGGGGCGAGAGCTAACGCGAAAAATGGAAATCGGGGTTACGTTTATTCTTTCGCCGGGAACACGGGGGTAAGAACGAACACGATGTATTTCTACAATTTTTCGGGCACGCTATGTTTTTTGGGCAAGTTACGAAATTTTCTCGCGCGAGAGTAAACCAACCCGATCGCGGGAGCGTTTTTAGTTCTGTTTAAATATAATACGGAGTTTTTACATTTTTTTTTGTGCACACGCGGATATACCATCGCGTTAATTTTAGGTGCACTTTGAAATTTGCGATTTCAATATTTTTACGTGGCAAATCGAAAAAACCAATAGTACCGCCCGATTCGGAACATTGAAAAAAAAAAAACTCCGAATTACAAAAGTGGTGGTTGTCGTTGAATTGTTAAATACACACTGGGCGAAAATGTAAAATTGTCGCGGGAAGCGGGCAAAAATATAAGTCCCTTTTAAAATCCCTGTTCATTTGTTTAAACAACGCGCCAACTGTAGCGGGCTCGACATTAAAGTAATCATGGAATCGTTTAAAATACGCCGACTATTAATAACAAATTGGAAATAACTTTGTTAATTTGATTCGTTGAGAATAAATTTTCAACGTCCCTCGGCGCTTTTTCGGAAATTGATTTACAATATTAAATGCGTAATTATCGACGCAAGTGGATAGGATAAGGTACAGTCAGTATGGAGAGCATTCTCGCTTATTCATAGATTTTTATTTATCCATGCAAAATCATTGTGGCCATAATCGCGATTTACCGCAATTCTCCAGCAACGCGTAATAGGATTCGCGATAACACCGCGTAACAATGTTCGCTGATAACGACAACCGAAAATGAAACACCTTTCGAAGTACTGCGTTACCTGACCGATGATACGTTTTAAATTTAATTAAACGTTGAATATCCTTCACATAAATTATCTTAACGCATTCCCGCAATACCTTTCTGTTTTACAAGGAGTTACGTGCATTTTGCATTGACTGGGACTGTATTACTCGTTATCACGTCGATTATTAGTAATATTATCAAGTTTCATTCGAAGCTAAAATTATTTCATCGGCTTCCAAATATATGTATTCAATGATTTAAAAGCCTTCCATCGATTATTTTAACTTGCATTTATGATATCGCATTTTTTTTTTTTTTTTTAACATTCAACGAATGATTGTAAACTTGATACGGTAAAACAATATTTGTTATATTTATGCCCATTTAAATTGCAGAACTCCGCGTCATTCGGGTATAGGATTTCGAAAATTGCGCGCAACGTTCATTTAAAGGCTTCGCTCCGAAACCGCCGCGAATATGTTAATTGTACTGTCCAACAAATTAAAACCCTATGTCTGTTTTGCAATATCCATTGCCCGAAGCCGGTACAGTTTTCCCCTCGCCCAAACACGAATCTGGCAACGAAATTGCTCTATCGCTCTCAGTTTTCGAGCAGCGGTCCGTAAATAATGTACTGCCCATATCTTTTTCCCTTGTCTTTCCAATTTTCCAAAATCACGCGAATGCAATCTATAACTTGGGATATATTTTGATATACGCTCGGTACGCATCGGTGCGATAATTGTAACGATAACTACATCGGATGGATTACAATATATTTGGGTACATGCTCGTTACGTTTCGTCGTGAAAATAACAATTATCATTGTAACGTGTGTGCACGATAATTTTCATCAAGAGCTTATATCAAGATATATTGTAAATTGTAAAATTACAGATTGCACTCGCGTGCTTTTGGAATAATTGTGAAAAGGCGAGAGGAAAGATACGGGCACCTCCGTATTTGTCCCGTTATATTCGCACCATCTCTGCTCGGTTCAATGGTGCCACCGTGGTTTTGAACTATTAACCCTTTCGATATTACCGGCGACTATGGTCGCAGAACGTCCGAACGCTGACCGTGTACTAATGGCGGCTATACATAGTCGCCCATCATCCAAAATTTGGCGACCATGGTCACCCGGTAAAATTTGCCATTGATTCGCGAACTTTGGACGAACAATTTAACACGTTAACACTCCATTACTCGCGTTAACTCAAAGTTACATCGGTGATTCGCCTCGTATCCGTGAGATACGATATTTACTAAAAGTGGACACACAACAACTGACTGATTAAGATATCAAAAATTAAAAACAACTTTAGCCTAAGAGTCTTCAATTTATAAACTATAAAAATTTCGCACATCAAATGTAAACCTGCACAGCAGACGTAATACAAAGAGCGGTCCGATCTTCGATCATTCTCATTTCCCCATCCATCCGTAATCAGATTTGACAGTAACGGACCTCCTTCGATACAACAAAGAATCGTAATTAGATCGCATTTACCGTTGTAAAACAGATCCCTGACTAATTGCCACGTCTCTCCTCTCCTCGCTGAGTCTACAGGCCTTTGTCTCTCCATTCGTTCAAATTCTCTCACTCCCCCCCATGAATCTCGCTACAAGCTTCCACGTAGATACGATTCCTCGAAAATAAACAATGTCCAGTTCCAGCGTACTCATACTTGGCCCGACGCAATACTCTTGTCTCTCAATTCACGCGCAACGACGCACCACTCGACGTGCAGCCTTAGCGAATCTTCCGCGAATCGTCGCCAGTCGCGTCTCTCAATCATCGAAATCGCTTATTGAATTCAACCCTGCCGCGTACGACGGTGGTTTATCGATGCTCCGCGGCTGATTTCGACGCGAGCGCTTCGAGACGCTCGAGGAAGAGCGGCGAAGATGTGTCTCGAGCGTCGATATCATCCACTCTGCCCTCTGACCGTTCGACGTTCGGCCGCAATATTCCTCGCACGTACGTCAAGAAAGATACGATATTGTTAGTCGAATTCGGCTCCTACCACTTGCCCCTTATCCGATTCTTTCCCTCTTGCGAATCCCGCGACCACCGTCGAACCACCCCCCCCCCCCCCGCGTCCCTCCATCCCCGGCGCTCTCCATTCTTCCCGCCAACGGAACAAATTGCACGTGGGACCTGACCGATCAGGTGCAGAATTATTATGTCGTGACCCCTCCGCGAATATTTTTCCTCGAGAAAATCGGATTTATGCCAACGAGAGATATTGATGGGAATATTAATGCGCCGCGACGAAATTACGATCGCGGTTGGCCGGGAACTTTTCGCAGGAATTTGTTACGCCATATCGATAATGGCTCTCGATATTCAGACGCGGAAATATTTATGAACTGGATAATATTCGAGCGCGCCCGGCTATATCGCGGCAGCGCGATCTGTGTCAGTTGCCATTAGTCTTGTTAATGTATTCGATGTAACCGCGTGCGTATGTACGTCGAGAATCGTCGTTAACAGTGCGACGGTAATGGCGACGGACAAAGAAAAAAAAAAGAAAAAGACGGCAACCTGAATTGAGAAGCTTGTAAGTATTCCGCGCCGATGAGAAATCTATTTTAATTTGAAATCCTCGCTCGGGAAAATAATTGTTCGTATGGGGATGCCCAGCGATGCCGCACAAACGTATAATCAATTTCGCGGTTTATACCTGTCTCTCCTATGTATTTCAGAGTATTTGCAAATTGTTCGCGGTTCGCCAAACCGCTCGCACGTAGGGCGACCAATATAAACTCGGTATGCGATACTCCTTTTTCTGAGCGCGACTGGGTGGTGGTTGGCGCGTAAGGGAACCAATATCCAGCGGTATGCCAAACTCCTTTTCGCATATGCCATGCCATTTTCAACTTGAAATGCCGAAATGAATTTTTCCTTTCCTTTTTCAAAGGATTTTCACCGACCCGGGGAGTTCCGCGATACTACACCCGTTGCGCATACACCGTTAACGGGTCCTGTACGTTTCGGCCTCTCTCTCACTCTCTCGCTCTCTGTCGCTCTCAAATAAGTTTGAACACGAGAATCATCTATAGCGATACCGACCACCCGGCGTTTACTTCCGGTTCATAGGTCAAAGTCGTTTCCCTGAGCTGCTTGTGGCTCTGCGCGCAAGAAAAGAAAAACATCTGAATGGTGTTTTTTTATCATCCCCCCCCCCCCTCCCTCACCCCTCTATCCTTTTTCCATCCGCGTATGTATATATGTACGTATGTTATGTACCCATTCGTGTCTCCCGATCGACGATACGCGCTTTCGGTAACGGTGAGGGAAAAGTTCTCGCCGTCTGAGCGTCGTCGCCGACGCTACGTGTCGAATTGTTTGCATAAACGTGCGCGCCGATAGGCATAGATTTTCGCGACGAAGTATCTTTATTTGAAATGTCGCGCGAGGAAAACACTGTGGGAGAGGGAAAAAGGGTATCTCGTCGTTCTCGTACCTCTACCCCGTGCACTCTACTTTATTACTTCGCTCCCGTAATTTACTTGCGCTCTCCCGCTCCTCCCACAGTCGGCGAAATCGAATCCCCCTGTGTTTTAGCCGGCGAACAGAGAAAAGAGAGTGACAGTGTCAACTGTTACCTATAAATAACATATGCTCCCGGCTCTTTTTTTCTTTTTTTTTTAAATTCACATTTTATAACCGTTTTCATTTCGCCTTCGCCAGCCGTCGGATTAATTTTTTGTTTTCCGCTTTCTTTACTGCTTTCTCTATTTTTGTTTTTCTTCGATTTTTCTTTCGCGAGCTACGGAGGATTTCAGCGAACCAGGAAACACGGGATACATCGCTAAATCCTGAAAATGTGAACGTAGCTATCACTTTATTGCCTTATCCGCGATAGTTTCCTTCTTCTTTTATTTTTATTTTCTATGTTTGGCAGCGCGCCATCGCTATGAACGATTTCACGAAGTTTAATTTACATTTGCCATATCGTACTTCACTCTCGTACCGGAAATCAAACTAGAAAATCTCGGCTTTTTAAGCACACCTTTTCAACTGTCCGTACTTTCGGCGCCGCCTCGTGTGCATATTTCATAGGGAAAACACTGAAATCGGTCGAAGTTGGTACGAAACGGGTAAACGAACTCTCTCACGGTGAGTTTCTGACGAAAATTGCATTTTCCTGACTGGCGTGTGTACGCGTTATCGGGATAGACCACTTTGAAGAGCGTGGCGTATTCACGGTTAACGGACTGGCGATGTTTAGTAGAGGAGACAAGAAAACGAACAAGCGCTTTTGAGGCTTGGGGGGGGGGGGGCGGGGAGGCTAAATGTATCGATGCTTGTCGCGGCGAAAGGTGTACCACCTTTCGCATCAAAGTTATATCAAACGACTTAACGAACGCGCGGGTACCACGTTTATGCGCCGAGGACGTGGTGCTTCCAAGTATTGCCGCGGTATATGTATATTACACCTATATGCACGTACCGCCGGAGTGTACTCCAAAAACTTTTTAACAATGGTACGACGGATGGACTGATTATTCCCGTCCTTGTCCGCGATGAAAGAGGCAGAGAGAGAGGAAAGAATAAACGAGCTGAGGAAGTACGAAAGTGAGGAAAGGGAGAGAAGAGCCGGAGCGGAAGAGTAACTTCAAAGAACTGCCGTCGCGCTCCATTCCACGTGGCCCGTTAACACATTTAACTTTGCGCGAAGTGTCACGCTTCTTCCTTCTTTTGTGTTTTTTTTTTCTTTTTTTTTTTGACACGCGTGCCATAAGATTTCGGTAATCTTCCGTAAAATAGGGCCGTTAACGCAGTTTCCTAAAGTAATTCAACCTCGCGCGTAATGCGCGGGGACCAAGGTGAAGGGGGATACCGTAGACGTAGGGTACGTTTAAACGTTCGAGGAAATTCCGTTCTTTTCCTTAATTTAATTAAGTTCCGAAGGATAGGAATTCGCACTTGAGGGAGGGGGGGGGGGGGGGGGTGCAAAAGTTAGAACGTGTCGGCGTTGTTTCTAATGGGACGAATCGCGGTTTCAAGATTCTTCCAATCGTTTAATGTCGGGGGGCGTCGCCGTGCGCCGGTCTTTTTTTTTTTTTTTTAATTAATCCTCGATGGCACGCGCTACTCGAGCATCGATTTATATTTAACCGGATCGCAGATAAATCGGAGTTAAAGGGCGTCCGTGAACGAGCTGCCAGGCGTAATTTGCGAACTAGCTGCCCGGTCGCTGAGAGAGGAGGATGGTTCTGGTTATTGTCTTCGATTTATTCTCTCCTCCCCCCCCCCAAGAATCTTAAGGAGCGGGTAGCGAAATAGAGTTTCCAAAGTACGTGAACTATTTTCGAACAAGTTTAGCTCGATGGAATTCTCATGGCATCCTCGCGAGAAGCCGATGTAATACTAGTAACGGTGAATCTTCTTTTTTTTTTACTCTCGGAACATCGAGCTCGTACCATTTTGTATTTTTACAGCATTATAGGTACTTTATGTTTATTTTTGGATTTTAATAACGTTCGTCGGGAAACGTTCGAAAATAAAGCACGATAACGCGGATGGAAAAGTGGTGTCTGCCGATTAAGTTCAATCGTATTTCGATATATCGTGGCAAAGTTAAATTATGAAATACTCAATCCCACGTTTCCATGTATTATACGTACTTTCTAAACTTACCACAGGACGCTAATTCATTTATCAATCGTAAAGGTTATATTTAAATCGATCGATGAACGTACCTTCGCAACAATGGTATCGCGTGTTACGTATTGACGTTACCGAGGTATATGGAGCAGAGTATTGTGCCGTATAAACACGTGCGGCCCTTGTAAACAAAGAATCCGCGGCTTTTTTGTGAAACCAGAACATCCGTTTTGTTAGCAGAATTCTCCTATTGCCGTGTCCATTGGATCGTTGGTTCGTTAATTCTCAGCGTTCGTAAAAACAATTCGGTGAACGAAGAAAGGGATGTCGGAAATGTTTAAAGCGTTGTTTAAACTGTTTAAACCGAATAACGATGTACTGTTTTTGACGAATTGTACGGTACCTATTAGCGAACAAAATTTAAAGCGCTTACGGAAACTGTTCGACAAAGTGTATGTACGTAGTGATCTTATTTCGCGAAACGGTACGCACGTAGATCGTTCTTTAACTCCGTTAAATAGTTTTGAAGCGAGAAATCTCGCTACTTAATCAAAAAAGATTTTAAAGTTTGCTCTCTATGCATCTTTGAACATACTGTTCTGAAGCAGCATACTGCGTGCTTCGAGCGTCAAGAGATTTTCAACTTATTGTTAATGAGTTACGAGAACTTTATGATTATCAAAGACGTAACTGCAGAAGTACCGCGTGTCCCCCGCGTCATTCGAATTTTATATTTAACTTGGATTCTTCGCGAATGATCGACAGTGGATTATTTTGTACTTTCAAACGAATTATCGGATAATGGGGAACTTCGTTTGATCCGTAAGGCGCTTAAATTACGTAAGTCCCGCTTCTATTCATGTAAAGCTGCTGGCGCAGTCATTTTTCGCGAGAAATTACCGTTTAACGCGCGCTGTTGGAAGCTAATAATCGTTATCAGACTTCTTATCTCCGATACGCTTCGCGTTATCGGTTACTTGTAAAATACGTCAAACAATGCACCGCGACATTTTTTTCTTGGTATAGGGATTCATCGGTGAACCATGAGGACCCTCATGGTCGGCCAAATGTACGAGGATCGATCGGAAAATCAGGTTACAATATTTTTTTTTTTAAACTTGAAGTACGTATATGGACCGTTTATTTTGAAAGTGGTGCAAGTCCATTCAACAAAATGAGATATCACATACTTTGTGATTAATTTAGTGTAAAACGAAAAAAACAGAAGAAGAAAAATGGACTTGCACCACTTTCAAAATAAACGGTCCATACCTATATTCGTCAAGAAACAATCTCTTGTGTCGGTACAAGTACGCGATCTACAGTGATTGCAACACACGAATATAGCCATTTTTCTACATAATCACCATTCAAATCATTGCACTGTTCTAGACGTGGCATTTGTATACATTGTCCAAGACCCCACGTTCCACCTCCTTTACCCCCTTTTCACCCATCTCTTTCACCACTTCACCAGAAAAATGTTTTCCACTTAAAAACTACTTAAGCTTAATGAAAAGGTGATAATCACTGGTCGGAAGACCCGAACTGACGGGGGGGTAAGAAAGTCCCAGAGGTTTCTTCATCAGAAGTGTGGGTCCTCCCTTCTTTGAATAACCTGCACCACATTCGTCACATGCTGACGACTCATCACTTTATTTCCGAACGCTTCCACCTGTTTCCGATGAATACTCGCTGCAGCCGTGACATCTCGTTCGAATCGTCGGGATCTTTCCTACGCGCCAGGTGCGGAAAAAAGCTTCGCAAAAAAAAAATCCCCACGGCTTGCGGAGGTCTTGTAACCTTACTTTTCTGGACGACCCCTCGTAACAAAGTACTTGAGCGCTTGATTAAATAACTTGGGAGTTACTAAAAATACTGGTATTACACCGGTATCTTTGCGGTTGTTCCTACGGAATCTTTATACGGGATGTTCCGTGAATAGTGGTATACCTTAGGTAATTTCAAGCAGGTTTTCCCTTATCGAAAATGGGGCAAAGCACTCTAGTTGACGATATAAGTAAGAATATCGATATAACGTTGCACAGCTGTATGTATAAAAATATCGGTATATTGATAAGAATATATCCATAATTTTTTTTTTTTTGATGGATTACACTTTTCGTGGTATCTGTAATCATGTATCGCAGTGGTTCTCAACCTATTTTATCTCTCTTTCTCAGGAGTACCGTTTTTATCTGGCATACCTCTTGTACTGCGTACTATAATTTCAAAATATTGATTTCCTCCATTACAGATATTTTTGCGTGTATCCCTCTAGGAGTACGCGTACCTCAGGTTGGGAACCACTGATGCATCGGATTCTTTTTGTTTCGGCACTGCCGCGTCACCTCGTGCGCGTCGACGATTGACATTTACAGTGTCGATAATCATCTGTATGCTCTCACGTGATCCATTAACCCATTCGACACTGATTACACACCGTGCGTGTAATGCATTTCCTAGCGCAAAAGGGACCAATTACGCACCGTGCGTGCGATGATCGCCAACAAAACGGAAACTTTCACTCCTGGACATTGTTTTTAAAATTTGTCTTCATCGCGGATGGGTTAACGTGTACGAATAACGTTCATATTTGCACAGTAAATTTTGCTCGTTACAACGCATTCACAGTTTTACTAAACATAATTAACCTTCATCTGCTCGGTAGGACGCTTTTTTAAATTTTCGGACACATTCATCTCTAGAGTACCAAGGGAATGGTGGGACGGGCATATATTCTATAATTACACTCCTCTTCGCTAAATTCTCAATCTTTTTCTAACTTTTGTATTTCGAAAAATTCTACGATGATTTAAATAATTATTCTGTCAGAGTTTAGTAGCCCTAATTATTTCGAACCATCCACGTTAAAAGAAGAAAAACTCACGAAAGTGATTAAAAAAAATCGTACACGCCCCAATTTTTGTCATAGCGCGCGAAAATGTGACTGTAGGAAGCGCGAGCGGATAAAGATTAATAACCGAATATGAACAATTCCTTGTCTCTGACAATTCAATTCGGTCTTACGCTCCTCTTTCTAGGAATAAGAACAACCGCCTCGGCGACAGTCACGCAAATATCAACTGCACCCCCGATCAAAGGCTTTAATACAGACGTTTCGTTTCAAGGTTGAGAATCCACGACTATTCCTCCCTGCACGATACAAACCCTAAGCCGTCATCGAAAGATCCCTTTTCTATCCTTGCACGCGTACCTTCCCGATATTTGCATCTGAAAATTGAGAGATCGTCGTGTTTAGGAAAAAAAAAAAAATATCCTCTGAGGTAGAAGTAAGTCAGACGTTCTATCGAGAGTTCCATCACAGAAATTTCCAATATCATTGCTCTCGTCTATAAACCCGCACGTTTTCTTCTTGCGACTCTGCGGCATACGTCCCTCTTGCTGCAGCCAGATTTCACCCGGATACATTACTTCCTGTCGGGGATTACCCGTCGCCGCCTGCCACGACGTCTTTTACGTGGATCTGGCACGGGCGTGAGTGTCTAGCGAAATAAAACTAACGGAACTTCGATTTTTCCGTCATTTGATATTCTCCTTTCTTTTCCTTCTATCTTTCTTTCCATTTTTTTTTTTTCATCGCGAAGATCACAGAGAGCGGATCGGTAGCGAAAGGGCGGCGAGAATGCTCCTCCTCCTCCTCCTCCCCCTCCGACGTTTACAGTACCGTCGTCGGCAGTTTATCGTTTCGCGGACGAGGTAATTTTACCGCAGATCCTTTTTTTTTCTCTCTCTCTCCACGCTCTTTTATATTCTTTTGCTCCGGCGTTAATCGTAAACAAACGACGCGCCGCTCTTTCCCTCCATCGGTAATCGGCTCTCGAAACGAACGGAATGCCGTTCGAGCGGTTTAGCGAACTTGTCGGCAATTTGTTCGAAAGCTTATCGCAATCGGATCGTCACTGGAAGGTTCTCTCGCCCTCCCCGACGCCCGCTCCCTTGGTTTTCTACTCTCCCAGATTTACGGAGTTTAGTCGACGGTGGGCTGCTGCTGCTGCTGCTGCGGCGGTAGCCCCCCGTGCCTAGGGGAATGTTACACGGAGTGGAAAGTTTCAATAAGATTCGCGGTCCCACGCAAAAGTAGCTGAGCCTCTTCGCGCGGATGGAAGTGAATCCGTACCTGCTTGTTCGCATGGAAACTTACACGATCGCCGAATCGAATTTTAGATTTTCTACTCGGCAACGTCGAGACCGTTACCGTCGTCGTGATCCAACCCCCCCCCCCCCCCTCCTCCTCCTCCTCGGCGTCACTACCCCGTCACCTTTACCAACACCTTTATTCCCGCGAGTCACGTCTGCTCGCAAGCCATCTCGCAGATTTATAGGGTTCTCCGCCTCGTCTTTCGCCGATATATAACGCGGATTTATCCTGTCCTCCCCCCCCCCCCCCCCCGTAAGCTTTCGCGCAGACCTAAATTCCGATGAAGTAACGTCGTCGCGCGCATCGCATCGCGGTGGTATATTTCGACGTTACGACATTGTATCGAAATCGCCGGACCGTTATTAAATTCGAGCTACGTAGGCGCGGGGTCGCGTTAACGTTGATGCCGAAAGGGGTATGGGCTGTCGTCCGTGGTTCGGTCGCAAATAACAACACCGCGTGCCTGTTTCGCGGGTTCGAAAGATTTATTAGATACCTGCATTTTCAGCGATAACGTTTTTGGTTTCTCGGGTGGACGTAAGTGAAAAGCACCAAGATTGATGACGCGCCGGTTATTTATCAACGTTTACCTCGTATTAGGGTTGCATATTTCTCTCGCGTATGGCTGAACCGAGTCGCTCCTACGCATATTACGATCTATCGTGGCGTTGGGTGACGCTGCAGCTGGATAAGTAACGCAAACGTTTATCACGATATTGCGTGTAAGGTAAATATGCCTTTGAATATCGATATTGCACGTGGAACTGTGTTTTCGGGTATAATAACGAATTTAAGGGATAGTTTTATACGTATCTGTAACTTCCAATGGGACTGGAGCGCGAGGTTGTTTTAACGTTCCAAGATATCGCGAGAAAAGCGCTTTTGACATTCCGACGTCAGTTTTATTATTATCCGCGCGCGCCGTACCACCGATCGATTATTAAACGCTTTGGATGATTCTCGGCACGAAAGCCGAACGGGGTATTTTTACGTCTTCCCAAAAGTGCCATCTACGCGGGATTAATCGTATTTTTAATTCGCCGGGAATAATGCCGATACGGGGTGGATAGGTCGAAACCGCAATTGCAGTAAAACGATGCTCCGAAGACCAGGATGACATTATTATTCGCGAAATTATATTCCTTCCCGTTGCAATTATGCCGAAGCGTCAAGACGGCAAAAAGTTCGCTCGCCTATTTACCGATGCCGCTTTTTCTGCCGCGGCTTTTAATTCAATGTAAATAACGAGGGACCCCCTGTAACGAGGAACGTTCGAAACTAACGACAAATCGAAAAACGGGCCGTCAGAGTTTACGGAGTTTGGCGTCGTCCTTTTTGTCATATTTCCCATTCCTCGGTGCTTGCGCCCGCTCCTTTTTCCCCCCCGCATCTTTGCCGTCTGCGCTTCCCCAGGCTTTTCCGCTTTATTCGCGGACCTCTAATGACGCTCCCGTTCGGTGGTCTGTTCCATGCGCTTTTCTCTCTTTTCCATCCCTCCCATTCCTCTCTCTGTCCCTCCCTCTCTCCTACACACACACATCTAAACGGATATATTCCCTCGCACTCTTATCTTTATTCTCAATTTTCTTATTTTACTACCCGATGTACACTGGTGGTCCCTTTAACCTTTTAAGGCCGCCTCTCCAATTAATCGCGGAACGGGGGAACGAAACGAGTACCTCCACGATGAGACCGAACAGCAGAGAATTTCATTTTTGGCGAACATGATTGTACGGAGCGTCGCTCCGTACAGCATGTCGCCTCTGTGTACAGATTCTGGGTTATGAATTTGCGTTTCTCTATGCTTGGAAAATTCTCGTCTCCGTGATGCGCCGTCGTATACGACGAAGTAAATCTTTAACGGTACACCGGACGAAAATCGATTTGCGAGTGGGAAAATATGAAATGTTCACGTGCATCGGTAAGATCTCGCTCGAACGATACGGTTAGACTTAAGGATGAGAACTTTGATCGTTCCGCGGGGGTTTTGTTTAAGAGATACAGTACGTTATTCGCTGAATTTATTTTTCTCCAACTACGGAAGGGGATACTTAGAAACCGCGGATTAGTGGATTTACTCAAAGTGTCGTAAAACTCATCGTCCGTGGATTATAGCGTTTCTAAATAATAACAAAGTCTTACTTTTGATAGTATTCCAGGATCTCGTTGCGAATGCTTTAACAAACACAAATATGGGTGGTTGAAAAACTGTGTTTGTTAATCCTCGCGTGATTTCTCTTTGCCCCGCTCTAATCTTCGCGCTTACTCGTGTCCCGTACGGTGAAATTCATTATACGTTCCACGTGTTTCTATGTTTAATACTACAAAAGACTCTGAACGACAAAACGAGATACTGCGTTCCGATTGGCGAATCCAGTCGATCGATCAAACGGTGATATAACACCCTCCAGTATGCGCGCTATTCGCATACTTAAAACTAGATAGAAGTCTACGAGATACTTACCGTATTTCCAGATTTCGTCGTAAAGCGTTCGCAGCTAGGAAATTCTTACATCTTCGTCCGATAATTCGAGAAACTTAGGATTATTCAAATAGAGCAATGGTTTTCAACCTTTTTATATCCCCGTACCCTTTGATTGGGCTTTTTCATTGACAAGTAACTCCCTTCTCCCCTGCCTACCATACATCCTGCACCGCGTACCATAATTTTTATATATTGATTTCTGTACCGTAAAGCATCGCAATGGTTTTTACTTTTACGTAATATTCTGTTCGCGGTTCGCTGGGACGCGGATACCGTGACTGATTCGCTTGCTGACTGTATAACGCAAAAAGAATAATCTGCTATTGCGATGCGACGGAATTTCGCGTTAAGCGAAAAGGAGAAGATTTTAGTTTCGCGTTCGTAAATTAAAATTAATACCTCGGCGTGCAATGACATTTCTGAGACGTTATTTATTTTCTGTGCCATAATAGACGTTGACGTGTCCGAGACGTCAAGAGCTGTCTCCGACGAACGCCGGATATTAAGAACGATATCTTATCAGCACGGACCTCGGATCGTTGGTGATACGTAGGGCGATTTTATTTTGCTTAAGATGCTCTCCCGTTATTTCGTATCAAACCTAACAATGATGTATCGACGAGCGAACGAACACGAAAAGAGTATTCTTCTTATCCCAGCAAAATTAAATAGTGTTTTTCGGAAGCACCGAAGTACATTCGGTTTATACGTTAAGGGGTTAATACTATGGAAAGAGCGGGGCTGCTTGTAACTCACTTCCGTAATTCCAGAAGCGAATTCTTGAGCAAGAATTTGTTTCGCTTGAAATTTCATTGTAAATGCTCCCGGCACCTAGTACTACTCGTGTTTCTTAATATTTCTTATCTCTGTCCAGCTGTTTACGCGTTTTTGTGCGATGGACTAATCGTTTTCTTGGAATGTGATTCATTGGTTAACGTAATATCGTGTGTGACAAAAAAAAAACCCGGTTCAAAAATAGAGGAATATTATCAATTGCCGTGCGAGTCGTATCTTATCTTTTGTTTTTTTTATCATTCCTATCTGTCGGAAATGAAATCGATATACGTTAAAGTTACGACTCCATTAGATAAGACTCCCAATATCACTCTCTCTCTCTCTCCATGCGTGTATTTGATTCAACGCTCTTATCTGAGTTCCGCTAAGGGTATTACAGCAAGATGCCTCTCCACTAGCCCCGAGGAACTTTACAACCAGCCATCTATACCCATTTTAAAAACAGATCCTTTCACGGAATACGACAGTAGTTGCAATTAGTATTCAACGGGAGAGACCGTAACGAGTCGTGCTGTAAAAGGGCAAAGTACATTAAAGTCTCCTCCACGTTCTTTGTTTTCGTTGCTTTACGATGCCTTAGCATTTCGCATTATTTATTCAAAGAGAAAGCGCACAGCGAAGAGGGAGAGAGAGAGAGAGAGAGAGAGAGGAAATTGGAGAAAAATACATTCGAACGATGATATAACGCGGACAGTGTTTCTTATTAAATTCTCGAGATTCTTAAGACTACCGATTTATTATTGCGAAGGGACGTATCAGCGACAGAACTCTGTCCCCGTTCACGGTGGATTTTACCGTAGATACGTACGAACACGTTCCGTTTGTCGAATATAATCTGTCGTTTAGTATGGTAATTCGTTACGCGTAATTTTTGCGCGACCCTTGCACCTAGCGACAATGTCAGCCGGTACCCGTTACTACCACTTTTTACTACCGAAATGCAATGCACAGGCAGATTACCCGCCTCCTTTTTGTTCTTACCCTTTAGCGCGTAGCTCGGGAGAATGCAAATTACGACTATTGCCCCTTTTCCCAACAATGCACGACCGGCGGAGTGCAAAGAGCGCGCCGAGCATGAAATGGCGCGTTTGACGCATTTAAAGGAGATCAATTGATTCTCTCGAGAGTGCACAAACGTCGAATTGTCATTATGAATGGAGATGAGATATTCTGCGCTTTGCCTTTACGCGTATCCGATGTCTTAATCCTGCGCCAGTCGCGTCGTTATTGTTATTGCGCTGTAAATGAATAATTTAGCAATAATATTAAATACTTTTGTGAAATGTGCGTTTAAGAACACTAATGTTAACTCTAATAGTATTAATCAGTTTAATAAATGTCAAGTAGGTACAATTTATGTATTAACATATACAATATTGATTATATTATCACAGTACTACAATCGTAGTACACGCGACTGATGCAGGCAGATAGGGTTAAGAGAACCACGTTGGCTTATCGCTCTCGAATTAACTGGGAACGATTGTAACGGACACTAGTGCGCAGTTTTTAAGAATCGTTGTTCAACGCTCTTTCTTCGGTACTTAACGTAACGATGTGACGTTGTTCGCGATTATAATTAACGAGTTTACTGGCGTCGGTGATGTATTTCGCAATAACCATTCGAGCGCCGAGCGCGTCGCGATCAACCGTGACAATCGCGCCGGCGGAAAATGAAGCGACGGGACGAGCTCGCATGGAAAATTCTATCTCCGTTAATATTTAAGGAACTGTTTTGAAACTTTCGCGTATGTATAATATATTAGGGCTGCGATCGAGTTGGCGTGAAATGCGTGTACGTGTGACACTGGGATTAGCGACAGTCGTCTGGTCGTCGGTAAAAAACATTATATCAAAGGAGTCGTGTATTGCGCACAATTATTCTTGCTGAATAATTTTTCAAAGTATTATCACAGATGGAGCACTCGCCCGTGGCTATGGGATAAATGTGGGATTTTTATGATGGATTAGTTTGAATCGTGAGATACAAGAACATACTGAAATTTATTAATATAAAGAAGTAAAGTTAAAAGAATACAATGACGCTCGGTAGCAATCTCGTAATAGACTAAACGTTCGTAAATTAAAGAGACTTACAAGGCTCACGATTGATATAATTAAAATTAGAAAGTTATTTCTAGTTTCGAAATAACAAGTAAGAATACATTCGTTGCTATTCGCTCGATAATATTTATGTATAGTGAACGAAAATATTATCGACCCAGGTCTCATCATCTGGAGGTTACTGCTACTCGAGACCCGAATTGAGATACACACCAGACACAAGTCGATTACACTTCTACAATGGTTTAGTATTAATAACTTAACTAATCTATCAACGCTTAAACGATAAGCAAGTAAGAAAAAGTTGTTCGTAAGAGTTATTGATGTTAACATTACCGATAAGTTAAACTTACTCGCAATAATAGATTTCAAGTGAGAATGTAAAATTGAGAGATACAAAATTATATGCTTGTCGTTAAGCGTTGCAAATATATACTAGATAAACAAACGATGAAAACCAGAAAGAATAGGCAATTGTCATTCGATCTCAGTTTATTGTCTTAATAATATTGGTATACAAAATATATACAAAATGAGTTACATGTATATTATACAATGTATCTATTTATAGATAAATTATACTTCTATCTATTCTAACATTCTAGCATACCCTTCTTCTAGTACTCCATGCATCATCCACGCACACTCAACATATCACACCGACAAGCAAACCTACCGGTGGTAATAAAAATTTCGGTGCTCCGTTTTCGTTGGATATTGTATATACGTTACGCGATACCATGCTAGAAACTTTTACCAGTTCCATTGTTTCCAACTCCTCCCGTTCCGAGACTTAGGCCGAATTCGTGCCGAAGCGATGCGATTGCGACGCGATTACCAAACAAATCACTTTGACGCGACGAAGAACCTTGCAAGTTTGTTCTTAACTAAGCATTTTAAACTAATGCGCCTACGGTGCAAAGTCCAGAATCTTATTAGCAACGTTCGGGCGATTTCTCTGCTAATCGGGACGCAGTCGCATCGTTTCAGCGGAAAACTGTTAATCGCGAATGGGGATAATGGTTATCTTTAATCAGATGGAAATGCTGAACGAGCAATTTCACGGCTATAATTTCCGATTCACGGGAGGTACGTACGTCCTTTATTCCTCCTATTTGCACACGAATTCGTCAATACGTTTAAGAACGACGCTCGAGCGTCCCAACGAAAGGATTTTTCATCCTCCCCTTTTTTTATCCCCACCACGCACAACGCAATCCGCAGAACAAATTCCAACTCGAAGATCCAAAACTTCGAACCCACGCAGAATACCAGATTTATCCGCGAATATCGATTATGTTCTCTCTCTCTCTCTCTTTCTCTTTTTTGTGTTATTTTCCGTCCGGAGCCAGGGACAAAACGTACGGTACGTGACGCATTGTGCGAAATGTCGGCGCGTCACTTCGTGCGTCGTTTAAAATTCTACGCTCTGCTCGACGCTGCTAAATTCAAAGGGCGCTGTTATAAATTGTAGCGGCTCGCGCGGCGTCCGTGTACAGCTGCCGGTCGGTACGCGGCTTCCGGAAAAATATCGCCACTCTGAAATATTTGGAAATTGCCCGCTCGTAGGAAGAGCGAGCCAAACGACGAGTAGAAGGAGGAGGATGAGGAGGAGGAGGAGGAGAGGGATTCGTGTGACTCCGTCGATAGCGGCGCAGCCCGGGGGGGCGGGTAACCCAGAACCAAGGGTTGGATCCTGGAAACTTGATTAGCATGCCTCGGCGTATATGTATGCATGCCTTAGTCTCGAAGATTCCTGCCATACTCGAAACAAGTTCCCCCCTCCCTCCCTCGTCTGAGAGGTCATTATCAGACGGAGTTCGCACCTCGAAATATAGGATGACGCGCGCATAGGTATGCGGCTTTGTTACGCTACATGGCAATCCTCGTACGTAGGTGTTTAAGCAGCCTCTCCTCGCCGAGTTTCACTGCACTGCCGTTTCATTCGATCCGAATTTGCCTCTACGTGGCTCTGGAATTAACCTACTTTCATGCGGACTTTCTTAGTCCCGCTGCTTTTCCGTCACTTTCCGTCGTCCCTCTATTTTCCAGTATCCGTCGTTGCCGCCGTCGAGTCGCGCAACGAACACGGATTTTCCGTATACCAATTTGTCTGGAAACACGAAAGAGGAAACCTTCGTATGTTTGAGAAACGCCCCTGACCGTTTCGATTTACGTTTCTCCGCGGTCCGCGCTGCTGCTGCACGCAGTACAAAGGGTGCAACAAAGGGAGCCAATTTTCATATTCGACGAATGCGCTATTTCTTTAAAATATTTTCAATTTCCATTCTGCTAGGCTAATTCCAAGTGAAATAGGCGTGTAATCGTTTGTAGCGATTCAATTATTCCTATTACGCTTTGAAGGGAACGTATTTGCGTTCGGGTGAAATTACTTCACTGGCAGTTTTAGAAGGGTTGGAAAAAAAAGGTCTAGGATTGTTATGCGGCAATTTCAACCGGATTGATAAAGGCCCCGGATTGATAAAGTTTAATGGAAAATCTATACCCATTAAAATCCCTTCAAGGCTGATCGTTGGTCAGATAGACTGATCGCAATTAATGAACACCTCTGCACTTGTTGCGTGGAAATGAAATTTCGGTGTGAACGCCATTATGCGCGAACGAAAATAGAACTTTTAAAGAAGAGTGTTGTAATTATCGGCGGTTGTTTGATTATGACCGTTGAACAAAGTTGCGTGACACGGTGATTAAAATTTTCGAAACCAAAAGTCGTATTTGAAGGAAGTTATCGCAGTGCCCTTAAAGGAAATCGATATTTTTGGGGGGTTGGCGTAAATTTGCGATTGTGCAAACGTCAGGTTTTGTAATTAAAAGCGTATAATAACGATATTCATACGTTCGCGCGCATCTACATACTTGTGTAAGCATTTGCGAAATTTCAATCAAATTGAAATTGCGAAATTTGGTTATGAAAGGCATACCCCTTTTTTTACAGTTAATGGTACCTGTAAAATGCAAACGCATAAAATGCAAACGCCGCATCCCCGATACCTATATTTTATTTCACATTTCGTCCAGTCTATTGTGATCTGTGATTATCGACAGTTGTTTGATTATGATCAGTAAACAAAGTTTGCGTGGCACGGTTATTAAAATTTTCCGAACAATAAGCCGTATCTCACGTTAACATGGCTGTTCTTTATAATTCGCGCGTTTCATTAAATTTTGGGGCTGTTCCAACAATAGTTTATCTATCACATTTTAAATACGCTTTAAATTAAATTCATAAATTTAAAGTATATTAAATATTTGATATACTATCAAAAAAAATTAAATTTTTCTTTACTTATCTTTTCCTGTTAAATTCCCGATAAATAAACATAATTTTTTTGTAGACTGTAACGCGAGTGTCTTTCTTTAGACATATTTTACCGCATACAAGGTACATGGAATTTTTAATTTTAATGGAACGTTGGTCGTGCGTTCTCAAACATTTTTTTTTTTTAATCCTATATATCTTTCCACGAGCAGACGTTTCTGACTTTTCCCTTACAATTAGGAAAGAAACTATTAACGCACTACTGGCATAATTCATTTTCTATTTTTAAAAATCCTTTGTTCGCGGTACTACGAGGAAGGAAACGTTAAAAGCAAATCTTTTTTATCATCGTGTACGAGGTTGAATAAAAGCTATAGAATGGAAGTAACACAGTGGGTGGGAAATTAAACCGATATTCTACGAAGGGCGTGTACATTGGCCATTATCTTGCTTCGTAACTTCTTTCATGTATTGCTCCATTGTTCCTTGAGAGTACAAATAATTGTTAGTCTCGTATTGCCGTGATGGCGAAGTACATTTTCCACCGTTTCACAGTCCTCGGTACACTTTGTAGCAAGTGTTCGTACGTACACGAAATACGTAAACGAAGATAGGAATTCATAATCCAATTTGGATTTAAATAGATACCAAGGATCTTTCAGTTTCTAAATATTCTTACCACGCACAAGGTCCTCGAACGTTTTCTTGTCATCACAATCGTGTATCGATTATACTAAAATGATATACGCGTTTTTTAGTATCCTCATTACATTTGCGACAAATGTATTTATTTTTCCATAATGATAACGCGTGAGTGTGAGGAAAACCGCCGCGGATGTGACAATTTCCAAAAAATTAAGTTTATATTTATAATCATTTATTTATGTATTTAACGGAAAATAATGCACGGGTAAGAAATATTATACCTTGAGAAATCTTGCAATTTAACGAAAGTCTAATAGGAAGAATCGATGTTTAGAACTTTAAACGAGGATATCCCGAAAGTGAAAATTACCTTACGACCACAGAAACACAACCACAAATCTACGAGCATTGTAAAGCGGTGAAACGACACGTAGGTCTAAATAAACGCTAACCATTGCCTCCGACATATACACCGAATCTGGTCGATGGTAGACGGTCGACGATAGGAAACACAAAAGCACGAAAAACATTCGAACGTGTCAGAATCGTTAACGGAACACAAATTGAACGATGGTTTCAAATTTATCGCACCCTTTTTTTTTTCTCACCCCCGGATTCGTAGGGGCGCAACAAATCGACTAATCAAGTAGATATATGACGAATTGTCGGGGCGAGGGGGCGGGGGGGGGGGGGTGAAATTGGTTCTTGGCCGCGAGTAAATCTTACGCGTGTCAGGAAGAGAAGACCATTCGATGGAACTAGAAAAAGGAGAATTCGAGATCGATTTCCTGCGGGGATTTATGCGACTATTTTTTATCCTGATACCTCGGAAAGCACCGTGCCACCACGATAGAACGGGATACCGTCTTCGGCGACACCGTTTTTCGAACCACTCTTTCATTACGCGTCCTCGCTCCGGTCGAACGGGATGATCCTTGGATATTAATGCTTTCGATGGCGCGTGACTGAGAGCCATCGCTAATTCAATCCGATAATTTTTATGATTGGAAATCAGTTCGTCGAATGCGCTATAGATTCTCTGGAAACTGCGTACCGCAATGATGTCTCCTGTTGCCATCGTGTCGAGCGACAAATTTAAAATTGTATATCCCGGGTTAACCGGCGCGATTCGTTTTCGACGATGCGTTGAGATTACACGATACATTCGACTCGTCGCGAGAACACGTCAAGGGGGAACTGGAATCATGAAATGGAATCTGAACTTTGGCAGAAGTTACCGTCGTTATTCGATACAAGTTGAAATAAGTTTCTGGTTGGAGTTATATAATGTATGGCGCGGTATTCGTCAGAAAGAAGGTAAAGTACCGTAGGTTAACCCGCGCATTCTTCACTCTTCATACTCTCCTCCCCTCTTCCCCTCGGTATCCTATTGCAATATTCAACTCTACTTCTTATTTTCTTCATTTCCTCTTCGTTGCTCGAAGATAAAGTACGGTGAACGTGGCTCACTGAAAAAGGGTCGTATCCTCGAAGTAAGTAAAGTTTTAACGCAAGATAGAGGAGGGTAACGGGCGATGCGCAACGGCCGACGATGGAAAACTTAACGCGGGAAGTCTTTATTCGGGAAATGATTTTCAAAGAGAGATTTACCGGGTATTTCGTATCCGACGGTTTCTACTCTTTTTTGGGGAGGAAATTCGGTTTACCCCTCTTTTCTACGGATAAATATCAAGAGCGAATAAGGTCTTGCCTCGTGCCAAGTACAAGTACGCGAGAACTGGACCTTGTATCTTTCTAAAGAACGAACGGGGATTTTCGAGGCGATCAAATCGCATTAAAAAATGCATTTTATAAAGAAGTCTAATAGCCTTCACTGTCGCCGCGTCGATATCAGTAATTTCAGTATGAATGGATAAAAGTCGCTCCAGCCAATTACGAGATATATGGGATCGCAAAAATGGCAGTTTTTATTCATCGGATTAGTACGTACAAATCAGAAGAGTACTCGGATAAAAATATTTCAGCGGGACAACCACGAGATTATATCTCAGCCAGACTTTTTTTGTCGACTCTCCGAACGTTCGGACCGTAACGGAAATGAACCATTGTCTTTTAAAACATTTTTAATTAGAGCCTGTCGGTATTAATTTCATTCCCCTTAAATTTTAATATATTTCCGTACCGGACGTAAACTCATCGGTCAGTCACACATGGCACACTGTCTCCGTTAGCTCATGCAAATATATTGAACGATTCTCAACTGTAATTGATATCTAAAATACACAGAATCTTTATTAAACCTATTGTTCCGGAATCGAATCGTTACGATGCTCCCGTTACACCGATACGCTTACGTGTATCGCTCTTTCGGAGAATCTGTAATATTAACAAAAATGTAGGAATATTAGTGATACCGACACACGAGTAAATGATCTTGATTTATCTCGAAGAAATGGTTTATTACGATTGGTTCACAGATATACAACTGAGGTACAATTAAATCTTTGAGGCACACGATCTAAAAAAAAAAATCTTCATCGCTACACTTAATACACTTATTCTTAGGATGAATGGCAAGTACGCGCGTCGCAACGGACGTCGCGACGTCGGTTCCAAAAACTCATCACTTTTGCGAATATCGTCACCGGAACGGCGTGCGTTCCAACGTACGTCGAATTCTTATCAAAAATATTCCCAGGCGTTATTATCAACCGTCCGTGCGTTCGTTCAATTACGCTCGTTAAAGAATACATCCGTTGCAACGCGCGTATATACTTGATACGTCCGCGTGGCCTTAATCGTTGCGATACGCGTGCATAGTTTAACGGAGTGTCCGATAGCGCCTAACAAACGGCAAGTCGATGTATCCGAGGCAGATAGAATTTTAGGCCGGATTCATAGCGCATGGCGCGACGGGTAAGAGGGGAAACGATGGAACAGGCATGCGGATGATACGATTTATCAGTCATCGGTGAAAACGAGCGTAACGGCAGTACGCCGTATAATTACACGTATATCGTTGACCCGCAGTTATCAGCGGGCCACTGGAATCATCGATCGTACGCACCCCCTCATTTTCCGCACGACTTTAGGTTACCGTTCGGCGAGTTTACGGCCCGTCAATAACTGCGAATCGCGATATTGGAAATTCACGGTGACGAACGTTATTGCGACCGTCCGATCAGTTTTCCGCAGAGGAGGATCGCTCCGCGTTCATCTCGAATTCCTGTGTCTTCTTAAACGCTAAAATAAATACCGTTATACATAGGACCCATACTGCGGGCTGAACAAATTCCGCATACGGTGGCTGTTGTGCCAAAATTGCATTGCGTATGTATTGCTATTTGACGCGCCGCGCAACCGGTTTGTAGAAATTCGAAACTGCTTCAAATTAATTGAGTTTGTCTCCGAACGCGGTGGTATAAAGATCTTCTCGGGATATTATAAAAAAGGGCATGAAGGACTTAGAAAAACATTGAAGTACAATTGTAAAGTTCGAAGAACATTACATTATATATTATTCTGTATCAGAATAATTAAGGAAAAACTAAAGTTTTACGTCGCTCTACAAAATAATACATTTCTTTCCGGTACCCCCCCTAACACAATATAAGTGGCATTGCGTAACTAGGTTTCCGCGACACGTTGCGCAATAACTACAGTTTCTTTTCACACACGTGTAAGGCCTTTTGTATCGTGCAACGTCGGTTTGCGCAATTTGTTCACTGGTGCATGGCTCTTACCGGTACCGCTCGCAGCGGGACTCGCAGTTTCGTAGTCGGCCTCTGAGTACCGTTGCCAACTACACCTCGCTTATTTGCTCCCCGTTCATCGTAATTTTTTTTTTCAACCCCTATGAATCCGCGGGGTTGAGTTTACGATTCGCAGCCGTAAGATTGGGTTATCGCGCAGGCACGTTACGAAACCTGCCAGCAGGATTCTTTCTCTCTCTCTATTTTTTTTTTTTTTTATTTCTTCGCGAGACTGCTACGACTAGGTTTTACGCGTCGGTGAGCGACTGCGATACCGTAATCTTCGTACGGGGACACGGCATGGGAGAGCCGAAAGAGAAGAACAAAAGTTAAATGAAAAATTATTTTCTCGCGAGAATGGAACGGAACCTTTCTCCCCTTATTATATGGATCACGGTGGGGATCCTTGAGTATTTCCAGTACGTGTGTGGAATTTTGCAGGCGGTGAAAACCAGGCCAGAATGAAGCGTGAAATATCTTTGAAACATTTTATCTTTGTAATTGGATCAGTTTGTATTAATGGTTCGCGCGAGAATTGTCGTCGTATCGGTTCTATACATTTCCCGCGGCTGTATTTGGCTTATAAAAATAAATGAGCGATAGTTATCGATTCCACGATATCCATTTTTAAGGAAATATCGTTTTCTTTTGAAATATTATACGCAATGCTCGTTGACCCGTTCTTTAGATAACAAGTGTCACGGTTGACATTGTCCTTCCCATTGAGGGACCTCATTTGTTTATCGTGAAAATGATAAGCAGGGTGTATACTTTTTTTTACCGATGCAGGTGTTAGATGTTCGCGCGGAATAATAGAGAGAAAACGTCGAGACAATACCAGATGCTTTCGAACGTTAGCGTTTCGTTTAATTGCATCAATTTCGTTTAACGATCGATAGGAATTGCTCGGATGTTATCAGTGGCTCTTGTTGCGCGTTAAAATGGGGTTTTCCGCGAAATCGGCAAAAACTTCGCATTCGACGAAAGGGCTCTATCTTTATCTCCGACCAAACTTATTTTCTTTCCTCTGGTTTAGTGCTTTTGCGCTTCGGTTGAAACGCGAAGATTTTTGTTTGGCAGCCCGTGCATCGATAATATTTTTTCGGGCCTCTTCTTTCCGCGTTATTAGCACTAAAATTACCAGCAATTAATGTGTACTCGTTTCTACCAGAGCAATCGAAGTGACTGGTTATTGATAAAATAGGTTACACGTGGAAAAAAAAAAGTCGTTTATGGGTAGGGCGTTTCCGTCATTCCACGCTCGGGTAAAATGATTTAGTGGCTCACGAGATGGAAATTTTGATCTCGAAGATCAGTCACGTTTCTGGCGTCCGTCTGACGGGAACGAAGACAGGATTCGAATATTTTACCGGAAAATCAAAAAAGATGGGAAGAAAAGCCGCGGGACGAGAAGGTGACTATACGTTTTTTATAACATTTATAGATACGTTGAAAATTTTTTTCTAAATACCAGAGTAAAAATCGTCTCAATTTCATGGAATAACCTAATTGTATTCATAGTACCGCGTTACCGTGTTAATTCCCTGAAACCCGAGTATTTTGTATGGAGTCAGACTGGTGAGGTATCATACTAATTGCTACAATACCATGTAATTAATGTATCATTGATGTACGAATTAATTGTCATGTTAATGTTGCGTAACGTAGGAAAATGGGAAGTTAAATAAAGTCTGTGTATCCCGTACTATGTTTATCAAGAATGAAATCGACATACGCGTATACCGACCTAACGCCGCCCGTTATCATCGATTTTCCAACTGCTATAAAATGTTAGATTTTTGCGCGGCAAATGGTGATTGAAGAAACTAGTAGCAGGATTCCCAGCGGTTCGGCGTATCAAATTGAATGTAATCGTTAATCAACGTTCTTTTATTTATCTCACGGGCGTATTTAATTATTGACAGTAGTACGTTTAAACGGCGCATGCAAACTCACGAAGTTTGCAAATACTATCTTTCAATCAACGCGCACCGAAATGGCCGTGTTGAATGTATTTCGGTTGTATACGCGTACGCTGGGAGAAACAGAGGGACGATACGAATTGTTTATAAATACCTTTTGCATAAATCTACGAGTACAGGTTACTTCAATTAAATTACGCTCTTGATTTGTGATTAATAGATAGGGTCGTGCGAGGGGTTTGTTTATTGCAAAGCCGCGGAATAACTAATTATGATGAAATGCATGCTTTGGATGCGATCGGTCGTAAAAAATACTAAGCTTTATGGGTTCGTAATACAAACTTGTACTCGTTTGTATTTGTACTTGTCGAGGGTATCTACAGGGTTGAACTGAATCGCCAGATTCGTTGCGTTATTGCGAAGATGTGTTTGTAACGTGCCCTGCCAGGGGATTATTCGTATCATTACATCTATAAATACAATTTCAGTCCATCCACTGATTTGGGTTCCTGATATAAGAAAAAACACCGACTACCGTGTTAATTAATATTACAACTATATATACATATATAACTATAACTTAACTGATATAATGAATCAAGCTTCACCCCCGTTTTCCTTCGCAAGTCCATTATCGGTTTGCCTTTAATTTCAGTTCCAAACTAGCCATCGTATCGGTTAATATTGTTATCTGTCGTAGAAGAAATCCGAGGGTAGAATTATTGCTGACGGATTCAATTTTACTCCGGTTTCTACGGTGGTCGGTCGACCCCGTGCATCATAAATTTTGCCCGTTCGCTAGGGACTTTCGTTAGAGAGTTAATGGGTGTGGAAGATCAAGTTTCGAGACGATACTGTAATTTCGAAGCGAACGAAGCAGGGGGAGTATTGGAAATACGTAAAAATGTATAACACGGAGGAAAGATCCGGGGGACAGCTATTCGGTACATGATTGGGAATCGTCGACTTTATTATTGCACGCACGAACAAACGTCGGGTTAAATAATCTGACATGGGAGTGACGTAGCGAAGTTAGCGTATCACAGGGAAAAGAACTCGCGCCGTTTGCAAAGTTTTTCAATCGGGCCTCGGAGAATTATTGTTGTTACTACATTATCCTTATGATTCATTCGCGTAAATTGTTTTGAATACAATGTACGACGTAGCGGGTTTCATTATGAAAATATAAATTCGATAATTAGAGGATAAACCCACATAAACGAGAATTTTGCGCGAAGGTAATGCCTGCACTTCTACTATAATTAGTTATGTCAGTTAAAATAATGGATACGCGATAAACCATTATTCTTATTCTTGCCGGAGGGTTTAAAATCTCGTTAATCACGCTGTTCGCGCCAAATTATTTATAAATTAATGTGGTACAGCGGACAATGTACGCTGCTTAAATTCATCATCTCACCGTTGTATCCTAGTTAGGTAATTGTTCTGCATTTATGTAGTTAGCTTGCACTCTTAGAGAAATAATGCGAGCAATTATGTGGTTCTAATTAACATCTTCGTAGCGGAAGAATCTCTCACTTCGAAAATAAAGTCGGAAGCGCAACGCTTTTCTATTCAATGTACCGGAAATTTCAGTTTGCGTTAGAATAATATTCAACGCCGTAAAATTCGTACGATAATTTTCGTGCGTTAATTTCGTCTTTCTATTTTTTAATTCGCCATTTTCTACTCTGGAAGCTCCCGTGCTCTTGCGGCGGATCAAATTTTATCCGCGGTTAAAACTCTCCCCCGCTCTTAGAATAACAAAAAAATTGAATCCGTCCGAAAAGTATGTTTCGGAGTCTGAGAACGAAGCGTAGGTATGAGACAGAGTGAACGTTGATATGCGATAATCGCAGGATTGAACTCGAAGTTGAATGACGTTAAAGGAAGAAAGAAAAAAAAAAGAAAAACTCGTCGAGATAGCATTTCTTTCGCGCGACGGTGTTCCGTAAAAATAACCGTAGCCCTCGTTGTCTCAGCGGGGGAATTTCGCTCACCCCTCCCCCCACCCCTTCCAAATGTGCTGTCGCAAAATTGGTTTTCGAGAAGAAGTAATCTCGAGCACGAGAGAGAAGGTCCAATGTCCCCGCGGAGAAGTACCTAATGAAGTGAACGTGAGAAACAAGTCATCGCTTCGTAAGAAGACCCACGAGAGGGCAAACAACAAAACCGTGGAAATCCCGTGTCGAGAATCTCTTTGGCAGGACCGTTCGAAAGAAGTTTCGACAGTTTCTTCTTTTTTTTTTCCTTCTTTTGCCCACCCCCCCTCCTCCAATCCGTAGATTTCTGTTCGCACGTGCGACGCGAAATGACTTTCTCGTTTAAAGATTTTCTTCCTGGGAATCATCGGGACACGTTAGCCACGAACTTCCAGGAAAGTTGACCCGAGTCGGGCGTAAGAAGCGTGGGCAGAAATTACACGCCTACGTAGCCGCGTAATCATACGAGCTTTTACTCATTGGCGAGTCGTGTTTGTGTATAGAGATGTACAGGGTGAACCGCGTAACGTAATTATCTTAAATTATTCTGTTTGCGGCGAAGCGATCTAAACTTCTTTTTCCCCGTCGCATAATATGACTCAAAGAGGCACTTACGATGATTAGGGTATGCTTTTATCGGTATGTTCTTTTTGTCGAAGATTTCAAGGTCACCGTCACTCTCTTTATACATAAAGTTATCACTTTTTTTTATGCCCATCTTTACGCTGGGATACTTTTCTTTTTTTTACCAGGTTCTCAACTGCGACGGGGAAAAATATTTTACGACGCCTGGGAAGCTCGACTCAATATCCGTTAAAAATGGGTATTGAAAAACAACTGACACAATGTAGGTCGTAATCATCTTTAGGGGCGTTTCGATGTACTTTATGCCACGCAAAGAAATCTCAATCGATCCATTGACAAGATTGAAAATTTAAGATGAAAGAATTTCCTTGAAGCGCGGTACGCACCACGTGGCCAATGTTGAACCAATGCTATTTTGTCCATCCACACATTGGACGAATACTGTTGGCGTTAGTGCGTGGACTCGGCGTTACACAACTCTGCCGTCTACGCACGACGGTCGGCGAAACAAGCGGTTGAGCCCTGCGACGGAAACGAGAAACAACGGCAAAGAATCGACCAAATTTCAACTATAAACAATTCCCTGAGGTGACGGGCGCGAGCGACAGCCGCGTGGATGGCGGCAACTAGCAGAAAATAGTAAAGGAATTCTAGCGAGGATGACTTAAGGTAAGACGCACACCGGCGTCAGGCAGGAACGGTATCTCAGACACGTCGCTAGGAAACGAGCACCATAAGAAACAATGGGATTTAGAAAAGATCCGCGCTACCGGCTCGAGTCATGGCGGGGATAATAGTGTCTTGTCTGAGACGCGTCTCAGAAGACATGGCTCGTTCCTTTCCCATGCGACACTCTTGACACATTTGTACGCTCGTCCGACTCGGAGAACGTATAGGTTCCCGCCGCGAGTGACAGTATCAATGCACTTTAGTCAATGATTCATTAACAAGCTCGTTATCCCTTCGTCCGCGGAGCACTTCCAAGTGAACGTTGAAATGCTTCGCGTTTCTAAATCGATCCGAAAGATTGATTCACTTTCGAGATTACCATCGTTAGTTAACGCTTCAATGGTCGCACTGGATCCGACAGATGCATTCGAGTGGTTTTAGTTTGCAGTCTTGGGTTTGCTTCAACATTTACTTTCTTTATGAACATTGTAAATTAAAGAAATTTGTTAATCTTAAATGTTCGATAATAGTATTAAAAGTACCATTATGTTATTATATAATGATTGCCCAGTTCAAGTTAGGAAAATATTAACATACCGGCGTATGGATCTGACAGATCCAGTGCAACCGTTCACGTGACTTTTAGGTTGCGATCATTGGAGTATGAAAGAGCGGTCATTTGACCGGTCACAGTAGAAATACATAGATAAACGTGAAGTGCCAGTAGGAGTAGCGTTAACCATAACATTCGCAAGTTACATTCTCGATCTCGACATCCAGGGTCCTTAATTTCGGGGAACAAACCGTTTATGCGTACTACACTATCGACGCCGCTCACATTAGATACAATCCCTCGACGGACGGGCACGCGCGTACATAGTCGACACCGGTAGCCTTCATCGGACGCATATACGCGTCCGTAGCAGTCGAAGTTAATATCTCTACAAATATTCGTACGTACATCTATTTCCTCGTATCCTGGTCTGGCGACGCACAAACAATTTTGGGGAATTCAACGGAGAGAGAATACGCGGGGTACGCGAGCGCGTGTCTCCTGTTTTGTAACGGCGCGACGGTGTGCGGTCGGTCGGCCTAATAGCGCGGCAATGGCAACGAGGCTTGTCGTTCCACGTGTGCCAATTGTTAGATACGTAAGGGCATTTGGAGCGAGTAACGGTGACCGTTGCTAATTTTGCTAATTAAAATGGTAACTACGCGCGATATTAAACCTTCGTCGGAAGATGGGTATTTTGATTACGATCGTCGTTAAAATTGCAACTGTAGACCCCGAGAACATTTGCCAAATAATTATTATCGACAGCACGGGTCTCTTGTCCACTATCCTTAATTTCGCGATCATCCAATAACCGAATAGGTATACTTTCGACTAACAAGGCAAATTATTTTATTTTTCATTTTATCCGTTAAGCCATTAAACATTTTGTACTTTTCAACGACCCTCGAATAATATTCTGCGTGGCCCGTCATAATGCCTCCCGGCACATTTTATTACTTGAGTGTAATAAGGTTCTTTGCGAGAACAATTACATTGTTCGGTCGTTCCTAGTGGCAGATAACGCGCTAGCGCAAGGGGTGTCGTTCGCTACGCCACCGAGATTTTCTGTCGTTTCTACCCCCACCAGTATTTTTCGGCCAATCAGGCTTGCTTCTTATTTTAACCGACCCTATTTATAGTGAGAACTTTTGTAAATCAAGTTAGACATTAAGAAACATCATCTGCACCAACATCGTCCCCGCCGAGCACGAGGATCGGTGAAATACACTCTACATGGAATAGTACAAACATCGCAATATTTCTACTACCCACCTTCTTCCTCAAGACGCAAAAGAGGACCTTGAAAGGATTAAATTCGAACTTCGAGGAGTTGGCTTGTGCCCTCTAAACCAACGGAGAACAGCACAGCACGCACGGAGCATAGAGCTTAACAACAACAGAAATAGTACGAGAAGAATCTTGCTATATACACACGGTGACCGTAATAGAAATGTCTTTTTTTACGTTGGTATATGTATTATTCGTGAGGTAAGTACGAACACATGAGAATAAGCATTATTAATGTTTGCAAACTTTGCACAGGACATTAGTCTGCACAAGGGATCAGCTGGGGGCTGTATTGGAACCATGGTGGGGATAGAGTAATCGGTTCTGCGATAATCAGGACTCTGGTGTTTCCTATCAATCAAGAAGGCAGTCATCAGAACACTTTTCATTCGACGACCCGTTTCCTTCACAATATCTGGAGGCCTGGATTAGGGTCGGGCACACGATGTGTGAGAGTGCAAGCGACGAGTGTGTGATAAAACAACATTGACACTTAATTCTGTTAACTACGTTTAATCTACTGTTCATCTCTAACATCAAATATTATTTGAATTATTGTAATCAACATAAACAATTTTATATTAAACGAGATTATCATTGTAATAATATTTTTATTATGCAATAAATTGTTTATTTATTACAAAGTTTCAATGGTTTTTTCGTTTTTCTTCGCCCCTTCACCTTCCTCAACTACTGTCCTTGTTACTTTTTTAACAAGTTCTTTAACCGCAGTCCTTAGTCCTTGCCTCAATCGTCCTTAAACGCCAACACTTTTTACAACCCGAGAAATCAGAGAAAGATTTAAGAATTTTTGTAAAAACTGAAATTTTGTATCAGGAGAACATGATATCGAAGGAGGTGGCACGAAAGCCGGATACCTCCTTCCGCATCATGTTCTCCTGTTACAAAATCGAATTTCTGGAATTTTCGGAATTTCTGAGAATTTTCGCTAAAATCGGGATTTTGTATCAGGAGAACATGATACTGAAAGAGGTGGCACGAAATCCGGATACCTCCTTGCACGTCATGTTCTCCTGTTACAAAATCCAATTTCTGGAATTTTCGGAATTTCTGAGAATTTCGCGAAAATCGAGATTTTGTATCAGGAGAACATGATACCGAAAGAGGTGGCACGAAATCCGGATACCTCCTTGCACGTCATGTTCTCCTGTTACAAAATCCAATTTCTGGAATTTTCGGAATTTCTGAGAATTTTCGCAAAAATCGAGATTTTGTATCAGGAGAACATGATACCGAAAGAGGTGGCACGAAATCCGGATACCTCCTTGCACGTCATGTTCTCCTGTTACAAAATCCAATTTCTGGAATTTTCGGAATTTCTGAGAATTTTCGCGAAAATCGAGATTTTGTATCAGGAGAACATAATATCGGAAGAGGTGGCACGAAATCCGGATACCTCCTTGCACGTCATGTTCTCCTGTTACAAAATCGAATTTCTGGAATTTTCGGAATTTCTGAGAATTTTCGCGAAAATCGAGATTTTGTATCAGGAGAACATGATACCGAAAGAGGTGGCACGAAATCCGGATACCTCCTTGCACGTCATGTTCTCCTGTTACAAAATCCAATTTCTGGAATTTTCGGAATTTCTGAGAATTTTCGCGAAAATCGAGATTTTGTATCAGGAGAACATAATATCGGAAGAGGTGGCACGAAACCCGGATACCTCCTTGCGCATCATGTTCTCCTGTTACCAAATCGAATTTTTGACATTGCAGAAAACTCGATTTTAAAATCAAAGTCAGGACAGAAGGAACAAAGCAAAGAGTAACGCAGTAAAATTCATTTTTAATACGTTCTTTATTGTCATGTTCGTGCAAGATACAACTTCAACAATACGTAACAATACGTAATTAATTTAGTAACTAGAGTAGCTTAAAAGTAGCTTGAATTGGGACAAACTAATGTTTGAGACATAAATTATAGATTCACTGGAGGGTGGAAGTGGGAGCGATATTGTCCGGTGATGCGGTCTGTGCGCTCTGTTGCTTCAACGGTAAATGCTGTATGTCGTGCTAATGCTGCTGTTCTGGATACGGATAATGTTTCTGTGGATGGATTGCAATACTTCAGCGCTGACAGTTAATTTTGGAATATCCATGGATCCTCGTGTATCCGCACCTGTGAAATAAAATAGTCAACGTTTAATTTAAACACATAATAGGAATAAGGCTTTAGGTTTGCCAACGAATACTGTTTTACATCTTACATCTTTTTATGTTGTTCAGCCGTCTACTCCGTGCTGTGCTGTTGTCCGTTGGTTCAGCGGGCACAAGCCAACTTCTCGAAGTTCGAATTTAATCGTTTCGAGGTCCTTTGCTGCTTCTTCGAAGAAGAAATGTTGCAATCTTTGTACTATTCCACGTAGAGTGTATTTCACCGAACCTCGTGCTCGGCGGAGACGACGTTGGTAGAGATGATGTTTCTTAATGTCTAACTTGATGTACAAAAATTCGCACTATAAATATGGTCGGCTAAAGTCAGGAGTGAGCCTGATTGGCCAAAAATTAGTGGTGGGGGTAGACCTGACGGGAAAACCTAAAATGGGGAGAGGTGCCCTTGGTGCACAATGTAATTTTATAATGTTCTCGCAAAGAACCTTATTGCACCTAAGTAATAAAATGTGCTGGAAAGCATTATGACGGGCCAAGCCGAATATTATTCGAGGATCATCGAAAAGTACAAAATGTTTGATGGCTTAACGGATTTGACTGTACGCGCATATGCCCATAAAATGGAAAAAAAAATAATTTGCATTGTTGTGTAAAAAGACTATCGATGGTGTGATAGTACTATCGATTGTTTGCCACCACTAAACATTATCGTCTAATCTGCCTCCTTTTTTCGATTGCTAATTTTCAATGAGATCTTATTTCGTCTCTGTATTAGCGCAATTAGATTGTATTTTCTCGTAAGTAGTCCTTTCTCGAAAACAATAAGAAACTAATGCCTGCAGCCGTTAACGATACGTCGATAAAAGTGTGCATATTACACATGCACATCGTACAAATACACGCACGTACGAAGAAACGTATCCTGCTGTGAACATCCTACGTTTATTTCCCGAGTTTAGCATACGGAGAGAGAAATCCAGATTTTCAATGAATATTAGACCGTTGAATTTTTCTCCGCCCGATGCTTTACCAAGCTCATCGAGCTACGTCGAGCGTACCACGCGCTACTTTAACGAACCACTAATTACCTCTCGTAAGCGAGATTCAAAATTGTCCCGAACTCGCTACCTGTAATTTTCATCGTAATTAGTAGCAGAACTAACCGTGAACAGTACAGTTATTCCCCTCAAGCCGGGTGGCAAACTCTCGATCGTTTTCCACGCAAGAGTATCGCGTTTACGTTTACGCGGCATAAAAATGAGGAAACCACCCACGATATTCAGCATTCGTTACGGCCTCTTCTCTCCTGCCCACGATGTCTTTGTTCCGCGCATCCGTATTCGCGGTAACTTCCGGTGTGCAAAGTTTAGGTACGTGCGCGCAATAAAACCAACGGCTAAACAAAAAGCACCGTGCGCGCATTTGGTGCGAGGGAGGGAGCGAGAGAGAGAGAGAGAGAGAGAGAGAGAGAGAGAGAGAGAGAGTCGTGTCGCGGTGCAATGGAACGGTAGCACTTAGGACACGCTGCCATTGTACTTCGTTTCGCGAGCGGGATATAGTATATACGTATGCGTATAGATATAGGGTTCCGCATAAGCGTGATAAATGTGCTATTTCTCGATTGGATGATTGCCACTCATTACGCAGGAGTTCGTGATAATTATTCTACTGCACGCCATACGGCCGGTGCTGGTCGCTTTTCTCTCGTTTCTGCGTTTCCTTCTCTCTGCTCTCTCTCTCTCTCTCTCTCTCTCTCTCTCTCTCTCTCTCTCTCTCTCTCTCTCTCTCTCCCTATCGCGTTTGCTCGAGCTACGCGTATGGATATGGGACGACCGACATGTTTGAAATAAATTTTCCGTTCTACGCAAGGTATTGGTGCACGGGCACGTCGTCCCGGAGCCTAATTACGGTACTCTCTCAAAAATACACGGCCGGGCACGGAGATAAGAATGTACACTTTCTAGAAATTTTAACGAGCGCCGTTGTTTTCCGTTTAAGCCGCTGAAGTTTCTTTTCGAGAATCTCGTTGTTTGCGCTTCCGCTAGTCATTTCTGTTCCTTACGCCGTACTTCACGTTACAAATTTCCCAGCCGGGCAAGGTAATATCGATTTAGCGTGGGTCGCAAGACTGCCGTCGCAAAAGTTCCTTGCTTTCCTCGATCACGCGATTATACAAATTAATTAAATTCGAGGATATCGGTATAGTTGTTTTTCATACGGCGATCAACGGCGAATGTTATTTATAACAAACGATACGCGTCGGTTGAAATACTTTCCGATTGCGTGTACTTGATCCAGGAGCGGCCTTTTTAATTTATTTAGTTTTAAAAAAAACAAGGTTTAGAGTTACTTCGCTACGCGAGAATGCGTAAACAAGTAAACAGCTCGTTCGGTTCGAAGTGTTGTACTCTTGCGCGTACTTTCTCAAAGTAATCCGTCAAAATACTGTCTACATTTACTCACGCTAATTGCCTTACTCGTTTCATATCTAAAATCTGCAAAAACACACGGGGTGGAAGGTAAAAACTATACAAAAACAAAATTGTCCGTCTACACGATGGAAAAATATGCCACTCGAGTATGACTTCGATCCAGGTTAGAGAATTTGCGGTGTTTCCATCTTCTCGATGAAATCGCTATGACGATTAATAAAAAAAAAAGGGGGGACAACACGCGAATCAGAGTACCGCGTTACGCTCTATATGAATTTCTATAAAAATATCTCTCGATACTCTTTGTGGCGGATACTCGTCGACACCCCACCGTTTTCCGCGGCCATATAAAATCTTGGAATTTACTCGGATTAAAAGAAAAAATGATATCAAACGCGAATGGTTAAGCTCAACAAATCGGAACATCAAAAAGTTGCGTAACGTTTAATTCAGCCCGGGGAGGTTAACATTTTCCATCGTTTAATCGCAATCCCGTTTACTCGCACTGATTCAAACGGAAAATATTTGCGATGCATTCGCACGCTTCATTATCGCTCGAGAGTTTATAATCGACCGTCGGACGTTCACGGCGAAAGTGTTGTAGATTCGAAATGATAACGACAAGTTCCAGCAAAATCGTTCAAATGAAAGAACTTTCCCTCTTCGTTCATTCTCTACTCACTTTTATCGAGTTTCAGAGATCAAAAGCTCGAAAGTTCTCGTTTCGCGCGACAATCTCGCGCGATCAACGGAACTTCAACGACTCGCAACGTTTATGGAAATAAATTTAGATGGATTTAAACGAGGCAGCTATTCTCTCCTATGCGTGGTTGTTGGTGCAGAAGGTACGCCGGGGCACCTGGGTCTGCGAATTTCTCGTAATCCCAGAAGGAGGCAACCGTATACAAAGCCCCTCCCCCCCTCCTCGCGATCGGTAGCGTGTACACGTTCGTGAGTTATGGAACATACTGTAATTGACTTGCATTACAATGCAAATTACCGCGGTCACGATACGATGCAAAATACCTTTCTAAGTCTTGCGAAAACTTTTTCTCCTGTACAATTAGTCATAGCCGTAACATTCGAGAGAAATTACACCCTACTCCACGGTATTATCGTCTGTAATTCGATGACGATCGATAACGGTTAATTCGGCGCGAGTGTTTCCAATAATGCGTGCCGTGGATAGAACCGAGAATTAACAACCTTCTGAATGGGTGTCAGACTCTTATTTTGTTTTCGATTGACGTTTCATTACGATCAATTTGACTGATCAATTTTCCCGACAATTTGCGCGTTTCTGTCCGGCGAGTGTTACGTGGGACGTATCGATTTTGAATATTTTTTGAGCGTTCCCTCTACTCATCCGTTGGGTCAATTGGGTAGGGTGTTGACTTGTTAGATGTTAATATACTTTTTTATTTTAACCTACCGTTAGTAACAGGAGGTGGTGCGTAACCCGACTTGATAATTTTCTTTCTGTGATCATCGAAAAGACGCGTGTACCACTTGCTTCAATGACTGAATTTTCCTCCCAATTTCAATATCTCACTTTTCACTTGTATACAAAAATACTTTAATACAAGTGATATTTGTTGAAATAATATGAAGAATTGATGTGTTGGCAGTGCTGTTCTCGATTGTTTTCGACGAGCCAACTTCTCGAAGTTCGAACTTAATCCTTTCGAGGTCCCTTTTTGTGCCTTAAAGAAGAAGGTGGGCAGTAGAAATGTCGTGATGTTTGTACTACTCCAATGTACAAAGCATTTCGCCGAGCCTCGTGCTCGTGGAGACGATGTTAGTACAGATGATGTTTCTTAATGTCTAACTTAATGTACAAAAGTTCCCACTATAATTAGAGTCGGCTAAAGTAAGAATCAAGCCTGATTGGCCGAAAACTACTGGTGGAGGTAGAAACAACGGAAAATCTAAAATGAGGAATTGTAACTCTTGGTGGCGTAGCGGACGAAATCCCTTGCGCTACCGGGTACCTGGATTTCCGGGAAGCGATCGGTCAATCGGATGGTCCTCGCGGAGACATTTTATTGCCCAAGTAATAAAATGACTTAGAAATTATCGAGAGAGGCTTAACTCGGCAAGGCCGGTGGCGCGCACATGTGCCCATAAAATGCAAAATAAAACTAATGTGCTCGTCATAAAGGAATCTTACTTTAACCGAACTTGTTTTTGAGTTTGGAATGGAGAATGTAAGGGTCTATGGTATCGGTACGAAATCCTTCGTGCGAGGTATCAATCGTGTGACTAACGGAAGGTTAAAAGAAAAGAGCGTTCCCCATTCTCCGCATACCGCACACTTCATAAATTTGTTTTTAACTATATCCAAGACGTATTTCGATTTAACAATAATAAATTATATCCAACATATGTTCACCTCCACTTTCTCTACAGCCAATCATCCGTTCGTTGAAATGAACGATTGTACTTTTACATCCGTCGATCTCGCCGATTACCCATTGTTTTTTTTTTTTATCCTGACAGTACTTCAACCTCTGCCGATTAACGTTAAGAAGCGGTTGTCTTCAGAGCGAGAGGCGCCCCGATTAGTGGGAGTCGAGTCTAGAAATATGAGTTTGAAATTGCGACCGAGGTAGCAAACGCGCCCGGCTTGCCGGCAAGGTTAATTCGGTCTTACGCGTTAGATTAGTTTTCGGTAAAATGCATTTAATCTGCCCGTTCTCTCTCTCGGCACATGAAATTTTACGACTCTCCGGCTGAATTTTCTTTCTTCGTCCCCACCGTGTCCGCCCGCGAAAGGGCACGTGACTCACCTGAAAATGAACACTCCGCCCACGCAACGGAAAAATATATCTGTGCGCTCAGTAAGCTTTAAACGTTTCCTCTACCCCCACCCCCACCCCCGACACAATTAAGAAAGTGCAATAGATCCACTGGCAGGAAATAAACCGTTTGACGCTAAATCAGTGAAACGCGAGGGGCAGGGGTTCCTTATCATTAAGCGGCCGTAACTCTCGGATTTCCACTTTATCCCTCCAAGAAACAGTACAGTACGGACGTAATTGCGTGACATTACGTATTTACGCGAGTGCGTGGGAGGCACGCGGACGAACAAAAGAGCGGTTAGGTGCGTTACTACGCTCTGGGGTAGCCTAAGTTTACGTGCAAAACAATGTTACGTACCGACCTCGCACTCCCCTCTTTTCTAATCGTAAGTTAGTCATGAGCCAGACTACGTCAATATTTTGCACACCACCGAATTCTTCCGAATCCTCGGATTCATTACTCCCTCGCGTACCTACTACCCTTATCCCCGAGTCCAACATCCAAATTCCTAGTCCTACCCCCCATAAATTTCCACTCGGAAATAACTTACTCGCCATCCCTTCCGCATCCTTTTTCCCTATGATAATAGTTTTCCTTAAATCCATCGCCGCACACCATTCTCAGAATTTATTTAATCCCTTAACTAAGAATATCTTCAAAACTCTCGAGTAGGAGTATCCTCGAATTCAATAACCGTCAACATATCTTCCTAACGTACAAATCGACCCTCGCACCGTTTGAGTCTCGCGAGTATCGTACCGCGAAATATAAACATTTAAATTTCAATTTATTTAAAACTCCGAAGTCCAGTTTCCGCGCGACCACGCCCGCCGTTTGCGCGTTACAACGAAGATTCGAAGAAAGTTGATCGAGAATTTATACCTTTAAGCGAAATAAAGGAGAGGCCCCGTTGAGAAATCTCGGCTCGCGTGGTTGATTATTTGCCACTGCTGCACTCGTATCTCACCTCAAAAGGATGAATATATACATCTGGGTGAGGTATAGCCGAGCTCGTGAAAATAACCGAGGCATACCGTACCGCCGTCCGCTTGATACGTTCTATAGCTCCGCTAGGAAATCATGCTGGCGAATTGTAACGAATCTCCGCCTCCCGGATGATTCTCGAATTTTGAGAATTCCTCCGCGAGATAAAACTGATCCTCTCGTTAAATCAAGTCGAATTAATTTCACTATGATATACGCGGAATATATATGTATAACGTCGCTCGGGCACTCGCGCGCGCAAACGCATTCATGTTTTCGTCGGTTTCCTCAAATTTGCACGGTCGTAATCATTTTTGACGGGGAAATTGGTTTGGTTGCGGCAGCTTCGCGTGACTTAAATAAAAAGCACGAGCCCCAGTGTGTATGTGTATGTGTGTGTGTGTGTGTGTGTGTGGGCCCGCGCGCGCGCGCTCGTGAGAAACATTTTGCCTTCTAGTTTTAGCCCCGATGAAAGCGTCGTGAATGAGTATTCAGAACTTGTCATCCGTGTAACGACTGTTCCATTCATTCGTTTCGCCCGGCCATTCATACGTCCATTCTTACTTATATTTATTCGCGTGCCATTATTTTCGTACAACTTTAATGCAGAATTCGCGAACGTCGCAGCCCTTAATTCCGCACCGCTGTTCTTCCTACGGACTCTTAGCGTACGATAATTCATTACCGTAGTTTGCCTTACCCTTCCGCGAGTTTAAGCATGAAAGGCCGTTGTAACAAAAACTGCAACTTTGTCGCTAAAGCTCGGATGAGCGCGGCGGGCGTCGTCAAAAGTTGTGTACGATAAGGATTAACTTTTGTCCACACACCTGAAATCTTCTAATTCGTCGTTCGAAAGTAATCCGATGGGATTAATTCGTGCCGGCGCCATAGCCACGATATTCTCCTTAGTTTTCCGTCCACCGCATTTAATTATGTTGTAGAGCGTTTAGGACTTTGAAGTTTTTGTTCTTACATCCGAGGCTCGCGGTACTCGGGGATATACGCTCGGAATATCCCTCGGAATATGTTCGGATACCGGGCGGTAACGCGTTAATCTCTTCCGTTACATACATAATACGGAGCCGGTGTCGAGAAAGACCCTTTTTATTTCTCGGCATACGGTTGAATCTTCTCTCCCCTGAATTACGATGAATATTTTTGCCCCCGTTTTCGAATGCACCCGAGCCCGGCCGAATATTCATAATTTTCCAAAGCTACTTTCCACGCGATGGTTAATTCAGGCTACGTATCATTTTAGTTGACATGACCCCCGTTCATACGGATTCAATTCGACGAAATGTGCGGCGGAAAAACCGAGAGAAATCTCTTTGGCCGTTGAAAAGTTTCGCGCTGATACGAAGCAGCGATCTTGCCCGCCGTTCATTCGTTTCGTATTTCCCACGTCATCGTTAATTATGCGCTTTAATTAAACGAGGAAATTGATTAACGCGCCGAGGGAGTCAATTGCGTAGGAATCGGGAACGATTCAGCGGTGCAAATACGTTTGTAAATCGCTTGGTTTGCACGGTGCATTTAAAAAAAAAAAGTCTCCGTACTGATGCTGCGAAAACGGGACCAATGACGCTATCCGCGTTTTGACACTATCATAAAAATTTCAAATGCGTTATCTCTGTTCGGTAGTAAACGGTGACAGTATTCGTGAACAGTGGTTTGACATCCTTGTCATCGTGGACACGGAATTCTGTGTAGTATTTTTTTTTAAATAGTTTTTGAAAAATCTGGATCAGAATCGGCCATTTCGATGAGATCCTGAGATGAAACGACACGTCACTCATGAAGTGAAAGATCGATGCTTCACACTCTCATTGATGAACAAAAGGAGCGACGTGTGGATGCATCTCAGGTTCTCATTAAAATGGCCGATTTTGATCGAGATTTTTTAAAAAATCAGTCATATTCAATACGATTCTCCGACAAATTTTTTTTTTTTTCAAGTTTTCCGTGATTCAGAATAACAATAATAACATATAAAACTGATAATTCCTAATAATTCACATAAAATATAAAATAATATGAGATCCGTTGCAACCATTAATAAAAAAAAAAAAAAATTAAATTTATTTTCCACGCTATCGTTTAGCCTTCCGTATACCAAAGTTTGGGAACCACTGGTCTAGGAACTTTTCGAATACACCGTGTATTATCGCTTTTATTCGGCGTATACCACACGGGCATCTATCTTCCCAGGTAATTGAATTATACAGTCAAATTATATGCATCGTGTAACGTGACACCGCGTATAAGTTTACCGAAGCCACGCCAACGTTCGGAAACAAGGTACTTTTCCGTTCGGTGCGAGGCGATATGATGAATTTCGGCCGCTTTCTCAAACACAAGGACAGGTGAGCTATACCGAGTGCCCTCGAACACCGCATGGCCGTAGAATCGGTGGAAATTCAGTAGAGCGGAGGAACTGGGGTGTGCGCTGGAAAGGGATACGAAATTCGTTGCATTAGTTCGCCGTGGCTGCATCGATAATGACACAAACAAATTCACGCTCGTGTAAAATTAGGATCGCCGAGTCAGTTCGCTTGGCTGTAAGTGCAAACAAATCGAAACGAATTAATTTGGATGAGAGGACACGCGAAAAGCCTCTGAATGCCCTGAACGGCAATGGTTGGCGCGTTAGATTTGTTTCCTAAAACTTACCGTGTGTTTATTTTTACACTTTCGTCTCTCTCTCTCTCTTTTTTTTTTGCTGCGAGTATAATTTCTTTCGGAACGTTCCGCGTTTTCGAAAACGCGCGATAATCCTATTCGAACGTATTAATTTGTTCGCTAAATATTCTCTTAAATTTCATCGTCGCCAAATTCGATGATTCGATAACGTTGTAGACTGTTCAATCGAGAAAATTCGGTTGAATGGACGATGAGATATCTTTTCCTCTCTCGCGTCCCGAATTACGCGTTTTCGCTTAATTACCTAAGGGACTTTATATCCATCCGACGTACCTTTTTGTTCGTACAATGCCGCCCCCTCTAATTGCGAACGGTCGATCCATAAATCTTGAGTTTTTGGCTTCCATATCGTTGAACGTTTTCCAGAAGAAAGGGAAACGCTGGTTCGGAGGCGTATTCATAGCCTCGAGGACAGTTTTTTTTTTTTTTTTTTTTCATTCTTTTTAGCCGTCCCGCGCGCCTAAGTAATGCCGACGCCTCGGCGCCCGTATGAATATTGACGATCGGGAAAGCCGATTCGTATTCTTGTTTCTAATCGTGGCCCCGTGACTCTCCATTTTTCATCCCCCTATCGCGCGGAAGAGAGAGAGAGAGAGAAGAAAAAAAAACAAGTTTACTCGGCTATCGTTGCCTCTCCCACCACCACCGCGCGCTTCTTCATTCACTTCGCCCTTTTCCGTTAACATCGGCGTACGATATACCAACCCCCGCACGAAACTTCTGTCTATTTAAGGTGTCCCCACCCCCTAACGATCGGACGCATCACCCTATCTCCTGCCAATAAACGTAACGCTGACACGCGAACAACACTCGTCCTTTCTTCCGTTTCGCTCTCCTATCCTATATCCACCCTAAAACCTCCAATGGGCGCGAACCCTCCTCCGTCCTGACAACCCCCGTGTACACAATATCTCTCCGACTCACCCCTGGCGGGCGGTCGCGATTAGGTTCGTCGTCTTTATCGTCTACATCGTCTATATAGTCCCGTTAACGGTGCCACGTACGATAACCGTGTGTATCGCTTTGGTTTCCGTGCGATGGAATTCGATCAAAGGCTAGCACGCGCGCTATAACCCTCCGTCGCGACGCCCAGCGTCGCGTCGCGCCGCTTCCTTTACGCGCTCGCGTGTGCTCACCCATGAAAGAATATCCCCCCCCCCCCGTCCAGGGTGAAAGGCAGAGAGGAGGCCCCCTTTGCGATGTACCCTTTACGATACGTATGTATTTCTAAAGTGTACCTTGTCCACCACCACCCATCCCCTGTCTGCGCTTCGACTTACTCGCAGACCATTAGCGGGCTGAATGATTAATGGAGCATGCACGGCGAGAGGAAGATCATTGTCGTCCTTGGGGAGACACACCGGTGAGAGACCTTCCACCTTCCGGGACTCGTCATTGGCTCGGTTCAAGCGGTTTGCGAAGACGTAAACGCGGATTAATATCGAACGGCGCGAGAGAGCGCGTTAAGTTTTAAATTCGATTGACAATTACCAAATTGATCTGCGTTTTTCAATAACCGGGGTAACTGTTTTGGGGTGTTTTGTTGAATTTCCGTTGGAAAATGAACGGCAGATGCTCGAGTACCTCTCATTGTATATCCTTACATCGTTCCGCCCTCGTAATATGTTTCCACTCTTGTTAAGACTTCAAGAGAATTCTGAATCCTCGGTATCGTTCGATTTCTAACATCATCGCCCACTTCAATTCCATTCCCACTGAAGACTCAAGAAAACAAATCTTCGAATACTTATAAAGTATATGTACATGTTGAGACACGTATAATGCAAGTTTTTATATTTATTTTCCTTCATTACCAACAATTACGGTTAAGAGTAACCCATACACGAGTGATCTTGATTCTCGGTCATTCCCACGATCGTGAAATCCAGATCGATCGCACACGAGCCGCACTGGGAAGAGGAAACGAAATGCCGTACGTCGTCTTGTTGTTATCAGCGAATATCAGTGGCATCGGGCGGCAGGTAAAAATGGGCGGGCAATGCCGTGCAAATTATTCGCGTTTTATTACCCTGGCCGATGAACACGCAAAATATTTGCTCGGCTTTTCCGAAAGGAACTTTCGGTGCAATAAATCTTTACAGCGTCGTTCGGTCGCGATAAAGACCGTAAGATCCGTATCGGAAGGGCGGTACGTCGTGTTCTCGTGTTCTTAGCGATATAACCATTTGTCCGCCATATTCCTGAAGCCCCATACGCGCCTGTAATCACGCAAGTACACGCGATTACGCGTGTCCGATATTCCGTTCGGTTAGATGGGCTTGACCTTTGCCGCTTGCCGTACGTACGTACGTACATGCGTATTGGCAATGCGTTAAGGTGGGGCAGTTACATTGTTTACGGATCTTGGATTCCCTTGATTGTCCCATTAAGGTTTGATCAACCTGACAAATTAATTGAATTAAATGCCCTAATAATCGTCGATAACGAGTTCAATTGTCAGACGATTTGTGGCGAACTCTTTCTTGCGGGAAGTTTAATCCTAGAACAGCGGTTCTCAACCCACAGGCTGCGGCCGATTCGTGCGCCGCGCGGTACTGAGCCGTTGACATATATATTTACACATGCGGATGTTTATATCTTTTACACGAATACTCAGTTAGTGAGCCTCAGAGTTTTTTCTTTACAAAATAGGATCCAGTGCAACTCAAAAGGTTGAGAACCGCTGTCCTAGATCGGAAATCGAAATAATCGATCATTCGTTAACTCAATATCTTATTCACGTTTATGCCGGTTAAACTTAAAACCCCTCCATCCATCTGTTCCGTTATTACGCGAGGTTTGCGACGCGAGCGTGGCGTGCACACGAGTCCCTAGGGTCTGATGACTTTTCTAACCGAAACCCTTTATGATTATATCGAACCACGCTAAACTTCTGCCGCTAATTGTGCGGATAATTTTGCGGTGCGTGGGTCGCGAAACAAAGGCATTTTCGCTTCCGTCGAGCACGGTGTAGCCTTTCGATTCGTGTGACCTTCAGCACTTTCGGTTAGTCTAGCAGTTAAGAAGTTCCAGGGCGAAGGGATCGATGAAACGAGGTGGGTCACTCTCGAGTGTACGTATAGTACGTAACGACGCTGTCGATAAATTTTCTACCTATTCGAAAGGTTTCGCGTGAGAAAGTGGCATCGCAAATTTTCAGGTACCCCTTAGCAATATTTACGATTTCTTTTAGAAATCCAGTGGAAACGCTTAACGCCGCCGTTTCTAGGTAACGATGAAGAATATATACGCTTGGAATAAAATATCGGGGCTTAGCGCGAAAGTAGAGTGTTTCGTAAGTTTGTAAGCATCAAAGGAATTGTATTGAAAATATGATGAGGACTCTTGGGAAGCGTTTTATCGATCGGACGTAAGGTTTAACGGAGATATTAATATTACTGCAAGGACCGCGCTTATTTTATAACGATTGATGTAAAACCTGTCTTGCGACATACATATAGCGACAGTGGTCGTCAACTTGGTCCCTATCCTCCAACGGTGGGCGATTTAAGCTTCCATCGTGGGTCACTGCGGGGTTTACTGGCCGTAGAATCTGCAAAAAAATGTGTAGAAATTACTTTTCACCTGCGCTAAATTGTGTTACCATGGCACCGATGGTAGTAGACATTTTACCATTAACGAAGATAGAAATCTGAGCGATATGTATAAAAATGATTGCATTTTGCATAAACATCCGGAGTCTCATGATTAATTTTCTACAATTTTCCCCGTCACTGAGAAGTGTTTCTAAATCTAAAGGGATTGGTACACTCTTTTCTTTCGTACACGTACTGCTTACAATCTAGGCACACGTGTTCCACGGAAATGGTTTGGTTGCAAGTTATACAGAATCTTTTCGTTCGCTCTTCCATAAGGTCGCCATTGCGTTAATTAATTTTACGCGTACGCAGATAAAACGTTGAAAGAAGAGTCTGGATATGTCGCGCGTAATTTGTCGTGCCACCAGTTTCGTACATTCAAACGTAACTGTTCTTCCGTTGATACGGCTAGAGCTCTTCCATCTCGTTAAGCGGGGAAGGCTTTGCCAAACAATAGCGCGTGATTTACCGGGAATCTTGTTGGCTTTCTCATTGTTACTATCGTCGCACGGAGATATCCTAGCAATTTGTATAAAGATATATTTATTAAAAGAGATTGCGAGTAAAGTTTTCGTGTCGAATACACGTACTCGGTGGGGATAAGACTGTAACGGTGATCTACATTTTACAACGTCGTACTTTTCGCATCCGAGGTACCGACATTTTTATTTACAGCCATTCTTTTATTGTCCCGTATCGCTAGACGCCACCACACCGTCCGTTATACATATCGCTCCACGCGATATCGTATAGTTGAACTCTGGGCGAACGCGAAGGAAGAATGTAAATTAAAAAGCGCCGCTCGGTGTAATCAAAGTATTGAAAAAGAGCGGCGCGTTGTTTATTCGTTCCCCGGTAAGGTGAGTCGCGATGCATCGACGATAGTTGCGCGTCTCGGTGTTTCGCGTTGCCGATTGTAGCCGATGCTCGCCTCTCACGATAATATTGGTGATAACAGCTGGCTCGTTGTGGACACAGTTCACGGTTTCGAGTAATACGAACACCTATATTTCTCTCCTTACTTCGTAGCAGTCAAAGCGACAAGCCAGACACGTACCGTGTTTAAACAGCTGCCACGTGGGCAATTTTCCCTTGGCTTCTCCGATAAAGTAAATACCTTACGGCTCTCGTATCTAATCGTATTATCAATATTCACCCATTGATCCTACGTCAATGTGTTTTCTCCCATTTCTCCATGCCGTGTACCGTGTGATCTTGAGCTCGATAAATCTCAATCACAGCTTTCTTTAAGTAGGAGGGGATCGATCGAACTTCTTTTTAGCCCGAATATCTGTCGAGCATGAAATATTTAAAAGGAACTGGAATAATTGAGAACTGAGGCATCGAATGTTGCGTAGAGGTTAAATTTCTTCATTCTGACATTTTAATAAAATGTCGATAAAGTCTTGTCTATTTAATTATAACATACATATTATATATAAAAGACATATGTCATGTAATATATTATATTATTACAATGTACATAACATACATATTACATATTTAGGAAGAATTGGACAAAAAATTAAAGCAAAACCAGAAAGACGCTAAATTACCGAAAAAGAGGTGCGCCCGGATGAAGGTTAATACCGTATGTGACAAAACACAATCCTAAATACTCCATCGGTGCACGGTGTTGCGCGTTACGCGACGCGCGCGTACGTTACACGTCTGTGTCCGGCTTAACGTCGCGTTTATTTTATTCTGACAAAAGTCGAAGCTTCTAGAGCGCAGCGTACAACCGGTAATGTTACGCAACCCGGCGTAAAACTTTATCGGCTTGCATCCGAAATATTTCGTTGAAACTCCTCGTTCGTATTACCATTATTATTGTTATCATAGGAGTCGAGGTAGTCGTCTGCCGGTGGTGTGCTCTCCATGGTTTTCCGCGTTGCTTTGGTTTCGGTGCCTCGCGCGATATTCGAAAGCCACCACCACCGCCGTCGCCGCTTTCATTCGACGGGCGGAGGAAAGCCTCGTCGTCTCGCCGACACGAAGCTCGATCCAAGGGAACTCTGGGCCGTTTATACGACGCAAAACGGAGCTATAGTCACGGCACCCGCGCCTCATCGCCAAGAACCTCCTCCCGGCTTCGACCTACCACGTTTTCGGTGGATGCGAGCCAATTTCGTTCCTCCGTCTTTGTAACAAGGGGGGAAATGTTCATCGCTCGAAGTCACGTACCGCGACCTCGGCGCATTCGAACGAATGCGCGTTTTCTCTCGTTCGAGAATTCACTTATCAAGATTCGCATGATATCGCTCATTAAGTTTTAACCGGGATTTCTCCACCGAATGTACACGTAACTAGGGAGTTTTCGGAATGTACCCGTTTGCCAACGTTAACGTTCCAAACGAGTGTATTTATTTATTATAAAATGTCGCATAGCTCGCAAATCTATTCGGATTCGTGCAAATTACGATTATTAATTCCGGTGAGTTTCGATCGTATCGCGACGGAACGCGCTCGCCGCAGGTATGATACCAATGCCGATATCATCGATGAGCGAATGGAAAAGGTGAACTTGGATGCAATTGAAAATGGATTTTTTTCCCTGCTTATCGTTATCTCAATGTTTGCGCGAAAACAAATGGTACGAACGGCCGACGAGACCCGCGCGAATCGAACGATAAAAACGCCCAACGGTAAACGCGAACGAGTTAACTGGTACGACTTTATTTTCGTTCGCGGCATTCGTTAAGCGCGTCTCGCTAATCGCAAGTAACGGGAAACTCATCCGCGTTACCATTCTTTTCGCGCCCAGGACTACAATGTTATTCCCATCGACGGCGAATCTCTACCGCGTCTGAATCATTTATAGCTTACCTTTCGCTCGATGAAACTGCTAATTGACAAAGCGGCGCGAATCGATTACGCACGAAAGTGTAGCTTTGCCTAGCTCCTGATTAATTTACGTCGCGCGCTTAATGCAGTTACCCCGTACAATGATATTACGACGTTTATGCGAGAGAATCCGGTAGGAAACTTTGGAAAGGGCAAATCATCGTGCAAAGTGCAGCGCCGACGCCGGTCGGAGGAAATTGCATTTCCCAGGGTTTCGCAAACGGAAAGAAGAAGCGAGAGGACAAATAATCTACCTTTCTTATTGATAATTTGAAAAGATAACGTATACCGACCACTTCGAGACAGTTATGGAATTATCGAATTGGATAACTTTAGAAATTGATTCCATTGCGAGGGCGGAACCCCCCCACCGTTGTACGAACGTTTTTCGGACGAGCGAATTTTCCGATAATAGGACGTCCGCTTTTACGTCGCCCGAACAGTAGATATTCTTTTTTTTTTTCAAATAATACAATATTTTAACAAATCCAAATTTTCATAAACAATGGGATATTTGATCGAATAACGAATTTAATAATACGCAAAATTTTGAAGGATTTGTATGAAAATTTACGAATGTTTGTTTTTGTTTTATTTGACCGTTAAGCTTGTTCGACTATCCATAATCGTTACATTTTTTTTACCAATTTTGTTATACATCCCTGTACTCACATTTTAGTTACTTCGCTCTTCGCGTTGTAAAGCGAGCATTAGACATTCCTGCCCTTTTGGATGCGTTGCCGTGTTCCGTTAACACGCAGATTAGGAGTCTCCTGACGAATAATAAACGACATTGCGTTTGTCCGCTGTAAAAAGATTTAAACGTAGCGCGGAATCTTTTTTATTTTATACATAAAATAATATAATGTTTCGTAAGAAAACACGTTGTTCGGATACGTCGACATTGGTGTTACAAACATAAGTTCTCTAAAAAAAAATAAACTACCTATACCGAGCTGACGTCAGAATTATTCAAACACAAAATTGAACTTAGATTTACGATACAATACCGTTCGTACAGCTATTCCAAGTTGTCAACAGAACTCTTCGGGAATACAAAAGCGAAATTAACTTCTCGATACATCGAACTTCCAATTGTATCCGAGAACACGCGAAACTTTCATCGACGTTTCCCTATCGCGCGCGCGCTCAATAAAAAAAAAAAAAAAAGAAGAACGAACAACGCCGGGAAATGAAAACTGATTTTTGTTCATTGATATTCATGCGGCCGATAGCGTGCGCGCGCGTACACGCGTAACCGGTAGCAGGTATACGTTCACCAAGTAGATTTCATTTCTCGATGTTAACCGTGCTGCGAGCGGGGACGTTTCGCGGTGCATTCAATATTTACCGATACACCTCCCATGCACGAAATGTCATGCATGAATTGTCAAACGGCCGATATTTATTATTGCTAAATACCCCTGACCGCTCGTGATCATCGCGCCGCCACGGCGGAGGTCGCTGATCTCCGAAAATATTAATATCCCCCCCCCCCCCCCCCATCGCACATTGCGCGTTGAATTTAAATTGTTCGACTAACCAGCTGCCATTTTTCCGTCGGCGAATCGGGGACATTATTTTTCACGGCGAGACCGACATCCCGTTTCGCGTATTCGTTACCCGCCGTATACACCCCCTCCCCCTTCCCTTCCCACGTTACGTTTAAAAGCTGAAATTGAAAACGATCGCTAGCGACGGTTGAACGTCAAACGTGTAAAGCCTCGAAACGCTCGTCGTAAAATTCATCGCGAACGAAGCGAAAGGGGGGGGGAAAAAAGAAAAAACTGTGCATAATGACCGCATCTTAATGTACGTCACGCGCTCGTTAAACACAACACTGGCGGCGGCGCGGTTTCACGGCGTGGAATTCATTTCGCGGTTATGTCAGATGTTTCGTTTGTCGCGAGCAGATAGCCCGAATAATCGTACGGGGATATCGGGTCGCGCTGAGCGTTATGAATGTCATTCAGGAAACTCGTGGCCGGGCACACGGGTTAGTTTTTGTAGGCCGATAGTTGGCCGAGATGTAAGTTTGTCGTCACTTGGCAGCCGTGGAAGGGGGAGGAGGGGGAGGGGGGGGGAGGAGGAACACGCTCGCCAATGGCTATCCAGTAAAGTACAATATCTGGAGGGGAAGGTCGGCCCATTTAGATATCGATTTGCAATTTCGCCGACAATTACACGAGGCGCAGAATATGTTCGTATAGATTAGATCAGATTAAATGAATATTTACGAGGGCTCCGTCGCGGGTGCTAGCCCCTGACTGCGTGCGTATAATCTGGCTCGCAAACAGGAGGTCATACTTTTTCGACTTACCACTATTATTACGCACTTCTCCTTTGTCGGTTCCATCGAACGATTAATCGTTTTACTCTGTGTTCTGCGGGATCAACCCGTCGCGCGGGGACATCGAGGAAATCGGTTCTTATCTTCGTCTTGTAAATTGTAAATCGTACATTTTAAATTAGACCGCTTACAATTAGATGTAAGTACCGTTCTTTTTTCAGAAAATCGACACAAGTCATCGAAATAACGTATCGACAGCTAGGCAACGGTGTCGGGATATTTCCGATGAACGTTTTCGTTTCAAAACTATTTATTCGGACCGAAAATAATACTTAAATTCACGTTACAAAATAACATTCGCCCGATTTGCTCCATTTTCACGGAATTTTTCCCCCCGCAACGCAGCTGGGCCCCAATTGATTTCACTCGTATTACGCATCTTCGCGTTACCGGCGCACAGTTCGCGCGTGTGCGAAACTAATCTGCAATAAATTTTTTGGGGGGGCGGCGTACATCGTTACACCGTTTACGATCGGAGAGATGCTCCGTCCAAGAACTTTTGATTGCCATAAAATATGGCGCTCTCCTTTTCTCTCCCGCCATCCCTCTTGAAAAGTAGGTAGACCGGTGATATTGAACGACCATTTTGGTGCCACGGGAAAGAAGACTGGGGTTTTCAATTTTATCTTCCAAACGATGCCTCGATAAACTCTTTTATTGGGAACCGGGGGAGGGGGGGGGGGGGGGGACCCAGGAGAGATGGGGAAATAGGTTGGGTGGTAGCATGTCGTGCCTGGGGTTGTATATCTTCCACGCCTCCGTTCTTTTCCTGTTATTCCCCGAGAGGCGTAGTTAGATAACAACTCGATAATTAGATAGACCATACGAAAGTCTTATTAAGCTTCGAGCGAAGCACGACGTTCGGACGATAGTTCTTATTACGTGCCTATCCGCGATAACTCGTTACTTTTCTTTCTTTTCGTTTCTTTTTTTTTGTTTGCTTTCTTCCACCATCCCTGTCGGAACATCGGTGGATATAAAAATAACACGATACGCCAATTACCGCGACTAAAGGAACTTTATACCGGTCTTTCCGGCAACTTTTACTTTCCAATTAATACTAATTCAAAGATAATTGACAGAGTTGATCACACGCACAAGGATAGAGGCCCATGGAATTCCCTTGTTTGGGATGCAATCAACTATTAAAGGCAGAAACGAGAGGTTCGTGCCTCAATTAAAATTTACTTTCCGGCGGACTCCGGCGGTAGTACCGTAGTCACGTTTACCTGCGTGACCGGCCTCGCTAATATCTAATGTCAATCCGGAGTGTTGTTTAGAATATCGTGCAGGCTCGCGCCACGCTCGGCGAGTGCAACCCGGCATTCGCACGGGAACACCTTTTACAGGCGCACCTGTGTACCGCGGCAGCACGTGATTTGTACACATACCGCGGGATCGATCGCGTTTTCAAGGATTTCCGCAATTGGTATTCTAACGATTTTTATCCACTCGTGCTAACCGATCTGATCCATTCGCAATGGTACCCGCAAATTAGCATTTTACGACCCGTCGGAGAGAGGGTCGCTCTCTGTGTGTGTGTGTGTGCGTGTGAGAGCAGGGGGTGGGGAAGGTAGAATGGAGGCTGCGTTAAATTCGGCGGAAGAAAGGTGGAACGGAGAATCCATTATCTGGATTGAGGAAACCCTGATACTGCTGCTATTTTATGCAAAACAAGATGTAAAATGCCAGATGCAAATATCAAGATTCAAATTTTCCTCGAAAAGGGACCGAGTGCCGGGCGGTAGGAGTGCTCTCGCGTATTAAAAATGATTTTTATCGCGCGCCTCGTAAAATTAAATTGAGGATAATTAAGCGGACGTTTCCCCTTGTCTTCCAGGTACGCGCTTTCGAGGTGCGATTAAATGCTACCCGTTCGGTTTTATTATCGATCAGATTTCCGTCGTCCTTTCGTATAATCCCGGGTACGTCGAACGAGCAAACGAGTCGCGACGTCTTAAACTTTACAATTTCGCAATTTCACCGTTACGCGTCAAAGCCACTGCGCGCGTTTGACACAGTCAAACGCGGAATGCCTAGTCGAGGGCGGAGGGACCCCCGATCGGTTTTCTAGAAATTAAACCGCTGAAAGATATCGAGGATCTAGCATTCGCATTTCGATATACGGTTTCTATATTCCGTTAATTCAGTTTCGAAGATGCAGTTGTATACGCGCGCCGATAAAATTCAAAGTTGTTCAAGCGTTTCATACTCCTGTCACGAAGCAGTCTATTGCACGAAACCATCGACCGAGTTTCCGCACTTGAAGTGGGAAACGAATTGTTCACCGCTATATATATCTCTCTCTCTCTCCTTGTTGCGCCAGATTTAATGAAAATTTGGCATGCTTCGATGGTCGTGAGGCAGCTTTTGTATTTTGTGCATTGGTACCCCAAATCCGTTTATGCGCTGACAAATTTACGATTTCTGTGCGAAAGACTGACGCGAAACAGAATTGCCGAATTTTACGTGTCCGTTAGAAATAACTAAATGGTATTCGTAACTTTAACGAGGCCTTTATCCTTTTAGTTGATGTTAATTGAAATGTTGAAATTATCAATTTTCTTTGAGTTTCGCGGTTAACAAAAATCTGCGTCCATAGAGAACACGTTATATTTTCTTCAGAACGAGTTTAACACTATTTCTACCGTGGTTTTGTGTATACCTATTTTGATAAAAATGTATTTTAAACCCAGAAAGTGATTGGAGGTAAAAAGCTGTCACATAATAAATTGAACAATCATCGTAGAAAGAGTAAACAATTTGATTGAGAAAAGACGATTGAACTAGTGATAATAATTTTAAGCGAAAATTTAAAAACGTGTCCTTTGACACCTTCGTCAGAAATAGTGTTAATAGAAACAGTTTTTAACCAGAAATGAATAGTTATGTATCGGAAAACTGTTCGTCGTGGCAAAACTGTATAATTACGATATCGAATAAAATGCGTAGAACGGATCCACTCGCACTGGTGGTGAACGTTCTTAATGTAGCACTCCGGTCCAAGTATTGCGGACTTATTGCTTTAATTTCGTCAATCGAGGTTGAGTCTGGCATTTATTCTTATGGGATTAATAGGTGTCGCGACGTCGGTTCGTTACCAGTTCGTAGTTATTCATAAATTGGAGAATATTGGATTTCGATACCGACCCTCTTCCGAGCACAAATGATTTTAACTGTCAAACCCCTAAGTTACGTAAGTTACCGCTCAAACGGAATTTGTTTAAACGACGACGCTGTGCTTTATTCTTTATGCCAAATAGTACTTATATGTATATATTACGCATTAATACATTTTCATGTCTCTTTTGCGTAGAGAATATAAGTATCCCCCGTATAACACGGCACTCCTATAAAATGGTTTGAGAATCAGGAACAAACCCTGTGCAACATGGTTTTTTTTTCAATTAAAAGAAGCATAAAGTTTAAGAGAGAATTTCACAAGTGCTTAGCACCGTATGAAGAAATTTATAATGATCTCGCAGGTTTTTTTTTTTGCGGAAAGTAGAGCATGCAATTCAAAATAATGCTGAAGAAAGTTCCGAGAGTGAGGATATTTTTTTTCAAAATAAAAACGACTTGTGTTAATGGTGTTCAGTAGTGATGACGAATAAAACATTGTTCAACATATATTAATGTATAATAATTTTGGTGAAAGTTACTTTAATAAAATCTCTACAAATTATAAAAATATAGTAGTATCTTTCTTTAATTTTTGAAACCTAATCCTTTTGTTGCTTTAATTCTCAATCAAAATGTATTTAGATCGAGATTTTTCAGGAACGCAACAACAGCGTTACTCTCGGAACAAAATAATCGTTCTTAATCGGATAACGCGTAGGTCGATCTGACTAGAAAGGTGGATGCGATTTCTCCGTGTAGCGATCGTTCGATATAAAAGTTCAGCGTGAAAGGGGGGCGTTCCTATTCGGGGAGTTAAATGTGCCATAAGTAATGCATCTCCAATGGAACATACATATATGTATACCGGAAACGGATTATTTCCACTTCTTATCCCCGGGATTTTCCCTTTAGGTCTTCAAGCCGGATGATTCATCGCGCGTACATGTTTCCATCGGCCAACGCAAATAGCGCAAAGTGACGGGTATTACGTTACAGCGTGTCCGACAAATGATATCTGTACGACGGTTCGGTTAGATTCGTTTGGTTCTTCGTAGTTAGTTTTACGAGCGACAGCGGGGGTAAAAAGCTTTTTCCCTCGTTTCTCATCGCATTTACAAATTTCTTTTTCATCCATTTTAACATAGAGGTCCGGAACGGAGTCTTTGTCAATTTACAAAGGACAATGTGCTCTCGTAACTTGGCGTTTGCACTTTCAGGAAGCGCGAACACAGAACACGTATGTAGGACACATTATCTTGTTTTCGAGTATGACTTTACGTTATATGACGTTACTTTGCGTTGCGTCGAGGCGCGACGGAGACAGACAAATTACCCAAATCAAAGGACGTCGTTTACAACGCTCTTTTACCGGCGTCGTGTTCCAAACTTGACGGTAAACAGGTATACCGTGACCTCGAGAGGACGCGAGGATCACGGACGGATAATGGACCCTCGTAATCCTTCAGGAATTTCCCGGAATGTCACGGTCGATCTTAAGAACTATACCTGTCCCACCAACGATGCGAGGACGTTGTCAGTGTTTGGGAATACCAATCGGAAATCCCATCCTAGCATTGTTCATCGCTGCATTCTTCAATTAAAGCTGAAATGACCGATGAAAATATAAATGTTGTTTTTTCGGAAGGAATTGTCTGTTTATTGTGAGGAAAACAATGCGCAGCATCAGTTTTCATTAATAATAAAATAACCAGTCATATATTTTTATTTTTACACGTACCATAAACGGGAGATAAATATTAGCGTGACCGGAAAGTAATGTCGTTTAATTCAAACAAATGAATTTTTAATAAGTTTTTATTTTTAATCAGCGATATAATCACCCTTCTTATCAACAAACTTTTGCTACCTGGTGTGCAAATTTTCAATGTCGGATCGATAACTAAATTGGTTTTTGAGATTTATTTGTTTGTACTTAAACGACATTGCTTTCCGGTCCCCCCCTACTATAACAGAAAACAATATAAACCGGTTCTTTTTCAGCAGCTTGTCAAGTTTAGCGTTAAGAGAACACTTTCACCAGAAAAATTTCATCGGCAGTGGAAAAGAGTTTCGTGGAAAACTAACTTCGACGAATTGCGCCGGATAGAATCAAGGACTCGTTGTTGCCCCATTATCGCAATTTTGTCGCAAACTTTTCGCCGACAACTAGTTTCAAAATAAATCCAGTACACGGTGTGCCGGTGCGTCGAATTACCTTTACACCCATCCTTCGCGCACACGTGTAAAACCATCCTTGCTTTCCTTTCATACGCAACGCTTCGAGTAGTTAAATTTAACCATCGAGCATTTCCAAAATTTCCCCACAGTAAAATTTCCATCGTCGTGCGTTTCGCTTTATTGATCTTTTAATTTAACGCGTTACGACCAAAGCCATGATTTACGATCCAAAGAATCGGAACTTTCCGCTTGACACAATTTATATCTTTGAAAGCCTTCGTTTGTCGTGGAGCCCGGTAGAATCACGGGAAGAGAAGTAAGTTTGAGCGTCGGGAGACTCCTTGATTCAACTTTGAAATCAATTTCTGATAGAAATCTTTTCCGTCGTTAGTTACGTTTTCGTAGTTTGACGTACCTAATGCCACGATCGCCATTGAAATTGCACCGTCGACTTTCGGCCCTTCCACCTGCCGCATTCATTTTTCAGTGAGCACGGGGGACACCAAAGGGAGTTAGAGTAATATGCCATTTCTTCCGCTACACAATCTTCCCCGTGATTTATTAGTCCCGATAAAATTTTTCATGTCCCGCTACACATCGAAGTGAGGGAGAGGGGACATGTTTAGGATCATACAACCAGAGACGGGGGCTGTCGAGTAACGATATACGAGCGCTATTGGATTTCGCTTCTGCAATAACGCAAAGTCGCGAGAATATTCTTCGTCCTACTTGACGCGTGATAGAATTCCCGGTGGAAAATGAAAAACTGCATCGTAAATAACACAATGAAACGTTCCATTTGAATTGTTCTTTCGGCGTGAGTTGTACTTAGAAATGCGAGTCCTCGAAAAATAAATAGTGACGCTGCAACGTAAATACTCTACGTAAATAGTGTTTCGATGGTAATACAATTCAATTTCGTACCGCTGAACTATAAGTGAGAATCGTTCGCGCGTTTAACGCGAAATTTGTACGTTTCATCTCACGCGCAGATTCTGTTCGTCAGACGACAAACATTTGACAGAAAAGACTAACGCGGACTTTACTCCCAGCGTTTAATTCATTGATCAAGTTTGAGAGTTTAACGTCGGAACTTCCGACGTTTGTAACTTGCCATTGAAGATTTAAAAATGCCCTTTATTACCTTTGCTTTGAAACCATTTCCCAGCGCGTAAGCACTCACTCCCTCTCTCTCCCTCCCTCTGTGCATCCATCCTCGGACCAAAAAAAAAAAGAAAAAAGAAATTGATAAAAAGGCTGAAGAGGTAAAAACGCGATGCCGGGCGCAAGTCTCGTGAATCCTATCAGAACGGGAGTGCGGTTTAATACCCCCAGCGGTAGCAGCATTACACGCGAGAAAACAAGATTGAAACAAAACGGTGAGACGAAAGGCAAAAGTTCGTCAGCGGGCTCGTAAAAGGTTGAAAATGCTCTTCCGCGATGGTAACTTTTAGCCACGCTCGTCGGACAGTATCCTTGTGTTGTTGTGCGAGCGTAAAAGCGGAGTCGGCGTTAACAAACGCACCAACGCGGCGCGAGTACAAATGCGCGCGCGACTTCTGGACGCTGCTGTGTGTGAATTGGGCGCATTTTGTAACGATAATGCGAAAACTTGTGCGCGCCGAGAATAGTTTCGCGCGGATACGAGGGGTCTGCTGTAATACGTGTTACGCGGGTGGGTTCGCCACGGCTCGTTCCTCCGCAGTTTGCATATTGTTGAATTTATGATTCTGTCAGTGGTTTATGGCCGCGCTGCAAGGTACAGATTGGATATTGCGTTTACCTGATCGGCCGGGCCTCTGCGTTACAACGGATTACAGCTCGTTAAATCTTTCTCGCTCGCTCTCTCTCTTTTTTTTTTTTTTTTACTTGGGTCTTGAAAACATTACTCGATTACTTTCGTTCTTGCTTGGCAGGATTAAGTTTATTCTCATTACTGGGTGTTTACATGCGCGATACGCGAGACTGGTAGTCCAGTGATTTCGGGTGCAAACAAGAATCTCACGGATTTAATGTCGATAATTAGCTCTGGCGTGCGTTTAAATGCTGCAAACGTACGTATGTACATTTCAGCGTAATTTTCCCACCGACGGTGCTCCAGACATATTTTTCAACAAACACTTTCCGCGCGTTTAAACGTTCCAGCGGTAGATACATATGTGTGTCTGTATCGATTATATGTTTATTTCCCCTTACGTGGGCGCAAATTTATATATACCTCCACGCATAAAGGCGGATAATGAACTTTTATTGGCTGCCTAAATGATAAATCAACGCAATTAGTAAATACACGGGGGTTGGAAAGTTGTTGCGCACCGCATTGTCGGGAGGTCAGATTACGAATCGATAAATTCAAGAATCAGAGCGTTAAATTCTACGCATTTTATAATTTTGCGAAGAACAGATGATCAATGCGAATTAACGATACCGTAGACGCGACGTAACGGAAAACAACGCGACGTCGTTCACGCTTTAGTGACAAAAATCGACTTAACGATGGTGAACGATAACAAAAGGGTTCTGCCTGGATCGCGCCCTGTAATGAGTACGCGCTTAGTGTACTTGGCTGTCCTACATAGCGGTTACCATAAAAACCGTGGACAGGGATGAGTATAAAGTCACCGAGAAACTTCTTACGGCATCTTGTAGTAGCTAACCGTTAACATTGCGCTAAGTACGACTATAGACTGCCGTAAAAAAGAAATGCATCGCGTTAAAAGTCAGGCAAAAGTTGGGTAGAAAAATTTTGCGCTTCGATCGTTATACGTTAACCCCTTCAGTCCTAACTTTTTATTTTTCACAGAGAACATTTCGTTTTGTAAATTCTCATATTTAGTATATTAAAGGGACATGAGAAAATGTTTCTTGCATTTGTTTTATGTGACATAAATTTTGCGCGCTATACGAATAAACTGACGAAACTCAATGACATAATATAACGCACACTGTGATCTACTAATGGCCCCGGTGTAAATAAATCGAAAATGGCTTCGATAAAAGGCTTCAAAATTAAAATCTTCATGTACATTGCAATATACACCGAGCCCGAGGAGACTAACGCGCATCCCTGCGCTAATCCAGCAGCGCGCGTGCCTCTGCGATATACACAGGTACGCGCGTGTATGTATTATATCAAGAGTAAGACGAGCGATTAGGTTGACGTTTACTCGTCCACGGAAGTCCGTAAATGTAACGTTGCGGGTGAACCGTTATCCACTATACTATACTGTATACACGTTCAAACGTAATTCCGGAATTCTTGCGAGAATTTCACGATACTCTCGCAGATTAAGGACGTATATACATATCGTTGCGTGCACCTACAGCCGTTAACCGTATAAAAGGTTGCGCAGATATAAGCATCGAGAGTCTTAAAGAAACTTTGATAATGCCGGGGTTAAAGATAAAGCGCATTTGTTTCCACTTTCTGCGAAGCACTTTTTCAAAAAACCCACCGCACAATTTTCGTTATCGTCCCTTCAATCTCTGAACCGCGTTCGCCTCGACGTACGCGCCGACCTCGCGACGAACGTACGTCGCGAATCCGTCGGTGTTGCGGTAGGTCTTGAATAGGAGGATCCGAGGACGAGGGAAATGTTTAATTCCGCGAGATCGAAGGCAGGAGGAATCTCGAATATCCATTATCCCCTCTCATAATGGATCCCAAGGTAAGATTTAAGAGGGAAATTCCTTTCTTTCTTTTTCTTTCTTTTTTTTTATACAAGGACAGCCTTTCGATGTGGATTAACTCGAGCGTGTAATCATTCGCGTCTTATGCCTTTACAGCAGTCGTCACGTTTAATTTCTGAGGGCATCGTGACCCGGTTTCGCGTTTCCTCTCTCTCTCTCTCTCTCTCTGCTCGTTATTGCACCAGAGAAGAACGGTTGATCCACTCGACAGTTGGAGCAGCCGCAGCTGCAACGGCGCACCGCCGTATCTCTTCCTAGGCACCCACCCTGCTGCAACCGCTGTACCTCAGCGCCCTCGTTCATGAGAATTGTATATTTCCGCGAAGCACCTGACGCCGATCGCCTTCAAAATTTGCACATCTCTTCATCCTTTATTCTATTTCGTACCGACTTTTCCTATTTTCCAGCCCGCCCCTGTGTTTTTCCTTTACGCGGACATTCGACGCCCGATGACACACTCGCTGACTTCCCAGCTGTTCGGGAATAACGTGGCGCGTTCTAGGAGGATCTTTTGTGACTCGTGTACAAGTTAGAATTTAGGGATCGAAGAGTTTCACGGTACGAGAAAATCACGTTTGTAACCCATGTCACTCGGTTACGTTGACGATAACTTCTTTTCGGCAAGGTTTTCCTTTTCTTCGATTCGTTTCAGTTCATTACGGATGACTTTAAAGCTGAAGACAGACTATCTCGGGTCACGGTATCCCACGTGACGGTGGTGGAAAAAGTGTAAAGCGTGTGCTTTGAATGTGTCGGAATCACACCAAAGTCACGTCACGCGCGTACTCTACACACGTCACTGGATTCCGGTTGTTTGTGGAGAACAATTATTTCTATACTGACTTTATACGAATCTTGCGAAAGAAACGCGATAAGTGTATACATACGTATAATATTAGGGCTACCGGAAAGACATCTATTATTTTACACAGTAACGTTTGAGCTCAGTTTGTGGCCGGACGCGGTGGTGTAAGCGTCTTCGTAAATTTCCATGAAAAAGGCATCAAGGATTTAGAAAAACTTTAGTATACCGTTGCAAAGACCGAAGGAAATTACACGTTACAATATTCCGTAACAAAAATTAACAAAACAAAATAAAATACAGTTTTATTTTCTTCCAGAGAACAATGGATTTCTTTCAGGTATCCGTAACAGGTCTAGCCTCGCGTACTTACACTTGACCCGAGACGAGAGCTTGTCACTTGATATCATTATCACCCGTCAGCTCGTTAAAAATAATGCATTCTGCATAAACATCCTCCATCTATCGATCACGCATCCGGCGATATCACATGAGCTCACGTGACGTGACAATACTCCGTTCCCAGCTTTATCGTATCCTCTCGAAACTCCCGTCGATCAATGACGGAATTCTGTTATTTTATTGTCTCTCGTGGCCGTCCCCTCCGCGTCTCCAGACGCGAAAGAGGCTGACACGATTCTCATGAATGCTTCGCTCTGTTCTTTTGAAAGCGAACGTCTCGACGACGGCGTATTTTTCCGTTAGCGACGGGAATTATAATCGAATAACTGACCCACATAACAATGCGCCGCATTTTTCACGGCGTTCCTTTATCGGTGAAAACGCAACGAGAAACGCTCGGTCGCTTCTCGAAATTATTGACCGTACCGCTCTTGGATTCGATATAAACGAAGAGAAGGCTCTTGGCATCGCGAATCTTTCGAATTCAAAAATGTTACTTACGTATCAACAATCGACTCCTCGATGATACATGGTGCTCTTTCGGTTTCGCATCAACGTTACAGACTTTTGGCAAGCCGCCCATCTCCATGGTACCTCGTATAAGTCCCTCGCCCCCTTCCATCCGAACTTCCACCGTGTTCAAGACATATGGCTCCGCCGTCGTGATTGTGAACATAACTCGTCCCGAAATTTTTCAGCTACGAGTGAATTGGAATATAAATCGTTCGCCATTTGGATTTCGCGTACTTTCCAGTGACGCCGATGTGAGCGATTAACCGAACCTTAATAAAACTCGAGACTCCAATGGTCTTCGTACGTAATGGAAGAATTTCGAGCGAGATATCGAAAGTTTCGTCGCGCTAGAGACGATTGTACCATTCTTCTTTCATTTAGCGTGAGAACGTACGATTTATGTGAATTTTATAATTCCCCGGCGATGTATTGGAATTATTACTCTGGTGTTTGTAATTTTTTTGTACTCTCCCGAGACGACGTGGACGGTTAATTATAAATCATTTTATCGTTTTGGTTGCAGGTGTTTTCGTAAGGAGTCGACCATCTAGCGCCCGGATCCATCTATTTCGAAGCAACATGCCGTAAGGTGAGTGGTCGTAGGATAAAAGTTTACGTTAGACTCTCTTAAGTTGTAGACCATTACACGTAAAATTATGCTCTGTTCGTGTGTGACGTGAAATATCGCTTTATCGATAATATGACGGAAACATCGATTATTAAATGGCCGTGTTTAGGTCCCATTAATCTAACCAAAGTTCTTAAGAACAGTGTGTACCGATAACCGGGGCTGCAAACCAAATCGAAACTTTTCTAGTTAGTTTCATTCTGGATGAAAATCCAGAGTATATATAGTTAAATTTTGCATCGTTACGGAGGAAAATTAAATTGAATCCCGTTCCTGAATCGAATTAAGTATTGTCAACGGAATTATATTTAGGGGCCCTCATGTTTCATGTCGTTTGAGTCAATAAAAAATAAGGATTAAAAATCTTCGTTATAATGATATATTGAATTAAGATGCCCGATTCGAGCAGAGGAAGAGAAAGAAAATTAAAAAATTAAAGGATCGATAGCCGATTGTAAAATTATCGCGCACATTTATTTATCTGCATTAGCTTAATACGTCAATTACCCATACAACGTCACGTTATCTCGGAACTAACGTAACATTCACGTATCCATAAAACGTTAAGGATACAGATCTTTGCCGTAGCTTTCATTTTTCACTTTTGCGAAACACATATCCCATTCGCGCTCTCGACGAGACTCACTGTCAATTCGGCTGGCTCTCAAACAATATTTGTTTAGCCTGTATCGATTTCCACGGCATGATATTGGTTTTCCGTATCATCGCTTGTATTTTCTCTCACTCTCTCTCGCTACCCCCAATTCCCTTCCAACCTTTCCCATTGCATCCTGCTGCTTGTAAAATCAAGAATCTCTCGAAGTCTGCCGTAAGGTAACGAGGAAACCTCTCGATAACCGGAGTACTTACAGTACGAGACGCAAAGATAGCACAGGATAGTTTTTTTCTTCCTGGATTTTTTTTTACACTTGAAATAGTGGATGTCGCAAGTTTCTGAAACGAAGTCGATTATACTTAAACATAATTTCGCCACTGTTTATCATTTTTTTAAATGACAATCACGGCGCGTGATTCTTACAATTCAGAGCATCCTTGTCGTTAATATAAAAATAGTTGCAATTTTTTAAATCTGACTTCATAATTTGTGCTATCTTTCAGTCACGCGCTTTAAATGTTTAACTTAATTGGGGAGCATCGTCACGAACAGCGTGTTGAAATGACGAGTTAATTCATTATCCCCGATTAAAAGAATAATGAAAATCGATAACCTCGGATGATAGCGACGCCACCGGCGATTTAAAGCTTCTGTTATTTAACCAGCTAGCTGGCGACTGGTGAATATATTCGTCCCGAAGAAATGGCAATAATTTGCATTAAAGTGAGTATACTATAACGGTTATGCAAAAAGTACTACAATTTGCTATTTAAGTTGAAATTTGAGTGAAAACTAAAATGTATTCCTAAATTATGTAAGGATAATCTTAAAGGTGGAACACGAAAATGGTCGCTCCATTTTTTCTTTAATAACTCCAGTCGCTCCATTTTTTCTTTAATAACTCCAGACACGGAGCATTAAAATTTGTTCATTAAATACAACAATTAGATGCGCGCCCTCCAAAGACGTTAATTAGTTCGATATTCGATGTCCGGACGTACCTTTCGCGATTCTAATAACACTTGAGATGCCCGCTAAGAGCCCTCAATGTAAATTCACTTTACAAATCGAACGATCTTGATATTCCATCTCTACTACCTCCGCGTGTACATATTTCGGCGAAAATTCAATCATGTTCGCCAAGCTCTCCGTCTTGATGCCGGTGCATTTCACGACACCTTTGCGTTATCAACCGTCGACACGCAAATAATGCCGTGTACTCTCGAGTGTAGTGGTTTTAATTAGCGATATTAATGTATTCTATGGGATGTGACCCGTATATTCATTATTCCGTTGCACGGAATGCGGTACCCGACGTTGTACGTACTTCATTCTCGTGACGTTGCCCGTTAATGCCTACGAAGTTGTCCGCCGCGCGTACTCGAAAAAGAGGGAAGAAAAAGAAAGTAGTAACAATGTCGGTTTCAACGACAGCGATGCGTACCGAACCTAAAATATCGAGACCTGATTTCGTAAATTACGTTCGCGTATCGATGCCCCTTATCGTTCGGTTGAAACTTAATTGTTCCTGTCGCGTGGTAACGACAGTTTTCGCCGGTACGCCTCGCAAATATTGATTTAAGTCGATAGAAGTAATTGCGTCCACGGTACATTAACGGTGTGCGTCGTTGTACGTCTAACACACGTGAATGCACTTACTTTAATAACATTAATAACATCCCTTGATAGCGGTCTATCACGCGAGGTTAATGGTTTTATCGACGCGACATATCGCGAAAATAATTTAGGTACCCGAAGCGAATTACGATCTCGTTAAAAAAAAAAACCCTGTATCGTCGGGATTGACTAATTACTACTACATAATGTAATTTCTTCGGAAGTTTCCTGGTTTAGCTTCGCGTAAATCCGATAAATTAATAGAGCAAACTTTTAAACCTCTTTAGTTACAAAAAAAAAGCAATTATCGGGAAAAAAAAAACAGCAAACGGCCTATTTCACAATCTGTACCCTGTCAGTTTTTATTGTTTAACATACTTTCAAACTTCACTCCGCCCTACCACAATCCGTGGAAATACAATCGAACGCGGAGGATATTACGACACTTTCTTTTCTATAAATTACTCCGCGCGGTGGATTATTCCGAAATTGCGCTCGCGGCATGTCGTGCCACGAGGCAATAGGTTTGCATAACGATTGGCTACTATAGGTGGTCAAATCCAATGAATCATAGATAGTTCGGACGGGATCAGGTTCAAACGTCATGGCAATGGCGCCCTATGCATACATACATGTACACCGAATCCCGCCGGTACACGGACGTACGAACCAACGATAACGGTAGAAAGTATATTTTTAACTTCATTGACAATGGCACCGCCTATGGTGCGACTTCGAAGGCAATCGAGACTATTTCGCTTTCCCCCTTTGATAACTGGGACCAATGGCCACACGCCGTTCTATCAATCGTGCTTCGTCAGTTCGATTATCCTTGGTGTCACTGGATGCGATCTACGAGTAGGATGGACCGTTTACGCGTCTATCTGGCAGATAGGTTTCTCTCTCTCTCTCTCTCCTTCCCTCCCTTTCTCCCTTTCTCTGATTGGTTGTAAATAATCGGTCTCCTGTCTCACTGCATCGCCGCTCGTACATCATTCCGCGGGCATTCAAGATATTAGCTGGATTTCCAAGAGTGCCTACCATTACGGGACGACGCGCTACTCTTCGGCGTCGTAAGAACCGGGAGCGGTCGATCGATCGACGAATCGTCATGTTTATCCCGTTTCTCGTTTCCTTCGTGCCGGGAATCTTGCGTCGTGCGAGTAAACGAGCGGTAGTCGGGAATCGATCGAGATATTCGTCGCGAACTGACTCTGGATCACAGCAGCAATGCGCGTGATTTATGTAGAGTCAAGGAATGTCGATAAAAAAATAAGGCGGACTTTTATGCGCAGCAGCTTAATGGAGCGCAATTAGATCGGCAAAGATTTTCGTAGTGGACGGACAGAGTTCCTTCGATTGTCGATTTATGTAAATAAAGTTTAGTGTATCTGTATAAAATTACAGAGGCGCAAAGTCATTTGTAATAACTGATATACAATACTCTCGAACCAAGTACAAGTACGCGAGATTTAGACCTTGTATTTTTTTCAGGGAAGAAGAAACGTGAGGTTGTCGTGGTGATCAAACCGCATTAAAGAATGAATTTTCTAAAAAAAAGTAGAATAATCTTCGGAAACGTTGCATCGGGATGTTATAATTACGCGCAAATTCAAATATCCGTGAAACACTGGCGCGAAGGGCCGGATGATAGCCGAATCGAAGGGTATCGGGGTCGCGACCTCGCACAGATATCACGGGATTACGTATATAATCATTTGCAGACAGTGGAAGTAATTAAGCGAATAATTGGATTCGGGCACTCAAATTCCTTGACGGGGTAGGAATCGTGTACACGGCAGTTGTACGGCAGTAAACCGTGTACTCGCGTAAGGTGCATGTCCCGTCTGCATCCTAATACCGATTCTCTCCTCTTCCGGACCATCCTACACCCCCTCCCCTCCCCCCACCCGAAACACGTTACCCCCCAACCACCACCCACCTCCCACGACCGTACACTTATCACCGTCTAATCCGGATGTAATTTTAAATTAAACAGTTTCCGCGAGTTTAATAAAGCTTAATGCACAGACTGTGTTGACAGCAACAAGTGCAAATTGCTCCGTTGCGTCTCACCCGCGTCGCGGTGGGGACACCACGGACCAGAGCTCGTAGTAATAATTCTCTCATACTCACCTCTCACCTCTCACATTCTACCTTTATCCGTCTCCATACCGCCTTCAACGTAGCGTTACGTACGACTATGGGATTTTCATGTAGCTTTAGGACTGCGAGAGACCCGTGTCGCTGCCCGGGCATTCCGTAAACGACCGAGGACGACGCCGGTGGAGGTGGACGACGCCTGTAGCGTGTGGCGTGTAGCGACGGTGGTCGTCGCTCTCGGTTTGCGTGTGTCCTTGTTTGTGTCGTGTGTACGCCCGCGGGACGCACCTACTTCCCGTGAAACTCAGAATTAACGGCGCGTTTTGGATGCCCTTATTCCTTTCCGTCGTCCTTTCCTTCTTTCTCTACTTTCTTATTTTTCTCTCTCTCTCTCTCTCTTTCCTTCCCTGTTTTTCTCCTCGTAGCTTTACCCGTCGTAAGAACGCTGAAACGAGGAGGCACCTTTATACTCGTACGGAGATAAGAACGTTCCGCGCGGCGATTTACATGGAGATGCAAGCGTGCTGGAATGCGAGAAATTGGGGACAATGGTTGATATTTTTAGGAGAGAAGGAAGGGAGAGAGAGAGAGATTGCCGATACGAGAGAAATATGGTGCCGTGGAATTTGAATGAGAGACGCTACGGAGAAAATTGGTCGTCGTTAATGTCGTTTGGATTATTCGCGCTTCTACGGAGCGTTAGCGATACGCGTTAATACAGTGATAACGCGCATAAACGTGATATGCAAATCCTTTCGTTTCTATCCGATTTTCTCTTGTGCATGTACCACGGTGATTACAGCCATGCTTCTTTACGGCTTCTTTGCTTCGCTCTATCAGAGAATCGATTTTTCTTTGTCGGTAATTGCAAGAACCGTAAGACGCGTTTACACGAGCATTGAAATTATTTGAATGGGTGGCTGGAACAACGTTCGATGTGAGATTTCCTTAACAACTAATACGTAGCTCTTATTCGGTTCCCGTTCAATTGTCTCTGCCGCAGAATTTGCAATTTGTAACATCCAAAGCTGTTCCAGCCACCGATCCATTCGTTGAAACAGTAAATCGTAGGTGAACAATCGACGCTTGTGGTGAGGTCGAGGAAGAAATTGAAGTCATATAACAGCGTTTAATCGTGATCGTCGTAGATAAGGATCGTTAGATCGCGATAAGAATTATGGCACGTTGTTTCTAACCCAAGTATCGCGATACAAGAGTATATGAGAGAATGGATGGATGGTGGTTTCGCCGCGATACTCTTGGAATTGCCTGTACTCGTTTATTAACTCCATTAAAAGGGTATAAGGGCATGCTTGTACAGAGTTTAAGGAGTCGCATACGCATGGCGTCATTATTTGTGTCGGGAGCAAGTAACGAGCAACATCAAGCTCTCGTGTGTTACAACTTCGTACAATCTCCATTATATAGATCACATTTAAATCGATGTATCGATTTCTGGTAAAGAAAAAAGCAATTAAAATAAAAACCGAAAGGTACCTTTATATTCTCTCTCGCTGTAAGAAACGCTTGGTTTTTGTTACACTGGAATGAAACGATATTTGAAAAAAAGATATTCAATTTCATCGTTGATGAGATTCTGACCACGTTATTTGTGCGTCTCTTTTGTAATTAATACTTTTACCGGATCGCGTTTGTTAGACTGAAATATACGACGAAAGTTTCCTCGATACTTAATATTCTACGCAAGGTAGACACCGGTAGACAATTATAACGCTGTTTAAACAATCAGCGCACTCCACGCTCGCAGTTTAGCGCTATTTGCGACGCTTCCGTGTCTCGCGCAGTTCATCAAAGTTCCGTATCAAAGTGCAGTGTTTATCAAGTTAACTCTGTAGCTCAGACATATTCAATTTTGATACTGTAACGACAGTTTCCCCGTAACTGCTTTACTACGCAACGGAATGCGTATACACGTATAATATCTATTCATTCGCGCGAATCGTGGCACGTTGAATGGAGGAGTCGCGTGAAATTAACATCCAAAGTTGAACTTTCCCGATTTTCACGTCGAAGCAAAACTTATGCTTACGTGCCGCTTAAAATGTCTCGCCATGATAGCCATTAACGCAATGCCAATCAATTTACCTCGGGAAAATACCGTGTATATTCAAAATCATCGTTCCACCTCTACCGAGTGTCACCGGTACGAATTTAATTAATTTATCGAAATCCATGCTGTATACTCGCATCGGAAATCCCGTTGACGCTCTATCCGAAGGATATAACGATTTAACGAAAAATTCGTTAAGCGTCGATTTCAAAATGCAATCTAAACGTCACGCGCACTCGTCGACCCGTATCTCCGATCGCAAATCGATTCTTATCGCTAGCGACGCTCATTCTCCCAAATCGTTCTTAACGCAACCGCATCACCGCGAGGTGAAATTTACATTTAGAAATTGCAAATTACTTACCACCGGCCAAGAGTCCTCGAAATTCGTACGCAGAGCGGTACCCCCATCGTACATACACGTATACATACGTACATACATACATACAATCGTCGCGGGTTACCCGTTTCCACTAAAAACATAAGCGGGCCCGGGATCCCGGACGACATTAACGTTAAAGAGGGAAACCGTCTTCCAGGAACATCGAGAGTGACCTTCATTACGGATAACCTCTAATCTTCTCGGTGCGCGTTCCTGGAAGCTCCCTCAATTCCGTGCGGCGATGATATTTGCAAGATAACCACGAGGTGGCAATTACCACGTGCTGGGCGGTCCGATCGTAACGCGGCAGCAGCGTCCCAAAGTTAACCAAACCGGGACGAAATACTTCAGAAGTTGGCTCTACCGCCGCGTTGGGATTGCCGGGGCTAGGTTTCGGTGTAGTTACATACGAAGCTGTATTACAGGAGCGCTCCGGATGTTCTGGGAAATTCACGAAATACCTACCAGCTGCCACGGTCAAACGTCAAAGCGAGCTCTTCCTCCTATCCTATCCTATACCGCCTACTCTCTTCGCCTCGGATCCTCTTCTCTTGCGCGGAGAGAGAGAGAGAGAGAGCATTAGGGGGGGTCCTTGCATGGGCGCACATTAATAATCCACCTAGGAAAAAGCAAGGTTTTCTTCGAAACGCACCGGCGTACGTTTAATCTCGCACGGATGAAACGTGGGTGGGTACGCGGAGATGCGACGATACGAATCGTAAAGAGGAAACGTGGACGAAGTTGCGCGTTATGGAAAACGTCACGTTCGGTTTTTTTCTCTTTTTTTTTTTTATGTTTATCGCGGGACGTCGGCACGTATACGCGAGTGTTTCGATGCGTTTTCGCGAAAAAGTAATCGAGTATGGCTTCGGAAATGTAACGGAACACGCGTATAAACGGAAGTATTGAAATTGTAGCTATACGAGAGAACCCACGGTCAACGTACAACGTACAGTCGTACGAATCCCGAACGGAATGAAATTTATAGATTCGTAGCGTAACGATGCGCGGCGAGGAAGCGGTCGGTCATGCTGTCTGTTGGTACAGCGAGAAAATGTTTCGATGGGATATCAGAATAATTTGATTAATGTACGACTAATTATAAATTATAAATACGCGTTGGTTCTGCGAATTCTGTACGCCCGGCCACGGGAGTGAAACAACAGTAGGGGGCGGGGGGGGGGTGAAACTGAATAATACCGGGAATACCCTTCGGCAATTTAAATGCGTTTCGTTTCACTTTGCACGGAATAATAAACATACTCCTCCGTCCGGATAACCGACTCGCATCACTTTGGTTACCAGTGGAACGGCATAATCTAACCTTGTTAGCAACAGTTGCCGAGTGCTTGAACACTGTCGTCACTGTTGCGCTCGATGTACCATTAAGTTCGTCAACCTAATTCACGACAGTTTACCCACCGCCTCTATACACACGCGCGCGAGTACACACGGGCGTACGTAGCCACTCGGTACTTTGAATTTCAACGGCTAGCCATCGTCGCGCCTTGGAGGAGCGGGGGAGGGGGGCATTTTCCATCTTTTGCCGTAAAAGAAACACTGATCGACCCCGTTGGATTAACCACCTTCCCACGAAGAACGCATAAAAGCGCGGCTTTACTCCGAGTTCGGTTGAGCCCCGATTTAGCCGACGGTGTTCGAGGGCATCGCTTTAAATCGTTCGATCCGCGGTGAGTCGTTCGCATCGGCGTTTTCCGGACGAGAAGTTTTTCCGGCCACTCGATTTCCTCTCCTCACTCTCGATAGCCATCCATTTTGAGAGGACGAGCAATTGGTTGGCTTGTGCTATTTCTTTGATATCCCATCTCCCTTTTCGCGCAATCAATTCCGGTAATTGCTGATTAAGTGTGATTTAATTTAACGCGGGTACGTAGAGACCGTTTGATGGCAGTGTCGAGTAATTTGCGAGGAGGTTCGCGCGCCCACGGATCCTGAAGAGAGGTGGGAATAAATTCTTCTGGCTTTTCTCCACCCCCCCCCCCCCCCGCTCCCGGATACTCGAATGAATAATTGGAATAGTGGAGACCAGCGCGGTATATCGCGCTCGTGTAATTATATTTTCTTCCTTGGCTTGTTCCACCCACGCCTCCCCTCCCCCCCAATCTCGAAATGCACGCTCACGGTACTGGAGGATGAAAATGGGGCGGCGTGAAAATCTGAAAATGTGAAAATCTTCCGGCCAAATTGACGCGCAACAATTTTCTCCACGCGAGGCTCTAGTTTACGAATATTTGATGTCCTGCGAGACCGCTGGCACCCAACTATGCCTTGCCATGCGAATGTTCTTCCCTTTGATTATTCAGCGAGAAAGATAGCGCGAAAAGTAAGGGATAATTCACGCGTGCTGTTTACGATTCGTTACGAATGTAACTCCTAGCTGTATTTTTCACGCGCAACGGCAACAAGCGCGCATTCGTGTTTAATTAAGGTAATTATTCTCGAGGAAGAAGATACCACGTAATAAATTGAACAACCGTTCTGGGAAAAGTCAAAAATTTAATTGAGGAAAGACGATTGAAGTAACAATAACAATTTTAGGCGAAAATTTCGAAGAGTTGTCTTTTGACACCTCGGTAGCAATAGTGTTAACGCAATATCTCTACGTCGGCCACGTTTTGCAAACCGTTGATTTAGCCCAGTGGTGCCCAACTCAACACTAAGCACGGACCACTTTTGTAAATTTTCCACCATCACGGACCACTACTTCATTCCACTCCCTCCCCCCCCCCCTACCACTTATTTCTTTATAATTTATATGTACATAATAAAATCAGCAACACAGTAAATCTTGTAGAAAAATATTTTGGAACAAATCTAGATCATGCACATCTCCGGATCTCCAAACTATTTCTAAAGCAACAAAACACTTGTGATTCCTTGTGAAATAACTTTCAATAGAATAGAAATACTATAATTATTTCGTGATCAGCGACCCGAAATACACTTGACAGAGTAAAACAAAAGTTTGATGATCCGAAGATCCGGAGATGTGCATGATATAGATTTAAGCCAATATTTTAACTTTATTTATTGACACTCGAGACTAGTCCACGGACCACCAGTTGGGAACCACTGATTTAGCTCTTTACTCTTCGGTAGACAAACGCGAACGGTAGATATACTTTGAATATATTTGGGTTAGCTACACCCTGTCCTTTATCCAAACATCTTTACATCGTAATCGTACTAACGGGCATCTCGTGAGATCCTTCACACCGTGACGATTGTATTATACTACCGCGTACAATACACACATTCGTGCTTGACTGCTGCCGGCTCACGAACGCCCGGCAACCCTCCCTATATTCAATTACGAACACACAGCAACCCCCACTGTTTTGAATTACGAATGTAAGCAATCGTGTTATTAAAATACGCTGATAGGCGGGTATCCGTTATTCAAGTCCTATCTCGTGGAATTTCCTTTCGCGCATAACAGGAACGATCCTACCTGTATGTTTCCTTACCGTTAACCTACATTCTCCCAAGGTGAGATCGGTACGTTAGATTCTCATGATTTTTTAAAGTTCACTAGTTTCAGTCAAATAAAAAAAAAATCAGCCAAAATAATCTCATAAGAGATTAAAACTGCGTAAAAAGAATAATTTAAAAAATACTACTTCTTAAAAACGTTTATCCTTTCAGACATGGTCGTCAGGTATCGGTGCATCTTTGAGCAAGTAGGATAACACTGATGCGTAAATATAATTGTTTCATATTACTTTAAAAATTCGTTAAAGCAACTGATGCAAAAGTGAGCTAACGGTAAGGAGGTCACGGTTTAAATCGTCCCTTTTACATCTCTAACGGACCTACCGCTTCGTTAAACATCGACGGCAAAATTATTTCCCGTATATATCCGTGCTCGCGGTGAACGGCGATCCCTCGTTACAAATTTATTCCTGTTTCATTATTCACGTACTACGTGTCCGTTCGCGCAATCACGTGGCATTATTCCCAGTACCCGAAGAAGATGAGATGGCGGTGACTCGTGCGGGGAGGTCAGAACCTGTCGCCAATACGAAATACAGCATTTTCCCGATCCACGGTAGATTGCGTTCGAGCTGGGGGACGAAAAGACGGGTGGCGCGAACGCCGGTTGGTACGAAAAGGTAATCGTACGGATATCTAGATACCGGCGAGATATCTCTATTTATTGCGATCCAGGGAAGTTTCTTTCGTTTCTGACCGAAACTCCTCGTGGTTTTTTTTTTTTTTTGCCTTTCCCAAGGACGCTCTAACGTCATATCGCGAGAAGATAGTATATAACCCCTCGTCACGGCCGGAATGCCAGAATCATTCTTCCCCCTGACATTTCGTACCTTTAAAACCGTTTCCGTTATTGCTTTCTCGCCTGTCTTTCCGTCAACCCATTACCCGCGGTTCGATTTGCCCGTACCGGGGGAGAAACCCAGAAGATTCCGACTTCCGAACTATAAAGTGAATAAACGCTTTTGTTGTCCGCTGCGCGTTACCTTCGCGACGATAATGGATTTTTAATTACACGTATTGTATTCGCTCTCTCCCCCCACTTGTATTTGCTTTTCACGCGCGCCTTTCCGTGCATCGCGAACGCATTAATACCAAACGATATTCGCGTGTCGTCAACGGTTGACACATATTCGCGATGATAATAATGTTGAATTTCAAAAATCGTGACGGAAGACATCTTCTCCACACCGTATGGTTATTTTACGTACGTTCAGTCGTTACTCTTTATTCTCTCCCGCTATCCGCGCGGTTGCCACGCAGCTTTCGGTACTTTTCACGACCTATCTTCCATTTTTATCCTTCAAATTTACCCATCGCCGCAATTTCGAGAAGTGATTTGCCTCCGGTACTCGACGACGTATACTCGGATACGAAACGGAAGGTAGTCGTGCGGCGATAACGATTTCGCCGAGTATTTATTCCCTATAATCTACCAGTACCGTTCCGGTAATGTATATGTACAGTCGGAGAAAGTAGATACCACGAGAGACGAGAGGGAGTCTCCCATTTCGTGTACGAGGTGTGCCCTAACAAAAGGACCGTGGAACACGATTGGATTGAATATTCAATTTCAATCGTGAGTAATAAAAGTTACGGTAAACAGAATTCAGAGTTCAAACTCGTGATTCTTATTTATAGAGAAACTATTTCGCTAGAAAGTTTCATGAGAATTAAAACTTCCCTATCGCGGTACCGCCGTGTTCACGTAATTTTGCCATAAAACTAAGGTAATTAATAGACATAAATAATCAGCTCAACTTTCAAGAAACGCGTTGGTTCTACGAAATTTTTCAACAACCTACTTCCGGGGGGGGGGGGGGGGGTACGTTTCCGGGCGTAAATTCACCCACCGGAGATATTCTACTTCGAATTCAATTTCTTATCCGTTAACATTAAAACTACCAGACCACTCATTTTTAATGTTTTGAAAATTTTGTTTGAAGCTACTCATATTTCCCATTTTGAACTATATGAACGAAAATTCATTTCTAAGTATTGTCAATATGTGTAACTCGACGCATGTGCTTTCTAACACTACAAAAATCGGTAAAATTGGTTTATAAAAAAAAATTGGAAAAATAGTTAAGAAGTAATTAACGCCGACCGTAAATGAACATTCCGTAGAACGGACGAACGGTGCCTTTTCAATTACATCATCGCGTTTTAACGCTTTCGCCTCCCATCCCGCGTGGATTCGCGTATAATTGAATGTCGGCAAGTATAAATAATGTCTATAAACCTCTCTCGTATGTACACGGCATCAACAGGGTGCTTATGAATTCACGATATATATTCGATCCAGAGAGAGGAGAATACCAGTGCAATCTCGTAAGCTCTAATCGTTTGGGCCAGGGTATTACTACGCGACTCTCGAGTATGCGCTTCCTGGGAAAGCAACGTAATCCCGATTTCATACCGTTGCATGTTTAACCTGCGTGCAGTGTTTAACGATGCCATCGATCGCGATAACACACTCCGTTAACGAAGAACATCTACGCGACGAAAGATAAAATGGCGCGTGTTTGCCGAAGAATTACCCGAAGATTTGATTGCCGATTATCGAGGGTGCGACACGTTGTTTCCCAACCTTGCCACGCCCGGGCATCTCGGAACTTTTGGTTAACTGCCGGGCGGTTAGGTTATCGCCTTAATTTCGAATTATCCTCGTTCCTCGTACTCTCCATTCGATTTAACGAGATGAATGGATATCACTCTGATCAACTTACGCGAGTTAACAAAGAACGTTCTTATCCCTCAAGTTTTTTTTTTTACGTCAACGGTCCCGTATTAGAGTCTCTTTGACAAAAAAAATCACCTTACTGTATCAGCGCGTATGGAAGCGATGGATCGTTAACGAACAAAACAAAAAAAAAAATAGCACGCCTCGTAGATCGTAAACCGTGAAATTAATAGGAAGATGGAAAGGTGAGTGTAACGTGTTCCCTTGGTTTAATACGCGACCTACTCGACCCCACTCGCGTGGGTACGTACGTACGTACCCTACGTACGTACCGAAAGTACGTGTATTCGCCGTACCTTTGAAGCTCGATAGAGCAGGTTTCGGTGCGGATAATCGGTGCGCTAATCTGGCGGTAAGCCAGACGCGATATTCCAGTTGTAACCACACCTCTACGCCCACGGTATCAACCCCGCTAATCGAGACTTTGCCGCTGGTTAAGGCCCAAATTCCGTCGAACTAATCGACCTACAATTTTATCGCGTTCACTTTATCTCGAACCATCGGCGAACGTTGCGTTTTCCTTTATAATTTCGCGTGCATCCATCGCTAAAACCGTGTTTCGGGCAATCGATGAGGCGAGCGCGGAGAGAGAGGCATCGAGCCAATTTGGCATTGTGTCGAAAATACGGTATTCGTGTTTTTTCCCCCGCCGTGATGTATATCCGCGTATGTGTGTGTGTACCATACGTACACGTATGCACGTACACGCGACTCATACGATTTACATTTCGATTATGCGTATAGATTTTATATCGAACATTTCCTCCTATCGCGCCTGCACGGAGCTTATCGGTGAAGTCGATGGAATTCTAACTCGATCGGGAGGGAGGAAGGGGGGGGGGGGGGGAGGGAGGACGAAGGTTCCTGACGAAATCAAATTTCTGCGTTCAATTTCTTAACTCGAAATCACTTGACCCGCTCTACCGGAAAAATTGTGAAGCGCATATGCAGTTAAAGCTTTTATCGTATCGACAAAATTTTATTCCTGGAAACGCGCGACATTTTTATGTCACTCTCGACGTGCGCGGCAGGGTAGTACTCCTCGACGGGGGTTACCTTCGCTACCAGGGCCAGGTGCACTTATTTGACGATAAATCTAACGAGTTTAAAGTTTCATATCGACGCGCCCCATTTGTGGCCTGTCCCGTGTTTGCTGAGCGCAAAAATTCCACGATCGTACCGCGTCAAAGTTTTTATTGTGTCACGGAGTTTCCAGGACATGGCAGACGTGAAATCTCTCCGATATGCCTACTCCACTTTGGGAATCTGTGCGCAATCTTGACTGTTTCCGATGGTCTCCGAGATCATTGAACAAAGTTACGATCGTTCCCCTCTTGCCGCGAGATTGTTTAGCGCCCGACGATAAAAATACCTACCGTACCGTACGGTATTGAACTTTCTGACGTACGCGTATTCATACTTTTCATACGTTTTTGGAGATATACATCGGATAGTATTTCGTACACCCTGTTAATCCACACGTATTACTAACACTGGACCTACTAACAATGAATGTAGATCTATTTGTACTAAACCGGTCATAATCACTGTATATTTGTAAAACACCTTGTACAAGAAAAATAAATCTTGTCATTTTTAAAAAATTGTCATATTGTTAAGAAATATATTACCTGCATTATGTACAGTACTTGGAAATACAATTTCGTCATATTCCAAATTTTAAATATATGTTGGATGGGGGCGCGTACATGGCGTTCACTGTGCTCGTTGCTCATCTTCTCACTGGGTTAACTCGCAGACTGTTCTTCTTCGAATCCTACTCGATACTGTCGATCCATCCGTCGTGATTCCGACGAGGCAACGATCCCTATCGTAAAGGGAAGGAGGAGGGGGGGTGCGGCACCCAACCCATCGCTAGTCCAAACAAATCCAGAAACAAAGGGTTGGGAAAACAAAAACAATAACACGGTCTGGTCGAGGTCGTATCGGATTCTATTCGAACAACCGCGCCGACATATATTATGAAAATTTAAAATCAAACCACGCTCAAGGGGGTTTATGGGTACTCTCCAATACTCCTTTATGTTCCTTTAATATATAATTACAACACTCGTTCTTATGATAATTAGGTAATTGTAAATCTTTATCGTGGCACGCATTCCCACTTTAACGAATAAAATTACTTCTTTTCGATTTTCATACATTGTAGTTTCTCTTTTCCTTTGCGGACCGTTTTTTATAGACTCCCACATTCCCACCCGCGCGAAACGTTCCTCCTGCTTACAATTAAAACTTCCCCCACGCGTACCGTTAGCGTATCGAGTTTCTGAATTGGCGACGGGTATATTCGTATCGGTGAAATATCATCTTGACACGCAGCGACAATCCGTATTTTGCGGTTATTTGATAACCTGTGCCGGAAATGGGATAATCAAAGCAAAGCGGAGTATATCGTATGTGCATTCTCGCCTCTCCATTCAGAAGCTTATCGTTCCCAGATTGACCCCAAAATCGCGCAGTGCGAGGTAAATTAACATTGCGCGTTTTAATTGCACGGTGATCGGTTAACAAGTAAAACCAGTATTGATTAAAAACCAAACACTTTAATATCATTTGCCCCGGTTTGGATACTCGTCGATCGAAGTTCTATCACTTCACATTAATCTATTACAATTTACGCGATCGGATAGTCGATTACTACACCCGAGCATATTATCCGTTAAATAGACTTTTCTTCGCAAGCTAAATATGTTTAACATCGAATATTATTTAAAGTGACGATCGCTCGATTTAGTAATGTTTCCAATGGCACCACGACTCGCAATAGTTTTACTAATACCCTCGTCAATGCGAAGCACATAAAACGTTTGCCATCGTACATGTAATCCCGATAATGACTCTTCTGATAATTAAAATCAAGCGCGTTACCTTTAGTTCGTAATGCGCAAACTATCCCTACGTGCTCCTCGTTACTAATGAATACTACTCAATTTGCCTCCCCAAGCAATAAATTAGAATGAGCCGTCGCTCGCTTAGTTAACACAATTATAAATCGCGCACCACGGGATTTGCAGAGCGCGGTGTCTCGTCATTACACCATTATCGACTATCGTCCTTTTCTCCACCCCCCCCCCCCCCTCCCCCACCCTTCTCCGTACCCTATACTTTTATTCAGGAGGCTGTACGTTTTCCTTAAATTGGTTTCCTTTCTTTAAATTGTTTTTTCTCCGTTCGGCGAGGTTTTTCGCGATGGGGGGAAAAAAAAAAGAAAAACGAAAGAAAGAAATCGATGACGGTCTTTCGGTAGAAAGTTGCCTTCGTTGCTTTATTCAGGATGTCGGGAGATCCGTGGAGTTTTCACCGCACGGGAACGAACGACGACGCTGCATTAACATCCCTCCTGGCCGTTCGTCCTGGTCGGATCTTGAAACTTTCAGGAAGAACGTTCCCTACATCCATCGCCCGTATTTTACGTTACGTTTTACGACGCTTTACAGCCCCGCGAGTAATTGCATCCAAGAATTCGGATACATTGTTAACGGAGGGTCGTTTAAGCCCGTACCTCTATTATCGTGTATAACTACTAGTTACTACTGGGGATTGCGTAGTTGCATAGGTTTGTGCTTCGGCAAGCACTCAACGACGAACTACCGAAACTTTTCCAGATACCAGGCACACCGTAACTTGATTACGTTATCCCGCGAACATTGTTAACCGCCTTTACCAATTCGGCAATTCCGCAAAACTAATTGCGTAACGGTCGCTTAGAAAATGATGCGGTGTTCTACTGTCTATCGGCGCTAGAGAGAGAGAGAGAGAGAGAGAGAGGGGATACACAGGAATTATGTCATGAAAAGTTACGACTGGAAAAGTTTGCATCCCGACGGAAATAATGATATCCGTTTTATTTCGAGAAATTGGTCGTTAAAGGGAAAATGGTCGTCTCTGCCATTTTATTCGGCTAATAAACTGCGCGTATTCTCGCGAAATGGGACACTCGTGCACGCGGTAGACACGTTATCAAAAATTGAGGAAAATTAATATTTCGCGTTCCTACGCGATTTTTCCCAACCGCGCTCAGATTTGAATTTCGTACGGTAGCTTCGGTGCGAATTTTATTCCGTCCGCACGACAGGGTCGTGATGCGAATACACGCGGTACTCGTAATCACTTTAATCGCGCGACGATAATAATATTTACCGGAGCATTAAGCGGCTTCTCGAAAGAAGCTGGATGCTCGGATCTAATTTGACGCCATTAATTACAATTGTCGCCCGTGGTCGTGGGAAACGGTCAACCAGAGTGAATTCGTGCACGTGACGAAAGCGCTTAGTAGACTAGTAACTTCTGTTGTTGCGAGCACAATGGTTGGGTCTTAAGTGCAGAGCCCACAATGTACTCTTCAGAAACGTGGCTCTGAAGAACAGAAAGGAATAATTGGCCGGCCGTAGATGTACGCGTAATGAAGTTAATTACTCAATGGCTTTATCCCGGGTTTTGCTTTGCGGTTCGGTTTGATTACCGAAACGTGAAATTGGGGAGTTTCTTTTTTGTTGCGGTGAAACATGAGACCGAATTTATGTAACTTCGAGATAGAAATTCTTGATCTTAAGCCACTCGCATCACTTGATAAATCATTTTTTGTTTGTGGATAATTCGTATGACGACTTAAGCTCGGAATGCTACGGGGCTCGATTTGACTGTATGTAGTGCAATGACTAGCTTGTACATGTGTTGAATGTATTCTTAAGTGGGATACTGATACATGTACATGATGTTTGTAATTCCCCTAGTCTGGTCCTACACATTGCATCTACACCGATAAAAAATAATTTAGACATCATTGGGTTAAGTACACGATTAATTTTTTCTTAATTAAACCAATAGAAGTTTAATCTCTACCTTCAAAGAAATCTGGCTTACCGCGATAACATTTTTTTGGTAAGTACACCGTGAAAATGTATCGTTTCGTGTATTCGATTTACCAGATACTTCGAGGATGCGTTACGTACAATGTTTTTATTACTCCCGAAGCCTCTGTTTAATACGGGAAGTTAAGGGAACACCGTCGGTGTACTCTTGACATCAAGGAAATGCATAGATGCAAATGGAACGTCCAATTTGTATTAATAATTCATAACTTCTAACAACGCAATCTGAAACTCATTCCGTTTACTAACGCGAACGCGATTCAATTTCCATTTCTTATCTCTCGTTTTATAATATGCTCCTGTTTTGTATTCCACGGAGAAATTTGGTGCCCGGAATCGCGAGATTTACTAGTACAAATGTTTGCCATTTCTATTTTCCGTCTCTCTTTCGTTCCTCGACAAATCGTTGTCTTGACGTTGAGTGGGGGGCGAGGCGAAGATTTTCCCAACGTCCTTATCCTCCGTGTACCGTTTCATACTACTTACTCCATTCTCCGGCGATCGCGTAACTCGGTGGTCGAGCAAATGTGAAATGCGCGTCGTAAATGAATTTAGAGGGCTAAAAAAAAAGCGATCTACGAGCGATCTATAAAACATAAATAAGCTGGAGGTATTCATGTGCAAAATAAAAACACCAAACCTCAGATAGACCGATTCATTAATTACTAAGATATTTTGTTCACCATCTTGAAAGATAGTATAGTTGAGAAAACTTAAAACGACTTAAAAAATTGTAGAGTTGAGAAAAACAAGTTTAAACTTTCAAGCAACAGTCGAAACGGTCTCGAACGAAGGTACACAACAGCACGTATCTCTGTGAATATCTATCGGATCGATTTGAAACATTCGGATAATATTCATCAATATACCTACTTTCGGAAAATATCATTTTTGAAAAATCGATTCTTTTAAAATTCTAAACACATATAACCCTTTAAATTCGAATGATACGCTGTGTAGAATCAAAACCTAACAATATCAGTTTTGCAATATTTTTACCTTTACACGTGAAAAATCCGATGGTAACTCCGCGATTCTTCCAAGTACAAAGACCCGTCCAAATGTACGGTAGACCGGGTAAAATAATGCAACGCGGCGCGCTGTGCTTTTCGGTGCAACGCGACGACGAAAGGCAGGAATTTCGGCGACCTACGTCGCGGCGGCGAAGAGTCTAGCGACGGAAAAAAAAAAACAAAAAACGTTTCAAAGATCGATACGCGGCGTCCTTGCGCGGGTAATGAGCGTGCTGTTAACCCGCGCGTGTTTGGTCTCTGGTTTCGAAGTTAGGCACCGGCGTCGTAAGAAGAGTTCATCCTTTTCTTGTTTTTCGAGAGAACGAATCTAAACGCTGTAACGATAACTAATTGCGCGTCGTAGAGTCGAGCGTCGAGACCAAAGCGAACTTTCGAATTAGAGGTTCGCTGCGTCGTACTTTTGCGTCGTCGCGTTTAGAAGCAATTTTGTGTTGCGCTAGAAACTATTAATTCTGCCTTACAAATCCCTATTATTTCTCTTAGAATTTATGTTTAGTCGCAGATTACACATCGCGCATTGCTTTTCCCACAGTAGTAACGTCAAAGGTTCACTAAAAGGCTGCCTGAAATAATTTCGTTTTAACAACACTTGCCTTTTAACAATATTATTTACCGCTGCGATAAATTTTAGGTGGCACAATTATTTCGTAACAAAATTTCGAATTCATTGTGGAATAATAATTGTATACGGGCTAGTTATATTAGGAATAAATATATAGAAGCTTGCAAACAAGGTATAGAGGCTCGCACAGATGTTTTGGCACTTAAAAATTTATCATAACTTTTTGCAAAATATGTATAGAGGTTCTGTGCGTGTGTTTACCCCAAATATTGTACTGGTTGACGCGCTTAATCGAATATTGGATTATCACGAATTTTCGAGGTCAAGTTTGATAAGCTCGTTAATCCTTACGTACGCTCGAATTTCATTCGATTTGGTAAATTCGCCAGAGAAGTCATCAATCTTTAAACGTGCGGAAAACGACCGTGATTACCCTGTTCGGTCGAAAATCGATCATCTTTGCACTTTTAAAAGATTGATAACTCCTCGATTAATGTAGATTGACGAGCTCTGAAAACGGTACCTTTCGTATTCTTGTTTCAGGACGGCATAACAAATTTTTAAATGCCACGCCTTGCGAATTTATTTTCGTAACTCCGAGAATTGGCAATTATCCGAAATTCGGTTAAGCCTGTCGACCAACAAAATGTTTTCCATCACGATCGGTGTATTCCATAGAAAGTTATGATGAAATTTAAAATGTCGCAATATTTTCGTGAGCCATTGTGTACATATAACAATGTAAAATACGCGTATTCGAGTGCGTCAACCATCCGTCATTTACAACGGTAAATAAAACATTCAGCCGAATCCGTTTTTTTTTTAATAATCGTCCACACAATTGAAATCTCGTTTTTCATTTTTTCGTTTAAAGCTACGTGAAATAGATGCGATTCGCAGCTACGAAATTGAAAAAATCCATATCTCTTCGCAAGTGCAACGCGAACAGCGGAAACGTTCGATTCTTTTCAAACTACCAAAGTCACGTAAACACGGTTCGTTGGAAAATGGTGAATCAAGCAAAGTAAAGTCGTACGCGAACGCGGGGGTTACGGTGGAAATTCGTTGGTACACTCGACGTCGGTTCCGCCGCGTCATAATTACTGTATAAGCAACAGCAAAGTGTTCGCACTCCTTTTTTTTTTTCGAGCGACACTCGCACATGCGAGGGCCGCGGCGCACACAGTGCCACTTGAAGCGAATTTGCCATTCCCGCTTTACTCCATGTCCTCAGTTCCTTTCCAGTGTCTCCCTTCCGCCATAGAGACTCTCTTTCCGCGTCACTTCCGTCGGCTTTCCTCCAGGCTGCATTAAATTATGTAAGAAATAAACAGCTCTCCTGCCAGCTACCCCCAGCTCGCAACATCTATGCGCGTATCCGCTAGGAAGTGTTCGCCAGACCTCCAGCGTGATTAAACTGTGCTGCTCCCGGTGTTTTGGCAGATTTTCAAGTGTCTGGGTGTATCGCGCTTAGTACCTACTCTTGAGCCGACTACAGTATGCGCAAACGTCGTTTACACCTTTCTATCCGGAGGAAGCGATGCGCCATTTTCACCCCGCTGGAAAGGAGGCCCCGAAACGTTTACCACCCCTTATCAAAATTCATACTACATCTGTTTGGAGTACGAAAAGATAGTAATTTTGGTGTACGAGCGCACTTGCGCGAAACCCGAGCGAGAGAAACGTACGTTTAACGAACCGACGAATTCAAATATTATTTTCCTCATCTCATTTTTCGAAATCGAAGCGCGCATCTAGATTCCGCTATAACCTCCTCGTTTCCGGCTATCCCTTGATAAAGACGCTGTCGCGTTTGTAATTTCCTATAAATTAACTTTCGATAAACACGGTACTATTAATTAGACGCAGCGAGCAAATGACAACCAATCTTGCGATCGTAATTACGATAAAATGAAAGACCGGATAATTTCACGGGGCGTACACCGTACGCAGTCGAAAGCGACATAATTTCAACGATTTAATAAGGGTTTTGAAATAATGTAATAACAAAGCGTTCGTTAGAATCCTCGTTTGTATGTATTTACGTTACGGTGAGCTTCGCACGCGCCAAGTTACACGTAGATCGGGTATAATTTAATCTACGTATCGAATTCCGAGATATCGTGTTACGAGTCAATTCGATTTCTGAATGTTCCGTATCGGTTTCTACGTGCCGCACAAATACTATTTCGCTTGTAAAGATACAGTCGTATGTGACTCTCGTCAGCTGAGAGCTTACCAGCGGGTAAATATCCTTCGAGGAAGACGGAAAATGGGGGGGGGGACCCGTGTGATTTTTATTGGCGCACGTATTGCGAGCTCGCGAAATTAAACTTGCCGAGTACATGGCTCGGATATATCGCGTATCGAATTTAATTTCCTGCGAAAGTGATCAAAATATGAGTTTCGCCGTTTTCCATTGTTGTTATTTCTTTCGACTTTCCTTCAATTCGGTTTCGTACCGTTCTTCATCGTTTACCATTATTTTATTTTCGAAACGTTCTACGCGATAAAAAATTGTCTATCGACGTTGAAAAACTTTTTTCGTTGAATCGAGTTAACGCTACGTCTACCGAAATTTTCGTTTAAAATTCTTATCATTAGTTTTTAGTATTTGACTTTTCCTGTAATTGTTGTTAAATTAATTATGCGATATCATTCTCCTCTAATCTCTTTACGAATCTAAAATATGGTTTTATCGAAATAGGTGTACACAAAATCGTTGTAGAAACAGTGTTAAAGAGCTTTCTACACACTTATCGATTTGTCTGTTCCGCCCATCCGATTTTGCATCCGCACGCGTGCGTATGCGCGTGCTCGAAGAGTAAGGATCGAGTACCATTCCCTCAAGATTTAAACTAACAGCGACGAGTGTCTCGTTCTCTGGAAACTGAACGACCGACGTGTACACTCAGGCTTGTAAATACGGAGGACAATCGTGAGAATTTCCTGCATCGCTGCTGAAATTTACTATGTTTACAACTGATCCCGTGTACAATAACATATCTGTCGTGACAAATGATTTCCGCGAAGTATTATTATTCGGTGCTTCTCAACGCACGATTCTACTTCAACGCTACGTCGTATTGTTACGGACGTTGCGCGAGAGCGAACGAGGTGTTAGGCGTTATTAAGCAATAATAATATTTATTATACGAAAAGGCGATCGCTCGTGTCGAGAGCTCGAATACAAACGAAATGGTTGTTTACAATGAACTTCTAACTTGAGGGACGATTTCATGATTCTATAATTTCCGTCGCGTTAACCGTTTTTTTTTCTAAACAGATTTTATATTTGTTCGCGAAATCAACCGACACTATTTCCAAGAGGGGTGTGGAATCAGAATGCAATTTCTATCTTCGCACAGCAGCATTTTCGGTTACCGGCAAATGGGAATTGAAAGCTCGACAAATACAGGATGCTAGAGTCCGATTGGAGCTACCAAATGCCGGAAGTCGACTACCGATGCACTCTTTCGAACCCCGCGCTGCTTATTTTACTTGGGAAAGTGCACTTACATGCAACCAACCGTACAAAAGTAATAATCAGAAGACACGTGTAGCTACATCTTGCTTTTTTTATCTCTTTTATTCGCCGGATATCATACATTTCGGGTAAACGCCCGCGCAACGGTGAACGTGATCAATCAGTCAAACCTTTTGTCTGTAATAGCGCGACAGGAAAAAATCGTTCGGTATGTTCGAAAAATAGCTACGAATAACTCTGGAGTAATTGCGGCAATTGTAGGTCAATCAAATCCGTCATTTTGAAAAGTGTATCAGTGACAAAATTGTAGTCGATCTCTTTTCAAGATGAGTCATCAAATTATAGCTGATGGTACCACAATTTTTCCCAGCATGAACCGAACTTTCTCCTGTACATATAAGTACGTGAACATCGATTTTCAAAAATGTATTGCGTTAGTAAAAATTCCTTCGGTTATTCCGTAACATCACTTTAATGGAACCGGTATTTCAGTGCTCTGTACTTTCTATTATTCGGATGCTTAGAAAGATAGTAAACACGTTTGTTCATTTCCGTGGACAGTATGATTTATTTACCTCGGATTTATTTAAATCCCCGTCGATCCTTATTCGCTACGCTACAATAACGAGATCGTTATCGACTCTTTGTTTACTACTAAACTTTTAAAAAAAAACACACAGTTGAATGTCTAACGTATCCTGTAGTACCAACGGTATATCCGTTGCCCAACCATACCATACGTAATACCAAACACGAACTTTTCGGCTAAGCCAATGTAATAGCTTTTGGTATCCATAAATTTCTCAAAGGTATAACAGCTTTACGATTCACGATGTAACGTAATACCTTCGGGACTGCATCGCGACTAGAAATACCAAAACCGATATTCAACGTTGAAAGCGATAACGTTCCCCGCGTAAAGGGATCTCATTAATGTAGGGGGTGGGGGCAAAAGAATATCAGGAAACAAGAGTTTGCTTTATACGAGGCGCGTCCGAGCCGTTCAACTATTCTACCGAGAACGCTGCACTACATTTCGAGCTTGGCCCCCTTCTTTTTTTTTTTATATCCGTCTACAAGGGGAAATGGCATAACCAGCGGTTCACCGTTTCGTGGGAGAAATTTCATTAGCACCGTTGCAGTATCCGCGGGTGGTTCCTCGTTGTCGGTAGAGGAATATGAAAGGACCGGAGACTATTGTCATTCCGAAAGTAAAAGAGAAAGAGAGAGAGAGAGAGAGAGAGAGAGAGTGAGCGCGTAGGGGAGGCAAGCGATAGGTGAAAGAGGTAGAAGAAAGAGAAATAGAAAGGAGCAGGGAAAAGGAGTGGTGCAAAACTGGGAGGAACTGTATGGCGGTAAAGTAATATAAACGAGAGGATTATCGGCCAAGCTCCCTCCGTTTCTTCTTCCGTAAGCGTTAAATGCACCCCTTTTTCCTCCTCTTTCCATCGCTCGTCTCTCTTCCACCCCGAGCTTATCTACCAGTTCTTCTTGCAAAACTTTTCGAGGACTTCTTCCCTCGCCCCTCTCTCTCTCTCTCCCCCGCCACTCTCCGCGTTCCCGTTTTCGTCTCACTTTAAGCGAGCAATCTCGAATGCTGAAATTCCTCCCCTACCCCTCCCCTCCCCTCCTCTTCCGCGCCAAGGTCCTTCCGGCTCGCCGGGGATTACTCGATATGCGCAACGATAACAAATACACGTACTACTTCCTTGGTTTGGCTTCAGAAAAAAACCGTCTCCGTAGCGAAGATTTTTCTCAACGGCTCTCGCCGTTGAACCGGCGAGGTTCTCGTTTCGTTTCTTTACCGTGGAGACGGTTGTCAATGAACTCCCACTGGTTTGTAAGCGGTACGGTGTCAAAGATGAGGCGTGAACGAAGTGTAGATGATTCGATGATTAGAAAGTTCCGATTAAATATACGGTTTCGTTACCACGAGCGATCGTAGTCGTCGTCGTTGTCTCCTTCTTCCACTTGCGATCATATTAACCCTCCAAAGATCATGCCCGCCTTAAGGTAGGGTTAAATTCAATTTCATTTACGCTTGCATTCAAAATATTTTAGCATCTAACAGGCACTCATGCCTTTTGTTATTGACATTACATTTGCTTCTGTTACTCGCGCACAAGCGATACGATCAGTTTGTTGTTTAATAATTAACGCGCAATTTAAAAAAAAAATTTAATTCGCCTGTTAGAGGGTTAACTTCTCGCACGTCTGGCGCTTACAATGAATCGTCGACGACTGCGATCGGTCGTGGTAACGAAACCGTACCTTAAAAATTTAAATACCAAGCGTGGATATACATAGAGACTCTTCTGTCGTGCGCGTAGAACGGCGAGAGACAGAAAAAGTGGTGCTTTTCTTGCAAACACGTGAGAGTCGTTGGAGGTGGTAACCAAACCGTGCTGTCTTCCCCTCACGAGCTCTTCTGAGTGAGACGTTGTTAGTCGCCTTTGTAGTAAAGTATCGATACTTTTCTTTCGACACAAGTGTTTTGAGTATCGATGCTATGATTTCGATATTGTACTGATATTGATATTTGCATTCGATACAAGTACGGAGTAAAAGTATCGATATACTTTTCTTTTGATATCACCTTCTTAACTGATTCAGGGTTAACATTATTCCTACCGACATTTATTGTGTAGGTACTTATTGCGACCGTGATCGGTGAACAACTTATATTTGTTAATACAGAATGAAGATAATAGCAAATTTGATAGCCATTTGCTTAGAAATGCACAACGTATATTTTAACATTTAACCAACTGACATTTAAGTCAAGCTGCGTTGCAATAACGTTGTGTGTAGGATATTCTCAACGAAATTTAAAAAAACCATCTTTTGACCGGTCGTGATAGAAACCGTGTTAAGCGTAGCTTAATCCCACCATCAAAAACGTCGTCCAACTGGCCCAGTTATTTATGCAATCGTTTTGAGAATATTCTGGCACGCCTGTACGGGTAGCGGGATATTTGTTCGAACAGTAACGAAGTTTTAAAAGGAGGGTGAAGAGGCTGAAAAGTTTTGGGAGTAAAGTTCACGACGAAACGGAACGTGGGACGGGCATTTATACCGCGAGTTTTAATAGCATCCGACGCGGGATTAATTTTCACGTGCCATCCGAGTATTAGATCTTAAATCTCGCGAGCTTACGCGTAAATCTCGGACGTGCACGGAAACCAAGTAGAGTTCTTTTTTTTTTTTCTCCCCACCCTGGTTCTCTGTTTTCATTTTCTCGGATTATCGAGGATTGATCGGATGTGAAAGTTGTAGAGATTGCAGGTGTTCGAGATTAGAAGGCCTGGTCTTACACGAACCGACGATCCGGAAGGTTTAGCGAAGCGCATCGCGAAAACGTACAATGCGCGCCAAACGGTGTATTCTTGACAAAAAACAAGAAAGCGGATGAAAAAAATTAGGTCTCCTATTTAAAGTACCCGAATCGTCACTGTCTAGTATCAGGTCAGAGGTAGTTTGTCTTTGTTTTACTTTTTTTAGCTTTCGCGCAGAAGTGAGCGGAAGAAAATATATCAGACATTTTTCCATTATCAGAATTTCGAATCTTTCGAAAGCAAAAGAAGCTTTTCCCCTCTATAAGACGTAGCTCGTACCCGATTCCATCAAGATACAAAATTCCATCTTTTTCGCAAAAACGAACCAGATCACCGTCGCGTAATGCAGTTTTTCCCCGTATCCACTCGCGAAAAAACACAGGGCTCGCCGCTACTACCGTTGCCAGGTTTAATTCATTCCGCTAAAGTGTTCGCGGACAAGCGCGCGCGAGTACGGTTCCATAATGCGAGGAAAATAAGGAGCACGTGCGAATATGAAAGCGGGGGAGAGAGAAAAAAAAAAGAAAGAAGTAACGGTGGCATAACAGAGAGCGGTATGAAGTGTTCTCGGGAAGGTTTTAATCGTAATTTTTTTGAAAACTCAAGCGTACTCGCGGTAACCGCTGTTCCCGGGAAACTTCCTCGAAATTACTCGAACGCGTTGTCGCGGTCGGCCCTTGACTTGAAAATGGTTATCGCTAACTTGCATACGGCGAAGAAAACCGAACGGTATTTTTCCAATTAGAGAACTTTACGAGTGCCGATCCTATTGGAATATTCCGCCCAAATATTAAATATCATTAGTTCGCGAGGATTAATATTAGAACGTTAAACGCCGCGTAAACGCGCGGTGGTGTAGAGGCGGCGTAATTAACGTAATTAACGATGCAAGATCTTTATATTCGTATCCCGCTATGAATTCGTGAAATATGTAATCGAACGAATGAAGCGGGGGTAGTACGGCTACCCGTTGCCACGCTTACCTTTTGTTTAAGCAATATCGTTTATACGAAGCTAAATTGAAATAAAACGAATAGGAATATAGAGTCATTTAAACCAATAAATTTAAAGTCACTCGCGCGATTTCGAGCGAACGCGCTTTAAAATTCAAATCGTGGAAAATGGGTCGTCCCGCAGCCAATTTCCCGTGTCGAGCGTATCGATACCCTGGGAAAATGCAACCCTTTTGCGTCAATAGTAAACAAGGGCCGGTTGAAAGAAATTTCGATCGTAAGGCAGTTAAGCGTGACTTTGTAACGTTTAGTCGAACGCTTTGAACCGTTAAAAAAAACACACACAAAAAAAAAGAATCGCGAACTCGTTACAACGACGTACCATGACACCGGAACAATAATGCGAAAGAGTTCGCGGGAGCGTCGAATAAGATGGCCGTTGCTTGTATAATTGCATTTTAGGAACTCGACGTACGTATGTGTATAAACACGCGAATTTACATGGTAATAAGGCAGTAAATGAGCGGTAATGAACGCACAGAGTGGCCGTCACGCGAAACGAGCGAAGGGAGGAAGAAGCGCTCGGTGTATCCAACGGCAGGAACCTCCTCCTCCTCCCCAACCCTCACGATGAATAAAAAATTCCAGCTCTCCCAACCCCCTCTGCCTCCCGGTTACATAGAATACGAAAAACTTGTCGCTTCTGATATCTTCGGCTTTACCCGCGAAACCGGGTCAAGAAAATGCAGCGGAGAAATTCGTCTCTACCTACCTACGTACAGAGGATAGGAAAGATTTTCTTCCTGGCAGGAGCCAAGAAACTAGGCCGTCAGCCTCGTTATCGAATACTCCGCTACGTTCGGCGTTTCGTTTACGTTCGCGAGAACCACGGCGATGGTGGATGATATCCTGGCGAGGGAGGAGGGAGAGAGAGAGAGAGAGGGAGAGAAAAAAAAAGAAGATATATTCGCTCATCTCCTTTGAGCGCGCCGCAGAAATCGTGTGGTTAAAACAGCGGCTCCCCCCGAAGGATGGAAAAGTTAAAGACGAAGAGAGCGCGCCGCGGCGCGCGTTGGTGGAGCTGGCAGAAGGGTAGAGGAAGTCTAACAAGACATTGCGATTCGAGATAAGACGGGCGGGTTTGCTTATGCCGTGGCTCTCTCTGGCCGAGGCCCCCTCGCCTAACCCAACAGCTTCATCACGCGCTTGATAAACGAGGCAACCCCCGATGGGTTGGGGGGGAGGAAATTCAACCGCTCTCTCTATCTATCCATTCTATCCCCCCCCCTTCCCAGGACGGGGACTAGGATCGAGGTTGCACGATGCGATGGTCAGCTCAGCGAGGAGCCAACCGGCAGCAACATCAGCACCCACCGACGAAGATAGTAACCTCCACACCGACTACGCTTCTCCCGCGCGATGCGCGCGATTCAGCTTCTCTTCATTCAACCGTATGCACACGATTGCACGCGGCTGGGATGTTGGGTTGCGCACTCGAACGAGTGAATGATGGATCGAACTGGGCCACTACACCTAGCTACCTACCTAGCTAGCTAGCTAGCTACCAACCTACCCTCTCCGCCTCCCCCACCCACCCTCACCCGCAATAACCATTCTATCGTTATCGCGAGCCAGATAACGATACAGCTCAAACTCACCTTCGCGGGCCTACGTCGAGCGAGAGATAAAGCATGCCTGCCGCGCTTGTCTATTCTTTCGTTTTACCACTTCAGCCATTCTTCTTCTCTCGCGTGCCACCGAAGACGGCCGGGGACAGCTTCTTGATGCTTCTCCTCAAGCGCCATTGTTATGACCACGGGGAATGCTCTTCTTTCGTCTCGAGTGAAAATCCATATCACGGGTACGCGGGGTACGGTACGTACATACCGTACGTGTATGTACGACCAGGAGCATCTACATTCTTGTGCTTATCGCCTGGCATCGCATCGCTCGCGTGGCCGAGGCAAAACCGAGCGCGTCCATTTTGCGTCTTATCGCGAACTCCGTGGACGAAGCAGATTCTCTCGCTCCTCCGTCTCTCACGTCCACTTATTTCCGTGAACCCCCTCTCGTTGCATGATCGAATCGGTGCTGCTCTCGAGCGATCGACGTCTACCTGGGTACACACCCTGCACGCGCATCTCTTCTCGCCTTTTGTTTTTCTTTTTTTTTTAACTATCGACGTAACACGAGTACGCTCGTGGCTAACAAATCCCGCGAAGATGAGGCGAAAGATGGGAAGAACGCGTCGCTGTGTTGCGCGACGCTCGTGCCAATACGTATTCCCACTTGAGTTTCGTTTTATGAAAACCCGGCCGTATATTCCCGAGGAGCGTAATCATCGTACGTTTTACAAGTGTCGCTTTGAGGACCAAAGATCTCCAAGCCCTTTTTTGTTTTCCATTTCGTTTCATTTTCAGTTCACGTGTACGTCGAATGCAGTTCGAAGGATTTTTTTTCTCCTTCGCGATTCGATGGAGTATTTCATTAAATTTTAGTCATCGTGCCTCCCTCGGAGGTAAGATCACTCGATTCGGTATTCCAGCGGAGTATATCATCAATTTTACTTTCGCCCGCTGCTAATTTAATGGTTTAATTACCTCGTGGAACTGACTAATGTACGTTCTTCCCCTTTATGCCCGAAACGACCGCGTTACAGCGTGTCTATAATTATTTTCAAACGTTAAACGTTCCGTCGTTCGCTCCACTTCGCGCGATTCTCCATTTTCTTGCGCGCAGGCACGTGCTTAGTTTTTAAATAATAAATATTACCGGACCACGAAGACCTCGCGCGCAGAGACTGATTACGAAATGGTTTTAATTTAAAAATACTATCGAAAGTAAATCTAAGCCGCTCCGACGCTCCCCTTAAATACGTATTTAATGAGTAAAACGATATTTTTCTCTACTCGTAAAATCCAATAACGCGGGCCACAGACCCATCGACTGGCGAGCCTTTTAATGAAACTATTATGGCGGTTCCCAACGCGGTGGGTTTACTCTCGATAAAATAGTCGGCTGCCGCGACACGTTATTGCCGGTTGGGAGTAGCGGTTGAAATTCGTCGCTTCCAATAATCGTCTCATTAATTTCTCTCCCATAACAAATCTGTTTTCTACGTTGAGGCTTCATTTGACACACGGTTTACATCCCGGCGAACGCATGTACGCGTTGTGTCAACGAAAAGCGAAGGTGTACACGGCGGTACACCGGTTTCGCTTAATCCCTTCAGATTTTACCCCACATCAACGGTAACGGGTAAAAGCGGATTGTATTTAAAACTAGACGAAAGCCAACTTTTTTTTTGTATTTCACGGTAATTAAAATCGTGTAATTACCGTTTAGCGGCGATTTCACCGTGCGTCCATTATGACGCGCAGAGTAAAATGGTCTACTTTGAATTTTTTAAATAATTAATTCGAATTAATTTGGATCCGAAGGAGCGAAACAAAAGTACGTATTCTCAATTTTACGATTGACGATCGTCGAACAAAGATCGCGTTGGGGAGATATTTAATTCGGAGTATTACCAATGACGCGTATCATATCGCGAGTGTCAGCGCGTTATTAATTTAAAATAGAAACGAGTTTAAACGCTTTTTTTTTATTATATCGCATTTTGTTGTTTCACGTTAATCCTATCATTTATCCCGGTAAAACTTGTTAATGTTAAAAGAGAACCTCGCAGCTCCGGCAACAACGATTCCCCTATCCCGGATGTTCGCGTGTTTATATTTTTATATTGCTTACTCATCAATATCGGTTATTACATCCTGTTAACTCCGCTGTTGATTTATTTTTTTCCATTAGCAATTTCACGTCCAACGGGTTTGTTCAACAAACTGCGTCGGTTGCACCAGGACCATTTGCAATTTGATGATGGCAACATTAATGATATGGCATATATATCTTTACCCAGCTATTATTTAACGCGTATCATTTGTACGTAATTAAGAAAGTAATTGTGCATAAATGCTATCGTGCCGTATTACGTAAAGTACGTTGCAATTGGTGCGAAACTTTCTCCGCTCTGTGTGGCATTATATCAATTAAATGTTGCATACAACTTAAATGAAGCATCGGATGCGCAACTGCATGGTTTCGTAAATAGTTGGAAAATAAATTCTTCGTCGCTGGCATGAACGAGCGGAATACATTTCCACGGCAACCTTCGAATAACATTATCTGTTCAAATAATATCGTTTGAATAATGCAGTTAAAATTTATCCAAATAATATCCTGATTTTGTGCTTCCCGTCGAGTAACATTACCCCTCTAAACTATCGAATACAACCCGATTTTATCGTTTAAATAAGGTAATCGGAAACTGGCACAGGTAATCGGAAACGGGAAGATAGTGGATGGTGGTTTTGATCCATCGCGTTGTTTAATTGTTTAATATAAAATACCTCAATTATCGTTCAGATCGGCACGATATAACGGTTCGACGATAACCGCGAGATTCTTATCAATGGCGACCAAAATTACTATAGCACAGAACGTACTTACCACTATTTACGGTACACCCTGTACAGTGCTCTGCACCCGAGAAACGTAACTCGGAAAGCTCCATCGTAAGCTACCTTCGAACGATCACGCGTTATACGTTCGCTCTATGCAGCGCACTGGATGGTACTTTGTCCTGGAGTTTCTGCCATCTAACGCGGACTGTCTCTCGAACAGAGGCAAACGAAACTCCTCCCACACGGAGTGTAGATTTTGTTTCCCCTGAATCGAGAACGATTTTACCTGTGACGGGATATGGTAAAGATTCCCGTTGTTTTTTTGTTTTTTTTTGATGATATAAAGTCTAAAGTGAATAAGTTAACCCTTAAGTGTTGCCATTTAGCAACATACCAAATTTATTAGTTTAGAATACGTTATTAATTAAAAACCGATGCGTTTAAGGGTTAAAGAAAAGATACTCGGCCAGCAAAGGAATTAGTGCATTCTTGCCATACAAGAATGAATCGAACAAAAAACGATTACCTAATTAAAAATGCCTTTTTTAATTAGACTCTGTCCTATGTATTTTTAACGCGTTGACGCCGGCGTGTACCACCAGTGGCTCACGGTTGGTTGCCCCATCGGATGGCCCGTGGAACTAAATTGTAATTCGGTAAATGCGCATGGTAAATAAAATTACTTAATTAATTTAAAGCATGTTTATTGAAATAAAGTTGGATGTATTTAACCTCAATTCAATACCCATAAGTATAACTTTATTAATTAATTAATTAAGTAGTAATTGTCGTTTGTAATTGAACCGTCCGCTGGAAACACGAAATGCAGCACCGGCGTTAACGCGTTGAAGATACTCGTAGCATGAAACAAATATTTTCAACATCGAAAGCTTCCGATCCTCTTCGTCTAACTCCGGAACTTCCGTCTAACTGATTCACTTACTTCCCACTGTCTAAGCCCCACTGTTTTCGACTCGCTACGTCCACGTTTCCGATATCTTTATCGTCATCCCTTTCACTTCCTTTTCCAAAACACGCCTCCCTAAATCAATTGCAAACTTGCTCAGACCTCGGGGCCAGAGAACTACTAGAACCATCAAGCAGAACGCCTCTTACGCAATTACTTCAAGCTTCTTTGAAGCAAAGCCCAATATCTTCTATCTTCCGACGGGTAGCATCGTTTCCGTATCCGCGTATCTCAGGAGAGTGTAGTTTTCGCTTAATTATTGAAGTGGACCGAGGAAAATGAAGGAAAGAAAGTAGCGGTTTTAAATAATGTACATAAAGATGTAACTTTTCCACGTTATTCTCCGGGCGAGACTTCCTTCACCCATTAATGCACGAAGTTAAAGAATTTTGAATTTTCTCATTTTTCAGTTTTAGTTCAACTCGGATAGAGAAAAGGCCTACATGTATTTCCCATATATCACATTACACTCTATGCACAACATTTATGTATTGAAATTTAATTTGAATAAATGAGCAATATTATGCAATCTGATCTTTTATACTGTAGAAATCACTGATGCGCCAAGCTTTGTGAATTTGCATGCGTTTGTCAGATGCAGATGTAAGACGGGCAGAAACTAACCTAAACATCGACCACATCTGCACATTCCTTTTATATTATAATTATTCAATAACTAAATTAACAAAAAACTTTCCAAAAATAATCAGGTCTAACATCAAAACTAATTTTGAATTAAGTTCTTGCAAAACATAGAAAAAAGCACCGATCCGCCGAACGGTATTGCATATTTTACTGCCACGGCTGAACGCGTGTTCAGAACTAACGGTCATTCTGAAAAACAAATGATCGTCACCCGCGTATGGCAGCTATCTTCCGTCGCACCTGGCAAACGCGTAACAACCACCAACAATCAGTAGCGTACACATAAAAATCACTTCGACCCGCGCTCGATCTCAATCGCAATGCTATTGTACAATTACAGTTTAATAAACGTATTTACTACCAACTCCGAGATCCAACGTGTACTCGTCGACTCGGTATACAACGCGCGAAACGTAACGAACCTTCCGTTCGACGGCTACCCACCGACGAAAATTCTGTGAATACACCGAGTATACGCGTACTAATGGATGTTGGTTTGCGTATGGATTTCAGTGCCCTACATTCCACTGCAATCTGTCCATCTGCTCTTTTCACGTATCAGCAGATTTCCTTCCTTCCTTCCTTCCTGTCCACCGTTATATATTTCCCATGCGAAAATCATTATTTCTCGCGGACTAGTTGCTCGTCCACGTACTGCGCTGTGTGGGGTGTAGGGCAGATACCGAGTTGTCGATTTATCGATATTCGAGGAGGGTATCGTTAATAGTTAAAAGTTTCGGCGATTTTAGTAATTTCAAAGTGCTGAACCCTCTCTCTCGTCCTACAACGAATCCGGGGGTGTACACGTAATTACCAGCAACTTCTGTAACCGTGTGCGCGGCCCGGTTTACGTGTATCGCGGGTAGAGCTCACGCTTATACACAGGAATGACTTAGTTGCTGGACCTTCCTTTGAAGCTGCTGGCCAATAGTTTCGTGTGTCAATGCCGTCGAGCAAAACGATAGTCAGGATCGTCATTATTGGAAGGGGACCAGCAATTTACGGCTTGAGTGTCAATCGTAGGGCGGATACCGGCGCTACAGTTAATTCACTTTGATTCTTGCCCCCTGGCGCTGTCAGCCGTCTCCTCATTATCACTATTGTACACTTTTCCTATCGCGTACTTCGCTTCGTTGGGTAACTTGGTACGTTAATCCTCTACGAGTAACGCGATTCTCTTTATGTACCGTGGTAATGTACGCCTCACGGCGGTATTCGGCGAAGAATATGTTATCGAGTTTTCTAATTTGTACGATCTACATTATTTTCTTGGGAACTTCGTAAAGAATCAATCTAGATCATGCGCATCTCCGGATCTTCAAACTATTTCTAAAGCAAGCAAACACATGTGATTTCTTGTGAAATAATTTTCAGTAGAATAGAAATTCTATAATTATTTCGTGATCAGTGACACGAAATACACTTGATGGAGTAAAAAAAAAGATTGGAGACCTGAAGATCCAGAGATGTGCATGATCTAGATTTAAGCCCTTCGTAAATTATAGTAATCGTCGACCACATTTGTACCAGGTCTCTAATGATACGTTTAGTCGTGAGTAGACTCCGGATGTTTATGCAAAATGCATTGTTTTTATACTGACTTTAAACAAATCTTGTGACAAAAACGCGATATCTATGTGCGAAGTATACGGATAATATAATATAAACGTATAATAATGTAGGAAATAATATATTTTGCATAAACATCCGGAAACTAGTCATAAGATAGTATAGTAAATATTTTGTACGTCGCAAAATCGCCCTTAGACGATTCCAAGCTTCCTACTCCTTTACTTTCCATAAAAGCAACTTGCTCATCATCCCTTCCACGCTCCATCCCACCAGATAATAGCTTTACTTAAACTCACGGATCTTCTCCATCGAAAGAACATTCTTGAAATCTTAACACAGAACATCCTGAGAACATTTTCACGACGACCTACACAGTCTTTCGTTTATTATGTTTTTAAACATAATCGTAACCAAAATCTATCTCACGCAATCGTTCCTCCAAGTTGTTAATCGATTTATTTTTGCACAACCATCACATTGGGCATTACGATAGAAATAACCTAGATTCACCAATAATGAAAACTCGATGAACAGGGTAGTGCTCGTTAGAAAGTAAAAGCACGTGTTTTAATGTACCTAATTTTGTATACATTTCCTTCCCGCGTGTTCCACACGAACGCGCATCACAAGATTATCACTCGAAAGAACTTTGTCTCATCATTAAAAGCTGCACTTTGCTGCCGCATACTTCCCATTGAACAGATTATCGAACAATTACTCCATAAGTGATGCGGTCCTTTCTTAGAATGATCGAGGGTCTCGCGTCTAATTCGCCTAGAACGTTCGTGCCAGGAAAATAGGTTGGATTTGAATAATAGTTCTCTTACATCCGGTTCACACTAGAGAAGCGTGCACGGACATGCAAATTTTGAGTAACTGTTTTAGAATATGTACCACGCCTGCCGCGGTGGCTCGTAAACTTGGAAATAGGTGTATTCGACTAGCGTGGAATCTATGAGTGTATAAACATATGTTAATGAAACATTACCGCTAACCACGCGTCAAAGATCTCGCGAGATCTAATTAGTTTGATCGAAAGTAACAAATAAGTAAAGGTAATTCTGAGATACGTAGCGACGGTAAATGAGACTTATGATTTAAAGGTACTACTGACGTTTACTCGCGTATCTACACGTAAAATCTAATTACACGGGCCAAACAATGATAAGTACATGTCGAAGATTAATATTTATAGTATAATGTCAATGAAATTATTGAGTTTATATCCTATGCGTTATTTCAATTTATGGGGAGTATTATCGTTAAGCGTACGTCACGTTGTTCGCGTTGATCGCACCTTTTATTTAAATTGCCGTCAGTGACGTATTATGGTATCTTTCATTCTACGTTTAGCTTGACTTTTTAGTCTTACATCTTTCCGCGACTAGGATCGTATAATACTTCGCGTATGTAAGAAAATATGCCAGTGAATGGATAGATAATATCGCCAGTCTGAAGGATTTTCTGTATTATAACACAGCATGAGGGAAATACATAGGAACGCGTGGCATACGCATTTCTGCGATATTTCTCAAATAAGCTGCCACATTGTATGCCAAGTACTATATACACGTATAGTGTCTCTACTTGCAAAATGTCGTACGATATTCCCGACGTCTCTGATGTCAGCAAGGATTGTTAGATTCTGTCGGAACGGTAAGGATATTTAAAGTCAGGTATAACGTGGACAATTGCAAATGAAAATTCGCACAACGAGACGATACGGTGCGAATCAAATATGAACATTTTAAGTGACATCGATCCATCGTTTTCCGATGCGATTTTATTGCAAGTTTTGATAGTTTTGTTGATAACGGGACACCTCGTACGTTTCAACCTTTGGCGTCGTGTAATTAATTTCAAAAGTTTCGTGAATTGCTATGCTAGCCTTATACCTCTTTAATCGCAGGCCCAGAGCACATTGCTACGTGTGTACATAAATATTTTATTTTTAAACTCTTTTATAGAAACCATTTCCGGTTTATTTACGCCGGTACCTTTTGGACATCACAGTGTACACTATATTATTTCGTTGAGTTTTGCCAGTCTAGCTAACCAATATTTCTCTTTTATTTATAAACAAAGTTTTCTACGGCAAATAACAAGTCAGGGCGAGGAGGTCGCGTTGCGTAAGTATTTGACTTTAATCAAGTTCCTCCTCCGAAACTACAAGTGACAGATAATAGATTCTCTTTAATAACCAGAAATGTGTTGAAGTGTCAAATATTCGGTCGAATCAATGGAACGTTCAATTCTCAATATTTCAAAATCAAATAAAGCTTATTATCGCTACGTTCCGATCATATTGCGAACATTCCACTGTATTCCAACGAGGTCAAACGGCTTTTCAAAATCAGTTCAATTATAGTGTCTGCGGCGAACGCGTTCGAAGAATTTCCTCTGCAAAATCAACGCTAATGCACTTTCATTCCCGTTCGTCTTACCGTTTCGTATCATCGGGTCAGCCGCGCAAATTTTACCACCAGCAAATACGGACGAAAAGTAACAAACAATTACCTTGTAACGGACTATTCTCGTCATTCGCAATAAAGTCAACGCGACGAGCGTACGAGAAAAGAATCCCCAAAGAAATTTTCCAAAGAACTCAACTTACTCTCCGTCTAACCCTCGCTACCATTAAACTCAAATTTACGAGATGGCTATTAATTGCCATCCAGAGTCTCTAACCCACTATCCGCGTTCACGTGTTTCACGGTACGTTAGGTAATCAATTGATCCGAATATGATTAGCTCGTAAAGTTGTACAACGGGTCGGCGGGTCGTGGCACCTCTGTGCACTGTATGCGTCTAAATACGTTTAACGCTCGACTGGTCGGAGAGGTCTTGATGTAATAATTGAGCTGTAGCCGCGTTACGGATGTGTGTACATTGACGAGCTGGCGCGGATAGCTGCTGCAATAGGGGGTAACGGAAGTCATTTGTACCCTGTTACGTGGCATCTTCGGCTAACGAGGTTACCGAAGTGATAGAAACAGCGGCGGTTACCTGATTCCTGGGCGACAACGGTCTACCGATCGAACCTGCACACCTTTCCGTCTTCCGACAGTACGACGAGCGAGACGTAATCGACTTTTCACTTGCGCATTACGCATTGCCGTTATTCCGATGAAACTGGTGGACGGTTTTAGAGCCGGTCAAATGAAACACCGTCAGGCGAATTCGAGTGTCGGATAACATTTTCGAGATAAAAGTAGCGTTCTCCGCTCGATGGGCGAAACCGCAAATGGTTTTTCGGTAGATTCTGCAGAAGTGCTTCATAGTTTCGAGAAACGCGCATGGTGGAACATAACACGTTCAGCCGTTTGAGTGCCAACGGGCCTTTGTGAAAATCCGTGCGAACAATGTCGGGCAACGCGATCGCGCTTCCGTCGTTTAAGCGTCGAAAAATTTTTACGAGCTGCTATCACGCGGTTTTTCAGCTTACAAGCGGTAAACTGTTAAAAAGAAAAATGTTCTCAATCGGTTATCTTATTCCGTACGGAAACTCTTATCCTTCCCTACCGCACGATTCATATAAAAAAAAAAATAAATAAATAAATACGGATAAACGTACATCCCACGGTGTACGTACGTTCACCACAAATACCAAATCCGTTTACCGAAACGATTTTGTTCGATGCACCGCTTCATTCCGGGATGAGTATCCGGGTTCGAAAAATCTCTCGGTCGCGCATTGTTTACCATCCTCCTCTCCAACCCGAAAGCAAAGAGTGTCTCGCGGTGCCCCGAAAATTCAGATCTACCGACTGGGAAATTCTCGATTTACTACGTGCATGCCCTCGAGAAAGAAAACGAGCGAGCCAATCTTGCTGTGTGCGCTTCCTATGCTCGCTCAGCGCAAAGCAGATTGAAGCTACCGGGCCGAACTCACATAGTTACCTTGGTTCGCTTGCCGGGATACACCCCACCCAATGCTGATTCTGAATTCACTTTCCCAACGAGTTCGCGAACCAATTCTTGACTCTCCGCTATACCGCGCTCCGAAATACTTAATCAAAGCAGAAGAGGGGCAAAACTCGGGAAAGGGAAACGCGAGAGACGCGCGAGCGTATCATCGTATCCGCCTCGACCGCCGATGATCGTGGCCGCCTGGCTAAATCGAACAACGCGTACCCCCCCCTCCCAGCGGCAGAGAATAAATCTGTTACTTCGGCAATCTAATTACCTTACTTTCGAGCACTGTACCGCTGCCGGCACTCCCATTCGCGCTCCTCTCAGCCGTTTGGTTTCACGTCTCGCGTTTCAAAAGTTTTCAACATCGTTGCATCGATTCCACGCCCCCCCCCCCCCCCCCCAAGGTACCCAGCCTCTAATTATTTCGCAATTACAAACGGATAACGAACGATTTGATGTTTACCCAGAGCCGAGGAAAGGAAACTTTGGGTTCCCTCGTATTATCGAAATTAATGCGACCCTCTCGAACGCCGGCGCTCCACCTCAAGATTTATCGAGCTACGATATAACCTTGGAACGTATCCGCCCCCAAGATTTTAACGTACGTTAATTAAACCGCGCCAGCGCTAAGTTCTCGATTAAATTCCCTAATCAGCGCTAATGTACGAGCCCGGGACTACTGGCATCGATTCTTTGCTCGGAATTCGATTGGATGCGAGGCGTATCGGTTCGGGGGTCGAGGGTTACGGGGGCTGGGGTGGTGGTAGGGGAGGGACTCGTTACAGGGCAAACCTGGCGTAGCTCCCGGCAAGGTGGCATCGATATTTATTGCGTTTAATACCACCTGCCGCGTTTACGTTAATTGCAGCACTCCAGTCTTGCTGTGCGGTTACGTGGCGTAGGTTGGCGCGACGACGAGGGATAGTTCTCTGCCCCCAAACGACCAGGTTTCCCAGAGGCCTGCAATCACGGAAGCATAGAGGGCCACGATGCGCTTTAATCCTTGTTGCTAGTTCTGATCGAACAACGCTGCTCGACTCGACGTACAATTACTAGAGCGGAAGGTACGAAAACAATCGGCTTTAGGGGTCGGTGGGGACGGGGGGTGTTTGACGGTTAAACGCCGTCCCGCTTAATATGCCTGCTTACCAGTTTCCGTTCGGTGAGAACTGAGAACGTCGGTGGGCAGGGACGATTGTCGTCGATAGGTGAGAGGAGGGGGGAGGGGGCCACGAGTATTTCCGTGGGTTGGAGTAAGTTCGAGATCGGTTGCGCGATCACGCGGAATGGGGATACGGAGAGGGGGATTGGGGGTGAATCAGAAATCAATTTATTTTCGTACTCGAGAGGCCGAACCTCTACCCGCTCTCTCGATTCGAAGCCAGAAAGCCGGGAGATTCGCGATAGGTTAATTTCGACAAATTGGCGAAACGAAGTGGAAGTTTTAAATTAAGACTCTTATTAAGGCTCGAAGGCATCAGCTCGGTAAAGTCGGATGGTTAAGTAATGGCGTCCTTTGCTCTTTGAGTCCTGTCTTACGGCCTCGGACACTCCGGTACATAATTAGTAGAGGAAGCGGAGGAGCTAATGAAACGCGTTGAGAGGATAATTAAGTACTGCACCGGTTAATATGTCTATTTACCGAGTTTCTCCAAAGACGTTTCGCGACCCGTATCCACTGTCGAAGATTGGCTGTACGGTTCGTCAAGAACCGTCCTGACGTACGTGTGTATTACCCGCGATGTCAGTGTATACATACGTGTGCAGGGTGTCGCATAAACGATGGTAGTTCCGTTGAAGGTGAGGAACCTGGGATAATACCGAGTAGGTTTTTCCTTATCGAAAGTGTTGGTCACGCCTTAAGTTTATTAGACATTAAACAAAAACGGCAGCCAATCGGAGAGGGTAGTCGGCAGCGTCGGTCATCGGTTGTTGGGTGAAAGAGTCTAAGCCGGGGACAAGCTGATTGGCTCTTGGTTTTCATTAATATCTCGTTAACTGAAGCGCGTCGGATACTTTCGATAAGGAAACACCTGCCTGAAATTGTCCCAGCAATCGCACCTTCAACGGGGCTGTGATTATTTACGGGACACCCTGTATAATCGTTGAAACCATTAGAGAATACGTAGTGTACGAATCTGTAATCACGGCCGTATCAAGACACAAGAGGTTGTCTCAGGCCAAGTACAAGTACGCGAGAACTAGATTTTGTATGTTTTCAGAAGTGAACGAACCGGAGGTTTTCTGGGTGATCGAACTGAATCAAAAAGTAAATTTGTTTTAAAAGTGCAAGAGCCTTCGGAATTTAATGGCCAGAAATGATTAAAGCTATTGTTCGGCGGAATACCGACGAAATACATTCGATTAACGCCCGCAGGACATAATAATTCATTCCTATTTTTATTGTATCGGGAACATTTCACGCGATATATCGACCTCAGTATACAACGGAGTATACATATGCATCTGAGTATGTATTCGGAGTATGTACCGGGAGTGTACGCTCTGTATATCGGATAGAGAGAAATGAATAATTTGTCATTGATGCCAGTGCGATCGAGACTGTGCTCGAAAAAGATTTTCATTAATCACAGTATTCGATAAGAACTGTCATCCATCATGTGCAACATCTAATTAAAGTTCTTCATGCTCGGCTGAATGCGCTCGTTTGCCAGCGACAGAATCTTATAAAGTTGATAATAACAACTGAATCACCGGAAACAAACTTCGATTCGAATGTCTTCCCTTGGAGAACTGTCAGGAACTAACGAATCACAGTCGCGGATATCATTCGAAAAGTTTAACGTTCAAAGACTCGCCAGACCGTGGGATCCTAAACTACTTGTGTTTTTTTTTTGTCCGCCTTTGTAGAGCCAAACGGTTCGTCCGACGGCATTTACAGAATTAAGATTAATTAAACGACATTCCTTTATCGAACTAAATAACGGAAAATCTAATTGAGAGAAGCATTTACTCTCGTAAGACTTCTAACGAAGGAAAGCCGTAGTTTCTGGCTTCGCGTGTTAATTACCGGAAGCAGTTGCGAGACGAATACAATTTATTTGCCGTCGGTCGATGGATGAATGAATTTTCAAAGATTTCACAAAGCAGTTGTCTAACTGAGTTTCCATGAGAACGCGAGCGTCGCCCGCCGTTTCGCCGCGTCGATGAAACTGACGTCGTATGGAAAAACAGCGTAACCTTTGAACCGCGCAGCTTTTGAACTTTCTCGGTCCAAGCTCCTACGAGTGGTTAACTCTTTCGCGAGACGAGAAAGAAAACCGGATCCGAATCCGAACCTACCCAGATCTGGAACACAACTTAAGTTGCTCCCGAGAAGTTGCTTTCCGTTCCGAGGAACCGGACAACTTCTCGGGGCAACTGAAATTCAGTTCCGGACCTGGATAAATGAACCTGGTTAAATTGCTATTTTACACGACCTCTCAGAAGGTATAGGTCGAAAATCCTAGTCCGTTCCGCCGAGTAGTACGTTTTCGCACGAACCCAAAGACAGACGTGTACCGTATACGAATAAAAGTCAGACCTCGTAGTTGATGTGTCGTTAAACAGTTACGCGAGTCTTTTACAGGATAAAGGGGGGAAGTATTGCGAGTTGTAACATTACGTTTGTCGTCGATTGGTCGGTAACGCGACGATAGACCCAAACGTATAATAAAGAAACGCGACGTTAAGGATATTACGATAATGTCCCATAAAGTACAGAGTACAGCCGTAAATTGTTTCGCCGCTGGAAGAGATATCACATTCTTATAACACAACGATCGCGGGATCGAGGTAATCGAAAAATTGTTTGACCACGAGAAGCTTTGCTAGGCGTAACCGCGGAAAGCTCGGTTTGCTTACGTGCCCGCAAATATGTGTTTTTCGATTGTATCGTCCTCCACGGTATACCGAGCATTATCGATAACAAAACGAATCGAATCTACAAAGGAGGATAGTTTCGCGAATAGACTTCGAACGCGCATGGCTCAAGGTATCCTCATTAACGCTTTAACAACCGGAAGTCTATTAATCGGCTCTCTGCTGCCAACGCTCATCGACCGGGAAGCCTATTAATCGGCTTTTTGTTTCCGGCGCTTCAATCGAGCTAACGATTCATTTGTTATTTTTCACTTTGCAGATCTGCCCATTGTCATGGCGAGCGCTCTCACGAATATTGATTTGAAATGTGTACAGCTGCGAGAACAAAGGCTAATATCGCCGCGCTGTAAACAAAACAGAGTCGGTGTTAGCGATGTACGAGCTAATCGGTAGTGAAAATAAAGTTTTAAATCTGTCGTTTGTAGAATCTTTGGTTAATTTATTCAAATAACCAAGGTAACCGGAAATTCATTTATAAGTACAAGCACGAGCGATCGGGTAAAGCGTTAATTATCTCCGATCGAATCGAACAATTTATTTAGATTTAAAAAAAAATTCCGAAATTTATGTATTTTCTCAGCCGCATACTCGGCTGTAGCACCTTCAAAATTGATATGAAAATTTCCACTGGGAAACGGTACTCGCGCAAACTTGTTCGAGCGTTTCACAATCGCATGTTAATATTAAAAGAACAACAACGTAGTTACCCGTTACTTCCAGCCAGATCCCGAATTACGGTTTAAATATACATACGTGTGTTTCAATCTCGTTTCGAATCACGAACTTCCTTGTCAAACGCGAACAAAGTTGAGCGGAACATGTTCCCTCCCTCGATCTCGATCTTCATTCGAAACGTGAACACGTCGGCGAAGTTGGTATCCCATAATTGTCAGTTTGTAAGATAACATATTACCCGGCCAAGTAAAGTAGTCAAGCGTCGTAATTTAAATTAACATTATTACACGCGTCAAGCAGTCGGTAACATGCAACGAAGAAGAACAGGGGAAAGTTGATACGTAAATATTCTCGAGTCGCGATCCGCGAAAACAATTGTCGCAAAATAAGTATCGTCTCAACTGTACTTTTCCCATTCTTCAACGTTTAATGTGCCATTAATTCAAGAGTTATATCGCCGTTAATATCGCGTCAAGATTTCCGTGCATATTTACGATACATCTATAAATTAAGCTAACCGGGGGTACCATGGAGTATATCATGCTACGATCGTTGTGCGTAGCTAATGCACGAAACATAATCCTCCTCGGAGCAATACACGATTAAATGTTCATGTTAAAATCATAAACGATTCGCGTATCGTGTTTGCACACGGTGAAAATATGGAGAACGCGGGCTGGTATAATTTTCCTCTTTCCCGAGCGTAACGAACGTACATATTTCAATATTAAAAACGTTTTTGACAGATTACAAAGATTACAGATACCGTTAACAAAATGTAATATCGTTGATTTTAAATACGATGTACGGACTATCTGTCGCGAGTTCAAACGCGTCTAATAGAATCAGATGGTTTATTAGTTTATTTGCGTTGCGAGTTCCTCGCTTTGAGGCGTTTCGCATTAATCGCATTATCTCAGGTGAACGATACACGAACATAATTCACAGGCGCTAAGCTCGGCAGTGTGTCGGGTATATGAAATAACGTTCAAACGTGCGCACCCCCCGGATATCTTTTTTATGTCTCTAACCGCGCGTTAAACGTTTGCTTCGCAAAATATGTGATAAGCTCTTGCTGGAGTTATTTTATGTTTCGGGGGCACTTGTCCATCCATGCCGTTCGCGTTTATGGCTCAACGTTTGAGTATCACGATTTCGAATAAGTAACGTTATACGCACAGCGCTGAGCCTAATAAATTTAAAGCGTCCTCTGCTTAGAGAGAACACCTAAACGAATCTACCGGGTTTATACTGCTGCCGGTTTTACGAGGTCACTTTAACGATGAACCTTCTTTGAATAGTATCACTTCCCGGCTAGTGGAATTAACGAAATAAAGAATATTACTTTTTTTGGGATTAAATCCCTTACAGTTTTCAAGTTGGAGTTAACTCTCGGTGTACAATTCCGTGTTTGACGTATTTTGCAGATTTCCATCCCTTACTATTACGTAAAACGTGTCTGCAATTATAGAGAGTGGAGTTATCATAAATTCATAATCGATATTGAAATTGTTAGAACCAGGGCGACGGAAACGCTACTTTCGGCGTAAAGGCGCTGTTCCCGCGAATATAAAGTTGTGCTTCTCCGATTTCAGCTAATGAAATTTTAAATCGCCAATTACTGGAAATGTTTTCTCAAAGGATTATTTTACTTCAACGCTATCGCAAAACTGCGAAATTACAAATGTGTGCCCGTGTGTGTGTGTGTGTTCGCGCGCAAATGCACACTTGACTCGTTAGTAATGCTATATAACTTTCCGTGGAATTTAGTGCATGCGAAATGATTTCGTAAATAGCAAAACCGGGGGAAATTCTATTCCAGGATACGGTGTATGGCGCTGTTTCGTATTGCATGCCTGAATTGCAACCTCCTGAGTAAACTCGTGAATTAGAAATAACGTGAGTGCACCTAAGCAAGCCTATGACAGACCGGCGAGCATATTTCAAACGGTCTCCCTTTCGCATCGTTATACCGCGAAACTGTGTAGCTATATCTGCATAAGGGTATGAACTTTCAAATCTTTCGATAAAACGCCCAGCATTATCGCCCGTAGCGTTTGGAGTTTGAATTTGTATATTGCCAATTATCATTCGATTATCAACTACGACGTAACGTCATCCTCGTTCTTTTTATTACCGTCGTACATGTTTTATCGAACGTATAAAGGCCTCAAGATCGTAGTCGTGGGCGTTAGATACCACTGGCTTCAGAAAAACACGCTTTGGAGTTAGCTCGTAGAAAAAAAACACAGCTTTGTTGTATTATTTATTTTCTGCAGTCTACGTCAGTGGTTTTCAACCTCTGCGGCTGCAGACCAGTTGGAAATGGAGAAAATATTTCGCAAAATGCTAAACCAGAGATATAAAATATTTTTTGTAGTAATACTTTGCGTATTAGTCTTTTATGTCTGATATTACAACTAAAAATTCTAGAGTTATCTGAATTTATATCTGGTAAATTTTTGTCGAAACGGCGGTTGAAAACTAGTCTACGCCACCATGATTATGACGATCAGCCGTTCGCGCGTAAACTTTATTAACCGAGTACGTCTAATTAAAGAAATACGGCAACGAGTGCACGAATAAGGTTTTACTGCGTCTCATATCTAAAGCTATATGGTAGCGTTAAAGTCTATTCGTATTTTTCATGATATCAATCCTGATGAATTAATTACGAAATGGAACGTAACGTTGCAGTCAGTGTTGCGGACGTAAACGCGAGCCATGCGCACTGATTACGTACTGGCTCTGAGTTCTGACTGTTGTACGTATATTAGTAACCTGCAAAAGTACTCCTGATATAATATAACATACATATAATATAACGTACATAGGTATAGCGTTATACGCGTTGTCGTTTGATGTTAAGTTGAAAGTAGAAGAATAATGAATAAAAATAAAATTAATTTTCGAAGCACTGATCACGCGTTACGCCAAAATTCATACGTGTGTCTGGAAAATATTTACGAAATAATTCCTACCGATTGTGTATTAGTTGGAGGGAACGTTGAGGAACGTCAAATTGCATTTACAATGTAGTCCGAACGTATAACAACCATGTCAACGCTCGCGTAAGTGCGTGCTAAGGAAGATAATCGGATCGCGAATTTTTGTACGACGGAACAATAAAGAGTAAAGAGGTGTCTACGTACAGCATACTGTACGAGACACGCGCGGCCCCATCGTTAAAAGTTTACACGGCAAATTTCTCTCCATATATGTATAGAAGAACATACAATGGGGATTCAACAAAAAAAAAAAATAGACAAGTTATTAATTAAATGTCCAGACGCGAGCTAATTTTTCATAATTGCCGCGGTTTCCGTACTTTTTTGCGAGGTATATCTCGTGACTCCACGCCCGTTAAATTAGTGTGGGCAAAATACGTCGTTGACACGATAATTTATGTTACAGATTCGATGCAAACTTTTGAATAAGCTATTTGTTAAAAAAAAAGATATATATATTTTTCCCGCAAAAACGCACGGAAATAGCGACGGTGATGAAAATTATGATCGCGCCTGGGTCTTTAATTAATACCCGGTTGTTTGCATGTACATATAACAGTATGTAACATAAAACAGTATTTACATAAGTAATGAGTAATAATCGCCGCAAGCGTACAAGTCTCTTGGGTAATTACGAATTACTGTTAAACCGGCTTCATCCCCAAATTATTGCCTCCTTAAAAACGTGGGGGGGGGGGAGGGGGGAAATTCATTTACTACCGCATTTTGCGTTTTGCCACTAGATACTTAGATTTTTCTTTTTCTCTATTACCCAATTTAAAGAATATTGGGTTTTCCTCAAAATCACTGACGAAAATGGTATGATCAGCACCGATATTTATGCTACACGAGAAAAATCTCCCTCGACGGTTTACGATGTACAGTAAACTCATAAAGCTTATTGAACCTAACAAGACGTGCTCTGAAAATTCCGAAATTCTAAAAGCGATGGCAATAAGCTCAAAAATACTGAACCCAACGTTCAACCGCGAGTATGCTTCCACGTCTGCTGGCCTTGTGAATATATGCGCAATAAATGTTAACGATCACGTTGCTCGCTCGGCAACAATTCTGTTGCAAATATTTCTAATTACGAACTCAATGAGAAACGAAGAGGCGATGTTACGTGGCGTATAACGTGCCGCACATTTTCTCCGTACTCCAATACTCGTGCCTCGAGGTATTCGACGGACTCATAAAAATATTTTTTTACCGGTTGTCGAACGATGTAACTTTATATTGATACTCGCCTGTGCGTGTGGTAACAACTTAGCACGAAACCATGCTTCGGTTGATCTCGACGAAACAAGGTTGTGCAGAGAAGCGCGACGTCGTAGATAAAACAGAGAAACCGGAAACGTAAACACAACGATACCCGGCGACGTCGCAAAAAAGGATCCAACAAACGATGTAAACGCACTGGAAACAAGGGAACCTAACGATTACGTAGGAACGCAATTGAACAAATTGTGAAGCAAGCGCTGCAACGGACACGGATATTATTCTCCAAATCAATTAAAAAAAAAAAAAAAAGAAAAAAACCTCCGCGTTGCTTTTAAAACAGAAGTACCACCAGCGCTGCCAATATCTCCGTAATTGTGCATTTTTATTTAACCGGAATAGCATTCCCTCCGCACGTAGTTTGTTCAGCGCAATTGACCCGACGAGGCGCGGCGGCGGCGGCGGCGGCGGTGTTACACAGGGGTCGTACACCACTCCCGAGGCTCGCTTCGTTTTTCGTATCTTCGACGATGCAGTGCTCAATGCAATTTACGTCTCTGCACTTTGCGTGGACGGATATTTTAGCAAACTTCTTCCAACGGAGGTCGGTATACCCACTTTCTCAGCGTGTACGTATAAAACTTTCAGACCGGGAGGAACGTAGAACCGGGTGCTCCATGCAGATATCTATACATTTATCCCGTCTGCCTCGTCCTGGAGGTACTGCCACGTACGTACCCCAACTACGGGTATACGGTTCTCTAAGCAACTTTGCCCGCTAAAAAACAACTTCGCTAAATCTGGCATGTGTACATGCGTCACACGAGATCGCATTAATAACACGGCGAACGTTACGCTCCGAGGGATTCGAATGCGTTTCGCTCTCCTAATTAATGAGAATTATTTTGTCAATTGAGCGCCGCGATAAGTTGCCAATCGCGACGTCACGTTTTGCGTATAACTTCCTACGTTCAACTGATGTTATCCGTGGATCCACCTTGTGGTAATTATTCGCGTTCGCGGGCTTTAAGACGATTCGTATCTCGCGAGGAGAATTGTAGATAACAACGTGATTTTGAGTGGGAATACTTGAAAAACAATGTTTTATGCAAAGAGATTTTTATATGCAGGCGGAAGCACCTAAACAGCCGAGCTTAAATCAGTCGTAAAGTGGTTACTTTATTAAAAAATATTTCAAACGAAAGGTGAAAGGTGTCGGCCGAGGTAGGAAGAAAGTAATTGGTACTTATGCTAGACGTTATCGTTCCTTTAGTTCAGTGATTACCAACCGGCGGGTCGCGACCCCCGAGGGGATCGCAGCTGACAGTTTCTTGTACCGTAACGTTAATTCAATACAACTTTTACATAATTTTATAAATTAAATATTTTTAAACGCTCTGCTTTTTTTTATTACGGATAAAAATTAATGGGAGGGGGTGGGGGGGTGAATATGAAGAAAATTAAAAAATGGTCGCGAATGAAAAAAGATTGCAAACCACTGCTTTAGCTGGAAACATTTTTCAATACTTAATTAATTATTTTATTCCGTATAAGAATAATTCCTCTTGAATGCGAAATATACGACCGCTACGCGTAACGCTATAATTTGCGCGCTGGCAATTTCTGATTTAAATGGCAGCGCTTTAGAAACTCGGTAATATTGAAAGCGTCTTGGTCGAATTATCATGTTTTCTGCACGAGAGACGTCGAATAGGAAAAACACATTAAGAACGGTCCGGGTAAGTTTGCCAATTTCGCGCTGCGATTGAGCCAGCGGATGTGCTCGGCAGGACCTGGGTAAGCCGCTTTATTACCAGCCGAGCAAAAGTTAAGTCCTCCTTTTAAACCCCTCGAATCTTCTTTAAAGTATCGATTAACTTCTCGATTGCGGGGGTTAAAAGTATGAGCCCAAACAATGGACACGCGAATGGCACGGTTCGATTAGGCTTGGGGGTAAATAAATGATAGGGACGAATTGGAACGTAACCCTTCTATCGTGCGTAAATGATAAATGTACGATTGAAGCTTGGGTACATTGCATTACGGTACTTTAGATAACAGTTTTAAATAATTAGGTCACGGATATTTATGCAAATCTATACTTTCACAAAGAGATTGATAAACAATTGGGTCCCGAATGGAATCTTGTTTCGTTATTAAACGAATTCGTAAATTGATTATCTTGAATTACACATCGTGTCAATCGATGGGATTTAAGAAAACATTTTAGAAGAAGATTTATTCGAAAACAAGATTACGGTAAATGGGGTCGCGTTACGCGTTACGAGGGGGCGAGTTCTCTTTTTTTTTTTTTTTTTTCTTGAAACGATACTCCGGTTAGCGTTTTTATCGCTCCTAGATGGGAACTGATTACCGCTACGAGCAACACCCACGAAGAACTGGGCGAATCGTTTTCTTCGTTAAATTATCGTATACCCCCTCGTAGCTGCCGAGGAATTCGGAAAACAGTGACCGTGCCGCTGCTCGATAAAGCTCACTTTAGATCTACTTTTAAGCGCGACGTAATAATTCACCAACGACGCTGGCAGTAGATAGCGAGAGGACGACAGGGGGGCGTCGGAGGTGAGGCGTCAACGACGCCCTGGAATTCGGACTATTCGTCGAACGACCACCGATGGCAACCGATGAAAGGAGAAACTTCGATCGTTTATCACCGAGCGTTTCGAGCTCAAGTTTCGGCAAAGTTAAACTGTTTGGTCGAGCACAAGGCACGCGGATTATGGATCCAAATCGTCGATTGTTATCGGCCACCCGAAGTTTCCGTGCTCTAATCCCGCGTCTTTGTGAAATACTTCGTGACCGCTGCTTACCGCCGTGGCATTCAAAATTCGTGCCGAGCGCTACTTAAGAAATAACGAAGGCTTAAATTATACTTCGCGTTAACCGCGGATCTCGCATTTGCCTCGAACCAACAATTTATACGGATAACGCAAATTCAGTACGTTTCCCGCGGTGTTTGTTATCGATTTCTTTATTCTCTTGCCTCGGTACACGAGCGTACGACGCGTGCTTGTATGGTAATGCGTATCACGTGCATACGTACAGGGGGATCACGGTACTTTGAAGGATTTTCTTTCTTTATTTCTTTTTTAACTAACCTCGCATTCCCGTTACAACTCATCGACCATAAAAACATGCTAAAGCCACGAACCGGAGTTGATTAGTTACCATTCCGGGAATTGTTTTTCAAACCTACCATTGTGTTCGTCCGTGTGTTTCTACAATGAACATTGTTTCCAGTTAAACATCCGCGGAATACGATTTGTCTCACGTTAGCGGTAATTCCCCCCCTTTCTTGCCTCTCTTATCGCAGTTACAAAGCGTTAATAGTTTCCATTGTTTTTTGTTCCTGTAAATGGTCACATTACGCTTCGCGGGAAAACGTAAAAAGTTTCAGGGATGAATTACAGCGTCGAGATAGTGAAATACTTTTGAAAAATCGCGAAAGACATTCCTCGCTTTCTTTATAATAAAACAAATTTATATCCGCGAACTAACCGTTTAAACTGTGCGGGTAATTCCAATAATTATTTCAAAGTTATTTCATTCGATTAATTGGACACGGCAGTATTCGTTACATTAACGATTAATTTGCAATGCAAATGGCGTCTCTAGATTGATCCAGTCATCGGCGCTAATTATTTCGCTACTATTCCACTTTAAACCAAGGTAAATATTGCATAGCGCCACATTTCGTATTACTCGCGTACCATGGGGTTCGATATTGCGCGAACGGCAGCATTGGTAATAGTTGTAACGGTAAAAGCGATTGCTACGTTAAATGTAGTTAAATAATTTGAAATGTAGCAATGGCTTTTTATCAACCGGAATGCTACACGGGTGCATAAAATTACGATAAAGAAGGTGCTCGGTTTTGGATGAAATTTTTGGCCTGAATAAAACATAATGTACCTTTGACCCGTGGGATTCGGAAACAAGATAATGTTCAAACGGATAACGTACATACGCTACCCATTTCGGAGACGATAAAACCTTTGTCTTTACGCGTATGTACCCGCTCGTAATTCATTCCTCGAACACCGAATATTTTCGCGAGTCGATTAAAGTGCCAACGGCCCCCGGTGCTTTCTTAATATCAAATAATGCTGTATCTATCTTTGACGAATAAGCTGCGAAGAACGTCGTATCTCCCTAGCGACGCAGCGCGCGCGCTATGCGGTATCCAGCAGCGACGTAGAAGCTATTAACTCCGACGGGTAATGAAATAAGGGGGATTGTTGCTATACTTTCGCGATAATAGTGAATTAATAGAGTACACCGCGTTAAGAAACTTCGATATCCGTTCGTTACCGCGGAAACGCAGCCTGCGAGACGGTAGACGGGTAATTAAGGAAACCGTTAACTGCGAAAACCGACTTATCTGCGACGATTGGCTGCCGCCGAGTTGCCCAACGAAGCAAATGTTCCCGGAGTTTCAATCAGCTCTCCGTGGAATAGCTACTTTGCAGTCGTTGTCATAAGACTCCCTGAATGCGATTATAATAAATTCTTCGCTGAAAGTTGCCAAAGTAGTCAAATCCGATTTCAATGATAATGGGCAAAACGGGAACGAAAGAAGGAATGTAACTCCCCCTCGTCAAGATCTTGCCGTCTTTGACGATAGAATTATGATTTAGGCGACGAACCTGAAAGCAGTTCGCCTTGATACAGTTTTGCCTACGATCGCTCGTCATTTTCGCGAATATATTTTTAATTTAGGGGGCTGCCGGGATTGAAGGAGATTCCGATTTTAAGGAATTTTGGTTAAAACCAAATTTTACTCGTAAGTGTGTAATTCGCTATTAGATCGTTGCGTGTTAGGGTATCGAATTTGAAGACGATTCATAATATTGAGTATACTAACTTGTTACTAAATTTATGATCAGAGAAACTACACAAATTGGGCGGGCACATTACACGTATCGTACCGATTAAAAAAGGTCTGAAAAATGTATAAGCCTGCAAAATCAAATCACCGATAAACGGTTGAACCGTCGACAAAATTTTCATACGTGCGACAGGTTCTCGCTTTGCCTGAAATAGAATAATAATGCACAATGAAAAATGTGTAGAAAGCGGAGCCGCCACTTTATTCCTGCAAACACTTCGATTACCGAAATATTAATCATGCTATTCGTGGCATTCAACCCGAGCTTCGTCTACCGCAACCTTAAATAATTGAGCGTATCTTTAAAATTAAAGAGGTCTATCTCGCATTTGTCAACGTTTCCGATAAAGCAACCCACCATCGTGAATCTTTACGCGATGCATATTTACTCATCTCCCGTTGTTCTTTTTCTGTTACAGACGACTATCCCAGCATCGGTTTATACGGATACCATATACATGCGGGTATGTTACCATTTTTCATTGGATATTTCACTTCTTTTTTTTTGGAATAAATTACTAAGCACGAGTGGAATTAAAATTCGCCGAATACGCAATTGCTCAACGCGTATTTCATCGTGCATCCACATGTAGCTGTACATAATTGCACAGTACGAGGGACATTGGCCACAGAATTTTCTTTTTTTCCATCTATTTGAAAATGCTCAACAGGTGAAAACAAAAGTGGGCAGTATTATGTATCCGGGTGCGAAAAGAAATTATTTTCATATTTCGCTGGCTCGATCGGGCTTACAGATACGTCGTTATCACTTTTCCATAAAGCGTGTTGTTAGAATTTCCCTGATAAAAGCTACTCCTTTCGCGCTGCGCTCGAGTTACGTAACTCTATCTATACACGTATCGAATAAATAGCGTAGTTTATCTTTCCCTTCGCTTTGGAGAAATACCGTATTTTGTGTAATCCTTTACGCGAGGCCAATGTCGGCGCGAATCGTTCGCCAGGCAAAATCCCATTTGTCCCCAGAATATTTCCGCCATTTGCCAAAATGTGATTTCCTTGCGGCGGGCACCATTTTATAGGAATACGATTCGACGTGAATAATTCAAATATCACTCCTCGCCCCGCGCTTTTTCGGTTCGGCACTAGTATCGCGCCGAGCGGAATATCCGGGAAAGTGCCGAAAGCTATCGGCATCTCCTATTCAGATAAAAAAAAATAAAAAGAATAAAAAAAAAATTATTTGCGGCCTGCCCTGATAGCGGACTGGCAAACCTGAAGAGAAACGGGGCCGCCGGCGCCGTATCGTATTGAACTTTCGTATCGAAGTAGAAAAGAATTGTCTGTATCGCCGGACTAACGATGCAGCCATCGTCGCTATTGTACCCTCCGGGATTTTCCATGGGAATATATGTATATTCCCTCGCTTTCCTACAAATACAAATGATAGGTAGAATAATGAATCCGTATACTTTTGCGTAAATTAAAAAAAAAAAAAGAAAGAGAGTATTTAATAGGTTATAGTCGATATGGGATTTCCCTCGTATTCATGTTTCCAATGCCCCGTGAAATGTTCTCGATAACAATAAAAATGGGAATGAATTATTGTCTCGCGCTCTCCCGCAAATCGGTTTGTATTTCGACGGTGTTTCGATGAAGAACTTTTAATCAATTTGTGACCATTGAACATGGCCCCCGTGGTCATTGATTCATATATTAGGTATATGACAATTATTTCAGTGATTATACAGGGTGTTTCGTAAATCGTCATAGCGCGTTGAAAGTGCGATACGTGAGGTAATTCCAAGTAGGGTTTTCCTCATAGAAAATATCCGAAGCACCTTAATCAACGAAATGTTAACGATATTAACGTATTGGCACTTTTCGAGGAGTCATTTCACGCAGAATTCTAATTACGGTAATTAAAAACTAAAAATGGACAGTGAAACGATCCGATGGCTGCTGCAGGTGACTTGCGAACTCGTAAGACACCAATGCGGTGTCATCGGCAATTGGCCGTCGATATTCGCCCGTGACGCCAACGCGGTGCCAACGGGCAATGGAAGATCGGTTTGACGACGGCACAGCGTTCGCCCCATCGGACGGGAAAGTGATAATGAAAATCGGGAGCCAATCGGAGTGGGTCGCGGTAGCCGGCGGCGATAGCTATTGGTGTGCGCATAACACTCGCCCACCCTATAACCTACAACCGACGCTACCGGTTACCTTGTTCCACTCCGATTGGCCGTTGATTTAGATTAACATCTCGTTAACCAAAGCGCAATCAACGTTATCGATATGGAACAAACCTTGAAATTAACCAAAAAATTAAACAGTGGAGAATTTTCTGTTTGAATGAATGTGGATTTATGGTAGGGAACACGCGTAAGGTTTTCTTTTATAATAATGCAAACGATACAACAATTATTATAATCTGGGGTAAGATACGCAAAATTGAATGAACGTCACTCTAGTCTAAATATGTCTCAGCGTAAAAATATATTTTTGGTCACAGCGAAATCTTATCCGCGTCACCTTTTTCTGTAGTGACGTCACAATCGAATACGCCCTCTCGCCATTTTCCAAAATACACTTGACGCTTACCGTCCTATTCATTTGCCCCACAAGTACATGCGACGACCGCTTGCACTCTCCGACATTTCAACAACTGTTCAAGCAAACTATTTCAATCCCACGATACGTTCAATGGACTGCCCCCAATTATGGAGCTCCCTGTATAACGATCCATCTAGCAATAGGGACACACATTGTAAAGAACTCTCAATGTCAGTCCATTTTTAGCAAATCTTTCGCTAATAATAAACCTCCTTGAATTCATTCCAAGTATTACACATTCAACGAAATACTACCATTTATGGGACACCCTGTATAACGATCCATCTACCAATAGGGACATTACTCCATAAGGAATTTTCAATGTCAGTCCGCTTTTGGCGAATCTTTCGCTATTAATCAATTTCCCTGAGATGTTTAAAACTTCGTAATGGATAGCACAAAGCGTGCACTTGCAACAATGTAACCCCTGAACGCAAACAGGTCGCGTAATTTCGATTCACCTTCACAGATTATTCTCCCCTTTCTCCGTACGCTTCGGACAACTGGCAATCCCGACATTTTCGGTAACCTCGCGCGATTATTAACAATTACCATCTGGCCGTCTCGAAGGTTTTTATGCAGGCTAATTTCATAACTTCGCAATGGTAAACAATGCCCGAAGCTATTTCACGGGTCAAGGAGCACCGAGAACCGGGTAGGTGGGCACGTGTTCGAGGAAGTCACGTTTTCGCGCATGAGACCAACACATTCATCATAAAAAGCTCGTTACGACACCACTTGTTGTCCGAGCCTCAAGCCTTTCGACGTGTCTACTGTAGGAGAACTCGTACACCCGTGTCGTTTTCTTCTCGACAAATTGAGGGTGAAATTGTTCGCGGTCGATGATGTCACCTTAAATTGTACTTTCGTCGAGTTTCGTCTGTATTCGCGCGTCGAACGCAAATATCCTGCGGATTTTTTATTTATTTATTTTTTTCCATTTTATTTCCTCAACATTTATCCGCCGGCTATCTCGTTTTTTGACGGAAATGTCAATAAACACGTTCGACTGCTTTTCGTAAATAATATTTAACGTTCCAACACTCGAATATGTATCGTTGTTTACAACGCTTTGCGATGCACCAAAAAATAAAATGCTACGAAGTTTGTGTGCTTTACTACAGCCGTTCGGCGGTGTAACGGTACGTATTTGACCAAGTATTGGTTACACGGTGTGGAAGAATTTTGTGGAAACTGTATCGTCGATATACGTGATTATACTCATTATTCCAAAATTCAAATGTCAAGAGATTTAATTTGATGTTCACTTCCATCGTATATACGTATATAGGTTTTGTCAGCTCACTACAGATTGCAAACTTAAATGAAATTGACCGCTAACGGGCACTTTGGGTATCAAGAGCATGGTCGTCAAATTACTTGGGGGTTGATCATGCCAATTACGGTCGTTTTTAATCTTTCGAGCGCTGAATACTTTCGACGGACGCGGGAACGGAAACAGGATGGAATGCTTTTTTTGCTAATGCGAAATCCGTTAATTGAGTAACGAGGAGAAATTAAGTTATAACTGTAATTGTTTCAGGCCAAATTATTATTATAGTTATTTTGAAGCATCACTTGTATTATTAGAAACAATCAAACTTTAATCGTACCTTAACTTCGAAATATATTGAAGCATCTGAATATTAGAACGCAACAAAAATAACAACGATACATTAACTTTTCCCGGACGCATGTATGTACGCGTTCATAGCCCACGCCGACAGGTTTTGTTAAACGCATATACAGGGTGTCTGTTAAATGGTAGTAATCCGTTAGAGCCGCGATACCTGAAATAATTCCAAGCAAGCTTCCTTTCATCAAAATAGCCAAAGAGTCTTAATTCGATAATTAAAGCGTTTTTTATAAAGAAAATCCTGCTTGGTATTGTCTCAGTTATCGCGTTCATAAGGGGCTACCACTATTTATGGGACATCCTGTATACGTCCAGAGTACTGAAAGAATGAAGACAGCACCCGAAAACTTCTACCTAATCAATAGAAAAAATGGTAAAATCCAGTGAGACCTAAAATTCTTCAAATCGATCAACTCCCGGTAATAAATAATCTGATGACGATTATTAATTATTTTTCCATGCCAGCGATATGCCTCCCCCCCCTCCCCCCAGCTCTCGATAATCTAATGCCTCCGAAGAAGCGTTAGTCTAATCGTAAGTGCGACCACTGTACGGTACTTATCTGTTCATGGTATTTAATTATCACGGCGCGCCGATAAGCAATGAATCATTCCAGAGGACGTATTTTATTTCTGGCCACTTTATCAATACGTCATACAAGTTTCTATAAATAACCAGTTTAACTCGATTCATCTCTAAATCCTAAAGAAATTAATTTCGAATAATCGACGTTTAAGCGTACCAATTCGCAGTACGTCGAACCGCGAAATAAATTTCGTACAAAGCAAGAAAGTCGCGACGATACGTACATCGTTCGGTGAATCCGTACAACAAACAATTCGCGGAAGAGAAAAGGAATCATTGAAACGATACGAAGTGCAGATACGATCGAATGCTTTCCGGTCGAAACTTCTTCGCAGAAACACACCCGTAACGAAATCCCGCGGTATCGCGTCGTCGCTGACAAAGTGATATAATTTCGAATGCAAGTGACAGTTGCTTCCGCAGCGTGAACAACCAATTTATAATCCCACCCTCCGGCCGCCGCCGACAAACAAGTTTACAAGTTGATACATCTAACTTGAAAAGCCGTCGGTACGTTTAGAATCGAGTTCGAAAGTTCATCGCGTTATGCCCGGGGAAGCAGTGGGGCGTGCAACGGTATGTCGGCCGGATCGGTTCTCCACTCTCTGTTCATTCGTGCGTGCAGTTTCGCGTGAGAATCGAGTTTTTTTTTTTTTTTTTTTTCTGCGAAACGCAAAGATTAATCTGGCGAGCGGACAGGACGTCGACACGCGACCCGATCATCTGGCAAAGAGACAAAAATGACCCACCGAAACGAGGAACCTCGAATATGCCGGGGTACCATTATGACGCGGACAACAATATTTCGTACAACCCGGTGTACGCGCGTACAGAGGCAGTCGCGGCTCATTCGGAAAATCTGTTTCAAGTAACGAACTCGTACCGATATCTGCCCGTCGAAAAATCGCATTATCCGTGCGTCTATCGAAAAACCTACGGCGATAAGCGTTTTTATGTTCGAAACTTAATTCGGAAAATTCGTTTCTCTGTCGCGGTCTACTGCGTGTCGGGAATTTTTTTTTTTTTTTTTTTGTCAGCGATGTTATTTCAGTTTTTATATATTTTCTATTAGATCTCGTTCGCGTGACTCGTCCTATTGTTCGACTGCCCGCTGATCGATCGTTTGTTCATTTTCGAATTACTCGTCATCGCGCGATGCGGTCCGCGTTTTCAATATTGCCGTGGCCACGTACTATCGGAGGACGTATTTAGGCCCGGTACACGCGTGCGTTATTTTGTCGCGCGGTTCCGCAACGATATCATAATTGCGATTCGTTTTACCGATACGCTAATTTACCGATCCGCGCGTGTCTCCGTTACCGTGCGTCACAGTGCGTCACCGTGCGAGCTCGTACGGGTGGGAAATTATTCCATCGCTAACGGTCCGGTACACACTGTGACACCGCACGTCAAAATAACACACGTGTGTACCGGGCCTTAACGCTATTCCTACCACGAACGGTCAAATTCCTAAATTTCGTCTAGAATTTCCTACATACAACGTTATTGCACCGCCGCTTGACTTAAATGTTGAAACATACGTTGTCTGTTTCGAAATAAAAGAAACTACATTTTTTTTCACTATCAAATTTACTACTATCTTCGTTCTATATCGGGAAATGTAAGTTGTTTCAAAGACACACGGTTGGAATAGGTGTATGCGCGAGGTGTAGATAGGAATAGTATTAAAAGTAGATGAAGGTACGTACTTATCTGCACGCATCGCGCGCTCGTACTTAACTCTAACGCAACGACGCAACGCACGACGCATCACCGTACCGTGAATAGAGCTTTGTAACGCCGGACGCTTCACGGGCAGATTGTGATCTTGGCTTTGAAACCGGTATTTCGTAGCCCTAACGTGGAATTGTGCGTCGAGAAGGGCTGGGTGATTTTTTTTTTTTATCATTCATTTTGTCAGGGCGACAGCGGCGTATAGAAACTCCCCGGCATAGAATTCCAGAGATGGATATAAAATGGGTAACGCCGCTGGAACGATAACACACAGTGCGTTCCATTTTGCCCGAATATCGAGTGGCGGGAGCAGGAGCAGAAACGGTAGACTTCACCGATTGTGTGTTATTGGGTGCTCTCGACGCCTCTGACTTCCACTGCGCAAAAAAAAAACCCGCCCCCACCTCTTTTACTCCTCCCCCCCCTTCGTTTCGCTTTAGCAGTATGAACGCGTTACGCACAATTCACCGTATCCACGACTCTTTGTTTCCTCTACTCGGGCGTTTCGGGGATAAAAGACAATACAGCGGATCAGTTTAGGCGAAACATTTCGTAGCTCCGCAACGGTTTAATGAAATTTTTTGGCAATATTCCGTTTCCCTCGCGTTCCCCGAATGTTTCTAAATAGTTCTTTTTTTTTTTTTTTTTTTATTCGAATATTAGGTTCCGGTGGAAGATTTTAGTTTAAAGGTAGAGTTTTCAGCCTCGATAGTTAAATATGATTGAGAGGGAAAGTCTAACGGGAAAAGAATGGAAATTGTCAAGAATAGGCTGAACTCCGAATGGAAAGGATAGTTGACGTCGATGGGGGAGAACAAAGTGAAATGGAGCAGTGCTTCTCAAACGCGTCGAGGAGTTCTCGAGAAGCCTGTTTTTTTTTCTATCGTAGCTCTAGCAAATTCGACTTCGGAGAATAGTTTCGTTGAAGCTGTCGAATACGGAGGATTTTAGTTCGGAGGTATTCCTTGGTTTTGAGATTTGTGGCAACGGAAGAATCGCAAAAATGAGAAGATTTAACGATGCCGAGGTTAATTAGCGTTTACTTCCACGTTTCTTTTTCGCGTGTTTGACACGGCGATCGCAAATATTTTCGAACGTGACTCCTTAATGCAGATTTACGTTTTACCCTAATCGCGAGAGAGAGATCAATAAGATGGGTGGAGTCGATTCGAATTGTTCGGCATAAAATTAAACGCTCGCGCGTGTAATGTACGGCTGAAGAATTTGATTCGTTGATTTACGTTAAGATTCGGTTTGAGTAACACTGCCGAACAGGTGCAAAATAAAACATCGAATGAAATGTTGGTGGAATTACGCTCGCGGAAAATTTGGATGGGGAAAATGAAATGTAAACTGGGACGCGACGTGCTTAGTCTCTTCATTTTTTGCCCCCTTTCGTATCTCGTCCCTATAGTTACTAAACAAAAATGAGAGAAAGAAGGAGTCAGCTTAGTACGAATCAGTTAATGCATAAATATTATCTTTCGCGTCGCGAGATGCTCAACGATATTTCGAGCGACCGTCGTCCGCGAAAAACTTTAACGCGCGAATAAGAAACACAAAAGTGTGTCTGTCTCTCTTATAATCCATTTTGGTTTGACAAAGTAAGCTTGCAATTCGTTTAAGCGAAGCTTCTCACGCCTCGCGGATACACGGTAACGCGCATACGTGTACTTTGGAGAATTGAATCGTAAATGCAAATGCGGGGGGCATTATTTAATATACCCGCGCGCGATAAGAATTGTCCTCTCAACTGAAAGCGTAAAGTTTAATATCTCTCGCCGGCTACCGTATAACGGTTTGAATACACGCCGAAAAACATTCGACAACATTTATAAACGACGCGATGACATTTTACAATTTACAACTTATACACATCTTTCTGCCACGCATTTCGCTTGTTACGGCATTTTGGCCGGAAAGACTGCGGTCGCGTCATAAACAAGCACGTAACGCAAATGTGCTTTACATTATTTTATAATTACCAAAAAAAGGGGAGAGCAACGCGGACGAATGTGTAGGTATCTACAAGGTATTCGCGTCTCGCAAATTGCATTATTAATAAAGTTCGTGTAACGCGGAAGACAAAGTCACACGCAAAATGCAAATTAGGCATTTCTCATTCCTCCGTCGTATACAAATTTACAAATCCATAACCTGTAGCGAGTTGCGTATCGTGGATGGAGAAGCAAAGGGAAACGAGGGCAGTAAAGATGGGGTGGGAGGGATGAGAGAGAGAGAGAGAGAGAGAGAGAGAGAGAATGTGAGTGCGGGTGAGAGGGGACGAGGAGCCAGATTGCACAAAGCACACACACCATCGACGCTCGATCCACGTCGAAGCCCACGCATTCTACGTTTTTCGTTTTATTTTCATCAGTCAGCACATTTACGTCGACAAATCAGACCGAGATGTTTCTTCCGTGCGCTACTTTTTACTTTATTTCCCCATCGTGCGTTACCTTCGCCTCTTAAACGTTGACCAATTGAATTATTAATTTTTTTTTCTCCCCCCTCCTTTTATGCCACTCATTGCGTGCGATGTATCGCGTGCATATCGCAATCAATATTACGGAACAAAGTGTACGCGTAACTGTACTCGCCGAAACGCTAACGTACACTCGCAAAAAAAAAAAAAAATGCCTCTACCCTCGGTTAACGTTTCTCGACTCAACGGCCGCGTTCGTCGTAAAGAATATTTTTAATCGCGAGACGTTCGTACCCTCGAGTCATTTTTATGTCGGTCACGAAGGCTAAGCGATGTACCGAAATGGCAATTACCTTCGTTTCACGGGGAAACGCCTTTGACTTTTTAAAATTGATTAATCAAAGTATTCTTTCGTGCCGTTCGCACGCTTAATTATCCTTCTCGTTAAGAGCACGCCATAAGAACGCGACACGAAAGGATCAATCTTTTAACTCGAAATACCGTTTCACTTTATTCGGCGTTCCCTCGAAGCAGACACTTCAAATATTACGAGACGAATTAACAAATACGTTTCCGCTTGAAAATTGTTCACTGTGAAATAACAGTTCTGGAAAATATCCAAAATGGTTTGCAGCAAGCATAGAGGTTTTACATTTCGAAATATATTTGTTCGCCAAGTTGTTAGTTATTTCATGCATCGATTCACCTACGTTCTATTCTCCGATAGCCAGCGATAAAGTCAGTATTCGTATTTATTTACGATACCTCTGTGCGTATTTGCGTAAAACTTCAAAGTCTTACCGACCGCGATGTCATCGGTATCAGTTTCCTTGCGAGACGAGCGATATGTAACGCGTTCGGTCACTTACATCTGCAACGTCAAAAAACTAAAATAACACTGCGTTACTCTCGAGCGAAAGGGACAGACCGCGAGTTTTTCCGTTTCTCAGACCTTTGTTTCTCCCGCTACACCTTTCCGCGCTCAATTCGTTTATATGTCGATAAAATGTTTCTCCCACCGTCAGAAACCCTCCCATACTTTCCGAACCCTTCCACATTTTTCCCGACGAATTTTCTGATCTTTACCTGCAAATCAAAAAGACATAAATCCAAGGATATAGCAGTTTGTCACATTTTCTTCTCATTCTTCGCCCTACAGCTGTAAAAATATACTATCGTACCTCGCTTTCCCGGAAATCCTATTTCACCGGAGTATCTGAAATCGCGATAGTTCGTTTACCGTGGAAATGCGAAACGATTGATCCCCCCCTCCCGTACCGAATGTAGGACAACCACCGCCTTAAGAACTTTCCGCGGATGTCTTCGTCGTAGCAAGTTTTTTTTTTTTTTTTTTTCTAAGCGATGCTCGAAACTTACCGCAGCGCCGGCTTGCCGCGGACATTAATCTACGTCTATCGGAATAACCTCCATCGACGTTGGACGAGACAGCTGTTGACTTTACGTACTTCATCCCGCGGGGGTCGATATCGTCTCGCGTTACGCAACTTTCGATTAGAATGTTAAACTAACGTATCTGTACCGAGTGGCTTCCCTGCAAGAATGATTCTGCGCGTTCCAACGGAATGCAAATTTGGTATATTTAAATAGGTGAGTTTTTCCTATACTTTGGTCAGTGCTTTTAACGATCTGAACGATTTACGAATAACGGTAAAGAGAGGTGTATTTCTTGTTACGCTCGTTTCGTGACGAATGGTGTAAAAGACCAAATATGTTTAGCTTATATCTCTTTAATAATTAAGTCGGGCTTGGTAAATAAATAGGTTCTCGTTCAGGATTTAACGTAACAATGGAATGTAAAAGGCTTAAGAATACTTCTTACGAACTATCATGGGGATTTTATATTGCGTCTCTATCCACGATACGTTTTAATCGAGACGTTAAACCCTTATCCCTTACGAGAGTCACCCGGGATCACTTTAAATCAAATTTCATTAATGGAATCGAGCACTTACCGTCAGTCGTGCATTCGTGTGATTATTTTCAACGCTAGATTCTGTTATGATCCAGGTCGAAGAGTCATAAGGTCGGAGTTGGAAATAAATAAATGGTTTAACTATAAATACTCGACAAATTGCTAATGTAGTCTATGGTTCGACGGGAAACGGACTTAACGAAAGCCGCTTCCAAAATGCTTCGGAGAACTCTATGAATTCGAATGTACTCGGTTCTGAGATTACAGAAAATTTCCTGGACACTTGAATCTGTGGAAATTCGGAAAACCAGGTACTTCGAGAAGCTGAATAGAAGGGATGAACGTAAGGATGGGAAAAGTTGTAAGATAACGATGAGAAAACATGACATTGGGATATAAGTGAATCGGCCGAGCACGCGTCGGGAGTGAGCGAAGAAGACCCTTAAAGGTTCTCAGAGTACGAAATATTAGGCTTAAGGCTACGAATAATCAAATTGCTAGCACGGAAGATAGGATTGTGTCGGATGAGTATCCAACAATTCTAGGGTTTAATAAGCTACGATGATCGCGGATCATCCCGAACATTTGGCGCATTTATAATCCCCGGTAGATTGATTAAGTTTAGTCGGAGATTGCACTTGAGAGTGATCGAGTATCGCGGAGGAAAGTTCGAAATGAATTTCGTTCTCGAAGAATGTTAAACTTTCCGGTTTATCTCTTTCTAGTCTACTTGTTTCCCTCCTCCGTTCCGTTCGTTCGTTTATCTCCTCCACTCCCTCTGGATTAATGGACAACCTTCCGTTACAGTCGCAGAAGGCAAACAAGAGGAATGGCTTCTTTCGCCTCGTCATTGTCAAACGATACGATTCGGATTAAACGGCAAAAATTCGCTCGTTAATTGCTAAACTGATACTTTCATGTAATCGAGATCTCGCTCTCCCTCGACAAATCTGAACGTGAAAATTTTCGAATTAAGCGCGTCAAACGGTTCGCCCGGCTGCACAAGAAAGATTAAAAAAAAAAAAAAAAAAAAACTGTCCGGAAAATCGAAGTAATCATCGCCTTTGCGGCAAAACTTTGAGCGAGGATAATTAAAAGCCTGTACAAGATACAAAGGGGTTTGATATTAAAAATCGTTGTTGCTCGCCCCCCTAAGAGGGGTAAAGTTAAATGGGATTCAACAGGAACTTTAGCCTCGATGAAACCATCTTAAAACTCTTGAGCAGCAACTGTAGGGCTTTGTCGGTGTAAGTGGCTACCGGTCTTAAGTAATCGATAAACTCTGGATATAGAGTGAAATAGGACAACGCATAAATAATAAATGGTGCATCCGTTGCTCGTTGATATCTTGACAGGTATCCCCGTTAACGCAATTCCACGTCCATTGGCGTTTTCGTAACGACTTCGTTTCCGCGAGCACGGCGATGCGCGTCGACGCTAGAATCGACTTTCAGTGGTTATTTTCGCAGTTGTCAATTTTCCGTATTGCGAAATTCAGAATGTCTTCCGCGTGTGTTCGAATTCGAGGTTTGTCTAAAATTGATTTTGATATATTTTTATAAACCACCCGTAATCGGAAAGACTTTCGCGTAGTACGTATGATTGAAAATCGAGAACGGTAAAGGATTAATTGTTATTAACACTGTAACTACCAGTCCAGTAATTTTAACTGGTCTGAAACTTTTATTTAAGTCTACTCAAATATACCATTTTGAAGTATACGAATGACAATTTATTTCTAAGTAGCGTGAACATGTATAATTATACGCATATGCTTTTTCAATATATAAAAATTGGTAAAATTCATTTTAAATAATTATATAAATAGGTATAAGTTAATCGTCGGTAGTTCTAGTGTTAATAACTCTTGACTAGCGGTAGCGCGTACATACCAGTGCGCGAGGTATCGACCAGAAATTAACAATGATCTTCCTTCCTCAACGCGACGCAAAAGTTCTTTTCACCGTGGCCGTGGACTCGCGAGAAGAGGGAAGAGACTCCGCGAGAAGGAAACTTTCGAATCGGCGACGGAGCGTTATACGAAAAAGAGAACGATATGAGAGGTAGTAATATAGAAATGGAAGGAGCGAGATAGGAACTTATCCCTCTCGAATAAAGCGCGCACCATGCTTCTCCTTCCCGATTTATCGTTCGCGTTGCGGGTACCTCTTTTCACCGTGTTTCATCGACAGCAAAATCATCGAACTTTGCGTCGTATGAACGGTGTACCCCCCGTACATCGTACACCGTTCTTTGACGATGTATACGACAAGAGTGCGATTGGGTGCGGTCAAAGGGCATGAAAATGGTGGCCGTAATTTCTCGTCCGACGCGTAATGTAATTACAACGCGCTTCTGGAGCGAAACGTTGTTCGTTTAATAAATAGGTTTAGGTTGACGTGTATACAGTCGAAGATACGACGAGTTACCACGTATACGCGATGTACCGTGCGAAACTCGGCAAATTGAAACGCATTTCGGATACGTTTGGTAAATCGTGTTGCGCGAAATCACAATATTTTACTGCGTTGCGACCGAACCGAACGTTCGTGGAAAATCATATACGTATTTGTACGAGACCCGTAATGAAGTTTTCTTGATCACCTTCTTTTCGTGCAAAATACATATTTGTAAGTTAATTAATAGATTGTCAGGTTTACAAGAAAAAAGAGATGGGTTTATTAAAACACCGTAAGTTCTCATTCTCTTATATAATCGCATAAACGTTCGCGGTATAGTTATGAGCGGCGTGCGGATACTTATGCGAAATGCAGGCTTTTTATACTGACTCTGTACTGATTTTATTAAGTAAACGCGTTAACGTAAATTTCCGTGGTGTACGAGATACCATCGCGCACACGACAGTTGAAGGAAACAATATACAACGCAATATGTATTCTGTATTATGCATTTATTATGCACGTACTAGGTATGTATTTTGCAAAACGCGCGATATCAGCAAAATTGATATTTAAACACCTTCGCTAACGAAACAAATATCCGTTCGAGTCCGAATTCTCTACCTATCTTCCATAAGAATCTGAATTTGTATAAACAACCGCAGTCTACCAACGACTATCCAATCTTTCGCTTATGTCGAATTTCCTACTTGAGATAAATTGGCAGTTCGACCTTATCGATGTTAGGATTTCAGCGTTATCCCGAATCACGCTTATTGTTAGCGCGCTTATCTAGTTTCAAAAGAACCGTATCCTCGCGAAGATCTAGGAACGGAGTTAGCGCGAGAGGACGGGGGATAGGTTGAACCGCATTATCTTTTGCCGTTCGCGCCTCATTCGTCACCGGTTTAATCCTACCTTTTCCAATTGCGAGGCGAGCATTATCTTTGAAGATCGGCGAAGGCGTAAATCAAGTTGCGCCAAGGACGCCAGAAAAAGAGAGAGAGATAAACGACTCGATGTAGTATAAAGGAATCGGCATTGGCGCGACCAATGCTAGAAATCCAGAGGGAGACGAACCGAGAGACGAAGTAGGGAGAGAGAGAGAGAGAGAGAGAGAGAGAAACTAGGAAGACTGGATGGAGACCGATTTGGGACCATGCATCCTGAAATGCACCGAAGTGCATCGAGCCGAGTCGATACTGCCGCGTATCGATTTCGCTTTGGCTTGTCCTATCGATAACGGAATCCGAACTGTCACTGGGGTGACTTTCCGTAGTTGTTCGCGCCATGTGCACGAAGGGCAAAAAAGTGACCCGGTGCAGCGTGTGCGCGCACCTGGCATAATTTGTCTTTCTAGCGTGAGTACGATAGGGATCATCGAATTAACCTACGAGATACCCCCCCTTCCCTACCCATCCAGTTCTGCCATTGCTCTCCTAACGCCGTGTATCGGATTTCTGTCACACGATCTTTCGCGCGGCGAAAGAAATTTTAATATTAATTTAGCACGTTACGCGCAGTGATTGCCCTCGCGTTTCACGCCGCTTTCTCGTTCAAGGATTTCAATTACTTCCATTGCGGAATGGTTACTGCGAGGGTATCGTGTAGCTACAAATTGTAGCGCACGAGCCTACCTGCGGTTCATCGTTAATCAAATAGATCAGGATACAATGGTATCGAGTTACCTCGTCATCGTTGCTTCTCAAACATTTCCGTTTAATAGTTTAATCGGACTCTGAAATCGCTCTTAAATGGCCACAGGGTCTCCCTTTGTTAACGCGCGTGTGCGCCGTTTGACGCAGAATTGGTGTGAGTGAAAAAAGTTTGATACTTTGACAACGAGCGAGAGACTAAAAGTTCCGTAAGCTATCGAGAGACAAGGTCTTGTCTCGGGCCAAATACAAGTACGCGAGACTAGATCTTGTATCTTTGTCGGAAAGAACGAACGGGGGTTTTCGAGGTGGTCAAACCGCATTTAAAAAAATAATTTTTTAAAAACGTTCTATATCCTTCGTAACGATATCGGAGACAATTTAAAATTAAGATAATAATATACGGTAATACACGATTACCGTATCAAGACACAAGGTCTTGTCCCGGGCCAAGTACATTCAACATTCTCCTGACTTACCATTATCTACGTCCATTCGATCGAACGATTCTTACCCACCCACCTATTTACCGAGAGATTAACGAAGCTAGAGTTACGCTATTCCTGCACAAAACAGAATGAAAGTTCAGCTTTCGCAGTGTGGCATTAAACCTGACCAACAGCGCTCAACTAGCTGCCGCGCATAAAAATTTTTCTCCGAACGCTCATCGCTTTTCCTTTTTTTCCCCATTGGTCGATTTAAAGAACCTGGGTTTTTCCCCGAAACACCGACGACAGTGGAACGATGGAACGTGGTCGGTACAGAAATTAGCGTTATCGATCAATATCTCCGTAAGCTACGAGACAAAAATTTCCCGAAACGTTTTATACGACGTTACGTACAACAGACTAGCGAAGTTCACTGATTAGAACAGATTCATTCCGATTTCCCAAAGCAAAGGTTAGCGAGGGTAAATTCATAACATCGAACCGAGAAAACGTTTTCCGCGAGTACGCTTCTACCTCTGCTGGCTTTACGAATTATCTCGAGTGGCGAAAAACCTGAGCGAGGTAGTAATATCGAACGTCGCGTTCGAGCGATCCTCATTTCGGTACACCGTTTAATACGAGAAAAACTAATATCGCGTGAGAACCACTGACACGTAATAGAACGTGCTCTACCCTGGGGCACTGACCCGTTACTCACGGGACGCGAAGCAGCCTCCTTATCAATTGTGTCATTATGAAGTTAACGATCTTGCCTGCAACAATGGCCAGTCGGTATTGAAAGTCTCGTAATCCTTCGCCATCTTCGGCCGGATGTATCCGTTCGTGTCGTTCGATTTCCCTCGGGCCGGAAGTCACTATCGCGATTCAGGGCCCATTCCCTCGAGTGTAGTGTTTCAGAAGAGTAATCAATTTTAAACTGTTTGCAGACAATCGGTTTTGTTGCGCGGGGGGATGGTGCAATATCGTAAGAATGACAGGGGGCATAGATTCGCGGAACAATTCGTAAAATTGCACTTCACCTCGAGTTTTAAAACTTTCCCGTTCGACCTGCCCCCCTTCCAATATCGAATATTTATTGCGTCCAATCGACGTCGGAACGACCGTGCGACGGTAATACTTTGTTATCGGATTGATTTGCAAGAAAACGAGGGACCAAGGTACGAATATCGTGATTTGTAGAGTAGTGGGAACGATTTCGAGTATAGTCGGTATAGGTACCGAGTGCAACGAGGTGCGTGACGTTTTGCGTAAGTACCGTAATCTTATATAAAGTTTCCAACGAGCGACGAGTAAGGAAGGAGAATCGTTCGCTGTGCGTTTCGAGCGAAGGAAACCAAATTCCGGAATGCAATATCAAAGTAACCTTGTTCCACGATCGAGTTGAATTTCACAAATCCCAAACTAATTTGCTCGTTGCGTTTTCCCCTCGCTCGTAACGGTACGTACTGTGTAACTCTAACAGCGAGTACAGGGAACATTTGTACCGTAGTAGTAACAGCGCGCGCTGTGGGAGGCTTTGATATTAATTGATTTCACTTTACATACGTACCAATATCGAACTAATCGGCGTTACGTCGAATCAAACTATTGGTTTTGCCAGTCGCGTTTAACAAAAATATTTGCCTTTCGTACACTTTAGCACCGGGAATCGTGCCAGTCGGTATCGTACGTTTAATTGGGGTGACATTGAGATCTATCGTATTTACACAGTAATGTTCGTCATAACCCGAGTGTTCGTTAACGCAAGAAACAAATCGTCCGTGACGAACAATTGCATTTTCCCGATGAAATGACGTGGCGCGCATAATACACAGGAGTTGTACAAACATTTATGAACCGTTGATAAAAATTGCGATACCCCCCCTCCGTTCCGAATTTACACGCTCGTTATACCTCGAAACCGGGTAAATAATCGAACGAATTCGAACGTTACCGCGCGTAACGGATATTTGTACAGCGGGTAGTGGTGGGGCGCAAGGTGTAGGAAGTGGGCGCGGATGTTTTATTAATTTCAAGCTCTCGCCTCGAGACATGTTCGGTTCAGATTCCAACGCAATCTGGTACGACGTGCCGCGCAGCAAGGACGTCTATTTGACGGGCATGGTTTCAGCACGTATCCGCATCTGCAAATTGCATTTTGCACAGGACCCACCGTGCACGATTATATGCACGTGGCCTGTCTGTACAAAGACATATTCAGCGACCGTTATGTCGCCCCCTGCTAGTAGTCGGGTGCATCCGCCGACAGGGTTGTTGTACCAGTACCAGATGCGTTTATGTCTCGCGCAAGCCTCGTACACACCTAGGGTGTGTACCGGGACAAACGGCGTTCGTACAACGTTCCGGCATCTAGGTCGGTATCGGGGGGAACCCCCCCGTGGAAGTGTGTAAGCGTATTGGTAACTGAGTTTTCAGCGTGTATGACCGAAAGAAAAGCCCTTCGCGAGATAGCTTTAGGATGCGGTACTTGTTGCGCGTAATCCGTCCGCAGTTGTTGCAAGCGAAGCTTTTCGCGCATGTTGTTCGGCTAAGCAAATTCTTTTTTTTCTTTTTCTCTCTCTCTTTTTCGCCGAGACGCAATCATAGCCGCGGAATATGGTTTTTTGTCCGACGTAACGAGTCCGACTGAATCGCGTTGGATTGGAAGCTCGAAATCTAAAGCGGTTAATTTGACCGACGCGACGGTAGGAAAACGATTTAGTATTTTGGATTACGTTTAATCATGCATACTGTCGAGTTTGAAAAATTTTGACGTAGACGCAAACCTGTAAGGTTTTGACGTTGCATAATACCATACATACTTTAGCTTTCGCGGGATAATGTTTGTAAATTATAAGCACGACCGCAAGAGCATGCCCGCGGCTATGTACTTTGTCGAATTAAATATTTAATCAACCGAAGTAGCGGTTGTCAGAGTGTCACGCTTCTATTGGGAAATTTCTTGAGCTCTCGAGGTTGTAAAAGCCGCAAACGTTCGAAATAAGTTTTGAGGACAAAGTTAGCCCTTTATCGTTCGCGATTGATCTCGGGAGACGTGTGGTATATTTTCTTTGTTTGAGATATATCGGTAAGTGCTTTAACCGTTCGTCTTATGATCAACACACGGAGGGAAATGTTAAAATAAAGTCTGATAAAATATTTTCTTATTAAAATACACTGACCAACGCGTTGATAGTTTCTTTTTAGATATCTCGCGCAACTTTGAGATTAAAGGTGATCGATGGAGAGGTAATTTAATTGTAAAAGAAACGTATGTTCGAATAACGGCGGTACTCGTAAAAAAATATTTCTAGCGTGTGCTATTGATCCATTAACTTTAATCCCAAGTGCGATTGCTAGTTTGAAAGTGAAATGCAAACGCGTGAATTATGAAATCAAGTAAAAACGCAAAGTATAATTTATTTTCAGTCCTTCGTCACCTTTGTGTATCTGAATGGATTTGCAAGATAGGTGGTGAGAGAGAGGAGGAAGTAACGCAATATTCCTGTAATAAAGACTTCGGTATCCAAGGGAATTTGAGAAAGGGAAGCATTAAATCCGCGTGGGGCACGACAAAAAGCAAGTAAATTGCAGCAAGCGCAGAAATTTAAATTTTGTCGTTTTTTTTTACTTGGAATTCCTGTCGTACCGTCCCTCCATTCATCTTATTACTCCGTACTGGCGTAAAATTTCCTGCTTCGAGATTCGCGATTAAATAACCCATGAAATCGGAATAATTGAAACGTCGTGTATACAGGAGACATAGATTCCGCTTAAAACGAACACGCATTTACAAACTTCGTCGTACTCCCTCTAAAACAAGACACGAATTACCGAAGATCCAATAACCTGCGTAGCCACGCTGCCGAACTCGCCATCGAATAATCAACTCGCTTTACATATTTATGGTCCCGCTGAAATTCTCGAATTTGTTTAAACTAAGCGCGAAAAGCGCCGCGAGACCGACCGAAAATCAAACCGAGACTTTAAATTCGGGGCAACCGTATTGGAATAAACTAAAAGTAATATCGGTCGAACGAGTGACGTTGCAGAAATTGAAAATCCGCATTCTGCGGACGGTACGGTATAAATGTTCCTTATTCGCTTATTCCCCGCTTTTGGAATACCTAGCACGTTGCCCGATCCTCGCGCGGTGTTTGTTGAGAAACGAAAGTCTCTGCGAATTCGAGATGTTACCATATCCCCGGCGCCGAAGTGCCATAGAAATCGCGAGGAAAATTCGCGTACCTGGGGTAACAACGAGGAGAGGCCCCCCGGTAGTGGCGTCTCGAGCTTTGATCTTTGACTATTTGCCAATATAATGCAACCGACGCACGTACACGCGTCCGCGCGAACATGTGCGCACACATATCTCGGCATCCCGGAAGATTACAGGATTCGCGGAATTAGGCGCAAAGGAACACGGTAAACGCGCGTGTTGTTCCTTCGGGTTCTCGAGTTCGAGGAACGCATACTCAATCGAGCGACGGGGGGAGAGAGAGAGAGCTATGACAAGGGCCGGGGGGGGGCAGGGGTGGGGAAGGAAAGAGTCGTAAGAATGAGGGGAACCGAACTTGCGGGTTCTCCGTTGTACGCGTGTGCAAGAAATATTATCCTCGAGTTTTGCTCGAATCCTCCTAACCGTACCGGAACTGCGATAGAATAGGTCGCAAACACGCAACGCACTCGACGTTAGGAGTTTCATTCAGAGATTCGACGAGATCGCTCGCGTAACCGCTGTTCCACTTCGAAACGCGTACGCGTTTAACTCTGCTCGCGTTCGTCAATCTCGCCTGGATGATCGCGTGGATTATGATAGTAATCAAGATTGTATTTTTTAGTTTTAATACGTTCAAAGCCACTATTGTTTCGACATCCGCGCGCTCGTGGCCGCGCGTAATAAATGAATAAGAGAAACCACTTACGTGACAATACCGTGTTGTCGTGGGCATTGAACGTGTTAATTGGTTTTAAGTCGAATTAAAACATTGAAACTGAGAGAACAAAATATTCAGTATAACTTATAAAACAAAATATTTTGTGGGGAAAAAACAGAATGAGACGATGTTACGTCTCGAAGTTTCATCGCGAACTGACTTGTTTGCGCCGCGACCGGTGGGACGAGTGGAGAGAGAAATTTAATTATTTAATTTAATTCATTAGAGAGAGTTTTAATTATAGATAACGGGGAAATGCAACACCGATAACATTCGAAACCAAACTGATATTATGTAGGAACTTGCTATTTAAAGATGCTAAAAGTTTACAGTAAATCCAGTAGTCTCTAAAATGTATAATATTAATTTATATTTAAGTGGATTGCAATAGTAATCCGCGCGATCTATGCAGAGTTAACAACGAGGGAGCGTACGGAAAAAGTCAGGTAAAGGTGTCGGAAGAATTACTACGCGATTGATAGGGACGACGTGATATGGTTTCGTGACACACGCCGATCGCGGAGAACGTCGAATCGATAGAGAATACTTGTGCACCCAATCGCGTTTACCCTGTAATTACAGGGACTATGAAAGTTGTGTTTTTAAGAAGTCAGCTCTCTCGTCTCCCCGATTCTTTACTTCGTTCTTACGCAAAGTTTCTTTAGAGAGAGTTTTCGTCCGAAGCAACTTACAACTGAAACTGGATCGTAACGCAAGTGCGACGCAACTGCGTGTAGTAAAATTAATGGACGTGTTTTAGCTGGATGCAAATTGCAACGCGACTGAAATGTGATTCAACTTGCGCGCAACTTATTTGCAACAGATGGAAAGCAATTAGACGTGCGCGATTTTTTCTCAACTTTAAATTAGACCGCATGGTCGAGCATGAAATAAGGAATCTGGTGGAGATGGATAATTAACTGGATTCAGATATAATTAAAAATACCTATTGAAGAGCGGGAGTGTAAGAGCTGCGTGATCTCGATGCGAACAGGTGGTTTTTGTAGCAGGATGATCGATGAACTGCAAGCGATATACAGTGATGGTCAATGAACACGAACTTCACTGCGCACTAAGCACTTAACTGCGTTATGACCACGAGAAAAGCATTTGGAACTTTAAAGCAACACCGACGGTTATGCGTGCACGAAAAACAGAACTAAAAATGGCGACCAGGGTTTCGTGGAGAACAGGAGCGGAACAGAGAGAAATTGCCCTGCGCTCCCAGGACGGGATAAACGAGCAAAGGGGCCTGAGGTAAATGTAGACATTCGATTGGTTGTTGGACGGCGAGCGCCCTCTGTCGCTGCCATCGGCGGATATCGATCGTCGGCGATACATAATCGATAATAGTCGGCGAGCTGCCAACCAATTAGCGGAGAGGGCCAGACGTCGAGGCCCTCTACGCGTAATTACCGAACAACCGTCGTGTTAGTTTACAAAAGCTGAGCCATCATCCATCGCGAGGTCTCTGTTCGCAGTTTTCGTGAAAAAAAAAATTGTTTATCTGCTATTTTGTCCCGCACGGGTAATATATGGTCGACTCGAGGTAATTAAATTTAATTACTAAATTCAATTATAATAATTCTATTATACAGTTATCTAGTTAAATTTAATTATCGACTAATTAAGTAGCGTGAAACGCAAAGCGCTTACAAACAACTGCAGTTAATACGGTGCTGATATAATTGAATATGCAAATTTTCCTCGAGATAGTGCATTAATAAAATTATAAACGAACACATTTCTTTTAGAACGTAGCCTCCCCTTATCCGTTTGCTTTATTTTATTTCACGATTGTCACTTTAGATGTAAAATTATTTCAAATCGTGTACCGGAATGCTGAGAATATTAATATCGAGGGTCCTTACCCTTTCTACAGCGCAAACTGAAGAATTTCATTACAATTTAAATTACACATTCACCGAGCCACCGTAATCCATTAAATTGGGCCAACATAAAATTCGATTAACCGCACGTTCCTTTCTTGACGATTCTACCATATTTACCGCTAATCCCCCCCACCTCCCCTTTCAGAGTCCAACGCGACGAAAGTGAAAATCCGGCAAATTACTCTGTAACGAGGCAAAAATAAAAAGATCCCGTGCATTTAAAATACCGGAGAACGCTAGGAATTCGGTTAGATCGGATGTCTCGTTTGGAATATCGATTAATCGCCAGCGAGGAACGCAAGGGCAAACGTTGCTCTCGACATTGACGAATTTCATTATTGAATATTAATTCCCCGTAGCTTATCGGGGGTAGCGGTTTTCCCGTAGCTCAGACAGCCTCGTTACTTGTGAAATATCGATTCGCAAAACACGCCGACATGTTCGTATGGGCGGAGGTGTGTGTGTGTGTGTGTGGGGGGGGGGGGGGTTGTGCTTTCAACCGTTAGGGAAAGGAACCGGGAGAGAGAAGAAAAACTGCTTGAAACGAGCTCGAAAGAGGAACGGAAAAGCAGGCGCAACAAGCGAACATATTAATGGATCCCTCGCAACGCCGTTCTACTACTGGCGATGAGAACCCTGTCGCGAATGAATAATAGCCCCGATGCTAGATTAATCGATACTCGCCGAATATTTTCCGCTATTCGTATAACCCCACGGGCGAAATCTGGCTGTTACTTGATTTAATTGATCGTCGGTGGCGGCAAAGAACGGTGGGTTCTCTCTTCAGATTGGACGTGTGCGACGCGACGGTTGCTCGATTCTGACGCTTTAACGCAGTCGGAATTATTCATGTCACGTAGTTCGCGTTTTATGCAGTATTGATGCCCTGCTCCTTTTTTCCCTCCCTACCCGGTCTTCCCTCCCCCCCCCCCGCCTTATTCCACGAGTCGAATAAAAAAATACGCGAGTGGCTACGCGAAAAGGAAGGTCTGGCACTCGCGCGAGGTTTTTATTCCTGCATTTCTATTATTAACGGGCGCCTTGGAAATTGAGAAATTCGTCTCGCTCAAATTCATTCGTATTAAATTTCCAAACATTAACGAAGCACGGATATGGCTTATGGCCGGAACGGCGGGGAATATTTCGGGAGTTTTGTCGATGCGTAACACGTTAAACCTTTGCACTCGTATTTGTCGTATTTCCACGTATAATGTCACCTGTACGGCGGCATACGAGTGGAAAGGGTTGAACCTTGACTGGTCAGGTCCGGTCGGATTGACCCAAGGTTTTCTTATCGTGTATGCTACTTTTAAATAAAGCAATTGGGAATTATTTGTACATTAAGTAGTCTATTTTCATAATAAATAATAAAGCCGAATTTTTCATTTTCTTTCTGTTTTATAAAAGTAAAATTCTCATAAGTTAAATTGTTCTTAGATATTAAAACTAAACTATATATATATTTTTAAATATCACACGGAATTTCGAGACCACGGTGACGAAGGGGTCATCAAATCACAGTTCACGAACACTGCCGTCGTTCGCTACTCAACAGACATAAAGCTTGGAAATTTTTGCGGTAGATTCGAAAAAGTTTAAGCTACATCGTCGTGTCCGCGTTACCGCAGTTAAGAATTAATCGGTGGCGATATCACGTCTATGCAGGAAATTGGGTCGTTGATAATTTATTTTCTCGTTCGTAGTTTTGTTATTTCCGCGCACGACATTTTACGCGTGCCGCGTAGACGTTGGTTTCTCGTTGCGGAGAGCGCTCGTGTTTCCGATACGGATAATGGTACCGCCGAGTCGCGGAGGGGTACCGTGCGACGCAACGAAATCTCGGCTAGATCGTGGCAAACTTGAAAATATGTGGTGCGTTCGGTGTGTTTCGCGCGCAAACGTTAACCGTGCCAACTAATTACGGTAAAAGAGAATATATGCCTCCTTCCGGGGATTGTGAAACTTCTGTTTTACTTCCCTGCGTCAACTAATTGCGACATTCCAAGATACATAGATATGCCAACAACGAACGAACGAACGAACGAACTACGGTAGGAGGCTTTCAGCAGTGTTCCCCCAGGCATAGGTACGTGTACCGGGGTTAAGAACAACATGAAAATATGCTCTTTCTATAGCCCCCCCCCGGACACTATATTTACTTTTCCAGTAAACATCCTTTAATCTACTATACCCTCGCGATAAGCCGTGAAAAGTGAATTAATCAAAGGTGCTTTCAAATTTTATGTATCCTAAAGGGTCTAAGAAACTACTACTTTTTCTTACTTCTTCGTTACGACGGATTAAATTTTATAATGCCTCTTTTATCCTGGCTTGCGGATATTCGTTGAATTTCGATGATCATGATGGGGGTAATAAAAAAAAAAAACTTTTTAAGCTGCACGGTTTTATTAAAATGCGATAGAAAGTAAAGAATAAGAAATAAATGGTATAAAATAAAGGAAAATCGCGAGGCGCCCATGAAGTTTCTTAAGATTCCGTTAACGAGGCAATTCTTTTATGGCCGTCTCACGATTTTATGTTATTCGTTTTTTTTTATCCTTTATCGCACTTTGATTAAACCGTGTAATTTTTTCTATATATTCTTTAATCGCACACGACCGCAAAATCACAGTCGAGTTCCAATCGAGCTTTAAATTACTCCACTGTTTCCTTTTGTGACTGTTCGCGTCGCGGTTCAAGTGATTTGCATTCCGATAATATCAGAATCCGAAGTATTCAAAATCCGTTGTTGATCAACTCAAATTTGATTAAATGCTATATAGTCGTCTCAAGCGCGTATGACGCGTGGAAAATTTCATTAAAATCGGATCGGCAGGAACGAGTGAAAAATTGATTTCCAGATTTCATCCGCGCGAACAAACATGCATTGAATCCAAAACTGAATAAAACCGCGTAATAATAATAATTATGGTAACCGCTAATAAAAAAAAAACGTGTAATAATGAAAAATGCCACGCAATTTCCGTTTTCATTTAAATCATCGTTCCGCTCTGTCCTCGTCTCCCCTTAATACAGAGATTTTAATTAAAGTTAGCTCTATTCATCATCCGTCTCTTAAAATCGTCTTAGAATTACTTTCATTTCCGTTTAGCGCTCATGCCTCTATCTCCGCTCCGCATACCAGACCTTTCGTTCTCATGGCTGTATCGTTTTCGCGAGCTCGCTAAACTCTCATCGCCCCTTCGAACGCACTCTTTTTTTTTTTTTACCTCGGCTTGTTTATCATCGACGAATCACGCGAAAGTTTGATCGCCTTTGCGTAGCTTTATTATCGCGCTAAGCCGTTTGTCCCGAATCATGTTTTATGACGCCAAATCCAATTACCGGCATCGGAACTTGCATGAACTTGACGTCCGAACCAATTAAGCAACGATTTTAGTACTCCCCGGCACTCGCTTGTGTTCTTACCGTTTACTGGATTACGTAAGCGCGCGCCGGCTACGATGCCGGTGAACGACAGGCAATTTTGTACCGAAGCACCAATCAAAAAGTTTGTAATCCACCCGACTACCAAGTTCCTGCAATCTGAGCACGTGAATGCGCATACGTACGTGCATCGACCCACGAAAACATGTTCCACGGGAGTCACAGAACTTTTAGCAAAATATTTTTCATTCCGCAACGCATCCGAACGGTGTACGAGGAGCCCGGAACGCGGAAATATTAATTTTGAAATATCAGTCGGCGCGGAATATACTTTGTAATAACTTGCGTTAGTGAACTTTTAGTTTTCTTTTTTTCTTTTTTTTTTTTTTTAACAAGAGCGTTAAAGCGCGGAGCAAATTCAGGGAACACGAAAGTGAAACTGTACTTCATACTCGTTTCAGTTTTACGTTGTTATCGTACGTTAATATGTTTCGTGCGGCGAACGTACGCAAACCGACAAGTGTGTAAAGCTGATATATTAATTTCGGAAAATCAGTTGCGGCATGGCATGCGGATAGAATAAACTTTGTTATAATTTCAATTCGCCGGAGGCTACACTTTTTTTTTGTAAAACAGCCAAACCACAGGTAGCATCCATAGACCTGAAGAGTGAAATGGTACTATCTGTACACAGAGTTTCCCTTTGAGTTTATGCGAAACCATCGATGTGCAGAGTAACCGGAATTGCCACGCGACATTGAATTCTTATCGCGTTACGTTAAACCAGTGTCATTAAGTCGTTGATTTTCCACTGATTACATGGAAATAGGGAGCATAGTTAACTTCTCTATTTTCATCGTATTATTACACTGGTGTAGGAATTTTGATTTAGTTAATAAGAACATTCGGCTTAAATCTAGATCATGCACATCTCTGGATCTTCAGATCTCCAAACTCTTTTTTTACTCCAGCAAGTGTATTTCGGATCGCTGATCACGTAATAATTATAAGATTTCTATTCAACTGAAAATTATTTCACAAGAAATCACGTGCGTTTGCTTGCTATAGAAATAGTTTCGATATCCGTAGATTCGAAGAAGTGCACGATCTAAATTTCTTCCCAACATTCTATTGACATTGCAAAGCGGAAACGAATAGCAGGTATCAAGAAAAACACGAAAACCTCAACGCATACCATATATAACCATCGTTCCGGCAACTAGCGTGACGTTAGCGATTTCTTCGGACGGTATACGTCACAGTTCGGAAGGATAGCAGCGGTAATAAAGACTAATCGAAATGCCAACGAGCCGATCGTTAATTCGCGATGAGCATTCGCCAGCGTATCCGACGTTTGATGCGATCGACGGGTTCAGTTAAATTTAAAATCAAGCCGGCACTTTGAAAAGCGACCGCCAGAAAGCACAAAGGAGAAAAGAGAGAGAGTCGGGTGGAAATCGGCCGACCACTTTGTGGAATCACGAAACGTGCCCCGCAGCGCATATCGGACGTGCATCGGGGGCCAGCAGCCCATCGACGATGCATTCTCAAACAATTACAACGACAAAAATGAAAGGGGGGGGGGGGGTGGGGTAACAAGGGGCGGTCGCTCGTGTGCACAGTTATTTTAATCTTTCTATCCGGACAGCGAGCTCGCACGATGGAATGCTCTCTCGCCAACTTTTCTCTTGCGTTCCAAATTCAAATTCCTCGCTTTCATCTGACGCGGAATAGACGGCCGGTATCGCAATAATTGAGCGTGAAATTAAAAATGAGGCCACTTTTTTTGCATTATGCCCAAGGAAAGCGTTTATTGATTGAACAATTGAGCGATTCGAAATTTGTAGGGAAAGAAAACAAATTTTTAACGCTTTTTAATAATTTCATTTCGACCGTTGCTTTTAGTTCGTGGCATTTTCAGAGATATTAAATGTGGTTTTCTCAATCTTCGCGGCTCTACTAAAACTCGAGTAATTATAACAAGAGTTTGTAACTCGAAGTACCGAGTAAAAGCGTAGAGCTCGTTCGAGATAAATGAAATAACGTAGTAAAATCAGAAACGAGATACAAGCGGGGAGCGTTTATAGGATTCCTTTCTATCTGGAAACTAGCTAACGGAACTAATCTGTTAACGAGCCGCTATCGATCGGAGTGTTGCCGTGAAAGGTAGATAAAATAAAACAATGGCCAAAATCGAGACACGGTAACCTAACCCCCCCCCCATTCGCGATGCGAAACGCGATTATTCCGAGCGAACGAACCCTGCGAGAATTCTAACTGAAGTAAACGTAATAAGAAATTTAATAGTAGAACTACTGACACACATCTCGGTGTGTGTATATAGGTATGTTACAAACAATTTTAAAAGAAAATGTCAACAAAAAAAAGAAGCGTTTACAGAATTAATTATTTACATATTTTAGAAAAAATTGTCGTTAAAGAGTACTCCTATTAGAAGTACTGACGAAATGAACAGTTTTTACGTTTTAATACCCAGTGTGAGGTATCGTTATTTTCTACCTAAGATGTACTATTAATGGATAATCTTTACACAAGGATTTATAAATAAATTGTCAGTTATTCATCTGTAATTATATTCCGAAGTAATCAGGTTGTGGAAGGCATCACCAGACATAAATAGATGATCTTTACACGAAAGTGTATAAATAAATGACCATTTGTTCATCTATAATTCTATTTCGAAGTAATCCTACTATGGAGGGCATTATCAGGCATAAATAGATGATCTTTAAACGAAAATTTATAAATGAATAGTCAATTATTCATCTATAATTCTATTCCGATGTAATTTGATTGCGGAGAGCATTGCCAGACATGAATCACGATATTGCATTATTTACGCGAAATTGGAATCGAACCGTCGTCCCGCACAGATATACAGCGCCGCTGAAAATGCAGCATTAGCTAATTGTAAGACGTCAAGAAATACGCGAATTCAATTTTTCCAGAACCGTGACACCCAGGATTTTTCCCGACGCCCATCGACATTTCTAAATATCCGTCCCAATTAATGACCGGCCGCGGTTACGCGGGTGTATGTGCGCGACTTAATCAGCGATTTACTACGTAACCTAATTAACCCGGCTATACCGCGATTATCCGAAATAGTTGGCCGAAGATCTTGAATGGCTCCCGCTGGCTGAACGTTCCTGACCACGAAAATTAGCTTCCGCGGATACCTCTGTACAGTCGAGATGCCCCCCGGGCGTCGCGTACCACGCACGTACGAACACACGCGCAAAAGAGGTCGTGGTAAAAAGAAAATACGTATGAACGTTGAAGCCCGGTGATATGTACGTAACGCGTACCGAGGTAAACAATTGAAAGGCTTATCGCGGTATACGCTTTTGTATTAAAACCAGATGTGTTTTAAGCTCGTTTAAACGTCGCATTAATAATCAACGCGCCTCGTCAGCACTCGAATGCGTCTACCCGTGATGTATCGTGCATCCGGTTAATGTTTCCACCACTTTCCGTACCAACACATTTCCATCGCGACACAAGGGACGGCGAAAAATGCGCATCCGAACGAGCTAGTGAAAGCGACGAAGGCGAGGGTGGGGGGGCGTCGCGGTGAAAACTCTGGGTCTGGAAAAGTGTGCGACGGAGGAGAGGGGGGTGGAGCAATAAATAAAGCGAGAAAAATATAGGGTCAACCCCGATGATCGTCGACAATTGCTAAACCATAATAGCCGACGGTATGCGTTGCAAGAGTTACGGTCAACCGATACCACGTCACATTCATATACGTCGAGAGTGTCGTGTAATGAAAAAAAAAAAAAGAGGAATACGCTGCGACGGGTTAGGAGGGAGGAGGGTGCGGGTTTCGCGTGGGAAAGAGCGAGCGGAAAAGAGCGTGCGAAATGAACCATGAAATTAACGAATGGCCCCGAATTCATATCCGCGAGTCCCATTTTGCCGGCCAATTAATTATTTAAAACGCTCGCGCCTGGAAACAACATGACCCTGTTGATACTCATATTCGCGCTTGCAAGATAGATGATAGGGTGTATCTCCCCCCCACCCCACCCCCCCCTCAACCCTCTATTCGTCTAGTGCCGTCCTCGCGCGTTACGGTTACGCTCGGCTATGCGTGTACACGCGGTACACATGCGCGGACGACGCGTACACGTGAGCGCTCGCGCGCGCGCGCGATAGATGTCGAAAAGCAACACTCGGTTACCGCACCGTCGAATTGATATGCCTCGATGGGATCCGAAGTATAGCCGCTATATTCCGCGCAATGTGGGTGTACGGAAAAATATTGCTTCCTATTAAAAGTGAAACATCGGTGAGCGCATCGAACGGCGGTGCATCGTTAATGGCATATCCAGTATGATATAAAACTTGCTTGGAGTAACGAACGATAACCGTAATAATTCAGCCGTGCGACGCCGCTACAGCGATTTCTCGTATCCCCCCCCCCCCCCCCCCGCCAAACCCCGTTTACATTTGGAATTCTATTTCTTCTACGTTTCCGTCTGTGAATTTCTCTATTTTTGAGTCTAGTCGTGCAGATCGGGGGGGAGGTAACAAATATCTTGAACATCGCCCCGAAATCTCCAAACTCTCCGAACGCGCGCTTCCAGTCTGATTCACTTATTTTCCAACGGCCGCAATCCTATTTTTCCCGTCGTAACCTTTTCCGCCCCCCAATAACTTACTCATCGCCCTTTCCGCTTCCTTCTGTTGCCTACTAAAGTCCTGTACTATAGCGTCTCGGGGTATTCGGAATATTCGAAACATCCGAGGAGAAAACAACCATCGTCGTTTCTTTCGTCGGACGCGATACATTGGATTGGCGAAAAAAAAAGTAATTTCGGTTAATTACGATGCTCTTTACGCGTCACAACTGAAAATACTTTCTTCCCAATCCTATATTTACTTCGTTCCTATATTCGTTCGTTTACTTCCTTTCTATGTTTACTTCGTTATTGTTTCAGTTGAAGCTTTATTTTCGTGATATTGAGTTCGGTGTACCGATCAAATTGTATGATAAAAATATGCTAAACTTCCGGTAGCTAAAAAAGAGCAAATTTCCGAAAAAAAAAGAGAAAAATCACCGTGGCGGTAAACGTGTTTGGTCACGCTCGCAGATTTCACTGTCGAGCTTAATTCGCGAAAACTAATGACGGTAAAACCATACGAATCGCAGACGCAGATTATTCAGTTACCAATCGCAGACGGACATTATTCAATTAACGAATCGGTATCGACGCGGCTCGCCGGTTTGTAAAACAATAAACGATCGAACCGAAATTGTCTATCCGAACGTACGGTTTTCATGATTCGTCATTAGCGAACGACGGGGACGAATCAAACGCACAGGTATTTCAGATATTTCACTCGTATCGCAATCGAACATTGTCACTGTCGCGATAATGCCCAACCGGGTGGAGCGTTCGTCCGACCACCGACGATCTATTCCGAGCAAAATTATCGACGTGCGAGTTATTTTCCGCGGACATATCTTTGCGAAAATAGGTCGAAAATGTTACGAGTACTCGCGGCCGACGCAACGATGATTCCGTATGATACTATCCGCGGACTTTGATAGATTAAACACGGAAATTCAGAAATGCATTAACCGTTAAACTGCGCGCGTAATGCCGTTCAATTTAATAAAAGTACAGCCAGCCTCTCCTGGCGTCAAATTTTTTCTTCTCCATTTTTTTTTTTTTTATTTCATAAAGCCATAAATCAAGATAACCGAGGTAACTGATAAATAAGATCATTGATCATATTCTGCCGTACAGTCATTGTTTGCTAATGCCGGCGTTTCATCGTCGCCTCTCTCTCCGGTTTGTATATTTTTATAATGCGAATACCGCGATACGAGATTGGCGCGAAAGATCCCGCTGTGCGTTTATCTCTGCCATATACAGGGTGGATGGGTTTTATAGTCAACGTTTGAGGGACGGCGGAGAGCGATGAAACAAACATTTTTCCACAAACGCACGCGGGAAATTGAAAACGCGCTAGTTTTACGCTCCGAGTCGTTAAACGTTCCGCCTTCAAACATTTTGAACTCCGAAACTATTGGCCGGAGAAGAATTTTCTTTTTCGAGCCGGATTCGCAGGAGCAAGGTATCCGACGAGAATTTTATATATCGTCGGTACGGTTTATTTTGCAACCGTCAATACGCAGAAATAGAAAAAAAAGGAGTCGTAACTTCGACTAACATTTAACCTGCCGTATATTTTGAAAAAATTTCACCCCCGCGGCGCAATTTCCTACAAACAGTTTGCAATTAGTTTCCAAGTTATCGATGACAATGTAGTGCGGAGTTCAAAAGTCCATTTGTAATGGCCCGTTCGTGCGTGCGCTTTCAGAAGTTCCGCGTGTCGTAAAAGTACGCGTGTAAACGCGCATTTAGAAGCGGACTTTATGAAACCGCGGTACATTTTTGTCGATGACCCGGAAACTAATTGCGCTTTCCCCGTGTTTTTTTTTTATTGCAAACTGATTGTATTGAACTGTGCAATGATAGCACATTTCCATAGAATATTCGATAGGTTAAATTTGAGTAAAAATAACGATTTTTAATTTATTTCTGCGAATGAATGTGCAAGAGATAAGTCTTTTTAACAAGCGCCAAAATTCGCATTAAAAATTAAGCTCTGCTTTTGCGAAACCAACTAAAGGAAGAAAATTATTATTCTGCGATCAATAGACACGGTATTAAAAGTGTTTGTGCGCAAACCACACAAAACGAAAAATACACGGTATACTAGTGAAACATGTTTGTTTTAACTCCCTCTACCTCACCTTAACACTATTTCTCCCGCGGTTTTGTGTATGAACGAATTAAAATCCAGAAACAGTTTGGAGGAAAAAGACACCGCATAATTAATTTCGCAACCATTATAGGAAAAGTGAAAAAATTAATTGAGAAAAACAATTAAACTAACGATAAGAATTTTAAAAAAGGTGTCTGCCAGGCACCTTAGGTAGAAATAATGTTAAACGATGTCAATTGACCATAGACTCATTCCGCGAGTTCCCACGAATGTCGTCCGGCGACTCGCACGATAATAAACAAACTTCTCCAGTTCCATCAAAAGTGGATTCGATAAAATATTGCCATGAATCCGTCGATGTGACCGCCGTTCATCGTCTTCGATGACGGTGTGCCTCGTAAATAATGATCTTCTCCGCTGACAATCGAAAATATTGAATCGTAAACTACGTACGTTCGTACTGCCGTTAAAAGCAGATTTACGTGAATATCGCACCGTCGCTTCTATTTTTAAACGCGTCACTCCCCAGGGATCATCATTTTTTCACATGTAACGTTCAATTACGCAAAACCGCGGAAACGTCCCCGGTGCATTACGCCTACGTCTATAATGACTTTGTGAAAAATGCACGCTTCACAGTCAGTTCCATACGCTCGAGTTCCTATAAGCGCAATTTCTTCTCCGTATTAGTATAATTCGTATGTTGTCGTCGATAACGAGATTCCACCGGGGAGCAAAACGATCTAAACAAAATTCTCGTCGTATTCGCGAAATCGATTTCGATGCTCGCAAGTGTGTACTCGGTAACGGTTCGAATTGCAACCGACCATTTGCACGAATCTTTTGTTATCTTTCGCCAGTGGATGGATATGCGCAAAGCTCGACCGTGATCCCAAAAGCCATCACCCCGTACTGAGGATGACGTGCGTCCTCATATACGCAAGGGAGGAGAGAGAGAGAGAGAGAGAGAGCGAGAGACCAGGAATGCGACGTTGAATAGGCAGAATTAATGGGAACGACGGACTCCGAGGTAATAACCAAAAGCTCTTGCCGGCCATTGTTGTAGGCGACGCGATACGACTGGCATTCCCTCAAATGTAACGCGCACGTTAGAATATTGTATAAGCATCGTTGAACGACGAAAGTTCAGTCTCTTTCGTACGCGTAACCCAAAGGGCCTTTGCAGCGTGTGGCCACTTTAAACCTCTCGATTACGCGTTGCGAGTATTTCGAAATCGAAAACGCAAAGAGTATGATGTCCGTCTCGTAAAATATGAAAGTAATTCGTGGGTAATGGCAAACCGAGGGGAATAATCGTACGCGCAGGGTGGTTGACGCACGAGTGTCAATGTCGTAGTTCGTCCACTGGGAAATGAAATAGAGCGCTAGTAATTAGAATATTCAATATGATCTGGAACGGGCGTGGCAATCGTCGGAGGGCGTTCAACGAAACTGGAATTTCGACGTACTAGAGGGACAATTCAAATTTTTCGGAATACCTTCAATGGAGTCGCTGTTAATCGTGCGAAGGGAATAAAAAAAAATGTGCTTCGAGAGATTAACGAGATTAAAGCGTAGGTAAAGGGGATCTCGATAGCTTATTTTAATATAATCCCCGAATAATAAATTGTATTTTCACGAGGTTATCGCGGAAGTTAGGTTCGGAGTGAAAAGCGGCATAACAATGCCTGAAACCGATGGAAGTAGTTCGCCCTATAGTTGCCGAACAATCTTGATAGTTTCGAACCTCCTTTGTAGAATATTGAAGTTAGTCGAATTTTCCACCATTATGGTGATAAGCCATGCAATAACGTACGTGCTACAAATGAAGCGTAATACGTTCGTAGCTCGCGAAATTCTCACTTTATTAACAATGCATCTACCAAGGGAGTTCAAATTACTTGTTTGGCATTTCTTGGAATCATTATTCACTTTCGGTACATCGAGAGAGAAGGTCTTGTCTCGTGCTAAGTACAAGTACGCGTGAGTACACCTTGTATCTTTTCCGGAAAGAAAGAAGCTGAGTTTTCGAGTTTTGTTTTCGAAAATTTTCTATGGCCTGTTAAAGATACCACATCATTAACACTAGATCTAACAACGGGGTCAAGATGACTTCTTTGACATTTCTCACAATAATGACTCATTTTCAGTATATTTTGTTTTTAGAAATTTCATATGACATTCTCTAAAATATGTAAATAATTAATTCTGCGAAGCACTTGTTTTCTTTTGTCAGCCCTTTCTTGTCAAAATTGTACGTAGTATACCTACGTATACCCAGACATTTGTTGACGGTTGTAGTATTAATTTCAATTAAAAGTTCGGCGTTTCGGCAAAATTGGAGTACTTTCGAAGATTGGTAGATATAGATAAATATGGTTTTTGCCGTACACGTTAGCCCGCACGTGAAAAGCTAACAGATCGCTACACCGACGTGCCGGAAAACCAACTACCCTGGAATATATTGAGTGCCAGGAGCGCTGATCAATATGTATACGACGTTACACATATTTCTATCCCGTTGTATTCGATATCGCGCGATAACGGTGTGGTAATTTCGGATGCGTGTATGCACGGAAAATGAAATGGCATGTCCATTCGAATAATTGACAGAGGACTTCCATTAACCCTTTGCAGCGTAAAGACTCGCGAGACGATGGTACGTGTTTGACGGATTGCGAATCGCAAAGTGCGCACGTATAGTACTCGAGTTAGCCATTTGTTACGTCGGTCTCTCCATTTTCAAATATTCAAGTAGCCAGTTCTTGAGAATTGTCTGTCAATGATTCGAGTGAACGTGTGACGTTAATCTGTTTCGTTAACCCTTCGTTAGTGCGTTGACAATTTTTTGCGGCTTTAGTGGGTCTATAGTTAATAGTTTAGTATATATTTGGTTCAACGTTTATTAAAATTTAATTTCAATAACTCGTTTACACAGGAATAATATTATTTGACAAAAATATTTTTAGTACACATTTTTAACAAGAAAAAAAATGAGTATCGCACAAAATCTTATCACGCGGGGATTAATAAACCTCGACGCACTGACGAAGGGTAAGGGCCATCGCGCACTGGTCGCGTGTCGCGATTCGCTGTCGCGCGTCGCCGCGACACGTTTTACTTGGAAATCCATTGTCGGAATGATATTTTCCGAGAAAAATCGCGGCTACACGCGACAGCGAATCGCCTAGCGCGCGGTGGCCCTTAAGTACGACGGGCCTGGAGATAAAACATGAAAACAATTGCGTTGGTAAAACGATAATTCCGAGTGCCTCGGAGTTTCTCGGAAAGGAAACTCGTCGCGTATCAGACTCTGATAATCGGTACGATCTAGAAATCACTGCTGATACAGTGGATGGATCTGGATGCCCTTTAGGCTTTGATTACGCAGATACGGGCCTCGACACGTGACAACGTGCGTTTACGATCTTGGTCAGCATTACGATACCACTACTGACGGTCATTATCCCGCTTGGTCGGTCGAACTACAATCGTTATGTTGTCGCAGCATTGCGCAATGCAATCAATAAACGAGATTTGACGGCCACTGTATTTTATACGAGACAAAAATAAATCTTCTTAAAGGATTATTCGGCGAATGGATTGGCGTTGTAATTCAACTGGGATTGAAACTGGCAAATTGGGATTATCGGCCCTTGCGATCGAAGGTGGAATACACGATTAATTCTGTCAACATTAAAATAATCGATAATGGCGATAATAATAAATCCGAAATCAGATCGAACGTTTACGAATGCTTCTCGGGTTAAGTCACCTCGGCGTTGAACGTTTAACGCTCGAACGTCTTCTCGAATTATTTTACCGACCTATCGCAAACGATTTTGAATATCACCGATCCACCAGTTATCCACTCGGTGAAATATCGTGGCATAAAATATTTCCTTGGCTGGGCGCACAGCAGTAAATATAACGTATACCGCGTACGAACTTGCGGAAGTCGCGCGGCATTTATTATCTTTACGGATGAGATACTTTCTAGCGTGCAATACTGCCACCAACGGTTTTCAAAAAACAGTGATATGTTGCCGCAAAACGAAATGAATGGCAAACGGTACGTGAAATAGGGATAAATAATCGGTGAAGCTCAGATAGTCCCTTCTGACGCAAGGTTGTTGTCACCGAATTAATTATCGGTAAAAAGGTACCTTCGAATCAAATCAGTTTAACGGTAACGTAGCCGGTTAATAATCGCGAAGAAGGTACACGGAAATAACATTTTATGTTTTTCATTTTGTCCGAACGACCGCATTCGTTGTAAAGCGAGAGGAAAACAATATCGTATGGTTTGCCGAACGATTAAAACGAATGAGCTTGGTAATTTTATTCGCTATAAACTCAGACGTTTCTGTAATTATTTTAGCAGTGTTTACAATTATGCTTCAGCTACGTCGAATTTCGATAGTAGCCACGGTGAAATGACCCAAGGCTCGTTCGCGTTTACAGGGTAGTCGTTAATTACATTTAACGTCGCCATCAGCGAGCCTGGTAGACGTAACCTCGTGATGGAACGTAAATTAACTAATCGACCCGGTCATTGCTGATATTCTCCAAATTCCCTATCAAAAACTGACACGGCTCGTTCATTGGAAAATGTAATCCGTGTCAATTTAATTGGAAAGCTGGACAATTTTGTCTCCATTTTTGTGTAATATAGTCACTTAATTGAGATCACGAATGTGGTCCAAGCGAAGAAATAAAAAGGAATTGGTTTATCAGTTTGGTTTTATTCCTTAGAATAAAAGAATTTGATAAAAATATATATATATACGTGACAGAGCAATTTCATAATCAAGGGTATAATTAAGAAGGTGTGTTCATCAATCCGTAAGTTAATACATATATGTATGTATATCACGTATGTGCTTACTCGACGTTCAATATAATCGCACATAGAAGAAAACGACGTATCAAAATTCTTGAATAAACGAGCGCCGCGATATCTCGCGCGTAATAATCATTACCGCAAATCGATTTGCAATTTCTGCAGAACACAAATTGTACAACTTCTGAGCCAATCGAATATTCATAACATTATCGCGATTACGGACAGGTGATCGAAATTCGTGCTAGTTGAGACTCATTACGCTCTCATTCCACTCTTGCCATTCGGCAAATTTAATAATAAATATTCCGCCAATGAATATCGAAATGAACGTAACTATCGAGCGTTCGGCGGCCGGTGCCGTTAATTTAAATGCTCGATAGCAGTACGGAAAGTGTGTACGATAAGCGGGCACGCGTACCATATAAATCTAGTACATACATTTTAACGCTGACCACCCTATACACCCTTATCTTCCCTCCACCTTGGAAGATTGCAACCTAACCGTACAGTTTCAAACTACCAGCCAAAGTTTCGGGTTCGTGATCCCAGACGGGACGAGTTACATTCCCTAACGCGACAAAGTAATTTCAGGGAAAGGAAAATGTAATTAAGGGAAAGTCGTAGTTAAACGTGTATCGGATTGACTAATATTAGAATAACAATCGCCCCTCCCCACCGCCCCCTTTTCCCCTTTCCGGAGTTGCTGCCGGCGTGGATTCATCGCCTTTTGTGCGGTTTCCCCCGTTTTTCCAGAGTGTTTGTCGGTTAAAACTTTTCGTCGGTTTCGACTGTCTTATCTCCTCGGACTCCTTCCCTTTTCCCATCCCCCTTCCCCCCCCACTCTTTGTCCGCGTTTCTTTCACTCTCATCTCCCCGTCTCTTTCCTTATCTCACAGTCGTTGACCGTCTAACTCTCGATCTTTCTCTGTCTTCTCGACTGTTTCGGGCTCTGTCTCCTACGGCAATTCTTTCTCCGTCTTCCACTTTTCTTTCTTCCACCGCGCTCCCCCCCCTACCACGGCCCCGTCTCCATCTTTTCTTCCGCAGCTAGCAACCCTTTGTTCTTTGCCAGTCATCTTCTGTGCTTCCTCGCCTTAAAAGGCTCCGCTATGCGAGAATCCTGATGATCGTACAGCCGAGGAGTTTTCGGTAGGAAGTTTTGACGATTTAATTATTAATCACAAAGGCGGCTGTATCCGCGGAAACTGAAGACGGATGAAACGGTATATCTTACGGGGGGAGGGGGGAGAAAAGTAGAGCCAAAGTATTCTGACACGATGAGAATTCTAATATCGACATTTTCTTTACGTCCCAACGGAAGCCGCGTACCTCGTCCGAAGACCGCGATACAAGAAATTGCGACGATTGTAACGTGCAAGTTGTCAACTTCTATACAGAGAGGTATGAAAATAGAAGCTTTACGGAATATCCCATTTCTCTCTCCCGCGTCTCCATCCTTTTCCGCTGCTTTCTTTTTACCCTCATTCCTCTCCCCCCCTCTCACTACGTCCTGTCTATTTGACTGTCTCCGCAAAATCCAACGTTAAAGATAACGCTGCAGTGACGCGAAATGTCTTTTCAGGGGGGGGGGGAGGGGGGCGTTGTTAAGAAACTCCGCAGAAATTAATTTTTTAATACAGTTTCATCACCTCGAAACCCCCTGTTCGTTGTTTCCGGAAAAGATACAAGGTTTTTACAAGGAGACCTTATCAGATGTATGTCGAGTTTTTTGATGAGCTGTGGAGGGGTTGCAGGGTTGGCACCCCTAAATACGACTCCAAAAGGTTTTTGACCTACGCGCAACAGTTTCCGAGAAATTTAATTTTGAAATTTCAATTTTTGCCACGACAGCAAACAATTTTTTTTGTGCGTTTCGTTACAGCGAATACGCGACGCGTCTTCACGTATCGTCGAGGGATGATATTAGAGATAAGATAATCTATGTGGTGGAACCGAAAGAAAAAAAAAAACGAGACATTAGTGGGAGGAGGAAATTATTATTCGCGGTTGCAAAGCAGCAACCCACGCGTGTCGCGATTCTGAGAAAGATGCAAGGACGGAAAGGTAAAGGGATGTATCGTTACACCGACGGAAATACATAATATGCGCCTAAAAACCGAGCAACCACGTTGCACGTTTTTTTTGGGATTTCGATTCGAACTCGGGCTGTCGCGTGGTGGCAAAAATTTGAAATTTCAAAATTAAATATCCCTTAAAAGCTTGCGCATTGGTCAAAAACCTTTTGGGATCGTATTTAGGGTTGCCAACCCTGCAACCCCACCAATACTCATAAAAAAAACTCGACATACATCTGATAAGGTCTCCACGTTAGTCTCGCGTACTTATACTTGACTCGAGACACAAGTCCTTGTCTCTTGATTAGATGCATGTATCGCGAGTCGAGCGTGTGTACTGACATCAGATGATTCTCCAGTCGTTACACGTTCATTTAGGATCATAAAGAGTGGTCGTCGGTTGGGTCGACGGAAAGCCGCGGTTCGAGCCACGGAACACACTTCCAAGGCCATGGCCCAGCTTTGGCCGATTGCCCGTGTCTTTAACCTTCGCCCCTCCCCCCACCCCACCCCCCGCAAGCACCAACCCTTAGCTTTATCTGCACACCCGTTCCCGACTAGCGACCACTCGCCGGCATCGTTTCTCAAGGGGCCGGAAGGTACGATGCCACGTTTAGACGGAAGGGACGTGACGTTAAATGGGTACACCTAATATTCACGACGAGCCTGAATTATACGACAGTCCTTACCGCTCATTTAGTATTCCGCGAAGATAATTTCACGCGAATCCATTAGGCACGAGGACGAGAGGCGTTAAGTTTCCTCCTTCTGTTGCCGAGGCTCACGCCACTCGGAGATTGTGAGGGAAACGTAAGCGAGCGTGGGAGGGGGAGGAGGAGGGGGGGGGTGAGGGGGGAGAGAGGAGGAGGAGGCATTGTCAACCGGATTCGCGTCCCTTGGGACAAATTCGCGATTTACCGGTTAGCAGCGTTGCGGAAAAGTATATGCGTGTCTCTCTCGGTTAATCTCGCGGTAGTATGACGCAGATGCGATTTAAGATAATTTCACAACGATATTAGTGGAAGCGAAAGAAATGGAACGGCAGAAGAAGGAGAGATCATAATTCTGGTTATTCTCATCTCTCGTGTGTTACGCGGAGCGTATAGCCCGGGCGAATGATTAAACTGCTAGAACGGCGGAAAAGAATATTACGTTATGTTATAGAACAGAAATAAAGTCATTACTTCCACTCTCCGGTTCGCTTCGTGAGATCCGGCTCTTCTTCTTCTTCTCTCTCTCTTTTCTTTTTTTTTTTTTAAAGTAATGCTATTAAATCCAAGTTTTAACCGAGATCGCCACGCGACGCGAACTGCTTACTAAGAAAAACCTCGTTCCGAGGAAGATCGTTAGGGTCTCGGTTTAATCCTTCCAATCTCAGCTATTATATCGACAGCGATGACATTCGACGATGAAGTTATATAAATTCGTTGGGCGAAGAGTGTACCGCGCGATTATCGATATCAGTTTTTCGCAACGTTAGCTCTGGATGGCTCCCAGAGGATCGGCATAGATATCGAGTACCGAGTATTAAAATAGTAAAGTACTTTTTCCAGTTAAGAGTGTGATTAACAACACAGGTAGGCCACTGACCTAAAAACAGGAACGGAAGAATGCTATTGTGCAAGAAATAATTGAGATATCCTAATCTACCGGGTACGAATTTAGCGAAATACTTTTGGAAATTAAATCTGCTGGAACAGGTGTCGTTAATTAATATTCTTGGAGGGACACATTAGAGATTCTGGAAGTTTTCGCTGATCATCAAAATTCAATGTACATATTTACACAAAGAAAGTAAAGGAAAAAGTCAAAAAATAATAATAAAAAACACTAAATACGCGAGACAATAGAACATTACAAATTACATAAAATCCTTCAGTGAGAAATTGAGAAGTCTTGCTCGGAAAAAAAAATTATTTTTTTGCACCAATTGTTTCCTTGCTGCGAGCCCGATAAAATTCTTCCGCGGAACTCCACTTGTTGACCCTTGAACTAGAAGAACGTTTCGAGTCGAAAAATATAATTTTGAGATACGAGGTTTAATTTTCATTCTCGGTGTACGGTCGTTGTCTCGCTATTGCTTTCACTTTGTACTCTCCTCGCCTCAGAGCATAGATCAACGATCTTACGCTAAGTGCGCGTGTCATTTAAAAAAAAGGCTGATTTAAACATCCACCGCTCGAATTCTCGCCGAGTCAATGGCATAAAGTACCACGTGCGACACGAGTGGCAGCGTCGTCAAATAAACGACAAGCGTAATTGAAGTGATCGAGGCAAAAGAGTGCTAAAGGTGCGGTTCGCTAAAGTGCGACGTGTCGCCGCTACAGGTAGCCGTGGCCAACTACCGCGCCGTGTCGTCCGCATAACGACTGTTTTCTACGCGAATCGAACATTGTCGGTTGCCCGTGTATCGTGTTCACGACGAAACGATGGATTATTGATTAATAATATAGTTCCTCGATGAGCGTTATTCGAGGTAGAGAGCGAAGAGAATATTTTACGTTCCGATATTTGTTCCCATTAATCCTTTAACGCTTTGTATTAAATACATGGCTGAAATCTGGATCATGCACATCTCTGGATCTTCGGATCTCCAAACTTTGTTTTACTCTATCAAGTGTATTTCTAATAATAATTATAGAATTTCTATTCTACTGAAAATTATTTCACAAAGAATCACATGTGTTTGCTTGCTTTATAATTCGTTCGGGGAGCCCAGAGATTCGGAGATGTGCAGGATCTAGATTTGTTCCAAATACATTTGAATTTCTAAACCTAAAATTCCGCGAATGTATCCAACTATACTCGTTTGAACGACGATACATGTAAAAAAAATGTAAAAAATCGGGATCGATAACACCGTCAAGGATATTCGGCAGTACGGAAATAATTTAGTCTCCTGAAACCGTGATAACTCGATTCAGTGCATCGAGTGGTCAAACAACGTGATTTGCAAGATTTTCCTAATTTCCCTTCAAATTACAACATACCACTACGTATCTAATATTCACCCGAACAAGATTACGACTAAAATCGTTCACAATTGATACTCCATATCCCCCCCGCACCGATCTATTCGATCGATAGCCTCGAATAATGTAACTCACGTACATTATTGAGAGGAAGTACCGGACATCGCCATACTTCTCAATCGGTCAAGCAATAATTCGTTTGACCCTGCGCCCACCATCGGTTTTCCTGGGCATCAACAGGTATCTCTAGCTAGCCGCACACGCCTCTTCGTGGCTATTCGCGTGTATTCGCGATTTCCAGGGTCCCATAGTTCCCGGCAAAGTGACAGACGAAAATTTCCTTTATATCACGCGCGTGCCGACGGGAAAAGAGTATCGCTCGGTGGCAAAGAACTAGCTGGTTTCCTACCCCCCCCCCCCCCCCCGACGCAGCTTTGTCCCTTCGCCGTTTCGTCTCGGAGATAACGGCAAGTTGGACGATGTGGATTCGGATAAACGTTATAAAGGTCGGCTGAAAGGGCCGAATGAAAGAATAGCCTGGCCTTACTGAAACAACGACGAGAGACCTATAACCGGGGAAGAGAACGCGGTAAAGGGACGGGACAAGATTTTCACGATATATCTCTCTCTCTCTCTCACCCCCTTCCTTCGTGGCCCCGAAAAACGTATTAAAGGAAAACCCCGGGAAACGGAGAGTCACCCTACGCCGTAAAAAGGTAATAATGGAGGGGGGGGGGGGGGGGGGGACGGATATCGGACGCACCACCGTGCGTCCAATTATACTGTTTTAATGCCAGAATGCTTCCCGTACCCCAGTTTCCTCTCCCTCTTCGAGGGATTCGCTGAAGAGTAATTTAATCGCGGTCGCGTGTCCGGAATTGAAAGCACGGATTTGAATTTCTGGACGCTGAGTTAAACTTTTGTGCGCGATGCAAAGCAAATTTAATAGTCGTACGGGAGGAACGGAAGTGGATATGATTCGCGTAGGAAAGAAGCCCGACGGATAGTATTAAAAAAAAGGGTGAAAGGGACGCGATTTAATCGTTCCAATCATTGTCCGTCACGGATGCGTCCCAACCCGAAGGAGAGAGTAGGTCGCTCCAAGGTTATTCGGCGCGATCCACCGATTCGTGGATTCGCCCTTTTTCGGATTGGATATCGGGTCATCGGGAAGTGGAAAGCACAGGGGGGTCAATCGTTAGCCGTGGGAGCGATAAAGGAATAACGTAACCCCCGACCGTTTGTCGCTGACCGAGCCGAAGTCAATAACTCGATTCTGCCCACTCCCCCCCCCCCCCCCCCTGGAAACGTAACGCTGACTCGGCATCGCTGAATGCAGCGAAATCTTCGAAACGAGCGCGCCTCGTCCTCCGCTTCATTAGCATTCATAATTAACGTTAATTCGTATTCATGGTTCGAGGGCTTAACATTCATTATTCCTCCGGTTTCGGAGAGATAGTTCTGCGGTAGCCTGCAGGATTTTATTTTCACCCTGCCTATCGGAACCTACTACTACCCCCTGGAAAATGTTATTCGTGCAACTACTCTGCCACTGTCGGATAAACGGGGGATTAATTCACTCTCTCGAAAACGGACGGTCGCGAAGCTGAATATTCGCATAATATGCACGTAACCTATTAAATTGCCCGCGAGCGCCGCCCGACGCCGCCGTCGCCGCCGTTCCGTCGAGCGTTGCGTATACGTACATGCTTCGTGGAAATTAATCAAATGACTAGCCAAAAAAATTTGCATAATCGTTTTTGTAGTTAAGAGAATTCCGCAATGCACGGCCGCCGCTCAGAGATAGTTATGGCGCTTGTGTTCGTGCTTAGCATACGGAATCCGTGCGGATCGAATAATAAATTTCTGGATACCGAGTTGTATCGGGGGAATAATACAACTTCCGTGCAAACAGCTAGCCACTATTGTGGGAGGATGGTGAAAAATGGCCGCTAGGAAAAAAAAAAAAAGTAAGTACTGTGAAAGGTGGCAACGAGAGCAAAGACCAACCGAAGGGCGTGTACGGGGAAAAGGGTGTGGGATCGATAGAACGTGTATCGATGGTAGGTAGGGTAGGTAGGTACACGGGGGTGACCCGAGGAATTAGTAATTATTTATTAGGCACTTCGCGAAGTCATCGTAACGCGGAATGGTACACGGAGAGTAAGCGCCTTTTCCTTCGTTCCTCTATTATTCGAGACACTTTAAACCGAGGTAGCCACGCGAGAGTTCATCTCAAGGAATGTTAAAGCCGATGAATTATTCTTGGACGGTTAAAACACTACGTTCGGTATAACGAGAAAGTCGTTCGGTCTCGCGGATAACGTGGTCTTGTGACAAATCAAAATCATTTCACCGATATAAACGATTCGAACGCTCGTTTACTTCTTCCTCGGACGAAGGGACATTTCTCTATTTCGGTCGGTGATCAATATTGTCTACCGGTACTCTGGGATCTCGAAATATTCTTCGGTATTTTTAACGACCGTCGTAAACGTCGTTTATCGGATCGCGAAAATATTAATTAAACCCACAGAAGCGTAACGTCACGACTGAGCGTCGTGCAAAATAACATAGCCACTTGCCTTCGTTCTGAAAAAAGAGGGCTCGCGATCCCGTCTCCGATAATAGATTAACGAGGATATGCAGTTACCGCTCGATCAATTTCGCAAAGTTGTTGCACCGCCGAGCGTCATCCGATTCCTTGGCGACTCTCGTCTCAGGGGCGAATCTACGCGTTTTCGTTAAATAGAATGCGCTGAGGTCGAGGACAGATATGAAGGACGCTTCAGAATTCAAAGGAGCCTGATCTATCCGAGCGAGGAACGGTACGAGTGGAGGTGGCTCGCGACTTGGTGGTCGGGGGGGGGGTTGGGTAACGGTGGAAAGATAGATGAAGGGGGGGTGGGGGGCTAAGGGTAGCGGGGAGAGAAGGAAAGAGAAACCGATATCACCGCGGGAGATTGTGGTGCACCGCGGGAAATGGAGTACGCCAATGAAGAAGAATGGCCGCCAAATTCCCGACAGGTTCTTTATTACTTCTTCGCCTCGAGTTCCCGCTACCCAGTGCTTTCGAAAAAAGGAAGAGAATACAGAGAATCGATTCCGACCGAATTTCTTCCGCCTGTCAGGCGGTTTCAAATCGCGCGAAATCTTTTCTAAAAGCGTCAGTCAGAGTGGTACAACAGCCGAGACGAATGAACGACTCGTCGGTGGGAGGGGGTGGGGGGGTGGTATACGCGCGACGCTAAGCCGTTGCACGATTGCAGCAAAAGCGTTTCAATTCCCAGCGTCCGAGTGTCATTCCTAATACCCGGCGTGTTTCCTTCGTGTATCTCATTTGATTCTTTCAACTCGAATGAGACGCGCGTCCCCACGGTCTCTTTAGTAATCGCTGCGGGGTATCCGTCAGGCTTGCCATCGCATCAAAATCTCTGCCCCCCCTCGTACGTAACGTGTAGGTGTATACGTGGGATAAATTAAAAGTAAAGTAAAAGTGTATTAAAGTTTTAAATATAGAGTGTAAAGATACTTTGATAAGAACGAGGTATTTTAGCAATTTGTCAGAATTTAATGGACGATTATTGAAATTGTTTATTTTAAATTGAAACTTTAAAATCTCGGTTCGTATATACGCGTATAAATTAAGAGTGTATTAAACTTTCAAATATAAAGTATAGCAATATTTTGATAAGAAGGAGGTTATTTTCAATTAATTAGAATCAAACGGAGGCTTATCAAAATTATTTATTTTAACTTCAATCTAGTTTTCATTCAATTATTACGACGCTCCACGTAACGTATAATTATTAGACGCTTCGATAAGAGTTAAACGCGCGTCCCATCGACGCCAGAGCGTCGTTCGATCGGACCGGTAAAATATCGCGAGCATTCGAAGAAATCTCTGCTTACCTCGGAAACAAGAAATCTACCAACGTTTGAATCCACTTCCGAACCTTGCGCGGGTATTCCGACAAATCGTCGAGTATTTTCTTTGCTCCGTCATTATCCGCGTATCCATCCTATCCCGACTAGCCGGCATAAATCAATAAGAGGTTAACGCCGCGGGCGAAGGAGTTGTACTTGAGCGCAACGAAGAGGAGGCTGCAAGTCATCCCCCCCCCCTCTCCGCCCCACCGATGCTACCATCCCCCCCCCCCACACTACGGGGGCAAAAGCGAAGTTGCGTTTAATTACACGAGGACAATATTGTTTCTGCGGGAACGCTCTTCCCGTCGTCGCGGCGCGTAATATCGCTTTAAATAACCGCGGGCAAAGTTTTCTTTTTCTTTTTTCTTTTTTTCTGCCTGTCATCGCCGCGTGCTCGGATACCAAGCTGTGCTGTCAATTTTTCCCTCCCGACGCGCCGCGCTCCCCCCATCCTCGCGTAATAAATTAATAGCGCGTGGTAATTCGATGCGAGTCGGAGTTACTAGTCTTTCGAGTCGATTATACGTTGCGCACGGGAAATGTTACTCGTGGGAAGGAAAACACTGAAATTCTCGGCTCCTCGAGTTTCTTCGTGGGTAGTTAGAAATTTTGTAAGGTCTACCTCTATCGTCGATATATATCGTTACGGGGTATTCGTGGTTCTATCATGGCCCGAAGGGTTTCACGTAGGTGAATTTTGTTTGAAATGTTACCGATATGGGTAAACGGGTGAAGGGTCGTTGGGATGTAGTACGGTAGATTCGGTGAAAAGTCATCGGGCAGAAACTTTTGATTTTTTTTAACTCATTTGTTTATACCGATCCTCGTAAGGAACAGGAATATTATTATCTTTGGTGACATTGCAGATTTTAATCGCGTTGCATGATATTGCTTGTTTGCTTCGAAAATGTTCAAGGAATTCGTGGATCTAGCAAAGTTTATATTTTAGGGGTAATTAACGCCTTGTTGACGGGCTATTTTTCGCGCTTCTTAAGTCGTTTTCGCGCTATGCCACTGTATGCCATTTGGCAAGGTCTGTTGGCAAAACCGAAAGTGATGTAGACGCAAACATTGGCACGTGCCAGCAATTTCTACAGTATCAAGCGATCATGTTACATAATACCGTTAATCACGATTAAATTAAAATAAATAAATAAATTTACATACACAAATCAATTTAAATACACGAATGTTCTCGTGCACATCAATACTACTTTGTTCATAGAGTCCCTTAACGGGACACAGCTACAGAAAAACGTATAAAAGTTCAAAGTAAAAGGAAAACATAACAAGATTCGACATTTTTTTAATTTTATGAACTAATAGGTTTATCGATGTTATCGATCGTTAGGACCACTAGTCTGACCACATTAATATCGTGGGATCCTAATACGACTGAATAAAAGTATTATTTTTGGCGAACAAACGCAGATTTTCTGGTAATTTGACAAGTGCCATCGGACTAAACGATGTCTCGGTTCTCCACCCGTTGTTTTCACTCGCCGCGAAAAGACATTCCTAGTTCGCGCAAACTAACGCGTGTCCCATTCCAAAACGGAAATACCAGCCAATGTTTTCTTACTTACGTACTCGTGTCTTCGCGGCAGCTTATTCTCGCGTCTTCCAGCTCGGAAGCAGCTTATTCAGCCGAGCACTACTCCGCCTCTGCGACGGCTACGACGACGACAATCCCGGCGAAGTAGTCACACGTTAATTACCGGTGCGAGCATTTAAACATGCCTCCGTAATCAACACGAGGGTGCGAAACCAATTTCCGATAATCAATTCACAAGTCGTCGCAAGCCAGTTGTCGCGATAGAATTGAACTCTCGGTACGTACGTACGTACGGAAACCGTCGAGTGTTGGGTCTCGTAAGAATTTGCGCACGTGGGGTAGATTAAGAGGGTGGGGAGAGGACAAAGGGTCAGAAAGGGTAAATAAAGAAAAGTGACGTGGAGACACGGAGGCGTAGAATCATGAAAACTAAACGGATTACGAACAATAAAACCATAAATACGGAGGGAGTAATACGAACGCACGCGTTTAAAATAAAACACAAAAAAAAAAACACCTGAGGGAGTAGTAAGCTAGGAGTAGAAAATTGAATTGACCGGTTCAAGCATTAAACGGTATTGCCCTTTAACCGATCGTATCCACAACGAATGTCGCTCGAGTCCACAACGGTTTTTTTTAGCGCGCGACGAGTTTACTTCTACGATATCGAGCGAGAGGCGTAGGACTGTAGGTTCGCGATGAGAATCTCGATCGTCGTAATCATTACAACGGAGTGTATCGAGGCCTTATTCCCGGTAATAGCTTAATACGAAATTTTTTAAATTCATTTCCCCCTCGTATCGCGCCCGTTGCTCTTTCTTATATCTATGTTAACATTTCCCCATTACCTTACGCGTTTAACGCGTTATACGGTCGTTACGTTTAAAAAACGTGTAAAGTTACGAGGTGCAACGACGACCCATTGTCATTTTTAACGTTTCGTCGGGTCGTGAACGGATGAAATTACAGACACTCGTTTAATCGACCGAACGCGTCGTTTGACGTAAACTCGTGGTAATTCATCGTTTGTTTATTAATAGCCACCTTAAATTCTATGCCGGGTTGGTACGCAAAACTTTTTGTTTACGATAACCGTAATTAATCCTTCGGCTCATTGGACCCCGTTGTCCAATGTTACGCAACCGGCTGTTACAATCTTCAATGAACATTCCAGTAGTTCCCGATAACGCCACTTCCGCTTTATTGCCGTGATGGGGAAGGTCTTGACTTTACGAGGAGCCGGTGTACCGAAGATTCAACCTGCTAGAAATTACTCGAATGCCACTTTGAGCGTTTAGCGTCGAAGTAAATGTTGTGGCGCAGTTAGACCAGCTCGTTTAAGTTTCCTGTTTCTCTATGAATAGGTACGGTAATGACTTTGCGAAAGTAGACCTCGTCTTACTTAGCCTCAGAGCGATCGGTGCCTCGATCCACTTACTATGACGAACGAGGAGGATCGAAGAAAGCGACTTACCATCGAGATCGTCATCATGGATTACGTCGTTCCTTTAATTGATAGATCACTCTCGTTTCGAGCTCTACGTCGCGCGTACCGTACGACAAATAGAGTGACTTTCCCTTGCGCGTGACTAATCCTAATTAATCCTAGAAAGGTACGCTTTTCGAGCTGCACCGCGAACGAACCGCATTGATTCGGATAATCGGTATTCACGCGATCCATCGATCTGGTCTCCACCGTAATCACCGATCGATCAGTTTAATCGGTGTAAATGCGCGAAAAATGCAATTAAAGAAAATCCAGACTCTGCCGGTGGTCTCTCGGATATCAACTTACCGGTCGTAGATGTAATACCCAGTTGCGATGTAAATTTATCGCCGTACTTGTTTTTAAGTTCTCCCTGATTTATTTTTGGATACCGAAAACTTTGTCCGAACTTGTTGCAGAATGCACCGACCGGGATGACATTTTTTTTCGTGACTTACGTTCAAACGCTTTGCCGCTATTCGGGGTGCTGAATCAAGTTTCGGAAAGTTCCGGATTTTTTCAATTTCGGCCAAATTCGCAAAGTGGATCACTTTAATACTTGATACGCCGGGCTGAAAAAAAAAAATATGGGAGATCCCGTTCGCAGAGCTCGTTAATCTGTACTTGCGAATGCTGAAAATTTAATTCGATTTGGTGCGTTCGCCGAGGAATTATTCATTTTTAAAAAGTGTAAAAAAAAAAGTATAGAAAACCGACAGCGCTCCGAATTTGGCCGTAATTTCTCAAATTCGCAGTTTTTCGAAATACGATTAAGCACGCGTACAAGCGAAATGTTTCAACCGTGCTAACGAAAAATGTTCATTTCTCGTCGGTGTATCTCTACGAAAACCTATGATAGAGTTTCAAACGATCGAATATTTGTGCGATCCACCGTACGCGTATAATCTTCAGCGCGTCTTTTTACGGGTAATGAATTTCGACTATGGGATTCTATTCGTTGTATTGCCTACTTACAGGATAATGCCGGTGCACTTTAATATCAGATGCCGTCGTTTCATCACGACAAGAATGTCCCGTTTCTTTTTTTTTTTTTTTTCCGGTACATTGCCGCGTAGATGCACCTACAAACCTATCCGACAAACAATAGGAATCCCTTTTCTAATCGTGGTCTACCTTAAATTCTGAACAAAGTCGTCCTACATCCCCGAAGGTAGAACCTTTTGTCCTATCGTTCTCTTGATTATGATAAAAGGGCATCAAATGAAGGAAGACTTCGATTCGCGATCCCTTTGCGAGAAATGGAAGGGTTCTGGGAGGTCTGACCAAGCTGTAAGACGATATTCAAATTTTCTATGTACAGATTTACTGAACGGACGTGAAACGAGGAAACTGGGGCGCATGAGCGAAGCATTCGCGAGAGCGGGGACAAAAAAGTGCCGAAAGAGAGGCGGGAAGGAGGTCAAGATAGACGGATGGTAGAATTAACGCATTTGAATAATTATTGAAGATATAATTGAAAGTGTTCCCGAATGAATTACCCCTCTCGTATCTTAAATCCTCTCGCGAAGCGAAGTTTTAAAGGCTCGCGGAATACCAAATGTTCGCAGAATTGAAATAAGTACCGTGGTGGTGCTTTAGTTTCGAGAAGTGCGCATATGGCATGGGATTGCTGGTTTAGATGTATGCGATGGAGCGTATGATTCTGAGAATAGAGTTTTGTATACGCGACGCATTCCAATGCTCCGGCGAAGGATAATGAGCGAAACGATATGTCAATCGTTGGCACGCGTCATGTCGCGAACAAAGCAGTGTCGAAACAAAGAGACCCCGATAATAGACAATAATGATAAAGAGCAATGCGGAAGTGGTTCGTAAAAGTGCGTTTTCGCTACAGCGTCTACCCGCGGCGTCTGGCTCACTTTTTCTAGAAGCATGTAGACGCGATTGATTCCATTGTTTTGTCCCATTCTTGTTTAATTTAACAAAATTGTATCACAACCGCAGCTTTCGTGGTCCGACCCACACGTGTTTTTTATTTTTCGAAAATCATTACTGTCGGTGTCGGTGGAAATTTTAGTTACAATTCAGCTGTACAACTTCAAAACACAGTAACCAAAATTTTTATACAAATTTTCTTTTTGATACAGTCATTGGTACTAAAATTTGCTGGATTTTTCTATAATAAAAGAAAAACAAACGGAGACTATGTGTTTTGTCGTTGTACAGCTGAATTGACGACGGTACAGCTCCAAATTCTCAGCTCTCGATCTGTCATAAAACTATAAAGGGATTAACGTATTACGGTAGAAATAAAAACCATGTGGTAACGGCGGTTCTCTTCCATGAATCAACCAATCATTGTCGTTGCGGGACGTCTTATTCCCACCTGGGTATCGGTCGAAGTGCGAAGAAAGGGACGCCCGGCCCTTCAAGGGCGCACAAGGCTAAATGAAAATACCATACAAATACCAACTTCTTTTTAACCCACCATCTTTTTCCCTCTGTACCTCGAGTATTGCACTGTAAGTAAACAAACTCTCTTACGTAGTCCTGTAAATATTAACAAACCGTTGCCTGCTAATAAACTTAGCGGCGTAATCCGATTAATATGCTCGCGCGATAAACTCTCGCGAAGTATCGCGAAAAATGTTTCAACGTGCATACGCGTTTTTCTTCTCGCTATTCTTTATGGCGTCGTTAAAAAATTATATTTTCGTGACATCTTATAGCTACGCAGCGATATTGATATTGATCCACGATTGAAGAGATTTTCTTTCTGCAATAGAAAACTGACGGCGCGATACTGTCTGAGAAAATGATGAATGAAAAATCACATGGAAGTATAACAATAAAAGTGTCGCTACGGTGGGGCAAATGTACCGTCTTTTGAACTTTTCAAAAGTGTAATGATATTTGCTTACACCCACGTACACCCAACCCAGTGGTCTCGGTCAAAGGTCAGAAAGTTTGACGATCAATCTTGAGCGTCAACTTTGTGAAAGAGTATCCCGTATTTTATCTCTGTTCTCCGTCCCGTGATCGCTCTCTCTCTCTGACAAGTATTTTTTTTTCTCTCCCGTCACGCCGTTGACCACGAAATTCAATTTATTTAATTTACGAAATGGTACTCCGAACTTGGCAAATTCGAAAAACGTTTCTGGTAGCCGGAGAGATCTCGAGAATTTTATTCCAAGGTTTGGAGGTTCTCTATTCGTCGCAGGACTTTGCGAAATCCTTGGGTACGAGCAAGAAAAGAGCGAAGGATTCGGGATAATCTGAAAATCCCCGAATTGTGTAACGCTAAAATGGAATTGGAAACACGCTCGGGAGGTATATAACTTGTACGCGGAAAAATATTGATTTGATATATTTCCGCGATTGTTTTGCCTACGCGCCATTTTCAGCGATAAGAACTGCGAGCGGGGGGATAAAGTTTTAAATTGGATTATAAACTTTAGAGCATCGGTGGCCTCGTACCTTATACCCACTGTTATTCCCTATTACGAAGTTATTTAATCGTAAGTTGTGTGTCTTGCGTCACTATTTTAACGGTGTGCAATTACGAAATCATAATTTATATAACTTTCCACGTCGGAGATCAGCGTACGATGTATAAACGTTTTTCCGCGACAGTGAAAAATGAATTTAATTGTCGGTCAGATCCGGTTAAAGCTTTCACAGTGATCGAAGTCAATGATACGAGCGGCGGGAAATTTTTTACCCGTCCGTCATCCAATGATAATTAATTCGATTCGCGATGCTTCAGTTATTGAACGGTAAAAACAATCTAGAACCATCGCGAACCGTGTCTGTATTGGATTACGCAAATGATACAGGATACGAAGGATCAACTGGATCTCGCTCAACATTTCTGTGAGTAACTGAAAATCCTCCGTTACAGAATATTGTGCATCACTGTCAATTCGCTGTGTAGGACGTTATACGTGCTAGACCCGCACTTTTTTTTTTTTTTTTTGGGAAAGGTAAACGTTTCCTCTGTGTACCCTGGTTACATGGACGCATCGACTAACATAAAGTCATTGCAACAGTGTCAGTGTCAGAGGCTTTTGCAAAAATCCAGTCGAAATATGCCTGGCGCGATTGCGCTTCTTTCGTATCGCGTTGAAAAATGTTATGAGCTCGATTACGCTGTTTTTCAAGTTATAAGCGGTAAGCGTTGACTCGATGAAAACATTTTTTTTTAATTTGTTGACACTACAGCTACCCAAGTCGGGTTTTTAATTTTCATTCGTACCTTTTTTAAATAGAAAAAAAATCATTTTGATAATCTTTAAAACCATCGTTTAACAGTCGTTGCTTATTATTATTATTAAGTGACAATCAATGTGAGCGTATTAAAGGTTGGAAAATTCTTTAAATTTTCTCTCAATATGATAAAAAAAACCAATTCTACCTCATACTTACTATTATCATTAAAAAGCATATAAAATTTCCAATCAATCTATGCAGTGGTTCCAAAGAAAAAAGAAAAATACCCCAAAAAAACAGTCGATCTACATGTACTTCCCCCCTCTAATCCGTCCGCTCTTGCAAATGGATTAACGATCGCTATACCGGTGTTCAGCGATACCCTCGAAAACTCCGTATCATTTTCGTGCGCCCAAACGCGTTGTTACGGCCCACGCGCGACTGCCGCTACAAAGACAATTTCGTCGCCTCTCGTTCGAACGGTGTGCCGGTGCAACAACAACAGTTTTGCCTTCCGCCTCGTAACTCCGAAGAATTTACTCGCTCGCACCGTATAACCGCGACACTGTACACTCTCTCCCTTGTTTCGCGAACAACCGAACAACCTTAAAATCCGTTTCTTTATAAATATATATACGTGTCGGGCGCGTGCCTCGAGGGAGAAGAGGGGCCCAGAGGGTAACGCGCGAGAAAGTGCGTGTGTACGTTTGTTGCGCGCGATGCACGTTATCGATTTTACTTTGTCGCACCGTTCGTCGTCGCCGTCGCGCAAATACGTACGAGAGACCGGGGCCGATACCCGCGCGGTTAATTAATAAGTGCTCACCGGCACGGAACTAATTGCCGTATCGCGCGTAACGAGTCGCTGACAGGCTCGATAAGTCGCTGTCAGTACCGAGGGGGGTGGAAGGGGAGGGGGGGCGCAAAGCTGGCGACTCCCTACCACGCTCATTGAAAGAAGATTAGCTAGCGGGGCTTCGCTCGGACGCGCTCTGCCCTCTGCCTTTGGAAACCTAATATTCCCGAAGCCAAACGACTCGCTAGCTATCAGTTAAGTTTAATTGCGAGCAATTAATTGTACCCGTACCGAACGTTCCGCCCCGAGTGCTCGGTACCGTTTACCTACGCACGGATCTTCCCTTATACGTCGAAAATTGTGTGCCCCGACATAGATAGCGACCATTTCCGCAAGCGAAAAGGTACGCGATTAAAATTCGTTGTAGTACATCGATCCTCGGCCGTCCGAGGCAATCGACTCTCTCGCGTCAAATACTTTTTCTCGCCTCGATTATGCCCCCGCCCCGAGGAATTTCCGCTTCATCTGCGTTCCGATGAGAGCTTTGAAGCCATTATCAACGACTCGCGCGCGCGCGCGCCCGGGGTTGTTAACTTTAATCAAATATTTGATTACGAACGGCGCCGGGCGAACGGAATGGAACAGGTTCGCGGAACGACTAACGACGATTGCGCTCCCGCCAGCAACTAATATCAATAATCCCCTTTCAATGTTAACAAACGTGGACGAATCGATGATTTCTTTGAAGGGATTTAAAATTTCTAATTGTATATATTTGGAGAGCACTTCTGCCCGCTCGTTTTATCACGATTGCGTCCGAGAGAGAGAGAGAGGGAGTTAAGAGTTACGCGGCGATTTTCTTTCAACTGGAAAAGCTCTCCCTAGCCGCGAAGAAGGAAAATCGATTCTTCTTCCTACGTTTCTCGTATTATCTCCGCTTCTCGAGACGCATGGATGCAATCTCGTCTATTGCGGTTTGCCCTTGTTCCCGTGGCAGAAGAATACACACGTTTCTTCGACGTCTCGCGCGCGACGGTTGCCGCCTTCGTCCCGCCCTCCGACGTACGAATCTCGCGATTTTCCGGCACCCCTCGTAGGGGGGGGACACCCAACCTACGGCGGAGGTCGACGTACCCTTACTTTAATTATACCACCGACGTCGACCTAACAACCTCGAGCTGGCATAAATGGTAGGAGAAGGATCCGGTTCGCGGGGAATTCTGCGCTCTAAATTGTTTACCATCCACCCGCGATATATACCAAAGGTTTCGGAATTAGTGTACTTTTTGGCGAGCGTCCTGGGACTACGGGCATATTAAAGATTAATGCGGCACGTAGTTTCGCACAATTGATTCGTTCCGCGGGAATACGTATACCCCGTGAAATCGAGCGGTGCCCTCTACTGAAAGAACAATGGGACTCCCTTCCCTCTTTCAACCTCTCCCCCCCCCCCGCCCTTCGTCGCCCTCTCTCTTTTCCTCTTTCCTTTTTCTCCACTTTCTCTTCTCCCTCGCCTCTTTCGCGATCGTTCATTCTCACCTCTCCTCCTCGCCGATTCTCTTCGGTCCCCCACTCCCCCCCTCTCCTTCTGCCTCCACGCCTGACCTCGCGTCAATGCTCGCGAGCGCTTTGAACTTTTCCAATTTTCACGCGATGAGATTCAGCGCCGGAATGGAGCGAGAATTTCGGCATCCAGTGTACGAGGAAACGGTACCTTATTGAGATTTGCTCAAACACCATTAAAAATCCACGGTATAATGACGGGGGGGGGGGGGGGTAATGGTCGTCATCGATTCTATTGCCAACAGCTATTTGAGTACGTTTATTCGAGTAAACGGTCGGACGAGGTTCAGTTTTAAAGAGGATCACTCGAAACGCGAGGATCGTGTACGGCAGATTTTAATCGTTTGAAAACATTACTCCCTTCCTTTGCCATTACCGCCTTTCCTATTCAGCGGCGTTTGAATAGCGTTTATCGGCGTGCATGTAGTCACCGGCGGTTAGCAGACCGTGGTACTTGAATAATTTAAACAATTTGCAGCGAATTTTCAACGTGGCTCGTGTGTCGCACGCACAAATTCGACGATGCAATAATTGTATCGTGAGGTTTTGTTAATTGAATAGAACTATCGCGCGGAAGGTACAAAAGCGAACCGCATGGACGGGTTAATACGTTCAATGATTCGTAATCACGGACCTCGTGCGCGGGTCGCCCAACGAAGCTGTAATTTCACCGATGCAGGTTTTATTCAAAACCACCTAATTACGGACTAATAATATAATAATCACGGCGCGATTGTAATTGTATTTGTACGTCAAATCAGAGGTTATCCGAGGCTAACGTTTACCCACGCGCGTCTTAAACGTTGGAATTATTTTATTTATTTATTTATTTATTTAACAACGTGCTCGCGTGGCGTTTACCAATTGTCATTTTTTCGACGCGTTAATATATTATTTGTACCACGGTTTTGTGTATACATCGTTAACACTAGATCTACCAAAGGGGTCAAGATGACTTCTTTGACAGTTCTTACAATAATTACTCTTTTTCAGTATATTTCATTTTTGAAAATTTTATGACATTTTCTAAAATATATAAATAATTAATTCTGTACAGCACTTCTTTTTTTGCGTTGACCTTTTGTTGTAAAATTACATATTGTATACCTACGTACACCCAGATGTTCGTCAGTAGTCCCAGTGTTAATTAACAATCATTATAAAAGAAGCTATAAATTTAATTAAGGAAAAACGATTAAACTAACGATAATAATTTTAAGCAAAAATGTCAGAAAAGTATCCTTTAACACCTTCCTTAGAAATAATATTAACCTTCCGAACGTTCATCGCCAAAGTTATTAAACGCTTAATCCTCGAAACGACCGACGCCGCGCGACGTCCAACAAAGTTAAACAAACAGAACGGTACCATATCGCGGAGAAGCGTTGCCCGTCTCAAACGCGCACAGCTGACCGATAAATCTTTCACCGAAACGCAACGTCGAACTTTCAAAAACTACTTGTTGCTCGACTGATTCGTTTGCCGCGGAACGAAGATTTATCTACCTGGCGGCGAAGTTTTTTGGTACAGGCGCAACGAGAACTTTCGAATCGGTATTCGATTTTTTCGATAATCAACGGGGGGGGAGCGTTTTCACGGTTAACTTTGCGCGGCATTTCACAGGTAGAACCGGCGTGCGAACTGGAAATGAATAGGTTTGCACGTGGTTGCATACTCTCTGATTGAGTCGATTCCTAGCGGGCCACGTCTACCGGGCGCATGTTCGCAAACACACGCGACCTACAATTAAGCCGAGCCAATTATCATGCATTCCGCTCTCCGCCCAATCGTACCCGGTTCAGAGATTGTCGTTGTTCCCATCCTAATCGACAACTCGTTATTATTAAAGCGTACCGTGCCGAGTTTAATCGTTCGTGTTTTAATACCACGATAGACCATGCATGAGCGTTTTCAGATCGAATTGCTAAGTGTGAGTGTACGGATGAGATTGTGACGCCCCTGTAGATTTTCCTTTCTAATTGTAACGCAATAATTGTAACAACGCGTATATTTTCTCATCTACTCTGTGACATCTATTCTCCGGATCGATAACGATACATCCGGTTTTAGGGCCATCACGCACTAGGCGATTCCTTGTCGCGTGTCGCGCGTAGCGACAGCGATTTTGCACGCGCGACACTCAACGCGACTGTCGCCGCGATTCTTGAATATATAGTTTCCCAAGCTTAGTTTTAAAATTAAAGTATCAGTGAAAGGTGCTGCAAGCATTTGCACTTACGTGAATTGACGAAGGAAAGACGCTAAACGTCGAATACAAAGATACCGGAAAAAAAATTCAGGAAAAAATGTTTCTTCATTTAATTCGTAAGATTCGATCAGTGTACTGTTCACTTTCATTTTTCATAATAATGGTCGATTTTCTAGCGCAAAAATTAACGTTTTACGTCGCAATCCATTGGCAGAATTGTTCGATTTCCGAGTAAAATCGCCGCGACACGCGACAGTCGAGTTCTACAGGCGTATATGCGAGACCAGACACTAGCGATTCTCTGTCGGGCGTCGCCGCGACACGTTTTACTTGGAAATCCATTGTTAGAATCGTCTTTTCCGTGAAAAATCGCGGCGACGCGCGAAGGGGAATCGCCTAGTGCGTGGTGGCCCTTACGACGAATGTTTCTCTCAGCATCCCAAGAACGCTGATCAGAGAGTCCGTCAGCAAGCCCGTCGTTGCAACGCGTTCTCGTTGCAGCCACTCACTCTGGTCGCAGCATTCAAAGTAATCAGTCGCCTCTCGCTCCGCTTTATTTTACTCTAATAAACCTGAGTTCATCACGCATTCAATTCAGTGTCAAACTTTCTCTTCGCCGACCACCACTACCGTAATTCCATTTCAAGATTAAAGTAAAAAAGATACAAGGTCTAGTCTCGCGTACTTGTACTTGGCCAGAGACAAGACCGTGTCTCTTGATATGTTGAGATTCGACAGATCGAAATGGTTCGCGAAGATAGGAACTCGTACGTTGATAACGTCATAAACGTCCCAGTGTGCCATTCGAGGAAAATGCCATCAGCGATTATTTCGCGAAAGTTGGCGAATCTATCGCGCAGTGGTTATAGATTGCGGTCTCGTGTATTTAATTCGAATTGGTAGCCGTCGTTGCGTTCGTAATTTAATAACTGTAATCGCAGTTTGCCACGTACGATTAATTTTACTACAATGCCGGCACTATCTCTCGTTGCAATAATCATTGGTATCGCGGTTAAATCCAGTTATATGCGATTATGCGCATAATTGTCCAGTACACTTATATTATTACTCGCAACGACGCACCGAGCCTATAATGCACGCTCTGTCGCGATAATAATATTTTATTTCCGATTTAAGAAAACGATGAAACTTCCCTATCAATCTCCTGTTCAGGATTAACCGCAAATTGCATTATCTCTATTCATTTACGCTTGACCTTCCGTCTACAGACTCGTACGGTGTATCTACCACGTTCGTCGTGCATCGAATATACCTACGAGTGTCACGGAATGTTTCTTCGGAGCCAAGTGGCATTCGATCAACAATCACCATTCGGAGCATGTAGCCATTTTATCCGTTTACCTCGATGTACCCTATTTTGTCTATTTTTAGGTCGATTTACGACTGACCCGAGCACCAGTCAGAATTTCATTTCCAGGAGTCACATTCGTTCTCCGCTGGGAGCCGTACCAGCCCGAAGTGCCTTTTTTCCCCTCCCCCCCTCCGCTTGCTCGACTTTTGGGTAAATTTAAAGAAAGTCCGTCATCCTGACAAATTTTCTGCTTTGGCCCCCGTGGCTGTAAAAAATGATTTAAGAGCGGTACAGAAGAAAGCGTATGGGACGGGACACGGTAGAAACGTGATAAAAATATATTGCTACGACGAGAATCCCACGCTTCCAGGTGCTTTAAACCCTTTTATACGAAAGCGTATCCGATTTCCGGGCAAACGAGGTCTAGGGACATTTTTCTCCTCGCCGATCAGGATTAATGTTCGCTTAGAAAATGCTACTTATCATTTTGGTATAAGCACTTGTTGGGAGAATGTTTCGGACGGCACTGTAATAGATTTCGCGTACGTAGGACATAAATCTTTCGTTCTTCAACGCGAGGGATGCAAATACCCCTCGAGGGATGATTTCTTTTATCGGTAATTTAAATAAATTTAATTAGTTCAACGCGTAGATATCGCGCGCAAGAATCTTCCCTAACCAATTGACGAGATTCGCAGGCATTTGGAATTGAGTTGGGAGAATGTTACAATCATCGAAAACAGATCTCGTCAGTTCATACGACACGACTAACGAAAGGCGAAATCTGATAATTCTACTCGGAAGTGACTTATCGACATTTTCGCTCGTTCAACGAATGCCGAGCCATTCTTCGCGGTGAAATCATGCAAATCAGATATGACAATTAGAGATACTCGCGTGTCGGACATTCAAAAACGATAAGATAATTCGTACGTTTACGATGACTTTATACGGTCCATAATTTGAATTCCCTCCGAAACCTCATCGAAACTGAATAATTAATCTCATCGTTCTCCCCAGTATTCGCGTTTCTGTAATTTATCAACCGATCATCCCGCGAACAAACCCGTGCGTCGCTTTATTCGCGAACTCTGAAATTCCGTCGCGCAACAAGTACTTAACATAAATTTCTATCCCCGCTCTTTTACTTTTTATCCGAGCAACTTTAATCGAACGAACCTATCGGCCCGAGATTTAAGGTCAGCGGTCGCGCTCGTCTGCACCAAAGAACCGCGGCATCGTTGCGGCAAATTATACGCGTATACGTGCAAAGGCCCTTCCTTCTTTCCCGGTGACCTTAATACTTCTACCGGGAGGTTGAAAAAGGGTGCCACTATCGCGGTTCGATACTCGAACGACCTCGGGGGGGCCAACAATAGGAAGTTGAGACCCGGCACGCGAACTTCGCGATACCATGGAAGCATACGCGGGGATGGCACCTTCTGCACGCGTATGTGTACATACGTGCACGTACATATATGACGGTTGGTGTGTGTGTGTGCCAGTGTGTGTCTAGACGCGAGCGCAGGTATTTCTGCCACACGATTCACACGAAATCTAAACCAGCGTGTAACCGAGGAAGTTTCGGGGGTCGAGAGCGGGGGCAGAAGGAAAACCCCCAGCTCCCTTCCTCCCCCCCCTCCGGAATGTGTGTCGCGTTATGGCCGCGATAAGGGTGTGTAGTTCGCTTCCGTGAGTTGTTCGCTGTCATGCCGTATACGGGAGCCCTGCCAGGGACGTTTATTAGGGACGAAAAAGAGAAATGGCATTCGCCGATCCATCGGGCATACATATGGGAGAGAAAGGGGAAGTGAAGTGAGGAACGGACGAGAGGAGGAAGGAGTCTGTTGGTATTAACGGTAGAACTACCGACGATTAATGTATGGCTATTTCTATAATTTTCTTTACCAATTTTGCCAATTTTTGTATAGTTAAAAAGTATATGCGTGAAATTATACAAGGTGTTGATAGAACTTTCGAGTCAAATATCTCGAAAAGTACGACAGATATTAAAAAAAGTGTAAAACACGTGTCCAAAGATTTCGAGGGAGAAAGAGTGGTGCAGTATCAGTTTTTTATTTATCTTTGGACACGTGTTTTACACTTTGCTAATACCTTTCATAATTTTCGAGATATTCGACTGGAAAGTTTTTTAAATAAACACCCAATATATATTCGCATTACTTAGGAATAAATTTTTGTTCATATATACTTAAACATAGTAAATTTGAGTAGCCTTTAAATAAAAATTGTCAAACCGGTCGAAATGATTGCTCCGGTAGTTCTAGCGTCAACGAGGAGTAGGGAGAAGAAGGGAAGGATATCTGGAAATACGTTTGAACGCGAAAGGAACGGTTTAAAGAAAGAATTGCTGATAAGAGCGCGAATGGACGTTGAGCCAGTGCGAGATACAATGCTTGGAATTCGTTTCCGCATACCAGGATTTTTCGTAGAACCGTGGGCGAAGATAATGCTCGTGCTAATAAATTTCCTTTCTTTAGCCTCCTTAAACGCGTGTTTTTCTATCCCGTTATCAATGTCTCTCTCTCTCCGTTATCGTTAACGGCAACCCGGTAAGGGGTAACGTGGGAATTTTGAATGAATTTTGTATCGCGTACACGCCGCGCTTTGAATGGAAAACCGAAATGCACGGCGCATTTGGCACGAAAATGAACGGTTTGATGGGTGCTTCTGCACAACTTCCATACGTATTCATAGCGTGCGAGGGGCGGGACAGCGGCGGTGCCACGATCGCAAAAAAATCTCCCCCTCCCCCCCCCTGGCAAGTGCATGAAATTGCAGTCCCAGTTTTCGCAACGAAAGGAATGTATCCCGTGTACCGCGGCCGACAAACAGTCATGCGAGCGGTGTTGCATTAGATCGTATCGCTACGCATGGATGTCACAAAAGACATCGCGTCGCGTCGCGCTGTGCGAAATGATTCGAACGCACGCTCGATCGCGATCGAATGTAAACCGTAACGCGAGTCGGGAGTATTGTTGTTAACGATCCCGTGTACCTTGGTTATAAATTCTTCTAGTTTTCCTACAGTGTTTATCGCGATGGGATAAATTAGCTGATACGATATGACCCCCCCGTACGGTTCATTCGCCACATTGTTCGTATCGGTACTTCGCGGATATTGTCCCTCTGTCGTGTTTAACGGTTGAATTTGTTTAACGCGTCGATGAGATTTTTCTGATTAAAATTAGATCAAATGTTATGTAAATTGGACCACGCGTAGTTATTTGAAAGTTATTAATATTTCGTTTTAATTCGGCACGTATTTGCATGATCTTACGTCTTCGCTGGAAACTACCGATAAATTACAAAATCGTTTCACGTCCCGAAAAAAATGTGTTTCTATCTTCGATTTAGCCAGGAGCGATTTGTGTATTCGACGAACAATCTGTAAAAACATTTCATGTATTTTTCTGGAACTCCGGTTTTATAATTCAATCGAAGCGTCGCGATAAAATGATTTACTCGATAAGTGTTAAATAACAAGTAAACATGGTTCTAATTATATCGTGTTTGAGCTCATTTTTATCGAAGCGATCTCATCGATGACGTCACAATCTTTTTCAATCTCAAATAGTTAAAAACGAAAAAAATCTAAGCGTCATCCTCATTATATCGAGGTTCCGGATGTTTATGCAAAATACATTATTTTTAACCACGTATACTTCATGCATACTCATTGCATTTGCTTCACAAAATCCGTATAAAGTCACTATAGAATCAGTACATTTTGCATAAAAATCAGGGATCTAATCATAGTTTTCGGATCACTTTCGCCTGCTCGGTTGCATCGGTTCCCATTTCTTTCTGTCGACGATATTACACAGGTCAGTTGCGAGGCTGGAAGACGACGATGGTCCCTCTACCCAAACTGTCCCAATTCGATTCCGAGCAGGGCACAATGCGAGGAGAAGCTTTATCGAAGTTACAAGACAGATAAATTTATCGACCGGCTTATTAATAGCACTCGAGTCACAGAAATAAAATTGAACGACAATTCGCTGGAACCTACGACAATCTTGCGAAACGAGGATGACTAAATTAATAATCGCTCGAATGACTCGCTCGTTGATCTTTCTTACAATTTTGCGCGCTCTCCCCTTACCACTTGGCAAATGAAAAATGTATGCCGATCAACCGACCGCGTTCTCAACGCGAATAACTCCCTTAAACCCATTCAAAGGTAAAATAGAAATTTATACAAAATTAGAAATGCCGGCTCTGCTTATAGCTCGTTTTTCGTGGTAGGGAAATAAAACGTATATATCCGAGGTATACGCTGAGAGAACGGTGTACTAGTTCGGACTCCGATTTCCTGATAAATATTCAGCACCTGGGGCTTTACCTTTCTCATTCTACGCTCGCGCCTGTCTTTGTTACGCTCAGACAGTACTAAAAGCGTACAAAAAGCTCGGGGATCAGTCCACAGTGGTGATTTAACGTTTACCGAGTTTACCAAAACTGGAGCACCTGAGTTAAACGTTCTCGTGGAACACGATCCCCCCCCTCTCTCGTCGTATCTACGAGTCCGCTAATCATGAGGCACGACCGGTAAATTTGCACCTCCGCGTGTTGCTTACTTGCGGCCGGGCATTGTGGTTCGATAATGGTCTTCGCCGCAGTTCAATAATGGTACTTCGGATAACAAATGGATCTTGACCCTGCCGCGCGGCAAACTTGTGTTCGACTTGGCACGGGACTCGGGGGTACGACGCAAAAAAAACAAACTTCAACGTTAATATTATCGATACTATCGACTCTGTAACCTCGATGGATGTCAGTACGAATGGTTACGCGCCAGCGGTAAATCACGATATTGACATTTCGTGAATCGAGAGGTACCGCGAAGCGATTTCGCCCGTACCGTTTACGTGTTTGCAAACCCCCGAGGCGGCTAATAAATCTTAATAAGTAACGGTGGTTACGAATCAAAGAAAGGACAACACACGTCGCGGGTAATCGGAGCTCTACCTTGATGCCGACAGCACGACGAACAGCATTATTGAACCTCGGTGCACGTAAATCCCACGATTGTTCCATTGTGTCCATTGTTAACCGCGAGACACGGTGTCTGCGAGTGAAACAAAAAAAAAACAAGAGAGAGAGAGAGAGAGAGAGAGAGAGAAAACCACCCAGAGTCATACCGAACGTCGTAGCGTGGAAAATGAGAGGAACCGAGAACGTGGACCGAAAAGAGAGCGGTATGTGGTTCGAGAATGTCACGTGATGGGAGTGGTAAGACGACGCGGAAAAGGGACGCGTTCTAAAGCCTAGCGTGGGTAGCTAACTCGTGAATGTAGGGGGTGTGTTCCTTGTTACAACGAGCATTATTCGTACACGTATAATCCCCCCCACGTAACGCGTGCGTGTAGGTATCATGAACCTTCGCGACGACGACGACGACGACGACGACGAACCACCCTAGCTAGCACCTTCTATTCCTTCCCTCGCGCAGTTTGGTACCAAACGCGCACCATGGACACGTTTTCTTCCACGAGAGCGAGAGAGGAGACCGTACGAAAGTATACTTGCGTTCTAACCAACCCTCCCCCCCCCCGCGCCGCCCCTGTCGGCAAGTATTTCACATTTCCAACGTCCAGGTTACCATGTACTTCTCTCTCTTCCATTCCTTTCTTCCCCCCTCCCCCCCCCCCCGCCCCTCCCCTCAGCTACGCTCATTTTCTTCGTCCCTTTCAACTCCTTCCACTTTTCAAGCCGAGCTTCGAACCGCGAAGAAATTGAAATGGTCGCGAAATGAGAGTACGCCTCCCACCTCTATTCACTTAGGGCGGTTCCTATGGCCAGACAATCTCCGCGTATGGTTCGATGGACGTAAAACGAGATTCGGATGACGTACCCCCCCCCCCCCCCCACTCCTAGCATACCGCAATTCCGGCTTAACGGAACTCTTTCTCGAACTCTTTTGTCTCCGGTCGAGATTTATCCGTAGAGAATTCCCTTAGGATACATATTCCGAAACGTTTTTCCCTGTCATCGCCTCGACTACGATATTTCTGTACATTCGGTGTATACCGAATAGTTTTCCTTTCAGACTCGTGACTATTATTTTGCAAGATTCGTGCCGCGAGCAGGGATGTTTGTGTTTTTTTGAGTTTTTTCTTCCGCCTTTATGCGGTTTTTGTTGGCAAAAAGTACCCCGTCGGCTATTAAAATCCCTTTTTAATCTATCTCTTAAACTGGATGATGCATGCGACTCGCACGTATACAGAGCGTTGAAATTGATGGGTTGCCTTTTATTCATCTGGTTGGAGAGTAAACTTTCTCATAAATCAATCTTCTTTTAACACCCGGGCCTTTCTCATTTTTCCACATTCGTGTCGGCGCGATATATCGATTGTTGTTCCGATTGCAACCGGCCTATCTCTCCCTCTCTCTCTCTCTCTCTCTCTCTCTCTCTCTCTCTCTCTCCCCTCTTCGTTATCTAACATTTAGAATCGTGCTATGGCTATTAAGAGGGTCGGCGACGAAATTAATATGATTTAGGGTACGGTGCACTTTCCGTAATACGAGTATACGGCGAACGTACGCACTGCGTTTCCTGGTACTAATTAAATGAAAATTAAAGCTCATAGCGACGTACGCGGTGTCCCGGGTAGTCGGGCGGAAACTTTATTTATGATAACGTTCAATGTACAGGAAGACGACTCTGCGCTGCTGTTAACCGACATCGGCGGTAGTTGAGAAATATTCCGTTTAGTTCGTGCGCGCAATTAAAACCACTCTAAAAAAAAAAAAAAGAAATGCCCCTCCCCGTGAATTATTACCAGCCGGATCTCGCGGGAGGTGGATCGGCGCGTACCCCTCGCTATCAGAAATTTAATAAAAAGCTCTCAACGTTGCGTGACGATGTAACGAAAAAGGAAATATAACTCACTTGGCCCCAATATCGATCATATCGTGTACGTATCTGCTCACCGCGTAGTTTTACATCGTGCCATCCGTCTTGTCTGTTACAGTGTCGCGCGGGAATAGTGATTCTTGTTACTTACGAGGAGGAATCTTTGAGCCAGAAATCGAGAGCTATACATTGATGCACCGGCGATTGATTCGCGGTGAAATTGACGTGGCACCGACGAAGCTCCGCCAAGGAAATCTCGATAAACGTAAGTGAATCTTTTCTCTTTTTTTTTTCTATTTAAGGGTAAAGGAACGTCGAAGATTGGTACAGCAATGCCGATATTTTTCGAGAGGAATTTCTATGATTTCGAGTGCGACTGTTTGGAAAGTAAAAACTGTTACGTCAGTATTCGGGCACAAAAAATAATAAATTGAAGTTCGGTCTTCTTCGTGGGTGTAACGATCGATGTTTTTCATTTCTATCTCGATATCTCGCGTACGTGTCATTCCTGACTTGCATAGTTTGCTGGTTATCGGTCAATCAATCAAATTTCTCCGGTCCTCCGTTACGCTTGATTATCAAAAACACACCGCACACACATTAAACTCTATTTTTCTTTACCCGTACGCGATTGATATTTTCAACTGGTATCTCGATATTTCATGCATTTCTGCTCCTATTATAAATATATACATATATACTTCGCGGTATGTTCTATCAATGATATTTCTCCGATCCTCCATTACACGAATGTACAACGAATCATATATTTCTTTGCGCGCACAACGATGGATACTTTTCATCGCTCCATCGACATTTTATATGCCTATCGTTCCCTCCGCTTTGTACAGTTTCACCGTTTGTCGCGTCAACGAAATTCCATCGAGTTTTTTTGAAAATTCTTTGTTCAAAAAGGATCCGAAGGTTAGAGTTCGAAATTCTGAGTGTTTTTTTTTTTTCCCCTTCGCTCTCGAGCAACACATTCGCTTTTCGCAAAGGTTTCTCGGGCGGAAAAGGCTCGCGGGAAAATGCGCCGCCAAAACCGATCGCGCTCTTTCGCACAATAACCGTGTATAACAAAGAAAAGCAACGGGGCCCGACTTACAAAATCCACAGAGCCGCCTTAATGCGCGCACACGTGTATGAGCGGGATTATACATTCTTCCGCGTGCTTAAGGCAACGCCGCGGGGGGATACGATAAAGGCGTTGCATCTCAACGATAAGGGGCGACGGGGGGGAGAGAGGAACTGTTACGAGGTGATGATATTGCGTGTACGATATACATGTACGTGTATACAGCGTATCCACTCCAGTATAGTAAGACCCCAAATTACTGGCCAAGGCGGTACACCGCACCGCATTCCCTTTTCGCACTTGTACTCGGATTCATAACTGCTGTAACGGCCGTACTTCCGTACGAAATGGAAGCGTATAACCCGGTAGCTGAGTTCCAGGAAGTAGAATTATTTTAGGTCATCGTGGAAACTCGGCGTCCAAAGTCGAGTGGACCCGATGCGTTTTTTCTTCTTTCTTTCTCTCTTTCTTTTTCTTTTTTTTGCTTTCTATCGAGTTCGTACTTACGTCAGAGTAAAAGTAAATTTCTTAGAAGTTCGCCGAGATTCTTCGTTTCGGTATACGGAGCGTTAAGAAAGTATGAGAAGAAACTTTGCGCGGATTGACAGAACTCGTTGGGAGGCACGAAGATACGTTAATAAACTCGGTAGGTCCACTAACTACCTGTTTTGAGAGACGCTTAATCTTTCGCGTCGTTAGGCAATCGACCTGTGTATAGTTACGAGTGCACCAAATCGCCCCATTTGTTTGTGTAATGTATTTACGATTCACGGTATAGAAAAAAATGAAATGTCTGTAAAATAAATTTGTCTCTCGGCACCGGTTTATTAATTTTTTGATACGGTTATGGCTTGCATAATTATTATTAAATCATTGAAGATTATTGGAAAATTGAATACAATCCCAACATATTACGAGAGTTATTGAAATATTTCATCCGTAATCGCTCCATTCGCCTGTGTAATATACAATTCATGGTGTACAAAACAAATGAAATGCCTGTGAAATAAATTTGTCTTTCAGCACCGGTTTATTAATTTTTTTGATACGGTTATGGCTTGCATAATTATTATTAAATCATTGAAGATTATAGGAAAATTGAATACAACCTCAACATATTACGAGAGTTACTTAAACATTTCATCCATAAACGACGAAGTCGATTGTTAGTTCTAAAGCGAAGATTGAACGATGCTCGGGATGAGTAATTTACATCTCGACGTCCTATTTTGTTTGCGCAAAGCTCACGGGTGTGAGTTTAATAAAAAGAAATAATGGTCAAAGAGAAAAGTACCTGTCCACGGTGACGCATCGCCAGGAGCAGCATTTGTTACCAAGCTCAGCCTTAGCTTAATACAAGAGTGACCGAAAGTTCCGCGCTTGGAATGGCATCGAGTGAAAAGCTCGGGGAAAACAGCCACGCGTCGGGTGTGCACACACGCACACGCGTACGCTTCTCGTAACGACTCCACGCGACATTCCCGCGATCCCGGTGACCCGAGTAACGCGTCCACGTCACTCACGGTTTTGTGACATGCCGAATACCCACGTGCACGGTCCGTACGCGTTTATTTTGCCGTTATGTTGATTACGATTTGCCACTGTATTGGTTACTATGGCCGATACATCGGGTCAGCGTGCAGATACACTCTGACAGCCATTTATTTAATACAAATTCCGTAAATTCCGCCTCGTATCCACCTCCCCCCCACCCTGGTCCGTTTCTCGTATCATCAACATAAACGCAGATTTAACAGCGAGTAATTCATGTACGTAACGTACGTACGTACATACGTCGGTAACGAGAAATTGACAAAGGCAAACTCACTGAAATGCGACTAATCGGAACAAATTAAATAAACGAATCGACGCGCCATTCGAATCAACGTTACATTCTCGCGTATTTAATAAATTCGCTTCTTCGTATACGAACAATGGATTTATCGGGAGCAACGCGGTAAACGTATATTTACAAGAGAAACCTGTACTTTTATCTCGGGCTCTATTGTTTTCGTGACAGCCGCCTCGAAAGATATTCCTCGAAGCGATAAAAATATCAGATACTGTACAAAGTTTTAGTACAACCAAATAGTAAGCTATCTCGTCTGCCCCTGTACTCCACTTTCTTTCTTATAAGTTCATTGAATTCCATTTTCCACGCCCTGGTTGGCGGATAGACAAGGTTTGCTGTCTGAGCATCGACCGATACCACCCCTCGTGCTGGGAAAAACTCTACTCCTTGCGAATATTTATTTTTGAAAAAATAAAAGGGCCGAGCTGACGGTAACTTAGATGTCACCTATCCGCCCGAGATCGTGCAAGCGTAAAGCAAATAAGTGGATATTCGATCATTTCTATGTGGCACGGGTCGTAGTCTAAACATATCTCGGAAATCTACATTTAACTGTATTTGTGATTTTTAGCCTTTATCGCTAGGACAGTAGATTGGCCTTCTTTTTGAATTTTCGGGAATTTTCCTCTCTAAAACGTCGAGGGAGTGATGGGAGGAGGCGTATATCGTCCAGTTACATTCTCGTCCGGTGAATGATTTATTTTTGAATTTTCTTTTAACACTAGATCTACCAAGGGGGTCAAAATGACCTGTTTGCATTTCTTATAATCGTTACTCATTCTCGGTGCAACTTGTTTTCGAAAATTGTGTACAACTTAAATGTTAAAATATACGTTATCTATTTTTAAACAAAAGAAACTGCATTTGTTCACTATCAAATCGGCGATTATCTTAATTCTACATTAGGAAATATAAAACCCGGTTATATGACCGGTCACGGTAGAAATACTGTTAATCAATTTTTCCATCAACCCCCTAGCCCGAATCGCTCCCGAATAATGTTATATCGACCCCAGGGGGTTCACACCGACCATTTTGGCGACCCCTGATCTACGCGGAAGACAAAAATTGCGTTGTTATATTTTCCCCGACGTGTCGTCGACTTCTACCGCACCCCGAGCTCTCGTTCGAATCTAGTTACATTCCGTTAATCGTTTTCGACCTACGTGCGTGCATTGTACCTAACTATTGAAATTATTCTCCCTTTCTCGAGTTAACGTTGAACGCGCAGTATGGAAGATTAAATCGACAAACACACCCGTCGACTGTATCAATACAAATAACAAACACTTTTTTATAATTATTCAAACGTACGACTATATAACGGGGCTATTACTCATTCTCCTTTTATCCATTTCCGTTAATCGCTGCGGTGTGGAATGTTCGAGAGGATAACTGACGTCGAGTAATACATAAAACCATTCCAGAAGCCATTGTCAATACAGAGCGCCCAGATGCTATACGCGTTACCGCAGTATATAAATTTAATCGAATTTAGTAGCAGATTAATTGCATCGAAATAAACTTCATTCCGATCATACGTCACGTGCGCCATAAACATCGATCACTCGCTATTAAATTTATTCTCTATCGGTGTTATCGAGTTACGCTCATCAAAACGCTCCCCCCCCCCCCCCACCCCCCTCCCGTAGATACGCGCGATACCCGCGTAGTTTAGCCTCGGTGTCGCGCTTAACCCTCGAATATAATTAATACGAGACTCATCGATTTCCACGCGATAATCCGTGTTTTCCTTATAACGACGAACGTAACAAATATTATAGTTGCACCTGTTACCAGTCCAAATCTGGAGACACAATCTCACGCTAGATCGACACGCTTATCGGTAGTGTACAGAAGTTGGCGTGCACGCCGTAATTTTGAGCAATCACCCGAAACCCATTTCCGACTTTTCTTATTCGTTTCGCCCGTAATCACGTTCACTCGACGAAACTTCCTCGCTCTCCCGCTACCTTCGGTAAACAACTCGCGGGATCTTTTTATCCTCCCCCCCACGGAGTGATTTTCGTCGCGAATCACGTACTTTCGATTCGTTCGCATTTCCGGGATAGAGGAAAACGAGACGAGGTTTCGTATCGGAGGAATATTTATCGCTCTGGCTATCGCGTAAAAATGCTGAAAAAAAACTGGGTGTAATAAACGAAAGAAATGGAGGGACACGGTGCGAAGTATGTACACGGGTACGTAGACACGTCTGTAAACCACGATGCGACGTTGTAAATCCGTTATACGATTTTACCTAGTGTATATTTTCGATTCTCTGAGCGTAGCTATTTCGCGAGTGCGACGCGCCGCGTCTACGTGCATCTACATACCTGCGTCGTATTCTTCCATTTTACGGGCATTAAATTCTTCTGTGCGTCGTCTGTACCGGGTGTGGCCAATTAATATTTTTCGAGAGCCACGTTGGGAATTCGGGCCATTAAAATTTAACGTACATATCTAGCCAAAGAGAGTAAAGACAAAATAAAAAGGAATAAAGAAATCTAGTGAACACTTCATTTAATCCACCATTAAATATTAATAAAAGCACTAAATACGTGAAACGATAAAAAAATTGTTTGAATTGCAGCAAAACCTTTCACGCGTTGAATGACACGCAAATTTTATATGGAGTGACTACGGCTACAACGTGAATTTTTTATTACGCGATACATATTATGTTGAAATATTATCCGCAGCAGATATGTAGCGGTGTGTAACTATATTTAATAAATATGGTTATTTGTTTATTTTCATGTTTTATACTACATTCATCTCTTCACACCATTGTAGCAACGATGTTAATATTGAAAAATGTATAAGTACCAACATTTATTACAATTACGAATTTCTCTTAATTGTAGTAACGATTTTAATATTGAAAAATGTATAAATACCAACATTTATTATAATTACGAATTTCTCCTAATCTCGGCGCGCCGCGACGCCGGTCACCGGCGACCGCCACGGCATTCACGCGTTAATGAGAAAAATGACAGGTCTTGCCCTCAACCGGGTGATCGAAATGCCACCGACGACGATAACAACGTATACACGCCCCCGTATCGCGTCGTCTATCTACTGAAAAACCATCATTTTTTTCGTCGATCGTTTTCTTACCGCGGACGGAATAAAATCCGTCCGCATGCCTCTACAGGGTGTCCCGTAACTAGCACGCCCCTCGGTAATGAGGGGTAGCTGGGGTGATTCCGAGCAACTTTTTCCTTAACAAAAATATTGTAAACGCTTTCGTCTTCGAATTATTAACGAAACGGCTAGACCAATCCTAGCGCGTATCGGATGCGCGCTCGAAACGAGAGTGTGTGGTCTCTGGATCGTGCTCGACCGCGAGCGTGAACAAGTGCATCGCGTGGGTATCGAGGGAAGCGTACGACGGAACAAATCTAGATCATGCACATCTCCGGATATACTATTTCTAAAGCAAGCAAGCATACGTGATTCCTTGTGAAATAATTTTCAGTAGAATAGAAATTCTATAATTATCTCGTGATCAGCGAACCGAAATACACTCGATAGAGTAAAAAAAAAGGTTTGGAGATTCGTAGATCCAGAGATGTGCATGATATAGATTTAAGCCCGTACGGCAAATATCACGTATCGTCTCCGAATAAAATAATAGTCATTGAATAACTGTGTTTCGATACTCTTACTCGTTATTCGGTAGGAACGAAAATACGCTGTATACGTTGACCCCTGCTCTATACGATATCGATGAACCTTCTCTCGTACCTTCTTACCCATACCCAGCGGGTAGTATGCAGCATAGTGCTTTTTTTCCAGTCTTCCCGTTGCTCCTGGTATCCGCAAATCCATCTCAATTAACTCGCATTATTACGATGAAGCGAGATTCGGGCCCGGGGTTTACGAGCTACAGGGAGAAAACGAAAATGACCGACCAGGCAAAGTTAGCTCCCGTGGGCAGTTGGTAAACGAGTGCGTTTCCACCCTGGCAACCGCGTTGCAAGCCCCCGACAGAAGATAAGGGTCGAAATTTCGGGTGTTACCCAATGAACTCTACGCGCCACCGACCGCATTTGCAGGGCAGGGCAGGGGGGGGGGGCGACATTAATAATTCCATTCGATGTCCGTGCGTGGAATTGCGTGACCCGTCATTCGGAAGACGGTACCGAAAGTTCGTGTAAATCATGGCGGCTCCGCGGCGTTCATTAATTATAATCACAACTGCGTACATCGCGCTGTTGTCGGTCCTCCCGGTATCTATTGTTACTGCGAGGATAATGCATCATTACTATTTTAGCCGACAATGGGATATCTGGAGTGTGCGGTGCCATTGGTTAACGCGCCAAACGAATTTTAGCGCAAATCGGTTATAACGACGCGACTGGGAATTTTTTTCGGTCGTGTATTCGAAGCACGGTGATAAGTAAAGCGAACAAAGAGATACCGATTAATTCGACGCGAATATTGGTATTAACGTTGCTACGTATCCATCGGGGATGATATTTGTGACCATTGTTACTGGTTTTAGGGCGCCTCTTATTCGGGTTGCTTTTATCTGTTTACACTGCAACTGGCGCGTCGGACGGACGAGAAAATTTGAGCCGGCGAACGAAACGGCACAATGCGGCTACAACGTACACGTGAAATGTGTCGGCAGTAATTGCCGTGGTAATTACGGCGCGTCAGTTCGCCGACCACTGTCTGTGTAATGCGTGTCTAAACGTAGCTTCCTGCGTGCAACCTGTACATTGATAATATAGGCCGCGGGAACGAAAACCGTGGGGCTATGATATATATATATTTTTTTATTTTTAATTTTCACCGCGAGAAGTTGCTGTCGCGGACAAATTTACATCGCGCTCGTTGTTTCTGTCATTCCTACCTTCGAGGGCGTAATGGATCTTTCGTCTGGGTGGAAATTGTTAACGAGTATTGTTAACTACCGACGAAGGTATACTACAATTTGACAGGAAAAGGTCAACGAAAAAAAAGAAGTGCTTTGCAGAATTAATTATTTGCATATTCTAGAGTCTTGGAATATTTTTGAAAAGAAAGAATGTACTGAAAATGAGTGATGATTATAAGAATTGCCAATCAAGTCATTCTGACCACCTTGGTAGATCTGGTGTGTTAATGATATTCGTTAGGTATGATCTTTTCGTTATTAAATTTCTAATTAACTTAGAATTATACTAATTCATTCTTTGATACCACCACGTATGATTTACCGTCGACCATTGTTACGCGGGATTGTCTGCAGGATTACGATTACAGGATCGCGAAGCCAATGATATAGAACAATAATTTCGCAAAGCGTGTATCAAAGCATACATATATTAAACAAATGGACAATTATAGTCGAATTATTTTCACGATACGTCATCGGCTTTAACGCCGCGCATTTCCACAATATTATTCTCGTGCGCGTAAGAGGATTTAAATAATTTTTCTATTTGGCCCACTCGTATTCCAACGTTCCTATAAATCTGCGGGTGTAAGGAAAAACACCGCGTGTCAGAGTTGGCAAAAAAAAAAAAAAAAAAAATTAGTTTACGTATTAATTCAGCCGTAGACAACAGGATTTATGTATTTGTCAGGAAAAATTCGCGAAAAGAAATTTGGTACGTTGAAAAAAGATAATACAATTTGACCGCGGTCCAAATACGAATGATTGGCACTCAGAACTGTGAACGACAATACCTCGGCAGCTGAAGATACGTGATATTTGGCATTGTTCTTCGCAAAACGCTTTTTTAATAACGTTAAATAATGAAACGTCCGAAAATGGCACTGGTAAGGTGTCAAGAGACAAAGTCTTGTCTCGGGCCAAGTACAAGTACGCAAGTATTTTTAACGCTTCACAGGCAAAGCTTCGATTTTAATGAAACAGACAAGGCTGGTCACGGATGACAGAAATGATTTTTATTCATTTTTATAATTATTTAATACCTTTTCTTATATACCAACGTTTGGCTTATGGGTATATAACACTCTTTTAAAAATGTTCTAAGGCAAAATAAGAAATAAACGAAAGTTTAAAATCGGGTACGGAGGAGCGCGGACCATTTCTTAATATATTTCTATTTATGAGTACTTTAAAATTCATTCCGCTCACGGGTAACCGGCCGTGCCCATCGAGGATGAATACGCAACTCTTAAAAAAAAAAAAAAAATATCGCGTTACTATTCTTCGAAGTTCCAAAGTGCATTGATACCGCGCGTGTGCGCCGGACAACGAGGATACCTTCAAGCCGCGGAAGAACGATGCACAAATTACGCGGTTGGCCGTTAATTAATCAACCCGAACGATAATTTCGCTAACCTCGCAACCGTGCACTCGTTTTACGCGCTCGGTTTTGTTTATTAGTCCGGGGAGCCGTAACTTTAAAACAAATCGTCCGTAATTCGCATATACCGAGGAGGGGGGGGGGGGGGGGTGGGTAGTAAATCATTGGCATCGTTACTATCGGGACCGACTCTCGCACGTGCGTGAGTATGAATTATATTATCCGGTAGATCACTATTAAACGCATCCCACACCCCCCACACCACGCATCACGACGCGATCTTCGAATGATATTACGAATGAGAAATTACGATCGCGGGGAAAATATTATTATTCGTTTAAACGCGAGGTCGAGCTCAATTGACTTAATTAAGAGGCGGAAAATGGTACCGAGTAATGAACTTTCCTAATTAAGATACCCTCGCCCCGACGAGCGATCTTTGCCGTGGATGTTCATTCGGAACATCCTTCGCTCAGTTTCTTTTTTTTTTTCCATTACGCCATTGTACGAGCCGATACGTGCTTCCGACGCATTAACCTGAATCACGGATCCCGACGAACACAGCGAACGCTTTCAGCCCCGGTTGTCTTGTTCGGAAGTGCGATCCACCGTTTAAACGGAATTAATTATTAACGGGGTCTGGAACGCGCACGAATTACGAAAATTACCAGGGAAGTAACTTTGCTGATTTTCATTAAACTTACTCGCCATCGATGGGTATATACCCTCGTACGGGATAGACACGCGACACTGTGAGAGGATAAACTTGCATCCGCGCTCGATTTTAAAGTATTACGCGCGTTTAGCCCGGCCTTAGGTACACGTACCAATTGCTTTCAATCACGGTAGAAAATACCTTTAACGATTTCCATTAAACTGGCCCTCCGTATCGATTGGATATCATCTGACTAACGGGCACGTGAAATTCAAGAAAACTCGCGCGTAACTCACCGTTGGGTACTAACATCGTACGTGTACTAGCGATGCGCTCGATCGCAAAGTAATACGCGCATTTCGATCTACGGGCGCATACGCGTCCTGTACTTTACTCGCCATTTACGTTACAGGGATATAACTGCGGATCTAATTTCAGTATGGAGCCGATGGGTTCAATTGCTGTTCGTGCATGCAGCACCACGCGTTGATCCTCTTCCTGATCTCTCCCTCTCTCTCCCTCTCTCGCTCTCTCATATATATATATATATATACATACCCACATGCAGCATATCTATATATAGACATTCACGCATTTCAACAATCTACCGGCTTATCGTTCGATACATTGTACGGTCCCCACACATGGGTTAGAACTGCGGATGCGATGTTGCATACGTTAAGGTGATCCGATAGGCGCGGGTTGACCGGGATCGGCCGCTCATCTTGCCGGGAGTACATTTCTGCCAGAACCGATAACACGAATTTCATTCTTTGGTCTTGTGTATGTAGGCATGCATTAAGGATATTGTTGCGACGAACGGTGAAATCAAAGTTTCTTAAGTTTTATCTAGAATTTCCTATATACAAGGTTATTGCAACGCGATTTAACTTAAGTCTTAATATGTACATTATAGCAGTACTGCCTAATTATTGAAGCGTGTTGAAAAGGTGAATTTATTTGCCACGTTGGTACTAAAGACTGTGATTTGTATTAGACCGTTCATGGTCACGTACATAATATAATAAATGTAATAAATTTTTCAAAACAGTAACAGTTTTTTAACAGTGTAACTTAAAATCTGTATGTAATCCAATGATCTGTATATCAATTTTCCACATTTACGTACAGGTGGGTAACGTGCGCGAAGTGTAATTGACAACACAGCCGCGGAACATCGTTTCGGTAACGTACCAATCGTGGCAAAGAAAAAACACGACAGAGTTATATAACTTTTGTAAAAGAAGGTCTTCCCGTATTTCGCGAAACAATCGCAGCTTATTCTCTTATTGCTTCTCGTGGAGCTTTAATTCAGCGTAGGACTGTCCCTAAGGCCAGGGCAGTTTTTCATCTGCAGAAAAATATCTCCCCAGAAAACCCTTGTTCCGCTAAAATATGCAACAAATCTGTAATTTTCTATGCAAGGTATTCCAATATTGATACAAAGGCTAGCCCACCCCTCCCCCCTCGAACTAAGTAGTAATATTCCCCGGCCAGGGAGTTCGCTTTAAAGGGACGAACTTTTGTTTCTTTAATCATTTATTCCACGCTAGTAAATAACTGTCCGTAGCCGAAAGATATTAACTCTCGAACGAATTGTCAGCCACCGAATTAAACGCGGTATTACAGAACCCGTACAAACGGGGATATTAATAAAATCGGACAGTGCTTTCCAATGTGCTCGCTCACGGGAGAACAAATTAATTACAATGAGTTATTGCGCTTCAAATCGTAATAGTAATAATTCTCCAAGCGGCGCGAAACCCTGCCGTTTCAGCTGTTCAAATTACCACTCACATTTTGAAATTCACCGGCGCATTATTAATCGCTGCGTCGCAACGTTGTATGTATCGATTGCGCGCGATTCTTCGTTATCGTACGTTATCGCGCGCCATCGTCAAATTCTTAAACGTTTCTCGAATACTCGTGCCCGTGACATTTTGGCCAATGAAACCTCTCGCTCGACTATCCACCACGATTTCAGGCAACGCTTCGGCCCGATATTTCGAAAACACTCGCATGCGGGGTCGAAGATAAAGGGACTCAATACTCATGAGCGCGCGCACACGCGCTCATACCGTGGCATTCGCTCGCAAGCGAGAAGACATCAATGCCTTTACGACTGGTACACACATTGGATCCACTCGGCCGTTCACGTGCACCGAGTGCTTCTACCGGATCGCTCTTATGATTCATAGCGATACCGAAAGATATGCATCCTCCATTCAAGGCCCGAGATCGCGCGCGTTATCTCGGTCTTCGACGGGGTATCGCTATTTTGCCGTCGTTCGCATCTAATGGCTCGTACGCGCGTCCCTCGTCTATGACCTCGCCACGGATAAATAGACAAGAAATTTCGTTTCCAGGATATCCAACGTGAACCTTAGGTCGCGAACATTGGTATAGGTATATTCAATTGGCGAGGATGCTAGGATGTTGAGATACGGTTTCGTTGCAACGACCGATCGCAGTCGTGGACGACTGCGACACTCTGGACACGTTGTTTTAAATGGGGCCGGTTTCGTTATCACGACTCTCGGTCGTCCGACGACCCGACCGATCGCACCACTAGCCCGGTCTAGCGCTGCGACTGGTCGTCGGACGACAGGCACGTTGAAAATAAAGATAGACAGAGACAGCATGCACAAACGCATCGCGTCGTGATGCGTTTGACGTGGTCGTCCACGACTGCGATCGGTCGTGGTAACGAAACCGTAGCTTTAAGGTACGTTTTCGTTACCACGACCGATCGCAGTCGTCGACGACTCATAGTAAGCGCGAGACGTGCGAGAAGTTAATACGGATGAAAGTGGAAGAAGGAGACAACGACGACGACTGCGATCGGTCGTGGTAACGAAAACGTACCTTCACTCGGGTACGTCACGCTGGAACAATGCTTCGTAATCGTTCATCGACGGATTGGTTATTTCCTCGAATCGTAATCGAGCGGCCCGAAGCCACGTAATTCGCGCCCACGCTTAATTAAACGTATCGGTTACTAGATTATTTACGAGTTCTTAAACGCTAGCAATCTGTTAAAATTCACGAAGCGTAATTATAATGTAACACCGTCGGCGTGAAATAACCATGGGAATTTTCCGGCTGAGGTAATTTGATTAATTGTTATAACGGTTGTACGTAACCTTTAGCAAAATTTCGGATAATTGCTTGTACTTGGAAGGTTTAAAGTTTGGAACATTTAATTATAGCCGGCCTTGCATTATCGCAGTATTTCTAGAGCCGGCTCTGGATTTTCTGGAACCCGGAAATGGTTGGCGCATAGGGGATTTCGTTTGGATAATTAATGAACATCATAGTTACGGAGTCACCAGTGTTGTTCCCGGCATTGACGCAGGCACGCGTCGGGTTCTCTTTTTCTAAACTTTGAACCCGTTCACTGTCAACTACGAGGTATCTCGTAGTAAGCGTATTGACCAAGGCTACGAGATATCTCGTAGTTTCCGCTGCAAGTAACTGGTAATTGATTGCAATTGGTCACCAAATTTTATTCACTGACGCTAGCTACCAGATATCACGTAGTGTTTCTCCATTTTCAAATTACGGTAAATGCTATTTTAGTACTATATCTACAACTAATTGTTATTGAATATTGTAAACTCTGTGTTTTCTTTAAAAAAGAAGTCTTGTCGACCAGTTCTAGACACTCCAAATTTACTTGACAGTGAATTGATTAATCTTATAAATTAAAGCGTTTCGATCGCGTCGTTAAAAAAGGAGAAGCAGCGTCAGATTGCACGGAAATATTGATCGAGGGAACAACGAATGTAGTTTTAACTTGCAAATGGCATTCGAGCGATTTATACAGTGTATATTTTTTAAAGTACTGTCGTAATATTCGCGATTAATATAATGTTATATTCAGAAACGGAGAATTGTAAAACGCGGAATTAATAATAAAATGAACACTTTTATTTAACCAACTGGAAATGAGCTTAAAAACACTAATAAGTGCGGCCATTAAAACAGTTACGTCTGAGATGCTACACACAACATGGAACAAACTAGACTATCGGTTAGATATCGTTCGAGTGTTTGAAAGAGGTCACATCGAGTCTTCAACTAAAAAAAAAAAACTTAATTTACTCCTGACATTGATTCGTTAATCAAAGTTCAGCATGTTTGCTTCAACGAATACGTATTTTCATAGTTGTAGTATTCTTTTGTAATCACCCGCCACTCCAACAAAATTATACATACTACTGTACACTGTACTGAAATAGCAACTTTTACTTCTTTAAGTCCAGTCACCGACTCTATACATAGAATAAGCGCGAATGCGATTCATTGATAGGTTACTTTGCTTCGGATCGAGATTTAAATAGTACGTTAATCGATTATCGACGTTTCGACTAACTCGACGTATCTTAAACCGAACGATCGTAACCAAAAATATCCCGGGCTTACCTCTCGAACGAAACTCCGTTCATCGAAGTAGTAATGTTTAAATTACTTAAACACCGTGAGCGCCTAGATTGTATCTAAAAAAAAAAAAAAAAACAAGACACTCAGATGCAATTACAGCTGCACACACACACGCGCACGCATCGTATAAAACGACACTACTTCCCCCGCACGAGTTTTATTTCTTCCCTCTTCGCGCAAATGTCAGGGGAAAAACACATCCGAGTTCTATTGCAATCGAGTAGTTATTTAATTATCCTGTCGGTCGCTTTAACGCCCGGCTAAACCGGGATAATACATTTCCCACGGACGCCGTAGAGTCTGATCCTACGTGTTTCCAGCCGCGTTTATTTAGTCACCGGATACGTTTACGTTCGTGCGTTTATGCTCGCACCCACGCAATTCACCGAGCAAAGACGCGTGCGTTTCACGCGCCTTCGCGCATCACGAAGCTCTACGACCGTTGATCTTATCCTACGATATATTGGTTGGTTGAAAAACACGGATGTGTTGACGACGTTTCCTTCTATCCTCGGTTCTCCGTTTCATCTCGCATTCGTGTAGGTTTATCGGATAACGGCGTGTTCAGCGTCGCGTCGGTCAATGGAGATTTCGGGGGCTCTGGAATAATTCTTGTACGACTCCCCGTATGTACATACGTCGCACGAAATAAAGTGAAAATTGTTGCTTAAAGGAGCAAGCTATAAAGAGAAGGTCTTGTCTCCTCCGACCAAGTACAAGTACGCGGGACTAAAAAGGTTTGTATCTTTTCCGGAAAGAACGAACAGGGGTTTTCAAGGTAGTCAAACTGTATTAAACAAGTAATTTAAAAAAAATCTGTTATAGCCATCGGAAAGGCCGCGCCAAGATGAGTAATTTGAGTACGATTTGATCAATCTCAGTTTTATAAACTTTACAGAAGTGCAAAAAAAAACAGTTTCTGCACGTGTTGTTAACTTATGATTTTGAATGTGCTGTGTTAGTAATTATTCGATTAGCACGTTATCTATTGAGCCGACCAGTCGATTCCGCGCGAAATTTTGAATAAAACAACATTGCTAACTCAACTTGACTAAAACCTGAAATAAATGGTGTTGCTTCATAAGCAACGAATAGCAATATACAAATTAAAATACGCAAGGTACTAAAATTGATACCATTGATTACGTGATATACCATGAGCCATTGTGCTTGAAGCATCTTTTAAAATTGAATACCTACGAACGCAAAACTCAGCAAATCCGCGGTATCCAGAGACCATATCCGCAGGTACACGTGTTCTTTTCAGAAAATTCGCCAGCATTTCACGAACATTTCGTTGAAATTTTTTGGAGTATCCATTCACGCGGAGCATCGCGTTTCCGGCCTGCCCAAGATCTCCGTGTAAACGCTCATTAATGAAAAAAATGTATTACTTAAACTCCCCCGGAAACGGCATAATGTCTACCTCGCTTTCCCACGTTAATGCGCCGCAGGTAATGCGAATACGACTCGTGCGTTTCGCATTCATCCCTAATATGCTGGCTCCCTCAGCCATTCAGTGATGAATTTCCAAAAGCATCGGGAGAGACCGAGGAGGTGTACGCGATCAGACGCGTGCAGGTAATTTCCACGCAAAACACGCGCTTCATAGGAAACGTCCTTGCAATCGGACGATACCCAGAACGCCATTGGCGTGTGCGTGCGCCATTATGTTACATCCAGGAATCCGTCGTTGATACGAACGGGGGGGGGGGGGGGGGGGATCACCGGTGAGCGGGTTGCGTCAGGCATGATTCTGATCGTGACAATAACGAATGATATTTCTCGCGTCGAATCGTCTGATCGTTCGCTCGTGCAACGCGCACCGTTACACAACCGATATCATTACGCTCCTCAATTTCTTCTATTCCCTCTATCCCCGATAATTCGAATAATCCCGCACTGCTTTTGGTCATGAGCGCGGCAAAATACCGAAACCGATGCGCTCCGCGCGTTTCCGGATAATCGTGGAATACGGTATATCTGTAATTCATAACCGATGTATCGAATCCAACGGTATATTATAAACCGTCGAATTACATTTAGCTCGACGATCCATCTCCGGATGCGCACACCTACGTATATATATATATATCCGTCGGTTACATATAAACGACGTAATTTCGGACCTACCCGTGCAACGTTGCTAAATTGAAACGAATTTATTCTCTCGATACCGTTCACTCCGATTATATTCGAACGTTAACACGATCCCCGGGGGTTCTGTTAACGCGATCGCGGCGAGGGTTTCCCTTAGATTCTCGGGTCTCGCGTGACACGCTTGTCCTTTTATCTCATCCGCGTTACGTCGCAAGGGCAAAACGCCGGGACACCTAACGTTCTCGCGTACCTTTGAAGGGAGAAAAGCTACGTCGCAGAGATAGGCATAGGGACGGCGAACCGTGATTGACATCGTCATTAAGCTCAACTTCAAGCGCATCGCGTTGTAGGTACTGTGCGAAGCCGTAGGCGGCCCTATATGCATCGCGGAGTCGTGCATCCTACGCGCGGTGCATGTGCATGATCGGTGGATCGGTGCGAGGACTGAACGAGCTTAAACGGGCCACCGAGGAAAGGAGGAGGAGGAGGAGAGGGTGGCGAGAGAACGGAGGGCGAGAGGGACGACGGGGAGGCGAAGGGGTGGTCTCGATATGATTAATGCTTAGCATGCGTGCTCGTATGCGGAGGACAGCTGTGAGTGACTTGTACTCCGCCCAAACGCCGTCCATTCGGCCGACGGTACCTCTCTGTGTGTGCATTCATACTGTCGTGCGCTCCTGAGGACGCGAGCGCGCACGCCTCTCCTCCTCCTCCTCCTCGTGTGCCTTCGCATCGCATCGCATCGCGACAGTGAGCACCGGTGGTATTCTAATGCCGATGGTGGCCAAATTGTGCCTCGCGAGACCATCGTTTTGCTTTTATTGATGTTTCAGGCTTGAACTATCGATGATGATTCTCGGTATATGTGTGTGGGTATATTATATTGAATTTTGCGAGAATAGGACGATAAAAGAAAGAAGGGATTTAGAGAATTGGTTGTTTACATATTTTGGAAAAAGTCAAACAAAGTGTACTGAAAATGAGTAATTATTATAGGAAATGCCAAACAAACCATTTTGAACACCTTGGTAGATCTAGTATTAATGTGGCTCTTAGGAAAGGCTGCTGGTAATAGCGACAAGTTAAATTTTAATTTGTACTACAACATTGAATTGTGCCCATGATTATGAAAGTAGTTCAAGTAATAAAATTAAAACGAATTAATTTATCAGTTATTTTGCGTCACGTTCTTTAAAATCGAATAATGTGATTAAAAAAAAAAAAAAACAGAAGAAAAATATGACAGAGCACTTTCAAAATCGTGCGTCAAAATTACCTCTTGAAAAAAAAATGGAATATAATGCACTTGTCCTCCTTTTTCTATACACTATGCGTATGTCTATACGCGATAACATACGTATATTAATCACATGCATAAAATAACAATTAAATAATAACTTTAACACATTCGTATGCATTAATTACACAGAGATACCGATCAAGTAGAAGATACGGCCTCTCCGCTATCTCCGACAGACGAAATATGTCTCCTGTCACGATAAGGTTTGACAACCACTGCTATACGTGTACCGTGTACTGCACGCGTGTCGTGTTCGACACATATTAACTGGTATTACATCTATGATGCCGGATCACTCGCGGTCGGGAGGTTTCTGTCATCTCCCTCTTCCCTTTATTTCCTCTCTTTCCCTCATTAGCGAGGAGCATGCGCGTGCCCCGATTTAATGCGACGCCCATTTACATGTCAACGTCGAAAGGGGTCACCGTGCCGGTAAAAAACGATGTTTACGTGCCGCAAGTCGGAGCTTCTGGATAATCCAGCTCCTCTCCTCCACGCTGAATACGCTTTTTCCCTCCCCCGGTTGGTTTTCAATGAGGATTTCTTTAAGGCGAATGGTTCGGCCGTTCCTCGATGTAGTTCAGATTCTATGCATATTTATTCGTCTTTACGAATAAACGAAGGATAAGATATCGAAATGGTACGCTACGAATGGTGTCGTAATTTCTGCCCGTTCGGAATCATTCCCGGATGATTTATTTCGACCGATGGAACGATTATTCTATCATAACGGAGCAAATTTACCCTCCGATCTTCAAACGGTAGCGTCGAGGGTGCTTACACGACGGAATATAACGCCCCAGCAGTCTTTGCTCTCCACGATAAATATCTTTTAACGCTCTTTCATATTTTCCTGGAAAATCGATGGAAAGAATTTCAAATTCCCCGTTCGCACGCGCGAACGCACCGGCAATGGAAATAAAATGCACGATGTAAGATAATAAGAACACTCGAGAGCACTTCGGTGCGTTCGACTGTCACGTGTATTGAATCGCATGATGCCGATAACGGGTAGTAAATTCCAATGCAACGGAAAAAGTAACGAGGAGAGCATAGTATTCTTCGTTAATTTGATGGGCATTTAAAAACGCGGAAGAAAATCATTCAGCCGTTGTCCACCGTTAGATCTTTCTCGTCTATCAGAATCTTTCAGCAAAAATTGTCGTTTTTCAGGTAATGTAGGCCAGGCTTTTAAAATAGAACGCTTTCAGGTCAGCGTACGCACGCGTTTTACATCGACGTGCAAATTACGCTCGCAAAATGCGTCGATGGAAATCGAAATGCATCGGGAGATGACGGGTAAGAAACTGAAATAACGTTACGCCAGTTTCTAAATATTAAGGTTACCGAGAAAAAAAATCTATTATTTTACTTAGCAGCGTTTGAGTTCAGTTTCTGCCCCGACCGCGGTGGTGTAAGCAACTTCGTAAGTTTCTATGAAAAGGGCATAAGAGATTTAGAAAAACGTTGGGATGCAGTTGCAAAGAGAAAAAAAAATTGCACTTTACAATATTCTGTAACAAAAATTCAGCAAAAAAAGATGCAATTTAATATTGTTTTACAGAATAATAGATTTCTTTCCGATACCCCTAATACACCAATTACCTTAATCTAACCGCGGTAATTCTATATTGGGAATTGCCACTGGGATATCTTCCGGTTTCCAACGAAATCGATAAAAAGAAATTCGCGTCGCCGGTGTACACGCACATTAATTTCCACGATACCGTTCCAGGCCCTAAAAGGGAGATGGTTAAACTACCGCGTTCATAGGTAACGCCCTTACACCAAAGTGACGAGAGCGAGAAAAAAGGAAGTGATGAGAAATTCCAGGAGACATTTCATTTCTACGGCGGCGACGTTTAATTAACCGTATGCAGCTTAATTTCTCCCATCGCATCGTCGTGTAAATATAAGCGTTGCTCGAGGCGACTCGTTATAAAAAATTATGTAAACGCGAAACGAGATTAACGTCTCCGCCCCCCCCCCCCGCCTTCGTTCCTGTGCTCGCGGATTCCTACTTTCCTTCTCCTCGGACCTTTTGTACGCAGCTTTCGTCGTACAACAGTGAGCTTAAATCGCGTGTTTCGTTGTGTTTCGCGTACCGAGGAAAGCCAAAACTGTGTCACTAGAGGGAAACCCGTTCTGCCTGAAATAGCACGGCAAAGCCTCGATAATTTTGGGTAAACAGCGTTAAGTCGACTGACATTTTTGATGTCACCGAACGCGTGGGTGACACGAGAAAATAGTACAAGGAACGTTGGGGTATGGTTACGTATCTTCGATTATTACAGACGTTAATTCAATACCATTAAACTCAGAACTCATTACCTTCCATGGTACATGCTTGTTATTTTTAATTATATATTTTCTGGGGTTTTTTTTCTGCCCTTTTGCAATTCGTTATTACATACCTTCTAGTGTATGTACTTTAACGGTGTCATTAAGTATATTCTTAGCTCTGAAATAACTCTCTGCATCATACTCTATCGCGATTTCCTCACCTGCCCTGATAAAAGGAACATTTTTCTTATCAAAATTAATTAATGTATTGGCCAGACAGTCGTTCGATACACTTTCCCGTAATATCGCTCTTCCTTCGTCCATAGATAAACAATAGCGAGTTTTAATAAGTGTAGCTTAATAATTGAAATAGTCAATCATGGTTTCAATCATGGTCTTATCGAGTATTAAATGCACGCGTATTCGAGGCATATACATGTACGCTCCAAAATTCTTTCCATAAGAAGCATCTCAGACATACACTTTCAGAGTCATTTCTTTCGTTGTTTGCGCGTTGGATGCAAAAAGAAAAGAGGGTGAGCGTTGGTTTCGCTTCCACCTCGTCTGCGTTTTCCACCACCGCGTGTGAGAGGGGGGGAGGGGGGAAGGCGAGAAGCAGATGAAGGACACGTAGACATAAAACCTGAGAGATTTTAATGATCATGAAATTCTTTACTTTGTTTTTCAACTTGTATAAATGAATGAGCGTAATTAATGAATGTATGTACATAGTACACGGCTTTGTGCAAATTCATGGCAAACTCCCAAGAGCTTTTAATTCGAGCATTTTGTTCAAACTGGTACGTCACCTTTAATGGCGATATACACGTCAGATTTAGTGACGGAACTCTTTTTTTTTTTTTTTTTTTTAAACACATATACGCGATACGCACAACAAAAAAAACCGAAAAATTGAAACTGCCAGTTGTACCTTTCGAAGAGCGCGTAAATTGTGTCGACGTAGCTGTACATAAAAATGTACCGTCGCGCTAACTCATGGATACGAAGCGTTTGAATTAACGATACGTCTTTTCCTGTCGATCGCGAAACGCTGCACCGCAATTGTGGAAATGAAAATTAGAATAGCCACGGAACAAATACGACGTTAAGCCTGGACATACATACGGTTTAAAATCCCGGAAGGATTACCCGGAAGCCTTCGTGAAATTCTTGTAATCCTGTAGATACATGCGCCGCGTATAAAGCTCGGGCAAAAGGAAAATGCTCGCGCGAACGTTGGTTTAACTAATTTAACTAACCTAATTACTGTCTAGATGTCTTTTGGTGATTCTGGTGTTCGCACGCCCGCGAAGCGACGATCGACGGTAACCCATGATTAATTATTTCCACCGGATTCGTTTAACGCGCAACTTAATTAGTTAGCGAGACGTAAATTACGCTAGATTTAAAATCGTCCGACTACCTCGTGCCGGATGGTTTTTTCGCGACCAATAACGAGAGCTTTAACAAAGCGAAGGAAAACTTAAATCCGAGAATTCCAGTTTCAACGTAATCCTTCAAAGTAATCAGTTTTTCTGCGAATAATGAGAGCTTTCGCGTAATGATCCGAAGTACATTAACGTCAATAGTAACAAACTGAGTAATTTAAAGGATTTTTTGAGCGCAGTCCGACAGAGTATACGATGTTCATGCTAATAGGATTTATCATTCTTGTAGTAGTAACGATTTTTGCAGCTGGCCTGCGTTCTAATTGGAAACTTGAAAATCCAATAAGGGGCTAAATTGTGAAGAAAAAAAAAAATGTAGGGCAGATCGATGATATTGTAACGAGGGAATGTTCTGAGATATTATCACAATATCGCAACGTTGCGATATCAGAAATAATACGCAGTAGTTCGAACAATTTATGGTTCGACATGGAAAATATATAAATATTTCTTCGACAAACCAACTGGGAGAATATAAATGAAAAGAAAGCGTTCCCTCTCGCAATTATCGCGAAACATAATTTCTGCTTTCGTTCGCTCCAGCGGAAATAAATTACGTTCTATTAGTAGCGAATTCGTAAGCTAGTAAATTAAGCTAGAAAATGTGGAAACGGAAGATGAGAAAAACGAGCAGATTACGTCGAATCGTGGATATCGTGCCGATCGAATTCGATTTGCAAAGCGTAGAAGGTAGGTTGAGAGTATCTAGATTGAAAATAGTTCGGTTTCAATCTCATCCGTCTCGAGACTCTTCGAGTGCTCCTGAATAAACACTGACTTCCCCGCGTCTATGCACCTGAAATCAATTCTACGGAACAAGTGAGGTGTTAAGGTAGCTCAAGACGATGGGAGCGGCGCCTAGGCGGGGAAGAGGGATACGAGGTGAAATTTTAACGGTGGAATTTCTGGACCGTTCGAGGAAACGTCGACCGTCTTCATTTCTCTATTATCCCGAATAAGAAACGGCGAAAGTAAGGGAATTAAACATTTACAGTTATTTCGATGCAATTTGTTTCGAATTATTGTCCGTCAGGGGGAAACATTGGAAACCCAATGGCAAAGAAACTGTGCATGCATACGTGTATGGATCGGTGAAACACAAGAGTGAATGTACGGTTAACTGATAACGTTTAAGGGGCGGTAGGAGTAATCGAGGTAAAAAGATAATAATTTTTTAGTAATGTACAACGGGGTTGAACATCTACCAATTTCGTGCTACGAGTGGTTACAAATTTTAAACTCCAGATGTATCAATCGTAGAACAGTCACCTGTCCCTCGTTAGATTTATAAAAGTAACTCTTTGAATGAGAATTGTAGATCTCGTTGAAAAAGTTCCTTTTTCCACCGTTAATTCGCAAAAAAAAAAGAAGAAGTTGTTACTCTTATTCAAATTTAACCCGCAGAAAATTTCGGACAATGCTCTCTTGTAGGATAATTCAATACGAACAGTTTGCAAAAAGAAACATGACGAAAATCGCAATTATTTTACGAGCTATCGACGAAAATGTAGTGCGATGACGGAAAGTCCGTGCGTAAAGGCCCGTTTACGCGCTGTACCTTTGCAAGTTCCCGCGTAAACCGGCGATTAAGAATATGGGCTCTTGATCTACGTCAGAGGCTAACTGGGACTCAGAAGAACACGTAAGGGGAAGGGCAGCTCGTTTTGGCTAACCACCTCCAGCGACTCTGTCACGCGTTTTTTCGCGCGAGACTTTTGCTTCTTCGTATCCGTTGCCACTACAACGACAGAGACAGAGTGGTCCTCTACGGTATGCGATAGACTGCTGTCTTTCTCTTTGTTCGTCCGCCTGCACCGGCGAGAGTAGTAGTGGGAGAAGCGAGAGCGGTGGGGAAGAGTACGCTTGCACTCTGTTCGCCGTCCCTGCGATAGAGTGCTGTCTTTCTCTTTTTTAGTCCGCCTGCACCGGAGAGAGTAGTAGTGGGAGAAGAGAGAGAGCGGCGGGGAGGAGTACGCTTGCACTCCGTTAGACGCCTCTGATCTACGTGCTACGTTTTCATTTATATCTTGGAGCGTATTTTTTTTTCAGAGTACTCGGTATGTTAAATTTTGGCTAAAACGCGTTTTTACTCTCGCGGTTTAACTGTTGAAAAATAAGCTTTTACGACGAGATCTAAAATCCTCGTTAGACGTCTTGCTTTTCCGAACCTAACTGAAAACGGCCAACTGCACAGTGACCTGTAATTAAAAATGTTTGAAAATAAAATGTTTAACGACCCGCGGCGTAAAATTGGTGAACTTTGAACCCTCCAGTGTATGTAAAAAAAAAAACGTTTTAACCTGCTGTATCACCGCGTAAACGTTGTCAGTCGAATTTACATTTACCCTTGTATGCACAATCGATTCAATAAATATTTTAACACCTAAAATTCGAAATTATCATATTACGTATCGTCGTAATGTTCTATGTACAGAGTATATCGATCACGATTGAAATTTTGGTTCGAGCTTAGTTCAAACACTTCGATGCTTGACGCGTGCAATCAAATTTTGAAAAATAACGAGTTTCCAAAATTACAGGCAAATTCGGGCGATGCGCAACCCGTCAAACTTTTTATGCCCTTTTGAAATAAAAATATAACAGGACCTGTTTACTGAGCTCGTTCATACGCGCGTACTTTGAATATTTTATTCGATTTAAATATGCCAAAAATAGTCGTTCTTCGACCAACCAATACACCAAATCGGATAAAATTTTCAATGTATGTAGGTACAGACTAACCACCGCTGCAAACGGGACTTATCATATTTTTGCACAGGACGGCATACAAAATTTGAAAATGGCACTCTGCGGGTTTTGTAGCAATTTTCCAAAATTCGTTTGAACGCGTCGACCAGCAAAATGTTTGAACTATAAGCTCGTGCAAAATTTCATCGTAATCGATGCATTGTGTAAAAAATGCTGATAAAAGTGTGGGAATACGCGTGAGAACGACTGCACGTATAGATCAATCGAATCAAAGACTAGTTCGGTTTAATTAGCCTCAGGTAAAATAATTTCGGATTGGCGTTAACATCACTAAAATGTTGCAGTATTATGAACTTTCGATCCCAAAGTAAAATTACGAGCTTTTGCTCTCAAAATAAAATTCTATTACCGAACACGCAAGCCTGGCTATACATATAAGACGATGCATTTCTGATAAGAACGGAATTGGAAAGACTAGACGAATATGACTGTACTTCGCAAAACGCTGACCCGCAATGACTGGTGATTTTAATCGCTGGTCTATTTTCGATACAAAATTGCCTTTAATCGACGGAGGATAATGAACAACTCCAAACTCGTACATTTCTATTTGCGTTCACGCGCCGGGGATCAATGACCGATAGAAAGAGAAAAGTTGTTATCTATGAACCACCGGTGTTCGCGGTGTAGTTGCAAACACAACTAGTGGTATTAAAATTTCGTTATCGTTGCGAGTTCGACAAATGTTTGGCGGTACAGAGTGGAAAGACTGACGAGTACATCGACCCACGCAATCGAAAGACTGCTAGCCGCGTGATAAAGGATCGATAACGTGTCAGTTATTTATATCACGCTCGTTAATCCTTTCGGCGATCACCGTAACCCGGATAATGTGTATAATTCGACTAACGGTAAATCGCTGCCAAGAATCTCCCCGTCGAATAATCGCGTAAGACGGTCGATGTTAGTCGACGGGAGACCAGCGCTGAACATACGTATTACGTATCTATGTGGTGTACACCGAGGGTTCTCAACCTTTTTTTTGGTCGTGGACCCCCTGCGTCCTAACTTTACGGTATCTCGATGCCCATATACGCGTATGTAATATTTGTAAACGGAATTATTTTTTTTTTAGAGTAGTCCAAGCTGATAATTAAACAAGTAAACAATTCCTAAATTGTTCTTATGGATACCAATACATTCAAAAATTAATCGACCGTGTTCCAAGTAATATCAAATAACCAAACGTAATTGGCGTATTTTCTAGTCGAAAATTCAAAATGGATACCCTCAAAGCTTCTCTGGACTCCTCCGGTTGAGAAACGCTGGTACACATTGTACACTCAAATCTTTTTTTTTACACGTTAGATAGGTTGCTCGGAAATTCGTGTAAAAACAGATTACTTGCGATTCCTCGGTAACTATTAATAGCAGTTCGGCCTGATTTTTGAAGTGTGGAAAAAGGGAGAATTTATTTGACACATTGGTATCAAAGGCTGCAATTCGTACTAGACCGCTCATGGTCACGTACATAATTATCATCAATTTTTTCAAAAAAGGGTAGACCCTTTTGAACCGCGTAACTTCGAATTCGTGTAAAAAAAAGAGTTGGGTGTACATTGCTCCCTTAGTGGTTATGGTATCAACGAAAAGGTAGTAGTACCGCGAGAAACAAATTTTAAGTTGGCCTGGAAATAAGATCAAACGCAAAACGTGCCCGGAAGCCGCTGCATTAAATAGAGATAGTTCTGATTACGCGTTACTATCGTGTGTATGCCCTCATACATTATTTTCAACTACGCCAGCTACCCCATTTCGGATTATTATTAAAATGACACCGACGGTGTGGGTGTATAGTGGTTTTCAACCGCCAGTTCACTAACCTGGTGCTATCCCGCAGATATTTCCCAAAGGCTCGCGGAAAGGTTATACATTTAACAAATATAAATAACCGTAAAAACTTTATTTTATAATAGGGTGTTTAAAGGTACTAATACGCAAACTACTATTATAGATAATGCTTTTTATTTCCGTTTTAGTGGTTCGCGAAATATTTCTGCTATTATCATCTTACTACCATAAATACTATCACAGCGATGCAAAATACTATTATAAATACTGGTTTTCAATCCTTCCATAGCGGTCTGCAAAATATTTCTTCCATTCTCACTTTGCTACTACTATAAATACTATTATTAATAATGTTTTTCATCTCTGCCCTACCTGTCTGCGAAATATTGCTCCTATTCTCACCTGACTACCATAAATACCGTTACGAATAGCATTGTCTCCCCCGCGTCCGGCACCACAGACAGGCTGTTGCCGATTGCCAGACGCCGATATTCGTATTATTGAATCTGTTAACGCACAAGTTGTATTCGAACTCTCGATACCAGCGCTCGTGTTTCTATACACATAATAAAAGTTCTTATTTCTATAAAATCAAATCTTCGTCCGCCCTTGCGTAACATCCGTAACAATGCTAATATAGCGATGCAAAACACTATTATAAACACTATCTTTTATCTCTGTCTCAGCGACAGGATGTTCACCGAACCGCGGCCTTTAAAAAGGTTGAAAACCACTGTTGCGACCAATACGTATAAATTGCGAGGCAATTAAGGCAGGCCGCGCGAATGACTTCCGCGTTTTTTTTTTGGAAAAGAAACATAACGTAAGAAACTCCAGTTGTTTCTATCGGAAAAGACGTAATCCAAGCCCTTTCATTTTTGCCGAGCGACCTTAATATATTCTCGGCGTCTCCACCCTTTTTGTCCTTCCAAAAAAAAAAAAAGAAAACGACGAGTTCCGTCTTCCACGGATGGGTTGTTAAGTATTTTACCCTGAATAAATGTTCGTAATTACAGCTTATTATACGTATGCACGGATCTCGGATTTATCGTCGCACCGCACTTTTATCCTTTTCAAGTTCTCTCTTTTTTTTTCCCCCTCCCCCTCGTCTTCTTCATCCTACTTCGACTGTTCTACCCGCGCCATCACCCCGTACCACCGTCCGCCGTCCCGGCGAGCGGCGTCGGTTTCTTCTACCGGTGCGCGCTCCGGTCCCCCTTTCGCAGTATTTCTTTGTTCCGGCGAGTGCCGCTCCTGACCTCTTTCCCTTTCGTTTCAGAAATAATTTAATTCGTATTATGCCCGTTACGGCGAGAAACGCGGAGAGGAGGAATCTGCGTGGTCGGATGCGCGGTAAAATGTAGATGTTTTACATTTAAAATTGAAGTAAGAAAGTGGAATTTGCTTCGTGGCTCTTTTTCACGCGACGAAGAAGCGGCCCGTGGTGCAAAAGAAAAGAAGTGACTTGCATTTCTTCTATCCGTGCCACCGCCGCTATTCCAGAGATTCGATTAAGCCGTCTCATGGAAGGCAAGGATGAAAGGATAGCGTAAGGAGATGTGGCTTTTAGTCTCTGGCGAATTAATATTCCTTTCAGGACGTCGCGATTAAACAGAAACGTTTTTGCGTAACGTTAAGTAATCAATTACCGTGGAAACGACTTTTCCCCTATTTTCCGCCCACTCCTACGGTGGAGGGTTTCGCATAAATTCGATTAAACCATAATATTACCTATCGCGCACCGTCGCGAATAATCGATTCCCTTTAAATTTATTTAATTAAGCTCCGAATGACCGAAACCGACGCGGGCGCAGCGTCGCGTTTAGTTATTTCTATACTACGAGAATTCACTATTTTCGAGATAAAAGCAAATTTGCTCCGTGCAAGCAGAACCGAATGCAGCTAATGAGGTACGAAACGAACATTTCCTCGTATATCGACGGTAATTAGTTTAAACTAACGGCAAAATAAATCCGCCATATACGGCGGATTGACGTTTGTTATTCATCGATAACGACGGGTTACTACTTCTTCGTTAATAAGCCACGGTGATTAATTATCAAGAAGTTTCTATAACGCCACTGTTTGTACACGTCGCTGAGGCAAGCAACGCTCGTGCTTGATCTCAATTACCGCGATCCTGCGATATCTATCGAACATTCCTTGACGGAAAATAACGAACATTATTTATTTACTCGCGTAAACTGTGTCGATCCCGGTGTCCCTCCGTTCTACCGCCGCATCGGCAAAAACATTGGCGACCGGAAAATATTGCGAAAAAATTCCGATTCCGATAAATTGCTTAAAATCGAAATTGCGACCGTTACGACAGGCAAAGCCAAATACGTACCGACGGGAGAGATTACGTACTTCTAATAAACGAGCGGGATTACAATGCGCGTAATAAGAAGATTAAACCATTCCTGCGCAGGTATATTTTATCGTAACACGCGTGAACACAATACTAGCCGTACCAACGATACTATGTTAACCAGATAATTTGATACAGAGGAGAACGCTTGATCCGCTCGAACAGAATATCCCGTTTCGAAACTAATGTAAAACGAGAAACGTTACTCGCGAAAAGTTGCGAATGAAAAAAAAAAACAAAATAGTAATGCACACTTTACGCGTCATCGCGTAACGATACCTGTACCTAATGGATTTACAGTGTCTCGCTCGTCATCTTAAGTTGCAACTTCAATTTCCCAACGTGTTGCGAGAGCGCTGTCATTGTTAGCGAAACAATTTCGCGTTTCGTGCATTTACTTATGTATCGCGTTTAAAGCGCTTTTCCGACTTCGCGTTTTCTGTGTTACGTAACTAGCGTTTGTCACGCTCGACCGAGAGAGCGCGGTAAAGGTACAAACCTCGACAGCTTTAATCCGTTCATTTTCAACGGATGTGACTGTATCGGCAGTCAAATACCCGTATATCCCGATTAATAGTACTGAAATTTCTGATAGAAACATTTTAATGAGTTAACTATCGCGACGCAGAGAGAGACGTTCAACCTCAATTTTAAAAAAAGACATTTTTGTGACACTGTTTCGCTCGAACGAACAATATTGATAAAAGCAGCAAACTGCGCCTCGAGTTCTCTCGATTTTCCGTAACGATCAAATTACCAAAGACGCGTGAGATTCCTTACGAAAGAAAGAAGCGTGTCACGAAGTTCGTATGAATATTTTTAAAAGAGCAGCGGGCAACGAAACGAAATCCTCAAACTTTTACTGCACAAAGGTTTGTCTAGAAAACATACCGCGCGCACGTTTACGCGGCTTCGCATAATACATGTTTCTCCTTTGGAAGGACACCGACTGCGAAATTTTCATACAGCGTTTTCGTACGGTTGGTACTGTAAAACGAATATCTCTGTTTCAATATGGAGCGGGGAACTAGGATTTCTTTTTTCCCCGTCGTCTAACGAGAAGTAAATGTGTCACGAGGACAAATCTTGGGAGTATAATTATTCCCACTTTAAATATCGCTTTGATCGTTATTTAACAGCTCGATGTTACGATTCGTCCTCGTGACACGTCATTACTCGATATCCGTTTTGAGGTTTTAAAGCATTCCGAGAAATTGATCTCGCGTCTCGGTGCAAACAGAGATCGAACGCAACGAAAGAGAGAGAGAGAGAGTCGTAATAAAGTGGAAGTAATTCGGTTTTCCGAGAAAGTACCACGGGCCATGTACCGCCGTATGTCTTCAGAATAATTAAACACTTCAGTGGGTACACGTACCCTTCCCACGGAATGCGGCTAGATTACCCTCGTAAAATCTGTCTCCCTCGGTGTTACGGTTTCGTTAATAAATGAATGCGCAGCTTCGCCCGAAAACAGCCGATCGGTTACTTTGCCCCCTACGACTATCGAGCACCGCAATCCCAATTTCCGATTCTTCGAGAAATCGAGATATACATATATCCAGCTTTCCCGATTTCGATCGCAACCCCCCCCCCCCCCCCGCGTTATCGCCGCGAACTCCTCGCCTATAATACGCGTGTCGGGAGCAACTACTTATCCAAGGAGACAGCCATTCGGTAAGTACGTCTGGCCGATACCATCTTTCGGCTTTATACCAAACTTTTGCCGAGAGAAAAGGGGGGGGGCAGATCCGTTAGCACGCTCCTTTCGCGAATAGTAGGCGCGCGCGCGCGTCGTTAAATTGAAACTGCTGCCGCGAAAAGCCGCTTACGCGACATAACCCGCGAATAGATTTCAACGGGGCCCTTTGTTCCCCTTAATAGAAAGTTTTTTGTTTCGCTGTTTGTCGAACCGTGCAGTATAGGAAACTGCATCAACCGTTCCAGTCTCCCCCCGGTCTCATAACGAAATAGGTGGAGGGAGAGAGAGAAAAAAAAAAGAAGAGTCCTCTTTGTTCGCGTGCGTTTTTATGATGCAATTCCCCGGCAAATAGAAACTACGAAATGAATTTTCCTGCATAGTATTACCGCATCGTAGGCTAGAAATTTTTGGCCGTCAAGGCTGTGTGACCTATTTTCCGTACTACCTCTCCGTCACTTCAATCTTTCTCACGATCGATGCGACTTTCAATGTTGGTTAACGTTGTTGTTTCAGGACTTCTCATTGTCAGTGGCAAAGTGACTCTCAAGGCTGTCACGGATTTTTCGTTCCTGTCTAAATTAAGGGTAAGATGACATTTATATTCAAAGTTTCCTACGATCGGCTCGTATTGTCTGAAGATTTGTTATCTGAATCAGTGGTTCCCAACATTTTTATCTCCTGTACACTCCTTGGCTTTTCATTGACCAGTACACTCTTCTCCACACCCCCCCAAACCCATCCACCACATACACACTTCCTGTACTGCGTACTGTAATTTCAAAATATCGATTTCCACCGTTAACGATAGTTTTTCGTGCCACAGGTTTGGGAACCACTGATCTAAATCCTACCGTCATTCGAAATACTAAATTTCGTTGCTTCTTTAACTTCATTCTCTTCCTCAACGTCGCGCTGTTATTAATCCTATAATTCTGTACGCTTTACAGTGAGGTCTTATATTTCGTCTTGGGCTTGTTAAAGAAAAATTCCAACGAATCTTCGGGTTCAGGGAAGCGTCTTTAAAGTATGTTGTAAGGATAATCTCGAGAGGCAGATATTCGGATGGTGCAGCAATAAAAATATTTCATCCTGCGTAAGGAGTTATCCGCGTACGAATGAATCGGGTGTAATCGCTCGATTCGTCAGAATTTTTTTACCTACCGAATGTAGAGTTACAGCTTTTTCGTTTTCCATTCGGCGAACGAACGGTATGCTGCAGATTTACGTAATCCAAAAAGTAATATTTTAGCTATGAGGTATTTTGGTAAACTTTAATAGGTAATGCGTAGAGATATTCCGTAATATTTCAAAAGTCCGAAGTTTGCACGCGAACTCTGTTAAACAGGAACTCCAACGCTAACATCGAAAGATCAAAGGCACGTGCTTATAAAAAAAAAAAATCTCTCTCGCTGCAGTCTGCGAGAAATAAATTTCCCTCCTGGCGGCTGCTTTTGGAGAAGATATTTATTTCTTTTTTACGAAGAAACAACAAGAGTTCTCAAAACAGACGCTGATATAGAACAATTAAACTTGAACGAAAAAATTCTCGTACCTCGCGTTAGAGTCTGATATGTATATTTTACAGTATCAATTACGTACATCCGCAAAAGTATAGTTGCGAAGGAAACATCGATAGATGGAAAATTGCACGACTCGTAACAATTACATTTCAGTGAAATTTTAAGATGGATAAATCGGTGATCCGTACAGAGATACCCAACAAAATTAATAATTGCAATTCATGATATCAAATTTTTCCCGCAAAAGGAATATAAAACTTTGTTCCTCTTTCTTCGTTTTTTCGCATACTAAAAATTGATAGCACGGTCTTCGTGGCCGTTAAGAATTTTTTTTAGTTTTCCATTAACGATGCAAAGCCGTTACTCGAGTTTTATTAGAAGTACGTGTCTACAGATTCGTACGCTACCCATTGTATTGGTATCGAGAAACTTGGGGAAAAACTTGTTTTAATTAATCGTGAAAGCCAATACCCGTGTCCCTCGAGAATACTTCATGGCAGATTTGAATTCCAGCTGACAATCCACTATCGGTGACGAACCAGTTCGATCGAATGCAATCTATGAATGACATTGAGAGTATGGTGGTACGGAAAGAGAGAAACGTGAATGGATGAAAAATATGGATAAAAATGGATAAAAGGGGAAAAAAATGAGCGACACGTTCGATGCGACCGTAAAAACGCTTGAAATTAATTCGACATAAACGTACGACGTTACTAATTCCCGCTAATAGCGCGTACTCCCCCCGTTGGATGATTTATAACATTGCCGAACTTATTTGAAAAGTTTATGCAATTTCGTGGCCGCGACACGTGGTCAGTAAATATACGGAAAATTCCAAAACTTTCGGGATAACGTAGCCGAGGCTTATCGAGAGGCGAAGGAACGGGAAGTTGTGTTGCCGTTACGCGTGTTTCAATATCGGAAAAGACGTAAACTGTATGCGCCTGCATTTCATACGTTTCGCCGTGTTATATAAGTCGTATACGAAAAGCAAGCTTTCGTTCGATGTCCCTTAATTGACAGCCACGTAACTCGTTATCCTTACCTGGAAGAGGTAACGCGCGAGAAGAAAACCCATTTCAGCGCAATTCAAATTACAGGATCGAAGATGAAATGATTATTTTCGCCAAAGAATATTTCTGTCACGAGTAACGATTTCCAATAGAATTTTAACGAGACGGAGAGCCATGGGGTCTTCCGGTTACATCGGAACGTGGAATCGTAATTCTGAAAATAACTGTTTTTCCCCTGATATCCGTCGTTCCTCGTCTTTTCTCTTTTCTTTACATCCTTAATTATCGGAAAAATACCTTTGAGCTCGCGTCTCTGATAAATTTACTTCGGTTCGCATTAAAATCCCGTACGTATACGCGCCACGAGAGCACTTGCGGTGCAGCGAAATTAAAGGCAATACTTATTTTTTACTTTTATCTATCGTTACTCCGCTCTTGTTTGCCTCTTGAAATCCGCGGCTAACAAAGGTACACACTTGATAATTACATCGCGCAATAAGTCCCTTCTGTATTATCCGAGTACATTTCCCACAGTTTCTGCGGAGCGAATGAACTTTTGTGCCCCTAAAAGAAAATTACTTGGGATATACAATCTCCTGAAGGAAAGGTTTTAAATCCCCCCATTCTCGCGGATAAATAGCCTCGCAACTAAAGATTTACGCCGGTTTTCCCGTTGTATGGCCCGTTACCATAATACGCTCGTTATTGTTTTTCCGCCCTTTTCCGAAATCCACGGGGTTCTTTTTTTGCGCACCAATTAACTCGAATTCATCGCACGAAGTTCGGGGAGATAATGCAAATTGAACTTCTTATCATCGGCGCGTTGGATGTCGGAATAATTTTCTTTTGTTTCACTTGCAAATTTATCAGAACTTCGGAACCCTCGTTCAACGTACAATTCCGAATGTTTCTCAATTTCCGTGCGTTGTCGTTAGATTGCGGTAGTTTATGCAAATTCATGTTTTTATAAGAGATCGCTAAAAAAAAGCTAGGTTAGAAAAGAAATTAGTTTCGGTTCTAACGTATTCGATTATAATCAATTACACTCTGTACTGCAAGTATTCGGACATATAAAATTGTACAATACCTTTTAACTAATCAGCTGTTTCGACCTCATTAAAAGTATGCACGTAAATTGTGTTACGAAGATTAAGCGATGACGAGCATGTTATATTTAACCAACGTATTTTAATATTTCCTGGCTCTGATTAATAAAGGAAAAATACAGGAACCACTTTCGCGTTCCCTCTTTAAAAATATCCCCACTAAAATGAGGATTATATTTTCCGCATGAGAAGTATACTCGCGAAAACACAAAACCTCGCCGATTCATCATGACCGAGTGTACTCGTCAAAAACGGCTAACCGGTTGACGGAATGCACCGATCGCTATTATAATGTTGTACGTGCTCGAAAGATCTCGTTTTGCGGTGCTCCGTACATCCGTATGTATCCTGGAAATTTTATTCGATTCGGTTCATCTGTCGACGAGTTATTAAACTCGAAAGGTGGAAAAAATAGTCTGTTCTCGACCATACATCGGAATCTCGTACGTTCCTTTCGCAAATTTCAAGATGGATAATTACTCGGCAAATATTCCAAATCGTATGAAAATTTCAGAATATGTACGGTTCGACGAGCTCGGTAAACGAGATTTTTCATATTTCTTTTTGCGACGATATTTCAAATTTGAAAAGTGCCGCACTGCGAATTTGGTCGTTATTTTAGAAATCCATAATTTTGCATAACTCAGTTAAGGACGTCGAGTAGCAAAATGTTTGAACTAACTTGACGTCAAATTTCAACCTGATCGGTGCACGCGGTAAAAAAGTTACGATAAAATTTAAAGTACGCGAATATTGATTTGACCGACCGTATACGTTTCCCTGATTACGAGCCCTTGATTATCGAAGTGGTTTAAATAAAAAAAAAATTTGTAAAAAAAACATATATCCGTAAATTTGCGTCACGTTCTTTAAAATAAAAATAATTTAATAAAAAAAATATATATATACATGTCGAACCATATATGCGCTACCTACTTCCCGCGTACTTGGCATATCTCTCTCGCAAAATCAGTTTAAAATCAGTATAAAATACATGCATCTGCCATAAATATCCGCAGTCTAGTTATACGTGCACGCGACAGTACTCATCTGCGCGTAACAAACGATGTCGATCTTAAAAGTTGTCCTACTAGAATACATGATGGATCGCCGCCTGTAATCTTAGCAATCCAATGACGAATAGCAGTTTTCTACCGCGGACGCGCCAGCTGCGGTTGCTTTGACATCTGCGCGCACTTCATTACATCGGTCCCGTGTTTACAGATAGATAGAATAGGAATAATTGCCTGGGTGGTTTAATCGCGCGAACGTCAATAACACGTACAACCATTCTTAGCATCGTCAGTTTCCAACCGACGAATACACGGGATATCTTCGGGAATAAAAGCGTTTCTCGTCCGCCCGGAAGGAAAATGTACTCGCAGTCGTGAAACACATTTCTCTCTGAACGTAATTAACCGGCTTGCTAACAAAGAGTGTACGCTTCGGCCGAGCTACTGGCGATCCATCGTAAATAATAATTGTAATACCGATAAGCTCCAGTTTGAGCGAATTATTTCATCATTTGCGAGAGCAGTAACGTTTCCGATTACCCACCCCCACCCCCTCTCTCCCTCGAAGTATAAGTGTGCTCGGTTACGTCTCAAAGTAAATCATCGAGTTCCCGAGGGTCATCGTCGCGGTATACAAAGAGCAGCGTTGTTGCGTCGATCAAATATCATCTTGACGTAAGTACTTCGTGTACCGCTAAACTCGAAGACTGCACGATCCACCGTGGTTGTACGGTGGTATACGTACATGTATACCTTGCATCGTGGCGCGACATCGTTCTTCCTCCCAACTTTTCCCTAGAGAGGGCTTTCGATCACGCGATCGAGAGTTCGTAGTGCACGCGTGTCTAAACGTGCGCGTCAAGCGAGAGAGGCGCCTAAAGTACGCGCGTTTCGGGCGTTACGCGCAAATGGCAGACGCGTCGACGACGGGTGGTTTTGGTTAAACAAAGGGTGCCAGGAATAAGGGAGCAGGTGTATTACAGACGAGATGCACCCATATTAATATCCTCCCTCGAACCCTTTTAAGGCATCGCCCTCGATTTCTCTGTATCCTTGAGGCAGAAACACGGGACGTATAATTTAATCCAGGGATGAATGCGCAGTGTTCTATTTTCTTTTTTTTTTCTTTTTTCAACGAACCTTTCCGTTAGAATTCTCGAATGTATTCCGTAATTGGTTCGAATATTAATGAAAGCAGCACGCGCTGACAAAATCCATGTTCGACCTCCAGTGAATGTATCATTCCGAGCGAGTTTAAACTTTAAACATTGATGGAGTTAGAAAATTTTAACGGAGCCTGCTATAATCATTCGATATCTAAATTTAGTATCTGTCGATACTGGTAACGAATCGATTCTTGCCTCTCGTTGGTATCGGAGAGTCATATATGCGTGTACGAAATTAATGAAATTATTTTTAGCTGAGTCAAAAAAAAAAAAAAAAAAAGTTTCGTAATAATTCAGATCATACGGGGAGAGTTCGGGCAAAGATGAATTTTATCCCGGATTGTTCGATTGTCGGAACGTAAATTACGAGCCGCGATTGAGCTCGAACGTATACGATAATAACCCGTGTGCTCGTTGGGAAGAGTAACGATCACCGTTCCTACCGGTGGGGGGGGGGGGGGGTGCTTCGAAATCTTGATCGACGGATTTCTTTGTATCACCGGCTCTCCCGTGTATTTTTCTGCTTAATTTAGCAAAGTTTTGTAATGCCCCTGGTACGCTGCAATTTTCTTCCGCGCGAGTACACGGTATCTTTACCGATTCCGTGCTAGCGCAAATATGCAATTTTTAAGAAGAGGTGGGGAGAGCGAGAGAGAGAGAGAGGGAATAAGATTGCCGGCAGCGTGACACAGTATGCGCGGGGTGCGATGGGAAAAATCGAGTGAATACGGAGCGGAAGAAAATTTGGTACGGGGAAGAAGTTGCTCGAGCGATATCATGCTTACGTGACGAGTGCATCGTCGAAAATCATTAATGAAAGACACTTAAAACTACCGCGAACAACGTACCTTTCGTTATTTACAGGCTTCTGTACGACGTAGTTTCTTATTTTTCAAAATTTTAAATATCGAGCATTGAAATTTTAAATAATCATGGTTCGACTCGCAAACAAATTCCATCACCCGATCTCGGATATTACTTCACCTTTCGCGCTCGAGTCAAAGATGGAAAAACTTATCGGTTACCTTGCTACGATTGATTCTCGTTTAAAAATCGATTTCTCCCAAGTGCCTCATTTTTATGGAAATTCTCTGCGTATCTCTTCTCCCGCGGTACTTTTCTCGCGCAATATGAAAACTGCAAAAATCGTGTCCCTTACAATCGAGGCGTGTACCCATCCATTTTCCAAAGAACATTAAACTTTAATACCTTTCTAATGAAACACGAGTTATCCATACAAAGCAGCCAAACACGCAACCTTATTCCGTGATCGACTTTTCCGGTTTCACTGGGGAAAACTGGGTCAGCGGAAAATTGAAGTGAAAAAGAAAAAAAAAAAAGAAGAAGAAATGCAAGGATAGCCGTCGATCGGTTCACGATCGAAATATACCCGTCGTAAATTACCTTATCGAAGGTATTATTTGAATAGCCAGGGGCCATATCGATATTCATTGGTAATCAAGTATGAACGACTTACCGAGAGAGAAGTGACCTCTGTCGAGAGTTCAGAGTTCCCTCTAGCGTCAGCGGGTCTCATTTATAATTAGAAAGTCGATTACTACGGCGCCTTTGCCCGCTGTATTGCGAACGAACGTAATAAAAACGCTCCCCTTTGATAATTCGCAAAAAAAAAAAAAGGAACGAAAAGAAAAAAGAGAACTCTAACTTTTCCTCGAGAAACAACTGCGCGTGTCAAAGGCAATCAGCTGGATTTCCTTTATTTGCGTTCGACCGTTGCGCGATAAGCAAGTAATTGCATTTAAAGCGAACGAACCGCGCGGGTAGAAGCAGAGATTGAAAGTCATTTTTTATGTTTGTCTAACCCAGGGGTCGGCAATAGACGGCGGGGTCCCGTGGTCCGGATCGGGATCGCGGAGGGTATATAAATGGACTGCCAAAAATATTTTCCTTTAATACTGGTTTTTTTTTTTCATCATTCGTCTGTGTGTACCCAAAATAACTTGGTAACAATCTGCACGTAATTGATATTTCATCTATTTTTAGGATATATTTTCTGATTACCAGTGACATTACCAATCACGACAACTGATATTTAGTTTTTCTTCTGGAACTTGACTTTTTTTTTTAGATCATCCGGGGACTCCTTTGGAAACTAATTGCCGACCCCTGCTCTAACGCGTAATTCGAGTATTACGCAATATTGTTCGGTCGAAATTCGTAAAATTTAATTGAATCGAAGATTCGCAATCGCTGATCTCGATGATCGGTAAAAAAAGAAAATTCCTCATTCGGTGGAAAATCGCTGAAATTGGTCGCGCCGTATTGCTTCGTCGTTATTTCTCGCGGAGCTGAAATCTGATGTAATTATCTCGGAAACAGAAGCTCGGTGTCTATGCGCTTCGCTTCAACCACTTGGTAATTTGTATTTCGACCATCCAATTTAAGGAAAACTTTACCTCGTAGTTTCGTTATTACCTCCAGGCCGCTTCGCTTTCAAACTGAATCTTCGAGAACTTTCCGTTGTAACTGAAATATAATGTACCCCATAATATAGACACTGGCTACGTTGGGAGATCCCAACTTTGGGCTCCTCTTCTTTTTTCTCTTTTTTTTTTTTTTTTTGATCGCTCGACGCTGTAAATCGATTCTCCCTCAAGGATACCTTCGGTATGAATAATTGTTCCAAGTTCTTACGAAATTTGAAAGGGAGTACCGAATAGCTTAAATTACTGCTATAGAAAAGCTCTCCTTGCGTACGAGAAAACTTTCGCATGTTAACGAACAATCGCTTAAGGAGTTTAAGGTAACCGTCGAGGAAATCCCGAACCTTTGAATTAATTGTAAATCGATACCCCCGGAGGAAAACACGGATCTATTTCCAGGATCGACATACATAAAGCGTACGTTATGCGCGTTCGCGAGAGGAAATTAAATTTTCAAGTTGCAAGAATGGCGCGAACGGAGACAATTGAGTTTTAGTTCCGTAGACTTTGGCGAGTAAATGTGTCCCTCGCATGTCGAACGATTGGGAAAATTTATTCGATTACCGCGAATTACGAGGGAGGATTCCCGCTATACATATATTATATTTAATACTCGACAGCTCGCGTAGACGAATTCGAGAAACGATTGATCGTAAGGTAATTGACGTCGGCGCTGAAATTCGTGTTTCTCGACAACGGTTGGCTTCGTTTCAAATAAAATAAACTTATATTTATGATTATTCAATTATAATCGAACAAATCCTATATTATTTCAATAAACATGAACTATTAGTCTGCACGATTACTGTACCACCTTATATGCTGACTATTTAAACACGCTCATAAAAATATAATCAGACGTTTAGAATTCTTATAAAAAAAAAATCGATTATAATTCGAATATACAACATTCTTATCGCTGTACAGCAGTCGCGAGTTTACCTTGGTAAAACTGTTATCCGCAATTTCGTGAATTATACGTAAGAATACATTACGCGTAACAGCTTCGCGTATTCGTGCTTTCCGCTTAATTAACATATCGTATAATTATATCACTGAAATCGTTTCCATCGGTTAACGACTCTATACATGACAATGCAATGTTCAACGCACGAACGTATCCGCGACAGTTTGGGAGCAAATTGATGGGATTTATAATCGCAAGCTAAACCGGCGATCATCCCGTAATTCATTGGCCCCACACCTCAACGATTATTTCGGAAACAGCGGATATAAACGAGCTATATCTTCCGCGAGACTTTATTTCGCCCGAGTTGGAATCGGCTTTTTTTTTTTTATTGCGCACAGTTAATTGGCAAGGGTTTCTCAAAAGCGGAACGTCGAATTGAATTTTGAAATAAAAATAAAAAAAAGCGAAAAACAATGAGCCTTCCATGGAGGGCGCACGATTTCAATACGCGGGGGCAACCTCCGAAATAGAATAAAGGGGGAAATATCGATCGGTCCGGGGGTTACAAAGCTTTGGATTTAGCGAACGGTATAACAATCTTCAAATACGCGGCAGAATTATTGACCCCGCCGACGGTGTGTCGAATCCTCAAAGACCTAGTTTCTCCCTCGCGCTGAATAGCGAAATTTTTAATTCGGTTCAAAGATTTCTCTAAACGCAAGCTTTACCTACCTCCTCTCCTCTCGCGCCGAGTGACATTTAACCCGAAATAATTTCACAAAAGTACACTCGCCGAAAAATATTTTTTTCGCGCCCCGTTGAATGCTTTCTTGCGACCCGCGCGAGCTTGAAGTTTTCTCGACCCCTACACGCCGCCGCGAGTTTCGCAGCTTTTCGAGAAAATATTTTTGTCGCTAGAAATGCAAGAATTTCCATAGATCTTTATCATTATTCGTGCCGCGTTTAAGTTTAAACCCGTAGTGTCGCATTTTCGCGCAATTTTAATTGACACGGTTTCTGACCACCTGATTCCACCAAACTGCCCTTCATCTGTATTTGCTTAGTATATTATTTGGCTTAAATCTAGATCATGGCACTTCCCTGGGTCTTCGGATCTCCACACTTTTTTTTTTACTCTATTAAGTGTATTTCGGGTCGCTGATCTCGAAATAATTATAGAATTTCTTTTCTACTGAAAATTATTTCACAAGGAATCACATGTGTTTGCTTGCTTTAGAAATAGTTTAGAGATCCGGAGATTCGGAGATGTGCATGATCTAGATTAGTTCCTATTATTCTGGTAAAATTTATTTTCCTAACAGGTTCTGATCCAATAGAATGGTGTTAGATGTTTCTGTCATCCAAATAAAAAAAGTTTTCAATCGTCTCCTCAGATATATCGGTCGATTACTAAATTCAAACAATCCAAATAAAACCTTGAAAAATCCAAAAAGAAAATTACAGCGCACTAACGGTACAATCGGAGACGCGTTCACCAGAGGATTAAAAAATCCCCCGGATTCTGCGAGTGAGGCTTACCACGCGAATATGTGGTACAAAGAGAAAGGCAAGAGGGGAAGATAATAATCTTCCTGGTTTGCCAGGTATGATCGATGAAGTTTTTATGAAAACGCCGCGGTGACCGACTACATTTCACGAGAGATGGGGGTGTAGGTCTTGATTGATAGAGTACGTACAAATTTGAAATTCCGCCTAACGAGAAAAACAATCCGTTACCCCCGGCCCCTTTTTTTCTCGAACGGCGCGTAGTACCACGAGCGTGGCGGATACGAGTCACGCGTGTATGTATGTCCGTGTCAAAGTTCCTCCCCCACCGTATACGTACGCGTCCTGAAAAGAGGCAAGCCACGCGGGTGGGTAGTAGCCTTCCGGTCTGTGCTTCCAAAGGACACTCGCCCTCCTTTTCCGCCACGCCTATGTTCCCTCTCCCCCCCCCCCCCCCCACCACCTACCCGACTCTCGTCTCTAAAACTCCCTTCACGGAAGGTATATAAACTCTTTACTTTCGCCTTATGCATATCTAATGCCCTCGTTGCCCAGACATCTACAAGTCAAATGTGACCGATCGATGAGCGTTAGAACGATCGAGTGAAACCACTACGAGTAGAAAGCCGCGGTTTGACGGAGCCAGAGGAGAGAGAGAGAGAGAGAGAGTACCAAAGGCTAAGGGAGCGACGGGTGTAGAGAGAGAGGGGGGAGGGACGAAGGTGAAGAACAGAGGACGTCGAGAGAGAGAGAGAAAAAAACGAAAGAAAGAGGGGAAAAAACGGCGTAGAAAGGTAGAACGGCGTAAGAGGAGCAATAAAACGCACAATGTAGCCAGAAAGTGTATTTATTTTGTCTTCGAGCGGTTCACCGCAGAACTCAACACAACAGAATTCATGCTCACGGTCTTGACGATAAAGTCCGGCGCTCGGTAAAGTACGTTAGCCAAGAGTTTTCCCGTTGCGGGCGGAGACTTCAAAAGTTCCCACCAGCCAAAAAAGGAAGGTCGTGGGCATGCATGTGGAAAGTTCGTACAATCTATGACGGTTGAATCTCACCGGAGAGCTGAATCTTGATCCCCAACCGAAATAAATTCACGGGTTTCCCCGTTCCTTCCTCATATATATATATATATATATTTTTTTTTCTGTCCATCCCGTCCCATAAACTTTTCCAATATTTGCTTACGCGGGTGTAAAGTTAATTTATTTATTATATCCGCTCAATGGGGAAACTCGTAATTTCCGTTCTCTATGCTAATGCGTCGCGTTAAGTCGCAAGTATATCTCATTTCCGGTACATTTACGAATACAACGACCGAGTACTGTACAACTAAACCCCTGGTTTTCGATCGATTACGATCGTCCCACGCTTTTTAAACGTTGACCGCCGTTCGATACGACGAAATCGTTTTAATTCGAGCCCCTCGCACAGAGACGATTTTCTTTCTTTCCCACCCTATCCGCGATCTTTCGCCCGGAGTTTTACCGGAGGTAAATATAATTCGTCCCTATTCCGCACGGCTCCGTCTAGCTAGCCGGAGTTTTGGAATAAATTCAAATTGTAAGAACGTCGCCCGTCGTACCCCCGGTGTGCTCGGCGCTCTGGATTTCCCCCGACCTCTTCCTTCTCGCTTCTATCCCGGTGGGAGGCACAAAATGAATTGTACTCACCGCCTCACGGCGGAAAGAGTAATTTGATGCACAACCTCGGACTCCACGGACCCCGGTGATAATAAAAAAAAAAAAGAAAGAAGGGGGTAAAGTGTACTCGCCCGTCGTGTTGTATTAATTTAACTTTAACTTTAGCGACACGCCGCGCCGTCGACGGACGAGCGCAGGACACCAAAACGGTATTAAGCTAAATTACCAACAGTCCTTAGTAGGGTGGGCCTGGGTTCGAGATTAACGAAAGAGGCTAAGAGGTATAAAGAACGGTGAAAAAAGGATTTAAAAAAAAAACAAAACAAACGAAACAAGTAAGAAAGAAAGAGAGAGGGGGGGAGGGTGAGAGTGACGGGGGTTGGGGGGGGGAGAAACGAGGGGGAGGGGGGAGGGTGGTGGCGGCTGATGCCGACGGCTCGAAAGTACCGTAGAGGAGCTACTCGGACTTCCCTGATAACAGGGAAAGTTGAGTTTCCTCTCGTTGATCGTATTGCTTTGTCTTACCCAGCTATCTCCCCCCCTCTCCCTCCACGCGCCGAAGAGAAGACGTAGAAGCTTTTGAGTAAACCTCGCTAGTTAAAAATATTTTTAATTAAAGTCACGCGTAATACCCTGGCGCGCACCGAGCGAATGGATTACGGGGAACTTTATTTGATGATGCAAAAGACTGTACCGAGACGACAATAAAAAAAAACGCGTAACGAGAAGGTAACGTGCCTTACCGCGAGAGAGCACGTAACTTACCCGCGAGATGTCGTACATTTTTATCTCGTACCGCGACGCGTGAGGGGATAATTCGCGTTACGCGCCAAAGACACGTACAACGAAAGCGTGGCCCAGATTTTTTCGAAAGCTTTTGTTCGTTTCACGCGAGAATCTTTCCCCCCCTGAATCTCGGCCCCAAAAACTGCTGCTGCGCCTCGCAATCTCCTCTCTAACCTGCGTTTTTCTTTCTCTTTGTCAACAGAAATCCTCGGGATGGAGTTAAGAACGGCGAAGCTGCTGCTATGCTCCACCCTCATGGTAGTCGTGTGTCGGAGTCAGGAGGATTGGATGCAATGCTCGTCGACGTGCAAGTGCAAATGGGTCTCGGGAAAGAAGACTGCCGAGTGTATGGGGCAAAATCTTACACAGATACCAAACACCCTGTCGGCGGACATACAGCATCTCTATCTTACCGACAATCGTATCAGTCAACTGACGCACGACGCCTTCAGTCGCGTCGATCTCGTCAATCTTCACAAGTTGGTGCTGCGAAAGTGCGCGATCGAGTCGATTCACACCAATGCCTTCAACGGCCTCGAGATCGTTATAGAGATTGACCTGTCCGCGAACAACATCAGTACCCTATATCCGGGTACGTTCGAGGAGACTCATCGGCTAAGGGTACTGCTGCTTAACGAGAACAAGCTGAAGGTGTTGGCGAACGGACTTTTTCGCAATCTCGAATATCTGCAGAAAGTGACGCTGTCCGATAACGAATTGGAACGTATCGAGGAGAAGACCTTTCAGAATCTACCTGGTCTACAGACGTTGACCTTAAATGGCAATAATCTCAACACTTTGGAGGTACAAAGTTTCGAGACCCTGCCGAAGCTCGGTAGCCTCGAGCTTCACAATAATCCATGGAATTGCAACTGCCGTCTCACGAGATTTCGCGATTGGACGATTGAGCGTAAGCTCTACACGAAGCCGACCACTTGCCAGCAGCCGTCGGGTCTTGCGGGAAAAATGTGGGACGAAATCGCAAGCGATGAATTCGTTTGCAAGCCCGAGATCTTCGCGGTTGGTCCGACGGTCGAATTCGAGATCGGTGATAGGAGCGTGATACTCTGGTGCAGGGGGACGGGTGTTCCGCGGCCACAGGTAACTCAAATTCATTTTTCGAAGAGCGTTCGATTAAAGTCGAGAGAATATCGTGAGAGTCGATGCGGCGAGATGTTAGAATGTTTACTTGATTAATATGTATTTTATCTGTTTTATACGTAGTCTGATGTTGATCGAATTTGTCTAGAAAATTCATAACTTGTACTTGGCCCGAGACAAGAACTTGGTTGTTTATATTTCTTGTAATTATAGAGCGCCATCGGACATGGTGCTTTACTTGTTTGTATCTTTCTCTCTTCTCGTTACTTCTGAAGTGCTAAAGTTATGAAAATTTGAGAATAAGTGCTTTAGAAAGTACAGAATAATTTCTTGTACTCTTAAAAATCAATTGTAAACGTTAAAATCCTGTTATTATTCCCATTTTCATATGCAATTTACCGATCACTTAATGCTACAGCAATCGGTTGCAAGAATGGGGTTGCACTTTGTGTGTAAAACAAGTCTCTCCGTGTTTTTCCTTTTCCTCGGAGCGACAATTTACAGACCTTGTTGCTCGTTCGTGAACGGCAAATTTATTTGTTTTCCCGTCGCGTTACCCGGTAGCTAAGCCGAACTATTTATCGTTGCTGCCCCTCGCAATACAATATCCTCGATAATTTATATAACTTTAAATGCACTTAGGAGAAACGTCGAAGTCAGTACCGACAATTTTTCCGATTTAATTAAAACCCTTTGATTCTCGTGGAATAACGCGCGCTGCAAAAAACTTTCTTCTGAAAGAGGGAAAATCGATTTCACATACGTATAATGGAATCTTTACGAAACTTGCTCGACGCGCAACGTGATAATTAAATTTCAAAAATTCAACACACCACTTGAATTCATCGGACCATGAAGTTTAATTTCAACACGCTTAGCACTCTTCCCGCTGACACTTCATGTACCTATTTCTAGCGTGACTGGTCAAATAATCTTTAAAACCAGTTATGTTTTTTAATATAGAATGCCGATAATAGCCAACTTGGTAGTGAAAAATTGTAATTTCTTTTATTTAGAAATAGATAACGTATATTTTAAGTGACGGTTCAATAATGTCGTATGTAGGAAATTCTAAACGAAATTTTAGAAATAACCATTTAACCCGATCGTGATAGGAATACTGTTAACTTTCTTAGTATGCTCTTACACGAGGATCGACAGGATTGTTATAAGTTCGCACTACATTATTATAAATGCAATTTGTCGTTTCTTACGTTCGCTCCAAGTAATACTACAATCGGTAGGAATTATTCCATAAACATTTTGCAGCACACGTTTTAACTTTTCTGGAATAAAAAATTTGTCAAACGTTCATTTAATCATTGGTGATAGGAATAGCGCTAGCCACTCCTATATTAAATTCTAATAATTTTTCTTCACAACCGCTCCTCTCTCAATTTCAGATATCCTGGATCTATCGATCGAGGGTCTTGAACAATCTCACCAGACGGCACAACGGTGAGAAGAGCTACATCCTGAAATCGAGTCACAACTGGCTGAACCTCACGATACCCGACGTCGCGTCCTCCGACAAGGGAGATTACGTGTGTCTGGCAAAAAGCCGGGCAGGAAGTGCCGAGAAAAACGTGACGCTGACCATCGTGGACCGCACCATAGGGGGCAAGGACAGCATAATCAGCCTACCACTCGCCGTCGGTCTCGGCGTGACCGCTTTGCTTCTAGCGATCGTCACCGTCGCCCTGTGCGTGTGTTACCGTCGACGTCGTCGAACGAGGCACGACGAGAAGAGCATAGAGGCGGCGTCGATGGAGCATCACGGCCTCGGCGAACAGGAGAAGTCACTGATCACGACGATAAATCCCGTGGTGAAGCCGCCGAGACGCTACGAGGCGCCGTCGGTGACGTCGCACGGCACCGAGATGACGGAGCTCAATCGCACGTTGCTCGACAACGACTCAGTCTTTGGTCAGTACACCGCCTACATTACTAAACAGTGCGTGGCCAGGTGCTAGCTAGTAACGATCGTCGCGGTTAAACCTTTGTCGAGCGATCGCGTCGAAGCGTGCGACGTTAGCGGCAGGACTTATATCCGTTGACCGCTCGTGTTCGACGGTAGAGACGTGGGCCGATGCGATCTACGTACGTATTGCTTCGGAAGCGTACGGATAAGCGGCATCGTTTGCTCGTTCAGCAATCGAGGGGAACGTCGTCGATCTCTAATTAGACGCTAGGATAGGATCGTTAAAATTTAAAATGCTAGGTCTTATTTACGTTTAAGCCTGACCGCGTGACGCGTAAAGTGGGGTTTCGATTATCTTGCGCGTGGCAGATAAATGAGGCGCCGTCGATCCTGGGTTAACGAGTATCGGCCGAGACTCTACTGCAAGATTAATGAGAACGCGCGGGATGTGTATAACTGTAGAGAGGGAGAGAGGGGAATGGCATTCGTCATTTTGTGTCTAGCTGCTGCCGATAACGTGTATTTCTCCGCGGATGACCTTGTTCTCAGCGAAGAAAATCGTGTATTCGTGTCTCGGGACGGGTGTGTCACTCGTATGGTTAGACCTGACATGTCTAATCATCGTGTTCTATAGATGTCCTTTGCGAGATGATTATTTTGATAGAGATGTAAATATACGGTTTAAAGTACGCAGGTAAATTATACCTCGGCTGCAAGGCGTCTTGCGAAACAAAGTATTTTTCTCTCACTGAATCGAACGGCAGAATTTCTGACGTTACGGTGTACATATAAAGCTTTATGGTATCAAAGGCAACGAAAACGATAATAATGACGATCATAGAACGGCAGAAGTTACTCTAGGTTTGAAAATGCGTGTACGACGAAATATCGGCTTAATTACATTTCGATCGACTAATCGGAATGCACGAGGAAACTCTTAAGTATACTTGTAAAAAGCAATCCAGAGAGAGATGCTTTCGATCCAGATATTAATACTGTGAATAGCATGAGAACCTACAAACAAACGTAAACGAGAGCTTAGAAACACAAGAATACGGCGGTTATTAAAGCGACAGCGGGAAAAAGGAAAGTAGGGGGGGGGGGTGTACGCATTGTGCGTCGTTCGGCTCAAATAATAACACAAAGCGAGTACCTCTACCTACCGATCATTTCACACTGTCATTTCTCTGAATTGACAACTCAGAGACGTTTTATCGGGAACAATGCCGAAACAATTCTTTCATATTCTCCGTTGTAAATCTTTACGCGCTCTCTCCTGGTCTTTGTTTATAGACTTTTCGAGGATGGTAATTGAAATTGTCAGCGATTTTTGCATTCGAATCACCGTCGCATCTCCAAATCTTCTCTCCGTGTTCTCCCTTCGCGTCGTGCTATTTGTTTTGTCACGAACAGCTACTTGGACAGAATTCGGATACCTTTGTTTCCATCGATGAAACGGTCGCGCATCGGTTTAAGAATAATTCGAGGGAGCGAACTCAATTGAGACCAATTTTTTATGTTGTATCTTTGGGGCGGGTTTGTCTTTAGAATTACGCCTTATAATTATTACCGTTGGAAAAGACGCGATTACTCAGAGTATACCTGACGAATCCCATAAAAGTAAATACAAGTTTCTTTCAATGTAAGTTTACCGAAGCAAATACGAATTACGCACGCGTTTCCACCGGAATATCGCGTACAGTACTTTTCACGCGCTATATTTTCACTCGTACCAATGCCGCCCATCGACCTCGCGTTGAATACGCAAAAAACAAAAAAGCGATGTTTCCCAGGATGTTTATAAAAAGAAAATATTTTCACTCCGAAAACCTGAAACTATTTGGCGATTGAAATATATAAAAACTGCACAATTGGTAACACCTACCAAAAAAAAAAAAAAAACAGTAAAAATGCGAACGATCTCTTGCCAGGGCGATAAATCCGTTCGAATCGATAACCGTGTACGACGATTACCAAACGACGCTTCGTTCAGATTACCAAGGCAAAAAAAAAAAAGAAAAAAAAACCGCGGACCGAATCAAGCGCCGACCACGGCGCGCACACGTCGATTTTTGTTTCCTATCTTTTTTTTTCTTTTTTTTTTCTTCTCCCTCTACAACGCGTCTTCCATTTTCTTTCTTAACGTTCGTCCTTCTTTTTTTTGTTCATGTTCCGGCAGCTGATGGTATCGGCGGCGGCGTCGTCGGCGGAGTGATCGGCGGCGGAGGAGTCGGCGACGACGAGAGGGAAGACGGAACTACCCCCGAGCTCGAGATCGGCAACGGTACACTCTGTCGCGGCGGTAACGGCAGTTATCGTCAATATCCGCCCGATCTGTTGGCCTTCTCCGGCGGTCGCGGTGCATCGCCCACCAGCCAAGCGTCGACGGCACCCGACAGCACGCGTCTACCGAATCAACACTCGACGCCAACAACGGCGAGCTCGTACGGTTCGCCGTCAGGCCAGTATCCGGCGGCCTTCAAGACCCTACCGCACAATCGTAGCGTGACGCCGTACGGCGTCATCGCGAGTTCGACGATCGCGCCGGTGATGCCGCGTCACGGTTACGTGACGATACCGCGGAGACCGCGAGCGCCGAGTTGGAGCAGCGGACCACCGACGTCGCCTACCGACGGACTCGAGCCGGTTTACGATAATCTGGGTCTTCGTACGACGGCCGACGGTAGCTCGGTACTGTCGCTGAACAAGAGTCCCGAGCCCCTTTCGTCGATGAGAAATCGTCCGTTGCCCGGCACGCCGAGCTCGAATTACGGCACTATACAACGAAGCACGCCAAACATACTGACCGGTAGCCCGTTGGACAGATCGGCGCCCGAGGGTGCCGCCGAATGGCCGACGAAGCTCGCCGACGAGTCGATGGAGGGGAATCATCCTCAGCAACAACAGTCGACCAGCAATACGCTGGGGAGGAAGGTACCGCCGAGGCCACCGCCAAAGCCCAAGAAGAAATCGGCTAACGGACCGTTGTACGAGGACGAGGGCGAGGACGGCACGGAAGTATGATCCTACGAGAGACGACGACGACGACGATGAGGCCGCGAGGTCGTAGTAATTCTCCGAGACAAGAGACGCATGACCGCAGTCACAATAAACCGGTAGTGCCTTTGAAACGAAACGAGAACGACTCGCGAGAGTGAGAGAGAGAGAGAGAGACATTCCGATCTGGCTTCCGGAGGCCGTCAGGTTCACGGTCGTAAGGCAGATGCGTGCTGACGAGAGGAAGAAGTAAATAGGGTGCGTTGGGGGGCTTCCACATTCGGTGAATTATCACATTGATCGGATGAACGCTGCGAGACTCGGACGATTCCGTAAACCTCGAAACTGGCCGAAGAGGAAAACACACCTTCGATTGCGACGCCTCTGCTGATCGTTCTTTCTTTATCTCCGGTTTCTCCTTATATTTTGTAATTTATTTACCTCGCGCGGTGTGTGTGTGTGGATGGTTAAGAGTTTTTTTAGCTTGACGATATGTCGTGCCGCGAACACTACCACACCCCCTGTTTATGGCTCGTGAGATATCTTTTTTTTTTCAAATACCGATCGCTCTCGCGCGGACGCCACACCGAGCGCGGTTTCACTTCGGAGGAGGATTACTTTTGATTCTCTAATTAGGTTTTCGTACGTTACTCGGGAGAATGTTCGAGAGAGGGAGACGTCGTGTTAGATGGACGCGGGTGAACGTTAGAGATATTTCGTGCTGTTTAGTTGGTAATTCATGATTTAGTTTAATAGGCTGACGCGCGCTTTGTTGCCGTTGACGAGACTATCGACGGGTCGTGCGAAGTAAATGCATAAACGAGACACACTAGTATTAAGGATCGCATTCTTTTAATGTACTTTCTGTCTTATTTATTGACGCGCTTTCTTTTCTACGCCTATAATGAAAATCATTCCGAAGACACGAAAACTTTGGAAATCATATAACACGTTTAAGTACGATCTCTTGGTAAATCGACATTGTAATCGAGTAGGCAAATAGCGTTGCATTTATTTAACTTTTTAAGCTCCTCGATAGGTCGTTAGGCAGATAGTTTCTTTTGTAAAACTCGCGAGACTCGTTAATTATTTTATTATTTTTTTTTTCTTATTATCAAGTACCTCGAAATATATTCCACGCGGAATGTAAAATCCGATGGCTTTATATTCCATTTCGTTGAACTTTATCCTAGTATCGTATTTTTAATGTAATCTCGTATTACGATGGTACCCGGCTATTGACAGCGTCTAAAACAAATAATCGTTGTAACGATATGTAAATTGGAATTAGGAGTAAGCGAAAATACAGCTACGTATGATTCGATGTGTATTATCGAGAATATTAATAACAAAGGTGTTAAGATAATCTGTTTCTAGCGATTATAACGCATACGTAATGAAAATCTGACTGTACTAGTTCTTAATGATAATAGCGCAACAGTTCCAACTTGAGTTACACAAAAATGACGGACAATGCGAGTCACGAACCATCGATCGCCGAGACACACATTTTACGTTTTTTTAAATATCACGATGGCGATCTTTTTATTACGATAGCACAGAAAAACAAATTGACATTGTACAGCAGCGTGACCAATTGTACTTTATCGTGTATTATCTGGTCCGTTTGAGACTCGGTACTCGGAGATATTTGAATACATACGCAAAACGGTCAAAGTTCTTTCGTGACATTTTATTTCTACGACAGAGAAACGATCACGACCAGCAAAACTGTCGAACCTGTCGTGTAAGAAAACGTACAGCGTGTATATACTATGTACTATACCTTAAGAGCTAGTTTGTCTCTCCCGATTATTTTATCGGACTACTTTGTAAAGTCATAAATATCGATGGGTTTATGATAAAGAAAAAACACAAAAAAAAAAGAATACAGATGTATTTAGCGGAGCAAAGGAAGTCTGTTCCCAAATTAGAGGTTTAAAACGAAATGGCAAACCGATTGAACTTTGAAAAAGTGTGAATACCACGATGGTACAGGGGACGGTGAGTGTGGTGGAAAACACAGAGCATTTCGTATGCAATCCATGTATAATTGACAATTCGAATTCATAGGTTGGTATGACAATGTTCAATAGATCGGATGCATTGTGACTAAATACGCATGACTGCCCAGAGCGATTTGTGTTAAATTTCGTTCGCGTTCGCTTCTGGGTCAAAACTCGTAGGATTTTAAAAATTTCCTCGAACGCGTTTTGTATGCCAGAGATATACGCTGAGATGAATATTTGAAATTCCAACGTACGTGAAAGCTTCGCTCGTAATCTGATTTCTCTATTTGCAATTTCTTATACAGGGATTTCACTTTTTTTTTGGGCGTGTAAACTTCCCTTCGTACATTTAATCATCAATTTTAGGAAATGGCAAACAGGATGATCCGAAGATCGGAAAGTTTTCTACCAAATACGATCTTCCGTTTGCTCCGTGCTATCGCGCCGGAAGTTGTAACCGTACGAACGGTCATTCTTTTGCTACAAATTTATGGCTCGCTATCCACGTACTTGCTACACCTTTGTTGCTTTTTATCCGAAGCTTAGCGTTCTATTTCTGAGTCGAGCAGGGATTTCGGAATCGATCCTTGCTACAACTTGTTGCGGTCACGCGAAAGCAAAACTGTATTTTACATGGATACTTCGGCGAACACTCATTTCCAAGAAATTAAACCATTCTTAATGCATGTATCGGACTCGTACATAGTGTTCGGTGTAATATTTAAATTGAAGTGACTCCATTGCTGATACGAGAGAAGTACTGTTTTCAACATTCACTTCAACAATGATAAAAGAAAAATTAAGAAAAGTGCGGTAACTTTTTAGAGAAAAAAAAAAATGCAACTACTTCCAATCTCTAACTTCCCACGTGACGTACCGACGCATCATTAACGCGTGCCGGACGAACATCGAAACCGAGCAATCACCGAAATTTCCGAAACAATTATCTATCCTCACCAACACTGACAGCACAAATCTACAGCGACAATTGACTTTTTCCGCGCAGGTGCAAAAATGACACGAGGTATCTTCCCCGATAAATCGTAACGCACCGAAACAGTATTACAAGAGAAATTTGAACGATCGGGACGCGATGTCGACGACGACGACGCGGAGATAAAATCGCAACGCAGTCGTGTAACTTCGTTTCTCATTCCACGCGCGGCTACGACCAAATGTGTAACAAAGCTCACACGAATGTACAGTGAATTAGCGTAACTACTATAAACCGAGAAAGAGAGACAATTAGATAGCGTGAAAACAGGTGCCAATCGGCAGCCTTCTCTTTCCGTATCTTCCTAGAGAGAAAAAAAAAAGAAAAAAAAAACAAGAAAAGAAAAAATCGAACCTAAAACCCCATCGGACGGAGAACGCTGCAAACTCGGGATTGACGAGCGTGAAAAAAACTTCGAGGATGCACGACTGGAGATCGTATGCGGATTATTTTAAGCGGCCTAGCACAGTCGCGGCTCAACCGAAAGCAATCGTCGTGCCGCGCTAATGTAAATACACAGACTTAATCGTACGTTACTCATTGATTGTTTATAATGTAAATGCGGGGCACGTTAAAAGTTCGCGGGGCACGATTGATTGGCAGACGGCGCCACGAGTATATTTTTGTAATTTTGTATTTTGACGGTTTCTCCGCGACGCGTCTCGTTCACAACGTACATCAGCGCGCGGGGAAGATAAACTCGCGTCCCTTACCTTCCAACGTTAGTTTCGGGGAGAACTCGATTGACGGGAACACCGCTTTCATGACGCGTTATATCGCCGGGGCACGTACCAAATTCAACTGCACGAGGCAACTAAATTATAATTTACCACTCATCGCTGGAGATTCCAGTGTGTTGCATTTGCGATCATGTCACGCGACTCCTTGATACCGCGGCGCGTGTAACGCCACTCTCTCGCTTTTCGATCTACGCGTTACGCGCGTACCATTGTTTCGCATAAAAATCTAACTCTCCCTCCTAGGACTGGGGATACGCGAAACGAGAAATTTTAATAGACCCCCGAAATATTCGATACTAATTCCAAACGTCGAGAAAGGAACAACGGTGGTCCAGCGATTGTATTCGATTCGAGGCAGTGTCGCGCGCTACAATTGCGAGGTTTTTCATTGAATTGAATAGGAAAACAGGTATACGTATCGACGTTACACACCACTCGAACCCCTCCCCCCGTGTTTAACGTTTCACGCGTACGTCGCTCGTCCCCCTCCCCCTCTCCCCCTGCTATTCCGGTGCGCCTCTTCGTACATACTCGCACTTAATGATAGCCCCGGACAAGTATACGCGAAAACGGAACACGTACATACGCGCCACTATTGCAGTGGGTCGAGCTGTATATTCTACCTACTATTAGCCCGGGCATGTTTACCAGGGGTGCACATGGCGAGCCACCAGTCGGCGCGCAATTATTATCGTGAGATACTTTGTGTGTACTGTTAGACTGTTCGTCGCTTTAATGAGGCTCTTTGACGTCTCGACACCGCAATAACATAGTTTACGCGTTTCCACTCTCTGAAGACCTCTCCGAGACGGCCGTTTGTAATCAATAAAACGTACATTGCGATATTTTGATCCACCTTTACCGTCTCTCTCTTTTTCTCTTACGTACATACACACATACATATATACAATCTCTCTCTCTCGCTCTCTCCTCTAATGACTCTGCGTATCTACCGCGAGGTATATATATCCGCTTGAAGTTGACGAAAGCCAAAGGAAAAGCTTATATAATTGCAAATGCCGGTACTTCTATATTGGATATGTCTCACTTAGGATTTTTAATGAGGCGCATGCAACCGCCCGAGTCGAGATTTTGCATGCGAAGTGGAACGCGAAGGAAACAGATAATTTCTGGCGAAACGGTATACACGAGCAGCACGCGACAATATCCAACGTCGAAAATGAAATGGTGAAAAAGAGTGAGGCTCTTGGACTCGTTACCAGTTTTCGATTGAATTGTCGAATTATCCGGTGTCGTGGGTGCGGTCCCGATTGGAGAGTTCAATTCTATGCCCGTCGGAATCAATTGCGTCGGGATTGCTATCGAATTCTTGGATTCGATTCGCCGTAGAATGGACGGTAATTGAAATTCCTACAGCGAAGGCATGTGATTTATCATTGTTGACAACATTTTCGTACGTTAGAACGAAAAACCTTGATTGCGATAAGATTTGTTTTCCTATAATTTCCCCAGCGTGCGGTAGTCGAGGAGAGTGGACTATGAAAAAAAAAAAAGAAGAAGAAATGGAAACGATAAAAATGCGGTTGTACATCGTATTCGGGATGCATCTCAAATTAGTATTCTGGTACTACTCGCGAATGTTCCGAATAAAATTTCAACGTTTCATCGTCCGATGGAAATATGACGCGTTAAACGATTACGATCGCGGAAATATCTAAACGCACAGATTTAAATTGACCCAAAGTACATCACCCGAAGCTTCTTATTGCAAAGTTATGTTATTTTCTTCAAAGTGACTCGTCTCCGATATATCTTAGGAATTATATCGTTTCCGCATTATGTTTCATAGTCATGGTATTTCTGCTCGGTAATTGTTTTCGTTGGACACACATTCAAACTGCACTTCGACGAACAGTTGCGGATGACTCCGTTAATTCTGATACTGAGATATTGGCACAAAGTTCTTGACTGCACCTGTGAACATGCCGATGAAAGTACCGTCCAACACACCGATCCAAGCAACAACCATTTGGACATTAGGCGAGTGTAATTTAATATCATTTAATAGAAAGGCTGCATTGTTTCGGAGCTCGATCTTCCTTAAAACCGATGAAAATTTAAATAGTTATTTACAAATGATTCTCCCGCGTGGCTTTCGTTTTCTTTTTTATCCTTTACAGACCGTGCCGCGCACGATTGGCAATAAACTATAAGACAGGGAAGTATTAATGGAAAATTTATTGCACTCGGTTCTATAGACCCGGTGGTGAGAAGATTTTTCCATTTTGTTACGTTCTTTAGAATGCTTTGCCGCTGGCGCTGGTTTATTTAGCCGTAGTATTCAGAGTGTTGATAAGGATTAACGCTCGGAAATGAGAAGTGAAATAGTATTTTACGCGGTCTTATTTGTCGTTGGTAAATTGAAGCGGGCAGTAATACAGAAATTTCGAGCACAGAGAGCAGGGAGATTCAAAATATTGATTTACCCGATGGTTTTTGCCATAAGGCGCGAATTCGTATATTAAGAGATCGAATCTGGACGCCCCTGATTTCCGAGCATTAACGATAAGATTTCACTATTAGCGATACTATTATTTAAGCGTATTTAGAATTAAGTGTACAATGTTTATAATGCTTTTATCAATTTGAAAGTCGTTCCTTTACGTTCTAAGCTACGGTAAGGCTCAGCATTCGTTTATCCGCTGAATTATAATTAATCTTCGAAGACTGACGTTATCAAAGCCCACATAGTATAATTTCGTTGGTATGCTACGATTATTGACCAAAAGGAATTGCGTTTCGAATGAGAATGACAGTGACTAACGAATAACCTACCCCATAGTCAGAGTCCTGATTACCGAGAATTCGTGCGAAGAAAAGACATTCTCCTCGTGTACTTTGTAAAATTGTCTAGAGATACGCGTCGAATTACAAGGCTAACGACAAGAGATCGTTGTACACGCTACTACGTACCGCGAATGGTTTTATCGATCACCGTGGGTATCTCGATACGTACCGCGGAGAATAAGTATTTAATAAAAGATAGAACCTCTGCAGTTTTCGGGCGTTAAACTTTATCGTGGCGCGTTGTTACACGATAATCGTTAATTGCGTGAATTGTACCTCGAACGGATCTGCGGTATGTGCTTCCCGAATGGTCGTTCGAACCGTGTCCTAATCAGTGCTAAAACTGCCTAATTAATTTCATTGCCACTTCCGGAAGGAAGCGCACATAAGACAGACGCATATACGTATAAGAGAACTAAATGTTACATGTGTATACTAACGTAAATCGTAAAAAAATAATACTATGCAGAACATGAAGCGTGTTTTCCTGACGATGAATTGTTACGCCAACTTGAAGGATGCGTTTTTGTTTTTATGTGAATCAGCCGCGTCCAGATTTCACTTATTCGATAAATGTACGTAGATTTGTGAGAACTAAGTCATGAATAAATGACGTTTCATTAACATATTTTCGTATTCTCGTACAGCTCTCGTTGTACAGGATGACAACGCTTTCAAGTGGTTTTTATCGAAATAAGTCGGAACGGATTATTATTAGAGAAACTCGAGGATTTATGTTTGGGCGTCATAATGTAGATAAGAAACTCGTTAGGGACTGTAGTTCTCGCAATTTCTTTTTATTAGATTCCATTAGACTAATTAGAAACTCTAACGATGAATAATCGTGTGAAAATGATGCGATCGTTGGCGACATCTCTTTTTTACTATTGTCATTATTATTATTGTACTATTATTAATATTCACATTATTATTATTAATATTTAATATTCCTACCGACTACTAGACTAATACCGTTACGTTGCGCCATTATTACTATTATTATTATTATTATTATTATTATTATTATTATTATTATTATTATTATTATCGTCGTCGTAGTAACGATCATTCATAGAAAAGTTTTCAACAGAATTTAGTTGCGTCGTTCATTACTAACGTTTTCGGCCGAGTATAATTTATACACCGTGTCAATGTACTATCACTGTAAATATTATACATATTTTATAAATGAAATATCTAGCGTGACTGTAATATTACAATAACGTACTGAAAGCACCACTCTGTACACTCCACTACAATGGTTACATTTTAATAAATATTTCCCAACCCCACTACCGTGATCCCTTAATTCTCTCTCGCTTACTGCGAGCGTATGCTCGGCAGGTAATATAACGCAGGCAACACACGCTTCGTTTCACTCAATGTACTTTTTAATTGAGAAAAATACTTATAATATCAGAATTTTTACAGTCTCAGAAAATATTATATTATTTGATTGTAAATACAGTGAATTATTTGGCTCCAGCTGATCTCAGTGTTTTTTCCTCTTTGGTGACTTTCTTTAGCTTCGATAAGGCGCTCTCGCCATACTTTGTTACTAGCTCCTCGACGAAATCGTCCTTCAGCTTTTTCAAACATCTGGAATGTAATAAAGCTGCAATAAGGCTAGCGTTTCGGTAACATAATTATCTTAACCGGGTTAACTGTCGATTATCGAGATATTAAAATATAATAAAGCCTCGCAATCGCTGTTTTAATTATGCAATTACATTGCTTTTATATTTACCTCCGATAAATGGAATCTGTCCTAAATTTCCCGATGTCTAAACTGGGGGCATGAGGTCGATGGATAATGAACGTATCCGGTAACACGATGTATCTAAATAAATATGTATTTTAAACAGACGCGCTACGGTGACTTCGATATCGTGAGAGTCTTTTATTTTTGGGAAGTACTTCTTACTTGTAGTCTAATACCGTCAAATGAGTTACGTAGGAGACTTTATTCCATCCAAAACCAATGAATCGTGTATCATAGCGTGGGGCTAATTTTGAAACTACGATGTACGGCTCAAAATCTGGTTCCCATGATACCTATGGCATTATACATTCAGTCACTCATTCTCTGACGCGGGCCTGTTCAAAATTTGAGCCCACAGGCTGGGTTCTAGCCCCTCTTCGACGTCTCGACCGAGCGAAACAAAATGCAAAACGGAGTAAAGTTCTCGTACGTGGCGTTCGAGTCACTAGTTTCTGTGTTTTGTACGGGACCGGTTTAGCACGAGCGTCAACCACGTTGCACTCGCAGCATTGGAAATTTTAACACGTCGATCGCCACGTCTGCCAAGTTTCGGTGACATGAGAGTTTCAGTGCCATAGTTACGAAATATCGATGTTATTAATATCGATATTAGAGTTATTAACGTGTCACGCGAATGTGGGTGACGTGGCAATTAACGTGTTAACTCTATCGCTGATGTTCTTCGTCGTTAAAAAGGTGTCCTTTGATAAGTTGTTTAAAAAATCCTTCAGAGTTTATAAACTATTCAACGGTTTCCTTTTCTTTCAAAGTAGGCTCAAAAGTACTACTTTTTGTAGCAACGTTCAAAATTAATTTTAGATTCATTTTAGAAAAATTTAAAAACACGTCTGGAACACCACGATAGCAGTGGTCAATGCTACAATTTTGTTAAATTAAACCAAGAATAGGACGAAACAATAAAATCAACCGCGTCTAGAGGCTTCCAGCGAAACCCTTAGGGGTCCCTCACCTGCCAAGCTGGGCTCAAATTTGAACAGTCCTGCACTAGAGAAACGTACGGTCTATTTAATCGCATACTTCGTACGGTTCAGCGGTATTTCGCCAGTAACTATAGTTCGTTGCGGCGTGCCCTTGCGTCCAAACGTGATATCGAAATGTGTATAAAATACCGCGCTTGAGGAACTTCAAAAGCTCATCTTTATTAGCAGGAAACGCGAACCTGTAAAACGAGCGTGTTATGCGTTGCTTGATCCGCCTAATTGGTACGTCGATGACGAGAGACTACCTATAACGTTCAGTTTCGAATGCCGGAACAATTAAAGCCACTCTGCTCGACTCGCTGATATTTAATTTCGCAATGTAACTCATCAGGCTCTCGTGCAATCCATATTGCGGTAGGAAATCGACGTCAAGTTGAAAAATGAAGGGAGTCGATACGTACGACATTGCTATGTTCCTCAAGTAATTTATGGGGTAAAGTTCCTAGACACAAAACCTTCGTGTGATTAAAAAAAAAAAAGAAACGAACATGCGTTGGACGCCTATAGAACTGAAATCTATTATATTAGCGAGGAAAACAAATATACACGGCAAATACACAGAAACGCACCCCATCTTTGTACACGACGTGATACGCAATGTTTCTTCTCGATCGCAATTCTACGGATCCATGTACAAATTCAAGAAAATTCTGTACTTCGGCGTCAGTCAGATAAAGCGCAACGCTAATAGTACCACGCCAATGTTTCGATAATTCTTCAAGCAATGGTATTCTTTCCACGCTGCACTGAATTACGAGCGCAACATCGGTCGGGGCATACACGTTATATTCATATTCGAGAAGAAAAGGATGGGTACGGTATAACGTAGTAGCACCTCTGGCAAATTCTCGACACGGATTGGACTCGTTGTACTAGAAAATAAAATTCCAATAAAGTGACATTATCGGTGAAGTGAAAATATCCTAGTTGATTTCTTAAGTTTAAAACTACATCGAATTGGAAGACAAGTTTTAATTATCATTTTAAGAGTTACTCGTACGTGTTTGATAACTATGTAGACGCTTAGAATTATCCATACACCCAACTTTTTTTTTACACGTATTTGAAATTACAATGTTCCAAAAACTCCTCTTTTTTTGAAAATTTATTATGATTATTATAATGTACGTGGGATAAATCGCGGTTATTTGGTACCAATGTGTCAAATAAATTCAAGTTTTTACGACTTCAAATATTAGGCAGGAATTCTCACTGCTGTGATGAATTAGTTACTGGGGAATACCAGTAATCTTTTTTTACAGGAACTTCAGAGGAACGTATCTACCGTGTAAAAAAAAGAGTTGGACGTACTAACCGTGCGTATATTTCATATCTATCGTTCAGTTCATTTTTCGTAAGTCCCACGCTAAGCAGCTATATGTATGATTTGTTAAACTGAAAGTGCCTACATTGCTATTAAAAACGTACGAAGAACCGTTAAAATAAAAAAAGGGAAAACGTAATATCCTTTGTGAAAGGGAACATCGTTTTGCGCTGGTGCAATAAAATTATTTCGCATTAAGAGGAGATATGACCGTTTTATCATTTCAAAAATATATTTCGTTTTAATTCTCGCGTGCGTATGTTGGAGCAACTTTTCCATGACAATTTAAACCACGTCAAATTAAGGAACTCCGGGTGGTTCCTGGTTTGACAACTATCAATGTGGAATGTTGCAAGTCATCCAATCTATACTTCAAACTTGAAATTAGTTACTTCGAAACTACATTTTCCGAAATGGTGGGACACCGTGGTTCGCGAATGAAAGTTCGCAACTGACCGATTTCAAAGGAAATGTTTGCAATCTTTGCGGTTTCCATGTGGACTACAGTTAGGATTCTTGCAAACTGTTTAACTTTTTGAACTTCTCTAGGCGTCTTAGTTGGACGCTCTCAAAACATTGACCAAAACTATCCGAAAATTATCTAATGGAGAAGAGTTATTCGTTTCGGGTGTAGAAATCCTGCACGGAGATCTATTTTCGTGCTGCGTCAGTACTCTACGTACACCCCCTTAAGGTTTATTCGTTTCTAGTTAATATTTGCTCGCTGATATAAACTAATTCACAGTTTGAACGCATAACTTACTGGAAACACAGTTTCGTGCTTATCACAGCCGAATAAGCGTCTACGTAACAAACTCCCGTCCATTTCGAGGAAAACCTTATGCAATTTGTGAAACTCGTTAACATGCTTATTATGTACATCTTGCTTTCGTGGGGAATTCCAATGAATGATCTAAAAGAAAAGAATGGCGCGATGGATAAACGGTACACAGGAATATCCGTGTTATAGTAGCAGTAACGTGATTCTCATTTTCGTTATATCAATTTTTACATACGTTTATGCGACTGGTATCGCGATAGCACAAATCGCTAATCGTGTGATCGCTCAACTGAATATTCCACGTGCATTCGATTTTGTACGTGATACGCGGATGTTCTTTAATAACCGCATTTATTACATCCTGATCGGCTAAACTAGTTTCTGGTATATGTTCCAGAACACGCTTCGTAACAGTTTCCCACAGGGTCATAAATTTTCTGCTGCGGAGTTGTTGCAAGTGCATTAGCATCACGCCCGTATTAAAGCCTCTGCCCAAAGCTGGCCATGGCTGTTGCCCATACGACAATGCCTTTATGTACCAGTGGCTTTGATTTTCTATCAATCCTAACGCTTGATCGTCCGAGAACTTTTCAAACATTCGCCACAGTAGACTGACGTCGTTCAGAACGGTGACGTCCGTGTCAAATACAAGGACTTTGTGCTCACGCAATGCGGCCGGCAAAATTAATTTCAAGAGGCCGTAAACACCAGAGTAATGCTTGTTCGGTATCCAGGATACTTTTGGTATCCATTTTTCAGCTTTGTAATACGTTACTTTCACTGAAATCAATGAAGAAACCAAGGAACAATTTGTGTAACGTTAGTAAACTCTTGTAACGAGTGTCCTGAAGTTCGCGTGTATTCGATGCAATTTTTGCAAAATAATCAAGGATATATGGATTTAAAAAAATAGCTTTCTGAACAACGTTAATAATAATTATACCAATTCTTATAATATTCAATTATATAATTCTTTCGACAATATACACACGGACTTCGCGGACACCGTGTAATAGTAACACAATTCACGGAAACATTATTTACATGTGCACCAAAGATTTACTAACCATGTGGCAAGTCCCAGGTTCGAAATAAGGTCGTGAGAGTTCTTTTTGCTATTTCGTCAACGAGCAAATGGAAGTGCAAAGGTTTAGTGCGGTAGAACAAAACGGATTTTACTACCGTTACTAAAGCGAACGTTGAATTATATCCGGCACACACCATGGCTATATGTATGGTCTCGCATTTAACCTTGAAAGAAATTTTACAGCGAATACCGACTACTGATCTTTAACCCTTCAATTCCGGTTTCTCCTTGCCGAGCGTCGATTCTTTTCGCGTGACGTTAACTTAATCGAAAGATATCATTTTCGAAATAATCAAAATATTTCATGTACGACGATTGTAACTTATAAATAATTCTAACTAAATAAAGCGTAATGTTTCTTTGACACTCTTTCACTCATTTGTTCAATGTTTCGTGTCTAACTTTCAAACGATTAATAATTCTTGTTAAGATCTAATAAAATTGGAAGCGCTCTCGTATTACTTGTACGTATGTACACTATCATAGTTTCTAAAGAATTAAAGAGTAAAGGGTAAACAAAATCGCTAGCACTTATTTTACCTCGACATGGTTTCTTTCTACATGGAACATATCGTAAGTAGGCTCTTTCGCGTGTGCACGCATTTTCTCAACATCCATCGGTACCGATCTCAATTTTCCATCGATTTGTAAAGAGCCGATATCATCGGAAGGAACTACAATAAATGCGATGCATCAGTAACAGGAAGAAAGGTGCAACAATACCACGGGGCCTTACCATTTAATAATAAATACAGGTAAAAAATTGTCGACGGCACTAAAACGCCGATCAAACATCCTAGCCATGATCGAGCCATTGCAATATGATAGACATACTTCCCAACTCGTAGTATGATGTATAGCAAGTAAACTTTGTTACACGATTGGGAATATCTATGAATAAAGCCAGAAATTAATATAACGGTCGAATAAATAAATCACACACGCTGGCTACCCTTTGTCCATATGTACAAATTCGATTGAAGTATATCTTCGACGAACCGCGGTTATACTTCGTACTCTCAATTTAAAACTATGCGCAATCATTTGTTTTATTAGTCGCGTTACGAGCCGGCCCGAGTTTCTTAAACGCGTTTGTCGATAGTTCAATGATTTTACGTTATTGTACACGAATAGCTTAATAATTAGGTCGGAATAAATGCTTGTATTAGTTTTAACGCGTTAAGAGATTCCCGTAACTTTAATGTTGTTAATTCACTTCGAGCGGTAAGAGTGAATTGTTTGTGAAACGTTACTCAGTACTTCTATTCTTATATAAGAAAACGCGAACGCGTCTATGGTAATAAGTCGGTCAAAAGGGCAACTGGCCCAATATCACTGTTAATTACTCGAGTTGAAAAATAATAAAGCCCACGAGACCGACAAAACCTCGGCTTCTAATAGATCTCGTGTTGTGGGGAAGGATGTAAAAACGAAAGAAACCCTGACGGTGATTGGTTGCTGTGGTCCTCGCGGACAAAGTTTAGGGAAAGTGACGTAACTGCAGCTGGAATGCATCGGCATGGTAGGCAAGCATAATGCACGGCTCTATGGATAGGTTAGTGAGAGAGTAAGGGAGTATCGGAGGGCAGGGGTCGTAGGGCACTCGAAATATCTAAATAAGAGGGGGACCGTTGCAGGCAACTCGCGACTGTTTTAAGGATAAAAGAAAACTCTATTTAACAATATTTTAACTTATTAATTAACTTATTAACAGAAAAATATTTTAACTTATTTATTGACGATTGTGATGGGTTCACGGACCACCGGTTGGGAATCACTGATCTAACTTAGTTCACCCGACAGTTTGTTCACCAGTGGACACGGGATTTTGTACTTCGAGATCGCATGTTCACCAGTGGTTACGATTTAAGTGAAATTGAGGTACAGTTAACGATTCACCGGTCCCTTAAGCAAATACTAGTCTTAGTGAGCCGAGTTGATTTTTCGTGCAACTAATTTTGAATTAAGTTTTTTGTAAAACAGAAAAAAAGACACCGGTCCGCAGAGAGATATTGCATATTTTACTGCCGGGGCTAAACGTGTCAAGTTCAAGCCCACGGTTTCAGTTCTACCCCCTCTTCGTCGTTTAGACAGAGTGAAACAAAACGCATCGCAGTAGAATTGACAAGGACAGACGTAGAAGCACCAATTGAATGTACAGTGACTCCCTTACTTATGCGGATTCGTGTTACGCGCAATTCGAAATTGGAAGCAAATCCGAATTGTAAAATTCGTTTTTTTGATCGCCAGAACTGTACGCGCATTTTGCATTGATCGTGAAGTGTGGTTATTCGAAAAACTGACCTCAAACTGGGAAGATCTGTTCTAATTTTAAGTGTACGCGATCGAAGAATCGAGAACGTAAACACGCGACTGTTTTTAGAATTGTTCGTGAATGAAATGTAACGAATAACCACAGAAATGAATCTTAAAAGGAAACGTAAAAAATGTTTAAATGTACGGTAGTACGGTAGTACGGTGATGGCACAGAACTATCCTTTTCGTTTGTTCCAAATAGAGTACGGTATAAGTCATAAGTAATATCCTCGGTGAACATCGAATCGACACCGAAAGAATCTCCAGACGCAAGGTTTTTGTTTCCATCGCGCAATTCGTAATTATGTACGTAGCACGTGGCCTACGTATTTCTAACACACGTGCAATTAAATTTGCTGATACGAAGTAAATGCGCCGAACATCGATACTGCGCGGAAAGGCAACTAGCCAAGTTTTTCTGTATATGTATTTTTATACGGAACGGTCACATTTATTCCACGTACAAGCAAAACCGTGAAGGAACGCATTTATTCCGACGTATATTTGTTATAATTCGGTTTGAAAAATTAAATCGTTCCGAACAACGACTTCTCGATTAGGTTCGCACGATTAAAATATTCGTAGCACGGCACGTACATACCTTTGAGACCGCGAATTTTGTTTTCTCTGTTATCCAATTAAATCCATCGCTCGAATTACTTCGGCGACAAGTTCAAGTGAAACCGAGATTTCCCCACGTAATCTCGTACACAGGAATTGTCCCGTGCGCCGGTATTCATTTACGTTTCGATGGATCACAGTTATGACTTCTAACATTTGTCGTGAACCAATCGAAATATCTCTAATTTTTGTTACTTGGAAACAACGTCGCACTGACACGCATCCTAAACACTCGAAGCAGGAAGTCTAACATAAATGGTTAACCACTGACTAACGCGTGAATAGAATAACTACTTTGCTCAGATATCAGAACACAAAATGTCGAGCAGTCGGTAAACTCGCGGCGTAGTTAACGTTTCCGTTGTAAGGGGGCAGGGACAATCGTTCGCTGTGAAGTTAGGCAAGAGTGAACTGATGATCGGATCGAGATATGTTACATTAGGGTGGGCCTTCTTTTTCGACCAACGAATTTTTGTCACGCCGCGCCGTCACCCAAAGTTGTTCCTTTTGACGAGAACAAAATTCGTATGAAATTTGGAGTCAATCGGATAAGACAACCATGTGCCACATTTGAGTTGAAAATTTTGAAAATTTTGAAAAACATCGCAGCTATAGGTTATTATATGTTGGTGGATTTGTCTTTTTTTTCTGAAGCGGCCTATTACAAAAAAATATCGATGACATTGAAATTTCGAACGTAATTTAAAAAATTTTTATTTTTATGGCATTACGTTATTATTACTATATGGCATTACGTATTATTACTATATTGCTATATTCCTCTCTTTTCTTCGGACGCACACGAACGAGAGCTATGGAATGAAATTACATTTACTGACCGTAAACTCCGTAAACTTGGATTGTAATAGGACAAATCAGGAAAATTTAGTGTTACAGGATTGTAACAATACACCATGTACCAGAAATATCGATACTTCAAAGATACATTTTCTTTTTTATTTCCTTCTTTAAGTCCCATCATCCCTGGTTATTAGCGACGTGGTACGTTCTCCTACATTTTCAACTAAATCAGCCAATTCTTAAACTATTTAATCTATGTATCTGTACAGATATCTGGCAAGGTTGTTAGTGGAGGAACCTGATTGGGTTTGTACAAGTTAAAGATACATTAATAGTTATACTTTATTTTAAATGTACATATATTAATGACAGTCGGGGAGCCCTTAGTTGATTAATACGAACCGGTAAACGGAAGAAGAAATATTAATTTAAGTCACATCCAGTGAGGATTATAAATGGTACCAGGACTTACATAGGTGATCTCGGAATTCAATGAATAAAGCAATTAGTAATTTTTTTTAATTTTATTAAGAAAAGCTGCAGTGACAACATGCTTTACTTGTCCAGGCTGTCGTATACCTTGTCTGTGATAAAGGTGTTATCTCTGAATGTGCGCAAATATTTATAACGATGAATGATCACTATGATATTTTGAAATTATGCATTTCAATCGTGCAAACATTGTTTACCGAGATAATATACAGAAACTATAAGGGCTCGTGTTTTGATCGCTTTTTGATATTTCCTATATTAAATATTTTTTGATATTGTGGTTTTTCGATATTCGCTTCAAAACCATGATAAAATACAGTGTCTTTATTTTTTTGAATATTTTAGATTGTATAAAGCTCACTGTAATAAATAAGCTAACTTTTTTTTATATATAAGTATAGTTATATCTATAATTCGTATCTTACAAAGTAACAACCGTACAAAAGTAATTTTCATTACTAGAGAAATATTTCGTCGTACGACCGTGTATGTCGTCGTACCAATGATGTTGTACTTGATACTGCCAACGGCAGCATCGATAATCTATTAATTTCTACAAATACTTTTCAAGTGGTGGGTATGATCATGACCTGACATGAATATAAACGATAAGAATATATGAATGAGAACATGGAGTGTCTTACAGGAATGCAAACTCATTAACACTTTCGATTAATTGATGTCAGTTGCCTTGCTCGTATACGTAACTGGTTCCTCGTCTTCCCCGATCTTCCTCAGTCGCTGAAGTTCCGTACTTCTCAATCTATAACAATTACGATGAAACAATTGCAGAAAGTATTGCACCGTATTATCCGGCTTGGCAAAATGAATTACGGGTAATACCTGGCAAGCGCTTCCTCTCGTTCTCTCTCCTTTCTGTGTCGTTTCAGAACTCTCGATCCCAGGAATATTATTATCAGTAAAATTGGAATTAGGCAACCTAGTACTATACCAGTCGTAATACCCGCTTGACGAGAACTGTATTCTTGTTGACCTGTGATGCATAACGTTGAAACGATAGCGTTAATGAGAGAAACATGAATTTGTAGCGATGCGCATTCGAAATTTCGAACAGTTACATTTATTAGTTCTGTATACGTATGGTGGACAAAAGTTTTTGCAGTATCGATATGCGAGAAATTTAAAAGAGATAGGAAAAAGGTGTAAGGGTCATAGTTGCGAAAGAAAAGTGACCAAAGTTCTGGTGGAAATTTCCATTCCACTGCGGTTATATCGCAAACTCGTGAAACTTTTCAATATATTCTCTGTAAATGCGTGTGGAATAGAAATTTCCTTGAACGTTTAAAGGTGAAAAAAAAGTTTATTAAACCGTACTTTTACATTAACTAAACAAGCATTTCGGTAGACACGCTGCATTAGAGTTGCATGTCGAAATTATAAAACTTGATAATGCATCGTAATGGCATATTAAAATATACAACGCGTTACATTCAACGCGAGTATGAAGTCATAGTTAATTCGGTAGAATATAATATCCAACGACCGCGTAATTTCAGTTAATTCGCGTTACAAATGGTAAATTTTTTCTATTCCACAGCAAAGACAGAAAGTTTTCATTCGTGCACGCTGTAACAACAATTTCGTCTACCCGATTTAATACGAGATCTCATCGAACGAGCATGCCTTTCGCGTTAATGATATTCCATGTTTTCAATCCCGCGACATAATCCGATATGTTTGCAGCGACAGAAATGTGATTCGTATCGTGCGATACGTTTGAAAAAATGCGAATGTACGAAAGTTTGTCATGGAAGTGATGCTTCCAAAAAATCAACGCATCAACTATATATGTACGTTCGAAATAATTGTCTTCTCGATTTATTGCTCCGATTAAATTATCGTTCCTACGACGGCTTTACACGTCGCTCTCTTTAGTCGGACTTCCAGTTATTCTAACCGGCTCTGTCATATTTTTCTCCGATTCCGTTGGAGAGTTGGGTTCTTTCAGATCCCACTCTTTGTCCTCGAACTCGATGTCCGGTTTGTTCGGCAAAGGTTCGTGCGTATGATAAACTTTATCATAACTACGTCGTTTCTTAGCAGTGCTACCACTCTCGGCCGTACTGGTATCGCTAACGGGCGAGATCGCCCTATCGTATGGTTTTAAAGGTACCGCCTGTTTCAGTAACGTGGAATCACTGTCGATGCCAGACTCGCGCTCGGAATAACGCCAGGACTTTACAGAAGTTCCCTGCGATCGATTCTTTTTTATGCAAACGTATGCAACGGCAATAAGTGCCGCTATGGGGATTAAAACGGCGCAAATAATACCCATTGTTGTCCACGCCGTACGCTGGGCATACTCGACCTGACCTAGATTTACGCAATAGCAAATCATTTTTATTCTGATTTCTATAATCCATTACGATATACGGGGCGTGGCGTGATTCGCGATAAGACCTCGAAGAGGGGTGATTTCGCGAACGAAAAGAAAGAAAAAAAAACGATTTCGAAAATCCATCGGGAATGCGGGCACTTTTTGTTATCTATCCATGAATATGTATACCTCTATTTGCTTTTGCGTTTTTTTAATATTCACCATGGCGTTATGCGTTTTCCATTAATCTTACTATCTTACAGCTATCAGTCTTTGTTAAGCTATCGCGATCCGCCAAATCTGGCTATACCTGAGCGTTAGCTTACCCCGATGGGTTTTTGAAATCATATTCCTCGAAAACTGTGGCTTGCGGGGAAACTACCATTTTAAATGAGTAGTATAAGCATGTGCATCGAGTTTCAGATTTAGTTGAGTTTCAGGAATTGCGTTAAACGATATTATTATTAGGTAGTACAAAATGGAAAAGAGGTCTCGGGAATTAAACTTTGAGTGCGTTCAAAGTTTATCGGACAAAATGTTAGTTTGAAAAACTGAGGTCTGTGGAGGTTCACGTTATAATTACTATACTGGAAAGCCTTAAAACTCGTTACGCGTAAGTTTATTTGAAATTAAAGTTTGGAAATACTTACGCAGACACTCCGTGTATCCATACTCAGGAACATTCCAACGGCCTTCGGGCGTGCAGACGCGTCTTTGATCACCAATTAGTATAAAGTCCTGATTACATTCGAAAGTTACCTTTGCGCCAGGTATGAAATAGAAGTTAGTTTTACGCCCGAACCTCGGTGTCTCCAACACGCCGCAGGAAACAACTGTAACAAAATCGTAATGTACGATCCGCTGAACGTGAGCTGATTCATACATTCGAGTCTTGGAGCGTCAAATTCACCTCTTTCGCTGTTAGTCTCGCGTATTTTCGTGTAAGTGTCGTAATAATTTTTCGTAAAGTGCGCTAAATCTCGATTGAGCGTCAGAGCATAATCGTACTGGCACTGGTACGATTCTCCGCATAGATCTTCGGATCGTAGAATATCGAGAGTTCTGTAATAAGAAAAATAAATGGTCATTTATTAGGTAAAAAGGTTATCGATGAAACGAGAATTACCATGGAACTTTGTCTATTACGCGCAAATCTCCAAATGTATTAGAAAATACATTTGGTTTATATCTTGCTACTCGCAACCTTTATCTATCGGAATCAACAAACGAGGTCTTGTCTCGAACAAAGTACAAGTACGCGAGAATTAGACCTTGTATCTTTAGTTTATTTAACAGCATATGCACCGACACTTCATGTATACCTATTAAATATAACTTTCTAACAAATTTTCTATAACTATTTATAAAACGTTTTATAAACTTTTATAACTATTTAAGAAACGCTCATTTTGAGGAATAATGTCAACAAACACCACAATTTATCCAATTAGACTCCCCTTTCTTCTACTCTTCAATATTCGTATACTATAGTACCAGGTACTTGTACTTGGCCCGAGACAAGACCTTGTCCCTCGATACAGTGTAATATTAAGGTTCAATATTCGCCCGTTAAACGGTTTATTACCTGTTAGGTGGTAATATATCTCGAGGCTCCTTCCGCCACTCAGCCTCAAAAGTTCGATTGGAATAGTAACTTGCGGTTCGACCAAATTCTCGCGTGAACAGTGCTCCGCCCTTCAACGGATCTTGCTTATCCTCTAATAACCAGTGTATCGCGAAGTCACGATGAACAGCCTCGAAGTGGTTCAAATTGGATACAGAGCTTTGCTGGCCTTCCGGATTCGTAAAGTCGTCGGTAACATCGAAATTCCAGGTACCAAATAATCCTTTAGTTTTATTCTAAAATTTTACGAACCACGGTTCCCATTAATTATCCCTCTTCGTCTTTAAAAGGTCTTTGCAGTTCAACGCCGACGACGAATAATAAATTCAACCCTTACCAAGTACGACCAAGGTAGATACACCCTAGCCGACATGTATCCCTCGTTTTCAACCACCTCCACGCCGGCACCAGTGTCGAACATGACGATCACCTCGCTCTGATTTAAAATGTACGTTGGCGTGTAAACGACGACGCCGGTGAAATATTGAAATTTGAGAGACGGTCGGTCGAAATATACACGCTGACCATCGGCGAAAACGTCGAGACGATATCGCCATTGCGCGTGTTTCGGTCTTATACGAACTTCTATCGTGGCTGAGTTGTTGCCCCTCGCTATAAATGTGAACGACAGTAGAACGATTTCAATCAAATTCATCGAGTGAATAATATTAAATGAGGGGTTTAGAGGCAAAGAGGTGTAAGTCGAACTACTCGGACTCTTGTATAGAACTTTATCAGCAGTAGACTTTTTGGCATGAAACGAATGCAGAGCTAAGATCTTCTGCGAATTCGAATTACATTGTAACATTTGTACTTTCTATAATAAATTATTTAGAAAATTTTCTACACGATAGTAGGTTCACAACTTTTTGAAATATTTGATGACTCAGGCGATCATGTCACCTGGGAATATATTCAAGAACCTATAGTAAAATCTTTTGTTTCACGAATTGAGATTCACGTCACTTACACCGCTGTGATTTTAGCCACCCTCAAATGTGCAAAGAGATTTGCGAAACTCGCAAAAATATGTGCGTTCAGTTCTAATTACCTACTATGGACGTCAGATGCGTGGACTTAACTTCTCCGTAAAAATTATTTGGCAATTGCTCGAATCTACCTTGCACGTCGAGCTTGTCCTTCAAATGATCAACGCGCACCAAAACGAATTCACCTTTCCCATTGAACGTGTACTCAACGCCGTCGAAGGTGACGATGTGGGGATCGCCAAACACCGTTGCAACCGCCGGTGACTGATAAGCGACACAATCCTGAGTAGGTCGTCTCTCGAATCTCAGGGTTTCGCAACCGACCGAATGTTCCTCTTGCCACAGGCAACACATGTACAGCGGCACCATGTCGTGATACCAATACGAGAGGGTTGGTACTTTATTCGCTTCGTTCCACGGATAGTATCCCAAATTGTGGGATCGATGTGGTCTCGAGCCCCATATCTGATCATACGTGAGCATCAGAAAGCCGTTTTGATCGTAACAGCACTGTTGTTCCGAGCCATCCATGCTGAATAAACACGCTTCACGGTTAGACACGCAGTATTTCACTTTACAAAACTGAGTTAAATTAAGCTAAATTTGATTTGATCTTTCTAATTATTGTTACGTTTGTCCACTCCCCAGCATTGTATATTAAGTATATTTATAATTCATAATTTGATTGACCTATGATCAAGTATGTCTGTGAAGTGATTTATCAAATAAATCTGATAATGTAACGGCAACGGTTGTTGTCGCGAAAAAGATCTGAGCGCGTAAATATGCATATGTTAAACCAATATTTCTATTAAATAAATATATCAATTGAATTCTATCAAATACATGGACATACAACAATAAATACATCGGTTCATATTATATTCAATTTTATAATAAACATCACTCACTTCGGTGCGCCTGTTCTGACACAGTGGTGCGCTTTCTGGTTGTAATAACAATCCAAATTCGAATCCTTGTCGCAATCGTAATCGGGAAGGTAGCGACCCTTGTCGTACAAAGCGTGCTTCAAAGTGCACGGGCAGAGCGATATTTCCGCGGCGAAATTCTTCAAGTACCTATCATTCATGATCCATTTGTCGCACAACTTGTGAGACCACTTTGTTCCGTGCGCTCGTTCCCACTGTGGACCGAAATACCAGCCCAACGGAATTGGTCTACTCCACAAACTCCTGCGGAAAGGAATTTGAATTATAGTTCTCTTGCGCGTGAATCCCGAAACGGTTTCTATTCGAATGGACGTACGGCGTGATATTAAGACCGGAGTATTGCCGCGGTTCCGTTAAATTAATACGAATAAATCCAAATGCCATGTCCTGCTGATAAGGATTGTAAGCGTCGCGATATTTCGCCGGTCTGATAACGTAGTATCCAAGATTTGTATACGCCGTCTGAAAATTGATCATTATTTTCATTATGTCACTCGCGGTGCCATTTATAAAACTTATCGGTTGCGAATTCGGTATAACGATCAACCTCCAGGTCCGTGATGTATTCAAATTCGGGGGTGGTTTTTATTTCGCGGTATCCCCATAAAGATATTTGTACACCCGCATTTAGATTGCTCGTCAAATTGTATTGGTCCCATGTTATCCTTATCTCGGCAGGATTACGTTCGTGTACAGACATCGCGGTGAAGATTCTCTCGGCTGCCGTAGCTGGGGTCTCTGAGGGTTAACGAAACTTTTAATACCCTTCTTAACCAGTCAGCTGTGTTTGACGTGAAATGTCAGCATTTCGTGTCCTGACGACTATAACCGTCATCGCTTGACACTCGCGACACAAATAGGTGGGCGCACCGATAAGATTAGAATCATCCGATGACGGGTATAGTCGTCATGACGCAAAATACTGTCATTCCTCCATGACGGATATAGTCATGAACAGACTGCGGATGTTTATGCAAGATACATTATTTTTCATGAGCTGACTGGCGATAATAATATATTGTTAATATACCGGCAATATAATGTATTATACGTATACTCCATTCACACTCATCGCATTCGTTTCACAAAATCCGTTCAAAGTCAGTATAAAAATAATGCATTTTGCACAAACATCTGCAGTCCAGTCATGAAACACATCTGACTGGTTAAATTTCTTTCCTCGTCAATCTGTGCCAATCTCTGTTAGATCCACTAAATACGTAAAGCGTACCTACCGATAAAGAATTTTCCTTTCCAGTCATAATTCCCATTGCCGATGGTAATCGCGAAACGAATATATCCCTGAGCCCTCACGAAAGGCTGTACGCAAATTGCGCGATTTTTGTCGATGACGGTACCCGTTACCCATTCGGTTTCGAATCTGCACCGAACTTTTTCCGTTTCGTTAAAGCACGGCCCGGTGATATTGACAACAGTGCCACCCAGCATATTTCCACTCTCGGGCGCAAAAACAAGGGGCAAGTGAGCTCCGGCTGTAACGTGTACGATAAAATTACACGAATCGAGTACGACCGGCCTGTCGGAGAAATTATAGACGTTCGTGTTTTACCGATATCTTTGTTGCAAGTCCCAAGCATTATTTTCTCGTCGATTCTAAATATGTGTCGACCTGGAAAACCATTTGCCCATCCTCTGCCAGTCAAGTCGCGTAACGTTGACATTTGCGAATATGGTTTATATTCGTAACTCTGAGTGCCGTTTCCGCCGTTAAAGCCGATCTGAACAAAAAACCGTTCGAACGTTTGCAAAAATTGTGAAAAACGTCGCGGAAAAATATCCGCGGGTAAATTGGAATGTTATAAAAAAAAAAAAACTGTCGAAACTATTCCTACGTGTAAGAATGTGTTTAAAAAAAATATTTGACTATCGGAAAGCTTACATATGCAGGTACGCCACCTTCACCTTTGGTGGTATCGCCACCAGCTTCGGTGTGACTCGACCATTGAATGTCCAAGTAGTTGAATATGGCGTAAGTGAAGACCTCGTCGGTGGCCAGGATCATTTGAAAAGTATTAGTGGTGTAGAGAGAATTGTCGATACCACCGGCGAAAGACATGTTTTTCCACGTAACAATGACAGCGTGCTTCGGATCAAAGGTTTCCGAACCTATGACACCCTCGCGTATGTCCCATTTAACGCGTTCTCGCATCTCAACTCCAAACTGATCCGTTCTCCTTTGTAAGTCCCTTTCGAGTCTAATCGCAAAAAATTATTTTAAGCCACCGCCGGAATATATTAACAGGGTGCGATGTTCGGTAGAGAACACCGATTATCCCGAAAACCCGTGAACAATTTGAACCGGTAAATTGGAGAATTTTATACTCGTTTGATTACCCGGATGTATTATTTACAATATAAATATAAAGTTGCTCGTGCCATGAAGCGCGAGAATTGTTTAACCCGTTAACGCCAACGGCGAAAAATTTGTGAAACAAAGAGTTTTTTAAAATTAATAGCATATGTTGTCAGATAAAAATTTAAACATATTACATTAAATAATGATAAAACCCACTACCATATATGTTATAAATACCATGAATATAACTTTTGCTAATAACTTTATTGTTTAGCATAATCTATATCCAGTAATCTATGTATATGCCAACGAGCGTTAATGAGTTAATAAAAATCTGGAGCGCGGATTATCGAGATTTAAATAATCAGCGTTGCACTTTATTTCAACAGATGAAAATCGAAACGGCGTAAATCGCTAAAGAAACATATGATTCGTTTGTCAGACGATTCAAGAAATCTAAAATTCCTCTGAAAACCGTAAAGTTGACTTAAACCAATCCGATTATCACGAGCTCATTTCTACCTGATAACGATCAATTACCTAAAATAGACGCCTGGTCTTCTTTGGTCATTGTCCGTAGGCCTCAGTATACCTATGCGACATTTACTGAAAAATATCCCAATGAAACTGGGGTCGTTTTTCTTTGGCCAGTCTTTGACAGGAAACACGAGGGGGTAAGTGTAATGTTCCGGAGGATCGCTAAATTCTAAGAAACCGTTCATCGATACCTGGAATGTAATATTATTTTTCGACGATCATACTGCTTTCCTCTTTAATACCGATAACAACGTGACAGCGTCGTACAACGTGAGCGAATAACGACCTACCCTCGTGTAATTGAATCGAAATCCATAGAAAGGCAATTGAAAATTGAAGTTTTTGTGTATTTGCGGCGTCGACGAATGTATATCCGTTTGATAATCGCCATTGTCGTTGTCACCACCTTTGTCAAAGTACCAGTACATGAATTTCGATCGAATTTCTTTCAATCTGGTATCTATCAGGACGTAATCCGGAACTGAGTCATCGGGACGGGGTGCATATCTGTCTGCATCCGGCGTCCCTGAATCTGCAAGTACACGCGAGTTCGCACGTTTTTGTTGTTGTTGAGAATCTTACAATTAATAATCTTCGCGGCACAATATTTAATCTTTGAATATGTACAGCGAACGTAGGTCCAATGGTGCTGAAATTATTTACAAATGATTCCTAGCTTGTAAATACGTTTAAACTATACCGATTCTCAGAATATTCAACGTCTAGAACTAATTGAGCTAAACACGATTAGCGCGTAATACAATATATAATAATTGAAAATTAATTTTAGGCGTGGTATCGAATCTGAAGTAGTATCTAGCTCTCATTACGAAAGCCACAGAGAAATCCAATGATTCATCCCCGATTCACGTTAGAGTGAGTAACTGATAAAGAAGATAAGACCTGATACGTACGCTGGGTCTGTATAACAAATAATACCGCTTTGCGATGCCCACGTTGATTCCTCGAGTACAGTGATATTACGAAAATATGTGCCCGCCGAAGAATGTAAATTGAACAAATAACATGATTTTGAAAAAGCATTGGCGTTTCGTGGACAATACGATGCCTGAAGAATGGTCACGCCCATTGATATCGAAATACTCACCATATCTCACATACTTTCCGCTTTTTTCCCCAGCTATTCTGCCGGAGATAGTTTGGGGAAGTATTTCTTCGTTCGCGTCATTCTTGGATATGGTAATGTCATCCGTGCTGGATGAAATTTCATCCGCCGCGTTTACTTTGCTCGTTTCCTCGTTACGATCCGTATTGTTTTCGTTTTCGGTCAGATCATCCAATTCCGAATGGTTTTTCGGTGTTTCGTTTTCCGTGAGAACGTAGGTGCTCTCTGCGGTTTCGGGCGCGTTCAATCCGAATGCACTCTCGAAAGTTTCATTCTCGGTTTGGGCCAATATTGCATTCGACAATAATAGCGATAGAAAAATACAAGCGATCGGTGTTAAAAAACCGAAAATACGGCCGCGTCGCGGCACGTTCCGCATTTTTAAAAACGGTGAGTGTATGAACTGATTTGTCTAGTATGCACGAAGAAACTGAGCTTGAATTCAGGTAACGAGCGGCGATAACGGTACTGATATCAGTTATATTACGATAACGTACGTTTATCTTCTTACTACAGGTGGATATGTATCGTGGAGACCAAAGCGGATAAAATAAAAAGGGCGAGTGCCCTATCGACGTGTCGAACAGGCGTTAACTAACGATTAACAAACTCACCTGGAAATTCGCGTACGCAATGCAGAACTGAATTCTGTTGTGACACAATTTTCCAGATTTCGAGTTGTTTTTGCATACACAGTAATTAATAATGGATTTCAATAGTTTTTATCGTTAGACATTAAATTAGAAGTTAAGAAATCGTCAGGTTATGATATTTATTGGATCTCTGGAACGACGTGATGTATACAAAAGAAATCTTTGCATGCGTGACTATTTGTAAAGTATCCCAAAGGTTTTGTTTTATTCTCGTAAGTAATGGGTTTTACAATAAAACATACGTAGTATGTATAGGGAATACTGTGCAAAAAATAATTAAATTTAATAAATGATCTTGCTAATTATTTTTGCATCGGGAATAATCAACTCTTTGCAATAGAATAAACATCGCAGGTGCACGATAGATGCTTTTCGTTTTAACGCTGTGTTCCATCCACTTCGTCTGAAATCTCGTAAGGAGTCATTTTGTCGGACCTTTATTAAAACTAAACATAAGAAAAATTCTGAAGCTTAAAATGTACCGGTCTATAAATGCATTGTATGATAAATGTACATTGACATATGTACATATGAACATTGACGGATAAATCTAAACAATGCAACCTTGCATTACGATTTTGTTGTATTTACGTCTGTTGGATTTTAGAAGCACTTCCCAAAGTTTTTATCCAAATAGATTTCGCAAAAATCTTAAAAGTAGGACATCCATCTTTTGTTTTGTACTGCAATTTTATCATGTATACCAATATTGTCATAAACGTTTGTAAAGAAACTATGTTACATATTTTATGCTGCACAATGTTGTAAACATTCTCGACTAATAGCACATATCACAGAAGAAACCTACGAAAGACATAAAGTCGAGGATACAAAAAATGCACAAATATGAAAAAATGTACCTAAACTTTCATTTTTCTTAGTGACATTTGTGGTCTACAACAGTGATTTTAATGTAATATTGTGGATATCAACTATACGCTTGATCATTAAGTGAAAACATTTTTTGTAACATTTTATTTTTAATGAAATAATTTGTTCCGACTGAGATGTAGTAGTTTTAACATTACGAAGACGAGGAGTTATCTCCATTACTGTCCAAATATCCTCCCGAACCATTCACGACAAACGACGTACCGAGACCGTATAAATGGCCACAATATTTTGCATCATCAATGTTATCCTCGAAAAACATCTGAAATAAGGATACATAAGTATATAAGTATACATAAGTATATAAGAAATAAGTTGTAGAATTTGTATAATCAGGGTACGAAAAGTTTATTATCGAGAAGATGTTTCATATGTGAAAAAGATATTATCAAAGGGCTACTACCTCTCGCATTTTGAAGAAGACCATTCCTGTTAAAAGGGAATCAGAACCAGCCTGATGTTGTGGACCGACTCTTTGAATTTCCAACTGTTCCGCTACCTCTTGTAGGCCTCCTTTCAAATTTTTGCAAGATTTCATCAAGTACTGTATACAAAACGGTAGGTATTGTCATTAATTAAATAGTTCTGCATAATTTGAAACATGTGAGAAGTTTTCCCTGGTACGCTTACTTTTACATCGTATATCGTGGGAAAATATATCCTAAGAAGTTCAAAGAACTCGCTTTCTTCTTGCGGTAAAATTTGATCGGTGAGAACTTTCAGTAAATAACCAAAGTCATAACCAGAGTGAAAAGACAGCCATTTTATATCGTCAACAAGAACAATTCCCGATGTCATCAAAAGTTCAGCAAAATCTAATGGATCGATACCCTCTTCTTCATGCTTTTTGAATTGGATACCACTGTTCTGTAGCATATCTATACTATCCTGTGCATACATGTGTTCCCTGGATACAAAATTTATGTACATTAAATCTTGCCGTGGATTTCAATAAAATACGAAACTCCTAAATCATTCGTTTCATTACATTACGGCAAATAATGTATACCCTTGAAACTTACTGTAAGTTAAATTTGAAATTAAACTGCCATGTTGTATAACTACCTCCAGGTGTATTCCCCGATTCATCGAGAAATGTAAGACCTAGTTGAATTATTCGCAATAGGTCTACGTTACATCGTAACATTTGATATTGAAAATCAGCGCTAGTCCTGAATTCACCTACAAAAAAAAAACAATATACTTAGTGGAAGTATTGCGATATAAGACTGCCAACAATGGTCCAATAATATTATTGTTTACCGATAGGCCTAGCGACAATTCCGGGAAATTCGGTATCCATTGCAATGTACTGATATTGCTGTACAACTTGCCGAATTGTACGAAACTCTTCTTCCAGGTTGTGTCCCCATACATCTCGGATTCCACATTCTTCATTACTGGGCATAGTCGCCCCACCCTTCTGCTGCCCTATAGGGTTACTCCCACCTAACAATTTTTTAAGTCATGAATATATTACAGCGGATAAATGATACAAATAACGATATCAGAAAATCCATTAACAGTACTCTAAAACCAGGAAGTATACAGTGTACTTCCACGTACAATGATTAAACCTATGGTAAAGATAAATAAAATTATATATTCTTTTGTGATTGTTAATTTCTTTATTTCAGGTATTTTTGTGACCTTGTTCAAGATTAAAATTTTATAATCTTTCTAAATCGTAGATAAGAATGCCCTTTGCATATCAGATATTATTAGTGTATAACGTCCGAATTTTACTCTTTAGTTTTTGTACATACACATTATGAACCCCTTGAGCGAGCATTAGTTCCTGAATAAGACATGTGACCATTGATATTATTGTTCATGAGTAACGCCGGACTAATGTGAACTACACTGATATACTTTGACTAGTGTTCTGAAGACAACAGTTCAATTTCTACTCACTGATTTTATTATGTAATTGTAAGCACACGAGTCAAATTAAAGGTTTTCTGCAAAATTAGTAAACGCTTTTCTAAACGTATCTATACAACCACGATGTACCATGAAGTATTGCAAACACTTATTTTGATTAATTACTTGGTACCACCCGTATTGTACGGTCAAAATAAATTTTCTAATTATTATTGTACGTTAGATCTCATATATGTGCTCATTCAACTGCACCTTCTAACGCTTGTGCATTCTTCTTAAACTCTTTGAAAATGCACACCTTTTCTTGCAGCGACACCAACTGTATATTTCTCGGGAACTTCATTGCGTGTTCTAATAAATTCTACTATTTTCAAAGGGGGACTTCAATTATGTAGTTCTTCTCGAAGGGTGTATGTTGTAATTTCATCCAGTCAAATCCAAACTACTTTATGTACTTTGCTTCGCTGTTCCTGTAATATGTATGCCTCAAGTTTGTTATACGAAGATCATACATGTGCGGTACACTTTCCATATTTTTACACAATCATTCGCGATGTGGCATTCAACAAACAATGCTGTCAAGTCTGATACTTCTCAAGGTCAAACCTACGTCGCCGTTTAAGATCCAAGACGTTGTTTAGTTTAACACGAAGACGATATGCAAAACAGCATTCTGCTGTATGAAACAGGCATTCATAGAATTTGTCAAGTATACCATACACACCGGTAGCTGAGGGCATAAGGTTAGGTATTCCTGTCGTCACCGGGGCTATTTTTATGTTTGATTCCCACCGTCACGGCTTTTCTTTCTTCATATCACTATAGACACACATAAAAACATTAATGTTGATCCAATAGTACTGTTGCCACGCACGTTATTATGACCTTACAGATATGAATTAAAAACGCTACATTTATGTACACTCGAGAAAAGATACGTATATAATTTGAAGTCCATTATTTGCCAAATAAGCATCAAAATCAAGAAGGTTATGGTATCTACGAAAACAAATATCATTTATTACAGTGAACAGTGCCAATAAATTTATTGCACTACGAGCAAGGAGAACGTAATGTAGATCACAATGACATATGAAATTTGGAGGATATACACGGTAATACTTCTAATTGTAAGTTACAAAATAAGTTTGTGAATGAATTATAGGTTATGTATCTCAGATAAACAAGAATGATTTATACAAACGAATAGGAGGTACACGCGCATGAAAATATACCTCTTCATATAATCGTTTTGCCGCACGATGTTCTAATGTACATCAAGCTAAATAAAGCTTTACAAAACACTTATCGCGCGTTTAAATCTACTGTCACAGTGTGAACAGGTTAAACGAGTTTCCAAACTCAAAGCTGTAATTCTCTCTATGTACGACCTGAAGTTGAGGCGCCAAAATCGCTACAGTGTGTTTCCTGATAAACTACAACGCTTACTAAAGCGGTAGATCACTGTAACGACGGTCGTAGAAGAAGTTATCGACGATTACCCCTCGAGCAAGAAATTCTAGTTCAGAAATTGTCAACTACGAATGTCAAGAATGGCGCTGCTTTTGCCTTTGCGCGCGAACGAAATGTTATCGACGATTACCCCTCGAGCAAAGAAGAAATTCTAGTTCAGAAATTGTCAACTACGAATGGCAGGAATGGCGCTGCTTTTGCCTTCGCGCGCGAACGAAACGTTATCGACGATTACCCCTCGAGCAAAGAAGAAATTCTAGTTCAGAAATTGTCAACTACGAATGGCAGGAATGGCGCTGCTTTTGCCTTCGCGCGCGAACGAAACGTTATCGACGATCACCCCTCGAGCAAAGAAGAAATTCTAGTTCAGAAATTGTCAACTACGAATGGCAGGAATGGCGCTGCTTTTGCCTTCGCGCGCGAACGAAACGTTATCGACGATTACCCCTCGAGCAAGAAAGAAATTCTAATTCAGAAATTGTCAACTACGAATGGCAAGAATAGCGCTGCCTTCGCGCGCGAACAAAACTAATTTTTCACGGTTAACAGCGCCATCTACCGATCGCAAGTACTAATTGCAACAGGATCCTACAACTTCTCTGTGGCCCCCCCGGTGTACATTGTATATAGTTAAAGGGTGTAGAGCGATTTCTTTTAAATCGAGGAATAATGGGTAACAGTCCAGGAAAAGCAGAAGCAAAACCCGAAGGTGAAAAGAAGTTAAAACCTTGTTGTGCTTGCCCCGAAACGAAAAAGATCCGGGACGAGTGGTACGTAAATAATATTAATCCAAAATTTGATTAGGTTATATCCTCGATTACAGTGTTCTGCATCCTTAAGTTTAATCCTATATAAGAACGTTGAACTTGTTAGTAACTAGTTCAATAAATATATATCAATTATTCTGAGTAAAAAGATCAAATATTCTCAAACGGATACTGTACTTTAGCGAATCTTCGAAGTTTCGGCAAATAGCCTATTCTCCAGTTTTATGACGAAATAACGCTTTATTTATATATATATTTCGTGACGTAGCTTACATAACATTGAACTCGATCAGGAATACTTTATGCAATAAAAAGTTAAGGGTATATTTACTAAACGTATTTTATTCCTATTCAAATTTTTCAGTATCATGGAAAAAGGGGAAGAAAACTGTGGACACCTTATAGAAGCGCACAAAGCATGTATGCGATCACTGGGATTCAACATATAATACTGAAAACCGAAAGTAACTACAGTTTTATGGGCAGATCTATGTTATAACTTAATTTTAGAAAGTATTATCTCATGCTCAGGTTCCAAGAACTCATTGTACAAACTACTTTCTGTAAATAATTTAGTCTTGAATTTACATTAGACACTCTACTGTGTTAAGCACCGATTACAATTATGAATAAAATCATGATTTAAGTCAAATCGTGTTGATTCTCTCTGGATAAAAATTTTGTATTAGCAATAGGTGACTTGATTGCATCACATTCAATGTAAAAATAATTCAACTGCTCGGTAAGTGGTTGCTCAAATGCAACAGGGATCAATAACGAGTATACGTACCAGCATTGGTTAAAAGTGGTTTCGAGTAAAATAAAGGAAATTCATAAACTTGGGAATTCTAACAAAGCATATATTTTAATTTGACGTGTGGCTAATATGAAGACTTTTTTTCTTACACTTGCATAACAATTCCACAGCTTGGTTTACTTGAACACTCCAAAATGATGAACATATTTCTCAATCTGCATATCGCAAAATCCAATACACATAATTATTTCGTATCTTTGCTGTCAGTCATAATTATTGCATCTGGTCCTACTGAGCAGAAAGACAAACTTACTTCTGAGTAGTGCATGGTAAATGTGAAAGCTATAAAACAATAATATAATATTTCTCATAATAATGAATCTCAGAGCATCACCATGGTCGCAAATATTTTTAACTATAATAAATAGATCTTATTGTGTATCAGTACAATTTATGAAATACAATAAGTGTAATAATAATTATAATTTGCTAAGTCGCACAACGTTCTTTTTTTTAAGATGTATAATATAAATAACAAGTAAATGGACTGTAGTTTCTTTTTCTTCTCATTCACAGCATCGCATTGGACTTACGAGCTAGGGCATCGGTAGCCTTGAGTCGATTGGATAATTAAATAGAATATTTGTAATTAGTATGAAAGTAGTTGTACTTTATGTATGGGTGAGTGAAATGCAATATAACGAAGAGTGCGCGGTTTGTGTGTGTATGTATACGTGTATAATATAGATATATGTATATATAATATATGGAAATACGTTGTTCATTCTTGCAGACACTCCATACTACATAGAAGTAAGATTAATCAAAATACGTCAAAGAATAACTTATGCGACGGTATATAAAATTTTCTAGCAATGCGCGGTCGTCTCGTCATCGGTTAATTTTATTGACTAAAAATTGACAACATTTTGACAACAACGTTTATTAAAAGTGTAGAATACGGATGGTAGCAGGACATACGCGGACAACGTTGCTCGTTTCGCCTTTTCTTTTTTCACAAGTCTTCTGAAATTGGTATGGAGTGTCTCCAAAAATTGATATAATCGGTGATTGGTTAGCATTAAATTGATAACAGCATCACAGCTACGAAAGAGTCTCGTTTTCCAAGCTCTGCCATGGCTTTTTTCGCTGATGCAACCGATCGGCATAGGACGATTGGTCGACTAAAAATTAGCACAGCCCGTTCGGTGCGACGAAAATTGAGCAGAACATGTGGACAAGAAATGGCAATCGAATTAATTCTATCCTCCTTCAGATACGCCGTTACTTTAACTCTCTTTCCCAAGCACACATCGTAATACAGCATGTTCAGAGCTGAATTATCGTTTGTTTTATTTATTTTTTTTTTTTAGAAAGATCGATACGCGTGACACAATCATTTTTGCTTTATTTTCTGAAAACACTTTCGTATTTAATTGCTCAGCTCCGAAACTCTCGATCCGCGACGCACACTTAAGAGATACACGAGTTTAGGAGCCAGTCGATTAGTGACGGCTAGAAAATGCAAGAATATATCATTAAATAATATTTCTGCGACTACTATGGTGGAGCAAATCTCCTAGTGATAAATCCTAGAACATTGCGGTCACGTAACTTTAAGGATGCTGGACAAGATTGGTTTGAGGCAGTCTATCGTCTTTGCACAAGATTCAACTCGTTTCCAGGTGAGCAACTCTCACCTGTCTTGTGGTATGCGCGTCAAGCGTAAAACTTTGCTTTGCTGAAAGAATCAAACAGTCAAATCATCCCGTACCGTGCTTGATAAATAAAAATTTGTCTAAATAGTAAACTACCAGAGGAAACAAAACTAACTCACCTGGTACTCTGCCTCCGTCTCCATAATACCGGTCACAGCGACAACTTGGTACTGCCTAGCTTTCAGGGTTGCTATGGATTTCCGCATTAAACGCATTGCTCCGAGAGCGCTACTTGTGCTATTAAATTGCGCCATTTGTGCTGGATTATGGCTAGGATCAAGTACTAGCATAGTTATCGAACCATCTCTTAATTGCTCTGCTCCTATAATTGTTCTACTATGTCCTGAAAATAACATTTGATATAATTTTGAAAATCTAAGATACGTATATCTCGTTCCATTTAAATCGCCTACCTTGATGCTGCAGGTAAAGAGGTGGCTTAAAATCGTCGCATCGCTGGAAATACTGTAACACCCAATTAAGCATTTCAGGATGTCCACCGTCTGCGCTGGTTGGTTGAAAATCAACTAACTGGCATCTGAGTAACGAAACAAATATGCGTTATCGAATTCTAAAGAGATCGTAAGAAATAATGAGACGTACTTTATTCTCAAGCTGGATAACAATATCACTACTTCCGTGGGGCCGATCCATTTCCTTGTATTCACTAGCTTACCGCCGAGTTGCTCGGCCCCTTGAGTATCGAAGCCTTGAGCCCATGCCCACTCGATCATTTTTTGTAATCTAGAGATCGATGGTATGGAACTTCGCAGTGGGTTTTTGGTAGAACTACCGCTACCTAGCCCAGAGCTCCACGCTTTATAAACTAACTCATTGTACCCTGTATGTTGCAAAAGCGACGAGATTAACATTTGTATGTTTCTATAACCACATCCCCAACCCTTATCTCCGTAAGTAGAGGCATAATGGTCCACTGTGGAGCACATCCAGGTGCTCAACACATTGCTGCACGCTTGACTAACGGCTCGTACCTTCGGAACTAGCCCTGGGAAGATCAGAAAGAATACTCTTCGATTCCTCGAATATGACGATAAAGTTTCTTGGAAAAATGATTACTGGAAATGAACTTTACCGCGTGTACAAGAACTACTGTCGTCGATGCCGCTGCTCTCCGCGACTCTAAGTTCACTTTGTCTCTCATAATAATCGGCAATCGTCATTTCACCAGAATACACAGCCCGCTGCATGTTGGTGACACTTTGTTCTCTAAAATTTCCTTGATTGTCCATTCCGTATTGCGCTCTCAGCATCTCGAACTCACGCTGTTCGCGCAACTTTCGAACTTCCTTCTCCCGCCTCTCCATGTCCTTTGCCAACATTCTGTCGGTGGATACGTCGGGCGTTATGGGAGATGGTGTACTCTTTTTGCTAAAATGCTCTTCGATGTGAGCAGTTAGGTCGTCACTGTTTTTAAACGATGTACTAAGGCAAACTGGGCATGCCGGAGTATCACTGCCAACAGTCGCTAGGTCTGACTGCGAAGCTGCTCCGTTTGCAGGGCTGTTGAAAAGAGTTTGGCTTGTTAAATCAGTATGCATAAGTAATCAGTGTACTATGTACACATGCAAAGATGAAGTTACCTCAGAATATCCTTATGTTCTATATTGACGTGTAGTTCAAGATCAGAAGAATTTGGAAAAGATGTAACGCAAAGTGGGCAGTTGAAAACTCCGTCGCGAGACGGTGGTGATTCCGGAGGGAACGACGGCGAAGTAAGATCAAAGTGTTGTCGGTTGATATGTTCTTCTAGCCTCAACGGACTGTCAGAACTATATGGGCACATAGGGCATTCTTGAACTGGAAGTTTTGGAGAGGCGTGAGAACGTAGCTGCAAATTTAAGCCTGTACGCAAAGGAGATCCATGACCCGCTGCACCTTCGAGAACTGAAATAAAATCATTCTCTGTTTCCTATTTCCGATCCTACAAAGATTGCGATTCTATTGAATTCTTGTATACCGTTATTGAGGTTACCACTGTTATTATTGTTGTTGTTGTTATTCATATTTGAACTAGAGTGTTGAGGATCCGATTTTGGCGACTCTTGCTGTTGCTTCGTGCGTGGACTAGAGGAACTGCTCCACCCATTTTGAAGAACGGGTGTTCGGAGGGACATGGATGGAGAAGGACCACGGCATTCGTCGTGCCTGTGATCGTCGACTAACGAATCGTCGTCGATAAAAGCCATCATATCATTTTCAGGCGTACTATAGTTGGAAGAAGTAACGGTATATAACGTAAGGGTCATTAGCTGTCGCAATCTTATCAACCCGTCGTGCATATCTATGGAAACAAAGTTAACGAGCGTACCTTGGTGTTAAATAATCCAAATGAGCACTGTTAACGTGGGCCAATATTTCTGTAGGCAAGATATCCCCCAAGTCGCAGAACGGGCAATTTGTAGCTCCGTGGAGGTGATAGAATACCATATGAGATCTCATCTCTTCGTCATTGAAAACTTCCAGACCGCAAATCTCGCACGTATAATTAATTTCAGGTGGTTTGCTGGCTGCCATTTTTATTACACCCGAGCAACACTGTTCAATCTTTAATACAAACAATGCATACAAATGTAATCACGTTTACCCGCAAATTACGATTTCGACTTCCATTTAATATTTCCCAGGAGTGCTGTTCGCGGATGGAATGCTATTTAATTAAACAAATTAAACGTACCCCACAACCCTTCTATATTCGAACGCAAAAGCGAAACGTTCGATACCTACGATTAGACGAAGAAAAGAATAATAATACGACACTCGATAATTTATTCCAAGCAATCCATGATCGATAATTGAATTCAGGGTCGGCGACAAGTAACCGCGGATACCCGATGAACACTTTGCAAATTACATCCCACGAATTCTCACACACTTGTCGCAGGCTTTCAAGTAATTAAATACGGAAATAAAAGGCGAGAGTATAATCGATCGGATCGTACCCGTACTTACTAATAATTTATTGCATATTCCTGGCACAACTCATCCGTCCTGCGAGGATCCTCCGCACATCGAAACTCTCCCCGCACTTTACTTCACGTTCGCGAGATATCGAGGTTGAACACATACGAGGAAACACAACGCGACCTCTCTCACCTCGACGGAACGATATCACTTTTTACCACCTGTACCGAATACACCACCGCGTATCGCGATCAATCAATGGGGAAACACGCGTGTCGGTACTCAACGATCCTTCCGTTTCCCCCCAAAAAAAGGGATTCTCGATCTAGAGACCGCAACCACAACGACGGCGATGCAACGAAGACGATGGAAAAGACGATGAGCGAGAGAGGGATGGTTGAGGGTAGTTGAGTGGGAGGGGCGGGAGGGTGGCTCGAGGGATGGGGTGAAACGGGCAAGGGTGGCAAAGGAGAACGCCAAGGCAGTGGGGGGGGGGGGGGGGAGGGAGGGATGAAAAGTGACGCGGGCAATTTCGATGTCGTCTCGAGAGAAAAAGGTCGGGTATCTTTTTTATTTGCTCACCCCCCCCGAGAAAACTAGGCCAGCCAGTGATTCGCGGAGGACAGAGGTGTGCATATCAGGTTGTTGGGTTGGGTTTGACCCATTTAGAGGCCCGCGGTACAACGCGTGCACTCTCTCGGCTCAACGAGACCTTCGCTTAATTTCGTTCCGTGACTGCGTTTATACTTCGGCAACTCGCCGAACCCGCGGGATCGATCACTCTCTTTCTGTGTCTGTCTCCCCCTCTGCCCCTCTCACGCGGAAGCACCCTCTCGCTCTATCTCTCTCTCTCTCTCTCCCGGTACCGTGCCCCTTTAACGACACTTTTCCGGCAACGCGGATTTAAGGCGTCCGTGCAAACAGGATTCGGGGCCCGCGAGCCGTGAGACCGAAGCGCCGATACATCGCGCTCGTTCGCTTTTTTCCGAGGCAGTAGGGATCGCCACTATCGCGACTCACACAACGAAACCCACCCTTGGTAACTCAGTTGATTCGTCGCTCCTATCCTCTCGGCCCTCTGGCCCTTCCGCCTAGCAGGGCGGTTCGTTTGTTCCCATGTGTAAGCGACGACGTCGCCGAAACTATCCTCCCCGACGCACTCTCGCCAAAGACGTGTCCGTGTCTCGACGCCCCCAAAAAAAACTTTTCGACCTTCCGCCCCACTGTGGTGCGGTTCGAGGGTCAGGTCCGTGCGACGAGCGTCGCGCGGAAGGCGCTACCAGCGCAATCCTCGTGAGCCAAACAACCACCCCCTCCCATCCGCCCGCCGTTGCACGCGGTCGGTAAAGGGTCTTCCTCGGTTACGCCATCGCTTCGTTGCGATTCTTTTTATTAGTCGTCCGTACGATGGACTCGGCGAGGCGCGCTATCTGAAACGCATAACGTTATCCTTGACTTCCGTGTTTACTGTCGGTGCCAGGTCGAATATAGAGGGTTCTTGGTGGAACCATTTATCTTATTATTTTTTAACGTCACGTTTGAAACTATTATACACATATGTATAGCGTGCAATGGTCACCTTAGTTTCTTTGCAGTTTATTCATTGTTGGTGAACAAGAATAGTGACACGACTAAAATATTGCCATTTTTGAGGTCATTGGGAAAATGTATAGTAAAATCCGCATATTTTTATATGGAGAACGACATGTTGATGCTGCCAAAAATGAGGGCCAGAATGCGGTTGTTTCATTCTTCCCTTACGTCACAGTAAGGGAAACAAGAAAGTTTGAAACGGCAGTCCTGGAAAATCTATTGTTTTGAGTTGTGTTAGTATTCTTATACGCCAACGATATGGTTGCAGAAGTGCAATATATTTATTTTTCCTTTATAAAAATGATTCCAGGAACTAGAGAAGTGTTAGCCACCAAACATTTTTTAAAAAATTCCAATTTTAACTAATAAGGAAAAAAATTAATTAGTTGCTACATTTATAATTTTGCTCAATTATGTTTTCAACTTTCAAGAGGACTATGAATTTAAAGGTCGAAAATTATAATAACGGGTGGGGTTGATTTATTCTTTTTACATTACGAAACTCGCATTTTTAATCTGCGAATGTAGTCGCTCCGAAGAATTAGAGGTGACGACTAAAGAAAAAGATCGAGGCGTTACGGAAAAATTGATTCACGCGCGAAAGTATTATGCACAGTTTCTTGATATACGCGTACATACGCCGCGTAGCGTAATTTCCCGAGAACAAATAGCACATATATCAGCGCGCTATGACAATGCGCTCAATGGAGCACCTTTACCGTGCAGAGTCGAGATATTTGAATCTTATTTATGATACGGCGCACACGTTTCCGGGTTGCGGAGGCTGCCTTTTCTGGCTTTTACTCCTTCCTAACGCGACTGGCTACGCAAATGTCGCGCGAAAACGCGCGCTTTTCACGAAATATATAAAAAAAACGATCGATACAAGTCGCGATTAATCACATCCTCGGCCTCATCATCGGAGAAATTGAATTTGTACACGCGCGTATGTAACGGGTTCAGAAATTATCAGTCGCTCCTCGAAGTAATTTCAGGTCAGCGACGATCCTGACCTTTCCAAGCGAAACGTTTCCTCCGAACAGTTACCTGGAACGAATGTTCCTAACGTGTCATTTTTCGAGGCGTTCTCATTGCCGGCTCGGTGCGTTTCAATTTCTTTAATTGTATTCCCATTGTCCCCCTACGGGCCGGAGTTTTCCATAATGACAAGTCGGCGAGTTTGAAAAAAAAAAATAAAAAAATAAAATAAAGAGGTCGAGGGGCGCATTATCCAAATTGCGAAACGTCGTCGCTCGGGGCGACGTTAATCGCAATACTCGTAACGCGGCTGATTCGACGTCGCGGAAACGTCGTTAGTTTTCCGACGAGGGTGAAACGTAACGGGGAAGCGGCGAGGGTACAGCATTGAGAATGCAGATCGTCGTCGTGGAAATTCCGCGTCGGGAAAGGCAGTCGGAGATCGCGCCAGTGCAGAGACGTGCGACAAATTCGCGCGTGAAATTCGATTTCTTCGCGATGCATAATGCACCGCGGTTCGGTGCAGCGGGCTCGCTTCTCGATTTCTCTCTCTCTCTCTCTCTCTCTCTCCTCTCTTCCCTTCGACTCGCTCGTTCATTGACATGCAGCCGACGATCGGCGGAGGATGCGACCGTTCACAGAACTATTTCGTCTTTCCCCTTCGTCGTTCGCCCTCCCCGCCGTCCCCTCACCCACCGCTCATCTTCTTCCTTTCGATTCTTTGCCAAAGGGTGCGTGAGGCAAATACTTGACGCGTAAGCGAGCGCATGCACGGAAATTAAATCGTAAGTGAATTTATCTCCGATGCGACGAATTGGGATTTTTTTTAAGGATCGATGATAATCGATGGAAAATCGAGGATGGAATGATTAATAATCGATCGGAGTAATGCAACCTCGTAATCGTTGGAATTTCGAATAAGAGGAAAATCAGAATTCTTGTCCCGAACGTTCGTTCGGGCCGTTGGACGCATCCGACGCCGACCAATTAAACGATGCCTTCCTCCGATTAATTAATAACCATTGCGAGTACTTAAGTGAGTTAAAGCGAGTTGACCGAAGTCCGTGTTGCAAAATCGTCTCCGATCGGCCGTTCGTCGCGTTATAAAATATCGCCGACGAAGCGTGGGAAAAGCGTGGTGGAAAGGAGCAAATCGAGAGAGGGATTAGCTTAACGCGAGGACGAGATTATTACAGTCTCTATCGAACCGGTAATCGATTCATCGAAATGACAGTCGATCCGGAAATATCGCTGTTGGTTCGTTGAACGCGATCAAAGAATTTGATTCTAATTTCGCTTCGGTTAAAGTTTTAAGTTTCAACACTGTTCACGGGGCACCGGTGTCTCGTTAATAACGTCGAAGTTGCCACGGTTGGCTCGTAGGCTTCGCGAGATAACGCCGTTCACGGTTTACTTTGCAAATTAATTCTCGGGTAACATCGCGTTACGGGAATAATGATTCTTATGGTATACTGCGGTAAGACTCGACCGTAAACCGGTACGCGCTTGCGAGAATTTTGACCGTATTTTATCGATATCGAGCGAAACTCGTTTCCCCGAAAGCGTTTCGTTTTAATAAGAGTGGCCCGCGAATTTCCTCGACGAACTCTTTGCACGTTATCTTCGTCCGGGCGAACGAGAGTATCTCGATCGACACGTATCTTGACTGAAACTACTTGTAATTGTCACGTTATCGTAAGCGATGGTTAATTCATTTCGTGCGCGCACGTACAACGAAATAATGATGTCTCTCCGTTAAAGAGACGAACGAGGGACCGAGAAAAGAAATAAGCCTGAAGAGAGAAGCAGAGGACCGACCATCCGCAGCCCACGTGCGGATTGAAGGAGATTTATCGAGAGAATAAATTAATAAATTACAAGTGCTCCGGCGAACCGCGGCAATCGGCCGGATGGAATCTACGGGTGCGATTTAAATACAAAAATTTAATGAGTCCACGCGGAATTACGATCCGTCGAGTAACTCACGATTAGAAACCGAAGTGGGACGTGTAAACTCGAAGATTTCGGATTCGCGTCTCAGCGACGCGGATATCGCTTCTCGCAAATTCAATTAGCCGAAACGCCCCCGCGAGAGCAACCCGATCGGCCCTTTCCGTGTATGTACAGGGGGGTCCCGTACGTCGAGCCGCTGGAAAACCGGAAATAATTCAACGAGAATTTTTATCGCTCGACCGTAGGAATCGCCCGATGTAACAAAACAATAGCGTGTCACGGAGATATTCCCCGTTACAGCTATCCGATATCAATGAGTTAATTCCAGCTGTTCCGCGTCTCGGCGAATATAGCTTTAGAATATCACGCGTTACCGTAACGCAATAGAGGCCAATCGCTATCAAAGGAAGCATGCCCATGGGTTATCGGTTTTCTTGATATTCGAATACCGTTCTAACCCATGCCCCGAGAAAAGGGAACACCGCGCCTACGGGTTCGTGACCGTCGCTCGGCTCGTCGCAACGACGAATACAACGCGGAATAAATATTTCGTGTAACGTCGCTTCGAACCCCCGCGTTTCGATTACGACTTCGGTAAATATTTCACGAAATCCTTCACTCCGGGGAAACGAGGGGAGAGGGGGGGGGGGGGGGCGAGGGAGAGACGAGGTACCTAACGCGCATACGTAGACACCGTGAATCGTGTGGGTATGCTCGAAGATGTCACAATAGCGGTTGCACTGCGTGACAACGCGCCACGCGTCTTTTCCCTCCTCCCACACACGCAACTCCCTCGTTCCCTCTCGCTCTCCCTTCCACGCGCTCCGTCCTCCCTCCTCCTCACTCGACGTCTCAGCCGAACGCTCGGTCTCCGTCTTCCTCTCACCCACTCAGCGAGTAAAAAGCTTACTGGAGGCTCGAGTCTGTAAGTGCCACGAAAAGCTCAGTCGCTCGCGGGCCGTGCTCGAGTGCACTTCGTTTTTCTACGAGTGCTCTCTCTCCCTCTCTCTCACTCTCTCACTCTCCCTCTCTCTATCTATCTCGTTCTTTCCCCTCCTCGACATGCGAGCCTCTCCGTCCCATAGACACGCTTCCTCCTTGTTAACAGAATTTTCGCGCGCTCGCCAGTGTGAGATGCGTTCGAGCAACGAGTGAGTTATCGCGGATCAGGGTTAAGGCGCGACACTCCATAAAACCAAGGCATTTAACGATGCTGCTAATCGGCGCTCTAACGACGATATTGGCTGTCGTCGTTGCCAATCCTTACCTCGATGCGGCGCAAGGTAATGTTTCTTTTTCTTCTTTATAAATATATATATATATAAAAAAACAAGAGAATACACAAATAAGTAATACGCACACGCGCGTTCGACGTTACCCGCGGTTACTTTACATACTCGATCGCTTTAAACCAGGACAGCGGTTTATTCGAACGGTGCGCGCATCGCAATTTCACGTGGGATAAAAACATAAAAAGTGATACGCGAAAAGAGCGGTATTCCAGTCAACAGCTTCGGGGGGAGTTTGGGAGGGAGACGAGGAGAGGCTACTCGGTTTACCGCGTGGCGTTGAAACGAACCGCGATTATTTTTAAAACGCTCGACCATCCGTCGAGTTGTCGTTTTCGCCGGCCGCGCTAAAATACGAGCTCGGGGACAGATTCATTGAACCCATCCCCGCGAGTCTTTGTCATCGTAATAAAAAGATAGCGACGAGGAGCTTCGGCCACATATGCGCTTCCCTCCTCCTCCTCCCTCGCTACGTCGATACTCCGGGATCTCTCTTACGAGAGTGATTTTTTTCTCTCCCCCGTCATCATCCTCTTCCGCTCTTCGATTCGCGGTCGCGATCTTCGCTCCTCGCCGCGGTGTTATCAACGCCCGGGGAAGGAATATAGCGGGTCTTTGAGTTTTTCGCGCGTCCCCCGTTGCCACGCGTTTGCGCGCGCGCGCGTGTCGGTTCGCACGAGGCGCGGACCTGCGACAAAAAAAAAACAAAAAGAAGGAGAGAAGAGGAAACGTCTCGCCGTTATCCGCGAAATGATCGCACGATATTAGCTTTGTTCTCAATTGAGAGAGGACGGCGAGAAATCTTCGTAACAAACGCAACGTCATCGCGATTTCTCGCGATCATCCTTGTTCGCATTGAGATCGTCCCCCCCCCCCGCGGGAATGGAATAAATTTCCGTCGCTACTTATTTTTATCCTCGACACTTCATTTCTTTTCCCTCGCCGCCAGTTTTCGTGTTTCTCGGTTAACCCCCCCCCCCCCTCTCCGATCGTTTTCAATCTTTACCCCCTGAAATTTACAACGTACACGTGCGTGCGAACGAGGTGTCGCTAACGGTCCTTCGCCTCTCTGCCTTCAGCTTTTGCCTCGAAGGCGTTCGCTGGGCCCCGTGCAATAAGACGAAAGAGAAGTACGAGCAAACCCATTGGCAGCCGCATATTCTCGTATAAGTATATTCGCGCAGGAGAGTCGAAGGTGATAACGTGTCGCGGTTCTCCGATCGTCTCTCTCTCTCTCTCTCTCTCTCTCTCACGCATCCTCGCTGCTTCTCTCTCCCTCTCCCTTCCCCGTTTCTTCAGGGTTAAAATTATTTCTACTTAGCGAACGCTGGTAGGGCCAGAAAGTCATCGTCCTCCAAATTGTCCGGAATTAGGTAAAAACGGAGATCGGCACGGTTTTCAAGAATCTCTAATTCGTTTGAGAAAAGTTTTTCTTATGCGCGGTTCTCTCAACTTTTCTCACCCCTACGCTGCTTCGATTCTTCCCTTTATCTCGATCGCGTATCTCGCCGCTCTTCAACGACGGGCGGGAACGAAAATCCGATAATCGAATGCAACGCGAGGGAGAGCGAACTAATCTTGATCGATTTAACGACGATTGCAAAATTTTTTAGAATCTCTCGATATAACGTCTCAATCGTCGCGCTGACCACGGACAAGATAGTACGAATTGTCGTCGAGACGTGTGGCGCAAGAACGAACGTTAACGTTGTTCCGTGACGGCGTAACGAATCCCGATAAGTATACCGTACAATGCTAATGTGTATCCGACAGCACCGGCCATCGATTACATCAACGAAGGAACGCTAAGGCGACTTAATAGAACGATGTTTATTTCAATGCACGGCCGTGTAGTACGTGCACTTATCTCTCTCTCTCCGTCGCCGATACGCTTCAACTGTGTAACCGTGAAAGTTGTCGCGCCACGGCAAAACGAAGTTCGTTTCGCGAATGACGGAAAAACGCAAGGGAAAATAAGATCGCGCCGCGAATGGCGTTTTACATCGACAGTTTAATCGTCGCTGTAAACCATCGTTCACGATGTCATTCGATTGCAGTAATCATTGGCATCGATGTATCACCCACGAGGCGTAAAATAACATCCGCAGGGGCCCGATGTTGCGCGCGACTCTCAGGTGAGAAAGAATGAAATCGCCTGACCGCCGGCTTTTCCACGTACATACCGCGTATATGCAACGTTAATACCCGTAGCCGACGTAGATCATAGTAATTTTCGACGCGTAAATTCGACGCCTCTTTTTCTTTTTTTCTGGCGCGTAAATCCCCCTCTATGCAGCGCATGTAATTTCGCTTGTCTTTCGGCGGGGAAAATTGGAGCGCGCGCGTTGCGTAACAGATTTATGGGAGCTACTTTGCATACATCGATCGAGATTGATCTTACTAATTAATCGCTGGTAGCTCACCATTCATTATTCCGATACATAGCTGGAATTAATAATCTGTGCCACTACTGTACACCGTGCACTGTCTTTCTTTAATCCTCCGTCGGTTCCAATTACTGGGACACACGCGTAGAGCCTTCCGTTTTATTCTCGATCCCATTAGCTAGGATCGTGATCGCTCGTTTTTAAGTAACGCTAGAACTACCAGTCATTTTGACTGGTTTGGAATTTTTGTTTAAGGACTGCAAAAAATTTATTGTTTTTAAGTGTACGAACGAAAATTTATTTGATATAGTAAGTAATATGAATATTCATAATTTTACGCGTGTGCTTTTTAACTATATAAAAATTGGTAAAATTGGTTTAAAAAAATTATTGAAATAGGTATACATTAATCGTTCGGTAGTTCTGGTGTTAACGCGCTGTGAACAATGTTTAAAGTTAGTTTTATTAACTATTTTCTTATTAAAATATGCTCGGTAATATATTAGAGGTACCGGAAAGAAATAATAATTTATAATATTCTGTAACAAAAATTAAGAAAAAATACAGTTTTATATCGTTCTACAAAATAATAGCTTTGTTTCCGGTATCCCTAACATTTTTAAATAACAATACGAGCGTTCTTGTGTCAATGGAGGGATTAAATACTTTCGAGGTAGAGTTCGAGCGCAATTCAATTCTCCCGGTATTATTTAACCGATTTAACAAAAACGTAATCATTCCTCGAAACGCGTACGCCGAGTTCTTGTAGGCTTAATAACGTAAAAGCCCCTTACCTCGCGTACATAATTTACTCTTAAAAAAAAAAATGTCGGTGCGCGCGTTAATGCCACGTCAACGATGAGCGCCGTGTCGGTTTTAGCGACGGTGACTGTATAATTACGTTGATCGACAATTAAATTCCGTGGAAGCTCTTCGTTTGGCCTTTTACGAGCCACCGTAGAGACTGCTTTTGACGATTTCGTCGGAACGATAAAACTTTACTCACCGCGAGCCGAAAGATCTTAATTCCATCGTATCGTCGAGGACAGCGATGACAATAATAATAATAATTAATCAGCCGTACCCAAAGGGGGTTCGGAGATCGAGCGGCGGGGAAAAAAAAAGACCTCAGTACCGAGACGTGCCAAAATGTATACGACACGCGGAACCGATGCGACGAGAGAGAACGTGAAAGTGTTTTCACTTGCGTGCGAGGAACTTTAACCGTTTCCACGTCTCTCGATGGATTAATTTTTTTCTTTTTTTTTTGTTACCACCGGATCATAATAATTTCATGATTCGTTCTCGCGCCAACAGTCCCGTCGAGTATTCCGATCCATGCAAATTTTATGCACCGTTGATCGATATTCGCTCCGATGACAACATCGACTGGTTTCTTTACGCTCGTAAGATATGCGAAGTTGTAAATTATATTTCCGTGTTACGAGTAACCATAAAAGCGAAGTGGATTCGAGAGAAAATGTCGCGTTGGCACGACCGTGCGATTTATGGTTCGTCAGTTTAATGATTTTTCGCGAAAGGATCGTAATTTGGAAGATACTCTTCCCCCCCTCTCTCTCTCGGTGCTTCCTGAAGGATTTATGTCAATACCATCGCGCACGTAAGATCCCGGGGGGGGGGAATGATTCCGGTGGACCGGTTGTCGCGAACGCATGCGAAAAAAAAACAACCGCAGAAAATAAAAGGAACGCGGAAAAGGGTGGGGACGGTGGGAAGGGATAGAGGGAGACGGAGAACGAGCGAAGGGGTTAAAGGAGAAAACGACTTCCAATCGGCAGGGTATCCTGACACGGTCCACCACGTGCGCGTGTGCGTATGCACGCTGGCTTCGATATAAGCTTCATGGTGCGTCGAGAGTGGAGAGATAAATAAACACATAAAACTCCGTGACAGCTTCACGCTGGATAAAAACATGTCGAGAGACACGTATCACGATTCCCTCCTCCTTATCTCTCTCTCTCCCTCGCTCCTCCATCCCCTCCTCTACCCTCGGTGTGTAATTTTCTATCTCTCTCGATCCTCCCCTTCTTCCTCAACCACCCTCTCTCCATCGCCCGCTAGCTGTTGCGCGTACACATAAAATGCAACCGGCTCTACGTACGCTACTCGCTACCAAGTTTGATGACTGTATTAATTAGCCACGATACGCTACTTTTCCTCGGTTCAGTTGTTACCTTTCTTTTTTTTTCCATCCTCCGGAGCACTCTGCATAATTTCAGTTCGCATCGATTAACCGACGCGTCGCATTTACATGTAACGACCGGAAAACTCGTACGGGAGGCACGAGATGATCGAAGAGGGATGCCAGCGAACGAGACGACACGTTGACGAACGATCGGGGGAATCGGAATATTTAACGAAATTTTTGCGCGACAGGTCATTTAGAAAATTTTGCATTTTCAACGCGAGTACCGCGATACCGACGCGATTATCTATAAATAAATTTGAAAGAAAAAAAGAAGATACGAGGGAACAGGTAAGGGGATCGTTTTACGCGTAAGAAAATTACTTCGCGTTTCGCCGATTTAATGACCGAGGGGAAAAAAGAGGAGGAGAAGCGAAACCAAAAACAACAAGAAAACAAGAAAGGAAGATTACTTAAAACGCGTCAGCGGAGATTCCGGTATCGTTTCACGGGCATCTCGGATCGATGCACGTGTTTCGTATGCAAATTTCGTGGAAGGTTTTCCGACTTCCTGGGGTTATCTTGCATCTGGTGCGAAGGCTCGCGATATCGTGGCGTGGGAGAATCGTACGAGTTTTACGAGTCCAATGACGTGGATGTCACCATTCGCGTACGATATGGCAACGAAAGCAGCAGCGGCAGCAGCTGCGAGCGCAGTTACGGTCCTTTTATACGCGAGTATACTCCATATGCACTGCCTCACCCACACGTCCTACTGTGTCGCGTGATATGTGTGGCATACGTAAAGAAACCAATGTTGCGCGACACATTCCCCCCGATCGACGTCACTGCGGCTCGTTTAAATTCGTCGAAATATCGCGAGACTCTCTTCCGAGAAAATGTTCGCGCGAAGGGAGAGAAAAATCCTTTTGCCGCGTTACTCGAGGACCGTTTATCCCCGGAGTTAAGGGGAGGCGTTAATTTACGAGAAAAAGAATTCCGAGTTCATTTTCAGATCGAGCTTTATTCGCGATGTATCGAAATTGAGATGCGATTTATCGCGATCTTACGACGCTTCTACGATCGATATTTCGACGCGTTGGTATCCGAGGAAAAACGAGACGAATGTCTTTTATAATATTTGTCGAGCGCGTTAACGACGTTTACAGCGTTACCGTACTCGTACGCGGAAACTTGAATTAGTACAATTAAACGTTGTACGTTTCTCGCCTTGGCGGCGATGTATCGTCTTCGGGACGATTTAATGTCCCCTATTTCATCTTTCTATTATTATGATTCTATTAAAAGCATTTCAATGGACTACCAGAATTTTCGTTTTCATTTTTTTTTTTTATTGAGTTATCCTAACAGCGCTGGTAATTAGAAGGACGAAATTCGTCGTTAAAGCGTTCGCGAGTCGCTTTGAGAATTCAACGCCCCGAGAAACGGAGACGTCTCGGACGTTCCGTTTTATCCGGATGGATAAAATTAAGGGGACTTCACAGTTTAGATCGGGACAGAAGTCGAATGGCCGCAAACGACGTCGGCTATTTTTGTGTCGTCCGCGAGAGAAGCCACAAACCGTTGCGTTTTAAGGCTACTCACTTGCCACGGCGAATTTTACAACCCGGGGGAATTTTTGCGTTCGTTCTTAAACACGTCAGTGATTTAATAACGAGAGCACGATGACGAGCTATAGAGTAGATTTCACGGATTGAAAGAAGGTAGCTTTAAAAATAAAATAATACTCACCCGCTTCAGAATAAATAGATAAGTTTCCCCGGTAGCCCTCCGAAATCGATATCCATCTCCTGAGCGACCGGTAATTTCCTGCAAAACTAAATATGGATTCATCCAACTGCGCAAACATTTACTTAGCCGTCCTCCAAGCTTCGCGCGCCACGACTATTTTCTCATTGCACTCTTTTGGAGGGAGGAAAATGCGATCGGCGCTCGAACCTAAGTCGTAAATTGAAAATTATCCGTACGTCGACCCACGACGAGAGTACGCGACGAATTCCGGAGGCAAACGATCTACGGAGGAACATAGTTCCCTCACAATTTGCGTCTGATTGGTATCTATTAACTTAATTGTAACGAAGCGTCGTGCCCTCTTGTCTCCGGCGTCTCTGGTTATGCGCGACGTTCATTGTACGACGGCATTCACGATTTCGTTCCCCGTTTTAAAGCCAGTTTGACTGGACCCGTATATCGAGACCGTAAAGTCGTAAAAGATCGCTTACGCGGGATAAGTTGACGAGTCGAGAATGTGGTGTTAGACCGAGGATCAAATTATTTAATAAAAATTTGTCGAGCCTTGGGATAAGTGTCGTATCGTACCGAGCCGGGGATGGTAATTTCTGAGCGTAAAACTTATTAGAATAATGCACGATGAACGAAAAGGTCGCTGAGTCAGAAACCGAAATTATCACCGATAAGTTATCGGAAAAGGGAAAGGTCGCGGATGGAAAGCAGGATTTTAGACTCCGGATATTGATGAATCAGCGCGGTTTCGTGATACTCGAGTCAGGAGTCTTTTGCGATTATTAGATATTTTGGGCAAATATTTTGCAAAGATTACGCGCTGATTCGTTTATTTTGAAAGTTCAAGATTCTACCTTCCTATTCTCGCCAAGTTGTGAATAATCGTGTCAGAAGTTTATCGCGATTATAAAATGTGTTCGACAAATATTTTGAAGACCTCGTAATATTTCGAACTCGAACATTACGCGCTAATTCGTTTTATTTTCAAAGTTCAGAATTCTACCTTCCAGTCACGACCTCTCCCTAAGTTCAAAGCACTAATCGTGTACTCTTCTACTCGTTCCTCGAGTTTTCAAAAACCATGATGCGTGAAACACAACATTAAGTTAATCGTGAAGCAACGATGTATTAATTTTTAAGGAGTCGATGAAAAACTATCTGAAGTAACCGACGTCTATTTGACGAGATTCCAATTTCCTTGGCACAAAAGTGAAACGAACGATTCTTTCTACCCAGGTCGTGGTTTCGAATTCGATACTTCGATCGATGTCTCGTGACGACCTTCCACTTTCGCTTAATAATTGAACACGTCGTGAGAAAGGGATGTAGGGTGAAACGTATCTTCGTCATCAGCTACCGTGAGAATGAAAAAAAAAAAAAAAAACGCGTAACTTTATGCTCGTTCTTACTGCACGTTCGTCGTTTCGCGCAATATTTTTTAACCAGAGAAAATGCCTTCCCTTTTCGTCCGCGACCACCGTGCGCGAGGTCCTTCGACGGAACCCCTCGAGAGTTTTGACAGACGTCGCGCTTGCCCTCATGCCGAACCGTAAAATCGGGATCCTTTCTTCGACATCCGACTGACGTAACGCAGGACACGCGTCTGTTTCGTGTCCGGGGAAAATCGGAGAAGGGATCCTCCGCAACGTGTCCCGCCACCGGCCGCCCTTACATACCACGTGTTTACACTTGTACAACGAGAGACCTAATATCCGGATTTTCTTTTTTTTTTTCCAGAAATGTCCTGCTGCTCTCTGGCCGCCGGATCCTGTCGAAGCGTTTGCTCGAAGGTAAAGTTCGCTATCCCACGAATCGCTTTAAAGAGACACTGAATTTACACGAAAGATCCTCGAGACGCAAAATTATCTGTGAATCTGAGTAAGCACGAAACGGAATTCCTCCCCAAAGAGAGAAAATAGTGGGTTTAGTTCTATCCCCGTGAAACTCAAGGATTCTTCGAATAAGCGCGGTAGGATCTATTAATTATACGCGAGGATCCCCGTGAGAATTTCAAAAAGACAATTTCGTGGGTATAATTTTCGTCGGACGAATGCGATATCACGCGTCTGATAAATATCGGTGGTCCGACCCCGGGACGATAAAGGGTACAAAATATGTCGTGTCCACGGATATATTAGGAGAACCCCGGTATAAAAAGGAAACGGCGAGGAGGATAAAGCGCAGGGGAAAGGTGAAAGGAGAGAAAGAGGAAGCGCGCCTTTTGCTTTTTCGTACGGGTCTCTCCCTCTCTCTCTTTCTCTCTCGGGCACAGCTACGTGGGGTGCGCGCGTTGCCGTGTGGCTCCTTTAAAAGTGGCTGCGGGGCCTCTCCGGAGATAATATCGGAGACATTGGGGCCCGCTGAGAGATTTACGCGGGACCCCTCCGGGGGTCCCCGGTAGGCTCATTCATACGCAAATATTACGAATTGACGTACTCGACTCCGAGAAGCGAACAAGTTATCAATGATATCGTGTTTCCATGCAATTTCTTTCTGCAAAAATGATTCGTCCGTGGCGATCGTCCGTTATTTTCAGCGCGCGTCACGAGGAACGTTTCTCAAATACATATCTATCGATAGCGTGTATTGGCGGAATTATAATCGATGTGTTTCTTTCCACGTGGGAGTGTGTTGCCGCGAAAATTCAAGAATAACCGACGTACGAAAATAAAATTGAAGTGGCGTTATTTACGTTTTCGAATATCTTACGAATCCCGAAACGGGGGCGTTGTTGGAATATGAAATACGACAGCTTCGAGGTGCAGAAAGAGTTTGAGAAAGGCCGTTTGTCCGGGCTGTCTTACTTGACTACTGATGAGTCCCTCCCCATTGGGAATCCAAAAGCGAAATAACCGGAAATCGTAGCGAAAGCCTAAGTCATACGTCGTGAGTTTCTAGAGATAGGCGTGGTGAACAATATCTTTTCCTTTGTTAATATATTAATCGTGTCAGGGGACGATTAAAAGTCTCGATCATTTCTCACCTCAAGTCAAATCATTAAATTTGAGTACAAAAACTGCATTTAATCGAACAATTAACTCAACGACAAGAACGCGCTAGGCACTTATCGCAGAAAATTTGTACTAGAAAAATTCACCCCTTTCGGAATGGCGACGAGGCCTGGCTGTGCATACCTCCAAGAATATACCACGACAGAAATACGTACGTCGTCTCCTCGGCTCGCCATCGCTTACGTTCTTAACGTTAATAGTCCTACCGAGGGGGAGGGGGGGGGGGGGGGGGGGGAAGAAATATTTGCGTTAAACTAAACAAATTAGCGTTTAACGTAATCCCCGACAAACTAACGTAATCGATCGTAAAAATTCGAATTCGCGACTCCGAAACGTTCCTTTTTTCATTCAGGTATGAAAAATCGATTGACGAGTAGTATAGATGAGAATCTGACCTTTGAACCCAGCATGTCCCGAGGATCTCCAGCAGGACCCACCACGCGCTGATGGATGGTCGTAACGCGTATCCGTGACGAGAGTATAAACTAGACCCGCGTGTCCTCGACGCGAACGCTGATTGAATCCAAAATGAGACCCTAAATGGACGGCCAGTCGATATCCCCCCGTAGTCTATTGTCATTCAGTGACGAACAACAGGAAATCGTGGAGACCAAGCCGTACCCGTGTCCTTGATTCTTAATAGCTTCTAATCCAACTGCACCTTGAATTCAAAATTTCGAAAATTCCCATTCGAAACGCGCTACGAGCGGCGCTTCGTTTTTCACGGCTGCCATTCGGGGATCGTACCTCAATTTTCTTCTTCTTCTTTTCTTTTTTACAACTCGTCGGTAGCTTCTCTCAAATCCTCGTCGCTCTTTATTATAAAGAAGCTTTCGCTCTGGTTTCAGATCTCCCTGGTGGCTCTTGGCGCGGAGGTGGACGCGAGGGAGAACGCGACACGACGCTTGCTGGAGTTCTGTTCCATTGAACTGGTGAGCTGCCATTAATCGATCTTTTTAATCCTAATTCGTCGGCGTCGAGTCTGAATCGGTAGAAGAGTGACAATGCCATAAGCGATTCAGTTAGAGAAGGTGGGGGGGATAAAAGAAACGAGGGTCCCGAGATGGATCGGTTCGTATTACGAATATCGTAATACTCGACGTTCGACTCGGTTTTCAATTTTTTTTGTCGATATGCCTTACCTTTGACGAATGTATTTTTTCTCTCTCTCTCTCACCAGGTGGACTTTTGGAACTGCGTGAATTCGACTTTAACCGGTGAGAATTCGTACGAATTGATCTTGAACCTTTTCACGGCGGCGTGTACGATATCAGAGTTATTCACGTTCCCTTTCTTGCAGAGATGAGAAGAAATGAAAATTGGTCCGGCAGGGGCTGCTGTTACTTGGCGCAAAATCCAACGTGTCGATCTACGTGCGCTTTGTCGGGATCGAGAAGAAACTTGAGCGAATCTTGCCGGCCGAGCGACGAACCCGAATTCTTCTCGTGTCTCGAGAAACGCGAGGAGGCCGAGCGATGCTGCAGCAACGTTTCCAACGACACCTGCAGATCCATTTGTCGCGATCTTTTCCATAAACCCGGGAAACAGTCGAACTTGAAGCTTTACAGTAGCAAGGGTTGCTTCCATCAGATTCCAAAGTGCTTGAAGAGCGTTGCCGAGGTGAAACACGCGGAGGATCCGAAACAGCGTGAGTCGTAATTAACGAGATATTAACAAAGTTGTATAAAGAAAATTCGTATAATTAATGTAACTCTTTCCTTTCAATTTTCACGTTTCAATGAGTTTTTCCTCACAAATTTAAATAAAATAATTTTCGTACGCGAGCTGAGTCTGCGTCTATCGTCGTTAATAGTAACACTAGATCTACAGACAAACATCTCGGTATATGTAGGTATACTACATACAATTGTACAACGAAAAGTCAACAAAAAAAAGAAGTGCTTCACAGAATTAATTATATAAATATTTTTAAAAGAGTCATACGAAATTTAAAAAATCAAAACGTACTGAAAATGAATAACGATTATAAGAAATGCCAAACAAGTCACTTTGACCCCCTCGGTAGACCTAGCGTTAATATCCATCCTTCATTCCTTCCATTTCGTTTAACAACTCCCTTCTCAAACATTCACGAGTTTCTTTTCTCATCAACAGACCTACATTGCTGCGACGAGGCAACCACCTCGGTTTGCCTGGACACCTGTCGAAAGATCCTTCACACAGCGACGACCGATCAAGAGATAATGGACGCGCTAGCGGAAAAGTGTAGCCCGGTTTTGCCGCAATCGCCGCTGTGGAGTTGCCTGTTAAAGTCCGGTTCGGCGAAGCCAGCGCGTTTGCCGTTAGACGCCGGTAAACTCGCGTGCTGCACAAAGGCGGTGAGGCCGTCGTGCCAAAATTTGTGCTGGAGAGCTTTCCAGGCCGATTGGGAATCCGCCTGGCTACAGCTGGACAACGAGTGCCTCTCCTCGAGTTTGGAGGGTGAATTGAGAAGATGCCTCGAGGACGCCGATGATCCCTGCGAAATGGGTTGCTCCGGATTGTCGTATTGCGCTCGCTACAACGGCAGATCGACGACGCTTTTTAGGTAAAGGGGGTACCTCGCGTTTGGAAGATTTCCAAATACGATCCCGTACAATTTGAAACTCACGCGTCCTTATTTCCTCGCAGAGACTATTACACCTCATCGATTTCTCACCGTCTCAACGTTATTTGTATTTAGAACATGTACCGCTACTGCCGACGACGCTGCCAAGTGGGAAGCCGATCACTGGGCCAGGGGCGGAATTATTCGTGGTCTGGGTGTTCCGGTACGCGCAGCGCCTTCCTGTCCCGCTGAAACCTTACGCGCCGCTGCTTGTCTGCTGCAATTGCGTCCTTGCGAGGCGAGGATACACGAGACGCGTCTGTGTCGCGAGGATTGTCTCGAGTTGATGGCGAGTTGCGTCGATTGGTCGGTGATCACGGGGCCTCATACCGCGGCTACGTTGTGCGCGAAGCTATCGCCGGGAAGACCCGACGCGCCATGCGTGTCCCTCAGGCCTTTTCTCGAAGATCCTCAGGATAACGAGTCCATCGTACACCCGGAGGAGGACATCACTACTCCCTGCAAGAGCAATCCTTGCCCTCAAGGTCAAACCTGCGTGCTACTGGACAACGGGCCTCAAACTTATCGCTGTTCGCCAGCTTGCTCGCTGGGTGAGATGTCGAAGCAAATGGTACCGGTAGGATCATGGGTACAGATCCCGAGGTTCGATCAACAGGGTTGCCTTCGAATCTGCCAGTGCACCATGCACGGCTTGGAAAAGTGTCGCACGTTGAATTGCTTCAAATTCAATTCCTGCTGGGTACACGATCGTTTCATAGCGCACAAAGCCAACTTCTACTTAGAGTGCAATCCCTGCCACTGCTTCGAGGGCGAGTTCACCTGTTCGAAGAAGACCTGCGGCGAGATACGCATACCGTCGCTACCATGCGATTGTCCCGCTCACTACGTACCAGTCTGCGGGAGATTGGGCTTCACGTTTGCCTCCGGATGCCTGGCAAAGTGCGCCGACATGTCGGCGAACGAGGTAGAGTTCGGCAGATGTTCAGCACGAGATCCATGCGCTTCGGATCCTTGCGACAATACCGAGAGATGCGTACGAAGGACCAGGGTGTGTTTGTCCCGTCTTCACAAGCCCTGCCTTCAGCACGAATGCGTGCCCCTCGACTGCGATCCTCGGGACGAGACCAGCGGACCGGTTTGCGACAAGGACAATCAACAGCATCCGTCGATGTGCACCATGATTCGCGCCGGTGCGTCCTTGGGATACAGAGGACGTTGCTTGAAGGGATGCAGCCTGCGCGGTCCCGTTTGCGGGATCAACGGCGAGGTTTATATTCACGAGTGCGCCGCCTGGGCGGAGAGGACCATCGTAGATTACCATGGTCCCTGCGTTGCCGTCGGTTTAATCGGCGATCGGGCCCAGCCTCGTTGCACGGACGTCGTTCAGTGTCCGCGATTGGTGGAGCCTTACTGCGTCGGTGTCACGCCTCCCGGTGCTTGCTGTCCAGTATGCGGGGGCGCGGCGAAGTTGTTTTACTCCAAGAAACAGGTAGGTAACGTTTTATCCGTTCTTCTCTAGGACACGCATTCCAAAGTATCCCCCCCGGAGATATCGTATCGCATCGTAACGATATTTCGTAACGATATTTTATTCTCCGTGTTACAGCTGGACCGAGTGTATTACATGATGGACGAGGACGCCGACAAGGATTCGGTCACCCTGGAAGCGTTGTTGATAGCCCTTAGTCGTCAAATTCAAGTGGCGCAGTGTGCGTTGAGGGGGATGATGACACCGGATCGCGATATATTTATTATCACGCAGCCCGTATCGAAGAGGCCGTCGGCACTCCAGCTACGGGCATGCGTCGCGGAGACTGAAAAGCTGGTTACCAGAATTTTGGAGAGGAGTCCTAGAATCGCTGCCGAAGTACCCCTGGGTGCGCTCACTAGAGCTGAAATCGCTCATAGCTATGTTTCCAGTGCCATGAAGGTTTACGGATGGTTCGCGATGATCTTCCTCGCGATTCTCGCGCGCAATATTATCTCGTGAATGAGAATAGATAAGGGACGAAGAGGGACGAGAGTTAGCATCGTTACGAGTCGACGTTATAGAGAATACGCGTTATATGTAGGAACAACGATTGCAATTAGCGTATTCGGTATGGATTTCTTGTAAACGTTGCTGAATCTCGTACGGCGTTTCCTATGGTGCTGAGCATTTCTTTTACCTAACGGCGTTGCCACTCGCGGTACCGCTAATTTCATGTCTGTGATTCTTCTAGTGCCTACGTAATATACAGGAAAGTAGAATGTATTTTCATCTATTGTTTAATATTGCCAAAGAGAAGGGAGTATGTCGGCGGTGTACAAAGACACACGATTACCCATAAATATTTACGTTTTAGGGTGAATTAACGAAGGGTGATTTGTGTTGCGTAATGTAAATTGTAAATAAAAAGAAAAGTCTCCTAACTTAAGTTACCAATCAATGCGTCTAACGATTCGTGCGTTGTATTTTTTGACTGGTGCGAAATGCGATTAACGACAATACTCCGCGAAACGATCGAAATCTCGCGTTCCATCGTGGATCGTGGATCGGCGTGAGTTTAGGAATCCTGGATGCGGCATAGAAGCGATTAAAATTATCGACGAGTTTGATTCGCTTACAGACGCTCGTATTACCGACAAGATCAATACTCCCAATTACGTGTTAAGTATACTTTGTTATTGTACCGTTAAATACAAATTTTTTGTATCGTCGTTTGTAAGTTTAATAAATTTCTAATTTTTGTCATACGCAGCTCGGTGTAATTATCATCCTTCGGCGCGTAATTTGTATACATCTGACGTTCCCTTTACAAAACTTTGTATCGACCGCGAGACGCGGTGTGCGCGCCGGATGCCTGCAATTTAATCAATTCTTCTTTGATGAGCCGCGAAACTTCAGCCTTGGCCTTGCTGACGGCTAATTCGCTGGTGGACTCGATGGCCAGATACAGCTTTCGTTCTCCTTCCGGCGGTGCTTTCCCGGGTGCTATGTAAGTTCCCCTGACCGTCAGCCCTGCTTCCGAATATTCTGAGATCTGAGCGAGGGCCTCCTTGCTCGTTACTCTCCACCTAGCTTGCTGCGGGAAATCATTGATCTCCAATTCCTCCTCGTATTTACGGAAAGTTTGCTCGCCGGTCTCCGCGTCACTCTCCACGAGATCTTCTTCGCGCGGCTGATAATTCAATTTGGTATTCAATTTCGCTGCCAACTGTTCCGCGACAGTCTTCGCGGTGATCAGATTGGTAGGACCCGCTCCCTTCAGTATAGCTTCGGCGGCTTGTTGAGTCGCGCCCTTCGCCTCGGCTCCCAAATTCTTGGCGATATTAATCTTTGACGCTAACCTTCGGGCTAGTTCTAATTTGTCGGTGGCACTCGGCACAGGTTGACCGGGCACCGCGATGTTAGCAGCCGAAGGTCTAGCGATCTCACGTACCGTTCTCTTAGGTGCTAGCATACTTTCTATTTGTTGGTCGATATCGTTCTCTATGTCCTCGTCGTCGGAATCTTGAAGTCCCAACGCAGCTTTCTGGAATTTCTTTTTCTCGTTGGCGAGGGCTGCCTCGGATTCATCGAACTTGAACCCTTTGCCACTGAAACCACCTCCGGTATGAACCTTCTTTCCGTCCGCTGCTTGACGGGCTTTGTAGCCCTCCCAGACTTGGCGTAACGGATCGGGAACCGGTACGCCAGCCAATTCGTGAGCGCGTAGAATATCGCCGGCATAACGTTCTTGCTCGGGCGTAATAAAAGTATACGCGTATCTGAAATCAAAAGAATAGCTCTACATTATTCACCATAATAATATAGGAATGAGGTTTTGTCTCGGGTCGAGTACAAATACGCGAGAACTAGACCTTGTATCTTTTCAGGAAAGAACGAACGGGAGCCTTCAAGGTGGTCAAATCGCATAAAAAAATATAAACTTTCCGCGGAAAACTTAAACTTACCCTTTATTCCCAGCTCTGCCCGTTCTTCCGCATCTATGCACGTAATCCTCGTAGTGATTCGGGGAATCGTAATTCACCACAAGCACGAGATGCTTCACGTCCAATCCCCTCGCGGCAACGGACGTGGCGACCAGTAATTTAGTTCGACCAGCTTTAAAATCTAATATCGTCGAATCTCTGTCGCATTGATCTATGCCGCCGTGAAGAGACATGCAAGAATAGGAAGCCTTCATAAGATCTTTCAAAAGTGTGTCGGCGTTTTCCTGCTTATCGACGAATATTATGGTCGAGCCCTTATCTTGGTAATGACCAAGAATTTCAAGTAATTTATAAAACTTTTGGTCCTCTTCGAGTACCACCACGTGTTGCTCCACGTCTTTACATACAACGGAGCGTCCTCCGACTTGTACCTCTACCGGTCTCGTTAATATTCTCCTTGCAAGTGCCTCCATTTGCCGAGGGAACGTAGCGCTGAAGAGTACAGTTTGTCGATCGGGTCGCACGTTTTCCATGATACGCATCACCTGCGGTTCGAAGCCCATATCGAACATTCTGTCGGCCTCGTCGAGAACCACATACGTCACTCTCCGTAAATTCGTCACTCTTCCGCTGTTCGCGGCAAGCATGTCAATCATTCTTCCCGGAGTACAGACTATGATCTCGGCGCCCCTCTTTAGTTCAGCTATTTGCTCGGAAATACCGGTACCACCGTACACGCAGACGTGCGACAAACCCAGCGATTTCGTAAATCTTTTGGAATCCCTTCCAATTTGCATACACAGCTCTCTGGTCGGTGTCATTATCAACGCGATCGGACCATCGCCATCTGCTAACGGAGGTTGATCGAGAATGTGCCTAAACATTGGCAGCAAGAAAGCCAGCGTTTTTCCACTGCCAGTCTTTGCGATGCCTATGAGATCACGGCCGGACATAATGGCTGGAATAGCTTGACATTGAATTGGTGTTGGTTTTTCGTATCCGAGTCTCTTTAACACTTCCAATTCCTTCTTCGTTACGCCACACTGTGCCCAGGATTTAATGGGTTTCGGGCAACCCTTTCCTTTCACACGGATACCTTCCAATTCTTCTTTATACGCGTCTACCTCTTCGGAAGTCATCCTTGCTGGAAAACCATGAGAAAGATATTCGGTTTAGTATTAAAGAGATGACTGTTAATTTCAACAATAATTCGCCTGACAATTAATCGAAATACTCCATCCGGGAACTCACCAATCTCAGGTACTTCGACGTAAAAAGATTTTCTGAACGGCTGGTAATCAGTCGTTGCGTGATCAACCTTTGCTAATTCACGTTTCTGCTTATTCGCGATGCCAGCTGCAGTCTCGTGGAGATTTTCACCTTCCTCTTCACTGGAATATTCAAGGCCATCTTGATTCTGTTCAATTAATTCGCCTTTTTGTTTCTGGATTTTTTTCTTTGCTACACCAGTAACGATAACGACGCCTCCGCTTTGCGTAGGTCCTGTGCCTGTACCATTATTAGAATTCTTTGGAGGTTTATTATCAAATTTATTTACTTTTCGGACTTCTTCTTGAACCTGTTTAAATTGGAACCATTATAATTGTTGACATATTATTAAATATGTTAGTAAATATTATGACACGTTATTAAATCAAATTGATACGCACTTCTGCCATAAACGCATCAAGCGGATCAACCTCCTCCTCTTCATCTTTGACTTCTTCTTTAATTTCCTCGATTTCTTCTTTCACGTCCACTTCCTCTTTGACCTCCTTGTTGGTATTCGGAACTAAAGGAGTCTCCTCGTCACTGTCGTCTTCTAGGGACCATTTTTTCGTAGGCAGCTGAAGGTTCGCTAAAATGGATGCCTTGCCATCTTTCTTAGTCGCCTCCAATTCTTTCTTTTTCCTTTCGGCGCGCCACCTCTCGATTCTCTCTCTCCTCTTCTGCATTTCCAACTCCAATCTCTTCTGTTCCTCCTCCTAAAGTAAGAAAAAAACATTGTATATACCATATTCTGCTGAAAATATCTTTCCAAACAAAGTTAGCTCGTTTACCTTGTCCAATTTAGTGTGGTCAAATGGCAATTCGTCATTATCCCCCTTGTCTTTCTCCTTCCTATCGCGTGATCTAGACCTATTCGATCGATCTTTGCCAGAGCGCGAAGACTTTGAGCCTGTAAGACGCTTTTCTTTATTGTCTCCACTAGTATACCGAAAACAATCAATGTCAACACATTATTCCATTATCCACGAGCATTTCAGTGAAATTTCAATACTTAAATACAAACACGGTCAATGGCATACGCGCAAAAAACAAAACAATCGGGATGTAACCAAACGAATAGCAAATCCATAAGCACGATAATAAAATTTGTCAACCGCAGGTTGGTAACGGCACTGAACGTCGCAAGTGGCAAGCATATATCCTCTTCCAACAACATGCTAATCGCATGCACTTTTTATTCTTATTACTTACCATTTCCTATCACGATCCCGGTCTCTGTCACGTTCTCTTCTGTCGCCTCTTTCCCTATCTCTATCACGAGAACGACTTCTTCTTTCTCTATGTCGCCCCTTGTCCCTTTCCCTCTCTCTGTCTCTGCTTCTAGAACGTCGTCGCTTTTTTTCTGGTGTAGCTGAGCGAGATCTTGATCTCGATCTACTCCGCCTTCTGTGGTGCCTGTCCCTAAAAGAGCGTCACGCCATGTAAAATACAAAATAATACGGGAACAGTAAATACGAGGACAAGTTAACCTAAAAACATGCGCAAACAAAATATTGCACTTACTTGTCGCTATTGCGAACCATAATTAATTGTACAATTTAACCGTGAGTGACAATCGCTGTATCGCCACGCAAGAACAATAGGGGAACATGTATCCTACTTTTCTTGCTAGTTTCTTTAATTGAATACGAGGCACTAATGCTTGCGTTTACAAACGCAAAACTAATCTGCCATTACCGTCGGTCTGCAACGCCCTCATGAATCATTTCTCGCGAAATGGAACTTCTATTCAAACTCGTGGTTACCAGATGTAGAAACTTCCATTACCTAGACATGATAATGTAGTTTGATAATGTAGTTTAAATTTAGTTTTAAAGAAATTAAATTTGCATATGAAGCACAACCGAATTATGTATTTATAAATAATAGCACAATTATATTGGGTTGGTTATTAAAAGTTTAGTTCATTAGTAAATTTTAATTAATTTACTTAATTTATTAGTAATTTAAATATAAGCAAAATATTGTTTGAAAATTAATATCACGATATAAGGTATATAATTATTAAAATATAAATAACATCGTATAATTACAGTACTTTTCCTTTGTATGTCTTCTTTCTCGTTAATTGAACACAAATCTTAAATAACAAACTTGGCCCATCTGCCGATCATGGATCGAGACTGAAAGGCAGATGGTGTTGAGGTAAAGGAAAGTTTCTTAGCAGGTGTAAGGACGCAAGGAACAGGTGAACAGAACAACTTATACCTCTTTTATCTGAAATTTTTAAAATATTGGAACTGGTAGCCTTTATAAGCATCAATCCTTTTTTTAAGCTTCAGGTTGGCAAATAAGTTTGTAATGAATTTCTTTTAAACGGCCCATTGTCCTAACAGACATGCTAATCTAGTTTCTCAACTTAAATTTCATTTAAATTGCCTATATCCGCAATTTTGAAATTCACGTTCATAGATAAATAGCGAAATAATTGCAGATAATACGATTTTTTGCTAAACAAAATACCGCTTTAACGATATTCATCGATCCGTCTTATTAATTTTGTGAAAACGAAGAGTTTTCGAAATAAAATCAAAGTATCACGGATTCATCGGTCAACATAGTACGTTGATCATCCGTGACAATGACCGTAGCATTTCGAAGCAATTTGCTGGGAGTATCGATAGGAAGAGACGGGAGCTGAATCCATGATAAACAATCGGCCGCCGTAGACATTTCAACATTTCGAACGCATCGCGTTCGTGCGCCCGATAAAAATGAATCGTCATTTACTTCTTATGCCTCGTACATATCGTGAGACTTCGGGTTTTCCCAGGACGAAGAGATTTCCGAAACGATATCGTATCTCTTCTGGTAAATACCCAGCGTGGAGGGCGATGAATAATTTCGCCCGCGGAATACTAAAAGGGAGTGAGCAGCTACTCTTCGAGTTCCCACTCGACAGACGAAGAATATTCTTCGCGATAGGAATGTACAAACTCGCTTTAGAGGATGATTCGATGAATTCTGGTCACTCGATAGGTCGATAAGATCGAAACGATTCGAAGATAGTCGTTGAATTCTACTTTTTTTTCTACACGTTTCGATAGAGGTCGTACATTTTCTATAGAGTGTTCCACTTACCTTGAACATCAAAAAGAGGACAACGAATAGTTTTGATGTTCAAGTTAATCGAAAGATGTACACTGTATATCAACTGATAGATGAATTACACATTGTTAAATTTATTATTTAATCGGTCTTCGACTTTTAATAGTAAAGCAATTTTCACTTAATTTACCGAGAAACGCTGTACGCGATATAAACTTACGCAAACCTTGAAATACTCACAACGATCCTACGAATTCCAGGCACTCGGATGACTCGAAATATCACGATCGATACACCCCACATTTCTGTATATCTTGCGTATTCCATTTATTCCACGGAGAAACGGAATCGATTTGTATCGTGGATGTAAAATAAAATATCTTTTCCTTCTATTTGTCCAGAATCACAATCGATCTCCGAATTCCTGCGAACAAAGAAAGAACATTGTCGGCGCGATTTTTCGACGGTTGCGTGCGCGCGCGTATCTTTTCGCATAAAGGAACCCTCTGTCACAATACGCGATACCTGGCCGCAAGAAATTCCGGGAAAATCGAATTCTTCGATTTCCTGTACAACGTTTACGAACAACGTCGGCTGAAACAAATATTTTTCGATTTCGTTAATTTTTCCCCTAAAATATTACAAAGTCAATTCTAACTCAAGTTCACTATCAGTGGCAAATTATTTCAATTCCTCGACGTGGGGAGGGGATTCAAAATTACTGCCCTTTCCTACGTTACCAGAAGCGATTCGCGTTAAAAAGAGGAACGCTGGAAGGTAACTACGAAAAGGAACTCCGACGCGAACTCTAAATCCACGAGGGACGATCCTTCCGGCCAAACTGGTTTCGGAGTAGCCAATTAAGTTGATTAACAGGTACCGCGGCGGTCGCCGATAATCCGATTTATGATTTATTAAGCGGCGTTTAGGGAATTCTTTTAATAAATGGTACCACCACTACCATATCCGCCAGGTAGAATACGGTGGATTTAACGTCCGCCTTGGTAGCGAGGCTACTGGATATCGCGCGACGCAAATAGTGGCAGCTGTGGGCGCGATCACTGAAAATTTTGCATCGATCGCCGTCGCGCTCGTTCGCGATGGAACGAGTAATCGGCCAACCCTTCCCCCCCCGTAAAGTATAAAGTTTCGATGTCAGTTGCGGGAAGTAACGTGATACAGTTGGCTTCCGAACGCGTGCGGCCGCTTAGGAATAATAATACATTTAAAACGGCTCAGCGGGATTCGCTCGCATCGAATATCGAAAATCCGCACGGGGGTAGAAACGTGGAGAGCACGTGGGTGGCGAACAGCTGTAATTTATAAATATTATGAAACGTTAGCCCATGATCGATCGCGTTCAACGCATTCCCGAGTAGATCGTAATTAACGATACGTACGTCAGGATTAATTAATTGCGAAGAACGAATTAAACCTTCGCGAGTAATGTAATTCTTTTTGCATTCGGAGCAGTATATTCGATAAAAAAATGACGTTTTTTAGGTCTTAGAATTGATTTGGCTAGATAAAATTTAATATATATTTTTGACAGAAAATTCGAATGGTGTAATATTAAAACTCTTTCAGTATAGGTGGCTAATCGCGTAAACAATTACTTTATGCAATCCTGTTACGATTTATCACTCTTTCAAAGTGAATTTCAGAAATTAATATTACCTGAAAAATTTAATCGACGAAAGCAACTACGCAGCGCAAAATATTTCTCCGTCGTGCCTCCCCAATCGGAGGCAACAGGAAGGATGAGAATCGCTGGCCGGCAGAAGGGCGCGTGCCAAGGGCTCGCATCTGCCGCAGTTGTTCTCGCAGCCCCTCGTTTCTTTCTGGAACAGCACCACCACTACCACCACCACCACCACCACCGATAAACGTGTCTCCGGTTACAAAAAAGGCTTCCGCAGGAAGCGGTGCCAGATATTTCCATCGCGATCTTTCCGTTTCCTTCCTTCCTTCCCGATCGAAAGGAAACCTCCCTTAACCTAGTGCCGTAGGAAATGTTTAAAATACCAGGAGAAATACGGCCGACGATACCAGTCTATTTAAACTGCAATTTACTCCCTTGTCTGACTCCAAACCGAGGTAACTCATTCCCCTTGTTAACGTACACGAAAGTTTGGTACAAACGCTATATTTATGGCAAACCCTACTGGTACTGCGCGCGTTAATTGTATTTATCAGCAGCATAAATCTACGCGCACTCACCGTGAATTGTGTCTGCGAATATTGTCGGAAAACAAGAGTAATAAGCGAGTGAGAGAGAGTATAACCGTTTGACCGGTGTGACGATTTCCTCTTCCTTTCTACCGCGTGTCCTCTCGAAAGGTGCCCCTTTCATTTGCCCGCCTCGCCGTGATTCTACGAGCTCTTTGTGGCCAAAAAAAAAAAAAAAAAATTCTTCGGGTGCGGAGTGCCGATATTGCGAATTAAGAGTACGCTCAACTTCTAATTTTCCATGCTTTCGCGTTCCTTTAAAAAGCATACGCCTCGAAAGGTAGTTTCCGAGTATGTTCCGCGAAAGATCGAACGGACGAATGGGGGGGCCTCGGGAGGGGAGAATACGGGCCTGAAGTAGGGCCCGAGGAAGGGGACCGGCGCAGGTAAGCAGCTGCAAGCATCTGCAGGGGCAACAGCAGCCGCGTGTTTAAATTAGTCCCGGCACAACTGTCGTTCGCGTAACATGTACGGAAAGTCGTTCCTGAATTTCGTGAGTTGAAGCACAAACCGAATATCGTGTGTACCAAACGCTTCGCCGTTCGCTGTATCTTCGTTAATCGCGTGTGTAATGCCAAGTTCGATGAATTAAAATCATAATACGCGAGAAGGTTAATCAGAGAAGCCCGGTTCAGGTGATCGTAAAATGAACTCGATGAATCGCGATTGAATATCGTCGAAGTATACAATTAGTATTAGTTCACTGTTAACGGCGAGAGGAAGCTTGAATGGCCACTGAAACTTTCGATGAATCAGTGGAGAGCAAGGATCGAATAATCGTATGAAGCATCGAAAAGAAATAAGTGGTAGAAGAAGAAGAAGAAGTGGAAGATGCTGTTACTCAGGTCGATAGTGACGTTATGCGTTTGCTGGATGGTGACGTGCGACTTGCTGGATCTCTACGTTCAGCACATGGACGAGACCATGAGGACCCTGTCCTACAGGAACAGGCATCATCCGAAGGACATAGGGTCTAGGATTAAGAGGAGCGTCGGTGAGGAGGCGATCCTCAAAGTTGGTATTTATAAGAAGCATCGGCTGGACGTTGACAAAGAGTGGTACGCTCAATGGAAAGCGAAAAAGAAGATTCCGTACAAAGACGACGGTCTCGATTTTCCGAATTCGAGGGAGGAGAACCTGGAGCCCGGTCAGCACGAGCTGTTGGAGAACCTGACGCGGACCGTGCTTAACGATCACGAGGAAACAACGACGACCGGTCCTGAGATCAATACCACCGGCGATCTCGACGTGGTTGAGATCGAAATTCCATTCGAGGAATCCTCGAGGTTTGCGACGAATTCCGAGATCGACGGCGATACCGCCGAGAGGGTGACGGAGAGATCGGAGTTGGTAGAGTTACAGGAGGAAACGGTATCGCTGAAGAGTGAGAATAACGAAACACGCGAGCCGGTTACCGAGTCGGAGGAAGTCGAGGACAGTACACCGGCGGAAGATTCGCAGACGGAAGTCGAGGACGAGGGGAGTGCACAGTTCGAGATTATCAGTGACACTGGCACGGTGGCACCGAAGCCCTTCGACGATCCAACCCTGAAGAGGACACCGAAGCAGCGTGGTCGCGTCCCAAAGAAGTACTTTCCGCGTACGGAGAAGATGACGAAATCCACCCGCGGATCCAAGTGCGCGGATTCCGAGGAGAAGGTGGACGGGAGATCCAGGAGGAGCGTCGCGGGGCCAAAGTTCAGCAGGTACGAGAGCCTGGACGATGACGGGGATGTTATCCTTGAATGGGATCCATCGGACGACGAGGTGGTCACCTTCAAGGTCACCGCGAGGACCTTGGGCTACGTCGGCATCGGTTTTAACGAGAAGAATCACATGAAAGGAGCTGATATTCTTCTCGCTTGGGTCGACGATCACACCGGCACCGTCAATCTACTGGTAAGCTTTCTTAAGATCGATCTCGATCTTCCGATGATCGATGAGGGAAAGGGACCGCGGAGGTATTCGTCGATGATCGATAGGCCCGAGTTTATCATGGGATACGAAACGATTTCGATTCGGCCATTCATATCGGGTCCTCGAATCGTCGGATTAGATCTCCCGCGCGAATTTATTAAGTCCCTTCGCGGGACAATAGAATATCATGGGCATGAATATCTAGCTGCGCGGGAGTAATTAAAAATCGCAGCTCGTTCGATCGCAACACGGGAGGGATCGCGATGATCAACGGTGATTATCAATGATCTAACAGGATTCTAACAGGAAATTGTATAGGCCGGCGCCAAGAGCTAGCGGATCTATCGACTCGCGTGGGAAGGACTCGTTTTCTTCTTACCGTCGTCTGCGAACCGATACGTCGATCGCGTATACGCGACGCAGCCGTATCGGATCGGCGTCGCTTTTCTCGAATGGCGTCCGATCCTTTTCTTTCCCGCAACCCCCCCCCCCCGCGTCGATCTCTACGACCGGTTCTTTTCGCTACGGGGGCAACGCTCGAATTAATTATCACAGGCTTATCGCAAATTCTTTCGTCGCGAATCCTCCGTCTTTCGCCGCTTTACTCGGCAAAATGATCTTCGCCGAGGGTATCGATTTATTTGAAAAAAAGAAAAGAAAAAAAAAGAAATAAATAAGAGGGATTCGGCCGAGCACAAAGTTTTTCGCGGTACTCCTCTCTCAGACCCGAGACAGCTCGAAATCTATCGACGTGGATCTTCGTTCCCGTGAATCGAGCTGGCGAACGGGCGAGCCGAAGAAAAGAGAGGAGAATGAGAAGGGGAAGATCGAAAGAATACAAAAAGGGGAGGCAACAAAGAGGAAGGAGAAGGAGGAGGAGGACGAGAAGAAGAAGAAGAAGAAGACGACGACGAAAGGGAGGGACGTAAGAAACCCCGGTGGAAAAAGGAGCTAAAGAAACGAAAAGCCAGGGAATTAAAGGAAGATTAAGAAGGCGGCCGAGGCAGAAAGGGAGGTCGAAACAGCAGTCTGAAGGACCTGCGAAGCTGGAAGGAGGACGACCGGGGGAAAAGGGAACAAAAGGTCTATCGCGAGTTAAGGTATCGGCCTCCTCCTCCTCCTCCTCCTCTCGGCTGGAACGACGAAATCCTTTCCGAAGGGGGTTCCAGGTCGCACTTCGATTCGAGTCGCACGATCCGTATTAATGAGGTTCGTTTAATTAACGCGTCAGTCGGGGGAAGATTCGACTCGATTTCTCCGTCTCCCTCCGCCCTACCGTCCCCAGAGATCTACGATCGACTCTGGCAGTTCGCTTTAAAGTAATCTCAAATTCGCTCGACACGAATTTTCGATCCCCGCTACGCGAAATAAATAGCCACGTCGGTGTTAAATTAATCTTTATATCCACTAAATTCCGTGCGCCTCGGTGACAAAGTTGCGCGGTATCGTCGGTTGACGTTAAACGACCGCGAGCCACTCGAAAGTTTCTGTTTATCGTATTCCGCGCGAGAGGAGATGCGTTAAAAGGGACGAAAAAAGGGACCGACTCTATCGCGAGGCGCGAGAGAGGGAGGGAGAGAGGAAGATCCGAGGGATCGGAACCTGCTCGGAGGGGGGGGGGGGGGGGGGAAGAGGACTGGCTTCTCCGAATTCCTAATCTTAATTAAATTTATGTCCATTACGGCTCGGGCCCACGGAGCGTATCGTCATTCTCGCTAATTTACATACGTCAATTAACTAACGTACAAAGTTGACCGCTGCTTAATTGCCGGTGCGTCGATAATTCGAGTAAAAACTCGTCGAGCGCCGTCAGCCCGTGAAAGGTCTCGTGATTTCGAGGAATCAAACGTTCGTCCCCGTAGCGTCGCGAATCGCATTGTTAATTCGCGCGAACGTATATCGTCCGGGGGTTTACGCGCGTTGAAAAACTTTCGATCCGTAGCCTCGAGGATGTAAAAACAAAAACACACCAAAAAAAAGGAAAGGAGCGTTACGCGTACCATGGGAAACGAAAATAGCAATTATCTCAAATTTACACCGTCGCCGTGTGCGCAAACGGTTCCTCTCGGGGTCCGATACGGAATTTTCGACTCGATTTACCTGGTCCTCTCGTGGGGGGAGCGACGAGGGGGTGAAAAAAGAAACGGTCAGAATGTAACGGGTGAATGCAGGTGGGGAGGCGAGCGGCCTGAACGACTGGTATAAAATTAACGAACGTCGTTCCGGCGGGCGAGATAAAGTCGTGATAAATTTACGTCCGGCGAACCAGCGGAGCCTTTCTGTCCGGGTTTCTTCGCCGTAGACGATCGATCTACCCTCCTGCCGTCCTTACCTTGACGAATTATAAATCTACCAGCAAACTGGATATAACCCATGACCATTCATCGAATACAGTGTAATGGATCTCTCACCTCTCGTGGGAGAATGTTGGGAAATAAAGAGTCGGACGAATGCTATCGCGTACCGTGACAATGGGAATACATAGCGTTCGGTTTTTATCGAATTTACGGTTTCTTCGATGTTTTTTTTTTCCTCTTCGTCGATACGATACTTGAGCGACGGGGTTATAGTTTAAGTCGTGATGTCGGACTTCGGGTCACGTGATTTGACAGACGTCGAGACGCGATTATTTAGTTACGTATGTAATAAATAATGTGTAATGTAGAAATGCAGTTTTGATGTATTATTAGCTCTACGAATGGTCGTTACGCGATTATGACACATTTGGTATCACGATCCATAAAACTGTGTCACTGGGCACACCTTAATCGGACGAGGGTTTAATCGTTAGGCAGTTACGGAGGTAATCGGCGTGTCTTTTGAGAAACGACGTCGGTCAAATTTACGCGAAAACGGGTACGGCGCGTTAAAATCGCGTACTCGGACAACCCCGAGGGGAAATAAAGCCGGAGGCATTCTTCGCGAAACTTTACGTATACGAGGGTGCAACGATCAACGTGTACGCGCGTGTAGACGTTAGAGGCGCGCGCGCGCGCGCTCTACCGTCGTAGGAAAGTGTGCGATGAAGTTGCGTGACTGAATGTGTGACGAATATATACGTGGGAACGTGTGTGAGGGAAGAGAGGCACGTCGGCATGGGCATGGGCATGCTGTGCCCAGAGTTGGTTCCGAAGGGACCCAGTCAAGGCCTCCAGACATCGGCGGGGGGGCTCGGCTATGCGAATCTTTGAGCATCGTTGCAAAGAAAGACGAAAAGTGGTCCTGGATCCAATGAACCAACCGACACGTGATACCTTTCGGTTCTGTGTTCCCTGAACGTATACTTTGAGCAGGGGGGGGGGGGAGGAAGAAACTCGCGACTCAAATCTCACCCGTCGACTCGCCAAAAATATCTCGTATCGTCTTCGCAGTGTTATTTCCGTTTCGCGAGAGGAACGGAGATAATGTTAGGGGTACCGAACAGAAATCTATTATTTTACGTAGTAGCGTTTCAGGTCAATTTGTGCCCGAACTAGGTGGTGTAATCTTCGTGAGTTTTTATGAAAAGGGTATAAAAGACTTCATTGGGATACAGTTGTAAAGAGTGAAGGAAATTACATTTTATAATATTCTGTAGGAAAATTGTAAACAAAAAATACAGATTTACATTGTTCTTCAAAATAATAGATTTCTTTCCGCTACCGCTAATACATCGAATCAGATAATCCACGCAACAGAATTAATCCATACGATTTTACGCTAAAGATCGATCCGTGTTACAAATTCCTCGAAAAAAATCACGTGTCATCTTTGAATGAATTATTTCAAACGTACGATCGACAAGGAAAATACTATGTCGGGCCACCAAAACCTCGCTAACATTCTCCATACTCCCAACGCGAATCCAAAGCACAGATTAGCGCAAACTTGGAACCCCAGGTACGGTGAAATTCATGCAAGCGACGGAGGATTCCATGAATCCTGAATGAACGACAAAAGCGGAGAGAGAATCCAACCAGATTCGAGGCATTCTCCGTGAGCGACAGGGCGTACACGTACGACGATTACGATCGTAATTTATTACAGGCGGGGGAGAGCGTTTCGCAAAGTGAATCTGAAATGCAGGTAATCTGCGATCCGTCCGTCCCGCGCGGTCCATGGGAGAGACCCGGAGCGGGACGGACGGACAGTCGGGGGCAACGGTGCATAGAGAGGTGGAGCGCGAGCAACGCGCATCCTCTCTCCGATGCTGATTTCGTAGTGATTTTTTTTTCTCATTATCTTCGACGTATCCTCGTCGTCCTTTTTCACGTATCCGCCAGGAACGCGTATTCGTTCCTTCTCCGAGGCCGTGTATTCCGTCCCCTACGTTCGTACTTACCTACCGATTCACGGGCGGCGACGCTTATTCTCGTCGATTCGAGTAGCGCGGCCATCGGTCTTATCGTGGATCCGTTAATCCTTGGAGGATATGTATGATTAATTAGGGAGGAACTGAAGTCTTCGTGATAGTTATATTAAGGGTACCGGAAGGAAATCTAGTATTTTACATAGTAGCGTTTGAGCTCAGTTTGTGCTCGGAGGAGGTGTTGTAAGGATCTTTGTAAGATTTTATAGAAAGGGGATGTGAGACTTAGAATAATGTTGGGAAACAGTCGCAAGGAGCGAAGGAAATTACATTCTATAATATTGTGTAACAAAAATTAAGAAAAAGTGCAGTTTTACACTGTTTCGCAGGATAATAGGATTCATTCCGGTACCTTTAATATAATACACCTGGGGATTCAGCCGGTATTCGCGAGAGAGGTGTCGATGTCTTTTTTGACGCCAAAAAATTTGTCCGCTCCGTTTTTATGTAAATCATCCAACTTCTCTCTCCCCCCTCTACCCCTGATTCAAAGAGGTGGTTTTACCACTTTATCTCGATCCGCGAGTAAACTATCGTTCCGTCTCTGAACGATGGAGAGAGAGGGGAAGGAACGAGATTTCAGTCGAGAGCAAGGAGAATATTTCACGGATTAAGATTAGTCCCGTAGCCGGCAACGCGTATCCCATTGTGGGACTGTAGTTTGAAGTTCGTAGGTCATTCTTTTTTTACGGCCGCTTTCTAAGCCTCTTTCATGGTTAATAAGCGTATTCATGGGACCTAGAAGCCGAGCGTACGTATAAAACCGTCGAATACCGCGTGGAACTTTGTCTCGAGCGATACGAGGAGCCGGTGAATCCTCCCATTCGACGAATCCTTTCATCGAGTTACGTTTATTGGCCAATAAAAAGGATAACGCGGCAGCTGCTTCCATGGTCGACGTCCTTTTTCTTTTTGTTTCTCCCACCGTTAAAAAAAACCCCACGAACATTCGCGTTAAGAAGGATATCGCGAAACTTGCCACCCCCATCGATATCCTTTTTCACCTCGATCGCCCGTTATTTTATTATGCTTTCCACATTCCGTCGAAAGTGCGCGAATGGATCGATTAGAAATTCGAACCACGCTCGCGTTATCGATAGACGACGGGAGGGATGAGTCGACGGGGGGGGGGGAGGGGGTTGGGTAAGAGCTCATTAACATACGTGGAAGGACGCGAAGAGCCGACATAATCCAATGTATGATTTACGGTTCCTACATCGCGGAACCGGTCCACCCAGGCCAAATAAAATACGGTCCTGGTACATACCATTTGTCCGTTGGAACCTTGTGCGGAGTTCATGCCGCGTGTACCTGATGTCGTTTCTTACCGTCGCTGCGTTCCCGCGAGCGGGGTTACCTTCGCGATACCACCGCTACGCTCTCCTACGTTTTCTCTTTTTCTCGTAATACGACTCCGACGTACGAGACACCGGCTATTTTATGACGGGTCGTCCAGTTGTATTCCTACCGTCGACAAATTTCGAGATGCATTATTGATGAACATATGCCGGCCTCCGAGGAGTTTCTCCGGCGCAACGTGGATGAGACGACGGATCTCGTCGGATTTCGATTACCCGGCGTTTTCTCTTTGACGCGGTAATCTCGTTCTCAGGTGGCATCTACGTCCGAGATTGCAGGTGTGTTATCCTTCTCGGACATTCGTTTATTCCTAATCATCGTCGAGTAAAACGAAACGCCGTGAGAATCATTGATAATTGAGCTGTGATAATTGGAGTGGCGTGGACGCGCTAATTTGAGACAAAAATGTTTCATTACGATTCTTGGTTCTAAAGAAAACTATAAAATTTATTTACGCCACTCTGTACGGAGTAAATATCGTGTTAAGTATTTACCAATACCGGAACAAATCTATATCACGCACATCTTCGAATCTCCGAATCTCCAAAGTATTTCTAAAGCAAGGAAACACAAGTGATTCCTTGTAAAATATTTTTGAGTAGAATTGAAATTCTATAATTATTTCGTGATCAGCGAACCGAAATACATTTGATAGAGTAAAATAAAGTTTGGAGATCCGAAGATCCAGAAAAGTGCATGATCTAGATTTAAGCCCCAACACCTATAACGGAGAATAATTAATAATTCAGCTGTAATAATTAAAGTGATTAGCGCAGCTGATTTGAGACAAAAATGTTCCATAACGGTTCTTATGAAATCCATAAAATTCGTTTACGCCACTCTGTACTCCGTACATTGTTTGTTAAATATTACCAATACCTGAATACGTCACGAGACTCGTGGGACTACAATATGTCAGACATGCCAGAGATATAACAGTGAAAAACATATTAACAATTTGCAACGAACCGCAATTCTTTCGCAACATTAAAATATCTGTCACGGCTTCTCGTTTCTTGCGAAATCGCGCAAACCGCCTATACCTGTACACGCTTCTCGGATCGCCTTCTCCCGCGGCGCGTTTCTTTCCTTTACTGTCGGATTTCGTGCCAGAGGATCGTCCCGATCGCTTCTGCCACGCGGCAATTATCCGAAAACTGGTAACTCCGTACGCGCGAGACGCGAGATCTCTCGAACAACGAATATCCCCGGCGCGCTCTCGTTTATCCATTATCCTCCCGCTTCCGTCGAGAATCCCAGCGAACGAATCTAATACGAAGTAACCGTAGGAGAAGGACGAATCTATTTGTCCCACGCATTTCTGGTGCTGCCTCGAGTGCTCCTCGGAGCAGGGTCCAGAAAACAGGCATGAATTAGCGCTACTGGTGGTTCGACCGGCGCCAAACTGGTTCGCGGAATCTCCGACTGATAACTCCTCGCCCCTTCTGCCAATAAATCTACCGACGATATTCCTGGGAATCATAAATTTCGCTTTAAGTCCCATCGCGTCCTAAGGTTTACGCTCAGCGCTTAGATATCCTGAATAACAAATCGCTGCGTGGCAAATAAGTCCGAGGACTGAAAATCTCTTAATCTCCATCTTTATCTCACGCTCGGCGAATCGTAATTGCGTGCAAAGGGAAGCGCGCGCGCGCGCGCGCAGTCGACAATAAGAACGGAATTTTTATTACCCTGAAAAAGAAATGCTCCGAAGCATAGCGGGTATCTACGCGGAATATTACGGGGTAACCAAACAAAAAAAAGAAGAAGAAGAAAGAGGAAAAGATACGCAGTTACATCGATCCCCGTTGAAATAAAACAAGTCATACCCCCGTACGATTAGGGTATTAAAACCGTGGATCGTTAAAGTTGCCGGGCAAATTGTGGCCGACGTACCACCCCCGAGTCCGCGGACCTTGACACGAGCCTTTCCGTTGAATTTTAATTCGTCGATTATTATTCCGCATACGCTCGTAAAACCGAGCACGATGAGCCGTAACGACTCGGCGAGCGTAATTGCGCGTAACAGCGCGAGCGAGCCGAGCGAACGTTTTGCCCGAGATCACGACACGTGAGAACTGAACCGAAGCGCGCGAACCGTATAATGTCTTTGTTACAACTCAAACCGACGATCCTGATAACGAGCCTTACATTCTTTTAAACGAAGGAACGTTACCGCGGCCCGAACTGGTCGCGAGGGCCGCCGCGCCGGTGCGCGTCATTGTGCAAATATTTTCACGAACGATTAGACGCGACAGACGTCAGTCCCCGCGAGCTGGCTGTGCCCCCGAATCTCGTTAGTGACCAGTAGGTGGTTCTCCGGAGTTCCCGGAGGACGACGGGGAGAGAGAGGGCCCTTTTATCCCCTTCGAAGGATCTCTTTGCGCTACCAGCTGCTGTTCTGCCAGGTGGTAAAAGGGAGAGGCACTAGAAAAAGGAGAGGTAGCCCAGGAAGAAGGGAAAGGGAGAAAAAGAAAGGGAAAAGGAGAGAGAAGGTAGAGGAGGAGAAGAAGAAGAAGAAGTAGGAGGAGGAGGAGGAGAAGGAGGAGAAGAGGGACCGGGCCCAAAGTGGTTGGGTTTCTCGGCGTGCCAGTGAAGGAAGACGGAAAAAAGTTCGTGGAGAGAAAAGCAGGGAGAGAGAGAGAGAGAGAGAGGAGGATAAGAGAAAAAGTGATGGCATGGAAGGAAGACGGAGAAAAAAGGGAAAGGAATATCGCCCGGGCGCTTTCGATGGAAAGAGAGAGGAGAAGAAAGAAGAGGCTACCTCCAAAACACCTGGCAAGCATCGTCCTCCTAGTGGCGCCTCATGAGAGAGAATTTCATTCTTTTTCTTCGGAGCTCGCCGCCGCCGGACCCATGGGAACCGCGACGATCCTCCGGGCACAAAGGGAACCGTTTCTTTTTTGCTGCGTATATATCGATCGAAACCGATTTATCGTGGCGGATCCACGCGAGGCGTTTAGATCCTACTTTTTTGAAGAAAATAGTTCTCTCCGGTACGGATCGTTAGAATTAATTTCCAGCGAGCCACGGTAACGAATAATCTCGACTCGTGGGATCTAGGAGGAGATTCTCGACTCGCCCCGTTGTCCCCGTAATACGATATTAAGGATTTTACTATCCGTTTATCGGGAGGAACGTAGGAGTCTTCTGAAACGTCCCAGGTATCTCGGAATTACTCCCACAGGAAGCGCGAGTACCGATCCATGACGTCACATCCGTCGAATTAATTTTCCGCATCCACGCACGTGTGCTTTTTCTTTCCCATGAATCGAGAGCGTCTCCGTGCGGGACTATCGGGGCGTAACATCAATTTTCCGGAAATGCGTGGGCGCGCGCGCGTTTTGGAAAATGGTGTGTACGATGTGAAATGTGCCTAACAGATGGCATCGGTATCGGGTGCAACGATGTTTATAATCGTCATTGGCGATGCATTTGTGATACGCAAAAGTTGAAAAACCTGTTCCTGAAACGAGGACGCGAGAGAGGAGCCGAGTAACTTCCTCGTTGTCAGTTTCGTGACTCAGTTACAGAAACCAGATGTCTAAGGAGCACTGTAATCATTTGCATAATCTTGGCGGCAATCGTGGAGTGCCCCGTGTGAAAATGCACTCCGACTGAAAAATATTATAAGCCAACCCCCAGGGGAGCCGGGAGAATTTTGATAAGTGGGCTGCCGCGTCGACTCTCGCGGTGATACGAGTTAGTCTAATTAAAACGTACGATTTCGACGGTGAGTCGGTTCATTAATGCAAAGAAGTCTCGGCGGAATCCTTGACTTTATAATCACCGCCAGCAATGCCAGGGCTGTGCTAATTAGTCCAACGACGATGAGAATATCCGGGTGGCATGAGAAAACCCCCGCGAACTTCGTGAGAACGCACTTGAACCTCCGCCGAATAACAGAGTGAGACCAATCGTAATTAAAAAAAATAAAAAAAAAGCGCATACGCAAATCTCGCGACACCGACCACTGTTTCTTTACGTTCAACCGGTGTATCGAGGCAAACTCGCGGCATCGGAAAACCACTTCGACTTTAAACAAAAAAAACAACTCTCGATAACTTGTCGATAATTTACTTCGTAACGCGAAGATGGGGTTCGTTAACCGTATATAATATACTTCGTGCGTCGCTCTATGTCCTCCGATAACATTGCCGAGTATCACTTCCCTTTTCTCCATTTTTCGCGATACGTGCCACTTACTGCCGTTTCCTTTTTGCACGTGCTCGTTACAAAGTACGCAGTGAGCATGACGACGCCCGGGCAATTATTTCGATTCATTACGAGGCAGGAAGAGAACTTCCCCTTCGGGTGCCCCGAAGGTACAAAACTTCAGCACCCGATCATAATCGCGTTTCAACGGACCCAAACGCCTCCGGCCTCCCTTTTGCGCGTCACGCCCGGCAATCCGAGGGGGGTAAAAAGTCCTTTCTCCGGATAACGCGTATCGCGATCGAGAACTACGAGAATCCTGGCGGAAACTCGCCGGCGCCTGTGTTTCTTTTTAATTATTTCAGTACGGCGAAGCGTGATCGCTCTAATCGACACACCGCCGAAAATTGAAAAGAGTACTATCGTGCTCCTCGCTTGCTCAACCAATGAAAAATAATTGAGCTGTTTATTTTGAAAGTTACCTAACTCCATTTTTTTTTTATTATAGTAACGTGTACATGTTGAAGTTTCCCGTTATAAAAAGAATTCTTTTTAATTTAAAAAAATGGATGGGTCACTTTCTTAATTAATTACTTTCTAATTACTTATTAATTAATTAATTTATTAATTACTTTCTACCCGAACATTTAGTAGACAGAAAGATAGAGTTAATCAGAAATATCATTTACTAAAATTTCAGTAGTAATTTTACCGTAATTACGCGAACCGCAGTGACACGAGCACGTGTCACACAATAAACACACGAATGCCAAAAAAAAAAAAAATGTCCTGCGATGGAACATATCGTTCAAGCCCCGGGGGGGGGGGGGTATTTTCACGAAACCTTGCCGCTCGAACGATTAAATCGCGACGGCGCGTAATCCACCATATCCTCGCGGGCAATTGGTACTTCGCAAAGGAGAGTAAAGGAGAAAGTGCATTAAGGAAAGAGGAACAAATTGGGACTGACAGGCGAACCCGTGAGTTCCAGTATGCCCGTCGAATATAAACACCTGGCGTTCACCTGACCCGATAAACTTCTACTCGATCCCGTCCAATACCGAAGCGGCGAGTTTGGGAGCCCTCGGGCACCTCTTCCCCGCCGTACGTTGACCCTCTCGCTGAATCTGTATCCATGGTTTTTTTTTTTTTCTGCACGTTACAGGACTCGCACGGTATCGAGGAGACGAACGCTGCACCGGTTACGGACACGTCCCAGGACGTTAAGGTACTCGGTGGCTCGCAGAACGAGACCCACACCAGTATCACGTTCTCCAGGAATTGGCAGACTTGCGACCCGCAGGATCATCGGCTCACGGTGAGAATCTGGGAAGGAATGATAATAAGAAACCAGGGGGGGTGGGAGGGGGGGAGTGCGTCACAGTTAAAAGTGCGTAATAAAATTAAATTATCAAGCACGCTCCGTCTGGTATTTAATCCAACCGAGGACCTTTGGTCTCTAAAGTAAGCGGGAAGATTTACAGTGTAGCGACGGCAGCCCCGTAGAATTCGCGGAGAACCCTCTCTCGATTTATGCCCGGCACGATGGGGCCCCGCGGCTTTGAGAGGCCCTAAAGCCTCTCTCGCTCTCCGCCGAATTCCCGCGGTGATATTTAGGCGTTTAGCATGCCGTCCGCGCCCTTCTACCGCGAACTTGAGCCCTTCTCGCGCGAAACACCGACACGGGCACGATATTCTCGCGTCCTTAGGTTCGGATCGTTTCGAATACCGTGCTCGCCAAACTCGTTAAAATGTTATTTTACGAACCGTCCGAAGATCGAGCGAACACGTTCGACAACAAAATTTGAGGGGAAGGATCTTTTACGATTTCAGGGTGACACCGTCAGAGTACTTTGGGCATTGCATCAAACTGATCCCGAATTGAATACCGCTATCTGGCACGGGGATAAACGCGGTGGCAGGGCCCTAAGGCTGAGAACACCAGCGCCCCATTCGCCGCCCCGACAGATGCAAGATGTGCGGCACTGGGACGTTAAGTTGAATCAGGTATGTCCGTTAACCACTGTACATACTTTTACTTTTAGAATTATTAATAATACTCGAACTTGACTGCCAAATACTTAATATTCTTTCATTTCTTTGCACTCGGAACCATCCCGAATTAATTGAAAATGTCCCCTCACAGTGGACATTCGAGTGCAAAGAGTTAAAATCAATTTGATTCAATATAAATTTGAACGATCGTGGCAAACTACGATATATTCCATCATCAAGATTCAGAATTTAGATCGTAATCATTTGTTACTTGAACTTAATATGAGTGTATTGTCTCTTTGTCTAACGTTTCTCATTGTTCCTCTAGTTCCCGGTTTCGCATAAGACCGACACAACTTACTGGTGCAAGATCTTCAAGGCGCCTGTGCAGGATAAGCATCACATGATAGGAGTAAGTAAATAGCAAAAGATCCATTTACTTTGTACTCGCTCGTTGAATACATGCAGATCGGGATTCGGGAATAAGTTTCGTATACGCGGTAAGGGTACGGAGGAATGCTAAGGTTGGGCCTTATTGTTATGTGCTTCACGAATCACGGTCATCCATGCCGGACGTCGCACGATGTAGACGGACGTCATTAGAATAAAGAAGGGGACCCGGAATGATGTCACTCCGTGTCCAAAACGTTTGCGGACTGCCAATGGGCATCTTTTCAAAAGGATCTTTTCTGTGGAAAATCCAATCGGTTATTCCGAAAGTGTCCACCGGCAACGACTTTTGCCACGGGTTCAATTCGCCTAACGAAACCCTCGTAACGGACGTCTCGTCGCGACAACGCGAACTACGCACGACTCCCGATTATCCGGGTGCGAATTATCCGTGCGTCCAATTGATAGAATTTACTGTTATCCGTAGAAGCTTCCTTCCAACCTTAGTATGCTTATGCATATAAGGAAAAGCCATTTTCTAGAACGTGCAAACAATTTACTACAAACGAAGTCATTGAAATTTCATCTTATGTTAGAATCAAATTAATAGGAATTACTGTTATCCGTAGAAACTTCCTTGTAACATCGTACGCCTGTATAAGAAAAAGCTATTTTCTAGAATGTGCAAATAATTTACTAGATAAACGAAGTCTTTGAAATTGCATCTTACGTTAGAATCAAATTAATAGGAATTACTGTTATCCGCAGGAGCCTCCTTGCAACATCTTACGACTATATAAGGAAAAATCATTTTCTAGAATGTGTAAACATTTTTCAAGACAAACAAAGTCATTAAAATTTGGTCCTATGTTAGGATTAAACTGAAATAGCTGCAGAAAGAAAATAGAATAAGGGATTACTTTATACTTGATCTTTATTAACTGTAAAAATTATCAAATTTTTTAGTACACACCATTGGTGGAGAAGGCGAACGAGGATCTGGTCCATCATATAATTCTGTACGAGTGCGCGTCGACCTTGCCGATTTTGGGCCAGCACGCGAGAATCGTTGGTGCCCCGTGTTACAGTCCCACGATGCCTCGCGAATGGGAATCCTGTCTGCAACCGGTGGTAGCCTGGGCACGTGGAAGTAAAGGTAAATCTAGAAATAACAATTACAAAATATATGAAAAACTGAATCTTTTGGGTAAATATAATTTTCAGTAAAAACGGTGTAATAAACGATTGTTTCGCTTTACAGGAGAATGGCTTCCGGATCACGTCGGTATTCCGGTAGCGGAGCATCGCGAGGGTTCGTACTATATGCTGGAGGTACATTACCATAACCCCGGTATGAAAAAAGTGATCGACAGTAGCGGGGTGAGACTTCACTTGACGCCGAAGCTACGTCTTCAGGAAGCCGGAATACTCGTCGCCGGAGTAGCAGTCGGTCCTCTTCATCTGGTGCCTCCCAGGCAAAGGGAATACGCCACGGCAGGATATTGCACTCCACATTGCACGAATACGGTAAATAAATCCTCTCTTTTTAATATTTCTTGAAAACGGAAAAATCGCGAAACGATGAGTTGCTACTAGAAATATTATTCGGGATAATGGAAAGAAATCTATTATTAAGAAGAACAATGTAAAACTTTATTCTTTCTTACTTTTGTTATAGAATATTATAAAATGTAATTTCCTTCACTCTCTGCGACTATATACCAACGTTTTTCTAAATCTTTTAATCCCTTTTCATAAAAACTTACGCAGATGGTAACACCACCGCGTTCGGGCACAATTTGAGCTCAAGCGCTGCTATTTAAAATAATAGATTTCTCTCCGGTACCCTGATATAAACCGTAGTCTCTCGAATCTATACTGAACGTTACTGTTTATATATACAAGATATGGTAGATACATGAAAATATTTTCACAGATGTTCCCCGAGGGCGGAGTAAACGTCGTCTCCGTCGTACTGCATTCTCATCTGGCAGGTCGGCGACTGACCCTGAAACACGTTCGTCAGGGTAAAGAGTTACCGCGGATAGTTCAGGACAATCACTTCGACTTCAATTATCAACAATCGCACACGTTGGAGAGGGAAGTGAAAATTCTACCGGGTGACGAGCTCGTCGCGGAATGCGTTTATGGCACTTTGGATAGAACGAAACCGACGTTAGGAGGCTACGCCGCGTCCCAGGAAATGTGTTTGGCTTTCGTAGTACACTATCCGAGGACACCATTAGCGGCTTGTTACAGCATGACACCGGTTAAGGATCTTTTTAAAACACTAGGGGTGTACAGTTTTAAAGGTGTCAGCATGGACCACCTGGAGAAACTTCTGTTAACGACCAGGTGAATACTTATGCGCTAGATTATATTTTTGAATAGGAAACAGTGATGAAGTACTTTAAATTATAATGGTATAAGTATTGCGAGGTATGAAAAATTAGGATAATAACTTTTAGCATTCCGTATGCTTACACGGTTATAAGAATATTGAACACGTCATTCAATCTTGAGGAGGAGTTTTCAGAGAAGATTTGACCCGCAATTCGGAATCGTATTTAACGAATTCATTTTATAAATCGTTATTTATATTGATTACAGGGCGGATGCTGTGACTTTACCGTTAACGGGTACGCAACAGCTTCCGATTTACCCTGCCACAAGACCGAGCGAAGAAATGGACGAGGATCTTATAAAGGAAGCCAAGTCAGCATTGAGAGCTATGAAAGACTATTCGGAGGAACGGGACACCGATAATGTTTTCTCGCGGCTCGTTATCGAGGAACCCGCAGAATTTCGAGGTGAGTTAGAAGTTAGAATTACGAATATGTGAGAAACTCGCGGTTTGTTTTCCTCGTGCTAATAATTATTCGTTGTTAATTGTTAACTAGGACGTACACTGGCGGAACACATGCTGGCACTACCTTGGACAGAAGAACTTCTCGCAAGATCCATCGAGTGGAGTCTCTATCATGGCAGGCACATGACCTTTTGCAGGAAACGAGATGACAAGCTTGCACTGGTAAAAGAAATTTCTATCTCATCTTAACTCATTCTCGCGAACAAGGATAACAGTGAAAATGAGCTTTGAACTGAACTTATTAATCACGTCTGTCTACTTACCAAAGCGGTGTCTTCCGTTTACTTATCACAAATCAAATCGTTCGCTCTCTAATTCGTTTTGTTTTTACAGCCGGCGGACATACAAACATTTCCAAACTTCACAGCCCTACCGGAAACAAACGAGACGGCGTGTAGCTCGCTCAGAATTTTATCCGGTGCATCGGGAAGCTCTCATACGTTCCTCACGACATTCTTCACGACATTCCTCACGATAGCGATAACGATAATCGTCATTTCCTAATTACCGACGATTTTCGGAAAGTCTAAAGTGACGTCGTTCCAACGGCGAACATCGCGAATACTCAGTGTACATTATCGACTACATAACTTCGTCCTAATCGAAGGATGCAAAAGCAATTAAGCGTTTCGTTCCCCTGATTCTTCCCAAGAATCGACGAGCTGTTTGAAACAGATCGAATATTCCCGAAATTGTTAAATTGGTCTCGAAAGGGCAGATTTTCTTTCGACCGAGAGACGACAAAATTTTCGAAAAATTTTGACAGTCCAAACACGATTTATATATAAATATAAAATAATATAATATGATGTAAATATCTAATTATCGTATTTATAAGGTGCACGCACTACGGACAACCCTTAGTATTTTATATCGATTTTGTATAAAAAAATTAATAAATACTTGTAAACAATGTATAACCGCTGTCTATAGTAATCTTCATCCACGCCTGTAATCCTAAGTCCTTCGATGCATTTGGTTACATCTCTAACTGTAAATCCTTCTTCGTTAATTCTGCGTTTGAATTCAGCTTAACGCACAGTTTCGAATACCAGAAAATATTAAATCAAATATAAACAATTAATATTAGAAAATAAATAATAACGTACGCGCAAAATGCCTAGGTCACGAATCCTATTAATTTTTACCTGACATTTCGCGAAAGTCCACAGAGGCAGGATTAAAATCGATCTCTCAGATGGTTTAAAGCCCGCCCACGCGGCAACCGGGTAACCGACGTATCGGTCGCCGCAGGAGTCCCTCGAATTGCAATTTTCTAGCTGGTTAACCGATTACGGAGGCATTTTCAGTCCTTCTATCCGATATTACCGGTAACCTCCATTTCGTTCACGGTGATTTTCACGCCTCGAAATACGGGGTCCCATGTGGTCGTCGTTGATAAGCACTGAATTGAACTTATATCGAATTGCGCGATACTCCTGCGGGTATAAAAGCCGGTCCATCGGGACTGGGAGCATCAGCAGCTTCTCAGAGCTCCAAGGAAGAACACGAAGAGCTTTACGAACAAACTTCACCGGCAACCCATCGAGACAGTACTCAGGAACACTCGGCTGGGCAAAAAGTAAAAGGTAAGTAGAAAATAAAAAGTATGCAACGCTCTCGCATAGAATACATTTCTCGAACTTTGTTTATAAATCAAAATCGTTTGATTAAAACAATAATTAATTAATCGTCGGGAGAGTAAATTTTGTACCACTGATCGACGATGAACAGTTTTCGGTGAGAATAAAAACGCTATTTTCATTACTGTTAAGGATGAGGCGTACGCGGCACGTCATGCTTCCTGTACGATCGTGGCAGTACATGGGCCTCTTGGTAGTGTCCCTCGCATGCTTGACGCTCGGTCTCGTATCCAGGGACAGGGAAGGTCGGGCAGGAAGCCTCGCCGGACCTGAACTCGAGCATCGGGCTCCTCACGAGTAAGAGACGTTATTACACTCTGGTTCATTTTCTTAAATCCTCGTCCACATTGTTAGTACCTAGAACGAATAATTAAAATACTTTCAGAATGGACGCCTGTCCAAACCTGCACCCCTTCGCCAAGGCGACTCCGGCTGTCAGCACCGAGGATCACCAGACCGCGGATTTGAAAAAATACCAGGAGACTAGACTTTCCAGGGTGTCCTCGACTCCAAAGGATCAGAGGGTTTCCCGATCACGTTACCAAGATCGTGCAACTCGACGCCAGGATATCGAAAGACGTACTTCGTCGAGATCGGATTTAAGGAGCGAGGATTCAAGCAGACGAATCCTTGAATCGAGGCTTAGAACCAGGAGCGAAAATCGTGTATCGAGACGTTCCTCCGATCCTGCGATTCGACTCTCTCGATCCTTAAATTTGGCTGACGCACGACTGATGACAGCTCGCTCCGAACGGCGCGAACCGATCGCTTTGAATCGTCGAGAAAATCGGGAAACTGTTGGACGTAGAATGATCGAGCATCGCGAACGGGACTCACGTCTAAGCGATCGTGCGGAAGTTCGAGACCGTAGATCGCGTTCCGCAGGACACAGGGAATCTGACGTTGTAGATCGGCGAGAAAGTCGTGTTATTGCTAACGATCGTTCGATCGCTGAACGTCGGGATTCTCGGAACCTTATCGCTCACCGATCGCGTTCTATGGACCGACGACAACAAAACGGAATGGATCGTAGGAGTCGGGAAACTTTTGTAGATCGTCGATCAGTGGAACGCGATCGTCTCGCTGAACGAACCAATCGTCGATCGGATATTCGCGAACGTAGATCTCGATCCCTCGAGCAGCGAGAGCAGAATAGAATGGAGCGTCGCGTTAACGAAAGGCAGGACATGGATCGCGAGAATCGTCGAGTACGACAAAGCTCCTTTGATCGGGTTTCCAATGAACGACGAATCACTCGGGCAGATCGTGTAGTTCGATCCATCGACGACCGTAGATCACCTGTGCGAGTTTCAAGAAAACGCGATCTCTCCCGCAACATTCGCGAGAATTCAGAGGAAGAGCGTCAAACTGTTCGATCGATTACGGATAACCGTCTAAGTTCTCGGAAGTCCCTTGCTTCGGGAGATCAGGACAATAAAAATATGCGACGATCAATTGAACGAATGCCAGTAACGCGAGAGATTCGTCGTAATAACGATGCTAGGCGACTCAGCTTCCGTTCGTCGGTGAATTCCGAAAGGGACGTAGATCGATCGAATATTCGTCGAGAATTATCGCGATCATCGGAACGACGGAATTTGCAAATTTCAAATGACTTCTCTGATCGACGATCGCTCGAGAGATCCACGGACATGGAACAACGCCGGAAAATTAGTAGAGCGCAGTACCGTAAAAACGAAGCTTCCCGAGAACGGGAGACCCGCGTGCGATCTACCGAGCGACTAGGATCAATAGATTCCCGCCGTGAAAGAAGCGAGCGCTTTGAAAGGAACATCGACAGACGAAGCCCGTCGTTACAATTGACAATCAGGCGATCTTCTCAATCGGATCCCGAGCGTAGATCCACCGCGCGATTAGAACGACAAGATCTTACGGATTCGGAGCGAAAGGAAAGGATCGTTCGTTTGGATCGTCGTACGAACAGACAAGCGGCAGAGAGGCGCGAATCTTTCCGGGTGCGCAACGCTCGATCATTCGATAACTTGGAACGACGAGAGAGGACCATCCGATTGAGTCAAACTCGCGAATCTTCTCGCGTTCGGGATGCTCGATCAGTTGATAATTCGGAACGACGAGAGAGGACAGACCGTTTGACTCAAACACGCGAATCTTCCCGCGTTCGAGATGCTCGATCAGTCGATAACTTGGAACGTAGAGAAAGGTTAAACCGATTGACTCAAACGCGCGAATCTTCTCGAGTTCGGGATGCTCGATCAGTTGATAATTCGGAACGACGGGAGAGGATAAACCGATTGACTCAAATTCGCGAATCTTCCCGCGTTCGAGATGCTCGATCGGTCGATAACTTGGAACGACGAGAAAGGATAAATCGATTGACTCAAATTCGCGAATCTTCCCGCGTTCGAGATGCTCGATCAGCCGATAACTTGGAACGACGAGAAAGGATAAACCGATTGACTCAAACCCGCGAATCTTCTCGAGTTCGGGATGCTCGATCACTTGATAATTCGGAACGACGAGAGAGGACAGACCGTTTGACTCAAACTCGCGAATCTTCTCGCGTTCGAGATGCTCGATCAGTCGATAACTTGGAACGCAGAGAAAGGATAAACCGATTGACTCAAACTCGCGAATCTTCCCGCGTTCGAGATGCTCGATCAGTCGATAACTTGGAACGGCGAGAGAGGACCAACCGATTGACCCAAACCCGCGAATCTTCCCGCGTTCGGGATGCTCGATCACTTGCTAACTTGGAACGACGAGAGAGGACCAACCGATTGACCCAAACCAGCGAATCTGCCCGCGTTCGTGATGCTCGATCCGTCGATAACTTGGAACGTAGAGAAAGGATAAACCGATTGACTCAAACCCGCGAATCTTCTCGCGTTCGGGATGCTCGATCATTTGATAATTCAGAACGACGAGAGAGGACCAACCGATTGACCCAAACCCGCGAATCTTCCCGCGTTCGGGATGCTCGATCACTTGCTAACTTGGAACGACGAGAGAGGACCATCCGATTGACTCAAACCCCCGAATCTTCCCGCATTCGGGATACTCGATCACTTGCTAACTTGGAACGACGCGAGAGAACCAACCGATTGACTCAAACTCGCGAATCTTCCCGCGTTCGAGATGCTCGATCAATCGATAACTTGGAACGACGAGAAAGGATAAACCGATTGACTCAAACCCGCGAATCTTCTCGCGTTCGGGATGCTCGATCATTTGATAATTCAGAACGACGAGAGAGAACCAACCGATTGACCCAAACCCGCGAATCATCCCGCGTTCGGGATGCTCGATCACTTGCAAACTTGGAACGACGAGAGAGAACAAACCGATTGATCGAATCCCTCGACTCCCGAAGACGTCAAGCTAGAATAACTGAAATCTCTAAACGAGTCGCGGAAGAACGACGAGTTAATGACTTAGTCGACGACGGACGGCGCGAACGTTGGGAAATGTCAAGCTTACGCAGGACCCGGGAAAAGAGATCCATCGTTCCTCAATCTATGAATCGCGAAGAAGTCACGCGTCGCCACCTCGAGCAAAGATCTGATCGTCGTAACACGGAATCGAGACGAAGATTCAATACTAATCGATTGGAACGTACACGCGCCGTTTCTCTCCAGGACGATGTGCGTGCGATCAAGATGGAACGCAAACTGACCGATAGAACCCGCATACCCTCCGCTAATCTCCGAAGCAGAACTCTGAGTGACTTGAAACGCAGCCGATCCGTCGATCTCGAGCTTACTCGCTTTACCGATAAGGACAACCGCAGACAACTTAATCAACGATTCGTTGACGCTCGCGTAAGAGATTCATTGGAATCAAACTCCCTCCAAAGGCAGCTCGGATCTTCTCGAACTTCTGCTTTGAACCGCAATAATCGTAACATTGAATCCGCCCATTACGGAGTTTCCAGTAATACCCGATCGTTCGCTACGCGAGATAGGACTTCGCAAAGGACCAATCGGAATAAGGACAACGAATACAGGATTGCTGGCATTCCGAGTCTCTCAAAGGAACAGTATTCGCTGAAGAATGCTATGGCATTCGAGATTGCTCGCCAGGCTCTCGTGATCGGCCTCTGCACCATCTACGCTCTATCCATTTACTACAACAAAGGATCTTTCATTAGGTAAGAGAGAAAATCATAGAAAATAAAGTAAATAGGACTCACGGAATGTAATTTGTTGCAGCACCGTCGCGAGGCATACGTCACGCCTTATCGTGTGGTAAACCAGGACAACTGTCTGCTTGCTCAGAGGAAACAACGATCCGCTACTTCCATTACCTGCTTTAGTCATTGTTCTAGTCTAATAGATTTACGCGTTACACTGCAATCTATGTACTTGCAAAAATTTCCAAAGTGTATATTAATGTACAGCTAATGTATCCTGCGTAGAGTTACAATTGTATCGCATGCATCTTAGAGGATATATATTTTCTCCGAATAAATCGTTCAAATAGTTCTGAAACATAATGAATTTACTATCCCATAATATTCCTAAGGCACAAATCTAACCTATTTGTTGTGTACCGATATTTGCCGCTTATCGGTATTGGCGCTATATCAGAAACATGGTACACGCTTTTAAACGCCTATCAATTCGAAAAAACTGCTTAACAACGACGAGAAATGTAATTTTATTAAAGTCATACTCTCGTATTTGTACATTACGATCGTTCAGCTTATAAGGTAATTATTAAAAAATGTGATTATTTTGACGTATTCCAGTCTTAATGAAGTGACCATAATTGTATTGATCACACGATAGTACGACGACAAAGCAAGGTAGATCAGGAAAAGGAAGTAATACTGCTAATAATGACGATTCTTGTTATAATACATCGTTAAGACTAGGACACGTCGATTTGTGCGATATGCGTGTGCTTCGTTCATGATGGGCGTATGCAGTTAGCTATGCTCGATAACATGATGTTTAACTAGGTTCGACGACATTATTAAAGTATAATAAATATACGATGTGACCGTGAGTATAAATTGATTCGTTGATTGCGAAAAATGCAGTATAAATATTAATTAAATAAACCTATTTTGAATGGATCAGGATGACGCTTATTTACAGCGTAGATCTTAAAAAGCCTCGCGTACAAAACTAGGTTCTATGTGACTTTGGAAGAAATATCATTTGAAAGTACTTCCGCCGTATTCGTTACGATCTACCCTTATGTTAACCATTTGCGCCCGACTGTCACACCTGAGGTGGCAATGCGCGACGAACGGTATACGTATCTTTTAGTTGGAAATATTTCGGAGGACAGAGGAGCCACAAATATAACGCTAAAGCTAGTTCCGAATCGGAAGCAGTCCATTTAATTTTAATCCTACGTCGTTTAGATTTTAGATAAATAAAAAGTTTGCTCTTAGTAAATATAGATCAAAATATTTCTATGTCCATTTGATATTCGAACTAACAGTATTTTTTTTATTCCGTAGAAGGACACGGTCCTTGGGCGTTGAACGCACAACTGGCAAGAATAAATGGCAACGAAAGAGCCACGACAAACTTGGAACTTCGTCGTTGGAGCTCATCGTTATATCTTTGGCAGTGATCCTAGTCGATCGTTACGCACGAGTTATCCAGGATCGGTAGACGAGCGACGATTCCAATTCTCCGCGCCAAACGAGCAGCGGTATCATGGAGGTAAGAACGATTAAAGAGACTTTATTCCCGAAGCGATTGTAACAACTACCTATCGTAGTCGTCGCATTCGTGGAAGAATCGACAGGATACCGATCGATTTGTTGCGCTAAAATAGTCCACAGAAAGTTCAGGTTCGCCACGAAACTTTTTTTCAACGGAACCTTGCGCTATTTCGTACCCTCGAACATACGAACTATCACAATGATCGAATAATAATCCGACAAAAGTCGGATACCAAAACCTGGGAGTTTCTTGATTTCTCAACGAACACTGATAATCCAGGATCTAGTTTGATTTGTAGAATCAGTGAACGTTTGTGATCTCTTGGAGCATTCCAAGAATGTGATCGAGTTCTTGACGGAAGTAGCACAGCTGACGATTTTTCCCTTTCTCACTCTTACAGTCTTTGCACTGCGTTCGATTCCTAAGTAAATCGCGCACCAATGTATGCAACGTCATTTCCCGACTCTCGTGGCGTTGCTGAAGTATCGTTATTTTGTCTTGTAGCAATTGCAGCTGCTCCGTACCCTGAAACGATCAAAACAATGGAACCTGTGAAATCTAGAATCGGAGCGAATCAAAGTGGAACGTGAACCGTATCACTTACGCACCGGCGTCGATAAATATTTGACCTTTTCACTTAAAGTCTTTATTTTATTTTCCAAGTGTTCCCTCTCGGCCTTTAATACAACTACTTGTTCCTTGTAGTCACGCAACTTTTCGATTTGCTGCTTTAAATGCGTTATTACGGCTACCTGCGTATTGATCTGACCCTATTAACAAATGTAATAATTAATTACATACTGGAAAGGTTGATGTATGTACGAACAGTGCAAAGCAATCGAGCTTAGAATAATAGTTTCCAAACCGCTATTCGAAGATCGATCAAGCAATGAAAAAAAAAATGCCAGCTGTCGCCGCACGTTTATATTACAAACCTGCAACTTTACCACTTTAGATTCTCCAAATTTTATACTGTACTCCTTGAGCAACGTGGCCAGTTCTCGTTCGTGTTCTTCCTGCAGGATATTTAAATCGTGCAGTCTCTTATTTTTCAAAGCCATAAAATCTTTGTTCATCTTACTCAGCTCCTCTTTCAAAATATCGTTCTCGTTGGTCAATCTTCTGATCACATTGTTATCTCCATTTTCCGTGTACTGCATAGGATCGTAAAGCTTTTGCATGGAAGCGGACAATCGTTGCGAGTTCGTGTCGGATATGTGTCCGTTTTGATAAACGTTAGAATTCTGATCGTTCCCCTCGGAAGATTTCAGAATCAACAACTTCGAATCCGAGGATACCATACCTCGATTCGACTTCTCGAAATCCATGGTCCTAATGGCTCTCCGTTCATTTAGCAACTTTTCCCTCTCCTTCTGTAATCTCCTGTTCGTTTTCTGAATTTCCTGAAATTCTTTGGTTAATTTCGAGACAGTCTTATCTTTGTTTGTGAGTTCCAATTTTAATCCGCGTATAGTGGCAATGAGATGAGTGTCCTCCTTTGGATTCTGAGATTTCAAGTTAATCTTAACAGTCTTAGGATCTCTCTTATCTTCTTTATCAAACGGCGCAAATTTTTCTTCCTTTCGGACAGTCTCCACACTCTTGTTCTCCACTGGTTTCGACACCGTTTGCGTAAACATGTCGTTGTATATCTTAGGATTATTTACAGTGACGTCCAAAACTTTTTCTTCCAGCTCCATTATCTGCGTGGTATACTTGTCCTTCATGTCGGAGAACTTCTTCTGGAACTCCAACATTTTCTGCTGCGCCAAACTATCCTTCGTCTTGATTTCATTCTCCAACGTTGCAATCCTTTCTTCCAGTAGTTTGACTTTCTCCGTGCCGATTCTATCTTGCTCGGAATTCGCGGTCAATATAAGAGCAGACACTGAATCTGGATTCTTTCGTTTCAATATTCGTTCCATTTCGCGTACCTGCCTGTTCAAGTCCGTGACCTTCTTGTTATCGAGGATGACTTGATCCTTCAGCTTCAGCGTCAATTGTTTTTCCCGCTCGACGTGACTTTTAGCTACCTGCAACTTCTCTTGTAGATTTCCTTCCTTGACCCTCAACTCCAACAACTCCTTCTCCAAGGGAAGTACGTTTTGCTGAAGTTTTTCGTATTCCACCTTCAATGATCTTAATTGCTCTGACTTGGAGCTCAGTTTTACTGAGAGCTCTTCCGTCTGCTTCTTTAATCCCAATTCCGCACCAGTCATCGCCTGTAATCGATCGGTGATGAAATCATTTTTCGTCCTAAGCTGCTCCTTGAACATCTCCAGCTCGTCGTTCAGCAGATTGTTCTGTTGTTGCAAGTCTTCGTTCTTCAAGGCGCAGTCCGCATTTTTCTCTCGTAGCTCCGAAGCTTCGAGATTAAGCTTCAGGGTCTCCTCCTCGAGATCCTTGACCCGATCGGCAAGCTCCTGTATTTTACTCGGTTCTAATACTGTAGTTTTCTGTTTCTGCAGTTTCTTCATTTCCTCTTGCATACGCTTCGTGTCTTGTATTAATTTCTTGTTTTCAGTCTCGTAAGCTCGAATTAAGCTCTCCTGTTTTTCCAGTTCTTTCTCGAGGAGAATGATTTTAGTATCCTTCTTCGGATGGATTTCCGGGCGTCTTTCATTCAACGAAAGTTCATCTACTCTAGCTTTCAGAATTATATTTTGTTTCTTTAACGAAAAGAGCTCTTCCTCGAATGATATGCGCATATTGTCCATTTGACTTTTGTACACCTTCGCGTCCGACTCGAGTTGCTGCTTCAAAAGAGCGTTCTTGTGCCTTTCCTCGCGACACAATATCTCCCAATTATATTTTGTTAAATTCAGTTTCGTATCGCCACCAGCCATCGAATACTTTAAATTACTATCAGGTGACCTCATCGGATATCCTTTACTGGTGGAAGACAAACTAGGAGTAGAGCCAGTTTTTACAGGATCCCTTTTTAATTTCGGAGATATCTTAGGTTTAGGTGGAACTTTGGTAATTGTTTTGGTAATCTGCTGTAATCTTGATTTTAACGTCGGCGATCGCCTGGGTGGTGGATTAATAGGTTTTTTCGTGGCATCCAAAGATTTAGCCGATTTGATACTCTCTAAGGAAACCTTAAAGGGCGGCTTACAAATTTGATCTGAACTCTTCGATTTGGAAAATTTTATTTCTTTCTTTTGCTGCTTAATACCTGATGCACCCGCCGCTTGATTTAACTTACGTGCGTCTAGTACTGGCTTGTGAAAATTCATGGCAAGAGGTTCCATAGTAGTACTTTGGGACGATGGTATGTTCGCGCTGGTCTTTGTGTCAAAACTCGCAGTTGGCTTACGTAAATTTGTTTTTGTCCCCTCAATGGTTTCTTTACTTTGTTGTGACATATTTTCAGTTGATTTCTCGGCTAATAATTTTGGAATTGCATCCGCGAACAATTCTAATCTTGGCGTCAGCCCTACTGTGTACAGTTCCTGCTTGGAATTAACCACTTTTTTGCTATCATTCGTCAGATCTACACTCTTTGGCGAAAACTGATCTTTCTTATTTGATTCTAATTTTTTGCTATCATTGTCATTAACATTATTAGGAAGTGTTCCATCGATTTCTTCTTTAGGCTGTTCGCTCACACTGGAATCCGACTCAACAATCTCATGTTGTTCTTTCGCACTATCCGTCCGAGGAAATTCCTTCTCTAATATTTCACATATTTCTTTTTCTGGAAATTCAGGAGTCTTATCGTTGAAGGTTTGTTCGCCTGCATGTGGACCATCGTTAGATTTCTGAGGAAAATTGCTAACAGATTTGGATTCCTTCGCCTCTTGATCTTTTTTGTCCGATTGTCCCTGTAGCAGTCTTAAAAAATGTGAAAAATCCTCTTGCCCAAAACTTGAGCTACCAGACATTCCTCCTTCGGCTTTTTCCTTAGATCTTTTCAATAAGTCTTCAAAGAAATCTTTGTCCACGTCAGTGATTTCTTTTTGCAAATTGTCGTTATCAGAATCCATCTTCTTTGTGATTTTTAGTTCTTCTGACTTTGAATGCCTTTCTATCGGATCATCTAAGTCGGAACTACTCGATACTTCCACTTTCTGTTCTTCAAACTTTCTTCTTTGGAGTTCCAATGTTTTGGGTGGTTTCAAACCATTCAAGTTTTCGTAGATTACTTCAAAACTAGGACTGATGTCTCTCTTCTTTTCATTCTTTGGGCTCTTTTTGATTTTTTCTGATTCCTTATGTACTTCCTCCTCTATCAATTGAAAAATGTCTGCTTCCAATTGTCGAACTCTACTAAGACTTTCGTTATCGTCTGTAATGTTCTCAGGTACTAAAGTGTCGGACTTTGAACCACTCTTGGATAAACTACTACTGTTCTTTCTCACAAGCTTTTCAGCTTCCTGTAATAACTCCTCGACAGACTTCTCTTCCTCCGTAGGATTCTTACTGGAATTCCTAGATTTGGTATGGTCCGGGGCTGAATTTGGACTGAGCGCTCCTGCTATCTTACTCATTTCCTCCAAAATGCTACCTATATCCTCGTCTGTTGCGTCTGTACAAAAGAAGGGGGTGTCTGAATTCTTGATACACTAAAAATATCCAATACGTAAATAATGCACGATATACATCCCTAAACTACAACTTACTTTCAAAGTCAGAGGGATACTTGTCGAAAGCTGTGGATGCCAATATATCACAGAGTGTGTCATCCCTGTCTTTCGCCTCTAACTCGTGTCTGTGCATTGCCTAAATAGATAACGATAAATCAATATCGGAAAACTACCATTTGGACCATGTTTGAACTTACTCTACGCAGAACCGAACAATGTTTATCGCATAATCTCAAGCTAGAACTTACGCCCAGAACATTATCAAATTTTTAATTACTTTGCACATTTTCTCCTTTTCAAGAAACTCCTTCATCGAAGAGCTAACGTCTGGGGAAGGAGACGGGGATTGCTTCGTCTTGCCTTCCATCAGAACGCAACTAGGAATATCAAGACGGGTCTCTGTTTTTTTTAACCACCATTTCTCCTTCTCATGAACTACATTTGAGGGAGGTTCACTTTCCTTTATCACTTTTGGTCTCTCTTTTATCCGTATGGAATTCTCACCCACGCTCAAACTTATCGAGGAACCCAGAGTATCGTCCTCGGCCAAAGTTAACTGTGCAGAAATTAAATGCGTGAAAAACCATGATTCTGCGTTGGCATTTAGAGGAACGCGGAGTGATTTAAATATCACCGGACGAAGGTGGCCGGTGACGGAAACGATTGACGTTTACGTAGAACCAAACAGGTTAACTCTATCCGTACGGAGGAATCAATACACTTACATCCTCGAGCCGAGGAGACTTCCTGGAGTACAAAGACATTTGTGATTCTCACTGACGATCGTTTAAACGATTACGATTTAAACGTTTGATCATTTTTCTTGGAATACTTTGACACCTGCCGCACTTTTTGTTTGTTTGTCAGTTAGAATTCGCTCGATGTCAGACTCGGGCGACCTCACCTGTCCAGCGACGTCCAACGAATTTTCAACGCCTCGTGAAAAATTTTCATCTAGTATTAATAAATGTGGATTACGAACATTTACAATTACGATAAATGGGAAAAAATCTCTTGTTTGGAAAAATGTTGTACTTCAATAATCAATTGACAGATTAATCTTTGCTTGCATACATATATAATTGATTTATTATCGTAAGAATGAGGATCTTGTTACCATCTCGTAACTATTGTAATTTCCTTTATTCATTTTCAAATAATAACCGTAAAGAACATTTTTTTCACTTGATAACGATCATTTATTTGTGGCGTTTGAAAAGTCCATCCATTTACTTAGGTAATATAACAATCTGAGAATGGGATTTAAGCTTTAACAATTTGAAATTGGTTTGATGTGACGTTACAAAATTTCGTCGCGATGATCGATATCGTTCGTACCTTGTACAAAATCGATATTCTTAATTCTATCGTGATTTCATGAAGGATGCAAAATACGTGAACATGGTGCCAGAAATATAAACTGATTGCACTGTTTGATCGAAATTATTTGCACTCGTAGGATCGTAAAGTGCAGATCATCGAAAGCCCCGCATGTCATGTACATATATATTTATATCACAATGTCGTTTATACGAACCTATATCTCTTATATTTCATAAAATATATATATGTATATGTATATATATATATTTTTTGTTAAACTTTGAAGGCGATCCGTGAATATCTACATAAACTTCTTAAGCGTATATCGTAACATTTGTCGTAGACTCGCACGTTGATTCAACAAGCACCCGTAAGTATACATCTTTGTTCACAAAAATAATAATGAATATCGTAACATTAATAATTCGCGGCATAAGGTCCCCGATTACAATATGTACACCCTATAGATCTATACCACTGTTCCACCATTATCGACTAAATTTTGCTGGCGTGCAATGATAATTATTGATCCAATGAAATACAATGATCGCCTTATCGCGCTCCAAAAATTGAACGAAAAGAAAATTGAGGGATATAAACTTTTTTTTTTATATAGAAATCTAATGGGTAACGAAAATCACTTCCCCTCGATAAAACCTCCGAATACACACATATAAATCTCTATTCTATCACATCCGTTGTCTCGTGAAATTGCAAAAGAAAAAAAGAAAACAATGGAGATCAACCGTAACACGCGTGTAGCTTGAACAATTCTTTACTCGCGAAACTAACATTGCATTTCTCGCAAAAGCGTTTAATATTATTATCGACGAATTTCATAGTTGCAGAGTCTTTTTTCGGTGCGAAAGTTCCCTTGATCGTTCTCGCCGGATTAGGAATCCGGTCGTCATCGGCGGTGCTCCGATGATTATTTCGAACCTTTCTAACCGATCTTTCAGCGCCGTCGAAATTCCTGAGTTTACCGTTTCTAAGATACACGTCTTGACTCCGCAAATGTTTCGGCGAGTAGCTAATGCCGCTTATCTGAGTGAACTCGAGTTTGTTCAACTTTAATCTTCTCTTCGAGCTCCTCGGGGACTTGAATTTATTAGCTACGGGAAAATTACTTCTAAGTTGTGCACGTTCCAGCGAATCGTAGTTCGCTATATCGTTGTGCACGTTGACGAGAACGTTATTAGGCAGTGCAGATACATTCTCATCTGAATCTACCGCCGTGCTTCTCTTTCGACGCTTCGATATCCTTGGCGCCATAGAAATCGATTCCTGCTGCACCGCGTCCTCTAACAATTCCTGCTTTATCGCGAATTTCGTCCTGTCGTTCGTGATTAAATTCGGTGCCGTCGTCGGATGTGCTTTCGACTCGCACGTTGTACTCCAAATTCTGTACTTGCCGTGATTTTCATCGTTCGCTGACGCATGCTGCTCCCTTCCCATGCACTTCAAGTACCTCTTTTTATCAAAATAGTCGATCGCCTTTTTCCTCGGTCTCAATACGCGCTCCTCGAAGTTATCCGGTTTTTCGAGTTTGATTTGCATCGGCTCGGACTTAGACTGGGATGTCATCTTTGACTCCGCGCTCTTCGATCTCCTTTTGGAGCTCGACACGGCAGCAGGAGACGACTTCTTCCGCGTCCCCGCGTAATCCACGGATCTCCCTTTCGGCCTCAGGTTGCGAACTATCGTACTCCCGGAGGCAAGTTCGTCGTCGCGGTTGGATTTGATTCTATCACCGGTGACGTCGAGCCCGGAAGAAGCTATCCGACATTTTGGTATTTCCTTTGTTTCGTCGGCGCAACGTAAATTCGTCGACGGTCGATCTTGAAAGGCATCGTCGTCCATGAGATTTCTCTTGATCACTTGCAACTTAGCGGGACACCGTTGTTCGGTGTTCTTATCGGCGCCCGGGAACCTGCTGCATCTCGACGCCGTAGTCTCGTAATTCGTCGACACGGTCTCCTTACTTTGGTCCTTTTTATCACAGCAACAACCGCAGCGCGCGTACGCCGCGTACGTAATACCCTCGTGAATGCGATTCGCCGGGACGCCGTTCACGGGAAAGGTAACCGTGCTCATCGAATTTATGTAGTTGACGTTATCGACTATGGGATCAAGGTCGTAAACGTTGTAATCCGGTGGTTCCGCCTTGATCTTCACGTTCTCTATGTGTACCATCGGCACGCCGCTTCTCTCCTTCGAGTCAACCTTCCTCATCCAGGACAACTGACCCTTCAGATCCTCGTCGGTCTTCAGACAATCGACGTAGAACTTGTGAAACTCCTCCAGCTTATAGCTGCACCGATGGCACATGTGCTTCGGCAACAGGTCCATTTCGTGCACCTGAGAATATATAGCCGATAAAACTAACGTTACGTAATTGCCAAGTTTGAAGCGGATCGGGAATAAACGAAACGTCGATGAGACGCGTGGTGCGAGTAGAGATTGTACGGAATCCGATTGAATGGATGGAGCGAAGATTGGATAATCGAAGGTCAGACGGAAGAACGAGAATGCGTGTGATGAGTATCCGTTATTTTCCTTGTCTCCTAATGGCACGGATGAACGATAACGACGCTCGAGCGTTAAATATCGCATTTTAATTATCCTCGTGATTTTCTCATTGCAATTCGAAAGTGGCGCTACATTGACCAGAGATGATAAGTTATCTCGATACACTCGAGAAGATTAATTATTTCCGAGGACAGTGAGATTAACTAAATACCAAAGATTTTCTTAGTTTCATCGATATTGCGAGAGAAAGAAAAACCAAAAGTGTCTACGTTCGATGTTTATCGACATTTGTACGACGAAGTATTCGAAGTCGTATGATAATTAGGTGAAACGTGACTTTGAAATGTTTACAAAAGAATTCTTTGCAAAACGTACATGAGAATTGCCGCTGATCAGTTTCGCATTGTTATCAGATTCAGCCATCTTATTCGAAGCCTATCAAACGGCGTACGATTATTATTGATACGTACTACTAAATATTCATCAAAATATCGCGGCGCGAGTTGTGTAAAACCTGTAACTTTCAACGACCGATTCGCGGAAGCTGGTACAAAATAACATAACGTCCAACTGGTTGTAACTGGTTTTTAGGTCACAGACACCCCTAACTACGAGCGAGCTTAAGTTTCACATCAAAGGGTGTCCATTCTTTCCGTTACTAATGGAACGTTACGTTGCAGCTCGTTTTATTTCCTCCAACGCAATGCTTTTCACGCTTTGATGTACTTTCAAACGAACACCGCCTCAAGGGGTAAACGGAAAAGTCACTTTTAGGAGTTACGCAATACATGAAAAGTGTTTACGAGTAGGTTGGCGCGCAAAGTAACGATAACCTCACTTTCGAATCGCAGCGAGCCCTGCGCGAGGGTCGTACGTTCGAAAAATGCGATCTATCGTCGAATAAATCCCTCGTCTCCGCGAGACTCGGGGTAGCTCCGGATCGCTGAATAACATTGTCCTCGTGCGGACCAGGACAACGTTCATTCATCCCGCGTATGTTGTCCGAATGGTGGCGAGAGGTGATTGGAGAGGGGGAGTTTGTGACATCAGGAAAGGACGTCGGGTAGATACACGTAGTAAACGAGCCTCGTGTCGAGTTGTTCTGATCGGAAGTAGAACAGAGTAACGAGATATATCACGTACCATGATCGGCAGGACAGCGTTGATTTTCTTCACGTGGCTCTCATTCTTGTCGAAAATATTAATCGAGATACCGGAGTGCTTCCCGCAAAGTCGGCATACGCGACTCGATTCTAGAGTCTCCATCTCCGGGGTACGTTAGGTAGAATTAATCCCGCCCCGGGTTGGATAGCGGGATGTCGCAAGGTAGAACGGATCGCGCGAAGGGAAATCTTTTGTCCGGTGTTCTCTCTTCAAGAGATCGCGGCCCGGCCGCGCTCCGCCGGGGTTCCCCACAACAGCACCGCAGCGCGAACCTTTCCCGTTGCGGACCAGCCGCCGCCAGCCGATAGCGTATAATTCTCTCTCTACGTCACGTTTCACCGTCGAGAGACAAGTTTACCTCGCGCAAACGCGAACCTCCCGAGTGCCGCTAAAGCAACACGACTGATGAACGGCCAGTCGGTACGCGCGTTCCTCCTACCGGCGGACGAAAAACGTGCCGTCGATCCTCTCGCCCCCTCTACCGCGCTCGATCGAAATCCGATGATATCGCGATGCTCCACAGGTCGCGGTCTCCCTGCTTATTACGCGCCCGCCTCGCACGGGGGAGGAAGATCGATTTCAATCGGCCCACCCACGGAAGTCGGTCGACGAAACTCCCTTTGCCTTTTTCGTCGTCGAATCGTACCTTACCGTCATCTCTCGGGATTGGCGGGAAGTTCGTTAGTATTCGTGCAGATTCGGGGTGCGGTAAGATGCGCGTATAAATAGTTGGTGTACGCGTATTCAGAGAATTGTGTCCTAACCTCGAAACGTTTGACGGAACGTTGTTTTCGTGCTGAAAATCGTACTTTTACTGCGGTTACGATGGAGAAGGCAAGCACGTCCGCTGTACAGTCTTCCGCGAAGAAACATGCGGAGAGAATGAAGCGATTACGGGAATTACACACGAAGAGGGTGAGTGGGAAACGTGGAACATGTAAACTGATGCAATTTGTGCAATGTCCTTGTGTTTATGTTTTCTTTTCTCCCCAGAGAAAAGATACTTTCTTTTGATACAGTTTTTAGGGGTTTTGTCATATGAGATCTTGATTTTTTAGAATGAGGCGAGACAGCAGAATCATAAGGAGGTCGTGGAGGAGGATAAGAGAAAGAAGCTTCCTTCGAATTGGGAGTCTCGAAAGAGACAGGCGGAATGGCTTATACAGGATGAAGCTGCTAGAAAAGAAGCACAGGAAAAGGTAAATACTGTTTAAGCGCGTATTATCAAGAGACGCGACAAGATATACTGTATTAATGTACTTTGCAGGGAGAAGATTACGAGAGAGCAAAGTTACTCCAAATCGATGCGACAGAAGCGGAGCGCATAGCGAGAAAGAAAAATAATAGAAAGAATCCGGATCCTGGATTTTCTGATTATGAACAGGCAGCTATAAGGCAGTACAATAGACTAGTAAAAAATATAAAGCCTAACATGGATCACTACGAGGACGCTAAAGACAAACTAGGTCCTGCTTTCTATGGCGACAGAAATACCATTTTGCACGGTCTTCACGAAGATAAAAAGGAAGCTGTAGATAAAATGGTCGATGACCTGGAGAAACAGTAAGTCTCTGATTTTCTTCTAAATCGTTAAGGTTTGGTGTTCGTGGCTTATGATTTTTAATCGCATTGTTTTGTAGAATTGCCAAACGAGAGAAATACAGCAGAAGAAGAATGCACAACGATGACGCGGACATTGATTATATTAACGAACGCAATGCCAAGTTTAACCAGAAATTGGAACGATTCTATGGCGAATATACCCGCGAAACGAAATTGAATTTGGAAAGGGGTACAGCTATATAAGGGGAAAATGTTATTCCGATACATTTACTACAAATAACTTGTATTTTAAATAGTACTTCAAAACTATAATAGTACATACAAATGAGAGCTGGTCTACAAAAAAAGTTCTCGGTTGGTTTCTTAATCAAAAAAAGTGAATTTTTGATGACCTCGTATGTACCAATTTTGATCGCGTACTCAGGGTTGTGGGGAAGTAAAAATTAGGGAAATTTTGATTAGTCGTTCTTTTTTTTTCTTTCAACATAAAAACGGAGGTCATACACCACATTATCAAACAATTTCGTGTGACGAGTGCTACTACCATAAATAAAAAAAAGTTTTAACAGAATAAAGTTATTACAATCTCCTTACTTTCCTCGGGCGAGCTTTGGGATTCCTACAACAACTTTTTATTTAATTTAAATAATAAGTTTATATACAGCTTTTCAAGTTTCTAATTCAGTTCGCGTCATACCACCCAACTATGTACTGTTCCTGGAAAAGAAATAAAGTTTTCTAAATACACAGTGGTTAATCTCTTTTCTTGAGGTGTATCGAGCGGAAGAATAACTTTTAAAAAAACTCTACTCACGGCTCGGTGAAAAATTGTGATGATGCGTAACTCGTATGTGAATATCTTGTGTCTCGCCTGTAAATCGAACGTACAATTTTTGTAATTCAACCATCGGCAGTACAGGTATTCGCGTTCCTACGTTCACTTCGTGTAACTATTTCAAAGATAAACTAAAAACTACTCTACTTACCTAACACGTTTATTTTTTCAAACCGGATGCTGTTAATGACGCGTAATTCGTGTATCGCGCGTATAAGCATTCAATAAAACATGCACCTACGATTACGATATCCTTACCATTGTTAAAACGAAGAAATTAATTGGAAAACAACACTTGCGTATGTTATGGTTAAGCACAGTAGCTGACCCGTTTTATTTATCTTCACAACGCATCGGTTGCCAGTACATATTAAACATTGAAAAATATCACCTTTGGTCGTACACTTCGTCGCAGTGTTAAACATTAGACGGAATATCCACTCCTGTACACACGGTACCGGGAGATGCATTATCAACTAAATAACAATCAGCAAGAGAAAGTCAGAAAACCACACTCATGCTATTAGAGTCGCACTTTAAGTCGTCTTTGTTACTACTTCGGTGGCCGAGGTAGACGATCACTTTTCAAGCGGGCCAACGCTGCCGCGAGGTCCTGTATCGATTTTCTGGCCGTCGTACCTGCATTTCCGTGATCCAAAAGTCTCGGCATATCGCACTGTTCGCACTTGTTCATCAATGGATGATTGTCAAATGTACACATTCTACAGACCCAGGATGGGCCGTCCCGTTCTTCCCGGTCGAGGTCGTTTCGAGCCGACTCTGACTGCCAAGCAGGTGGCTGACTTGGCAAAGGCGGTGGGCGCGAATTGAGAGGTCTCGGTACAAAAGGTTGACCGGTGTAAATGCCCTGATAAAATTCTTCGTTCGTTTCGCCCAAAGGTACTGAGGGGAAGAAAAGTGATGTTGAAGCATTCGCGAGGAAGAGTGAACGCGAATACATGTGACGAAACAACGAACGCTAACCTCGTGGGTCTGACCATTGATCCACCTCGTCGGCGAGTCTGTCGCACTCGACCTGCAGCTGATAGATTTCGCTTCTCAGTTTTCTTTTCAGCTCCTGCGAAAACGGAATTGCAATACCTCTGACAGGACAGCCGTTCGATAATTGTCTACATACTTGCGGGGGCATCGAGGGATCCAGGGGCTTCGCTAGGGACTGCAGTTCCTTCTTCATCGCTTCGAGTCGTCCTTTCTCGGCCCTCAGCTCCTTGGCGAGTCTCTCTTTCCTGGCTAATTGCTCCGCGACCAATTTCCGTTGTTGCTCCGCCACTGTAACGGGGGGAAACAAAAAGAGGTAACCCGATCGCGATACGATATTATTAAGGCTTCCATCGACAATGTTTCCCTAAAAAAGATTGTGTCTCTCGATCCATCTCTTTGCTCGAGGCGTCATTATCGATACCGTGGGGAGATCGCGGAGTGGACGCGGGTAGTCGCGAACGAGCGCAGCTTTCAGGAAGCGCGTCCACGTCGAGAGGCTCGTGAGGAGGAAAAGCGGATCAGGTGGTCCGCGTAGAGTAACCGCGGCGTGGCTATGTATAGACGGAGCGTGGGGTCAGGAATGCGTAAATATCGTTCTCAGTGTTACGTGCGTGGGCGTAGTACGCGCGCGACGGAGTGGTCAGCAGGTAAATATACGTGCACGATTCTATAATACAATGCGAGACCCCGAAAAACAAAGTGGACCCTGGGGTCGATGCTAGTGTAGCGATAATAAAAATAGACCACGCACCGTCGAGGCTTATTTTTTCTCGTAAAAGCCCCGACGAGGATAGACGGGGGGGGGATTAACACGTACCTTGATTCAACGGCGATCGACTCTGATCGGAATTGGCCTGTATTCGTTCGCCAATGGGACTGGAGGGAGGCGAGGTCGTCGTAGGTCCTGAGGGTGTCGTCGGAAGGCTGCTGGGTGGGACGATATTCGTTGTCGGCGGTACGGAGGGTGTAGTTGGGGCGCTCATGGTCGTCGTAGGCCTCGGTAGCTGACTGGGTGGTCCTGCCGGAAGCCCTAAACGATCGAGCATTTAAATTGGGCCGAGCGATCGATTTCATTGCGTTAGGAAGTGGCGCGGGGACAAAGGAATTTATTATACATGCTGGTTCGCTTAACGTGGCTACCTGGGATATTATTTTAAACGCATAAGTGGAAATGAAGTTTCTCCTCAAAGCTTCTCAGATTAAAATATAACCCTTTTTATTTAAAATCTGCCATCCTTTTTTCTCGTTATTTTCGTTGTGGCGGATAGCACAACTTACAACACTATGCCGGTACTCTCCGCCCGGTGCTCGGTGCAAAACCCCTAGATCCCTCGCTACGGGAGATTCGGTTTCGAGTTTTCGCAAATCGACCCAGAGGGGGTCATTCGCGAGGCCCAAAAGGGAACGTTCAAGTGAGCCAAGAATGGGCTCATTAAAAGATACCACAATATAAAAATAAACGCGAACAAGATCCAAATGTCTCGGTATCAGGAAGTTTTCATTTCCAAACTTGTACGCGTAATACTCCAAGTGTTAACGTTAAGCGAGCCACCCTCGTATGCAAAGCTCTCAACGTTGAATAGAACACGATGATCTCATTCGGATGGCAGTACGGACCTGGTGGCCTCTGCGGACCGGTTTGAATCGGCGGCAAGAGGCTATTGGGCCTGCTGGGGCCCATCGGCGGTCTGATACGTGCTGCTGCCACGCTGCCAACGGTTCCCGGGCCGATGCTGATCTGAAGGCGACTTTGAAACCCCCTAGGATCCAGTGACGAGCTCGAGTAGGTGAGACTCGAGCCCTGTGACCTGATGTCGATCGGCGGCTGGGGGTCCGACGAGGGTGGCCTCAGGGTTAGGCTCACCGAGGTATAGCTTCTCGCGTGATCGATCTGCGCCCCGGCCTTTTCGACGTTCGACAAGGGCTCCACGTAATGAGGCCGTGGCTCGACGATCACGTCGCTTCGTTTACAGGCACCGATCGTGGGTACCGTTCGAAAGTCTACAGGTTTGCCGCGGTAACGGGAATGAAAAAGACAAAGGCATCGATTAAGGAGAGTTTTCGGGTACTGGCGAGTGGAGAAAAATCGAGTACCAGGATCAAAAGAAGTCGACGGTAGATGCGTTCCACGACCGATACGATTATTCGAGAACAGGATTCTTTTTCCACGTTGGAACTATGACGTAACGTAAGAAAGAGAGAAGAGATAAAAAATTTCGCTGCCGTCGTTTATGCGCGATAAGGAAACAAACGACCGTCATTCTCGCCTCTATGTATATAAACCCGTGGCATTCGGAGAACGGTAATTGTTCGTCGCGCAAGAGATCCGGGTTAATTTGCATCCTTCGGTACTAATTCGATTGATAGATAGTTGTCTCGTACCGAGAGCAGCCCGTTCCATGGCACCGCGTAACTGGTTCGTACTCAGCCACGAATTATATACAAGCGGTAACGGTATCTACCGAAGCGGAATACGACCCAGCCCCTGATGGGAGTCTCTCGTGTTCCCTTAGCCTCCTCCGTGCCTCGATGAGTACCCCCAAACGTCCCAAAATGACTCAAAAACCGTCAAATACACGATCGACGGATCGTATCTATTCTTTTTTTTTGTTTGTTTGTTTTTTTTTTGTTCGTATTTTCAGTACAGCCTACCGCGATTGCTTGCTGGACTGCAGGCAACGTTAACGTTCAGCTCGAATCCGGATGGCTCGGTCCCGACGCTCTTCGGGTTGCTGCAGTTAACGTCGTTCGGTCCCGGCAAATCGTCGAAAAAACCGCGCGACGTGCAGACGGCAGGCGCCGAGGAAGGGGTGACGGGTGTGTTAGCCGTGATCGGCGGCGACGAGGAAGTCGCGGACGCACGGAAGTATCCGAGGGGGTAGCGTCTCGCCATACCGATGTCCAGGGAGGCGGGCCTGTGCGGACGAGCGTTGCCCGCGGCATCGCTCCTCTGTGTATGGCTCATCGCGCAGCAACGCTGCTGTTGGTTAGCGCTCTTTCGCTGCTGTTCCCGATGCGTCTGCCGCGGCTGTTGCTGCTGAAGAACGCCGCAAGGTGCGGCCGGTGGAAATGCGCCTGGGGACGGACGTGACTCCTGGGTGGCCCGGAGGCTTCTCGCGCATGTCTCCCGATCGTGACTGTTCTGCAACGCACACGCACCTGGGATCAGCCAATTTCACGTCGACGGTATTCGCATCCCCGATCGGCTAATACGCGGCCGTCCGGGCCATCGGACGGGAATCGTCTCTCCCGCTCGACGATCGTTTGTTATCGAGTCGTCGTCGGTGCTCGGGATCTCGAGAAGTTTCGCTCTACCGGCATGGAAAGCGAAACACGCGTCTCTCGAGATCGAGCGGAGAACAATGTAGTCTATGGTCGCGATTAGAAGTGTACACGTTACGCAACACGTGGATACAGCAGCGGATTATTTGTGTTGTTCTTGTACGGCTCGCTAATTAGAAGTGTGATCTAGCAAAGGACGTAACACACAGGTTCCACGCTCGTGCAAGATGATGCTCGATGGGGGTGCATACGACAAAGCGAGAAAAGAAAGTTCGTCACGTTAATTCGCAATGCGAGATTGTTATGATACTCTTTGGTAGGCTGGTTGTTAGTCGTTTTTAGCGATGACGGATGAGCCGAGGAGAACGAAAATTCTTTCGTCATTTTTCCGGGAGACTCGATCCAGTTCCTTTCCACGTTCCCATCATATCATATCTCTCTCTCTCTCTCTCGCTCTTTCTCACCTTCTCACCTGGATCGAGTCTCCGCGTTCGGCATTTTTTTGGGGCTATGTATCTGACGGGCAAAGAGCACCTATACCTGGGCGATGCACTGGGAGACGACGTGATCAGGGAGCGCAGGGAACTGCTGCTTCAGCTCATGGAACAGCTGCATGATAGCGATGTTAGAGCAATGGCACTCCCCCATCGTGGGCCCCCATCCTCCTGGCAGGGCCTACCTGCGGGTGCCAGGTTCACTCGTTACTCTAGTCCATGAGTCTGGATTGGCGCGCGACTCTAGGATGGTCGGACAGTCGGACACACGGGTTTTACGAGACGTTCGTCGACAATTAAACGGCCGAACGTCGCGCTACTCTTGAACGCGTCGCGTTGCAATAAAATCGCCGTCGTTCGCCGACGACGCCCTGCTAAAGGGCGAACGAGGATCGTGGCGGAACGAGCGGAGCGCGCCGGAATTTTCGGAGATCTCGAAAATTTATGCAATTTCGCGGATAAACGATTTGGATCGCATCCAAGTACAATGTTCTTTGTCACGGCGCACCGTTATTGGTGGACGAGAACTTACGACAAATTAAAGCGAATCTCGGAAAACTTTTGTGGGGGAACGCAGAAAATTCAAACTCGTGTCTTTGCGCGCAAGGTGAGCTAAAGATAGATGAATCGACGTGGGATATTGCGATTAATGACGATAAGGTCGAATGAAAATGAGAAGGTAAAGACCGTGGAACCTGGCAGGACTCGCTCGACCGATCGGTGATAATTTGGAATGTAAGACAGTACTGTGTTTTTTTTTTGGAAGCGGTAAGCGACGACCGTCGATAACTCTCCACCAGGTGTTGATTATTTTTCAGTTAAAAATTCCGACAGGTGCGAGGCGTCAGGCTCGGCAATTTTCTTCCCTTCCGCCAACCCCCCCCCCCCCCTCCCCCCTTTTCCCCGTGAAAAGAGAAAAAGACGGAAGCCCCTGTATTTATAACCCAGGCTGTCTGACCCATTTTTCAAGAGTAACGAAAGTCGTACTGAGGTGTGCGCACTTGATACTAGGTGGTCCTAGAAGTACCAATTAGTTTACCGATGCATCGATGCAGCTTTACGCAATTACGAAACACGAATCGTTTAGCGATTCGACAGCGAGGTATGCCAAACGCGTCGCGATTAAATTTACCGTTCGGCAAGTAATTATCCCTAATCGCGCTTCGTCGTTAGTAACGCGAATTAATATTAAAGTATTTTCAAAACTGACGAAACAGCGAAACGGACTTTCTCACGGACAGGACGCTCGTTTTAATCGGAAAGCGCGTCCCGTGTCTCGAGAAGATCGATAATGCCGAGACACCCGGTACGTTACGGAATTGGCAGCGAGTAAAGAAACTGTGGACACCTGTGCCGCGTGGCACGTAGGAGTGCCACATAATTAGCCGGCACTGCGCGTGCCACGCTCCCACGCGTGGACGCATCTTGTGTGTACGCGCATTTTCCTGACGATGCACTTTTGCGTGCGCCCCGATACACGAGACACGCTGGGATTACGATAAATTCCATCTAACCGACAAAATCTATGGTAATTTCTGATTATCTTGAACATTACCGTCGACTCCCTTTGTACTATCCGACGGGTGCACCGTTCGGTACATTAAAATTCATGACCGATGGTAAACTCATTGACTATTACGATTCAAAAAGTAAACCGACTTGTTTGGCGAAATGTTTTTGTCTAAACGTGAATACCGTTCTCGGTACTGTAAGTTATATCAAAATTTGTCATTATTATTATCAATATATAATACTCGTTATCATACATTAATGATAAACGACTCTTGTTCCGAGCGCGTTATAATTGATTCTGTCCTGGAGTGTATGTTTCGTGCAACGTTATAGCAATTCAAAAAATTTCCAAAATATTTGTGAAGTTATTATACACGTAATTTACAGTAACGAAGACGGTTCTCGCTGTCTTTCGTGGATGCATCTAAAAAATATACTGATTAATTTTTATTTTTTTAGCGTACCAATCAATTCTGATAACGTTTCGCAAAAAGTTGAGGATAAACGTTTTTAAAATTCGATAAAGGTGAGTGCGAGCCAAGAACTCTACTAAAAGTTCACCTATCCGAGAGAACTCTCGGAAAGATCAAAGAAGATCGAGTGCAAAAGAACTCATCGTACGCGCAATTCGCGCTTGGCTCACGGCCACGAGGTAGAACAGAGTGTTCGGTAGAATTAATAATTTGCCACTTCCCTTTCTTCCATCGTTTTCGCACCTGGCGACTCGGAGTGTCAGGTGAGAGATGCATCGATCAGAGGGAAAACTGTTTATTGGCACGCGCCGAGTGCACGGAAGCAGATTCCACTTTACGTTCGATTGAACGGTATGCGGTTTAACCTCTTCTAACCCTGTACGCGTTACATCACGCGTGATATAAAAGATATCTTTTCTCATGTTTCCCAATACTCGAGACCTTTACCTGCGTTTCATAGCTACGTGGAAATAATAAAATCGTACAAGTACCGTCTATAGATAGATATAAAAGGAAAAATATATACTTATGTCGTGGATGCTAAAGCCCTGACTATAGTTACCATTTTTAATTGCAATTCGCTGATATTGATTCCTGCTCCGGAGGATTAAACAGAAAACCCGTGCGTTTAATTAGATTTTAAAAACCTACACCCATCGATCGACACTTGATAATGCAATTGCAGGAGTCATGAGAGCGCTTCCACGTATATTCGAAATATTTCGCGCTAGCGGTATTTATTCGTTCTTAAGGGAGGCTGCCAAACCGGCAGTTCTTCGACACGCAAATGACGGAAATGCAAATAAACGCGTGTGGGCAGGTACTTCGTAGCAAACGATGGTAGGAGTTCGAATTCGTTCCGATCCCGCCGTGGATTGTGCAAAACCACCGAATTCACTCGGCTTTGCCAAAGTGGATTTTCCGCCGGTAATAAAATACGCGCTTTGCTAGAGGGAGCCGTGAAAAAAAATTGATTCGTTCGCATGGAAAAATAAAAGTCGCGTTCCGTGAGCTCGGAGGGAACGGGGGGTCATTCGAGTTCGGTTGAACGCGAATGTAACGCGAAATGACGGGAGATGCGAGTATTAACGGAAAAGAAATAGATATACGTCCGACTCGTCGGTGATGTATGATGTATCGCGTTACAAGAGCTAGCGGGCCGGGCATTTTTATTCGGCAATAAGGAAGAATTTCTTTTAATCTCGCGGGGCCAGGATGTTTCTATCGGTGACAGAAGAGATTTTAAGAGGGGAACGAAAGCGTCGTTCGTCGGGACAAGCGAAAAAGGAAAAGCGGAATTCCAGCATGCCGAGAAGATATTTGTGTCATGAAATACCCAGGAGACACAGCGTAGCTGTTTTCGTCTGCTCCTGGCAATGCGAGGAAAACCGAATTCCGCGAGTATTTTCGCGATTTTGGAGTGCTTTTCGGAATATGTTTTTTTTCATCCTCCGTCGCGGCGCACACCGACGCGCCGGCCGGATCTCGTGATATAAAAAAAGGGTGAGGAGCGCGTAAATTGTACGTCGATCGATTTCGACGCGAGGTTAACGATCGGTGAAAAATTTGATCGATTACGGAAATACTTGTAAAGTCGAACGGATCGCCCCACCGTCGAGCAGAATGCGCCGAATTTACAAAATTATCGCTCTTAATTCCATCCGACACCTGTTGCTCCGTACAGCTGCTATACGTCGATCAAATCTAAGTGATTCTTATTTAAAGACCCTACGCGCAATGCAACGAATCACCGGGAATTATTACCAGCGCTAATGCCGGACGCAACGGTAATGATCAACAAACACGAAACTTTTATCGCGCTCCTAGAATTATGAGATAGAATAAATATATCCATCCGATACCGTTTCCCGGCTGCTTTACGATCAATATCGAAACGTTTAGCGCGAATCGAACGAAATCGCGTGACTTAACGCGAAACGAGGTAAGTCCGTTGCGTTTGCCACCAGGCAAAAATAAGGAACCAAGAATAATAATTGACGAGGGACTTCGACGGTAACGTTAAACAGAGCTACGTAAACTCGAGGTTCGTGGCAAAAATAAACAGCATACGGAAAACAATGTAACGCTTTTCCAATTTTTTTTTTTGTTTTCGCGTAGTAAAACACCGATGTTGGTTTCTGAGCGGACGATACGAGAGTCGAATCAAAGTGGCTGTCCAATTTTCCACCGCATCGCTCGTTACTAATCTAATCTCCCCATCGCTGGCACCTCCGTCCGAAAATCGCGCGCGCACGCGTCATTGTTGTTCACCGATTACGATAACGTTACGGCGACAAGATGATTGACCGGCAAAAGAGGGAATCTTTACGCCGCCGTCCTCGGCGTGCACATGCATACACGCACGTTACGCCGGTTCTTTACGATCGCGATAATTCACGTGGCTCTCGTAAAGACCGTTATTGACTCTCCGAGCAGCTCTTTCACACGATTATAAATATCGTTGGCCTTTAAATCTCGTTTCCGCGTGTGCCAAAAAATTCGATATCGAACTTTTAGCGTACCTGTTCGCAGATGCGTATCGGGAAATCGAGCGTCGCCGTTAAACGCGCAATTAAACTGAATTACGGATTGTCGTGGGCGATGAGTAATTAACCTGATGATTACATAACTGTGAAGCCCGTGGCACAGTACCACGCTACGCTACGAATAAACAGTGCTCGATACTAACAAGTGTGTGTTGTTTTTTTTTTTTAAATATATATTCTACGTATATTAGGTGATGCAACTTGTTGTTCGTGACGCTGTGCCACACGGTTCGACGAAAACTTTTTCACCACCGTGTATAATTAATTGCTTTGCGAAGACGTCGTAGGTTTACGCGACGCACGATAGCGACGTCGATTACGCGAGATAAGCGTCGCGCGACGGGACAAGAAAAAAAAAATTGCTCGCTGAAACCCGGTAAAAGTGACGCGAGAAAATGTTGAAACGCAACGGGTGAGCACTTCCAAGAACCGTTTCGAAGACGATATATCGTTTCCTATAAAAGTCGGGACGATAATTACATCCCCGACGTTGCAAACACGAGCAGAGTCGAATTTCACGCGAGAAACATATTCCAGGAATCGTTCGACGTCGTCGTACACGAGTCAAATACGAATTTATTGTTTTCACGATTCCCGTTCGAGTGCGATAAGTATCGAAGATCGTCCGATAAGCGGAGAGGAAAAAAAAGATATCTAAAAAGAATCGTATCGTCCTTCGGCGGTTGACGCGTGTAACCGCCCACGAAACACCTCGAAATTGACAAAGCTGCGAGAGAAAAAAAAAAGAAGCTCGCCTCGCGCTTCGACCGTCGGCTGGTACTTCAACGATGTATTGTTGTTGCATTGCATATTCGTTACATTCCGTCGTAGGTGTATTTTCGTGCCGCGTGGAGCCGAACGCGAGTAAAAGTCAGAATGCGCCCCGCTCTCACCCTGTTCTCACACCCCCCCGTTAGGACCCGAGAGTTCGTGAAACTCTAGCGTTGAATCGCGATGTCGACGGTATTCCGTGTCTCGCGGATAATCGTGTAGCGACGCCAACGGTATTCTCGTCGAGTTTAATGCGGCGTTTTTAGTGGGTACGCGTTAAAACTCACCGGACGGCAACCATTGGAAACGTCCGACGAACGAGGAACAGGAACGCTCACTTCGAACACTTTCGAAAAAGACAGACGACGAACGCGGTAACTCTCTTCGCCGGTGAAAGCCTCGCTTTTCACCTGTCACTCGACGGTCACACGGCTAAACGCGAACTTTTCTGTCGTTTCCGAAGATTTCAAAGCAACGAACAAGCGGCGACCGTCCGTTGGGGCCACTGATCAGCTGTGCACTGCGTACTGCGACAACGGCGATCAATGCAACGGCTCTTTTTCCCTCGAACCATCGCCGTTCGGCGAATGCTCTTTTTGTTTATCGTGGAATATTTTCAAAAACGATTTTATATCGAGGAAGCGCGTGGAAACGTTGACGGTAGGCTCGTCGAGATCGAAATAGAGAAGGTCAGTTGACCACGGAGTCAAGATGGCGGCCGATACGACAAGTGCTTCCCTATTTATGAATGGAACAGGCGTCGTAATAGTCCCAGTCACGAGGAAGGGGAAGTCGCGTGCTAATTTTAAAACTCACACGATTTAACACACCGTCAAACGGGATGAATATTTTAGTTTTCTTTTCTGTTCGATCATACGCTCTGCGAATCTTTTTAATTCGTAAAGTTTGCGCGGGAAATGCTTTCAGTTTGAATAATATCTCATCACTCTTGAACCGATAGAACGACAGAGGCGATAAAAATAAACGCTTGGAGAGTTGAGAATTATTGTAAACACTGGTATATTCATTTCTACGAGTATAAACCAAAGAAATAGTAATACAATAATGGTAATAATAATTATTTATAATATAATAATAATAATAATATAATTACTAATACGGGATATCGAGCTTGTTAAATTGTTGGGCTGCGTTAATAGAAACAAGCAATGCAAATTTCCGGGGATGCTGATTTTCCCTACTTCTTTGAAAATCAGTAACTACGGAGGAGGCACGCAACGACCGTAATACTACTTATCAGAATCCTTCTCCTCCTCCTCCTCCTCCACCTCCTCCTTCTCCGCCTCTCACCCTGGAAACCTCATCCACAAAGATAATAACTTCAAATGATATGATTAACAATGAAACCAATGTAACCGAGTACTTTCTATCGTATCGCAACACTCGGAAGAAACGTATGCACTCGTACGTTAGCTGTTCGATCGAAACGCGAAATGAGGAATGAAGTTTCAAAACGTTAAAACTAAAGGGAAACTATAAGACTAGAGTTCACTGCGTTTACAGCAGATTAAAGTGATGCGAGGATGTGAGAAACGAGCATCGTCGGTCATCTACAAACAGTAGTGGAGTCATTGTTAAGTTGCTTTATTGATTAATAACCAGATATACGATAAATACATAGTATCTTTCAAAGGGAAAAGAAATGGTAACACGATCGGCTAATCAATTTCCGGTCAAATGCATACGTTCCTTTTGCCTTCTCGATTTTCGTAATACCGTCCACCCATGAACGGTGGAAAAAAACAGCTAAACGGTCTCTCACGAGAAACACGAGTCTCCGATCTAAAGTACACGCACAAGATTAAAAATGCCATTTCTAATAATGCTACTCAAGTCAAAGCTACGTACGAGTCCCGTACGTAGTTTAAAAAAAAAGAAAAGAAAAGAAAAATGGAGAGAAAGGATAGGAAAAAAAAATCAAACGGTCTCGTAGACGCGTCTTACAGGTCCTCGAAAGCTTATATACGCCTTCCTGTCTCCTGCGGTAAAAAAGCTACTTGTTTTGCATCCATTTAGCCCCCTAAATGGGTGTCGACGATAATTTATCAAATGTACGTAGCAAAAGTGTTTTACGAATCGGCGTTGACGCGTCGGCGCGATCAAGCCGACCGGGCCGATAAGAAATTTAACGAAGCGCGCGCGCTTCGGGTATTTATTATTATTTTTTTTTTAATAGTATAAATAATGGATCCTCCGCTGGACTGACGGACTCCGCTGGAACGATCGGAACTCTGTTAGAAACATTAATGATTCCGATACGTTGACACCGATATCGACGACGATCTTCCGGAATCAAAGTGACGTGATCGTAGACCCGACGGCAGAGGTCCAGCCTAGTCGTCGTTGACCTCGATAGGGATACTGGTGGTAAAGGTCGGAGTTTCTAATTCTTCGTGCTTCTTCATTTTCATGCTCTGCAATCGTAATAAAAAGTTTCGATTAAAGTACAGTAGAGTAACGGTGGTACTCGGACCTCTGGTAACGAATAACACTATTCCTACCATGACTGGTCAAATGATCGTTTCTTAAATTTTGTCTAGAATTTTCTATATGCAACCAAGGCCGGTCATAGGGTCGTTGGCGCCCTGCTGCGAAGTTCTTTTATAGACACTCCTTGTAATTCGGCTAATGGAAGCGTCATTCATACTGACACGTGTTTCAAATTTATTTTCATACTAGCTTATTTAAAATATTTAAAATTAACTTTATTTTGACATTCAAAAATTAGAATAACACCATACATTTTATCTTAAAACACTAATCTTGCAAGGCACAGCCTTACGCTTCGTGGCATGAGCCGGCCCTGCATAAAATGTTATTCCACCGCCACTTAACTTAAATGTTGGCCGATTGAATGTTAAAATATACGTTATCTGTTTCTAAACTTAAAAACCTACACTTTTTCACTATCAAATTGACTATTATCTTTATTCCATATTAAGGAATTTGAATTCTTTTAAAGACCGGTCATTTGACTTACTCACAGTAGGAATAGGTATACACAAAGTGTCGACAGGAATACTGTCAAATAGAAAACTCACCTGTTGTAGCTTGTAGTGATTGATGATGTCCTGATCGGCGGGGCAACTCTGCAAGAATGCATCGAGCCTGTACATGTGGTGCATGTACCGCCAGAGATGCACCAAAGTTTCTGGTATCTCGAAGTCAGCGAAGTACTTCCCGGCAACCCTGATGTGCTGAAGACGCGGCATTAGCTCGCAGTCGAAACAGCACATGGTGTCGCCCGTGAGGAAGCGCGTACCTTTTCGGCCTAAATGCTCGTCGATTTTTCGCAAGTGTGCCATCAGGGACGAGGACTTTGGATCCTTGTCCTTGTCCTTCGCGTTCAATAACAACAGTTTCAGTTTCTGTAACAAAAAAAAACGGGGACACGGTGATCGAGAAGAAATCACGCTAACGACGGTGGACAGAAAGTGCGTTAAATCGATTTGCCTGTACGCACGCTGAACAAGTTCTCGACGAGTGTAGCGACTTCTTTGTCCTGCACAAAGAGATTGTGCCCGCCGGGAATGTTCTTCATGATGTGCCGTTCGATTTTCTCGTTCTCCAGTATCGCGTCGCCGTTGTCGATTAGAATCGGCGGCGGTGTCGCTTGGAAATTGGTGCGAAAATCGGGCGGTGGTTTTTGCATGTCGACGGTCGTCACTTTCAGCGAGATCGTCTTTAATTCGGCGAGAAGATACAGATCCATGAAGTACTCCTGGCAGAAGAGACACGCGCCCTTCCGACGCCCATCGATCGTAGACGCCTGAAAATAGTATGCCTCAGTTGTTTTTTTTTCTTTTCTTTTGCTTTTCTCTTTTCTCGATCGTTCCGTCGCGCGTCAACGAAGGTCGTTTATTATCGTGCTATCTGAGGACACCGATTGCGTAATATCTTTTTCGCGATAAAAGAAACCAAGTAACCCGAACTCGACAACATCGGTATCTTTGATGTACACCGGCGAAAGCTTTACCAAGAAAGGAGAGTACCACTTTAGTATCAAAACACGCTGTATCCTTCGATGGATCGGACAAATCGAGAGTATCGAAACTACTCGCTCCGCTCTCATTTTCTCGATGTCAGTTTTTTTTTTATTCCCTCGTTGACCCACCCTGCTTTCTCTCCATCTCTCACTATTTCGGAGTGAAACGCGACAATTCTTTCCCCCAGCGGATTAACGTTCACGCGAGACGGGATCGCCAGAGGAATCTAATCGCTAAAGTCCTAAACGTCGAGAGACACGAGTGATATCCAGTTTATCGAAGCGCGCGTACCAGGGCCGTCCAGTATCATTGCAATTTGAGTAAATTGAATCTCGGCAAACTGCCAGCTACCACCGAGAACGTCGATTCTATTTTCACCCCGTTTCAACAATCGTCTTATTCCGACCGTGGTGTACCTCGTCTCACTAAAACGAGATCCACAGGAACCGCGACGTATAATTTTTTTTTCTCTCGCCCGATGAAGAAAACAAATAACGTCGATTCGTAGAAGACACGATCATATGCGCGTTGCGCGATACTTTTATTCGCGATGACGTAAGTACGACCTCCAAATTTTGGGTCCGAACGACGTAAGCGAGTCGCTCTCTCTCTCTCTCTCTCTCTCTCTCTCTCTCTCTCTCTCTCTCTCTCATCCTCGAGAGCAGAGTCAGAAACGAGTGGGTTGCCAACTTCGGAAACTTCTTCCCCAAGGCCGATGCGTGGCAATTTTTGAGCGTGGTCAGTTCCGTGTTTTTGGAAATGCGACTTCGAAAATCTTGGACGGTTCAACCTCGGCTACGACGCGGTCGAACGATATAAACGTTAATTGAATCGTTTATTTAAGAAAGCATCTAAACGCCAAAATAGTAATGTCGAATGCTTGGCGTTTCTTTCGTTTTTCCCCCTCCCCCGGTAAGTTATTGAGCTAAAACGACACTGATATTTAAAGGAGTGAGTAGTCTAGTCCTTCTTGTAATTCGTGGGAGTTTAAAGCAACCATTTTAGAGTCGTGAAACAGTTTTGATTAAATATCTGGAAAAATGAAAAAGTTGACTTAGGGGGGTTTCTGAAATAAACGATTCAATTGAGCCGGAACATTGCGCGTTGACAGTAAATTCCGCGAAGGGTCCGCTCGGCGTCCGTTCCTTGATCCCATGAAAAGCGTATCGCGATAATCCGTCGTTTCTGGCCAATAAAATCTTCGAGCCGGGGGATTACGAGAAATAATTGTTCGGGAGAAAAATGTAACGGGCGCGCCTGATTTCAGTCTGCCTCGATATCCGTGTCATTGAATATCAGTCGCGCGGAGAACGTTGACGGTGGATCAAATGTCACGAAGACACTGAACGTCTTCCATCTTTGAATGCAAGTAATCTTTCACCCCGCACGCTCGCTCCTTGCCTCCTTTCTCTCTTGCGAAAGCTTGGAAATTCGATTACGATCGATCTCTACGATATTTGGCCGAGGTGCAGGCTCTCGATCGTTACTAAACACCGTCAAAAACAATTTCGTAGTTATCTCGCGATAATTCCAGCCGCTCTCGAATGAAAACGCAAAATTCCACGGTTAACAGGAATTCTCGTCTTACGAGCCGGATGTGCCAAAGCACGGCCAACAGTTGACTCATGCAAATTCCTCATATCTTTTTTCCGAAATAAGCATTCACCGGTGTGCACGTGCGACAGAAACCCTCGACTACGGTAGAAACCAAAAGGCACTGCGAGAAGCAGTTTTCGTAGCCTGCCGCTAATTTACATACATCGGCGATACAGCCCGACACGTCGGTAGGAAGGAGAGTAAGAACAAAAAAAAAAGTGGGAAGGAACAATACCCACGAATGCAACGTCACCGCGCGACTCGTGCTATAACGCACGACGGTAAATAAGTAAATATGCACGTACACACGTGCGTGACCTATCGACGCTAAACATGCACCGACGAGTACAGTTTCGTAACGCGCCATACGTACAGGCGAACGTTCCCTCTCCGAGTCGAGGATACGCGGAGCGGCGCATCATTTTTTTTTTTATAAGCCTCGAACGTACTCGCGGCACGATTAAACGCATAGCACTAATGAACGACAAAAAAAAAAAGCCGATAATAACCCATCGATATAGTTCCGTTTCGCGCGGCGCGATGACACAGCCAAGAACGAAGGACGAATTCCTTTTACGCGACGCCACTTATTAATTCTAACTTCTTCGATTCTTTATTAGAACGATCGCCAACTATGTTCGCGCGGTAATTCCCGAGCGCAAGCTTGCACCTCCTGACCGAGGACGCACGTAATGACCTTAAAGAAGATTAAGCCGCAAGATCCGATCGATTTGTACATACGACCGCGCTCGGTCACACGATACTCTTCCTGCCTCCGATATTACGTACACGCGCAACAATTAAAGCGTACACGCGTGTGAATTTAATATTCCTTTCTCGAGGATTGTCCTCGTTTCGTGGTACCCGGAGGTAAAGCCGCGACGAAGCGTTTCGAGTATGAACGACTCCCCGTGCACCGTATTCGGAATAACAAATTGTTTAACCTTTACGTAGCTCGACGTTCGTTTTAAGAGGACACGATTACCTATAGGAAGACTCTCGTGACGCGTTAAATATGGTTAACTAGTACTCCCGGTACACCGACGCGTTAATACCAAAAATTAAGAAATCAATTTAACGAAAGAATATTAGAATCGCGTACGAACGCGATCAGGGGAATTCTTTTAACGAGCATCGCAGTTTGATTTTAATAGGTTTAGATGGAATACCGTACTCGCGGAATATAAATGCGATTACAGAAGCGCGATAATCGTGAATAATACGAGTATCGTAGCGTGCCAACGAGGTAGGGGGAACGCAAGGTGCCCGATGCCGGCTTTTACGCTCGGTGGAAAGAAAGCCAGAAGAGCGAGGAAAGCGGAAGGTAAAGGAGTTCATCGTTTAACGGTAGAATCTCGAGGACCTCGCGGGGCCCCGCTCGTCGTTTCGTCCCGTTTGACACACTTACCGAGACCTCGCATGATCGCCTTCCGAGTGCAAGGTCGGCCAGTTACCATTAAATCTTCCCGCGAAGGAGCTTCGACTATCGCGACGCTATGGGATTCTACTTATACGGATTCCCTCATGCTTCGTTTATTTCTCATTCGTCGCGTGAGTTTCGAAAACGTATTCCGCGAGGACAAAAATTCTGTTTTGATATTCGTCGAGTGGTACGCGTTCCATTAATTTTTGTCGGCTATTTGACAAAATCGGCGATAACTCGCGCGAACTGGGAACGTCGATTATATTCCCAATGTCTGCAAAGAATTGTAAACGCGAGGGAGTATTAAGTTAAAGCAGTACCGATCGTAAAAATGAGTTTATGAATTTATTACACTCGCGGGGATCGTACGAGACTCGAACAACGCGCGATCTTTGGTATAATAAAAAAATTGCAGTATACTCGCCGTTCCGTCCCCGTACTTATTAATTGTATCGCGGAACAACGGCGATAAGAGATACAGTTACAATACCGCGAAGAATTATACCTCATTGACACACTTAACGCTCCATGCCCAGTCGCCCCCACGATGGACTGCGATATCTTCGATAATACATACGATAAGCGCAATATTGGACATTGTTTCGAAGCGAGACCTCGATCTCAGCGTTGGTCATAAAGGACGTTTAGAGTCGAATGGCACCGATCGGGGAAAGTTTGATCGCTAACCGGTAACCGGACAATCGAAGGAAGCCTCTTTCCGTTTAAGGAGTCGTTTCCCCGGATACACGGCGAAAAGAGAGTTCCGACGACTCGAATCGAGCTCGCCCCACGATTAAATCGATCGCGTCGAGTATGGCAATTATCAGTGCAACGTGGGGGGAAAAAAAAAAATTGCTCGTGTACGCACACCCATTATCCGCGCTGAATGCGCGTCAATTTAAACGCGCGGCGTTAACTCGCTGGCCGATGGCTTCGTCGTTCCAAACGATGCTATAAAATTAGCGTGTACGTTCGCACGATTTCCCGCGTAACTCTTAACGAACCGTTCCGTCATAATTGGCACGAGAGACCCCGAAATATATTCTCAAAGCAATTTCTCGCGACGCGTAACTAAAAACCAGCCGCTGCCTTTCATTTTCCATCGGACGTGTGTCTCTCTCCTTCCCGCTTTCCGTATTCGCCGCGAGCGAGGAAAGGCTCCTACTAGTCGAGTTTTTGTTTCCCTAGGGAGAGCCTCTTTTATCAGCCAATTCTTACCCGAGAGAGAGAGAGAGTAAAACGCGAACCTTCCGTATGTCTATTTCCTAATCCTCTCGGCGGGCACCACGTAAACGATACTAATCGCGTTAAATTGATGTATGTACGTCTTACGGAGATACGTCATCGTCGCGAAGCGTTTGCGCTTGCACACAATTTCCCTTCGCGAGAGCAACGCGGGAAAGAAAGGGAAGCGAACGGCGAGGAAAACTTAAGAAGAAAACACGAATCATCGGCGACCAGTAGGGGCGATCGAAAATGGAAAGCTTCGCGATCCGTGGGAGAGTGTGTCGCGCGATAAGAGTCCAAGGGGTTTCTTCGTTTCTTTTCTTACCGACGAAAGAGGCCAATGACGTACACGGAATACACCGCCGAAGCGGAGGTCCCGTATGCGCGCACACGCTTCTCTCCGCTCCCCACACGCACGACTCGTTTCCTGGCAAGAAACACGGCTTCGAGTGGCTAGGAGCCGTAAATCCCCTTGTGCTTGCAATTAGTCATCGACAAATGCGAAAGCTCCTCTCGACGCTACGCACCAGGCCAGCCACCATTATTCCCCCCCGAGGCAATGGTACGGAGCCGACCGTCACGCGCGAAGATTTCGGCAGATTTTCGATCGATCCGGCGATCACGATTGTGCCGCGAAACGGGGCAATAAAACGACAACAAAAGACAGCTGAGGAAGCGAACGGACGCCACGGGGCCGAACGGTCAATGGTCACCGAGCGGGTCTCGTATTTTCGTGCGCGACCGACGGTCCGGGGTCTTCGTACGACGTTAGCTTCTCCCCTCGCGAGAATCCTCACGGTCCTGGAACACCGAAAGGATCGGAGAGAATCGAGGCTCGGGGGGAGGGGGAGAGGAAGTGAGCACTGGGAAGATAATCCAAGTGGTTCGTTCCACGCCCATATCGCGCACGGGACGATTGCCTTTTTTCCACCTATCTCTCTCTCCTTCCTTGGTCTCTTCGCTCCACGCGTGGCAGACTCACCTTAATGATCAACTCGATCTCGGGCACCTCACCGTTGCTGGTGCCATTCTCGTGACCGTCGTCCGCCATCCTTGGATCTCGTTTATTCCCGTCTTTTGGTAAGTGGTAAAACGACACTGTTTCTATCTCTCGGTTCGCTCTTTCTTCTTCTTTTTTTTTTCTTCCCCCCTGGCGTTCTCCGCAGCTCGCGATCGAAGGCGGCGGCTCCCTTCTTTAAACGCCAAAACACCGACAGAACGCGATGGAAGCTCGCGGAACACTGACGCAGCGCGTGCCGCGCCACGTTTACGACAATGGCGCCTCCGCACGGTGTACGAGCGAGCACTTCTCGTTCTGCTCTACACCGATTTCGGTCGGCATCCCAGTGAATGGCTTCCGAAGCGGGAACTTTGAATCTAGGTCTATGATTCACGAACTGTATGGTACCGCGGAAAGTCACGTGATAGCACGGAAAATAAATTTAATTATTTTTTTTTTTTTATATATGTATTACTGTTTGTAGCAGATCTAATGTTATTTTATATTTTGTATAAATTATTATTATTATAATTTTTGTACGTCCTTGTTTTTATCTTGCTGTTAACATAAATGTAATGAAATTTTTCTCAAGTTCTAATTAATGATACACGACTGGGTTGTAATAAACATGAGTGGTACGCGAAAATAATAATTTGGGAACCTCTGTTCTAGATCAAACTGAATTTCAATATTGTCTTTTACTCCCATCGATGTACGAATTCATACGAACCTTTTCGAGTGAATTTCAATGAAAGATGTTACGCGAAAAAAGTTTGCGGCAAATTCGCTTGAGGTCGGATATATATTTCCGTTTATCATAAACGATTCCAAAGGCTAGGTTTGTGGTTGAGTGTCGAGCAAAGAATATACGAAAACAAGGAAATGAAATAAACGCTATCGCGTGTACGTAGGTTGGTTTGATTTCGTCACACAAAATTCTTCTCTCGACGTTCGGACGAACAATTTATCACGATAATTGGGGATTGGAATAAAACAGACTCTTTGGTTATAATAATCACGCGTTATATTCTTAACGATAATGCTTAAACAATAGAGCAACAATAATAAGACAGCATTTCATATGTACACATCATTAATCTTCCCTGTAGTTCATCGAACCCTTCAACTTTAGTGACCTTTAAAAGTTGCGCTTCGGAAACACCTACGCGCGCATAAGGTTCCGTAAAATCTATAACTAGAATCTTGTACGGCATTCGTGCCGTTTTACCTTTCTCCTCCGTTTATCTCCTCTCGTATCCACGACGATGTACAATTATGATGAAAAGTGGAAGAGCGCGATCAAAGGAAGATAGGAGCTATGGATCCGATCGAAGGGGCTGCGAATGTAATTCACGCGTCCGTGTTATTAGTAGTACGGATATCCCTATAACGCTACTTCGGTCAGTGCTTCATTTTCATTTCCTCCGATCGATTCAGTTTGGAGAAAACAACTGCACAGACGTGACGATCTTAAGTTAGACTATATCTGCATAAAAATATATTATTAATTTTCCTTATAGTCGAGCCTTACGATAATAGAGGATAACTATTTATTATCATCGCACAATTTACCGATAAAAAATTAAACGACGCGCGACGACCGGCCGATCAAGATTAAAATAATAATGATTTTGACGTCGTTAAAAATCGCGAAAACGTGACGTGATATTGGCAAAAAGATATTTGTATGTTTAAGTATGTAGAAGTTGGTTTTAAAATGATGCGGCCTTCGTTAAAACATTTCTTTCCTCGCATTCTCATCGTTGACTGGAGAATCAATCTCACCAATTATATCGACTACGAATTATGATACGAGATTCCGTTTGAGTAACTCTTAATTTCGACCGAGTTAAAGAAAGAAAAGACACCAAGCAATTAAAGCGAAACTTCTCTGAAAGAAACAAACAGCATTGGTAAATAAAATTATGCGCGTACCAATACAGTTTGTTTACGCGTTAAGTTCTTCCAGCAAGAAGATATCTACAGCATTTGGCGCCGAGACGTATGATTATATCATTATTTAGTAGGTATATGATAAATATCAAACATCACGATAAATATAAGATTAGCGTAATAGTAGTAATTGACTAATTTTGGTTTCGCACGTATGTAGTTCCTAATTGGCCTATTCGTCTCTAGGACTTTCATGCTCTCTACCGAACATACGACAGTGCACAATCGAATTTGTTGTCTTTGCCATTTTGCGGAAACGTTTCGTTCAATTTCGGAGCGGGTCCAAGCTCTCCAAGGAGAAGTCGTCAGTATCGATGGAAAGACCTCTGCTAAAGCCATCCTGAAATTGTACGTTTAATACAATATTACTGTCCGAAAGACTAGCATCTCTGGGAAAAATATCGAATACCTTTAAATCAATTTTGAAATCTTACCTTCATTTCTAGCAACCGCTTGTCTAAAAGCCCGATAGCGTTTTCTAATTCCTGTTGACTTGGACTAGAAATTGCCGTCGAAGCTCCGAACTCCCCCATCTCGAACGGATCGTTGAAATCGTTCTTGACATTCATAGGCGGTGCAGGATTGAAGGGAATGCTGCCAAACAGATCTTCTTTCACTCCGTTTTGACGCCTAGAATCCTTTGCTTTTGGTGGTGGAGCCACTGAACAAGGAACAGAAAAACAATGCTATAATCGCATCACGACCAACGTAGACTGAAATCATCGGATCAGTGACTCACGAAGTGGAGGAGGACTCGTTGTACCGTTGGTTTGCGAAAAGAAATTTGTGCCAGTTGTGGCTTGTCCGTTAATGAGAGAATTATGATTCGTTTGATGATTGGCGAGGCCATTAGCCGCGCTCTCGTATGCCCTCGGATTGAAATCCTCCTCGAATTCATCCATCAGAAGTCCTTCCAGCTTAGTGCCAACCGAAGGCGTCGGCGCGGGCTCGCTCCTTTACGCATGAAACAATAAACTTATCAATTCTCGCTCGATTCCCGTAACTCAAATTGCTTGCAATGGCACTATCCGTTTACGCGTACCCCATAAAGTCATCGTCGAATGATTTCTCAAAGCTCCTCGGCGGCACTGGCGGTGGCTGTTGCGGTCCATTAGAGGTATTTCCGTTAGTGTCGTTACTCGTGCCGAGAGAAGGCTTGTTACCCGTACCATTTACTTGACCCGTCTCGTTTGAGGATCCCGGCACGTGCAAGATGTCGGGAAGATTATGTTGCGACAAATACGCCGACACGTCCGCCTATGATGAAAAAACGAAACCGACGTTAAGCGCGAGATGCTTTTAACGACAGTACGAACGCGTGTATTACGAGTATGATTTATGATCGAACTAACCGATCCCTTGATAGCTGCTATGTCTTGCAGTCGCTGACGATACACGTTATTCTCGTGTTCCAGCCGCTTGATTTTTTGTTGGAGTATCATGCAACGCCTTTGGGTCTCCAAATCTTTGCCGGAGGTTTCCAAGAATCTCCTGTACGCTAAATCAAAGGCTTGACCGATGGTCAGAGTGATCTCCTCAGCCAACTTGTCGCTTACGAAGACGAAACACGTGTGTCTCTCGGCATCTTCCTCTTTAGCGATGAAACTGAAGAACTTCTTCTCGCCTTTGTCATCGGCGCAATACGATATTCTGTGCAACGGATACTGGTGCATGATTCGCTAAAAGAAAATCGTATTAATTCGAGGGTTCGAAGTAATGTTGAATGAGAATAAAAATTGCGAAACGGAATATTTAAATACTTTTGGCGATGTTTTCGTTTTCGGTTCTTGAATCGCGACTCCATCGATGCTTATGGTGAGCTCTACTTTCGGAGTTTTCGTACCCTCGCTCTTCCTCAATTGCTGGTTGAATTTCAACTTGCAAATCGCTTCTTTGACGACCTCGATACCCTTAGGTTGATCCACCTCCGTGCTTCCCAAGTACTACAAATGTTACGTTTAATTATATTTCAAGTGCACAAACGTGTAACTGCCAGAAGAGGCCACTAACAGATCTATCTTGGATAACTAATGCATGCAGATGCCACGCGTATATGGTTAATTATTCGCTCTTTTTTCCCCGCATTCCTCGACTGCTTGTATATTTTTGCAACGATTACGGCAAATCGTTGCCGCATAACAATTACTTCGACGATATACGACAAACCGATACGTTCTATGAGACTGGGTTCAATGGTCAACGTAACTTCTAATATCTCACTTAACCAATCCATTACATGTGCGCAATTGTAATTTTGCAATGCCGAGCGATCGGACGAAACTGACATATATTAATTACCGTATAAAATATAGTGCACTCGTCTGTGCAGTCTTATCTCGCGAGGTCGTCTTGAGCGCACGGTTTACTGAATTCAAAGAACCTTGGATCTAACGAATCGTTTATCTTCCTACCAACGTTTAAGTAAGTGGCAAAACCTTGCGCTACGTTAGATGATGAGAAGAAACTTTGTTACAGCTACAATTTCATGCAACTTTTTTCGGAGCTGCATCGTGATCTTCCCAACGATACGTTTTCACCCTCCACGATTCTTTTAGCCATAACGTAACGATTTGCACGAGCACGTACATTCGTGCGTCAAGACTAGGAAGGAATATCCAATCGAGAGCCAAAAGTAGAAGCAATTTAACACAGACGTGACAGTGCATTTCGTTACACGGTGATGACACACTCGTTTCGCTCGGAAGATAGTGAAATCCGTTCGCCGCGCGAAGTTTCGAAGTACAACGAACTCTCCGAGCGTGTGTATTTGTATTCCGAAAGAGACCGTGTGCATACGTGCCAGTAACTTTTCGAACAAAGAAATGAAAGGCAGACGTGGCGAACGCGGTAAGGGGGATTATGCAACTTTTTCCGGGTGCCATGTGGCAAGTAACGACTCTAACGCTTAGGACCAACGGCGCTTTTTTTTTTTAGGGCGATTCTACGACTCGCGGTTATAATCGCTCACCTTTTTGCGGGAGTACGATATAAAAGTGGCGTGGGATCAAAAACAGCCGCTACTGTTAACAGTAATAAAGAAACGAGAACAACGACCTTGTCAGGTTAAAGTACCGTTGAAGGATGAAAGAAATACTTATTTATTCGCTGGCCCATATTTCCATTTTGCGACTAATCGAGATTGTTAATGGTCCTTCGCGATTCACTCCTACCCGTAGCCTCTACACTTCTTCGATGGACACTACATTTCTCTTTTCTCCTCCTTATCGCTGTCTAATAGCTCGTCGAGTAATAACGTCAGATTTACTCGCGTATCGCACGCAAGCCTCTCTCGCGTTTCTTTAACTGCGATCGTTAACGACGAACAAAAAAGAAAACACCGCGGATAAATACTGACGTCGTTTACTATCCTCGAATCGGTAGTAGGCAATTTTGCACGACCAGTTTCAGTTCGATTACCAGAAAGATGAAGAGTCCTATTAAAGAAACGAGTGCATCGTGACCTTGGCCTTTCCAGAAAGGTCGAGATCCGAGGAAACGTCGTCGGAATGGCGTAGAGCGATTCGCTCGTTTTTTGCTCGTACCACTCGGATGATTTTGCAATACCCTCCGACTTCGCGGATCGCTAAACCCGGTTATGATGACTCCCGGTACCGTGGCATAAACATCATTTTATGAAATTATCGTCGATTTCGAAGGACGATAAAATTGAAAGGATGTCGATCGCTCTTTCGAAACTTTCCATCAGCGCAACGAACGCAACGTAATCTAAAGAAATTCCTGCGCTTAGCTTCTAACGTCGAAAGTATCTCTCGTACCTTGACTAGGTAGGCGATGTGGCCTTTTTGGAGCGCATCCTGTGGGTGTATCCAGTTCCTACTCGTTCCTGCTAACAGAAATCACCGATTTTACTCACCGACGCAAATAAAGCGTGTGTCGATTGTCCATACGCGACAAGCCAAACGAACAATCTACTCACCTCCATTCTTGTTCGTCTGATTCTTATTGTTTGTTGAATTCTGCGCCCACTTCAGCAACGTTGAGTTCCTCATATTACCGGCCTTTATTCACCAACGACTATCCAACACCTGCAACGACAGAATTTCGACATATTGAGATATACAAAGGTAACGTCGAAAGGAACTTATCCTACACACCGAACACCGTGAGCTAATCGGTACCAAGGTTTCGTGTATTTCGAAAAACTTATGCCAACTGGTAGCTCTCTCAAAAATCACTTTCTACGCGCATTCAACCCGAGCGGCGCTTCTCACGACACAGCTATCCGGGGTGGTCTCGATTTCACGTGCACGCGACTATTATTCCTGTTCATAACGCTCAAGCGACCCGCGAAGAGGTGTTTCTCTCGTGATGCTGCAAAAAACAACACAATGCGCTCCGCCCATTCTCTTCTGTGTCCTTTATTGCTCGAAATGGAAATGACTTCAGTGCGTCAGTGTTTGGGGCGTGTTTCTTTGCATCGTCGAGCAATTTTTACCTGCGCTTCGATGTACTTAACGCGGCTTAATCATCCGGATAGAGAGAGAGAGAGAGAGAGAGAGGAAAGTTTATTAGTTGTGTGCTCGTGAAACGTGCACCGTTCATTTCATCCAGCAGTGAAAATACATAGCCTTACGTAAACACAGCTGAAATAGCTTTTACCATTCTCGGGAACGTAGAAAATCCGTCGATGCATTTTTGGATTACTGTGTTGCGATTATGCAATCGGACGGACGTGCAAGCCTACCCGACATTATCACGCGAGCTTGCCCGTTTCGATTAGAGAATCGTTTCCTGTTATCTGTCGTTTATAATGCGATTTCACGGCACCGGGGATCGGCCAACGTTTTATCCACAGCGATTGCCTCTCAATTCTGTTACTCGAAACCGTTTAACGAATCCCCGGTTACTATTAATTAACGGGAGGGAGAAATTTGGATAAAGCGACGAACAATGAGCGCGTATACCTTATCGATGGCTCATTGTTTCTGGCGTTGCCGTGTAAACTGCGTAAAACCGGCTTAAAGTGCAGACGATTGTTCGCCGTTCGAGTCGTCAGCCTTGGACACGAAGGCTAAATCCTTTCGCGTTTCATCATCTCGTACATGACACTATTCACACTTTGAGACGGTATACATACAATTGGAGCAAGCTATGCATTAATGCATTGCAGAAAAATATAAGCTCGGTTCATTGTATCTTGAGTGGAAGCGGTACAGTAATGTATGCCAGGATAATTCCTAGCATACATTTATAAACGCATTTCGTACATATGTAATGCACACGCAATGATTTCATTGCTGCTTTTAAAGAGGAATCAAAGATCGATATTTACAGTTACTCGCAAAATTGTGCGTACACTGATGCAGGCGGTGCCTATTTTGTGCCAGCCAAATATACCTGTACTTTTACATTTTCGTATAATGTAAACAAATACTTTGTTATTTTTAATTGTTGTTGCTAATTTTTCATTAAAATATACAAATATTGCATATGAGCCGTTCATTTTGAAAGTGACCTAAGTCTACCTTTCCTTTTTCCTTTTTCATGACAGGAGACTTCAAGTTCCACACGTTACTATAGTAAACCAAAAAAATTGATTTAGGTCACCGACAATTTATGTCTCCGATAATCTTTCGATCCTCTATCAATACTATTTTTATCCTTTAAGAAACAACATCGCTAACAAAATTATACTCCTCTGCTTCACAAATCTTTTTTTTCACGCCAACTTTAAAATTCCTCCTTCTCCGAGATACTCCTATCCTATCGATCCCGCGAGAGCTCCGTTGCAACAGGTTGCTCCGCAACGATGCACAAAATACGGGCCAGAAGAAGGGAAATTCCTTGAGTGTTGATTGAAAAATGGGCTCAATCACGGACTCGCTTTTGTGTATACGGTCTGCGCCGCGGCACACGGCGGTGTCCTGTACATTCTATTTGAGAAGCGTTTAAGCGTTGAAAGGTGGAGGTTCGGATTTAATGCACGACTTCCTATTCCTCCCACGTAGCCGCAAAGAGGTCGAGTCAGAGCGCCTAGACCATATGTATGTATCGTGTTGCCCGTTCACGACTCTCTCTCTCTCTCTCTCTCTCTCTCCCCCACTCCCTGCAAAACCACCGCCGAATGGATCACCAATGGATCCGTGACTTTCCGTGCAATACCGTTTACTCGGCGCACCAGTCTCCGTCCTACCTCTTTCTCAGTCTAAGGTACGCTCCAGTGTCCCGCTCCCGCCGGAATCACTCGGCGGTTGCGTGCGTGTGTCGCACACGCCAGGGGCTCTCGTTGTACCAGTCATGAGAACCGGAGCCTTCTTTAGTTCTCGGTGACACAATGATCATTTCTCATCGTCGGATGGCGACCCGCGAGTCGCGAGGGAAAAAGAAACGAGGAGATAATTTAGATTAATGCCGCGCCTCGGCGCTAATGGTTAAACGCGAGGACAAAGATCTCGACCGATATTATTCCTATGGCTGACCCGATTCGTTGTTCGTGTACGCTCGCGATCGGATCGAAGCGGAGTGGGTATCAAAGAAAGTAGAGCCTCAGCGACGTGTCACGCGCGAACGGACGCACGGCGAGCCAGCGACAAGTTTGTGGCAATGAAATTGCGTGGAAAATAAACACGCGTGAAAGGTAGATCGACGAGACTCTGCGTAGGTTTTTGGAAAAATCGGCAGCTCCGAGTTTTACTCGTCGTACAGCTCGTTTCATTTTTGAATTACGTTTATAGGAATTATACGCTATATTCGGCACAGTTTATACATATACATATTGTTACGAATATGCATTTCATTGCCTTCTTAGCGTCCGGTATTGCCGATAGGCAGTTGTTAGTTGCCGGGCGTCGAGATTCATATTATAAATATGAGTTGTTGTATTCAAGTTCTCGGTAGGAACGGTTGTGCTCCCTGTATTTTAGCAATAAACATTACTTCTTAAATATGCCTATTTTCCGGTCGCGTTCGCGCACGATTCGTAACAATATATTTATATGTTTATATTGTATAATATTGTAACTTAGAAGTGAACAAAACGCATTTATTTACCACAAATAACGTTTAATGTCACGAGATACGTGTAATTATTTAATATTCCCTAGAATCACATTTTTCCTGCCGGCCGAAGAAATAATTACGACAGTTCTCTACGCGCGAAGCTGCGCAGATAACAGCCGACGGCATACTTAGGTTGCGGTGCGTACAAGTAACCACCTGTTGCACCGAACCCGGCTTCGAGTCTACAGGGTGTTTCGCGCGAAATCCACCTCGCAACTGGCGTTCTCCTCAGTACCATACCGGGCCACCGGTTACGAAGGAGGAACAAAAGGAATCAGTGGCAACCGAGCCACGTGTGACGCGTGCAGCTTGCACGCACAGCACGTGCATCTGCCGTAAGGGTGAGTGGCCCTTACGCGTGTCGAATAACGCGCCTGATATTCGTCGAGTACCGTCGAATGCCTCCCGACGACAAATCGACGCTAATCGCCGAACGATTGATCCGACGGAACGAACATTGGAATCCGTCGTCTTACGAATTCCTGCGTATACCTGCGCGACGGAGACAAATTCCTGCCTTTAGAAAATTATACATTCAACGTGCGTGCGTGTCCACTCATTTTCTTTCCCGGAAACACGCGTCCGGAATATAACCGAACGTTTTATTAAAAATACACGCATCCACGGGGGTAGCGTATCCCTACTTGGTTTACAAATCGTACGCACGATTCGTACGTAACGTCGTTGTTATTAAAACGACGATCGAGCTACCTTTATCTCGTCGCCGACATCGAGTTTCGACTGCAACGATCCTTTTGTTTGTCGCACGACTTTGCCAACTGCGAACGGTTACGTGCGTTTTGCGGAAACGTTACGAGCGTGCAAGACGACTGCGAGTTATAAATGCGGATGGGAGAAACCCGTGGGGTTTATTATAAAACAATCATGCGCGCCCGTTTCTTCCGGTTTCTCGTGCGAACGAAAATCGTTGGGCTCTCCGGCGCTCTCTCGGGTAAGAACGATGGTTGCGGGATACAAGCTTTTTCTGCATTCCATTCCCGTGATGCGCCGGCTAAAATGTATGCTAATAATAATACGCAATGCGTTCTGTACGGAGGTCGTACGCGTTTCGCGTGTACCCGTAAAGTATCGCATTACCGGCGGAATAGTTGTGTCCTCGGTGACTCCGAGGGACAACGAACGAATATAATTAACAGCTGAAGTTGAAATTGATCTGAAATTAATACTCTCGGTTATGGTAATTCCAGAAAATTTTTCAATTTCTTCCTTCGATTATTTTTTTTGCGCTTTATTCCCAGCACGAATAGGCTCTATATTTATTATTTTCGTATATAGAGCCCGATCTCGACCCGAGTGCCAAGATTTTTGTACTTGGTTTATAAGAATCACTGTAGGATGCATTTCAATTTTTATCATTTCGATTATACTGCACTTTCCCCTAACGTTTAAATACAAATATTATATTTTACCATCCGATAATTGTCTATACATCTTTAATATTTCTTACTCAATTATTTCGTTCGTGCCACTCGTACCTTGCGCTTACTCCACGTTCATTATCGGAAGAATAACAAACCATATTTGCGGTAAAAACATTCTTATCGCGTTTCGCAAAGATGTTCAAAATACTGTACGTGAAAATCTTTGTTTCTCCGCGGTGCGTACCAGGGGTTAAAGTCTGACACCTTCGTGGAACTACCGTATTACAATAATGTTTGCCTTCCGTCTCATCGGCACATTTTCGTTCCACGGAACAGACGTCGCTAGACGGGCGCCGCTAAAGCGATGTTTGTCAATCTACGCAACTATGGGATTATTCAAATCGACGATCACTTTATAAATCATTAAAATGTATCGTTACCGAGAACAATCCCGTCATGAATAATGAATAAACATAGAGTCAACTGCTTCGTGCCGCGAACGTAAGTAAGCGCACTCCCACCCGGGATAATGTCAACAACTTTCGCCGGCAATTTCGTGTACGGCCACGATCAAACAAATTTTATCCACATACGGAAGTGCCGTGTGATACTTTCCTTCGCTCCATTTATCACTCTGTTAGCTCTAATGTTTAGACGACACACGACGCCGTCGATTGTCAACGGAAAAGGTGGCGCTTTCTAAATTTAAAGAAAAACACATAAAGTCAACGGTAAGCATCACCTCGGTACGCGTAATTGCTCTATTAGATCACCGTTAGAATGTAGACGCGAACGTTAATCGAGACAGTCGACAGGTGGGAGGGAGGGAGGGAGGATGGGGTGGAGGGGGAAGAGAAGAAAAACTGTATCGAGAGAACAGAAGTCGATCTCGGTGCGTGCCCTAGAGAAACGCTTCTACGGAATTTTCTAATTGCGCTCGGAGACAGTGGCACCATTAAGATGACCATTAGACGCGAGCATAGTCCATAGAGCTGTATCTCTCTCTCTCTCTCTCTCTCTCTCTCCTCTTATGCGCTAACCCGAACATAGGTACGCGTATGTTAATGCTGGATTGCATAACGTTCAAGGTGAAACTCCCCCACCGACACGTGAATCGTGTATTTTGCCTCTCGTCACCATTGGCAGTGCCAGCCAATTAGTATCACTGTTAATTCAATCTCGGACCGCGTACCGACAATCTCGACCCCTTGACGCATTAATCGAGTGACGGACCCGCGAGCTTCTTCGAGAGAACGGGGCTTCGGAAATTTTACCAACTTCCGGCGGATGTGCCTAGACACGGATTCTCGATGATGGAAAGTTTTTACGCTCGTCGTATTCGAACGAAATAAGGTATCGGATGGAAATGAAAGTTTAAATGCAAGATGTTTTAATGGAATTATCTTATTGTATAATGCACATTTGAAAATATTGCTGCACCAATGTTACACCGTGGATGATAAGTAACTGGTAATATCTGTGAATGTTACTTATATTTTTTTGCAATTATCACATAGCATTGTTGTTTGAAAAAAAGTGGGCATTGACTGTTAAGTTATTTTAGCATTTCAAATGTTCCAGAGAGAGAGAGACCATTTTGTTTCCAAGGGTATTAAAACAAAATAAAAACAGATTTACATAAAACAACTCGGCAGGTGTATTATTGATTAAATACGGTGTTAACGAGTGGAAAGAAGTGTTTAAAAAAAGATGTCAGGGCAAAGACTCGAGCGAATCCCTTCGCGAATCGGTAATCGTAGAATCCGCGTACCACCGGTAGTCACCGATTAATTTATACTTTGAACGGGGTATACCGTAGTTACCACAATTTTTCCACCGGATGCGGACAATTAGAAAATGGTTTCTCGCACTTTCTCTCGGACTTCTACGGCCCTAATGCTTTCCGTGGATCTATTTAGAAAAATATCGCGGGTCGTGGTCGTGACCCACATTGTGGTTTATCGAGAAAGACACCGACTTTGATCACTTCTTTTTTTTTTTACTCTCGTACTAGATCAAACCAAACGCATCGCTCCAGGCGATGCATCTCGACGCGCACGTCGTGTCTCCTTTCCCACGGGCAACGGTGTGGCGATCGATTCTTTGTTTTTCCCTATCAAGCGTTTTAGGGGGAAAAAACGTCCGCGTTTCAGTTATCGATTATTAATTCGTAATCGATCGTCGCGCTCACTTTCTCGCTACCATCGATGACTCGAAGTTTGCCCTGATTACCAATACCGGAAAATCTTTACTGTTTCGATGTAGTGCAACGTCCTCATTTTCTTTTCGCTCTACATGTGCTTATAAACGTGGATCTTGTTGCATTCTTATCGCGAGGGTACACGAGTACCTTGTCACGGGATCCTGTCATCCTCGCAATGTTTTAGAGTTCAAATAGAATCGGTTTCACTCGCGGGGAGATATCGATTGGAGTTCGACGAATTTGTTGCGCGACGAAAATTGCATCGCGATAACGTCATTTAAATTGCGTCTGTGAAAAAAAATTAATAAGGCGCCACAGGCGGGCAAATTATCTCTTCACTTAATTCCACGAACACTTTAGTCTATTGAACGGCGGACCTTTGACACGGATTTCCGTATCGGGGTTTTGACTCCGATAACTCGTTGGCACACACACGGCTCGAGAATAAACTTAATGCTTCTTTTAAACCCACTTATCGAAAATTCAAGCTATCGATAGCCTCTGATCTCGCGAAACATTGCCCCGGTTGCATTTCCACAAACGCATTAACCGTCTCGCGTTGTTTTTCAGTAGCAAAATCACGTGCCCATCGATAAGCGAGTTGCCATATACCCGTTTAACCTGAAATGCACTTTTTACTCGATCATTTTGAAAAATTCACGTTTGTTTTCGTTTTGGAGCAATCCCCCCCGATAATTGCAATCGGTTGTACCCTGTACTATTTAGCATAACCCGTTAATTGCAATCTGCGGTATCGTTGGGTCTAGTAAGATTTTCAAGCTTACCGTTGGTTCGCGGTAAACTTGGACAAATCATAAGGGGAGGAGGCCTCTTACCATGTAACGACATAAGAAAGCAAAATACCACAACATTCATAGAAAGTAGAACGTTTAGTGGAAGCCGTGGATTTCACTTGCAAAAAGTACAACGTAATATTACTCGCGGATCTCGCGAACGATCGCAAATAGGTGTATAGCCGATGAAAAGTAAAACCGTAAACGAGGTTTCGTCTGGCAAGAAATATAATCGTCGATACGTATTCCCGGCTATGATCTTCGATACCGTGACCGCCCGAGCGATCGTTAAGGATCGAATGAAAATTTGGATCGCTCGTTCGTTCGAGTGATCGACAGACTCGTGACTCCAATACAGTGTACGACAAATTCGATTTTCGAAATAAAAGCGGCTTTAGATTAATCAATCCGGTGTCTAATTGTGATGTAAGTTTCGTGGTTTCGACGCAAAAACTCTCCGAATGACGGACCGTCTCGGTAAATGCATTTAAACAGCAACGTTCGAGCAAATAAATCCGCGAGTCACTGTATTGCGACACACACAAGTTTTCCTTTTTAAGTTCATATAATTTCTCGATTTAATCTACCGTGCCGTATTACGACAACGTTTCCGCCAATTCGCGGAATTATTTAGCGTTTAGAAAAAGAGCAATGTACATCTAAAATCGTTAGGACTCTCGCGATAATACAAGTCTCATAGTCATTTAGCGTTGTTCGCATCCCTGTATAGTCGTTCGGCTATATTACATCGAACTCGAACGTTCCTTCACCTCTGTAAACGAATGCGATCTCGCTCATGACATGTTACGCACGGACATGGACAGTGACTTTCGAATTCGCACAATGGGAACGTTCCGCTGCTAATTAAACTTAACAAACGTACCATCCTACTCGCACATATCCATGCCGCAACCATGCGCACTTGTCACGATAATAAATACACCTCGCAATCGAATTCATACAACAATCTCTCCGCGCTTACCACTAAAGACGAAAATACCATACCGAACGAAACGAGCCCGTCATCATTCATCGAGCATCTCGCCCTCAAAACACTTACCTCGACTAATTATCCGCTAGGCCAAGAAAAATCCACGATATCAACGATATGCCGCGCGACACATTCCCACGGACGAACGATTTGCGATCCGGCAGGGAGGACGATCGGGAGTAAAGTAATCGGGTCCTTCTGCGACGGAGAGGGAGAGATGATAAAAAAGACGAAAAACACGAGAACGAGATAAACGCGGGCCGCTCGACGGCTCGTCGTGGACTGAACGGCGCGCACGTTGATTAACCGAATGAAACCGAACGAACCCGGCTAGACGGGCAGCGAGCGCCCGAGTGCCGTCGAACTACGCCGAGCAGAACCGATCTCGTACGAATCGAGCGGCGGAACCAGTCGTGGGAGTCGAATCGGCGGAGGTAGATTATTCGGTAGAACGAGAAGGCTTGATAGGTGGTGGTACCAGCCACGGTCGAGACCGTGGTCCTCGCCGTCCTCTCGTCGTCTACTTTCGTTCCGAGTCTCGGCGCTTGGAAACAATTCCAAACGAGAATAAACGATGCTTCTGTGCGCGTTACTCTTGGCTAGACGAACGAGCCTCGAGAGAGAGAGAGAGAGAGAGAGAGAGAGAGAGAGTTTTTCCTGTTTACGGGACGATTCAAGGGGAAACGTTTATTGCTCGGGTCCGCGTCGAAGAGTTCATTATCGAGCGGGGCGAGAGGCGCGAAAACGACGGATCGGGAATTCGTAGCGGAATTCGTGGAATAAAGAGTCGCGGCGAGCGCGATCGGCGATCGTGGATGAAGAGATGGAGCGAGAAGGGATAGGAGGATGGCGGTACCAGCCACAGAGCGAGACCGAAGTTGTCTATCCTCTTCTGTCGCGGGTCACTGCCGAGCGGCGAGGCCAGGGGAGGAAGGTGTATTCTTGCGACAAGATCCATTTATATCCCCCTTTACTTCTTTTTTATCCACCGGTTTCTTTTCGCAATTAATCGCGATTGCGATCGATCCAGCATCGAAGGTAGAAGATCGCTGTGACCCGCTGCCCAAGATACCCGCGACGGATTTATGTGCCTTTTTCCCTCGCCGGGTGAGCGTGAAAACTTTGTTCGCTTCCGAGATTTCATAAAACCGAGTGAAATTTAGGACGAGGTTTTTACGACAGGATGCGGCTTTAACTCTGTGTGTGTGTGCGCGCGCGCGCATACGAGCGTATGCGACACACGTACGACTCCGGCGAGTCGGAGCTATGTGACCCTGTGCATACTCGTCTTTCCTTCTCCGTAGTTTTGAAGTTACGGGAGAGCGTCGAACGCGATGCTCCCCGGCGTGAGAAAATGACGCCGAATTACAAAATCGTTGAGCGTACGAGAGTAGCGATCGGTGGGAAGGGTTTTTGGCGCAGAGAGCGCCGGCAACGAGCGAAATATGAATTTTTCGCGCTAACGCACATGCTCGTAAATCTCAACCGGGGAGAAGTCCCGACACGGCAGGTTTCCCTTGGCAAATTCTCTCTTACGCACCGCTGATATTAAATCGAAGCGATAGGCGTACCAGTTTCTATGCCGCTGCACATGGCATCCGTACGTATCGTTTTAATAACGAGTCGCACGGGAGCTCGGAAATCTTGACGATTGACGCAATCGTCGGTTATCCAATTAAGAGAATGTCTCGATAAGAAGAGAGCGTCGCCGGTGGAACGTGACGGTACGAGGGAATTCGTCTTCCCGATATCATTATCGACTCTCACGGCGAAAGAATCATTTTTCTAGACCGCCGATCGTCGAACGAGAGCGCGCGCTGTACGCGAAGGCTCGTCGTGCGAATGTAGCGAACTCGCGGCGAGTGGACAGGTTTTAGGTATGATTCAGCATCGGCAGGAAACCGGTTTTTTTCGCATATACCTCCTCATTCATTATACAATCAAATACCAAAGGGTTGGTTGCACAATTTTTGTTTTGATCTTCTGCTTTTGTCGTGAGTCGTTCAACGTCTTGGGATATCGAACGAGGAACGGTTCGATGGATCGACGACCAGCCGACACCGGTGGTGTCCCCCTGTTCGTTCCTCGCGCTTCCCCGTGAGGAAGGGGGTTCTGTAATCGCCGTAGACGAATTTTTCTCGGCTGCAACGGTTCTTTTTTTGGAACTTTCACGAGTTCCGGTTTCACTGCCGGTCAACTCGGACAATACTAAATACGCTAGCGAACGCGTCTTGGACGGTGGATATGCGGGAAAGTAGGGAAAGTATATCTCGATCCACTCGTATGCTTGACACACATATTAGTGGCGGACGCATAAACCGTGCGAATGTTTGGTATCGCGCTCGGACGTTCGGTGATTTAAACGATTCCGCCCGTCGAGCGGGTGGGTGAGGAGTTTCGCGAGATATACAGGCGCAGTGGAATTTCAAATAATCTGCGGTACACGATCCGGTATTAACAATCGAGGCGCGATAATGATTTCGCTGATGAATGGGATTCGCCGGAGAACGTACGCCCACTCGATAAACGTCGTGGAGCACAGTTGCGTGCGTCCAGAGTTTGGAAAACGAGCCTCTCGCGATAGGCGAGTTGATTACGCGTATCGGTGCGCCAGTGACCGTTGCGATGGTTTTTCCAACCAACTCCGGTCCGTTCCGATTTGCACTTTCATTTTTCACACGAACGAGTGCAAGCGTGAAATCACAATTTGTGTCCGCGTAATCGACGTTCACTTATGAAAAAAAAAAAAAATGAACGGGGAGAGTTCGTTTTTCTATCTTTCTTGTTAGCTCGAATATTTTCCTCTGAATCTTCCTAGAAATTGATTTACAGTGACTATAAACTATGTTCGTGAGGCATAATTTTAAAATAATATTAATTACTGAAAATATGGTTAGATTATTGTAGGATAATTATAGGGTAAGAATATAGATGATTATAGGTCAGGTTTTCTACATACTGATTAGTTACGCGTACATTGAATATTTTCACATATATATTAAACGTGTTGCGGAATTTTAATAATATACATAAAACTTATATCAAACCAAATTTTCTGAAACTCGGTGAACGAAAAATTGCAAAGTTTGAAAATTTTGTCTACTCGCCACGGGTGCAACAGAGAACGCCACGAAGCAAAAGTTTAAAGTCACCGATGTTTTAAGTGCCCGCATGATTGATACATTCGCGGTGGGCTCTGTCGTCAATTGCACGATCATTATCACGGAACAGGGAAGATTCCACGGAATGGAATTGATAGATCCGCGACGTATAATTTCCACATCGCCGATACGTGAAGGAAGGTTATCGAGAAGAGATGCGGACATTTCCGCGATGACAATTTCCCATCAACTTTTGCATAGCGACCTCGAAGCTCTTAAAGCGAATCTCATTAACGCGTCCCGTTATTATAATGCGTACTTACTTACAGAGATTGTGTATTAACGCTAAAACGACCTACGCGATTGTTCTCCTCTTCCGACTTACGATAGTCGATAACGCAAGACTTTAATCGTTACGGAGAACTCCAATTCTCTTATTAACAATTTTCTAACTAAATCTAACACACTCTCTTACATAATAAACTATCGTGCACTGCTACCGCATTATATGCATAATGTATTTTAAAGTATCGCCCGTTATATAATACGAGAAGTATTAAAAAAAATCTTTGCTCAGAACAGTTCGACTATTCTTGAAGCAGATATTTCGTGGCCAGTCAAGCGTTAAACGGAGTACTATTTCTTTCAATTGTACAGAGATCTAGTTTCCAATAAAAGTCTGCAAAACGAAAGAAAAGAACCTGCGGAAAGAGATACAGTTTCCAGAGAAAAAGTACATCACCGTGATACGCAGTTCGCGTGCACGGTGAACAGATACCGCGATATACATATACGCACGTCGCGCGTTCGTCCCGCGCATCCTTAAGCGATCGAATATACTATCGACAAAGCGCATTTTCATTAACATTTACACGGGTCTCGCAAACGTCGATGTCTAATTCGCATGCAACTACCGTTCAGGTTACGGCTTTTGTCGCGTTAAAAAAGAAGACCATCGATTCCGAGTTTACAGTTGCGCCGTATCACTGACACCCGTGTACACGCTAAAGGTACGCTAAAACACGCGGGTACCGAGCCGATTTGGAAAGGAACGTGCAAATGTTTGCGGTAAAAGCAGCCGCTAATCACCCCCTTTGCGCTTAATAGAGCTGTGCGCAACTACGAATACGCGTGTCCGCGAATCCATCTCTATGAGTCGAGAGTGTAATTAACGCGTTAATGGCGCGGCTGCAAATGCGATTTCCGCGAATGTAACTGACGACACTGATACCCACATTGGCACAGGTGTCCTTCACGGTGCACAAAAGGAATAAGTCAAATACGATTTCTTTTTTTGTTTATCAAATAAAGGACCTTGGTTTATCAAATTTTATATAAGACGTCAATCCACCTGACCATAGTCCATCGAAAATACTGTACAACGTTAGTCGCTCAAATTTACCCCAAATGCACTTTTTTAACGGTACATTAGAAAGTAGCAAAAAGATCGCCGAAACATGGCAAACTTTACGCAGAACTTAAATCATTTCAACCATGGTACTCTAATGTCATTCGTCGATTCGAGGAACACTCATACTCTTATACGGATTATTAGCATGTTTTCCTGTATAATTCAGTCATTCGAGAAATATAATAAACTAAAAAGAGATCACCGCAATTTTAACATTTTACACTATAATTCTCGATTCGACGAATGGTTTGAAAAAGGTGCAAAAAAAAAATAAGATTAGCGTTCTAGGGTTAACGCACTTGGCGTCCAACTGTATTCCTTTCCCACCTATAACAAATGCATCGGAATCGTCGGATAAAGAAAAACGGGGTGCAACGAACGGAAGAATTTTTCCTGTACGCCGGACGCAGGCGGTTCAACCGACTGGTTCCTTTGACCGTGGTCTTGACCGCCAAGAAACCGTTCCGCCCGCATTTTGGTGCGCCAACATTGTGTGTCGCCCCAACGATCGTTGAGGCCGACGCGTTCATGTACCGGGTGACCTTTTTCGTGTCGTCGACGCCCGTTAGCCGTGAAATCGTCGTTTCCATCCAGGCTGGACGAATAACCTGCCGGCGCGCGTTGCCAGGAAGAATCGTTTCCGCGGTACTGGGACGGATATGTGATCGCCCGACTAAACGGCGCCGGTGTGTATCTAAGCGCGAGAAACACTATCGGGTAGTCGCCGCTTATCGAGATGAAACGTAATTTCATGATTAACGCGTAATTATACGGACTCGCCGGTGCCACGGATGAGTGAACGTTGCACGAGACCCGCGAGCGATTCTATCGCGTACCAAATAAAAAGTATTCGATCGCCCCTCGAAGAGACAACGCGGTACGGGGGAAACTCGTGTTGCGGCAAACTGCGCTCGAAGAGCGTCTCCGGATTCGTTGGAATCAACGAGAGACACGCGAGATCCTCTTTTTTTTTCCCCCTAACGGTTACGTGGAAATAATTTATAGTTATCGCTGGGGAGCGTGTACACGAACGTAATAAAGTTACGTATGGGACGCGGAGACAAAGCGAAACGAAAACGACAGCTACGTCGTTCCTCCGTCTCCTCTTGCTTTCTCGCAGTGCCGTGTCTAGTCGATAGGTGTTTTTTTCTTTCGCGTCGCCGGTATTACGGCGGAACACGCTCGTTCGCACGCGGGGAAGGTGTCGTCGAACTTTTAGGTAGATCACGAGATAACCCCGATTCCGTAAGATACGATTAGCGTAATTATGAAAAGCATGGTAATTGCTGTTGCTATAGGGGCCGAGTTGACGCGCATAGGCTGAGAGCGGCAGGTGTGCGTGCATCCGCTATAGTCCTTTACGTAAGCGCGACCACATTAACTTCTCGTTTTGAGATTACTATCCTTCTGCTGACCAACGCCTAGTCGGGATGCTCGTCGACAGTTGAAACCGTAATCTAAGCGATACAGAGTGTTCCGTCGCGAGGTTGCGATACCGCGAGAGAGATTTTACGAAATAACGAAGCCACGATTTCCGGTTGTCGAATTCAAGGAAAGCAACCCCGTGGGTCGGTGGCTCGTCGCGATGCCCGTGACAATGAAAACCTTCTCAGCAGGTCGAAACTTGCGCCACTGAGCTGATTCCTGGAGCCGATGCGCTTCGGCGTCTTCCGGCGTATGCATCGGGTGACTCTAAATTCGTAATTCGGTTTCTTTTGTACGCGTTCGAGTCGCTTAGATCGGCATGCATCTCGCTGAAGATTGCACGCGGAACGCAATGCGAGATTGCACAGCTGTGCACACCATACGGTCGATACTACTGGCTCGCGGGAGTGGATCTCAGAATTTGCGATGTAGTTATATTTAATCGTAAGGTGCAACAACGTTTTTTCCGCGGTTAATCTTAACCTTCCGTTAGTAACACAATTCTGACAGCAATTCTTATTATCGTTACTTTGACATTTTTAGTTGAATTGAACTATTTTTGGATACATGTGAAAACTGAAAAATTGAAAGTTGGAGCAAATATCAGTTATTGATATTTGCAATTGGTACACACGATTCTCTCATCAATTCTTCATATTATTATTTAAATATTTTTATGCATATTAGACTATATTTGAATACAAGTGAAAACTGAGAAACTGAAAGTGGACGGGAAAATCAGTTATCGAAGCAATTGGTACAAACCTTCGAATAATCACAGGAAAAAAAAATTGCGACTGGGGTTACTCATCACCCCTGTTACTAACGGAAGGTTAATAAAAGTAAAATACAAACTCTAGTTCCCGCATCTTGATCGTTCAAACTAGAGAGAAACAAAAACGTGGGGACGTTTCGAAATAAACTTTTCCATTCGTAAAGCGTTGCCCGTTTAAAGACACAAAAGCTAAACGTATAAATACGTACATTTCCCGGGGGAAATGCTGGACAGTCGAAACGGGTCGAAGAGCAGCGGCAGCTCGTGGCAACTGGAGTGGGCGTCCGTGTGATATGAAATGTTATCTGCGCTCGTCGACGTGCGTGCATTTATTAAACGACAAGTACGGTAAACGATCTCCTGGTACGAGCAATGGAACCACTTCATCGAATCAGTTACGACAAAAAGGGAACTTGCGCGTACATACAATACATACGTGCCGCGCGTTTGTCGCAATATCAGGCGCATTATCGCAGCAACGAATACAAAATACATAAGTAATCGCGGCCGGAGCCACGATGGGATACTGTGTGCAAAATAAAAGTCCTTATGACGTACGAACGGTATTCGCGTGGCACGAACGTTTTCGCGCCTCGTCCTTGAGTCAATTCACCGCGTGACATCGGAAATTGGATTTATCCGTTGGGACCGTTTACGCTGTTTACGTTTTCGAACGACGCACGCGTCTAGTTTCGCGCAAATATTTGCCCGTTAAACGGGATATCGTTGAGCGTTCGTCGAAACGATATTCCCTCCGCGATTTTTCGCTCCTACGGAATTACCAGTATCCCCGGTTTCTCCCGAGATCGCGATAACCACGAATATGTATCCACGATCTTCCGAGAAACAGTATCAAAACAAATCGGCTGGCACGGAAACTCGCTAACGTATATACGCGAACTTTAGAGAGTTCGAAATCCCGCGATAGTAAGAGCCGCGAATGATTAGAAAGCGCAAAACAGTGAACCGTTTGCATCTGAAATTCTTGCGATCGGCGATCGCCTTTCTGTTAAAGGAGCGTTGCATTGCTGTTGTCCGGATCACGGGCAGACCTTTGCGTTTGCCTGTTCTCCGATCTATGAATCTATATATCTATCCTCGTCTATCACGCGCCTTTCGCTATTCTCCCTCGTACCCGCAACGCCACGTAAAAATAACGAAATAGAAAGTACCCGCGTCCCTCGATTAAAAAGCTCTCTTACCTTTTTATTTATGCACACAAATACCGGTACAGCGCGAACGGGAGGTTCGTTTAAAAAAGAAGAAGAAAAAGAAGAAAAGAATGGAAAGAAACGAAATGAGAGAGAAAAACTTTGATTCGTCCTATGCCGCAGGATCATCGAGTAATTTAGCGTTTTCACTCACCGACGATGATGGACTATTCTGCGTTTCGGCGATTGACGTTTCTGCACCGTCGTCCGCTTTCCCTGAACGTAATCCACCTCGATCCACCTGTTCCTACAACACAGAACCCACCGATGCGAATGAGAAAAAGGCTGTTTGAGAGATCAGGCGGGCCTGGTGGATAGGCAGCACCCTCTGTTAGCGGCGCAGACGTTCGTCGCCATGTCAGAACGCTCGAGTGGCCATTATCTGCGGCGAATGGCGGCACGTTTTGTATAGCAGTATAGCCAGTGATGCGACACTGGGACTGAAATCAGGAATATTCGCTAGTTTAGTTCCACCTAGCGGGAAAAATCAGATGGCGCGTAAGTGCTTTGCGTTCATTGGCTGGCACTAACGTCACGTCACGATGCGGCTGCGCAATACACGACGCCAAGCGTAATTGTTGAAAACCATTCAATTCAAGCGAGCCATGTCAGCGACGACCACGAGCTACAACCAGTCGCAATCTCGATAAACAAATTCTAGAGTCTGCATTATATTTTAATTGAAACGTATTATAGTTGTGGTGCGCGACACACAGATGTGTAATTCTGTGTTTATTCGTTCAAAAAATGACTATGGAATATATTCCCAAATGAAGCATGCGAATGATCTCTATCTTATTAAGGAAGAGTAGGAGTTACAATCCCTCAAATGCCCCACGTTAATTAAATAATTAAGTCCTACTTTAACCCAAATTCCATTTCACAGAGAAGTGACAAAAGAGGTTTACGACACAAGAGCACTAAAAAGTGACAACCTCTGTAACTTCCTTCGTGCACTGCCTTCTTCATAGCATGCGTTTATCCGATCAAGTACGTGTGTGATTTGGTAAGAATGTGTGCGTGTGTATGTATACATGATTGGATTATAGTTCAGTTCAATCCAGCGTTCCCACGTAGATGGCGAGCAAAACTGTGCATCAACCCTACAAGGGAGGAGTGTCAACCCACTGCCTCTAGCCGACTGGCAAGCCGGTTATTCGAGACCGCCGTTAATGCTCGCGAGATAAAATGTTTTTTCAGGAAACTTTGCTATTCCTTCGTGGCTCGACGCGACCCGAAGGCTTGTAATAAAATACGAACTTCTTTTGATTGAATATTATTGAACATCAGTTGCCTTAACAACATTACTTACAAAGCATGACCTTGCAATTTGCCGTTCGTACGGTGTATCGTGGTTCATTTTTTATTTGGATTCTTTTTTAACTTCAATTCCGAAAAGATTGCTCGACAGAGCAAAATTGTAAACGGATGTTTAGTTTTAATCAGAAATACTCTTGGTCGTCTCCATATGCGCGGCACTGTCAGTTGCTCTAACATTCAATATGGCCACCTGATATGTAGCAGACGATACAGGTGGTATGGAAAATTGTAAATAAAATTCAGTTCTAGCTTTAATTATGAGTGGACGTGTGCAGAAAGAAAGTGTCGATGATTCCGATCGTTTTGACGATGCAGTGGACCCAAGAGTACAGGTAAACTAATGCGATCTACGGTGAATCATTTTACAGGTTTTCGAAGTGAGGTACTTGTGATATTGACATTTCCACGTTGGTCCGCGGACAAGTTTCCATTGTGTCTTAATTTGTTGTTAGGACGTTACCGTGATCGGTCGATCTTGTAAATTATTGTGCAAAACTTTACTAACGATCCGCGTTTTCGTCCTCATCCGCTTCGCTCGCCACGTCGCAAAATTCTCTTGTTCTTTATACATCCCTTCTTTCATGACCGCCGATTCGAGATAGCAGCGCGAAGCCAATTTGCCTCGTTGATCCGTAATTTAATAAATGTACATTAATGAAAGTGAAACACGGCCGAATTAATCCTTTCTCAAACTCGTTCTACTTACGCGAATTGACTGCTCTACTTATTGCTAAGTACTCCATTAGAAATTAAAGTATCGATAAACAATTCTATTTCCATCGTTAATTAATGTTATTGCAGATCGAACTTGAAAGATTGAACACCGCTACCGATGACATCAACAAATTGGAAGTTGATTTGGATGTAAGTGCAATATAATCGTTGTCGTAGATATTTGTATTTATCATATAAATTACGATCGTTGGAGAAGGATAAAAATGACAGTCTTCTCTCCTTGAAGGATCAAATTAGTAGCAAGTTTTAAAACTGGTCGCGATTACATTTCATTGAGGTGATTGCCGTGTACCGTACGAGCAAATGGATAATGGCTCGCAAAGATCATCTCACAGTCGTTGATAACGTCAACCAAAGACGTGTTTCATGACTTGAAACTTTGTATTGATTTGAGCTATTACGCGTGTATTGATTTACAATTATACAAGCTATGCGTATCAATGTGAAATTGTTTTTGTTTAACATATAAGGATTGAATTTTTTTTTTCAGGAAGCGAGAGAAACTTTTAGGGAGTTACTTTGCGAGTCCACAGTCAAAATTGATACCCTGGCTAAGAAGCTTGGTGCTTGTATCGAGAAATCTAGGCCATACTACGATGCCAGGTTTAGGGCAAAAGAAGTAATAAAAATTCTATCGAATTAACTCATTGCATTACGATTTAGTGCCATAAATCTAATCTATAAACAATTCCTTTGAAGGCTTTACAAGAAACACAGAAAGCTGCTATTAGATTCGAGAGGGCAAATAGTCAGCATGCAGCAGCTAAGGAGATGGTTTACCTAGCCGAAGAAGGATTAAGAACGGAAGGCAGATGTTTTGATCATGCTTGGCAAGTAAGTGGAGAAAGATATTGGAAAAAATCTCTTAATAGAAGTTGTTTTCAACCATTTTTTTCAGGAAATGTTAAATCATGCTACGTCCAGAGTCAACGAATCGGAACACGAAAGAGCTTTGTCCGAAGCGGAACACAGATACACCACCGCTATATATCACAAAGCTGAACACGAAGTCCAAAGATTACAGAGCGATCTGAAACGTTCAATTGCTAAATCTAGGTATGTACCTGGTACATACTTCCCATTGGTTAGTGGAATTAAATGATTTTTCCTGATCTTTATAATGCATGAAAGCTAGAAGACTTTGATCGACAAAATTATTTTATACAAACATATGCCTAATTTTTAGATTCTAATATTTTTTACAACAATACATATTATTTTTATCTTATTTACCTTTTTCCCCATATAAATATTGAATGACTCAGTTTTTAATTGGTTCATTATGTAACGACGTTACGTTAATTTTGTATAGATATTAGGAGATTTATGTCTTTTGGTTATATTCATGTTGGCAGTATGGGTGCACGTCGCAGCTTGCTTCTGATAAACAGTATCGCCTACAGGCACAACTTGCTCATGTTGTAAGTAGGATAGATATTCTTTTTTTTCGTTTATTTACACTACACGTACCTTATGTATATGCTATGAGCGAGTCTTCTCCATTGTTTAGTTTTTATAAACTATCACCCTGTTTGAGCACGAGTTACATTTTTACAGACTATATTTCTGTATTAGCAAAGATGTGTTTGAATAGGTAGAGTACCGCTTCGCTCATACATGCTTTAAAGTCCTTTTGTAAGTAAACTTAATATTACCATTTCCATCCCAAGAAACTAGTAAGCTTTTTGAAAAGCTGTAAGAGATAGAACTGTGTCCATGCGTCCTCTATTTAAATTAATTTACTATACAGGCCGTACTATGAGATGAAGGCACACTTTAATCAGATGTTGGAGGAACAAAAATTTCGAGTGAGCGCGTTAGAGAGATCGGTCGGCGAGGCGAAAATGACTTATGCAGAGGCATTAAGAAACTTGGAGAAAATCAGCGATGAAATTCATAGGGTACGGTAACTTCAGAGTTATCGATGCTTAAATCTAGAACGATATAAAATCCTCAATTGTCTACGTTAGACGAGAAAGTACGATGGAACAGACGACTTTGATAAAACTCCGAGGGACGGATCTGCTGGTCAAACCAATCCAGCCACTCCGACGGACTCCAGTCTAACAGGATCCCCCGATAGTACGGACTACACTAGCGACGAGTACTTGCGCCTTCCTGAGAAAATGAGTCCAAGTACACCGTGCCCCGTGCCTACTAGAGTAACTATTTCATTGCCGATGCAAATATTGTCGCGCGACATCGCCGTATCTTTAATTTACATCTCAATGCAACATGTTTCTGTCATTCAGATCGAGAAAGAGCCATCATCTGAATATTTGGGCCTAAATAATCTGAATCTCTCGTCTACGGAACCACGGAAGTATATAAAACGAGACCGTCCAAAAAGCATTGCAACAACCGACGCAAAACATATCATATCGTTCAATCAAACGAGCTCCTCTACGTCGCGGTTGTCGGATCTGTCGAATATTATCTCACCTGTAGAGAAAAGAGTTAAGATTCAGTCGCCCGTCAAGGCAGGCAATAGTAATCCCGCCACGCAGAACGGGGAGGAGTGGACGGAAATTAGCTTAAACAATTCCCCGGACGATATTTACTACAATAACGAAGTGTATTCCGACGAGGAAGATCACATCCCGTACAAGCCGCTACCGATGGACCTGAGCCCGGAAAGTTCGAATTTACAAGGAATCGACGGGAACGTTCAGCCTTTTGGCGACGTTACCAGTCGAAGAAAATTAGTAACACAAAAATCATTACCTGCTATGCCGAGGGGAAACGAAGTTACCTTGAGCGCTGAAAAGAAAGCGGAAGTGACGCGTAGCCCATCGGTGAAAAGTAAAAATAAACTCGACGGTAGTCTAACTAATTGGATAACTCGAAGTTCCGCTGGCGGAGAGGCTAGCGGAGGCAGTTCGGGTGAGTGTTTCTGGGATTATTTTGATTACGTTATTATTGTTTTTCTTCGAGCGTAACGATTCGAGAATTAAAAACTGTAAATCGAATTTTAGCAAACTCAAGTAGAAGGCAGTCCCTCGATATGTTGTGGAGCGCCGGTACAGGGGAACGGGTGAAAGAACTACTCAGTCATGGAATGATGATGTTGAACATATCGAGCCTCACGGAACGACGATCTAGCGAACCAAAGACCGTAGAGAGAGACAAGGAGAAGTCTGACAAAGTCGAGAAAGTAGAAGGAAAGGGAAAGAAGGTACCTAGTCCATTAGAAAAAACGATGACTTATCTCAACGCGGACGAAGAGACTTCTGATAGTGAAAGTTTAGCAAGGTGAGTCCGTTCGTTTGAACGTCCTATTGCACGAGTCTCGCTAATTAGACTTTATTAACGCTGCTACGTAACCGTGTGTGAATATTAGCGTGGAGATGTTGACGGAGGATCAAATATCTTCGCTGATGATGGAACCTGACATGAATCAAGTATGCCAAGAGATTCTAGGAACTCCTTTGGTCGAGGTATGTCCATTGCTGCAGCAGCTGCAACAACAGCAATAGCGCCCCAACCATTGACGGTATCGAAACGATTCAATTGCAAACGATACAACAATAGAAAGTGTTCAAAAATGATTCTAGCAAAATGTACTAATTAAGAGACATAGCTTTATTTATTACTGAATTTAGCACACGATAATTAGTTCCTGCACTCTCATCACGTGTACGTGATAAAAAAAGAAAGTTTTGAGTTCAGAGCGCGCGCTTTTCAGTCCAATTAAATTCGATGTGCGTGACGTACTTCGAATTGATTTAATATGATATTACGAGGTTTCGTAGACTAGAGTCAGGCTCCACTCGAGCCAACATTAAACTGTACATATTCAAATTTGGTACAACTTTTTCGTGCTACAATTTACTTTTTGAGTTTAATTTCTCGATACGTGTGCTACAAACTATTCCATATACCGTGAAGCCTAACGAGATTTAATGTCTACGTTTATTCGTAAAACTGTTTCGGAATGTTCTTCGAAAGATTTTAGGCCGGGCTTTGTGAAATCCATTTAACAAATAATTATATATCGCGAAGGAATTAATCGTTAAGAAAAGCAATACGTAGAGATTATCTTACGATTAGACGATTAATCTTTAATAATAGTTGTACTTCGAATTGCATTCAATATTTTTTGGCTTATCGCGCATAACGCAAAGAGACATAAGAATAAAGTAAAAATAAAAGAAGAATTCCACGAGGTAGGAAACAGTTTTAAAAAGTCGAGATACTCTTCGACAACTATTAGAAAATTCATCGTGTCGAACATTTTTCGTCTCACCGTCACTACTTCTCTGTTATAATACAACTATGCGAATAATTCGTTTTTTTATATCATCGACCATCAGCAGTATCGGCTAAAACTTCTGACTCATGCCAATTACGATTTTGATAGCGTTATATGCTCTCTTTGAAATGCTAAGTAGACCATCATTTAGGTAAGACAATATGATTCTGAAAGGAAGATTCTTATAAGGCTTCGATAAGCGTACTCTTTTACCATACAAAGCTTTAATACAATTAACAATTGTAATAGTGTTCATCTACGAAGCTCCGCGAAAGCATTTTTAACGAATCTTTCTTGCCTCCGATGCGATATAGATTCTATATACATATATTTAACGATTAAGTACCTCGTAGTCGTCCATCTGGACATAAGTATTTGAAATATAATATTCGCGAATAATTATCGTAAACATGCTTGGACAATCCAACTATTCAGTTGTGATAGTAATACTTCGCGGACAACACGGACGAACATGGCACTCGAGGGATAAGTTAAGAATTAGTTCCAGTCATTTTTATTACTACGCGATGTGATATAGTGTTAGCGGTTTTAGATATCGAGTTGGATTGTCTGATCAAAGAGTAACAAAGTAGTCCAAAAGGTGCATGCAATATGCTATTTACAAAGAGTAATATATAACATATATTCATATGCAGATATTAGTAGAACATTATTTATTTTTGTCGTAAAGTTTTCCGTGTGCAATAATTTAATGCTGGCAATCGAGATCGATTTTTTTGTTGTTACGTGACGAGGGAATATCGAATTTCCGAAAATGTTCTTTCCAAAATGGACGTTAGACTTGTCGGGGACTTATCGAAATTTGTATACGTGAAATTACGCGTTATATCGAAACAGCAATTATTCAGATTCGCTTGTATGAAAATTTATCCCCGCTTTTTTTCTAAGATTCGATGACTACCATAATATATATATATATACATACATAAACGAGTATGAATTGTACAAAACTTGCAAGAGATCTACGTCTATTAACGAGAAATCTATTTTTCAACGATAATTTTTACATTTATTTTGGCGGGTTTTATAAGGATTGATTTGAAAGATTTAGTTGGTTACCAGGAAGGAATATTAGATTTTTACTCGCTGTTATATTTGTGATATCGTAGTCACAGTTATATCATTTTATACAAAGCAGATTAAAGAGTTTTAACTTTCCACCACGTTGTCGCAAACAAACGGTACTGCAACGTGAAATCATTTCCGTCGAAATTTAAACATAATCGCGCCGTTATCGTCGACGTAAATCAAAAATGGCGACGCTCCAAGATATTTTACAGAATATTTTTCTCGCCCGAAGTCTCACGTCGTAACGATAATGTTGCTGCATGTAAACGCGAGTGCATAGTTATTAATAATGACTGTAAATATATAATATTGTATATGTGATTGTAACTATGTATATATCATCATCCTCATTAAAACACAATTGCAAAGAAAACGCCGACGAAAAGTGCGCCAAACTTTCCCCCCACTCTACCGTTTCTCGACCGACCAATGGCCGACGTTTCGATTCGAAAATCATAACCGAATTATCTGGTCTCCAAATATAGCCCTGTTATAAAATTCATAATTACGATCAGTGATACTCACTCGTGTGATCAAGTTTTTGCAGATAAACTATTCCAATCGCGGTGTTCGTACGAAAGATCAGCGATATTCTTATTCAAACGACGTATATTAATGCACCGAACCCTGTATGCAATATCGCGAACGTAACTGTCGCTCGCTATCATCATTAATTACCACAAATCGAACACTTTCACACCACTCTCGCGATATTGGCCAAACCGCGTTAATACTTAATCGCGTGCAGCGAATAGAACGCGTAATTAACGATTTATCGCCAAAAATTTGAAACCGTCTCGCCGGAAAGCAGTGCGATAAACGATTCGCCGCAGTCGCGGCAACGGCGCAAACTAAGAGGGGCGCCACTGTCGCTAGGGTGAAAGCGAGACAGATGAGCGAGAAATCAAAATGGCGTCGCGTATACGGTGCCGATGATTTTCGTAACGTTAAAGTGCTCGTGATAATTGCGTGCGCGCCGAAAGAACTGTTGAGGCAAGCGTTGCCCGTCGTTCCGCCGTCTCGCGATTGACGAAATCTCACGCGTGGTATGTTCGAGCTGCCACGTTCGCGCAAATACGGTTAGTTCGGTGTATATGCGTGTACTTACGTTGTTCGCGCGACAACGGTCGCGAGTAGCTTTAGGGGGCATATACGGTTTTGCGTATGGCTTTTAAATCCCATGGACAGTATCGTTCGTACGATTATCGTGTTCCCGGTGAGAAAGAGGTTCGCGCGCGACTGGATAGAGGCGAGTACAGTTAACGTGGTACGCGAGACCGCGACGACGGTAAGAAAACGAGCAATGTGTGCCTTGACGTGCACGAGTGAGATCTAGTTTCGTGTACACGGGGGGAACTCGCAAAAGGTGCGGAGACACGACGACGTGCGTTTAAAGAGTCCACCATGGCGGTGAATCCGCGTGATATGGACGACTTTATGCCGCTGCTGTCAACGACGGACATAAAGAAGAAATTGAACGTCGGCAGCTTATTGCTGACTTACTTGGCCGACGCGTGCAAGAGCATCGAGTGTCAGGACATCGGACAGTTTATCGACAATATCATACCATGGCTGAGCAACGGCAATCCCAAGGTAAGACGTCTACGCCTTCGTGTGTTTAGCTTTTACTTCACTCGCATTAACGCCACACGATCCTTTCCTGTGATATCGATATGCCCACGATATTACTCTCCTTGGGATATTATACCGACGTCCGCGCGAATACAAATGAAACTCTTCCGTCGATCGTGAACGGACACACTCGACGGTTACCGTCGAAAGCTGTTCCTCTACGATACCTTTAATTAATTCATTATAATGATCGTACCATCGCGATCACCTCGCTGGGACGTTTCGATGCCTCGTCGATATAAACGTGTGTTCTCTTAATCGTTTCTGCGCCCCTGGATACGATGGAAATGTATGAGTAACGATAAACGGATACACACGCCGTAATCCACCCGCGATTGAAACCTAGTTTTCGTATCTTTCATCTGAATTTTTCAGAATGATGCTCTCATCGGTGACAAGTGAATGCCGTTTGTTATGTAAACAAGATCCCATGAGAGAGCGACGTCTACTCCCCTTGTTATTTCTCTCATATTAATTATAAAGAGTGCGCACGCGATAAACGTCGCAAACGATGGGTGAAAAGACTTAGTAATTGCAATTATACGAGCGACGTATGTCGCTCGGAATTTAAATAGTAGCGATTAATACTTAATGATGAAACGGTTTGGACGATCGTGAAACGTTCGTGGGGTGTGTCGAGTGACAAAGTTGCTCGACTGCGTGCGTCCGAGACACAGAGGTGCTCATTTATTGAATCGCGTGTAATTTAAACAATCGACCACTCCAAGTTCCCGATAAAAAAAAAAAAAAATACCGCCACCCTTTAAACGAGAAACACGCAAAAATTCCAAGTGACCGCGGAATCGTTTGCGTTCCGCGTGGCACGAAAACGTGTCTGTGTACAATTTTATTTTTATCGACCTGTGTATGTACGTGCATCCCGACGCTCCGAACTTTCTACGCTCGACAACTTTATTACTAAACGATTTACTCGCCACTTTGACTGGCATGATATTTGTAAGTCAAATTCCCGATAACGGTTTGTTAAATTTTTTTTTTTTCGGGCGAAATACTTACCACTTTCCGGCGTAATCAATATGCTCGTGTGCCACGAAGCTCGCTTTAGACAAGGATCTTACGAAAGATTTCGTTCTCGCGACCTTTAAATTGCCCAATCTGCGAGGCGGGTGTTCTGACAGCCTGCTTCGCGAAGTGTTATTGTTCTCCATTAAGATACCTTTACGAGGTTTGCTCGTTTCATTCGCGTAATAAAGTTTTCTACGGGATTCCCGTTTAATTTTACGGGTTTAACGGGGTGTTCCATTATCGACACGATTAGCGTGATCCCGGCCAAATGACACCCGATGAATAAGAAATTAGCAGAAGCACGCCGGGATCTTCGAGATGGCATTATTTTTACGTTTTGCGGGGAATTGAAATGAGATATTCGCGTCGGCCTAACAAACGAGTATACACATACTTGCGGTTGTACTAATCCGTCGCTCGCTGTACACGATTTTAATCCTGCAGAACGCATTGATACATAAATGCATCACATAGATACCTTTGGTATTATTTCAATATTTTGTTATGCGGCAATGCAAACGCTGTTTTGCAGCGTTTCATCGAAACGGATTTACATTTTGTATTTTTATATTGCAAACGTGCAATGATTCATGTATGAATCACAATAATTTAAAAAATCAATTTTCGTATGTTTGAAATGATATAAAATACCAGAAAACCTTGTTTTTACCGTAAAATAAAAAAAAAATCGCTCATCGTAGGGTTAACTCCATCTTTATTCGCGAAAGAACATTGGAACGGAGTATTCAGTATTATAAACATATATTCATGCTTACTCTTCGTTAACGTTATCGACAGCATTTCATACGTATCGGCCTTTACGCCAACGGCGAAGGTTTCCGAGAAATTAAAAAAAAAAATGCCGTTTGTCCGAAAACACTTGCCCGGTACTTTATATGGGAAAAACTTTCACGCCATGTACGTAACATGTCCTTTTGCTAGTATGTCGCGGAGTCGCAGAAAGACTTCGTTTAGTTCGTATCTCCAAGTTGTTAAATGGACTCCGGTAATAGGCGAGCGAAGGTTTTATACGAAAATTCGTAGCGACATTGTAAACCGACGATAACACGAGTGACGGTGTAATGGAAACTCGGACTCAGATTGAAATCATACGTGAGAGCTTAAATCGTCAGGTATGTCCGTCGACGATTTCACTGAAACTATTCGTACGTACGATACTCTGTAAGTAACTTCAACTCTGTTTCTGGGCTCGTTCCGTAATACCAATTTAACCCTTTTGCGGTCGTGCATCGAGCCGAACTGGACGATTGAATTATCTCGCAGCGAGAATTGTCATCAGCAATATTTTACGTCGAATTATGCCGCGGGTCTGTGGGGGGCATTGCAGCGTTACACGAAATTTCAATATCTTGCGTCGAGAGATTTTTTCAAATGAAATTATATCGCGTAAACGAGAGACACTCGACGGCGGACGATCAGTTAGGCCGAGAAATTTGGGTTTTCGACTTTTTTTTTTTATCGTTTAATGCGAATATAATAAATCGTTTTTTATCTCTCCAACGGTTCTCACGCTCAATGAGAATTTATTCTCGTCGCGATGACAAAAATAAAACTAGGTTCACCTCGAAGCAGATTAAAATTTAGCCCCGAATATCGTCGATAGGAATCAATGCGATGTCGTCAGGCTACGTGAACGATTAAAAAATCGACGCTAGCCAAATTTCGTCAGTGAATAAACTTACGTCATGTTCCCCCGAGGTGCACGAGAAACGCGTAAGAATTCTCTCCGCGTAATAAACACCGAACAGATGACCGTGCCGTACTTCGGTTAAAATTTCAGATGCTCCTACATAATGCATGAGTCTTGATCCCTAGTACACTCGCACACCGTACAATACTCTCTGTGCGAGTACGCACACCGAGGGCGCGCAATGTCACATCCACGACGAGAGTATTTATGCGTATGCATTGCCCGTTCACTCCTATATTTAGCATAGCTTTTTATTATTATACACGTCGCCAAGCGCTCCTTTCTTACGGAGTTTCCTTACTCGCGATTCTTTCCGTTGACCACGATAGATTCGCGTAACGGGGAAACGATAACGCCGGTATGCGTGTGGGTTCCTCCAACGAATCGGGATGATGCGGTGGTCGTAAAGAGTCGTACCGAAGTGACTCGTGCCAAGACAACCGTGGGCGAATAATTAGAATAATTCTCGTTACGCCTGACGATAGTGAGAGCGGCCGATACGGTTCTTTTCTTTTTTTTCTTGTCAAGTTCAGGCGAAAAGCTCGGTTCTACGCGCGTTATTATCTAAGCACCACTTGTTGCTGGTAGGCTCGTTATTACCTCGGAAAACATCTTTCGACGCGCGGTCGAGGGTTTTCCTTTCTTCGTTGTTAACGTGAAAAAAAAATGGATCGTCGGGGGAGGATGACGCGCGACGAGCACGTTGATACTTTTTCACTCGACTTCCAATTGTCCAGATGCTCTTTTGTGTTACCGAAAGAATAGGACACGGGCCCCTCGAAAGAACGTTCATCGTCTCCGTGCCGTCCGACGAAGATGCGTTCGAGTCAACGTTGCAGATTGGCCGGCAGCTCTTAATTTTCGGCAAACTCGCCATTGTTGTCGCGATTTGGCAAGTAGCCTGGCTCCTCGCAACGTGACGAGCCTTCGTATTTTGCCGCGATAGCCGGTGTTATCGATCTGCACGGAAATTTCTTGCCTCGTGCTCGTCGGGATCCAACTATGTCCCGCCCACGTCTAGATAGAATTTTCACCGACCTCCGTGCTTACTGTAAATGTCAACCGCCGATGTAACCCAATTTGTTTTTAGGAATTAATCGTTTCAACGGACAAACCGTACCTTACCGGCATCGTTGTACAGAACGGTCCAAAAGAGACGAGCAGATTTTAGAAACGTACCCCAGTCATTATTATTATATTATTATTACACCTAAGTCAGAACGGTAAGGTTTCCGAACCTCTTCTATATTTCTGTAACTTAATTTCCTCCGTAGCGTGACTAGCATACGTTCTAAGCTCCAACAACCCCATTCAGCAACACCCTGTATATTCGCCGTTATTGGTACGCCCATATTTAAATGAAACTCCGGATCACTCTAGTTGCCGCAAGTGCGGCCATTTAAATAATCCAATTGGTGCCAAGATCACCGGGGGATCTATATCTCTTTGACTCTGTTTAACGTTAATACGTCGTTTTAGGCGCATGCCTAAGTCAGTTTAGTTTTGAACGATGCTCGGAACGCTCATCGTACAACCGGGGTGGTTTTTCCTACGAACTCGTTCTGCAGCGTCAGTCGTCACGTGTTGCGCCGGTACGTGCAATTGGTTAACAATGTGCCTCGTTATGGGAGATCTTAGCTGCACCATTTTTGCAAGGCACCGAGTGCATCGTATCGGTGTCAAGGACACAGGACAACGTAAACTGCCGCTGTCTCTCCTCGTCGCGGTGTTCGTTTTTGTCCCGCGAAACGTTTCCTTTTTCGAATTTAAACGCATGACATCACCCTCGCCTTGCGGTGATCTCGACGCTGTTTACATACGGCGGTTAGTAAACATGCATTTTGTTACTCGCACGAGTTTACGCGCGAATCGGTCTATCGTTATTCTTGGAAAGGTTAGAAAGAGGCGTTGGAAGAGGCGCGAGTCGTTACGACCGTCTTTTTCGTTCACGAGTCGTTAGGTGCAATTCGAAATTGTAATTATAATTTTTATTCGGTACGTGCCTCGCGAAAGGACTGTTATTTTTTCGCGCGAACTTTCCACGAGATGCGCGTTATACGATTGCCCGCGTCTTTAACGATCAAATTCCAGTAATTTGCGGGATAAATTTTGAAAACGTTGCAAGTACGTTGCTAACGCGTCGCGAATAAGTTTCGAATATGTTTCGAATGCGTGTTGCGGATGCGTCGCGCACCAATCGCGCACACAGGCGTACAAACGAGAATTGGCCTTAAGCGTGTTCCTTTTGTAAAAGGCCATGTCAACGATCAGAAATAACTCGTGACGAATCGTGATAGCGGGGAGAGCGAAATTACCTGGAGTTGCCACCAGATAGTACGGTACGCCTAATCAGTTACTGTAAATTTCGCGCTAGAAGCGATGGAAGATATTCGGTATCGTTATTCGCGATCTCGGCACGATTTTAGTTTCTATCTAGCTACGCGGGGCGACCCCGCGGCAGGAATAAAGATGCATTTCGCGGTTTCGATGGTGATCCGACGGCGAGATCACCTCCCACGTGGGTTTAACAGTTTTAACGGGCTCCCAAGTTTGACAAGTAAGGCTCGCGGAGTGCTCGCCCACGCTGCGAGCCTCTATGCGTCGACTTCGAACGGTCCTGGATGCGTATGCCACTTACGCGCGACATATAGGTACCGTTCGTCCAGTCGAAACGAGATTTCAAACGAAGAATCGTTTTAAGACGACAGACTTTATTTTGCGTTTGCAGAAGAGAAATCTTCGACGCGCAGAGTTTTAATCTCCTGCGAAATAATCGAATGAACTTCCGCATGAACGTGCAGCCGGAAATTTCTGGACACCATTGCTTTCGTGTTATTTAAACATTTTTGTTGCTCAGTAAAGCGTAGTGTATAGATGATGCTAACGAGAGGTAATTTAAATCGATCGTCTTAATGAACCGATCAATGTTCAATTATTGCTCGAACGTGTCGTAAGATTGGATAGGTTCGTAGTACGAAATGATTCTTTACTTAATCAAAAAACTGTTCTTTATTCGTTCACATTGATCTTTATTTACTTATAACGATGATAAATTATAAATATCCTTACCTATCGAGAACCTTCAGCGGACGGTGCAAGTTACAGCGTTTTAGCAACGTGTGACAATTCAGTCGACCGATGCAGAAATTTCGCGATCCAGTGGCCGGCCGAACATCACGTTTGGCCCTCTCGCGTTAATGAATATAGACGACAAGCTAATTATATGAAAGTTGAGCTAGGAAAGAAAAACGAATGGTCTCGGTGCTGGGCAGTGATGTCACAGCCAGACAGCGGCCCTGAGAGAACGTTTACCCCGTGATTCGAAAATAGGTTCATATATCTATGTATAGCGCTTCGTTAAATGTATTTAAACGTCGCGCGGTAATGGACGCTTTCGCGGACCGTGTGACATTGGATTTAAGCTATGCACTTGAGACGGACACGCGCGTGGCATTGTCAATTACCGGCGGATAGTCGAGAAAATTGCAGTGATCGCGACGATGGAATATTAATTCTACACCCCTCGTTAGTACGGAAAAAACAGTCGACGGGGTTTACTTTGAGGGGTCGGTAGCGCCGAGCGACGATAAATGCACCTTACGCTACACTTGCACTTTCGATATTGATCTGGTCGTTCTCCCGAAGGAGCGGTTCGTTCACCCTCGAATTATAGGTTCGCATCGCGAACGAGTAGCGAAATATCTCCTGTACTGCTTATACAAGGCGTCGCGAGAGAATTGTGTAGCGCCATGGGCGTTTATCTTTGCTCATTAAAATAATCTCGATGGTGACAGATTGTTTTAACCCCGTCGGGCGTACCCTTTGCACTTTGCGATATATATAAAATAATCCGCGAGTTTGCCGCTACTTTTTTTGCAGTAATTGAAATTATCGGCTTATCGTTAATAGAGTAATATGAGAATAATAAAATCGTACAGATATCGGCAGTCATCAACTCGACTGCGCACGAGTACAGTAAAAAAAAGCGTGTGTAGAGAAATTATAATTACATATCCTGATTATTCAGTTTTAATGAATCACTCAGATTGAAATGTATTTACCGTCAATTTTTTTTAATTAATTCAAATTAATCCCTACTCGAAGGGGTTAAATCGCGTCCCTCCCCTGCTCGCATAAACTCTAAGCACAAAGGTTTCCACCTCGTCAATGTGCACCATAATTGCGAGAGTGGGGTACACATGATTTATTTGAACCGGCCGCAACGGGGCATCGTGAAAAAAACATTCAAAGTGACACCGTGGTTCGTTGAGGTAATCGTTAGGAGTACGGGCCGTCTAGGAGGGCTCGCAGACGAAGTATAATTACGAGTAAGAGCGAAAGTGTGAGGGGTCTGCGATTTTCCAACTTTAAGGGAAGTGCCTCTCCCAGAGTTTATCTTGGTTGGATCAATATGTTGCACCCCCAGAGTCATGAAACGTAAACAACGCGCGAGGAGAATGGAATTATGTCCCGTAACACGTTAAATCGTGAAGTAAGGTCAGCGCGAAGCCCAAGCTATTTCGGGTTGTCGCATTTTTATCCTTAAGTTTTATATTAATACGGAAGCGTGTATCAAAATAACGTCCGCCGAGAGAGTTTGCATTTCTTTAGCGGTACTGATCGACGAGAATCGTGCCGGTGGGGTTTACTGTTTCGAACGCGGTACCAGGCGATAATTAATTTCTCGTAACAGAAACCGCGCATAAGAGTCTTCTATGTTCAGCTAATTGTCCGGCAGACCTCGATTGCCTTGATGGGGCCAGCTCGGAAAGCCATGGAAGATTCAGTGCGATTTCTGTGCCGACGAAAGAGGACAATCGTCCTACTATAATGGCCGATACACCATAAATTCAAACGATACTTGGTTCTTGTTGCAGGTTGTCCAGAACGGTTTAGAAATCCTCACGTTCCTCGCGGATCGGATGGGTCACGACTTCAAGCCTTATATTTCCACTATTATTCAGCCAACAATAGATAGACTAGGTAGGCGTCACTGACTCTCTTCTACGTATTTGTCTCTCGGGCCGTTTGTAAGTTAATTCGAATGAAAACAAATCCGGCGTCCCGCCGTAGCTCTTTCTCAAGGTTTGCATAATTTATGTTTCCGAACACGTATCACTCTGCCAATGTTACGCGCCGTTAAGTAAACGTGTTCGTAATTATGTCGAAAGCGCGGACCTTCGTATTTTGACAAGATCCTTCGAGTCGACGCTCGTCCTCGTGCATTTACCGAATTGTCGTTAACGACGCGACGAGATTCAGATAAAACAAACACGACGCGTAGTTTAATCGCCGTTAATGCGATTCAACGCTATGACGGATGTGCACCATATTTGTATCTCGCAGAAAACCGGTCTGCGGGGCTTTCGTTTGTTTTAAACTGGGCCTCCGGTGTGCCGAAGCGCTTAGCGCGCATAACCACCCGTGTACATAGATCTTGTAATTAGAGGTGTCCGTTCTTCTGTTACTCAGGCGACAGTAAAGATGCGACTCGAGAAAAAGCGCATCTCGTGCTCCTCAAGATCATGGAGAAGGGATGCATGTCCCCTCAACAACTTTTGGACAGACTACGGCCCGCCTTCACTCACAAAAATGCCAAGTTAAGAGAGGAGGCTCTAATCCTACTAACTACCACGCTCAACCAGTAAGTAATTCGAACGCAGTCTCATAATAGCACGATTGACTTTTGCAGCTCGTGTATATATCTACGATCCACGTGAATGCTTTTTTTTTCGCAGACATGGCGCGGACGAGATGATGTTATCGGGCGTAATACCGAGCATCGTAAAGTTGCTGTCGGATCCATCTGAAAAAGTTCGAGAGACCGCGCTGAACACACTGGCGGACATCTACAGACACGTCGGCGAGAGATTACGCATGGACCTGCAAAGGAAACATAATGTCCCGCAAGCCAAGTAAGTGAAAAGAATGAAATCGATTTCTGGCCCCCGGCCTGCATAAAGCTTATCGGGCCAGTAGTTTCTTCTAATCGCCAACGACGCTTTGCTACGGAGCAATCTCTTTTTACAAGGGGTAGCGCAGGATGTTCTTATCCGTCTCCGATAGCGGCGAGTAGCGGTGATTTCCTATAGTCAAACGTTTACGCCCATCTTCGAATAAAATGCACGTTCTCATACGATACCGTTTCCCGTGTGTTTCAGATTACTGTTGCTAACGGAGAGATTCGATCAGCTGAAAGCCGCCGGTGATCTGCTGCCACTTGCATTATCCTCGGACGGTGAGTGAATCGCTCGAATTTCAATCTTGGCGCGTATTCGATGAATTGAGTCGGGGCGAGGATGTAAAAACGACGAGTGACACGCGCGTCACCTCACCCTGTATCGTTATTCGGTCGGTGCGTTGGATCGTGCTGCCATCCGGCAGTCCTGAACGCTATCACGTACCGAATACCTTCACATTCGTGAAGACCTACGCTCCTCCCTCTCTCGCTCTCGCTGCCCGCGCCTCCTCGTCCTCTCTCTCTCTCTCTCTCTCCGTTACACCGCCGTCGTACGCGCACACGTAATGAATATTTACCAAGGACCGCTTGTTCCTCAACGTGATAAGAATATCCACTTAACCGACTACGGTACAACACGTCTAATTTAAATTTAATTACAACCGCGCCGGCACGTTTTTGTTCGATTTCTTTCGACCCTTCCCACTCGACCGCACCGACCGCGAGGAGTTTTTAAGAATCGATCTATTAGTCGGTGCATTCGGATTTTTCGACGCCCCACACCCGGAACTGGATACGGCCGGTATTTCAGAAGATAACGACACCCCTATCGAAATATCGTTTTTCGGCGGAAGCCTCGTATCGAGACGCGGTCGGGCCGCATAAAGTGTCATTTCCTTGAGCAAGTAATACAATGAGATCACTAATTCACGTTATCTCTTCTGAGGCGTTACATAACATTACATACACCGATAGCTACGGTAGCATGCAATATCGACGGTGTATTGTTTCAAACGCCGTCTGTAATCCATACCGGATTAAAGCCGTCTTGCTTCAAACGTACGGCCTTGTAACGTTGTAAGACTACTGCCAGGGTATTCGAATTTCGGTTGCAAATATTACATATCGCGAGCAACCGAATACTTTACACATTAGTTCTGTGCCGAGAAGGAGAGAAGGAAAAAAAAAATGGTTGCGCGATGATTTCGATACGCTGAAAAATGTCGATAGGGAAACCGAAGATATTCGCGATGACTCACGACTCGCGAATCTGTATCATTGTACAATCGATCTTTGTCACCCGCGAAAGAAAGAGGAAACAACGAGACGCAGATACATAACTACAGTGACGCAACGATCATTCCAAAGATCGTAAAAGCACGCTCAAGGACTTTGAAGGGAGTAACCCTTGCGACGCGAGCTAACCCCACGCCCACCGTAATGCGTTCCATGGTAGCGAGTATCGATAAGAAATCGGATTGTTTTGAAAACAACGAAAGCGCTCGAACGAGTTTCCGATCCATCGAGAGGCGGGAGACCTTGGAGCCTTGTTATCGCAATTTGACAAACTCAGCCACGAAAAAGTTTCCCATTCCCGAGGTGAAAGTATCTCGATGATCTATTCATAACCGATACCCGGGAGACACAGTTATGCGAAAAATCCGGGAGCATGAGAAAAACGCGCCGCGACGCTCGCAACCTTTTCTCAGTCGCGCGTCTCAGTCGTTAAACGACGATACCGCGCGCATCTCTAGGATCAGAGTTCGTTTCTTCTCTCGAAGCGCGTGCATAGTCACCGATCACGATTAGGTCATACATGGGCTTGGCAGAACTTACGGCGCTTCGGTTGATTTCAGATGTATTAATAGAACTCAAAATAACCGTGAAATATTAACGACGATCTTCCGCGAAACCTTCGTCCATTGTTAACCCAAACGACATGTCGCGGCGCGGATAATTTCCGGTCATTCCTCAGAGCGATCGACGAATACCGATCATTTTTGTTTTCTCCGTCCAGTCGCCCGCTTATCAAAGTATCTCAAGTTTCCCGCGGACCACCGTCGCATTATTTTCCTCGAACCGTCGTAATGCGATTCGTTGAATAAAATTTTCCATCGGTATGCCAGCCGGAGAACCCTAGCGAACTTTTCACCAGCTCCGCGGAATTTGTATGGCGAACACAAGAACTTAAAACCGTCATCACGAGTATCCCCGTACGTAGTATGCGACACGAAAAGGTTGAGCGAACACGGCACAAGGAAAAATTTGCATAAGTCTCGTTTTCGCTCTCTCTTTCCCTGTGACCTGCCACGGGATTGTGTTAGAGGTTCACGTTAAGCCGCGATTATACCGCGACCGATTTCTCTGCCTCCATACGCCGTTTAATAGACTCAACGGACACAGCGGAATTAAACCAGTGCTCGCGTTTCGTGTCACGAATTTAATTTCGAACTTGGCAAAATACACCCGTCACCGATTATTCGTGCGTTGTTTCCTCTGGTTTTTTTTGTTCCTTAACACCGTATAAAGGAGTATTACCGCAACATTCTCTTCCTCGAAACGTGATCGTTTCGCCCTATACCCCCCCTTCACTCGTCAATCGAAATTGGCACCCGCACTCTCGAACCGTAAACTCGCGTTATTACGCGACCTTACCCTGAGGACAGCGAGGCGCGGGTACACGTGCGCAAAGAAGTGAAAGGTAGGGTGGTAACGCAGATTTATCTTCAGCGCGCACAGTTTTATATTGCACCGGTGTGCGCTGCGGGATCAGATATTAAATGCAGAATAGCGCACGGATGCCCTTTTTATCCCCGACAGCGACGCGTTCCCCCGGCGCGTTCGCCTTAAATGCTCGGTTAGCGTACCGACGTTAAATAAAGTATTGAATTACCGAAGGAAGTAACTTGATCGAGAACTTGGAAGCTGGCAAACGGCGGCTTCGAGTAATCCGTTTAAAACGAGCGTGGACAAAACAGCGGCTGAAAACTTTCGTAAACGGTACGCTTCTGGCGTGCAATTCTTTTCAACGTAAGCGATGCCGGCGCAAGAGAGCGCGCATTGCGTTAGTTGTTTGTACATTGTAAGAGTACAGAGGTCCTCGGTTGTTTAACGAAAAAGTGGCAAAGTTTCTCGACTCGAGTAATAATGAATTATTACTCCCGGCGTAAACGATGCCGACGCAAAGAAAGGGACTATCGCGTAAAGAGTTTTTGTATCGCTGGGGAAAAATAAAAGACCACCCCCTCGTTTAATGAAAAACCGACAAATTGCTCGAATGGAATAATAATTGTTTATTTAACCCACGACACCGTTCGTCGGACGATAAACGCGCATTTGCGTGCGATAATATGCAATGTGTACGCCGTGTTATGTAATTGCAAGGGTACCATTATCGCCTCCTGCACGGACGGCGCGTGGGCGATTCTTCTCAGGAACGTTTAACCACCGATCGCCTGAATCGGCATTCGTATCTTATGGTTTCTCTCTCTATCTCTCTCTATTTTTTTTTTTAACAATCTGAAACAATCGAGGGCACGATCGCTATTGGCGATTCACGAAATCGAACGAATGTGACAAGATATTTGTACAACTAGACCGGCCGATCGATTCTAGGAATGAGTACTAGGTACTGGAGAATGGTTAAAAAAAATTTCGCGACGTAGCGCTGTAGATTTAATCGATAAATCTCAGCTTCTGGTCACGCGCGAACCTTGAATCGACAATTTATTCTTAAAATCGTCGGGAGGTTCAAATGCCCACTTCGAGCTTTCCGGCGTTAAAGTGGTTTTGAAACTATCGAAGTTTATGCGATTTTTTTTTGTCGGCGACCCTATGCGTGCCTTACCGATCGTTAGTAACAATAAACAATGTTACTTTCACCGATGACAGTCACTGCGTGCGATTTCCGAAGAAATAATCGTGCCAGCAAATCGTTTTCTATCCATAATTTATTCCATGGTAGGTTCGTACTGAATTTCTAAGGAGGTTTGCCGGCTCGTCGAAAGAAAAGAAGACATAACTCAACCCACGCTTCGGTTTATGTTAATTATACCGCCAAGTGTAATTACCAATATTTCCACCGCGCTCGCGAATGCAGTCATTACCGTAAATCCGTGTCCTACGGGGAAACGCGGGTCGATTCGATCGACCGAGTTTCCCGTTTACTTGTCGTTGTCTAAAGAAAATCGTTCCGACCTACAAAATTATCCGGAGCAGTTTCCTGAAACTCACCCGTATCGTGAAAATACTCGCGGATACCACCGGATCAGGGCCGCATATTTGTGCAGGACAATACCATCCACAAACACCTCTTATCAAATCGTTTATTTCTCTAAGAAATAAAATGTACAAGGGTCCGTAGAGAAAAACGCGTGAGAAATTCTACCGATTACCGAACGAGTTTTTCGATCATTTAAGATCAGAAACTGCACCCACGCGTCGTAGCGGCTTACGTACGGCCCTGCGCACATTAATTTTTTGCTCCGACAATATAGCCCTCGGTCATAGTATGTCTGCTTATTAAAGTTAAACATTGCAATTGCACGCTGATCTACTTACATTCTCCTGTCGCTGCAGATCTCGGATTTAATTATGCGTTAATGCATCGCTTGACGATTTAATTGCGGATGGCGAAAACTTTTTATCGTCTCACCCCAACGTGCCGACGCGACGCGACGCGACGCGACGGTAGATGAAATTTTCTGGGTGAAATAACGCGCTCGACGATCGTCGACTCCGGTCCAAATACCACGCGGTACGAACACGTTCGCGGTGACGGCAAATGTTTTTGGACGGTCCCGGTTCTTGTTTATTGCTCGACGCACAACCCGATTCTTACTTAAGTCGACATTAATCTTTGTCGATCTCGCTCTCTCCGTTTTCTCGATCTCCGTACGCCGGGGAACGGAACATTAAAACGGGCGCAAATTGAATGGGACCGCATTAATCACCCACCTGCTTTACCGCGACCGACAATTTGTCGATTCTTTCGCAACCGGACGAGATCCGGTCGCTTCTGTTCAATATAAACAATTTTTTTTGTCGCTCGCACGGTTTTTCTGCGGTGCGCGCCGACGATCGTCTCGATTATATCGTTGCAAATCAATCGATAGTACGATCTTAATTGAGCATGCTCGTCCCCTCAATGCCGAAAGTGAAACTCGTCCATCGATCGACGTCGATATCGAAACAAAAAATCTCTACCCCTCGATTCTCTCGATTACGATTTTATTCCCTAATCCAAGCGACAGGTAATTCGAATAATTCTCTCGTTATCCAATTAAATCGCTTTTGACATATATCCGATTAATTTCATCTTTTCCCCCGCGCGTTCCCTTCGACGCTCCCGTCGATCTCTTCGATTATCGCATTTGCCAGTCGATCGATGATACGATCTTAATTAAAAATACTCCTTCCACGAGTACCAAAGCCGAAACTCGTCCATCGATCAACGTGGATCCAGAAACGAAAATAATCCCTATCCCCCGGGCGCAAATCGATTTCCGCGTTACGACTCAACGTCGCCCGGCTTTTCTCTTTCGTTCAGTTCGATACACTCGTTCCTTTGAATACATGAAAACAATGCCGACCAACCGGTAAATATCGATCCCCATGGTAAAAAATAATCCTTCCGATCGCCACACGATTTCCTCATCATCTCGACTCCACCAGGCTTTTCTATTATTCGGAATGGACCGGTTCCCTCTTGTCGTCTGGGCCCCACGTCCCTCTATGCTTTGGTCCCCCCCAATGGAAGTATACCGATAGGGGAAGCTCCGTCCCCCCCCCCCCCCCCTTCCTCCGGACCGACTTTACTCAGGTTCCCCGCGTAAGCAGGCGCTTACGGGAGCCCGCCGAGTGTATACGAGTCGCCATTTAGCAACGTGAGAGACGCGTGGTTCTCGTACCTAGAGACAGTTTAAACAGCATCGGCGGATGCGTCGTGTGTCGTCGTCGCTCGTGTATCCGAGAATCGTGACGCGCCGACGATCTTGATCGTATTTCTTTTCTTTTTTTTCTTCTTTTTTTTCTGTGTCACGGGCCGAACGCGATTGGGCCGGGAGTGACGCGTTTCTAACAACTGCTACGTGCCTGCCGTTCACGGACAATGGGCAAGGACGATCGTCGCGGGTTTCTCTTACTGCGTTTGTTTACCTGATCAGACGTATGTAGCTCGGCACCGAACGTCGACGAAAAGTCGTCGTCTCCGGGGTACCAGTGACGTTTTAACCCCGTCGACGCTCGTGCCGCGAGTGTACTTTTTCTGCCACCTCGGTGTATTCGTGCTCGACGTAACGTCGACGAAAAACGTTGCTTCCGAGCGTGTTATCGTTAACGGCCGCTGTATCGCGCCGATGGTTGTTTTGGAACGATAACATTGGCGCGCGACGAAGGCAGACGCGAGGGAAGCGTCGTCGCGTTTCTTTCGACACGAGGTTTCTCCTTTGTTCTGTTCTCAACGGATGCGAGGTATTTCAAAAATTACGTAGCCGCGCGTTGCGTGCCCCGCGGGGAAGACAGAGAGATGTTCGTACGATACCGACGTACCGAGGGATAAGTAGTCATCGTGACGGACGTTTTTCGAGATCGAGAAAGGAGGACTCGCCGAAGTGATTCGTTCCGCCGCGGAAGCGGGTCCCGCGTAAATGCATCGCCGTTGCCGATTCGCTCCGTACCAAAAAGTAACCGCGCCAACGTCTTCGGAACGCCAACAGGGAAATCGTCGTTCGCGTCGCGGACGTATGCCGATATTCCGTGTCGCGGCGTATTATCGTGCACGAAACAGGCCGTGCTATTCCGCTTTCGAGTTATAATCGACGGCGCAATAAAGCGTTTAACGGCGCAACGTCAGCGCGAAAAATCGATAAAAAACCGCAGCTCCTTTTGCAACACAGAGCGAGAGAACGCATCGGTCAAATTAATTGCCTCTTTGAATTATTAATGCGCTTTCACGCGAAGGTAACGGACTAAACTGAATATTTTCACTTCTATCGAGTACGCGAGAATCGTCCTTTGCCGACGGATTCGCGTTTATCCGTCGATCGCGTTTCAAACTAAATATACCGGACGTAGAGAATCTCCGTGTCGAGAAATTCGAAGTATCGAGGAAGCGCATTTTCCTCGGGACACGCTTAAAGATGCTAATCCAAGTCGACGATAATGAGGGAAGGATAAATACTCGTGCCGTTGTACGCGCGTGTGTACGTGTAGGTAATAAATTACGCGGTAAAGCCGGATAGAACTGTCGTGACGCAACGATTCCTGGTAGTACAATTCATTTTTTTCAAAACCGTTACCCCACTTCAGCCACCTTCCCGGGCACACAATTTTCCGCCGAAATCCGGACGCGGTGAAAACGCCGGGAATATCTTTTATCTGGGCGAACGTTAACGAGGATGGAGCACTCGCGGGAGCTATCTGTAACGTGAGAAAATAGCTGTCCCGTGTCTCATTGCCGGCGTTATTACGAGTGATATCACTGATGCAAATCTAGCTTCTCACCTGAGCGCGTTGAACTCGCTCACCGGTGGTCTCGTAATTCGTTCGATAAACGAGTCCTCCGATGGATACCTGCATCTCGTTAACTCCTTTCGTGCGACGTTCGCGTTCAACGTGTATCCGATATTACGCAAACGGGGATAATGAAAATGGTTGAATGAAAATCCCGCGTAATCGGCCGTGAGATATCGCAAAATCGGTGACGTCAATTCCGCGCTCGCGTCCCCGGAAATGCTTTCCTCCGTCGATCGGTCCTTCTCGATTTAAACGTCGTACGGAGTAACGTTGTAATACCAGGGAACGCCGTATCCGGCTGGACTTTTTCTCGCTTCGACTTAACAAGATTTTACGCAGGATAGGATAGTCGGCACGAATAAAAAGGAAGCTTCGATGCAAGGGAAGGAAAAGAAAAAAAACAACAACACAAACTGTCGCCGGCGGGCATCGATGAAGCCTGTTAGCACGTGCACGGTAGACCGTTCCGAGAAGCAGATAATAGGATACCAGCACCGAATAGAAAACTACCAGTGGAGCGGCGTACGAGTTTTAGAAACACGCCCGTCGTGCCGTTTAAACGATCGTAAATTTTCAACGATTCATCTCGATCCCACCGGTGGGTCGCGACGGCCAGTTCAACGGGTAGTTGGACGGCTTAATTAACGGTACTTCGCACGTACAAATTCATTACGCGTAATTGCTAGGCTCTAATTAGAAGATTGCCATTAATCGCGACGATGCGCCGCCGCGAAAAGGAAAAGGAGCAACAATGAGGATCACTTTCACTAACGTGACCGTCGATTGCATCGATCATCCGCTGCACATCCTCGAGTTTCGCCGTCAATTAGAGACTTCACACTTTCTTGAGCTCTTCCCCGTGAGCTAGATCCACGCGTCGTTGTAGATCCACCGTGAAATATCTTCCGCATCTGTCTTGCGAAAATACTTTGTTACCAGTTTCGTTGGTGCCGTTATCTATGGGTGCCATCGCGAAGAAATCTTTTTTTTTTTCTTTAACCACGCGAATTTTAACTTAATCCTAGAAAGTCGCGGTTAGGTTTGGTACGATGGAAAGTTCTATTAGGGCCTGTCAGATTCGTATCGGTTTTTGTACCGTGTTTTGGTCGATGTATAATTAAAGTCGTGTAGTTGAATAGGTGGCTTTACGGTAGGTTGGATAACAAGGAACTCGTGTACGCCGATCTATGCGATCGTTGATCAATGAGTCTCTTATTTCGTAATATTGAAATCAACAAATTCGTAACAAAAAAAACACGTTTGCCTCGTTCCATTGAGATCAGTGGCATCCCGCGGTGGCTTCCTAGGGTTAATTGTATTACCGGTTGATTATTCTGGTTGTATATTAGGGATGCAAATGTTGAGGATACAAGGGAAAATTAATTAAAGACTCGACGTTCCGCGAAGATGCGCTCTCAATATCAGGAAGTAATTTGTAACAAGACCCCAGTGAATTAAAGCGTATTTGTTGACACGATGAACGACGCCGGTGTGATACTGCCGAGCGGCCATCGCTGCTTGCGCAGAGGATTGAAAAAGTATCCTAGCATCGATAAAAAACTATGGGATCCGAGTAGTAGTTGGATTCTTCAGTGGGACAATATTGTTAAACATCCAGGCGCAAGGGCAAGAGGATGTCATTGCGACATACACAAACCTCCGTGGTTGTACCCAGATTTAGGTACATACAACGATTTTAGAAACAAATGTCGATTTCTATTATTACTCGTCGTACTATTAATTATGATATACGGAGTTTTATATATTGCAAAAGTTGGAGAATCAAACCTTTGGAATTTTAGTAGAGGCAATTGAAATATTCGAGTATTTTGAACATAGTGTAATACAAGTATCAAGTTTTGCAACTTTTTACACTGTATTTTAATTTTACGACTTACAATCCTCGTGATATAAATGTTCCTGTGTGTAATATTTAAATGTCAGTACTATCTCATATTTGAATAGCGAATAATAGATCATACAAGTATTGTTGTCGCTCGTTTGCGTACCAAGTGGCACGCAATTTCCCGAAGTTGGGAAAATGTTATATTCGGCTAATATAATTGAATTTTTCTTTTCAGTTGGAAAGAACTACGATGAGCCCGACAGAGCGGTGAGTGCTTAGAATTTGTGAAAGGTGAACACCTCGTTGCGTAAATTCGAATGAAAAAACAATCCTTAAATGTTACAGGTGAAATCCGCCCCCGTGAAAAGGACGAACACTCTTCCTAAAAGGGGGCAATTTGGTCCCGCGAAAACACCTTCTTCCGCCCTAGGTATACATACATTTTATACGAGTCACACAACTCCGCACACGTCGATCGTTAAGATCAAATTTTATTATCAAAGTATTTCCTAACGTCTCGAATTTCCATAATACATTCCATCCGTAGAATATTTTTGGAGTGCACTTTGCATTTTAGAAAAGTAATAAGCTCGACGTAGATAATAGTTGACTGTTAAGCGAAGTCTTGATGTACGAACCATAATAGTGCTGATTTTCCAAAGTCTTTGGTTGATAATTTTTTATCGTTCAAATTAATTTTGTCGTACGTAAATCCATGATGCTTTTAACGTTGTAAGCAAATGCTCTCCACACGCTACTACACGAGCTGCGTCTACAAATCCTGTTACCGCAGCGAGGGGGATAATCCCACGTGAAAAACCCAGCCGAAAGCGAGGAATTAGATTCGTTTTCATAGCCGGCTTAACTTTCGAAGAAGAAGCCTTCTAGAACAAAAGTGTTACTCAGTACTCTTCGATGCACTTCTTTTTCACGAGTATTCCCTACTTTCTACTACGATAACACGATTACTGGACGCACGCTCTGCATACAAATCATGAATTCTAAGTGTTTCACCTGAGTGTTGTGTGATCTCGAACTAAAGTTTTAAAAGCACGTGCCCCGCAACCGATGCACAGGTGTGAAGAGTGCTAACTTATAATTTGTCATGCTTTCCTCTTTTATCAACGTGGCACAGCGTTTTTTTTTTTTATATAACCTTACTAATGTGTTTAAAAGAGATAATTCACTGATAAAAGGTTGATACACACTGTTGACGTTTCGATGATGAGAATGCTAATTATTCGCTTGCATGACAGCTCCGCCTCGTCCCGTGACGGTTCCAAGATCGACAACCGTCAAAAGAACCGTGTCACTAAAATCGACATCAGGTATCTAAAACTGCTCCATTGGCATTACTACTCTTGTATTACATCACGGTGGCTCCACTGATTGGTTGTTAATTTTTGTTCTACTTATAATTACAAATTTATTTTTTTCCCCCTCTTTATGCCTCTTTTCCCGTAAACAGCCACCGTGATGTAACGACAAAAACGATTACTAAAACTTTCCCGAAATTAATATCGATAACTCGTCACCTGATTCTTGGCTTCCAGAGCCTCGCACATTGTCGCTTTAACTTCATTCATTTGCATCTTGTTTAATACAAACGCGTGACTTGGCAAAGTGCTTATACCATACGGCATTTCTTTTCATTTGCACCGCTTGTTATGCCAGCGTCACTTTTATACTTCGCAGCGCTATAAGTAATGCTCACGGTTATCCCGATACGGTATCATTGCATAGCAAACATCCATAAATAAGTTTAGACAACAGAAAACGTTTTAGGATGCCGAGCGGTAAAGGCTAGCGTACACGTTATAAATAAACGTAACTCCGCGATAAACGATATTTAGGCTCGTATGGATGTGTAATTGAAATCGATACATTTACGTCAAGCCGGTGCCGTGGACGAAGAGACTTTTCTTACCGCATTCGAAGACGTGCCATCCGTAAATCTGTTCTCCACGAAGGATCTCGAGGAGCAGATGAACATTATACGAGACACTATCGGCGATGATAAGAAAGATTGGAAACAAAGGACGGAAAGTGTACGTGTTAAAAGGCATTTAATCGAGTTTATTGCACACGACGATTTACGCGAGCGTGCGCGGTAACGGCATAGAATAAAACCTCGTTTTTAATGGACTTTCAGATGAAAAAGCTGAGATCGATCATTATCGCTGGTGGTACAAATTACGAGAATTTCATGGAATGCTTGAAAAGCATTCAAAGACCTTTCGAGAAAGCCTGCACGGATCTTAGATCACAAGTTGTGAGAGAAGCGTGTATTACCTTAGCATTTCTTAGTCAGCACCTGAAGAACAAATTTGCCAGTTTTGGTGAAGCAGTCTTGCTCACACTAATGAACCTCATACAGAACAGTGCCAAGGTGAGGCTGACAATGAACTTCTGTCGTTTGCTAAGAAAAATCGTAGACGCATAGTGGAAAAACTTGTATATCGTTTATTTTCCGCGCATACAGGTTGTCGCGACAGCTGGTGCCGTGGCTGTGAGGTTTCTTCTGCAACATACACATTGCAGTCGTTACGTGCCAATTATCGCGTCTTGTTTAAATAACAAAAGCAAAGACATACGCCGGGCGTCCTGCGAGTACTTGAACCTAATCTTGCAGACGTGGCCTACTCAAATATTTCAAAAGCACGTATCGACCTTGCAAGATACGATTAAAAAGGGTATAGCAGATTCTGACTCTGAGGCGAGGGTTTTCGCGAGGAAGTAAATATCTTTTTTTTTTAATATCCATTGATCGTTTCCATGTAAGACTTTCGTGTATCATGTCTGTAATCATTCTAGGTCTTATTGGGCATTTAAGGATCATTTCCCGGAGCAGGCGGAAGCATTGCTGAATAGCCTCGACGCGGCGTACAAACGTTCGTTGATGTCTCTCAGTAATAGCGGTAGCATTAACAGTTTGAACGTAGTGGCGAGATCGGCGAGCGTAAGTCCGAGAACATCCAGGCCAGCGATGAGCGCGACAGGTAAAGACCTACCTCTTTTGCTCGCTTATGAGAATCTAGTAATTTTCGATGAGACAGAAACTGATCGGCGGTAAATATTCGAGAAACGAGTGGTCCAACGACGATAGTATAAAGTACTTCTAACTTTTTTTTCCATGCTGCTTTACGCGACTCTTCTTTACATTAAACGTATGAAGGTAGTACGGAAAACTTGCATCAGACTTCGGGTCAGCCACACGGCCCGCTCAGACGTACTCCGTCCTTGCCACGGTCTTATCGTCAGTCTGGTATTCCGATCCTGCAAAGATCTGCCGATAATCATTGTAATTGTTTGCATTGTTGTTGTTCGATGTTTTAGAAAGTACCACCAACATTTTTGAAAATTTACGACACAAGCCTGTACATTAGTGAAATGTAACACGATTGGTTAGGTTCCGAATTATTTCCGTGAAAATTCTTCGATTTCCCTCTAGATCGCGGTACACCGGGCGTCAGGTCTACCAGCGCGATAGACTTGCAAGCTGCGCAAAGAGCGAAGGCGCGAGTGATGTATGCGAATATGAGCAGACAGAAGGCTTCACTTCGTGAGTAACAGATTCAAATTTCTACCTTTGCGCGACGATTTATACAGATGCATACATATTAGTCTTTCTTCCAGCGCGCCCCAGTAAATCACCCGAGTCTACCGCCGTCGCTAGTCCGGAGCGAACAGCTAGAACACGGACAAGAGTATCGGGAGTGTCGCAATCGCAACGTAAGTATAAATAGAGACACTCGTGGCTCGTTTTAAGGAATTGGAATATCCGAGAGATTTCTGGTTGATTCGTTAATTCCACGTAACAGCCAGCAGTAGATCAGGATCGCCGTCGTCGAGGCTGAGTTACGCGACGTATAATCGGGAAGGAGAGTCGTTAATTGCGAGACCGAGACGATTATCTGGCCATGGTATCAGAAGTACCGGCAATAGCCGGGAACCGAGTCCGCAGCGGTTCGGCATGGACAGAAATTTCGCAAGCAAGATACAGTATGGCATTTACTTGGACGCTTAACGCTCAATTTTATTACGGTTCATGTTAACGTGGGGTACTGAAAAATTCATAGGGGCAGGAATTCGCACGTGTCTTTGACGGATAGGACACAGTCGAGGCCGGTCATGGCGCAAAAGATGTTGCAGCAATCGCGCGAGGCTGAGTCCGCGTTAGCGGATGCATTGACGGTCGATAGTATCGATAGCTATTCGAGGAGAGTAAAGGGGGAGCACAGCGATGACAGCGAAAACAGCAGTATATGCTCGGAGCGCAGTATGGACAATTTTAGGCGCCACAATGACGTAAGTACGAGGAGTCGCGCGACAACAGATTTTCAGCGATAGAATAGAGCAATGATCGTTCGAGTGTTACCGACAGTAGAAGAGTAAAGTAATAAAACAAACCTTTCATACTATTACTACAATGAGGTCCGCCGAGCAATTGATATCATGATAATTTTTCAGTGACGCTCTCATTCATTGAGTGTACTCGGTATCGTCGTTGCATGACGCTTATTGTCCTGCTATTATCGTGCGTAAAAATAACGTAAGGGCCGTTGATGATCGAGAGCGTTACCGATGTCAATCGATCTACGATGTAGAATAAAACTCCGAAACAGAGCATATTAGTGTCATATACATTATATAACAAATATCATTCTGCATTAACATTACAGACACACACGTATTTTAAATGATTTTCGTACAATGCTTATTCTTGTTACGTTCATTGATTTTGTTATGCTTCTCTAAGACTTACGTATTATAAGAAAAGAATTTTAATCGCTGCAACATAATTTTACATCATTCGCTGTGGAACTTGATGGCGCTTCAAAAATCCATGTCTTCTTCAAATATACTAAAAACGTGGCAGTCTCGTTTCTCGTACTCGTGTCTTTCGTGCCGCAGTTTGCCATTTGACAAGTAAATAAAACTGATCTGTATATCATTTAATACTAACATAATATGGTTTGTCGATACCTCTGTATACGATTTGTTGGTCTACCATTCGTAACCGTACAAACACGTCTTACGGATATAGACAAAATGGATGGACTCGAAACAGTAGCTTAAAGATGGCAGTGCTTTCAGCATCAGCATTCCTATGACAATGTAGATAACGCATGTCTGGTTTTTTCTTTTGGTTTTGTTGCGGCGTATTTATTTGGTTTGGACTAACGCGATGCGCCGTTCTGTTCTCCATATCTGTCCATCGTCCATCTACCCATTAGTTGTTCTCATGGAGTGGCTCTCAACAAAGACTGTATCGTGATATGTGGGATCAATCTATCCCAAAGGTTTGTTAAATTCAATTTTCATTCCCATTTGTTCGTTACAAGTTGCTTCGTGATCATGTACTGTACTCTTCTGCCGGATATATGACTTGCTGAATTTTTATGTTCCGACTTTGCATTCAGTTAAATATTTGGCTGTTAGAAAAAAAGGGTTTCCACACTTTCCATTGCGCGAGACGCTTCGATGGTTCTCCGCGATGTAAAATGAACGTTTACTTTGCAGGACATTAAAGAGATCATTGAAAATTGTGCACATAAACATTGGGGCGACAGAAAAGATGGTTTAGTGGGCCTGCAACATTTCCTTTCGAATGGGAACACACTTACGGCATCGGAATTGCGAAAAGTGACGGATATTTTTACCAAAATGTTTATGGACTCGCACACGAAAGTTTTCAGTTTGTTCCTGGACACGTTAAACGAGTTAGTCGTCACTCATTGCGAGGATCTTGGCGATTGGCTTTACGTTTTGTGCGCTAGGCTCCTAAACAAATTAGGCACCGACTTGCTCGGATCTATACAGACAAAGATTCACAAGACTCTGGATGTGGTCAGGTAAGCTTAAATATAATGCAAGAATTTAAGAAATATCCAGATCAGTAGACTCTTCAAAGTTTCCAATGTATGTCTAAACTTATTTCGATTTACAGAGAGTGTTTCGCGGGAGAACAGCTTTTGCCGGCTGTAATGAGGTATCTGACGGATCCAACGCAAACGCCAAATTCTCGTGTAAAAGTAGCCACGCTTACCTTCATCACGCAAATCGCAGAAACGGCAGAGCCGTCCGCGCTTAACAGTTCGGCGGGGACGGCGTTGGCGAGGTTGCTTGACTGGTCTAATGATGTCAAAAGTCAGGATGTTAGAAGGCACGCGCAGAATGCCGTAATATCCCTCTATAATTTAAATCCACCTCAAGTCACTATGATTCTGGCGGAGTTACCGAAGTATTACCAAGTGAGTGGCACATTAATGCCGTCCCGTAATTTGATCTCTGTGACAAATAGTAGCCGTTGTTTATATCGCAATCTTGCTTTCCGCAGGAGGCTGCGCTCCCCTTAGTACAGAATCACTTGAGAAAATCATCGGGGACAAGTAACCCTGCTTCCCCCGGCACACCACCTCCCAGAGCACAAAATTCACCGGCTCGTTTGAAACCTAAGACCGAGGTTGAAAATGCGGACGAGAATTTGGAGGAGGTTTACAAGTGAGTCGTTGGCGGATCGCTCTGCCACGTTTCGGCATTTTATAATTATTAGTCATTTTAATTTTAAAGTGCTTCCCACAGGTCTCTGCGACGCACCACGGCCGAAATTCAGAATTATGGTTTTGAACGTTTAGAGAGAGCAACGACGAGTAAAGATAGTGGGATTAGTAACATGGCCGATGTAGAAGAAAAAATGGAAGGACTCACGTTGTGTAATTCGGTAATAAAATGCATGAGAACGTTACTATGTTTGATGGTAGCTTAATGTGAAATATAAAACGTTAGTGTACTACGTTTTACTATTGTTAGGGTCGTTCGTCGTCCGTTTCATCGCCCACGCAGAGAGGACGGTCCGTTACAAATATGACTGTGAACGGTTCGAGCGATACAATCGCGGGAGATCTTATTCTACCTCAGGAAAACAATGGTTACAAAACGCACGGTACGTTTAATGGAGAAACAGAAACTTACGGATTATACGCCGGTGAGGTTTTGTTAGGGTATTATTATTTTGTTTGAATAATTCTTACAGGATCATCGCCTGATTTGACTAGGAGGCCCGAAATTTTAGACAACACGATTAAAACCCTACAATCTAAAACATCACAGACCACAGAAAAGGTGGCAGCATTGCAAGAATTTCAACTATTCGTTCGGGAAGGGGATTCATCGTATATTAAACAACATTTCAAGTACGCAGAAAATTAGCCTTTTACAGTTCAACATTATTTTTAATTACCATTATTATTCTATATTAGTTTCGTAATTTCTCGCTATTTTTGTATTTCAGAAAACTGCTTAGAATACTTTTTGATAGCCTCACCAACGATAGTAAACAGATGCAAATAGAAGTACTTCAAACATTAATTGATATGCTAAAGTGTGCAGAGCTGGTAGAAAGTTTTGCTGATTATCCTGAACTGCTTGTTCTAAAAGTTATTGGCATTTATAAATGTGATGACCAAAAACCAGATTCTTCCGGTGGAAGTAGCGCGAGATCACCGGTAAGAGTATAAACTGAGAAGGAGATAGAATTCCTCATTTTCATGATCGAATCTGACATCGCAATTGATTCCTTATATTTTTCAAACTAGGTTCTTTGGATGGCAGAAAAATGTGCAGCAACGATCGCCATGGTTCTAAAGCCCGAACCAATTATCTACTTAGTCTCCACTATAATAACTACCGAAACGTATCCTTTGAACATGGGTGCGATTAAAATGCTTCATAAGGTGGTAGAACATTGGGGCCGCGAAGCGATAGAACCACACTTGTCTAAAGTTATGCCCGGTCTTATTAAGGTCAGCGGCTGCTAAACAGTTTTTGAGATACGTAATTCTTATTGTCCTGTCCTGATCGGGCACTCGTTGAACTTGATTTTTTTTTCACCACAGGCTTATGACGATTCCGAAAGTACAGTGCGCAAAAGTGCCGTGTTCTGCATGGTAGCGATACACGTGGCAGTCGGCGAGGAGGTTCTGAAGCCACATCTGAGCTGTTTATACGCTAGCAAGTTGAAACTCTTAAACATTTATATACAACGTGCGCAACAAGCGAACAGTCAACCAGCGAGTCCGCGTAGCAACAGCAAGAACTAACTAACATCAAACTCCGCGACTCTTAGGATCGCGATACTTAAAAGATTCGCCCGCCTAGGCGCGAGACACGAACAAATGCTGGTTAGCTTCCTCAGTAAGTCGAATCCGTGACGACTGTTGAGCCAATAGTAGGATATTAACAGCCCGGAGTTTCTTTTTCTTTTTGACCCGATAGACTGATCTGACGCAGTCGCAAGTCCACGGCAAGGTGTGCGCGACATGTCTGAGCCCTTGACAGTGATGTCGCACGAAAGGCAAAACAGGTAGTACGGGAAATAACAGATATTGTTTGGTTTGCCAAAAGAAATTTATACCTGTTGCTAAGTAAAAGTTCCAGATTCTTTAGCGGCGACAAAATATCAGTGCGAGTGTTACGTAAGGGACGATTTTTATATTAAACTAACATCGATACAGGAAGATCCGTCGTAAATTACTTTAGGTATAAGACTTTTCCAGTCAGGATACATATGTATTTTTAATTTATATGTGCGCCGTGGTGTTAATTTACAGATCGAACGCTTGCGTTTAAGTTTGAAGAAAGTTCTTTTTCGTATTCTGTCGAAAGTTCGTGAAAACAGTATCGTGCCTCTTCTCCGCCTTCTGATTTTATATTTTTTAAATGATTTCGCTACTCATTAAGGCATTGTATGTATATTAGGTATTTCAGTGCATCGTTGCGCATCTTACAGAGTTGATTACGAAACTATTTGACAAGTGCGACTCTTCTACAAATCAAGAAATTTGATAGACAGTGCGACATCACTGTTGAGAGGATCGTCTTACACTTTGTAAAGAGAACGCGTGTAAATGCCAATTACGCCGGTACTGGGAACGTGTAAAGTATCTTTATATGCTTGTTCGCCGATTCACAAACATCGCCAATGATATCGCACGTGGCAGTAGGTTACTGTGCACCTTGAACTCACGTAAGAATTATACGCGAAAGGTAAAGAAAAGTATAACGAAGAAAATTCCAACATTTTTCACAATACTGAAAGCGACATGTTTGGTATCGGCTTTGTACAACCAGCGGGGATGAATAAATTGAATAAGAAACCTTCTTTTTTTGCATTTTAACATTTGCAAAGTGCCTCGGTGCACGGGTTGTATCTGTTTATTTGATAAACGCGCGGAAAGTACGGCGCGCGTAAACTGAAAAGATTGAAATAAACAAATACGACTGCCGCGAGGGCTTTTGTACCGGTAAAAATGTTGAAAAAGAAAGTCTGGTTTATTCGTTCGAAATCCATGTGCTAGTCAGATTCCCAAGGACGCACAATGACCCAAGAGACATAAACGAAGTATTCGGAGCTTTTCACGAGAACAGGTATCATACATAAATGAGAAGAGTCTGCGAGAAATAGAGAGAGAGAGAGAGAGAGAGAGAGAGAGAGAGAGAGAGAGAGAGAGAGAATAAGTGTGAAAGATAAACAGAATGAATGAGAGATTGCATGTGACAGAATCAGAAAATCTAGACTACGTAGGAGTGATTAGGGAAACAGTCTTACTCGAACCTAACGTTAATATTTAAACTATTCGTCACGTTGCCAATAATTAAATGAATGCTAAATCAAAGCTAATATAACGAGTTTAGTAACGTTCTGTGCCATTGTCGTTTCTGTTTTACTATATAAGGATAAAATTATAAATAAATATATAGTTCATCCTTTGCCCTTTTCTTACTACTAGGTCGTGATAGCAAGATAATTTTACGATGAAATTTGAAAGTGAAATCATCGAAGTATTAAATAGATAACGCGTACAAAATTGAATCACGATGTACTTCTTTGGAGACAGAGTATTACGTATATCTAAGTTTACGCATAAACCGTTCTCGGAATTCAAACGCAGACGTCTCAATGGATAATTGTATCGCGAACGCCTAAACAATACCTCGATTAATCCGATTAGGTGTGATGATGCGATTAGCACGTCGCGATTACAAGTAAACGGCTAAACAGTGCCAAAAAAGATACTGGACGAAGAATGGCGAAAGGAAAGCAATTGGATGCGAACGTTCGAGTGTCAGACTGTCTATTTCTTTTACTTGGTGCCTTTGGCGTCGTCGGGACCGGGATTTGTTCGGGAATTGTCTTTCATTGTCTTGCAAAATGGGAGGGAGAGAGAAAGCGAGAGAGAAAAGAAAATTGTTCAAGCGACAGTAGCTCTAATCTAAACAAAAAAAATAAATCCTTGCATTTGCCGACGTCGTCGTGTGACCGAACAGCGATCGAATCTTCAGTTTCATATTCGTTATCGTGATACGATCGATCGAATGCGATCCTGTTCGTGTTCATTTTGCTACTCCATCGTAGAGCACAAGGAACACTATTTCTACACGAGGATCGATATTTATCGCTAATGTTATCTAAGAATTTTATCATCTATTTTCGTAGAACGATAAACCGCGAGGCGAGTGTTACGGACGCGAATCATTTCTCATCGGTTGCTCCCTTTTTGATCACGGGCAAGCGAATTATTTCGATTATCGAGAGACGCTTTTGTTTTATAATACTCCCTGCAAGTTTTTCTGGAAAGCAGCGAAGCAGGTTTAGTAGTGACGAAATTACCGATTACTCGAGTATAGGTATATATACGTTGTCCTTAAGTTCTTGGTATTTCTTTCGTAATCCATCCGTCTTTAACTTTACTTTTTAAAAAATATAATACGATATTTCGGGTTTGGCCTGGTGTGTATGGATCCTGTATATATATACATAATTATAAAATAATTATAGAAGCTAATGTAATATTAATACAGATTAGGTAGCTCACCGTCACTGCCTGCAGCATTGGTCGTGCTGAGGATGATACGGGTCCTGGCACAGCCTGGCACTGCGTAGTGTCGCGTTCGTTTAAAACGAAAAGAAAAGCTTGTTTTGTTAAGTTTTTGAGCATTATTATTGACACACTTGATTTACGTTATATTTACTAATGCGTGTATTATACGTAGGTACGAATATATTGTGACATATTACCACGGTCCTTGCCACTGTTGCGTTATAACGAGAACTCGAGAAACACGCAAAATCGCTCGCTACGTCGGCTATCTAGAGGCACCCTTGCTTTTTGTTATACGCGAAACATGAAACTGGCTCGCATAATAATTCAACACGATTCGATACGGGACTCATCACGCAAGTTTTTACGTCGATGTCCATGCATTGTTCTATTCTCAGCTTCGCTCAATGGAATTCGAATGAATAAAAAAAAAAAAAAAACACGAAACGCCAATTATTTAAATCGGTTGAATGTCAAGGCATGGACATTTTGATCGTCTCTCAAGTCATTGTTCCGTAACAATGAACGCCTTCAACTTCCATGCATAGTGGCATTAATGATTAGCGTATCAAGATGAAATTTCGAGATTTCATTGGGATGATTGCGCAGAGCACACCGAGCGCGCAAACCGCTCGTCCGATTATTTGTTAAACGACGCGTCAGGAAGAATCTGTATTCTGTAATCCGATTGATTCTTCGCTTTGTATGCCCTTTATTCTTAACTGCGATTGAATGAATTTGATAAATTTTTTGCACCGCAGAAATGGCTATTAATTCTGTTAAAGTATGAATACTCTCGCACGCACAGACAGCGCATGCTTCTGTAACACGTATTTCGCGGATTTCAGTTTCGTTTCTGGAACGAAAGCCGTGGATCGACAAGAAATTGTTTTGATCGCCGATATATTTAATACCGCTACTCTCACTAATATTAGACGATATATTTTATATGGGAACGATAAATAGTCGATTGCTTCGTATGACTGTCAATAAACGATGTTTGAAAATAATTCTAGTCCCGTGTTCAACACGCGATACGACGATCTTCCGTATTTATTTCAACCGACGTTTAATCGTAAGAGACAATTCCGAATGCTTTTTTTTTGCACGTGAGATGCACTAGTCAGTAATAGAGAGAACTCTCTTATAGATCGAAGTCATTGTCGGGATTGACAGAATTAATATGCGATGCTGCGGCAAAAAAGTTATAAACAAGAAAGAACTATCTGTACGGCTCGTATGTTATGTTGCGAGATTTTGTCAGGTAATACGTTATTATTAAATATCGATCTTATATACAATACATGTGCGTAATTTCTTAAGACACAGGGTAGCCCAAGTCCATAGCTGTAGTTTCTCCTTGTAATGGTAAAAGGGACCACCCGATTATCACTTTTTGAGGCGACTCGTCGTTCACTCCGAAAAGAAACTGATTGTGAGCCAAACGGGGTTTGTTAGTCGATATTTCGCCGGCCTTCATCGTGTGCGCGTAAAGACAATACGAGCTTAGCTTCAAGTTCGTTAGTTTCTTTACTTCGCGATCAAACGAGATTAACCGTAGTCAATCACGATCCTCGATCTTCCGATCGAGAGAAAATTCGGATCAAGGCTTATGCCTGGTACTTTGCGGCGATATCCATACTGCCGGACGAAACAGCTACATTTTCGTTTGAGGTAGATTTCGCATCTAAATGGAGAGAGGTTAAGATAGAAGATTTGTTACTCGATCGATTAAATTAAACTCACCGTTCCGGCTCGTTTGTTGTAAAACTGTTATCGCTTCCGTGTACGTAGGCGGAGGCAATTCATTGGAAGACAGCCCTTGTACGACCACCTCGTAAGAGGGCGGCTCTGGGGATGTAGCGACTAAGCCTTCCACCCTTTGCGCATCGGCCATTAACTGGAAATGTTGAGCGATCAACGTTGATCAAAATCGATTCATCTCTCGAGATCACAAATGGACATGGGTGGGGTAATATCCGCGTTACGCGCGAACAGACAGCGAGATGTCTACCTACCAAAAACCATAAATGCCGTTGTTTGTCCATTTTCCTTCTGAGATAGAGCTTACATTTAACCGCTACTATCAGTCCGGAACAGATAAATATCGGGCCGCTCAACCACATGTGACCGAGGTTCGAGAGCATATGCCCATCAGCGATGTCGCCCAGTGCAAAAACGGTAATAGCCGTACCGATCGTAAACAAGAAAATGCTCAATGTGAGGTAGCTGTAGCTAGTGCAGTCGCAGCTTTGTAAAACTGACACTGGCAATGGGTATAGGCCATCGAGTCGACGCAGTCTCCCCGAGAGCAGGGGATTTTCAAAAACCATAGCCATACTTGTTTGACGTAGTCATACGCGAAACAAGGACCAAAGGCAGTCGGAAAGAAAGGAATCAACGAAATCGACCGCTCAAACAGCCTTACGTTGATTTTGGCACAATCCACTGAGCTGTAACCTTTATAACCTACAGCTAGGCACTCTGGCAACCTGCTATATGAATTTCTTCCATCGTACATGCGTAATAATGTAGCACGTGCGTAATTAAAGTCAGGTACACTAACGGCGCAACAGCTATTCGAACGGAACAACGTCTTTTCCCTGGCTAAGTGATTCTTCCTTTACGCTCATCCTGGTTGGACCATCCATTCCCCTCAATTCTCCATCAACTTTATTATTCTTTCTTCTACGTCTACCTTCTCCTTCCGCTCCTTTCATTGAAAAGATATGCTCGGCTCTCCTCGAGATTCCGAGTGATCACGAGTGATTCTGAAGGTTTTAAAGCGCCACCGCAATGGTACCAGCTGAGTCAGATGGCTGAGCCATCTACAACAGCTGATCGCAGCCGGCAATGCACCGCGTGGAACAGCTGGAATGCGTTTATTTGAATAATGCACATTTAAACTCTAAATATCAGTGAATGAACTAATGATTATTGGTATTACTGTCTCTCGAATTTTAACAAAACGGTAGTGCGGAAAATTGAGAAAAGTGGATTTCGAACGAGATTTTCAAAACTATGCATAGAATAATATTTGGTCAGAGGCGGGCACTGTACTCGAGTCGAGCAGGAGCTAAAATAAAGAAAGAATTAGCGGCGACTACTAAAACAAAAGATGAACCAAAGAAAAAGAATAAGTACTCCGATACGGTCTTACTTCCGCAAACGCGGTTTCCAACACGGCTCAGTGGAGCGAAGAGAATCGAGATGGACGAGTACTTAACAGAAGTATGTATGAATAGATAAACGAATTGACGCAGCTATAGTGGATTGATTGTTGCCAGTGTTTTGTATTTTAATTCTCTCTGGCAGAAATGCGGATTCAACAGATTATATGAGTGGCAGAGAGAAAACTTACAGGGCCCGGATTACGTCTTACACGACGGTCCACCTTATGCAAATGGTGTTCCGCACATGGGACATGCGATTAACAAGGTAATAAACTTGTCGAGTTCCGCATGCATATATTGAAATTGTAAGAACACGGTATTCTTATTACTTTACCTTTTTCTACAAATTCACAGATTCTCAAGGACATTACGCTAAGGAACAAAGTTATCCGGAGGAGACGCATTCATTATGTGCCAGGATGGGATTGCCATGGTTTGCCCATAGAGCTGAAAGTCCTTTCCAATATTGACAATAACGATGCCTTACAAATTCGACGTAAAGGTAAGTATTTTACAATACTTTTGACTACAAGGACTCATTTCATTTTTCCAAATCAGTATTTCCATTTGGAGTATTCCACTCGTTTCCTCGTAGCTCGCAAGTATGCTGAGGAAGCAGTTGAGAACCAACGACAAGCATTTCAATCATGGGGTGTGATTGGCAACTGGAAGGAGTCTGGATGTTATTTTACAAATCAATCTTCGTATATCAAAAACGAGTTGCATCAATTCATAAATTTGTACGAAAAGGGATTGGTGTTCAGAGATTTCAAACCAGTGCACTGGTCACCTTCTTCCAAGTATAATTCATTTAATTATGCATACTCAAACACGGTACATTGTTTTCATCTTAGCTGTGATATAACTATCCCACAGAACAGCCTTGGCCGAGTCTGAACTGGAATACAATGAACAGCATCAAAGTAAATGTGCCATCGTTCGCTTGCGCATTGAAAATTTACCTCGGAGACTAAAGTCATTCGAGGACCGTAAGATATATGCTCTTACATGGACGACAACACCATGGACTTTGGTAGTCAATCAAGCTTTAGCTTTTTCACCAAATGCCACTTATTGTCTTGCTGAAAATGCAGAAGGAAACTCTTATATCCTGGCGGAGGCACTCTTGGAGAGTGTTCAGTCAAAGATTGGCTCTTTGACCCAGCTAACAAATATTGATGGTAGGAATTTTATCTCTTAAAATCAATAGCGCAATTGGAATTCGTGTATGTTAAAGAAGGATACTGAAAGAATCTTTATTAGGCAAGGAATTGGAGGGTGCCACGTATTTTCATCCCATTGGAGGAGAGGCCTTGCCTTTCTTAGCTGGTCAACACGTTACAACTACTCTTGGAACTGGATTGGTCCATACAGCTCCAGCACACGGTCCTGAGGATTTTCTTGTCGCTCTTGAAAATAATTTGAAAGTTGTAGGTCCTTTTACATTTCACCACTAGGCGTTAATGGAAATTGTATTATTTACTAAGGGCCCGCTATTATTCGACCACAGGTATCTGCGGTGGACAGTGATGGTAGATTTACCGAAGCAACCAGTCCAGAGTTCCATGGGCTGGAAGTCTTGAAGGAAGGTACAGACAAAGTCTTGGAGCGTTTGGCTCCAGACATTTTGCACGTCGAGACGATAACCCACAGTTATCCGTATGATTGGCGAACGAAAAAACCCGTCATACTCCGGGCGAGTTATCAGTGGTTCCTCGACATAAATGCGATTAAGCAGAAAGCTATCGTAAGTTCTCTTTTAGGGAGTTATGATTACGATCTGTTTTAGTAGAAATTTGCAGCTTTTATTAATATTCCTCTCTCTATCTCGCTCCCTATCGATGTTGCAAGGACAGCATTGCAGATATAGAAATATATCCTGAATCTAACCGAAAGTCCTTCGTGAATGCCTTGTTCACTCAAATTCAAACACGACCGTATTGGTGTATTTCTCGGCAACGCTCTTGGGGAACACCCATACCTGTCATCCAAAGCAAGAAAACTGGAGAAACAAAAACTAGCAGGTATGTTTTTTTATGGAAATCTAGATTAGTGCTCAACTTCGATCGGTTGTTGTCGGTACTCAAAAGTAGAATTTATTTTAGAAAACTGGTCGATCGATTGTGTCACTTGATAGACCACCATGGTCCAGACTGTTGGTGGGAATTATCAGCAGAAGAATTGCTAGGGCCAGACATTATTAAGGAGCTGAACGTTGATCTTAACGATATCGAAATAGGAAAGGTATTCCAGTTACCTACAGAAGTACCTAACTGGTATTCCAGTTACCTACAAAAACGTAAAATGGGCGTTTTACTTCACTCGTTTTTTTAGGATATTCTGGATATTTGGTTCGATAGCGGTATTTCGTGGTCGCAAGTTTTACCAGATAAGAAGGCAGATCTTTATTTGGAGGGACATGATCAATTCAACGGCTGGTTCCAATCCTCTTTGCTAACGTCCGTTGCTCTTCAAGGATCCCCACCTTACAGGTAAAATATCTGGATGTCAATCTTTAGTGGAACGAATCTCATTTATTTGCAGTTGTGTGCGCACGGGATTAATTTATATACATCTTGCAACCTTATGAACTACCATAATGATTGTAGAGCATTGTTCGTGCACGGATTCGCTGTCGATGAGAAGGGTTTGAAAATGTCAAAGTCTTTGGGAAATGTAGTAAATCCGGAAGATATATTGAAAGGTGGACCGAATGCAAAGAAAGTTCCGGTGTACGGAGTTGATACTCTGAGGTTAGTAGCGGGATGAAAAATTGAGCCGGGGATGGTGGATCTGGTCCGTAAAAATAGTTCTCGATATTTATGGATCGTAGATGGTGGGTCGCTAATCACGGATGTCAGCATAACCAAGTACCAGTTTCGACAGTATTGCTTGATGGATGTGCGCAATCTGTACAGAGGCTGCGTTCGATACTGCGTTTTCTCTTAGGCGTCTTGTATCCATATTCTACGGACGTAGATGTGGAGCCACAGTACCGAACAATCGATAAGTACATGCTGTACTTAATGTACAGGTACAACGACCAGGTAACAATCGCATCATAGCAATCGTCATCTTCTGCTAATTAAGTATAGATTTAATTAAGATCCGAAACTGTTTTACAGATGCAAAAGCATTATGACAATTACGAGTATCATCACGCGTGTAAAACAATAATGCACTTCGTGGCGAATGATGTATCTAGTCTCTATTGTCATATGACCAAAGATAGACTTTACTGTGACGAAGAGGCGTTGCCATCACGCGTTGCCGCCATAGAAGTTACCAAGCATTTATCAACAATTCTCGCGAGAACTGTTGCTCCGATTCTTCCGCATTTGGCAGAAGAAGTGTGGCTACATCACCCTGAAAATATCGGTAAATCAAACTTTAACCGCAACTAAAATCTTTCGTTTCTTTCGTAATGAAACCTCTGTCTTATAGCATCAGTGTCGTTATACCGTACCACATATGAAGTACCGGACGCTTGGAACGATTCAAAAGTCGTAAAGCCTATGGAAGCGGCGCTCTCCTTGAGAGGACATTTGAATAAAATTGTTAATACAAATACTTGGGAATTATCGGCATTCATCGAGGCCACGACGAACGACTTTACTTTGCTTTCCGTGAGTATATGTATAGAGGGTAGCACAAATAGGCAAGAATATAGTATAGACGTTACCGTCATGCTCGAACGGAAAGAAAAGTCCGCAATCTTTTTAAACTTCGGACTTTATCCGACTATGTAGAAACGCAGACGTCCAAAATACATATTCAGATGTTGTGTTGGGTCTTGGGAAATGTTTTTGGACTATGCTTAAATTATTTAGACAATACTAGGAATAGATAGACAATCTTACGTTTACCTACATATATTTTAAACTTTAATGATAATAATAACAATATGGATAATAATAATGTAGACAATTCAATGTGTTCTTTTTTCATTTCTATAGCATCTTCAAGACGCAGAGCATTCATCGACGTCCGAACTTTGCGAAATATTACAGTTATCCTCTGCACAGTTGGTCGAGAACAAAACCATCCCAGAGACGCAAATCCAAGTGAGCAACATCGACAAGTCACTCTGCGAACGGTGTAGAAGGTACCCGGAAACGGATACGGAAAGCGAATTATGTATACGGTGTTCCAACCTTGTTGCTAAAGTCAGATCGGTGTCTAGAGCGGCTTGATCGCAGCGCTCCATTACGCGGTGATGATTTTGAATAAAAGCCAAGTAATTTATTGGACTGTCGTTGCAGCCGTGGAAGAAGGTGCTCCACCAGTTTTCACCGTTAAGTCGTACAGATTATTGATATTGAGTGCATTAAGAAAATGCATCAGATGCGGTTTGTACCCGCTGGTGGCCATTTTATAAGCTACATGAGCCATATACGCTCGTAATTCACAGAATGCCCGATACATTTTCTCCAGACTTTTGTAATTGGGATGGACGTATCCCACTGACTTGAAGATCCATTTTTTAGACCTTAATCGGTTGTGAAATTTGAGAATAACTTTGAATATATTGTTGATACATATACGCATTTTTTCGCCATTAGTATTCAGCATGCATCTGAAAGTAAGTTAGATTTTCATACCCTGCGTTGTTTTGTTATTACACTTGAATTAAATTTCATAGTTTACTTTGAAAAACATTATTTACCTAGAAAGTATTCCTTTAATATAGTTCACGTGCGATATGTATATTTGATCGAGGGTCGTAGAGTTTTGAAGATCTTTTTCGAATTCGACCCAACTTGCATGCAGCACGCTACACGTTAAATAATTGTGAAGGGCGTTCATGAACTGCGTCATCGAATGCCTATAAAGCTGCAGCTGTAAAAAATTCAGGATTTTATGTAACGTTAAAATTTATCATAAGATACCCTATAGAACCTTATTAGTGTGACAAATTTGTACTTACCTTGTGATATTGTTCCGACGTAGCCGCCTCCCTCTGTCTTTTCATTATGGTAAAGTCTTCTTGCAGTACCCAGGAAACTCTACCGCTCGTTACTAAAAATTTGAATACCTTGCCGTATTGCAGCATCACCGTATCGTCGAGAATAATGTTTAACGGCCACGTTATTTTGTAATTGAGAGTGAGGCAGTCCAACGTGCTCGGATCTGATACCTGTATGCGAAGTATTCTGCAGTGCCGATTTTATCCGGCATTACTTACGATTGGGGCGTACTTACGTGTAATTGAGCTGGTGTATGAATCGCCGATAGACTGAGAAGTTCCGAATTGACATAAGCGTTGCTGAATGAATTCATGAGCGCTCGTTCCAAAAGATTGGTCAAGATAGCGGAATTGAAGAGCTCAAGGGGCATGGAAATCTCGTATAAGCGGGTGTAGAGGGAATCAGTCAAGCTTTTTGCGAATTCTCCATTTAGTAGAAAGAAATAGCTCCGTAGACTGTGAAAGTGTAAGAGCAAGTTGTGTTCTTTCAGGAAATATTTGATGATTGCATTATTAACGAGGCGAGTCTGTATCATGAGAGGAATACGAATTGACTTCTCCAAGTAAACTTGAAGGGAGGTGTGATCGATACTCTCGACGTCGGCGATAGTTAAGGATGGAGGGGCTACATTAGAGGATAGCCACGATGTAGCCATTGCTTCGTCGCAATTTAGGCCGAACGAATCAAGAACCGGCGTTGGTTGTTCTTCCTTCTCGGCTGTGATCGAACTTGTCGTGTCGTTGCTCGAAACCTCTACGGGGGAGTCTACTTCTGAATTTTGTATTTGCGACATAGGACTTTGCATCGACGAAGTAAAGTTGTCGGTTGTACAGGACATCGGTGTTTCTAAATCGTTTGCGCCACTGAAGTTTGTTGACTCCTTTGTATCGTGAATCATTTTTTCCATATTTCTGTCGAGCTTTTTAACATCATTGCACGTAGAGTTCACCGTGCGTTGATCGTCTTTTGGGTACGGTAGTTTGAATTGGTTATTATTTGGTGTCATATAATCTGGTAGAACATCGCTCCCGCAAAGTGTAGTTTTCGTATTATCAACAGTGCCAAAACTCAAAAAAGTTGGTCTTTCGACTATTTGCATATTATCAACGCAATAATTTTTAAGAATATTTTCTGTCTCTTCCGTCGTATAAGATATAGTTCTAGTACTATTCGTAATAGTTTCTGTAGCTAATGCTTCCAGCTTTTCAACATCTAAAATATTCTGACCTGCCCCAGTGTTCTGCCGATAGGCATAATTCGTAAGTAAAGATTTATTTCGTTCAGCCTCTTCGTGTACTACTTTAATTGCGCCACACGGTTTAGTCACTTCGTTTGATTCAGCTGTCACGTTCGCACTTTCAATAGTACTCGCAATATTTTTGTTCTCATCTTCGAAAGAAGAGTTGACTGTGCTTTCTTGACTATTCTCGATAATCTTAGGTAAGTCTCGTTTTGTTGCAGCCAAAGCTTCGATCCTTTTGTCATAATGACTCATCCTTTCCGCACGCCACTGTGATCTCGCGCGTCTCTTGTCGATCTCACTCGCTAGATCCTCGTAGTAATTTAATAGATTCGTCCTATAGTAAACGTCGATGTTTGTTACAGACGAAGAGCAAGGCGAGTACCATACGACTACCCGTATAGAATCATCGATCATTTCACTCACCGTGCATTGTTTAGCATTTCCTCAGCTAGTAGCCGTTCCTTTTGTTCTGCAGCGTCTATAAGTATCCTGTCATTACGAATTTCGTCCTCTTTCTCTTTCCTTTTTTGCAAAGTGCTTCTCATAGCTTGTTCCTTCAAATTTGCAAAAAGAAGCTGTTTGTTTTGCGTTATTGTTTTGTACAAGTCGTCTTGTTCTCCTAGAAAAGATTTGGCACAGATATCGGTTTTAATTTTGTATCACACGCATGAGAAGTCCCTGATAGATAGAAAAAATCTTACCACGGAGTCTCGACAGTGAGTCGCGTTGGGCTTGCATAACGAGTTCAGCTGTTTTTTTCTCAGCTCGGTTTCGATCAACGATAGCCGACGATAATGATAGAACTGGACCCAGTGCCCGTTTACCCCTTTCCTCGTATGCACGGCATCTCGACAACTGATCGTGTAACATAGTTACGCTCAGGCAAACTCTTACCTCTGGTTGTTCGGTAATACACACGCTGCACACGGGATTCTGAATGAATATGAACAAAAATTAAATTTCACTCTGAAAGTTCGTGAAGTTACTCTGTCTTACCTTGGAATTGCATATCCTTAAAAGTCTCACTGTTTTTCCGCATTGTAATATCAATTCGGTGAGCCCACTCAAGAAACCTGGAACAGCCTGGTTCCAGACGCTGAAACTTTTTGTCCAGAACTTACGACCTCTGATGCGTAAATATTGGGGTTGTGTTTTGATCATAAATTCTCCGTAAATATCATCGCATAGTCCCTCAAACATCCACTTTTGTAGGTAACTGGAATAACCGCTAATGAAATGTCTGTTCTCAACAACCGGAAAATTGTAAGATTCTTAATCGTACCGTTTCCACTATACGTACCGAAAGTAAACTTGACAACAAGAGTTTAGTATGGAATAGAATACCAAACCGATTTTTGCATCGGTTACTTTAATCACCTCTTTGTAAATGCGCGTGAGAATGCCGTTGCCTTCCTCAAACGTACATTGAGTTTCCTTGTAAGATTCGCAAAGTTTGGTGACTTGGCTAATTAAAAGCGCCACGGGCCGGACATTTCGCAACAATTCTAATAGCCCTTTCGTTTCTTGGTTTGTTCCCGAAGTGAAGATTCTTAAAAGCACCACTCGATAGTAAAGTAGAAATTCTTTGACACTGCTGCACATTGCCTGTAATATATATTGACTGTGAACGTGAATGTGATTGCTGACGTAACTCGTTGCTGATAACTTGTTTTGTAGTTTCTTTGGTACCTTAAATATCAGTCCTTCTTGTGATAATTTGCCAGTCTGCTGGTCAGATGCAACAAGGCACGACAAAAACTTAAAGCAGTTACCCCAATTGATGGGTTCTTGACAAATTGTTTCTAACGAACGAGGACATACACCGAAAGTACTGATATCTCTTCGTAAAGCGAATCCCGTCTGAAAAGAATCAATGTTTAATGATGCGACTCTAGCTTTCATACCTATTTCTGTATTTGTCCTCTTACAGTGTCTTCATATTTAAACGAATGTGATTCTACGCCAAGTAACATTGACTTGACATCGTTAAAAAATTCTGTAGAAGGCACTTCTTCTAGGAGCATAGTGGAGTTTATTAACTGTAATGAAAGGAAACAATGTATAATGTATATAATCTGGTATTTGGCATCGCTAAAAAGTTTGACCTTGCAAAAGATGCGATTTACCTTTTCCGAAAGTAATAACAAACTACTTGTTTGTAGAATTTTTGCCAAGTGTACCACCGCTGCATTTGGCAGATCTGTTATAAATGGTCGTTCTTTTGTTGACTGCATTTCTCCAAAAGACTCCCACGTTCGAAGATTTGATGTAGACGTATTTGTAATATCAATCTCTGTCCATATCGAGCAATTATAATTGTTTGTAGCACGGTCTGATTCATCTGAAAAACTTATGTCGCACAATTTCCACATATCCATAATACTATCCCATACACTGTTCCCGCCATTTAATTCCATGCGCGCACATGGAAGGTGCAAATAACTCGTTACGAGACCTCTTTCTGACAACGCATGAAGTTCTAAATCCCAGTTCTCATCTTCCCATGTCTGAAAAGGTAAACGATTTAGGTAATAACTTACATATTCCGTGACTAGACTTTTCAATACTCCGAATGGAAAGTTCTGCGAAATCTTACACAAAATACGTTGAAGAAATGGGGACTCGTATCCATATCTATTTTGAAACATTGTTTTATAGATAACGGGTTTGATTTAAAGCCACTTCCAGTGGATGTGCTAAAACAAATGTCAACTATGCAACATCAGAGTCATAACACAGAGATCAAAAACCTAAGGAAGTTTGTTTACGATACTCACCCAACGGATTCAATGCCAACAATTGCCCTGGATGAAGGAAGCTCATCGTGCAAGAAGCTTCGCTGTCGACTGGCAAAGTTAATCGGTATATTCTGCTTAATATGGAGTAGACTCTGCGTTTGCAGCGTCGCTTCGAATTTATCTGATAATACAAAACATTCCATGGGATATACTTGAAATAATGGAATATTCGTACCAGTGTTTATCATTTCTGGAATAACGGGGTTTGCTTTTCCATAACAGAACACATTCTGAAAAATAGTACAGAATAATAAGATCTCAATTACGTATCACTTGTTCCTTAAAGGAGAACAATTTTATGAACTTACCTTAAATGGTTCCGGGACAGTTTTGAAACTTTTTAATTGGACCAAGAACTGAAGGACCGAATAAATGTGCGTTAGATCCATGTTCGAAGTGGCCCCAAATTCTTCCACCAACCGTTCCAAAACTGTGGCATCGTGCGCACGATCCATAGAGAGTCGTAACACAAAGGCATGTTTAAGTATCTCTGTTATCGGATCCTTGTCCTCGCTTAAAGCATGATCTTAAAAACAAAGCATTATTTGACACCGTTCAACCACATTAAACGGTACGATACAAAAAGAGGAAATGACAAAACTACCTCTGGTGAGAGACGGATCATCGATTTTATTCAATAATATTCCAAAGGCCTTGGCACGAAGTCGTTTGACAGCTTTCGCGATGTATTCGCGCGCAGAATAGGAGTCATGGTAGAAAGGCCGATATGTTTGTAACGTGTGTGTAGCCAATTCAGTAATAAGACTATAAACATTACCGTCCCCATCGATCTTGACGGGATCATTTTCTCGTTCGAAGTTCATTTTCGAAACGAACATTTATAAAATAGATACTTCCTGCTTAAATTTTCTATCCTTTCGCACGCGTCTGGCAGTTTCTTGCACAAAATAGCGCATGATTGTTTACTGACATTGATCTTGAAAAATCTCCAACTGGCTCGAACCCTTCCTATATAGCCGTTAACTATATGCGCGGCTATGTACATGCAACCAAAAAATAAATTGGTTGTTACTCAGTGTCGTTTGAATTAATGTAGGTATAAACTACAGTTAACCGTTACTGACAACAATCTCATTGTCAGTAGAAGCAGAGTGAAGCAGAGTTTTTCAAAAACAATGTCACGTCGTTTAACGTCAAAGGTGGCCAAAGCATTTGGATTGATTTGGATTGCTGATGCGCGCACTATTGCGCTACTACGGACCTTAAAAATCCAACCGCCCCAATTTAAATTACTATTCATCACCTATGACATAGGTCCTATGTATACCAACAAAGTAAGGATACATTTTTGTATGCATGTATGTACGTACATACACATGCATACGTTTATTGTACGTAGAGACACGACCGACTAAATTTCGAATGAAACATCAATGTTGATTGTTTACAAATAATCGCCAATTACATAGCGACATAAGAAGTGACCTGAAGTTGCGTAAAGTGATTCTATGTAATATTCGTGCCGTTGGTATTAGTGGCACTATCGATAAACCTCGTCTTTCGATATTGGTATGCGGACACGTTGTACGAGGTTAAGTTTCAGTTACGTCTTACACGCCATGAGTGCGCCGAAGGGCTCCTCGAAGAGCCACATTTAAGTCGTTCGGTACACCGCAATATCTTTGTTTACTCGATAAAAATCTGTCAAGATCTAAACACGAAAACTAGATTCAGGGAAACATAATTCTAACTTCGCCTCGCTCCATGTATTCAAATTGAACGTTTTTAGCCGCGGTTTTGCGTCACGTGGTGACCACCCACCTTTCGAATCGTAGGTAAACAAGAAGAGAGAGAAAATATTTCTGTCTGCTTGTTTGCTCACTCGTGATCGCTTCCCAGAAGTTTGGGGATATACCAGAAACAACCAGAACGCACGAGCTGGAGCGAAAGGGAGCGAGGAGGAGTGTGAGAGAGAGGGACAAGACGAAACGAGGTTCGGATCCGTTAATATGTATTTTCTCATTATCCGGCGCAGAAAAGTGTCTGTCCGTTTATCGCGTTGAATTCCACTATTGCTCGACATTGGCTAGACATCGGGGAAAGGGGGAGAGGCAAAGAAGCCGGCCATATTTCGTTGCAGTAAATGTAGTTCGTGGCCGGGAGTACGCGCTCCTATCTATCTACACGCTTGCTTCTTTGCTCGCCCGTTTCTTCGTCGGTTTTTTGAGGTGTTCGGGCTGGTTCGGGCGCAACGCAGCGCAACGCAACGCAACGCAACGCGTCGTAACAGCATATCCCACTCCGCGAATCCTTCGGTCTCCCTCCCTCCCACCTACCCTCTCGTTCCCCCCCGTCCGTCCCTCTCCCTTCGGTGATTCTAGTCGCCCCCTCCTCGTGGTCCATTTGCCGCACGGAGGATTCTTTCCGTCCGGCTGTCCGTTCGTCCGTCGAACGGTCGGTGTCGGTGCGTCGTCGGTCGATCGGTCGAGCGAGCTGTCGGTCTGGCAAAGACGGTCGTGTTTGTCCGCGTTGCTCGGTTGAGAAACAGTGAGCGAGTGAGGAGGGGGGGTCGCCCCTTTTCCCCTCCGCGGTCGGGAGTGATCGTCGGCACTGTCGGCCCGCTTCCCCTTATCTCCGGCTGTTGGTTTCTTCGGTTCTTGGGTTCTCCGACGTCCCGCGTCCCGCGTCGCTCGATCGGCCGTCCGCCTGTCCGCCCTTAAGTCGCGGTTCCGTCGCGGCGTCGTGTTTCCTCCTCCGGTGGTGGCTCGTTCGTTCGTTCTCTATCCGCGTCTATGTATCTAGTTATCTGCTCGGTTATCTATCCATCTATATCTATCTGTCTATCTTTCCTCTTTCTCTCTCTCGTTCTGTCCCGAAGGAGGGCTCGCTCACTTGGTGCTATGTCTACGTACTCCCGTACTCAGGAGAGCGACGCGTGGGCCCTTCTGGCACTAAAGTCGGCACCGGCCAGTCCGACGAAGATGCAGTGGAACCCGGAGGCAAAAGGTGCCCCGATCGCGCGGCTGGAGGGCCGCGAGTTCGAATACATGGTTAGACAGCGACGTATCACCATCGGACGTAATAGCAGCAAGGGTGAGGTCGACGTCAACATGGGCCACTCGAGCTTTATCTCACGACGACACCTCGAGATCTTTTACGATCACCCCTTCTTCTTTATGGTCTGTAACGGCAAGAATGGGGTATTCGTCGACGGAGTATTTCAGCGCAAGGGTGCGCCTGCCTTTCAACTACCAAAGACGTAAGACTCACGCTTGGAACCTTATTCGAGACGACTTAACCTTCCTCGAGCGCTTCTCGATACCTTGCGCCGTACACGCGATCCGCGCAACGTGCGTGCGCGCGACAAGTGAGCAATGCGGTCGGTTCACGATGTAACTTCTCGGGATTAATTTCGATCGCTCGGGGTAGTGTGTCGGTGTCGGTGTCGATGTCGGTGCGTTGACACGACTTACCGGAAGACCTGCTCAATTCTCTCTCCCTTCGATGCTGGAGGATAGTTGTGTCTAACGAGTCTTCGACGTTGTTACAGGTGTACGTTCAGATTCCCGAGTACAAATATAAGGCTTGTATTTCAGTCGTTGGTGGACGAGCAGGATCAAGGTAACGTACGTGTACCTTCTCCGCCGAAACAAAGAGCGCCGTTGCCACCTTTGCGCATTAATATACCGGATGCCGGGTACAGTAGTCCATTTCCTTCCCCCACGGGGACGATCAGCGCCGCTAATTCGTGTCCCGCTAGTCCACGTGCCGGTCAAGGAAGGAGAAACATATCTGCAGATTTGCAAATGGTAGCCGCTTACGCGGCTGCCGTTGCCAATGACCCACAAAATTCTAGTTTAGAAAGGCACGTAGATGCTGGACAGACTTCTGGTAGACAGATAAGTCCAGAGCCTGGAGTCGAACCCCGCTACAGAGGCGGAAGCAATTCAGGACCAAATGGTACAGCGGCGCATTACAGTCCACCAAAAGATGACTCTAAACCGCCATACTCGTACGCGCAACTCATTGTGCAGGCAATAGCGTCCGCCCCAGACAAGCAGCTCACTTTGTCCGGCATTTATTCTTACATTACCAAGAATTATCCGTACTATAGAACAGCGGATAAGGGATGGCAGAATTCTATAAGGCACAATCTCTCGTTAAATCGGTATTTCATTAAAGTACCAAGGAGTCAGGAAGAACCTGGTAAAGGGTCTTTCTGGAGAATAGATCCTCAATCGGAAGCTAAACTTATAGAGCAAGCTTTTAGACGAAGACGACAACGCGGAGTTCCATGCTTTAGAGCTCCTTTCGGACTTTCGTCAAGGTACCGTTACGCTTACTTTGGGTTTATATTTTTGCAACTCTCATTTTTTGGCTCTGCTCTTTGTACATAAATCATTTGAACGAGGACTGAGCATGATTTATGAAATTTTACAGGAGCGCACCTGCCTCGCCTTCTCACGTAGGAATCAGTGGCTTGATGACCCCAGAGTGTCTCAGCAGGGAAGCTTCTCCGGGGCCAGAATCGTATCCTGACAGTTCTGTGCCTTCTCCAGCTGGTCAAATGACCAGTCAGTCAGCACCGGGATCACCCGGCCACCACCCCTACGCACCCTCCACACAATCGACTCACAAGGCTCGCTTGATGCAGCAAATCACGGTTGTGACCAATGGCGTTACCGGCGACGCGACAAGAGAAGGTAATTTCTTCACGCTTTCTCACCGTTGATTTTTTACTTTCCGATCTATCGATAAACATTTTACAATTATTCCTATCTCCCTAGATAAATACGTCGTGCCCGGAAATACTGTAGAAGAACTGAATTCTCTCTCGCCGGCGGGTCAATACAGCCCGGCTCCGGTTATTGTACAAACAACATATAATTACAGGTGAATTTACTAGAATTGAAAGAAGAGTTAATGCACTTCTACTTCCACGTGTTTATCGGGCAAAGAGCAATGAAATTTTCTTTTATTTTCATGTTCAGTGGAAGCTTTATCGGTCCCGACGCAGGCGTCGGAGTTGGGAAACGTTCACACGAGGAATCGGATAGTTCTCCAGGTTCACCAGCACCCCTTGCTATAGTCGAAAGTCCGGAGCCACTCGAGCATCAGCCGAAACGTCAGCGCGTTCACGATATGGACGATCATTGAACCGTTGTCCTAGCTTCCCATTACGTAGGACACTACGTATACGACCTAACCCAGACCTATTCGCCTATCGTCGAACACGCGCGCGAGCGCAGAATACACCTGCTATCACACATTCACACTGGTTACGTTACACCTATTCCTAACCACGAATACACACACACATATACACCCCCATACACACATAAACACATACCGCCAATCTTTCGTTCGTTTTATTGTATGATAACTGCTTTAGCCTGCGTATGACGAATTGAATTCTCTGCGACGATTGTCTCGTCCGTGGGAGAAACGAAAAGCTAAAGTCTACTTTCGGACTTGTTTTTGCGTTTAACTTTACATGACTTTTTGTAGTATATCGGTCGACATATATAAAGATATACACACCCATTCTCACACAACACGCGCGCGATCTATTTCATCGAATGCTTCCTCCGCATGTCTCGTTGACTTCGGCACAAGGGGATGACCACAGGATTCCCACCTGTTTCTTGGGTGGATTAATTTGGTGAAGCGAAGATGTATCGAGGCATCTCGGACGAGATCTTATCGTAAAGAGGCTACAAAGTCATCGAATCTCGATAGGAATAGCATACCGCGTCAGCTCGCGCCGTTAGCCTCGCTGCCGAAGAATAAAAATAATATGGAGGAGACGAAGAAGAAGGAGAAGAGGATGAAGCAGCAGTCAGCCCGTATATCGTAGTACGTTTCTGCCATCGGAAACGAACCCGAAGAATTTCCTCGTTGTCTCGGGTTTGTAAAAGTAGCCTCCTCCCGTAGCTGGGCTCGGGAAATCGTTCGGTCTCTTTTGTTCGCGACGCAAGAAGCGACAGGACAAAAGAGGAAAACGAGTAAGCCGGTCGGTAATTTGTCTTCGAGCCCTTTTGCCAGATCGATGATCGTTGGGCGTGCAACGATCGGCGGAGGAGGAAAATGCGCCTTCTACGTCCCGTTCTACCCATTCGAATTCATCGTTCTCGTTGTATCGATCCGTTCGTCGTTTCGGATCGATAGCATTTGCGTTCAAATCCACCGAGAAGACCGCGTACCGTAGACTCGCACTGTAGATCATAGTTCTGCGTACGATTCTACGAAATTTCTCTTAAAAGTCAAGCAATACTTTTTGGCCGGATACGACGATTGAAAATTTCTTTCTAACGTGCCTGTTTATCTAACGAGAAATTAACGTACTATAATCATACTGGAAAAGGTGATAGTATTTTTGTTGCCACTTGTAAATAAACTCTTGGACGAACATTTATCGCTCCTAACTGTTTCTATTCGTACTTCTAGCGTGTTCCTTTTAGCTCAAATCGATTTGCGGTTTCCCACCCGCCGATGTGTCCTTTTGCGATGGAAAGCGCGCGCGAGAGAGAGAGGGAAAGAGAGAAGTTCAATGATCGAAATACTCGGGGAAATTAACGTTTTCGATTACCGAGTCTCGCTCTTTTCCGTAACACGATAATCTGACTACATTTTCGAGGTAACCGCGGTATCATAGCGAATGACTATCTCTCGGCGGCGCGGCGCGGCGGTGGTGGCGGCGACGGCTTAGAGTCACCTATTTCAATAACAGATTTCGAGATAGTTCGATTCCTCTTTGCGATCTGTTCAGAATAAACGGACAATTGTTTCCTATATTTTCTAAGGAATGACTTGGACAGGCGTCCGAGAATCAACGCGATTAAAATAAATATACGAAGGCGAATTGTATCGAGTTGTTGCTGTCGATGATTGTTGTATTCCAAGAACAAGTCAAATAAACGTTATTCTGTTTTTCATCGAGGCAGAAATTTAATAACGAAACGAACCAAGTATCAAGAAGGGACGTTCTTGTCGCGGGATCAGCATCGGGTCAAATCACTCAGTCTACTCTCAATTCCGCGCATGGCAGCTCGTCCTGTTTTTCCCTCCGTACCCCAATGATTCCCGATGACTCCTGATCGAGCTTGCCATCACGTTCTTTCGGTTTTACCGTTATCGATCGACTCTGCGACGAAAAGAAAGGGTCCTGGCGCAGCGAGCAATCGGTAAAAAGAAACGGCGAGCGTGTGCATTCAGATTACTGTCGATAAACTGCACCAGCTCACGTACTCATTTTTCTAGACTCGAGCGATTCCTGGGCGAAGGACGCGCAGGGGGGAGGGGGCGGGGGTCGGAGAAGGGAGTCCGTACACGGGTAGGTATGGAATAACGAAGAGAAAAATAGAGGCGAGAGTCCGAGGAAGAGGAAGATATGAGAGGCAGGACTGGTAGGAACGATGGAAGAGAAGTGAGAGGGAGTGACAGAAGTGAAGGAGAAAGAGGGTGCAGGGAGCTTGCGCGAGGTTCGACCCGAATCTCCCGTTGGACGTAAGCCAACGAGCCAGCCACGTTCCGAGCTTTCGAGGCAGCAGTCGATGGCAGTTCAGCATTCCGGCCGGTACGGTACCGATTCGTTCTTATTCTTTGGCCACCCTCCTCTCCTCTTTCAACCACCCTCGCCTTCCGATCGTCTTCGTATCCTCGGCAACGCGATCGCTCTCCACCGTGTTCGCGTTCTCATCGGATTTCTGCTGGTTAACGCGAACAACGCGACCACCTCTAGGACTAATTATCGCGTAATCGTCGTTACCCTACCTCGTGGATAAATATGAGTTTGAACGAAGTAGCAACGGGATTGGGAATCCTGGAAAGTTCTACGACGATTCGCGCGTTTCCCGATGTATCGCGTTGGACATTATTCGGTTACCAAGAGGATCAACGATCAGTTCGGCGGCGGTGGTGGTCGCATTTGTGTTCATCGGATTACCGAAAATATTAAAACCACCGTTGAGGTGAAAGGGGGAGGGAGGTAGGGTGGGGGAGGGAAAGAGTGGCCTAGCAGTTCGACGAAAACGCAGCATTTTCGTCCGTTCCGACAGTATCCGAAAGAACCGTGCGTATACATCAGCAACAGCTTTCTTTTTTTATTCAATCGATGGTCCGCAAAGCGTCTCTCTGAGGACGCGAAAGGACTGTCTAATGGAATTTTGATATCCGCGATTCAACGAAATAGCATTTCTTGCACTCTTCGGCGTTACATACTTGGGACGAAGATGAAAAATGTCTCGGGTCGCTTTCTCGCTGATCTAGAAATTCTTGTACTGCAGTTGCTACATCGACGCTATCCTTAATTATAAATGACTACATTATCGCCTGAAATAGCGGAGTAACGACGAGGAACACGAAGCTCCGTTCGCGCACCTGCGCGAATGTACGCGCGGTAATCCACCGATTTATTCCGCTTTACCGTAAAGTGGGTTATCGGGAGCCGAATCCGACGACGCGCGGTGGTGGTTTGACTCCAACCACCTATACGCGCTCCACGGATCATTTTCGCGCGCATTCCCGTTGCTAATATCTTTTACATCGGGTTCAGTGCGTCGCGACACGTTGAACGCTATATACCCTGCGCTAAGAGCGCGCTTTAGTCTTGCAAAATGGTTGCAAAGAAGTATTAACGTTTGCGCGTACTCGTCGCTCGATAGTTATCATTCCCGACGCGAATAACGCGAGTCCCACATCTTCTCAGAGAAACCCGGCGCACCGCGTCGCGTTGGAATAACGAGTGTACCGACGATCACTCGCGATATGGTATTGATGTCGATGGTACAGAACAGATCTCAACGAGGGTGGCGATAGGAGGGAGAGAGAGAGTGAGTGTGTGAAGCACCGGTCCCGAGCGGCCACGTGCTCGCGGCGCCGCTCGTTCTATTCGCATCACCTCTGCTATCCCATTATTAATAATCTCTCCGCTATCGGACTACTTCCACTTTACATCGGCCACTTATCCACGGCGCTCTTTCTCTTCAACGCGGTCAAGTCCCTCGTGTGATCCAACGCGCCACGCTCTTGTTGCGCGTTTGCATCGCGAAACATCTATTTGAAGAAGGGTTGGAGATGAAGTGAGAGTGCTAGTACCGGAGAGCGAGGGCTCCGGTGGGAGGGGGGCTGGGGGTGGGGGCTAGGTGAAAGGGAGGGCGAGTTGTTCCGATCCGTACCATCAACAAGAGGAGAGTTAGCGCGGATTTAGCCAATTGTAGCCCCGTTTTCGAGCGAATGACCGAACGAGGTGCTTCCGGCTCGCTCGATCTATTCAGCGAATAAATCAATTTCAATTGAAAATCGCCTTCGGCGGCGCGCACCGAATGGTACCATGCAAAGGAGATTTTGGGTTTCGCGCAATCGGGTCGCGACGGTCCGCGTACGAAGGCGATAGGTGTCGGAGAGTAAACGGGGAATTAAGGCTCCGCGGGATCGATTTCGTAGGAAGTAGCGACCGTGGTCTTAAGTAAGGAGGTGTATGTGCTCCTCTGTTCGCAGATCGGTCCTAGATGAGGGCGCATAATGCTGAGTGGAGAAGAGCCGGAAACGGATTGACAAGATAAAAGAGGATAACTTGGAATGGTTCTGCCGGTGGTACCGGGAGGGGTATCGGGTAGTTGGGCCTGGGGATTCTTCGCCCTCTTCTTCCTTGTCCTGGTTAACCCCAGTCCCGCTGCTATCCGCAGAGGTAAGATCTCTCTCTCTCTCTCTCTCTCTCTCTCTCTCTGTTTCTCTCTCTCTCTCTCGCTCTTTGCTATGTACGAGGGTATTACGCGCTGACAGAAGTGCCGTCGATCTACGCGATTGCGGATAGATGACGGGGTGAGATGAGCGCGCCAAAGAGATCGTCGTCTCCTCGCCTCTCTCTCTCTCTCTCTGACTCGAATTCTCACGGTTTCAGTGGATCGGGGTCACTGTAACAAGACAGTGGATATATACGAGGATGTGTCGAGCCCGGCCGTGACTTCGGACAATTGGGGAAAACCACTGTCGTGTTGGTACCGTTTTCGTGCCTTTCGCGGTACCCCACGCGACTGGATACTGCGCGTCCGATTCAAGAAATTTAAAGTTGGAGTATTAGAGAATGCCACCACATGCACGGGAGGCTACTTGCAGGTACGTTATTACTTCTCGCCTCATCTTTGTTTCTACCATTCCTTCTTGCTCTCTCACTCTCATTCATCGTGTATTGATCTCGGCAATGCGCGCGCCCACCCATTCCTCTCCTCTCAGACCCTCCTCGCGAATTCGACTTCCACTGAGATATATCCTCCCCCCCCCCCCCCCCCTCTTCGTGCAACATACACGCGCAACGGTTTCTTCGTCTGGTTCTCCCTCCGACTATTCGCCGTTTCCAGGTTTAGCGAAACAAAACTCTCAAAGTTCCCAGTTACGTACCACGATATCGTCCGACGATAGTTTACGAAGCGTAGTCGAATTTCAGGATTCGTCCCGATGCGATCCTAGCAATTAGCAAGGGGTTTATCTATGCTGTTTCAGATCGTGGATGGGAACACGAAAACGGAAGTGACCAATCGAAAGGACCCGGGAGTATATTGCGGCGAGTCGGAGCAACCGCAAACGTTCATCTCCGAGACGAGTTTCGTCCGAGTGATCTTTCACACGGACAATTTCACGGATCAGACGTACTTCAGCTTCGACTCGCGCGCCGAACAGCAATACGAGGTTTATCTGAGATACGGTCAACATCCCGAACTCTATCCGAATCGTCGAGGCGAGGTAGTGCCGGGAAGTTACTGCGAGCGCGTGTACAAAGACTGCAGACTCCAGACCTGCTACGTACAAAGCCCGGCCTATCCGGGTATCTATCCGCGCGCGCTTCATTGCAAGTACCGATTGAACACGCGGTTACCGTTCATAAAGCTCTACATAGAGAACGAGGAATTTAACATCGACGGTCAGAGATGCGAGAACATAATGACGTGTCCGATGAGGCCGATAAGCTCCGGCTCGGAGCACTGCCCGTACGATTATATACGCGTATACGACGGCAAGGGCGAGAGCAGTCCGACGATCGGTACGTTTTGCGGAATGGGAAAGTTTCCGTACAGCATAATCGGCACCAGCGAGGATCTCTACGTGGAGTTTGTTTCCTCGCCTGCCGGTCCCCTCCTGAACACCGGTTTCCACTTCAACGTCGGCAATTGGCCGGGCCACGTCGAGACCGCCGGTGTCAAGAACGGCAGTTGCGATTGGCTCTTGAACAGCGAGTCCCTCGTCAGCGGCACCGAAGGGATTTTTCTGTCGGTAGCTCACTGGTATCCGCCGCACACTAGCTGCACTTACTTGCTGAAGGGTCGACCGGGCGAGATAGCGAGGCTCTACTTTCCCAGCTTTCGCGTGAATCGTATCGAGTCGCCCATACAGCCTTACGACGGCGACTGCGGCGAGAGTTTGACTCTATACGACGCCGACTGGCCTGACGACGCCAAGATCATCAAGACCTTCTGCGACACGTTCAGCAAGCCGATGGAGAAGCACGACTTCGTATCGAGCTCGAACGCTCTTTTCGTCAGATTCGAGAGTAAAACGGGCAGCTACTCGGGGAGCTCGCTCTACTACTGGGCGCATTACGATTTCTTCAACGCGACAAGGTTCGGCGAACCCGTGCCGGGTACCGAGTGCGACGAGACCTTCGCCTCATGGAAGGCACGATCCGGTCGTCTCAGATCCCCTCTCAATACTCTCGTCTATAAGAGGCCCGGTGACCCCTCGACCGATCTCTCTTGCACATACACCTTTCTCACCGACAAGCGACTCTACGCCAGAGTGATTCTTACCCTCGAGTCGGTCTCTTTCAAGGGCCACCCGTACGCCCAGTGCGGTCACTGTTGGGACAGTCGGGTCGATCGACTGATAATCCGCGAACCGCCGCCCCTCGCGCCGAGCGGCGATCAGCAGCAGCAGCAACAGCATTATCAACAACATTACTCCCAGCAGCAGCAACAGCAGCAACAACAATTACATCCACAGCAGACGACTGGCGCCACCGGTAAGGGTCACTGCGTCTGCCGATCAACCGGCGAGGGAAACGCTCAGCCACCGCTTCGCGTAATTTCCAGAGGTGAGAAACTCGAGCTGAAGCTCTTGGTGGACGGGGCTCACGCGGCGGCTAGCTACTTCAAGCAGTCGGCACCGCTCTTCGAGGCACGCTACGAATTCGCTCACAGTCCACTCTGCGGACCGGCCCTCCTGGCGGCAACCACCGACGGCGAGATCGAGTTTCCCCATTACGAGGCTCTCGGCTACGTAGCGCCACCTCGCTCGATCAAGTGTATCTGGGAGCTGCGTGTTAATCGCGAGAGAGACCTTTGGTTGCACTTCGACAAGATCAAGTTTGCCTCGCGTTCCTGCGAAGACGGGAAACTCGAGGTCTTTCTACCCAGGAGTACCGAGCCCTTCCTCGGTATATGCGGCGAGAACGTTAGCTACGTGAGGGAAATGCCGATTATCCCGGCGGCGCAAATACTGCCGGGGAGTCACGGTAGTTTCGGTCCCGCTGGTTTCGACGCGACGCAATCGGGTGTGCCAGGTTCCGAGCATCCCGACGATCCCTCCGAGTGGCCAACCGTGATCATACAATTCACCGGCACGATGGCACCGGCGAGGGCCGCCTTCAAGATCGCTTGGACCGAACTTTACCATTTACCGCGCGACGCCTCGGGTGCCCTCAATACACAGAAACTCGAGGACGTATGCGGTTTTCAGTGTCCGGGCAACGTCGGCTGCATTCCCACGACGCTACTTTGCAACGGAGTCCTTAATTGTCCGGCACCGGAGCCGCGACTCAATCTCGGTGCGTTCAACGTGTCCGGACTCTTTCCCGACGAACCGAACGACGAGTCGCCCGAGATCTGCGGCGGCGGAATTTCTGGCGGGATCAGCGCCGGTGGTTCCGAGAACGGCGGCGGTGGTTTCTCCAACGCCGTCGGTTCCGCCGGATGGACGGGCGTCGGATTGTTCACCGTTCTCGGTATTCTTATCGTTCTCGCCTGCCTCATCGCCACCTGCAGGATCTGTAGACGACGCTCTAGACCTAGAGACATTCACGTACCTTACTGAACGCGGCGGATCCTCGATCGCGCCTCTTTCTTTCTTTTTTCGAGAAAAATCGTTACCGCGAGGAGCCGGCAGAGTAATCGAGATCTTAAGCCTTCCGCGTTTGCCTCATCTGTAGCGAGAATCGTCTCCACTCGGACTCTGACGCGAGCGTACCTGGTAGATCCGAGCGATCGCGAGGTAAACCACCTCTCGATTAAGATTGCGCGCGAGACGTATAACCCTTTTCGTACGTCCTGCATGGTTCGTGCCGCTCGGGTCACCGAACCGAGGGTAAATCTTTAAAAGCGATTTCATCGCTTCGCTAGTTTTATTCGTGCCACCGAGCAAAAAGGGAAGGGGACGGTGGATTTACTTCCCTACCTAAGCGGATGGATGGTTAAGTAGGTAGACGGCTGTTTGCTGCTAGCTACGCTGATATGGAAGAGAGGCGAGCGTAAAGATAGAGAGAGGAAGAGGGAGACAGGTGAGCGCGAAAGCGAGAAGGGAGAACCGGGAGAAGACGAGATATCGGCAAACGATCCCCGCGTGGATCCTCATACCGATCGCGGTCTTGATTACGAAAGAAACGAACAAACGAGGAAAAAGAAAAGAAAAAAAAAACGTACTCACGTTAACAAGAGTGCCTGCCCGAATGTTGGCGCGTAGGCATAACGCGAGCGCTGCGCGGATCGCGTGCGTTATCCCTCGAGAATGCCGAACAATTTGTACATACGAGAATAGGAAGTGTCTATTATTTTGAAAAGTAAGGGCGCGTCGTTCCTTCGACGAGATCATCGCCTGACCAGCGACGGCGCCCGCTGTTCTCTCGAAGCCGAACGTCGATAAGAAGGCGGTCGCTCGACGCGAAATTCTTTTTCTGTATATAGCTCGCGTTCTCTAATTAGATTTAATTAATCTCGTAGAAGCTAGAGGACGGACAGCAGTACACGTACGCGAACATTGCGCGACATGCGTGACGCGTGCGCGCGTCTGTGCGCTAAGGGAAACCATAAGGGCGACGTTCTATCATCTATCTTCTTTTTTTTCCCCCTCCCTCGTTCATCTAATTTGCATTTGTCGCTCGAATAACTTGACTGACATCGAGTGAGAATTGAAACTGTTACGATCGTTAACTGCGGACCACAGGGGAGACGAGGCGGCACGATCCAATTTAAACATTCCACGAGTTATCTCGATAACATCGCCAAATTCTCACTGATGGTGCCCGCGTGTATTGTTATATCTACTGGCTACCAAGCATTTCTATCATTATTATGTATTATTACCATTATTACTGAAATTATTCTTAACATTGTATTATTCATAATATTATCGTTACCATCGTTATCATAATTTTATTATCGCTATTATTATTCGGTATATTGTACCCGTTATCTATTATTATTCCATCGAATCGTTGTGGAACGTCATGATGATCGTTAAGCGTCATGAACGTCATGTTAGCGTTGCTCATCGTCGTCGGTACCGCTATCACCGTTGCAATCACTACCGCTACTGCCAGCAGCGTCATCATTATATTACTATATTTTTTACAAATAAAGAAGGTCCTCGGCGAGGAGGCAAAGAAACATTGGAGATTGTTAGGTCAGCGCTTAGATCTGTAATAACGGTAAATCGAATCGATCTGACAATGGAACGTCAGATCGAATTCAGCTCACTTCGCTACAACGAAAAACGAAACGATCAAACTTCCGGGCAGATCCAAAATCGTCCCAAGAAATAGATATAACCTGTAGTTCTATTCATTCCTGTGTCTCTGTTGATTTCGAAAGGCAGCGCTTCGATTTAGAGCGAAAGAATAAAAACATGTTGGAGCTGTTCGCTCCGGTAAAGGGCCTCTTCGAGGAGGAACCCGCTCGCATCGACAACTTTGTCTTCAGGTTACACACCCGCATGACTGTATTGCTGTTGCTCGTTTGTACCATCCTTGTAAGCGCGAAGCAATATTTCGGCGAACCGATTACCTGTATCACAGACGCTTCTATCGGTAAGGTTCTCGTTTCTACGGTGCGACGATACAAAAGCGAAACAGTTTGTCACACAATATCTGAACAATTACATAATTAGAATCGGTGTATCGGCATGACCCAATAACTTTCACGACAGATAAAGATCCCGTAAACGCGTATTGCTGGATTTACGGCACGTTCACCGTGTCGCGTCATCTCACCGGTATCGCTGGAATAAGCGTGGCGAGTGCTGGTGTTGGAGGAGCATCGGAAGACGACGAGAAACATCATCATCGTTACTATCAGTGGGTTAGTTTTCCGGCAAACTTTGAGACGAGAAATAGAAAATTTAATTCCCTTTATTTAACATTCTCGCGCGAATTAGGTGTGCTTCGTACTCAGCTTGCAAGCGGTACTTTTTTACGCACCGCGAGCTCTATGGCGCTCCTGGGAAAGGGGTATCGTCGCTTTTCTCTCGCGAGACCTCGCCACACCATTTCTATGCGAGACATGGACCGAGGAAAGAAAACGTCGCCTAGTCGCTTACTTTTCCAAGACAAATCTCCACTCCCACGACTTTTACGCGTTGCGTTTCTCCTTCTGCGAACTTCTAAATCTTCTGAACACGGTGGGTAGGCTCGCAATAAAGAATCGTGAGAACGGAGGAATGAAAGTACTATGCACGGTATGTCGCGACAGATAGGACAGATATACGCGCTCGACACGTTCCTCGAGGGAGAATTTCGAGGATACGGTTCGGCGGTGGTAGCGTTCGCGTTCGAAGCGGAGCCTTTCGGCAGAACAGATCCGATGGCACGGCTCTTCCCGAAGATGAGCAAATGTACGATTCACACCTTCGGTTCGGCAGGCTCGACGCAGATTCACGACGCACTTTGCGTGCTTCCCTTGAACGTCGTTAATGAAAAGATCTTCGTCTTTCTTTGGTTTTGGCTTCTGTTCCTTGCTGCGGCTGGCACTCTAGCGATCATCTACAGGTAATCCTCGAAACCTTTGACCTTCTCCTTTACCTACCGAGTTGGATTACCGAGTGTCCACGGTTCTTGCAGGATCGTTCTGTTTGCTCAACCCTGGACGAGATCGTACCTCCTTCGAGCGGCAGCGCGACCGCGGCTCGATCGCTTTTCAGCTGATCGACTGGTACGCGCGCTTCGATATGGGGATTGGTTTCTTCTGCACGGACTCGCACCGCCCAACTTGCATCCTATGGTCTACGGAGAATTGCTCGATGAATTACAGGCCTATTTTTCCTCGAAGGACATTTTGCCTTGAGCGAAGTACCTTCGATAGTTGCCTTACCCTTCATTCGATTTGAAAGTTAATAAATTCTATTAAATCCAGTAAGGACACCGAGCAGTCTCGTAATATGTTCTATGCAAATAATTAATTTTGTGTGCCGCGAATATGTCTGCGGATTATGATTCTTTTCTGCCGATCGATTTTTGTTATGTCAATACGTCTCTATTTCGCTTTTAGACATCCGCGACTGCGGTTCAAAATTCATTAGTACTTATTTTCACCCGAACGCAAAATTAAAATTAAGGAAAGGAAAGGAATCACGGTAAGGAAACGAATCACGTTAGATTAAAACCTTACTTACGTTAAATCATTCTGATAATCATTCCTTTGGATAAAGAGCGAAATGAAGAATGAGAATTTAACCGACGTTGGAGGCCCGCGGCGATTTCCTCGGTGGAAGAATGGGCAGCTCGCACCGGATGTAGGACTGGTTACTAAAAACGTTTTAATTCCTGTAACAAAGACTATTTTCGGGAAAAAGTGCGGCAGAGCGCGTTCTGGAATTTTGGAAAAACGCGTCGAGGTCGTTAAATCGAGAAGATGCAGCAACAAAGCTGCGCCGTCGTTACTCAGACGACCGTTTTATTCTCTGCAGGAAGGGCGCGCAAAATCCCTTCCGGAGACCAAAGAGGTTTTTCACCTTTTATGTCCGCTTAAAATAAATGCACAAGTTTTTGCTATTAGTTGTTAGGTTTGCGTGGAATGTTTAAAATTACTGTCGCAAAAGAGTATAAAAGGATGAAGTCAATAAACCGATGAATACCGACATCACAGGCTCGACATTTTGACGTACGTGAAGAGAGGAAATTTTCAAAGAAGGTAACTTATCCACCTGAAAGGAAATCCAAAGATTTTAAGAAGAAAGACATCCTACCTTTTCCGTCTTCGACACTCGACTTCCACGACACGATCATCGCAAAACAGGAATGTACCACGACTCATAAGCTCAATGCCGATGATAAAACCACATCTCAAGCGAGTCGAGGTCCCGTTAAAAAAAGTCCTCGGGTCGAACTTCTAAAAAAGGCGATCCATCCTGAGAAACAGCCAAGTCGCGTTGCTTGTAATTCACCGGCTAATTTGCCGCGAATCGATCGTTTGTCTGTAGACTCGTTGATGACGATTTTCGATAAAGAGTTTCGAGCAGCTAAAAACAAAGACTCTGAGGACGCTCTCTCAACATTACTGGCTACTATATTAACAAATTCGACATCCGAGAAGGAAGCTTCGTCGATGAATTTTGCTAGTCGCGAATGCGAAGCATTACTGCTAGCTACCGAGCCTTCTGATTTTAGACGAAGCGTACTCGCTCAAGAGAACCGCTTCGAAGTTTGGTCTACGCGCAAACCCCAACATTCCTGGGAAGACGTCGGTCGTTCGACTTTAACCGAAACGAGTCAGCTTGAAGATCCTCATTGTTGTAAAATTAAGTACTCCTGGCAAGTAATTGGTAGAAGTTCACAAACTTCGCGAACTCTCCTCGAAGATTTAGTCAAAGAGGAGTTGGGGCATCATGACGTTGAACCAGTTTACGAGTGCTCCATTAAATACTCCTGGCAGATTGTAGGCACTGAAACGCAAACAACTGTAAACGATTTTAACGCATACTCTGGCGGTTCTCTGTTATCTGCCAGAATAGTTCCCAATGCACGAGAAAATAAAGCACCGTGTAAATCCTTGCCAGTTACGATCCATCGAAATGGTAAGAAGTATTTTGTACTGAATAATCAGTGCACGCAAACATCTGCGCATAAAGAAAACCAAACTAACTTTATGGAGATGCGTGAAAAATGCAAGTAATTGAATACAACCGCAGAGCACTCGAAACAATGTCCTCTACCTCAAAGTCACCGGGATATCAGTAAAAAAAATAGTAAAACAGAATTTTTTAAATGTGATGGTCTTCTTTCTTTGGTTATTAACCATTTTGGTTCCTGGTTTGGTTAAAATCTACCACACTGGGAGAAAAACAATACTTTAATCGACAGGAATCTGTGTATATCGTAACTAGACAAATAAGATAACTGTTTTTCTTTATTTTGTACACCAAAGTTCACTTAACGTAAAAGGTACGATGCAAACAAATTGTCGACGAACGTGATTAATTGTACGATCTTTCTCTACGCTATTATAACTTCAATTTGACACGAATCACTGTGCCTTTCGAGATGATGGAAATTTCTGTGGAAAGCAGAAACGGAAGTTGAGCCAAAATGGCTTGCCGTCGATTACGTGCAACGTTTAAATTCGTGGATGAACAGTAGTATTCCACGCCGGGCAATTCCAAAGTATTGAAATTACCCCGAACATCCTCTACAACCGCAGTGAATGCACTCCACTATTCTACCTTCTTCCAATTTTCCTTTAGGCACTCGACAGATGCAGTTCGTTCCAAAATTAGTGTCTCTAGTTTGTATGCACCGTAAACAACACAAATTTTCGTAACCAACTTTTTTCCATTTGGCGATTAAGTTTTTGTCCGCAATGTTTTCGTTTAAACAGTAGTCGTACAATTCTGCAAAAAAAGACAAGCCTGTTAGTTATCCATGTCACACAGTGGACCGTAAAAAATAAAAAGAGTAAGCTGTGTTTTACTTACCACGGCTTATGGCTTTCCGTCTATAATACAAGTCATATATGTAACGTGATTTTTGATGGTGTATTTTAAATATTGGCCACAACGACTCCTGTTTACGTTTGCCCTCGTGAGGTTCCGTTTCGGCTGTAAGACGTATATTCATTAAAGTTTAAATATATTTTGACTTTCGTCGAGCTGTTCTCGACAAGTCACAAAAAATTGCATTGTCGATACCGATCGCGTCCCGATCATAACCTCTAAAACTTGTTGTTACCTTCTCGCATTTTTTGCTCCAGTTCTTCTAACGTTGGTTCTATTAGTTCCCAACCATCGGGCGGTGGTTTCTTACTTCTGCGTACTTTCGGCATCTTCTGTTCGCATGAAAACACTTATTCTACGTAAACACGAAGTCAGCGAGGACGTTACTTTCGAAATGTCACAAATTCCAATCTATAGTGACCACGGTTGGCCAACGGCACTATACATGTACACACTTTGTTAAAGCACACTTTTACAATCTATCGCGTAATCAAGCTACCTATGTGACAATTACTTTCGCACAGACACAATGTCATCAATCAAGTTCAATTAACGGAATTTTCTAATGTCTAATGGAACTCGAAATTGTCAATCGATGATCGAATGTGTACTGAACTATGAATAATCGATAATCGAACAGGTGGTAAGGAATTGAAGCGGTAATTCAAAAACTGATTTCCAATCCATATTCAATTGTAAGCTGTTTAATCAAATTTCAAGCTAACCTCGATAATCGAATTCGTGATTAATTAATTGAACTTGATACCAGGTGGCAACAAATTTTAACGTCACTACACCTATTTGGGTTTTGTAAAATAATCGTAAAATATTATCGGATAGCAAGGAATTAGTGTCATGGAATCAAACGAGTATTCAACAAGGAAACAATTTATTCCGCAACATAGAAGATGTGGTATTACAGTCTGTGAATGCTGACTAAATCAAATAATCAATTCTCCGGTAACCATATGTCGGACGTGCAGTCTCCGCCAGGATACCTGAGAAAATCAAACGTAAATTAAATACGGACAATACGTGTGCAGGATAGCTTCCAGGAAGCTTAACTTACCTCATCTCATGAGCGAGTAAAATGTCGTTTTTGTCTGCCCCAAAGTCGACTAAAAATCCATCGTCCAGCTTCATTCCACCGTTCTGAACGTCTACGTCGAGCTTCACCATTGTCGAACCGTGCCTAAAAGATCGAGTTCATGACACCACGTGACATTAATTAAATCAAAGGCTGAACCTTTGCGATCAATGATCCATCGTCCCTTTTCTGAATAATATAGAGCAAGATTCATTTAATACTACTCAAATCTAAACCACGTTATAAAAAGGTGAACTCTGTCAGTACTTGACATGCTCCGGATAAAATTGTCGATCCCAAGGCTTGAAGATCGAGGTAGTGACGTATAAGCGCGTGCCGTCCAGGCTGAGCTGAAGCATCTGCGGTGATCCGTAAAGCCGACGACCCTTCACGTACACGGGATTCGGTTGTTCGTTCAGCTCAGAATCGCGGGTGACGCGAACTTTAGCGTCGCTCAGAATCGAGCCGCCGAGAAAAACTTGGCCGGTCAGCTTCGGATTTCGCCTGTCGGTGATGTCGTACTGCCTGACGTCGCCGTGCAGCCAGTTGGAGAAGTAGAGGTACTTGTCGTCGAGACTGAGCAGGATGTCAGTGATCATTCCTGCGTAGATCGAGGCAGAAGATTTATGTGTATTCGATCGCGATACGGGGAGGACAAGGAAGAATAAATAAATAATCGGATACCAGACATCTGCGGAGCTACCCAACCCTCGACGTCTTTATGAGGGACTTGGATGACTTTTTCGACGCTCCACGCGCCGCTCTCGGGTTTTTTGTAAAATCTGAACACGCTGGACGACACCGCGCATCCAACGAATCCTTCGCTGGCTTTCGGATCGTGAAGGAATCTTACTTCAAGTGGTGCGATTCCTTCGTCGCCCAGATTGATCTCTTGTATCAGCTTCCTTTCGCTCCAGGAATAAAAGTTCAAACTCCTCCCGTAAACGGCTGTGGAACGAACAATAGAATTGCGAATTTGTTCCGAATCAGCCAGTCGTGTTTGACGACTATATCAGTTACGGAGAAATGGCAATGTTTCGTGTCGTGACGATTATACCCGTCATCGCTTGATTCTCCTCTTTTCAGAGCGCTCACGTATGTGGTGTCGGGTATAGTCGTCATGATACAAAATACTGTCATCTCTGCATGACGGATATAGACGGCAAACACCAACTGACTGGTCAATATTGACATAACGCGAATGGAATTAACGAAGCGCTGACCTGGATCAAGACTGTCGGCTGTCTTGTAGCCCCTTTTAAAAACTCGCGGTACGCCCCATTCTGTCGCTACGAGTACATCGTGATACGGCTGATACCAAAAGTCGTAACCGAAATTGGCTTTCTTCTCTCCCTTCGTCCAAGTACCCTTCACCTCAAGGCTCTCGGCATCGATGCATAGAAATTCGCCTTGAGCGTCGCCGTTCGGCTTACCCATCGTGGAAATCATAATCTCACCGATAGGCGAGCAGTGAGCGGTGTGCGGGGTCGCGACTCCATGCTGATTTATCTCAATCGCGTCCAGGACCTTTGCCAAAAAGCAGCGATAACATTACGTGAATCTCACCGAAAAGGCGGATTACATGTATCGTCTGCGAATTAACGCGACGGGATTGAGAACCTTTTTGATTGCTGGGGCCCGTTCGTTGCTCGTGTCGACGAGATAAACGCGATCGGACATCAGACACGGTAACACCATGGTGTTTCTTTTCAGCGGTGAATCGTGGCAACTGCTGCAAATGTTCCATCCTGAATGGTGCAACTCGTCCCCGACGTGGGGCATTCGCAATTTGTGAATTATCTGAAAAATTGAAAGAAACGTAAGAGACGAAGAGAGGCCCGTGGATTAGGGATTACACGCTTCTCTCGTACCTGACAGTAGGTCGAACTTTCGGGATTAATATCGACGGTGGACAAGACGTCGGATTTCGTCGGATCGGTGTGTATACAAACGACATACATGAGCTCCTCGCGCGGACCTTCGAGCATCGCCGCTTTCGGCGACCTGTAGCCGGGACCACATCTGGAGCAATCTGAAACTCGATTATTGTATTAACGTGCGACGTTACTTCGCCGACAGTGCCGTTGGATCCTTCCCTGATGAATTTCAAAAAAACAATAATCGATTACCTTTGTCTTCAGCCATTCTTTGTACGCCGCTTTATAACTGCGAAGTTAAATTCTAAATTGCAAATACTTGCAATAGACAGAGATGGAGGGAAAGAGAGTGAGAACTCCAGGCAGGTCTTTGGAAGGGGAAACGGAGGAAAGGAGTAGAGCGACACCTCGCTAGAGTGAAGACGATCGCTCGACTGTCAGGAACGATCGACGTCGATCGACGCTTACCAACCGTGAATACCGTGAGAGATAGTAAACGTTACGCGCGGGTCTGATACGCGCGGGCAGTTAGCAACTACGTATCTGCCGCGATAAGAGACGCACGAGCCGACGCATAAGAGTAAGGCAATCACGCCGAACGTATTTTAGTGACTCGTTACCGTACGATTTCAAAAGATTCTCTGTCGATCGTCGTGAATGCTCGAGCGAACTCGTTCTCTCTCTCTCTTTATGAGGGATAGCGAGAATAACGAGATACTCATTGTAGGAAATTTATCTATTCATTTATTTAATAATTGCTTCGTTACCATCGATTAGACTCGTTTTAACGAGAAGCGCCGGAAAAATACGGTACACGCGTTGAACACGCTTTTAAGTGCCTTCGAAGAATATAACGGGATTGAATTTCGTTGATTCATCCGCAGAATGTGTGAGCGTGAGATCACCGATCCTCCGTCCCGTTTTCCGTTTCGCTTTGGTTACCGATAAAAAAGACAGTGCCGACTCCTATACAAGTGAATGCATGCGTGCAAAGGAAGAAGCGGAAGAACGGGGGCGGCAGGGATTCGGACGCGTATTTCCTAATTTAGCCGGAGTCGAGTATCATTCTTTCGTTCGGCGCGCGCGACTCGCGGCGCTCGAAGAAAACGCCTACCAATTTCTTTTCTTTTTTTGTTTTTTGTTTGTATTCGCGCTTGGAATAAAGTTTCCGAGCGACCGATACGACCGTTGCGGGGCAGCACTTCGCGATACTGATCGCGAGACGTACAATTGGTCCCTTCTTGAACACTAAGTGTGTCGTACGTGATAATAATTCAATTGGCGTGTATAAGATTAACGTATGTACGAACGATTGTCAGGATAGATCTCTCCCCCGCGGCTCGAACGCTATCCGTACCGTCCGTATAGCCGGTGTCGAAAATTTCTACGGGACGTGGAACACTTCGTGCGACAAAAAAATCTAGAAGCTACGAGAGTGCGAGGACGATCGTCGGTCATTCGGATTAGGCTCGCGAACGGAGCGGGAGAGATTCTTTTAACAGGTACGACCGACTCGTCGATTGTCTGAAACGCGCGTATAACTATGGATATAAGTGTCTCAGTGCGAGTCCTCTCGCGTCTTCTTCTCGGCATGCTGACGGTTTTTTCTTAAGATTGATCTGTTGCGCCTCTCCCGAAGTATCGCGCATACCACCAGGTTCTCCCGATGCAGGACGACCAGCTCGCCGAGCCGATTTCTCGCGACGTCGATCTGCGTCGATATACCGTCGAAGCCTGCGTCGAGTCTGTCCAGATCGCTGCTGACGTTGCTTATCATCTCGAGGAGAAGGCCCTCCCTCCGCCGTGACTCGAGGCCGAATCTTTTTGAGGCCAGTAGGGCTACCAGTCCGACGGTAGCCAGTATCGTCAATCCCAGGAGGCTCTTTTGCGTCAGCGACGTCATTTCGCGGCACTCTCATCGCGTTCGCCAGCAGATTCTTCTATAGAATTTTCTTACCCGCCGCTTCTTCTCCTCGGTGCTTGTTTGCTTAATTCGTGCCCCCAACGCGTAATCTTGTCACCTTCTTCCCCTCTTCGTCCTCCTGTCCTTGGATCACCATCCCGTCTTCGTCCGCTTCACGAACGAAGGAAGACCGACGATCCGATGCGACGGTTTAAGTTTCGAACGGATTGCCGCGCCGCGAAGATCTCTCGTTCGGTGGAATACTCCTCGAATCTATCTGTTCGCCGTCGTGCCGGTCGAAGGAGCGAGCGATACGCTCGACGCTCGTTTGCTCGACGCTGTCTGCGCGACGCTCGACTCTGCGGCCTCCTCCGTTTAGGTTCTTTTTTCGGCCCAAACGCCTACGTTTTTTTTTTTTATCTATTATTAAAAGCGAGACGTGGGATGCACGGGCGTTTCGCGTGACATGCCACTTGCCCGGTCTACGCAGTCTCTTTCTCGCCTTCTCGTTTAACGTGAAAAATGTAACGCGCGTCTGTTGACTTGTGTTTCGCTCGCGCGATCACTCCCTCTCTCTCTCTCTCTCTCTCTCTCTCTCTCTCTCCCTCTCTCTCTCTCTCTCTCTCTTCCCTCCCCTATCGTTTCCCGCTAAAATTCTATAAAATCCTACAAAGCACCTCCCGCCACCGTCCTCCAAGATCGAGAGTCCGAAAACGTTAAGAGGGAGGAGAGGACAAAAGAATTTACGATCGTACGCTGCGCCGTACTTGTTGATCGAGGCATCAGCCGAGCCGCGAGTCTCCGACTGCCGAGGCGCGCGAGGTCCACGTGTAGGCGCGGCTCTCTCACCCCCGAGGTTGACCTCCCGTCTCTCCCAGCAACCCGCCCGAACTGCCTCCTCCCCGACAGTATAGTCCTCCGGCCTCTCTCGTCGACGGGATCCTCCCTCTTTCTGTCCTCGCCTTCGCGGCCGATGTCATTCCTCGGTCGCGAGGTCGGCGCTCGGGCCGTGGCTGACCTGAGGCAAAAGACTCGCGGGACGGAGCGCCGCGAGATGACAACGACGACGACGAGGACGGGAGAGCCTTTGACGATGCACTGACCAGTTGCGGAGTAAACCGTCGGATTTCGTGGGTGAAACTGCGGGAGAGGAGAGTCGCGGGAGGCTGCCATGCGCGCGGACACCTCTTGCCTCCTCCCCCGCTCGTCACCCTCCACCCCCGCCCCCCCCAACCCTCCCCACTCATCTCCTTGCCTACTCGTTAATCGATAAAAGACACCTTTGTCCCGTTGAAATCGTGAATCATATTTGCGCTAATCTCTCTCGCGCTCCCGTTGCATCCCCCGCAAAAAAAGAGCAAACTCCCCCGTTTTATCGTCCATCCACGCCGTACCCTCGCGTTGTACGCGTTTACCTCGCCGCAGGCTCCTACGACACAACCCCTCGCTCACTCCACTTTCTCGCAGTTTCTTTCTTCGCCTCGCTTTATTATGCTCGCCCTCTCTCCTCCGACTTTCTCCCTCTCTCCTCTTCCTTCTCGTTCGCGTGGATCTGTCCCTCCTTCGATCCTTCCTTGTCTCTCGTGTGATTTGTCGTCGTTTCCTTCAGCGGCACCTCACCGTACTCCCGTCGGGGTAAGAATCTAACGAGAGAACGAGAAAACCGAGAGATTTGATAAAGATCGTTTCTCGTGGAAGAATCTATCTCCCACGTTCTCACCTTTTCATGAACGGTGTTACATGGTCGGGATTGACATCCTCGAGGTTCATGTCGCCGAAGAGATAACTTCCGAGACATCCCACGAGGACGGTGACGATGCATCCAATTGTCGTGTAGTACATGAAGGAGATCTTAAAGAGCAACGGAGGTTCCGCGTCGGTATCGAGGTAGGGCGTTTCGAGTGTAGCGTTGAAAGTCCCGTGGCGGGTCTCGTTCATCGGATAAGGACAGCCGCTGACGGAGGTCGGTAAAACCTCGTGACGAATTCGTCCTTGCGCCTCGTACCACTCGGTACCTACGACGAGATAAACCATTCCCAGGAGGGAGGCGCAACCGCCGAGCATGGCTCCCTTTGCATTCGACCACGGTATCAGAATCCCAAGGACGAAGAGGCCGAGGGACGCGCCGTCGGTGACGCCGCGCACGCTTAGCGAAATCTTGAAGATCGTGCCGAGATGCTCGACCACGAACACCAGACCGAGCGAGATCACTCCGCTTATCATGACGATACTCTGCAAAAAGAGGAGAAAACAATTGTTTTCCTGCGTAACGAGGGAAAGAAAACAGGATTGTTTTATTTTTTTTCTTTCTATTTTTCCCTTCGAATACGTTCGAAGAACTCACCTTCATTATGTTCGCCGCTCTCGCCTCTGTTTGACGGCTCTCCGGTATCCATGGACGAATAAAGTCCTCGTAGACAATCCCCGACATCGTGTTCAGTCCCGCGCTCATCGTTGCGAGGGCTGCGCTTACCAATCCGGCCACGAATAAACCCGGAAGTCCTGGCACATTTCCGGCAACGTCCATCACGTAATACGGCAAAGTTTGGTCCCGTCGCCCGATCGCCTGACGTTTGATCAAATCACTTATTCACCGTACGGTGTCTGTTTTTCGCGCTATCGCTGTACATACACGTACCTCGGTAAGAAGAGGATCGCAATCAAAGTACTTTGCGTACATGATCAAGCCGGTGAGAACGGAGACCAGCTTAACGACGATGAGTCCTATCGCGGTGATACCCATTGCGCTGCTCGTCGAAGGTGAAAAGAAAAGAGGGTGAAATTGTAAGATCAAATCGTATTTAAATTACTCGTCTCGGCGCGGCCTTTCCAGTGGTCATTGTACTTTTTCAAAAACTTCATTTGTTAATACAGTTTGACTACCTCGAAAACCCCCATTCGTTCTTTCCGGAAAAGATACAAGGTGTAGTCTCGCGTACTTGTACCTTGGCCCGAGACAAGATCTTGTCTCTTGATCGATACTCTTGTTTTCGAATTCGTTATACGTAATCGGGGTTAACGAAGCTTACCGCCTGGCGTCTTTTTCCTTAGGCACCGACAGGAATCTTTGCACGCTGCCAGGGTGAATACCGATATTTCCTATCCAAGTCGTCGTCATACCAATGACCATGCCCCACAATGTGTTCCTAGCGAATGGACTGGTGTCCATGCTGCCAAAATGCACTCGCGTTAAATTCAAATCGAGCTCCTCGACCCCACGATGATAAGATCATCTACTCACTTGAAGAAGACCAGTCTCTGTCCTTTCTCCGAGATTTCCCATACTTTGCTTATACTCCCAACGGATTGAATGCCTAGGGTCAGAACGGTAAAGAGAGCGCCGACCGTCACGGAAAATTGTATAGTATCCGTCCACACGACCGCTTTGAGTCCACCCTGCGCGAGAATAATCGCTCGATAGATTCATCGGAACATCGAACTTTTCACAGTGATCGAGGGAGAAAAAAAAACTCACGATCGTCGTATAGAGGATGCATACTACGCACAGTATCGGTGTGATGGCGTGTACACTGAAATCGGTAACTTGAGAAAAAGCCAGGGCCGGCACGAAGATGACTATCGGTATGTGCATGAACATCGAGACGACGAATAGAAACGACGAGAGAATCCTGACCGGTCTCGCGAACCTGATCTCCAGGTACTCGAACGTACTGGTCAGCTGGAGCTTGTAGAAGACAGGTAAGAAAATGTACGCGGTAATGAGGCATGTCAGAATGGACGTGAAGACGCAGGCCGCGTATTGAGTTCCATGCTGATAAACTTCGGACGGCACACCCAGCAATGTGATTCCGGATACGTGACTGAAAGATACGCTCATTATCAAACGGCGAAGATCATTGCTATCCGTCGATTTCTCTTTCATCCGTTAACCACCCACCTAGCTATTATACTCGTCGCCACGGGAAAACTAGCCATCCTTCTGCCGCCCAAGAGATATTCGGCGGTGGTGTCTTGTTTGCTAAAGAATCCAAAGTAAAGCCCTATGAGCAAGCTCACGATTAGAACTAGCGCGAAAAGCGCGTAATCGAGCCAGCCAAAGGAAGAATGGATCGAGGTAACGGTGTCGAGCAACAGGGTGCCGTTTTCCCCCGATAGAGTCATCGTTTATGCTTGCTGTACTTCCTTTTATTCCTGTCACACGGATCACTGTCACCGTCAGTCCTGTAGCTACTGAATTAGAAATACGGAGTAACGCTCTTCAAGTAGATCTCGCTCTTACTGATGCAATCGTTTGCCGTCGAGAATTTCGCCAAAAGTAATTTACAACGGGTAGATAACAAGACGGAGTTGTCAGATTCGGCGCGGAAAACATAGGGTACGTTCGGAGCTAAGGCGAGATCGTCGTAAATCAATCCGTGTGTCACTTTGGTGGAATTCAGGATGCCGTGGTGCTTCGATCTGGATATTTCTCAACGTTTTTATTGAAATATCGTTTTCTGTTACAGTTTGTCTACTCACGCTACCTGGATTTCCATTCGCATGCTAAATAGTTTATCTAGGTACAACTAGATCTAACTTGGGTAGGAAAATATCGCCATCGATTCAACTGCGCCTCGCATTATATACAAATATATTTATATACATATCTACACATATAATCACTGGATACGTTCGTCCACGGGGTTACACTTGAATGTAACCGATCTTACGATAATTTCTAAAACATACAATACTTACATATATATTCTTTTATACAAACGGTATACACGTAATCGCTATTCCTTATCGTTCAATTGCAGTATTTACAAGTGTCGCTTCGCTTATGTATTGTTGGCACAATTAATGCTATATTGTCAAAGTAGCGGCACTATATACAACGTTAACAAGAACGGAAGCATTAAAATCGCCGGACTGGTAATCGAGCCGGCTGATGCAAAAATTCCATATCTGGGCGCAAGATGATTTTGACGCAATGGGCCGTATCCCAAATTGCTTTTCGGCTGATAGATATAGTTTTGCGACGGCAGTTCCGAGCAACGGCGTAGAGGAGCCTCCCAGAGATCGTCATCTCGCGAACCTAGAAGCAGCGTGTACCGACCATTCCAATCCAGGCCGAGTCTTGCCCTTAAACTCAAAATCGACGGAGCTTCTACAGCTCGAGGTACGCAATTTCTCGGCCAGAAAGTCAGAGCTATCCCCGACATCTCCTTTCCTCCCGCTCCTCTGGTGCAGCGCACCGATACCATGCCGTCGATGGGAATCAAGAGGCTCTCGACGACTCGCAGCTCCAGCTCCGTAGTTCCCGAAGGGATATTTTGAGTCGAGGCAAAAGGAGTTCGGCCGAAAGTCTTCTCCTCGGTCGGCACATCCGATTCGATTTCCTCTTTTCGATTGCCCCGTAGTATCGCGACGAAAGAACGTGCCATAGACGCCTCGGTGTCGCGTAAGATGTGGCGATAATTGTTCGACTCCAAGCTTCTCTCGTTCCTCTTTCGTCTGACAGGACGTTGAACGTAACTTCCAGACGCGGTAGACGCGTAGAGGAACATCGAGCAGTTGGAATCGGCGTAGTAATCCCAGCGCGCGGTCCACCGCTTATCAGCGGAATATACCCGAAAGATTCTCCTGGACCAGAAGCCCCCCTCGACGCTCTCGCATCTCGTGCTCAGCCAAAGTCCGCCGATCATCGCCGGAAGTGGCGGAACCTCGTGAAGAAGGGGGGGACTGTACTCGGTGCCGCGAGAAACGCTCCCGCAAATCGGGCAGCCGCTTGTCTGCGGTAGAACAAATCCATGTCGTTAGAACGACGATGCTAAGAACGACGAACAATGCGTTTTCCGGCCACTTACCGTATCAAGGCGCAGCAAAGCCGTTGGCTGAAGCCAAGTCGGCCTAAGGGTGCCTCGAGAGCGCGCATTCCTCGGAATTCCACCCAGCAGCAACTCGACCCTCGATTCGGACACGTGTCGCTTCCTTTCGACTCTGATGAGACGCAGTTCGCTAAATTCGATGCCAAGTGACTCCAAGCAGTGCAGACCTCGCGCTTTTCTGTGCGACGAGTTACTGTAAAGCGAATTGTAGCTCGGGCCGTGACGTGAAAGAGCAAAGCTTCCGGAAAGGGAGGCCGAACGTTCGTACACAAGCTGATCGGTGTACGGTCGCCACTTTGATTCAACCCCACCGCAACTGACGTTCAATTTGCGCTCGAATTTATGAGCCACCTGTAAGCGGAAAATAATCAAACGACAAATTTGTAAACGAGCTCCTTTTCTTGAACCGCCGAAAAGAAATGATTTTCTTCGATCTTCCAGTACCTGTCTATTGAGGGGTATCAAGTGCACCGTGTCCAATTGAACTTTTGTCTCGGTAGCGCCGAGAATCAGTACGGACGGTGACGAGATCTTAATAGAACCCCGAGCCACGACGGTATGAGTCGCGATGCTGCACGATTCTTCAGCGTAATGATGTCGCAGTAGGAGAAACGTCCCGTTCTCAAAAAACGTGTATTTCCTTATCAGATACTCAGGCCCGGCTCGAACTTCGCATCTGAAATGAAATATCGCGATGTTAGACTTTGCATACATACATCCTCGAAGGGAAGCATCGAAAAAACTTACTCTTGCGATAACCAAGTCGAATGTAATCTGTGCGGCGTTTCATCTACCGCGGTATCTCTATTTTCTAGCAAAATTCCTTTGATAATCGGCTCGCATCGATCGTCCTCTCTCTCCGGCTCGAAGAGAATCGCTCGGCAAAATTCTGTCGTTCGAAAGAAGAAAGGAATGAACGATTAGCAGCGCCAGAATAACAGAAAAGGGGCTCCGGGGCTGTTTTTAGGGTGACAGTGGTCCTAGTTTAGACCACCTGCCGCGACGGTCAAGAAAAGTCGAGGAGATCTCAAATCTCGGACAACGAATAACGAAAAGGGGGGAACCCACGTTACTACCTGACCCCTGCGCTTCTTTCAAGAAAAGTTGCCTTCACGATTTATCTCGAGATTAGAGAACGTGTAACATCATTTGGCCTTAAACGAACAAGAGCATAAGGGGCGCGTCTTGAAAGCGGAAGTGGAGGGTTTCTGTAGGGAAAGAAGAAAAAGGCAGCGGAGAGGTTCGAGAGGCAAATCTTCCCACGGACTGCTTGACATTCGATCACGCTCGCGCTTCTTCTCCCTACGTTTCCCCCCTCGCGATTTTCCTATCCTTTCGATTGGTATTCTCGTCGAATCGGTACGACCAGCGAGCTACGTGACGTTATGCAGACGGCCGGAGACGAAGTGGTAATCTCTCCACCACTGTCACGAACCGCGAGTCTCACGATCGGGAGAAATAACAAAAACCAACGAGAGAGCTCAGTTTCTTACAGATCAATTAAATTCTCCATTAATCGAAATCAGCGTTGATTTAATTTGATTGAGAGGCACATAGTCGAGAGCCTCGTTGTAAATCCAGTGGGTACAGATAACGATACCGCGGAATAGGATGATTATAAAAAAAAACAACACTCACTCGACGAAAAAATACATAGGATGATCAGCAGCAGCATTGTAAAGCTCATTCGACGACTCCTTGATAAATAAATACAACACCGCACAATCGTATTACGACACAAACGATTACTTAAACAACGCGAGAACTACTCGTCGAACATCGAATTAAAAATTTTCTCCTTCGAGAATTCCTTCGCGAAACTGGAGTGATGCTGGAAAGACCGGCAGGAAAGACTTGGCTCCTGGCCGGGCTTACCCTCGTAGTATATAGTCCTATCCCCACCTTCATCCCTCCGAGCGACGTTCTTTTCTCGGGATGGGGCCCTCCGCCTCGAATCGGTCCGAGCCCTGCTGCGAGGGCCCGGAGATTCAAAGATTTATCGAGCCAGAGAACGCCGCGGCGTCTTTCCTACCTACAAATTTAAAAATGATGCATGAAATCGTTCTTTCAGAGTATCCCTCTCATCGTGATTTTTTAATTCGTACACGCAACGCGTGGTTCCGGGATTACTAAACGCTAACACCTCAGAGATAAGAGTTTACATTCTCCCCTGTCATACCTGTTACGTGTAAAAGCTGATAAGATACTTAAGACGTTATAAAAGATAAAGAAAAATACCGATAGGGGGCATATGCTCGTAATAGTTGTATTTTCGGAGGCTCATTCCTTTTTAGCGATTCAGCATTGTGCCGAGGGTTCGGAATTCAAACAAGGGCCCCTTCGGGGGCAGGTGTACGCTGCGAAGGAAAACGTCTCTATTCGTGGTACGGCTGCCGTTTCGGCAATGTCGAATAGAGTCATCGTTCCGTGGCCCGTTGTTCGATACTCTTAACGCGGGATCGACGGAAAATCCAGTATAGAGGGGTAAATCTAACCGTGGTAGACGGACTGGCCTGACCTGTCCATTGTCACCGGGGTGCCGGTGGGCCGTTCAGGGCAACCGCGGGGAGCCTAAAGAGACCGGAACGCATTTGGCTTTCCCAGATTTTTCCTTCCATTCCTTTGTTCCCCTGGGCTATTGGTCGCAAGACTTAAGTCTCCGACCGGGTGATCGACGGAGTTCGGAGGAACATCTGTCGTTACCAATTTTCCTTTCCCTTTTCCCGTCTTGCTTTCTTAGGACACACGTGCCCCCACCCTCGTAGGACACCGAGCACGCTGCTCTACACTTTTCTACCATTAAACATATGTTGGCGTGATGAAATAAAATGTGTATCCCCCGAGAAGTTTGTCTCGTCGAGGCAAAATCGGCGATTTCGTCGGTCTTCGAAATCGATGGTAGGGCGCGCGACCTTCGCGAAGAGAGGAACAACAGAGGGGCGCTGTGTACATGGGATAACCTAAAATAACCTGTAGTTGTCGTGGTTAACTTTCGCGGTTTAAATTGACGCTACCTGAGAGTTATCGCTAATACTTGTATTAGTCGACTGTACAACAGGTTACAGGACCCGAAATTGATGCGAAAATTAGAATTAAAAGGCTTATCGATAAACCTGAATCTACCGTGACTTTACTTGGATGGAGATTCGAACGAGCACGTGGACTGTACGGCATCCGCGGGCGTAAGTTTCGCTCTCGAAATGGCGAAACTTCACTCATATTATACTCTATGTCCGCTGATCGATCAGCAGAACTTATTGGGCGTCGAGAGGGACTCTGAGGGCGGATGCGCCATCGTGACATTAGGCAGAAACATAGTGATACGATACAAGGTCAGAAGTGTTATTGTTATATGGCATCTGGGACACTTAGAGTTGTAAACCGGGAAAATTATATTTACGTCTACCATTACGTTTCTAGTTACAAGATCCAAAGCAGCTTAGTAGCTGGACGAGTAAAGATAGGCTTACGACGCAGGTCATATACGACGAGACTACACGCAGATACGCTGCAATATTTAACGAGAAAAGAATACGTCTGTGGTCGGAGGAAGAGTCAGACTTGAGCAACGTAAAAGGTTGTAAATTCCAAATCCCATTGCATACCATTCTTACGCTCCAAGGTTGTCCTCCGGTGTTGGTATGTCAAAATGGAGCTTCCGCCTCTTTGGAATGGGCTTTGCGAAACAGAAAGACTTGGTCCAGAGAAGGAATTTTAAAGTCCAATGAAAAAATATTGAACTGCCATTTAATACGGAGCAACAGCAGAATTAGCTTGTGTCTCTTGACCAAAATAAATGGGACCTATAATTGCATGGTGGTTAAGCTCAACGAGGATACCTATTCGGAGGAAACGAATCGTGTATGGAGAATCAAGCTAGAGCGAAATTCCGAAGATCTGGTTGGTCATGCTGTAATGCAGAATAAAAATAATGCCTATCTCTTGACGCTATGTAAGAATCACAACTTCTGATATTTGACTCAATAGAGTTCTTAACGTGATGTTTGATAACGCTAGTAATCAGAATTGTAACGTACTACGTATCGTTCTTTCAGGGTCACATGGCAGGTTGTACAGTCATTCGCTGACAGAAACGCATGCCGAGCGAGAGTCAGGTTCGAGTGCGTTGATCGGTGTTATCGGCAATATTAATACCAAGCATCCTGTAGTTATGACACCCCTCAACGAGGCAACCGTCGCGGTTTACGGTGCCGATGTCTCGGAGGAGGGCGCGATCCTTATGATCTACAACGTGCAGTTCAAATTAGTGCAAGCCGCGCAGAAACTGAAGTTATACACGAAAGACGCAAAACTCTGGAAAATCGAGGATAAGTTATTACTCGCGGCTAATAGACACTTGGCAATCGCCCCGTATCATCTCGCACCCCAGAGAATATCGGCCCTGCTTGGTTCCTCGTTGCGCTTCAAATCCAAGGACTCTAAAAACGAGGACGATGACGACGATGTCGTCGTAATACAAGAGTCGACGATAGCTCAGTGGGAGGAAAACAAGCCGACGTCCGATCAAGAAACGAGACCGTCACTTAGAATGCCACCTAGGAAACTTTCCAAGCAATTATCGACTTATGTCACAGAAGGTCTAAGCGATGCCGCAATACAGGAGATACTGATTCCACAATTGATAGATTCCAAGGATGTTCCAGCGATAGTTTGGTGTTTGGATGCGTTAAAAGACTTACCGGAAAAGTTACTAATTGGTCTTTTGCTGTTTGCACTGAGGAGTTCGGACGAGACATTCTTACCTTTGCAGAATGGCACGCCTAACAAGGATTCGGCTACACAGAGTGTGTATTCGAGAAACGACTTTCTCGACAAAATTTTTAGTGTTTCTTATTCCGACGCTTCTCTATCGTTATATTTAAAAATGGGCTTAAATTTCAACGACATACTCCGATTGCTGCAGTATTTAATTCGTAAGCTGGACGAACAGGAGAGTTCCTTCGACTGTATTACGAGACAACCTACTGACAAACAGTTGTACGAGTGGTCCAGTCTTTTGTTAGACTCTCATTACCAACACTACGTGCTGTCGCGAGATTCGGAAGTTTCGATGCTACTCAACAAGTTAAATTCCGTTTTAGAGGATCACGTAAGTTTCCAAAAACTACTATTTTTAACATTCTACAAATATTATCGGTTTGCAATAACTAAGCAAAACGTATTTTCAGCTCCAATTGTATAAAGATTTGGAAAATTTGAGGCCAATATTGAACGGAACTATCAATGGAAAGTCTTCCAAACTTTCTCCGAAGAACCGTAACAAACTGTACGCGATAGAAGAAATCAAGCTCTATTGAACCGTAATTGCGCGTCTTTGGCGTAGATTTTATAATGATCTTGATTACGTGCCTGTAAAATAGCTGTTCTGTAAATATCCTTATCAACGGTACAAAGAAAATAGGAGACATGAATTTAAAAATTAAGTATATCTTCTGCAATGTGTGTCATGAAATTTATCATAAATCTAAAATATGGATGTGCCGCTTGAAAAAGAAAACTGTCAATTGAGGAGTCATATTTATTTACTATCTACATACAGTTACGTTCACAGCGACGAAAATCGCGTGGTAATGTAGTCGGTCCACTGATAGATGCAGACTCAATAACTTACGCGTCCCTTGGCTTACAGAAAGACCAAAAGTTCGCCCAAACTTTGTTCTATTCACCCTCCTCGATCACCAATTTTATATTTACTTTAGTTGATCGACGTACGGCACGGTACTTAAATCACCGATTGCCGCCAAAGATAATTTTCCGGAGCCGATTTTGCTGGCAACCTAGACGGCAAAGACCAAAAATCAAATAATTAATGGTTCCATTTGTTGGCTAAGGATATTCGATGCAATAAACAATTTTACATACGGATTTAACGCTGGAAGCAGATAGTTTCTCTATGTCACTAGCAATGGCTGCTGGACTAGACACTGCACCATTGAATACAGTCTGCTGCTGTATACTTTCAAGCAAAGATGAACAGCTGTCCGCTGCGCACAGAACTTCTGCTTTTAATATGCTCTTTCCACGAGTGATGTCAGCGTCAGATATATTTATGGATCTCAACCAATTGCATGCAGCTTTCGTGAGCTGAAACGTTTAAAGATGAATCAACTTATACAGTTGTATTAATTGTCAATGAGCATTTGTTTTTCACCATGTCCTTTTATAATAAATGTTGCACTTACGGATCCTGCAATTTTTGGTTGCGCACACAAAATGAAACCAAAGAGACCAGAGTCGGAATATGTGGCGTTGAAGCTTGATATCGCGAACGGATCTGAACCAGCGGCGCTTGAAACTTGCTTGTACAATGGACTCGTGCTACCACCCCACTTTACGCGAGGTCCCATACCAGCAGCTCTCTGCAATACTGCACATGCCAAAGCATCCTGTTGGTTGCTTAAGCTTACTCCTTCGGCAGCCACTGCAATGGTACTTAGCTCGGAGGATCTCTCTTTACGCAATTCTCCGCCATAATAACGAGCAGCTTCATTAGCCGGATCTCCGGAACCTACGTTCAAGTTTGTTGCGAAAGCAGAGAGCTCTGAAAGTGGAACTCCGGTTCCAACAACGGAACACTTTTGTGCCGTAAACCAAGTATTAACGAAGTGCTGCAACTGCACAAATCAAAGAGTAAAGTGTTGTTTCAGCTTTGCAACAGAGATGCATGTTATTTTCAATCAAATTTAGGTATTTTAACATACGTTTTCAGAGCCAATCTTGCCCAGCTGCCGCTTCGGAGAGTAGAGGGAGTAACCAAGTCCCGAACGGAAAGCCGCTTTATGTAAAAGTTCAATTACACGAGACGTCTCAGGTATGGATGATAACTCGTAACGCATTCTGGGCAACTGATCGGATACTTCCCATGGTTTAAAGACCTGGTGTGTCGCGACATCTTCCAAAAACTTAAGAGCCTCACCTCTATCAATATACAATATTACGACAATAACATAGGCATAAACGATTGCCAAAAAGAAATTTGTGTGATGAATGATCCAAAATGGAAAACATACTCACAAATTATCTCTGGTAACTTGCAAGGTGTACGCGATACATTCTCGGTCTACGGTAGCAGTAAGGTTTCCACCGAGTTGCTGGATGTTCCTCGTTATACCAAAGGTGGTCGAGCGAGAGGTACTTAAACCTGCTGCGATGCGAAGATGATGCGCAGTACCCTGCGTCTCGTAAGTTTCATTTCGTGTGCCGACTCTACAAACAAAAAACTGATCACGTTTTGCTTGACCAAACACGATATGGTATTAGATCTTAGTTTATCTTGATTCATTCGACAATACCTGAAAACGATCGACACCTGGGAAATTGGCGAATTGGTATCGAGTGCAGCGACTGTAACCTTATTGCTCAGCACTTGAACCTCGGGGGGTGTTGAGCAGGAAGCCTGTGCCGCAGCTGCGGCAGCATAATGTCTAACCTAATGCAAAATGCGAAATCCTTTTATGTCAAATTAATCATAGGTAAGGTGATTTTCAAATCATTCGGTTCGCCCGAGCAACCGGTCGTCGACGGTGCAACGGTTTGTCATTAGATATCGTTTCGTAACAGGATGATGTGAGAATCACCTACGGAGAGCAACACAACAGAAAATTATTGATCGCCGTCAGGGATCGTTCATCTGTCACTATAGAATTCCTTTTCGGGTTACACGGTGAAGTTCACATAAACTAGTAAGAACTGACGTGTGAAACGGGAGGACGGTCGAATCGTTTACATAACAGCTACGCGAGCCGTCTTGTCTTTGAAAAGAGACAAAATACCTTTTTGCACGACACGAGAATGACAAAGAATAACGCGCGGTCGTTTGAACAAAAGTTTCTATTACCGTCGGATTACGGAGCAAAGGTGACCGCACCACCGAACAAGCCATTTTCCTCGCTTTTTTGACGATTCTTAGAACGGAGTAAAATGCTGTGAAACGGTGGACGAGGACGACTCGACAGCTTCGAAGAGATACCACAGAGGGCAGAACAGGGCAGAAATAGATAGCTTCGAAGAAGCGCCACAGAGGGCAGCAATGTACAACTCTGAGGAGGCGCCGCCCACGGAGAGCGGAATGTGACGATCCCGATCGTCTTCGATTGCAGCGCCCATATTTTACTCGGGACAACGCTACGAACCTCCAGAACTACCCCCGATTGGCGAAACCCTTACGCGTGGGGGTAGCTTTAGCGCGGCAATTCCCAACTTCTCGAACTGCGAACGAACACAATTTTGTATTATAAAATTACTTCAATTCTTCGAAGTATTCAATTCTTCAATTTCTTTTTACATCCAGAATTGTAAATATGTTCTGTCTCGATATTCCACAATGAGACTCAATACTTATACAATAAATTGTATCAAGTGATTTTGGTCGTTCAACGGCGCGCATTTAGGAAAGGGGGCACATCTCTCAGAATCTACCAGAAATTACGCAATTTTTGGCACTGATATTATTTATAAAAAACAATGAAATTACCTTGTTTTATTACGTGATTATGTTGTTAGAATTTTGAACTCGTTTAATAAAATTGTACAAAATTAAGGATAGAAGAGGTAGGAAAGATTAGCAAATCACAAACGATGTATATTGTGTTCTTTTTAATCATTATATTCTATTAATATTACTTACAATATTAATAAACCCGATACAAATATATTCTGTGCCACATTTGTACTCGTGAACATTGTTCTTTTGAATTTTGCGTACAGTTACCTCGAGGGTTTGATAGGTAGGTAGGTAGGTAGATAGAGAAGACAAATTAAGTAGTCTTTCGAGTCGTTCCGTTAGTACTTGTTTCTTCAAATAAAAGTATACGCGTGGTCAAAGTTCAACCGAAAGGAAACAAGGAGCGCAATATTTATAATTTTAATAGCAAACCAAATGGAATTGTGACGTTACTCCAAAAGAAGCAGCGGCACGAGGAAAAGCGAGGCCTAAAAATTGATCGAGATTATCGCTTTGAGCGTGAACTGAAATAATGACATGGCGCAGTTAGACTTAAAACGTTCGAAGGTCCAAGAAATTCGACGAAGCGTCGTTGCATCGTCTGAAAGATATACATACATACATACGCATACGTATCTCTTATTGCGGCTACCAGTTTATGTAGTACAAAATAATCGGTGAATTTATCCTAAAAGTGCGAGTACAACGATGAACGCCCCGTCGATTTGGCACAAGGGTTGCAAGATTTTTTTGATCTTTGGTTCTCGTAAATAGCTAATCCGTAAGGTTTTATAATGTTGGAAGCTACGCGGGACTCACTACGGATCTCATAAATGAGCACGGCTCTTGTTCTATCTCGAGCGAAACATCTACTCTACTATTTTCACGATTATCAGCGGAGCTCATTTGCAATTTCCGTGATACTTATTGTGTAACTAATATCGTCCTTACACGTACGTAATATGACTAGAATAAAACTGAACGTTACGATTTGTTATCACCATGCAGATATACTTACAACTATCATTAGGCATCTCGATTTATTTATTCCGCGGACGATGAAATCCCGGATAGCGGAACGAGGCTAACGTTATACATCGGGCCTCTCCTATTTATCCGGCATACTGTTGCAAGAATTTACGGCTAAAGGTAGAGAGTATTTCTTTTCACTGGTAATCTAGAAATAGAAGAATATAAGCTAGGAGCTAAGTAACACTTTGTATATGGTATCGATCGCCGCGGAAAAGGTGATACCGGGTCGTGGTTTGTTTCGACAAGTTGATTCGACCATTCTGAACAAGGAAGGTCTACCGAGACGCGTTCGAGAATTCTATGTAATCACGGATAAAAATGCATAATAAATATACCATATATCTAACCTGCTACAGAATTAAGAAGAAATTAATTCCTTTAATGATTCGTCGTACCTGCAGTCGTGGAACAAATTTCTTCGTAAAATTTTGTCCGTAAACATTTTAAAAAAATAACGCTCGCTTTTAAAAGTAATAGGTAATACATCACATTTCGACACTCTTTTGCAACGCTGGAATACGTACGACGGCTATCCTACAACTGTAACCAACTAACCCGAAACGCGCGTTCGAACGCGGCAATCCCCCTTCTCGCTTTTTTTTGTGCGGTCCTCCGATCCAAAATTGTACTTTAGTTTCGTTCGTCATGATCGAGCATATATCGATTTGGATAATTCGAGGTCCGTCGTACCTAAACTAAAAATCCGTCCTCTAAAATCCTACAGATTCAAATAAACAGGCCACGTGCTCTTGTCAAATGGCAGTATATTCCGTATGCTTTCCAACAGACACATACGGCACAATGTAACATAATGTATAACGCAGTGTGTCTATATAACAACACTGCATCGCACTACTCGGCACAATAGATACCTTACGTCTCAGCGTAACGAGTGCCTCAGAGCTGCCAACAATCATAAACATTCTTTTTACGTGTTATTTAACATAAAAATAATTGCTTGATAAAGAAAAACAATATTCAGCTAAAACTAGATTAACTTTCTTCTTCACGACCAAGCGTTCAAACTAAACGTGACATAGTTTGACGCATTGTCCCCTTGTTGGAAAGCACACTGACTTTATGATTTAATCGAAGGAGCAGCGGACATACCCACTTGGAAATAAAGAGAACCACGGTATCCGATACGAAGTCCTTAAAGTCCAAAGTTTCGAAGGAGTACAGTGTACAGACACGTGGAGTAAGAATCAGCGTCTAATAGTAAGATACGAACCCAAGAATGCATTGTTAGATCAATCAATAATAACCGGAATAGTGGTGATAGCCCGGTCTGGGGGGGTGGTACGGGGCAGGGCTGACAGGATAACTTGGATTGTATCCTGACAAGGGAGGTGGTGGTGGAGGCGGAGATAAAATTCTGCCCTCCACCGTGTCAGGTACGATGTGCAAATTAGCGGAGCCGGCTGATTGAGGACTCGTGATAACGCGAGCTCCGGAACCATGTAAATGATGAGCTCTAGAAAGGGTGAGATCTACGGTGTGCCGCCCCCCTGGCGTGAGATCCAAGCTGACGACCCTCAAGACGTCGCTGTGAGGATAGGGTGGCGGCGGGACAGTAGACCCGGAGGCAGCCGAAACAGCCGTGACTGCCGAGGTTAGAGGGGGAAGGGAAGAGCCTACTGTCGGTTGAGCGGACGTCGAGGATGGAGGCGCTTGTGCAGTGACTGATGTCAGTGGCGGCGATATCGAGTAACCTCCGGTCCTACTCAGATCGACGGTCTGCCGTTCCGCAATTTCGTAGAGGTGATGATGGTGATGATGATACCGCGCGTTTTGCACTTGAACTCCAAAACCATGATGGAAGCCCCTAGCTGACATATCCAAACCTTGCAGCTCCCCAGTGTTTAGTACGAGGGGCTCGAAATTCGACCTCTCTCTGACAAAGTCTTGTTCAAGGGGATCGTATTTGTACGAGGTTGAGAGGTCCAGCTGTAACGCTTTTTCCTTAACGGACAGGCTGAGGTTTTGCGCAACGGAGTCACCTTCGTCGCTCGATAAGTTATCTGTCGGTACTTGATGATGATGATGCATCGCGGTATCTTGGTAACGTGGATTTGGGGTCACGGAGGGTGACACTAAATCGTCTTGCTGAATGTGAATGTAATTGTTCGGCGATGAAACGCGTGGCATCTCTTCGTGATGTAGGTACTGATCGATGTTATGCGTCCTCGGAGTGCTGATGTAGTCAACCGGTCGATGTAGCTGATAATCAACGTGTAAATGGGTCGGTGGACTGTGCCGACCGTCCGGCGTGGGAGCGGGTGAAATAAGTTCCTCTTGCTGCTGTATGTACGAGTCTAAGTGGGTCGGTGATCTTTGAGGTATCGGAGACTGTAGCTGGCTGGAGATCGAATAGAGATTGGTATCGCGATCGTTATCCTCTAATATCGGACTCGATACCGCTCCTATATCCCTCTCAGCGGCGTCAAGTGCAGCTTCGACCAATAAGCTAGCGTTTGCACTTTCAGTTCTTCTATAAACACTCAAGCCCAATTTACTGCTTTCCAACATACTTTGCGTTCTTGTGTTTGACGGGGATGTTTTTTCGTCGCTTTCTTTTCTGCTCTCCTCGAACTCGTAAACATTATTGGTCACGGAATTCGTCGTCAGATGGGAGATCGTGTTGGCTGTGACATCTGACGTGACAGGTGGATTAAATTCACCAAGCCATTTTTTACTTCCTTTGCTTTGTAATCTTGACGCACTGTAAAGATCCACTTCTGTACGCACGTTTTCCACCATTGCGGATTCGAAAGTATTCGGTACGGATCCGCCAACTGAAAGCGATGGCGTAGAAATATGTGAATCATGCTCGGTTTTGTATTTCACAGAAGAGTTTGGCCCGGCTTGAAATTCGATTATAGACGGGTGCACGGAGTTGTTCGGTGTTTCGACCTTTAAGCTGCTTTCTGAACTACACTCGTCTAAAGACGGTAGGCTGTTACTGTTATCTTGCTGAAAAATTATAAATATTCGGTATAAATATTTGTAGATATTTGCAACGTGTCCCGTAAAAAGTGGTAGTCCATCAGAGTGATATCTGAGATAATTCCAAGCATTCCGTCTCCTTGATAGGAATCAAGAGACAAGGTCTCGCGCCACGTACAAGTAGGCGAGACTAGACCTTGTATCTTTTCCGGAAAGAATACAACTTTCATTAAGATTTCGTTAACTGAGGCGATTCAGACATTTTTGATAAGGAAAACTCTGGCTGATATTATTTCACTTTAAATGGAGTACCACTAATTACTAGACACCCTGTATACGTGTGTCTATCCCGTGATTAATGGAAAAACAAAAACATAAAAATGATTTCTTTGGAAAAATAATGAGGTACGGACCTGAGAGCTTCTTCTGCTAGGTCGAGGGGTTTTTCCACGGCCAACATCCTCGACGAGACCACCGCTGTACGCATCGAAAGTATAGGCGACGGATCGTTCGATTTTTGGCATCATGTCTTCCGTGAGACCATGCACCTTCTTATAATGAAATTGCAGGCACTGTTTGGTAGTAAAAGCAGCTTTGCACCCATTTTCCTTACATCTAAATAAGGAACAAGAAAAAGAAACGTGTTTGTCTTAAATAGTGCGCAGACGTGTGATACGACATCGTCGGTCCACGTAAAAACTTTCAACGATATGATACTAACATCAACGAACAGAAGTAGGAGACATAACTAAATCTTACTTGAAAGGTTTCACACCGCTGTGAGTTAGCATGTGTATCTTTAGATTACTTTTGTTTTGAAACATTTTCCCACATCTATCACAAGTCGCTGCCCCTACAACGTCCTTATGATGAACTTCCTTCATGTGACGCTGAAGAGCGGCACGAGAACCCAACAGTTTGAGGCACAGTTTACACTGAAACTCTCGAAGCACCTCGGACATATCTAAAATGAGTATATTTGCGATAATTCATACCGAAACTGGGACATAGTGTGTTGAGAAAATAGGATCTCTTACCGCTGTGCATTCGCTTGATGTGTACTTTTAACTTTTGTGGCTGGCAAAATTTACGGCCGCAATAATCACATAGTGGTCTAGATCGTTGCGGATTCTGAGCGCATCCGTATGTTCGATGCATTTCGAGATAATTTAAACGTAAGAAGAACTTTTTGCAATATTGACATTGATAGGCGCCACGACCGGCGTGTAATTCTGCCGCGTGCTTCATGATATTATCCTTACCCAAAACAGCTGCTCCGCACACCTGATAAAACGAAACCATAAATTTTGGGAAAACGATTCCTCTGTCAAAATTAAGTACATGAATCGGAGTCTTTACCTTGCAGTGATACTTTCTTATGGTCAAACTGTAGTTGGTATCGTGAAAGATGCAGCAGTGCAGACGGTAATATATTGGGTGGGCAAAATTTAAATTGCATCCTCCGCAGTCTAAAAAAAAATGGAGGAAGGTTTAAAATTATGAGTCGAAAACAGAACTAATTGCTGTATAAATGGAATGCAAAAACTCACTCGTTTTGTCTACTTTGTTCTTTCTAGTCCATGCCGAGGATTGCGAGTCTTGCCAATAAGTTAATTCCATTCCTGAAACTATATTTTGGGTAGTAACCAGATGTAGTTCACCCTGCTTTGTAATTACAGCTACGCTTCTCTCCTCTTTTGTCTCTGCAGGTCTAATGTAACGAATCCAATTACTCTTTAACGGATTGGTGGTACTTATGTATGAAGTTTTACCATTATTTTCATCTACCTAAAAATGGAAATTGAGCTTGATAACATAAAAGAAAATAATTCGCTTTAAATATAGAGTGATATTTAATAACAATATGCTGACTGTCAATTTTACCTCCCAGATATGTCTCATAGAGAAATCATCAGGAATATCCATTTCTCTGACTGGTTTTCCAACAAGGGGGCCAAGTTTGACATACATTGGTACAGAATCCTTTGCGTATATACCAAGACCATGTTCCGAATTAGTGATCTTTAATTCAAAGCAATCCGGTAAAGAGTCCCTTGCATACAATGGTCGATTCACATCTACGATTAGTTGCTTTTCTTCATAGTGCGCTTTTGACTTTGTCTTGCAATGTTCCGTTGGTAGGGACTCCTCATCTGACTCGTAGTTATCTTCTTGTACTTTCCCGTATCCCTCTGACATTGGATCATCAGATCTCATGGCATTGATGACTTCCAAATTTTCACTGTGTTTGTTTAACCAGTTGTCGTACGATATCGAATCCGTGATCGTGTACTGAGGTGTGGTTAGTGGACAGGCATCCTGAAGGTGACGACTATTGCAATCTTGACAGAGCTTAATTTTAATAGCTAATCGTTGAGGTTCTGACATCAGATTCTCGAGACCAATTTCACCTTGAGGTTGTAGTCTTTCCTCTGGAATGCCACTTGGATCGTTTGTTACAGAACGTGTTTCACGAACGTCTTCTCGCACTACGATTCCGTCTTGTGGAGCTTTCCGGACATCGTGATGCTTACGATTTTTGTGCTCGCTGTTATGCTTATGTTTCTTCCTCTTATGCTTCTGCACCGTTTCCTCGAAAAAATCTTCGGACGAATCCTCCACTGCGTTTTCCTCTTCTTCGTCCTCGTCAACAGTGTACCGCGGTCGTTTCCGTTTCTTTTTTACCTTCCGATCTTCCACTTCTTTCGTGGGGTCAACGTTGACTTTCGAGATGTTCAAAATCCTATCGCTATATATGCTAGAGCCTATGCATCGTTCGGACAGTGCAGTGTGTTCGTCGTGTCGCAACTGGGCAGATTGATCTTGAGAATCATCCACAGATACTTGATCGTTCATCGTGAGCGGTAAGTTTTCATTTACAATGTCATCAATCATATTCTCCCCAGAGAGGGAAGTCTGTGAGTGATCCAACCGGGACTGAAGGCTCTTGTTATACTTTATGCTCAATTTATCCACACTGGATGGATTAATGTCTTTGGCATCGTGGCATGATGCAATGATTTCCTCTTTATTAGTATGTACACTCTCTACAAATTCTATGTTACCTAAGTCTTCAGTCTTTGTCGTAATGGAATCGACTTCTTTCGTCGTGACTCCAAATTTTTCATCGTCTAAATTCGATTTAGTATCTACTTCACTGGCCAGTCCAGAATCGGTCCGTTCCACAGAGATTTTCCTCTCATCCGAAGATGCTACATCGGCAGAATCACGATCGATAGACTCCGTTGTGGAGGACACAGCATTCACGACTCTCAGATGTTTCCTCTTCTTACGTTTGTCCTTATGATGTTTTGCTTTGTTCTTGTGGTGTTTTGGCTTAGAGCTTCGTCGAGTATGTAACTCAACGTCATTTAAGACATCTGACCTTGAATCTGTTCGTGTCGTATCGACGGAAGGCACCTTAGGATCCGGAGAAATCGCACCGCTTTGCTTTCTCAAACTCCGACGTAGCGGTTCTCCTGCATATTCTATGGGATTTTCAGCCTGGATTGTTTCTGTTTTGTCCCTCTTGTCCCGCTCCACCTTTCCTTCCTCTCTACCATTGTACTTGTCGCCATGTCTATGAATGAAAACAAGGAAAAGGTTATGACAAGAAAAAGTTTCAAAGCTAAAATTAAATCAGGAGTTATACATGCCTATCTTAGCGAAGTCATAAAAAATCAGATTACTTAGGTATAAATTGCAATCTGTCTTGAAGGAAAGAATCAAGCCGAAAAATAATTCTCCAGTATCCGTAAAGGTATTAAAAATGAACACCTATATAGATATGTACGAAAAAATAAAAAAACATTTATCTGAATACGTTCGACAACAGCGGGGAAGGCAATTAAAAGGTATTTGGATTTTTGAAATATATTTCTCGTGACCTAAAAGAGTAACAACTGCGGGATTGGCGGTTCGCGCGCTTTCAACGGGTAGAACGAGCCGGCAATTTGACGAGCTATCGATTTTTTTTTTTTTGCCTCAGACGTCGGCCCCGCAAGATGGCGATTCAAGAAAAGACTCGGACACGAAAGGGGGGAGGGGGGAAGTCCCGTCACAGAGTGACAGGTATTTTCATGTGCCGGTTAAAATAGTTTCCCGGTAGCGAAAATAATATAATGCGGCGGTCTCCTCGCACCAGAAGCTACGCGGTAGTATCGCTAGATCGTGGAGACAAGTTTGTGGCAAACGTACCTGGACGCAGACTCGGCAAGATCGAGCAAATAGACTGCGACATCCTCGTCCGTTGACAGACCTAAGCGCTTCTTAAGAGAGAGCCAACGTTTGCCGTTGGTAAGACCGATACGAACACTTCGAAAGTGCTTCGCTTTCAGGTTCGTGCCTGTTCCCGCTACCGCTGCCGATCCCGGCCCCGGTCCCGTGCCGGGATTGCTTCTGTGATGAGAACTTCTCGTTAACCCCGGCTCCCTCACATGCCTCGTACTTTTCTTCGGCATAACTACATCGTAGGTCCGTCGGTATTAAAGCGGCGAAATCGAAGCTACCGCGGAGGACGCGCACCGATATTATCCTATCCTCTTTATGCTAGCCGCCCGATCACCGCCGCCCACTCCGCCCTCTCCGCCCACCCTCGTCGCTCACCAGCCACCCCGAACCACCAAACAACTTGGCGCCCACGAGCACCCACACCTCCCCCCGGCTCTATCCGCCCCTGTCCGCCCCCTACTAACTATTCTACGATTCTGCTGTTTTATCGATCTTCTCTTCTCGCGCTACGCTCCGCTCAACTGCGCGCTGGGCTATTTTCTATACGCACGCGCGCATTTCCCTATGCGAAATGCATCTGCGTATATCTGCACATTGCATGTGCGATATGATGCGATGTATGCATCATACAGCGAATGCACGACGTATTTTTCCTTTTTAGGCTGCATCCAGAAAAGTCGCGTATCATGACTTTCTTGATTACAGAAATTTAGCTGAGATTTCAGTTCCGTTTGATCTATACAGGTGGAAGAAAGAGTTTTGCGTAGCACCTGTATGTCGTATGTTACTGGCTGCAATCAGCTGTCTCAGTCATTGCGTAAAAGAATGTTTGGCTTACGGTGTCGGTGAAATATATAAAGATGTTATCCGTGTCAGAATTACTAAACGGGGTCCTCGAGGTGGGAGTTTGAATTCCGGGAAAGTAAAGATTGCTAAATTTGTTGTTCGAGCTACATCGTGTAGGTTCATGTGCGGTTGATCAATATTGATTCCTCGAAATTATTTTTTGTACATTTAACTTTCGAGGTTTCGTTTTTCTGCGGTTTCCATGTAAAATAAATGTTTATTTATAAGAAACAAAAAATTTGGCTCCGGAACGGCGTACAGTTTGTCTGTCAAAGATAATGCCATATTTTTATTCAATTATTTATTTTAATCAACGTAGAATTGCTTGTTAATGTTTGATTGATTTTGTCCAGAAAAGTAATTTTATTACTTTCTCTGTAATTGTATGTAGATACGCATATTACGATTTTTTACGAATTCCAGAAAAGTAGATTTTTTCAACTGGAGGGAAACGATCAAAATATCGTTTGCGATTTATTAACCGCGGAGAAAAAATTGCAATTAAAGTGGATTAAAGCCGTCATATGTGATGAGCAACTTATAAATAGTAAAGTTTGCTGAGAAATGGTCTCCGCAACCACAGTGTGTCAAATATTCTAAATTTAAAAAAAATGATAACGATCTTACTTGATAAAAACAGAGAAGGCACGTTTTCTCAATCTATCGAATTAATCGATAGCTCATGGAAAAATATCGATATGTACGACAGTTTCAAACTATCGATGCTATTACTATCGAAGGAGTTCTATAGTCGATATCCATCGACTGCACCGACATCTCGTATCTCACTCGAGCTGTCTGAGGCACACTCGGGCTCTATCGGGCTCCCTCTGTGATTCGTTAAATTTGATCCGTGCGGAAGGATTGTTCGCAAAGATGTCACGAAGAGCAATTAAAGCGATAAATTGGTCGGCGATCGCCGAGAGAATCCCAGAAAGCGAAAAACCTATGCTGGCCGCTTTCAAGTTGAAATCCGATCAATATTTACGTCGGTTAGTATATAAGTAAGAATCATGAAAGAGTCAATTCGGTCAGAGATCCCATTACATAATGTTCACTAATAAACGAGGCACCAATTCTAAAAGAAAAGATCGAATAGAATTCACAAAACATTAACTACCAATGAATGATGGCACATTTTAATCTATTTTGTCGAAAACAAGTATGAAGGTATCCATACAGGGATGTTCGGTCCTCTGCCAAAATGGCCTGCTTTAACCTCTGACTTTTTCATTTTATCTTAATGTTACTAAATAGATAATACAAAAGTAATGTTACTTAATGTCACTGTCAGAGCTGCAAGACAATGAACTGAGAAATTGATATGGATTTTTTTTAGCATGGTGGCAAACCCTGAAACGCAGCCAAAAATCGACTGGGACTATTATAAGAAGACCATTGCGACTCCTGGTTTGGTTGATAAGTTTAGAAAAGAATACGACAGTTTCCAAGTGCCGTATCCATCTGACAAATATACTTCGCAGGTTGATGCACTTGAAAAGGACACGGTAAGAACTTAATGGTTATAAAATTTAGAAAGATTTACTGGTTGTTCAAAATCATGTGTTACAACATTAACTAAATATTTTAGGTAGTGAAAATGGAAGCTTTTATTAAACAATCTAACGAACATATTGAACAGCTTAAAAAAGAAATTGAAAGAGTAAAGGCTCTAATGCCATTCGACCAGATGACAATGGAAGATTTCCAAGAGATGTATCCAGATCAAGGATGGAACCCAGAGAAACCAACTCTGTGGCCACATATAGAAGAAATTAAGCCTGTTCCAATGCCAAAAGATCCTGGCGAACATTAATCGCTTGGGAATTAAATAAAATTCGCAAGAGTCCGATCTTACCCACGCCGACCGTTCTAGCAAAGTTCCACTCATGAAATTGTTGTGTACGACTCAAAGTTAATGAAACTTTATGTGCACACGGTAAAGCTGTTTTGGTGGGAGAATATACAAGTTAGAACAATTTGGTTGACGGGACTATTTAATGAGACGGATTACAGTAGAATCGTAGAGACCACAACGCGGTTCACTATCGATATACATTGTGGTATATTAAAATTACTATGTACAATTGCTAAAATTGGTAAACGCAGTTAAATAAATGAAATACTAGTATTAAGATGTTTCTTGGTACCTTTCTTTAAAATGGCGTAAGTTAAAAATACGAATATAATGTAGATGAAATTTAGTCTGTAGCATCTGCGACACCACCTGCCGTAATCATAAAAGTAGCTTCGCTTTCAGGCATATCAGGGCTATCGTACAGTTTCGCAATTCTACAATCTCCCCTGCCTTTTCTCAATGATATTCTAGTCGTGGACGCGTGAGCTAAAATATTACCACCGATCGGTTTTTTTGGATCTGATTGAAATGAAAGCGTAGCTCCAGGATCCGATGTAACTTGATTAGTTATGAACACTGCCACATTGTATTCTTCAGCGATTTTTTGTAAACGCGACATCTGTTGAGCTAGTTTCTGTTGTCTTTCAGCCAGTTCTCCTCTACCACTGTAGTCTACTCGAAATAGGGCCATCACGGAATCAACTATCAGCTATGATCAGATAAGCAATTCGTATTCAGTGATATGTTTGTTAAAAGTAAGGTATTGCAAGGATTGGTAAATCAATGCTATCATGAATAATAATTTACAAGTTTAAAAATTCCGGCTTCTTCATAAAATTTAGTTGCAACAAGGTCCAGAAAGTCTTGTTGATGTTCACTGGTGTATGCACGGGCATACAAAACATTGCTCAGTACAACATCGATTTTCAAGTCGAATCTCTCCGCGACCGCGGTCAGTCTCTCCGGTCGGCTACGAATACAAAATATTTAAATGTTAAATATTACTTCGGGGGTCGATACGCGATAACGAACGGAGGGAAGCAGAAAACAAAGTAACCCAATATAACGTACAATGTGTTTTCGGTATCGATAAACATAACTTTCCCACCATTATGTCCGCTGCTATTTGGAAGTTGTGCGGTAACGCACAATGTATGAGATAACTGCGTTTTACCGGTACGAAATTCACCGAAAACTTCAGTAATGGCCATTGACTCGACACCTCCACCGAGCAATTTGCTGTTTTACGGAAATATCGATTGTACCGATTATTTATGTTTGAAGAATTCTGAATCGCGCGAAGAGAAAAGGAAATTATCGTTACTCGAGTTCCTCGCTTCCGGTGGATATACGGAAAACGTTCTTCCTGAATTCGTTCACTACAGTTGCCGTTACAAAACCGTTTTGCAAAATCTTGCTGCAAACTTCCTTCACCTTATCCACTTTTGCTTCCGAAAAACCTTTAATCGCGCACAATCGTTTCTTCGTCATCATCTGAATGCCCCGGATCGTACATATCCCAGCAGCTTTAAGTTTTTTAATATCCGCCACATTCTGCCAAATCGACAGGATTATTCGCACTTGTAATATAATGTGTGCATCAAACAACGTACTCACTATTCCAAAATTTTGCAGAGTATCGACATCGTGAAGTACAAAACCGTTATCTTCCGCAGAAGATATTTGAATTTCTGTCGTTTCTAACATTCTCGAATATTTCGCGTAATCTAAGAGTAGAAAATAGGAAATCGCGATTGAAAGATTCGATTCGCCTTAAATTCTCAAATGAACAAAGGATCGACAAATATATGGAAATTGTCAAGAACTAATGTGCACGCGTGATAAGTTGCAAACACGATTCTCGCGGGAATATGTGTCACGTTAAGTTGCGTTAAGTTTAAATTTTCTGTTTTAAAACTACATATCGATCAATCGAAAGCTCTGCATTCCACTGCCGCCAATCGGTTTCTCGGTATGTTCCTTACGATTATTCCAGTAATCCGAACGATAAAACCTATTTCGACCAATCCGATTGGCGGGATTGGTCAACTTTGCATTTCTTTATCTTTCGATCACATTTCATCTATCCGATTCGATTCGACGACATTAAAACATATTTCGCAGTATTTCCAATGGATAGCTGTTAGAAGTGTTCCTAGCTGTTCCTAACTGTTCCTAGCTTATGCTTACGCATTGCACGGAATAATCGTAATCATTGGTAATCACCTGCCAACCATTTTTTAGTATGCGTTCGTTACACGGTTGGTTAGTGCTTACAACGCATGTTGCGTGCTGAGTAGATCGTCCCGTTTCTTTTTTTTAATCGATTGCACAACTCACAGTGAATTTAATAGAAAGAATTTCAGGAGCAAAAGGTAATGTCACTTGATGTCAGTAGTGATGTTAACTGTTTATCAAAAACACGTCGAAAGAACGCGTGGAAGGGCCCACTCCGCAATGGTGTTTGGTTCGCGTTCTAACTCCGTGTGGCTGATTTCTGCATTCGTTTAACTCGTGTTCGCCTTTCGTCAGAATATTGCCGAGAGTTTCTCCCGGAGCGAGAGAATGGTACGCGAATAAGCTCGTAACGGAGGACGAGTCCTTTTTCTTAAGTTTCCATAGCTTTTCATAGATATACCACCACCCGAGAATTACTAAAGAACGTGTGGAATCTGTTGTTGTACTACTTTCGATTTATTTCGTACGTCCTCGATGGTTCGAAGATCACAGATCCATTTTTGGTGGAAAGTATCGAAGCCGCGCCAATTCGGAAAAGCTCGTAATTCTATCGGGTAGATTAGTCTGTACCCGGGAGTAACTCCAATTTTATTTGGTGGGTGTACTTTGATACATTTCCTGATATTTCTCCAATATTCGGACGGTCGGTTGCGAATAATCGTGTAATGATACGTAACATAAAATGCGTTTTAATACATTGTGTTTGCATTTAATGTATTTGTGATATTGCATTTTTTACCATGGTAAACGATTACTGTTGTAAATAACTAGCACATTATGTATGCAAAGTGTAGGTCATGCAGACCATCTACAGAGTAATGTAATGAATAGCTGTGGGAACTCTAATATTAGCACGAAGCTACGTGGATCTAAGTGTTTGGAGACGCAGGAAGAGTCGGTTGGTAATAGTCGAATCGCCGAAGTAGAGAAAGGAGACGCCAACGTATTGACTGGTTACGGCGTAAATGACTTTAATGTTTCACGAGGCACATTGGTCATTTGTCAGCGAAACTCCAACAGCTATTCCTCAGATCATAGCTTCTCGAGGTTTAAACCAAGGTAAACTATCTCCTGATGCTTACCGTGGTAAACTACTTTCATTGATTTTAGCGTTCAAAATATTCATTATGATTTGTCGTAGAATCAGTGGTGCTCCACGCAATGAGTTTCGAATGGCTCGCGGCGGTAACTCCGGAGATCGTACGAGGGGAGCGTTACGGGGAAGAGCTTTTAAAAAGACCCCTGTCGATCGGGAATCTAATTCAGAGAGCAGCTACCACTCTACAACTAGACCCAAATTTCAAGAATCGTTGAAAAATCAAGAAAATTCACAGGGAAAATATTATGACGACAAGAGAATAAATGGTTTGAACCAATGATTTATTTTTACATATTTTTATACTGAACTTACTATCTACAACGACTCATAATAAATGTCGATTTTTATTTATTGCAGAAGATTCTAGAATTTCTAAACTCTTGAGGAGACTATGTCGGGAGGAAGATTACGATCATTTCATGGTGCTATGCAAACAAGCTCAAGAGGGCATAACGGCTCAAGAAAATCAGAGATACATAAGACGAAATTTGGATGTTATCTGTGAAAGTTTATTAGAAATATTATATACCGGCCCTGGCCAGGATGCGAAACAACAGGTTGCAAAATGTTTAGGCCGCGTCGGGTATGCAGTCGACCAAGATTTTAAACGGTAAATTGAAATGGTTTCTGTCAACAAAGTTCTTTGGATCAAGAAATTTAACGATTTTATTTCATGCACTTTCTTCTCCATTTTTTTTTATAGATATATGGATTGGACCTTTACAAAATACTCAATCGAACGAAAGGACGAAGTGAAATGCCTCTTAATGAAGTCGTTTGTTGAAACATTTAAAATGGATGCAGAGGCTCCAAGGCTCAAAGAATTTTCAGTGGTATTTAAAATTATTCTTACAAGGTCTACTTATAAGTTAAGGAGCGGTATGTAATAAATTTATTTTTTTTTAGCCAATGATGTCACAATTACAATCGACGTTGGAGAACGTTGATAGATCGGATTTATTGGTCGCAACGGTAGATGCGATATTGCTTGTGATAGAATCTTATCCAGATACATTTTCGAATCATTTCCGTGACACGGTTGATATCCTCGTAGGTTGGCACATTGATCCTACTCAACAAAAAACGATCGCGGCGTATGCCAGCCGCAGTTTACAAAGATTACGAACATTTTGGATAGCCGATTTGCAGTTCACTCTGACCTTACTGGGCCAGTTCTTAGAAGATATGGAGAGTTACGACGAGGAATTAATGTTACCCGAATCTGGCAGAAGTTCACCCGAAGACGAAGCTTCTCCGACTACCAAAGAGTGTATTCTTCGTATTACATCTCTGATATCGGTTTTTAACACAGTAACGAAGAGTATATCCGAGCATTTAAATCCGAATCTGACACCAAACGTGCAGTGGTCTTTTTTAACCGATTGCTTAGCAAAAATGTTGAAGACTGTCGTGAAAGCTATCCAGTTAGACGACGATAACGAAACATTCTTAACGAGTCTTCCTCTTACCATGGAAACCGCCCAACAGATATTACAACGTATCAAAATACGAAATACGTGTAAATCACAAAAACACGGCGAAACACTATCGGTTAGAAATTCCTGCAAAGCAGAAGCCGCCGACGAGAACGTTGCACGAATGATTGAATCGTTGAGTATCGATAACAATGCGATTGAAGCGTCAAGTTTCAAGCAGGCTCTTGACGGAGAACTTCCATTGAAAGACAAAGAAGAATTGTTAACTTTATTGAAGTCGATGGAATCGAAAGCGAAGAAAGGTCTGGATTTGACCGAAGAAAAGGAAGAATTAATCGTAGTAGCAAATGAATGTGCCTTTTTGCTTTTGGGCCATCTTCAGAGTCGCGTTACGAAAAATCATGAGCTACTTTACAAATTTATCGATCTACAATTAAAAAGGATTGACGTGTTTTGGGACGATACGATCATCTCGATGTTGAACACTATTTCTAAAGTAATCAAAGAAGTGTCCGCGAATCTGCCCTTAGAATTAGTACACAAATTGTTGGGAAAGGACTCCGGGTTACTCAAATTAAGATTCCGCAATTCCATTCCGATCCAAAATGCTAGCCTCGGGGTGTACCATAGTCTTCTTAGTTTGAAAAATATTCCGTTGCTTCAGGAATCTTATAGATACATATTGGCAGACTTGGAAATTGCCTACAAACTTGTGCTGTCGGACATCGACAGTTTAGTCGTGGACAATCCGTTGCTCGACAGTATCAAGTACAAGAAGAATGACGCAGAAATTGTTGTAACCTTCATACTGCGTGCTCTTTCCGACATAGGTAACTTACTCGTCTACCACGAATGTAAAATAAAATTTGCACTCGTTCGTCGAGTTTCTTTTTTCGACTGCAACTTCGTATATTTTCAGCAAATGCGAGTAATTCGATCATCGGCATGTGGGCATTAAAGCCAAGTGTTTTGGAACTTTTGGCAGTCAAACTGAGACCGTACGATAGCGTATTGTCGTTAACGAGTCCGTTTTTGCAATATAGTATTCTATATTTGCTTTATGCCCACTGTTCTAGGTAAGGGAAATTATAAAGTTATTACCACTTAATTCATCTATTGGGGCAATATAATCGGGCAGATAGCGAAACTTACCGTTATGTCCATTTTCGTTTCAGATACAATCACTTTGTGCCGAGTTCAAGCTTGCTAACAGGAACTACCGCTTGCCGACCTATAGATATGTTTCCCGGATCACTAGACGTACCAACTACGTCGCCGACAAGTGGCCATCTCTCGATAATTCTCAATCTGATCGCGAAAGCTTATAACGAAAACACATCGGAACAGACGTTACTACTCCTCTCGACTTGGATGCAGGAGATTTGCATACAGTCGGAAAATTACATCGGGATCTTGAGTAAAACGACTGAATATGAAAACGTTCTGACGAGTTTGATCGCTTGTGGTGCTACTACTAATCACGATATTTCAAGCGCCGTGTGTGATCTTTTTGAGATTCTAACGAGTGCGAAAAACGTTGTCTGGCGGGAAGAGGTTTATTCAATTATTGTTGACTTGGCGGCTTTACATTTAACGTCGCGCGATAAACGTGTCCGCGACAAGTACGGCTCTTTACTTATGCGCATACCTCTTAATATTGTGATACCAAGACTGAACAGAGAATGCTTACTGTCGGAAACGAAGGTAATTAAATTTTTCAATACTTAATTTATGTTGTATTTTATATAACATAACCGAAGTTTCTTTCATTACAGAAACTTCAAGGGATTAAAAGTTATTCAATTGAATCTTTAGTTCTGGCTCAGAGGTTACACATGAGAGGCAATAATAACGGAGAAATGCAAGCTCAACACTTTAAAACATACATGGCGTTTTTGTTACAAGAAAATCTTCTGGACTCGTTTGGTCTGTCCGAAATATTTACATTGTGCTGGCCTACCGTATCGGAGAGCGAAACAACGCGGCGGATGTATCGATTGGCGCTTACAAATCGTTCCTTTCTGTTTTTTTGGGCCGGCTTTGAGGCCGCACAGCATTGCGTAATCAATAAACTTCGCACATCTCTAGGAAAGCCACAGGAAACCTTCACGTCGATCGAATGCTCTTTAAAAGCCTTAGCTCGTGAGATATCGTATAGTGTAGAGCAGCAGACAACGAAAAAGGAGAGACGAAGTCTAGGCCGCCTCTTGGATGAGCACAGTCGCATCAGGCTATTCGTGGAGTTTCTGGAGCACTTGGAACGAGTGATTCACAATGCTGCGGAGGGTTGCGCAGTTGCGTTATTGCCGTTATCGAAACCGGTCAGAACATTCTTTCATACGAACAAATCGACGTGCAAGGAATGGTTAAATCGAATTCGATTAGCTTTGTGCGTGGTTTCGCTACATTCTGGGTTAGCGAGCAGTGCTATGAGAAACAGTCAAAGGCTGCTCGAAGATCTGAGCAACAGCGATAACACCCAGGGCATCGAGTTCGAAAGAGCGACCCTTTGCACGGCACAAGCGATGGTGATGCTGGGCGAAACAGAGGCGCTACAAGGACTTTATATGTATACTAAAGAGAAGGACAGAAAATTTCCATGGTTGAAAGCGGCGATGGAGGAGGCCGCTGGACGTTACGAATCAGCGGCTGAGGCTTACAAGCAAATCATTGAAGAACAAATGCGACCTGGGCGTTCGGGAGACGAAGAAGTGGAGGATGATGGGGATGATTTTCTGCCAGAGGGGAGAGGAAAACATTGGAAATCCGAAGGAGACAATCAACAGGTGCTTGGTTTTTGTATACAGCGTCTCACCAAGTGTTACAAAGCAGTTAGCGATTGGTCCCGATTAGAGAGTTGGAAGATACAGGAAACCGAGATGCTCGCACGGGAGAAAAACAGTGTTCTTAAAAAACAAATGCTTGAAAGCGTTAACTCACGACAGGCAGGGTGTTTGAAAAAATTCGAAGACGGCGAAATGCTTTCACTCGATGAGTTGACCAATTGGAATATACTGGACGACGGGACAAAGATTGGGAATTGGAATTGCTCGAAAACTCTTGCCGTGTGCGGTAATACCTTAACCAACATTGCGATGAAAATTCACGTTAAGGACTACAAAGATTCGTTTGAAGAGGACATAGAACGATGTCGAAGAGTGGCTGCTAAAACAATGGAGGAAGGCCTACGGAACATACCATCAGAGTACCTCAACGAATCCATATTGATACGGTACTCGGCCGATGGATTGAAGAGTTTGTTATCAGATCGCGTAGATAACGCTTTTAGCTTGTACAGAACGGAGAAGATCGATCACATAGATTCGAGTGTGTTAACACAAATTTTATGGTGGTCCGAATATTTCGGCAAAGCAAGAAACGGTCTCGATGGGTTTGAGGAAACTGAGGAATCGGATGAAGTAGCAAGCTTGCGTCTGCACATCGTTCGCGCCGCGAGAAAAGAAGGTAACTTTGAGCTCGCGAAACGAGAAATGCTGAATTACTTGAAATCGGAGCGGGAGCTCTGCCGAATCGAAGACACCAGAAAGAGGGAAAATCTTGATTTTAATCTAATAACCGACTGCATACCGAAAAACGTGATGCGCGTAAAGTGGTCGAAAAATAACATGCGCGCAGTTAGGGAGTGTTCCAAGTTACTATATGACATGGAATCTTTTGAGAAAGCTTCCAAGGTTTGTAGCGCGTCCGCTCTTGGGATTTCCCGAGCTGTCGTCCAGGGAGAGCGCTCATCTGATTTACGAGAAACTGGAACCAAACTTCTTCTAACTCTCGGCAAATGGATTCAACAGGAGGTGGGAGGCACCACTGAAAATGGACAGTTACTGGAATTACTCGAATTCGAGGCTGTTCATAACGATGGTCTCATGGATAAGTTATTCGGTTCGACAACCGATTTAATCCCCACATCGGATATGATAATTGGCAAACTGATGCAACTTGGTGTTAATCAGTGTCCGGACTTACCTATTGCCTGGTCAAGTTTCGCCGGTTGGTGCTACAAATGGGGAAGGAAGATAGTGGACAATTCGAATTCAGGGCAGCTTACCGAAACTGACAGAACGGCTATACGGGACCTACTGCCTCTCGATATAGCAGAGAGTGATCTGAATGCGATTTTTTGTATCTTAAGTCAGAATAAAACGATCCCCGAGGACGAGGGCGATATAGATACGAACGATGTCAACACATCGGACATGATAGAGAACCAGCTACGAAATATTCCTGTATTAAGTCGCGCCAGTACCGAACATCTCGGGCTTCTTGTTGATGTCTGGAAGCAAGCGCAAAAGAGAGTTTATTCTTATTACGAACTTTCAGCAAACGCATATTTCAAGTACTTGCAGCTAGCTGCGAACAAAGAAACGAACGATTGCAACACAATTACCGCGACTTTAAGACTGCTCCGATTGGTTGTCAAGCATGCTCTGGAACTGCAGAACGTTCTCGAGGCTGGACTGTCGACGACACCGACAGCCCCATGGAAGGAAATAATACCACAATTGTTTTCGAGACTCAGCCATCCCGAATCGTACGTGCGGACACGAGTTTCGGAGCTTTTGTGCAGAGTTGCGGAGAATTCTCCGCATTTAATTACTTTCCCGGCGGTGGTTGGGGCGGTATCTGGACAAAGAAAGGCTATTAGTGATAAAGTTTTATACGAGAAGACCACGGATAACGACGGCTCTCAAAATGACTTGGATTTCATAGAGGAGGACGTTGAAACCTCTGGGGCATACGAGCATCAGGACGAGCATGAGAAATTTATGGACTGCTGCTTCTCGCAGCTGGTTGATTGTCTTTCGAATAGGATTCAAGATTCCGTCGGTCAGGTAAAAATACTTGTAAAGGAATTACGTCGGATCACTCTCTTGTGGGACGAGCTTTGGTTGGCCACACTCTGTCAACATCACACCGAAGTCACAAAGAGATTTGAACAGCTCGAGATCGAGGTGCAAAAGGTTCAAGATAATGCTTGGCTCACCCCCGAAGAGAAGGAAAAATTGATAGCTGAAAAACACAGAATAATCTTAAGGCCGGTCATTTTTATTTTGGAGAATCTGTCTGCTATGACGTCCGTGCCGGCTGAAACCCCGCACGAGAAAAACTTTCAGGACAAATTCGGACCTGCGATTGAGGAAACGATAAACAGACTAAGCGATCCAAAAAATCCGGCGAAGCCCCAGATTGCCAGTATGGCAATGAAGCAGCTTGAAAGCAAATTGGCACAACGAGTACACAGACGCGCTGCATATTCCCTCTCGATGAACGACATCAGCCCGATTTTGGCAAACCTCAGAGACACGTGCATTGCAATGCCGGGCGTTGCAGCTCTTGACAACAAGATCGTTACTATCGCATCCGTCGATAATAATGTTCAAATACTTCCAACGAAGACCAAACCTAAGAAGCTCGCTTTCCACGGTTCTGACGGACATGTTTACACGTACTTGTTCAAGGGATTGGAAGATCTTCACTTAGACGAAAGAATAATGCAGTTTTTGAACATATGCAACACTATGATGTCGAAGAACTCTGGCGACTCGAAGAAAGTTTACAGAGCACGACATTATTCTGTTATACCTCTAGGTCCGCGATCCGGGTTAATTCAATGGGTCGACGGCGTTACGCCTCTCTTTGTGCTGTATAAAAGGTGGCAGCAAAGAGAAAGTGCAATGACCAACAAAAGTGGAAATTCGGCAGTAATGCGCCCGTCGGAGCTCTTTTACAATAAATTGACACCGTTGTTGAAAGAAAGAGGAATTACTTTGGAGAACAGAAAGGAATGGCCTATTCCGGTTCTTAAACAAGTCTTGACGGAATTAATGGCTGAAACTCCTAAAGATTTACTGGCAAAGTTAGTTTCTCTCGAATCACATTATAAACTCAAGGGTCTTTCGGCCTTCGTCCTTATTCGTTTTATTTTTCTTACTGCTGTTGTAGAGAAATTTGGTGCCACAGCATAAATGCTGGAAGTTGGTGGCAAGCAACAAAGAATTATTCCTATTCGGTCGCCGTAATGTCGATCATTGGCTACATTATTGGTCTCGGAGACAGGCACCTGGACAATGTACTGGTCGATCTTAATACAGGAGAAGTTGTTCACATTGACTACAACGTTTGTTTCGAGAAAGGCAAGACTTTGCGTGTTCCGGAGAAGGTTCCTTTCCGAATGACACCAAACATTAGGACAGCCTTGGGTGTAACCGGAGTCGAGGTCAGTCGGTTTTTTTCCCCCTTCAATCCCTTTTATTGGACAGTACTAATTTGAATCATTACTAGGGAATATTTCGCTTGGCCTGCGAGCATACGCTCAGAGTGATGCGCCGTGGACGTGAGACGCTGTTGACGTTGCTAGAGGCATTTGTTTACGATCCACTGGTAGATTGGCGAGCTGGTGCTGATAATAGTATTGCAAGTTACGGAGCGTGTCAGGCTAGAGCGAGATGCACGGGTATAGGAAGAAAACAGCTTGAGCAGGAACTCACGAGAGCGATGTTTGCCGTTCGTACAGCAGAGATGCGCGCTGAGTGGTTGGCTAACAGGTTCGCTAAGCGAATTCATTTTCAATCATGTTTAATCTAGGCATTGCAGCAATACTTAACCTTACTCTTTGAATTCACAGAGACGAATTGGTCAAAGCCTTTCCGTCGTTATCCCATCGCTTAAGTTGTTGGATCGACGCGATGGAAGCTACTCGTCAGTGTCAGGATTTACTTCAGGACAGACACCAGCAGTTAGGGTTGGTTAAGGAAGCGCAAGCAATGGGACGCAATCATCCCTTGTACTCTGTTGTGAAGCGCTACAATTCTTTTAAAAGGGCGCGAGATGCGCATGAAAAGGCAAGGGCTGGATTGAAGGAAAGAATAGACGATTGTGAAAAACAAGTGAACATGCATAATGTGAGTATAGTTTCTTGCCTATTTAACATTTTGCGTTTGACAAAATTACTATCGTAATTTCATCATTTCAGATAGCCTTAGCCGCCGTAAGAGGCCCACAATTGGGCCAGTGGTTAGCAGAATTAGGAACGTCGACGAATCAGGAGGATCATGTGGTGTTTGATCTCGTAAAAGAATTTCTTCAGAACGCCGGTCAGAGTCAGATGATCGTTCAGTGCGAGCAATCCGAAAACGAGCTGACTCAATTGGCTACGCAGCAGTCGATTCTTATCCGCAATTGCTTGGATCTCCTGAGCCAGTATTCCGCGATTTGCAGCCTTTATCCGATGAGTAGTTTGTCGCAACACCGCACAGTTCTCTATCATAGTTGGGCAAACAAGCTCTTGACGTCGGGAAGCGTCGAGACTTGTCGGGACGTGATGGTACAATTCGAAGGAAACTTCGATCCGATAATCTGTCCGAACAATCAGCAAGTACAACAGATAATTAGATTCTCGTTTCAAATGCAAGGAATCCTAAACGATTCAAACGAGAAACTGAAGAAAGCGTACGAAAGGATGGTGTCAGAAGGCTTGCCGGAATCAATCGGTAGAATAGAGAAGGCATATTCGGAATCAAGGGTGCAAATAACGAATCTCTTGAGGCGCGAGAAGGGCGCGGAAAAGGCACTGGAGTGTGTAAACATCACCGCCCTGTGTGCTCTGAATAAAAGGTATTTGATGATGGAGGGTGCCGCGAAATGTGCGGGCGACTGTTTGGTCGATCTGACATCTAGAGAAGGGGATTGGTTTTTGGATGAAATGCGTCTAATGTCGTCGCTAATCGCCGAATTGGTCACTCTGATACCTGAGAGTCACAAGACGAATAACGATCCCAAGATATCGTTAACGCTGAAGTGTCTTAAAGGATCCGATTGCATTTACAAGGGGCTGCAGGAGCTCAATTACAACTTTCATACGATTATTTTACCGGAAGCGATGAAGACGATTATAACGGAAGAACCAACCGTGCTTCGTATGATAAGCGAGTTGAATGAGATCATCGTATTGTCTGGCATACCGCTCGGTGAAATTCTGGCGCAACTGGAAATGCATTTGAGATTCACCGTAATGGAGATGGAAAGTCCCCATGCCGCGATACGGGGTGTCGTGAATAATATGAGGCTACGATTCGAGGCGTTGCTTTCGCGACCTGCCGAAATTCAGGAACTGAATCAAGACGAGACCTTAACGCCAGGGCAGATGCTCTTGATGGGTTTCAATGGTTTATTTGAAAAACTTCAAATGGAAGGTAATGCGCTAGTCGCGACGCTAAGCACGCTAGATATTCCGCCGACTTGGAAAAAGATCGATCAGATTCGTGAAGCAAAAGAAATGTCCGCGCCTATATTCAATAAGACGGCTTGTCAAGTTTTGGAGGACATATTTTTGATCAAGAGATTGCACACTATACAAGAATTCTTCATCATGTGTCGAGACATTGCGACTGCTTTCAAAGGTGGCTTGGCGAACGTCTACGACGACGACAGATTAAACAAACCGATAAGAGTCTTCACAGCCGACTATGTTTCGAGACAATTGCTCGGAGTTACATCTCAAACACTAGCTATCGCTCTGTGTTTCTTACTTCAGAGAATGGGTTTGAGCGTTACCACCGAAATAGAACAGAGAGATATCGGGGCAGAAAGCAAGGTTTCGCTAGAAGAACTTTGTAGAAAGGTTGTGGACCTTTGCTTAAAAAGAGGTTTCTTTTCGGGGTCCGTGTTAGCACAGGCTAGCGCTCTCAGCAGCACACTCGAAAGTGCGTGGAGAAGAAAACAGAGCGCGAGATTGGCACAGCAGTCTGTCGAGGTAGCCAGAGCAAGTATGCAAAGACTTCAACTTCAGCTGACAGCTCATCACTGGTTACACGAGGATAGTTTGCTACATCGAGCGAACGTCAATCTGATGAACCCTTTGAGTAAGTATTTTTACTAGGGAAATCGTACCGCGATTGGGGCGTAATAATGACTCAGCGAATTTGATTGTTTTTCCTTTTGCAGATCGTTCGGCATTTATGCTTGAGTTACGGAAAACAGCGGCAGCTCTGTCCAGTTTGCAATCTCGGGTATGCGAAGCGCGAGAACAACAGCAAAATCTGGTATCCAGTGCGGTACAACGTCTGAAATGGGCCGCCGGGGCAAATCCAGCCCTCGGAGAAGTTATGTCTGCGTTTGATACCGCGGTTCTCACTTCTTGTGAGAAACTTACTAGACAACACAATCTCGCGTCTGTCGTTACTAGTACGTGTAATTCTATATTGCATTACGAAGCATTGAGAACTAGGACGTCGGAAAGTGTGAGCCATGACGCCAACTTTGTTAAGTTGATTAAGCACTGGGAGGAAAGCTGTATTTTGACGATGAATTTGACTATTACTGTAACTGCAATCGAAGAGAGTCTAGTGGAGCTGCTACAGATGGAAAGTAGCGTCGATGTAAATTGGTTGAAGCAGGCCGAAAGATTGATTTCTGAAGCTATAATCGATGTCCAAAAAAAATTACAAGAAAAGCAAGAACATTTCCTCGCTGCTCAAGAACGTTTGCGAGAACAAGTGCTGAATTTGCAAAATGTCCTGACAGAACATCACAGACTGATGTCGGACGTTCGAGTTTTATTGCGGAGTATGGCGAAGCAGGAAAATATCATAGGCCTGCACGAATTTCTCTCTTCTTACCGTTCCTTTACCGAAAGTATTTCGTCTATTGTTAAAGAACTAGAATCGGACGCCATCGATGCGATTAGAGGGAGAGCAATAAAAGACGAATTGGAAAGCATGACAGGAACAGCACCGAATTTATACAACAACTTGTTAGAGTTTGCTAACGAGGAAAAATCAAATATAGCGAAGTTAGCGGAGAAGGAAAAGATGACTGAAAAAGACAAGGACAGAGATGAGAATGAAATTGGTGGAATAGGTTCAGCTGTTAAAAAGAAAGGAAAATTAATGAGGCAGGAAAGTGTGTGTCTCAGTCCCAGAAAAGGAATTCCGTTGGTTCGAGATCCGACTACGGGCAAAGGTAAATAGCAAATACAAAAAGCTAAATTCTTTTTCTATATCCTAGATTGGACTTACGTATTTTTTTTTACGTTTACAGCTGTTCAAGAGCGAAACGCGTACGCGTTGAACGTTTGGCGTCGTGTGCGTATGAAATTAGAAGGGCGCGATCCACACCCGACGCGGAAGTACACGACGGCCGAGCAAGTGGAGTACGTAATTCGCGAGGCTCAAAGCACTGACAATTTAGCCCTTCTGTACGAGGGTTGGACACCGTGGGTCTGAACGAAAGGAAGCTGGCGCGAGTGCGTCGATGGTTCAATGCTCGTTTCACACGGTACACAAGTCCGTACCGTTCTACGCTCTATGTTCCGATAGAGCTGGTCTTCTCTCCGACCAGGTGTGAAATGCCTACGTGTCACCTGGAAGAGAAAGCCCCATGCCTGCAAGAACGCCGACTAAGTTCGGCCGCGCGCTTACACGAGGAAACTCTTGCGCGATGCAATCGAACTTCGATCCTGGCACTGATTCTATGATTATCTCAAAAAGCGCACTCATTAACTGCGCGAAACCCCGTGATTTTACCTTGCCACCTGTAATCCACTACTTTTGCTCGTTTTTGCTTCTTTTCTGCAAGTCAATTTCTTTTAACGACCAGCATTGACTTGACACCGAGTATAAAATTCAAGTCTTTCCTTCAGGTATAAAATTACAGCCGCAAGGTAAAACAAACAGAGAGCTAATAGAGGAAGGAATTATATTCTAGTAAAAGCTTTGGGTAATGACGTCAACTCTAACTTGGAGAAGGGAATAGTAGCGAAGAATATACTGGCGCGTCATGAAAAATTGTTGAAAAATTTATTTCTGGGTTCTCCGATTATCTCGAAGAGAATATCTCAGAATTATTCACCGCGGTGGAGCAGGGTACATACAGCGATCTTTAGCTTATTAGAACGAGAACATGGTATCAGATTTGGGAAAAGCATAGAATCTGCCGTGTCTCTGGAACACCGAGACAACGACTAGAAGTTCAATCGACGATGCAAAGGAGAATCTCGATGAGGATTAATACCGCATCGGATGGCGATGCTGATGATCCTAACGACATCGGTGACACTTATGTTTATTGCCACGGACGTTATTCGTTCGAAGAGGCGGCTCCCCTTTCCTAATTATCGATTTTTGATTTATAATTTTACCTAGTGATGGTTTCACGAAAACGCCATGGCAAACGGGCCGACCGGTCGAATAAAGCTAAAAAAAGGAAATTCGAAGGAAGAACAAGAATATTTATTTCAAGCTGCGCGTAATTAAAAGCCACTTCAATATCGCAAAAAAAACGATCAGCACTGTATTTCCTCTTTTCTGAATCGGGAGTACATATTTTTCGGAATTTTCGATCGGCCGTTGCAATTTTCTTACGCTCAAACTGATAGACACTGTTCGGCTCATTTTGACAGAATTACGATGTACATTTAATATCTTAACCATTACTAAAAACTCTTTGTCACGTCACATACCGTCACGTTCGCGCTGTGTACAAACGTACAATTTCTATGAACGTATCACCTTTCCTGTTTGTTTGGCGAAAAGAATTCCATTTTTCTTCGTACAACACGGCAGACCACATGATGTATATTCGACAAAATTTTATTTGTGTTCTCCTACAATTTCCCACCGCTGTTATAGTAATCTATACCGTGATAGTTGTCCACCGATCTACATTAGTCCAAAATAGAAACTTCGAGAGGAAAACTCTAATCTCGCGCTGCAAATACCAAGCTCGAAATCAAAAAAAGAAACATGATATTTTGTTCGCTTAAGGGCGTTGGATACCTACTGTTTTTCCAAGGATTTACGCACGTCGTTCTACAGGTCGTAGTTGTTGGCCAATTTTGATAAACAATAGCTCGTTTAAAAGATGATCATACGAGATGACCAACAGAAATTTTAATACAAGGTTTTGTTTATAAAATACAGCGATCCAAAAATTGCTAAAGTTTAAGACAATTTTAAACGTGGAAAGAAACTTTATCAAAATTTCTGTTGGCCATCTCGTGTGAGCATTCTTTATCTTTCAAACCAGCTATTCATCAAAATCGATCAACAATTACGATCTGCACAACGGTGGAGGTAATGTACGTTTCCGCCCATTTTTGTGAAAAATTCGCAAAAATTCACCACAGGGGGACTTGCGATGCGTGAGAGTAATGGGGGGCACTTCTCCCCTCACACCCCTATAGTTTGCATATTGTCTGCCCTTTTATTGTCAGCCGACGGAGAAGTCACTTACTAGCTAGGGGTATCCAACAGCCTTAAGGATTATACAGCGTCGGTTAAATGAAACGCCATCTCTCATTTTTGGATCGCATTCTATGAGTAACCGAGTTTGCTCTACGCATAGAAATGATGAAAAAGATGTATTCCCTTCGATTTAATTACATTTCTGAGAAGCGTTTTCTATCGATAAATCTTATTTTCCTGACACCTTCTCCTGCTGAACTCTTACCATTAGTCCTTTCGCCTGCAAACTATTTGAATAATAATGACATGAAGAAAAATTTGCACTTTCCTTTCGAAGGTTTTATTTATTCGTTGCTCTTGTACAACTTGGAATTTTTTTACCTTTATTTGCTGTTCCGAGGTGAATTACTTAAAAAATGTTCAGATTCGTGTCACCCAGTTGGAAACTAGAACTTTACTGTACCCCATTCTTACAGCTTCGCATGTAACCCACTTTCGATAGGCGAACGTGATATTTTAAATAAATTACATTGTCACTCAACTGTATATTACAATATTGAAAATGTTAATTATTATATTACATTCCATATCACATCCCTCCTCCCAGTTTCACTCTTTCTTATATATACACAGATATACGTAGTAATAACGGTTGAACTAACCGACAAGTTTGTTCTTTAATGTATATTTTTTCGTTCTGTTTGAACGCATCTTTCGATGAAGCGTATATTATGTAATACTTCACAGATTCCACGAATTCCCATTTAACCTCATCCATCGTGAACAATTTCGGCGATAATCGCGTACGAAACAATTATTTAGTACTCCACTTTCTTCCGTCACGAAAGATTCAAGTGTCCCTTTTTAAGAGCTGATCGATCTGAGTCTTATACATTTCTTTGACATCTTCGAGATCTAACCGCAATTCTTGATTTTCCTCCATTTTTTCACCGTACATTTGTAAAAGCGCATCGTACCTCGTCTGTATTTCGCTCAAGCTTGCGCTCAAAACCTGAGCCTCCGAAACTTTATTATTTAGCTCCTCGATTTGTAAAGTTAATGTGGAGAGTTCTGTGTTAAGTGTATCTCTTTCCGTATTACGTCGTGATAATTCCCATTGAAGTTGCTGTATTTCACCTACAACGTAAAGGTCCTATTAAATTTTGTCTTATCCACATTATTTTAAATTCTCAGCAGACACTTTGCATGGACATACAATAAATGTTAGAATTCGGAACAAAATGAAGACTCACCATCTCTCTGCTTCAACTGGGCTTGCAAATTTTCGAAGATGGACGTGCTGCTAGATCCTGCTCGGACACTGTCGTATACCATCGCGTATCTGCTCGACGAGCTATTCTCTCCAACGGACTCATTCAACTAAAATCGAAACAGCACGCTCGAGTTCGCTCGAAAGACTGCACGCATTTTTAAAGTAATAGCTGGTTAGAAGTAATGACATCGAGACACGTACGACTGGCCAGATGCTGTTTACGCTGCTCACAGATTCCCGTCCTACACTGAGGGTTGGACTGAGTCGTAACTCATCCTCGATAGTTTGTTGTTGTTCCAATATGGCAACGTTCTTTCTCCTCTCTGCATCCGTCGCTGCCTTTTCTACGGCCAATTTGTTCTCTAACGCGCTTACTTCCCTTCTCAGTTCTTTGATCTGACACGTATGTGACTCTTCGAGGGTTTCTAGGGTTTGTTGATGCCTGAAAACGAAGTGTATAATTCCTTAAACAGCTAACTCGAATTTGTAGAATAGCGAAAGCAACAACAAAGACAGAAATTTCTTTTTCTTACCGCGAATTCTGTTCAACAAGTTTTTCGTTCTCTGCAGTAGCTTCATCATACAACTTTTGCAATCGTGACCTTTCGGCCTCTTTCGAGGCAAATTTCGTTTCCAATTGAGATACTCTTGATTTTAAGTTAACATTTTCTTCTTTGAGGCAACGGTCCATCTCCATTAAGTTTTCGACTTTGGTTTGCAATTCGATATTTCTTTCAGACAGCAGTTTTTCTTGTTTCATAAAGCTGTTAGATTTGTGCAACAGGTTTGCTTGGAGCTGTTCCAATTGTCTCAGCAAAGGTTTTGTGGCCATTGACACGGACTCTGATAGTTCTTCGCTTCGAGCCTCGGCAGCTTCTAGCCGTTTTAATAATTCGCCGTTTTCATGCTTATGGAACTCTTCCTTTCTACATCACACAGAATAAACGACAAATGATTTTATAAGACAACAAGACAAACGCTAGTCGTACATACACTGGATATAATTCGTAAGAGAGATTTACTTGGCGTGTGCTTCCTCGGATTGCCGTAATTTCAGCTTGAGCTCTTCGACCTGGGCGAAAAGTTGGCACGATTCTCCAGCATTGCTCGTCGCGTCTTTTAATTCCACATCAGTCGCAGCTAAAATTTTCTTGGTTTCAGTCAGATCTCTGGAGCATACAAACTGGTCGATCAATTTATCTACACTAGTTCGTTAATTTCTTTAAATTAAATAGAAATAGCTTTTATGCAATACTAACTAAATTTTATTTACGAGAAGATAGTATTTCTCAGTAAAATAAAAAAGATCAAGTAAATAAAGGATCGTTTCAGTATCTTGGATCTAATTAAAAGTACCGATTAGAAGTAGTGAATCACTTTACTGACACTTTTGCAGCATCCAGGCTTCGTTTGTAAGCTTCCATTTTTTGTAACGCGTTATCCAGTTTCTCTTGTAGAGTCAATATTTCCTTTTCTTGCTTCTTCACTTTTGCCGTCAAAGTATGCACCGCTTCAATTTGCGTGCGTTCAACCTCTTCTTTTGCATGCAACGATCGTTTTAATCGTTCTAACTCAGAGGTTTGTTCTTCGATCTGCTCCCTGTAAATATTATGGTAAAAACGTTATATTCTCTTTGTGGACTTTCAATTTTCGGTCCGAAATAATCCGATTTACGTACTTTTGATTTTTTATAGTCGCGTCGTTTTCTTTCTCTTTGACGCGCAGCTTTTTTATAATATTACTATGTTGAAGCTGCTGTTTGCTTAATTTTTCACCCTCTTCTCTAAGCTCCTTAATGATCTCGTCCTTCTCTGCACTCAAGGTCGACATTTCCTGAGAGGATAATCGCGTAGCCGCTTCTACTTTCAATTGTTCTAAATTTTTTCGCAGTGAGTCTCTTTCTCTTATAGCTTGCTGAAATTTTCTCTCCAACGCGGATAACCGTTGCGTATACTCGTCAGTGATTTGATTTAAATTCTGATTCTGCTCGGCATTCTTTTCAAAGTTGTCCAGCTGCCTAAGATAAAAATGCAACTATGTTAAAAACTAGTGAACAACGATACATTGAAGAAAAAAAATGGGACACGGGAGAACTTACTTTTTCAAATGATTATTTTGCTCATGTAGATCCATGTTCATTCTACTGACGTCGATGAGCTTCGATTCTCTTGCTTCTAATATTTCTGTCATCTCCTGTATGCGTTTCAATAATTGTTCTATCTCGAGATTTGTCTCATCGGATCCTATGCTAATTTCGCTTAATTCTCTAGAGTGACCTCTGGTCTTTAATGTTTTTGTCAGGAGATCACCGCTTTTCGTTAATTGCAGCTTCGCCGGACTTTGTCGCGACTGTGTCGAACTGGAATCTCCATTTGGACTATTTTCGAAATTTTTCAATACTAATTATAATCGCGAATAATATGGCGGTTAATGTAATTCTGTTTATATCATCCTAGATTGCAACGTACTCTTACCTAGATATTATTTCGATATCACTTGAGGTTGTTGTTTCTAATTCATCTCCGCTTGTGTGTCCACTGGTTTGATCCGAGCCTATTTTAACTAAATCAGAACGGCTGAAAACAACGAAAAGAAAAAAAGAGTTTCTTGTTAGAAATGTCATTCAGTAACAAACACGTTATGTTTGTATTTTACAACATACCTTTCCGATGAAATGGGTGAGTTTTCCCGTGGCATATCGACCGCGCTCTGTCCTTCCATGTCGATTATTTCGCTCTTTTCAACCATCGCATCTGCGAGCATAGTTTTTACATAGGAACTGGCAGTTAATGGTGTACCTACAACTTTTTCCTCCGTTTTACGCATCAACGATGGGTTGTCTTCGGAGCTACTTTCTATCAAAGTTCCTTCGCAACTCGAGTCGGTTGACATCAGATACTGATCCGTGGATTCGGATCCGTCTACTTTCGGTAACTGTACGTCCTCGGTGCACCGTTCAGGTTCTGAGGGTTCTATAGTAGCATTTATTAATCGATCAAAGTTAGTTCGATCTATTTCAGGTTTTTTCGCCGAACTTTCGAGATATTCTGATTTACGAATCGGTTGTGTAGTGATTGCTTCGATAGGTAAATGTAAGTTGTGTTTCTCCTTCAGAGAGTCCAAACTTAAATTGAGCTGAGCGTCCGCGTATCCTTTTGTCAAGATGTGTCTACCCTCCGGGCACGACTCGTGCATTTTTCCGCTAATGCCAGAGTTCTCAGTCTTTCCCTTGGGTTGCTCCAATTGCTGGAAGTTTTCCATAATCGTCATTACGGTGCTTTCCGAAGCGGACGTATAAGAATCTTCTGCTATACTCGCTTCGTCTAGCTCGTCAGCATCAGGTATTACCTCCACACTTTCGGGTGAAGTTTTCACATTATGCCCGCTAGTTGAACTTGTTCTGCTTAGATGCGGCCCTGGATATGTTCCTGCGGATGGTGTACTATCGACGCTACTGGGACACGAACTATCATTCGGGGTTTTAACTTCCTCCATAGGTGATTCATACGGGGAAATGTCCGAAGACGATGGATCTGCTTCGTTACCTCTATATGGGGCCGACAATCCTGGGACATTAATATCTTCCCAGCATGGAGTAACGGACTCGTCCCTGTCCATCATAGACGGCGATTCCGGTCGTTGTGGGTCTACCGGAGATAAATATGGACTACTGTCACTTTTCCAGTCTCCTAAAATTTCTACGGAGCTCGGAGACGTGACTGAACTGTCCGGCAAGATCTCTACCGATTCTGAGTTTATCTTCGGACCCGCGGCTGACGGGCTTGCCGAATTGGTGGGTGAATCACCGCCTGACTCGGGGGTAGTGGTACAGTCTGTATTAGACCGCGAACCAAGAATCTCAACGCTCTCTAGGCTTTTCATGTCGCTACCCGATGAAATTATCGATATTCGATTTAACGGGTGACTGTCATTTGATTCTTCATCACAAGTGTCCACCTTTTCGATTTCCTCTGGCTTTTCCTCCTTACTATCTCGTTCTTCATTGTCTGTGCAGGCAGTGTCGCATTCCTCGGTATGACTCGAGGTCGTATCGTCCCTTTCCACAGAATTGGTTGCACCCTCCCTGCTGGATTCCTCCTCGGCATTCGGAGGTATTTTGTATACCTCCATGGTAGTTTCGTTGGTCGAGTCAGATACCTTTGGGCTTTCAGGGCTAGAATCGACCGAAAGTTTAGCGTTGGTATCCAAGATTGGTGTACAAGATGCATCTTGATTTTTGTCAGGAGTATTGTCTTGGTCATGATCCATCGAATCGTTTGGTACTGTCGTGTTAGACGCGCTTGAACTATTTTCTGCATAGTCATTGGGAAGGGATCGTGAGGACACTAGATTGGGTTTTTGGATATTCCCAATGGATGTACTCTGCAACGATTTGGAGTGCGTGATACGTTTCTGCACATCACCCTCTCCAATTTTTGGGGTTTCAAAAAAGGAGCCAGTAAAGCTACCCCATATACTACTTGCCGTTTCTTGCTTAATATCCTTTCTCTTATCATGGCAACCATTATCCTCTTCGCCTTTCAAACCCCATGATGCAAAAAAGTCTGACGTGTCTTTTGTGTGAGGTTCAATTGGTTTCTGTTCTTCGTCCTTGATATCCAACGCTTTGTCAATCGTTTTTTGAGCTTCCTTAAGTGCGGATTTAGCCAGATTGGCGAATCCAGCGGCGTCGAACCAGCTCATTCTCTTTCGTATCTATAATTAAAAAGAGCCATGAATTGTCAGGATATAACTTAACCAGAGTCTACCAAGAATGTAAGCGGTTATACAAATAACAGGAGAATGTAGAAACGCAACAACAGTGTTGTTACAACTACAACAGCAGAATAATTGTGTTAAGCTGTATTTTAATTTTAAATTAGTACTGGAAGGTCGAAGACGTTAATATTTAATCACTCGATCGACTTTACGAAACCAGAAAAAGCGACAATAAGAGGTTATGGCAATCATCAAAAAGTTCGCAAAACATCGCCAAAATACTTGTAAAGTGATGAATGAAAATCAAAGAGAGCAGATTGGAAGAATCAGAATCCTATAGTGACATGTCAAATGAAAAATTCGTACATCCAAACCATATTTAGCCAACTACAGCTGACGATGACACTCGGACACTGGATGACACGACGGCAGAATCACAAACGCTGGCTGACAAGCATCCGCCGAAACCGCAGTGCGTGTATATACGTGTCAGTGTAAATATAAGTTCATGTATAATTTAAAGCCACAGTCGCTCTGATATACCCGAGCAGTAGATGCGTTATCTCGTAACAATTAGTCCTTGACTCATAAATACTGCATTAATTGAGTAATTCTAGGTAGGTACAAAAGCAGCTAACGCGCAAAAACAAGAAATAAAAACTTGCGCACCGCTATGATTCCAGAAGCTGCGTAAAATGTAACGTCGTCAACATTCACTACTCCATGAAAAGTAATTAAGTAACCGCACTATAGTTTCATTTGTATACGCACCACCAGCGATTCTTCAATCCCAGTGATCCTTCGCTAGTGCACGAACGATTTCCTTTTTCACTCTCATTGAATCCTCGCGATTTTCAGAGGTGCTATTACGTCGTCGTATGACCTCCCGCGCTAGAGGCGCGAGGTATCGCGAATCGCTTGTATTTCTGCATGGCTCTATATTACTCTATATTGCACCGTATAACGACCGTTCCTCGTTTCTCGACTACCTTTCGATTCGACTACTCTCGACGATTACCGATGGCACCCGATTAGATACCCGTAACGTCGTATCCTTCGCTTCCTCGCCAGTATCGTTTCGTTTTAACTATCACGACTTACTTACTATGAAATCTTATCGGACATGATACCGCAATTAAATTCTCGCGCTGCACGGTGAGATAATATTTTTTTATCTTGCCTGCGGTATCGCTGAAAAACTTTGTTAGTGGCCTTATTCTCAACTGCTCCAGTGGCGCAATTGGTTAGCGCACGGTACTTATAAGACAGTGTTCGTGAGCAATGCCGGGGTTGTGAGTTCGAGCCTCACCTGGAGCAATTTTTTTACACTCGTGTTTTTTTTTTTTTTTCTAAAATATCGCAATGTACTACTTGATCGCATTTCAATGGAATCAGTCAAATAAACGATACGTATAAATCGAAAATTCATAAATATCAGGGGTGCTGGACAGAAATCTATTATTATTTTTTTTTACGAAAAAAGCATCAAAAACGTAGAAAAACTTTGGAGCACAGTCGTAAAGGATGAAGGAAATTATATTTTATAATATTTTGTGATGAAAGATAAGAAAACATATAGTATTATATTGTTTTACAAAATAATAGATTTCTTCCCGGTATGTACCTGCCATAAATATGTATACTTATTCAGAAAACTGTGTTTTATTTTGTAAATAGTGAAAATGGGTCGTAAAGCAGTGAATAAATCAGTTGTACAATAAATTTTTTACGCAGGAAGAATAATTAATTACACAATGCGAAACGGTAAGTACCAGGCATTCAACTCCGAGCAAAGTTTAAGTCCGACCGTGAATACCACAGCGGACGTTAGTATACTTTGCACAAACGGGTCGTCTCTTAAAGCCCGAACGACACACGCGAGGGAACAAGTACAAACATCCTCGAAGTAATTCGATCCTTTAGTTAAATAGTACACGTCCACGCATTTTTGCCTTTCCGCGAGTTTCCGCAACCTGCGTCCTGTAAATAAAAATTTCCACACCGTCATCATTACCGAAAGTCATCATCCGTGGCAAAAAATTCTGTGTCCGTTGGAGAATACTTGCGATTTGAAATACGTCGAGGGCAGGTCGGATCGCACTCCTCCACGTCTCCGGCAGAACCACCTCTGCTCCCACTGATCCCCGCGTCCATATCTTCTTGATACAATTCCTGCTCGGTAACGCCGGATGGTGTTCGCGATCCTTTCGATCCAGGTCTTCGGTCCGAGTACACTTCATCCATTTCCGTTCCCTCGGCGACACGGGTATCACCCGATTCGTACGCAGCTACACTACCGTGGCCCTCCGTACCTACAGCTTCCTCGACGAAGCTGATTTGTTGCGTGACGTCTCTTTCGACGTCCGTCTCGTCAGCCTCGGGTCTTAGGGAACTCGCTTTCGATGACATCATCGAGCGGATAGTGTCCTCTTCTTCTCTCGTCTTGGAAGACACTTGATCGGACCTCTGGCTGCTCTGCGTACGCGATATTACTTCCTCCCTCCCGGGAACGGTGCTCCACTGCGGTGAGTATTCCTGCGCCGATGCTCCCGATCTCGATCTTGTCGCGGAGGGTGATCCTGAGATTTGTCGATCATCGGTTCTAATTGAAGCTTCACGGGATATATCAGTTTCCTTTATACCGGCTCCCGCCACGTCTGATCTCGCCGCCACGAACGCCTCGTCACGTTTCTCGTCCGCATCCTGGCCAATCCTGTACCGTGGGTCATCTACGTCGCTGTACAAATCGTAGTCATCCTTCCGTAATGAAACGAAGGGCACTTTTATCTTTCCATATTCGTCGATCGTTTGTGGATCGCTGCCGATCAGAAGGCTTTGGTCCACCACCTCGGGGTCGGTGACTACCCTACTATCTAACGGTCCTTTCCAGAGCTCCGGTGACTGTTTAACTGGAAACGTTCATTATTACGTCCGAATGCACCTGGATCCGGAAATGGAATGAATGTTTATCGAGATGAAGGATAAAGAGGCGTACCTATTTCCCTGAGCTGAGCCCTTACTACCGGACATTGTGCGTTACACGCGGGCATTTAGAATGTGTTTGCCAAAAATTCCATGGTCGGACGTCAAAATCGTTATACCGAATACTTTTGATCTATTGACGGATTGGTTACCGCATTGCTATCGTTTGACAGGCGATTTTTATGCGCTCAACTTTCCATCCCCGTCGCACGGGTGTTCCTTCGCTCGCGTATTACCGCCGACGTTTCGGTTTCGTGTCGAGATGCATTCGGTATTTACGAAGGAGTGCGATGGAAACGTGACCGGCACGAGTTCTTTGATTCTTAATAATAGCAATGAGGATTGCAAATGCGGAAATGTTAAGGCTGACGTGAGCGAAGACGAACAAACCCTTCTGCAGAGGGATGATCGATCGCCCGTGGTCTATCTTGACAAAAATATTTTTCCGCTGTTAGTGCCCGCGGTGGAGGAAATGCTTATCGAAGCTAACAGGCACAACGCCCTTCGAGTACCGACTTTATTTTCATATCGATGAAAATATTGTAAAGGGGTTTAATTCAGCGCGCTAAACTCGCAGATACAAAAGTGCCGCTTTAATGGGCTCGATTACCTCGCTGAAATTTTGTGGAATCGTAATCCTCGTCGCGTTAGAAAATTGTCGGCATGGTTGAACGTATTCGATATCCCGCATTTTAAGGAATTGCTACGCATCAAGTAAGTACGCGCGTCTATTCACGAGAATTATATTCCGAAAGTTTCAGCGCATTGGTTTTCAAGTCCTAGACCTTTTTACCCAAAATCCTGGCTGTGGTCCGACGAGGAAGCAGTTTTGCTTCTACAGAGGCACGTTCGTGGATGGCTAGTGAGAAAACGAGATGACGTTCAGGAAATGCGGGAATTCTGGAAGGTGAGTACCAAAATGTACCTTCGGTAAAATGGATTTCGGTGAATCAGGGTATTGATGGCTGTTCTGTCAACGGGTAGAATATTGCAGCGGAAAAAGCGGATCTCGATAAAACGATTTCGGTTGGTCGCAGGCAGAATTCAGGTACTTTGTTAGAATTTTAGTTACGATCAAACTCCATTGAAATGCGATTACATGTCGAATATGAATGCAGGTGAAGCAACGGACGACGGAGACGATCAGAAAAGCAGTCGAGATGGAAAGTGTACTGATGTTGCTCGAGTTTAATAGAATGCATTTCCGAAATGTAACAGAAATAAGATTTTATATACACAACGCGAGGGGCGGTGTGCATAAGAGATATTGTATCTTAGAATTTTTTAGCATTTATCGAGTCAATTATTTTATTAGAAAAACAATGTATCTTATCCTAAGCTACATAAAACAATGCGCAATGATTTCTGCATCTTTCTCACGGTGACTTGTCGACTTTGATATTTTCATACAATGTAGGAGCAGCAGGTTTGCCGAGGCTCACATTGATGTCTATGTCCGGTGTTTCTCCTTCCTCCACAGGTTCGTATTTCTTGACAAAACCTTGCCTATTGTACCTAATTAGTAGTCTTGGTTCCTCGATATCGGTTATTCCCTTCCTTTTGGAATCTTGGATTAGCATTTCTTTGAAGAGAGGTGGAAAGTCCATGGTAGTGGGCATCTTCTTTACAGGCCGTGGCACAACCCGGGAAAGATACCACTCTTCTTGATCTTTTGGTATCAAGCGAAAGTCTGGCTTATAAGTTGAAGTGTCCATCTGAACTGGGGTTGGATGTGTTTCACCTCGAAAGGTCCTTTCGACTAGTGTCAGGACTTTGCGCTCTTCCTGTAAAACGCAGGTTCTTCTTAAGAAATTTATTATATTATTCAATGGCGAGTTCTAATTCAATAATGTTGGATGTACCTCATGTTTGGCGATGGGCGCAGGCAATGCAACGACTTTTAGTATTCTTAGAAAACATGGTTCAGGATAACGCTGAAAACGATTCCTAATTACCATTCTACCGACTCCAAAATCCTTTAGATTTCCCAAGATCTCCCACAATGGTTTCCCGCTAAAGTCGGTAGTTCGACCTATATATTTTATTGGCATGTTTTACGGACCACTCAAGACTGACGACTAGATAATACGAATTTGTTTTCCTCTCCTGTATTTCCTTTCACTTCGCGAGAAGTACTTAATAAAAATAATTGTATAAATGCAGAAGGAACAACAGCTTCGCCGCGACTTAACCTCACTTTGGGTGAAAGAAAACTTGTCGCGGTAGTTACGTACAGATGACGCTGTTTGCACAAAGAACTATGTCGGCAACTAGGAAGGTAATTATTTATCCCCGAAATAGGAAACGTGTGATAACGTAAGTAGGTACACATTAAATTACGACGAAATGAACAAGAGGTCATATGTTTAGGTTTATAACACATTTATTAGATTAATATTACATAAGGGGTTGCGATGAGAATCATTGCACGACCATCCGAACATCGACCGAATCACGTTTAATGAAATTAAATTAATATAATATATAATATTGTGCGTCGATGATATCGAAGGCGTGCTTCGAAAAGAATGCGATATATACATAAATACAAGGAATGAATCTTCGAATATGATTCTTTTCTCCGTGCGGCACGTCGAACCGCTTCCGAGTCTCTACTATTCACAAGTTACAACTTCCACAAAAGTAACTAATTAGTCTTGTCTTAGCTTTACCGCGCGTCAATATCGAGTGAGCACCGAAGTCGGCAAGGATCAATTTCAAAATTCTCTCGAATCGAATCGACTCCCACGCAAATTCGATATATCGAGAACGTTCGGAGCTTTGCCACAGTTCGAAAGGTGCTGCGCGCGAAAAGTGTTGTTGCCCCGATAAAACCACCGTTTCACCGGAATCAATATCGATTGATTGCTTGAACGATCCAGTCGAGATAATGCGAGACGCGAGCGTAAACGCCGGGAACACCAGGTTGCCCGCAACCGATTCCCCAGGACACGACGCCGGCCAATTGCCAGCGTCCGTGTCGTTCGCAGACCATCGGACCGCCACCGTCACCCTTGCACGCGTCTTTACCGTCCTCGCCACCGGCACAGATGAATCCTGGATGAAGATTGAAGCTCGGCCCGAGTCTCGTTCGTTTCATCTGACGTTCGCACACTTGATTGCTCACCACCGGTACGTCAACCTCCTTCAGTATATTCTGATACTTGCCGAAGTCCCCAAAAGCGTCTTTACCCCAGCCGGTGGTCCAGCAGCGTGTTCCCGCGAAATTGTCAACCTTGTCCGGTAGGCAGGCCGGGCTGATGTGAGGATTTCTCTCGAAGTCGACTTCGTGATCGATGGTCAGGATGGCTATGTCATTGTAGAGAGTGCCGGCGTAGAACTCGGGATGAACGTTGACGTTGGTGACGTCGCGCTCGATATAGGGATAAAACTCGACATCGTGATTGACGTCCCACTCGCCGAGTCGGGCGCGAAGATCACGAGCCGCGTGAGTCTTCACGCAGTGAGCAGCGGTGAGGATGTGTCGCGATGAAATTAGTGTGCCACCGCAAACGTACACGCTCTCGGTGGGATCTTTCTTCAGGATGGCCACTTGCCACGGATACTCGCCTGTAAGTCGAAGTGTTCGATTTGTGATGAGTTTACTCGTCGAGCGACGAAATGAGGTTAACCTACGTACAAGTTTTTAGATTAATGGTTCCCAAACTGTGGTGGTATGCGTACCACTGGTGGTAAGGAAAATAAATTTAATGTTTCAATGTATTAATGTTTGCAGCAGATCTAATATTATCTTGTATTGAATTTTGTGTCAATTATTATCTATCATTTTTATACGTTATTATTATGGTCCCGAATCAGGGACAGTTTGAGCAATTTTGTTCCTCTTTTGATACACATAACAGATACTGTTAAAACTTGTACCGTAATCTTTTACTGCCTTATCATTTTGATATAAATATATTGAAATTTTGAACAGTTCTAATTTTTGATAATTAGTTGTACGCGATTAATTCGGAATAAACATGAAACGATACGCGAAAGGAAAAGTTTGGGAACCTTTATTTCTTTTAAATCAATAATCTTACCGAATTCGGCGTCACCGTCGATATAGGACGGAGTCTTGATCCTTCCGTTAATCCCTTGCGCATTTCTGGTTCCGCACTGACCGAGTCGTGGCTTCGTTCCCTGTTGTCGTCTTTTGCAGCATACGTATCCAGGGCCGCATACCGGGGCACCGCCGAATTGTCTCTGTTGGGGGAGAGAGAGAATTTTCTTCGTTAGACCGCGAACTTTCGTTTGTGCAGAATAACCTCGCGATGCAATTGTATTAAATTCTGGGGGGACACGGGATAGCGCGGGAGGGTATTATTTGTCCGTTTATTCGTCCGGTGTTTTGGCGGAACGATCGACGGCACTCTCGCCCGTCCTTACCTCCTGTAATTGCTCTCGTGGCTGCTCGCGTGCTTTGGCCAGCTCGTTTAAAGCGTCCCGCTTCCTTCTCTTGGGAAAAGAAATCTTGCCGCTCGTTCCGCCGTTTCCTTTTTTCTCAATAGGATCGTCGTCCCGGACCCCTTGACTTTGGCTAGACTTATCGTCGGTACGCGCATTGCGGTAGTACTCGTCGGAGTAATCGCCGTAGTCGTAATCGTCGGTATCGCGATGATAATCGGAATAGTCGCTCGTGTGGTAATGAGACGCGTGATAATTAGGATAACTGTGCGGTCTCGAGTAATAATGTTCGTGCGGTGGACCGTGATGATGGGCGGGATATGAATTTACGAAACCCGGTTTCTGGTAGACGTTAGGCCCATGGGGATAATAATGAGGCGCGTAATTGCCACCGTAATTATTGTTGAAAAACTCGTGTTTTTTGTGGGAGAGGAGATTGCCGAGCTTTTGCACGAAAGCTTGATTGGGCGTTACGTGGAGATTAACGAAGGGCTTGACCACCTTGTCGCCGTAGTCGTCTTTGGTCAGCTGCACCGCTACCAGAGGGTTCACGGAAACCAAACCTAAATTTATGCCTTGTCCGCCCGAACCGTATCCTGGATATGGATTTACTAAAGGATTGCCATCGTAATGGCTGATCGGATACGTGCCACCGGATTGCGGTAGACCAAAACTGATCCCCCAAGTTGGCTTCACGTTTAATTTCGAATCGTCCAGATTGCTCACGCCGAGTCTCTGCAACGAGAGAGTCGAACAGCAGATAGATACCCGAGCTCCATTTTTGATAATTTTTCTACCGACCCGCTCTCGTCCAATTTGCGAGTTCGTTGCCGAGTTTATTTTTCATTCCTTCCTCCTCCTCTTTCTCTCTCTCTCTCTCTCTTTCTCTCTCTCTGTCGTCGACGAACCCGGACCTCTCTTCTGGCACTACTCGACGCTACGCACGTAGCTCTGGAAGCGAGCATCTTTCACGACATGTATTTCCTCGCGGTTGGGCGGTAGCGACCTCCCCTCCCCCACCCCCACCCCCCCGCTCCCTCCGACTACCCATCGTCAGTGTTACGCGAAGGTAAATGGAGTTTCGTCGAAGAAGTGCAAAAGCGAGGTACTGGATTGCAGAAGAAGGGAATATTTACGAGTATTTGAATTTTATTGTTATAGCTCACCCCTTGGGCCGTGTCTGCTTGCTTCGATGTACCGGTACCGGCATCAGCGACCGCATCCCTCTTTGTCCTGTCCTTCGTTGCTTTATCGTCGTCGCTCGATTTCATCCGGGCGGCGGTCGTGGCGAGTTCCTTCATCAGCTCCTCGTCGGCGGCCTTGGGTACGCGTACGACCGTCGACGTACCGTTTCCGTCGGTGACCGTGACCTCTACAGTTTCGGCCTCAATGTTCTTGCCCAGATTGCGGGGATCTATCGCCAGGAATAGGTCGTCCTTGCGACCGACATGATCGCTGGAGCACTGATCGTACGGCACGCACTGACAGTCTCCGTCGTTCGTCGGTGAGAAAAAGCTGTTGTCGTTTATGGATCCAAGGCCGTTGCCGTTACCGTAGAAATTGTTGCCGCCGAACTGACTGTTGGAATTGAACTGACTATTGGAATTAAACTGACTATTGGAATTGAACTGATTATCAGCGTTGAAACGTTTGCCACTCTTGAAGCCGTCCTGCTTTCCGTCAACGTCACGCGCTGGCTTCTCGTAAACTGGATATCGCTGGGCATAGTTGTTCGAGGATGCACCGGTTGCAGTTCCCAGAGCGTTATTGTTGTTTGGACTCTTGACTTTGAAAGTTTTCTTGTATTCCTCGAAATCTTGGAAACCGGATCCCGAACCGCCGTAACCGTAACCGTTTCCACCCAGTCCTACGCTACCGATCGGATTTGCGCCAATCGACGAGCCGTGGACTCCGGCGCTACCGGCGGCGTCGCCGTGGTGAAAGTGATGGTGAACGTGTTGCTGAACACCCCCAGCACCGCCGGACGGTTTTAAAATGATTTGCTTCTTATCGATGAACTTGTCCTCGTAGTCGAGTCCGTCGTTGATGCCTGGTTCGTAGATGGGCTTCGAGGAGAAGGACGGCGACAGAGGAGGAGGGATGGAGAAACCGGGCTTCTTAGGGCCGTGATAAGGACCTCCGAAACTGCCACCGAATGGTGATCCGAAGGACGGCGGCGAGCCCAAGGACGGTGGGGATGCTCCGTAAACGATATCCGGGTGTCCAGAGCCAAAGGTGGGTGGTAATCCCACGGGTTTCGGTGGTCCGTATGGTCGCTTTACCGGGATAGCTGGCAATGGTCTTCCAACGGGCTTGATGGTGACGGGTTGAGCGTATATTATGTCCTGAGGATGTATGCCACGATGGGGAGAATAATATGGCCGACGTCCTTCCACGGTCTCGCACTGTTCAAAAATTTCAGGAGAGTGTTAGATGACAAGTAATCACTCATCGGCAGAGTTCACCCGCATCGGAATGTACAATGACAAAGCGCAACGATGATCCCGCTGAAAGGTAATTCGTACTCACGTTCATTAATCCAAGCGAGCAAAGTTTGTCTTTGATGTATGAACGCGCTATCGTGTCGTTTCCTATTTGCAGAGCATTTTTCACGTCCGGATCGGCGTACAGCTGATCGTAGCCCTCGAGATTGCGACCCTGTCGATTCGAGACTAAAATATCGTCTACCACCGATTCCACCTGCGCATCGATATTACATTTTGATTTTACTTCTTAGCGTTACGATTGTTATTCATTTTGGGAGAGATTAGAAATATCCTTACCGATCGTTGAGACGGCTCTCCGAGGCTATCGAGGTTCGCGCTCGATTCTGAAAAGCTCTGCGCATTATAGTTTTCTTGTGTCTCAGCGCCTTCTTGTATATTCGGGGAGAACGATGGTTGGAAATACTGTTGCTGTTCACTCGCGGCGGGGACCAAATCTTCGGTATTCCACGACCATCCTTGTTGCGCTTTACTCGAAAGCACCGGGGATGGTATTTCCGATATCGGCACTTGCGTGGCGGAGCTTTGCACCGCTAAATAAAGCAGCGGTATGACCCACAGACCCATCCTGTAACAGGAAAGTAAGTTGACGAATTGGTATTATGTATTGAGAAAGGTCAGAGTTATTTGAATCGGGACAAAATTAGAGAATAATGAATTATTTATTTGCTACGTTCTGCTAGAAATTGAAGATATTTTAATATTCCAAACAATGTTAAATTTTATTACAGCGAGCAAATATGGTTGATAAAAACTTGCCCCTCCTTTCTCTAATCTATCTATTCCGACCGCGTTGTGGCTGTAGTAAAAACTCCCTCTAGTTAAGAAAATGATTATATTTTTTACTTCTTTTAATAGCAATTATGACAAAGCAATTCCAAATGTGTGAAATTCGTCTCGGTTGTGCGACGAAGACTTTTCCATCGAATAAAAGAGATCTCGAGAAAGTGCAGCTTGCCTTTCTCCCGGTGATCGTATTACAATACCACACATCCACACATTTATCGAAGTATTATGAATTCAGTATCAGAAATTAATACCGCGAAAAACAAACGACGCGCAGATATAAAATTTTTCTATCGCGCTCCAATATATTTCGTACGTTGTTTTAGATGTAACCATTGTTATTAACCCTTGTCCCTTAAAACGAAAAAGTTATAGAACAAAAAAAAAGGTAAACGACTTCGAGTGATTACTTTTTAAATTCGCACAATTATCGCAAAATTTTGCGTTCACCGTACCTCACTGAAAGTTTGCGTAGAATTGGCTGCGAACAGTTTCCGAAATCGATGGATCTACCTTGTCTCTCGATGCTCCTCGTACAAGTAAAACCTCTTCGAGGTACGATAACGTGTCTGACCGCGAATAGCGCGGCCGGCTTAAGTGGAGGTGCGCGAACGAGTAATCGACCGACAGACCGACTAACGAAAGCGAGAGGATGCCGAGAGAAAGTTCTTTAGGTGGACTCCGCGATAGAGACTGTTTTGCTCCTTGGTGCGTCATTGCCGCGATGTGCGGAGGCGCGCACTTTATTCCAAGTAGTCCTTCTTTCGGAAATTTTCGTGAGCGGTGAAAGTAGTTACGTAACGTCCGAAACGCTTAAACGTCCCGCTTATATAGCGAAGCTAAATTTAATCCGGTTTCCTTTGTTTTTGAATTGTTTTTCATCGAGCACGAGAGTTATGCGATTGTATATTATTAAGGGGTGCGCTTTCTCACGCGGTAAATGTATTTCTATCGCGGTAAATCCCTCATCAGATATTGTGAACCTTGTGTCATTGTTATAAATATTTTCCAACGCTTGTAATATTAATGTAGTATTATAATATGTTGTAATATTAATGAAAATTCAGATTGTATCTAAAAAAAAGTGTTTCGAATTAATCGATATTGGGTGGTTAGCACGATTTGGAAAACCTAGGGGTCGTTCTTTACACTTGGATTAAAATAAAAATTCGTTAATCACCGATAGATGTATATTCCCGAGTGAGAATAGAGGGAAAAATTATTGAACTATATTTTTGTTCGAACGATGATCGAGTGGGATTGAACTTATTTTTTATGATAAGTACTTTACGCACCTGCACGTATTTTTTAAATATCCGTCACCGATGTGCACTCCTCGCGAAGAATCTCCAAGATCCGGCGAACGTCTTATGTGCAAAGTCTCGCTCTCTAACCAAACACTTTCTCCATGAACGAAGTTGCTCTGCGCCTTTGCCGGTGCCATTCGTATCTTATATACACGTCCCTTTCGGAGATGCTGGAACCGAGTACGAACCTACGGTGGGGTACGTTCATGACTCACTCGCCAGCCGGACATCCGTCTTGGAGATGGTCCTCGACGGATATCCCCAGGTGGTGTCGGTTGCGTTACGACAAGCTATTTCTTATGATCCCACCAAAAGAACGTTGCAACCAAATATTCCATGTAACTTGAGCAACGCTCAAAGCTTCCGCGTCTACTTGCTTCGATAATTTCTCAAGTTTTTCATATTCTCGAAATTTATCAAAATTCTCTCAAACTTCGCCTGTCGCGTTTATTACGGTTAAACAGTTCGATATGATTTTCTGAAAATTCTACCCTGCTTTAAGAAAAAGCTACGAGGGTTGGGATTTCAAAATAGGACGTAGATTTAAAAAAAAAATTGTACTTAAAAAACAAGGTTTGGAGTTAAAAACCATAATATTGAGCAATCGATTCGCGTTTAAAAGTTCACCTGGGCGGGCACAGGTTTAATTAAATTTTCGTGGAACACGGGGATAAAACCCATGTTCTCAGAAACCGACCTTTGCGCAAGCTTATACCAGGTACCCCATAGCCGACACAAATATCGTCGGGATGGCAAAGTATCGTTGTACGTCTTGCGACAAGGTATGGGTATCTATCTATGACACGGAGTAGGCTGCGACCGTGCGGAAGCAAATTGCGTAACCCCCGATTTTCGTCAATGGACTTACGCAAATGGATGCCGTAACATTCGTGCCGCTTAGACGCGACGGAATAAATATTAAAGAGCTCTTATCGGTAACAGAGGAACCTCGTTTAAACCAATTCTCTTTGAGCTAATTTTCGAAGCACGATCCTCGACGTAGACGCCTCGCGAAATGGCGTATTTTTGCGAAACGATCGAGATGCGTGCGGTTAAGAGGATGAACGGGCATGGAGTGCAGGAAATCATCGGGACTTTCTCTCGAGCGGTCTCCACCATTTTTGGATAGCTTTAAAGCGAAAGAATGGAAACGGGAGATAGTGCCAAAGGACGTGAAATCGGTATCGGGATTCGAATTTGTTTCGTGCCCCGAGAAACGATCGCGAAGAATATCTTCGAGTCGCTAATCCGTAGGTCGTAAGTCGCTGCTCGTAAATACCGCGTAGCGCCGCTTTCTTTTTCTGACCTCGCCTACCCAAAGTTGGGTGCCTCTTCTCTATTATCCGTCTACCGGGCGACATAACCGCACCCGTCAGTTCTTAATCATACGACGGGATTTAAAAATTCGAGAGCAGCATTGATTACGTAGGCTTATTATAGATTCCGTTCGACTAAGATGGCAATTGTATTTCTATGTTTAGAACTCGACGATCGCGTTCTATGTTTTGCGATTAGTAATGTCGCGCGACGAAACGCCCGAACGGGGTTTGCAAGAAACTTCTTTTGCAAATTTCTTCGTAATTTCTTTCCCTTCCATTGTCCGTGGGAAAGCAAACGAGGAGCGTTCCCTCAAAGTCCGGCTATAATTACCTTCCTTTCAAAAAATATGTCATCAAAACGAAGTTCGTAATAATGTCAAGGAAGCTCGACGATTCGGAAGCCACCGGCTTCTATCATTAGCCGTTGTTCCATTGCAGGTGCCCGAGATCCGGGAGAAAGTTTTTCCATTCATTGTTCAGAATTTGCATCGCGGTAACGTCATTCGAGCGATTTCAAATCCCTCGTTCCGGAATGAAAATCCGAAAGAAATTCGATCGGTTTTGTTGCGACTCGGTTGCTGTCGATCAAGGTTTCGATTAACGGGCACGCGTGTTCGAGCCGCGGGGAACGTTCGTTAGGTTTCGGGTCGCGTAATGTGCGTGGTACGCGTTTGCATTGAACAGCGTTGGACTTTTGGTTGCGCAAGTTGGATTTTCCGATCTATCTCGTAACTGTTGGAAGTTTTGTGCGTCACTTAACGCGCCACAGGATCGCGGTGAAATTGAGAACCGGCCTCGATATCAACGACCCTCCTTCCTTACGGTGCAGCATAGGCGATTCGATAATAGCATAAGTCCCATCGCATATAATTCACTTTATTTCTCATAAACATGCCTTTACTGTCGTATGATAAATTCCTCCGGATCTATGCTTCGGAGGATCTATGGACGGCGAGGTCGAGGTTGGGAGGGTGAGACAACGGTATTCCTTGTGCACGGTCCGTCGCGCAACGGGGATTACGGTTACATACGATTCCTTGTTGTGGTCGACGTGACAAGAGTCTTTTATTATCATCGAGAAAGTAAGTCGAGAGCATTTTCACTTTCCCTTTCGTCGCGAGGAGGGCCCCAATCGACGGTCAAACGATCGACATCGTCACCTCGAAGAGGATAAGTTAGACAAATTATTGTCAGACGAATCGATATAGACGGCGCTTAGACACCGACTTCGACGTCAACAATTTTTCTTAAAAGGAAATTAATCTTTACGAAGGATTATCAAATTTATGATAGGCACACGGGATTAAATTATTTGTATTTATTCTTTTCAGAGAATTCTGTGATATGCAGTCGTATTTATCTATCACAGATTTACAAAATCACAAGCGCGCCCCTTTCGGTTTACCCGGGTGCATAGCTTGCCGAAGTAATTACGCCATCGGGAAATTATCTCATCCCGCTCGAGGGGGATGGAAAATGGGGAAACGGGTAAACAGGAATACGTAACGCCAAAGTCGCGCTGTTACGAAACGATATCTATTTCAAGTTGTTCAATTTAGCGTGGATGAGTTTATCGGTACACGATACATGACGGTTACCGATGAAGCGAAGTGCCGCCGTTCTCCGTATCCGGTACGCCAGGTATTCAGTCGTCGGGAGCATGAGTTACCGTTGGGTTCGAGCGTGGAGCGAGAAGTCAGTAGGTAATGTGATATCCGTGTTGCTCGATCGAGTAGCTCGAAGGTGCCGCTGCTATTTCGATGGGGGACAAAGCTGGCGAGTAAGCGTAGGCGTAAGGCGAGACCTGCAAAAAAAAAAAAGAAAGAAAGAAATGAACGAGCGTCAACAGTCTCCTTACATTCTGGAACATATATCGGCTCATAGGCTTTTATCGCAGTCCGTGGTCCAACTTCTACTAAAAGAGACAAAAAAATCGTATTGATTATAACAAGGAGCATAACGAGACTATTTTTCATCCTCCCATTACACTCCCCTACATCCGAGTATTATCGTCGATGTACCATCAACATTTTCTCCTGGAATTCTCTGAATCTTCAGCTTTAAAATGCAACCCGATTGAACGAGTGTTAACAGGAAAATCGAGGGATCTATAATTTCTTTACAAAAGCAATGCCGCGCCTGGATCGGAGCGCATATAAAAGAGATAGTTAAAGTGAATTTAAATTAATCGATTACAGGTAACCCCGAGACGTCGTCCATTCGGACCACATCGCTTCGCACTGGAGTTTTCCTGTTCTCCGTAAACATTCAAAGCCCAGTAGTATGCGTGTACAAACCTCGGGCAGAGCAGGCGCCGCGTACGCGATGCGGGAAATCGGAGAGATGAAGGGCACCGCGAGTGGGGCAGCGTAAGGTGAGACGAGATGAGTTAGCTTAGCGGTCGAGGCCGGTGTTTTGATGTCCGACACCAGGGTGAGGGCCTTGCCGGTTGGAACGTTCGCGGGCGCCGATGCTGGGGATGCTCCGGGTCCCGGTGCCGGTGCGGGTGCCGCTATCGCCGCCGCCGCCGCTGGTGCCGCTAGTGCCGCTATTACCGGCGCCGCTAGTGCCGCCGGTGCTGGTGCCGGTAGTGCCGCCAGTGCCGCCGGTGCCGCCGGTGCCGCTGGTGACGCTAGTGCCGCCAGTGCCGCCGGTGCGGGTGCCAGTGGCGCGGCTAGTGGTTGCGATTCCTCCGCTGGGGCTGGATTGGATGACGGGGCTGGGGCGGAACACGCCAAAGCTATAACGCTGGCGAGAATGATCTGAAAACGAGGAGAATCTTGTAGGATTGATCTCGATCGCGGCATTCAATTCAATTGCTGACTAGCGCCGGAATATATAATAGCCGTTATTCACTAGCGAGCGGTTCTTATCTTTTTTTAGTTTTATTTATCCGTGTTTTTAACTACCCTAATCGAATTAAATAGAAATTAGTGCGGACAAGAGGATTTATAAATAACGACGCATGGGTCTTATCTTTTGTTATTTTTAGTTATCCGTGTTTTTAACTACCCTAATCGAATTAAATGGAAATTAGTGCGGACAAGAGGATTTATAAATAACGACGCATGGGTCGTTGGAGGCTTCTTTGTTCTGATCTTAAAGAACGATTAAACGCTTTAACGCTTCGTGTAACTAATGAAGATTTCTAACGTAATCGCTCGCAAACTTGAGATAAATAAGATCGTCACCCCGATTGGAGGACGCCTACTCAAATCGTTAGAGGATGATGCAAAGCAAGTTTACTCACGTATCGGAACATGATTGTTTTGAGTTTGAGAGACTTCGAGAGGCTTCGAGTGGCTTCGAGAGGCTTCTGTACTTCTGGACGACGATCCTCCCGGACCTCTCGTACTTATAGAGCTCCAGAGGGTGCCGTAAAAAGTAAACTCGTCCTGTAGTACCGGAGTCCCGTACACACCACCGCATTCCTCCTCGATCTCAGGGGCGGGCCTATCCTCTAAGTTCGCTCCAACCATCGAGAACCATCGATTCTTCTTGAATCTTAACGAGTTTTCGAGCTTTCGGTTGTCGATACGCCTTTTGCGCCACGCCGAAAGTATTCCGATCCTTCGTTTTTTTTTTTAAAGTCAAGCAACATCGGCACTTTAGAACGAGACGGTAATTTAACGACCTTCGCTGTCCCGCGCGGACAGGGAAATATATTATAAATAAGCGAAATTACGATACGGTGAATTTTTCGTTTTAAGATCATTTGCGAATACAGGTGTTTGAACGAGTGGTATTATGTATTTATAAATTGAAAAAAAAAAATAAACGTAATAGCACGCATACGAGACGTTCCTGCCGTGTGCGTGGAAGGATTCTCGGTGGTATCGGCATGACCTCGGGAAATTTTTGCCCTGGAAGCTCGCTCCGCGTTGCATATCGTTACCGTACCGGATCCTTCGAAAGGATCGTTCAAATTTACGTGCCGGATGTGGCGCGCGAGGGCACCGCCCGAACGCCCCGCGAACAGATACGCCGCGCGAGCTGATAAAAATCATTGTCATTACTTTGACGACGGATATACGTTTTTATTGTGACTCTCGGTTTTTCTCTCACGCGATTCGTAATCGCAAGGCTGAGGTTCTATGTCAAGAAATCTCAGAAATGGAAACCATCTAGGTTTTCCGTGGTAATGAACTTCCCTGGACCTCGATGGTCGAGTGAACCGACACGATCGATAGGCTCAATTAATTATCGAAACCGGTCTTGGGATTAAAGTCGTTAGCGTTTGCAAGTCGCTGCCTCCATTAGACGTCTATTGGACCGTTAAAGTGTAACCATTATCTTTTCTCGTGATTTTTTTCAGCTCGAACTTAACAATAACAATAACGATGTCGGAAGATTCTTAACTTCAATTTCAATATTTCTTAGCATCGAAATAACAAAACTGTTCGGGAAATGTATTTAACTAGAAAAATAGATATCGGTGCTCTGTTGCACGAGTTTTTTTATTTTTACTTATAAAAATTAAATGTAAATAGATTATGTATTGCCTATAGTGGAAGAAAAACCTTCGCATAAGTTATACCTAAGAGCAAGCTCAACTCTTGTCAAATTGACAAACTTTTTTTAACCTCATGTATTGAACCATGTATCGAGAGAATTCTTTCGTCCTGTTCATTTCGTTATTTTTTCTCGAACGTGTAAGATGCAAATGGAATACTCGCGCAAATTACGATAGCACGAAGTACGCTGATCTCTAGTTAAGTGACCCCGGGGGAAGGAAGGAGAGAGAGAGAGAGAGATCGTTACGATGTCCGCGCGTTCGTTCACCCGGGACCTTGGAATCTCCGTGGATATCCTCGCATGAAAGTCCTAGTCATTGGAATCGAAAAGACAGACGCGGAGATTGACAGGTATTTCAACATTACAACGATCGATCGTACATTCGCAACATAAATTTCAGCTTGTCAAAGAAATTTGAATATTTTCTTTTTAGGTATCTGGATGCTTATAATACACGGACCTCGATGCTGCCCGAAGAGCCAAACATCGTTGACCGCTGGTAGAAATAAGGGCGTGCCTGCTCGGACAACAAAAATAGAGCCCGTATATCCAACCGGTTCGCAATCGGACGCTACGTCCTTAACATCGAGGTAAAGCGGATTTCGATTCCTCGAGTAGGATCCCGGGGGACCACTTCACCGTGGAGCTCCTACTAACATTTCTCCGCTAATATAAGATAAGCGATAATTTTAACATAAAGATACGCATAACTGTATCGACGAACGAAACAGTGGCGGCCAATGCGTTTCGCGGTATTCAACTGTGCGCAAGGACGATACAGGGTAATCAAGGGGGAACGAAAAGAAAAGATTGTCAGATTTCCAGGAATGACGAAAATAATTTTATTGATCGATCGCAGGACGATCGATTGGATTTGTCAGTGGTGGTTAGCGCCGATTTCGCCGTCGGTCAGGATCCCTCGAGTCGGTAAGCCGCGTCGAGGGGATCCTACCGATCGTGGTTTCGAGATGATTAGTGTATCGTTTCCGGTTAGAAGAGAGAGAGCGTTTGGTTGACTAGAAACGACAACCCCGGGTCCGTTTAGTGGATGTATCCAGCGGCGACGACCGGTGCGTGTGCGGCGTAGGCGACGGGTGCGTGTGCGACGTACGCGGCCGGTGCGTGTGCGACGTACGCGGCCGGTGCGGCATGGACGATCGGTGCGGTCTTGACGACGGCATGGGTGGCGACGTAAGGAGAGGCAGCGATCAACGGGCTCTTGACGGACACCTTGTAGGTGTTGGCGTAGCTAGTGGCGACCGGGACGCTGTGCGCTACCGGGACGGCGTGCGCAACGGCGAGCGGTGCAGCGGCGACGACCGGTGCGGCGTGAAGGGCCGCCGGGGCGGCGATGTAACCAGGCGCTGGGGCGGCTGCGGCGCAGGCCAGCAAGGCGAAGAGGGCGACGATCTTGTACATGGTTGACGGAGGTGTTGCGATTGTAGCTTCGTAACTTGAAGTTTGAGTTCCTTAGCAGCTGATTGCTGTGAGTGGAATGATGCTCGGTAACCGGACCAACTGCCCTTTTATTCGTGAAGCCTGACCTCTCCCACCAAGCCGATCCCGGATCGCCATCGACTTCGCTTCGCTTTGGCCGGCTCTGCTCCGCTTTGATTCCCACTACCGCTTCCCTTGCGCGCTCGACTCGCTCAGGGTCTTTTCGTCTTCCTTTTCGGTTACCATCTTGGGCGAACATTGTCAAGGTCCGCTCCTGGCTGGATCCGCGTGTGCGACGTACTCGACGAGGGCCCTTCACCTCTCTTTTGTTGTTTCTTTTTTGTTTGTTGTTGTGTGTATCGACTCACCTCGTCTTGCCTCTCTTCGTCTCCGATTCGCCTCTACCGCCGAAGCATCGACGAATCTTCGAGGGTCTCGCCTCGTGACGTACACCGACACCGGTGGTTTCCCTGTTCCAGCGATGATCGTCGGTCGTACGAGAAGAGAATAGATCCCCCCCCTTGAATTTCGTTTCCCTTCGCAAACCGCGACGTAACCGTCGAAATGTCCGTCGAGCGCACCCCTCGAAAACTAAGCTCTCGTTGGGTTATACAATTATTATAATTCGAGCGATCGTAACATCTGGCCGACGAGGGTCTATAACGAGTACCGGACCCTCCTATTTCGGGATACCTTGCGTTAGTTAACCGGCTGTACTTTAATTGATAAACGTAAGTCCTATCGTAATCCGGCCTCTATTTCCACGCTAACGTAATAGCGTGCACTCGTTAATGTTAATGTCCACAGCCATAACGTAACGTTACGTTACGCGGTATGTTTACTTCGGGGAACGACGGGATTGAGTAATGACTAGGATAATCCGTTTTACCGCCCACACGGTTACCGCGTCGCCGCGCGTCGCGACGTGCCGCGACTTTGTCCCCTACGCATAGACCAGCAGCGACGGTCGGGGACGCCTGAAACGGGGACATTGTGACACTGCTCGCGAAAGTAGATGCTCGACTTTGCCCGATTTCGCGCAACACGTATTACCGCAATCAGAGTCGCGCGCGTGTTCTTTCCGGAACCAGTCCACCTCGTCCTCTCTGTCCCCCTCGGTCCCCTCCCTTGGACCCCACGAATCTTTCTCTCTTCCTCTCCTGCTCTCTTTCTGCTCTCTATCTTTCCATCTACTTTTTATACATATTTTTTTTTTCTTTTCGACAAAGACGTTTGTCCTCGTATCGTCACGCATCGGCTCGTTTTTTCACCGCTAACGTCCCAATATCTTGCGTACACCATTGAATTCAGCTTCGCTCGATCGACAACGCGATTACCGATGATGGATTAAAGCGCGGCGGCGCGAGAGTCCGCGGAGGGTCCGGGGGAGAGGGAGGAGGAGGGGGGGGGGAAGGCTCGATTCGAGTTCGATACAAAATTTTGGCGGGGCACCGAATCCGGAAGGCCTTGGCCTGTCAGATGCCCGTGCGCAAAGACCCCCTTTGGATTACGCGTAGCGGGGACGCAATCAGCTTGCACGCCCCGTAGCCTCCACTCTTGCCGCTGTTTCGTCGGGGAACCAGTTTCTGGCAAGAGGGGTACGCCGCTATAAAAAAGCCGAAAGACGTCGGCGGTGGCGTCAGTCGATCGGTAACGACGAGAGACTAGCGCCGGCTGGAACTCTAGTAGAGCCCCCAACGTCACTCTCCTGGTTCGAAACGCCGCACTTGGCCGTTAGGCGTTATACTTCTGGTGGAACAGATCTATCGCGAGGCAGTGCCCTCCGTTCAATTGAAATAGAACGGGGTGACACATGCCCCGTCTGGTTAGGTTTATTCTACTGAAATTGTCTGTGCACAAACGGTTCAAGTTACAAACACACTGCACTGACGTGTGGCATTAATGCGTCACGTCAGATGTTCCGTGGGAACACGTAAGCTAATAATCGTACTATAATATGGGATTCGCCCGTACGTGTTTGATTAGTCTCTCCTCCATAGTTAGTATCAATTCACGCGTTGACGAAAATCTGAAAATTTAGATCTATCGCTGACGAGTGTGAACGCGTGTGATAACGTCATCATGCGTGTTCACACTTAAAGTGAATCCGCTATGTACACGCGTATGCATTTACTATATCGAGAAAATTATACCACACGTGAACCGATGCATTAATACGACACGCCAGGGGAGTGTGTTTGTGCCTCTACCGTAGTTGTCGTGGCGCGGCAGTAGGGTTGCCGGCCGTCTTACTCCTGGTAGGGCAATTCTACTGCGGGGCAAAGTGTCCCCAGTTTCACTGATTGTGTGTTAGAATTGCCTGTCCAGACGACCGGATTAGGCGTATTCTACTTAAATTTCTAACGATCCCGCTTCGAATTTATGCGCGTTTACTGTAATAGCCATGACAATAATTTGAGCCAAAGTCTCCACTGTTTTGTTTAACCGCTTTAGTGCCAGGGTGTATTTAAAAAATCGCGTTGGATAGCGCTGTCTTCAAGTTTGTTAATAATGCCAATCGATGCAATCGCGCTGTTTGGTTTTCTCGTCTATAAAGTAGATCAACTACAAACCGTTTATTTATGCACATGGTGCAGGATTAATTAAAAAAAGTAATTAGGAGAGGATGCTTTAATGTCACTGATGACGCGCTATAATCAAAACCGAGCGCATCGTGAATTGAGCAACACGACCAAACGGTTAAGTACAATTAGGCGGTTACGCGTCCCGTAGGGTTAGCCCTATTTCACTAAAATTTCGGACCCGTGTATCAAGAGACAAGGCCTTGTCTCGAGCCAAGTACAAGTACGCAAGAAGTAGACCTTGTATCTTTTCAGAAAAGAATGAACGGGGTTTTTCAATGTGGTATAACCGCGTAACAGAAAGAATGTTTTTTAAACGTTCCATACTTGCATTGTTCAATTTAAAAAAATGTATAGATCTTTTTGCTGTACTGTACTTCATGCAAAGCCTCGACGTATCTCTTTATTAAATCGAGTTTTCTTATTTTTATTATATATTATTATTATACAACGATTAAAGGTAGAACGAGTAAACAATCACCATTGTATACGCCGCCACGTAGTCGACGATCTTTAATCTTTCGAAAGGTTGATCGCGCAGCGAAGCACACGCGCGTCCACGGTCGATATCATAAAAACAAGAGATATAAAAAAAAAAGTCGAAAGGCCAGCATCAGAGGAGGAATCAAAAAGATCGATCGACGTGATAAACGAGCCGTGAAGCCGGCCCCCCCGCCTTGCTTGGCCTTGCTCGGCCTTGATCTACTCTTCGTACCGTTTCGCGTTCGCGTAGGAAACTTTATGTTTTCGGCCAGCGGCTAACGATACCTCTAGAAATCACTGTGGGATCGACAGGAAACTCTGAACCCGTGGGAATTTCGAGTTCGAGGGCAGGGTTCAATTCAAAACCAAACGGTTACGGTACAAATTGTATACGATCGTATTTATTTTGGCATTTATTCGCAGTCGGATGACAGAGAACGCAGGACGGTAGGACTAAAGTAAATGAGTTCGATCGACGGACAGTCGATCTAGGTAACGGTTCTATGTACAGAAAACGATATCATCGGTGTGTTTCGCGAGTCGTGGGATAGATCGGTGAGAAAAGTTGTGTGCTGTATTATTCCGCTTAATGAACGTATCCGGCGTGTCCGTATCCAAGATTGTATCCGTGACCGTAGTTTAGCCCGTATCCGTATCCGTCACCGTGTCCGTATCCGTATCCAACGGAATAGGGGTACGGCACCGCCGCCGCTGCTGCCGAGAGTCCGTATCCGTGGGGGTAGCCGATGTAGCTGCTGGACGGTACGTAACCGATCTTTGCGACCGCAGGTGCGCTGTAAGCCAGTTTCGTCACCGCTGGTGCTACAGCCGCGATCTTGGTCACCGTGGGTGCCAATGCGACCTGTCGATCAAACGTTCGATCGTTAATTGGAAACTCGAGAGGAATGAGGCTCGGCAAGAGCGCGTATGGTAAGCTGCGTACAGTGATGGGCGATATGCATCGATATTTTAAAAGATTGATGTTTTTGAATCGATCTTTTTAAAAATTGATCCAATTTTTTAAGAGATCTGATCTTTGGACCGTCGGACGTTCGTCCGAGACCAGGTATTTTCGTCGTGTTCGACCGTGACGATCCAGATCTTTCTCGATTCTAGCGTTCACATTTTAATAGGATCGTAAGAATATAAATTAAACGATCAGCGCGATATTATCCAAACTCGTGGAAAACGAATATCGTAGCGATAGAATAACAAACTAGTTTACGAGAAGTAGAACGGTCACTCGTACGTCTAAATAAAACATTTGTTTTATATATTTCGATATTAAACAAATTGGTGCAATTAAAAAAGTTCATATTTTTTTTACTAATCTTCCGAGAAATTGGTATTTCGCTATCGATTTCTTCACTTCGATCTAAGTCCATCCAAAAAAGATCGATTCACTTTACAGAATCGCCCATCACCGTGCACCAAGTGTAGACGCGTAACATGCGCGCATATCGCGCAACACGATGCATCAGTAGACTAGCCAGGCACGCGTCTCGTCGCATAACACATTTGCGACGAAATTACGATACGGTGTTCGTTACACCCGTACGTTACACGTCCGCCGTAGATATCGAAATTTAAGCCTCGTATCGCTTACCTTGTACGCGTTGGAGTAGCTCGTGGCCACCGAGGGCTGGACATAGGTAACCGTAGGAGCGTACGCAGGTGCGACTGCGGCAACACCACCGTGACCCAAACCGTATCCACCGTACCCTCCGTATCCACCGTATCCGTAACCACTTCCATAGCCGGTGTATAGACCCGCCGAAGCGTATGCCACAGTGGCGAGGAGAACGATCTGTGGAACGTAACGATTAATTCTCGATTTTCTATTGAAATCCGTTATCCAAGCGTCGTTGCGTGGAATTACGAAATAAGCGAGGGGGGAGGGCGAAAGTATTTACATCCAGCGGAAGCTTCGCCGTCTATATCGACCGGTGCCGATGCGCCCCGGGGTTACGTTCGTAAGCGTACGCGAATATCTATTATATATCGCGCCGTTCGCGTTATACCATTACGAGATATTTTCCTCTGCCCACGGTGCTTCGCACCTACGTCGTTATTTATGTCCGTTGTCGACGCGCGGCAGTTAAAGTTCAATCGAAATGTTATGAACGGAGTTCCCAGGGTATTTGCGAACCTACCGTCGCGTTCCCTTCGTACCGTAAACAATATCCGAATGGCTTTTCCTCGGATTCTCGTCGAAGAGATCCGTAAGGATAAAGATAATGTACCGTAGATACTACTCACCAGCTTGTACATGTTGCTCGGTTGGTTGATTAATTCCAGGTATACCTCGAGAACTGACTAGACACGAATCCCGTGGTTCTTTTATATATTCCAACGGATCGTTCTTTTACTCCCTCTCGGTATTCCCCCGTTGCGGTTTTGTATGCGCCGTAACCTCGCGTCCCCCGCCGGCTGCCCCATTCCTCGCGAACGAACGATCTAGGATTCCGGTAGGCACGAACGGGGGAGAACAGTGAAAAGGCGGGAAAAAAAAAAGAAACTTTTCCACGCCAAGGTGGCATACCGGTGGCAAGAGAATTCGCGCTCAATGTGTTCGTTAAGGCTACAGGGGCGTAGCCACGAATATGGTTTGACGGTTGGGCGGATACGAGCTGACCGTAAGGCGGAACGGGGCATGGTACGGGGTATTGCCTAGATCTCCGCGACCTCGTGGATCTTTCTTTCGCGCCACGCGAACGTGAATCATAACGAAGGACAAGAGCGCGCGCGCGCGCGCGCGCTCGTTGCCGACAACGGTGGCCGTTTGAGAAGAAAGGATTGGCTCGCGTGGTTACTTCGTGAGAAAAGTCGTTCTCAACGGGGGATCCTTGAGGTACGTTAGACTCTCCGTGCTGTCGTAATAAGAGGGGAAAAAGAAGAAAAAAAAAAACATCATCATTGACGCCCGCCTCTCCTCCATCGATAACTCGGCATTGCTTTCCGCGATAATTATGCATAGCCCAAGCAGCGCGTCTGTGATCTTGTCTGTGCTCCGCGAAGCGTGAAGAGAGTAATCTCGGGAACCTCGGACAGAGCTTATGTGGAACGGGGCAAAGAATCAATGACGATGACGACGTTGTTATCGTACAATTAGGCTTCAAGTACTCAGCTCCGATGAGGTAAGAGACTGACTCGGTACTCCGAACGTCGCACGAAAAGGACACGCTCGACGAGGATAAATAAGAGCGAGGTATGTCTCCCGGCTACCAGCACGGACAATGCCACGCTTTACGGAGGATTTATTATTTTAGGGGGGGCGACAGTCGTCGGTCGATCGTGGTAGCGAGCGCGAGCCCTTCGAACGAGAAACGTAAATGAATCGATTCTCGAGTTGGATCGGGCAACGGTCGACGGGCGGAGAGAATTCGAGGCAGAGTTCGAGTTGCCCCGTGTTGTTTTTCTCGTTTTCCCGCGTCCCACGGAACGCTGTTCCCTCGATTAAACGGACTAAGGACGACAGGATTCCACGCACGCGGACTTAAATCGCGCGTGCGTGGTGGTACTTTCCTAGAAAATAAGCGGCGTTAACGACGATGAATCGATATAATCGAGCTGGTGCTCGATAAAAGAGCGCTCGTTAATCGGTGACCGCGCGGAAAGGAGCACAACAAAAAAACAACACACCGACGCAAGGTTCGTGGAGTAATTTTACTTTCATGAATACTGAAATTTGACAGGAAACGAGTCGTGGTTACGCGGATGCTATTATCAGGATTCGCAAGGGTGAATACGATTGGAAATAGAAAGACGTAATTAGGAGGCTCGTGTGGGGGTTCGGGGGTGGGAGGGGCTGGACGATGGAACGGGGATAACGGATGTACCACGGATGTTGGGACGAGAACGATTGGGATCGTTGTGGAAAATACGGTCCGCGCGGGGGGGGGGGGGGAGTGGCGCGTAACGCAACGGAGAAGACGCGACGCTGATACGTTCTTCCGAATTAAACCGAAATCGGTATCGCGCTCTCTCTCTCTCTCTCTCTCAGAGCCCGTTCACGCGATACGGTTTTTTTTTACCGAAACCACGCCACTTTTTATCTGCCTATGAAACAGACGAGTGAGAAAATGACCGATTCGATGAAAAAAACCGTATCGTGTGAACGGGGAGTCTCTCTCTCTCTCTCTCTCTCTCTCTCTCTCGTTCGGTAATAAACTAGCTCATTTGTCCTCGCCCTCGCCCTCCTCCTCCTCGTCGAATTCTCCCTCCTCGTCGGCAGTCGCTTCCTGGTACTGCTGGTACTCGGACACCAGATCGTTCATATTGCTCTCGGCCTCGGTGAACTCCATGTCGTCCATACCCTCGCCGGTGTACCAATGGAGAAACGCTTTTCGCCTGAACATCGCCGTGAATTGCTCCGAGACTCTCTTAAAGAGTTCCTGCAAGACGATCGTATGAAAGGATGATCGTCGGTACGATCGGGGTAAAGAATGCAACGCGCTTCTCGCTTTACCTGGATGGCCGTGGAGTTGCCGATAAATGTGGCGGACATTTTCAAGCCCCGAGGTGGTATGTCGCAGACAGCGGTTTTCACGTTACTGGGTATCCACTCGACGAAGTAGCTGCTGTTCTTGTTCTGTATATTGAGCATCTGCTCGTCAACCTCCTTCATCGACATTCTACCCCTGAAGACCGCGGCGACGGTCAAGTAGCGACCGTGGCGCGGATCGCATGCTGCCATCATGTTCTTCGCGTCGAACATTTGTTGCGTGAGTTCCGGTACCGTCAGCGCTCTGTACTGCTGGGAGCCCCTGATGGAAATTTGAATGAAAATTTTTATTCGATATTCGAGATCGATCACCGTCATTTGGCGCAACTAGGTGGGGTGCAGAAGAGTCTTTAGCAGCCCTTGTTTTGTTAGGTCGTAATTATTATAATTATAGCGAACTCTATCAATTTTATGTTTTTAATTTTTTAATTGACCGTTGTAACTTTTAAGCTCGTGTAGTTCTAGTAATAGAGGGTGTGGGGGACGAGGCCCCCGCTAAGTACATAATTACAGCTGTCAAGAGACAAGGTCTTGTCTCGAGTCAAGTACAAGTTTATAATTATAGTGGAAAACCACCAATTTTATGTTTTTGATTTTTTAATTGATTATTGCAGGTTTATAATTCGTAAGCTCATGTAGCTATAATAGCATGGGCTGCGGGGGCCAGGCCTTACACGGTTCGGTGAGACATTTACAGTTTCAGCACCCCACGTTTCAGAGGTCTAGTTGCGCCTACGATCACCGTGTCCGTTATTCGCGTAAATACCTGGACGTCAGAGGCGCGAAGCCGGGAATGAAAAAGTGGAGTCGCGGGAAGGGGACCATGTTGACCGCTAATTTACGCAAATCGGCGTTTAGCTGACCGGGGAACCTGAGGCAGGTGGTAACGCCGCTGAGAGTCGCGCTCACCAAGTGATTCAAGTCACCGTAAGTCGGGGTGGTGAGTTTCAGGGTACGGAAACATATGTCGTAAAGTGCCTCGTTATCGATGCAATAAGACTCGTCGGTGTTCTCCACCAGCTGATGCACCGACAATGTACAATTGTACGGCTCGACAACCGTGTCGGACACCTTCGGGAAACGATGGAAGGGGGCAGATAAGATATGTTGCCGCGGGAAAAAAAAGTGTAGGTCCACTTACCGGGATCGAGGCGAAGCGGTTTTTTTTTGTAGGAAATCGGTAAATCCAACGTTACCGTGATTCGATGCGACAGAAAAAACTTGATAATACCAATTATTCAGCGTATAATTGGCAAAAACGATACCGAAAAAGTAATGCCTACCGGTAGTTGGGAATTTAATACGGTAGATTGGTAATATCGGTAAAAAAAAACAAAGCAAGCGTCTTAACGGATAGTAAACTGATTTGCGAATCATTTAATTAACGTGGCATTCTTTCGTATCGTTGGGATAATTAATGGATAAATAACGACCCGACAATTGCCGCAACGTTAATTCCATTCGCAGTTCGCGCGTTGTGCAAAGAAATACATCGAAATTGCGCAAGCGGATCTATACTTTCCTAATACCACTAAAAGCAATTACTCCGATTATCCGTACAACAGCGGAGCACCTAACGCGACGTTTGGTATTCTTCTTCATACATCGAACTACGTAACATTAGTTTCTCCGATTTCCCATAAAAATGAACCCCTTGCACTGCGCGGAACCTTGCGAAAAGCCAGGCCAAACGCGGCTACCTCAATTGTAGCGGCGAACGATAAATTTCAATCAAAGACATACCATGAGAAGCAACAGTACGTTCTAGCTAGCACGGGAACACACAGTCCCATTCGAAACGTTTATACTTGGCCCGGAATTAAGACTACGAGTCAGACTCGTGATATTCATGTTCGGCCTGGAACTGAACAACGAGTCCGACTCGTGACATTCGTGTTTGGCCTAAAATATTCATCACGAGTCAGGCTCGTGAAAATAGTGCAAGGGGTTAATCACCGCACACCTCGGGAAGCGGACCTACGCGTTAGATCGAAGAAGGGTTTCGATACCTTCGGCGATGGTACGACGCTGAAGGTCATCATGATCCGGTCAGGATACTCCTCGCGTATTTTCGAAATGAGCAACGTTCCCATCCCCGCTCCGGTACCACCGCCTAGCGAGTGCGTCAACTGAAAGCCCTGGAGGCAATCGCAACTCTCGGCTTCCTTGCGAACGACGTCGAGTACGGAATCGACGAGCTCAGCGCCCTCGGTGTAGTGTCCCTTTGCCCAATTGTTCCCGGCACCGCTCTGACCGAACACAAAGTTGTCAGGCCGAAAGATCTGACCGAATGGTCCCGAACGAACAGCGTCCATCGTTCCCGGTTCCAGGTCGACGAGAATCGCTCGTGGAACATATTTGCCTCCCGTTGCCTCGTTATAGTAAACGTTTATGCGCTCGAGTTGCAGGTCGGAGTCACCGTGATACGTTCCCGTGGGATCGATGCCGTGCTCGTCGGAGATTACTTCCCAGAACTGTCGAGAAATTTCCCGTAGATTGGAGGATGAATTTTGTATTAGCATTGGTTAACAAGTTCGCGGCGTTTTCTACGTCGAGGGATAGTCGTGGCAGAGAACAAACATTTTCGTCGATCGTTTTGTGAATTTTTATATGGTGATAAAGAGATGAGTAGTATTGATCTCGAGGTATAGTAAAAGTGCAAGGAATTTAACACTGTTTCTACCGTCAATTTAGTGTATACCTATTCCTATCGCGACCAGTCTTTAAAACAACTATGTTTTCTAGTATAGAATAAAGGTATCTGCCAATCCGATAGTGAAAAAATGTAGTTTCTTTTATTTAGAAATAGACAACGTATACTTTAACATTTAACCCACTAACATTTTAAGTTAAGAGGCGGTACAATAAGTTGCTCGCGAGAAATTCTAGACGAGATTTAAGAAACGATCATCCGGCCGATCGTTGTAATAATAGTGTCAATGACGGAACTAATGGTTGAGGGGAAAATGGAAAAATTTTAGCAATGGCGGTACCTTCGCACCGATCTGGTTACCGCATTGTCCGGCTTGAAGATGAACAATCTCGCGCATCTTTATCTTTTATCGTCCTGGTTGATAATCCTCCAACGGTCTTTCTCCTCGATCGACTTTACACTTCCTTTCTCTTTCGTCTCCCTCGCGAGCAGACTCTTCTGTAGCGGAAAAGTCCTCTGGCTCCTACGAAAAATCTTGAGAATAACGTCGCCAATGAATGATCAAACGAGAAACGGAAAGACTCAGTGCGTGGGATAGGCGATCAACGAGATGTCGTTTGTTTTCGGTTGCCTTGGATCCCGTTTGAGCGAACGCCGATAACGCTCGATTCGAATGCTGTTCTTTCATGCCCGCGGCTAGTTTCAGCTCGTTTGTTATTATGTATTATTCGCTTTTAACCTTTGTGGAGTTTGTGAAATCTGTACGCTCAGCTCTCGAGAGTACATATTTATTATGGGAAACTTTAACGCAATACGTACACTCGCAGTGCACTTGTACACATGTGTATCCTAATATTACATTTCCATGAATTATTGGGTTGTCAAAAGTGAAATTTGTAGTCGGCTACATTGTCGACTTTGACTCGCTACAAATTTCATACTTGCCAACCTGATATATGAGCAGTTGATTTTAAAAGTGGGGTTAATCAATTGTATGTTTTGTGTTTATTGATTAGAAGTATAAAGTTTTTGTTAATTTCTAATAAAAATTAGTTTGAACTATTATTTTCACAAAATAGATTTGCTCTACGTTTAAAATCAACGGCTCATATAACGAAAGGCCACACGACTTTATCTTAGTTCTTGTAGCGAAGATACAGACACCTGCAATTCTATAATTCTCAGTTAAACTCGATCAAATTTAATTTCAAATTTAGTTTAGAGAGTTTTGAGATCAATCGAGCACGCGAAGAAGCAGCCCGGTTGATTTAACTTGTTACTTCAATTCGCCACCTTTCCCAACGCCTTGGGATGTTGCGCATAGCTATCATTTTTTTTTTAATCTAATTGCTAAACCTCGATCGAGGATCAATTAATTATCACGAGAATAAAAATGGGTGAGAGGGTATCAAATAATTCTGTCATCGTACAAATTAGTTTGCAGGTAATGAATATTTTATTGCTAGATCGTTGTACAAGTGATGCACAATTCGTGCTTATAGAAATTTTGAGAGTTCCGGTCGATCAATCGAGTATAGCACCCCGGACGATTTAAGTTGTTCCTTCGATTCGCCATCCCTTCCGGCGCCGTTGACGTTGCGCCTCAGCGTTTAAAGATGTTCTTCTTTTTATTTTATTTATTTTTTTTATTCTTTCTCGCACCCTGATGTTCGAGCGCCGCCGCGGGTGCTTTTGGCCATTTCGATCTCTAATTAGATTCAGCGTCTTCCAGCGACGTATGCCGCGGCGGGGTAGCTCGAGTATGCGAGCGGTGCAGCCGCGATAGCGGGTGCGTGGGCGTAGTAGTGAGGAGCCGCGGCGTATGCGGCGGGTGCGGCGACGTATGGGGCGGCATAGGCATGATTGATGGCGTGGGCGTTGTAGCTGGTCGCGTATGTTCCGACCGTCAGGGCTGCCGGTACAGGTGCAGCGTACGCTGCCGGAACTGCAGCTGGGACGAGACCAGCCGAGCAGGCGGCGAACATGCAGGCGAACAGAACCTTCAGAATCAAAGGAAAAGGAACAATTATAATGTTGATTATAAAGTTAATCGGTAGTCATCGTATCGGTGATTTTCGAACTTTGGTCAAACTCATTTTTTCAGGTAATTTCAGAATATTGTTTCTCTAACACGATCGTCGTTTTAGGCAAAGTACAAAAATTTCGGAGATCGTGAATTATTTTATGACTTCTTAATTATTGAATTATTGAATCAATTGATTATCATTATTATTTTACTTATTGATTATTTTAGTAGTCCGGAGTACTAGCGATAATCGCTAGTTTTATTCCAGTAGAGTCAAACTTACGAAGAACTTGGTCATCATGTTGATTGCGGTGGTTGTCTCGGAGGTAACTCGAGTGATTCGCAGTTGAAACTGTGGTGCCACTGAGATTAGTCCGTGGTCTTTTATACTCGTTTTCGCCCATGAGAAAAAATCAGGAACTCCCACCATGCGTCCCGGCGGTGGTGGTTTCGGACACGATGCGACGTGAGTGTGTTCCTGCATACCGGATTACCTCTATTTCTTTTTAGACCACGCCCGCGATTGCAACTTTCGTCACCGGCCGGCCGGTACGACGAAATCGAACAACCATCCTTAAACGCGATCGACGACGCGAACGGCCGTGGTTACGTTCACGTCCTTGGATCGGGAGCGTTGTTCTTCTCTACCCGGAAGTACGGTACACCCGGAAATCGTATTTGGCTCCCGGCTATTTGGTCCAGCCACGATAATCGATCGTCGACCGTACGATGATCCCGTAATTTTTTTATCAACGGTTTATCTCTCTCTCTCTCTCTCTCTCCCTCTTTGTTTCTCTTTGAGCATTAGATCGCGGGCTACTCAATATTCTGAAGACAAAGAAGATACGTCGAGTGGTTTTTAGTTCGTAGTTTTAGCGCGGTAAACAACTATCGGGGTCAGCTAAGCGATTACTGGACAATCATTTGTTTATGATATTGATACCTTTGTAGGAGATTGGCGATAAAGTGGGACTCGAGGTGAAATTTCAGTCGTTATTAAAACATTTGTTAAAAATTATTATTCTTTATATCGTATATCTTGCATTGTACATACATATTATCTTTCGCATGAATCGAATTGTAGGAATATATTACATTCTTCGCGCATACTTAACGTATTCATTTAACCAAATCAGTTCAAAGTCAGTATAGAGACCGCGGACGTTGCGTAAGCATTGGCGGTCCGTATGGTAGCTATATTATTTTTAATACCTGCACGTAGGCTATGTCGCGCGAATAAAGTCTAAATATTTTTATAATCTAAATACCGATCCCGAGTGAATTAGTAAAAATCGTGGGTGATATAAATCTTCCACGCATCCTGGTATTTTATTCAAGTTTCGAGTCGGTGTCGCACGAATAAAATCTAAACATTTTTATAATTTTAATACCGATCTCGAGTGAGTTGCTAAAGAATTGAGAGTTATAAAATCTATATCGAATCTTATCATTTTATCCAAGTTTCGAGCCGGGATCACACGAATAAATTTTTAAATGTTTATAATCTAAATACCGACTCGGAGTGAGTTATTAAAAATCGAGGATAATAATATACATTTTCCTCGCTTCTCGTTTTGTCAAAATTTCGAGCCGATGTCCCAAGAATAAAATCATTCTCATAATCTATATACCGACCCGAATTGAGTTATTAAAAAATGAGAGTAATAAAATCGTTATCGTATCGTATAGCATTTTATCCAAGTTTCCAGTCGATGTCACACGGATAAAATCCAACACCAACCCCGAGTGGGTACTAAAAATCGAGAGTGATATAAATCTTCGTCGCTCATGTTATTTCATCCAAATTTCGAGTCTCACTGAAACATTTCTTCATTATTACAAAACGTTAAGACGTGCTATTGTAGGTCGTTCGTAGATAAAAAATATGTATAAACTAACGAGCATCGACGACACGGGCTGTTGTCTTGCGCGATACACGCACCCGTCCTAAATACTAACGCGAACGCAAGTACAATATATTTTGCGCGGACAGCGAGCATTGGGACATCACGAGTTTCGAAAATCGCTCTGCGAGCGTGACTCGAATTGTCACCGTTGCGAGTGCTCGCTCGTCGACTCGGTCTCCTTCTCGTCCCTCGACTTTCTTCGCGAGGGCTTCTTACCTAAGCGAACGAAATTCCCGCGCATTCGGTAATCTCGCGTCGCCGAAAATATTCCTGCAAACCAATTTGTTCTTCATTCTGGGACAGAGGAAACTTTCCCTTCGATTCTCCCGAGCTGGGAAAATACTTCTTTACGTAGACTCTATGTAGGTACTTAGCCCGAGGCAATACCTTGTCTCTTGATATACGCTTCCTTTTGCAATTTTCAATAACAGCTTCAACTCTGTTTTCTCGAGGAACTAAAGGAATCACTCGTGTCCCTATGTTACGATACAAGTTTTCTCGTAAATAACCTTCCGAATGAAAACGAAAACGCCTCGAACACAGTGAAATAAAAAAACATAAAACAATCTCCAGAGCGAGTAACGCGTTGACTTTGAAAACTAAACGTTTCGCCGCAGAGACGAAAACTCTATTCTACGCAAGAAACATATTTCTTCGCACGATTCCCTCCAATTCCAATTACTATCCAAAGTATCCTGAAAAGACACAAGGTCTAGTTCTTGCGCGCTCGTACTTGACCCGTGACAAGACCTTGCCTCTTGGTCAACGGCTCCAACCTATTCCACGAGCCTGCCCGGAACAATCGATACCACGGCATAAGGTGGAATAAACGAGACAAGAGTATTTATGCTTTACATATATTTATTTGCAAGAATGGTCGAGAAGGAGGAAGAAAGGGGACAAACGTTGACACGGATATCATCTCAAGCAACGACGATCGGCGCCGAGTGTAAAGATGGTGCTGCGTAGGACAATGGTGCGTACTGAAGGGCTGCCGCTGGTGCCGCGTACGTCAGCGGTGCTACCGCGTGTACGGAGGCTGGATAAGCGGCGTGGTAAGCGGCGGGTAGAGGTGCGTGGATGGCAGCGGGTACGGCGGCGAGCGGTGCAGCGGCGAAGGTGTTGTAGTTTCTCGAAACAACCTGGCTGCTCCTCGCTGTTACGATGGGCGCTGGTACGGCGAACGCTGCCGGTGCTGCGACGAGGGGTGCTGCCGGGATTACACCTGCGGACGCAGCGGCGACGAGGGCGAGGATGCACTGAAACCAAAGACGAACGCGAAACATGAGAATCAACGTGAATGTTTCTTTTTTTTTTGTTTACCTCGCAGTCGAGGACTAAGGCCCTTCTGAGACGGGGACACTATAGAAACTGCAATCGCCTGGATACTAGGAGACCGGGCGACTATACATATAGACAACAGAACGTGTGTATTGGTGTTATTTAGATGAAGCTACTGAAATTGACTGAAGCGACTGATAAACTGACGCGACTAGTTGGCTCGCGACTCGATATGTCAGTCTCCCCGATACTCTAGTTCGCCGAGTTGCCTAGATCGGTACATAGTTATTTTATGCTTATGGCGATTCAAAGTGCAGCGCCACACGAAGTATCGGGCAACTTCAGTTGCCTAAATAGTCGCAGGGTCTCCAAGTATCGAGACGATTACAGTTTCTTTTGAGTTATCTCCGTCCGAAGAGGGGCCGAAGGGTTTATGCTTGGCCGCGTATACTCACAGCTATCTTCATCATGTTGAACTTGGTTTGGATTCGACTGTTGGAAGACGAGTGTTGAGGCTTCTCAGCGCGCCGACTTTATACCGTGCTCCACCACCCCCTTGCGTATACGCAGGACTTACGAAAAGTCGTCGAAGCGGGGTTTTGCGAAAGCCTTGACGGTGTCTCTATGGTCACCTTCGGTATCGATTTCATTCGTTACGCTCGCATTTAAATGCCACCCGCGATCCGGCTCGCCGCTTACGCGTTTTCGCCTGCTCCCCTTTTGTCCCGTGCTCTCCCCGGAGCATCGAGTGCATTTTAATACGCGACCCGTGCCGCGCGCCGATCTAGCCGTTCGATCACGAACGACCGATCGATTTCAGGGCGCCGTCGATCGGGTAGGGTAAAACATGGGGACGACGGTTGCACGGCCGCGACCGCCGAATTACGTAAGCCCCCTGTGTCGTCCGATTGTGTAACACAGCTTTGTCTACGCCTATGCCTATCCGACATTGGAACGCTGAGGACGCGTTCGCCGATGGACGTTTAGCTGGAGCGGAGTCGAAGCGTTTTCAGTCTCGATTTACCATTATCGAAATAGCGAGCTCTCGCTCCACGATGCTTTTGTCGGAGGTTTCTTAGGTCGGGTACAAGACGTGTAACATGTACGCGCGTAACAAACATCGTATCAGAAGTCCGCAAATGTGTTGATAACATATCGCTCATTTGCTGCAGCAAGATCCTAAATCCTAATTCGAGAATCATAGTTTTTCTGGAGATGCATTTGAAGTTTCAATATTGTTGTGGGTTTTGGAATGCGTTATATCAAAGTAACAAAATGACACAATTTGGTCAAGTAACGTCTGATTATGACGTAGGCGTGAATTAAGGGCTTAAATGTATACTACGCACTTTCCTCTAATCTTAGAAGTACCTTTAGTTTCACTTATGATATTCTTGCTGCTAATATCAGTTTAGTGGTGCGACCTAAGAAAACTCAGAAATGACACTCTACCAGTTACAAGTACACTTCATTATCATCGTCCTTGTGGTATCAACTCCAAAATCATGATTTTCGAGTTACGACGTTGTTGCAGCAAATGAGCGATATGTGAGAAGAAAGAAATCCAAAAAATAGAAATTTTTTTCCAGATTTCAAACAGATGTTGTCCCCTAACTAATCTATTGTCCTTGCTTGATACTCGCGTATTGCAACTCTCTCGCAAACGTGTTAATAACGTACACGACGATACAAAATTCTAACTAGTCCATTGTACACGATCATTGTACACCATTAGTACACCATTAGTACACGATCGTAACATCGTCGCGAATCGTGTTGCGTGATACGCGCGTATGTTGCACGCCTGTACCTCGCTCGACGTACGAACGACAGAGTTTCTCGATTCGCGTTGATATCGATACCGGCATCCATATCCGTATCGGTATCGAGGGAAAAGTGCCCCATCGTACTTGGCATTTACGACGACGGAATCGCACCATTTTCCGGTCGATCCTGTTTCAGACGCTACTTTGCTCTCGTTACCGCTCCGCCGTGCCGCGCGTCGCTCTTCTTTCTCTCCCTCTCTCTCTCTCTCTCTCTCTCTCTGCCGCTCCGTCCGCAAGGTCGGCGAGGCTCAAGGCGAAGCCAACGCTTTTTTCCCAAGTTCAAGTTCGCCGAGTCCGGTTCGGGAGAACGTCGCGTCGTTCGCGCTTTGCTGGGCGTGCCCCGCGTGCTCGCTTCGGGCGTACACCGACGCTAGTACCAGCGTCGTACCCGCTCGTGACGCGCTAATTGCGCTTTAACGACGCTCGGCTCCTTCTTTCTTTTTTTTTTCGCCCCCCCGAATTTGTTTACAAGACCCGTTCTACTTCACCGCTGGTCTCCTTCCGCTTTGTACTTGCCAGCCTTTGTCTCTTTCTCTCTCTCTCTCTCTCGCTTTCCCTTTCTTCGTTCGGAATTTTTGTTCTTTCCTCGAGCACGAACAAGGACGCCCGGAAAGGTGCGTCGAACGTTCCCACGCAAAAATTCTTATCCGTCGAACCCACGCGACGCTGTCGACTCCACGAGTAACTCCGCCCTTCTCGAAATCATAGCAAAAAAAAAAAACAATTAGACGAGACCGCAACGTGCGATCCGTCGAGTCGCGAGGTACGCTCGTCGAACTAGTTAGAATATTCGAATCGACGCGATCGTCGTTACTCGAGGGAAGAAGCGATAGGTACTCTCCGGACGATCGTATTCCCTCCTTCGACGACGAAGGTCCGTAAAAGAAAAGCGAGTACCTATACCTGTTCCCTGTACAGCGACCTTGGAGAGGTCCGCGGCACTCGCGGTCTCCCTACTTGGCCGGTGTACGCGACGAAGCCTTTCTTTGCGCTGCCGAGGGTAAGCGTCGATTGGTCGAGAGCCGCTGGAAAAACGCTGTAATGCGAAAAAGAAAAAAAAAAGAAAAACCGCGCAGCGATGTACGGTCCGCCTCGACGAAGACCGGGCGTCGCCCTTCGTACGAAGGATGGGAAGCGGTTAAAAACAATGAGGGGTGGTGGCGGTGAGAAGGGGGGGGAGGCGGATGGAAAAGAATCTTCTGCCGCGGTTTCCCCTATATAAGCCGCGTTACCCGGGCATTCGAGTATTAACGTTCCACCTTCGAGGAAATCAATCCGACGCTATCCAAGATGTTCAAGACGGTAAGGGCGACGCTTGGCGTCTCGTGGGTGATTCTCTATTCGAGAACGTCTCGTTATAGACGGCGTGCTAACTAATCGAACATTTTCATAATTAACGCAGCTCTTCTTCGCTGGACTGTTGTTGGCGGCCGTGACGGCTGCGCCGGCTCCGGCACCGGCACCGGCACCGGCACCGGCACCAGCCCCCGGTGCAATTCTCGGCGGGCCCTTGGTAGCGGCACCCCTCGGTGCACCGGTAGTCTCCAGCATCGGCGCACCTCTCCTCTATGGAAGCTACTCGGCACCACCGCTCGCGTACACCGCGTACGCCGCATCATACCCGCACATCCCTTACGCTTACAAGACAGGGTATTACTTCTAAGGAGGCTAATACCAAATCGATCATCGCCCAACGTTTCAAACCCGACCGCTGAAAATCGAGGATCCGGATTCACTTTGAATTATCGTCTCTACCCCAATCCCCCTCATCGACTTCGTGTTATCATTACATTCGGAACAAATAAAACCGCTTAAAAGCAAATGTTTTGACAACGCTGCGTGATCAGTGTTTGGGTTTTTTTTCTTCTTCATACCTGCCCGTTGGAATTGTTCGTGATCCTGTGCGACATTGGGGTTACTCTGTTTTCATCGACGTGATTTCAATGACACTGACTTTGACCGACAGATTTAAATCATAGACTGGTATTGTTTTGCGCCGACATTGAGTAGCCGTAGTAATTTATCGTAAACATTGCAAATACTCCGTGTTGGTCGAAATCGACGTTGGTGAAATAATAGTGTCGACGGAAACAATGTCGGTCGAGTAATTTGGTCGGTGAAAAATAGTGTTAACCCGCGTTTGTATCTCCGTCGTCTGGTACGATGGTTTGTTTTGCGCGTTCAGAGTGCGCAGACGCGACATTGAAACGCGCCCCTCGGAGAAACGCGATTCACCGAACCTCGAGTCTCGATGGGCTCGATCGATGGATCCCGCGATCGACGATGCGGAGATCGCGCACCCGGGATCGCGGCGATTATTTGCTATTCGTTAATGAGAATCTGTCGCAAAAAGCTTGTTACGTGATCTATCGTTACGTTACGTACGCGATTGCGTAAGCGATCGCGTAGGCGCGACCACTCTCCGAATAATGGCTATCCACCAAATGTGTACGCTCTGCTATGTCGAATTTCAAGGTACGGTGAGATCGAGCGAGAAGAAAATCAGGCGATTGTCGAAGCGTATGGGATCTTGAAGATCGCGACGGTAGGCACGAGTACTTCGATGTTTTAACGTCGGTGTGATGTCTACGATTGCCAGACGATGCTCGAGTTTTCTTCTTACCAGTAGACATATTTTCTTTTACTTAGATGTATATATCGTGCATCTTGGGGGAGGATCTTGCGAACCGAGTTCGCGGGAGAGACAGGGAGAGAGAAATTGACGTCATTTGTGGAAACACTGAAATCCGTGATTGCGCAACGAAACGGTGCCTCTTATCATTGCGACAAATTGCGAACAATCGTAATTTCAGGGGTGCTCGATGCGAAGCGAGAAAAGTGTTTCGCAATTAACCTCCTCAGAGCCGACTTTTTATTGTTAATAGAATATTTTTTTTTGTAAATTCTCATTTGGTCTCTTCTTTTTTTTTTATATAACATAAATAATGAAATTAATAAGGTATCGGTGTAAATAAATCAAAAATGGCTTCGATAGAAAGCTATAGAAATACTATGCTTATATAAAGTGTAATGTGCTCTGGGCATTGAGGAGGTTAAAAAGAATCGCGGGAATTGTGCGTACGGAATTCACCGTCGTATTTCATTGTCGAACGGTGCGTGGGAATCTTAAGCGATGTTACCTACCACTTCGTTTCGTTTTCATATATTTTTTTTATAGTTACAAAACAACTTAATGAACCTATTTTAGAAATAAACATCCACGCGTTTAATTCTTCATTTTTATTCTCCCGGTCGACCGCGAACCATTGTACCAGCTACGTGACTCTTTTTTTTTTTTTCGCCGCGTCGGTCAAGAGTTACGGATATAAAATTAGTGAAAGCGCGTGGTGCGCGATATCAAGCGGGCCCTCTCTTCTATCGCAGCGGTCGAGGTTACTTTGCAATCGTTCCCTGTTTCGTAACCGGAATAATCCTCTTAGACTATAAATTAATGGCTGGCAAACGATCGCGACAGTTAACGATTAAGGGTGATAATGAGGGATGAACTCCAGGAACTGGCAAATTCCCAGATGTGCATGCATCGGTCAAAGAATTAACGCTCCGATATCGATCGATAGATCGTTTTTGAATCGTTTTTGCGCTCTCATTTGGGGATCAGCACGTGCCACGATCCACGATAATCCCCGACGTTCCACCGACGTTCGATATCTGATCGAAATTAATTATTGCACCGTTTCCGCTCACGAAATAAAAAAAGTGCGTCTCTGAGAACTTAATGAAAATGCGACGTCGTCGGTGCGATAGGGGGGGGTGACGCGCTCCCCCCGTTGCACAATCCGATTCGCAAGCTTTTGTTTTTACGAATGGCATTAGCTGGAAGTTAATTATGTAACCGGTGACAACAATACCGGATAGTTGTGTAAAGGTAAGCACAATATCATCGCGCTCCCGTATGCCATTTACACGCAGATGCAACGTTATTACGATGATGCGTCTCGTTATTGCCCGGTCCGATATACCCTCGTTTCCGACGAAACTATAGTGAGGCACCCTCTAATCGATCGCTCGCACCATCCTAACGGTCGATCGCTTTTAAAACGATTTTGCCGAAAAGGGCAATTCGCGCTTACACGGTGCGAATATTTTGGTACGTCGCGCCTCCACTTTCCATAACGTTGCCACGCGACGTTACGACGATGCACCTCGTTATTACCTGGTCCGATATACGCACCTGACTTTTGCTCGAAATAATGTCGGTCGATCGTTTCGTCGTTCGATCAGGTATTTTTGACGCGATAATGCAAGAGGCGCCAACTTACCTCGCTACGACGTAACGCTATTGTACTATTGTACCTCTATTGCGTTATCGCTACGATGGATCTCCTTATTGCGTGATTCGGTACGCTCTGACTTTCGACCGGGCCACCGATTGGTCGATCGATTCTAACGGTTTGCGCAACCTTGGATAGCCTAAAAATTAGGTTCCTCTTCACGAATGTTCCACATCCGCGCTGTTGCGAGTAGAATTTTGACTTTTGGTATACAGTCATCGTAAATACCCGTGCGTATTTGAACTGAAAAATGGCTATGAAACACGAATGTTTATTACCTTTATTTATTATCCACGTTACTCCTGCAAACGTTAGACGTGGCAGGCAATATGAAATAATAAAAGAGAGAGTTTCGCGTGAATAAAAGCATTCTTTATACCGGCGCGTCGGATTTTTGAAAACTGTTAAAAATGTAGTAATAATTCCCTTTTAAAATTCATGACCGTGTGTGTGTTTTCCCGGTAAAATGCAGTGGATATCTCATTGTTATTAAAAAAACAGTGTTGCCCCGGAAAGCAACTTACACCGCAGCAAATAAAAATCCAATCTTCGAACGTCGCATTTTCAACGGAGACAGATATCAAAGTTGAATCTCAATTTTCGAAATTACTTTCTGGAACGTTTGTTCGGGGGATGGAAGAAAATTGTTTCCTGCGCGTAGGACGACACACGAGATGCCACCGTTTAAAATTCGGAACACCGATTTTTCTTATCGGTCTGCGGTTAAATCACATTATTTCTTTTTAACCTTTATCCGCTCGCTAGGGAGGTAGAATGAACGCCTTTTTGAATTTTCGTGCATATTTCTCTCTAAAGCGCCGGAAGAGCGGTGGTATGTATTTAGTTACACTCTCTCCTGCTGAATTTTTTATTTATATTTAACTTCTTAATTTTTAAAATTTCTATGATTATTTAGATAAAATTCTTTGCCAAAAATGTGCTTACAACGTTGTCCCATATCTCAATGTTTCTAATTATCGCGATGCACGTTAAATAAAGAAATTGCCGCCCATAGTGGAGGGGAAGTGAGACTTTAGGATGCGCGAGGTTAATATATAAAATCTGTGTCCAAGTATTTTTTGCCAACGGATACATAAATCCTGTATTCCGCGGTTCGATCGACGCGTGGACTCAATTTTTTTCTCTCCACTCCCAGACCACAGATATTTCCTCGTACAGTTGAAAAATCTGGCTTACCACTTAAACCACCCGACCTCTTTTATTTCCATACCCCGTCCCCACCTACCGTCCAAGAGCTGTCGGTTATTCGGCTTAGCAGTCGAAAATAGTAGAAGGTGGTTATTATGGTCCCGCGAGCTGTCACGTTGCTCCTCCAGATAACAACGTGTTCCAGAAATAATATTCTCACCGCGCTACGTTACGCGATATTATATATTAATAATATCGAGAACGAACTTCCTTTATCGCTGTTTCGATCGGGTAGCACCGTGCAAAGTAACACACCTAACGTTACGATGGAAAATCAACTCGGGAACTCGGGAAATCTTTATTTAAACGCCCTACGCAGTCCCTTTTACGCGTTCGCTATTTCGCCCGGCGTTATATACGCATTCATGTAATCTACCGTGACTGAGTGGTCTCGCCGGAAAGCCCTTTTTTTTCTTCTTTTTCTTTTAGCCCTACGCCGTTATCGATTCTTCCGCGTGCATCTACCATCGCTAACGCGGCGCGATCAGCCCTGCAGGTACATCCACCTCTCGCCATTGATCGCCGGGTTCGCCGAACTCCGCTGCTTTTGCTTCGAGGTTGCGTATAACTCGACCACCCTACCCCCACCCCACCCCCAATTCCTGCTGTTTCTCCCGCTACCGAAATGCGCCACCGCCAAATGGAGCACGCTCTCCGCAACGTCGTACCGTATCCTCGATTCCTATTTTTTTTATGAGCCACGACGAGATCCGATCGTTCGTTCTTCGGAGATACGAATATGAATATTAAGAGTACAGGAAGGGAATCTATTATTCTGTAGAACAATATGAAACTGTTCTTTTTTCATAAGTTTTGTTACGGACTATTATACAATGTAATTTTATAATTACATTTTTTTAAATTACATTTTATAATGTTCTGTAACAAGAATTAAGAAGAAACACAATTTTTATATTGTTAAGCAACGATTTTAGATTGTTCTACAATGTAATTGTTTGCTTTCCGGTACTCTCAATATGTTCGTGTCCACCTCCGTATGTAATTAAAAAAATGTAATTATAAAATTACATTTTATAAAACTCTGTATGTAATAAAACAATATAAAATTGTATTTTTTCTTCATTTTTCTCACACAATAGCAGAAAATGGAATCTCCTTCATTCTTTACAACTCTATCCCAATGTTTATTTAACAATGCCTTAAACCGCCATAGGTGCAAAAATTCGCATACTTCTTCTTGCAGTTGACCATTGCAAATCACTTTTCGTACACTTCGTCTACATCACATCTTGAACTTATCAAAAATAAATTCGACGTAGGTTTCGACCTGACAGGTGCGACACTTTTCTTGTAACTCTTTCACGCCCTTTGCATACAAACTTACAAAGATGATAACACCACCGCGCCGAGGTGCCAAACCGAGCTCAAACGCTTACTACGTAAAACCATAAATTCCCTTCCGGTACCCCTAACATTAAACAAGAACCAATCAAGGGGATGAGGTTTGATTATGCGACGAACGGGCATATCTATTCGAAAGTTTTCCCTCCAAACAGCCCCCGCGATGCACAGGTATTTGACGATGACGAGATCGGTGCCAACCGATGACGGTCTCGTATCGAGGGTAAGGGTGGCCACTTTGTCGGATCTATTTTAAGCCCTCGGCGAGACGGGGGTGGCATTGTGGCGGGTCGCGTTTGTCAGCGGCAACTATCTACAGCCTTCGCGAAAGTTAACAGTCGTCGACTTAAGGAGGAAAGAGTTGAAGAGAAAGTCGAGGGGGAGGATGGAGAAGGAACAGGAGGAGGAGGAGGAGGGGGGTTGCAAATCGATTGATCGCAAATGCAACGGTCGTTGGCGTCTAGCCTTGTGCAGAAGAGTTCTCTCGTATTTATCGCGTCGCGCGACGCGTACCCTCACGTGGATGCTGGGGCATGCGCTCACCCTCCGGCAGGTAGCGAGGGTATATAAGAGTAAGCCGCGCACATCGAGGTCTCAGTCCATCCTTGCGAACTAGCAAAACATTATCCGCGAACGTGAACGAAGCCGTTCACGAACCCGATAATTTGCGCGTATCGTACATTAGTGAGGAAGGGACAAAGTGGATCCGATCGAGATCCGATAAGAGTGATCGAGAGAGAGAGAGAACTGAAAGAGGATCGAGAAGTAGATCAAAGAAACTGTGCAACCGGTAAACTTTGATTAGTGTACTATACACGACGTTTGTACTCTAACGTCGACGTTTAAAACCACACGAGGTTTACTCGTCACTGTCCTTGGACCAACCCCCTCCACGCGGGAGGGTGTCAAACGAGCTTCTCGAGACAAGCTCGAACACCAAAGTCCAGCTGGATCGCAAGGGGAAGAGTCTCCTCCGCGTCAGCGGCAGCGTGATCAGGTTGAGCGAGTGGCGTAGATCGTTGCCGGTGATCCTGATCGAGCCTGCCGCACCGTCAGGCATGGAGGACTCGACGAGATTGACCGAGGTCGAGGTACCCGTCGACGAGCAGCGTCATCGACGCAATCCCAGCGAGAAGAGTCACACTCGTGGCAGGAGTCGCAGCAGAGAGGTGCATCGGGGTAACGGCGTAGGCGGTAATTCGAGGTCAGAGTTCGAGGCGAACGGCGACGACGAGTGCAGCACCGACAGCGGTTGCAGCAGCGGCGGTAGTACCGGAAGCGCCGAGAGACTGTCGCGTCGCGGTAGCGCCGAGCGTCTATGCCGTGCGACCAGATCGCCGAGGAGTCATTGCTACTTGGAACGCTTTCGCGGACGACCGACTCGCTCGCAGGAGCGCGTCTCAGGTGTACAGAGGAGCTCCGAGCGAGTAAGAGCGAAATCGTCGCGATCATGGAGTCCGGGTGACGTGAGGGGATTGGAGAGAACGCCGGAATCCCCGTCGTATTCGCCGAGTCCGACGGACGCGCACAGCAGCAGCGACAGCGACTCCCTGAAGAGATCGTCGACGGCCGAGACACTGCGTAGGGCCTTCCAGAGCCTGAAGATCTCATCGAAGTGGGACAGCAAGGAGAAGAAGCACGCGAAGAAGAGCCCGAAGAGAATCCTGAGGAGTCCGGTGTCGTATGCCTACGTGAGGGGTCTCTCGGGACTGCCGACGCAGAGGGTACCGCGAAGCATGGCACAGCATCTAGCGATGCCGTGTTCGTGCCAGGATCACACCGATCTCTATTGATAGACGTCGTGGAGACGCCGAAGAGTAGGGGGTTTTGTTTCTCTCTACGCGAATAACTCGAGCGAACATATACGTGCGTGTCTTTTTAAATGGACCGCGATACGACCATTATCCATTAATCCCCCCCCACCCCTCACAACCCTTCTCAATCCAAACCCCTTTTCCAATTTGTCCCTTCTTACCCATTCGCTACACTGTCGTTTCACTCGCGACAGTGGAAAGCTCCAAAGAAATTCTCTGTGTAACCCGATTGTGGGATCAAAAACGTATACGAATTTAGAATCGTGCATCGTGCTCTGACGATTCCGTTTTAGTATTTAAACGACGGGGCCCTTTCCTCGATGGGAAACGGTGGATCCGGATGGAAAAAAAACACACACAGAAACACGCCTTTCGTTACGTCCACCACTGATACGGTGGCGTAGCGCTAAACGCGATGCCTCCTCGATGCACGAGACGACCAACGCTCCCGACGGCGGTGCCGCGACGTCAACAGGGAGGAAAAGCATCAACGTAGAGAATAGGAGAGAGAGAGAGAGAGAGGATATCGTTAGCATCTCAAGCTCTCGTGTTTGGGAGCGAACGTGGCGGACGGTATTATTAAATAAGAGAATAAGAATAATAATATATAAGAGGGAGGAGAATTCGCGCCGGTCGATGTGTATTCGCGTCTCTTGTTATCCGGCAAACACACTATTCTTAACCGAGATAGATCACGTAGAATTGAGAGTAGCCGTAACACATAGTTTGTGAGCCCAATTTGTAGGGATGGTTAGTTTACATTATATATCTCGGTAATTTATATTAGCGATACTGGTTCGTTTGATTCTTGCGTTCACGCGCGAGCGAGCGAGCGAGCGAGCGAACGAGCGAGCGAACTCGGTGGCTGGATCGTTAATCGCGATCGAGCAACGACACGGGTGGAAGGGGCGATTCTTGTTTACGGCCCGATTAATCGGTATCAATCGAATCGACGATCGGCCTCATTCGTAGTGTTAAGCGCCCACCTTTCCCCGGTCGAGTCGCGGCGAGAAAGATTCTCCCGTTCCATTCGAGTCTTTACTTCGAACGGAACGTCTCTCCTCTTCGCGTAGCCGGCGTCGTCGGTTACCGGGCGAGCTGTCAGTCAATTATTATCGCACGCGTACAAATCGCTACGGAGGTGTTACAAACTCCCCTGGGGCTTTAAGCGGGTCCAGATGATCTCTGGCCGGCCTAACGTTGACGTTCGGTCGGTTACGACCTAATTAGGCTATCTAACATTTATTTCGTAAGAATACTTTCGAAACATATCAAGGTACGCGTCACGGTGACGTTTGAAAGTTTCAGTCGGCGCCGAGCGAGCGAGCGAGAGAAAGAGAGAGAGAGAGAGAGGGAGGCTGAGAGATATAGAGGAGAGAAACAAAAAAACACGTCAGTTCTTACAGTTTGAATTTGCTCGCACTCGGTGGCGAGTCGTGTCGTGGACGGAGAGGAGGGTGGTATCGTTTTTCCATTTCACTCTCCGCGCTCTCCTCCTCGTCCACGATTTCGCCCTGGCTACGATCTCACGAACGTTCGATTCCCTCGTCGAGACTTTCCGGGCGGCAAGAAGTTCATAATCAATTCCGTTGGACGCAACGCGAACGATGTTTAGTATTCTTGAAAATCAAAGTATCTCTCTCCAATGGGACGAGGGAGTGTTAATTTGTGAAATTGAACGTTCGTAAAATGGTCACCGGGACGACCGAAAGCGTGAAGAAGCGGCCTATAAGGGTGCCGACACGAATTGCCTGCGACGACGAAACCCGGAAAACGGAACTTCTTTCATGCACTTTCGGGGAAAGTTCTCGAAGGAAGAACGTAATCGCGGAGCGTTTGCGCGATCTTCCAGTGCCTTGTAAATATCTCCCGCGATAAACTGTAAACCGGGATTTTATCGATGAAACAATTGTCAAATAGGCGAGTCGTTTTAACGAGAGAGCAAGAGAGAAAGTGTATGTGTACAGACGGAAGGGAAACGCGTGGCTCTTCCCCCCCCCCGGAAACTCGATTAATGTACGCGCAACGGTCGTCGCGCGAGAATGCGAGAATGTTTGAAAATGCCCCGGAATCGCGAGATATCCGAAATGGAACACAAGAAAGGCATGATCAATTACTCAGGACTGAATGTTTTGTATTACTATCTATGTCGACGTAGCTTACGTTTCAAATAAACGTTTTTCATTCCAACTAATCGAAGGCTCCTCGGTTTTTCTACCCCTCTTTCCAAAAATTTCCCCCAACATCGAAACCTCGTACGCTCGCGCGAGCGTAATCGCTGAGTCCCGCTCCGTCGAAAGTAACGGGGAAAAAGAGCTGGAGACTCGTCAAAAATAGGTCGAGGCGACAGGGTGGCGTGGGGAGGGAGAGAGTTAAGGGTCGAGGGGGGGGGAGGAGGAAGACGCGTCGTCTGCAACCCTCCTCCACCTCCCCTCCACCCCCAATCCCTCGCCCCTACGAATCTCCCCGAGGCAGGACAGCGACCCCGCGACCTCTGACCCCATTACGTCCACGGCCTTGCGTTGCCCCAGTCCTCCGCAAAAAGTCTTGCAGTGACGAGCTTCCGCGGAAGCTTAAAAAGCTCTCCGTACGGGGGGGGGGGGATGCATAGCGATGCGAATATAGATCACTCGGGGTTGCAAAGACGGTAGGGGTGGGGGTGGGGAGGGGGAGTCGTTATACTGTTCGTACGGAAGGGCGTCGAGCACAGGTGGAAGGAAACTTGTATCGTTGCGGTCAGGTAATTCTAATTAAACTACGTCGAGGGGGGGGGTAATCGTAAAAATGGGTTGCTCGTTGCGAACCTCGATCCACGGTACCGACGAACGGATGCTACAAAATTCATTTCCCTCCGTTTCTCGCGTAGAGTGACGGAGCGACGTGGACGCGCATAAGGGAAACACAATCCCTCCCCCCCCCCCCCCCCCCCCCGGCGAAGATGGGGACAGAGGAGACGTCCAAGAGGAGCGTCCCTGGTCCGTTTTTAGCCACGGCCATGACAGAACGAAGAAGTGACCCACTTGCAGGGGTTTGCACCCCGTGACGTCATTCGCGGCAGGCGACGCCATTCACGGCCCTCCCGTGACCCAAATCGGCGGCCGCCCCGTCCCCATGAAATACCATAGTTCATTCAAGGAGCGGCCGAGTGATCCGCACCGGCTAACCTCCCTCCCCCCCCTCTTCTGGAAACCACCCTTATACCAATTGGACCATCGAAATCACTCGAGCCGCGCGTTAAGTGGTTCTGTCGCGATTATCTGTAACCGATCGGTTGGAGAGACTCGTAGACCGATTCGAATAGTTTCCCTTGTCGCCGTACAAGAAGGGAGAGATCCCTCGATTTCTCCGATCGCGGCGAGAGGGTTTCATCCCCCCCCCTCCCCCCCCGCCCGCGCCATTGCGTCGTTCGTTCCCTTTTCTCGGCCCATTTGGCCCAGTTTCCCCCTCGAACTGGTGACGTCATCCTCGTCATTGAGAAGGCCACTGACGACGAGTCGTCCCAGTTCCGGGCATGCAACTGAATAAACTCGGTCGGGGCTTATCCCGCATCCTTCGACCTCGGCATCGTTACGCACGTACGCACGTTCGCACGTGCCCCCGCTATTTTTCCCTTCGACCCCCGGGAACGGCAAGGGTTGCGCGCGGGAACGTCGGAAGCGTGGCTACGCCGTTTCTTGCTTCACGCGCGTAAAGTTAGAGTTTCGTTACCACGACCGATCGCAGTCGTGGACGACCACGACAAACGTTGTCGTCGGTGCACCGTTTTCGTTACCACGACCAGGCACAGTCGTTCTTTTGATCATTCGCCGATCTTTCGCTTCCCCCACTACTCGCCGGTGCATGCTGTCTCTGTCTATCTTTATTTTCAATGTGCCTGTCGTCCGACGACCAGTCGCAGCACTAGCCTGGGCTAGTGGTGCGATCGGTTGGGTCGTCGGACGACCGAGAGTCGTGGTAACGAAACCGGCCCCATTTAAAACAATGTGTCTAGGGTGTCGCAGTCGTCCACGACTGCGATCAGTCGTGGTAACGAAACCCTACCTTAACGCGTGTCCGTACTTCGACGTGGCGACGTCTATCGATACAAATCGAGACCGCGTTAGCCGATCTCGATCGTCATCAATTGAAGGAAAACTTTTCCGATTCGTAGCCCGAGGGGAGAAGAATCTTGGATAATCATCTCTTCGTCGTCTCACCCCGTCTGTCTTTCTTTTTTTCTATTTTTGAGACGAACGCTCCTTCGAAGCGTCGCAACCGCGGGGACGCGATGCACAGAGGTAATAATTACCTCTTCGTCGTCTCACCTCGTCTGCCGCTTTTCCTATTTTTAGGACTGATCCTCCTTCGAAGGGCCGCGCCATGGGGATGCGGCGCACGGAAGGTAATAATCGTCTCTTCGTCTTGCCATTTTCTATTTTTAGAACCGATGCTCCTTCGAAGTCTACCGCCATGGGGATACGGTGCACGGAAGGTAATAATCGTCTCTTCGTCATATCAACTCGTCTGACTTTTTTTTCTATTTTTAGGACGGATCCTCCTTCGAGGGGCTGCACCGTGGGGGTGCGGTGCTAAGGGCGAGGAGAGTGTGGGGGGAGGGGGGTAAGTGGCGTCGCGTATCCTCGTACGGGCAGCCCCGCGAATCGATCGTAACGGGGACAATCGAAAATCCGCTGCATCGCCTCATTCAACCCCCCCCCCCCCGGGCTCTCTCCGCTGCACGGTACCGTACGAAAAGGTCGTTACACCCCGTCGATGACGTGATCGTTGCGTCACGTCGTCATGGATACGGCTCCGACCCATCGTATGCCGCAAACTCCACGAAATCTGGAGCTTCGACCCCGAATTGGGTCAACGTCGGTCCATGTTCGTATTCCCGTTGCTCCACTAAACCCTTTTGCTTCGGCCTTTGCATTGGCACCTGCGTCATCCCCTCTCAGCTTTCGGTACAGTTTCGAAGGGCTTTCCTTTCGTTCTTCACCTACCCCCTCCCCCACCCCCCTTCGTGATATACGAGGGAGAGTATGCGGACGATACCTTGACGATTGTCTACTCGACGGTGATGACTCGTCGATGACATTAGGATATTCGTTACGGGGTTTTTGAAACCTATTCCATGAAACTTTGCGAACGGAAGTATACATGGTCTGCCCAGTAAGTGTTCGGACTGATGTTGTAAAAAGAAGATCATTAAAGATGGAAGTACGAAACCTTGAAATTCTTCAAAATATTATATTAATATAATAAATATATTCTGCATCGATATGTTACGGGCAATGTAAATGATTGCGCATTATTTATAATGCCCAGGCAATTTAAAAAGTGCCCAAAGGGATATTCAAGCCAGGATCGTGTTGTTTATCACATTGCCCGAAACTATGTTACGGGCATTATAAATAATGCCCAATTATTTATATTGCCCGTAAAAGATATACCGCTGCCAGTGCTTTGTTCAGTCCTCACAGGCACCATGGTGGTCATTAACCAGTTCGCTACCAGCCGTCACATATGTGTGATACATCGGTTTGTTATCAGAGCCCGTCGTCACATATACGCGACAGACGTTTTCAGTCAATTTATGGAGACACGTTGAAGCGAAAAGAGAGGAAACAAAAAAAAAGAAAAAAAAAACTACCATGGGTTGCGGTGGACGCTTTTCCCATGAGACCCTGATACCGAACGGATTAAGTAAAATGCTGTTTAAGGTCGCAGTCGGAGCAGCTTGGACCACCCTTTCAGACTCCCTTCGATTCGATGGAACAAAAAACGTAACAGCCACATCTGGACCGTAGTGACGTTGAAGCAACGTTGTCTCGCTGTACTCGTCCAATGTTTCCCTTACCATTCAATACTAATTTCACGTGCACCTTTCGCATTTGCAAATCGTCGTTAACAATTAAACGCACAAGCGTCATCCCCCCGCCATCTATTTCATCCGTAGACAATGCATTTCAGCCCTTCCCCTATTGGAAAGGAAAAAAATCAGTCCGGAAACTTATCGGACAGACCATGTATCTACTCGTGCGAGTTGAGAATTTGGGTCGCGATAGGTTGCCGGTTCGTTTGGCTCAAAGGTTACGATAAATGTCAACATTCGTTACTAAAGGCCAAAGGGTAATAGCTACTCGATGTTATACGTTGCGGTAACTGCGAATAGACGAAGAGTATTGAAAGCGTTTTATCGATGTCGCTAATTTGATACTTGACGTGCCATTTAATGTGTTTAAACTTTTAAACCGACGGTTCTCCGTCCCATCGGGATTCAGTATTCTCAGGAGCATGGGATAGGGTAAAATAATCGGACGACTTTGAACGGTGTAGAATCATAATATATTATTCCTCTTAACGTAACACAATATTATTATCATTACCATCGCGCCTAATAATTATCGTCCTGTACGTACATTGATTGCCATTGCCGGGTCGGTCTCGCCATCGCCGAATAGTTTCCACGGCGTACTAACGATAATCATAATAATATCGAGGGGGGGCCAGCGATTGCGTTATGCGTTAATTACCAAAAACCACCATAACTCTAATCCTTTCGCGCGTAACAGTGGATTCGATCTACGATCGAGCTTTTTGCGGAACGATCGGAGACGTTCTCATAAATAGAACTCCTATTCGATAAAAGTACAATATTTGTTTTGTTATCGTAAAAAGAATGAATATTTCGCGTGAAGAGGCACTATCGTAATCGTATTCGATTCGTCGTTGAGACACCGCGCTGTTCGAGACATATTTTTCGACTAGAGGAACGAACGAGCGGCAACGGGCTACGAGATAAAGGGTGAAAAGAAAACGGTGTACGACACGTTTGCGCGTTGGACGGTAAATCGATAGAAAATTGAACAACGGAGTCTCGTTGTCCAGGAGTAGAGACCAGCCGATACGCGGCGTACTAATTTTAGTCGTAAAAGAATATTTGGAAGATCGAAAGCGAGTGGGGGGTTGGGGACAATGAACGGTAACGATCGAAGCTCGGAAACGAATCGAAACGGATCAAAGTATCGTTTCTAACTTACGTAATGTACGTAGATCGTACGTACCTCGGACCAGGGACAGCGAACGCGAAAGTAATTTCCATCGAACGTAAAACCAATGCGATTCGCTCAAAGATCCACGTGATGCGCGCCACTCGTTCGCCGTCCCTGGTTTCGCGTTATTATCGACACGGTCCCGTTTGTCGTACCTTTCCTACTTTGTACCAATTAATTCGAGATAATATCAATGATGGTCTCGTGCTGTAAGCGCTCCGCGCTCGGAGCCTATCGCTACGCGTGATTCTAGTTCCTTGTTTGATTTCTTTGATTTCGACTCGATGCCTATAGAAAAACAAAAAGAGTGTACAAGTTTCGTTTACTTTCGAACTCGCCTCGGCTCTCCCCGCCTCCGACTCTGTGAAAAATTGTCGGTGATTCGGCTCTACGGATGGGGCAATCCGTTCGTGTAAGCGTACGACGTCGGGGGCGAAAGCGCGCGTAGAGAGACTCAAAGCGATTTAATAATAGATTAGGTTCCACGCCACCAAAAAAACTCTGGCCGTGGAGCGTCGTTATTCGTTGAATTAAGTTTCTCGCTTATTTCGTACGGCGAGGTACAAATACGGTGAAGTTTAGCGTGTAACGTCCTTTGCAGATCCCTTCCGCCGTGACGGCGAACGTCGTCCGCGTAGCCGCGTCAGCAGTAACGGATGGAGGGTGCTCGTTCGAGCTGCGGCACCTTAATGTAAGTCCTAGAAAGAATGTAGAGTATCATTTCTGACGGCGATTGCCGTGGGGGTCGCGGGCATCCAAGTTATTCATGCGCTCCTAGCGTTAGGCTCCTTTCAGATGTACGCGCGTTTTTAGATACACAGACCTTCCGTAAGTCGTTCAGATGGTCGCGCGTAGAAGCGACGCGAAGAAGTAATTACACGCGTGTATTCGCGTCTGACAGCGATTCTGGCGTTCGACGATGTCTCTATCGTTCGTGTAAGCGAGTGTCTTATCTTATCGAATGCAATATCTTATTGCGTTTTCGTTAGTCTTTAGGTCATCTTGGAATTGACATTCTAAAGTTATTGATGAAATTGGCATCGTGTTCTCTATCCTTCGGATATAATGTAACATAAATACTTAAAGATAGCCTTGTGTTTTACATTGGATGGACCTAATATATCTCCATTCCTTTTTTTGCCCTCTTCGCGTTCGACGCGCGATTACGCAGACCATGCGAACGGTAGTTCGCGCGTAAATCTGAAAGTGGCCTTATTAGCGTTCACGATCAGCGCGATCGATCAAACAGGTGCACCTAAAACTCTAAAAAGAACTGCGGATGAGGCGGATATATGAGACGTGGGGACGCAGGATCTGTACTATCGATTAGCGTTTAGATAAGCGGGAGTAGACATTCTCAGCGTGATCGCGTTCTTATGCGAAATCAAAACCAAGGCTCGGTATAAAATGAATGCATCACAATTCGTTACGGGGCTTCGTACGTCATGCGTAATTACGTTAGCAAGAGGCTCGTAACCAACCAAAACTCATCGCTTCCGCCAACTTACCTATCCTATTCACTGAGCACTGGCAGTAGGGACCTTACGCGACAAAAGGTCAAAATAACGCTGAATTAGGACGTGAGATTCACTTGGTAACGCGTAACACGTAGAAATTCAACGAGATTGATTTTCATTCGTTTCGAAATGTCGCGCGTGCACGTTTATCCGGTCGTGCACTGACGTTAATTAAAAAAAATTGAAATTGAATTGAAATCGATTGTCGTGGACTTACAGTTCGATGCTCTGAATCGTGGACGTGGGACACGTCATATCGACCTTGACGTGACAGTGTTTGTGGCATTTCATTAGACAGTCCCTACACTCGTATCCCTGCTTCCCGAGTCGTCGCGCTAGCGTTCGTTTGCATACCTCGCACACGGTGCCCCTAAAATCCAAAAGCTCTCGTTATCGAGGAATACGCTTTGGTTTAAATCTAGATCATGCATATCTATCGATCTTTGGATCTCCAAACTTGTTTTTACTCTATCAAGTGTATTTCGGGTCGCTGATCACGAAACAATTGTAGAATTTCTATTCTACTGAAAATTATTTCACAAGGAATCATATGTGTTTCCTTGCTTTAGAAATAGTTTGGAGATCCGGAGATGTGCATGATCTAGATTTGTTCCCACGCTTTAACCCATAGATACTCCCTTTGCGTCTGACTTACCCAGGCATGTGTTTCGCGATGAACGTGTGGTCGTTGAATACGTGAAGCTTGGTACCCTTTTTCCGCCATTTACTCTTCTGTGCTAACGACAGAGGCACGAGAAAGTGTCTGAAAACACGGCAGCGTTAATCGAGGACAAACATTCGCACAGAGGCCCGTGTGAAACGGACGAACAAAGGTGACGAATGGTATTTACTTTTTAATACCGTTCTCGAGGGTTTCGAGAACAAGGGTGGAAGCCTCGTTGACGTAGGTTCTGGTCGACGTTCCGCTTATGCCCGAGGCTTCGCTTAAACTCGACCTCCTCGACTGCTCTTCCCTTCCTGGTACCGATAAACGCGCTATAAAATTCAAGTGAGACGGTGGTTTGCATCGCTAGCCTTACAACGGGGTTTGTTGGCGATACCCGTGATGTCGGTAATCGTCGGACGTTACTACGTATCTTAAGTATAATTAATCGACGTAGATATTTGTCCCTTTATCGGTGCTACTCACGAGGAGACTATTACTCACCGACAGGTTGGATACCGTGGCGGCAAGATGCGCAAGCGAGACAGAGTGCGGAGAGAGAGTGAGAAAGAGAGAGAGAGAGAGTATAGGTAAGAGAGTATCACTTTTCGACGACAGGAAGAAAGAAGAGAAAGATCAAGGGTACTCGCTAGTCGTGTTAGGGGTACCGGAAAGAAATCTGTTATTTTACATAGTGCAGTCTATCTTTGTAAGTTTTTATGAAAAGGGTATAAGACTGGAAAAACGTTGAGATCACAGTTATAAAGAGTGAAGGAAATGACATTTATAATATTCTGTGACAAAAATTAAGAAATTATACGTTTTTATATTGTTCTAGAAAATAATAGATTTTATTCCAGTAACCCTAATATTTCCCGTTAGAATCTATCTGTTCGTTGATAGATACTCGATAATCTAGATAAGGATAAACGAATGGATACGTACCGGAGCCAGGCTCGCGAGCTCTGTCCGCGGATATAGATCTCGAGTGTGCGTCCTCGTGATTAACGTCACCGTCCGGTCCCACTGACCTACTCCTCGTTTTCGATCGGCTCAGTCGCTTCTTTATGGTCCCAAAGAAATCTCGCCGTTTCCTTTGCGTTCGTCCTCTTTCTGCAATCGCGCGATAAAATTATTCGACAATTACATCCGTATATTTGTAACTCTTTGACTACGGCACAGTTTGAGACTGAGAAATCCAGTCGCGACCAGTGGCGGAACTACAAATGTTCGGACCCTTCGCAAAACATAATTTTGGGCCCCAGGAAAAAAAGAACTCTTGATTAAAACATTCGAATTTAACGACAATTTCAGTAAAATTAAAATATAATTAATGCAAAAATGTTGGGCCCATTCGGACTTCGGCCCCCCGCGTTGCGGGGTCTTACTGTACAGTATCTCTGCCTCTGTGCCAACCGCAATCAAAGGGTTAACAAAAGGGAGCTTCGATAGAATGAAAAAGTACGTGTCGTCGATACCTTCCGAATTCGAAGAGTTTGGCGTGCTCTCTGGTCCCGATGTCGCGCTGGCGTCTTTGATTCCGTGCTGAAACCCGCAAGATTCGACGATTAGCTTCGTTATAGTGTTTCGAAGGTGGATAAACTTTACGGCAGAGAGTATTTCCAGCAAAGCGAGCACCGTTAACGAGGTTAAAGCGAGAGTAAGAGAGAGAGAGAGAGAAAATAATGTGTGCAATAATAACAAGCATATAATTACCTCGGGAGATATCTCTTGCCAATTCCCGCATTCCGTCAGAGCGACCTGTCGAATTAGCAAACACACGCCACTCAACTGATGGTTAATGCTCGAGTACTTGCTCAAACTCTGAACGCTCAATCCCAATGTAATCGCCAAACGCAAGCATAACTCTGTGAGTGGTGTCACGGACATTCCGTCGGAGTCTTTACGCGTTGGATCCAGTCGTTATCTTTTACTTTGACACGTAGATACGATACACGCGAGGGGAAAGAAAGGAATCGTCGATGTAATAAACGAAAATCAAGGTGGGCGGATAGACACGGATCGTGTTACGTTGAGAGAAATTAGTATCGAGTACCCGGTTGAAATTCGATGTATCGGGGGTGCCGGAAAGATATCTATTATTTTACACAATACCATTTTGAGCACAGTTTGTCCCCGGATGGGGTGGTGTTACCATTTTCATAAGATTTTATGAAAAGGGTAGAAGTAATTTTCTAATGTGGTATCACCACCTCGAAACCCCTTGATCGTTCTTTTCGGAAAAGATACAAGGTCTTGTCTCGCGTACTTGTACTTAACCCTAGAGAAGACATTGCCTCTTGATAAAAGACTTTTAAAAAAAACGTTGGGACACAATTGCAGGGAGCGAAGGACAAAAAATTAAGAAAAAACACAATCTCATATTATTCCGCAAAATAATAGATCTCTCTCCAGTATCCCCCAATAAATCCAGGATGAAAAAATCAAAAATTGCTACGCCCGCCTACATATGTTTTCGTGTGTGGGGATCTGCGTCTTACCTTGACTAGTTGGCGCTCCGGTTGCTGGAAAAGAAAGCACAAAAAGAGAAAACACGCATGAGTGATCGTTAGTAAAGGTACGCATCGTTTAGCGATTGTTTCGTGGCCTACCCTTTGCTGACTGTGCACGATCAGTGTCCCCTTGTTCCCGTTCGTCTGACCGCTTCTGTAGGGCGAATCGACGACATTGCCGTTCGTCAGGTAGTCTGCGAATACGTTTTGCGAAGGATAAGACACTCGGGATGGCGTACGACGCTTTCGCGCTATATTACTCGCTTTCGGGATATCTCGCGCGTATCTATCGACGGGCCGGTCGCGGATCTACGACGCGTCGCGTCGTTCTACGAAGCATCGGGCTATTTCGTTTACCAGATCATTTTTCGCGAATAACGAGTACGGTCTTGGCATCGTCGCGGCTCTTACGTAAATTTCGCCACGCTCTCTCCCCTCATCGTTATTCGTTGCCATCGTTTTTCTGGTAGCCGAAATAATTTTAGAAGACTGTCAATCGGGTGGCATTCCGGCCGGGGAAAACGGGCGCAAGATACTAAATCGGGTTGCAAAAAAAAAAAAATGCCGTCAAACAAGGGGCGAATCTACGCTTCTCATGCCAACTACCAGTCGAATAGATTAACGGATTTGTCCGGAGTAACGGCAAAGTTTGTACGCTTGTGAACGGAAAAGAGTAAAAAAAAGAAATGTGCAGAGGGGAAAGGGCGGGGGTGGGGTGGGGTCGTCGAAACGTGTTGTTAGAATCACGTCGTTTCGTTTGGATACTCGGTGACGGGGGTACGTGAGAACGGTGGTGTTCGCGATGGGATGAAAAACGGGGGTGGGGGGTTGGCTAGGCTAGGCAAGACACGGCTAGGTGGATCACTAATGGAAGATCACTATGATTTCACACGTCAACGAACGCAATGCCTTTCAGATAATCAATTGGTAATTACCCCCTTCTGACTGAACGGTAGAGTCGTACAAGATAAGTGTGCTGTTACCATTGTTGTAATTCAGACTATTGTCGCTGATGAGATTTGTCGGATTGTAGCTACGGGTCGGTGACACCGGCTTTATCGCCTCCTTCAGCTTGTACGGTTTGTTCCCGATCTGTGGCACCTCTGCACCCTCGATGAATAGAAACTAAGGAAAGAGAGAGAGAAAGAGAAGAAGAAGAGGAAGAAGAAGAAGATGAAGAAGTGAGGACGAGGGGTGGGGGATGAGAAGAGCGTAATCGCTTTAAACGAGACGCGGTATATATCGCTTCCTCGGCTTACCTCAACGGTCAGCGTTCCGGTTATGTCATCCTCCTCGTAAGGTCGAGCTTGAAGGGGTATGATCTGCCTTTGACTGGGATTGGCGAGAAGTTCGTCGACCCCCACGATTCCCAGTCCTAAGAATCGCTGTGACTTGTTGACGCGATCGTAGACTTCCAGGAGCACCTCGGTAGTGTTGTGATTGACGTCGCTGGGGATTAACGAGTCGAAACCGTTCGACGGATTAGCATTCGGAAAACTCTAGAGCAGTGGTGGCCAAACCGTATCGTGACAGGAGTTTCGTCTATCAGTAAATAATAGAGAGCCATGCCTTCTACGTGATCGGTATTTCGCGTAATTGATACGTACAAATATTTTTAATTCATTATCAAAGAAAACCCACGACAACGACAAGTGCATTAGATTCCATACGTTTCGATTAATAATACAAAAAAATACACGGTATTGTTCTCGCGTACTTGTACTTGGCTCGAAACAAAACCTTGTCTCTTCGTGTTGTAATAATGACTGAAATTTGACTTGTCGCTATTACGCGTTCTCTTGCTTCTTCTCAACTCTCCCTGACACCTACATTAAATATCTACAAGAGCCACGTTTGGCTCGCGAGCGACAAGTTTGGCCACCGTTGCTCCAAAGCTTTCCCCTACCGGCGACTTACAATAAAAATGCCTCGTCCCACAGAGGATTTCGAGTGTCCTTCTTGATCGAGGTTTGATTCTTTTGCGGTGGTTCGTCCAACTCGACGACGCAGTAGGGTTCGCCGGCGCCTTGCTCGCCACCGAGTTCCGCCGCTCTCACCACTTTGACCAGCAATCGTTTCTCACCGGCTGCGTATTGGGTCTGTCCAGGCGTCGGACTGTGAGTGCGATGCTGCTGACGCTGAGGTTGCAGGGAATTGCTCGACACGTGCTGCGAACAAACGAGAAACGTACGTTCTTCCTTCAGAATTCCTCAGGTTCGTTTCGATCGTACGTCTTAGCACGACTTCGAACGGAATTGAAAGGCGGGACAAAGTAAAAGCGGTTACCGTTGCGGCGTTAGAGCTAATAGAACGGTCGACCTTGAACCCCGGGTCAATGGACCGTGTCCATTTTTTGTCACGGCTCACGGACCGTTATCGTTCGCAGATTCGAATGCCTCGTGGCTATCCGTAGGTTCTCCGAGTACACGCGTTAAATTATTTGTCTACAAATCTTTAGGCCGCGTACAGAACGCGTATTGCGACTCCGTAGCAAATTACTTAACAACGTATGTAGGTAGACACGATGCTAAGTAGTCTATTGGTGCATCGTGTTGCGCGATACGCGCCCACGTTACGCGTCTTCGGACTCACCAGGCTGTCGTAATGCTCCGGTAAGGTGAATCCATGTTGAGAAGGCGGCGGTTCTCTCCACAAACGCGGACACGTTGGATATTGAAAGAGATTCAGATGAACGGTGGTCCCCCGCAGCGCACCTACCACGATCTCCGTCACCACTTCCTGCAACTGGCTCTCGTCCAGATCTTTCTTTATCGGTCCCACGGCGGCCAAGGAGACTTTCACCTAACGCAAAACCAAAGGGGTACGCGTTATTGTCATGAGGCGCTCGACGACTCCCTTTTCTATTTCGGCGTCTCGCGGAACGCGCTAGCACGCGAGAGAGAGAGGGAAAACTGACGAACCTCCGGCCAGCCGTCGCACTTCAGATCGACCAGAAGCTTCTCAGTGATGCAAATGACGTTGAGACGTGCCCGGAAACGATTCACGTTGACCCGGTAGTGGCTTACTTCCAGCTTATCGCCTCTCTGACGGAATGCTTTCAGCTGCAAGGCCGGTGTGGCCTCGCAGTCGCACGTAATCGTCTAGAATACAGTGAAACGGTCGTTTTACTGGAAACGGGTCACGGGGGAGGCGAGGCAAGGCGGGGGGGGGGGGGGGGGTGGAAAACCACGGGGATATACGTGCAACGATAAAAAGTTGAATAAGGCAAAGGTTAATTGCGTCGTTTTTTTTGTCTACGGTCAGATTAAAATCTCTCTTAAATATACCTACCACGTCATCCTTCGAATCGCACTCGCAGAATATGTTGGAGAGAGTCGGGGTGTGCGTTTCGGGAAGGACGCGGACGAATTCGACGCCGACCCCATGCTGAAACAGGAAATCGATGACGAGCGTTTACGCGTTCGGTTCTTCGTTAGTAACGACAATTGAACGAGGATCGCGGCGATTGTTGTGACAGCTGACGAGGAGTCCCGCGAAAACGCGTTGGGGAATGCAATTCCCTGCGATTTTTGGGCGCAGTGTTTACGAGCAGCACGATTAGCCAGGATCATCTTTCTGGCCTCGAGCGAGGCCACGCGCCGACGAGGAGCAGCCAGTTAGCGCGGTGCCGAAGGTACCATTTATTTGCATATGCCCGTTAAACGAACCTCGAGGAACGCAAACGCGTAAATATCGCGATGATACGGATATGACCTCGAATCTTTTCACCCCGCGGAAAACTACGCTCGAATACTAGGAAGCGCGGCTCTTCCGGTCGACTCGACAACCGGTTATACCGATTCATAAATTCGTGGACTGCCGTTTCCGTCGTTCGTAGCTCGAAACGCCCACGCGCGCGGAAGCTCGCGTTACCTTACGCGGTCCGACGAGTCGCTTATTTGTAGGGGGAAGGTCAGTTTATTCCGTCGAACAACCGTCGGAGTCCGTAGCGAGCAAATCGACGAGACGCTTTGCCCGGCTAGGGTCGTTCGGTTCTCGGCTAAAACTGTCACGAACGAAGTACGCGCGAGTCATTGTGAAACGTCCGGGGGTGGTAAAAAAAAAAAAGAAATAAACAGAAACAATATCGTGACCGACAGCCAACGTAGTTGAATCGGTGGCGTGATAATCGAAGCCCGGGAGATCGTCGAGGGACGCAAGGTACACGCGAAGTCCTAAAATACTTGTTAAGCGTTTACCTCGTCGACGGAATTCGCGGTAAATTCGTTGAGGGAGTGCACCCAGGTAGCCAGGAGCTCGTTGAGAACGACGAGGTCGTAGTGGAGCCATACGATGGTCTCGTTTACCCATCGAACGGCATCGGCATCGGCGCCGGTCGCCGTCGGCAGATGTAAACTCCTGGAGCTCCTCGCGGGACTGATGAGGCCGCCGGAAGTCTTACGGGTGAGGCGTTTGCGTACCGGCGGTGTAGGGGGCACGTATCCCCCCGTGGAAGAACCAATACCGGAAGTGGAACCCGCCGAGACACCGGTACCGGTACCAACTGCGCTACTGATGCCAACACCACCACCACCACCACCACCGCCGCCGCCACTACCACCACCTGCACCGGCCGATGTCGATTTCGCGGTCGTCGGGGATGAAGCTGATGTCGGGGACACGGAAGTCGGTGAAGACGCGGTGGACAACTTTTGTTTGCCGAAGAAGAGTGACTTGGTACCGGCAACGGCACCGCCAGCCGTAGTAGCGCTCACGAGACTCTCGTGAAAGACATGGCCGTCCTTAGCGGTAACTATCGTCGCGGAGCCGAGGTCGTTCAAAACGAACCGATTGTAGACGTATTTGCCGACGCACAGCACCACTAGACCGAACAACATCCAGCCGAATATCAGCATCGATAACGTATCCATGGTCGTGTCACCAGCCGAGTCGAAACTGCATATCAGATCGTCCACCCGCTCGGCCAAGTCGGCCATATTGCCCCATCGTTCTGCCAACCAAGTCCAATTGGATTCCAAAAACATTCTTTTCTATTTTCACCCGCGAGCGGACAGCGCCCCACTACCACGGTATCGCGCGCTATTAATACACCGTGCATATACCCTGGACCCCCCGGACCACGGCACTGTCTCGTCACGATTTCGGTTTCCGTCTTGCTACCGCCACCGTCGGGTCCCTCGCTAGATGGCCCGGTTCCGACGACCACCGTCTTCCACCACAGACGCTCGACAGCCGTCGGCCGGCGACGCTATCGACGCTATCGCGTCTCAGGTGGACGATGATCGTTGACGTGACCGACTAACGCGATCTATCGATCTCTCTTCAACGACGATCGAGACGATTTTATACGATCCTCTGGTTTGCTCGGGTTTTTTTTTTTTGTTTTGCTTCTTCCGGTCGTCGTTATAGTCTTCGTACGATCGGCGAAAGTTCTTTGCTTAAAAAAAGATCGAGTGATGGTGGTGGTGGTGGTTGGTCGGTGAATTTTCGGCCCGACTCTTACGGCCCAAGTCCAAGTCCAAGTGCGATCTAAATCCAATCGACGTCGTTGGAGTCGTTGCCGTTACCTGCTTGCCAAAGCCACGCGGTTCTACCTCGTACGCGCACGGCAAAACTGAAAGAATGACAGTCCGGTTAGTCGGTTGTTGTGCGAAGTTTTTTTCCTCGCCGGTGACATTAAAACGACTTAAGACGCACGTATCCGTCGTGGTGTTTATATACCATGCGATACGAAAGAAAGTCTGTCGTTCTAACGTCGTACGCGGGCTATAATAACGTTGTCTCGCGAACGCTAGACTGATAATAAGTATCGGTAATTGTCGGCGATAAAGTGTAAATATACCGGTCACTTTAAAGTCCTCGGGGCAGAAACTCACGCTATCTACGTTTTATTCCGCGCGCCCTAGCGATTACCGAGCGGCATTCGCGGCGCTCCGAGCGTCGTGACATCGCGTCGCGGGGTCGCTCGATTGAACGCGACGCTCGATCGAAACGCACGTGGCGCCCGCTTCGAGAGCGACAGAGACGCTTGACTTCTTACCGGTGTCCCCTTCCCCCAACCGCGTCGTGTCACTTTCTCCTTCTCTCACTCTCGCGCGTAACGCGACGTTTCCGTCGAATCGCCGGCTTCCATTCTCGCGTCTCACGCGACAACGTCCAGTTCTTCGCGCGGATGTAATTGATAACGAGTGACCGGCAGTTACAAACGCGTATCGTCGTTTCAGCTACCATACGGCCCCTCTCCCCTCGTCGGAGCAACTTTAAACTTTCAGACGTATAGTTTCGGAAACGAAAAAAACGAAAAATCTCGAAATACCGTCGCGATACGACGTTTCGGTGTAGATCATAATTCGCGTATCGAGCGACGAATTCGAGTCTCCGCACGGCGGAAGAATTGACACGTACGCGATCCCGATGACAGACCGGCACTCGCGACGCTCCGACGACTTTCGATTAATCCCGACGTCCAGCGTTCGCCCGCATCGTCGAACCCCTCGTTTTCTGGACTTACGCTGCCTCCCTCGCCTCTTCGCACCACGCCACGCCACGCCGCTCTTGACGCGGCTCACGTCACTCCACGCCACGCTGCACCACGCTACGCTCGCCAAGTAGCACGGTACACCCCACGCCTAATCGCAGAGAACTGCAGCGCCTGTAGCGCACCTCTGTAATCGCTGCGGCTGCCCCTCCCCGTCGCCACCACCCCCCACCTCTTCACGCCATCCGTTCGCGCCGTTCACCACCGAGAACTGTCGTCGCCGTCGACGTCGTTGTCGACGTCGTCGTTAACCTGTCTTTCTTCCTCTTTCTTCCGCTCTCTCCGTCCCCCTCTCGCCTTCTCTCTCTCTCGCACCTTTTACACGCACCAGCGCGTGGGTGTCCGCTTTGTCGGACGCAAGCGCGCTCACGTGCCGCCGTACTTTCTCGGTGTCCCTCCTCGTGCTTCGAGGCAGGGGCCAAAAGAGACAGGGGCCAGAGGACAGGAGCTAAGCTAGCCGAGCGCGGTCTCACTTGACCTCCTTTTCTCCACGGGCGAACTTCGAAGCGACTCGTACCGGCAGTCAGGCGTCGCGCACTTCCGTTTACTGATATCGATCCAATGCGCGGCCACCGATCATACCAGCAGGAATACGTCCCTGAGGTGGACCAACCCTCGCCACGGCGGTAATTCCAAATTTCAACTGGATAGAAATTGTATCGTCCGAGTCGATCGTCGTTCGTTACATTCCCCTCCCACCTCCCTCGTTGTCATCTGTATCGTTCTTATCGGGTTTGTAAATTTCGCAGTGCCTCACCCCGAACGACGGAACTACCCCCTGCTTTTCAGCGTCAACCGAAGTTTCATTCTCGTGGAACAAAACGCGTCCGAGTTTCGCGACGAGCGACAGGACTGTAAACGGCCTACGTCGTATTTCTCTATCGCTATCGCGACAGTATCAGTCACGGTTACTTTGTGAAAGAAAGACGGCACCTCGATAGATTCGCGTTGGACTTCGAGTTGTCCCGTTGCACGCGTAGTTTGTCTCCCCACCCCCTTCACCTTCGCCGGTTTTACGTCATCGTTGGTCATAGCTGAGCGATCGTCGCGTCATCGACGCAATAAGATCGTAACTGTCGGAGATCGGCAATCGACGGTCTGCCGTACACCGGCGTGTCAACGTATCGCCTTGGAAGGGCGAACTTTCGGGCGAGCCGATAACGTTCCTCGTTATCACGACCCAGGGTGATTTCAGGAATTAACAAGCGAACGATCGCGAAGGCGCGGATCGACGTCGAATAAGGTCACGGGATGACGCGGATCTATAAATAACGCTGAGAAAAATATTACGCGTAGCTATGGAATTCTTTATTCTCATTTAAGTCCCAGACTCGAGACGCGAACACGCGTTCCCGTTCTGCCTGACACGTGGTCGCTCGTTGGAGAGAAAGAGAGCTGGTGTAACGCGATGATCGGATGAGATCGGGGCAGATTAGTACGCACCGTTTACAGCGTATACTTTTTATTGTTTTGTCATTCATTTACATACAAATATTTTCAAGATACGTCTTAAGAAACGAAGTGGACGCCCGTTCTCCGGACGTCCGCTTAAACGCGCTGTTTGCACTGCTAAATGTATTTCATACAAATTTTTGTCGCATTCTCTTCGATTACTTAAAATACTACCGGAATACGCTTACGCTGCCTCGTCGTCGAGCTCTTCTTCGATTTCGGTGAGGCTTTCGTTCGTCAAAAACGAATCGTGTGAATCGTGTGATGGTTTCGGTGTCAGGGTTACGGTGATCAACGATGAATTGCAAGGTTTCCCGTCGGCGGGACGAATTAACGTTGGATTTCGCGGATAGAACGCGCCTTTCGCAAGGATTAACGATGTACGCGAACGATCGAGGTTTCCTCTCGTAACGTTCTCATCTTTATTCGGTTAGGATTTCGAAATCACGCTCTCACTCTCTCTCTCTCTCTCTTTCTCACTCTTTGATTCGAGGCATTACCTCCCGTCAACCACGGCCGTGGCCAATTAAAAAAAAATAAAGAAAGAAAGAAAGAACAGAAAGAGCGTCACGCGCACGTTCGCGAAGGATGGTGTGAACGATGGATAATTTTTCGTGGGTGAAGAATTGTCGCGAAATTGTCGAAGATCTCGCGCACGAGCGTTGACGGAAGTCATGCTGAGCGGCGTAGATCGCTCGATACCCTTGGCCGTATCCTGCGCGCCGTGTATATGTACAGAATATCTCTCGCTGGATCCTACCGAGAGATCGTCGGTTCGGATAGAAGTATCGCGAGCGCGTCAAAAGCTGAATACGGGGCGAGCGGGCGAGTCTGCGAGCATCGAGTAATTTCGCAAACCCCCTCGTCGGCACTCTTGCGTGTACAATAATAGCGTTTGATTCCTTTAGGTAATCCTTTAGATGTATATTTGCTTGATAGCATAGTAATTACAATACACACTGCGTTATTAATGGCCCTGGTTACTATACTTGTTCTCGACTCGATTCGTCGTCAGTGGCGCAAAAAGCAACCGAATAATTAAATCCGTTATCGCCATGCTCTCCCGCGCTCCTTAAATAATTTCAATCGTAACAAACACTCTTAATGCACGCCTTAAAATTGCCATGTTAAAATTATGTGTCTATCGTGTATAAATGCATCTAATACTAGCCGTTCCCCTTCGGACTGTTATTCGTAGCGCGAGGAGCCAGCGGTCGCCCTCCTCCCGCGACGCGTCAATTCTTGGGAACACCAACTCCCACGCGGCCGTGTTCCTCGCCTTCGAACATCCCCCTCCTCGCACACGCGCACATATTCACTCACTCTCTCTCTCTCTCTCACTCCCACTCTAGCATGCAGACGCGCACACACACGCACACACGCACGTACAAGCACGCGAAAGGGGCAATCACGTTCTTCCTTTCTTCCGCTTCTTCTTACCGATTACTTAAAATACTATCGCAACCGGAAACGAGAGCCGGTGATCGAGTTCCGTGTAACGTCGATCTCTGGAGTCGTTACGTCGAGTGAGACGCCGTGCGCCGTTTTCATTGCACATGTACGAAATTTCGCATAGTATCCAGGATAGCGTCTCGAATCGGACGCGTGTTCCGCGAAGAATCCATCTAGTTACTAGAGGTTGACCCGTCGGGGGTAACGCGACGCGATCACGGGCTCATCGTTCACACTTTCGAGTGCTAGAAAGAAAAATGGAATCAAAGTAAAGGAGCAAGTTTCTAGTGATACGATGCTCGATCTCATCGGTGGTATACAATCGATGGGACGAGCCACTCACAGGTAAAAACTTGTACGTATTACTTTAGAAAATGTTCTCCGTTAACGATTATACTTACGTCTAGAGTAATGCGTTAAAAGCGCTAGATAAGAAATCATAGCAAAGGCATCCGATTATCGCAACCGTTTCCTCGTTATTTCGCGACTTCTCAATGTTAGAGGAGCCCACAGCAGTTTTGGGGAAATACCGTACGCGCTGATATTTTTTTTCAATTTATTCCTAGACGCGCGGGTCCCGGGCCGTTCCTGCCGTTGCCCGTCACGGTCGGAAATCTCATTAACGGAGAATATATCGTAACAAGAAATCGTGGATTACATCGGAGGAACTTGGATTACATGAGCGCGAAAGAAAAGCATAAACGTTATAGGTACTCGGTAGTTTCTCGTAAATACAAATGTGTTATACGTCTTCCTATGTGTTGTCTGTGTATGCGTGCGCGTGTCTGGATGTGCCAGAAACGATAGAGCATAGCGAAGTGGTTGCATGCAAACGCAAAAGGAAAAAATATCCGAGATTCGTAGCAACGAAATCATGGTCGTTCGCGTTACGAGTTTACGTACGAAAACTTAGGCTTACGAGTGGTGGGTCCGCGGGCCCGTGACCGATCATCGTTGCCATTTTAGAACCACGTTTCCCTGGAGCGGCTTTGTCTCTCATTATGTCTTGATCGTATAGGGATAGAGGATAAATGCGCATCGTCGGTAGGTCGATTCGTATAGCACCCGCTTCACGAACGTAAAAAAGATTCGTATCGAAACGGGCCGACCATTCCGCAAATGAAAAATTGTCGCAGCGATAGTCGGAAGAACATTCGAAGACCTCGTTGCCGCTACTTAGATTTCGTTCGCTTTAAGCGGTCCTTGCTCCGTTGTTTAGTGCATCGAGTGTTCGATGAAACGTATAAAAAAATACAAATAAATATAGTCGTATATTATATTGGAAGATCGATACGAGAGAACTTCTATTTACAACAAAGGACGCGTGAAATTCATTTTCAAAGAAGAGACAGACCGAACGAATTATTAGGAATGAACCATGTAAGAACGGACCGCAGGGTGGTGCGAAATTGTGAACATAGATATGCAGGATATTTATCGATAATCATGGTACCGTGTTTTTACACCTGTCTCCCTCGAGTATAAAAGTACGTCGTTCCTGGTGGAGAAAACAAGAAACGAGAGGATTGCATACCCTCGAGTGTCGTCTCGAAAGCTAAAGTCCGGCCGTGCTTCTTACCGAAAATGTCGTGTTTCCTTCTTTTTTTCCTTTTCGCTTTTCGTTATTCGTTTTCCTAGACGACTAGAAATTGTTGCGTAGAACGAGATTAAAAATTTAGAGCTGATAATACTTACAATTATACTTATAACAGAGACACAGTAGTTTCGATACATCGGTGAAGTTTTGAAACGTCATTGTTCCGCGCGTAAAAGTCGCGTAACTTTAATAATCAGTCATCGTGAACGTTTCTTTCAATAAAAGAGAAAACCGATTTACGCGGCGAACGTACATTCGCGTTTATTCTACGTCACTTGAATTGCAGGTACATGTATTGCATGCGTCATTTCATGTGTCAAATGACGTTGAAGCTTTCGCGAAAATTGAAGACTCATTTAAAAATACACGAGGCGATATTTGTTTCCCTTTTGTAAATGCAAAAAATGCCAATAAGCCGGCGAAGATCAACGTAGATACGGTTATATTATCGGTACATAGAATATATACGAACAGTAACGTCGAAACGTCGTCTCATTTCCTGTGAGAATAAAATATCGGAGGCAATAAAAAAATATAAAAACGGAGGTTGATATATGATGCCGCCAGTAATGACGAACACTGCACCGAATATCGGTATGCTGTAAAAATGAGTTTAAAGTTTCCCGAAACGTTCGAGATTGTCGTTTACTAAAAAAGTTGCGGCAGTCGATCGGTTGATCACAAAGAAATTTCTTGAGATAATACAACCGCTTTAACTAACTTGGAATGTATCGAGCTGCGCGTATTTGTACAATTGATTTGTCGATGTAGATTAACACGAAAATCGAAAGGTAGGGGGCGTACGAATTTTAAAATCTTCGCGTTTTTTTTTCGACGATTCGGCGAATAAGTAAAAACTGGAGAACCGTGTGTCCCGAGTAGTCTCGAGAAATAGAACGTGTCACGACGATGACGAGCAAATTCGAAAAATATTTCTAGTGAAGTCACAAAGTCAAATTGAAGTACATCGTGTATGTACACTGTATGCGTGCACGCGATTATGTAATAATCGTTAGACCTTACATACGCAAACATAAAATGTGTTCCGTTGTGCGCGAGATGAACGTTACGTTATCTGTAACTTAACGTAAGTTAATCTAATAATTGGCGATGACGGCATTGTTTACTCGTCAAATGTAAATTGTACGGCCCCACCGGAAAGTAGTACACCCTCGAAGCGTACGAAATCGAGGGTCCTTTGTGCGTCGAATTGGCAGAAATAGAACCGATTGATTGAAATTTCAGTGTACCATTTCTCTAGCAAACAACGAAAGGGCACGGTCACTTAGAAGACTAAGTTAGATTAACGTACTTACACACAAACGCCTGATATACATGGGGTATAACTGCACTCCATTCTCGCGAATACGTAGTAAAAACCTGTATATGGCTGTCGATGATACTTCGGTTGAGCTATATAGTCAAATATCTCTCTCTCTCTCTCTCTCTCGCTCTCTCTCGCTTTCTCTCCCTCTTTCTCTCACTTTCTCTCGATGTCTTTCGCGCTCGTTTCAAGGTGGTCCTCTCGCATCTTTATCTTCTGCTTAATTCCGCTCTGACCGCTGCAAATAGGTAAACGTGCGATAACTTGTAATTGCAAAAAGGTAGAAAATACTTGCCTCAAAGTAGTACTTACCATCCACCACTTCCTGTTTCATTTTCTGGAATTCCTTGCGTACTTCTTTAATGATCTCCGCTTTAAACGCTTCCATCTCTTGCGCCGTGAGCGAGGATCCATCGTTGACACCGTTCACTTTAAGAAGAGTGTCCTCCGAGGCGGAACCAAACCTCTTACGAACGGATTTCGGGGACTCCGCACCGTTCGAAAATTTATTATTCGGATTGTTCTTATCCCAAGACTTTTTGTCGGGCGAGCTGTCAGGTTCCTACGAAAAAAGAAAGAGTGAGGGTGATCAGGGGCAACGAAACGGATAACAAAAAATATAAAGCGGTGTATAAGCAAGGGTGAACCAACCTGTGGCTGCTCGGGCTGCTTCTTTTCAACCGCGGCTCGCCGGCGCGCTAATGTCTTTGCCATCTCGTCCATCATGGAAGCCATACCGCCACCTCCGCCTCTTCCCAAAGTACCGTAATTCCCGCCCCCTCCTGCGCTTCCACTGCTGCTCGTGCTGGAACCACTATTTTCAATGGGTTGCGATTGCTAAAAGATAAAAATCCGCCGTAATCGTTTATACGCTAGTAACAGAGAGGCGATGGAGATCGATAATTTGATGAAATGGATCGATGATACGGACCTGCTTCTTTTTCAGGCGTGCTGCTTGCAGTGCAGCCGCCAGAGAATTGGCATCGGGTGGAGGTTCGTTGGAGCTGATAATAGGATTTGCGGCGTTTACGGCGTTCGCGGCATTGACGGCACCGACGTTGGACGCGTTGGGCGCGGGTGCCGGTGGAGGCGGAGGCGGAGGAGGAGCGGCTGGGCCATTGCTCGGACCGGTACCAAGTCCAGGACCACTCAATGGTACCATTGGAGGTGGTTGTGGACCTCCGCTGCCAACGGGAGCATAAACGTTAGCATTGCCGCCGCCGCCTCCGGCAGTGCTATACTGATTCACCGAATTCGACGGTGTCCCGTACGGATTCGTGGCGCTCGAAACTCCCTGTACTTGCCCTGCACCGTACTGTGCCTGCGCCTGAGATACGACAGCGTACTGAGACTGACTCGGTTGACCGAGACCGTACTGATTTGGCGCGACTGCTCCGCCGCTGGCGTACTGACCAATCGAATTGTTACTTCCGTATTGGCTACCGCCGCCGCCGCCGCCGCCGCCGCCGCCGTACTGACTACCTTGTCCAGCTGGTCCGCTCGAATAGGCATTATTGGGTTGGCCGTTATTAGCGTAAAAATTATTCTGACTGCCGGAAGAGTATTGGCACGGGCCCTGCCCGACGACGGCGGCGGTCGCATATTGACTACCGTTCGGCGCGGCACCGTACTGGTTCCCTTGATTGGTACCATAAATCGATTGGGCCTGAGTTTGATTAACAGTGGGGAGGTTCGACTGGGACGATGGTGATTGTGCGTACTGGTTCATCATCATCGGAGGCGGTGGGACCGGTGCGGTGAAGTTCATCATCATCGGTGGGCATGGCGGGGCAGGTGGCGCTAATGGGGGTTGCGGCGGTGGTATCGGCGGCCCACCGACCACCGACATTTGTCCACCGCTTCCCGACATCCCACCGATGGTCTGCATCGTTTGCATAACCGTTTGCGCTTGGGGCTGCGGAGCTGGCGGTGCGGACGACGTTCTGTGGTGCCCCGACTGTTGCTGCTGTGGCAATGGTTGCTGTTGTTGCGGCTGTGTCGGTACCACCGATTGCTGCTGCGGCGGAGGTTGCGGCGGCGGTTGCTGTTGCTGTTGCTGTTGCTGACCGGCGAGGGGACAGCTCGGAGAAATCGCGTTCGGGCTGCCGGTTGCTACGAATCAATAGACTTTAGTAAAACTCCCTGTTCACCGACGTATTTTCTATTGAAATTTTCGACGTCTAGATACCTTGACTTTGTTGAGACATTCTGCGTTCCTGAATTATTGCCACGTCCTCCCTGGTCATTGTCCTGCGCAAGAAACGCCACCAATTAATTTAGCACGTCGCGAGGTTTCTTCAAAGCAACTAGTATAGGCGAAACGAAGCATACGTAACCAGCCAACTAGACTAACGTAAAAACGATTGAAAAAATGGTCGAACGCGAGGCGACGCAACGGGAAGAAAAACGTAAAGATCGTAGGGGAGCATAGATCCGATAAAGAAAAAAGAAGAGATCTTGATCTATGTTTCTATGCGGTAGAAGAATTAAATTAAAGCGACAGGACGGGTTTTAATTCTCGGTTATAGAGATAATTAGCCGTATATCGAGAGTATCGCAAACGCGAGAACTAGGACCTAAGGAGTGCACGACGCATTCAATAGTCGCATGATCACCTCGTAAGTCCCTCGGATGGTGAGCCACGCGGACAGGCCACCTGAATAACGGTGGTAGCGGTGTTACTAACGCTTGTCTGTTGACTGGGAGTTGGGGTTGGGGTTGGGAGGCCTGCAGGGGAAGTCGGCTGGCCCCCCGCAGGAAGGTGTCCCAGAGACAATGAGACCCGCGCATTACGTGTTTGACTGCAACCACCCAGGATGAAAGTATGTATGTGACAAACTCTCGGACCTTCCTCCAGGAATCCCACCAAATATATTTTCACGCTTATCGCTAATCCCGGAGACGATACGCGGCCGTTTGTTCAAACAGAGGGCGCGATAAGCGATTATGTCCGGTAGATGCGATAAAGTTTACGTCTAATCAAAAGGAACGAATCGTCGACGAAGCGTGAGCCGGGCAAAGACAAACACGATAGACTTTGCAAACTAAAGAGGCAGCATACGCTCGACGAAATCGTTGAACTGCGAAGCTCAAGATTGTAACAAACAAAAAAAAATGGAAGAAGAAAAGTAAAAGAGTAAACGAACCTGTATCCCATATCCTCGTCGTATGGTGCGGTCGGTTGTTGCGGCGGCTGCTGCTGCTGCTGTTGCTGCTGCTGCTGCTGCTGAAAGACGGGCTGCTGCTGAGTGGTCGATCCAACTGCCGGTGTCAAACTCCTCGATATGTTGCTACCATTGCTCAACACCTACACAATGTATCCAAGCCGTATATAACAATTAACTCCTCATTAATGGCGACAAATTGAATTAAGGGGCCTTCCGATCAAAGTTCAACGACGACAGTCTCCAACGATCGCTGAACGCATACGACGTTCGTCGATCGTAAATGATCCCGCTCGTTTTTGTTTTTAAATTATACGTGTCAAAGGTCAAATTACAAATAATAAAACCTACATCGAGCGCCTGCAACATGGCACGGGCAAATGCATCCGCGTCGTCCTTGCTGGAGAAATTAAGACCGTAGACTTGCTTGTTGTCCCTCCATTGGTGAAATGTGGCGGTCGCTTGATTATATTTCAGTCCTTTCAGGATCGCACAATTAATGACGATCTCATGATCCTGCAGCTTTCTTCCCACTACACGAAACGTATTGTTGACTTGATGATGATACAGCTGAACTTTCGAAAGACCCGACGAGCTGCCGCTTGGTACCCATTTTTTGTTCACGTCGTCGTACACCATCACCGACGCGCGGGCAGATGATATGCTCACTTCGCTGAAAAGCAAAAAAAGAAAATCCATATATCGGCGGCAATACTTTCGGATACGGCTATCGGTTATCGCGGGGGGGCCCCCCGGTGTCGGGCCGCGCAAAAAGGGCGGAGATCGATCGTCGATTTCTATCGAAGCGTGAACCAACGTTTTCGCGGAGAACAAGCGAAAAGTCGAATTTAAAGGACGTTGGCAATACGCTTGTACCATGAACGATATCGAGGCTTTCGTTCGCTCGTGCTCCCTTTCATGGTCGCGGATCGTGGCCTCTCCTTTCGCAAGTCTCGCGTAGCGTTACAGGATGAAAAGGATCCAGTTGCGGATTTTAATCGAGCGTCGCCGCTCGTGCTTTTCGCACGGTTTATCGGCGCGACAACTCGTTGATTCGCGTAAGAGGCTTTCCCTCTCGGTGTCACTTTCACCGCACCGACGTACCGTTAAAACTACACGGATCGTACGCGAAACAAAACGAGGCGGAACACGGCAAGATACTGCCACTTCCTCCTATGTCCGGCCACCCGTAGAATCAGTTCGAGTCGCGCTCGCCGATAAGAGCCTCGTAATATCCGACACGCACATTTCGTAGCGCGAAGTCGTAATCTCTTCTGCGGTACCTACCGGATGATTTTGGATTACGAACTCCTTCCTGCCTACCCCTCCTATCTGATTCAACGAGAAAATAACTGCGGTACGTGTGGACGCACTTGTATCTCGTAAAATCATCTGTTTCGAAGCGTCGAGAAAAAATTCCTCGCCTTCGTTCTCAAGTCGTATCATTCGTTTCGACGAAAAAAAAAAAGGAAACAGTCGCAACACGCGGCGGCAGAAGGACGAGGGCGCGGGAGAGCTGGCGGATATCCTCGTACGGGGGAGAAATAATACGGCTTCGCCTTGGGACGGCGGTGACGTTGTTGACGAAGGATCGGCAAAAGCGTCATATGGTAGCTGAGTTAATTGGATGAGTAAATCAATCCCGATACAGGAGAATCCGATGCCGGATCGGCTCTATCGCCTTCGCGCTCATCCCTCCCCCCCCCTTCTTCAAGACTTCGCTTGCCCGTATCCAGTTTGTCCGAGAGAACTCTACCTCTCTTCCGACCCGTTAGCGGAAGAATCGCCTTCCTTCTCCTTCGTTCCTTCGACTCTGCCCCCAAAGGTGCAACGCACCGTCCACCTCTCACAATGACCGCGTAACAGGAGCCCAAGTAACCTTTGTGTCTCGCGTTACCGATTCTACTTTACTCTACTTAAACCAGCGGCCCGAAAAACTCCGTGTAAAGCGAGATATTTGCGTTTTTCGGCAAAGTCAACATTAAACGCGGTGCTACGGGGGCGTAGATCTTGAACCTAGCGGAAATTGAGTTTGAGCGACAAAGTCATTAAAGCGCACTTTAAATATTGTAAGACGCGTTATCGCGTGTACGTGCACGTGTACAGAAGCATAAAGACTTCGAGGCATGTTCCAAGCGCGATCATTAATTCTGCTCAGAACTGGAAAATCCTGGTCGTATTAGAAACGAATACCACGCGAGAGCCCCTGGCAACGATTAGTACCTTAATACATGTTTCAAGGATACCGTACAAAGAAAGGAGTAGGTAATTGGGACATTACCCGTATACCTGTGAATCACTCTGCAAAATCCCTTGCACGTCCCTCCTTATCGGACCAAGATTTTCCAATCGGGAAGAGGTGCGCGATATGACGGGGGAGATACGCAAAAAAGTTATCGCGTGAATTCATCGATATGACGCGCGAATGCCTTTTCTGTGAATCTATAAGACACGTCATGCGAAATAAATGAATACTATTTCTTTGTGTCCCGTATCGCTCCAATTCGTATGTCCAAACATCATTGAAGAAAGTTGTTTTACCAATGGTCAAAACAACGCGATACGACCGAGTCGCGACCTCGCCGAAACGAATGTAGATCTGCGTAAAAGTAAAGCCGGATTCTTTGAAAAAAAAAAGAAAGAAAGAAAAGGAAACACGAATTTTCCATCGGATTCCGCAAGAATTCATCGAAGCGAGACGCGCGTGCGTAATAGCGTTATACCTGATATCTGGAGCAACATAAACAAACGTCGGGAGAAACTTTCTCGGATGCACGCGAGACGCAATGCGAGTGCACATTGCACGAGTCTTCTGTATCCGTGTAATTCGGGAAAAGGGATACGCGAACGGTGGACGGAGCGTACTGTACAGCGGGGTACACGACACGTTAACGCGTCTAAACCGCGACGATCGTCAAATATCAAGCATCGGCGGACGAGTAGGAATTAGATGAGCATGGGAGGAGCGTTAGAAAAGGATGAAGGAACTGAACGAGTAAACTAAAGACCGGCTGTCAGGTTGGGCGATACTCGGCCAAAAATCGTTAACAATCCTCCCGCAATGATACGCGTATCTCGTGGTAGGTATTCCGACGATTATTCTACCGGGGAGGAATCGTGAATTTTGTTAAAGGGATTCGGTGGAAGCAGGTAAAACCGGCGCGGTCCGCAATGGTGTTGGCAGGAAATTCCCGTTCGGGGGGGTCCGAGTACACTCATTCCCGCAGGAATAAACAATGGTCGAGGGGGAAAAAGAAGCCGTGGTCGTGAACGGCATTTGCCACGGACTCGAGTCTCTCTCTCTCCCCGAATGCTATGTCGTATAGGTGAAACTTACTTCATGTTTGCCTGAGTGGGAAGCGTGTGCTATGCCCTCATGCAAGCCGTATTCCTGCTTCTGCACAGTATATCACCGATTCCATGAAAACACGCGAGATTCGGACAGGACTTGCGGTAGTTCGACATAAATAACGCACTGCACTAACACCACCGTGACACCCTGCTAGTGCACATCTGCCCGGCCATATTGCCGACTCTTGATTCGTACTCCTACCACCCTTCGTCGCAGGGCATGTATTCTCACTAGAAGGAGAACCGTTTTCAACCAGGGAATGGGTCGAAGATCGCGCGATCTATACTCGAATGGCGGGAAAAATGAAAGTGGCAGCGGTAAGCGTTTGCCTCCGATTAATTGTTTAATTCTGTCAATTTCACTTTTCGTTAATAGTTTCAAATTCGATTGTTCGATGTGGCACCTGATCGTCGATCAATTGATTTCGAATACGACTTTTCATAAAGCGATATTAAACGCGACTCTCGATTAGTCGATTTTATATTTAGGCCTCAATCATTAAATTCGTCGACTTCCAATTCGATTTATCGTTTCCGACATCGATTGTCAACGAAAACTGTAAATCATTTCGATTAAATGATTTTGTATTCAATTTTAACTTAATCGATATGAAATACAAGTTTCGGTTACTCTGTTTTGAATACATTGACGATACGAATAAAGAGTTTTAAATATGCATAATTCAAGATTTAGTCGCGTGAAAAACGTTTTACGCAGTACAGAATGTGTACGATAGAATCACACGTTGCGCGCGTAACATAACGTATAAGCATATATTATTTATTTAGTAAGAAGCGTCGAAAGTGTAAGTGTTGGTTCAAAGTGATGTCAGAGTAAAAAAAACTATTATTGTGCTGCTTTACCGATGATACGGAGCAACATGATTCCGATAGTTGCCGTGACGAGGAGTCAGTAACACACTGGTTAAGGTACGCGAAACGCGATGTGTCTCTGATGCTTTCGAAAAAATATGGGAATATCCCTTTATCGAAAAAATCCGCTGCTGCGGAGTTAAACCTAGTGTACGATCGTGTCGTTGGACATTAGTCTCGGCGAAATATCGTGCCCCGAAAGGGGTAATAATACATCTCCCGATCTTCTTTTCAAGGAATGTCGCCGTGAACGCCATTTTGTGCCTACAGATCGAGACGTAAACATCAAACTTTCTAATTCAGTTTCTTGCCGAACGGCGAGAGTTTTCTCGCAAGAGCGAAGATCCCTCACGATTGCCGGTCGATCGTTACGATCGGAATGCACGCGAGGACTTTATAACTCCTGCCAGTTCGGAACTAACGTTTCGCGCCAAATTCGCAGACGCACCTGGCGCATTCACCAAGAAACAGCTGTCCGCTCCAAGTTCCATCGAACATATCCCTGGTTGATCCTCAGTTTTTCGAAGCGAATAGTACGACCCGAGATTGACCGCGGCATTTGGAAAACACGGAAAAACCCGGCCTTGGGGTATCGTGCCTATCTGTCATGGAACGCGAATCTACCAACTACCTCTTGCTAGCGCCGCTTTTTCCACTTCTCACTAACGCGCTCGCTTTTTATCTTTTACATGTTTGCGATCTCTCTATCACGTTTCCTCTTTTTCCCCCTGATTGCAATGCAAACAAATCGACATTCATTTTGTCCGCTTACTTCACCTCGGAGGTGCTCCATTTCCTTTGAAAGCATTGTTGCTAACTACGGGGTGCTCGTTCTTTTCCAACGTTATCCGTTAGATATGAAATTCTTTCAGGAAGAGCGATAAGCTTACAGAGTCTGTGGTAGCTTCGCTCTCAAAGATTAAACTGTTTTTTCTGCGACTGTTCCAGTTAATTCATAAATAATTCAGTATTATGCATTTGTTTTTGCAGCTTTATGGTTGCGATTCAAATATAGACATACAAGATCTTTGTACCATGGAGGATACATTGATGGTAGAAATTACCAGATGAACGTGCTCGAGGATCTTTTATCCAAAGTAGCGGTCAAAGATCAAGCACGCTAAGAGAGATATAATGTTCTTCAATCGAACAAAAAAATTTGATGAACACGAAAAATTATAAGGAATGGTATTCTATTGGATCCTGTTGGATGTTAGATAAGCTGAAAAATGTCTGGTGATTCAGGATGGAGCGCCGTTATACACCATCCCTCCGAATTAGAGCTACAGAACTGGAACTGGGAAGAGAACGATGGAGAACAGGAGCGAGAGCTCCCTTCTACTGTTGATATGGATGCCATAAAAGGCGGAGGTAGTTGGGATCCTACCACCGAACCTAATGGTAGTTAAATTTTGTAATCCGTCGTCCAGTTACATAATGAGTTAGTCTAAAGAAATATGTTTTCACGTCTACAGGAACAGACTCGATTGATTCCGAAGAAGATTCTGATTCTGACGACGAAAGTTCCGGTGGAACGGAAGGTAGTTGTTCTTACTCGGATTCAAATTCGGAATCGGACGACGAGAGTAGTGGCGAAGGGGAGGAAGGAGAGGACACTGGATCCAATTCGGATTGCACATCCGAGCACAGCGAACAAACGTTTTCGATTCAGGAAACTAATTTTGAACCAGTGAGTATATCAGCCTTTTATCTTTTCTTGATGAGCATGACGAAAATCATTTTTCTGGAAATCTCAATTGCATTACAGGGTGCACTTAAATTGAAGATCACTATGAAAGGCCCGAAAAAAGAGGAATTGGAAAAAGTCAAATGCGATAAGGGCAAAAAAAATATATCGAAAAAGGGCAAAACTAATTGTGGAACGAAGGTAATTCTTTTGAAAAAATAATATATCGTTTACATTGCGATTTGATTTTTCCTCTAGATTTGCACTATTTTATTATTAACGAAATAATACTTGTTTTGTGATCCTAGTCGTCGGAATGTAGTAGCGATGAATCAGATTCATCGGAAAGCCAGTCCTCGAACCAAAATGTACAACAACAACAACAGGTACAGCAATCCCAACAGCAACAGCAGCAGCAGCAACATCAACCGCTTCAAGAAATTAATCAAGAAGATTTGGCAGCTATTTTACCAGATCAGGAGCACGAGGATGCTCCGTTCGATGGATTCGAAGATTCGGAAAGTGGTCGTCTAGTGTCCAAGGCAATCGAGCGAATGTCGCTTGGTGCTGATTCGGATACGAGTGAAAATGCTGATCAAAATCCCGTTCCTGTATATAGTTCTTCGTTGTTGCAACAGTTCGTTGAAAAAACAGCTCTGCTGTCAGAGCCACGAAAAAGGCGTAGCAAAGTAGGAAAGAAACCGAATGACCCCGAGTATCCCTGCGCTTCAAATGTTTCTCCTGATTCGGGTATTCAATCTGTGGATAATAGTCCGTTACACTTAGCAGTCAGTCCCGCGAGTCCGTCAGCCCCGACACAATCCCCGGTACAATCTGTGGCCTCGAAGCCAGCGGTAAATGTTGATCGAGTTCTATACCCACCGAAGCGAAAACCTGGCAGACCAGCGAAAACAGTCTCCACGCAACCGAGGGGCCCTGGGAGGCCAAGGTTAAAACCGGAAATTGCCGAGAAAATAGAAAAAATCGAGAAAAGCGAAAGAACCGAGAGGCACGAAAGGAAGGAGGCTACGACGCAACAACAACAACAACAGAAAGGGACAAAGGAGGAGGCTCCGCCTGGAAAAAGAGGAAAAGCAAAGTCGATGCCACATAAGACAAGTACGCCTCGGGAAGAGAAAGATGACGGAACAGCAACGGTGTCGGCGAAAAAATTGAAGGACAAGTCCCCTTGTCAAAAGAAACGCAGCTGTAACGTACCGAAGCAACCTTCGCTGGAGAAGGTGGCGAAGAAAAATAGCACGAGTTCCCCGATGCGTGTTAAGTGCCTAAGTAGAGCCGTTGCCAACAAGTGTGGGAGGGAAGTAACTCGCTGCGACGGTAGAACGTGTAAGAAAATGAAAAAAGATAAACCCGGAGTTTCCAGTAAATGTACGATTCCACTGAGACGGCAGAAGCCGTCTACTTGCGAGCAGGCCTCCAATGATCGAAAAGTAATAAATTCGAATAAAAGAAGTTTAAAGGAAAACAGAAATAATTCTGGACCGTTGTCTAAGAAACAGAATTCTCTCAAAAAGACCGTGGCACCGGTGACGCGACGTGTTTTGAAGGAGAATAAAAACAGTAAAAAATCGGTGACTGGTTTCGAGACAAACGGCGTCGGAGTGCAAACGTTGATATCTTTACCGGTCGGCGAGGTGTTAAAATCTGAAAAAGTTGAGGGCGTATCCAACAAGTGTGACAAGGGAACGCAACCTATACACAATCATTGTCACAAGCATCATCATCACAAACACCGCCGGCGACTGCTATTACCGCCCAAGAATCCGATCCGCGTCGATCCGTGTATCATTCAGGAATTAGAAAAATTGATCGAGGAATTCTCCAAGTCATGCAGCTTAGGAAGGAACAACACGAATTCTGGGTATTCTGAATTACCGCAAATTTTTCGGGTGAAGAAATTGACGAAAAAGAGGAAAGGCGAGATAAGCTCGAACGATGATCAAAAATTGAAGCGACGGCTCAAGAAAGAAAAGGTACTTTCGGGTGGCGATTCGAAGAGTAGCACTAATACGAACGCAAGTTCAAATCCAAACGAGCAAAGATTACCGTTGAAGAAAAGGCATTATCACGTCTCCAGCCCGCATAGTTCTCAAAGTTCGAATGCGAGTTGTATAGATGCGAATGCGAACGAATCGAATTCTACCGAGAGTCACATAGAAGAAGCTATTGAAGCTGCCATAACGAGGTATGGCGGTAGCTCTGCGTCTTCTCTCCAAGAGGATGCCGTGCCTGTTACACCGAAAAAGAGGCACAGGGATACCGAAAATACAGCGCAGGAAAAACTGTCGAGTGTCTCGTCGTTCGACTTGTTGGAAGATAAACCTCTCAATCAGGTAGAAATACAACCACGGCGGAAGAAGAAGATCGTAAAAGATCTTCGAGTGACAGTTACGAAGCTATCGGTTGAAAGTCACGGGTCCGTTGATAAAATGGAGAAAGTAGATAAGGTCGACAAAACCGAGAAATGTTCTAGTGACGCGAAGAATCTTAAAAATCATTCTGAGAAGAGCGGCAGGTCCGAGAAATTACCCACCGATAAATCTGTGAAAACCGATAAAACTCAATCGGAAAAGCTTGAGAAATGCGATCTTGCTACAGAACATATTCGGCTCGAGAGAAATATAAAGGTAGATACGGAATTGAACGTACCCGAGAATTCCGATGAAAATCAGGAAGCCACGAACGATCGAAAATCGGGGCAAAGTAAGAACGGCTCGAGTGTTCCGAATCCATTGAATCCGACTGCCGTGTTAGTTCTTGCGAAGAAAAAAATGAGAAGACGAAAGGCCATCAATCGCACTGGTTTCCCAACTCTGAAGAAGAAGAAGAAGAGATCTTCGAACACCGCGGAGGCTTCGCTCGAAGTACCGAAAGCAGCTCAATCTACGGATACCATTGAGGACATTGACGGAACTGATACTGTTGATGGATCGATTTCTCTAAAAGAGGATGCGCAAGATTCTGTAGTTGAAAGTAAAACGACTGTACTAGAAGCTGAAATCGAGGAAACTGTCTCGCCGATAAACGAGTGTGCAACGAAGCATGGTAATAATAACACCGTAGAAAGTCAAGCTCAATCTAAAGATTCAGAGGATTCAAATTCAGTGCGTCGAGAAACATCCGGTCGATCGTGCTCGGACGAGCAGTCGGAGCCCTGTTCCGGTCAGTTGAGAGTTCGAAAGGACCTTGTGGAATCCGACGATAGTGGCCCTAATAAATTATATCCGGTTAAGTTCGAGAAGATACAAGACTGCAGAATATATGATGAGAATGCATCTTTGGAAGAGTCTCTTGAAAGGTATAATCAAAGGCAACGCGTCGCTGAACTTAACGAAGAGAACTTGAGGAAGTTGGAACGCGCGAACTCGCAGGGGACAATAAAGATGGAGCTTTCCAGCTGCTTTAATAACAATCATAAAAAGAGACGAGGCTCCGCGAGTCCTTGTACATTGGCCCCGAGAAATTTAAAGCGTTTGCGCAGCGGAGGTTACGACACGGAGAACGACGCTTTACCCAGCAATGATATCCTCAATGAGGATCATGAAACTCGAAAGCATTTAAACTCTGCTCATACGAGAAAAAAACAATCCAGGTGGAAGAAACGTTATTTACAGGGAGGCATTTTTGCCGAGTACGGCAAAGATTACGAGTCTAAAAATCGCTCTAATGCTGACGGGACTTCCGGGAAGAGCAAAATAATTTGCGATACGAATGAATCCCCTTCCGCGCTGTTATCAGCCTCGTATCACTGTGGGAAATTTCTACGCCAACGAAAAGTCCCATTTCAGTTACCTTATGATTTATGGTGGCTACACACACAATCCAGGTTGCCCTCGCGGGATTCAGTCCCGTCTTGGAACTACAAGTGAGTGAGAAAGTTCTTCATTACATTGGATCGATCACACGTTTGCCTGTGGATGGAAAATCATGTATTGCTGTTTTGCAGGAAAATTCGGACAAATATCTATTATGATGTTAAACCTACTACTTTGTACGAGGCACAAGCTTGTGAATGCAAGCCCGAGAGTGGTTGCGGAGACGACTGTATCAATCGCATGGTATTTAGTGAATGCTCCCCGCAACTTTGTCCTTGCGGGGAAAAGTGCGAGAATCAAAAAATTCAGAAACACGAATGGGCACCGGGCTTGCAAAAGTTTATGACCGAGGACAAAGGTTGGGGAGTAAGGACTCAACAATCTATTAAGTCTGGATACTTTATTCTTGAATATGTCGGAGAGGTTGTATCCGAGAGGGAGTTCAAATCGAGAATGGCAACCAGGTACAATGCACTTTTTTGTCAATATGAATCTTTTTTGAAGATGTTTCTTCACGTCGATTAACGTGTCTCCTTGTTTATTATATCAACTAGGTATGCAAACGACACGCATCATTATTGCTTGCACTTGGACGGTGGTTTAGTGATCGATGGGCATCGTATGGGAGGTGACGGCAGATTTGTGAATCATTCTTGTGAACCAAACTGCGAGATGCAGAAGTGGAGTGTTCACGGTCTCCCGCGAATGGCATTGTTCGCTTCGAGAGACATCAAGCCAGGGGAAGAGTTAACGTACGATTACAATTTCGCTCTATTCAATCCGTCAGAAGGACAAGAGTGTAGGTGCGGTAGTAGCGCTTGCAGAGGTGTTATAGGTAACATTAAAATTTTATTCTGCTGGTGGAGTACTCCCCGATTTTTCTTTACACGTTCGTTTGTTAGGTGGGAAGAGCCAAAGAGTTGCGAGAAGTCTCGCCTCTCTTCCAGCTCAACTGGAGCCCTCGGAGAGACGTTCGGTTGGGCGGCCACGTAAAAATGTACGAAAATCGAACATGGTACAATCAACGAACTCGAAAGGCATTTGCAAGTCCCGGAAGATGGGGGACTCTAATTTGATCCATGCTCCGGTGTTGAAGCCCATGTCTCATCAACAACGATGTTTTGCCCAGCAGCATCATTGTTTCTTGTTAAGGAATTTAGAAAAAGTCAGGCGATTGAAATCGTTAGTGAATCAAGTACAAATACAGAATGGTAAAGCAAAATTCGGCAACGGGAGTATTATGAAGGACAAGGGCCCAGGGGAAACGAAAATACAGTCGGATGCATTCTTTACGCAATTGACCGCGTTGACCAATACTAACACACGCACTGTACGAACACGAAGACTCGCACAGGCACAGGATGATCCGGAAATGCATAAAACGGCGAAATTGGCTAAGGTATGAGAGAACGAACGAATAATACATCTGCGAAAAGAAATCTAAAGATTACAGTTTACTTGTTTTCAGGTGTTAAAAGATTTGTACACGGTCGTGGCTAATGCCAACGACGAGAACGGGCAGTTATTATGCACGCCATTCTTAACATTGCCCCCAAAAAGAAAATTGCCAGATTATTACGAAAAGATACCGGATCCCATAGATCTGAGTACGATAGATCAGTGCATTGGGACTGGCCACTATAAGACTGCTGAGCATTTCGATCACGATATGATTAGGCTTTTCGACAATAACGTAAGGTTCTTCGGCAGAACTTCGGAAGTAGGTATCGCTGCGGCCAGACTTCGAAAACTTTATCTAGGAAGTAAGCCTGATTTCATAGACGCTATAACGGATGCGACGGGTTCACCGCCTTCTCAAGGATTTTTGCCTCCGCGAGGTTCAACCGCGGGGGAGGAAGATGTGATAAGATGTATTTGTGGTTTGCACAGGCAAGTCATTTTACTTTTGGGAAATAACTGCGGGTGGATAATATTTTGACTCGAAAATTATTATCAAACTAATCAACGTTAAGCTTTTGCAAATGTGAGTCGTTACTGACACAATTTAACAATTTAAAAATGTTTTATGCAGGGACGAGGGCTTGATGATCCAGTGCGAACGCTGCCTCGTTTGGCAGCATTGTGATTGCGTTAAAGCTGACACTAGTATAGAATCTTATCTGTGTGAGAGATGTCATCCGCGCTCCGTTGACCTCGAGATACCGTTGGAGGGTGACGAGGAAGAGGAAGGGAAAAAGCATTATGTCACCTTAATGCGGGGTGATCTGCAACTTAGACAGGGCGATACGGTTTACGTTTTGAGAGATACCCCTGAAAAACACACGTATAAAACAATTCAAAAGCCTGATTACGAACAGATGGACATTTTTCGAATCGAAAGGCTGTGGAAAAATACAGAGTAAGCATCGTTCTTTTCTCGTAATAAAAAAGATTCACCTTGGAAAGAATTTATATAATTGCTTTGTCAATGTCACAGGGGTGAGAGGTTTGTATTTGGTCATCATTACTTGAGGCCGCACGAGACGTATCACGAGCCAACCCGAAAGTTTTATGATAACGAAGTCGTCTGTGCACCGTTATACGAAGCAGTTCCGTGTGATTTAGTTGCCGAACGTTGTTGGGTTCTTGATCCGCACACGTATTGCAAAGGTGGTCATGCTCACTTTCGCTTAATTTCATTTCTCAAATTATCTTAAACAATTTTACTAATCGCGAATATTTTAATTAAGGACGACCCGTGGGTTCTACGCCAGAACATACTTACGTGTGCGAATACCGCGTCGATCGCGCCGCTCGACTTTTCACAAAAGTCGCAAGGGCCAGGCATCAAGTATGCACGAAGCCTTATGCATTTGAAACCTTTCCTCAACGCATTAAACATTATCGCACCTATTTGGTAAGTATTTGCAAGTCATAGAAATCTTTCTACCCTACTTAATTATATCTAGTGGTGTGAGGAAGACCGAATATTAGAGAGCCAGAGAAACAGATAATGAATATTTTAGCCGCATAGCCTCGATGGAATACAAATTGGAAATAAAATGAGTAAAGACAAAAAGAAAAGTAACAGCCAAGACGGCGATGCCAATCATAAGTCGGAATCAAGCGATAGCTCAAAAGCGCACGCAAAAGATCAGCCCAGACCTTCCGCAAATAAAGGTAGACGACGATCGAACGAAACTTTGTCCGTTACCACGTCCGCAACATCATATGCTCAGGTAATTATTACGAAACAATCAAACTTTTTCTGAAAAATCGATAGGTGGCGCGATATCAATGTGTTATTGGGTATTTGCAGCGGGAGGAACAAAGAAGGAGGTTAAATAGTATATTAATCAATTTGTTGCAAAAAATGCCGAACAAGAAGGATCCACTGGACTTATCGTTTCTGTTAGAAAGAAATAGGCGAAATCGCAAAAGACCAGGTGGTCTAAATCCGTGACATTGGGTAACACCGCTACGATAATATAGCGTTACACATATATGCGTAGGTAACGAGCCACTACTAATAAAAAATTTCTACTGCAGTCGAACTCGGTAATCAAAGTGGTCGATCGATGAATTGTTTCGTTCCACTCTACATTATTAATGCCATTTAATCCTATCTTGCCCGAAAGGAAATCTGTAAAATAAGCGTTCTCTTCTTCTTGACCCGTCCACTCATATAATTTGCATCGAACTTGAACAAAACTTCTCGGAGAAAATTATGTCGATTGGGACCTTTTTATATGTTATTTTTACATGTACGGAACTACGGACAATTTAATTGAGGTTTTTCCATAGTTCATTTACTTTCTAACATGTTACTGTTTGATTGTATTTTCATCTTCATGTAAGAATTGATGGGAATGTAACCCTCGATCGCTTTTAGTACATGTTCCAAATGCATATGACTTCTAGCTGTTTCGGTAATCCTTTTTCATCGAACCATATTGATTTGAAAATGATAATGTCCCAGGTCTATTCTAGCGAGATCTATTACTTCTATAATTCGCATTACGAAATTGTATAAAATTATTTGTAAATTTTTTTCATATCGAACACGTTAAGTGTACAAATTATATACTACTTGAAGGTAAGGAGAACAGGTAAATGAGAGTATAAGATATTGTGTGTGTGTGTGTGTGTGCGTGAGAGAGAGAGGGGAGGGTAGTACTAAAGAATGAGAATAAGAATGAAAATTTGAGTACATGCGAGGCTTTACTGCACAAAAGTAACATTATATTTTTCATAATCCCAGTGTTATTCGAATTAAGTGTAATATAGGATCTTAAATTAATAGATAAAACTCGACTAACATATTTAATTTATTAATATCGATTATCGCGAAACGAGTTGCTATTACGAAAAATTGTACATACATATACGCAGGATTTCATATTTATTATCGCATTATTACAGTTTAGTAAATACATATTATTAAAACGTACAGAGTATGCATACGTGTTATTTACATCATACTGCGCGTTGGCGATATCGTTCGAGATATATCCTCTCATCGAAAGAATTTCTTAGGGCCAAACAACGATTCCCGTTAAAAAATCCCCATGAAATTATGAACCAGCGTATTTGGCAAAATATTGTTTAGAATATCTTTAGATATCCCAACGGATCAATAGAATGGGCGTTGCAACCGATAGGCTTTACGTTAGATGTGCGTAAAAGACTGAACAACGTGACAGGATTTTTCTACTACATAATTACATCACTTAACGAAATGTGGGTTGTAAATAGTTCGTACTCCAAATAAATAGATGTTTTTTATTTTTACGAATAAGTTTGTACAATTCTGTCAACAAATGAGTTCTTCAATTATTTACTAATTATTCGACCGTATAGAAAAGTTCTGTTCTGATTTAACACCGTGTATCGTAACGATATCGTGAAACTTCGAATAGTGATGACACAGAGAAAACTAGTGTACTCTATGCTTAGATTAAATAGATTTTTCAGTTATTTCTTAAAAAATAGGGTCACATCTCGTGTTAACTGTTATCATTCTCACGTTAAATCTACCTCGTTAAACCTACGTACTGTTACTTTGACGATCAACTGTTTTCAATTCTGCGCAAACCGACAGACAGAAACAGAGAAAAAAGAGGGAGGGGGGAGACAGAAGTACCGTAATTTGAAATCTCATACGCTGTACAATATATCTCGGAAAAAGGAGGTAAAAAGACAATCATCCTGTAACCGTGAAAGAAAGATATAGAAATGAATAGGATCAACTAAAATTGATATCCTATGATTCAGAGCTCAAATCAAAACTTTGAGCGCAATGCGTAATCACGCAGAGAATATTGCCAAACGCGATAATTTATTTCAGCAATTCTCTGTCGAAATCAGTCGCAGCGTCCTTACTTCCAGAGGGTATACGACGTAACTTGAAATGACGGGAGGGAAAAGTGGGAAGATGAAAGTGGGAGGATAGGACATGTAAATATAGTGGGAGATAATGGACAAGTGGAAAGAGATCATTGGAGAGGACAGAAAGTACGTTGGGTAACAATCACGTTTATGAATCTCGATTGTAAAGCGACGTTAGTGCACGAGGCTAGATTCGAAAGGATAAACTAAAAAGACTTCGGTAAACTCTCAGCCTGATCTTTTTTTCGTTCAATGAAACGTAGGTATGTACGAATCGTAAATCCAAGAATAATTTATTCGTGACACGATATTTTCTTTTTTGTACATCGTCATTGATATAGAAAGATAAGACAAGCGACAATACATCTTTCTGGTATTTTTTCTGAGAGCACAAATATCAGGGGCGGAGTGGTCACAAAATTCAGGCCAGAAAATAGATTTCGTTCGGATCAAATCTTCCCCGTCCCTCTTCGCTAAGAGAAACCGTCAAATTTTGTAGTTTTCCCTTACTCTCTTATATGAAAAAATCCAGTCATATCATTTTTTTTTCAATTTTCAGCACGTGTTTTTAATACAGAATAATTTCGTAAAGTTTAGCTCGCTTCTTAATATTGACATACGTTTCGTCGAGGGATGTAATAAGCTCTAATGACACGTCCTCATCTTTGCTGTAATTAAAATGTAGGACTCTATTACACCAGAATATTTCATTTTCTAAAAAATATATTTTACACAAAAAAATCAATCAATTTCCGTTTTTCATATGGGTAACAAGCCGGCAGACCACTTGGGCACCAGGCCACCGAGATATATCCCGGTGGGCCACTCCGCTCCTGATAAATATGTTTTTTTTTTTTTAACTACACAATACTCTGCTTCTTATATAAATAGATTACCAATAACCTTTCCGTGTGATACGATCGAGATCTGTACATATTTACACAAGTATTATCCCAGAGTTAGAAACTCCGCTAAAAATGGTATTTTGTTCCAGTGGTAATTGCGTACTGTGTACCCATACGTAATAATCTTCCTCTCTTGATTAATTTTTTGGTTAAAACATGTTACAAGACGGTACCCCCTTTTGTTCCTTTGAAAACTACATAATATTAATGCACTTGCGTCGTTCACGCGTTACTTTCGCGGTAACGAATAAAAAAAATCGTAAGACAAGTTATTCTGTGCAACGACTCAACCGAAACATACTCGGTTCCTCCTTTGTTGCATTTAGAATGCAAAACAGCTTATTTTGTGGTGCATGTAACGGTGCTTTCACGCGACAAAAGCTCGAGTCGCCGATCGTTGCTCAAGCTACAAAACCACAATATATTCAGTATCGTGAATGCAACATTCCATATGGAATTCGTACATTGCACGACATGCGAATGTAAATGTGAATACATTTGCCGAAATCTATTTATCATGAAAAAATTCATTTTCTACTTGTGTTGCCGATACCGTTGTCCGGTAGTAACGGCACTTTGGGCAGGAGCATAGTCTTGCGTATATCCCTGCCATTCTTGCGCGTAACCATATCCCGTCGTCGAATCACCAGAGGAAGCAGCCGTTGTGCTTTCCGTTGTGCCTGCCTGTAAGAACAACAACACGGGCATTTGTACAAATAGGACTCTTTATCTCGATACTGGCCTACGATTAAGATATCGAACGAGCTGACGCACATCAAGCCTGTAAAATTTGCCAATTAGCTCTTTCGAATAAGAGCCAGAAAGTGAGGTAACTTGAGGATTATTAATCAGAAGAATAATTATCGTTCATCGTGCAGATATATTAACAATATAGAATAAGAACATAAGCGGTACACGAAACGTTTCAGACCTACTAATTTCCTCCTACCACTGCCCAACTCCTGTGATTAGTAAACTTACGAAACGTAAAGCCCGCAAGTACTTCCTCCGGAATAGTTATATGTAAATATATACAAAAGAAATTGAAGGCATTTATACCTTACTTTCTGCTCCACTCTCGTAACATTTATCATGGCGGATTATTGTTTGCTTACAGCCTGACCACTAGCTGCAGTAGTTTGTCCGCTCGGTTGCTGTTGGCCCCAATACTGATTGTAATACTGCTGATTCCAACTGTTCCAGTTCCCATTACCGTAGCCCTGTTGGTTGTAGTTAGTTTGATTGTAGGAGCCTTGTCCGTAACCCTTCCAGTTGCCCCATTGTTGTGTACCCCCCCAGCCACTTTGTTGTCCCCAATTGCTTTGCGACTGGCCTCCCGACCAATTGTTTTGCTGCTGATTCCAGACTTGTTGTGATCCTTGGTAGTTGCTTTGATCAAAATGGGAGATGAGACTACATTTCTCCATGTTCCATCGCTTCAGCAGGAAATTTAAAACGGAAAAAACTATTCACCTCATCGGGGCCCAGCCACCTTGTCGGGAGCCCGTAGAACGACCTCTGTCATTCCCCGATCTTCTATCTCCACTACCGCCTCTTCTATCCAGTCCTCGATGTGCTGATGGAACAGGAGCACCCCGACCTCTCCATGGTATCGGTGGCCCGTATCCTCCTCCATGCCTAGCATGACCACCTCTTTGAGGTCGATCTCTCCACCCCATATTCCCACCACCGCGCCAGCCAGGATTTCGATTTCTCTCTGGATCTAAGACCGTTAATTTCTTCATAAATGTTTTTCTTCAAACCTTATTTCGCCCAGTTTTCTTTCGATGTTATGATACTTACAAGTACCACGTCTGTCGCGGTGATCCCTGTTGTTATCTCTTGTATCGCGATTAGTTCGAGCATCACGATTTTCCCTGTTACCATCAAATCTGGATTCGGTTCGTGGTCGTTTAGTTGCTTGTTGCTGGCCGTATCCAGCATCCTTGCCTTCTTTGTTGTACTTTTCTATCAGTTTCATGCCTTCGTCCTTTCCAAGCTCGACCCAGTCTACGGCATCGAGGAATTCTCCCACAACCGGGGCACTGAAAATTGCTAAAAACAAAAATTGCCAGCCATGCATTATGAGAATTATTTACCATGCAATGGACAATTTCTAGAGAGAAAAAAAGAGAGGGGATGAGAATACAAGAGAACGCCGAAAAGAATACATTTTCTGACATGTAATTTGTCAGAGAAGCTTACGATTTATTTATAATTATAAATTTCGCCAGAAAGATGTAATCAAGAAGTCGTCGAAATCTCTAAGAAATTCAAACAAACCTTTCATTTCCATGAGCGCAAATTCCGGAACCTCGGTGCCTCCCACAGGTTCTTGCTTACTAGCACGTAACTTGAACTCGTCGTCTGTTGGTACTACAACTACCGCCTTCCGTTGATAACCACAGAAATTCTTCATTTTGCGTCTTGGAGCCGAAGAATGTACGTTTACCTGTGTAAGTTTTATGAAACATATACATGTTAGCAGATTTTTAACTTGTTGGAGGGATGTTCCAGTTTGCGATAGACTAGATTCACTCTTGATAATTTGTTAAATGCCCCCAGCAGACATTGCAGAAATATTTGTTTAAAAAAAGGTGCCTTACGAAAAGAATACTTGGTACCTACCTATAACTTTTGTAAAAGTTTTGAAATGCAGGAATAGGCTCAATCACATATAAATTACTTAAAAAATTGAGCGATTTGGCACGTACACGAAAGAAACTAATTCGAAATTGAATACATACCTGATCTAATATGTAATTGCGTCTTCTACTTGGAGCTATCTCCTGCAGTTTAATCATGGCGCGATTGCATTTTTCCATGAAACCGGCCCAAAACGCAGTCTCGTACTTTTTGTAGTTGAAGCCTGTGACCTAAAACAGTAGGCGAGTTAAATAATTTGTAGAAAGAAATCTTAAACAATAAAGTCGAATGAAAGATCTATTTAGGCAGTACATACTTTCATTTTATTGATTAGATTACTAAGGCCTAGTATATTGTACATCTTCTCTGGATGTTCGGCCACGTGCTTAATTACCCAAGCAGTTTTTCCGCATGCTGGTAATCCACACATCATTATCACTTCACAGTCGTCCTTCTTTTCAGGCCTGCGAGGACCAGGTACTTTGTACTGCGGATCTACGTTTCCGATTGAAACGTATTCTTTCAAAATATTGTCGTTCCATGGTTTTTCTTGACCAAAGTTGCAAGCGAAACTGCAGTTCCTGCTTAAAATATGCGGAAATAATGGCTTCCCACTGAGCTCTTCTTTAGGAATGTTAAATGCCATTCCTTGATCTTCACCATTGACAGTATAAGATAAAATTATGGCGTCATCGGACGAGGCGTCTAAATGACAACCGATAACGTCGCCTTCGCGAAATTGCAGTCCATAATCCATGCATTTATTATCAGTTATTTTTATTCCCGTGCTATCGAATCCGTAGCTCAATTTCTCTTCTCCGAGTTGCATAGACGCATCCAAAGCTGACCAGCCAACACGGAGAATGTGTGGATGCTCTTCGTCTTGCATGTTAACGGAACAGTGCTCCGTTATTTTGGTTTCGTAATAAACCTTGCCAGACAGAAATCCATAAGAGGCCCTTGCTCCAGCCCACATGTACGAAAATGGATCGTTGTGCATGGGTGTCGCGGTAAAAAATCCATCCTTGTCGATAACGAGGTTGAGGTCCGAATCATCTTAAACAGAAAATTTCAATTACGTCTTTCTCAAATTTGTCACATATTATCGAAAAAAGAGATTGATTTTTTAATAAAATAATACGAATGATACGTATGCGTATCAGAAACGAAATGAATAACATACACCATGACAAAATTAAGGCATCGTTATCAATCTCAGGTTCATTTTCTGCGGGTGGCAAATGTGGAGTTGTCTGGCGATCTTCACCAGGACTCGGCGACCTTTTCCTTTTTCTGTCTTTCGCATCACTCTTATCATCTGACTCCTTCATAGCTACCTCTGTTGTATCTTCTTGCTTGGTTTCTGCCATTTCTATCTCCTGTTTTAAATGAAGAAATATATTAATGGTTAAAAATAATTTTTTCAGTGTGCAATACGGTTGACGAAACATCAAAAGTATACTTGTGCTTGGCCAGCTACAAGACCTTGTCTCTTGATCTGAATTTACCTGCAACGTCTCCACGTCATTAGTGTTGTCATCGCCCTCTTTAATAACTTCCTTCTCCTCTGTAGACAACACTTTCTCTTGTATCGATTCATCCATCGCTGCTTCTTGTTCATCATTTACCGCCGCTTCTTGTTCGTCATTCAAATCATCATTTTGCTCTTTTTCTTGGTCAGATAAGTCATCCGTCGATGGCTTAAGTTCAGGAATGTCCATACTTTTAACATCATTTTGTGTTTCAGGGCATTGATCAGTATCTTCTGGTTCTATACTCTCGTCCTCTTCTTTAATGTCTTTTTCACTTACTTCATCTTCGTCAATTTCCTTGATATTCTGCTTCTCTTCACTATCATTGTGTATATTTGGATCATTGCTCTCAGTATTTTTTATTGTCTCTTCACCCGCTGATATTTCTTTCGTTATTACAGGTACTGTGTGTTCCAGATCCTCCGTATTACTTTTTACTTCTTGTAAAGGTCGATCTACAAATTCGCTAGATTTTTTGGGCGACTTAATTACAGATACTTGAGACACATTTGCATCACCGTCACTTTTTACAGTGGTATCCAGTTTTTTGGTTCGATCCTCTTTTATGGGCGACGAAGCAGAATCTTTGCTTTCCGTGCTTACAGATAAATCTCTCGCTTCTCTCTCTTCAACCTTTTCTGAGAAAGATACATCTTTCTCCTCTGCTAGATCCTTTTCATCTTGCGGAGCAGATTCTGATATAGTCGGTAATGTTTCGCATGTTACTTCTGTGTTCTGCCCCTTGTTAGGAGACGATTGTTTCGTAGAATTTGGAGTCGTAGAAGTTCTTGGCGCGCTTCTTGTCGAGACTTTTGTAGGTGTCGTCATTGACGAACTTCTAGAAGATCTTCCAGATGATTTGGGTGTTTGCAATAATTTCGATGGTTCTGGCGATTTCTCATTGTTTTCCTTTATGGTAGCGTCATGTATATCCTCTGGACTTGCATTTATCTGTCCTTCACCCTCTATAATTTAATGAAATATTTATGTGCAATCTTTCTTACACAGGTGTAATTATGGAATAATAAAGTCAAATTAAATAAAGAGAAAGTCAATTTGAAGGGTAGGAAGGTGAATGTATGACAAAAAGTTTGATTTCTTCATCAAATCGGGAATACACACATATGTATAAATCGGAGAATAGGATTCTTGGAGTGGCGTCGCGCGCGCATTTTGTAGGTAAACAAAAAGAAAAATATGCGCAACTACTCGGTAACACTGGCGGAACAGCAAACAAATTCATAGGAACCGCGTTAAAAATTGCACGCAACGAACGATATAGAACGATAAGCATTATCTGTGCTCCAGTTCGACGCAATCTAATAGAAAAAGGCGGAGAGAGAACGTTACGCGTGTTATCATCGCGCGGGGTCTAGATGTTGATAAACACATCGTTTCAGTTTCCGCGCACCCCGTCTCCAGAGCGAAGTAAAGTCCGAGGCCGCGATTTGATGGCAAAGGAAAAGGTAGTTGTCCGAAAACCGGAACTTACGGGTCGCATTTTCTTCGTCTAATGCCGTACGAAGTCTCTCCACGAGCACTGCCTTGTTGCCTTTTGCATCGAGACCACGCTGCGAGAGCTGGGCCCGTAACTCGACCACTTTTAATTTAGCCGGATCCATCGCGCGTGATCTCTAATGGTTCGCTTTAATCCACGCACTAATATCCAGCGATAAATCTGACGAAAGGCCCATACACGCGCCAGTGACCCGCGTTAAATATACAATATGGCGATACAACTGCAAACAACGCGTTACGTGTAGTAAGTGGATTTTATTGGTCAATGTGGCGTTTATTTGAACTAACGCCAACTTCACGGCTAATGGAATTATTTGTCTCATTTGCATTGGCGTGAAGGAACAGCTTTCATTGGTCCTTCTAAGGCGGGATTGCATCCGATTCGCTGAAAAAGAACGCACGCGAGAGCCAAGGTGCACGCGACAGGAGCATGAACTACATTCCGCTAGAAACTCATAAAACCCAAATATGAATGATTCTACATCGCGGAAAGTATTGTCAAATTCTAGTTAGATTTATATGAATTTATACATTTATAGAATAATGTTTTGACCGCGACAATTGAACACTATGTAGTCTGAATCTCAAGATTGCACGTATCACAAGATATCACTAGGAAATGTGATTCATCGATTATCGTGGATTATCGGTCATCGTTGTCTCAGGCTGTCTCTTCAAAAAGCGCTGCGCGTCATGGTCAACCCTGACGACCATTAGTTTAGAAAGCGCTGTGTTCAGCTATATTTTAATCGTTGGTCGTGTATTCACGATTCTCTCGTTTATCGCAATCCTTTTCCACGCATCATGAATGCGATCAATATGAATTGGTTAAATTCGGTGGAGGGAGAGTCGTTAGTTCATCATTTTTATATAAGCACATCGAAAAAGAGGAGATTTTATGGTAAAGTGTGAGCAAGCGCGTCGGCGTCGGCACAGCGTTCGTTCAGCGGTTATCAACGCTATCGTCAACCGATTTTTGTGACATCTTTTAGGAATCCTCGAAAGACCACCCTTACCTTCCTCCATCGAGGAAGTCACGTATAAGATTTTCATGATCGGTAGATCGGGTGTGGGCAAAACTTCCGTTGTAGCACGCCTAGCCGGCACCCTCGAATCTAATAACTATACCGAAACCAATGGAATTAAAAAGAGCAATGTATTTTGGCCGGTAAAGATTTGGGACAAGGTCGTGCTCTTTAAGTTACAGTTCTGGGATACCTCGGAGCCGAGCATTAAAAAATACAACCACATATTGCCAGTACGTAGGGCATTCTAAAGCGCTCAAACCAATCGTACATCTAACCTATCGAATCGTTTAACCTACTCTTTTAGGCATGTAAAGACAAAGTAGACGCCGTTTGCTCCGTATTTTCGTTCGACGATGTTGGGAGCTTTAACGACATTCCGTATTTGATGAACACTATGTCAACTATAAAGGAAAAACCGGCGAGCATCGTGATCGGAACTAAATTTAAGCCTTGGTCCAATTCAACGATAGAGGATGCTCAAATCAAAGAATTCGAGGATAAGTGGAAAGTGAAGATCATCAGGGTCGATACGAATAAATTGTCAGCGAGGTCCGAAATAGTCGATTGTTCCTACCAACTAAATGCTATTTGTAATGTACTGTGGAATAGGGATAAGGAATTTATATCGAAACAAATGGGGCAAAGCTAGCTCACGAGGAATGAAATTATGACTTATATAGTTTTTAAGAATTTGAGGGTAATAGGGATACTTTGAATAGGACATTTAATGAAATACATTTTTTTATTGATCTATCGTGGCATGGTTTTTTTTATTGTGTACGCGCGAAGTAAGCGTTAATGCTTCAGTGTTGCCATGCTAGGAGTTGGACAAGATTTTAGTGATACATGGTTGTCAACCCTGGAGATAGTTATTCATAGTTACCGCCAAGTGGCGCTAGTGTCCGAAACGTGGTTTCATTGGCGGCAAAATTGGCCATGTGTGTGTTGTATTATTTTTGAAGTGATTTCAAGAAGGGAAGATTTTACGAAATAGAAGTCGGTATGACATTATACTACAATTCTCCCGATCTTTCTGTTAAATCGCAGTTTATTCTCGATCATTATACTATGTACGTTCGTAACATCGATTTCGTAGGTTATGGTATTTGTGAAAGAATAGTTTTTCATTCTATTGATCGTCCCACTCATAACGATTTCTACTAATCGCAAACACATACGATATATATAACTTGATTCGCTATTAGTCGCATAATCAATATCTTCCATCTGCAATGATTCTCTGAGTTACATTCTTTTGGTGTAGTTCGCTACTGTATCGACAGCCTGTGCGCTGTAAACAAAGGGATCTCGCAAGTTTCTAACATGCTGATTTATCGATCCAATTTCAGGCATGAAAAAGTACATGATTTTTGTATTCGGTGGCATAGTGGTCGTATCGGAGATTATTTGGCAGCTGTACAAAGGTTTTCGGCACCCTATCGACCCGAAAAAAGATGAAAAGGCTAATGCACGCACGGTTGAGGGGACGGGTTTAAACAAATCGAAGGAGGACATTGTCGAGGTCATGTTTTTCAGGAGAGACTCCAGTCTCTGTCGGCCTCATGTCAATTACACGGCCACTTGCGCCAAAGACAATTGTCCGGGTCGACATTTGAGGTATATTTCAACCACCCGCGGATGCACATACTCTTCACGCTTCTTCATTTTTCACCTAACACGTTCATTGGCAAAAAATAAATGTGTTCGATGTTAGTTTTATTATTTCAATACTTATAACACGTTACGGAATAAATTGTGATAAAAGGGAAAGAAAAAATTTTTAAAGTCGCGGTTGGATCTATTTTCCATGAACGGTGAATGATTTCGTAGGAATTTGGTGAATTATTTGGACCGGGCTGAAAAGACTTTGGTTGTGTGTATGTACGTTTTGACCTGCCAATCCTTGACGAAAGCTATTGTGAACGCGCACGCACGTGGTGTTCTCGTGAGATTAATAACAGACCAGCAAATGGCGTTCGCCGGAAAGGCATCTTTGTCTGAATTTCATAACAGCGGTACGTATGTGACAATAATCATTTGACACGTGCTCGTTTAGTAATAACAATGATAGTATTCGAAATAACACGATACCTATCGATTGCACGTTGACGCGCTAGGGTTACCTGCGTTTATTACCCGGCAACTTCAAATACGTATCACTCCGCGAAAAATGGTCACATTTGAAAGATTTTTGTTTTATTTCAAAGGGTGAAGTCTGCATTATAAGGAAACATTGTTAGATTTTTAATTTCGCTCTCCTTTCCTGCTGTTATATGACCATTTTTCGCGGAAATAAATTAAATTTCAACGGGTTAACCTTATTTCAAAATTCTATCGTATTCTAGGAATCGCTGTCAGATATCAAGGCAGCGATACAATAATGCATCACAAATTTGCGATCGTCGACGGGGAGATTTTGATCACGGGTAGTGTCAATTGGACAATGACAGGGTTTTTCGCGAATTTCGAGAGTGCACTAGTGACAAATCAATCATCTTTCGTCGATCCGTTCGTCGCAGAATTCGAGATGATGTGGGCTATGTTCGAGAATCGGCTGTGCTCAAAACGTGAAACACCTGCGGCTGATTTAATAAATAACTCTTCGGCGGCAGAGCTGTAGATCGGTGAGTGAACGATTTATTCTTTTCTTTTTCTTTTCAGAGGAATCTTATGTTACGATTTCCGTGTGTGTCTTAACATTTACATTAGCCAACCGTAACTGTACGCTGTACACCGCGCATTTTTCGCAAGTACCGCGGACCAGTATGCATTACTTGAAAGACAATGAACATATAAAAATGATTTTAACGGATAAATCATATTTGGTTCTAACAATCTTTTATTGCACGTAGTTTATACCAAACATGAAATTGAAAGTATATAAAAATTATTTCTTGTATAAAACTTTATTTAGTTTCAATTGGGAGCTATAACTTTTTTTCACAGGACTTCAGTTTCAGATTAACTTTCATCGATCTTCTTTAACAGATTTTACTAAAAATTGTATTTCATGAAAGCTGAAAAAGTTTTCTATGATTTGCAAACAACTGCACTTCAAGACTGATTAATAATAAATGAAAAATAAACAATATGAAAACCACCTATTGCTATGGAAAAAGTAGGAGATTTTCCCGGTCGATCATACAGTGACTTACCTTAAAGCGTGGAGATCTTCCCATTTACTCGGTTAAGTGTTAAAGAGATCAGTTTTTCGGTAGCGATCTCCGTAGTTTCGCCGAGAGTTATTATAGGGATCGCGATGATAGTTAACGACGAGTGACACATGTTTCGATGATACTTTTCGGTATGCGGAACGTGTAATCGCGCGTTCTACCGAAGCACGTACATAATATGTACATGTGTATACATTTGTCGAGGCGTCGATCTTGCAAGGCCTGGAATAGATGCACTTGACATTGCTCAAACGTTCCGTTTTTGTCGAGATCTGAGTGGTAGGAGAACAAGAGTCAAGGCTAACCTAGAACCCATTGTCTTTAATTCCTTTCCTTTGTTTTTCTATTGGACTGGTTAGACCAGACCCTCGCGTTGTAATTAGTCTTTGTTTCCCTTTGTTCCATTTCGCTGGTGATATCAAGGAATTATTGATTACCTCGTCGAGAATCGTGTAATCGTCCACTTAAACGTTAGTCGTAGTCTTTGAGCCTTGTTTAAATGGAATTATCTGGAATTTCCGGAATCGTATTTACCGAAGAAAAATGTGTTTTCTTTCGTCGCCGGTTGAGGATGGCAAAGTGCTAGTTTAATTCCGAGTCGCGAACGGGAATATCGATCGCGTATTTTTAGAATTAGCATTTGGGAATTCGTTGGTACGAACTCCTTGTCCAAAACCGCCTCAGACGCAGCATCAGACTGATCCTCGTAATTTACACCGCCTCTTCCCCAGTCTTTTACCACATTTCTTAAAATTTGGAACACACCTTGCAAAAGAAGAACCGTTAAATGCAATACATTGAAATTGCATACTTTTTTCTGCAAAATTGAATGAAATGCCGAATTTGACTCTCTAACGAACCCATTTGATTCATTAAAAGTCAAAATTTACATTTCGTCATAATGTATTTACCATCGGCAGAGCTCCATCGGGTAGTTGCATAATGAAAATATTTGTCGCGCCGTTGGTTTGTTATTACGGTGGGAAAATTGAAAATAAATAGTAACGGCTTAAAAATACCGTAAAGTTAATTAAAAACCGGTCGGCGGCGAAAGGGGGTAGCGCACGTGGGGTGAACGGCGTCGAGCGTAGATGCGTTACCGTAAAAAGAGTTGTGCGTATGTGTATTGTCGTCACCCTCGTCATCGTAATAATCTCTCGTCGTCGTGTCCGGCATGAAAGGCGTTTGAACTCTGCTGCCGATGTGAATAACCCGTAATTTCGAATCCTGCCGCGATCCTCCTCCCTCGTACCTGCCAAGCGACGAGAACGTCCTGAGAGCGTGTTTCTTTGACGTCAGAGAAATCGAGGAGCCTCGTAAAACGAGACCAGCTACGACCGAAATATACGATTTTATCGCGAACGCGCGCGTAAATCGAAAGCCGAAAGTATATTGGCCGGAATGGGATGGTGGGGGAAAGGGAGAGAGTGAATGCGTGCACGATCGTTGTACGCAGCAGAATCGTGCGCGTGAATCTCTTGCATCGGGTAAGTCGAATATTGCTGCAACCGATGCCGCGACAAGGCGGACGGGAACCCGGGTGGACCGATAGAAGTGGAACATTGTCCGTATGACGACATATAAATAGGTTAGCCCGTATCAAAATAGACATCGGGGCGTTGGACCGGAGGAGGATCGATGATGATTCTCGTCCTCGGCGACGAGCTGTCCGTTCAACTCCTTCCCGTCGGGAAAATAGTTTACGCGAGATCAACGATACGTACGCGTCTAGATTATCCTCATCGATTGTACCCCCCTCCCCCCGAATGTATCAATAAGATTAGCATTTTATGGTTTCAGAGTACAGCGGGGACGGAAGGAAGGGAACCGAAATTGTCTCTCTAGTCATTTTCTACTAAAGTCGTTCGAGTACTTTCCTACGTCCGAAATGAAATATTAGGGACGAGAAGTTCCGAAATACTGGGATCGTTGACGCGTTCCGCGATCGTGGCCGCGAGTAAGATACATTTATGTTTTTGTAAACGTCTTTTATCTGAAGCGATCTTATATAATTTTCGCTATGTGACATAAAAATAGTTTTCGTAAACACACTTGTATCTTATTCTTACCAGAACGTGGCATAGGCCTCAACCTAATATTATCGCTGGCTCGTACGTATATAGATTTTTTTTTTTCCCTCCCTATTACCTGTTCGTTCGAACGAGTCAGAGCTGTCCTATAGGTAAATACATGGTACGTATGTACGTACATACGTACGTTCTATCGAGCGTATGGCGCTTATCGAAGCGACCACCGAGAATAACTGTACGACGCACGGAAATAGCAACGCGCGGGACCGAAATACACGTATCCAGATACAATAAAAGCCGGCTGCACGTTGGGGTCGTTTGATACTTAGGAAGGTGAATCCGACGTCGCCATTTAGGCTGGTAGAATTGATTTCCGGGTTAGTTAAATATCCTCTCCCCTTCCACGTCGAGCTGTTTCGCTAGAAAACTGCAGCGGGATTTTGGGATGTTGTCAAGATTAATTTGACGATTCGAACAAAGCTTCCGAGTTCCAAGTATTTCTTCTGTATACGTCGATACCGCGAATTAGAGAATGCGCAAACGTTTAAAGATAATCTTTAGTTCTCGGATAAAGATTTGCTCTCGCAACAATATCGCGCGTAACGAAGATTCGTCTCGAGATCCCCTGTGTCTGTTTTTCGGGTAAACGTGTATGTACAGCTGCGCTAACGGGTTCTGCGAATCGTACGTTCCTCTCGCGAATCCTCGAGTAAATTACGCGATCCTACTTTCGGTTTATCCCGGCCTCGATGTCGGGGGAAATTTCCATTGGGATTTTACACCGTTGTTCCATAGTCACCACGTATCGCGATACGTTTCCTTTCATCGATCCAAAATTAAAATTGGACACGGAGGCAGAGCCGTATTACAGGGATTCGACGAATGGAACGTTACATCGGGTCATGCGATTCCCGACGCAACACGCTAAAGCACAGTCAAGTAGGTCTCGTGGGTTAAGGGCGTGCCGTGAGTGGTAGGACGAGCGGGAGTCACTGATTCGACGAAAAGGTCGAAGGTCGAGTATTTGTCGACGACCCTCGATGTTGCTATTTCGTATACCAGAAATAGGGTTACAAAAAAAAAAAAAAATCTCCTGCAAATGTGTTGTACAGTGGATGAAAATCTGCGAGCTCGTACCGGGCAGAAAATAGAGCCGGGGCACGATTGCGCAGGAGTAACCAACCGACGAAGCCCTTTCGGGTGGGAGTTGTAAAATTGCACGTGAACTTTGATAAAATCCCCCAAGAAGCGAGTACGCACGCAGGTCCGGCCTGCGAATATATTTTCCCATTACGTCAGAGAAGCGGGGTTGGTTGTGGTAGATTTCTCCCGTCCCGGGTATCCAGGGTTCGTCGTCATGACGACACTCGGCTACGGAATCGCGTCGGTGAGACCGCGACGCGACCTCAAAATTCTTATCGACGAGAAAACCGATCGAACCATTTGGACAGTTAACCTTTTCCGCTGGAAAGAAGTATGCGTCTTTTTTTGGTTCTCGATTGTCTATTTAAGAATTAATCTGCCGCTGAAAAAAACGTATCTTTCCGAATAAACGAGTGATAAAACTTGAAATAGTACAGATCGTAACGATTATAATCGATAGATGAGTGCAATAATAAGGAAATAAAAATAACTGACGAACCGAATATGAACAACAGGATTGGGAAAAGAGAGAAGAGTACAGTTTTCTATATAATTTCAATGTTTTATTCCGATATATAGAAAACATTGCTTGACGTTAACGGAGGCCACGCGCGTTCTCTTAGTCGCACATTTCTTCCGGTCTTTCTTCCGCATACGGCACTCTCGAGTTCGTTTCACGCGCTGAATATACAAATGTAAAAAGGCGTAATACCTAGGGATGCGTTCAACGTTGCACTGGATCGACGAGAGTGAATTCTCTCTCAACGACGAGTATCGTCGAGAGAATGGCTGTAGGGACTCTCGAAACTGCCGGAAGAATTGTGCCACACGGACCGTGTTGTTTCGTAGTAAGTTAGATCTAGGAAATGTATCACCGGTTTCACTACACGCTACCATAAACTGCTACAAGAATATATGCGCGCTACGCGTATGCATACTCTATCGCTTAACAACAATTAGTCTTGTCCGGGGTTACGCTAAAGCCGCTTCGCCTTCGTCACGGTGCTTGGGAACGTCTCACTTCGTTTACTAGGGAGGAGACCAAGTTTGCCGTTGCTTCTCCTTTTCGTCGTCTCTTAAGTTTCTTACCGTCGCGAATTCTCGTGCCAGAGCGCACATATCCAAGTCCAAAATCCACGCAAGGCCTCGCGGTTATTTCTACCGGTTATCGAGCGTAAGAATAAATAATTATTAAGGTAATAAATTACTAGTAAATCCGCAGTGATTATTGTCTCTAATAGTCGATACGAAGACACTGTCATTTTTGGTGCTATCGCGGCCGTTTTCACATTTCGCCACAGTTTTTCTTTTCCCCTCACGCTTTCTATCACATTTTTCTCGTATTTCATAACGACGAAAGGGTTCACGCGGCGTCACTTCGAAGTAGCGCGAATTAACGTACCAACGGCCACGCAATGTCACGTTCTCTCGCGACAAGTATATTACCGTTGTCCTTACACTTTACTCGAAGGAAAGGTCCTTACACGAAACGCAACTGACGCGTCTCCTCGATAATTATTGGTCCGCTCGTCGAGAGTTTATTAAATGTCGTCACCCCTCGACGTTCGAGATTGTTCGAGATGGCAAAAGAAGCACAAAGTTTTTATTTTCGCGATTACCGCTGATAACATTCATAGCAGGGACGAAAGGATCTCTATATACATATGCCTCTTCCTCAGCTTCACTCGGCACCCGGAACCGGCGAAGGGGGAGGACTGCCGTCGGATGCGACATTGAATCCATGGAAGCTGTACTTCCTCTCCCGTCGATTGTCCCGGAGACACGGTTCGCTGTTACACCTGACCATCTCTCACATATTCTCAGCGCCAAGAGCGCCTATCAGTCCCGGATCACCGATGTTCGAGTCGCACTGCATCACCCACTCCCAGATCCTCTTCGTGACGACTTTCTGATCGACGGTGGTCTCGAGACCGTAGCTGTTCAACAGCTTCCTCAGTTTGTTTTTGTTCTCGTCGACGTTCCGTTGATCGTCCAGAATCGTGTCTAGATAGAGGAGGCTATCGCCCCTCCTGGCGATGCTCTCGCTGACATCGACCGACGTCGACGTGGCACTGTGACTGATCTTGCTGATGCACCAAGAGTCCTTGAGGTACTTGTTGATCTCCGTAACGTGCGGCCTCTTCTCGGGCTTGTGCTCGAAGACTCGCCTGAAATATCTTAGCAACCTGGGCGTGAATCGCCTAAAGGTAGGCGGTATCTTGGTGGTGCGTCTCTTGAGCCACCTCTGGAAAGCCGAGTAATCCGGATCTTGGATGAGATCGGCGCTCTGCCACGGTGGATTGCCGGTCAGGCAGACGAAGAGGACTATACCGAATTGCCAGGAGTCCGCGCTCCTCTTGCACGTGTACCTCTCGTTCTTGATGATCTCGTAGATCTCGGGCGGTTGGAAGGGCACCCAGGTGCATCTGATCTTGTTTACCAGTATACCCTCGCGCTTCGTGCAACCGAAGTCGCAGAGCTTGATCTTGGACATGTCGAGGGCGAAGACCAAAACGTTCTCCAGCTTGATGTCACGATGCGCCAGCTGCTTCGAGTGAATGAAATCGAGCGCCGAGCCGAGCTGTCCGGCTACCCTCTTGCACGCTTCCTCGCTCAAGCCGCCGGCCTTCACGTTGCCCGCGAGATCGCCGAACGGGGCGTACTCTTGGGCAAATACGAAATACTTCTCGGCCTTGAAAGCGACCGCGTACGAGCATAGAATGTTCGGATGGGGGCTCAGATGGTAGGAATAATGGAACTCGCGGAAGAAATCCTTCTCCGTGGTCAGTTCTTGATGGACGGCTTTAAGGACTACCCGCGTTTGCGTGGTACGGTGGGTGGCTAGTAAAACTTTGGCGAAGCTACCCTCGCCGAGCGTCTTCTCGACATTGTACTCCTTCGACAGGTCCAATTCCTCGAGTGGTACCTCCTGCACTCTGTGGATACCGGACTCCTTTTTCTCGTGAAGTTTCATCTGTAATCAAAGAATGCAGAGGAAACGATTGAATGACGCGGTTTCTCTTGCGTTCGCAGGACCGGGAAAGGGAGCACGCGATCGTCGCGTCGTCGTACGATGCAACGTTAACCGGACGTGTATGGTCACGTGGGAATTGGCTGGCCGAGCACAAAATTCTGCATGCTTAGATGGTTCTCGGGATAGAGATGGCATCGATCGCCCGCGCCCCGTTAATTGAACATCCGTCCTTGCCCTTGCGTCGGAACGCGCTATGACGCTTTCTCGTTATGAATGGCCAGAGGGGAGAGAACGCGAAGAAAAAGATAGGAAGAGCCAGGTCGGGAATTTTATTTTTATCACCCGACGTTTCATCCGCGATGGAGACCGAGTGGCATCTCTGAATAACGCCGCCGGGCTTGCCGGAAATCTCGTCCGTCTACTCGAGCTATAGTCCCCCGTGCGTGTCGTAAGATATTACCGTCGCGATATCTGGCCGTCACGAACGTTTCTCTTAATCGCAGCCACATTTTGGGCCGTGCGCTACCGTGGACGGGTAAAGGACGAAACGACGGGGAGAAGGGTTGCGAGGAGCACGCCGGAGGGTGGGCCGGGTGAACCCAGGACCTTTAGAGCCGCCTAGATCAATAGCAAAGGATCTCGTTGCGGGCAACGCGTGCGAACCTCGCCGCCAACGTCATCGCTCGCTGCCACCGATCTATACGATTTTGCGTCACGGTTATCACGAAAAAAAGAGGGAGACACGTGGGCCCGTGAAATCGGGTCTCGTAATGTCGTCGAGTATCGTTAGAAATGGTTCGCGGCGATGACACGTCCGTAAATCATCGATGGTTAACGGACACGCGATGTAGGAGGTGATATTTTAATTGAGATTGATTAATATCGTACGCGTAAACATGAATCGGGTGGAGTGTAAAATGTTGTATCGCGTGGCAGGGGCGGCTTATCAATTACGATTTCAATTTGTGTCGAAAGAACGTTCTGGAGGGCCACATATAAAGGACTACCCGAGGCTAGGATATTTTAAGACACTGTCGTGCCACATCGGGAGCATAAATAAACGCCCTCGGTACTTAAATAATTAATGAAGAATCCTCCGGTGTAAGCGACACGGGAATTAACGTCTGACTCGCAACCTACCGCACGACGTCCCGGCGTCTACGTCGATCCGACTGTCTCGCCGATTCTTTCGCGTTTATTTCATCCTCGACGAACGCGTCAACTTACTCGAATTTGAGATCTCGCTTGGCGCACATTCGAGGCCGATCACACTTTTCCGTTACCCTTTCTATGCGCGACGAAGTCACGGTTGGTCGATTTTTTTTTCTTTTTTTCATTTCCCTGCCGGCTCGTACCGGTTAATTCTGACAAGCTTTGGGCACAGGTATATTTAGAATTTATGTTTACCGCGGCTATTTTAACGTTCACGAGTTGAGAGAGAGAGAGAGAGAGAGAGATTAGTGGAGTAATATATTGGCGTGCGTGTGTACCGTTTAATGAGGCATTTTAAAAGTGACACGCACGCGAAGGACCTTCGATTAGCCAGATGCATCGTGATTAACAAGGCAATTGCACTCTCGGCATTACTTTGTTACTCCCGTTTTAACGTTTTATCCTCGCCGCTGTTTGTTATCTTTATTACCGCGCTGGTAGCGTACGTACTGATTATCCTCCAGTACGTTTTATTTTACCCGACGTTTGAGACGTTTGCTTTTTTTTTGCACGTTTTGTTCTCGCGATATTAAAAGAACGATGACGCGGTGGTTTGTCGCGGACCGGGGAACGTCTTTTCGTCGCCAGCACTTTCCAGAACTTACCACGATAGGGAAATCCTTCCGGAAAACGGGGGGGAAAAGTCACCGTTGAGTGGCACGTTGACACACCTGTGAATAAACCGTGCTATTCAACGAGGAGACAGTCAGTTCACGTTAAACCCAACCCGAGGTTTCACACAACTATCGTCCGTTTTGCCACGGGACTTTTCAATTACATTTTCACTGTAACGATGCGTACTGTAGCGCGTTGCCGTGAAAATGAACAAGACTCGCGCCGACGAACACACGAGAGGTCCTTTAGCGTCCCTTGAAATTTTCCGCGTAACCACAAACTCGCTCAAGACAGTACCGAGACAAACGATACGGCAGCACGATGTCACATTTTCAGCGATGCGCGTCTCTCGCGTCTGGAGGCGCCGCGACGCCCCCAGTCGCTTTTATAGACCCGGCCGAGGCGCGCAGACGTAGAGATTCGAAGAGGGTACCGGAACATCGATGAAGATCGAACGCCGCCTAATTCAACTCGTATTTTTTCATTAAATCGATTACACTTGACGTATGGTACGTAGGTGCGCATACTAAAATTATCATTCGCCTCGAATCGATCGTCGTATACCGGGAACCATTCATCTTTTACGCGTCAATCTTACGTTCCGAAGAAAAGACCTAGCGACCGTTGAATTCTTCATTCGATCCGGCCGAAAGCGTAACGTCGATTTCGTGCGAAAAAAGAGCAAATCGAGCTGAGACCAGCGAATAAGGCGGGACGCCGGCAACGGCCGTCTTTCACGAATCAAAAATGATTAAAAACAAACCACGAGGCTTCCTATCGTGCATTCTAGGTTCCTCTGGTATCGAGCCAAGCAAAATGTTTTCCAAAGTGTAAACTTTGGTTTTGGGACAAGATGATTTAATGGTTTACTCTCTCTCTAGATATCGGAGTGCTTCGTCGGTCGGACTCGACGAGGCGCAAAAGAAAGATTCGTTACCATTGATGGTCGTTTCCACGCGGTGGGATATTTGCTTAAAATCCCTCGACCGCGTAATAGCTAAATAATGCGCATTACGCGAACACCCGACGCGGAATTTAATTTATACTCGCAAGTATTTTTAAAATGTATGTCAAGTATACGATGTCCATAGGGGTTGGACCGTGCCGCGGCGTTATATCGACGATATAAATAGAGGAAACTGTTACGGTGGAAGTAAAACGTGCGAATTATTGTGGAAGTGTCCTTTCGACCCTTTCGGTAAATTTGCAATGGATCTATCGCACCGCGAAGGAAGCTCGGCTTCGTCGCGCGACGTTCGTGGAAGAAGGGTCTCGAGGGGGATGATGGGTTTCCGCGTATCCGCTGGTCGATATCAATAATCGAATAGTCGGAACCACGAGTCGACATTCCCTTGGACAATAATTTATTCATTCGTTTATTTCAATTACATACATTTCGCTTGATATTATTACTAGGTGCGACCAGCGCAAATAAAAACGAGAAATAATATTGAATCTTAAAATAATGTCGTAATGGTAAAATAATTAAAATGAATAACTATATTAAGTAATAAAATTATATAATAATCTCAAAATAAAAGAATTAGAAAACAATGAAAGAAAGTAATCAAAAGTGGTCCATACGAGACAATTATAATTATTGAAAATTATAATTGTTACGTTATAATCATTAAACATATTTTAAATTACAATTGTTAAGTTATAATCATTTTAAATTATTTTAAATTATATTCGTTCAATTATAATCATTTTAAATTATAATCGTCCCCTAAGAACCACTTTTGACTAGTTTCTTCCCCGGGATTCCCGAGCATCTCGTTGAGTATGTTAACCCGCAATATCGGCAACAATGGGGAACGTGTGTCGAACATTCGTTGGGCCTCTCATGATTCGGAATGGCTGCAGCACGAACAGGAACACGAACTGTCACCGGAATAATCATCGGTGTCGTACGATTTGGAATGGTCGCAGCTACTGAGCGTGCAGGAACACGAGAACCAGGAAGACGAAGTCGAGTACGATGACTCTCCGCATGAACTGGAAAAGCTGCTGTCCGAATCTAGAGATGACTCATTTTCTGCGTAAGTAAAAGAGTAAAATTTAATTTTAACTATACCCGTCTTCTTTTCGTGCGCGATGGTTTTTTTTTTTAACATCGACGTATTAATTATGGAACGTGATAGTTTCATAAATCAACCTTGCGAGCGATCTATTTGTTTCATTATTTTCAAGACTTGTTGGCTGAATTTGTTCACAACGCGTCCCATTTTTCTTTCGCATCGTTCCATCTTCTTCTTCCTCTGCCTCTCCTTTCTTTCGAGCAGTTGCTTTTCAAATCGACCAACGTCCTTTACGACTGCGGGAAAGAGAACGGAATATATGTATTTCTAAGAGTACGTACGTATTAGTGTACGCAAGTCAAGTTTGATCAACTGAATATTCAGTGCGAGACATATTTGCGTAAATCGAGGAGAAAGCGACCGATGGATAAACTTCGACGAATCAATATTATGCTTACCGGTTGCGTTTTTCATTTCGTGCTTCGAATATTCTTTGGAATCATGCGAATGCTTCTCTACTATCGGACTCAGTGTTGACCGAGGTGGAACGCGTACCTCCTCCGTCTTCGGCTTTAATTCCGCCAATTTGTCTTTCATATCTTTTGTCTCATCAACGGGCACGTTATTCTTCTCGGCGAATCGGACCGTATCTTTATTATTATTTAGATTTTTCGCTGAAGATAATTCCCCCGAAGTCGGCCTTTTCGAAACAGCTCCGCGCGTGGAAATAGAATAATTCTTAGAGTTTTTAGTAGCAGGATTCTTAGCGACCCTCTTCTTTTCCTCGGAAGAACTATTTTCAGAAACGTTTTTCTTCTGCGTACTCGCCCGAGACTGCAGGTTACCGCGTTGCGATGTATTTTTTGCCTTACTGGATATCTCGTTTTGATCGTCTGCCTTTTTTTCGGTTTTCACTTTCGTCGCAGACGTCCCTTTGACAACGGCAGCTGGAGCCGCTGCAACGTTATTCTTTCTTATCGGCTGTTTACCGATTGGTTTGGCCGTTTCACCAGATGTTTTTGACCTACGAGTCACAGTTTTTCTAGAATTTCCTACTTCGTTCGTAAATCCCTTTCCAGACATATCAAGTTTCCTTTTGGTAATTCTTCCCATTTTTAGCTTATCGTTGTTAGTGAACGTTGCATCCAACTTTGGCGACGCGGTGGTGTTCTTTTTATTCTCAGTTGTTCCTTCGGCATTCTCTGTTTTGTTGTTTCGTAATCGTGGAATCTCGCTTCTCGTTGTACGAGTCTTAACCGATGCATACCCTTCGTACTTCGGAGCAGATGACTTTCGTGCTATCGGCATCGACAAAAATTCGATAAAATAGACGGAAGAAATTATTTCCAACTTAATTTATGCTAATGTAGCGTACTGATTATTTGAACGAGTCAATAGTTTTTCAATCAAGAATCCTCTAATTTAAAATATTTTTAAGTACATACACGGTATATACTTACCCTCGTTTCGTTTTGGTTCGCGTTTCACTACATTTAGCTTGTAACCCGGTTGACCTTCCTCCAGTTGGTTGATCTCCTCCTCGCTTTTCATTTTCAAAATGCGATCGATGTCGAAGACGCAAGTGATGGTTGCTTGCGATGGTCTTCGCAGAATCGTCTTGTTGCTCATGTCAAACCGAATGATATGCTTTTCTCTGTAATAAAAGTAGGTAAGGGAATCGTTATTTTCAATGTCGAGCTGCATAGAGACAAAAGACGCTCTCGAAACGGAATCAATTGGAGGTGCACATATATAAGATATTCGAACATTAAATGTATTTATAGAGCGACGCCGTTGACTTAGCAAAATTTTCTGTCGTTCATCAGAACGTAGACGTTTTTCCCGCGATAAGAGGCCCGCGAAGTCAAAGAGAAAACCAAGACAACTTTTCCACCCATCGTTCTCGCGGACAAAAACCAACAAATATTCGGACGATCCTGCTTGCTTACTTTGAAACTCCCGATCTACGTCAAAGAGCGTATTTTCGGTCTTCTCTGTTTTGAAATTAAGACGATCCGCGTTAGTACAAGTAGAAATAAGTGTCGGGTCACGAATTATCGGCGAAGAAAGAGACGTACTAATTTAAGAATTCACGCGGCAGCACGCACTTGTCGTCCGGCACTCGCGCGACAACGATCGGCATCTCTGCCGTTACCGAATTTCGAAAATCGTTTGTATCCCATTTCTTGCGACTAGGAAGAAATAATAACGGGAAGGTCAGCGGGGGGCTCGCGAAGTGTTTTCGTCGCGCGCAATATCGGAAACAAAGTCGGTTACGATCGAGACGAGCGTTATTCGAAATAAACTTATCGCGCGAGTTCTCGCGAGAAGGAGCAGTGGGAGTAATTTTAAATTACCGAGAGACAACGCGAGAGGGTGGAGATTTACGCAAATGACGGTGGTATCTTTGACGATTTCGGGGAAAGCTGCGAAACATCTGAATTGTTTTGTACATACGAAGCCGGCGTGAGTTCAAAACCTCCGCAAAATTTTATTTTGATAAACAGCTAGCGGTACGCACGTACGCGCGCATTGTATTTGCTCCGCGTGCGCGCGCGCGCGCGCCACGGGATTGAGATATCATTGAATTTTCTCCTTTACGATTGCGCGAGCGTAGGTGTGAAGAGTGACGTAAACAGAAAAAAAAGAGAACACACATCGAGTCGCACCTTGAAACGCTCGATTTTCAATGGAATTGAGCAAGTTACGTGGATGACGTCACGAGCGTCGCCCATATAAGCCCGTGCTCGAGTTTACGACATTGAGGGATACCTCGCTCATAATGCCGTGTAATCGAGTGGAAGATGATATCGTGACGTCATCCTCTCGATGACAGCACACATTGCCGATGTCATCGTATATTCACGCGTGATCTGCCGAACCGCGATTAGGTCCCTCCAAACGTCACGATGCCTTTAGAGGGAAAAGTTGGAGTGGAAAAGGAAAGTGAGAAAAATTGCGTAGGTAGAGCGGTGATTTCTCGTTGGGCTTTGACGATGAACTTTAAAGTGCATTACTAACGCGGAGGTGTACCGACCATTTTAAACGATATTCCAAGGGCCGTCCGAGCAAAAAGTAATCGGAGGTACTAACCGCGGATCAATTAAAATTACTTCAACCAGTAACGATTTATATTGAACACGGGATTTTTATTAGTAACGCGTATCGATTATAATCGAACGCGCTACATTTTTCTGATCAAGGGGCTCGTCTCGCGAGCCTTCGGACCTTGAATAAGAATCTTTTCGCCGCAACGCACGATCGATCTCGATGATTCGAGTTGGCTGGTCGGTTCTCGATAAATATACGGTCGCCGTGGGATGCCTAGAACCGACATTTATTATCCTTCCGTGGAACAATATTTATACCTTCGGGATTATCCGCGCGATCGGTATGAAAACCGAAAGGTGATTTTGTTGCGCGTAAAAACGGGATTGCGTCAGAATCGATGCAGAATCGGTTCCCCGAGGTTTACAGTTGTTTTATAATTTATCGATCGCGCGTTTCGAGACCAGATCGCGAAACGTCTTTCAATCGTTCCTGATGCGCCTTATCGTGAAAATAAGCAACCAACTAAGGAAGAGGAAATAGACTCGTGGAAACTCTTCCAGAGCCTTCGACTCCGAATTAGTATCTGTTTCCTTTCTCTCCTTATATCCGTGCTTTTCTCTCTCTCTCTCTCTCTCTCATACATTCAGATGCATTAAAATAATGCATAACGCGCTTCAGGTTCTCATCTTATCGGGAGGTAAATCGCCGTGAAAAATTCACGCGTACAGCCGAGCAACGTCATCGCAGCATCGGGAAGAAAAGTAAGAACAGGTAGATGGTCTAATAGGCTGGTGGGGTATCAACGCGCAAGGAAAAAGAAACCAATTTGACGAAAAGGTGAGCCGCGGGCGTTACGGTCGGCTTGACTCATCGAAATAAAACGTCGATACAGGTTGTGTGACCAGTGTCGCGTATATGTATAGGCCTACCTGTATAAAAGTATCATCGACGGGTAGAAGTGGACAGTTGCTCGCAGCTACCTGAGAGAACATGTTCGAGGTAAGGGATCTATAGTAGATCCGTACGAGCGTTTGAATCCGAGTAATTTACTTCGATGATCGATCGGCGCGAAGTAAAATCACGTGTAGATCGGTGTGCTGATTCGAACGCGAAAGTATCGAAGTGTGTTTAGTGCCAATAGTTGATTTGTCCGGTCGATCGTTCGGGGATTTAGTTTCACTACGATATCGATCATACGAATATAGTGGGGGTGTTTCGATCATCGTAGATTGCCTTGTCGTTCCTCGTTTGCGGGATTTAGTTTGACTACGATATTGATCATTCGAATATAGTAGGGATGTCTCGATCATTTCAGATTGCCTTGTTGTTCCTCGCCGTTTACGGGATTTCAGCGGCACCTGGTGTGCCCGTCCTGGATTCTGAATATCATACCGCAGGGAATGAGGCGGAAGTGGTGTTCTCACAGCTTCCAGGCTCGGAAAATCTCAACGAGAAAGCGCTTCCGTTGTCGAAGTTGTACGTTCGCGAGTACTCGCCCTTACCGGGGAACCGTAATTTGGCGGAAAGGTCACAGATACCGTCCCAGCTTCCCGGGACGAAAAATCTCGCTGAGAAGCGCATCCCCGAGTTGATAATTCGAAAGTTCTATCAACCACCGAATATTCGAGATCGAGCTTAAGTATAAATAAATTCTATGCTGCGATTTCATCACGATGAGATTATAGTTTGTTTTGGTTGTCTGATTTTGGTAATTAAGCTCGACATCGACGATATCAAGAACAGATAAATATACGTTTTTAAATGTTTTTTTTCTCGATTTATTCTCCGCGTTGCGCCCACCGCAGTTCTCCCAATGCCGTATCCTTGATTTTCCCGTTAACTTTTGCTCCGCATTAAATTACTGAAATTTTCCTTAGTCCGACGGAAATTCAGGGGGGAGTCGGAAACACGGTTATTCCTAACGAACGTGTCCTCGAACGAAGGTAGAAAGTTTCTCATTGACGTCGACCAGTTGTGCTCCGTGGATGAAACTTCATTAGGGATACGAAACGTGCGTTGGAGTTACTCGCGAAATAAATGGTGAGATAATTAACAAAAAAAATTCAAATAGAACCGAGAGAATTTTTTGTTGCATTCGCGAGTCTATGCGATCCTACAAAATACTTTCAATCTCTCTGGTTCGTGTCTTCGATGAGCATCGGCGGGTAACGGCGGAAACTTCCCTCCAGTGATAATTAGTTCCTCGATTGGAAAAAGTTACCACGCAGACGTCGGTAATAAACCGCAACGTCGGTAAGTTAGTAGTCGGTAAAAACGATTCGATCGATAACCTCTCCGTTGCCGAGCGAGTTCATTGAACAAAACGCCGACAGATGGCGCCACCGAGCGCTCGTTCGGTCGCCCTCATTCACCCCCCCTTCGCGTGTAAAACACAAGCGACTGGATTATAGGGTGGAAGTTCGTTTCCTCTCGTTTATCGAGAGCTTTATTGCGTCGCGCGACCATTATTCCGGGATAAAGCTCGCGACATCGCTACGAAGTTTTAGCTCGCTTCCGCACTTAATCCTTCTCGGGGGTAGAACAGATTTAATACGCGGAACCAATTAACGCGAGAAAGGAACTTTCCATCGGGGTGTTAACTCGACTTCCGTATCTTTGATGGGCTGTGTGAGAGCAAGTAGCGCGAGCGCGCACGGTGGCTTGACGGTTCGGGTTGCAAAAAACAGATCTTCGGGCGTAAAACTCCGCTCCCTTAACGAAGTTTCCAATTTAAGGGAGGGATGGTGGGCCGTTAATTCTTCTTCCGCGTAATCGTTTGTGGGTTGCATTTTTATTTTCACCCTCCGCCGGCCCCGCCGCGCCGCTCGTCGCACGATTTCTCTTGACGGTAGTGTCGGCCGGATGTGACGGAACTCTGTAAAGACAGAGGACGGGAGGAAGGAATCGAAAAAGGGGTGGCAGAGATTCTCCAGCTATTTTTATATCTGAAAAGCGATCTCTTTGTGGAGGGTAGGCAAACGAGCATCGGGCGGGGGGTGGTCCGCCCCGGCTCGTTTGATCGGTCGGTTCGTAGATTCGTAGAAGAGAAGCGGGGAACAACCTCGGTGCGATACCTTCGTTATCCTCTCATTGGTGCGCACTTGTAGAACGGAACGGCTGTGTACGCGATCGATTATCAACGTTGTGCGGTCCACGCTTTCGTAACAATCCGCAGAATTATCCGGTCATACGGATAATCGCGTTACTTCATCAATTATCCGCTGACGCTGCTCTGCAATTAAGGGTGCGAATACACCGACCGATAATCTTTTGGTTCATCGTACGTAATCGGGAGCGAATCGTCGAAACGGATTCCCGTCGCTCCAATTCGATTCGAGTATTTATTTTTGGTATAACTTACCCGCCCCTAACTTCTTTCCGGCGAGCATACGTTTGCGTACAGTCTGTACTCGTAAATGACAACGCAATGTCGGGAACGCATTCTCCGTTGATTGTAATACCTCGAATTTCCTGGGTAACAAAATTACGTTGTACCTTACGAATCCGGCTATTCTCGACGACAACCGAAGCAAATTTTTTCATTACGGGCCATTCAATGTTTGTCCCACTCATTTTCGCGACACGGTGAAGCGATTGTGGTACGATAACTATTATAACTATTAACGAGGGTTGCCGTACTCTCTTTATCGTGGAACAATCGCAGGACTGTGGCTTCAAAACGGTACGGTCGTGCCTCTCGGTCAAGCTAGAGCGCGACTTTACCAATTTTGACGAGGGTCGACTCGGTTTTCGTCCTTTTAGCAAGAAGCCCCGAAACACGTGCAATTAAATAAATCTCGCGTATTTGTACTTGGCCCGAGACAAGACCTTGTCCCCTGATACGTGGGCGTGACACGTGGGATAAGATAGTTCGGAATGTTGGAAAGAGAAATAAATGTAATGTTACTTTTGAGACGCTGATACGATTTATGTTATTTATTCATTCGAATTTGTAAGTACACAGGATGAATAAGTTTTGTCATCCGTCATTATCGTGCGCATTACTTGCCCACGCTCAGTATGAACGGAGCTGTTAAATTATCAGCATCCTGTGAAAAAATGTGTCGTTTATTTCGGGCAGTTTACATTGAAATCGCGAAACTGCGAATTTGTCGACGTAACGAGGGATTCAATACGTAAAGCACTATTATGTATAAATATTTATAAAACGATATTATTTTTCGCGATCGTGAGTCGTTAGGACTTTAATACGCCGAGAGAGATTGCCGAACTCTTTCGTTACTTATGTAAATTCTTCAAAAGACTCATAGCTATCCTCTAGATTCGCGGATACTCGTAATCGCTACTGATGCCTTCCAATCTTTTATAGAATTTAAAACAGCCGGGTCAGTTTCGTTTTAATATTCTCTGTGAACTGATTTTTGTACCGTGCTTTAATGGCAACATTACTATTACCGGATATTAATAGAATATATTAATAGAAAATAATAGTAACCTCTGTGGGCGGTTCTGCGGAAATTGAAGACATCAGCGACATCACGAGGATGGCTGCAATGCCGAAGAAAAGTCCTGTTAGCTTCATGGTCTGAATGTTTTGCGAACGATGTATTGCTGTGCATCGTATTCCGCGCATTATTTAAACTAAAAAATATATAAAATAGGTAATAAAAGATTCTGCAAAAACAATACATTTCAATCAGTTTCAATAATCTTAACGACCCCGATTGTGTGAACAATATCTTAAACTCCGCGACGAACCAACAATTTTTTAAACTCGAAATTGAACGCACGATTTTCTAATCTCCCAATCGAATGCACGATTGTTTAAACTCACTATCAAATTTACGATTTTTTAAACTCGCCATTGATTGTACGATATTTTTAATTCACCGTCAAATGTCGTGTTTATCGTCGCCTTGAACAGGAAACGCGTGACAAACATAATAAAACGTAATGCGTCCATAAAACAACGTTGATTTCCTACAAATTTTCTTTTTCTTGCGTCTTAAAGTATTTTCATTTTATCTTTACACGTAACTGAACGCATTAGAGATTAGAGGTCGACCCGTTCTCACTCCACCCGTGGAATACGGAGAACCAACTGCTCATTTATGCTTCCCGTCGACCGCGATCCACGGAAGAACATAGCTGACGGAACCGCGTTACGCTTGCGGGAATAATAGTACGGTATCACGGGAAACTGGACCGCGACGGTGTTACCGGAAATTCCGTTTATGCGCCATAGCCCGAGGAAGGGACATCCTTCGCGCTTCCCCAAAATATCTTTTTCTCCGAGATATTCATCGTAGAAAATATTAAACGCGAACGTTTCCTTCCTCTTCTGAGAAAGTTAAAGATTCTGACCTTCTTTCGTGTCTATTCTTACACATTAGCGATATGGAACAGGATAATACGGAATATTGGAAAATGAGATAAATGCAATATTATTTTTGACATGTCAATTTGATATTCATTATTAATTCATTTCCATAAGTACGCAGACTGAACCTACTCGCCGGGAAGCGGTATTTTTCACATTATATGCGAGATTGGGCTCCCACCGATGGAGGCTTCGTGCCATCATCCTGTGAACAAAATTCGTCGGTCATTTTATGCAACGTACCTACGTTTTATATCGGTTTTTATGCTTCGGTCATTTTATCCAACGGACCCTTCTCCGGCTCCGCTTATCCATTTTTCTATTTCCATCCCGGATAGATATCTCTCATAGAAATAGGCATACGCTCGAGTAAGTGCGTCGAAGTTTACGCATATACATTTGTTTTCGCGCGATTCCGTCCCTCGTCCACGATATTCGCCGCGTATCGAGTACGCTGGAAAATAGCAATTCACTTCGGAAGGGACCGGTTCGTTTGGCGAGTATGCAAATTACCTTAAAGATCAAAGGGTTAATATGCATACACGCCGATTTATATAGGTCGCCGGTCCCATCGAAAAGGGCAGTCACGATCACGGTTGAACAGTCAGACTCTCGCGTGCTCGCTTAACCGTGGAACGTAATGACGTCGAATGCACCCCGACAACGTGGAAGGAAATTGTCGAATTTCTCCGGTCATCTTCGACGAATCGTTCCATAGAGTCGCGCGACCGGGCAACTTTAAATTTTTTATCGTCCCCGTGCGACGTTGCGTCCCCCAGACGCGTGCTACCAGGCATTGCCTTTGACGAATCCGTCGGTGCGTCTTTCTCCTTTGTCTCTCTATCCCAAAGCGAAGTGTGAAAGCCATTTTCCGGGGCTCGCTCTCGTAAAGCGTCGTCACTCGAAGCCCTTTCTTTGCGAAGACGGGACTCCGGGTATCCATTGTTCCGCGGTACGTTATTACGGAAACGGTATTTTAGCGAATACACTCGTACGTCAAACTCGACGAAGATTTCTGCACTCCGGGGATGGTGACTATCCGTGAAGCTCTGTCGTCGGTGATACGTAGAGGTAAACGCAGCGTGATAAAGAAATGTAGAAAGACGGGGAGAGCGCGGAGGATGTAAGTGATCGTTTCACTGATAGTACCGTGTTACGCGTTAGGAGACGTCAGTTGAACGAACTTACGCGAATAATAGCAGATCGAGATTACATGTACAGAATTTCTACGTTTATTAAGTGACAGCGAACGGTGTAGGTAATCACCGGTGGAGGTAAAAAGTTTTTAAAGGGTTGTATCTTTTGGAACGGACGGACCGTTGCTGGGAAACCTGTGCGCGCGTTAATTTGCCGAACGTGCTCGTTTTTCCCTCGACACGCACCTGCTCTCTCCCGCGTTTTTTTCGCGATAACTCCAAAATCTGAATCCTTTCCCCATCTATTGTAGTTTATATCCAAAGTATCGATCTTGCGATTGTTTTCAATTACGGGCTCTCGTCGTAATTTCCGTCGAACATGCGTATATTGGGGATACTGGAAAGAAATCTATGGTTCTCTACAATAGAACAGTATAAACTGTGTTTTTTTTTTCATTTTTGTTAGAAAATATTATAAAATGTAATTTCCTTCACTCTTTGCAAGTGTATCCCAACGTTTTTCTAATTACCATTTCATATCACCATTTGCTTATCACCAAACTGAGCTCAAACGCCACTATGTAAAATAATAAATTTCTTCGCGATACCCCGAATATAATTGACGATCGACGTACACACGTTAATCCGAGGAAGAAAAATAGAGGAATAGAAGGAATAGATTCGGGAGAATCTTAGGATAACAACGAAAAAAAAATTACCAAGTATACGTTCCTCGTGTTGCTTTAGACCTCCGAATTTTGTATTTCCGTACGATACGGCGATAGCGTATAAGGCGCCGTAAAGTTTGCGATAAAATACTCGTTCGGTGTCCAATGAAAACCGATCGGGACATATATCGACTTTATTGTCCCGCGGGCCGAACTTTTCCCGACAATTACACACCGTCGAAATTCCGTAACAAAACGATCGGGGCCGATAGGCTTACCGTATACCCGGCGAGTCAATGGCTGTCGTCGCGCCTCTGTTCTCGATGCCGGAGATAATAATTATTAACTGCCGACCAGAGGCGGCCTTTCTATTCCCGCGTATACCCGCGTATACCCGCGAAACACGTTCGCGTATGACGAAAGGATGCCCTCGTAAAAAGTGTAATAAAATTCCCGTTACCGAAGCGAGTCGAAATGGATGGAAAATTCTGCCTCTCCGTACGAAGCCCACGGTATCTTCCTACCTTCCTATCGGCCGCTGCTCCCATCGATGGCGTATCTCCTCCTTCCCGATACGTGCTGTCGATCATTCGTCGTGTCTGCCGCTCCACATATCGTTTCGCGATACGTGCCTCCGAATACATCCGAGTGCCCCTGAGGAACGCGGTAGAAACGTAAGGGAGGGGGAGGGGTGGGGGGGACGGGGCCCGTCGGGTCCCTTTGTCGGCGGGAGCATCGATGACTTATTTATACGAGGGGAAGAGAGCGACGTAAGGTAGGAAGAGAGGCAATTGGGATGGAATCAGTTTCAACCTCGCGAACCCACCTCCGTCCATGGAGGCGCTTTGTTTCGTTTCTCCCTCGATTTCGATTCTCGTAAATCGCTATATACATAGAACCGAGCAGCCGTCAAGCAGAATGAGAATTATTTTTTACCGGTCGAATGCCGGGATGCAATCCTGTCGATGGACGATGATGCATCGACGCACGGCGATTGTTCGGAAGCCTGTTAGCGCGGTAATCGGGATTCCATGGGAGTACCGGCTCCCTCCCTTCCTCTCACCCTTCCATTCCTCTTCCTCCCACGCGAGTTCCCATTCCTCTCTGTCTCTCTCTCCCTCCCTCGCTCCCCCGCACTTCCCCTTTCAAAGTCCAGATCACACGATGATACAGGAATGTCTGGGATTCCGCGACCAATGGCGTAGGGCTGCGGGTTGTATCTCGGTGCAGCCATTATCGTGATTACATTAGGTACTATCCTGCCGGATAACGTCGCGCGTGGACCACCTGGTTTGCCGAGTGTATAATCCGATGGAGAAAGCCAGATCGCCAGCGGAGTGCTGTCTGAAATCCTCTCTGCGATCTATGTCCCGCTTTCTCTCCCTCGTTATCACGCTCTGTCTTCCTATCCAACTTTGTCGCGACGTATCGGGGTATCGGGGCTTAACTTGGTGTGTGCGTCGACGGCTAAACACTCGGCCAAACGTGTTTCACGTTTCCATTCCATTCCCTTCTCGATGCTATGAATTAATAGGGAGGGCAGGGCCTCTCTCTCTCTCTCTCTCTCTCTCTCTCTCTCTCTCTCTCTCTCTCTCTCTCTCTATGCCTCACCCTATCCGCCGCTCTCTCTCCCTCTGTCGATAAGCTGTTGAAATTTTCCAGATAACGCGCGGTTAGTCGGCTGGCACCGAGGCGCGTCGCGTCGCGTCGCCTCGCCGAAGATCGACGTCTGCGAAGGGTGTGTGTGTCTCCGTAATAGGGCGGGAGTCGTTTATGCTTCCCTACCCGAGACTTTATTCGTGCGAGATACTCCCACGGGATCGCGACTCGGGACTAACGTTTTATAACTCCGAGCTACCTCCCGTGTGCCATATAGTTGGGTTACCTACCGACTACTGGATGTGCCTACCTCCTCCCGCGGTTTTCCCTCGTTCGTTTCCCCCCTCCCCTCCCTTTGTCTGTTATGTAAATACATTACGTCAGTGGTTCTTATTCCTCGTCCCGGCAAAAAGGGTTTTTTGTTTTTTGAAAAATAGAGCCCTTTGAGAGTTCGTCGAGAAGTACGGTGACGACCGCATTCGAAAAAAAAGAACTTCGCGTTAACAACGCTTACGCGCTACGACGCATACTTTATTTTATCACGTTAAAAATTGTCTCTCTTCTCGACGGTCAACGCTGAAGCGCCGAGGCGCATATTTTATGTTATCTTGTTGAAAGATTGTCTTTCTTCTCGTCGGGTCGATAGGTCCCGGCGCAGAGTGCGAAGACTCGTATGGGGGATAATCAGTTTCCACGGCTCGCCAAACGTGGAAACGCTTAAGGACTCTAACTCATCTTCGCGGCGAAATTAACAATTTTGTATTTTTCGGGCGGATCGCCGGACGGAAAATCGTTTTGCCGCTCTTCCCTCCGCGACCGCTCGCCCGACGTCTTTTGTGGAAGAGTTGTTTCGTGTAATATCATAACGCCGCAATATACGCGACGTGGCGGGGGACGAAAACAACCGCCCGATGTTTTTCTCCCGCGGACGGCAATGGTATACCCGGCTAAGCCGAAGAACAAGGATGTCGCCGCGAAAGTTCGTTCCTTATCACCCGTTTTCCTTGAAATTTTTCTCTTTTCCCCTCTCCTCTCTTTTTCTCTCTTTCTCGTTTACACCGACCGTATTTTCTCGCGACGTTCGTTCTTCCTCGTCCTCGGTTTCGGATTGCGTGCCCTCGCTCCTCCAAATTCAGATTACCCAATATAAAATCAATTTTACCCGTACGCTCCCACGTACTTGGCCCGAGACAAACACGTGGGATAAGATAATTCAGAATGTTGGAAGGAGAAATAAATGTAATGTCATTTTTGAGATACTGCTGCGATATCCGTTATTTATTCATTTGCATTTGTAAGTACACAGGATGAATAAGTTTGTCAGCAGTCATTATCGTGGGCGTTACTTGCTCGATTTGTAATAAGGTGCCTTACCACGACGCTGTGAAAAAAATGCGTTATTTATTTCGTGCACTTTACATTTAAATCTCGAAGCTGCTAATTTGTCGACGTAACGAGGGATTCAAACGTAAAGCACTAATAGGTATAAATATTTATAAACTGGGATTATTTTTCACGATCGTGAGTCGTTAGGAATTTAATACGCCGAGAAAAATTGCCGAACTCTTTCGTTTCTTATGAAAATTCTTCAAAAGACTCATAGCGATCCCCTAGATTCGCGGATACTCGTAATCCGATGCGTTCCAATCTTTTATAGAATTTAAAACAGCCGGGTCAGTTTCGTGCTAATATTCTCAGTGAAATAATTTTTGTACCGTGCTTTAATAGCAGTATTACTATTACCGGATATTAATATAAAACAATACTAACCCGTGAGGCCGGCTCTGCGGAAATTGAAGATACCAGCGACATCACGAGGATGGCTGCAATGACAAAGAAAAGTCCTGCTAGCTTCATAGTTGAATATTTTGCGAACGATGTATTGCTGTGCATCGTGTTCCGCGCACTATTTAAACTCAAAGAGATATAAAATGTGTAATAAAAGATTGGGCAAAAACAATAAATTTCGATATCGAACGCACGGTTTTCTAAAGTCTTAATGGAATGCACGATTCTTTGAACTCGCTATCCAATGTACGATTGTTTAAATTCACTATCAAATTCACGATTTTTTAAACTCGCCATTGATTGTACGATATTTTAAATTCACCATCAAATGTCCTGGTTATCATCGCCTTGAACAGGAATCGCGTGACAAATATAATAAAACGTATTGCGTTCATAAAACAGCGTTGACTTCCTACAAATTGTCTTTTTTCGCGTCGTTAAATATTTTTATTCTATCTTTACACTTAACTGAACGCATCAGTAGAAGTCGACTCGTTCTCACTCGACCCACGGAATACGAAGAACCATCTACTCATTTATGGTTCGCGTCAATCGCGATCTACGGAAAAACATTGCTGGCGGAACAACCGCTTTACGCTCGCGGTCATAATATTGTAGTAAGATATTACGGGAAACTGGACCGCGACGGTGTTACGGGTAAATTCCGTTTACGCGTCATAGCCCGAGGAAGGGACATCCTTCGCGCTTCCCAAAATATCTTTCTCTCCGAGATATTCGTCGTAGAAAATATTAAACGCGAACGTTCCCCCTGACTCTTCTGAGAAAGTTAAAGATTCTGACCTTCCTCCATGTCTATCCGTACGCTCCCCGGGCACGTATCGCGTCGAATCAAAAAACACGTAAACGACCGTCGGTGACGGGGGTAGGACACTCTGACGGACGCTGATCTCCGTGTCTCCGCGAATTTAATATATTTGCGCGCCGCGATTCTTTGTACACCTTCCGCCTCCCCCCTCCCCTCTTCCCCGCCTCGCGTCCCGCGCGCGTTGTATGCCCCCATTCATCTCGGTTTCTCATCGTTACTTCCGCGAGGATTTTTTTGCGTACGCTATTATTATTAACTCTCGTCCGGCGAGCGCGGAAATCGGGTGGGTGGTTGCGGGGGACGGCGAAAGAGGAAGAGATAGAGGGGGAAGCGGGAAATAGGCGGCTGCGGCTGCGGCTGAATGCTCGTTGTTGTATACATCTCGCCGTGTTTCCGTGCTTGGCGTAATTACCGACGAGCGAAAGCTTAATCATTGCCGACTCGCCGCGCGGGAAATTACCGGGCACTCGCAGGAGTATCGCGCGTGTACGCGATTGCTTGCTCTTACTAATATCGAGAGGGGAGAGATAGATGGATGGGAGCGAAGGGAGAGAGAGAGAGAGAGAAGCGACCAAGGACTTTCGGGTCGGCCGATGGATCCTATCGCCTTTTGCGTCACAAGGACGCGCATCGCGAGTCTCTAAACGTCACGCTTAAGTTTCACCTTCCCCCCCCAATCCCGTCATACCACCGCCGGTTGATCGAATAAGCGCGGTTGAAATATTTCGCGTAAAGCATGTCTGAGAAACGGCGGTCGAAACCGCAGAGGTCGTATCTATCCGCAACGAGTTGCGAATTGCGAATCGCGATTCCTAGTCGTCCTTGCGCGAGTAATAGAGGAAAGTTGCGGCTAGACACGCGAGGACGCGGTTCCATCGATCGTACTCGTGTGTTTCCCGCCCCTCTCCCCCCCCCCCCCTATCCCTAACCCCTCCCATCCCATGACCTCTCCCTCCAACTCGACCGGCCCGCTCATGCAAATTACGACGTACCATGTGGCTTTCGAACTTTCGAAAATCTCGATCTCGACCTCGACCCTCTCGCGTGTGCCTCACAGCCCGCGACGACTATGGCACTTCTCGCCTCGTAACAATCGGATCCACGATGGCTTTCGTGTCGCGTCGCTTTGCTACCGGCGCGAGATCGATCGATTTCCGTCGTTTCTAACGCCATGATGGATCGTGGTCCCTTCCGCCCGCGGTAACAGCCTTCGTTCCATCGTCCCACCGATAAGTCCTCCTCTCCCGCCGAACTCTGACCCCCGGGCGGTATTTCGCGTATCACCATCCGGGTTCACCCGTTCGCTCGTTCGCCGATGGGGGTGGAGGAGGAGGGGGAGGTGGGGATTCCATCTTCCGGCGGTGCTTTTCTCCGCGTCGCGACGTGACGAGGCGTGCTCGGAATTTTCCTTTAGAATTCCCGTCATTGTCGGGTTGCCGGGTCGTTCGATGTGGCACGCGGCCGGTAGCTTTATGAACGCAAAGTAGGTTTCCCTGTCATCGTTTAACCCTTTCATCGGGCCACGGTTTGACCCCCTCCCTCAACCCCCCCCCCCCCCCCCCGCGGATACCGGGGACCAACGACGCGTCGTAGCTCTCGAGGGAATTCCCTGAAAGTTTCCAAGTGTCCGGTGCGCCGGACCGTTCCTTCCTTCCACTTTTTTAACGTTCTCCCTGTACTCGCCGGTGGCACGGTCGAAGTCGATCGATCGAAGGGGACCAGCCGTGCGAACGGGATACCGGTATACCCGTGTATCGTGTATTTCGTACGAGCCAGACTTAACCCAGAAAAGCAATTCTGTGCCACGCGATCTTGCACGCGGCTATGCACGGATAAGCGCGTATCGGGCCGCGTTAAAGCGTGCGGGTACACAGGCTCAGTGCGGAGGTGAGTCGAGAATCGATAAGGCGCAACAAAAGCTCCGAACCTTCCTTGTTCGACGGGCGCGCCACACACTCGACGAGCTTCTCACGCGTGTCAAACGTTCGCGTACCTCGAGTACGCGCCGGTGGTAGAGTACCGGTGGTGATCTTTGAACTCGAGACACGGCCTACCGCCTTCTTGTTTTTACGTTCGCCTTTATGCCCCGCCCCCCCACACCTACCCCCCGCTTTACACGCGGTTCGTTTTTTAAGCCACGAACTCTTAACACTCGCGGAAGGAATGAATTTCGCGGAGATAGGAGGAGAACCCCCTAGTCGGATTATTTGCGTGACTCTTGAAATTAAAATCGCGCGATGTAATGGCCTAGAATTTCAGCTTTCCAGCGGCGAATTGAGACGCCACTGTTTTGTTTTCACGGCAATCGTTTAGCGCGCGATATGCCATTTTTGCACCCGCCCGAAAACGCGATGCCACGCGGCTCGTTAAAACAAACGGTTTTCACTCAATGTCGAGCCAGCGATCTCTCTTTTTTTTTTCTTCTTTTTTTTTTTTTTTGGTCCTTTTGATTCGCTTCTGTGCCCGCTCTCTCTCTCTCTCTCGAGTAGAGGCACGGTAGGGATAAACGGGATATATTTTGCGTAACGGAAGGTTCTATCGATAATGCAATTACCGTTGACCGTGACGTCCCGTTGAGAAGCATCGCGCTATCGTCCCGATGAAAGCTGCGCCCCGATAGTTGATTGATTCCCTGAGTTTTCGTACGGTCGAGCTCTCTCGCCCGTTATCGAGTTTGCGCCTAAATATCCGCGCTAGTCGTCAATTTCGCGGTAGAACGGAAGGGACGACGGGGTGACTGCGTATCGTCTCTCGTTCGGTCCGAGGAGAATTTCTTTAAAAGCTTCCGCGCGACGAGAAACCGGAAACTCGGAGCGTTGCCGGCCGTGTGCCGCGCGTCAATTGAATCCTCGATCGTACGTGACCGGAAATTCATAGAAGGCCAGTATTTCTCCGTTAAGCGTTTATCCTCTCTCTTTGCCGTTGTTCTCGAAAGTTTCTGTCTTAACGGAGGACTCCGTCCACCGTCTGTCCCACGGTCGTACGACTCGACGCCCACCGTCCGACGAAAGTTACGCGGCGATTTTTCACTAGTGGGGGGGGGGGGGGGGGGGGGGGGGGGAAAGAAGGAAATTTCGGGCAACGTCGAGGTTTTCGCCGTCACCTCGCATTATTATCGCGACGTCGGTTCGTTATTATCGTCGAGTCGTTTCGCGGTTTACCGAGGAGCACTGACAAAAGAAAACTGATCTGCTCGCCGAACCGCGGAAAAGCCCCCCTCCCGTACCCCCCCCCCCCCCCGTGCCTCCCTTTTCACGTTTATCCGCGATATCGGTGGACCACGTCGTCGAGCAGCGCCGCGTTCCCCCCTTCACCTGACGTCCGTCGCCCGCGAAAAATCCATTGTCGTATCGCTTGACGGGTGGGAAAAAAAAATAACAACAAAATATCCGGGAAGGACGGAGGCGGCTAGGATCTCACCGGGGTACGTCCTCGCGCAGTTTGCCGACGAATTTTTAATCGCGTGAAAGCTCGAGCCCTGAATACCTTCGTCCGACGGACGTTTCCTGTTAGTCGAAAATGTCGCTGGCCGGACGGCGGCGACGCGACGGCGACGCGAGCATCGATGCACTGAGAATGCCGGTTGTCGCTCGAGGAACGAGGGGGGGGGGGGGATGGGGGGCTGTCTCGCAAGCGAAGCGTTGAATTATTTTGAATCGAGAGCCAGAAGTCATTCCCCTTCGAGGGACGCGCTACCGTAACGTTGAATGATTTTTTTTTTTTTTGGAACAAAAGTCGCTCCAGATATCGTCCCGTTGTGGTTTGCGGACTGCGGGGTCCTTTGTTTCCATTTTTTTTTTTTTTTTCACCGAACGACTCGAGCATTGCCGACGCTAGGTGCGCCATACCGGTTATACCCGTCGAGTAACTATCAACGATTGTTCGTTGTCCTCGCACGTCCGGTCGTGTCGTTTCGCGAATCGCGTCAGGACGCGCGTGTCGCGCCATTATGGAAAAAAAATCCTATTTTCCTCTGACGCGGGGGTGTAGAAAAGTTCGTGGATAAACTCGACGACATTCGGACGCGTCGTTCGCGTCCTCTCCCCCCCCCCCCCCCTGACGACGACGAAATCGACCGACGGTACTTTCCGCGTATCGAACCAGAAAAACCACTGGCGTAAAATGTTCGACGCGCGCCATTTGTGCGTGCTCGAATAAATATTTTTGTTCGGTAGTGCACGTTGCAATTTCATTCTTTTTGTTTCCCCTCGATCCTCCCACTCCCCCCTCTCCTAGCCGTCGCTAATTCGATGGTGCCGCCGCTTTAAAATGCACGATACGCGGTGTCGAACTCGATGAGATCGATAACGCGAGATCCAACGGGAGACGAGACGCCCGGTATCTCGTCGGTTACAATCGGAAGAAGGTAAACAGTGGCGTTGTTACGGCCCCGTCCGCTAGAACGTGGAATATCCGCTTCGTCGATCCGCGATAATGACGTCGAACGATGACAACGACGATGGCACCGAGACACCGGTGTTCCTCTTCCTCGTCCTTCTCCTCCTCCTCCTCCTCTCCTTTCACCTTTACCCTCGCGCCTCCAACCGTTCCGTTATCATCTAGGGTTCGATTCACCGTGCGCCACGCCCGTCCGATTTCGAGTCGACTTTACGCTCCGCTGCATGCATATTTAAAATGCACGATGCGTCTTGTCTAATGGAAAGGCGGTTATTTGGATTTGACAGAGGCGAGCCGGCGTCGTACCGACGTCGCGCGGTTGCTTCGTTAAAACGACGGAGAATCCGGCGAGGCGGCGCGAATACCTACGTACGCGCTTATCAGCGTATGTACGTCGGTACACCCTCCCCCCGCCCCCCCCCCCCAGCTTCCTCCCCCACTCCCCCGCCCCACCTCCGTTTGCTCGTGTATTCGTAAACACAGGGAAAGGGAGTTAGGATTACTCGCGAGCTGGGATTGAAATTCGTGACTCTATCTCCAGCGACCTATCGGGAGAATACAAGCCGCGGCGATAACGCCGCTGGCGTGCCGAAAATCGATTAGCGTCGCGCGGAAAATACGGCCGGAAAGAAAGAGCTGAACGACGATTTTTCGAAAGGAACTTGGTAACGATCGCGGATTCTCAGCGATTTCGTCGAAACGTTTCTTGACTCGTTTCCGGGTGGAAACTTTTCTCTCTCCTCGGGACGCGACGGTGTTGCTTCGATCTTCGCCGGGGACTAATGGAAGAATTTTAAAATATGCATTCTAAAGGGAAAGACCGTCTCGAGGCTGCCGACGAATGCGCGTACAGAGCGACTAGAAAACTTGTCCGTAGGAGACTCGGGATAAAACTCGAATAAAAAAGGAGAAACGAGGAGGAAGGAGGAGAAAAAAAAGAAGAAGAAGAAGAAGAGAAAGATAGAAAGAGAGGTAGAGAAAACGGTAAACTTTCTCGAGAACGTTCCGTACAGATCGAAAGTTGGCTCTCGTATCGAGGCAAGAGGAGTTCGTCGAAGTAGAATTCTCCTTATCCCGCAGGAACGGCGTGTTCGCGAGGACGGCACCGAAGGGTCGACCAAGTAGGGGGGGGGGGGGGGTGGCAGTTTCTTTCCGTCACCTGCCGCAACAACGCGGTATCAACAAGTGACGAGCGGCGTAACAAAAAAGAGAGAGAGAGAGAGAGAGAGAAAAAAAAGAAGAAAAGTAACGCTCGCACGGTCTCTCGGTACGTGCATGCGATAGCGAAGCTCGCCGAGATAAGAAAAGTAATAGCGGTTCACCCGTTGACCGGCGGAAATCTACGACTATCCCTTCCCGATTAAAGCGGTACAATGCCCTTCCTTCGTTCTGTTTCGCTTCTCTTCAACCACACCCCCCCCCGCCCTTTGCCCCGTATTTGCATTTCCAACCGCTTTGAAATCGTCAGCCTCCTCACCCTGTCCCGTTCCCCTCGCGCATTCGGAGCACCTCGTTTAACGAGAAGGATCGCCACGCGAGGCTGTCGAACGGTTTTAACCGCGATTCCCCGTTGACTCTGATTTATTTTTTTAAGGGGCCATTTACCTGTGAATGGGTAAAAAAAAATCGATTAAATCGATTTTCTAGGAGCGTTTCTCGAAATTTTATGCTTCGATTTCAAAGATGGACAAAGGTACAACATTTCGAAGTCTGAGGAGGAATACGGGGTTCATTTTGTAATAATCAAGTACGATATTGTTATTTTAGAAATATGATTTTGGCAGAGACCAGAGGCAGTGGGATGTGGAATATGTTGTAAAAATTTCGCAGCAATTCGTCATGTAGTTTTTGAAATTTTTGATTCACCGAGTGAAAAAATTGTGACCCGGCGGGACTACAAATTTGTACACTCGGCGCGGCGTGTCTAAAATCTCAACAACTACACGGCCGATTGCTGTGAAATTTTTGCCGGATATTTATAAAATAATAATATCACATTGTATTATTACACATTTATCCCCGAAAAACGTGCGATTCGAGATTTCGAAATGTGAACGTCCGTCATTTTCCCAATTTTCAATAAAAGTTATTAATTCCGATACCAACCATAAGGACAATCTTTCTGATTAAGAACAATTTAAAAAATTCGATTTTTGTTCAACCGGAGCGCAACAATAAAACCCATCACCGACATATAATTTTTAAACACGGTTCCATGGTGGGCCAAATAAAGCCGATATGCAATTGTCTAAAACTGCATGCAAATTTCTCATGTATGTCCAACTAGCAGCCAAACATACCGCGAAAAGAGTGACAACGTTAAACGTACTGAAATATTCAAAAACAATTCATGAAATTCGACCAATTTTTGTTCCGTTCACGCGTAAATGCCCCCCCCCCCCCATAAACGGCTCGTTCCCGCGGTTTAGCAGAGACTTTCAACGACGAGCATCACCGTACATTTTCGTTTTCGCGATAATATTATTATAGTAAACCGTTGAGCGGGAGACATCGACTTTCCCGATGGAACCGCGTCGTCGTCGTCGTCGTCGTCGTCGCTGTTTGCCATAGTCGACTCGACGATAAACACGGCACCGTTCGGCGGGTCGCGTCGCGTCGAGGAAACTGGAAACTGGAAACTGGAAACAATCGGGGGGGAGGGGAGTGGAGGGACTCGGGCTCGAAGGAGGGACGGTTTAGCGAGCAGCGATTTTCTTCGGGTGAGTAATCGGTGTGTTCCCTCTGACGTAAATTGGGTCGGATTAATCGCGACGAGGAAACAACCGGATGACCCGCGGAAGGGGGGGGGATGGGCCGGGACGGATGGACGGGCGAGCGGGCGGACGGATGGACGGACGGACGGACGGATGGATGGATGGATGGATGAGTTAGGAAGCAGAAGTCGTGAGTTATAAGTATCTGGTCGAGGTTTGCGCGCGAAATGCGGCCACTCGGTAAGGGGGAGAGGGGAAGGGGGGGTGGGGGAGGGCTACTCAGGGCCACTCCGAGCCACCAGGCTTCATACCCCTTCCGCTCGTGCACCCCCCGCGCTCAACTTTACCGAGGTATAAGGAGCAACCTGCACACTGCCGTGGCCCAGTCTTCGGCAAATGCATGCCCTGTAAATTGCCTGGCATTTAATTACCATGAGTAGGCAGACCCTGCACGCTAAAGCCAAGAGCCCTCTCTCACTTTCCCTCCTTTCTCTTCTCTTCTCTTCTGCCCCGCCCTCCCCCCCTTTCTCTCTCTCTCTCTCTGTTCCCATCCCCGTCCGCCATCCCCCTCCGTTCTTCTCTCGCACATCGCTTCCATGCCGTATTTCGTTGCATCTCTCTCCCTCGTCCATCCTTCAACCCTCGCCCCCAACGTTCTATCCCACGTATCTCTCTCTCTCTCTCTCTCTCTCTCTCTCTCTCTCTCTCTCTCTCTCTCTCTCTCTCTCTCTCTCTCTCTCTCTCTCTCTCTCTCTCTCTCTCTCTCTCTCTCTCTCTCTCTCTCTCTCTCTCTCTCCTCTCCCTCCGCCTAAGGCTTACAACGTACAACGCGTGTTACCAAGTACCGCTAAATTAAACACCTGCTTCAGTCAAACGGTACGTACCTCTACTCACCGCTCCGACCTACAATCTACACAGCCCAAAGCTCCGTCCTTACCCCCCTTTTCGTACGTTGCTTTGGCGTCTCTAATTGGACGATGCCGAGCCCCCGTTTCTTTTTATCCCGGTGACAGTTTTTTTTTCCCGCGTTTCCTCCCGCGGTGAGAGGGAGGTGCGGAGTAGCGAGCGGCCGGAAGAAAGCATTCCGAGATCTCTCAGCTTCCGTTCGTCGAAAATCATCGCGAACGGACGCTGGTGGCGGGGGTTCAACGCTACATTATTTTTCCCACATTCCGTTTCCTCCATTCCGTCGCGGGGATTAGATTAAAAGCGACAACAATATATCGTTTTAAAATCGTTATCGCGTCCCCCGTCGTAGCGCGAACGATATCGACGCGGTGCTCTCGAGTCTCGATCAGGCCTCGACAGAGTTTTCGGGGGTCGGTAGTTTGATTAGATTTGCCTTTGGCTTTGCGGCCTGCCATTTTCATATTTACCGTTTGACCTCGGCCGGCTGCTAATTTCATACGCGCCGCGCGACATATCCACCCCTCATTCCCATCGATACGCGGCCACGTTCGATTCCAATTAATCACCGGAGCGGCCTTACGTTCACGGGTAGTATCCACCGGGTGAAATCACGCGGCATTCTCGATTGCAAATTCAAATTAGCGCCTCGAACGAGGAGAGAGGCAATTTCGGTATCTCGCACTTTTCTCGCGCCCACATCGAGCGAGAGAAACCGCGAGCTCCATTACCCCTCTCGCTTTTAACGCCCTCCTCCTCCCCCCCTCACCCCTCCAACGCGCCGTTTGATCTTTGACACGCGCTCAAGGGGTTCGACGGTAACGGACCATTGTCAAGAGACTGTTCTCTCGCCGCCTTGATCGACGTCCCTGTCAACAGCCACTGACGTAATTTTCCCCGCACTCGTCCCCGCGATGCGTTTTAATTTAGCCCCTTTCGCAAGTTTGCCGTCGCCGCCGCCGCCGGTGATTCGTAGAGTCGGCGTCGCGCTCGAGGAGTTCCGCGGCACGGGTGGCTCTTTGGGGGTGTTTTTGATTTGTTGGCTCCCGCGGGACCACCGTTGCGAAGAAGGGAGGCGAGAAGGTGGAACGGAGAGAGAGAGAGCGAGAGACTGTGTGAGAGAGTGAGAGGGAGAGATCCAGAGAGACAGATGGAGGGAAAGAGAGAAGGGGAATTGCGAAACGGGGACGGAAAACCATGAGCGTACGACGCCGTGGAGGGACGAACGGAGAGGTAGCTGGGTAACCGCACATTATGTGATTTCTACAGGGAGCTAGCTAACTTTGCGATTGAATTGTACCGGCGACAATGGCAATCTGCCAGGGCACTCGACGGTTTCTCCGTGCGGTATTTTCAACGATTTCACCCCCCCACCCCCCCTTCCTCGTGTATCCTTCTTTCGCGATTTAACCGCCCCCCACCCCCTCCGCCCCTACTCACCGTCGTGCCAGGCAAAACTGGCTCCCTTAAGTTACCACCGTCGGAACAGGTATAACGAAGAACACCCGTCGACGCGAACGCGGATACGTAATCGGATAGCGCGCTATCGATAAGCAGAAATTCGAGCAGTAACGGGAGCGTCGATCGTCGAACGACGCGAGGAGAGAAATATCGCGGTACCGACGATACATCGATTCGGCGGGGTTATGAATTACCCGCGCGGCCGTGGGAGAAACCGGGGTAGGGGTCGTGGAGTCTTGGTTTAAAGTTTGACAGGACCCGAAGTCGTTTTACGGCGTGTCGGCATTTAATATTTGAACGCGATCCCTACGGCTGTTCGGTCGGTACCTTGGCAGGTACATGCATGCATAGAACCGCGAGGAGCAAAGGCGGCGGGGGAGGGGCGCGAGGGGCATTACGATTTAAAAATTCGAGAGCAAACCGATTGTTTTCCCGACGAGCGTGAGCCAACTACGTACGTTGGAAGTCGACTTCGGACGGAAAGACGATTTTCAAATATTTACCCCGAGCGTTTTGTAAACCAAACTCCGAGACCAGCGTGAGTATTCCGTTTCCGAAAAGTTTATTTCAGGAAAAGTTTGTCGAATCGCCGAACGGTTGGTGTATGGGTCTGGGTGTCGATGGGATCGAATGGATCATCGAACGTTATTTCGGTTTAATTGAATTCGCGTTGCGAAACGGGATCGAGAGTCGTCGGTTGATATCCGAGATACGATTTTCCCTCGATAGCGTGTCTCCGGTTTAACGCTGAAAGCTGGAAAACCCGAGGAAGGTAGAAACTGAGAATAATCGCCTAGGCGCGTACGTCGCCTCGTCGGTGGAAAAATTCTTTTCGGATTGCCACGAGTTTCTCGCTTCCACGCTCCTCTCTCTCTCTCTCTCTCTCCTCCTCCGCTCTTTCTCTCCGTCTTCGGGTACGTACGCGTATCCTCCTTTCCTTCGTTCATCTTGCCCTTTTTACCTCTCGTTTTCTTCTCCTATGCGTCTTCTAGTGCCGGCGGGCTCGATGGATGGCTGCTATTTGTTTTTCGTTACGCGAAATTGCGACCCGGTATTTCTCGAGGGCTTGGCAAACTAAGCTCGCCATTGACCACCGACTGTAAGCAGGACAGTCGCTTTAAAGAACATATTTGTTTTTCGCACGCAGACCGACTGCACGGTCAACGGAACGGACGTGGAAAGGGGAACGAATGTCCGGACGAAGAAACTCGGAGCGAGAGAGGCAAAGGGGTAGGAGGTTGGGGGTAGGGGCAAAGAAAACTAAAGCACGAGATTCTTTATCCATCGTTCGCCCTATACTCTTCCCCCCCCCCCACCCCTCCCGCCCGAAATTGCTCGCATCTTTCTTCCTCGAAACGACGAGCGGCGGATTCGCGAGGATTCGTGGATTAATAACGTCCGGCGGACATTCTCCATGCCTCGTTCTTATCTTCGCTCTTGTAAAACCGATATCTCGAATATTTACGCGGTACGTTCCCTCTGCCATCCTCGTATATTGCCTAGAGGAGACATCGCTCCGAGAGAAATGCGACCGACGAATCGTGAAGGGCCGAATTCGATGGTGGCTCGAGGCTGAATCGGATACAGGAATAACGTTTCGATAGGTATGACGAGGCGATCTTTTTATCTCTCGAATCTTGGACGAATCGAAAAGGGAGCGTGGGAGGAGTAGGAGGGCCGGAGAGAGAGAGAGAGAGGGGGGACTGAGAAATAGCGAAACGAAAGGGGAGCGAGGGAGAAGGGAGGAAGAGAGGCAAGATACAGAGGGAACCGTCTAGGGGTGCCGTTGAAGAAGATACGATTCATCCTTTTCGGTCCAGTGCCAGGCATTCGCGATCCTTAAGGCTTCGCCCCGAGGCGTCGCGGCCCGATTTACCTTTCGAGACGTGGCGGCGGGGGGGGGGGGGGAGAGAAGACTTTCACCAGACGAGAATCTTGAATTACGGCCAAGCTCCGAAACACGTTTTCCACGGATTACGGGATTGGTATCTGCGCGCTTAGATATTCCAACCGGAGACGGGAGTGAGAGGGTACACCATTGACGCGGTTTCGCATCTCCCATCTTCTACCGTCCGCGGCCCTCTCGTATCTTCGAGGGAGTCGGGGGGGGGGGGGTTGGTGCGCGTCGCGAGGCTATCCGTTTGCTTCCGTTTTCACCGAATGGCGGGAATGAAGAGTGGTGCGCGAGATCTTTAGGGATGTTTGCGTTTCTTTGGCACGGATGAAGGTTCACCGTGGGTAACGGCGATCGCGCTTGGAATTACTGGAACTAGTTCCTCCGGGCGTCTAGATACTCGCTGGCTGCTTTTTGCGAGATTCTCTCCCCCGTCCCCCTTCGTGCCGGGAAACAACGGGGAGGAGTTCGACGAGTTCTCGAACGCGAGAAAAGAAACGGGGGGTAGGTAAGAGGGGACGAGCGCGTTCGGTAAAAAGATTGGCGTCATGGCGACACTTACGTGCCGTTCGGAGAGCGTTCGAGGACGGCGATAAAAGCTCTCGAACGAAAGAAGTATCAGAGCGACGGTAGCGTGACGCGTCGGGGATGAAAGTTTTTTTTCCTCAGGTAAAACAGTCGTCGGGACGCCGCTTCGGTGTTATCGGGTACGCGTCGATCGCGATACGAACCGATGGTGGCCGTCGGCGACGCAACAACGCCCGGGGAGAAACGGTTACCGCGACAACGCCCGTTAATCTCCTAGTCGGGGAAATAAAATCATACGCATCATATTTCAACGTTACGGGACCGTCAAGCGTGACTGGCGCAACTGCCGTAGGTCGCGGAAAGTTTGATTTATTTTGGCAAAATTTTGATAGAATTTTTACCATTGATTCTGTTGTTAACCGCAACGAGGCAGTGGATGCGAAACGATTGAAAATGAAAAACGACGAGCATCCCCCCCCCTCCCCCTCTCCACCCCCCTCCCCATATCCCCCGTACGTCGTTTTTTGTTAGTCGGGATCGTTAGAAGGGCAAAGCTATTCGGCCGACAGCCGGGCGTTAAATAATTTACGAACGGTTACGCGAACGAATTTTGACCGCGTCACCGTGTTTTATTGAAATTTCCAAATTTCAATTCAAATAACGATCGATCCCCGTCGATCCCTTTTTCGCGGTTGGGGGTGGGAGAGAGAGAGAGAGAGAGAACGAGATGGAAAGGGAAGGATGTCGGGACAGAGAGAGTGAGAGGGAGAGAGGAGCGAGTGTAGAGAGCAAAGGGATCTCTGAGTCGAGCGAATCCGCGGTGTATCGTTCGGGGGCTTTCCCGTATTAATGCTTTTCCTAGATAGAAGGGAAACTTCCTGCGTACACTTGGCACGTAGTTCGGCATCAGTAAATTTCCATGCCCGGCAAACGGGTTACGTTTTATTACCCTTGTGGTCTGGCAGTAGATTATGGCGTCGAAGTATAACTATTCCAACAACGAGCGAGCGAGCGCGGCTTTTGCGAAGAGGAGTTCAGAGGGATAATCAGTGGTGTGCTTGCAAACAGTCGCAAAATGTTTACCGATATAAGCGAGCTGGTAGAGGGCGAGTATCACACGCGATACAGAAGTCAAAGCGGCAAACGGCACTAATGGCAAATCGATTCTCATAAACCGGTCGGTGGCTTCCATCGAGATTCGTTTTAATCACCGTCGACCATTAACGATCTTGTTTGCCGCGACGCGATTTCATCCGCTCTTTCTCCACCCCCACCCCATCCCCCTCTCCCCCCACCCCTCCTCCCCTACTAGCCATTCCATTTGCCCCCGGCATCGATCATTAAAAGTAAGATGTATCGGGCGCTAGGTACGACAGAGGAGACGACGAGAGTGGCTGCCTGGCTATTGGCAAGTTTTTTAAACGGAAATTCCTAAGCGATCGTCGTTTGTATGCAACGAGATCGCGTCGAGCGGAAAGGAACGCCGGGACTCGCGCGGTGCGAGAAAACGAAGGATGGGACGAACGAAACGAACGAACGAAAGAACGAACGGACGGACGGACGAACCATGAGTTACGCGAGCGTGAGTAAGAGTCACGACACTTTGTTTTTCTTCTTCTCTGCTTACCCAAGGTAGTTCGGCGAGCGGGGTGTCAACGAGGCACATGGAAAAATATTTTCCTCCGGGTTTTGCATAGCGAACGTCAACGGGTGCGGAAAAACTTTTCCTACAACTTTAGCATCGTACCGCTCTTCCCCGCGTCTCCCCGTCGCTGACTTCGTCGTCGACGTCTTTCGTTCGCGCGAGGTGTGCTGGACCGGCAGAAAGGATACGACGAGCCGACGTGGGAAGTATGAGGGAGAATAGAGACAGAGACAGAGGGACGGGGAGTCCCTTGTAGGCAGGTACGCGCAGTAAGAGAGAAGCTATGGCTTGACACGGGGGAGACAGAGATCAACGGCGTAACCATTATCTTCTCCAGCGAGATCGTCGCGAGGAAGTCTCAAAAATTCTATTTTCCAGATCTCGCTAAGCGAGATGTTCCGCCCTCGAACCGCTATCAATAGTGAAACTTTCCTCTCGAGCGCCTCTCTTCCTTCATCCCTGCCTGCCTTATCGCGAGAACAAAGGCGTCGTTGAGAATAAAAAGCGTCGCGAGTTCGGATCGTGGTACGATAATCTTCGCAAGGAGTTTTCCTACGCCATTGGCGGGTAGATAGGCGGGCGAGGAAAGGGAAGGAGCGACTCAGGGGGCGGAGGGGAGGGAGGGGTGGAAGAAACGGGGTAGGAGCAAAGGAAGGACACGGAAACTCGAGAAACTGGAAAATGTGAGAGTGTAAGGAGATAAGTGTCGCAACAGGGAATACAAAGTCTCTTCTTTGGCCCACCTACCACTCTACCCCCCCTCCCTCTGTGTGTATGTGTGTTTTTTTTTTTTCCTTCCGCCTCCGACAGTCGTTGCGCGACGTGAGCCGCCGGGAAATACTGTTCCATAGGTTGAGCCATACGTAATCTATACCCTCTACACCCCATCGTCCTGGGTGTCCCGCGCTCTCCCGGAGTACCTACGCGCTCATAAATTTCGCCGCTGAAAATCCCCTGATATATGTACACGCGCGTGTTTCGCTCGTTCGGTTGGCGAGCGCAACTCCCGCCGTCGTATATATCCCCGCGATACTCCTATCGACGGGGGCGGGAGAGGCGGGAGGGGTGGCGGCCGAGTTTGGACCGCGCCGCGGCCACCGGCCCACCGGCGGCTTCCCGGGGAAAACCGGTGGGACGACGGTAGTAAGAGTGGGGGGTGGGGTTTGGAAAACCCGGTCAACGGGGTTATCTTAAATCTGCATTACCGGAGTGCATCTCGGCGTCAGCGATTATACGTCTTCGTTGTTCGTCAGCGACGGGGCGCGAAATCTACGAGGAAGGATCGCCGTGCGAACTTCGGGGGCTGATTTATCGGTTACCCATACTACCGATCGCTAGTATTAATTCCCTCGGAGATTTTCCCTCGGTCGCCTTCGCGAGCCCCTCGTATACACACCCTTACCCTTATCACGTCGCGACGACCGGTTACCGAATAAAAGTTCTGACGCTTCCGGATGCAGCCGTGTGTTGTAATCCGTTTCTTCGTGCTCGCACCTGTTTTCGTCGACGCGCAAGGGGCTTACGATCGTGACCTGTAAGTCGCGAACGACTGAAAAACAGGGAAGAGGTAATAACGAGAGGGATACTTATTTTCCCGGAGAGAGAGAGAGAGAGAGTCCTTATTCGCGAAAAAAAAAAGTCTCGTCGAACGAACGAGTTTACCACGGTGGTAAAAGTTTTATGTCTAACGATAAGCCGGTAGAATCTCTAATCTCTAATACGATCGCTACCCGTCGTCCGCTTCGTATCGGTATCAAACTATTCGATTAGGATCGCGTCGCGTCGATTGGTGATAGAGAGGTTGGAAATTCACGGGGATCTCGAGAGAGGACGGTATGACGGGAGGAGGATGGGACGAGACGAGAGGAGAGGAGGTGGAGAACGGTGAAGGTAGGTCGGGAATGGCACGGCATACTCCTCGGCAGGTGAAAGTTGCGGTGGAAGGAACGTTTTATATTATCCAAGGTATATTTCTCGCTGGCAGTAGCATCTGCCGCGCGTGCCTTCGTGTCTTCTCGCCGGACACGGGAATACGGAGTGGTTCCATGAATTTTCGATAATCCAAATTGGATTCTTCTATTGGGTGCGCACCGTCGGCTCGGCACTCGGCGCTCCGTGTGCACAGCCGCTTCTCGCACCGAAATTGTTTTCTCCCTCCGGAAGTTACGAATACGGTACAGTGAAAGTACGTTGCATTTTCTCCGTTTTACCTTACCCCTTTATCCGTCCCTCCCGTTGTTCCGTTTCCTGTCTCTCTCCCCCCCCCCCCGTTCTCCTACTCGCCATTATTCTCCTCTCGCTCCACCTAAGCGCGTTCGTCGTTCTTGCCGTTCGAGGAATTATACATATCGACGCGTACCTCGATGGAGAGATAATCGCAAAGATCGCTGGTACGCGAGGTCGTTCGCCACGGCAATGAAGTACGACTAATAATCGTGATTCACTCGATGTAACAATTATTCGATTAATTATGCATCCGGTGGTGGCGCAAATACGGTCCATTCGAAATATTAACATCGCTACTAGCGCACTCGTCAATTCGAGTTAGCGAGGTGGATAACGATAAACGAAACGTTTTCGCGAGCACTCTATCGATCGCGCGTGTCGTTCGATTTCGAGATATACATACATATATAAACGCGGTATCCCTCTGGATGACTGCCAGCTTGGCCAAAACGCCTCCTCGTTCGTGGATGAAGTTACTCGCGAGAAAATCATTCGGATACGGCGTAGAGTAACAGCGTTAACTTTTTGTACATCGCGTTCTTCTTTTATCTTTTTGTTTTTTCCCCGTCGGCCACAATTTTTCGTTCGAAATGGCGTTCGTCGGTTGATAGCGATCGGCCCGGAAACGACGGGGAGCGAGGTCTAATCTCTGCGTCGGGTACGCGAATGGCTTCTCGCAGTACGCGAATAATCGATTCGGGAGGGGGGGAAGTACAGTCCGATGACGCGATTATGACTACGCGATTAAATTGCGTCGTACGGTGGTTCGTCGGATTCGCGAATTCCGACGCGCCGGGATGGTTTTTCATCCGCGAGTATCGCGATCGTGAAATCTAGTCTCTCTCTTCTCCATTTTTTTCCGCTATTTAGGTCGGGATTTGAAAACAGCTGTAATTTCTATTAGCGAGCACGCTAAACCCATTCGCCGTGTCCACTCGAGAAACCTACGACGGTTTTTAACGAGAGTACTCTCGTGCTTTGAAACGTTTATCATTGTCGCGTCGTTCTGCGCAATTGGAACGTCGGATAATTAGGATTCGAGACGGGGAATAAAAACGTCGAGGCTTTGAATATATCAGACTTTTTATTAGGTATCCTGGCGATCGTTAAACGTAATTTCATCGTAATCATTGTACTTGCAGTATTCCCTCGCGAGGGAAGGACGCGCAGGCTCTCGATGCACCCTCTCCACTCCTCTCACCCCTCCATCTTCGGTCCCATAGATTTCAAGCACGTGCCTCGCATCCCCTCTGCCGGCACGCATTACATAGTTCTTTTAACGGTTACCAACGGTTAGATACTCGCAACAGGGTCTCGTACGCGGTTCGAACGTTTCAGGGTTTTTTTTTTCGGCCGGCCATCGAAATTGAAAATTCTTTGCTCCGTTGGACTATTTGCATTTATTTTTTTGTCCGACTTTTTCCTCATGTTTCGCGCGTTTTGCACTTTTAGTGGAACCTTTGGACCTTTAACGCGATACATTGATCCGCCTGGGAATTGCAAATGCCAATTTAGCACTTCAAAAGTATTTATTTACGCGAAATCCGGAAAAACAATTTGAGGCGTTCCCGCGATCAGAATTTTTTTTAAAGCGGAGCTTTAAATTTATTTCTCCAAATCTGAAGTCGTAATAATTGCTTCCGAGCGCTCGTGGTATCACTGAAAATGCGTTCTTCGGGTACTGCAAATTTGTTTAAAATTGTAGCGAGCGCGAAGAAGCGCTATTCGCGTAGAAAACGTAGAGCAAGGATGGTTCAAAGAGAGCGATGGGTGTAAAAGGTAGAAAATGTGTAGGAGACGTTAAAAGTGTTAAAAGCGTAATAAAGATGAAAAATGCAACAAATGTAAAAACGAAGAACGAGCGTAACGCGAAACAAGATGTGGAGACCGTTGTGAATGTAAAAGAGTACAATAAATATAGAGCGCGTGAAAAGTGCGAGAGGTGAAAAAGTGTCAAAATGTGAAAAGTATGGAAAGTTCAAAGGAAAGTTCGTAAAAGGAATAACAAGTGCAAAAAAGTGTAGGGTGGGTAAAAAGCGTTAAGTCATTCAAATATACTATGGGGAAAAAAGGTAGATGGGTACCACCAGGATAGGAATATACTTGTAGGGGCCGGGTGTAAGTAAAATCGTTTCTCGTTTCGACGAATGATCTCTATTTGTGTCATTTCGACTTACATTTTTCAAAATAGTCGCTCTTCGCTCATCCTCAAATCCATCTTACCTTTATTCGTCCTCCGTTATCGGTATTATCCTCCTTCGCGCAGTACTTTTAACATCGAGTACATTCGCGCTGAAACGTTAAAGTAAGTACTCGGATAATTATAAATTACGTTATTAACGAATCGCGGCGATCGACGTAACGATCCATCGTGAAGCGAATACCGACAGAAACGAAAGGCGAACCGGTTACATGAAAAAAAAAAAAAGAATAGATAGAATTTCCTTCTCGCGTACTTACATTTCCCAACGGCACTCAAGCGAGGCCAAACATGCTTTCATCCTGAAGTCTTACCAAGCATCACGGAGTATTAATTCCTCGGGGCGACCTTTTGATTCGTTTTTTTTTTTTATTCATTTTACAGAGCGCGATCGAGTTCAGCGCGTGCCGTTACCGATGTCATTTACCTGTAAGTGGATCGCGCGCAATAATTTAATTGAGAGACGGAGCTCGATACGCGATCCAATTATTCGCATCTGTGCCAGTATTTTATCTGCGGGAGTTTACGCGGAAAGCGTATCGGTGTGACCGTAATCTCGAGCGCGAATCTCATTTCGTCGCTTGCGCCCGGTACGATATGTACCGCGCGCGTACGATACAATCGTACGATGTGCACGCATTACGGTTTACGCACCTTTGTCGACGACCCAGGGCCCGCGCCCCGACGATAGCCAAATTCGATTATCGCACGTTGTCGATCCTCCGGTTAAGCACCCACCGGGTTCACCGTCTCGCGGAAGTAGTCGCGAATTTACCGGATTCGAATAGCCGATTTTAATTAGGACGCACTGAGCTCGAAGGACAGGAAAACCCGGCAGTCGTTTAATAACGGAAGTTTCAATAGTTTATCGGTGCGGCGCGGCGCGCGACGCGTATCGGTAACCCGCAGATAAATCGACGATATTGCTCGTCGGATTCAATAACAAACGAAACGAAAGATTTTTTTCCCCGAGATTTATTGCAAATCGGTTGCGTTAATACGGAGGGGGGGGGGGGGGGCAGCTCTTCTTTCAGCGTTACTAACGATACTCCATAAACTCAGCCGCCATTGAAATCTTCACGAGCCAATGAACCCGGCGTCGATAATGGAGATAACCGATTATTCTGATTATTACTGGGATATAGGCGATACAGAGTCACGTATATACGTCGTTTCTAGCTCGCGGTACGCCGATAAATTAACGGTCGAAATTGAGGTAGGCCGTGCGCGACGCATTATCGGTCGTAACGGGTTTCCACGGTTATCCCCACTCCCCCGCGCATTAGTTTTTTTTTCTCCTTTCCGCGGTTTGGTTCGTTCGTGTCGTTTCGCGGGACGTTAGACTAGTATCGTATTCCAAAGTCCCGAAACGATACGCCTGGAGTCGTCGTCGTCGTTGTTGTTGTTCGCGACTACATTGGTCGTTCGCTGTAAGCCAGTCCCGAAGCTCTTATTATCGCGATTAACCTTACACGCGGTCGATGATCCTCTCTCTCTCTCTCTCTCTCTTCACTCTTACCACCGTCGTCGACGTTAACGCGACGCCCTCGCGTCTACGTCGAGCGAGCAAGGTAAAGAGCTTCGCCGGACGGTACTCTCCGACAAAGCTCGCGGGACAGATCGGGAAGAACACCGACGAGGAATCTCGCGACCGTTTCGCGCGAAAGCGAACCGCCGCGTGAAATTATAGTTGCAAATTACTGAACGTGTACTCGTGCAAACAGGGGGCCAGGCGTGCTCGTCCGTGAAATTTAATGGAAATTAAATTGTACCTCCCACGTCCCCGGTATCCGACTCCCGCTTTCGCGTCACTTTTCTTCTCGCTCTCCTTCCTTCGTCTCTCTTTTCTTTTCTTTCTCCGCCACCCACGGTACTTCCAGCGGAAAAGGAGAGTCGTCGGGGAAGAAGAATGAGCGGTCAACGTTGACTGCCTCTCTCCCTTCCCCTCCGCCCCCCCCCCCCCCCCACTCCGCCATTACCGGCTATCGATCGGTAGTTCGATCTTTAGCGACGTTACGCGCGGCAGAGGTGTGTTCTGTGTGTGTGTGTTTTTTTTTCTTCTTACTTCGCCGATGGCGATTCGAGTCTGCGCGACTATACTTCGCTCGGCCCGCAGACGTTGTTTGGTCGTACGGGGCTGGTTGGTTGGGTTGGCATGCAAACACTCGAATCGTAGTCGTTCCCATAACGGCACGAATATAGCGCTGCCCGTACAACCCCGCGCGTAGATAGAGAGATAGAGATAGAGGGCGGCGAATGGAGGAGTGGGAGGAGGAGGAGGAGGAGGAGGAGGAGGAGGAGGTAGAACGGGTGGCGGTGTTGTTGTTGGAGTGGGTCCGCGCACGTAAGGGGTAAAGAGAGAAAGAGAGAATAGTCTGTTGGGGTGGGTGGTGTGCGAGGAGGGGGGAGGGGGGGACGGTGAGGGGGTGTACTCGCACGGGTGTCGAGGGAGCCGTGCAGGGTTATAGCTATGGCCAGGCCGAGCCGTTGGTCTTGCTTAATCTGATTACAAGAGGAGCGGGTGGGGATCGATATTTTCGCGTGAGTTTTCCAGGCAATCGGCCGCGAGATAGCGCGGCTCGGCATATTTTATATGCGTACAGGCCAACCGACCCCATTTACCACCCCTGTCCGTCCGTCGGTCCTCTCCGTCCGTCCGTCCGTCCGTCCGTCTATCCGTTTCGCGTCCCCTTCGATCGTACCTACGCCTCGTTCGTTCGCACGTTTTACTAACAGTCATCGTGGGGATTATTAACAATCGACCCCCGGAGCCCTAGCCGGCTCCCGGCGTCGTCGTCCTTACGTCGCGGCTCGATTTGTCTCGAGCAATTCCCCCATGCTCGCCGGTCCTTTCGGGGGTGGGGGGGGCTAGGAATTGTTGTCGGTGTACACGGTAAATAAATGAGTCAGCCAGCAAGAAGGTCGAGCACCGTACCGTTTCGTGCCGCTTGCCGTGCGGTTGGCTTTCCATTTTAGGAGACACGGGGGTTGCCTCCACGGACGGGTGAAAATCGTGGCTTTGGCGCGTTATATTATCTCGTATTATATCCGCCTGTTCGTGCGGTCGATCGAACTCGAGCTCGCTCGATGAATCGATCGTCGAAAGGCACTCGATGGAAAAAAAGTGTATATCGCGAGCGATACAGGTAGCGTCGCCAGTTCGTCGACTTTGTTCGCGCGAAATCGATGCTCCGATCTGATAGGAATAATAGGGATTATTGATTTTCGATAAATATTTATGACTATTTAGACGGGTTCGAGAGTAGCAACAGAGCGCGCCGGGGTCGTCGGGTGTTTGGTGCTGGGATTAAAGGGGTTTGGGGGAGGGGGCCCAGAGACGGAAGTATTTGTTCGGCGAATAATATTTATCCGAATTATTATCCGGGAGGATTAAATCGTCGGTGAACGTTCTATCGCGTCGATTCTATCCAGTTCCCCTCCCCCGGTTATTCTCGTCCCGGAGGAGAGAGCGTGTGCATTTCAGCGACGTGGGAATCAGCATTCGCCGTTATCGCGATCCTCGCCGATCTATTTCTCTCCTCCGTTGGCCGCCACGGCGACGAGCGATCACAGTGGTGGCGGCGGCGGCGGCGGGGGGGGGGGGGCAGAGGTCGAATAATCTTTTCTTCGCATCCTATTCCTCGCGTCGTTCATTCTTCCTCCGAAGGATTTCGCGTCTTCGGCGCGACGTCTCTTTACCGCCGCCCGCGTTCCGTGTAGTACGCGCGGGAACGTGATGGATGGGACGACCGGTGGACGTCGACGTTGTCGGGAGTTTACGGCGACGCGAAATATGTCTCCTATCTCGTACGTGACGCTCCCGCACTCCGTTCCACCCGTATAAACCCCGTATATAACTTTCTCATTTTCCCGCCGTTCCGGCTACGGTGGCCGGGCTTTTACTCGCGAGTAGGAAATTTTTCTCACCGCGCGGCGCGATGTAACGCGTCGTTTGGTCGGTCCGTCGACTTCTCGCTCATGCCGACGGCGGCGCGGCGGCGAGAGAGAGAGAGAGAGAGAGCGGGGAGCAGGGGTGCGCGGGGGACGAAGAGAGATATAAAGCGGGGAGAAAAGGGGTGGAAACGTCTCCGGGACCTAGCTCGTTGATCTTATTTAGATATTTATTCGACGCTCCATTTTTAATATCCTTTTCGCATTTCCCGTCGGACAATGTTTTATTGGCGATTCCGGACGCTCACCGGCAGAATACACGGCGCGTAATCTCATAAATCATCGCCGCGGTTGCTTGTCACCCTGTAAGCTTCGTCGTCGTTCCTAACCCCCTCCCTCCCCCTCCCCGGCATGCTTCCCGAGCATCGGATGCAAATTTCTGTCGTTTGTCCATTGATAAGGAACGATCAATTTTCAGAGAAACCAAGTAGCGACAACGTTATTGGTGGTATTGTGGAGTTTTCGCGAACACCACCCCCCCCAACCCCCACGCGATCGCTCGTGACTTTTTATGGCAGCGATCACGCGGCGATACCGATCGCGTTGTAAAAATGAGAAAACCATGGGCGGCGCGCGGTTCAGTTTATTTACGCGAGAAGGGCGCGGCACGTAGAAACCCTTCGCACCTCCGTGCTACGAGTGACGGGCCACGGGCATACGGACTCTTAATCAGATTAAACCAATCGATTCCTCTCTTTCCCTCTGTCCCTTTCGCACGAGTAACCACCGCGCTATACCCCCGCTCGCCAGTTTTCTGCGTACGACTCGACGCGACGATTTCCTACGATCGATATGTTCCTTCTTCTTCTTTTTTTTGTTTTTTTTTTGTTCGTCGTCCCCGAATTCTCGAGTACCGTCGCGCCGCGCCGCCCGTGGGCTTTTAATTATTCGATACGTTATGCACGACGCGGAAATCGATGCGGATCGTGCGAAGACTACAGCGCGCAAGAGCGAGGAGATCGATGCCTCTCTCCTTAATTTCCGCCGAGGTAGGACCGACAAAAGGAATCTATATGTATATTCGCGGAATATACGGATCCTCGACGATTTATAAGTTGGCGAATCTATAAACGCGAACCGGCAAGGTTTGCACGATAATCGTTTTGACGCGTTTTAATTAACTTCCCCCTCTCCCTCCCATACCGTTTTGCCCGTACCGAAAAGTGAAGTCATCGCCCCGGTGGTCGTTGAATTCCCCCGGCATTGGACCCGCTCCAGAATACTTCATCCGCACTGAATTCTGCAACTCGTGCAATTGCAGCCTATCTCTTTTCGATGCCGAGTCACGAAGTAAGAAGATAAAAGGAATCGTTAAGCATAATCCCAACGAGACCGGGGCGCGTGTCTCCCGGTAAAGGAGAGAGAGAACTCTTCTCGACGGAAGTACTACGCGATATTAGAGTCCCAACGATTAATACCTCGGTAGAACCGCGTTGCCTTTATTACCCATGGAAACTCTCTCTTTTTTTTTCTCTTTCTTTCTTTCTTTCTTTTTTTTCGCGAATTAGCTTCCCCTTGAATTTCCAATTACGCGCACTCCCGTAATTATTTCTGGTACGCGGATCGAAGCTCGGCTCTTCTCCTCTCTTTTCGTTTTTCCCTTTGCGCCTCGCGTTTGAAATGAATTTTCGATGCGCGAGGCATTTCGGTATTATCCGAGTTCGATATCTCGTTCCGTCCCGGCCTTTGTGCGAGCTAAGCGTTTCGCCAAATATCGCGAGAGTAATATTTTGTCAAAATAGAGGCTGAAAAAGCCATCGGACGCGCTCCGACGCGCTACTATCTTTCGCGACGTTAACGTTCTCTTTGTCCCACTCGCCGATATTGACATCGATCCTCCTGCCATTCGACGCTCTCCGCGCCCGCACACCGTGCCGACAACTATTTTTTCGACGTTGCCGAATGGAAGCCTCGTCGAACCGTACGATATCGACTTTAAGTCGAGTGGAAAATGGAGTAATCGGGATCGCGGGGGCCCTCGTGGACGATTTTATGAATGGCACCGGGACGAAAAACATTATTCTCTCTCCCTTTCCGTCTGTCCTATTCGCGAGGCCGATCATCCCCCTCCCACACTCTCCCTCGCAAACGTATCGAACGTATTCCACGCTCGAATAGAATCGTCCCGAACCACTGACCTTCTCCTCGAGCCCGATAACACGCGTCGCGTCGTCCCGACGCCGATTAATCGCTCGTACCAATTCGTCGTCCCGCGTGTACACGCCTCAAGACTAAACAAACATCCGCGCGGCGTTTCCGCGAGGCCTCCTTCTATTTTTACCCCGTTTCACGCCGCGCTTTAACAGCGCGCGCTACTTTCCCAAGTACTCTCGAGACTTTTGCCGCTAACAAAGTGTTCTTCGTCCACTTTCCTCGCTCCTCTCCCCCCCACCCCCTACACCGCTTCTGCTCCCACCCTCTCGCCGCGTGTCTCTTTTCGCGAGACTTTGGATCTCGGAAGTCCTCTAACGCTCTCCATTTGTCTAGACCCCCCACCCCGTAAACCGGTGGCCGGGACGTTTTTCACGAAACCGCGTATTCCGTTTTGCCGAAAATACGCGCGGTCCCGGACTGTTTATGGCCGGTCTCGCGGGACTCGGTACCCCCCGATTTATATCCATATCTCTGAGATTTCGTTCTTCCGTCCCTCCCACGCCCTCCGGTGTCGTGTCGCGTCGTCGGGGAATACGCGCGTTTGGTACGCGGAAAACGCGGAGTCGTCGTCAACCGTTGCCGCTGCTGCTACTGCTGCCGCTTCCGTAGTCCGAACGGACTGCTAGAATGTGGAAGGTTTCTGTCTCGCATTACCGCCCCCTTGCCCAACCCCCCCCACCAGTACCGCCGGCGCGTTGGCTATCTACATCCCTGGAGGTCCGACTAATGCTCGACTAATTGCCAGAAATGTAAATAAATATCCCCGGAACGGTCGTGATCCAGCCACCTCCGGGGAGTACGTCTATGAGGATATACTGCCTTCGGACATGCATCGCTACTTCAATGCCTGTAGTTAGAACTCGCTTTCGCGAGTCTACCGCCTCTCCTCCCTCCCCCCCATTCCTTCTACTCATACCGGTAACGAGCTTCGAGTGGTATTAACCCCCTCGTTTCGCCGTTGTTCTTTCGTTCGGCCAGTCGATGACCCGTATGAGGGGGGAAAAGAAGGGAAGAAGGTTTATGAGTTATCGTTGGAACACGAGTATCTCGCGTACAACCGGGCCACTCGGTTTCCCCTCCCTGAGAGGAGAGAGAGAGAGAGAGGAATCGAGATTGAGAAGCGAGGAAGGAACGCAGCTTCGAGAGTGAAATTCGAGAACGAGAGAAGAGGGGTGACTCCGGATTGATATCGTCTCGATTTGTCGGGTAAACGAAGGCGAGGCACCGGGTACACCCGATATTCGTGGGAATTCCTCGTGAATCCAGCGCCAATGAAGAAACGATTCTTACTCGGCGCAAATGGACGCTACGGGCCTGGAACGGATAGCTGCTTACCTCCCTACCTTTTGTCCTACGGTAACCGAGATATTCTTAGTCGCAGTGACGCGTGGGTGGTGGAATCGTGGGGGGAGGGGGGCGGGAGGTGGATGAGGAAGAGAGATTCGCGCAACTCTAACCGCGGTGATAACAGTCCTGCGGCAGACGGAACGTGACGTCAGCGAATGCAAATTTCGGCTTTTATTGCCGCCGCCGCAGGCCGGTTGATATTCTTCCCAGGTTTTCGTCGAGTTGCTCGCTCGGTACGTTCCGAGCTTCAATCTTGCCGATGTGTCGTGATATAGGGACGTGAGGGTTCCAAGGTCGAGAGTATGAACCGTGGACGGTGTTTCGAGAAACGGTAGGATCGAGAGGAAAGCGTAAAGGGTTAAAGGTTGGAATAATGAGATAATAAGGGACGAGGGAATTACGTGAAACTGAAACTCGTTCTTTATTCGTCGACGGACGGCAGGAGAGAGGACCACGGTGGAATCGTTGTCGGTGCGTCGCAGATCTGTCGTCATACGTGGAGAAATGTAATAATAATAATTCGTACGCATCGGTCGAATCGTATTAGTTTGTGGTAGCGCATCCAGTGTATTCGTGGAATACACGAAACTAATACGATCCGTCCGATGCGTACGATGCGGACCTGTGAACGTTTATCTTAACGATACGAGGAACGTATGTGTAAGAGAATACATGTATGTTTCGATCGAAAGATCGATCGGATCAGGTCGCGACCCTTCGGGACTTATCGGCAAGCGAGACGACGTCGGAGAGTGGAGTCGAGACACGTACCTCGAAGCGTATGGATTAAACCCTTTTCACTTTTTAGTGAAAAGTTTTTACTACTGAACCCTACTGTCAACAACCGTGTACCCGGGTATCCATTTTTATTTTATATAAAATTGTAAAAATCGTCTACAATAACATACTGTAATAAATAAAACAAATATACCTTGGAGAGATTTACAAACATCTATGTCGTTCACATTTAGACTGAAATTCAATAATATATACATAAATCAACGATAACAATATGGTGGGTACCTGTTTGTCGACAGTACGTTTAAGAGGTTATTAGTTACATACTTCCTGACATCCAGACCTACATACGCGACGAAGTCGCTACAACGTCGGCTTCGAGGAACCAGCCGTAACAGCTTCTCCGTTAGCCCTTCACAACCCGTTTCTCTGTTCGCCCAGGCGGACCGTCGTCGCTGCTTCTATCCCATTTAGAGAAAATATCGAGTGTAGAGAGAGTGAGAGAGAGCGAGAGAGAGAGAGTCAATGACCGATAGGACCGAATTCGACGTTAACGTTAAACGTTTGCCGAGAGTGTACATGCAAGCCGCCCTTTGTACGCTCGCCTCCCTACTCCCTTTGCGCGCCGGCCGTACTCTTTCCCAGCCGCGGCACGACTGTTTGAAAAGCGGCGTATGGACTGCCAACTGGAAAAATCCGGCTACGCGATTATCTCCGTGACTTTTCTGTCGATATAGGCGCTCAACCGCGCGCGTCAAGGCCTCTCCACGGATTACGCGCAAAATTGCATCCCGATCCCGGGTTTTTTAATACCCTCCAAGCCACCGACGTGCCTGTCGATTATTTTCAATCGAGCTATCGATTGTCCTTTAAACCGTAAAATAAGAGAACCGTCGATTGTGTACAACGACGAGAGCACCGCCCGATCACCGAAATCGACGTCCTCAAACTTTTTCTCTCCCTCCCCCTCCTCCCCCCCCTCTCTCTCTCTCTCTCGACTGCCATGCAACGAGATCAAAGATATCAACGGGGGTTACGGTAACGTTAATTCTATTGACCGCCGAGTCGTTTCGTTTTTAAAACGTTTACCGGTCAGCCGTCCGTCCTTTCACTGATCGACGTCCATCGATCGTCGACAGCGATACCCTGCCTCGCGGTTAAACGAACGAGCGTACGGAGAGAGAGGATACGCAGCGGGGAAATCGAATCGTTTCGCGTCTCCGGCGACAGAAACCCGGAATAGGGGGGGGGGGGGGCAGGGGTCGATAGAAACTCAGGTGGATCAGGAGAATAGGGAGTTGAAAGTCGGAATATCCTGCCGCCTCCTGCCTTTGTGCATACGGAACCGGTATACACCGCCCGGTCGACGAGAGTAGATTGCACGACTGCCAATACCAGAATAATTGAAAGACGCGCATTTAATTAGTATCCGGCCGGGGGTTGGGGGCGAAGGAGGAGGGGAGTGGGCTTTGCTGTCGTGGCTCGAGGTTATTCACTAAGGAGGGACGACCTCGAGTCCAGAAAGGGGACGCGAGAGACGACGAGAGGGAAAATGGGTAAGGGGGGGGAAAATCGAGGCGACGACTTTTCGCCGTAGCGAGCTTCCACGGATGGCGCGAAGTTGCGTGCAAGGAACGTGCCGTGAATCGAATCAACTCGTACGAGTTGGTCGTGTAACGGTTAGTTTTTTCCTTCTTCTTCTTCTTCCACCCACTCATCCCCCTCGTCGACTCTTCTCTCTTCGACCCTCGAAGAGACGAGACTTTCGCCGCTCCTTCGAGCGCTTCGCCCTCGTCACCCTACCCTCGAAGGACCGTAATTGCGTTAATGAAATTTCGCCGGTCGAACGGGACCGTCCGGTTTCCGGTTAACGTCACCCACCTGAAAGTCAAACATCAAATTCATCGATTCCCTCCCCGCCCGTGTTTTCCTTTCCGTCCCGAAGCGAGTATTATCTTGAAAATTCCCCCGCTCTCGCGGCACTCGCCGCCATTCTCGTTCGGTCCTCCGCGAAAGGGCCGTAAATATTCGGGTAAGGTGCAGGGCGCGCATAAAGTCCTCGGTACGTATGTATATTCTCGCGCTAATGATCGCTCGCTTCGAGAAGGGAGCGGAGTGGATCGACTAGGTAGGCGAGGTTCTTGTTTACACCCACCCACCCCCTTCCGCCCCCCCCCCCCTCCTCCTCCCCCCCTCGCCCACGAATACCGTTAGCCTCCGACGAAAGCGCGAGCACTTCCATTTTCGACGTGACATTAACGACATCTCGTTAAGTCCCGTACACGATCGAACGGTTTTCCCCGCGAGAGCAAATGTTTCCGCGCCGTTTAAAGACAGTCCCGAGGAGAAAAAGCCGAGGAAAGGTTTCCGCTCGAAGTGACGCGGAAGTGGCTATCGAGCACTCTCTCTTCTCGCCCCCCCCCCCTCTCTCCGCCATCCCCCGTATCGCCTTTAACGATCATCGAGAGACACTCTTTACGGAGGATAGTTAGTTGTTTGCCTAGCGGCGCAACGGGCGGAGATGCCGTGGAAACGACTACTACGCTCTCTCGCGTGGCGCTTTAAGAATCGTTTCTCTCTGTTTCTTTTTCCTCTCTCTTCCTCCCTCTCTCTCTCACTCCTTTCGCAAGCCCATGCGTCGGTTGCCCGTACAAAGTAACGGCGAGTCTTTTGCCGCCGAGGCAAGAAGGAGCCGAGCGTATTTAACGGAATGCTCGTTAGAGCGTTAATTGCTCCGCCTCGGCACTGGCGTCGGCTTTCTCGTAAAATTTCGGGGGAAGCGGCAACGGCCGTTTCGATTTAATTAAAAGTTTCGCCCGCGACGGACGATAGAGAATGAAATTCAAAGTGGTAGCAATTAAGTTATCGCGATAGATTCTGCCGCGGGACGCCTCTAAGCCTCATCATTTTCGACGCATACCCCCGCGACGCCTCGTCTCAGCGACGACGTTCTCGACGCGCCGTCTCGCGGAAGCTTGCCAAAAAAAGTCCGCTCGCTCGTCCGCGATCGTCGGGGCAAGGATTTATACTAAATAGAAAATTCGCTGATGAATCGAATGCCAAGCGCGATTGGATATAAAACCAACATCGCCCCGCCGGCTCGTTCGTTCGTTCGTTCGAGACAGAGGGGTTGGGGGAGAGAGCGGGAGGTGTTGATCGATTTCCTGCCATTGTTCTTAATTCCATCGTTTCTCGAGCTGGCAGGGGGTGTTGTACCGTCGACGAGAGGGATGGGGGAGGGAGGGAGGGAGGGAGGGAGGGAGGGAGGGTGGGCGAGAGACGGCTGCGACGGTGGTTGGCATTGGTGGGTAGCGGCGTCGGCGTCGGTTGGGGAGTTACAGCTCGGAGAAAACAACTCGTAATTAAGGCTGCGCCGCTACTCGAGCGATAATTCTCTTCCAAGTGGGTCATCGGATAATCGATATTTTCGGCCCGTCCCGCGAGGCCGAACAGTTTTCGACCTTTCATAGTTTCCATGGGCGTTCGTGCCGGAACTCATAATTCAATGCGCTTACCAGATTCGCGAGTCTGCCTTCGGGCTAATTTGAGGCCGGTCCTTTTTCTTTTCTTTTTTATTTGTCCCCCCTACCCCTCCCTCGGCGCGTGTTTCCACCATCTGATCGATCGGTAGATCTTACAACGTACCTCGTGACGGATTTCGTAGGGTGGTTCTCTTATCTCGCGGACGCATCGAGATTAAAGCGTCGCGGTCGATGTTAGGATTACCGTGAACAACGGTTTCATGGAGACACTTCGCGCGTTTTCGTATCGTTTTTACGGTCGCATGCGTGCAAACGATCTATCGGCCGACATCGAACGTCCTCCTCGGCGACATTCTCTCCGCTTTATCGTATTTTATTGCCCCACGGCCCGAGGCAAAGGTCTTCGAAGTTCCGTCTCATCCACCTCGTCCCGCGGAAACGCGCGAGAATACGACGCGGGACGACAGAGCGGGGGTGGGGAGGGGAGGGAGGGATCCTAGATCCCAGGTAACACGAAGTTTCGATAAAAGAACGATAAGGTCCTTGAAATAAAGTATGCGTGGTCACGCCATCCCGATGGTGCGTCCTTCGTCTCCATCGAGCGGCTCTCACCTTGGGACTCCGCTTCTTCTTGTTTTTTCTCTCTCTCTCTTTCCTGGCAGAAGGGAGAAGAGAGAGGCTTAATTACAGAATAGTACTCGATGAATCGCTTCCTCGCGAAGGATCTCTCTCATTGTCCCAAGGAAAGTTGAGCCGAAAGTTACCGATGAGAAATAGACCGAGCAACTTCGTCGGACAGTTAATTTTTTTTTACCTTACCCTCCGTGCTTCCTTTCGCGGCAACTTTTTTTCCACCCCCTTGCGTCGGATCTTCTCCCGAGGTGTCGTTATCCCCGTTACGATTCCCGCTACGTATCAGGGATCCCCCCCCGTCCGTCGTATTTCGGGGCAAATCATTTTCTTCTCTCGTATCGTCCGGAGGGGAGGGGTGGGGGGGGGGGATGATCATTATGGCCGCGTCCCGCGGATATAATCCTCGATTCCGTTCCTCGCCGATATTGGCCAGCTCGAGTGACGCGACGTCCCGCGTTAATGTTATATATTCGTTCGCGAGTAGGAAAATGTGGACGCGTATCGCGACGAGTGGCAGGGGTCACTCGATATCGCGCCATCGATCATCATAGCGGTATTAAACGACCGAGACACCGCGGGGGTCAGGGTATTAAATATCGAAATCAATCCGAGAACGGCACTATCGCCGGACGAGCCACCGGCTGGAAATCAATGAGGGATTTTCGAAAAGTCCTTTTCCTCTCGCATCGTCCTTCCAGCTAGGACCGACCTCTCGCTCCTCTCTCCCCTCGGCGGGAGAGTTAATCCATAAATTTGCCGAGTCGTCTGTATCCGTTGGAATGTCGTTCGCGAATTAGCCCGAACCTCTCGAGAGATTCATCGGATGTCTCTTTAAATCAAAGACTTCTTTACGGGAACCGAGCTTTCTATCGCTAGACTCTACCGGTAGAAGAGATTGGATGGACGTTAAGAGGATCGAATACGAGCGATATCTACGTACCGGTGAGCGTGGCAAAAGATACCGAGGACGGCATCGCTTTCTTCGCTTTTGTCGAAAAAGCAAGAACCGTATCCCGTTATACGACGTGCCCCCCCGGCAATGCGAATGCGTTGATTAAAGAACGTCGTGAGGGAGATTCGAGAGGGAGTGGGCGGGGGGGGGGGGGGTAGAGGCAGAGGGACGGAGGAAAACGAGATCGTATTGGTTACGATAAAATTTTACTCGCGATAATGGTATAGCCGTGCTTCGCCGTTTTATCGGTAAGCGCGACATCGGCGCGTAACGTCGAATGTCTCGCGACGCGGAAACGTAACGTGAAAGGATCCGGGGGGGGGCGAAAACGCGACGGAAGAAACGCTAAAGCGGCGGTGAACACAGTCGTACCGGTTTTATCTACGGCGACTTCGATCGCGAAACCCGCGCGTCCCGTAGAAAGCTTCCTCGACGAGAATTCTAACGGAATCGAGCGTTAATTGCGGCCCCTTTTAAAACTTCCGGCAGCAATTAAGGTGGTATGAATTAATTAATGCTTTTTGCCGCCCCCTTCTTCCGCGCCGCCCCCTCTCCACTTTCTCCGTTTTCTCCCTTCTTCTTCTTCTTCTTCTTCTCTCTTCTCGTTCCTCGCCTTTTCGTTACTTTCCACTATTTCTCGCATTTTTCGTCTCTTCCCGGGTGTTCTATTTTACGAGAGAGTCATGCTCTTTCGGCGAGAATCGTATCTCTCTTTTCGCCTCGACTTTTCTTCTTTCGGCCGTTTGACAAAGTTCCAAGGCAATTTCGATTCCTCGCGAAACGTTAAGGAGAACGTGGCAGAGACGGAGGGTACGGTTAAAAAAAATCGCGTATTATTCTTCGTCGTTGGTTCGGCGTATTAAGTCCGACCGTCGGGATTATCGTCGAAGATTATTTCGTCCCCTCGCGGAGAAACCGCATTCGCGCGTTGGACCCGAACGTCGAGACGGAAAATCGGGCTCGTCTTTCTCTCCTTTTTTCCCTTTCCATTGTTAGTTCTTATCGATTCTCAATGTGTTGGTACCTCGCACGAAGGATTTTGCACCGATACCCATGGACCCTTACATTCTGCACCCCAAAATCAAAAACAAGTTCGGTTTAAATAAGATTCCTTTATGACGAGCAAATTAGTTTTACTTTGCATTTTACGGGCACGTGTGCGCGCCATCGGGCTTGCCGAGTTAAGCCTCTGTCAATAATTTCTAAGTCATTTTATTAGTCGGACAATAAAATGTGTCTCCGCAAGGACCATTCCATTGACCGACCTCTTCCCGTAAATCCAGGTACCCTTTCCTCATTTTAGATTTTCCGTCGTTTCCACCCCCCCTCCCCAATAATTTTCGGCCAATCAGGTTTACTTGTCATTTTACTCGACCCTACCTATAGTGGGAATTTTTGTCAGACATTAAGAAACATCATCTGCACCAACATCGTCTCCGCGAGTACGAGGCTCGGCGATATCGAAATAGTACAAACATCACGACATTTCTGCTACCCACCTTCATCTTCGAGACGCAAAAAAGAACTTCGAAACAACGATAAAGTTCGAACTTCGAGAAGTTGGCTCGCGCCCTCGAAAACAATCGAGAACAGCACAGCAACACAAAATGTTCCTATCGGAGTCCCCGGTGCTCCATGGATTCGCAAGGTATAATCGTTTTTGCCAAATAATCCATCGACATAGGGAGAGACCAGACCACCCCGTTCGAGTGTCGAGAGACGACAGACCGGCGTGATTCTACCCCTGAAATCCATCTACCGTAGTGCGGTCTTTGTACCCCCCCCGTACGCCGGCTTATCTCAGTCGAAGTAACAACGATAACGCTCGCCCGGTTGTATGCGTGGTTTTGGTCCACGCGATTTTCCGAATAGCGTGCGCCCAAAAGGTTGCCATCGCATCGACATTGAAAGCAGCGGCCAGTACATAATAGCGGTCCAAAGTAACGTTAGAACTTATCGGAAGTAAGTTCGGATAATACTCCGGGCTATACGGTGTACAACGTTGACCCGAAACCGATAGGGGGGGACCCTCGTGGCCATTCCACTCTCGTTTCGCGTACGACGGTCCCGTTCGATACGTTTCAAGCATCGCGAATATCGACGATACGATAGATTCTCTTTTTAACCCCCTCCCCCCCCCTCCCCTCTCGTTGGTCCTCGGCAGCATCGCGTCCAAGTAAATTTCTTGCAATTCGATTCCGTACGTGCGAGCGTACTTTCAGCGTCTCGCATTAATTTCTCTCCCCTCTCCCTCTCCTCGCGAAAGTTACTTCGCCGATGGTAGAGTCGGGGGGAGGGGGGGCAGCGGACGACTTTGGTTTAATACACACACGAACGATTTTATCGCGAGCCACGGCAGTTTGCGCGCTTTACAGCTTTTATCCCGAAATCGCGATCACGCGAAAAGCTTATGAAATTTAATGCAATTGCGTCCCATCGCGGCGCAGAGGTGTACCCCCCCCCCCCCTCCCCGAAACGGCTCTCGGACACATGGAAAACGTTTATCGAAAACATCGACTCGGCGTAACGGTTTCCACGTCGATTCCTTCCGATTCGCTCGGTCGCGTTACATTCGTTTCGTTTTCCTGAAAAATCGCGAAGCGGAAGTAACGTAACGCGCTCCGCGCGATATTTCTCCAACCCGGACCCCTTTTTATTCGATCGCCATTTCGGTAGTTTCTCCGCTGAAAATGCCTGCCGGTACCGAAGGAAGGGGGGGGATTCGAAGTCGATGCGCGTAGAAACCAGGGAATTTCGGGTAAATCGCGTAAATTGGCGCAATCGATACGCTCTCGACGGTGCGAAAATCCCCCGCGTTTTCGACTTTCTCGATGACCGTGCCACGGGCGGGCACACACGGATCGATCGCGAAAGTGCATTCTACGCGGAAGTTCCGACCCGTTCGCATCGGCCCAAGCTCTCTCTCTCTCTCCCCCCCCCCTCGATTTCTCCCAGGATCTTGGGGACAATCGGGCGAGATCGCGACAATGGGAAGTTTTAGTCGAGGGCAACGGGCGAGAAGGGTTGGGCTATAGCGCGTGCAACGGGCAAGGTAAGACGTTACCCGCGGGCAGATCGATACCGCCCCCGCGTTGCATCGAGATGGACCTTGAGATTGGGATTTATTTTATGCCAAGGCTGCCAGGCACGCTCTCCTGCAGGGACATTGCGCGAAGTCACGAATGCCGTAATTGAAAATCAATATTTGCGCTCGCTTTGGCCCCCGTGTACCGAGCGCGCCCCTCCGCGGGGCTCTTTCTCTCCCCCTCCCCCTCCTCCCCCCCCCCCGATCGAAATCTTTCGAGCGTGTACGCGCCCCTGCGAGAACGGTCACGTAGAAGCGCGCACCCTCGAGCTGCTTCTTAACTCTTTCCCTATACCTTTGCAACCGCCGAAGCTTCTTTGCACGCTTTTCTTTTTCCTCCGCTCCCTTCCTTCCCTCTTTTTTTTTTTTACTTCTCTTCACCGGGCGCAACCATTTCCCGGCGATACACTCTATTTACGAAATCGCGCGCTGTTGGAAATATTATTACGACGGCAACTGTTCCTATTGACGCAACCGGAGTTCGCTGCTCCGAGTAAACGGCCCCAACTTGCCCCGCAAAATCATACGGAATTGGTTTCCTTTATGACGAGCCCCGTGCCCCGGAAAATATCGGGCATCGTAGCGTCGCCGCCCGCTCCGAGCGTCGAGAGTTTTGCGACGCCAGCTCCTCGTACGTACGCGGGACTTCGACGCCTTTCCATCGCGATAATGTTTTATTCCAAGGCAAAGATGATGTTTTTCTGGGCGACAAAGCGTCGACGGGGAGAGAGCGAGCGAGCGAGCGACCGAAGCCGAACGAGTGGAAAAACGGTAAGCCGCTCCTCGGGAAGAAGGAAGATTCCCCGTCGGCGGAGAGAGAAAATGGGAAAATAAAGCGCGCGTTCGAGGAGTCGTCCCTTTGAAAAATCATTCGGGCCCCGCTCGATCTTATCTTTCTCCCCCCTTTCGCCGGAGGGGGGTAGCTTTGACCGGCGAAACTTTTTTTTTTCCTCTTCTCCTCGCTCTTCCGAAATGTTTGTTGGCCAGTGTCTCGCGTCAAAGGTGACCGTTTTCGGGGGGATGGAAAACTGCGTCGGGAAAACTCTTCGGAAATTGTCATCGCCATTTTTCTCTTCAGCGCTGTAGTTTTCTCCGCGCGATGTACACACGCGACGCACGCGTCCCTCGAAGGACGACGATACATTAAATTCGTTACCTCCCGTTACCTCTTGGAATCGATAATCTATCGTTCGATGGGATTATCCTTTGAAACGACGCAACGTCGCTCGTAATTCGCGTCAAGGTTTTCTCCGTCCGATATTACCTTTCCGCGCTGCTAATCTTGTAATCGCGCGCGCGTCATTATTTTCTCATAATTTTTTCCCTCGTCATCTTCTTCGCCTCCGTGGTCCGTTCCCTAAACATTTTCGTTGGGGCCATGCCGCCGTATTACGCGCGTCGGAAAATTCAACTGCGTCGAGAGATAAAAGGGAGAGAGAGAGAGAGAGGGAGTGGGCGGCGTGGAAACGGCAGGTTCATTACGCGCGTAGCTATGATATCTCCGTTCGTGGCGTTCTACTTATGATCCTTTCCGAGCGACGCCTCCACTTTCCTGGAAAATAGCGTCCCGCAAACACCGTCGCGCTTATCCTCCCGTTGCCCCGTGAGCAGGGCGATTCACTCGCTCGACACTTATTGCCCGCGACGCGCGAAGCGACGCGTCCCAACCTGTTTTTTTTTTTGTTTCGGCCTCTTAATCGCCCACCGGGTCCCTTAATTGCCGACCGAAACCGATTTTCCACGACGGCGCAATTCTCCGCGAAATATAAGCGAAGCGTAAATACGAAGAATACCCGTTTCGCCAATTTCCGTTGAAAGAATTCCATTCAAGGATCGCTTCCCCTCCGGTTAAGGAAAAACGGCAGGAAGATTCGGTTCCTCTCAAGTATTTCCTGACCTCGAGCGGTTGGTTGTACACGATCGAGCGAGACAGAGAGAGACAGAGAGAGAGATAGAGAAAGCTCGGTTTGGGAGGAAAACCGAGGTGGATTGGAAACAGAAAGAGCCGCGGTGGGCAAGATAGATCGATATATAGGTGAATAGACGGACAGTTCGTGCGAGAGAAGGGGGTACAATTAACCGTGTACTCTGTTTATTTGCTCGCTTCTGTCGGCGCTCGTCGCCGGGAATACAGAATAGGAAGCAGCGATGGCGAAAGGGATAGAACACAGGTAAACGACTATGGTGACGCGTGGGGAGGGTGGGGGGGGGGGTGCGGACAGGGGAGGAGGAGGAGGAGGAGGAGGGGGGAGGGGATCGAATGTGGCCGATGCGTAGGTGCAGCGCGTGCTCGTCGAGGGTCGACGGTGACGAGGCACGGATTGTCGAGAGTACTCCTACGATCCATAATGGCGTCAATAGTCCTGATTATGTGACCGCATTCGTCCCGCGTATCCCGGGTGTACGCACAGGCGCGCGACACGCCTGTACCGGTGCTCAGTCCTACCTGTCGACCTCTGCCGACCGCTCTCCCGACCGCTCGGCGAATACGACCGTTCGCGTTACCGCGCGCGCAAACGACGTCACCGAGAGCCTACTTCGAGCTTCCCTGCTGTCCCCGGCGGTATATTCTCCGCTTCGAAATCGTACGCGAGGCCGAGAGGAGGCTACGACGATGATGCGCGTAGAACAAGCTGACAGCGAGGTAAACGCGTGCAGGTACCACTCCAGGCAAAGGGGAGGGGGATACAGGGGTGTGACGTGTGCGTCTACTTCACGCGTAACCGCGTTTGATTCCGATCGCCAGAGTACTCTGGACGTTGGCAGAGCGAAGAGTCATCGTGGTTTCACGAGGACGCTAACCGAGTGAAATTTTGACAGGGGACACCGATAATAGGCCCGATTTATCCCGTAACGCCGAGGGGGCCCGGAAAGAGAACGGGTTTCGAGCGGGACGGGGATTGGTATGTACGCGATGACGATAGATTCCGCTCGATTATTTCCCCTCCCCCCGGGGATTTCGCTTGGTTTTGTCGTTATCCATGCTTCGACGGGAGTCGCAATCAAGGACTGAGGCGACGGAAGACTTATGCGGTGAGTCCTCGACTTACGCGGATTTATAGAGGCGAATCAGAAAAGTAATTACGAACTGTGAAATTCGTTTTTTGGAGTGCCGGCGCGGGGTGGGTTTGTTGGTACAGCCGTAGGAGAGTTGTATTTTGTGAGGTGTTGCGTGCAGAGACATAAATACCTGTTGTAAACAAAATAAATATATATATACACACACGCGTGTATGAGCCATTTGTTTTAAAAGTGACCTAAGTCTATTTTTTGTTGTTGTCCGTAGTAACGCGTGCAACTGAAAGTCTCCTGTCGTGACAAAAATTTAAAAAAATGAACTTGGGGTCACTTTCAAAAAAACAACTGCTCATACGTCAGACTTTCACGATTTTACAATTAGCGCGGAAACGCTGAAACGAATTAATCGCGCGAGTCGAGTATTCGTCGCCCAAAGTAACTTCCCTTTTTGTCGGTTCGTTAACGTATATACACACCTGTGTACTCCGGCACGGGAAGAGAGACTCTACCCGCGCGTTGGTACATACACGCGAATTCGCGGAGCTGTTCGATCGATTTTTCACGTCTCGCGGGAGAGGCAGGTGCGCGGGTAGCACGGCTCTTTTAACATTCTATAATTCAGGATGCGGCAGAGGAAGCGGAAGAAAAAAAAGAAAGAAAATTACCAACAACGGTGAAGGATCGCCGGATATCAAGTTTTACGCGACTTGAAACTTTCACGGCTATCGATGATTTTCGTTTATCCGGCTGCCGGGAGGTAGCTTCCGAGGGGGATTCGTCGATCGGAAGGGTTTATCTTACATCTTCCACGCTAGCGTGTCCGTCCGTGCTTCTCTCTCTCTCTCTCTCTACTTCCTTGACTTCCAGCCGTCTCTCTACGTCCGGCGTATAAATTGGCAAACGGCAATCGTGGGCGGGACTAGGTTGAAAAAAAAAAAATTCCCCTTGGCCGATTAAGATTCGTACGCCTCACTCGCGAGAGTTGAACCCGGAAAGAACTCGAGAGAGAGATAAAGAGAAAGGGGGGGGAGAAGTTTATTTTTCGAAGCCACTTAATTACAGATGCGAATGCCAGGAGCAGCGATTGGAATATCGATCGCTTGGAAATTCAATTTCGAATTTACCGTTGGCTCCCCCCTCCCCCACCCCGACGACTTCGTCGTCCCGACCGGCCGATATTATAATAATTTTAATAAAGCTCCCGGGTCATCCGAAGAAAAAGCGCGATTGGCGAAGCAGAAGGGAATGTCAAGTTTCTGGGTCATTTGAATACCGTCCCACAGGCGCGATTCGAGCGTCGGCGCGACGACGCGACGCGACGCGATATTAAAAAGTGCTGCTCTTGTCCCGCGAGCGGTTACGTTATATTCCCTTCCGACCGGCGTTCACTTCGCCCTTTACTCGTTTAATCGTCGTTGACTGAATTTCACGCGTTTTTCGGGGCCGTGCATCGCGTCCCCGAAAGACACGGCGCCGATATTTCCGATATTTCGCGTCGAGCGGTGATAATCGCGAAACGTTGTCGAGTAGCAGTTGATACGTACTTACCTTCGAGAGATTATAATCGCTGGACGTTGATTCCGTCATCGACGCCAAACGGGATCGTTTCGAACGGGCACCCCCCCTCCCTCCTCCCCTGCGCCGTCGACGCGTCCAACGCACTCGCGCTTATAAATCAGACTTGTCCGGAGCGCGTCGGTGCTAATTGGACTCGTAAAATTTGACGGGTGACGACGCGTTACTCCCCTACCCCGACGCGATCTCATCTCTGTCTTCCCTGTCCGATCGCCACTTTCGACCCACGATTTCCTCCCCCCCGAGGGGGTCAATCGCGTAACGATCGACGTCACATACCGGTCCGTTACAGAATAGGATTCGTCGGACATTCGCCTCTCCCTATCTCGCGATCGACGATATCGATCGACAGAGAGTTCGCGTTCTTTTTTCCTAAACCCCCGCCGCGGGTTCTCGTCGACCGGCACGAGCACTCGGGGGGGCTTATCGATCCACGCGGAAATGGGCCGAAAATCTGGCCGAGCGTAGTTAGCGAGCGACGAGAGCGGAGAGCTCGCGCTCTCACGGCTCGCGAAAGTGAATTTAGCGACGCACACGATTCGCGGCACCGCGAGAGGGTGGGGGGGGGGGGAGTCTTTGACGTTAAGCGAGGGTAAAATATGCATCGATACATATTCAAAGGACGGCTCTCGGCACTCTGGTCTTGCACGAGCCATTAGCATTAATCGCCTTCCGGAGCGCCGTCATTGGCCGAGCGTTTCTACTCGTTGGAGGGAGGGGGGGGGGGGGAGGGGAAGAGAATTCATATTGTGTCGGGTGAAGGGTGCATCTTCGAGGAACGGCACGAAGGATGCCCAACCCGGGACTTTCCGCAACGATTATTCTTTCCCGATTGCAGGAAGGGCCGCGCTCGCCGGCCGAGGGAGCAAAGGGGGGGGGGGGGGGGAAGCACGGAGGTTTCCAATAATCCTGCCGAATCGAGAAGACAATCTGAGTTAGTTCGTTCGCTCGTTTTTTTTTCCTCTCGGTTCTCCCTCCCCCGGCGGTTACAAACAACGGGAGGACGGATGCCTGGTGGACATGAAAGCAAAGAGGAGACATTGTAATGAAATATGATTTATTACTAAGTATGCGAAATATATACATTAGGCCATACACACAAGTACGTAAATTCTTTGTTTCGACGGGTTATCGAAATATCGAGGAGCGCCTCGGGGGCCACGCGATATTCCATACGTCCTCTCCACGTTCCATTTGTCCGACGCGTGGCGTCGGGCGCGCGCTCGATGGAATCTCGCGTCCGACTATACGCCTATCTGTACCCCTTTGCGGAACTGCGCTCCTGCGTCCTCGCGTACGGTAACGTAACGCTTCGTAAAGCTCGTTACGTTTGAAAACGTCCCGTACATCCTCGTCCACGTTCCCCGAGCTAATCTTTCTTTCCCCGTCGATCGAAGACGGTGAGAGAGATCGATGCGATCGCGTCGATTATCGCGTCTCGTCATCGGATCAACGCCCTCGACCACATTTTTGCCTAATCTACGGAAAGCACGACAAATTTCGCGCCTGGGCGCGAAATCGAATCCACCTTATTCGATGCGTACGTAACATACCATACGGAGATTATACGCGGTCGTTGCGAACTCGCGTTGCTCGCGCATACATACAATGTACACTGTACAACGTGTAGAGAGAGAGATTTTTCCCCGGTCGCCGGATTCTGATATTACGTCTCGCGGGGGGCTCGGAACGCGCCGGCGGACAGTTTTCACGCTGACCGCGGCCGACGTGGAAACACGACGGTTACTTCGTGGAAGAAAAGAAATGATTAAACGCGAGCTTTGACGGCGAATTCTATTAACGAGTAACTCCTTCGTTTGCCGAAGCTTCCACGGGGATGGAGTGGGGGGGGTGGTTGAGGCTGGGGGGTGGGAACTCGATCGAGAGTACTCGGCGAAGCCGTGGGAAAACAAATTGGCCCGATCAGGGTCTACCGTCTATCGTTCCCGGCGATATCGAGTAGTCGAGTTCACGGTAAAAGATACTTCGGAGTTTTAATCGTAGAGGCTTACGTACAATCTCCTGGAGATCGTGTCGATCGATATCTTTCAGGCTATAACGAAGCCGTGAGAGACGCGTAACATACTCGCGTACCATGCAACACGATGCAGTTATAGACTAGTTAGGATTGTGTCTTCTCGCATACTTTATTAACAGATTTGTTAACGCGCTTATGTTACGCGTCTCTATCGGAATTTACGCGGACCCGATCAGGATCTGCAGCGTCGTTTTCGATGGCGTCGCGTACTCGTCATTAGCGATCCCCACGTCCGTTTTCTCCGTCGAGGAGGATCGAGCGTATCGGTGTCGTCAGATTCGATAGGGATTGTGTTTGCAAGAAACACAAGACACACACGCTCGCGTTCGCGCCGCGTTACGTGCGGGCCGTCGCAAACTCCGCGTTCCGTGCGCCGAGAGTCATTTAGCGCGGGGGAGGGGGAGGGGGGCCGAATTAGCGAGACAAAACTGAGGAAAAGGGAGGAACGAGAGAAAAGAAAAAGAGGAGTTCGAGGGTGGGGAAAAAGTTTTGGGGCCATTTGATGCGCAACAAAGCCACTCGGAGGAGTTCCCCCGCATTCTTCTCCGGTGTGTTTGTTCGCTACTTTTTCCTTTTTCTTCTAATATCTCTCCTCTCCTCTCGAGAAAAACTTTTAGCCGACGCTCCTCACCCCAAGCCTCTCCCTTTCCCTTTCTACGGTGGTCTTCCTCTTTACGCGCTTACGCGTATTCCACCTTTCGCTCTAGCACCGAAGATAAGGCTCTTAGCGTTTGACCATAAGAGCCATGAATGGCGATTCGATTTTTCTTTCTTTGAGGACGATTTGCTTTCTCCATCTCGTTCTCCTTTGGCTGGTAAGAGACGGATTGGGAGAAAGAAGCGTGGAAAGGGGGGGGGGAGTACTTTCGAGACTTTGACGCGACGAGGCAACGCGCTCCTTTTGCGTCGACGAAAAAGTAGAGGGAAAGTGTATTCTCTTTACGAGCGTATTCCACGTAGCTACAGTATGTTTTAGCGATGCAACTCTGTTGCGCGAAACAGAACGATGAGAACGCAATTGTCGGGATCTCAAACGCGGATTTCCCTTGCGTCGCGCACGAAAAAAACGAAAAACTTTATCGTAAACCGAGCGAATAAGACGCGAGGGTGGCGGCACGAAAATCATTAGTCGTAATTGCAACTTGCGTGCTATATGTGCGCGTACAAACTGGCACCGGGAGTGTACTTTTATTTTTCGAATCCGGGAGGTACGGGAGTGGAAGCTTCGAAACCGTAAACGGTGTACGCGTCGTTGCGTGCTACGCGAGTGTGCGTTATGCGAAAACACGGATATATGCGAAACGTTAAATTAATTTGTACGCGCCTCCGTCGCTCCGACTGGTTTTCACGTAAAAGTCGAGCGGGTATCGTCGAGCATTCGTACGTCTTTCGCGATACCCATCGCTCTCTCGTATCGTGTTTTTACTTTTTTTTTTATCTCTTTTTTTTTTATTTTTATACCGTAACTCGAGGATCCCATTTACCCTCATCGCCGCTACGGAACGAATAGAGCGAGCAAATATTTATTCTCTCGTCGTTCTCGAGAACGTTTAATTTTTCGATTAGACCAGTGGTTCTTAACTTTTTTTTTTTCCACCCAGCTCACCTTCATCGAGATAACTGACTCCTAACGCTCCCCTTTTGACGAACAACAATTGTTTTCTCTTTTCCGTTATTTCGCTTTCGAAATCCCACCGCCTCCAAGGCCCCTTTTAAATCCACCGCTTCCCGAGAAAATGAAATGCCCCCAGTTTTTTTTTTTTACCCGCTGTCCTTCCTTGCCAGGGTACCAGGCAGTTTAGTGTATCCACACCTTTGACTTTTGGCAGCCCCCAGGGGTGGTACCATCCCTGTTAAGAACCACTGTATCAGACGTTCGTTCGAGTTTCCCTCATCGATGCCTCGTCGTTTGCAACTTAGGCCACGAGAGATACGCGATGACGCAAATGTGGTGCAATTCATTTTTCGACGAGTTGGAATTCACATAAACGATGGCGAAAACCGCATCGCCTAACTCCGAGTCCGAATTGTCGTAACGGAGGAACAATTGCAGGTTATTCGCGATAACGTGGGTGAATTTATGCGCCAACTTAATACGTATCACGGAAATGAGAATGGATTTACCGAAAGTGGAAGGGAGGGAACAATTGACGTGTCGTTTTACAGCTCAACCTTCGTGTTCGCTGAACACGATTACAAGCGTACATACATATGTACGTACGTCGATATCTACGGAAATAATATCGAGCTTTTGGTCGCGGCGCAATAAATGCGGAGAGGTAGGCGAGAACTGCAATTGATCAGGATCAATGGAGGAGCGGTAACGTCTATTAATCATACCCGAAAAATAAAAAAAAAAAACAAAAATAACGCGCTTTCGTAGAGTTTCGATAAATATTTACGCTATCCGCCTACGTTGAGTTTTACAAATTAATCGGCTTACACTCCCGTAAATCATATTTTCGAATTGTATGCCATAAAACGCGGCGATAATCCCGTACGTACGTTCCCTTCCGAAACAAATGTAGATACGATAGATAATATCCGTACGTGTACATACACGCGCGCTTCGGTTTGTTCCTACGTGTGTGTGCGACGCTGCGCGGATAATCTAGCGAAACGCGTCCCCGACATCGTTGCTCTCGTCGTTGCGTCCGTAATTGCGAAGACTATTTACTCGGTATTTACCTGAAATTACGATGCTCTTCATTTTTGGTCTCCTTGGATTCCACGTACCGTACCGCGTATCGCCGACGCGTTAAGGTCTCCGCACACATAGCCGTAACGGCCCGGCGCCGGCCGAAAATTGTAAGGCCGCTGGCATTGTAAAAGATCTTCCTCTATAGGGTTTTAATGGCCCTGTCCCCACTCATCAACAGCGCCATGCCAGCGGCCTTACAATTTTCGGCCGGCGCCGGACCGTTACGGCTATGTGTGCGGAAACCTTTAGAGAGCCGGGACACCAAATACGTTCCGTTACGTCACGTCGCGTCTTCCCTCGAGTCGAATAAAGACGCGCGCAGTGTTTCAATGCCTCGTTCTCCTTTCGATACAATGGGAAGACGCCACGTGACGTAACGGAATATACTTGGCGTGCCGGCAATCTTATAGCGCGAGGGTAAACCTGGAAACACACTATGGTTGCGTCGCGTGAGCTCACGCGTTGCCACGGTGTCTCGCGTCACGGTGAAAAGTGTAGACGTTGTATCTCGCGTGTATTTAAACAAAAGCATGGCAGCTAAAATTTAGATCATACTCGTGTATGAGTTGTACCTGGCAACATTGATCGGTGCGATATGTTTGCAGATGGCGAAAAGACAAAGGAATTGAGTTTTGAGAAGTGAACGGAGAGAAATAGATCGTTTGCGGTTGACTAAATTCTGCGACGTGATAAAGCATGACGGTAGCGTGTTTCTAAACGTGACATCACGGTGTAAGAACTCTGAGTGCCGTGGGGGTCACCGGAGCCGGCACTCACTTTGACAGTAGCACCGTGGGGCAACCGGTGACCGGCGCCGCGACGCGCCAAGGTTACTAGAAATTCATAATCGTAATAAATGTTAATACTTATAAATTTGTCAGTACTAGAGCATCGCCACTACAATGGTGCGAAGAAACGAATGCATTATAAAACAAAAAAAGGAAAAAAATCATTCACATCTCCGAATCTCTGGATCTCCAAACTATTTCTAAAGCAAGCAAACACGTGTGACTCCTCTTGTGAAATAATTATCAGTAGAATAGAAATTCTATAATTATTCCGTGATCAGCGATCCGAAATACACTTGACCGAGTAAAAAAAAAGTTCGGAGACCCGAAGATCCAGAGACGTGCACGATCTGGATTTAAGCCGAAAAAATTGCACGTTGCCGCCGTAGATGCAATAAATGTAAAACCAACGTGGCACTCGACGCGCTAAACGCGTCAACGCGATAGCCGCGCGAGCTCGCGCGACGATAGTGTGTTTTTCGGCTCATGAATATCGCGGAAAATTGATATACAGAGCGGTGGGCCGAGACAGTTCGGATATAGGGATCCTCGCGATGGGCGATGGACGGCCGCCGCCTAGTCGAGTCGATCGTAATCCTCGTATTAAGCGGGCGTACAATTTAGAAGTTATAATTAAAACGGAGCAAGCTTAAGGCTCGTCACGGAAAACGTGTCTGGGCAGGTATCGCTACGCGCTTCGGAATACGCGTGTTCCAGATAGGATCGTCGGAAACGTTTGATAAGCGTGTTCCGTGAGACGTTTTAGCGGTTAACGGGCAACGTGGGGATCGACGAGAAACGCGTACAACGGAGAGGGGATCCTCGCTCGCACGCCATTACCCGTCAACGACGGAGATTCGCGACGAGCCTTCGCGATTCTTCATCCCCCTCTTCCTCCCCCAACCCCCCACCCCCGCCCCACCTTCGAATCGTTCGACCACGCGTCTATTTGCGCGAGTAAATTTATCGTGCCTATTTTTTTGTTATCTTTTTTTTTTTCGTCTTTTGGAATCCCACCTCCGACCCCCTGAGCAATTGACTATCTACGTGCGCGATGCGCGGAGTACAGAGTGATTTCGAGTATCGGGAAGTCGAGCATCGAGTTCCGCTGTTTCGGAGTTGACGCGTCCACTCGTGCGATGGAGGGCGACGACAATGATGAGGAGAGAAGAAGCGCGGTAAACCGAAAAGCGTGTTCGACACGCGAGCTGTTGTACGGAGCTGTAACGATCGGCGAAACCTGGTGCTACGGGTTGTTGTTCGGTTTGATTTTTTTTTCACCGTCGATCGATCGATCGATCGATCGGCAACGTGGGTGTGATTGTCTCTCGTCACGAAAGCCCCGACGTTCCTCCTCCTCCTCCTCGTCCTCCCTCGTTGTTTTCTTCTTTCCCGGGCTCTCATCTCCGTCGGCTCCCCGCCGCGTCTTTTCGCGCCGTCGGGACGCCGGAGCGAAGGATTATTTATTTCTTTTCTTTTCGCTTTTTTCTTTTTTGCTTTTCCTATACGGGTGGCAGTACTCGTGACAGCAGCGCTATCGCGGCCATCAGGCAAACGGAGGACGTCGCGATGCTTGCGTTGCCCTCGACTGAAACAGCAAAAGGAAAAAGGAAAAAGGCTCTGAGGCGAATTCTGACCGAAATTTTTAGCCGTTACGACGCTCCCAGACTCTCCCTCTCTCTCTCTCTCCCTCTCTCTCTCGGTATTCCTTTGACGCGTCGTACCCTTCGATGAAATCAATTTTTGCTCTTTACCCCATTGTCGGGTGGAGGGGTAATATCGTTTCGCGCGCTGGCTTTCATTTGTGATCTTTCGAATGACTTTTGTCCGTTCAGTTTTCATCTTGAGAGTATAAAAGAGAGAGAGATAGGGCGAGCCAGAGAGAGAGAGAGAGAGAGAGAGAGAGGGGGGAGAAATGGATAAGCGCGTGCGCGATTGAACGTCAAGCGAAATCGAACGATAAAACGAGCGTAACTGGCATTCGAAATTTTCTTTTCGCGCTTTCCAAGGGTATCCGGTGATAAGAGGTGTCACGATAAAAAGCGATCGGCATCGAGAATCGATGAGACAGACGCACCCACTCGCTTTTTATTCGACTCGTTTGCGAGATCGTCGAACGAAACGAGTGATACGCGGAGGGGGTAGGATGAGGGATATCCAGTAGGCAGTTTACGGGCATTAAAAGATAAGTCCGCGCCTCTCGAAACGGAGGGGTTTACTGGAAAGTACGCAACTTTCGGGCTCGCTTCGTAACCAGGTTAACGACTTTCAAAAAGTTTTCATTACTGTTAGGCGTATCCCGTGCGCGAGTACCTTCGGCACCTATAGACATCCCCTTTCGTATGTACCTACCGCATCCCCCCCGCCCTCCTGTCGCCTCCCCCCACTCCCACCCCCACCCCCCCCTCTTCTGCCCTTCGTTCGCGGAAAGACGAACGTGCTTGAAATTTCGCGACAATTTCAACTTTTAAACTCGCAGGATCGAAATTTCCTACCCCGGCCGTCTCGTAAGTTTAGTTTCCTCCCGGTGGAAAACCCGACGGACAACGATCGATCGCGCGCGAGCGCGCGCGCGGCCGGCATCGTTTTAACTGCGAGATAAGGGAGAATAGATTTGACATTCCTAGGAGAGGTCTCTAAGAGCCGCAGTCGGGATTAACTGGGGGCGATAATTAATATTTCTATCTCGTAGCGATCGCGACGAATCGGTCGAGTAAGTCTCGATGGGTGCCGGAAGTGATTATCTTCTGGAGTTCCGGATAAAGTGGGTGGAACAAGTAGGTTGAAGGTTGCAGCGTAAGCCGCGCGGCGACGGGTCAAGAACGGGAACGGAAAAAGGTAGGAGAAAAACGGCCGACAGGTTGGCTGGCTGGGGGGGGGGGGGGATAGTTTGGATCAGCAGGTGCGGCGGTGTACGAGGGCGGATGAGGGGCGGGGGAAGGGGGTTCGAGGGTGATGTAGAGGGTGGTGGAACGGGAATAGCTGGTAACGGTGGTAAATGCGGGAGGCGTACCGACGTGGCGTACGACGCTTCCAGGAACGATTCCTACTAACGAGAAAATCGAAGATCGTTAAGAGCAATTTCTTCGAGTCGTTCGGCGTCTTTTCCCGTTCCCTTCTCTCTTTCTCTCTTCTCTTTCCTTCTCCCTCCCATCTCTCCCTTTCCCTCTCTGACCCCACCACGCTATCCTTCCCTGTCTTTTAGCTTCCTCCGACATTAGCCAACCTCGCCCCGGCTATCCCCTTTTCCCGTCCCGTTCCCGATCGTTCCGCCGAGCGCCGAGAGACCCCCTCCCCCCTCTCGCCCCGCGCGCTTTTCGTTCGAGCACGCTTCGCGCTCGACGTTTTTTCAACCGCGAAAATTGGCCGGCCGATTTTTCGAGCCAGTACGAAGAGTTCAAGTGACTCCGCACAGTTCTCTCGGCGCGCAACGAAATTGGCAGCCGATCTCGCTGCTCCAATGGCGGCGGGCGGGGGGACAGAGAGAGAGAGAGAGAGAGAGAGAGAGAGAGAGAAATCGAGTAGGTCGCGAGCGAGAACGGGCCGCAAAGGGAACCGAGAGCGTCGGAGGTAACCGAGGCGTGTTTACAGCGCGTCGGAATATTCGGCCCGGATACAATGGCATCGTAATACGCGCAGGTAGTCAAACGCCACGTATTATATACGTTGTACTTCGGGTGAACCCCATCCCCAGCGGGATTCGTGTGACGTGCCGTTGCATAACTAACGGGCATTTGATTATTCTTGATGCCGCAATTCGTAACGCGCGAATCGCGTAGAGAGCCGATTCTCGATTCGATAGGTTGTCCCGTAAAACCGGTATCGATGGAGAATCACACTCGTCTCGACGAATATATACGTTTCTACGAATGAAAAGGAACGGCCGTCGAGCGATTTTTACGAGACGAATCGACGAGTCTCGGGATTGTAATTTTCTTTTTTTTTACGTCGCAACATGTCGACGATCTTTCCTCGCGATTCTTTCGTTCGCGGGATTAATTTGACGATTGATGCTGTGACGCGTTGGGTACGCGCGATGGTGAGTAGCAGCCGATAGAAATGTTTATCGATGAAACGCACGACGAATAAGCCAGATACTTTCACGAGTGGATTCTTTCGCGCAGCTTCCTACGATTATCGCCAGTTTCCCTGGAAATCTCGATTCGAGGCTCGTCGATTCATCTCGCACACGGTTTTATGACGTTATTGCGCGGGAGTGGAAGAGTGGTTGAAACGAGGAGGGAGTGAGAGAGGGAGAGAGAGAGAGAGAGAGAGGCACTCGAGTCGCGTGGAAAGCTGAAAAAGAACGTATACTAGAGCCAGGGGCAATCACGAGGGTAAGAGAGAGACGGCTGTAAATTATAGTTTTAATTTCTGCCGACCGTGTCTCGGGGGAGCCTCGGGTTCGACTTTGCGGCCGACGTAGCCCGCACCTCGTTCATTCTATGGAGACTGCCGATCGTAAAGTATCCTTAATTCGTCGGGGAACTCGTCGGGGAATAACGGGAATTTAATCGTTATTCGCGCTATCCTTATTTAACGCGCTATTTTCATTTCTTCTCGCGCTGACTCGCAACGTTGCGTATTTGGGATATGAAAATTTCAACTTTTTCATCTCATCGTCTCTCTCCCTCTCTCTCACACACACGCGCGCGTACGCACGTTCCCCGCGTTTTCATTTCGATCTGTTCAACCGCGTAGAAGATAACGAGTCAGAACTTACCAAAAACTTCGGTCTCACGAGTGTCGATGAACGGGACGCTGGAATTAGACTCCAGTTTCACTGTCGCCTTGCATCTTCGGCATAATTCATAGCGATACGTTAATCATCGGAGCGAATAAACCGTCGACGGTCGGGACAGCCCGGTTTTGAGACTAAAATTACCTGACATTTATTTTGTCGCCCGCGATGTGATCCGGCTCCAGCTGAAGTCGTAAACTGGATATCACGGAGTAGAGCCCGTGTTGCTTGTACTCCATCTCGGCGTCGGGTTTCATCTGTAACAGCAGAGAGAGAGAGAGAGAGAGTGAGGGGGAGAGAGAGAGACCAGAGTAATTCGGTGTGTTGCCAAAGCATCGCCGTAAGGAAGGATACGATTTAGCGCGAATTAACCGTACGCGCGGCATCGCGTGGTATTTCGAACGACAGATACAAGCGCGCGCTAACGTTCTACGCGCTCCTCCTCATTCCCCCAGTTTCGATTTTCGTGCCCCGAGCGAACCCCGTATAAATTTCAGATTATTGCGAACCTATGTAAATTTTCCAAGGATTTTTCCTGAAACAGATTACGCGGAAGGAAGACGCGAACGCGATAGTGGGCGAGGCGGAAAGAGAAGAGAAAGGGAGAAAGAGAAAGAGAGAGAGAAAAAAAGACCGTGGCACATCCCCGCGGCAGTTGGGGAAGCATTAGTACGGCAACGATATGACCCGAATAATTTAATGTAATAGGCTGCAGGACACCATCGCGCCACTGGGCGTCGCGTCGCGCGCGCTATGGTAGAGTGCATCCGTGTCTGCATTTTCCTACCCAACCTTCTCTCGGATATGAGAGAAAATGCAGAGATTTCGGGGCTTCGGGGGGAGGAAAACCTGGTAGAGCGTAAATGTATCGCCGCGTACCCCTTCCGCGCGCTGCGGGGTAATGCACTGCTTCAGCGAGGAATTTTCCCACATTTCCGTATAATAGTCACGCGGCGCGTATCTGTCCCGGTTTAACGAATACTTGCCTAATGATGTTGCCGTTTCGTACCGTATCTAGTCGCCGGAAAATTCGCTCGTCCGACCGTGCCTGCGCGCGCGAGAAGTTAAAGCGCAAAAGAAGCGGCGACGAACGGCGGCGTTGCCACGCGGCGAAACGAAGCGGAAAACTCTAACGCTGCAAAATTCGCCGCAAGTTTTTCCCCACCCCCCGTTGCGTGAGCGCTGCGTGTCGCGAGGCGCGACCAATTAAGGCGGACAGAATCGTCAATCCGTGCTCGCGGGCCAACCTTACCCGGAGTCATCGGGTCGAACATTTTTATACGCTCGTTTGCGCACGCGAGGAGGAAAATATATACATATTCGCGTTATCAACTCGTTATACTCCGTACGCCGAGTATACGCGAACGCGTCACCGAAAACTCGTCTCGCTTTTCCGTTTCGCGGAGAAAAGAGCTGCGGGGGGGGATAAGCAAGATTCGAGATTAAATCACTTTTAAGCCACCCTCCGTCACCCCGCTAGCCGAACTTTTGATCGATTCCATCGCATCCGCTGCTGCACCTCTCTGCCCCCACCGGGTTCGTTCATTCTCCCCCGTCCAAAGCCCGCGGACGTCGTTCCGCGTCGCCTTCCTTTTTTCCTACATTCGATACCTCTTTTCCGTTCTCCCCCGCGTTTCTCTTCCTTCGCGTCGAGTGGATATAATTGGAACAGAGATCGGTCGACGTTTTCCCTTTGACCGGTGCAAATGGCTCGCCGTGACGCCGACGTTCTATACAGAGGCCCCCCCCCCCCCTTCCCCCTGCCGGTGCGCGTTTATCGGCTCTTATCGATCACGGAGTATTAAAACCAACGGAAGAATTTCCAGTTGCTCGGGAGCAGCCGCTCGTGCCGGGGGTAACGAGTAATTTCAAAGGAATCGACGATTAAAACGGGTAGGCGGCGGAAAAGCGCGGGTTCGATCGAGGTTCACGGTAGACGACTTTCTCGCGCGACAGTTTGCGCGTCGCGCGATTAGTCATGCTCGCTCGCTCGCTTTTCCAATGTCTTCCAAGGGCCTCCGCTTTGGCGGTGATCGGAGACTCTTTTCACCGCGGCGGCGGCGCCGCGCCGGTATTCGTTTCGCTCGGAGTTAACAGAGATATCCCACGGCAGACTAGGCGATGCGAAAATTTTCGAAACAATATTACTCGTTAAGTGCCACGCTAAACTCGCTAAACTCTTAATGGACATCCTCTAGAATGTTGGCAAGTTTTCCCCGGTTGACGGGTGGTGGTGGTTGAGGGAGGGGGGGCTGTTGGCAATGGGAGAGAGCGCGCGCGAAAGAGGAAGACGTCGAACAGATAAGAAGAAACTTTTCGAGCCCCGGCCGCGGCGCGGCGCGTGCGATTCACCGCGAAGCCCTAAAGGAGCGCCGACATTTATCGGCGTAATCTTTAAGCCTTATATAGCTCGCGCGAAGTGCTTCCACTTTGCGGTCTATAAATCCTTTTGCCGGGTACTCCCGATGCGGCTGGAAGGTTCGTTTCGCTACGTGCAAATTAATGCTCCGCCGTAATCCGTCGCATCGGGGAAATCGAGTTTTCGTGGAGACATTCGCGAGCGCGAGTTATTTTTCTCGACGAAGAGGGTAGGAGGTCCGGGAGGGCGGGGTGGTGGTGTGGTACCGCCGGTGGGAGGCAGTCGTTTGGCAAGGGAGTAACAATTAACTGGAGTACCATCGTGCTTCTCTCCCTCTCGTCGTTGGGTGTCTTGGGTAGCCTCCTTCGCAGGCAAATTGATTCCTCTCGTCTACGTGATACGGATTAATTAGCGGGACTGCCGGGAGTTTCGCCGCTCAGAAAACTTGCGTTCCGCCACTCCCACGTTTCCTTCGTTTTTCTTTTTCTTCTCTCCCCCACACCCCTCTGTCCCACCTCGTCTCGTTCGTCGTTGCTTCTCTCGTCGCTTCTTTTTCTTCGCTCAGCCACCGTGCGACCCGTGTCCCGCTCTCCGCAATTCCTTTTTTCCAAGGGCAACGCGCGTCGCGTCGCCTCGCCTCGCGTTTCGACTTTCGCCGTTACGCGCTCCCACGTACGTACACGTATGCGCGTATACTATATATATACTCGGAAGTCGTCTGAGGGAGCGAAAGCGGGATCATGGTGTACCGGTGTACGAATTAAAAGGCCCAACCCCCCTCGTTCCCCTCTATCCCGACGGCGGTACACGTCGGTGTATACCTATAGGTCGTTTTGCTATAGATGCACGTGCAGGTACACGTTCTACCGCGTGTTTCGGTACCGCTCGTTAATTGGAGCTTTGGCTCATCAAGCATCGTCGTCGTTGCTGCTGTTGGTTGCTGGCTGGAGCAGTGGTGTGCGCCCGTTCCGTTGCCGTTCCTGCCTGGTTGCCTGCCTGCTGCCGCCGCCGTCGACAACCTCTCCGCCGTTGCTTACACCGTCGCTGCGCCCACCGGGCGTCGTCGCAACGACGAAACTGAGCTCCCGTCACTCTCCCTCGCTCGTTTAACGACCTTCCTGTCCTGCTAGTTTCCTGCCCCCCCCCTCCCCCTCTCCCCCACGTCCGCCTCCCTCCCACAGCTTCAAATTCTATCTAGACCTTCCACGACTACCCAAACCCGGTGGTGCCTCCTAATGACGACGGCGGAAACATCAGCCGTCATCCGTAAATTTCCATCGGAAGTGACAACGATTTCGCGAAACTTCGTCCCGTCGACGACGCGACGGGTCGCGCGTCGTCCCTCTGTCGAGAAAGAGAATTTGATTCACGCCCCTATCGCGTTACCTCGCTGTCTCTCACGGCCGATACGGAGGAAAGAAGAATGGATTACGAGGGGGGTGGGGAGGGTGGGGAGGGGGGGTGGAAAACGCGATACCTCGGCTGCTGTTTTGATTGTTCTAGTTGAGACTCGAGACACGGACACCCGCCCTCGTATCCGCGGGACCGAACGTATAATCGATCTGAACGCGCGCGTATGGGTGGATCGGTTACTCGGTGTTTCGTAGGACGGATTAAAACGACGCGATTCGAGTGGCTTAGGAAACGAAGAAATTCGAGCTTTCCACTCACCTGTGCGCCGTTGATGAACCACTTGAGATGCGCGGCGGGATGGGACTTGCCACTGGTGCAATTCAGGGCAAGGACGTCGCCGGTAGCGTAAACCTTCTCCTCCCCGGTTATCGTCGGTCCCTCTTCAGAAAGAACTGCAACGGCATCGAGACAATTTACGCTCGAGCGCTTCGCGAAACCTGACGCTCCGTTTACGGTACGGTCTCGCCACGGCGTCGGACCGCCGACGCTCTGGCGTCGCCGGCGAAACGTCGTTGGGTATCATTGCTTTATCTCGTTCTTTGGTTTAATTTAACTAAATTGTATCGTGCATCAATGCTATCGTGGGTCGTTTAAAAAATTCAGAATCATCAAAAATTCATTTTGAACAATATCATTGTGAATAATAATAATATCATTTATATTATCATATAATGTTACTTGTGCGTTGCTACGATATAAAGAAATTGAAATTGAATTACTTACGAGCCTACTTTCAAGGAAACGAAACCATTCAATAGTTTATTTATCGCAAGAAACTCTCAAGGACTTAACAAAAAAAAAACAATTCACCGAAAGCCAACTTTTTAACGAGAATAATAAACTCCGCCACTTCTTCACTTCAATCGTCGCGTATCCGTAAGCATAACCGAACTTAAACATCGGTAGCGGATTTAAAGTTCCCAATGCCTCGAGTTCAACGCGCTTGTCGCCGAATGCGAAACCGTTTCCAATTGAAAACACCGGGACCGATGATGTTCGGCAACGACGCCGGGCGTCGGCGGTTTGACGCCGTAACGAGATCGTACCCTTTGCGTGCGTTTCGGTTTCGCCCCTTTAAGACGCCCGGCAAGCTCCACCGAGCAGAGTTTTTAATAAACGGTTTCTTTTATAACGCAATTTATGCGAAGAAGGACGTTAAGGGTCCCGTCGTTAACAACAAACTTTACTGCCACTAAACACTTTTATCAGCCCCACCTTAACCTCGCTGCATTTTAAACCACCGTTCTATAGGTATTCGGCCTCTCTTTCTCTCATCAAGCGACTGAGAGAGAGAGAGCCTCCCGTGCTTTTTGTTAACCGAGAACGAAGAGAGTTACTTTCCATCCAGCGGACGATCGCGCGTTCATCCACGGCTATATTACCACTTTCAGATTCTTCTCGCTAATGTTCATTATAACCCGACCCCTCCTAATTTAACGAACACACGAAACCGTTGATACTGCGTGCCATCCACTCGTTTCTACGGCGTACGCGAATGCCCCGGTGAACTCGTAATCGATCGTCGCATGCGATATAGTATTTATCGGGCGTATCTCTTCGAGATGCTCCATCTTTCGTGAGAGGGTGATTTAATCTCCAACGAGTCAGAAAGCGGGCTGGGGGTAGGGGGAGCGAGAGAGAGAGAGAGAGAGGCCAACTCCCTCTTCAAATCGTTTTCGACGGTACGATCGCGATAAAAAAGTTCATCCTCCCGATAAGCCTCTAAAGCTGTCGCGTGACACCCCGCTTAGAATATTCAACGAAGCCATTCGCGACTCCTACCCGGATTGATCCTTTCGATGTACGCGATCGACTTTTTCGTACGGAGATACACGGCTCAGATTACAACGGGACATCGAGCTATTCTTTTCGAGCTACCTGCTGGAGTTTTACCGTACGATCTATGCTTCTCTTTTCCTTTACTTTCCTATCCTTATCCCTCTCTCTCTCTCTCTCTCTTTCTCTCCGAATCACCAGTCTTCCCATCTCGATAAGCTCGATCGTCGCATCGTTACCGTACGCTCACTCCTCGCGACGGAGCGTTAGGAAGTTAAAAAAAAAAGAGAGAACAACAGAAAAGAGAGAAAAAAAAAATAGAAACGCGAACCGACCAAGCGCACGATCCCGCACATGTTTGGCGGGAAGGTTATTATCCGCCGCTATACCGACGGTGAAACAAATTGAAATTCACCGCCGAAGTAGGGCTCTCGTTAAAAGGCATTCGGGTAGCGCATTCACCGCGGGCCGTAGAGAGGAAAAATAGGGAGAAAAAGAAAATCAAGAAAAAAAAAGTAATCGGAGAAGAGGGGAAAAAAAATTGCAGCCACGCGGCAACGTGCGTCGGTTTCCCGCACGCTCCACACTCCCTGTCAGTTTTTTCTTTCCTTTCTAAACGGGCCCCCTCCCACCCCTCCCTCCCTCCCTCTCTCTCACTCTCCCCCTCATCCCCCCCTTTCACCCTCTGCACCGTCTCTCTACTCGCGGGTAGCGACGCGGGCGTTGGGCGGCCACGGAACTGGAATGCGGTAGGGGTAGAAACGGTGGCCGCGGGTTATTTGCCGCGCGTACAAAATTTTCCACGAGGTCGGTAAAGGCACGGTAATGGCGGGAGTACGTGGTTTATCGATCCTACGCGACTCAGGGAGCCGCGCTGGGACAGAGAGAAAGAGGGAAATTTCGTCGCGAAGACGACGCGCGACCGCGCCGTCCGTGAGACGAAAAGCCGAAGGCTCGTCGAAACTTGGCCCCCCCCCCCCCCCCGACTGGTTTTCCCCGTCTTACCGGGTCCCGATTATGCTTTTACGCTCGAAGAGCCTCTCGCCGAGCCTGTCCCGGCGCGTTACGGCTCGAGACTTACGACGTCATAATATTTATCGCGCATCGACGTCTTTACGCGATCTTAAAGTTTAACGCTTCGCTCTCTTACCCCGCGTCGATCGGAATTCCACCGTATACCCCCACCCCTCCCCCCCCGTCTATCCCCGCGCTTCCCGCCGCGGGATACGCCTGAAGAATCGTGCCTATCCCGCGGACGCTTCGAGCGGTTTGCGCTGAACGGCTTCCTCGTTCGACGAGGCGCCGCGCCGCTCGAACGGAACGAGTATCGCGCTCCGGTTATCCACGTTTTGCGCGATTCACGCCAATTTACCAAATTTACCCCTACCATATTAATCAGCGTGGCATTCGAGTGATACGTCGAAACAACGTTTACCCGCGTGGCCCCGAAACGAACGATTCTTCGTCGATCGAGTGGTCGACGACGAACTTGTCGCGAGTGAAATTTCCTGCCTAACTCGAGAGTAACCACCGATACTCTCGTTACTCTCCCCCCCCCCCCTTCGCGCGGATTATCAACGAGCGTATCGTTGATAATTTACGGGTCTCGCCGGATAAATGTTTTTCCCGCGCGAGGAGAGAGAGAGAGGTTTGCCGGAGAGCCGATTACCGGGCACAACGACGCCGGTGCTTTCCCCCCCGCCGAATTACGTGGGCTTGGTTCCCGTGGCATTAAAGCGTTATTAATTAGCGGGTCCGTCGGTACGCTTACCTATTACCGTCATGTTGCCCTCGGAGCTGACCGAGTTAAAGCTCGGCGCCTCTGCGCTGACCTCGCATTTGTAACGTCCGCTCGTGTGAAGGTTGACGTCCTGAAGAAGGACCTGATTGCTATCGGAGCTTCGTTGCTGAAACAAAATCGCCGTGCCGTACGATGAATAGCGTTCGAAGTACACCACAGCCCCGTACACGACTCGCTCTACATGTACCGAATTACCGTGCGTTATCACCGGATTACTTCCCGGTGGAAAAAATCCAACGCTAGCCGCGTTTAACCTTTCGTTTGTCGCGTGTTTCTTTTCTGCGAGGTGTATAGTCAGAAGTGGGTTGCATAGGGGTCTTATTAGGTATTTCTCTATTCCGTAACAATTATGAATTTTTGCAAGTGCAGCGTGAAAACTTTTAATTATTACTCGGCGTTAATAAAAGTTCATTTCTATGTCTGTACCTTCGAATTTGCGTGCGCAGCTATTTTTTTTACTTGCCCGGAACAAGGCGAACAATGACCAATTATTAACCAAAAAGTGTCACCGTAGATTCCGCTGCACGCGACATAATATGGTAACGCGTTGTTAGCGTGCGCATTACCGTCCAGCTAGCGTGTTAAAGCACCGCGTTAGCGTAGCGTGTTTCGAGCTTCAGTCTTCAGGAATACCTCGCGCCGAGGATGACGCGGAAAAGTCACGTCCTTAGGTATTTTTATTAAAACCACTATTTTTCTTATTCCCGTTTCCTTCATTCCCCGAGTCTACTACATCTGGTACAAGAGGAATTGCCCGAGTGGGGTCCGGTGAAGCGAGCGAAAGGCGCGCGCGCGCGAGCGCGAGCGTTCTCCTTTGTCAGTGGTGGCGTGGGCGTGTGTACGCGTCGCGTACGTTCAGGGGGGGGGGGGGGTTATTCCATGCTCGGCCGTGCTTAAAAATTCGCACTGGATGAACGTGCCTCCCGAAAATTTATGAACCGTAAAACGGATGTGCTACCTCGCGTAGCGCAATTACCCGGGGGTGCTGCTTTTTAAGCTATGGAGTAGGACTTACGATCCTCGGAGTCGAATGGACAGGCTCAATTAATTTTTGTCGATTATAACGACGAAGCGCGGAGTGCGCGCCCCTGTTGTAACGTCGTGTGAGAACACAACGATTCGTATCGCGGCGGGACGGGCGCGAGATACGCTCGATTATACCGCGGATTTTAATGTTTTCGCGATAGCGGGGCCGCGCGACGGGAAATTAATCTTCATCGGCAGAATATTACTTTATCGTACAGTTCCGTAAGAGGCTTACCGGCTTACGCGGCGATTTATTGCTTTAGTTCCGAAATATTGCCGGTACGTTACAGAGACTTATTTTGTCAAAGTTGAGCGTAGGAAAGATACTCGAGCGAGGTGAAAGGGTTCTCCGGTCGATCTGCCGTTAGTCGAAAGATCATCTTGGACTCTCCACCCACGGTGGGGAAAAAAGTTTCCCGGTTAGGGACGGTCTTGTGTCCCGTTTGGCGTGCGGTGAATCGAGGTTCGCGAGAGAATGAATGAAAGAGTGACCGAATAACGGCGAAGAGTGTTTATTAACGCGTTCAGTGCCACGTCAGTCATCGGTGGCTGACACTGAATTTTCCATTTAGACCGCGTCAACCACCGGTGGCTTCTACAAACGCTTCTAAGCAGCGCGCGTAGCCTGACGGGGATTTTCTTAAGAATTCGCGTGACGCTCAACGTGTTAAAGAATTAATATGACGCGAGGAGAGTGCACTGTGCGAAAGTCGGTCTGAGAATGAAGCTGCGATGGTTCTTTTTCTGAGAACCAGGGAGTCGCTCTTCCCATCTCGCGTCAGTTTTCTTCGAATTTAAGTCTAACTCAGCACTGCGATAAACACCGTGGGACTAGAAACGAGTTTATTGAAAAGAAAAATATATTGTTACGAATGCCTATGTATCTCATTGCCTTCTTGGCGTCCGGCATTGCCGATAGGCAGTTGTTAGTTGCCGGGCGGCGAGATTCAAATTATAAATATGCCAGTTGTTGTATTCGAGTTCTGAGAAGGAACGTTTGTGTTCTCTATATTCTAGCAATAAACGTTAATTTATAAACAGACCGCGGATGTTTATGCAAAATACATTACTTTTAATGAGCTGACAAGCGGCAATAATATATTACACGTGTAATAATACACTATACGGGAAATACATAATACATTATACGCACACTTTACCCACACTTATCGCATTCGCGACACAATATCCGTTTAAAGTCAGTATAAGAATAATGCATATTGCATAAACATCCGCAGTCTATTTACAAATATGCCTATTTTGCGGTCACGTTCTCGCACGATTCGTAACAATATGTACAATACATTACAAGCGTCTATAACGAAATCATTTCACAACAATATATACAATACATTACAAGCGTCTATAACGAAATCATTTCGCGGAAGGTAGGGGCTACTCGACGCGCGTCGAGAGAATCCCATCGGCGAGCGACGAGTAGGATACTTAAATGGAGATGACCCGCCGTTACTCGTGGAATAACGACGTTACTTGTTTAGTATATTAATAAAGACAAATAGACGAGGGAACGATCGCGGTGTTCGGGATCGTATCAAAGCGAGGATCTCTCCACGGAAATACGCTCGCCGTTCCGGCCCCCCCCCACCCCGTGCCGGCATTGCCGCTTTAATGCCGAGAAGAGGCGGCAGACGGAAAAAAAAGGGAAATACACGGAAAGAGAAGACCCGCAACAGATAGAATCGCGACGCTGATAATCCATTTACCCTGCCGCGAGGCTTTCCACTTTTGCGTTACGAATATTCCATTTGCTTCCCGTCCTTACCTCGCTCCCATTTCCCGCAGAACTTCTCGATTCGTTTCAAGGCGGGACGAGACCATCGAGCCGTAAATGATACACGGATATCCACGGCGCGAAAACTTTCGAACCGCGACGGGAATTTCAAGGAGGGGAAACTTTTATCGGTCGGCCCCTTTACCGCGGATACGTTTAAGCGTTACCGCGTCGAAGCGTCGACGGACGTTCGGCGACGCGTTTCCTTCTTCCCCCGGTAACGTTGACGTTTATTTCGCGGCAGGTGTCTCGTCGAACGCAAACTTCTTAACCCGGCAAATCGACTTACGTCTGTCGGCAAAAGTTCCGCGAAAACAAAAGGAAAGGGGGGGGGGGGGGGAGAACGGGGGAAAACGAGAGGTGGAATACAACGAAAAAAGAAGAGAGAAAAGAAAATAGGAAGTCGGAACGTCGGCGGGAATCATATTACGTCAAAGTATATTTCATTCGAGACCAACGAACGCGCGGGCGCGCGCTCTAACGGAGGCCACCGACGTACGGTCGTAACGCGTAACGAAGATAACGCTATCAAAATATACCTACGTGTCCCGGTATCCGGGGATTCTCGTAACACAATTTCCAATCGCGAATCGGTTTTTCTCCGCTCGTCGGGGCGCGAAAGAGGGTCAACTTTAAACGGCAACTTCGCCGTGCTAGTCGAGATTCTTTAGCCGGATCGCCGAGGGAAAAGTTTCTGCCAAGAATTCAGCGGTGAGGGGGGCGGGGAGGGGGGAGGGGTACTGGAGATGAAAAGAATGGCGAGAGGGAAGTTAAGAAAGAGGAAAGTTTTTGGCGGGAGGCGAGAGCGCGTTTTTGGTGAGAGACGTAGGTGGATTCGGCCCGTCGATTCGTTGCTCGATGAAATTTCAGAGTCGAGTTGGCAGGTAATATCAAAGTCGGCGATCGCTTTTGATCCCGGGAGTTCTGTCGTTCTATCGTTCCGCGAGTCTCCCCGGGCGCGCCGAACGCTTATCTCCTCTCCGCCTCCCGCGCTTCCATTCGACCGCGTCTCCACGACCCCGAAGACCGCCTCCGCTCTTCGAGGTCGGGGGGGAAATTAACGTTTCGCCGCAAAGTCATAGCGCCGGCGAATAAAGAGTAGATTATTGCCCGTACCGTTTCGGAAGGATAAGTTGGCGAAGCGTCGTAAAGCTTCGGAACAGCTGTCGGGACGATAACCGGACGTCGATAAAGCGCGATCGAAATCTCCGTCCCCGTGAGTCCGCCGGGGTCAGAGGTAAACGCGGACAATGCGCGTTTATTACCTATACTCCATTATCCGTGGAGACTTTGCAAATTCGCGTCGTTATTACTTCGGGGGCGAAACGAACGAGCTTCCCGGGGCTTACTCGCAAAACGATCGTCGGTATGGGGTTGAAGGGGGGTGGGGGAGGGGGTGAGTCTCTTCGATTCATCCCCGAGAATCGGTTACCGGAAGTCCTCGTCGACGCGGGTAGTAGACGGGACGAGTCCCTCCGCAAAAGAGGGATTGTAAATTTCGGTGGACGGGTAAAGAGGTAGGGGGAGAGAAATGAAGTGGCGTTACCTAAGGAAGCGGAAAGGGGACGAGTAAGAGGGGAAAATTAAAAGTCGAGAGCCCCCGGGAAGAAATATACGACTGCGCCCGCTAAATCCACTTAATTCCTGCTACTCCAATAAGTGTCACGAGAACGTACCCAGGGGGGGGGGAGGTGGCCGGAGGGTGAAAAGACACGCTCGCCTTTTGTCCACAGAGAAATTTCTTTGTCGATATCGGAGAGCCATTGGACCGAGCCAGATTAATAGCCGTTCTCTCTCTCTCTCTCTCTCTCTCTCTCTCTCTCGGCTCGATCGTCGGTAGCGGGCCAAAAGGGATGAGCCGATTCGACTCACGTAATGCTCGTTACGCGTCCGGCGATATTAACGAGCATCGAGGAGAGCGGAACTTTCGTGTGCCTTGGAAAACGTGAATCGGAAGCGGACGTAACGGTATCGAGAGAACCTACCCGAGTCCAGTCGATTTCTCAGCCGTTTCCCTGGCTTACCTCCTGCCATGGTAGCATACGTCGCGGGGATTCCCGCACCTCCTGGACGAGTCTCCGGTACTCCTTGATAGTATTTCGCGCATCGTCCGTCGTCTGTTCCTGTACCTCGGACTCTCTCACGGTTCTTGTATCACCTCGCTCGGATTCACGTTCTCGATTCGCGAAACATTTATTCGCCGCGACAAATGCGATCCCGCCTCGAGTATCGTCGACCGGCATCCGGGAATATCGTGCGCCGTATGGTAAACTTTATGCCTGTTTTCTATCCTTTCTACCTCGAAACGGAATACTTTTATAGCGGCGTCCGATGAAATTCAACGAAATTGAAAAGGCGCTTTCCTTCTCCAGAGTCGATTCTTCGCCGGACGCGGCGTAGCGAATATATGCGCTCGACGGGAGAGAGAAAGAGAGCGGCGCGAGAGGCGTGGGGGGGGGGGGGGCGAATCGAGTTACGTTTCTAGAAAAGAAGGAGGAGGGGGGGTCATCGTATGACGGACGGGCCCCGGCTGAATAATGCTTCCGCGAATCGACCGCGATGTTTCTGTCTGTTCTAATAACGAGTTTCGCCGGGGTGAAAAAAAAAAAGAAAAAATTCTCCCACCGGCGGCGGCGGCGGCGGTGCATATCAGAAGGAAATTACGTCGCTTTGTTTTCCCGCGTGCGCCGTCTACGTTTCGTCATTTCCATTTTACGTCTGCTCGCGGTTGCATACATTACCCGCCGGTGTACGTACGTAGGTACACCTAACTCCCGTGAAAGCCGGTACGAGGGAATAGTTCAACTTTGCGTTTATCCCGTCGTATCCGCCGCACCGCGAGTTTTCCACGTACGGACAAGCGGCGCGTTACGGACGATGCGTGAGGACCGACGCTCGGCGCAAACACACACACGTTCTCGGGATCTGCTATCTAGCAGGTCGTTTTTCAACTTTGCGCGAACGCGAAATCGATTTATTCGACGGCCACGGGACCGTCGTAAGACTACTTCCGGCGTGGACGGTGTATACATGCACGTGTGTGTGTACCATCCCCCCTTCAACGGCCACGGGGGGGAACCGGAGTTTCAACGGAGCCAGGGGCCGCAGTTTTCACCTCGTCGTTTCAGTCTCGAGAGGCGGAACGGACACCTTTACGAACGTTGGACCAATTTCCCGCGAGCTCGTTTTCCCTCGGCGACTCCTCGATACGACTCGATAGAACTCGATACGACGCGATAGCACTAGATACACACGGCCAACTTTCCCTCTCCCCTCCCCCCGTGCAAACATCGACGTAACCGTTACCCACACCGGCGGTATCGGTCGTACAATCAGTTTTTCCTTCGACTACGCGTTTGAATTTTTTAACCTCCCTCCTTTAACCCCCTCCGCGACCACGGAAATTCCACGGTTACCCCCTCCCCCGCCGTCCGTCCCGTGCTTTACGGTCCTTTTCCGCGATTAAAAGCGGAATATGCCGCGAAAGAATTTTTTTCCGTGTATTTTCATCATTCACGAATCTGCAATACCTGGAATATTAAAAGGATCGCTTACCATAGCTTGCTTATCTTACGCCCACTCGCCAACGTAATATTCGCAAAGGTAATTGTGTGTTTCAGCTCATCTCGTAACGCACAAAGGAGTCCATACGCGGGATATTAAAGTGGGATGCGAGGCAAAAGAAGTGGGGTAACCGCGCTTTATCTTTTCATTTTCGCTGGCTGCTCGCGGCGGAATTAGAGCCGATGCCGATCTACCCCGACCTTGCTTTTGCAGCCCTCGACGGTGTCTGTGCGGCGGTATTATCTTTTGTAAATCTTGACTTCGGCGAATACCTTTGCCGTCGATGGTGTACGAAAATAAATTGTGGATAAAGTTCGCGCTGATTCGTTCGCCGTGCGTTACGTCGAACGTGGGTTGCGTTGTGCATAAATACGTCGTTGCGAGTCCTTCGCGAAGGACTCAACTGCATTTTCAGTCTCATGTTTTTCGCCATTATCGGGAGAAATGGAAAAATCTATCGATTCTATCTGAATTTCGAACAAAGATTGGGGAGTTTTAGCAAGCAAACGATCGGCGAAACAACAATTATTTTATCGTTATCGTTGGCATTTCAAGCAATTATTGGATTGGCAAGAAAGTATTTTCGGTCGTGACACATATAGAGCGTAGTAATTAACCGATATTACGTTCTTGCCAATCCGATAGTTGAAAGCAAGACCTGTCATTTATCTCACCGAAGGATTTCCTGCTATTTTTAAAATTTGTTTTTATTTCACGTATTTAGAGCTTCTATTATTTTGTCATTGTGGATTAAATGAGGCATTCATTAATTCTCGCTATCTTTTTTTGTATTTTGCCTTTACTTTCTTGGGTTATATATGTCCATTAAATTTTGATAGCTCTCGAAAACTTCCTGAATTCTTAATTTAGCCTTCGAAAAATATTAATCGTTGACCCCCGTTTAAGAACAAAGCTACAAATAACTCCGATACATACGTATAAACCGAAAGAGCCTTAACAACGGTACGCATAATACGCGCAAAGGTGTGACATCGCGCACATGCGCGTCGTCTCCTAAGGAATCGCACTCGCGTTACCTCACGGCGTCTCTGCATCCTTCGCACGTTACACGAGCCAAATTGGAGTATCGATCGTCGCGACGATAATTAGATAGCGCAATTAAAATTTCTGATACGTTCGCACGCCGTTTAATTGGCACCGGCTATACCCGATTCCCCATCCGTACCCATCGTTCGTCCGACCGTGTCATAGGAATCCTGCTTTAGTACTTCGCAGATACGTTCCCGTAGGTCGAGGATTTTTCAGGGAAATAGGTATCATAGATCAGCCGGAAAGCTCCACTTTGTCGAGCGGCGACCGTTCGCGCGGTTTCCGGTGTGTATCTATACGGTTATTGACGCTCGCGCCGTACAGCGGTCTAACCCTGTCGGAGGGTGGGCCCTCGAGAATCGATCGCCCTTTCGCTTCGAGCTCCCAAATTCTAGTTGGATAAAGTAATTGGGGAGGGGGTGGGTTGGGGGGGACGGAGAGAATCTTCTCTCGAGAATAAGAAGACCCTTTCTTCCCGCACTAAGAGTACCGGAGCGTCTACCGTTTTAATTGCGGAACCTTACACCGAAGCGGGCAAAACTCGAAGGTTTAAGAGGCGAGGATAATCGGGGAAAAGTAAGGGAAAAAAAAAGAAAAAAAAGAAAAGAATGAAAGACGAGTGTTCTCCACGCGAGAAGACGACGACGACGGCGCGGAAGTCGACACTCGCGCTGAACGCGAAAGGGCAGAGATTAGATACCAAAGACGACGAGGATGAGGAGGCGGAGAAACGGGATGCTGCGGCGCAACGGAATACAAGATGGCTTTCAACTCACGTCAACTTTAACGCCCTCGACGTGATAGCTGTGCTTCGTAGGTTCCCCCCTAGGCACGTATCTGTAGAATTCCTCGTGGTCCTTGTACCATGTGATGGAATAAAGCCTGTCCTTCTGCAGATCGTAGCTGAAACAAGAGAACAAACGACGCGCGACTTATTACATCCGATTCGCTGTTGGGTTGGTAATGCGAGAAATATGGCGTGTCGAGTGAGATAGGTGGAGAGTTAGAGAAAGAGAGAGAGAGAGAGAGAGTGAGAGAGAGAGAGATGGAACGTGGGACACGAGAGGGGATGGCTTTGCATTTTCGGAATTCGGCTGATAAATGGCACCCGGCGCAGAGACCCGGGCGCGTCTCTACGAGCTCGTTTTGTTTGACGGGAACGTGCCAGGAGAATCGACGTTTATACGGAGAAAACGGAGGACTCGGAAATTCCAACGCCGCGCGCTGCTTCTGTTCGTCCGCCACTCTAATCGCGCAACGGCTGCGCTTTAGCGTTGCCGAAAAAAAAAACGATCTAACCGGCCTCTCGATTATTTTCAGAACGTTTGCCGTCGTTGGTACCTCGATTCGTCTGTACGCACGAGACGCGTGTACGTGCGTCTCGGATTGGCAGGTCACGATCAGCGCTATCGATCGATCCGTGGAATCGTTCGGACGCGAACGATGTTCGAATAAAAATAATGGGAAGGAGGGACGGCCGAGAAGGGGTCGAACCGAGGAAGAGAGCGCGAGGGGGTCGTACACGCCTACGAGAGCAACCGAGCCATTCCTTAATTAGTCGAGGACCGATTATTCCTGCCGATGGATACCTGAAATAATGGGAACTGCTTCCATTCGGACATTGTACTCGCGGTGAAAAGCGGAAATGGCTCTCTCTCTTGCCCCTCCCCCTCCCCTCCCCCCTCCCTCTCTCTCTCTATCGATTATTCTTCGCGCTTATCCCCCATTCATCACCTAGCCGGGATTTTCTCTCTTCCCCCCGTCCCGCGTCCTCTTCCATTTTGCGAATTTCAGCGGTTGTCCGACTGCGAAGCGATATCGACGTTACGCGTATCCGCTCAACGGCGTTTGAGCCGATACGGACGAGCTCCGACGGTGGAAAGGGGGGGGGAGGGCTGAAATCTCGCTTACAATTATACCGAGATACCGGTATCGTTTAGAATCCGAATAGCGGAGCGGGCTCGCTAGTAGGTATGCACTTTAACGTGATTGCTATGATGCACGACACGAAGGAGCGGACCGACTGTTCGCGTGACAAGCCCCGAATGGGGGAAACTACAATTACGGTAATTGATCAACATCCGCGATCGAAGCGTACCGGCGCGGCCCGTCAATTTGCTAATCGAGTCCTTCCTCCGTTGCCCGGTCCTTCGACGGGGGACGAAAGACCCACGAGGATTGGCGTATCGTGATCTTCCGATCAATTTTCGAAATCTTTGGCGGCCCCCCCTCGGGGAGGGAATCGTGGCGAACGGTGAACAACGCCGCGGAACGTTTCATCGATCCGATTATCGATCCTCGAGATCGACGATTTTTTTGTCGTCGACGACGACGACGACAAACGCAGCCGTTGGTGGTCCGGTTTCGCGAGAAGCGACCGGACGCCGTTAGTTTCATTGTTTTATTATATTCTTGGTTTAATTTAACAAAATTGTATAAGGAAACTATTCTATAGTTTATTTGTCTAAAGAAACTCTCCAAGGATTTTTTAAAAAACTTATCAAAGTACACCTTCTTAACGACGATTATAAATTTGGCGATCTTTTCGCTTAATTAAAAGAATAGCCGAACCTAAACATCAATGGCACACTTAAACTTCCTAATACCTCAACTTCACCGTGATTATCGTGCGAAACCGGATCCATTCAAAACACAGTGGACCAGTGGCTCGACGATTATCGCGGTAGTCGACGACAGCGTTTTGCCGCCGCAACGAAACCCGGCGACTGTCCGGATAATATACACCGTAGACGCAACAGGCTACACCGCGGAAAACGCAAACCCGCTACTCGAACGGTCCATGCGATAATTAATATTCGCCGAGTAGTCGAAGGTGCATGAATATTCTCAGGCCCGAGTGTAGTCGGAGATATTAGAACTCGTCGCGCGGAGCATTGCCGTAGCGAGAAAGCCGAACTTCCCGTACGGTATTAGTTCCGCCCGTGTGTATGAGCAATCTTGTTAGCGCGCCCAAGGAACTCGGCCGTCGGAAAATTCGTCGGAAGATGTATTACGTGGAGTTAAGTGAACCTCGAACAGGCAGCGTGGTCGATACCTCTCAACGATCGCGCCGGTTAACGACGACGAGGAGGAGGAGGAGGGGGGGGAGGACCGTCTTTCTCTCTCCCTCTCTCTCTCTCTCCTTTCTTCCCACTGTCTCTTCGATCGTACCAATAATAAACTAGTCGGGGAGCCAAACTACGAACACGTTTGCTCGCAATTAAATTTTATCTCCGATATAGATGGAACGATTGATTTCGTCCGAGGGAACCTTCCGCCAACCCGTCGTCCCCTCTTTCCCCCCCCACCCTGGCGCCGTTATAATACTCATTCCGAATCGCCCTCAAACCCCCACCATCCCCCCCTCGAGTTCCATCTTGTTAAATTGCATTTCAATGGAGTACCTCGGTCGTGCTTCGATCCAAGCTTTCGCGGTTCCACCTTATCGGCGCGGACAAAAGAGCTCGCGTCTTCTCGGACCCGTCACCGCCACGCCGGGTCTTCTCTTACTTAATAACACGCCCGCTCTCTCTCTCTCTCTCTCTCTCTCTCTGGGATATTCGTTTATCGCGATAGGGAGAGCGGTACGTTAACGTCGCCGTCGATTACGTTAAGCCGACCCCCATCGGCGCCGGCCCCGATAAACGACCTTAATTCGATTCTAATCCAGTGGCGCGAATTCCTCGGGAGGCGTCCCGCGATCATAATCGTCGCGGATTGGACAAAGGCGAGAACGTCGTCTAACGTAACGGGCATAAGGTAGCGACATCCAATTATCAGGGTATCCGAATACGTCCGAGGACGATCGAAGGAGCGTTCGCGTAATATCCTGACGATGTTCAGGGGATTTAGACGTTGTAACGCGCAGCGGGCGGTTAGGCTAAAACTGAACTTTAGATTTTCTCACGAATCGAAATTCAAAGGTTCGCTTCGCTGTGAAGTATTATCGACGATATTCGAATTTGAATCTTCGCGGATTCCGTGCCTTCGTTACGTCGTAATGTACCGGCTACGTTCTGCTTCTTTTCGAATCGTAAGTTAGTCATGAGCTAGAATAGTCAATGTTTCGTAACCTGCCAAATTAAGAGTCCAGGTAAGACTCGAACGGTGCGAAGTTAGATTTATAAATTGCAAAGACGTTGACGATTTTCGAGGATATTCTGTCTCCAAGACCTTTGAAGGGTGTCTTAAGTATCAGGCGTTAAATGAATTCCGAGGATGGTGGGGTGGCGGTAGATTTACGGGAAAACTATTATCATGGAAAAGAGGATATGGAAGGAATGGTGAGTAAGTGGCTTCCGAGTAGGAAATTCACGAAGAGAGGAGGTAGGAATTTGGATGTTGTACTCGGCGATAAGGTAGACGAACTGGAGGTAGTAGCGATACGGAGAATTCCGAAGAATTTCACAGTGTACCGAATATTAACTATTCAAGCTTATGACTAACTTACGATTAGAAAACAAGGAGAGCGAGGTCGGTACATTACAACGTAATCAACGCACGGTATACGCTAACCTTCGAGTTCGAATATTAAAATCGTCCATCTCTCCCTTCCCGACCCGATAATAATATTTAACGTCTCGCGGTACGCTCGGCAAATCGGCCGTCGTCGTTCGATCTCGACGCGGCGCGCCGCTAAGTAGCGTTATTCCCTAAAGAGGATCGGGCGAGAAATCCTGAGTACACGTAGAAGCCGAGGACGAGAAGGGGGGTTGAGGGGGGGGGGGGGGTTGGGGGGAAGCAGAGGTAGGCGGAACAGCTGTCTCGCACAGGTTGGACAGGTCGGACGGGTCAGACGCGATAATGCACGCTCCGTTGCGATATCGGTCGGTGACCCGCGTCAACGTCGCGGCGACGCTGCGTCTACGAGCGGTTGTGTTTCGTCGCACCGCGTTGTTGTATCGTAATACCGTAGTACCGCGCGTTGCACCATCATTGCGGAATGGCACGGTTGCACCGTCGCACCGTTGCATCGACGTACCCAAGGGGTGAGAGGAGGGGGGGAGGAGGATGAGGAGGAGGGATCGGTGGGAGGGTTGGTTGCTCGACGGCGATGGTACTGCCGCCATCGTAGCTCCCTGGCTCGCACAGCTGCAGCTGCAGCAGCTACTGGGAAAGGGATTGCCGCATTCGAGCGTAGGTGCACAATTTGGAGGGCTGCGTCGTGGGATTGATTTGCATCCTCCGGCTCATTTGCCGGGTCGTGTCCTTCGGGAGCCAGCCCTCGCTCTCTCCCCAAGTCCTCTTATCCTCTCTCTCGCCTTTCTCCTCGTCCCTCTCCGTCGCGTCTTTCCTGTGTACCTCTTCTCTTCTTCCACCGACTTTTTAACGTAGATCTACCTTTTCTTCGCGTACCCTTCCAATCTCCTCCGCTGCGCTCTCTCTCTCTACCTTCCGCGAGGAAGTCTCCCCCACCCGTCCCTCGCCACTCTTCTTCTCCCGGCCCAGATTTCGCGCCGTAAATGCCACCTTCGGGATCTTTTGTGTATCGACACGTCGCAGGTACGTCGGCGAAGGTGCGCGTGCATCGCCCGTGACGCTCCCCGGGGACGCTCTTGAGCGGAATTATCATCGACGAACGGTAGATACGGGAGAGATATATAACTCGCGTACTGGTACTTTGGATCTAGGCGAGACCCTGTCACTTGATATGTGGGGGGTTTGACGAGTTTGTTTCAATGATATATTGTACGAGTGCGGACGGTTGGGATTCTGAGGAGTGCACGTGGTCGCTGCATGCGTAGCGCGCACGTCGCAACTGTGAACGTCGAGTGGCATTTGGGAAAAAGGTAATAAGGGCAGAGTCGATTGCGACGTCACGACGGAAAGGGGTGCCGAGACGCGAATAAGATTCAACTAAAACGAACAATTGTATTTCGATTGTGTGAGGAAATCAGACTTGTTTGACCTTCATTTTATTTAATCTTTTCTGTACTTAACGTCAGACTCAAATAACAATTGTTATACCGTTTTGCGTTATCATTAGACTGCGGATACTTATGCAAAATGCATTATTTTTACACTGACTTTAAACGGATTTGGGGACAAGTGCGATCAATATGCGTGAAATATACGTATAATACATTGTATGTATAAGATAAAGTAAACTAATGCATTAAATCATTCATTAAGTGCATAAAATAAGGCACGCAATAATGCATTTTGCCCAATCATCCGCAGCCTAGTAATTATAAAAGAAGTTACTTTGTCACGCGTGATTCCCATCCCTCGCCCACCGTCCACTCAAAATAACATCTATAACCCCGCAATACAAAGACCGCTCTCTTCGTTACCGTTTTATCGTCCCAGTGGAAGACGCGGACCGTGTCGCTTCTCCTCAACGTCATCTCACCGACTCTACATTTCTTCACCGAGGACATCCACCATTAGAATTCGCGAATGACCCTACCCCCCCGCGGAAACGGAGGGAACCACCGCTCAACGATTCGGAGCTTAGCCTCTTCGTGGATCGGTCGTGGTACCACCGAACGAAGTATTTCGACGTGGAACGAGATTTATGAGGCAATTCGCGAACTTCTCTAATTAGACGTTGCGAGGATGGGCAAAGCTCGGGGAATTGTAATGCCGGTTCCTACGTGGTAAAAGTTACTCGAAATTCCGTGGGTGTAAGCTTTGAACCGTCTTGAACCGATTCCGCCGGCAGACGTAGAGAACCTCTGGCCGGACGCGAAAGGAAACGCGTTGAATGACGCGAGTTAGACGCTCGAAAGAGTCCGCGGGTCCTCGAGTGCCGTTAAATTCGTAGGAATTTTTACGGGCGAAATTAGGGGGGGGGAATGGAAGTGGGGCAGGGGCGAGAGGAGAAGAGAGAGAGAGAGAGAGAGGATTCCCGGTCGCAGGCCCGAAACAGAAAATGAAGTTGCGAGTCCTGGCGCGGGCGAGATGAGCGATGCCGTGACGAATGGACGGATGGAAGGAGGGCGATACGCCGGATAAACCAACAAGCTAGAGCCGGCGCCGGGACGGTAAACTAATTTGCAATTTATACCTACGTCGGGGGACTGCGTCGTCTCTTTGGTAGTGCGCGACGCCGCGCCGACGTCCGGACGCCGAATCGACGCTGCGCGTCAAAGAAACCCGTACTAATTCTTCCCGTCTCGACGCGAATGGGAAAGATCGCGCGTAGAGGCAAATTGGAATATTGGAACATGGAGCGTCCTTCCTGCGATTTATTGTACCCCTTAATAATATTTATTATCTGCGTTAGAATAGAGGGACAATAGGAGAGTAGCGTCAATCGCGCGAACATTCTTCTTTCGTTCTACTAATTAAATTTCTAAAGACGACGACGACGTATACTCGCGACGCTGGAAGCTTTGTGACTCTCGGAGTTTATGAATCTTCTCTCCTCCCCGGTCTTTGTTATTCCCGTTGTGCCTTCTCATCTTCGTCACGCTCGCTAAGAGAAAACCGCTTCCTCGTTCCTGGATCTTCGAATCTTCGGTGTGCCACGAAGGGAATGGTATATTCGGTTATATTCTCTGTGCCGTGGCAGGCGTGTAACTCTTAGAATTCGGAACGGGCCACTGTATTAAGATACCGTCGAGACTGGAGGGAGGGGTGGAAAAAGAAAGAAAAAAGAAAAAAAACGCCGACGACGGTTGAAGCGTAACGACGTCGTACGTACAGGGCACGAGAGAGGAATGGCGCCGGTATTTCTTTCTTCCTTCGAGGGCTCTTCTGTCCCTCGCCAGGTTGTACATCATCGACGTAATACGCAGTCGTGCGCGGGATTATGGCCTTGGTGTCCCCGCGAGGAGGGAGGAACAGGGACGTTGAGGGAAGAATCAAAGGAGAGAGGGAGGAGGGAGACGGAAAATTGCCAGGGAATAAACTCGATAGCTGTGGAAGCGGAATGTTTTTCAGTTACGAGTATCGGCGAGGACGAACGACGAGTTCGACGAGAAATATTCGATTTTTCATCCGTCATGTTGGAATTTAATCTCTCGCGGAATATTGGCCCTTAAGAGAAGTCTTCGATATGCCGATAGCGCGACGTTGGTCTAATGACACTGTTTGCTCGCCGTGGTAGGTCGACGTTTAATCGGTTCGAGGAGGAGAGCAGAAGGAAATAACTGGAAGGGGGAGGACGAAGGGATAGCGCGTCGGTGGTAGTCTCGCGTGTGCCAGGCGAAAGGAAAATGTGGTCGCGAGTAAGGGGGGGAGGGGTAAGATGACGAATAGGGTGAGACGGGGGTGAGAGAGAGAGAGTTTCACTTAGGCGTGCAGGGATGGCGCACACGCGTACACCGCGCCAGGGTAAGAGCGTAAGAAAGTCCTCGACTAGGGGTGGAAAAGGGAGGCGAAAGCGCGCGCGCGCGCATTCGCTGCTCCACTTCTCCTCGCGAGATTTCTCGAGATATCGTGGAAAAAGCGTACGCTCCAATTTGCCGGCGTTTCGCCCGCTTTTCAGGGTTTCGTTTACGACGTTACGTGGAAAGCGTACGTACGTACCGCGCCGCTTTGAGCGGTGCGATACGTGTAAAAAAAAAAGAAGAAAAAATACGTCAACGTCGAATCGCGCGTATTCGCTCGTTTTTCGATCGCAGGGTTTTCCGGCGGAAAAGGATCGGCCATTCGATACATTCCGCGACGGACGCGTTCCCCGGGCTTTTCCCGCCGGCTCTTCTTCTTCTTCTTCTTCTTCCCCGTCGGGGTCAACGTCGGGGAGAAGACTCAGATATCTCCGCTGAGGACCTAATAGCCCCGTTCCCGCTGTGCCCAAGCGAACGCGGAGGATTTCCCCGAGTTGATTCGGATGTAAAAATAATGGGGAAATATTTTTAGTCCCGTAGGTAAGATAAATCGGTCGTAATGCAAGAATAACGGGGAAGTTCGAATCCAATATCGTGGCATTACGCGGCATTGGCGCTCGTTGGTAAGTTATTGAGTTTCAAAGTGCAATAGTCAATTCGAGGGTACGTGCGCTGGCCCCGGCCAATGGCGGGGCGGACGATGCAACGGCGCTCCTCCGTACGACGAATTTTACTTCTCAACTTTGAAATCCAATAACTCAGGGTTGAGTCATCGAATCGATGTATTACCGGACACACCAGTGCCGCCGAGTTGCGACGATTTCTCTTCCCCCCGTACGTTTCACTCGGATGCGAGAAGTAAATGACTTTCGATCGAGTCTCACGGCGGGCGGGACGTTGCGCGAGCTTCAACGCCGAAGAGAAGAAATATTTTTCCCCGAAAACTCAGGAATTTTCACCTCCCCCCCTCTCGAATCACACTTTAAACCGCGGATTGCGCGCGTCTGGTACGGATCCTTCCGATGCCTCCGTCGCGACGTACCAAAATAATAATAGCGTTTCGAAGGCTACCCTACCTTTTTGCCACGATCCCACGCTCGCGTTTCTCCGCGCGTTCTTGACTGGAGATCGCGCCACTCGAGCGTGAAAGGAAAAGACCGCGAGAGTAAAGAAAGAAAAAAGAAAAAAGAAAATGAGTGAAAAGCACGCTTTAGCTTAGGAGACGCAAGACAAGGCAAAGCCACTTATAGCGACGTCGTAGTTGCATTTCGCGAACACACCGTAAGAACTAGACACGAGACAAAGTAGTGTACGCGCGGAGTGTCTCGAAAGTCGAGAGGATTTCTTTGCCGCTTTCCGCTTATCCTCGCGTACCCCAGGATTAATTCTAGGATCGTTGCGCGGATAAGAGAATTAACGTACAAACCGTTCGCTGTAATTCGTAATCGTCGCCGTCGCGACGTCTCGATATTCCTCCGAGACCATTTTCTATACCGTTAGACTGCTCTCGTCCGTCGAAACGTAACGAGCTCCTCTACCCGGGGGTTTAAACCTGCATCGACGCGCGCAATTAAGTTTCCCCATACTTTTCCCCGACGCTTCGCGTTAATTACGTTTTAATTAATAACGCGGCTCGAGTTTCGGATCTGCCGGGGCAGTTTCGAGTTTACGATAGCGTTGCCTTTCGCTCTATACACGCGTACGATGATATACCCGCTATAACGGACCGTCGAGCCGTTCGACCGGCTCTTCAATCGACCCCTGTTAATAGAGATTCCCTGAAACCCCGTCGTTCCCTACCGGAAGAAACTTCGATTCGACGATATAAACTTAGCTCGCGCGTAATTACCATTCGGACGACAGGATGCAACCGGCGGGGGAGTGGTGGGGGGGTTGGGTAGTAGACGCAGAGGAGTCGCCGACTAGAAATACGAATTTCGGACTCGAGGGTTAAGGGGCGAACGACACGGACAGCTACACCGCGTAAACACCCCCGTCGCTCCGAAATGCCGGATAACTGGCCGTTAATTCGGTTGATCGTCGACCTTCTCTCCGTCGAGAGCCTTCGGGGCGGCTGAGCTTTCGCTCTAGGGTGAGGGCAGCGGAGAAATCGGGGGGGGAATACGAGACAAACCGAACGAGCCGAGGAGAGACGTCGGCGTCGCCACGGAGAGCACCGTACCATCGGCACCCACACACCCCGGTAGAGGTATATCGACCGATCGACCGATAGACGCCGATCGACCGGACCGACCAATCGGCTATTCGGTCAAAGTAACTCCGTTAGCAATGCTCCGACGCTACCACGGAATTCTGAAAGGAAACTCCCGTCGAATTCTGTCGAACGCCCTAACACGCGCCCCGTACCGCCCACGACTCAACTTTACGTTACCGAAGGCTTACCGGTTGTTAGGGAATCGAATCGAATCGAATCGTTTCTAGACGCGGGATCTCTAGCGACGCGCCGAGCAATCGCTACGTTTCGAAATGTCAGATATTACAGGAGCTCTCTCGTGGCCGTTCGTATGATAACTCGACTTACCGCGGTATCTTCCGATTGATAACTCGACGGTTCCTCCCAAACCCGCCCCTTCGTAACTTATTACTCCCACTCTCTATTTGCCGCTCTCGAATGACCCTTGCACCCCGGTCTATTTGTATCTCTCCCCCCCTCCTTTCCCGATGAGAAATCGTTCCGCCGAAAGCAGTTTTGCTGACGAACGGTCTGCTACGTTTCTTACAGCCTCCTTTTTTTTTTTTCTTTTCGAGGGGGTGGTTTCTCTTCCTCTCGTCGTCGACGGGCCTGGCACGGCGAGAAAGTTACCGCGACGTTGGAATTTCTATTGTGAGCACCGTAAAGAAACTCCGCGGTCACGCGTCCACGAATAAGTTCGGGGGAAAAAGATCTCGCGGGAATTACGATTGCGGAAGGATCGCGGGGCATCTTTTTCCGCCGGGCGGAAGAGGGGGGGGGGGGAAGAAAAGCCGATAGAACCGAGTAGAAGCTTTTCCTCTCGAAACCGCAATCTGCGATACCACGAGTAAATAAATAAACCACGAGAAAGCCGAACAAGTATCGAGATTCCAAGCTGTATGGAATTGCTGACCCGTCCCTCCCTCCCTCCCTCCCTCTCTCATCTTTATTTTTAATTTTATTTACCGTCCTATTTCGATCTATTCGGAAGCTACCCGTAAACTCGATACGTTATTGGCTCGCATCTTATCGACGTCTTTACGAGCTCTTCTTGCTCGGTTTACTCTAACGCGATAAGAGAGAAAAATAACCCGTTCCTCTCTCTCAAGTCTTTTCCGATGGATTAGTCGTGGTTCCCGTGTTTGCGCTTTTTCCTCGACCGTCGCATTATGTTTCGTCGGAAATTGACTGTGGCGAGTAAACCGTGAATCCTTCCGTCGGTTGCGTACGCTCGAAACTCCCAACGATTTCACGATTCGCCGATACGCGACGATCGTTCGATGTTTGGACTGTCAAACCGGAGGACGAGACGATTACAGGCCGTCCTCCCTAACGGGTTGACGAATTAACCATGGATCGCGTCGGGACAACGATGCCTCGACAGTCATCGTCTGTGATAGGGGTAATTGCGCTGTTGAGATACAACGATTCTGGGTTACGCAAGGACGATCAGATGTCGCGCCACGGCGAGTAGGAGGCCCGATGATGTATTTCTTATTCTACGGCGGCACTGACGGTTATCGTTGCCACGCTAACGTCGTGGTTGTTTTTTTTTTGTTTGTCGATACCTCGCACGAAGGACTTCGCAACGATATCATAGACCCTTACGTTCTCCAACCCGAACTCAAGAACAAGTTTGGTTAAAATAAGATCAGGAGAGAAGGTCTTGTCTCGGGTCAAGTACAAGTACGCGAGACTAGACCTTGTATCTTTTTCTGGAAAGAACGAACGCATTAAAAAAACCTCGGGTTTTCGAGGTGGTCAATCGCATTAAAAAATGAATTTTTTTTTAAACTGCAATATTCCTTTATGACGAGCAAATTAGTTTTATTTTGCATTTTACGGGCACATGTGCGCGCCACCGGTCTTGCCTAGTTAAGCCTCTGTCAATAATTTCTAAGTCATTTTATTACTCGTGCAATAAAATATGTCTTCGCAATTCCATTGATCGACCTCTTCCCGGAAATCCAGGTATCCTTTCCTCATTTTAGATTTTCCGTCGTTTCTACCCCCACCAATAATTTTCGGCCAATAAGGTTTACTTCTCATTTTAGCCGACTTTATTTATAGTGGGAATTTTTGTACGCTAAGTCAGACATTAAGAAACATCATTTGTAAGAACATCGTCTCCGTGAGCATGACCACCTTCTTCTTCTTCAAGAAGCAAAAAAGAGGTGCGCTCTGAAACCCACACGAACCACACGGCCCAACACCACGGTACTATCATTATTTCACTTTTCTGTTCAGTTGCGCAATTTACATTCTTACCATATGGTAGAGGTAAAGTTCTATTCCGGTAAAGTGTTTGGCGAATAGATGTTATTATTTCCCACATACGCGTTTACGAGGTTGCGAAGGGGATTCCCGATCGAGAGAAGAAATTTTCACGAAATCACAGGTGGATTTAAATTTTCTTTCTCTTCAGATTTCCTTACCTGCAATTCAGAAGAGCATTCTGGCCTCGGAAGGTGTACGGCGGAACGCTTATGCCGAGCATCTGCAGGGCAGCGACTGTAACAAAGCGAAAGAGAAAGAGGCGTGAGACAACGATATACGTAAGTACCTCCACATATCCATAGTGTAGGAAATTTAATTAATGACGACGGTGATGCCATTTTGTTTAAAAGAGTGGATGTTAATAATATATTTCCTAATTGACAAAATGGGAAGTGAATAATAAAGACAGTAGTACAATAATACAAACGCAGCGGGTGAAATGGTCCCGCACACAAATGCAAGCTTCGCGAACAAAAATTCTCAATACTCGTCCCAATGCCCACAATCCTCGCACGTTTGCTCACCATTGCTCTCGCTAAACTCTCTTAAAATCAAAACTCGCAATGTTCTCTCTGCGGTTGTTCTATACTATACTGGCAATCGATGCCATAAGACCCTCGATCTCGTCGGAAACATCATTGCCGATATTTTCTGTCCCACGACACGTGGATATTCTATCGCGAGGATACGCGGGGAGTAGTAACGTCCCCAACCGTTTGTCTCCGAACTACTTTTTCGCCTTCCCGTCCGACGGCAGAGCGAGGGGGGGGGGGGTGGACGTCGAGGAAGGGCCGAGCCGAAGAAAAAACAAAAATCAGTAGTACGTCGCCCTGTCCCTGGAAAATCTAGTGCACTTCCGACGAACGGCTTAACGTCTTTCCGTCGGGCGAAGGGCCTCCTTTCTCTCCGGGAATCCACGAAACGCTTGACCCACTGGCAAGAACACAATGGTGGCATTAAAAAAACGGCACTTGGTACGGCACTCGCCCACAGGATTTTTCGACGAAGAAATCTCGCGACGACCTTCGAGACGGTGGTCGTCGACGGGGAGGGTGCGCGCGAGTAGTAGGAGGAGGAGGAGAGCAGAAAAGGTTGGAAAGTTGTGGCTCGATCGGGTAACCCCCGGGAAGGACGAGAATGGGAAGTGGATTGTACTAGATGCTCAAACAATGGTTCGCAAACTCCATTGTGTCGTTCATTGTAACGGTTCTCCCTTTCTTTCCCTCCTTCTTCTTTTCGCGGTCCCTCCTCTTTTAGGTCAACGTCACGCTAACGCAATTACGCGATGCGACTCCGAAGCGCCTCTTCCATTCCCGTCCGTTCACAGGTACTACGAGCGTAGTTTTTTTTTTCCCTTCTTTTTTCTTTCTTTCTTTTTTTTTCGCATTCAGCGAGAATCCACGCGTGACGAAGGAACTCGATCGTCGACCGGGTATCGTCGAGTACTCGCCGGAAACGATCGATACCACGAGTCACCACCTCGACCGGCGAACGGTGATCCGATATCGGTCAAAAGAGTGTGCCGTTGAGTACCAAACCCCGCGCGCGCACGACTCGATTGAAAGTGGTTCGCGTTTAATTAAGCGCGCGATATTTCAGGATCGACGATGGTATGCGTTGCTCTGCGACGATAGGACCTCCCTTTCTACGGATTGTAAAATATACCATCCATAATGCAGCATTACTCGCGAAGCGTAGTGGGACTGGCAGGTGATTTTAGTCGAATTATTTCCCCAGGGTGATACAATTTTTTCGAGTTTGTTCCCGTGATTCCAAGGCGACCGGCATACCACTGACACAACGGTATCCTTGCGGACGACGGATAAATGGTAACGAATCTGGAAATATCGCTCCCGCCAGCTAATATCATTTCAAACTGGATATTTTCTTTGTTTTCTTTTTCTCTCTATCTCTCTCTGTCTCTTTCTCTCTCTTCTTCTTTTTTTTTCGACCACTCGGACGTTTCGTTGTACGTGTCTGGCTTGTAAGTTTCTCTTCGAGAAAGAAGGTCCTTCCACGGTTAATCTCTCCGACAACGGTGGTGCTTAATCCGCCACTCACGAAGCAAGATGTATTGTTCTCCTAATTACCTAGCCTGCGATCTTAATGGACTCAGAAATGCTGGTCGCGTTAGTGCCATGCGCAAATTACGGAAACGTGGAAAGACTTTTTAATCCAGATTTTATTTTTTTTTTCTTTTTCATCGTCTCGGTGATATCTTTACATCTCTCCTTTGAAATATGTGTCATTCCCGAGATACACGCGACGGGTAATTGAGGTGATTTCGTAATATCGATTCGCGGTATCGACGATACACACCGTATTGACTTACCGAAGAGTACCCACCTTTCGGAAAGTAATATCCACTCGTCGAGTAACGAAACGTCGAAATTGCAAAGCGATATCATTATTATTCGACGTCGAACAAATTGCTTTGCTGTTTCGCTCGACTTCCAAAAATAGGGTAGCACTTACCCGTCCGATCGGAGATGTACTTACCGGTACTTCGATTGCCGTCCTGGCATTCGTGTTCTCTCGCGTCGAACGAATTTCGGCCGTGAGTTAAAAATAAATGTATGAAAATAACTTGATATTTTCCACGCTCTCGCCTCGGCGATGATTTGGTACGTTTAACCTATCGATTTTTCTTTCCCTACTTTCATGCACACACCTGTATGCAGCTGCAGCAAGTTAGAGTCTGTGGATACATTTGCGGGAATACGAATGCGCGTTACAGGGTACGAGTAACGTTGGACAAGTAGGCGTGTGTCGAAGCCATTTCTACCGTCGACGTCGTCGTCGTTGCCGTCGTCGTCGTCCTCCTCCTCGTCCTCGACGGGAAAATGCGAGAGAGTCTAAAATTGAGACTCTCGAGGTGGAAGCAAAATAAAATTTTCAGCAAGGCTTTAAGTGAGGAAATACGGCGACACACCCTGCAGAATGGTACCTGTCCTTTTCCGCACTGGAATAAACCTTCCGTCGTCGGAATTAATTTCGCGTTCACGCTCGGTTGTTGCACTCTCGCCGCTTATCGAACGTGTACGCGTCGATACGCTCAACGTCCTGCTCGCGCGCGAGAGTTCGCGAGTCTTGCCGCGAACGGTACGATTTCCGAGAGGGAACTGATCGATGTCTCGAGATCGAGAAATATCGGTAATGGCCCCCCCCCCCCCCCCCCCACGGAAGCGGGTCCGAGAAGATGCTCATTCCGGTAAGTAAGTTCGACAAATTTTAACCGTCGAGTACGAAAACTTTTCCGTCTACTCGTTTAACTAGTTTCGGTCCTTGACGCGTAAGCGTCGAGCGTTCAAAAAAAAAAAAAATAGGTAACTTTTCTCGAGAAATGTTCGAGCTTTGGTAAGTGGGTGAACGGGACGGTGAGGATATCGTCTCTTACCCACCGCGTGGATTTTTCGCGTGTACGTCGTTCGCTCCTCTCGCTGAAACTCGTAGCGAATTTTGCGAACATTACGAGCTCGAATTGTGATTGGGTTAGGATAACAAGACCGAGCGGTCACCGTCGTGAATAGAACAGACGATTATAATTAATTCATATCGCGTTCCCGTCGAACTTTGTCCTCCTCGACGAGAAGTAAAACTTTCAAAGGACACCGATACTTATCCCGACCCCCATCGATCGATCGCAAATTCAATCCCCGCCGTATTAACGTCCATCAAATTAGTTTTCGAATCAATCCCGAATTGCGGTGAATCGATAACTTAGTCCGTGGCAATCGTCGATGTTCCCCGTTTTGTCCCACGTTCCTGACCTCCTCCTCCGTTCGATTCGCCGCTACAATAATAACGTCACTTCCGGTGTACGTTCCGGGATCGTCCATTGAATTAGAGTGCCTGCGGCGTTCCGAGATAAGCAAGAGCTCGAGTCCCGACGACTCAGCTTTCGGCCAAACGATCGTGACGCGATTCACAAGTGCGCTCTATCGGACGCTTCGCCATTCCACACCGCGCAGCAACGTGTCTCCCACCCTCCCTCAACCCTCCCAACCGCCCCCCCCCCCCGCCAACCCCCTTCGCTTTCTACTCCCACAGGAATTAATTGCACGGTGGTTCGACTTTGAATAGCCACTCGAAGTCGGGCCTCCGCCGAACTCATTGCATTCTGTACGAACCCGAGTTCCGCGACTCTCCTCCTCGTCAAGGCTGAGTTCTACGTGCGAAATCATCCCTCCCCTCCGCCTCCCCCCCAGCCTCAGCCCCCCCCCCCCGTCGACCTCTGGAAAGAGGCCGAAGAAACTATTCGTCGTTCAGGGTTGCTCAACGATCCGAACCGTGGATCCTGGAATCTTTGCCCCGTGATCCTGGAGGACCTCCGAGTGGTAAAGTAAAATAGGGGATGCTGCGGCGTATCGGGGGTGAATAATAGTCGACGAGGAACAGAGAGAGAGAGAGAGAGAGAGAGGTGCGGGAGGATCCGGATGCGCACACGTGAAACAGCCCGACGGCGGGAGCGTCCCGACGCGGTTATACTTTAATTTTAACTTATCTAAAGGCAACATAAATTCGCGCTACCAACGTTTCGGTATATATCGCCGAAACTACTTCCACCGAGGAACTTTAAAAATACCCTTAATTTATACGGTGTACGCGTTCCATTGTACGCGATCTCTACCGGAGATCCGAATAAAAGCGACGTTCGGTCACCGTTAGGAAAATTGTCGATCGATAACGACGAAATTTGTTACGTTCGGTGATTAGTTTCGTCGGGGAAAATAATATGATGGTGGAAACGACTCAATTCGCGGGTGGTTGAGCGAATCGCGTCGGTATACTAATTAAAGCCGGTGGGGATGTGCTCACGATCGAGCGAAGAATGAAAAATTAACGAATCGCTGCTTTACAAGCGGCTTGCGGCGCATCGTAAATATTGGAAAACTGTTCGAGCAGATGCCGGGAACGCGAGTGGGGGGAGGGGGTAGGGAGACGGTATGTATGGTACGTGGCTCGCTTTCCATGGATCGTCCAAGCGACAGCTGACAAAAGTGACGAATCGTTTCGGTCGTGGTTGCTCGCCTTTGTGATCGGCCAAAATGAAATTGCCGCCCCCCCACCCCTACGTTACTCGGCAACGACGAAAGAAAGGGACGCTTTTTGTATCTCAGCGATCTCCAATCGTTTTCCGTTTTGCGAGCGATCAATTTCGGTTTCCCTACGTCGTCCTATCTATTACGGATCGAATTAATATCGCGTAAACTGAACGACTGGATTCATCCTCGGCACGGACGGCCGGATGCTTTGATTGCTATCAATCTTGCTCGCGGGGGGGATTCAGTTTTCATCGGCCACCGACGTTTCGGTCAGGTTTCTTAATAGTCTTAATAATGGCGAACGATCGCCGGGGCAATTGATATAGCGATTTATAGAGCGTAAAGGTCATAGTACAGCCGGGTACAGACGCGCAACGCGATTCGCGACGATCTTGCAAACGAGTACCGATATACTAATTAGGATAGTGTCTTTTTACATATTGGGGGGCACACTGAGACGTAATGTCGTTTAATACAAACAAATAAATTTTTAACAAGTTTTTATTTTTAATCAATAACGTAATCAGTGGACTGTGGATGTTTATGCAAAATGCATTATTTTGTGCCTTATTTTATGCACTTAATGAATGATTTAATGCATTATTTTATTTTATGTTATACGCGCAATATATTATACGTATATTTAACGCATATCGATCGCATTTGTTTCCCAAATCCGTTTAATGTCACTATAAAAATAATGCATTTTGCATAAACATCCGCAGTCTAGTAATCACTCTCGTTATTAACAACCTTTTATCATGTAGTGTGCAAATTTTCAATACCGGATTGACAAATGCAATCGGTTTTGAAGATTTATTTGTTCGAATTTAATGTAAGAAAACTACATCGCTTTACGGTCCACCTAATACATTATTAAATTGTTACGCGTCTGTACGCGACGTAAAGCGTGTAGAACACCCGACACGTCGCGCGAAACTCGTTGTATTCCCCGCTTCTGACTAAAAATCAAGCTTGCATCGCTGAGATGTTAATTTGCTTAAAAAAAGAATGAAAGGTTCAAAAGATTTGGCCGATAAACGAAATAGGGCAGAATCGTCGAGGCGGTGTCGCGATAAGCTCGCCGATATAATCGGATCTCGACTAAAAAAAAAAAAAATAACTTCGCGTCTCCCTTCGAGAATACTAATTCATATTAAATCCTGTAACTCGTAGCGTGGCATAAATATTGCATTTTGATCCATGAATCTCGGGAATGAATGCGGGACGAGAGGTGGTGGGGTAGGTACGCGTTCACTTTTACCGAGTGAATCGGCCTAATAATAAATCGAAACAAAGTTTTCATCCGCTTTCACGATTCTCCGCATGTCGCGATACGCTCTCGTATATACCTCTTCTTTCGCTTTTGTACGCCGTAGGATAATTCTACGCTCGTCGCGCATACATGACAAAAGAACGGCACGTATAATTCAGCGATACTCATCGGGCATCTACATACGAGTTCCTTTGTCCGCGGCCAGTACTATTCAAAAGCTTCACCTTTGAGTTTCGTACCGTTGGAGAATGGTAAAACTGATTCATTCGTAATTGGAGCTAAGCGAAACTAATTGGCATGGTAACGAGAGAGCGATGCTTGTAAACTTCTGTTTCCCCACTGAAACGGATCTGCCGGCTTGATCTCGGCCGAATGGTAATATTGCGTATCCGAGTGGAAAAGTCAACGCGAGGAGGAGGAAGGAGGAGGAGGTGGATAAGGGAGAAGCGGGGATACCGAGTCGCGTTGCGACGATCGCTCTTACCCTATCCCGTGTCGCCGAGCTTTTTTTTTTTCCACGTTTCAGCATTCGTACCCGCGACCATATAGAACCTTTGAACGTCAGGTATCGTTTAAACGCGCAAACAGCCGCTCAAATACTTACCTTTGGTCAGTTCGTAACGGAGCGACGACGCGATTACGAGACATTACCCTTTGCCGTAATTGCAACCGGGGGGGCCCATTGGGAGCCCACGTAGAAGATCGTACGGTGAAACGAAGAGAAGATTTTCACCGAGATTCGGGATTCGTGTATATCAACGAGCCACTGTACACGTGGATACTCCGAAAGATACGAAGGGTTATAAATACTTTAGCCGGCGACATTCGCGGTATTCGGGTCGTGACATTTATGAAACGAGAAACGTTCTTACATATTGTAAGCGCGTCTGCGGACTCGCGTCGTTCACGTCCGGCTGTTCTCGAGATTCGAAGTCCCCGCCGGTACATATATACATATATATAGTACGTAACAGTGCCGAGGAGTATAAGGACCCTTCCGCCGTAGAAGGACGGTACTTCTTTGTCGGGATAACGTCGAGCGATAAGAGCGAGGAGTTCGAATGTCGGGCACGTACCCGCTGGTAGAAAGCGCGTCCGATCGACCGAACAAGATCGTGGGGCCAATAAAGAGAAGCGTCGGACGTCCGAGGTGCCCTTATCTTATCCCTATACCAGCTGTCCGAGTAGGTAGGCAGTTACCCGGTATCTCTGGTCACGCCACGAGGTAAATTTCCCCCCCTTTATATAGTTATCTGGAATTAAAGCCTCGGAAAGGAAAGGCCGGAGACACGGAAAGGTAATGGCCGTCGAGTATTATCGCGTTTGGATGAGTTTCACGCGACCGCACCGGGCACCCCGTCACTCGACATTAACGTTTCCATTAAAACCTAAAAGGACCAAAAACTCTCTCCCGTCCGCCGCGAGGCTCCGTAATCTCCGGTTTTAAACCGCGTTCGCGCGAGAATTATCTTCGAAATCTTTCTGCGCTCGGTCGTAGATGGTACCCAGTTTGGAAAGTGTTTTCCCGCTCGCTCGCTCGCTCTGATCTTTTTCTCGGAGAAAGGGAGAAGAGTGTGGGTTTAAAACCGACCTTAAGGTATCTCGCGAAGCGTTTTTGATCGTTTAACTTTGAAGATTACTTTCGACGTGCGCGAGGTAGTTTCAAAATGGTTCGGCGGTAAAATGTAAAATCGCGGACGCGTTTAACGCTGACCCCGACGATACTTCGTCATCCCGACGATCGCTATCCTCTCCCTCTCTCTCTCTCTCTCTCTTTCTTGGACTTTCTCGCGCGTTCGCTATCGGATCGTCTCGTGGACGAGACTAATTTTTAAAGGGCGTCCCGCGGAGCAGCGAGGAAGGAGCAATGCTTTCCGGGACTATAAGGGGCTACGTAACCGTGAGTCCTCGTTGCCCCGCGGCGGTACAATCGAGTCACCGATATAAAATCAACCTTTCCCCCCCCCCCCCCTTCATTTCTCCTTCGCCGAGCAATCCTTCGTGGGCGGCTCGTGTACACGCTTCTGCAGAGACAGCCGCCCCCTACGTGTACGTCCGTCGGTAGTCATGACGATAAATTTGTCCGGTGATAAGAGGTCCCGATTTTTGTCTTTACGACCCTCGACGGGCCCCTCCGGCCACGGGGAAAGGGTCACTTCCGGGTTATGGCGTGACTACCGAACGCGCGTCACCCCACCGCGTGTGCGTTCTCTACAACGGTGGGGGCGAGCGAGGGAGAAGAGCGCGTAGGCGCGGCAAAGGGAGACAGAGAAGGAAAAGGCAGAGATGGAAAAGAAAGATAGAGATGGATGGAAAGGAGTGAGTGGGACGGTGTCTAAACCGTCTGTCGTACAGCCCTCGTATAATGCCATCGAGGCACATTTCACCCTCCAACGCCTGCCGGGTGACTGTGTGGACGACGGGGAAGGGTGAGGCGCGGGGGGAGGGGGTGGCGCGGTTAGGCGCGTAGAAACCGCGTTACACGTTGCTTTCGGGGTATGATATAGCTCGAGGGGGGGAATGGGGGCGCGAGGAGCGACGAGGTAGGCACGGAGGAGAGGAAAAAAAAGGGACGGGCGTTCGTTCGTCGTGTGGAGCTAGTTTTTTTCGCGTGTTTTACGAGCATCGATTCTTTTTCAACCTCGCGGCAACGCGACGCGACAGCGGCGTTGCGACGGTACGTAGCGGGACAAAGGGAAGGGGGGGGCGACGAAACGAGAAGAGGGCGGGAAGTGGTGGAAAAGCGGGCCGATGGTCCCAGGTAGGCGGCTGACTCAGCCGAAACTCCACGGCAGGATGCGACATTAATATTAATTATCGCGCAGCCAACGTGTTTGCCGGGGACGCGAGTTGCCTCTTTTTTTTTTTTTTACGAAGAAATCGCTCGTTTCGCGAGGGGGGGGGTGGGGATCATACGTGGAGGAGGGGCCCTCCAGATAGAAGGGGATCTATAAATCGAGAGCGCGAATCCCATCGACGAAAGTGCACCCTTCTGGATCCGACAGATACGCGCGCTCAGGTATTCACGGCGCAATAAAGGGTAACGAAGTGGCCGGGTTCGCGGTTAATTATTAATATCCCCCTGTTCGGCGGATCGAGGGGCGTTCTGAACGCGAGGTAAGAGATATTTATACTTCTCCCCTATCGTGGGGGAGAGAGAGAGGATTCGGGAACTCTCGCGGGGTTGTCAGGTGGGTAGGGTCAAGAGATACTCGCGGTAGTTTCTCGCGAAGGTCAACGAGTGATTCGGGAGGGACGAGTGAATCACGGTAAGGTGAGACGAGATTCTACCGTTCGCCCTCCGCGTTCAGGGTGGAGAGCGGCGGAATACGTTTCCAACGTTGGCTTCGTCGCGCGCAACGAGAAACTTTGTACGCGTTACGAGACAATTTTTCCGAGATTAAAGAGCCGCCGCGTTGTAAGCTAGACAACATAGTCGTTACGAAGGGGCTCCTCGTAGAAATCTCGAACGGTGGGATAAAGGTCGAAGTACGAGGCACGATAAATAAGAAGAGGATCCGTGCGGGCGTGGAGGGGGGGCGGGGAGCAAAAAATGAAAGGAAGCTCTCGTTGCGTCTCGCGAAGCATCGTGAAACGGAAGACGAGAGCGATGCTTCTTCGCCTTTTTCCCGCCATCTCTGGGAAATAAAACGCGCGTAACGGCGAGCGCCGCGGCTGGTGAATGGGCACGAAGAAAGCGGAGAATAGCCGGGGCCTGGGTAGCTCGATGCAATTAAAATCAATCATTCGATATTTATGGAGAGTTCGGGATGGAACGGATCGCCTCGGCTGGATTCCATACGCCGCCGCGTTGTTCCCCGAGGGGTGTTACGGATAGCTCGGCACATATAACCCTTCCATTTGCCATGATACGTTAATGGCGGGGGTACCTCCGTATCGTCGGATCCATAGAGGAACGGAGACGGACGGTCGCGTGTGTACACGGGGACGTTTGCCCGCGCGCGCGCGCGCGCCAGCGCGGGCTCCCGTTCGCTCGCGAGTCTCGTCGACGGAGAAAGAGGGAAGTGGCGAAAAGGCGGAAAGGTTGCAATGAGAGAGCGTGAGAGGGAGTGAGAGGGGTGAACCGTAGAGTATAGCGCAAACAGTGACCCCTCGTTTTCAGCCGTGTAAACGAGTTCAACGAGGAGCAATAACAAAAACGCGATCCGTGGTGACGAAAAGACGTTTCGTTCGCGGTGAAGATTTCCGGGGAAAACTATGAACCGTTAACCGAGCGCTGATTCTTGTCTGTGTTTGATATTACGAATCCGTCTGCCTCCCGTGTATATAGTATATACAATAAACGTATCGAACAGGACCGAGGGAAAGCGTCGATTTTTCTGTCGGCGCGTTTGGAGATTGATTTCTCTCGGCGGTTCGTCAGTCTATTGTAGCAAAATTTGTATTACGTCGTAGTAAATTTGTATTACGTAGTGGCCGCTGCAGATCCGCTGGCAGGATTGCGGCGTTGCCGACGTTGTCGCGAATTACCGATCGAACGACTCGGAATCTGCTCCGAATATCTTCTATCTCAAAATACATTCTTATATCTTTCTAATTGATATAATCATCCCAACTCCACATCTCCCCCTTTCCATACTCTATTTTATCGAAACCCGAGATAAATCGAGAAGAACGCCACGCACTACTTAACACGCACTTTTATTTTGCAAAGCCGCTAGGCAGATAAGCGACTCCTCCCTTTTTCCACAACAATCCTTCAGCATTTTTCCCACGCACAGCCGACAAACGTTTATACTCGCGTTCGTAGAGCGAGCGGTTCGCTTTAAAAAACAAAAAAAAAAAACATTCTCCTCACGGCGATATTCCCGACGGTTTTTGGAAGTGACTCCCCTGTCGGTCGAGTGTCGTGGACGACCGAGGGGTGGATCGGGTAGGGTACGGTGTAGGGTAACGCTTGACCACTCGACGCATTTGAATGTTTAATGAGAGCCGACGATGGGTAGCCGCGGCGGTGGTCCCCGATTACCTCGCCATGCAGAAATTCCCATTTAGGATCGAGGTTGGTCAAGGTGGCGCGTTTCCGCTCGCACCGGGGGGGATTCCTCTTTGCTTCCGCGTTATTCCAATTGCGCGTCTCCAAATTATTTCGCGAAGACAGATAGACGGATAGATAGATATAATCCTTTGGCGTATGGGTTTGGATCGCGGATCCGTGAAATATGCAATTAGAGCAAGATACGTTCGCCGCTCGGCAGTCGACGCTTTTGCGCAACTTCCGTACGGATCTTGATTATGTAGGATATTTGAATGTTGGTAAAAATCAATGTATTTTCTAACGATATAAAAATGGGAATAAAATACATAGAGACACGATACAAACAGCGGGTAAACAAAGTGTCTCTCGCAAAGACGAAAACCGTCGTGGCGACTAGTTAACAATAATACTCTGAATACTCTAAACTCACAACGCTCTCTCAATATACTCTCGATACTCGCCCTCCGACTGTTCGCTCGACGGTCGTTGTCACCAGACTCTCTCTGATTTTTATCCTCGCCACTCCTTATGCACTTTTGGACATCTCACGCATTCACACAATCACGCAACACGCTATCCTAAATTTCTTTCAAAGGACACATTATCTAGGACCGCACGCGTCTCGACCGCGAGCGTGGCCCGTTTCTTCCGTCACACGCCTTATCTTAACCTAAACACCGTTCATTTCGTTTCGCGACACTCATAATAACACTCGCTCTTCGAGAGCTCAAAGATCCTTATTTTCGTGAGAAGATAATATCGTCACCGATATTTTCCATCTCACAATTATTATCATTTACCTGAATTTGCTAGACCGTCGCTCGTCGTCGATCGATGTCTTTTCTTTTTGTTCTCTCGACGAGAGTACGGCCAGAGATAAGCTCCTCGCCTGGCCATACAAAGAGAGAAGGCGTGCAGACGTACGAATGCGGAAGCCGGGGGGGGGGGGGGGGGTGGGGGGAGGCGGAATCGAGCGAATTACGGGGAAAAGAATGTCGGACGTATGGGTCTCTGTCTCCGGGCGGACACGGACATTCCGGTTACACGCGGAATTTGAAATCGTTCTGGACGCGGGCCAGCTCGTGCCCTTCGTTCGATAACGCGAGCCCACGACCTTCCATCGACGTTGCGCCCGATTTTCAATTCCAAAGAAATCTTCCGTGGGTTCAAAGGTCTCCTCCGCGCGGTGACCATCGGCCGAAATTCGTAATGTACGCGAACTGTCGTAAAGCGGGGACAATTGGAAATTCTTGGAAGAACGAAAAATTTCCGCAGCGGGTTTGGAAGGGCGAGGGAGGCACCGCGCCCCCCCCCCCTTCCCCCCCCCCCTTCTGCGAATGTAACGCGAGACAAGCGGAAGTTGATAGGAAATGGATTTCCCTCCCTCTCTTCGGTTGCCTCTCGATTTACGAGCTTCGGACGATCTTCTGAAAGAGATCGCGCGATAGAAATTTTGATTTCGAGAAAACCGCAGAGAGGGCGGAGAGCGGCAGAGATTGTTTGTAAGCAAAGAATACCGAGGTAAAGCTGACAGTGGGCGAAAAGGTAGCAAACAAATTTATGGGGGTAATCGCGAGAGAATGGTGGAAAAATATCCGGCGGCTTTACGTAAGTCGCAGTCTCCCCCTCGGGTTTATAAAGAATTTACGCGTTAGCTATTGTCAGGGCGCGCGAGTTACTCGGCGCGAAACGATTACAGGGGAAAACGTCGGTACTTCGGCACTTGGACATCGTTAACGGCCACCCCTCGACAGTCGTATAAAATTACACGGATATAATGGCCGCCGACAACCCGAGAGAAGGCGGCTTAATACCTCCCGAGCGACGACTTTCGATTCTTAAAGAAGGAGAGCTCGAACACCGTGGCCGTCGAGGGGCGAGAATTAACAAATTAACTGTGACGTGACTTTGAACTTTATCCGGTTCTCGGTAAACGTTCGCGACCAGAGGTCCGCCGCTTAATTCGGTCTAATCGTATTTTTGTATCTCGTTACGCGACTGACAAATTGTGCAACAAAAAAAAAAAGCCGAGGGAAGAGAACAAACAGATTATAGAGAGGGAGGGGCGGGGGGGGGGGGAGGCAAGGAACGTTATAGCGTATCCCGCCGAGGAAAAATAAGAATACGCGAACTTTACGTTTTACTCGGCGTTGTTTTACGCTCTCTGCTTTCTCGCGATGCAGTTGCTCTCCCGTATACACATATACATACTTCATCGTACCGCGGTGCAATGAAAGTATTATTCCTAATTATACCGGAATATGAAAATAGTAATGCCACTTTTAGAGGGGAGTTTTACCCGCGCAACCGTTCTTTTTTTTTTTTTTATCCCTCCCCCGTATTACAGCGTAGGTATACGAGCGGAAAAACGTTGCCCCCTCGCTTGCGCATGCCCTTTCGAAGAACGGAATAGCATTGAACTCGATGCCTTTTGAGAAACGATTCGCGAGGAAAACTTCGAGTATCGGAGGGCATTGGGGGTGGGTTGGCGGTCGGTGGGGGGGGGGGGGCGAGGTGGTACTAGAAAAGGGAGAAACGACTGTGGTTGACGATGCCAGTGATTACCAGGAGAATCCTTTTTAATTTAAACCGCTCGACGTACACGATGCGTCGAGTTGGGTAGAGTCGTTTCGAATCGCTTAACGAGCTGCCGTTGAGCCTCGTGATTCTCGACCTCGTCGACGAGACACGGGGAAAAAAAGGGGGTACGAAAGGGGAATCAATTCGAAACCAGCCGGAGCGAAGCGTTAACGATTTGACGCGGCGGCTCCAATCGTTTTATCGTCGAATTAAGCCGAATTAAGGGTGGTCCGCCGGGACGGCTCGTGTGCACGATTCCACGCCATGCTTTTTCATTGAATTTTGAAAATTGTTTTATTATCGTTCTCTCGTGCTACGGCGATACGCGCGGAAAAATACTTCGACGGTTAACTCGTTTCGAAGAGAATTCAGTTTTGCCTTTGCCGCCGTCGCGCGAGAACGTTTATCGTCTTTACGATTTACGCGTTAACGTTGCTCGAGGATTTGCTTCTTTTTTTCCTCCCCCGCGGTTCTACCCCGATTATGCGATCAACCGGTCAAAGATTTTGTTTAACCACCGGTGTACGCGGGAAAACGTAAAACGAAAGAGAGACGTTATAAAAATAATGAAAAATAAGTTTGCCGACTAATTTCAAATTTTTTTTTTCCCCCTTCCGCTCCCCTTTTTTTCGGATGTTTTCGCCACGGGATGAAAGACCTGGAACGGAGTACGGTAAAAACAAAATGGAGAAATTAATTGGAAATGTAGGGGCACCGTTAAGGGAAATACGAAGCGGTTACGATTTAATGAGTCCGCGCTACGTTCTAAATTGTAGAGCGAAATTACGGCGATTCATGAAACTCGGAGCAATCCACGGAAAAAAGGAAAAAAAAAAAAAATTTTGTGCATAGAATAAACAAAATACAAACTCAACGCATTGCACTTGTACAGACTTTTAGGCGAGTTATCGCGTGGAATATGTGAAAATCGGCGAGCCGCGATTGCGCGATTGCTTTGACGTTTCCCTTGGTTTATGTTATTGCTTTTGAATTGCCATGTTAAAGTGGCTTTCCTCGACCCACGTTCTTTATCAGTGCAAACTAAATTTACCTTCAAAAACAGATTATAGAGTGATAGGTGTTTGTTAAAAAAAAAAAAATCAACGATCGACGACCGAACCTCGGTACTACGAACTTCGTGTAAATTTCATTTACAATTTCCTCCATACAACGTTATTGCACTACCACTTAACTTAAATATTAAAATACACGTTATCTATTCCTAAATAAAAGAAACTACATTTTTTCACCATCAAATTGGCTATTACGTCCAATCTACATGAAGAAATAAAAGTTGTTTTCTCGTTGTCACGGTAGGACTAGCGTTAAGACGCGACGAATCCGATCAATCGGAAGACCATTAGAACTTTTCTCGATCGACGGGTGAGGCTCGATTTTATCTGAAAACGGAACACGGACTCTTCCCCCCCTCCCCCCCTCCTCCCGCCCCTCCGCCTCGTTTCACGGCTTTCGTTTTTCTGGGCTACCTGTACGCGTACAGAAAATTAGAGGATTCGGTCGGCGAGGAACTCGCCGGGGAACTCGATTTACATACCTCAACGGGCTTGGATCGCGTCGGATCAAGTTAGCAGGGGCGACGAGTGAACTTAATTAAGCGCGTGCGCGAATCGTGGTACGCGGCGTACACGTGCCATACACTTCGTTAAAATTTTATCCGTCGTAATTGTGCGACTGCGTCGAGTCCGGGGGGGGGGGGGCGGGCTAGTTCTTCCTTCGGGCCGAATATATGTAGTCGAGCCGTCGGTTGGTTTCACCCCATGCCCGGCTCTTTAATTACATCCTCGTCGGAGCTTAAGACCGACTGTGCAATGAAGCGAACTCGTCGTCGACCGGAAGTCGGCGCGTGTTCTAAATCATACGTCCGCTTCTCGCGTGCCCGATAGAGAGAGAGGGAGAGAGAGAGAGAGAGAGAGTGTGGGCGAGTGAGATAGATAACCTGAAGCCCACGGAACGCAGGTATATTCCGACCCAGCGGTAAGCTAAATACTCTCGTCATCGGATCTTTTAACGCCGGCTGCTCGTTAGCCGAATGTTTAATGAGAAAAAATGTTTCATTACGCGACCTTCCTGCGCCGGTTGAAGGCCGGTTCAAAGAAGTTATTACGAGACACGTGTGCGCGCTCGATCCTCCGGTCAGGATATAATAGTTTGCCTCTAAAAGTGTCACGCGCGGAAAAACGCTTTCTATGGTCGCCTTGATAAAGGTGAAACTGACGAGAGATCGAGCATCCGCGAAACGAACGCTTGGCAATCTTTGAATTCCCGAGAGACGTGCACGTATACACCTACGCGAGATGTCTGTACGTACTGTTCGCAGATCAGAAGAAGACACCTGATGCGGTCCGAAGGCAAGAGTTGGGTTCGCCTATCCTCACTTCCGAAGCTCTTTCGGCTCGTCTTTTAACATAGTAGTGGGAGTACTATTTGCGCGAGGGACAGGTAAATCCTAGTTGAGGTAGTTTACAGCCCGGGTTTATCAGTGTGCGTGGCAACTTGGCCAATGGCGATAATGCGTGTGCTCCGTACCTATGGTTATGTTCGAATGAGGAAGCATTTTTCACAGGTGCCTTCTTCTGATCTGCGAATAGGTACACGACATCCGAATTCACCCGTAACATTGCCACTGACCTCGATCAGATGGATCGGTCCGATTGTTATCGGCTACCAATGAGATCGATGTATTAATGTGACCCACATGTGCATAACGTGGGTATTCTTTTCCTACGCCACGGCACAATCGCTTTGTCCCACTCACTCCCTAATCGTCTCGTTTGCTTCCTTCGTCATAGCATTTCGACACGAGTACATTAGTGTGCGTGGAAATTTAGCCAATGGCAAAAATGCGTTTGTCCCTTCCCTATGGTTGTATCGGAATAGGTAGAATCCAAACACTACAACCGACGAAGACGCGTTTTTCTCAGGTGCCTTCTTCTGATCTGCGAACAGGTACATATTATCGATGGCTCCGGATCGGTAAACAAAGACGACGCGTCAGAGACGCTACGAGAGGGGAATTGCGGAGGGACGAAAGTTTTTACCCCATCGATGCGGTAATTTTTTTGTTTTTTTTTTTTCCTCAAGGCACACTAGTTGCACGCGAACGCGCAGTGCCGGGAAAGAATATCGAACGTCGGCCGTTCGATTTGTGGGTTAGCGCAACGACGAGCGCCGGCGGGGGTTACCTGTTACGTCCGTCGCGTCGAATCCCAACAATTTTCCTAACGATTTTGCATTCTATTACACCCCTTTAAAGCTGTCACTTTATTTCAGTATTAACGTCATTTCGCGTGACAACGTTACGGCATTTCGTTTACTGCGGAATTGAAAATTACTGCCGCACGAACGCGCCACGGTGCGGCGCGGCAATTGCAACGCGAATATTTAATGTAATGTCAACTATTCGAATTCGGTTGGTAAATTGGCACCATATCGATTCTGCCTGCATGCAAAGGCATGAGCGAATGATCACGGACGGTAATTACGTACAGTGCCGAGATAATATATAGAATTAATCGAGATAACGATCGTAGAAACACGCAGAGGGTACGCTTCTATACGGGACATTTCGTAACACGCGAGTGTTTCCTGAAATCACGTTAATACTCCGGGACCTTTCCTTTTTCCAATTTGTCCTTTCACGCGAAAAACCTTTTATTCGCACGGGATGGGGCGGGGGGGGGAGGGGGGGAGGGCGGACGTGCCGGGGCGAGGAGAAAGAAAATCGGCGAATTGCGGGGCACGATAAAACGCGAAACTCTCTGGCCAGCTGCCCCGGCTGGATACGACTCGGGGATATAAAATATGCTAATGCAACGATTTCGCTTAACGAAAGACGCGATACCGCGGCTGACTTTTAAACCAGTCCCATTAGTGATCCGAAATTACGACTGGCGAGAATATACGTCGAACCTGGATCTACGATGCGCAATTATCGCTCAAAGTTTAGCCTCCATTAGAGCCCCGGTGTAACAATAGTCGCGAGCGCGAAATTCCACGAAATTAATAGCGGTCCCGAATCGAATTATTCCTCGACGCGATTACGGATGCATCCACGGATTTGCTCTACTCGCCGACGGGGATAATGGCAAAAGAAACTTTTCGCGAGAAAATAAAAAGAGAAAGTTTTGAGCTTCAAAGGGACGAGACACTCGACGCACGCGTCGCACGGATCGAGCGCTCAGTAGTTACGGCGGGGGGGGGGGGGGGGTGGGGGGGAGAAATAGAAAAAAAAATGAAAAGGAAAACCGTCGAGCGGCCTTCGTCGAAGCCACTGCGGACATTTCGTTTCCGGCTCGAGGAGGTCGAGGCATTCGGGGAATCGAGGTTGGAAAGCGCTGAAATCGCACTTCCTCGAGTACCTTTCCGGAAAAGTAGGGAAAGGAGGGGGGGGGGGGGGTGTGGGTGGGTGGTGGAGGGGAGATAAGCGAGCGAGACAGATCCACCGAGTGGAAGTGAGAAAAGTTAGAAGGGAGAAAGCTATTAGAGCTTACTGCCGTGCGTTTAGCCAATAAGAGTTTGCTGTTGGCAGTGCAGTTGCGAAGCTGTAAAACGGCGAATAGGAAGAAAAGATTATCTGGAAATAATTAGACCGACCGCGGCAACTTCCCTTTAACAGTTTTTGACGTTGTTCGTTAGACCGGCAGCAGTGGCGTTAACGTTCGACAACGTTCGCTTACTCGCACACGCCATTTCCTTCGTTTCCCGTAACGCCTAACGATCCGGCGCGAATCTACTCGAACGGAAGGTAATAACGATGCGCTATCGAAACATAAGGATCGATCGATAACGTAGCGGCCCCGATTTGCCGCCAAGGCGAACCGCGATTATTGGACGAACGATGTGCAGGCTCATTCGACAATGTTGATCGAGCGTTGTATTTGTGACAATTCACGGTGACGGAGGAGCGGGATCGGGAGAGGGAAAGAATTATTAAAAAATAAAAAGAGAAGTAAAGAGAGATGAGGTGGAAATAATTAGCGAGGCTGCAGTGCGTGGCTGACCGTACGCAGATGTGCCAGGTCCGTATGAAAAATTAATGACATCCCGTTCTCAACGTTCTCCTCTCTACCTCCCAACCCCTTTTATTTCCCTACCACCTAGTTTATCCCCTCACCTCTCTCTCTCTCTTTCTCTCCTCTTCCCTTCCCTCTTCCTCTCCTTACCTCTTTTTTTTTTTACTTAAGGCCGGTTTCCCTTTATTGCCAACCCCCTTTCGACGATCTCGCGTGTCTCGACGAAATGTAGCTGCCCCACGATCCCCGATAGGCTCTATAATTATCCCGTTTTATCTTCATCAGGTGGGGTAGGCACCGGGGGGCGAACGAGTCGCGACCGAGGAAACGATATAACCTTCTCTTGCCTGTTCGCGCGCGGTGCGTTTTCGATTTAAGTCCGGAACGCTCTGGACGTATTCATTCGAGGGATTCGGGACGAATAATAAACCGGGTTCGCCGCGCGTTTCCCGTCGTCATCTCCTCTATTCGCGACTACTCCGTTCGTAAATCCTGCCGCAGGCCCCGACCCCCTTCCCTCGCCGCCCGCCCTTCCATCGGGGCCGATCGCAACGAATAAATCCGTCCTTCCTTTTAATTTGTCTTCGTTACCCGCGTCAATCATTTTTCGTTTTTCCCTTCCACCGACTACGCGGACGGGCTTCAGCCTCGTTTCCTCGTTTCTCTGTGCCATGTTTCACGTTTGGTCGGCGACGCGCGATCGATAAATTACATACGCAACGGCGCTGGCTTTCACGCGCGCATACACCGTAATCGGTAACGACGAAAGAACCGATCGCGATCCCTGAAACTACGCGATCGACGAATCACCCGAAACGACGCTTCGACGAACAACCCGACGGTTCTCTTCGAACCGATGCGACCCCTGAAACTACGCGATCGAAGAATCACCTGAAACGACGCTTCGACGAACAACCTCGCGGTTCTCTTCGAACCGATGCGACCCAGGAACGTCGGTTCGGCCCCCCCCCCCGCCCCCGAATCCCACGAAACGCCTGCGGCCAAACGCGGTAAAGTCGAGCGCGCATCGCGAGGGGTAGTACGACGCGAAATCGCGTGGATAGGGAAAATCAAAATGACGCCTTCCCCACTTTGACGTAACCGAGGACTCGGGCAACGTTGATATACGCGCGATTGCACAATGCAGCCACAAATGGAGCGACGGAGAAATATTTGCAGTTAATATTATCCCGCCATAAAAGCGGTCCGGCGTACTACCGCCGAGCGTTCGCGCTGGTGCGTATGAACCCCAGTGTATTGATAAACGAGTGGGGGGGGGGAGGGTTAGAGTACCGACGTGTCTGTTGGCAGTAATACACGGATAATTTATGAACGTCCGAGCAATCGAGATTTGTACCTCTTTTTATTATTTTTCATTTTTCCGGCCGCCCCCTCTAGCAATTAACTCGAGGATACCTGCCCCTCGCCGAATGACTTTGTCGAAACTCCGACGGGCGGAGTTTGGGGGAAACGGTGAGGTGCGGCGGGGGGGGGGACAGAGTTTTGGTACGGCGGGTACCACGCATGTTTTATTTATTTATGCTGATCCATCCTGCTGCTCGAGAGGACTCACCTTACCGCCAACTTCACCGTTTTAAAATTTCATATCTGGCCCACCCCGTGTACATACGCTCTACATATTGATACGTAAGACGCAATGCGCCGCGCGTTGATCTCGATTCATCCGCGTTTTACGGTTTCTCCGACGGGCCAGTCGCCAAGAGGGATGGGGGAAAAGAGGGAAGAAAGGACGAGTTCTCCCTTTCGTTCGTTCGGTCCAACGAACTTTCTTGCTCGTGCTGCTTTCCTCTCCATCCTTTCTCTCTCGCTCTCTTTCAAATCGAAAGTTTAAAAAAAGGATCGAAAAACGATTCGTCGAGCGGAGAAATTTCTATTCCTAGCGCGCTATTTCGAACACGCGAAGGCAAGTTTCGAAATACCCGCGGTAGCTTTTTTTTTTCTTTCCTTTTAACGCGTTTCGGACTCGTCCCGTGGCAGTTTCCCCTTGGCCGTTCGGAACGTAAACCAGTCGTCCGCCTCGCCTCAGCATTTCATTTCGACTTTTACACCCACGCTTCGTCCTCTCTTAACGCGAGATTTTTATTCTGCTCTACCTTGTAACGTTCCTTCCTCCCCTCTCCCCTCACCCCCACTCCCCAACCTCTCTACCTATTCCACCTTTCTCTTTCTCGTGCCTGCGCCAGTCCGCGGTACCGGAACGTCATAAATTCTAGCCATCCTACTCTCGGCTCTCTTACTCACCACCCTCTTCCTCTTCCTCTTCCCTTTCCTCTTCCTCTTCCTCCTCGTTCTTCTCCACCGTTCCAACCCACCCACTCTTCCCTCGTTCATCCCCTCCTACTTCCCTCTTAGGCTATTTCTCTCTCGTTCCCTCTTCCGTCCCGTACGTTTCTCCCGGAAAAGCCGCGATAACTCGGAAGGAACGATGGAACGTAATTAGAAAGAGTGCCATTTTTAAACCATTCTTCTCGTCCCCGAACCCCCTGCCCACCCCTATCCCATCCCCTACCACGTCTATCTCGGTTATCCTGAAACGAGAGTCGACACTCGCGCGACCGTTTTCTTCCAAACGCCTCGTTTGTATGTATCCACGTATATTCTTTTATTCTCGGGGGCGAGTATTTATCGTCAGTAGGAGCGCGATGGAAGAGGAAGAAGGAAAACAGCAATTTCGAAATTGCGCGAGCGTATCGAGCACTTCCCGCGAGATGCAAAATAGAAAACTACTATTCGCCGACGGGAAGAGTACTTGCCGGGAATTGGGTACTTGCATTCGGTAATCCCATTCGAGGAACGTCGCGGTGCTTCCGGGAACATTCGCGTTTCCGTCGACCCATCTACGGCTGAATACGGACGTGTAACATAGTCGCGTATCGCGTAACAAACAACGTCATCCTCTAGTAGACTCGTTGGGATCGTGTCTCCCCACGCACGTTATCAACAACATTTGCAACGGCGTTGTAACACGGTGTTTGTTAAACGCTTAACACCTCGCTGCTCAACCTAAGACCAGGTAATACACGCGTGAAACATACGCCCGCAATAAACACCGTGTTGCAACCTCGTTGCAGATATTTTAGCAACGCATGTGAGAACGCACAATCGTAACCACTGTTGCGCGTTGCGCGATACGCGCGAACGTGTGTGTCGCGTCTGTTCCCGTACTATAACATTTCGTCGACGCGTTCCTTTGATCAACGACTCGCGTTCTCGATTCAACGTTACACAGGTGAATTTAGACTTGAGAGAGATACCAAAGACTCACCTTCTTGCCGGAGAAGCACGACGAACAGGAGCAACGCAAGATCCATCGCTCGGGGCCCGCGCACCCGCTCCGCCACCGATGCAACCCTCGAATTATACCACTCGCAAGATCCCACCCACCTCCAACCCCTTTCGTCGTCTTTGCGCGGCCACTCGAGCGGTGACCACCCCCTCCCGCGCTATGCCACCCTTCAGCGTCCTCCAGTTCCTTCCTCTTCTTCGTATTCTTCTTCCTCTTCCGGCACAATAACAACGCGGTCACGTTCGATCTTAAAACCACGCAAAACGAAATCAGCGAACAACGAGAGACGTTCGTTAATAAACGTCACAGCGTGTCAACGATTCCTCCAGTTTTGCTGTCCCGTCGATAATATCTACGGTTGACGGGTCAAGCGGATTGTACTCGATATACGTACGCCGAGGGGTGTTTTACGGTCGCGAAGGGGGGGTGATAGTTACACGGGGCGCGCACACACCGCGCCGGAAGCTGCGTCGTCGATCGAGTCGAGTCGAGTCGAAGCTTTTGTCCCGATTTCCCAAATACCGGGCCGAAGGATTCGCGCGAGGGACGCTGGGCGATGTGCCGAGGCAAAAGGGGGATAACGAGAGAAAAACTGGCGTGTACCGGCCGTAGAAGTCGAACGTTGCATCCCGTCGTTACCCGTCGTTAATTAACCGCGAGAATTTTCGTTCGTTACCTCACTGTCAATTAAATTTAACGATTTCGCGAGGCTTAAAGCGTACGCTTTAACCGCTCGCCGCCGCCGCCGTCGCCGGCGCGCTTCCGGCGGACCGCGGGGCGACCGTCGGTACACGACGACGTTCGTAAGAATTTTTCAAAGCCGGATACGACGAGGCAACTAGTCGCCGGTAACGGCTTCCGCAATCTTTACTCTCGTCCCTTGTCAAGCGAAGATTCCCGACACCGTGAGATCCTCTCCGCTGCTGGTCTTGTCGTCGTTAAAATCGACGTGCTCTCTAAAACACGAGTTCCCACGCGTCTTAAGCCTACACCCCTTTACGAGGGTTTCGTAATCCTGCCCTTCGATTCTCGAGTACCTTCTTTCCGATTTCGTCTCGGAAATATTTGTCGCCCATCGTCCCTCCCTCGAATCGCGTCTAACGAACTTCGCGTGGTCGGGGGGGAGGGGAGGGATGAAAAGAGGTACGAACGTTGACTCCTAACCCGTCGCGAGGAGAGGCACTATAAATACCGAGGGGAAAATGTCGCGGCCCTCCTGCTGCCCCCCCCACCCTTTCCACGGTGTTACGGCTCACACCCTCGTAAAGTAGGGTTGTTGTCGCCACCCTTGCCCCCCCTCTCCCTCGTTTAAAGACGCTTCGCGAGTTAACTGTTCCCCGCTGACGCGTCTCGGGGTATGAGAAATTTTTGAATAACGCCGCGTCACCCGATCCCTCGGTCGCGATAACGCCGCTCACGATAATAGTTCGGAATGAAGAGAAATCAGCTCTGGAGGGAGGATAATTCCCGTGGATCTCGGCGGACGATCGCAGCGTCGACGAAAAATAAGAATTGAGAAATTTTATCGACTCGGGGGGTAGGGGGGGGCGAGACGGGGATGGGAATAGGGGGATGAGAGTGAGGGGGGGTGGGAGGGCGAAGGGATTCGAGAGGATCGTAGCTCGTGTGTATCGCGATACTACGAGGTAGACGCTCGACGCTCCACGGCTCGGCCCGTAAATTATTTTACCCCGATAATTACCCCTGGGAAATACCGTTAAGACGTACAAATGCAATTCGGCTCCCGCCGCGCTCACCGGATATACCCTCGGAACCGAGTGTGCGCCGGAATTCTCAGTATTCCCCGCCCGTTTGAATAGCGCGAATCAGTCCGTAAGGAGAAGCGGCAATTCTATTTCCTTTCGACAGGTGCCGGAGGGGGAGTAGGGGGGGGGGTGAGGAAGGAGAGAACGAAAAGAGAGAAAGGAATGTATGCCGGCGTACGGAGGGTACGGCTTTTAAATGCAACTTGTTGCAATCTCGCCCAAAGCACCGAGAAACTCCTCGGACTAGAAACGCGCACGTGTGTCTTCTCCGTAACACGGGAGGATCGTGCACGCGTGTACTGTCGCGAGACTCGGGTCGAGTAATTCTTTCGTAAGTGAGGCAAATGTGTGTGAGGTACGTGGACGAGGTACGCGCGATCATCTCGATTCGCGAGGGATGATGGGATTTTTTTCTCAGAAACGCACTTCTGCGTAATATTAAGGGCACAGAAATTTGTTATATTGCATGGTAGTGTTTGAGCTCAGTTTGTGCCCGGAAGCGGTGGTGTAACCATCTTTGTAAGTTTTTACGAAAAGGGCATGAAAGACTGGGAAAAACTTTCGGACACGGTTACAAAGAGTGAAGGAAATTAGATTTTACAATATTCTGTAATAAAAATTAAGAGAAAATGCAGGTTTACGCTGCCGTACAAAATAATCGATATCTGTCCGGTAATCCTAAAATATAAATCGACTCGACTCGACTCGACGCAAATTCCACGCGAAAGAATGGAATCGAGCTGTAAGATTCGATCGCGAGAACATCGATATCAAATCCGCACGAACCGCGTCGTAAAACGAACCTAACGAGGTGCGAGCTGGTGGGTTCCGACTTCCTCGAATTATGAAACGGGACAGGTGATTTGTTTACCTTGGTACCAAATGTTGCCAAGCAGGTCAACTATAACCGATGAGCGTGACCCCCGACTGACTCACGAGCCTACCCTTCGCTTTACTCTCGCGACACGTGCACAGCGGCGAGCACGCCGTCGAAGAGATGCACGTACACGTCAAATCCTGGCCTAATCGTGCGACGCGAGTGTGTATCGATTTCACCCGAAGCTATATATTCCCTCTTCGGATCCGATCAAAGGTATGTTTGTCCGCAAGGCGGTCGCCCATTTACTTATTAATCTCTCGATTTATTTACGACAGTGCGGTAGATATAAATCTTCGACTCTCCACGATCTCGCTATTTACACTTTTCTTCCTTTGCTTTTTACTACTAACGGTCGATCGGAGATAACGGTACTCGTTGTTTCATTACCACGATATAATTATTCTGCGTCTTTTATGTATACATGTCGTTTTTCCCGAGTTCGGGAGACTCTCGACTATAATCTCTCGTTCCACACGCTCGTCGCTAAACATTCGCGAGCACGGAAACTGATACCGGTTACGCGTTTTCACCGAAAGTATTTATAAAAATCTGCAACGCGTCTGAAGAATTCCACGCGTCAGAATCTGAGTACGTGGATCCCGATCGATGCGCGGCTCGAGTAACCCAACGCAAAGCGATCTATCACCGCGGTGGATCTAGAATCCGCTCGAAAGCAACCTTCGATCCTCGATCCGAGTTAAGAGCGGCCAGCCGCGTTTCCGGCGGTGGCATTGGAAGATTACGTCCGGTTCATTTGGCGGATCGTGCGCGCAGCGCGAAGATGTCACGGAGACGTTGCTGCGCCCGAGTTTACGATCGAAGTTAGGAACTTTCCAAACGCGTCATCGTTACCATCCCTACTCCGATCGCGAGGTGAAATTCTCTCTCGCTCGAGCTCTCGAGCGAATCAAACTAAGGGATCGACCAATTTATCGATCAACACTGCCACCCCACAATCCCCCCCCTCCCACCCACCCCCTTGGGAAGACTTATATTCCCGTGGTTTATAATTTTCCAGAAATGTCACGCGTAGGCGTGAAAACGTTTCTCCGGCTCCAGGGAAAGGAAACTCTCGATCTCGAACCGTATCGCGCACGAATCTTAACGGAAGTGGTTACGTAAAATACTATTAAGCGTCGATCGACGATACTGGGAAAACGCGTCGATGGAAGAATTTCGTAACTCGGAGATACTCGGCAAAACGGAACTTCGTTTCCGCCTCTTATACTCGACTCTCGTCGTCGGGAAGTAAGTGTCGTCGTTGGCCGATCGTCGACGGCACCGCGCGCGCCGAGGAGCGTCTCCGAGTGAAAGTTCGCGTCGCGGATGGCCGATGCCGACTACGAAAGCTCGACGTCGCGCCAGTTTAGGTCCGTGCGCCGGTGGCTCGTATACCTGGACGCTTGCGCACTCGACGCCGTACAGGTGCAAACTGCACGCGCTACTACTCTCCTTTGCCACGGTATAACCAAACGACCCGCCATCGAATCGTCGTCGGCGCCCCAACGATACACCGTCGATTCGTCCCTTCGTAATAGCGATCATTGCGGAATAACGATACTTGGACGCGATCATTAACGCGTGCCCCCCTCCGTCGGGGGTGAGGGGGTGGGGGGACGCCGGCGAACGTAGCAACACCGCTCCACCATAATTATTAATCTCCGGTACCGATGCGTGCCAAACCTTCCCGTACCCAAACGCGGATCGATACGAAACAATAGTTAATTTTACTCTGATTGTTATTAGTATCCGCGGTACCGGCCACCCGCCTCATTTCCGGTTGTTGCGGCACAATATGACCTTTCGCGTTATTCCTTTAACGATTGTAGTTTAACCGCGCAACGGTGACGGTAAATCACGTAACCCGAGCCGTGACGTCACCCCGACAAACACGATTTTCGAAAATATCATTATATTCGCGCGGTGTAAATATAGTTACGAGCGTCAAACGAATCGCTTTTGGTAGTCGGGTTTTCATATTCCTACCGATTACGCGAATGATTTAACCTTTATCGAGTAAAGGTTAAAACGCGAAAAGACGAGGCGTTGTTTATTAATAAACTGCGAAAAGTTCTCTCGCCTTTCGAGTAATTTTAGATTGAAATCTGGGTCGTCGGTCCGCCTCGAACAAACACACCTGTACGTTACCGCCGTTGAGTTAATTAGCGAGTGTTCCAATTACGAAATAATTCCTAGGGCGTTAATGTTCGACGACAATGACATTTCCTTGTTTCCCGCGTACTTCCTTTTTTTGGGATATCGAGCGACGTCTCGAACTCTTTTACCCCCGTCGAAAAGTTTTGTAAAGCAAGTCGACGCTCACCGCTGTTACGCTTCTCGACGAATAATTCTGTCGTTGACTCGGCTCGCTCGTGACTTCGCGCTCTCACGCTCGTAACCGGAACGTAACTCCGAGAACCGTAAATTCCATTCCGCGCGAAACTTGCACCGGTGGTTTATTCGTTCGACTAATTGCCCGGACAATCGGATGCTTTGGCCCCCCTCCCCCTCCCCCCTCCCCGTGCTCAATCGGTTCTACCTGGAAATTCGTTTGCGACAGACGCTTCGACATAATCCCCGGCGGGTGAACGTTCGATGCAAAGTAGCGGATAGGCGAAACAATTATATCCGCGGTCCATTGTTTGCATCTTCAACGGGTCGATGGTCGCGTGTATGGCAATCGAGGAGCGGCTTAAAGGACGATAATAAACTTGGCGCGTTTTGTAATCGGATACCGCGGGGAAATCTTGGGCGAATGGAAGAAAAAATGGTGGAAATTAACTTTCCACGGTACTCCCTTATCCGCGACTCCATCAGCGGGAAGCGAGATCCTTCCACTTTCCAACCGAAGGGAAGGAAAAATGCGCTCGTTCGTATCGCGACGGTATCTCTCTCGACGTAATGCATCCCACCGCGCCAGTTTGGTCCAACTGCCATGCAAATTTACTTTAATAACCGGATAATATCTCTTCCGTAGGATCTTTCGAGGCCTCCTTTCCGCACCGACGCTTTGTTTCGTTAACGTAACCGAAATCGAGGAAACGTTCGATATCTCGTTCGTCGGTATTAACCAGGGACGGAAAAAAGAACCGAACGTAACCGAAACCGAACCCGAACCAGCCAGGTTAGGAACGGAACGTATGCCGCTCGCGAGATTGTTCCGTTCCGAAGAACGTAACGAAACTGGACACTACGAGTTGTCGTGACAACTGGGCCCGGAACGTTCCGCTTGGTTCCTTCTTCGGAACGGAACAATCTCTCGGGCGGCATACGTTCCGTTCTTCGGAACAGAACGACTTCTCGAACGGCTCACGTTCCGTTTTTCGGAACAGAACAACTTCTTGAACGGCTCACGTTCCGTTTTTCAGAACCATTCTTTTCCCGAATTAAACTTGGCACAAATTTTCTTTGCAAAATTGTGTAAGTTGCCACGCCCGTTGAATTTGTGTACGTTGACAGAGGATATTAACAAATACACTTAACGAAAGATAATAAGAAGCAATTAAATTAAATTGATCGTGTGTCCACGATTGTAAACTAATGCGCAGTAATAAATTCAACTGTGATAATTAGCAAAATGAAATATATCTCATTATTTCAAATATCTTTCGGTGTGTTTCTCTGTTAAAACACGTGGCGCATCTTTCAAGAACTTGGTTGTTCATATAATGTTTATATTTGTTGTTGAAACCTGGCAGAACGCCTTCGAAGATAGTTTATAACTACCAGTTCGCCGAGATCGTTGTGCTTCCCTTGCACTCTCTTTCTTTTCATTCATTTCTGTCTCATCGTCAGCTTCGGCACAGCGTGTCAATGACGATTTACAGGTAGACCTCCGTTCCCAGGTAAACGTCTCTCTCTTTTCCTCCTTCGCTCGCTCGCGCTAGCACTTTGATCGAGAAGCAGCTTTCCTATCCTCGCAGATGTTCAACCGCGACGGAGCGAGGAAGAAAGAGAGAAAGTCTTACAGACCTGAAGGTGCAAAAAGGTCGCTATTGTTCCGAGGGGCATAGGAAGACCTTAAGAAAATGTGCTAGTTTTCGGCTATGTTTCGTTTGCGCAGATTGCGGATGAAGAAGCGGAAGAACAAATAGTGAAGATATGAAAAAAAAAAATGATTTTATTTCCAATTTTTTTTTTTAATTACCCGACAGTATGTATGTATATATATTACCGTAAACGATGTGTGTATATGGATGTATATATTGTAACATCGACATTATACATATATATCAAACAACAATATGGAAATCAGCAAATCCACGAATTTAAGAACGTAAAAAAGGAAAAATATCGTCACCAAAAAATCAACGAATTTCCTTACGCTGACGGATGTGTTCATGTATTTATTTTTTTTCATATTTTTACTATTTAGTAGAAAGTGGTAATTGTAATTTCTAATTTCCACCCCGTGGATGACGAAGAGAGTTGCAGAGGGTGGTGGACTGTGTACCTGGGGTACCGAACTTTACCTTGCGCCCGAATTCCGCGAACCCGAGTGAGTCTGGCGACCAGATGTTTTATTGCCTATACCAACGCTGCAGAAACGTTGCTTCAAGGGGCATTGGAAGGCTTTAAGAAAATGCGCTCGTTTTTGGCGCCGATACTCTCTTTCCCTCGTCCGTCGCCTCTCACGTTTGCACTTGACCGAGAAGGGACGAGAGTCGGCACGGCGCGTGTTCACCCTGCCCAATTTTCGCTGTATGGGTCCCTCTGCCGAATGCCACATTTTTTTATGTTTTATTTCTACATTCCAGGAGTTTGAGACATTGAAAAATTGGGACACTTTTTCTTCAAAAATTACCAGCCGCGGACTCGTTTATCGTAGTAAATTTGCTTTCTAAGTTGAACATTTTTAAGTTAAAGTTGTTAAGTTCGAGTCGGAAAAGACTGTGGTTTGACGAGAATTTTCAACCTTGTTCAAAAAGTTTGTTCCTCAACGCATAATTCATAAAAATAAAAAAGAATCGTTAATTTGACTGTCAGAGCATAAATGTTGTCTTTACCTCCCTCGCTCCCCCTCGCTCGCACTTGGCCGAGAAGAAGGGACGAGAGTCGGTAAGGCGCGTCCCCACCCTGCCGCATTTTCGCCTTGTGGGTCCCTCCCTTTCCTACCCGCGCTTCGAGCGTGGGAGAGAGAGAGAAGGTCTTATGCCGTGGCAACCGGGAGTCGACACCTTAGACAATGAACGTGGACTCCAGATCTAAATTTTGTTTCTGTTTACATCCCTCGTTCCCCCTCGGCCGAGGAGAAGGGGCGAGAGTAGGCAATACGCGTGTTCACTCTGTCATCAATTTCGACCGAATCGGTAACCCCAATGTCGTAGCGTCCCCTTGTAAAAAGGTGTTAAAAAATAATTAAAATAGGTTCATAGCTTCCGGTCGTGCATGTGCACTAAAGTTTGCTGAAATTATGTAAAATTCTCATTTTAACGATAGTTTTTAACGGACTTCGGCAAACTTTAAAGCATATACGCAACCGGAAGATATGAACCGCTTTTATTTATTTAAAACAAATAAAAAACGTCGGAACCGATTAAGCCGTTGTAGGGTAACACAATTTTGACGAGGAAAAGGCAGCTTGGAACCGTTATGCGGTGGCTCGTTTCGAAGAAATTGAGGCACAGGTCCTGGAATTTGCCCGCTCAGACTCACCCGGTAGGCCCAAAATGACCGCGCCCGAATGCGCTGACCCGAGTTTTATGGTTCAATAGCATTACAATAACACGGTCATCATGCCACATAATGAGAGGGTTTTGACTAAAATTCAGGAACGTTCATCGCTGGCATAAAAGGACATAGAGAAAATAATAAAAGTCCGCCGAAAGTAAATGTAAAAGCTAGTCTACCTGTGTAGAATAATGGATGTACCGTGTATAAATCAAAGACCATTGCAAACAAAATAAATCTTTCAGTAATATTGTGTACAAATTTTGACTTTGAAAATCACGTTTCGAGAAAAACGCATTTGAAGTTTGATAAGGCATTTTAGAGGATTACAGATATGAAACAAATTGGTCTATAATTTCTGCAACAGTAGGTACTTTGGTAATAATTTGCCCAATACATTCTCAACATTATAAACTATCTGAAAATGCAACCAAAAAATCGATTTTTTGAACATTTTACTGTCGTGTACCCCCTTAAGGACATAACTTTCCTTACTACAGTGAATAATGGAATGTAACAATGGAATTTTCTAACTAAAGTTTCTAATTAAATGTTTCTATCCCATATGGAATCATTACGTTTTTTGTACGTTAGATTTATAAGTATCCAATTATCCGCAGTACTTCGTTATTGGTGGAATTTATTACTGCGCATTAGTTTACAATCGTGGACACACGATCAATTTCATTTACTTGCTTACTATTATCTTTTGTTAAGTGTATTTGTTAATTTCATCTGTCAACGTACACAAATTCAACGAGCGTGGCAACTTACACAATTTTGCAAAGAAAATTTGAGCCAAGTTTGATTCGGGAAAAGAACGGTTCCGAAAAACGGAACGTGAGCCGTTCAAGAAATCGTTCTGTTCCGAAGAACGGAACGTATGCCGCCCAAGAGATTGTTCCGTTCCGAAGATGGAACCAAGCGGAACGTTCCGGGCCCAGTTGTCACGACAACTCGAGGTGTCCAGTTTCGTTACGTTCTTCGGAACGGAACAATCTCTCGGGCGGCATACGTTCCGTTCCTTACCTGGATGGTTCGGTTCGGTTTCGGTTTCGTTTTCCGTCCCTGGTATTAACGGTAACGATCGTTAAGCGTATGCCCGACACGAAGCGTAACTCGAAGCGCGATCAACGTTCGCTCGCACCTTCCTACGTGTCTTCCTTTTTCCCCCGGTGTCATTCGATATTGTTATCTCGCTTGATTCGAGAAAGTATTGGAACGCGTTGCTCGTACGGTACGGTAGGGGAAAGGAGGAGGTGGTACGGCCCTTTGTACAGCGAGATAGATATTTCCGCAGTATTTCGTCCGTTTTAATTACGAGCAGATCCGGAGGGAGAGAGAAAACTCGTTTTCGAAGAGAGAAGGAGAGAGAGGGAGATGGAACCGAACGAGCTGACGCGTTCGTATCCGCGATAAACCTCGTCTCGAGTTGTCAATTAAATATAATAGCGAGCGGTGTAATAAGTTTACCAACGAGTCCCGTCTTCGCGGAACCGTCGTCGTCGCTTCTAGGTATTTCGCGACGAGCGAGACTGGAACGCACTGAAACGCATCGAAATCTTGTTCGCTTTACCGTCGCGGCTGCGGTGTTCCTTTGAAAACAGCCGCGGTACAAATCCGAGCTTGTGGGTACAGACGATGAATTCCATTGTGGTTGGAAGTGGATTGAGAAGACCGTGAAATTGTTTTCGATGGAAACCGCGCGCGTATCGTGGTCGGACGATTTGCGGTTACGTCATCAAAGACGTTGTACTTTGGCCGTGATTTCTTACCGGATTTGGTGTAGACCGATTGTTCGTTTATTAAATTCGCAGGAGACCCCGAGATCGTTGGCGTCGCCGCGTTTAATTGGGAGGATCGAAACAACGTCGTCTTTAAGTTTGATTCACATTAACGGTCCCGGTCCGGTCTGATCACGGTCAGGTCACGAATCAGGGATTACGAAGTAGCATTCACACTTCTGGTCACAGACAATTGAATCGAGATTGTTGACTAGCACACCTACCCAAACGAGCACGTTGATAGATTCTCATTAGGTGGGTTTGGTCAAAAAACAATTGACTGCCGCGGTGTGGTTTGGTGTAGACCGATTGTTTCTTTATTAAATTCGGAGGAGACGCGAGATCGTTGACGTGGCCACGTTTAATTGGGAGGATCGGAACAACGTCGTCTTTAAGTTCGATTCACATTAACGGTCCCGGTCCGGTCTGATCACGGTCAGGTCAGGAATCAGGGATTATGACGTAGCATTCGCACTTCTGGTCAAAGACAATTGAATGGAGATTGTTGACTAGCACACCTACCCAAACGAGCACGTTGATAGATTCTCATTAGGTGGGTTTGGTCAAAAAACAATTGACTGCCGCGGTGTGGTTTGGTGTAGACCGATTGTTTCTTTATTAAATTCGGAAGAGACGCGAGATCATTGACGTGGCCGCCTTTAATTGGGAGAACCGGAATAACGTCGTCTTTAAGCCCGATTCACATTAACGGTCCCAGTCCGGTTCGATCACGGTCATGGATTATGACGTAGCATTCACACTTCTGGTCACAGACAATTGAATCGAGATTGTTGGCTAGCACACCTACCCTGACAAGCGCGTTGATAGATCCTCATTAGGTGGGATTGGTCAAAAAACAATTAACTGCCGCGGTGTGGATTGCTCGCCGACGGATCGAGACTCGACCGGATCGACACCGCGCTAATGTGAATCGTGGTTATTATCGATAGTCGGAGCGGATAGCCAGAGCCCGTGCCGCTTTAACGCCGCGGTATGTACGTCGCTGAAATAAGTTTTACAAAGGCGGGGGTCGGCCAGCCAGCGGGGACCCGCGGAGAATGCAATCGCTCTTTGTTAAAATCGTGCTTATCTTGAAATGAATAATTCATCGTTTCATTTATCTTTCCCAGCGGCGCGGCTCGCGCGCTAGACGGTCAACGGTAAAAATAAAATTAACATAAAACGAGGGTACGAACGTGATTTAGCGACGCATAAAAAAGTTCTTCGTTCAAGAGATTCTCCCTGAAACGCATCGTTTATCAAAGAATCGTCCCACGCAAGAATTATTTCGTGCCGCCGACTGACGCGTCCGTCCGACGCTCGTGGAGCGTCGGTTGGTACCTTCCGCTCGCGCATGCCGGAAGTGCGCTTTACCTAGGACGTGGGGACGACGTAAATACTTAAAAAGTACCATTACCGTACCGCTCAATCTGCGCCCGTTGCTAGTTCTCGCCGATTGTAAATTATTTTACATCCACGTTGGCGTAATCGATGATTCTGCAGTGTCGGGCGGTATTCAACGGCATCGTTGGGACTGAACGGGACATAATTGTCATCCGGGAGCCACGAGTTTACGTACGTATAAATTCGAGTTTTGTCCGATGAAAATTTAATCTATATCGAGCCATACGGTACGGTTAGAGAATTGCGTTAACCGCGTAACTTGGCGAGCGTGTAAATTGCGGGAAATAGTTAGACGCCCATCGGAGGTGAAAACACGCGTACAATTTATTCCCCACCCCCTCCCCCCCAACCTTTCATTCTCCCGAACGTTACCCGTCGCTCCGATCGTTCGATCGATCCATCGATCGGTACCAAAGCGAAGGCCTGCCACGTGAATGAATTTGACTCGTAGACGCCGGTTCTCCGTGCGTTGCGAATAAGGACTAACGAATTTCCTCGAGCTTAGAGCGCGTCTGCTTTGGCGTATAAGCGCGTACTCTACTTAGCCCCGAATAAATAGGAACGTTTTGCGTCTGCAGGAAGATAGTATCGACCATCCTTTCCAGCTCGTCGCACCGGCAACCTCCTTCCACGGCTCCGTCACTCTCTTCCGTTTCTCCTCCCTCTTATCCGTCCTCTCGCTTCCCTCTCCCTCCATCCTCCTCGGGGTTATCCTCCTCCCCCCGCTCTCTTTCTCAAGCCCTGTTGCACCACCTCGGGCAACCTGACCGTCTGAAATGTAGCCTGCTGGCATAAGGGGAGTAAAGGGACTCCCGGAGACCGAACTCGAGGGGTAGAAGAGCTTCCACGACCTTTACGGGGGACTACGGAGTTAATATTTATCGAGGCTGCCTGTAATTTTCTTAGGAGTCTGCCACGGACTCCTAACGGGTACGGAGGAGGGGGGGGGGGGGAGGTGGGGAGCAGGAAAAATAATTAAGGTAACTCTCAGACGTCCCCGTGTATTCGGCGATGCGATGCCTTTCCCGTTTGCCTCGGTTCTACGCTTTTCCATTTGAGCAATCGGGTTTCCCGTGGATCGACGATATCGTTACTCCTCAAATTGATTTCACCTGGGATCGATAGTCGGGGCGATACGTTTGCGTACATACCTCTCGATCGTGAACACTCCCTTCGCGTCCGACTTTATTTTCGATAGCTCGACCCCGCATTCTTCCTCTCTCTCTCTCTCTCTCCTCTTCTTTTTTCTTCTCCGTTCCTTTTTTCTCTCCCTCGTCGAACCACAGGGGGTGACTTTTACGCCAGGCATCCAGACCGGGCTTATGACCTTCGGGTCTTAGTTCCAGCGCGGATCTACGTCGCTTCCGAAAGAAAGATCCGCCGTGCTGTCGTAAAATGTGGCTGGGTATGATACACGACCGAACCACATATCTCTTCGCGTGGCAGGTCGATCTACCGGTTTTATGTTACTTTCCGAGAACGTCTCGCGCGTCCCCTACCCCCACCCTCCCGCGAAGCGAACTTTCGACGGAAGACTTGTACGCGACGATGGTACTCTCAACGATGCCATCCTCTCTCCGCTTTCATTAGGCAATTCCTTCTTGAAATTCGGTTCGAAGCGAGAATTACGAATAAACTGGAACGTCGAACGAGGGGTTCGCGAAGGGGTCTGGTTTTTGCGACGAATGCAATTTCGCGACCTCGTTTAAAAAAAGAGAATAAAAAAAAGGAAAGAAGAAAAGCGATCGGCGGGATATTTGTCGCGGGGGATAAAGGTTACACGGTCTCGGCGTAATTCTTCTACGGATCAATTACCGTTCGGTGGAGGGGGGGAGGCAATGGAAACGAATCGTGGAATATAAATACGTATCATCGATCGGCGCTATATTGTATAGGCGCGCACGCGTGTGTACGTGTGTGTGTGTTTTTTTTTCCGTGTGCACGAGTATAAGCTGGGAACGGCAGGTAGCCGAGGGGTTTGGCAGCGAGCATGAAAAATAGAAATTCATTCGGGGCATGTTGGCTTCGTTCGACGTACGCGGCGGCGGCGGCGGCGCCTACGTATCAACAAGTAACTCCTCTCCTTTCGTTGACAAGAAATAGGGCTGAGGGACGGCGTTAGGTGCCCCCCCCCCCCCCGTTGCTTTTGCCGGTTGCTACCGTTCCTGCCCACCCAGGCGGTGGTTCCGCTTGATTTACGACATGGAACGAGCACGCGCGCGCGCGCGCGCCCCCGCTATCGGCCACGGTACAGCACCCGTCCCCCTTCGATTAATTGGTCCACCCCTGTCGGAAAGTTAATTTATAGACGTGCCAATCGGTCGGCGCGAATTGTCAACAAGTGGCCGTTTCTCCCCCGTCGTCTCTACGGCGAAAGATAACGACGGCTGGTGCTCCGCGAGCGCGGCGCTCTCTCTCTCTCTCTCTCTCTCTCTCTCTCTCGCTTTCTCAAGCGCGCGCACACACTCGTCGCGTCTCCCTGTCTGTACCCTTCGGCACCCGAAATTCTTGACTAAACCCCTAACCACGATCGCTGGCGTCGCGACGCTATCGATCGTGTTTGCCGATGGTACGAGACACTCGACGTACACAGGTAAATACAAATACGCGTCGGTTGTCTTTTCACGATCCTACCGTTTGTACCCAGTTTTGTTCTCTAGCCACGGAATTCCTATTGGGAAGTTCGCTAAAAAGAGAGGGCGAGGGAAAGGGAGAGTGAGACGGAGAGAGAGAGAGAGAGAAAAAAAATACAGGACATATATAACGCTCCCCGAGATAGAGCGACGTAGAGCGGTTGCAACGCCGGCGATCCTCTGGGAGGCCGAAAATGCACTTTTTATCGCGTTGCATCTTGTATGCACCGTGCCGGATCCAGTAAGCGCATGCATATTTCCTAGCACGTTTCCCGCACGTAGGTTTCCCTACGCTCGCACGTCCTTCCTCGATCTTCTCCGGTGACTCGGTAAACGTGCAAGGTCGAGCAGACTCCGATGATCACGGGGTTCCCGGCGCTTCCAAACGAGAACGGAATCGATCGTAAAAATCTCCCCTCCACCTCCGAAAAAAAGAACAAAAAATATATATATATATATATAGAAAGAAATACTCTAGCCCCCGGGGCACGCGAAAATTCTCCACTGAAACTCTTATTATTTATACGCGCAATTTTGAAGTCGTACACGCAACGGAATTAATGATAGTCCGTCGCTTTCGTGGAAGCGACGCCAATGGGCGTCTCGTCGGGTCGCGTAAAATATTCTTTCTTTTTTTTTTTCACGAAGCACGTAATAGAGTATATTAATCCAGCCTGTGGAGACGCGGGTACGAGAAATAAAGTCTTTTTGCGGCGGACGTTTGGCGGTGAAACGAAGGGAGTGCAGGCGAAGGCGAAATAAACCCTTCGTTATTGCGGGTGGTACGCGCGAATCCGACTGTACGGTGACAAGAAGATTAAGCGGGGTCCCTTCGCAGGGCTCTCGTCCCTTCCGGCATTTAGTCAGCGGAGAAAGAGCTTGGAAAACGAAGGGGCTGGACGAAAAAAAAAGAAAAAAGAAAGAATGCCGCGCTGTTACGCGGTATAGACCGCGCGCCTAATAAGCTAACTCGCACAATGAAATTAGCGTAGCGATATTTCTCGATGACCGGATACCACCCCCCTTCCCCCGGAGAAGGGAAACGGTTAATTAAACGGTCATGGAAGCGCAGATGACCCCGTGTTCTTTTTCCCCGCTTGTCGCGCGCGACGCTCCGCAAACGATAAACGCCGCTAATCCTGCCAATCTTACGATCCATCACGTCGGAGATGTTTGTCTTACGTCTTTGCCGAGTGCGAGCGTCGCTGGCGCAGACCCTCGGACCGCGTACAAATTGGATTTTACCGGGAGGATCGTTGGGAGAAAAGTGAATTTTTGTTGCGCGCTGAAAAATCTCTTCCGTAATTAATTAGCTCTCCCCCCCCCCCATCCACCCAACGTCCCTCGCTCCTCGACGTATACCGTTGAATATGGAATTAGGTGTGCTCGCAACGAACGCGTAATCTGTTTTGCGCGCTGTTTTAAGGGCGAGCTAAATTTCGCTAATACACTCGGGGGTCGTTTAAATTAAACAAAGAACGCTGAGAGTCTTGAAATTACCGGCTCGAGAGGGGAATCCAGTGTTACCCCACGGGTTGATCTTCGATCGTTCGATCCAACGAGCGGTTTCGCGGAGGTGGTTTCGCGGTCGACGCCGCCGCCGCCACGGTAGGACGAAGACGATATCCGCCGATTAAGCTAAAACACCCTCGGTACGGTCTATCGAAGCTGCAGCTACTTTAATCCGTTAGCGGGGCCAGTGTTTCGTTCTACGGCGAAGATTTATGGCGGCCGTTTTAGACGCGATTAAGTACCGGTGCGGCGTAACCTTAACTCCAGTGTTTCGCAACACACCACTTAATGGCTTATATACGGCGTGTTCTACCGACGCTCGGAACACACAGTACGGCCAGTACGAGTCTTTAATCAATTATGCAAATGATTTGCGGACGACTGCCGCATATATCTCCTCTTTCCCCCCTTTTGCCCGCGAGAACGCGCAATCCCGTCCTCCCGTACCCTTTGTACTGACATCCGTGCAAACCATGCCCCCCCCCCCCCCTCCCCACCCTCCCGTCCCTCTCGTTGGCTTCGTGGCCTTTCCGTTCCTTCAATTCCTTCCATTCGTTCCATTCCATTCCTTCCCCCCGTCCCCACCTCCTCCACCACCATTCCGGTTCTCGCTTCCAACCACGGACCTCCCTCGCCTCGTGTTTGTTTATTAAAACTTTGGAATTAACTCGCTTTAGGCGCGTTCGTTTCCTACTTTTGCCTCGGCGCGCTGTATATTATTTAATGCTCCTACCCTACCGTCCAGACATCATCATCCCTGGACCCCCGCCGAAAATGCATGCCTATTTTCGTCCTGGACTCGCGTTGCAACCCCTTCCCTTTATCCGCCACCTACGCCGATTTTTTGTCTCTCCCTCTCTCTCTCTCTCTCTCATTTTTCCGCGACTCGTGTACACTCGCGAGGTAACCAGCATCATCCGCCGTCTCTCGTAACGTAGTTTCGCTCTCCGAGCTGGTGTAACCCGCGTATCCCTTTGCGTATCTCTCCGTCTCTCCCTCGTTTTCTCCTCTCTCTCCCCCCCCCCCCCTTACCCCGTCACCGCGCTCGTCTGCTTTGCCCTGCCCCGTTCTCCCTAACGAGTTATGTTTCGCGCCCTCGTCGCGAAAGTTCGGATACGAGATTACTGCGCTGGTCGACACTTCAGCCATGGTTCCTGATATTATGGAAAACGCGAGAGACGAAGTCGTGAGTTCGACATCGTGGATAGGGGTGAGAAATGGGGGGGGGGGGGTGCGAGGGAAGCGGAAAGAAGGGGTGGGGCAAGGAGACGCCAAGTAGACGAGGAGAAGAGCGTCGGCGTTCAACGGAAACCTTGACAATGGCGGAAGGAATGAGGTTTAATGCGAGCGCTCGTAGATATCCAAACGTAGCTACGGATCTCGAGAAACATCGAGGAGAAACGAGATCCGCGTATTTATGGTATCGACGGAAACCGCGTCGTATCGTTTGTAATAACAATGCAGAAGTTCTTCCGACGGTAGAAGTGGGCCGCGGACAGGGGGGGGGGGGAGGGAGGGAGGCAGGCATCGTACCGAGACACCGAAATATCTGAGAGAATTGGAGCGCACCGATAGCAGACTTTCCTGAACACCGGGCGACCGTGGAAACCGCGGAGGAAATGATGGAAAATAAATTCGAGAGGTAAGAGAGATCGCGGAGCGTTTTGTGGTTCAAACAGTTACATCGACGTACCTCGGTGAAAATTCCAACGTTGCCGGTCGCATTCGATGAATCGTGGAAACGATGGCGATTCGAATGTTATCGAATGGATTTTCCATGGATGAGGGGAGGAGGGCCGAAGGGGGGGGGGGGGGCGGTCAGCGTCCATCGAATGAAATCCCACTCGGGCGAGAAGAAAAAAAATAAACGAGAAGAAATATCGCGTAGCGTCTCGAGTTAAAGCTCGAAGCTTCTATATCTAGCTACCCTTGGTATCAGCGCCCGTATTCGAGGACAATTTAGATTCACGCGAATATCTAGCACGAGATAGGATTTTGAGAAGGATCCACTTGAAGATCGTCCTGTTTTGATTTCGATCCGATTTGGACGAAACACGTAACGCCGGTTGCTCAGGTATTTTGGTTCTATCCGGGGCATTAAGACGCGCACGGTCACTAACAGGCGGTTCGATAATCGCTTAAGTTACCACGGGGGTTAGGTTAATGTCATAAGTTCGCCGTTGGTTAATTTATGTACACCGTTTTCACCTCTTGACCTATAATCCGTACCGACGGAGGGGAATAAGATCGATGCGACTAATTAGACGTATCGTCGCTCCGAGAGCGATGTAAAAATATCGCCCTACGTACAGGCCCCTTAATCATTTCGCGACGACGAGTCTCTCCGAGCGTGGCACTCGGTTTGCCTAGTCGGCTGAAAAGGAGTTGAGATGAAATTTCGGATCGTGGAACAGAAGGATGTGGAACTGAGCGGACAGGTAGAGATAGATGCTTTTAAGTAGGGCGGAGTTTGCAAAGTACGGAACAGTGCGGGTGAGATGGGGTGGCGGACGGGTGGGAGGGGGGGGGGGGGGGGGGAAAGCAGTAGGTACGAAAACGGGATTCGGAATAATCGTTATCGAAGTTGCGCACCGATTCGAGAACGAATCGGGAATTGGCTGACCAAGATCCGACGAACTGCACCGGAAGTCGGCCGGTGAGTCGGACCGAAGGAACTTCCCATCGAATTAGAGAAAAGTGTTCTCGTGGCGTCCCGCGCGCAACCACCACGACAAAGTTCTCCGTTAATCTCCTGGAAACCCCTACGGGTCTCGATTTATCGACGATATCCGATACGCGAAGCTTCTTCCCCCGATTTATTCCGTCCCTTCGCTTTTCTACGCTCCCTTTCCTCCGTCCCTCCTCCCTTTCCCTCACCAGCACACCGTCCCCTCCTCCCTTTTTCGTAATATACTTCGATCAGACGTTTTACAATGACTCACTTCCCTATTCGAGAGGACGGTGCATCGAGCATTTCAGACCGTGGAATACCCCGTCGCTTTACACGTCGTTTCGGAATCTTGTGCGAAATAATGCAAGGTATTCGAGTCTAGCTTCGAGTACGTCTCTCGAGTGTAGCGTGGCGGATCAAAAAATACAACGGCAGAGCCGTGAGAGAGAGGGGGGAGGGTGGGGAAAGGATATATATACTCTGGTACCTACATAGCGGCGGAGAAACGTTGAAACGATCGATAATCAGTTACGGAGTGTTTCGCGCGCTAGGGGATGCGAGATATGTGCGAAAATACGAGTAAACCCGTCGACCCTCGGAAATATTATGAAACAAGAGACTTCGCGCCACACCGTAGTCCCCGTCGACGTGGATTTGTGGCACCCCGGTAATCGCTCTCGATCGATCCTCCTCCATTCTCTCAAGGTACAAGATCTCGAAGCACCCTGGTTATAAGAATGAAATCGAGGGTAACCACCTCTGGTCGATGTTAGCGGTTAAACGGCGATGCGAGGGGCTCGAAAGACCGCTCGAATCCGACTCCTTCTCGACTCATTACTTTGAATTATTCGAATAATATTTCCCCGTCTGGCTGAGAAATCAATGCGTCTGCCCGAGCGATGCATAATTCATGGCATAGTATCGGACAGATCGAAGATTAATAGGCCTGATCGGACGCTCTCTAATCGAGCGCTTACCGCCCACGCTCTCTCTCCCTCTCTCTCTCTCGCTCTTGCTCACCCTCCGTCACCCCCTCCCCCTACCCACCCCATCTTCGGCCTCTCTCTCTCATTTCTCTACGAACGAGGCCCTCCCCGCATTCGCTTCTTCCGTTTACCACGCTCCGGAGCTGTCTTACATTTGTGTGCTCGCTCTCCGAGAAGAAATCGATAGGTCGCCCCGTAACGGGACGGGTCGAGTCGGCTACGAATGATTTCGTAGTGCCGCGAGATCCACGATCTCCCATTTTCCCGCGAGAGAGACCTCATTCTCCTTTCCTCGCGCGGGGGGTGGTTTTGTTGATGAACAACCGGCGCTCGGGCACGAATCGATTCGACTTTAACTATTCGGCATCCTACGACTTTCGACATTACTTGTTTGCTCGTGCCGACGTCGTCCGGAAACACACGGAGGGGGAAATATATAGATTAATTGTTTCGTCGATCGATCGAGTAGCGTACCGCCCCGGTGTACACGCTTTTTGCAACTGTACGGTTGTTACTTTTCCATCGAGTAATCCCATTGGGGTAAACCGGAAATTGTATTTATATTTACTTTCGTCTCGACATTCGATTTTGCTGTCCATTAACGAGTTCGGGGATGGCGAATGCGAGGAACGAGCGAGAGAATGGCTCGAGATACGATCCCGAAAGGTTTCACGAAGTAAAGTTTGGCAGGGAACCGTTTGTTCGCGCGATAAGGGAAGGGAAACGCTTCTGCGCGACGCGAGTGACCGACTATCGTTAGAGAATCGTTCGACGACGTTGACTGGCGTCGATTAGATTCGATCGGGCAACAAGAGCGATAAAACGCTCGAACGAAACTGGGCGCAAAACTGTTTAGCCGCGAGAAGATCTCGAAATGGAAGATAACTCTCTGCGCGACGAAAAACTAGGAGACGGGCCAATAAAAGTTTGCCTTCGCGGAATATTATACCAACGAGAAACAATTTTTGGCCGCCAACCCTGCGTACCGAGAACCTAATTGAGACGAGCACGTACAGCCCAATAACTTTCCAGTTCGACTCCGGAAATTAAGTGACGTGACGCAAAAGCCAAGCGTGCAGCCAGCGGGGGAAAAAATAGCGGGAGATGGAGTTTAAAAAGAATTGCGGGGCGAGAGGGGGACGGAATATCGCGCGTTTTGCCAAAGTTAAGCGGACTTGGGTGGAACGAGTCGGGAATACATTTCGATAATGCAGTTGGGAAAAATTTCAGGTGGAAAAACGGCGATTCTTTCTTTATTCGTGTTCGCGAGAAAAGTCACGCGTAAATACTTTGAACGCCTATCAAAAACTTGGTTTCGCGATATTTTCATGTTTCGAGTGTAATTAACCACTCGACTGTGTAGCGCGCATATGTGCGTCGGGAGTGATCAAGATTGTGTTGGCGGGTATGTGTGAGCGAAAAAGAAAATTAACTTATACATTTTCGATTCTTCCGAAACTTGGTACCCTAAGGATTTATGAGTTTAGATACCAAAGTTTGATGATAATTCGATGAAATTTTCTATCAACGCACTCTTGGTCGGAGAATAGAATTCACTTCACACAGGCAAGTCGTTAATACTTTACTCCGGAAAGCTGTTTTTATTTTCCACGAGGACCATCGATACCGATAATTCTTATTCACCGTGATATCGCGCAAATACCGCAAAAGCGAACAATCAATTTACGATCAACCGATCTCATCCGCATCGGCGGATCTACCGACTCATATTTGTACTCGGATTAGCGGCGAAACGTACAAGACGCAAAATTGCGCCATTCGAGACGGAAAAGGCGATATTTACATCGACCAATTCGCGAAACTTCCGCCCGGAAAGTACCTAATAACGAGAAACTTTCCCGAGACGGTATCAGTGTTTCGGCGAAAATTTAACCGCTGTATTTTGTACCGGGTTCAGGACCACCGCTGACTCGGCGAAAACAGTCGACAATTTGCTCGTTACCGAGAGACGCGGGAGACACGGAAACTGCTAAACAAGTCGACGTTGTGTTATGCATCCCGGCGACGCGCGGTATATGAGAGACAGAGATCACCAAAGATACGCTTTAAAAGTTCAAACTCGTCCATGTAGCCGAAACAACGAGGAACATTCTCCATCCCTCCTACTTTTACATCGACGAAAAGGAGAGTCGAAATTTTCCAGAGAACCGAATCCCCCCCCCCCCCCCCCCCCCCCCCACTCGGCTCGTCGATTACGCGCCGCCTCCAGATGTCGGCTATCCGTCATAGTCGCCGGTGGAATGTCGTGCGCTCGAAGTGGTTATATCAATTTCCAGGCCAGTTCGGTACCGACGCTCTCGTACCCGTTTCCACCTCTCTTATGCTCCGAATAACCGTGGCCAACCTTACAAATTGCCATCGGGGGGTGCTAACTAACCGTTGTACGTCCGGTCAACGAAAAACGACGTGGCATTAATAATATCCGCTGAATGGCCCGGTGTGCGTGGCTAACCTACGACGAGGAGATCGATTCGATCAACGGCGGTGTAACGATCGCGGTGCGCCCAAGTACCATTGACCATGGGAGAATTTCGAAATGCCCGCGGCTTGTACGCGCTTTCGATTCTCGAACCTGGCCATCGAGCCGGATCCGCGCGCTTTTGGTTTCCGCGTAAAAAAAAAAAGAAAAAGAGCCAAGGGAGCAGCCGTAGCGTGTCACGCGCTTTTCGCGGCTTTTGTACTGATACGCGCGGTTTCGGCAAAGGCGAGGGAGACGGAGTGAAAGGGAATGAGAATGCGCGCGAGAGAGCGAGGTAGAGGTGGAAAGGAGGAAAAATGGCAGGCACGAGAGAGAAACGAGGAGGAGGGGGGGGGGCGGCAGTGGTGGCGGTAGGAGGCATATAATGGCGAGTATTACGGGCACTTAGTCACTTTTGTGCCTCTGCCGCCATTGTGCTAAGACAAAAGATGGCGAATCCCCGGGAGCGATTCAACTGTCCCGTACGAGCCAGTCGGTGGGTCTCGAATAACTACGAGGGCTCAGGGCAAAATTAAGCCGAGCTGGTTGGCGCGCCGACTCGCGGGCGTGCACCAACACTCGCTCTTCTCTTACCTCCCTTTCTCTCTCTCTCTCTCTCTCTCCCTCTCGTTTGCTATGTACTCCGTCTACGTAGCCATGCACCTGCACGTAGAACCTCCGATACGCATTGTGCAATTCTCCTTTGTTACTTTCTTCTGTTGCGAATTTACACGGCACGCCACCCGGGCTCATTGGCTTCGTCTCTGACAATGCCTCGCTCCTCTTCTTCTTCTTCTTCTTCTTCTTCTTCCTCTTCCTCGTCCTCCGACGCTTTCTTCTACTTCTTTGCCCGCTACCCTCTGTCTCTGCCATCTCCTTCCTCTTTCGCTTCGCATTCATTACGCCTCGACGTTACCAACACCGCCCCTATACATCCCCAATCATTTTTCTGATTTCGTTTGACCGATTCTGCCGACTTAGCGCGCAACATCAACGAGATCAACGCGCTTTTCATGCGTCGCCGTCAAAGGGTCGGCAGGTACAACCGACCCTTTTTAGTCGGAAATAATTGCCCCCGCGACACTCTCGAGGATTCTCGTTTTTCACCGCGGTCTCGCGCTGTCTCGTAATTAACCATCCTCTTTGACGCGCACGGAGCGAGTGAGACTCGATCGATAGGTAGAGTCGATACGCACCGAAGTCGAACGCGAAGACGAACGCGTCCGGGTAGGCGGAAGGATCTTGATAAACGTCGAGAGCACCGGCTGCGGCTCTGTTCTTTAAAGTTGGCCAATTTTCGTCTGAGAGGAGCGTAGATTCGGGGGGGGGAGGGGGGCGGTGGGGAGAGACTCAAGTTCGGGAGAAAGATAGCATAGCTTTTGCCGGGGACCACTCGGTTGCGGGCTCTTTCATCTCGAACATCAAAAGGCAATTCCCGAAATTATGGAGATTTTTCCGAAGAATTTCGCGGAATCGACGTTCTTCTACCGAGAACTGGGTACGTTCCTTCGTGCTCTTTGTCGGGATAAACGGGTCGGGAGCGGAGGTGGAGCGATGTGGTAGGGCGAAGGGCGTACCGTTGGAGAGCGGTGAGAGAGAGAGAGGGTGGTGCGGCTTGGAACAAATGAGAGGTTATTTCAGGCACCAGACGTACGTACGTCTATCCGGTACCCTCGTCTCAGGCACAGGGCACCGACTTTTCAGCCTTTGCATTTCCACCGTGCAACTCTCGCGGTTTTGCCCTTAAACCTTCGTTTCTTCTCACCGACCGTTCGAGAGGGACCTGGATTCGGGGCTTCCTCGCCGGTAAGCGTGTGTTGATCTAAATCGCGGGAAAAGAATGCGTTGTGTCGCGAGAACGATACCCCTCTCTGTTGATGAATTTATTTTCGTTACGCTAGTTCGACAGAATTGAGTACATACTTAAGTATCCTGTAAAAGAACATTTTTGTTTCTTTTCATTTTTGGATTTGAAATATATTGAAGAGTACACTGTGCAATTTTGACGAAGAAATTTGAAGTATTTCCGAAGTTATAAAGATTTTAATGAAATGGACACTGCGGAATGCTCGTACCACTTGAAACTTCAAACGCGTTTTTCTCGGAAACTTTTTTTTTTATTTGGTTGACACGATATCTCTGAAACTAATAGATCGAACGACTTCAAATTTTGATTGGTTATTCGGCGACTCTAAATATCATCTAAATAGAATTGTATTTCCAAAATTATTTTCCTCAAAGTGGTGTGTGTGTGAAACGAAAAAAACTCTCTTTTCTCTGTTTCTAACTAGTCTGTAATTTATTAAAACCGCAATTTGCAAAAGAGACCCTTATCGCTAGTTAGGACCATAGCCAGATAGTTACCGGATAACCTATACAAATTTGAAATCTATCGATCTATCAGTTTCAGATATGTAATTTCAACTCGGTATGACCGATACGAGCACTCCACGGTGTCCGAACCAATAAAATCTTCATAACGTCGGAAATACTTCGAATTTTTTCACAAAAATTTCACAGTACACTCTTCGACACATTTAAAATTAAAAAAAAAAACGAAACGAAGAAAAAAATGTCCTTTTCAGGGTACTCACCCTATAAATACGCGCAAAAGTGCCCGCTGTACCGCACTACTGCCGCGCCAGTGGAAACGGTACGCGTTTGGTCGGACGTTGCCCATCGAGGTCGACAGTACCGTTGAGAACTTCCGCTCGGCTTTTACGAGCTAATTACGAACAAAGTACGTTCGTTTTCTAAAGTTACAAAAAAAAAAAAGAAAAAAAAAAGAACCATCGGCAACGGCACTCGATACGTTGGTAAAGCGGCTAAGCGGAGAAGAACTAATTGGAGTAAACCGTCGAGATACAACGCTGATGCCGCGCGCAAAATCTATTTATTCTTTCTTTGACGACGAATCGCGTTATCCGGTACGTTCTCGACTACTCCTCCACGCGAAACGTTTTGCCCGTAGTGCCAGAACAAAGAGTGGCAGAATTCATAGATACCGAGAGATAATGCGAGAGCTTTCAAGTACGTATTGGGAAGCCGGAATAAGTAGCACGTAGCGAACGTTATAATGCGCTATATTGTAAGCGGGATGAAAATCTCGTTTTCACGAATTTCCACGTTTCCCGCACCAACCAACCGCCCTCTTCCCTCGCTGTCGCCGCTTTGTTTTAACTCGGCGGATCATTTCGGTACGATCGCGTATACACGTCCCACTACATTCGCTTTCGTTAAATAAGGAACATCGCTCGCGTCCCTGAGCTCGTCTCCCAATACCGACGCCTATCGATCGACTCCCTTTCCCAAGAAAAATCCCCTACGCGGGAATTCGTTGGGTTTGTTCGATTTATCTTCGATTTACGTACGAATCGCGATTCTTCTCCTTCGGGATCCGGTGCGATTAACGACGATGCCGAATTGATTTCTCCCCGTATAACGACGAGGGGCGGGACGATTTGACTGGCGCGAGCACGGTACCTGGTCCACCCTTATCTCGGGTACGATTTGAATAATCGCGCAGGCTCTTGACTCGAAAAAGAAGAAGAGAGAGAGAGAGAGAGAGAGAGAAAGAATAGAAGAGAAGTGTCAATCTTCGACCTCGATGCACGGTACTCTCTCGCGAGCGCCCGTACGGATTTCGACGAGGGTGCAGGGGATGGTAGGGGGGGGGGAGGACTACTACCATTACCGTCGCAACTGTTGCCGCGACGAGGCGAACGACAAGCCAGCGACCGCCCAATTAGCGTTAATCCTCGTTAATCCGCGTCTCTCCAATCTGCATTCCTTTGTTCTTCGTTCGGGCCGCGGCGCGGCCCGACTGCCGCGATAGTCGGGAACGAGAATATCTCGGGCTTGTAGCAAAGCCACCGCCGCGACTGGGGAAGGGAGATAGAGAGGAACCGGAGGAAGAGCGGCCGGTGGAATGGGTGAGAGGACGGAGAAGAGACGCGAACGGGGGCTTGAAACTAGATACAGAGACGACGAAAGCACCCGTTGTTGGGGAGGGTGGGAGGATGGGGGGGGGGGTGAGGAGTAAACCCAGGATGACAGGATTCGTATCTCGACGAGTTGCCGCGATTCTTTTATTCACAGCCGTCGATCCTTCCGTCGAGATGCCGATGGAGTAGGACGTGTGACAGTTTGGGAAACGGTACGGTACCAGTCGTCGCGCGTATCTTGCGAGCGTTACCGACAATGGTACCGAGGCGAGGATGACGATTAGTAACGGGGAAGGATTCGGGGCAACGATACGAGAGAGAGAGAGAGAGAGAGCGCGCACTGGATTCGTTGGTCGTTGAATTCTTGAAATTTTCGATCATCCGGACCGATCATTATTTTTCGATGACGATGAATAGACTCGACGGACTGGACGCGCGTCGTTAAGACGTTCGATCGCGCCCACGGTACGTTTTTCGTCGTACGAGTATTGTCGAAATATTCAATTCCATGGTGGAAATAATGACGTTGACCGTGATAAAAGTAATGGCGTTGCAGGGGATCGTTTTATCGATCGGGCGGTACATTAGCTAACGAAAGCGACGGACCGTTGCCGTCCGATCGAATGGCCTCATTGGCAATGGTCGTTGGCCAGATACCACAGGTGCGATCGATTTTTTTTTCGTCTCTCTCTCTGTCTCTCTATCTCCAACGACCGAGGAAGGCGGGAAATATGAAAATTCGGACAGGCATAGTGGATGAGATGTCGAGTGCGAGAGGAGAAGAAAGAGGGGGGGGGGGGGTGGGGAGAGAGGGAGAGGCGCTACCTACAAAACAGGTTCTAAATACAAAAAGAACAAAGAGGAATGACGCGCTTAGAAATGTTCGTCTTTTCGAAGGGACTGGGCATTGTCCTCCTCTCATCGATGGCTCATCTATAGCCGCCTCCAGCTGAACGGGAAAACAAAACCCTGGGAAATTCGCGAAAAATCGAGAGTAGGGTAGACGGCGATAGGTGGGCCCGGGTATCTCGCAACACCGATACCTCGAATCTGCGGGAAAGGAGAGCTGCCTCTGATAGGTGATTCGAGGGAACGAGTGAGCGGCGCACACCGGTGGAAAGGATGAGAGTGTGAGGGAGAGTGAGAGGGAAAGGGGTGGATGAAGAGTATGCAGGAATGGAGATAGCGCGTGGAGAGAAGAGCGAGGACCGGCGTCACCGGTCGCTCCTCTCACATTGTTACCATAATCGGCCTGGGCTGGGCCCATTGTTTGTCATTCAATTTTCCCGCTGGATTTCCACCGTGGACAATGGCAGCGACGCTTTATAAGTCGTGGGAATTACACGGGCGAACAAAGCTCGTAAATATATCTGTTGAATCGTGAAAAACGTCCTGCTACTCCCTCTTGCCACGTGCAGAATGAAACTCTCTCTCTCTCTCCCTCTCTTACAGGCACACACTCCTTTCTCGTTCTCCCTCGCCCTCCGCGTAGGTCGCATGTAAAAAAAGCAGGAACACCGTATCTTCTCGCGGCGAACACGCTTATACCCGAAGCAACGGTCCCCGTCGCGACGCTGCGCCGTTTGCATTTGCGGGGGCGAACGAACGAACGAACGAACAAACCGGCAAACTGGGGAGCAACGCAACGACAACGCGCCGTTGCCTTTCTCCGCTCCGGCTACTCCCTTTTACCTACGAGCGGACTAACGCGGACGAGAGAGCTATCCCTCGTAAATCAGTGGAATTTCGCGGCTGTTCCGGGCCAATTTTATGATTTAATCCAGTGGATGCGCGAAGGCTGTGGTCGCGGTAGGTTGGAAACGCAACCTCCCGATATACCGGGTGCACTTGCCGAGATGAATTTACCCGCGGCGGCGGCGCCGCCGAACGGTGACCGCGCGTAAAAACGGTTTTGCGGCGTGGCGAGCGGGACGGAGCGCGACGCGACGCGACGCGACGCTGCCACCCGACGCTCGGAGAGCGTGAAATTTCAGGACGCGCGCGCTCGCGCGCGAGCGGGCGCAATTTCTCCGTATTTTCGATCGTGTCATTCGGTTGAAACGATAACAAAACGGAGGCTCGATTAGCGGATTGACAGGGCCAGGATTGGGTTCGGCTCGCTTATACCCGTACCCGTCGTAATTTAGCCCCGGAACCGCGTGCGGCGAGGATTCGAGGTGATGCGTCGCACGGTATACAGCGCGGGTGCCAACGTGCGTCTAAGCGAAATTTAACCTTCGGATGAATTAAGAGTAGTTACGAAAGGGCATCGCGTCACGGCGGATACACGCGAGATCTCTCTCACTGTTCGCGTGACGGGCTAGCCTCAGCCGAACAAAAGGTTTCTTACATCTCTAAATTCTAAATCCAATTAAACTATCAGTCGGCACGCTATTCCCAATTACGATCTACCGAGCATATAAAAGGAATGGGTCGTAACGCACGGAGTCAAGTGAGTTGCGGAACGTATCCCCCCAACCTCCGCACCGCGCCTCACTTCAACCCAAAGTGTATCGCCTCTCGAGGATCCTTTTCCGACGCGAGTTACCGACATCGCTTATTCTTCTCTTTCTTCCCATATCCGAAGCGACGGATCCGCTTTTTCCCCCCCGCCCCCTCCCGACCCATTGTGTCCAGCTCGGACGCATCGGGGAAAAAAAGGGTGCCGTGAGAGTTCGGTTTGGCGGTTACCGCGTGCCATTTCGCGATCGAGAGACGACACTCCCGTGAATCGAGCGTGAGTTTGAGCATTCGAGTCGTTCCGGGATGTTGGGGCATAACAACACCATCGTGCCGGGTCCAATGGCGTTTGTTGGCGGAGTGGCAGGGTGCGTGAGCTTCTCCTATTTCACCGAGAATATTACTCTTATAGGGCCCGTACGCGAGCGAAACGAATTGCGCGACAGAGAGGTTGTTGTTGGAAGAATTGCATATTGTGCGCGGTGTTATTGGACACGCCGCGCAACCAGTTGCGGAAATTCAAAATTGTTTGAGATTCATTGTACAACGAGTGCGCAATTATTGCAGCATGTATGGGTGAGGTGACCATACGTCGTGCTTTGAACGGGAGAGTTTCGTTTTTTGGTTGTCCGTTTCGTTGTCCCCGTGGAGAATCTTAGGGACACTAAAATGTCCCATTTTCGGAAAGTAGGCGATAAAGTGAACGAAAATAAATAATTCTTGACAATTGATTTCTACGGTGGGAAAAACCATTTTCTGTTTTTTTTTTTTTGTTTGTATGGGCTCGTTTATGGGGGTTATTAAGATCGTTTCCTCAACTGCGACGAAACGGGAACGCAAGCAATCCCATTGTGCTATTGTTTTGACCGGCGTGTGCATTTCAAAACAATAACACGATCGGAATGTGCGAATCGGTAGTAGACAGTCACTGCGGTTACTAGCGGCTTGGAAAACGTACCTTTAACGAGCAGCGAGATCGAACGGAGAGGCGGAAAGTTTGTGGAAAATGCGGTGAACGTTTCGTTAAAATTTCTGCGGATTCGCCGAGAGCCCGATCGATACGGAACACGTAAGGGAGATCGCGTTGGAGATCGTATTTCCGATTTCGCGTACTACTATCGGGTTTTCTTGTTTTTTTTTCTTTCTTTCTTTCCTCCATTACCACGGTTAGCGCGCGTCCCGTATATTTGGCAGAAAACATCGGTTGGAATTCGGTCGATACAACGGCGACGACGACGACATTCGCGGGGGCGCCTGATTCGAGAAAATCAGAATTCTTATCGTCGACGCGGAAGCTATTTGTCGTACGGCCTGCTTTACATTCGCGATGTCGTGACGAAGTAATAATGTCGGTCACGAAGGAAGCGACGGAAATTACCTTCGTAGTACTCATGGAAATTCCAGTGTGCTCGTTTAATCTCCTCCGACGGCGATCCCGGCGAAACAGGTTTCGATTATGCGCGAAATCCCGCACCCTCCACGCGGATATCGTTGATCGTTCGCGCTGTTTCGTGACATCCGATCCTGTTCGCGATAACACTAATCTTTTTTCTCTTCCTCGTTTTTTGTTCTATTCCCTTCATCCATCCAGGGACGTTCCGTCGATGCGAGAAAGATTTTTAGGATGGAACGTACCACCGGAGCATTCCGACCTCGTGCATCCACATTGGAGAGGTTTCCTCGCACCTGGAAAATATTGGCATATCGGTCTAGCGCTCGTATACTTTATGCTACTGGTCCTTTCCTTCGTGGGGAACAGTTGCGTCATATGGATATTTAGCACGTAAGTTGATCGAGGCAAGATTTCAATTGAATTTATTGATAGCCATATTATAGAATTTATATAATTGCCAGGGATTCTGAATCGAGTTCATAAACGTATACGTGCGTATAAGAAATACAGAATATATATAAAATACATAATGTGATATTGAGTTAGCGAAAACTTATTTTACATATAATTGCACTTTTGAGTTTGAGGGTTGTTATAATACTTTAAATAGGACTAGTCAGACGTATATTCTAGTATCAGGAGTTTGAGCGTAACTTTAAGAGATTCTCGAAACGATGTTACTGGCAGTGCCGGCGCCATCTCTCTATTAGGGGTAGAATCGTCGCTGGGGGTAGGATTTTACCCTCCTCCGGAGGGTGTACCGACTGCTGTCGGTATTCTGGGAAATATTGCCTATTTGCCCAACGATTCTTAGAAAATGGTCTGTCGAAACTATGCTTTCAGCTCCAAATCGCTAAGGACACCGTCGAACATGTTCATAGTCAGCCTGGCTATCTTTGATCTACTGATGGCAATGGAGATGCCTATGCTCGTCGTCAACAGCTTTTTGGAACGCATGATTTGGTGGGAGATCGGCTGCGACATCTACGCCATTTTAGGCTCTTATTCCGGGATGGGACAGTCCATCACGAACGCGGCCATCGCCTTCGATCGATACAGGTTGCGATAAGTAACGACCATCGATAAAGATCACCAAACCCCCCACGTTCTTCCCGCTTTCAGTATAAAAAGGAAACGACGATACCGTTACTTTTTCGTAGGACCATTTCCTGCCCGATCGACGGAAGGCTCAACACGAAACAAGCAGGTCTAATCGTCCTCTTCACGTGGTTCTGGGCAACGCCCTTTGCGGTTTTACCGATGTTCAAAATCTGGGGTCGATACACCACGGGTAATTGATCCCTCGACGCGGATATTGTCGAGGTTTTTACTTATAATTCGTCGTTCGTTTTTTTTTTATTTTCAAATCTCTTTCACCTTGTTACAGAGGGCTTTCTTACTACCTGTAGTTTCGACTTCCTCACGGAGGACGAGGACACGAAGGTCTTCGTCGCTTCGATCTTCATTTGGGCCTACATGATTCCCTTGACTTTCATCGTTTACTTTTACTCCCAACTGCTCAAGTCTATTCGTAATCACGAGAAAATGCTACGCGAGCAGGTCGGTCAATTTTCTTTCCCCTCTCTCTCTCTCTCTCTCTGTCTGTCTAGTATCCACGAGGAAATCGTACGACAAGACTATTACTCTTTTCTTTCTCCCGTGCAGGCTAAGAAGATGAACGTCAAATCTCTCGTATCCAATCAAGATAAGGAGAGAAGCGTAGAGATGAGAATCGCCAAAGTGGCCTTCACGATTTTCTTTCTATTCCTACTCGCCTGGACGCCGTACGCAGCCGTAGCTCTCAACGGGGCATTCGGCAATCGGTACGCAAACGAATCGATCTATCCTCGACTGTCCACCGATCCAACGTTAAATCGTTTTGATTTCCATTTCAGCGAGGCGTTGACGCCGATAGCAACGATGATGCCGGCGGTATTCGCGAAAATTGTATCCTGCATCGATCCATGGATCTACGCGATCAATCATCCGAGGTAAATTATCTCTCTCTCTCTCTCTCTCTCTCACTCTCCGCGAAATGATAAATGTACGCGAGTGACGCGATCGGTTTCTCTCTTCCCGATCTCGATTCAAACAGGTACCGGCAAGAGCTACAGAAACGTTGCAAGTGGATGGGAATTCGGGAGCCAGAAGCGGCCCACGATGCCGCCTCCGTGCAGACGGAGAAGCTCAAGTCGGACGAGGCGTAATCGCACTTTCAAAGCTTCAAATTCGGGGAAACGATTCTTTTCCCGATGGCCGGCCGAGATTGCATTACCAAAGCCCACCACGGTGCAATCTCGATTCGTCCATTCGGAGTACGTGTATTCTTGACCTAGTATCGATACTACTCGACGTTACTAAAAAAAAAAAAAAGGAACCGTAGTGACGCGAACGCCGACACTATTCATTGTACTGTTATTAAACCAAAATTCATGCATGCTACAAAAAGAATTATGTTACCCCCGCGCTTCTTTATCCTCTAGTTTTTGACGTTACCCTCGAAGGGACAGTCCTCGAGACGCGATCGATTTTTTTGCACCAACCTCTCGAGGTACTTTCGCGAGCTTTCGAGGGATGGCGCGCGATTCCACCACCCCTCCTTTCTTCGTCGCTCGTTGGTAGCGAGGTGATTCGACCACCCGCTGCGAATTTTATGAACAAACCACTGCGGCGCACTTTGTACGAGCGTCCGGGGCTCTAATAGCGGCTGGTACGCAATATATCTGAGATGAATCGGTAGCTTTATTTCTGATAACGACAAACTTTTCGTCCGGGACACTCGAGACTTATCCTCTGTTCCTTGAAAATTGAAAGCTACCCGAAAGACACTGGGAACTGGAAAGTTCCTCTCGTCCGTTTCGGCTTTTCCGTCCATCCGCGCGGAAGGCTTTTATCTATGGCGCGGGTACGGGCGCGAATGAGGATGTCGCCCGTCGTCTTCGAGAGGTGGAAAACATTGTCTTATTTCGGAAGGAGGTCACGTGCCGCGGAGTAAAGAGAAAGCGGCAAAAAATAGAGTGAACGAAAATGAGAATGAAAAGTCATGGAGGAGCGGAAACAAGGGGCTCCGAAGGTAAGGCGATACGAAGCTGGTAGTACATCGGCATCATTCTTTTAAAAGAACACGTCTCGCGGACCGAGAAAGGTATTTCCCTGCGAGAAAGCTCGTACAGATTAAGGCGTTGTTCTCACATTAAAGTGGGTGGTATTCAAGTTTACGGAGTGACTCTCGCGTCCATTACGTTCCATTCTCGTTGATCACCCGTCGAATCTTTCCCGAACCATCGTCTGACTCGTTTTGATTTTATCCTCGCGTATAGGAGAATTTTTTCTTTTCCTTTTTTTTTTTTTTTAACGAACTGTAGGAACCCATTACCGGCACGCCGAACGCAAAGTAATTAGTTACGGAAAATCGATCGATTTCGGAATACCCGATCGGCGAGTATCGGGGGGATTGTGAGATCGCGGCAAGGTTCGATCGTTTTTTTTTCCACCTACGGATCCGGTAGCCTCGCGAATCGTATTTCCGGCGCGCGTTTTTCTTTTTTCTTTTTTTTTTTAAACGCTAACGCTCTCCCGTGATATATCCATTCTTTTACGACACAAGCGCGAGAGAGGAAGTGAGAGTCACTTTGCTCGGGTGCTTGTTATGGAAAATTGAGAGGATCTCGTTACATTCTCGTTATCTCGATCCCCTTAACTCGTCCCGTGGAGTTTTCGTCCTTAAGGTTTCTCGAAAGGTGATACCTTCTTCGGGGGGGTAAAACGCGCCGAGGAATACCTTTCTGCTACGCGGATCTTCGTCGTACGTTCTTCTTTACATGCATGAATCCACAATCCGCAACGATGTCTCCCGGTACCCTGAAAATACGAGGCAGCGAACGCACCCTTATTCCTTATCCCGAGTGCTCGGGTTTTCTATTCGAAGGAGAGATAGAAACGTATGGGGGACGAGGTCTACAACCGCGCGATCGGCATAAATCTTCTTTCTAACGAACGCAAACGCGCGATCCCCGAACCGTCGGGGCCCACTTACGCGTATAATATACGAGATCTGTACGAACGAGAGACTAGGGTAGCGTTAGAAATATACGGGGTGGTAATAACCCCCCCACCCCCACAAACGACCACAGCGGCGCTATTCTTTTAATTTCGACCGTGTGCGTTCCGCGAGCGTTACGATTGCTACAGAGACGTACCGACGCGGGACGAAGGTAATGAATAACGAGAGACGGCGGGGCAAACTTACAGTCCAACTTTCTTCCCGGCAAGAAACATCGTTTCGCGAATACGTACGTATATATATATACACGTTGAAACTCGCTCCCGTGAAATATGTACCACTCCCAAAGTAGGAAAAGAACTTTGGAAACTGACGAACGACCGTGGAAGAATATTGCGTACGAAGGAACAATGTCCCGAAGTTGCTCCTACCGCGAACGACTTAGATCGATCGGCACGGACGTCCGTTTTGACGGTTAAATCGACGGGGACAAATCTTCGCGCGAAGAAGGTCGGAACGACGAATTACAGATCGAAGCGGCGACGGAGGTTTAGAGAGAGAGACATTTCCATCGGATCGATCGTCGGACCGACGACGACGACGACGATTACGTGCAGGTCTCGTAGGGTTTTCCACGTCTAAGCATTTCCGCCCGGCATCAACGGTAGGAGGCTAAGACCGGTTTAAATCCGTCGAGACGACGAGGGCACGCGCTCGGCACAGGGCACCGATCGGCTCCTGTGTTTCGGTAATGGTTTCCAACGCGCGAGGATCCTAATCCATCGAGGAAGACAAGGCGATTACGGTTGGGGCGTTACTGCCGCCGGGAAAGTTTAGTCCGATGCTTATAACCGTGCATGGCTGGATCGCGTAGCTAGGTACATACATACTCGCGTGGCGCACCGATGGTAGGTGTAGTCAACGCATAGTCCGACAGTTCGGTTAATATGCAGTTAGTACGTCATTTGTTTCTCACCGCTGGGGAGGGCTTATCGTAATCTCTGGCGCCACGACTTCCCACGATTTCCCACGTTAACGCCGACGCCGGTTAGTCGAGGGCCAACGGGAATCTTTGAAAAACGCGTTGACCGCGCGTTAACGCTCGCGTAACGGACGCGTAACGTACGCGTGTCACGCAACGCGAGGCAACGATAGACTTAGGATTGTGTCGTTATTAACACTAGATTGCCGGATGCTGAATGAATCGTTTGACTTGAGCAACGAAATTGAGGTTTTAAAACAAGAAAGAATTTTATTCTGATCGCTATCAGTGGCACTTGATCCACTTTTGGATAGAAAACAAGCTCCTTTGTTTCCTAGGAGCTGTAACGGTGAAGATCTTTATCTTCACTGCTCGGAAATTCGATCCTATTAATCTTAAACGAGTCAAATTGACTCGCTCCCGGCAATCCAGTGTTCACACATTTCCGAGGGAGTTGCAATAGGTGTTTGTAACGCTCGTATGTTACGCATCTGTACCCTGATTATCGTTTAACGAAGTAAATCAGATAACTCGGATCGTCACCTTTTCAGAAATTTTACTGTTCGATAGGTTCTGCCTGTGCTTTATTTTTTTTCTCCGCGACTTGACGATGTAGTGTTCGCGAAATATATAGATGTATATATATATATCTGTACATCAAATGACAGGATTTCCAATCAGCTGAAATTCTATCGTATTTGCTGCCTCCGAAGATCCGCTTTCCTTCTTCCTCGTCCCAGGCGGATACGACTTACGGACAATCAAAGTTTTCCGCGTTCGATCGGTGCAGCGACGAAAAAGCCATTGCAAGGAGGCAGAGGCTGACGGAGAGAGAAAGAGACAGAGAGAGAGAAAGAGAGAGAGAGAGAGGGACGGACGGGAAGAAAGAATGGAAAGAAAGAAGTGAGTACGGTTTGGCAGGAGGAGAGCTCTGAACTTGGAGAAATCCTTGATTAGATGTTCGCGTCAAAGGAACTCTTCGCTTCCTGAGAATCGAAGAAAGAAAAGGAGAGGCGATGGGTTCGGGTAACCGAGATAGATAGGTCAGCGGACAGAGATACCGATTGAGTCCAAGGGAGAGGGACAGAGGGAGGCGGAGGGGGGGTAGGGGCGAGGGGCGTGACGATGCACCGAGCGCGAAAAAGAAGGAGAGAGGGAAGAGAATTGGTTTAGACAGGGAATTAAAAATTTTTCCAGTTTGCGAACGCCGAAGAATCGATCGTGACTCTACTTACAGTCGCGAGAAAAAGAAAAGACGAGGAGGAGGGCGAGGGGAGCGTGAGGGTGAGAGAGAGAGAGAGAGAGGGAGAGGGGGGGTTGAGGGTAGCATTTTAATCGAAGCGAGGTTGGAAGGGATCGCGTCTTTGCGAGAACGGAAAGGAACGATCCCACTCGGTTCAAGATACATCCCATCCTATTTCCTGAGGTCGCACCGGCGAAGACCAGTTATGGATGTTGAAAATTCAATTACGCGGGATTTATGGCTGCCGGCGCCGGGCATATTTATTATCGTGCCATCTCTCTCCACGATACCCTCCGCATCCACCCCCCGTTTCTTCCTTACACGGCAGTCCAGTGTTAGAAATTAAATACGTATTCGATCGCGTGCCGACGTTAACCCCGACGCAGCTACTGGCCATCTCGCAAAAGGGCAGCCTGTTCGATTTGTTCGGGAGTATCGACGAATCGATCGTATCATCGGCGTCGAGCGAATAGACGCGCGACGAAAAACGCAAATAACTAACGGCCGTTCCGATTCCCGTTAACCGATAGCGCGAGAACTATTCAAAAAGCTCCCGTCGGATTAGACGTAGTCGCGACTACTGACTCCGACGGACGTCAATTTTCATTTGTTCCTCGAGAGAGGGAAACCTAAACCCATTACCATTTCGCTTATCGCCATAACGGTAGGAACGATTTTATTTATTTTTTTTTTCCAGAAAATAAGATTCTGTCGATTCTCCGATCGAAGCTAGTCCCAACCGTCAAGCTCGTTAATCACTTCTCTCCATACCACGAAATTAAATTAATGTCCATCGGTGAGCCTGGCGTTTAAGGGGAAAATACAACGTACATACGAGCGTACGTAGTTACGCGGACAAACGTTTCCAAAACGATTTTCGTTGTGTATTATTATTACGAGCGTTTACTATTATCTAGACGGCGGAGAGTTTTACAGCGTACGGCGGTACGTCGACCCGCGCCATCCTTTTTAAAGCTGTCTTAATCCCTGTTAAGCGCGGGGTAATAAACTCCACGGTGCTCATTAAGGCAGACTTTATGCTCTTTTTATTCGCCCTGGCACGATGTATATTAACGCGAGCAATAAATATTATCCTTATCGGTGGCGTTTCGCCACCTTGTTAACGCGTATCGATTTTCCAAGCTCCGAAGGGCAAGGGAGGGAAGGGAAGGGAAGGGAAGGGAAGGGCGAAGCTCGATGACGAGGTTACGAGCTTCCCGATGCGTAGTTTATTACTCGGCGACAATTAAAAATTAACGATAAGCAGCGAGTCCGCGTACGGAGCGGTTGCGATAATACGATTTTCCGTTACGTACCGAATGATCGACGGTGAAGCGTGCAGCGAGCGCGATCCGTTATTGCCGCAGCTAGCGGCAAAAATGATGAAACAGGGGCTGCGCGCCCTTAGCTCTCGATCATTGCGATCCTGGCTGGACGTTGCAGCTGCGCCGCTTGGAATTAACGAGGACGCGAGCGAAATAAATTGCAGCCGGTTACAGACGAATTTCGGTCACGCTCTGCTTAACGGCGATCAATTAACGCGCATTATCGAGTTACTTTTGTCTACGATAACGAGGCAATCAGTAGGAGACGCATTGCCGCGATTATTGCGCGCCTGTTACGGTACGGTCAATTATTCTACGCGTGGAATCGAACTGCCATGGCGGATCGCGAATTCGTGCGTACCTACTAGCGAATACATAATTCACGGACGGTGAGGCTCACCCGGTAGTTAGGAATTCGGTCGCGAAACATGAATTCGTTTGTACCGAGGAGAGAGAGAGAGAGAGAGAGAGAGAGAGAGAGAGAGAGAGAGAGAGAGAGAGTACCCGGGGGTTATTTGTCTTCCGTGTCGTCAGAAATTCTTTGTCGATCCGAGCGACCCTCTCCGGGACGCCCCGTTCCCCGTCAAAAGATTAACGATTAAGGGACGAAGGGAGGTTGCAATTAAAAATAAAAAAAATAAAAAGCATTCGAGCTACGGCGTTAATGGGTTAGAAGGATTGTCCGGTGGTTGGGTAGGAGGAGGGGTATGGTCGACGCTCGATCGCAGTTGAATTCACGAGAATAAAAGTTTTCGGCCATCGTCGGGACTGGTGCTCAACCGCATTCGAGGGAAGGAGCGTCGAAAAGGAGCTCTCGAAATTGCGTTCGGTCAACTAAAACGAGCACGATGGAGAAAAATGGCTACTTTCGAGAGTTCCAGGCATCACCGCGAAACGATAAAACACGCTGAAGCGGCCGAGGGTAAAACGATGGGGGTGAAACGACGGGGATTCCTTCGTTGCCGCTAACGGTGTTCTCGAAGCAGCATCGAGGGGGAGAGAGAGAGAGAGAGAGAGCGGTCCATAGAGGGAATCAGGCGGATCGTTAACGAGCGCGTTACGAGAATGCGGCTCATCTGGGAGGGGGGGGAGGTACGAGAAGGGAGAGAAGTTTGAGTAACGAAAGAAGGCGGCGAAACTAATTTCAAAGCTGTTAAGAGCATTACGGAGGGTACATCCACGACAAGTGCACAGGCATAAGCGTATCCAGGGATGCGCGCGTTTCGGGTCTCGTACGCGGAAGGGAGCAGTGCGAGCGGTACACCGTGAGACAAAGAGGGGAAGCAGCCTCAAGAATGAAGTCTACGAGAGAGACTTCCGTTTCGCGACGTTTAGAGATACTCGGGGGCTAAACCCATTCGAAACTCGAGACCTCGGGGCCATGGGTCGGAGGTGGCGAGGACGCAGAAAGACAGAGAGAGAGAGAGAGAGAGACAGAGTGAGTGGGTGAGAGGGTGGGAGGGAGAGGGAGGGGAGAAAATCCAGAGAGTGGAATGACGAAGTTGGCCCTCTGTGATGCAGCTCGGACAATAGTTGCTCGTCGTCGAGGACCAGAAGAGGAGCCAGGAGAGAAGTCGGTCGAGAGAGGCCGCTGGGGGGAACCTGCGAACGTCCTACCCCGAGACTGAAATACTAAAGCGAGCTTAAGTGCGTTGCCATAGGGACCAGCTGGAGGTTGGGAGGAGGAGGAGGAGGAGGAGGAGGATGAGGAGGAGGTGGACGAGGAGGGAAGAGAACGAGGAGGGGAGGGAAGAGAGAAGAAGAAAAGGAGAGAACGGGAATGGAGGGTGGCGGAGAGCGGGGTGATTCGGGACGGTGGGGTTGCCCCGAAGAGAGGAGGGACTACGTCGCGTCGCGTCGGTCCCGTCTGCGCTGCCTTATTCGACTAAACCGCGCGTACTTTCCTCCGCGAGACACCTAGACCCCCCCAGACACCTAGACACTTGGACGTCCAGCCCCTATGATAAGCTTAACTTTCCGTGGGCGGCATGGGGGGTTGGCGGGGGGCGGGGGTGGGGGATCGGAGTTTCCTGGAATATTGAAATGCATTCCGCCGACGAGGACTTTTACTTCCGCGAGATTAGCGCGTAGGATGGAAAAATAATCCGGCGGTACCTACGTGTACGAAATTAAATCGGTCGGTCGGTCGGTCGGTCCGCTGTGCGCTCGACGCATCACTCGTTTTTCTTTTATTTCGTTTTTTTTTTTCCTTTCCTTCCATCGTCGCGCGAAATGCAGGGTAACGCGGACGCAAAGAACTATTTATTCGCGACTCGAACCATGGCGTATTTGTACTTTCTGGAGCGAGCATCGCGCAATTTATTATTTGCAGCGTAAGCCGTCGCGCGTCCGTAACAATACTTCGTAAGTCGGTAATTTGCATCTCGTTGCAGATGTATTTCGTGTCGTTCGTGTATCAGCTCTCTGGCACGGTCGTTAAACGAGTTTCGTCGTCGTCCTCCTCCTCCTCCCCCTCCCCCTCCCCTCCCCCTCGCGCTGGTTCGCCCGGCGCGGAAACGCGGGCACGGAATTTCCCTCTTTTTCCCTCCGTCCCCTCGCCGCCGCCGCGCGTTTCCTCTTCGCCACGCTCGCCGGTTCCCGGGATTCCTCTCGGCAGTTGACGCAGCAGTCGCGCGGAAGGAATAAAAATTTGATTATTCACGCCACGATTGACCCGGTCATAATTACGAGAGACATCCCCGTCGGGGGGCTGACGGAGTATTCCTTGCCTCGGAAGAGGAAAAATCGCGGAAAACGAAGGACCTTTAGAAATCGAAAAGCGAGGCGTCGCGTTGGAAGAAATTTCCATTGGTCCCGCGATCTCTCTCTCTCTCTCTCTCTCTCTGCCTCTCCTTCCCGATTCCCTGCTCCAACGGCCTCGAATAATTTCACTTTGAAATCAGGTCATTGGTTTTATGGAAAACTGTCAACGCTCTCCACGCTTCACGTTCGCAAGGAGCTTTTGGGGGAAAGGGGGCTGCGAACCGAATGTTAATTCGCGCTAGCTTATCCCACGCTCGTCTAAGATCGACCGTTCATTAATGCGTGTTTTACACGCGAGACGCGCGAGACAATGCTCGCCGGAGTGCCGTGACAAAGGAAAGAGTTCTCACCATCGTCGACCCCTCGAACAATCTCGAGTACACTCCAGGGGGACTCGGCGGTAGCCGAAAGAAAAGGGGTTCGACCTTTTATTCCGTCATCCGGTCCGCGGTCGACTGGTCGAGTGCCTTTTTTTTTTCTCTCTCTCCCTCGAGCGCCGCGGCCTCGCACCCATTTCTTTTTTTCGGCTACTCGCTACTCTGCGTAGTACCCCCTTTGATCTCCCCACCCAAAAACTTTCTTCCCTTCCTTCTCTTCCCGTCGGGCGTGTTTCGCTCCAACCCGCGGGACGTGGGGGAAGGAAGGGCGGGGGGTGGGGGGGGGGTAGCCGCGGGTGCGAAGGGTGCCGCAGGGTAGGAGGGTAGAGATCGTCGGACGGAAACTAGGCGAGCTCGACCAGCTGCAATACCGCGATACACAAACTTATTGGTGAAACTCGCGAAACTTCCGCGAGCCTTCCGGAATTTCAAGATGGCGAATATCCGCATAGCGGATTAACCTGAGCATACCTTTCGCGAGATCGAAGGGAAGGGAGAGAGTGGAAGAAATAAGGAGGATGTTTCGTGGATGGAGGAGGTTGGCCGTAGGAGATGCGCGAAGTTCAATCGCTAAGAGATATGTATATTCGGCTCGCAATTTTTTTTTGTTTCACCCTCGTTCGACGGTCGAGCTTGTTCCTCTCCCCGTTGTACGGGAATGATCGCAAATTACGCCTATTTGTAATGAAGAGGGGGGTGGGGGGGAGGGGGGAGTATGGGCGACAAAACTCGCAGGGATTCGTTTTGCTAGCTGTTCTAGTTGTAAATGGCGCTGGTTAATTAGGTCGACCATCTGACGATTCGGTGCGAGGGGGGATTCGAGCTGGGCCGCGATAATGGGCTGTATTAATTATAAACGTCGTGCCGGCGTTAATTATTCAAGTAGAAGGCGTGATAGTACGTTTGCGTTTCGCCGCATTTCCATGGGAGCGCGATACGCGTATTGTCGCGGAAGGCAGGTGGTCGAGTAGTTTTTAACGCTCGATCCACCCATTCGACCAACGACGGGAACCAGGTTCGCTGTCCCTCCACCTTCGATAATCTCGAATCGACGCAGACGCCGGAATTATACCCGATATCATTTCCACCGGCCATTCCGCCGATTAAATTCTGCCACCCCTCCACTCTCACCCCCGCGCCCCTGACGGCCGCGAAGACTCGTAATATTCTCATAGCCGGAACTGTCTGCACCCTTCGATGGCTCGTTAATCGGTTCCTCCCATTTTCTTTCTCATTCCCCCAGATGCTCGAGTTACCCGCTCCACGGTTTCAGCATCAAGTTCAAGGTCGGCTCTCGCCACTGCATCGGGAGCAGCAACTTCTTTCGCGAGTCACGAGCTTCCGGTTGGAGAAACAAGGTAAAAGCACTCGTTTATTAGAGGCGAGAAAAAAAAAACAAAAAGACGGAGAGAAAAGAAGTTTCCGCGAGGACGGATAAAGAGAACTTCGGGGGGTGTGGATTCTATGTAGTCGAAGTAAACCAGAGAATGGATGACAATGTCTGTTCGATGAACGTGGACCGTACAATTTGAATTCGTAAAATCGTCGAGTATCGGGATGATTCGACTCTCCCATTAGCATAAAAGATAAAGAAAAACGAAGGATCGTCGTCCCCGGTGGCGTCGATAGGTCGGTACCGCGTTTTGCTTGACCCCCCCGTGCTTCCGAGCAAGAGTAAGGAGTGGCGAGTGGGTTGGTTGAAAGCTAGCCTGGGAATATAAGCGCAAATCGATTCCATTATTCGTAATAGCGAGTAAACGACCGCCTGTAAGCCCCGCGTTTGCTAATATAGAAAAGAACCGAGTGGTAGGAGGGGGCAAGAGAGAGAGAGAGAGAGAGGGAGGGGAAACAAAAAAACGTAGCAGGGAAATGCGAATGTCGCGCGGCAAGGTACGCCAGAATAATGGCCGCTCCAGTAGGAAAGTATGGTTCACGAGCACCGACCTTTTTCTTCCGAAGTATCGCGTTCTCGTTGCAACCACCGCCCGTCGCGTCCCTCCAACCCCCTCGTATTTTTCTTACCGCAACTTCGCGATACTCCCTTCCCGGGTATCTCTTAAGACGTACAACTCTTTCGAGCGCTGTTGCGCCACGCGTATTACAGTTATGGTAGTTCTCTGGGTTTTCTCTTTTTTTTTTAACGCAAAGCTGATCAGCGGGAATTAGATGGATTCTAGGTTACCGAGAGGAATTATTTGGTAGATGTATTTTATAGTTACAGTACCATTGTTATGGTTATAGTAGTTTCTTTTTCCATTACACAAAGCTGATTAGAAACTTCGCGATACTGCTTCCCAGGTATCTTTTAAGAAGTACAACTCTTTCGAGCGCCGTTGCGCCACGCGTATTATAGTTATCGTAGTTTTCTGGGTTTTTCTTTTTTGACTCAAAGCCGATCAGCGCGAAAGAGATGGATTCTACGTTACCGAGAAACATTATTTCGTAGATGTATTTTTAATTTTTATAGTTAGACCACTCTTATTACAGTTATCGTAGTTTCTTTTTCCATCGCACAAAGCTGATTACCGCGAAGGAGATGAATTCTACGCCACCGAGAGGAATATGCCGCGGACGTTTAATGACAAAGAATTTTTACGTAATTTCAGTCACGCGTCGCGAGATTCTGAAGAGTGACTCGGAGGTCTGTGATTAGAGACCGTTTTTCCCGTAGCGCGTTGCTCGAAACGCGTAAGGGAACGCAAAAAAAAAAAAAAGAAAGAGTATAACGGTGCTCTCTCGGTGCAAAGGGTCGCTAAAGCGCGCAGTTCGAAATTTCGAAAATCAGATGCGTCGCGCTCGGACGAGAGCGTAATTAAGTAACGTAATTTGAGGGAGTCTCGTACGGTTACGGTTGCGCTTCCCTCGTAAAAAGTTGTAACCTCGAGTAGGCGTAGCTGTTCGGTCGTTTTACTCGCTTTATCCGCGGTACAGTGGGACTGCACGTTGCGCAGGCGTTCTACCCGATAAACCTGAAGCGTACTCGTATTCAAAGTGGTGCATTCGGATTGCGCGACAACGCACTCGAGTGCCGGAGTTATATTATATATCTTTTCAAGGTATTTTCGTCGCATCGAGTGGGGGTGGGGGGGACCTGAGCGATGCTCGCGACATTAAGCCGCATCGAAATCGCGTTCGAGTGGCATTTTTCCAATCTACGGAAAACGACGATATTCCTCTCGAATTCGAAGAGGGTCGCTCGTTCCCGAAAAAAAGCGGGGGGGGGGAAAAAAAAAGAGAACATCGCGGAACATCGAAAAATCTCTCTCTCCTTCACCTTGTCGTATCGCGGCTCGTTTCCGTGCAAAAATAAAGTGCGCATCGTAACGCGTAAAAACGAACGGTCGCTTATGCCAGGAAGCGAAGCAGCCGGGAGAAGCGTGTAAAAAAAAGTAGGATGAGCGAGGGAAAAACGGGGGGAGGGGGGGGGGGGGAATGGAGAATTTTCAACGAGCCACCAGGAGAGTTTTCACGCGTTTTTATGCCCTTCGATGTCCGAGATCGCGTTAGACGACGGTGGGTATGGTACGAGGGGTAGAAGTTCTCGAAAATCCAGTTCAATGATACCGAGTAGAGTTTTGCGCCGGGATTTTGAGTTCTCGCGAGCCAAACTGGAATCGCCGAAACGATCGGGGATAGAATTTTCTTGACCACCCTCTATAGACGCGACGCGGAATGCCCGTTGTAGGGGTGCACGCACACAGGGAAACGCGGAAACGAGGAAAGACGGAGCATGCGCCTGGGGTAACGCGAGTATACGAGGCTCGCTTTTCGCTTCAGTTTAACCCCGGCATCGACGGGGGTAGATCGCGTCCTCGCGACCCCTCAGCAACGTGGTCGTCATACGTGCCTACCGCTGTTCCGAGTATTGTCGCGATAGGCAGTCTCTTTCGTGGGATTCCGTCCTTCGTCGAAGTCAGAGGGAAACGAGTCTAATCCGCGAACTTTCGACGATCGCACCACGAGCGTGTAAAAACTCGCCGGCACGGGTAGATATGCCTTCTTTTCGTAAGAGTGACGAAGATCACGTCGATACGATCGTGATTCGAAGGTTGACGTTCCTTATCCTTCTCGACCGGCAATAATATCTCGCGCGAGCCTATTCGCGACTCGTGACCCTAAACGTCGTTTCGTCTCTCCCCTCCCCCGAAACTCGGAGCGCGGGGTGAGAAAGAAAAGAAAGATATATATATATATATATACAAAATACAGTTTACGATCCTCCCCCGGTGACACTGGTGTCGAGATTATATTTCGGTTAGCTGTGGTGGTCGGTGACGGTGCTGATAGTGGTGGTGTTGGTGGTGATAGCAGTGGTGGTATCGGTGCTGTTCGGAGACGAAGACGACAAGCATCGGTAAGGGGGTTGGCACGTGAACGTCGGATGAAAGCGGCGAAGGAGATGCGGTGAATCATCCTACGCTATCTTTCCTCGCACCCCAAAGGATTTCATCCGCGACTTTTCGATTCAGGTAAAGCTCACAACGAATATTTCTCCATCGTCATCGCGATAACGAGGGATATATACTTTCGAGAAGATCGGCCGTTGCCGAGCGTTCTACTTTCGCGTCGTGTAACGCGACTAAACGCTCTTCACCGTCCAATTGTTCTTTCCACTTGTCTTTCGCCGCTCTGGAATTTAGGCCAGCCGGGAATACTCTTAATTTCCCGCGAAAATTGGTTCCCGTGTTTTCCGCGATCTTTATTTCTGCCCGCCCCGACGATGGCACAGATAAATCCGCGTTCGTCGTCGGACGCCGTGGAAGGAGTTCGAGCGACACGACTCGATAAATTTCGCTACACGGTTTTTATTTAGTTTCGAACTCGAATCGAAAATAAGATCAATTAGGGGAATCGCGGTACCGTGGACATATGTTTTTTCGCTAGTAATTGAACGTACCGTAGAATTTATTCCCAATGGAGAAGTTTTAAAGTGTCTCGAGGAACTCTTAAGAATGTTTCACTGCTCTCCGCTGAAGCCCCGAGAGTACGGTGGGTGAATTTCCGAGCGTCATAACTATCGAGTGTCTTGCGAATGCAATTAGTTGGCAGCGTTTAAAACTGCCTGTCCCTTTTTTTCTCTCTCTCTCTCTCTCACTCTCGGAAGGACTGGTAATAAAATACCGTCTCATCCCGGGAACGGAGTAATTTCGCAAATTAACATTTGTAACGAGAAGGGAGCAATGCTTTCGACGGTATAATAATGAGACTGAGTTTGCGAACGGTCGCTGCGGGGATTCGAGTTTGCCGATTAACTGGAACTGAACCGATCGACATCGATCATTTTCGATACTCCGCAAAATTGCGTTTCAGCTACTCCTTCGCGACGCGACGGTACCTAATCGTCGACGACTGTCCAGCTAACTTTTTTAAATCCCGTGACTCCCAGCTTCCGCGTGATTGCCGAAGGGCTTAATAGCTCGAGTCCCTTTACCTTCCCACTCGCCCGTCGGTCTTTGTCGTCCCATCGTCGGAAGAGTTTTCCGGCACGTTATATATACATATATACATATCGGTGGCGCCGATAATCGGTTCTCCGTCTACGTCGAGACCGACGTGAAAATAACGCCAGTTCGTTAACCACCTGCTTGGATTTTAATAACACTGCGTTTTAATCCACCGCAAATCGATATCTCTCTTCTCTCCTTTGGTATACGCGTTGCTCTTTACGCGAGCCAAACAATTTGCCCGTTTAAATTCCGTCCTCTCGACGTACTACCGCTCTTCTCCCCCCGCCCCCCCACCGCGCAACGGATTTCGCGTAACGAATAATAGGCTGTCGGTCATTCTTAACTACGGTCGAGCGTGTGCTGTACATGAAATCCGATGCTACTTTCGTCGGATAAAGGACTGACGGTGCCTCGAGCTGTTCTGGAACGTTTCTACGGTTCCCGCTATCCGTCGCTCCCTATCACTCTCCGGTACCTTTAGAATTTACACGCCACACGCGCTACTTTCTCCTTCGTCGACGCTAATTAACCATTCGCGCGAATTAGCCGTATCGATCGAATAATACTACGCGATGGTATTTGTCCACGCTAATATCGCGAATTTGAATACCGAATTTCTGGGGTCGCATAATACCTAGGTATTTCGATTCGTGTCTTCAATGAGGCCGTTGCGATCGATCACCGAGAGCTATTCGCGCGGTCGACTCTTCGATGATCGGCATTCAGGCGCTCCGTGGGATAAGTAAAGCCCCCAACCCCCCCACCCACCCCCTCCCTCCCTCCTCTCCCACCCAGATACTAATTAGGGACGAACGCTTCGATTCTCCGATACGAACGGCGCGTCCCGGTTCGTATGATTATCCCTCTGTCCATACACGATGCTATCTCCGCGCGTTGTTTTCCATCGGGCGAGCCGCCTATCCGCGATTATTATTCCTCGAGAATTCCGGGGAAAATTTTTGCCGGCTAGCTGGGGGAGGGGGGGAACACTTCGCTCTCGGGATCATCGTTCCCGCGTTACGGCGTCGCTACTCTTCATGTTTTTTTTTCTCTCTCTCTCTCTCTCTCCTCTCTGCCACGTTTACGCGTCGATCGGAAAGTTCTCCCGTGGGTGCGCGCGCCCTCTCCGCAACGCTTCGGCGCGATATTTCATTAAAGGCTCGGTTGTTTCGAAACGATTATCCGAGCAGAATTCTCCGGAAGCGAGCCAACGGGGCCGAAGTTTCGGCTCTGGCGCAACGCATTAGCGTTCCCGGATACCTATGGCCTTCGACGGCATTAATCTCATCGGAGGGGAGGGGGGTACCGTGGCCGATGATCACGAGCGACGAGCATATTCGAAATTACTGTACCCGGTCACTCGGTCGGGGCTTTAGGAACACGTCCGATTGATCGCGAAAGCGTAATCGCTGCTATCCTTTCGTACCGTGGGGTCCTTTGAAGCTTAGAGATCGTCGACAAAACTCTGCCTGCTCGTAGTCTCTGGCACCCACCCCCTCCCCCGCCCCCCTTTCCTTTCCCCCCCATAAACACGATTCCGTTCCCGGGGATCGATCGAAAGCGAGAGGAGTCGAGTTTCGTCTATGTCGAAAGCGGCAACATCGGCAGCAGGAGGGCGACATTAATCTCATCGACTGGACGTTGAGGGTGATTATGGCCGGTGGACCAGCTCGCAGCCCGTCCCACGAGTTCGGTGGGCCACGGTGGACCACGGTGGACGTCCGTGTGGGAGGGGCGAGAGGGGTGGAGGAGGGAGAGCCCGCTGGTAACGTTTTACGTCGCCGGAGGGAGACATCCGGGAGTACATGCGCGGGATAGCGAGCGGTGACGGGGTTGCGGAGGAAAGAGGAGGAGGAGGAGGAGGAGGAGGATGAAGGTGGGGTAAAAGGGAGATGCGAGGTGACAAGAACAGAGAGAGAGAGAGAGAGAGAGAAGGGTGCGTGAAGCCGCTCGAGCACAGACATATTCGATGGTAGTACGCGCGCTAGGCCCCCCGTTTGCCGTTGGTACAGCCGCAAACAGTTTCAGGAATGCGTGGCGTGTGTTTCGTGCGCGCTGATATGATTTAGGAATCGCTTCCTGCGCGGACTATCCAGGGATAGCCTGGGGTGGTTGGGTGGGTGGTTGACACGGCCCGACGTGGGACGACGGGGGCTGGCGCGGTTCGCTCGGCAGCTCTGTTCGTGGCTCTACGGTAACGCTACCGCGGGATTTACGTGCGACGCCGCTGAATGTTTCGCTCCTCCGAAACGGTGCCTCCGATGGCACTGTCCAAGATTTACTGGGCTTACGTGACCTTCCGCCCGCGAAATTAGGCCGATTCATCATAGCTCGGCTGAATGCTTACGCAGAGACGCCAGGGAGACCTCTCCCTCTCTCTCCCTCCCTCTCTCCCTCTCTCTATTCATCGTCCTCCGATCGGCAATACCCCGGCGTTGACGTCTCGCACCCCGTGCCACCGTTACATCCCCCTCCCCTACCCCGTTTGCGAGTTTCATCGATCGTCTTTTGATCTATCGCCTGACCAAACCCCGTACGGTGGAACGGGGCCGCCCAGTTCCGCGATCGGTCCCCGATGGGAGATCGGACGTTGAGCGTATAACGTTATCGGCGAAACGGTTTCTTTTTCGCCCCATAAACCGCCGGTAATGGGACTGCGCCAAATTCCGCGAGTAATTTAATTAAAGACGGTGGTAATGTCTTTTTGTTTAAACGAATGGACGTTGGAATATATATTCCCTCATTTTTCCTCGCTTTCTTAAATTTCCTTGTACGCAATTCTGCTCGCATGGAAAATATCGTCCTGGCTCTCGTAAACTCTCAATACGTCTTCTCACTGTAACTGTTCTAGCTAAAATTTGTATGCTCTCTTTACGGCTGTTCTCGCTGTACTCTCTGTCATCTTTTGCTCTCGCCGCTCCTTATCCACTTTCGGGGATCACGCGCATTCGCACAGTTTCATCGCAGGCGTTCACACCACACGCATTCCATGCGCTATTCTTAAGGGATACGTTGTCCTTGGACCGAACGAGATTCGACCGTCTAGGTTCACACTTACCTTATATCGGTGCTACGATATAACGTACCGGAAAACTCTACGACGAATGGGATGAAAAAGACCGAAGGGCTAGGGGGAACGAAAAGATACTGGAGGTACGAAGCCCTTTAGACCTAAACATTCATACATCTCGCGACACTCGTAACCGAGGTCACGGAGACCATTGATTTCGTGGGAAACGTCGTTACCGATATTTTCTATCCCACAATCTTACAAAGGCGAAACGTATGAACGATTAATATGCAAGAACGCCCCCACCGTCGGTCGGTTCCTTTCCTAATTCGTTTGCGACGACGAACGAATGCAAATGATCCCTTCCGCAAGATACATACTCACGAAGCAAGATATTAGAACGATTTGAGGACGAATATTTGTCGCTCGAGAAACTCGTCTCTCGACAGGAAAAGATTTTAATAACACCTTTGCTATGCATCATCGCCATTTCGGCATCGCGTACCACCTTCTTATCGTAACTCAACGAATCAACCGTACGAATTTGAGAATAACCCGTAGATGCGCGCCGTGGCAGGTCAATTTGCATTACAAAGTGAAAAATTCGAGACGCTATAAAATGCGAGATGGAAAGTTCGCAACGCGTTCGCGCGATAAGTGATTCGGAAATTTTGATCAAGCGGTTTGTAAATTCTATCGTGCTTCGGTTCTTTTTAAGCCGGATCCCACTCGACAGGTTTTCCCCTCGCGTTTGACTCGGACGGATAATTGACACTCGTCGTGTATGAATGGTAGGAAAGGAATGCGAACAGCTATCGACGGTATAGCGCGTTTCCGGTTATCGGTCTACGGCTCGCGAGCTTACCGACCGATTCGTATGAAATTATAGATCGTTAAATAAACGAGGCCGCGGTATTCCGCAAACGAGACATAATTCTATTCGTTACGCTAATTAATTACTTCCGATAGCATAGATCGCGCGTTCGAAGTAGCGAACGCCGGTATAATAAGGGAGCCGAATTAACCTATCGACGATGATATCCGGTGTTTCGATCGATATCGCGGAAAGAGCGACGATGGGTTCGATGTGCAACCTGCATTTTAGCGCGTTAATTTTATCATCCATATTCCACCGTTAAACTTTTGTAATACTGACATAATTGCTACACGGATTCCGCTCGATCCTCCTCCTTCCCCCACCCCCCCACTATCCCTCACCTTTTATTCCTTTGTCGCGCGTACGGTGCTATCGATTGTCGGCGAATAATCGTGGAAATTTTCCGCGCACGTTTCCCGTCACAATGGAGTGCGGCGAATAAACAGATTCTCCCTTATCCGAGCGTTAATACAATTGGATATCGATGATACAACGTTCGCGTGCCACGGGCCGATACGTTCGACGTCGCTGATAAATAAATATCGCTGTCATTAAGGCCGTTGTCGAGGATCCGGTCGAATTCTCTTGACCCGGATCGAACGCGAGCAACGTTGGTTACTTAATCGTTTTTCGTCTACCGCGACATCACGAATATCTAATTCGTGGCTGCGAATCGATCGCGCCACGGTTAGAAAGGTTGTTTCCGTTCGCCCCGTGTATAGGCGTTGCCTGTCTTTCGTTTCTCTTTCGTCGAGTGCCTCGACAGCGTGAAATATCCTTCGCCTCTCTCCTTTCCCGCCATCACCCCGTCGTCTTTTCCTCTTTCTATCCGGCGACGAAACGTGGATCGTATCCCTCCCTCCCTTCCCTCCATCCAGCTTCTTTACTCTTCCCACTCTTTACTCTTTACTCTTCGACCTTCCCCCCCTCTCCTCCCGCTTTAACGCTCGGTGAATTTTTCAACGTGCACCTGCCTCGACGTCGGCAGTCGCGGCTTCGCCGGATTGTCTCTAGGGATGCGCGAACAAACTCGAGGCCTCTCGCGCCCTTGAGCCCTCCTCTTTTTCGACTTCCTCTTCGACGCTCTAGAGTGCCCTCTTTCCCTCCCTTTGCACCTGCATCGCCGTCGCGCATAAAAGAGGGGAAGGGCAATGAAACGCTCCGCGGTAAATGGTGTAGCGGGTCGTACGATAGAAAAGCTTGAATAATTTAGCCTCCCCCCCCCCCCTTCCCCTCCGCGGCTGTCGTTAACGCGAATTAATTTCAAGGGCATCGGAACTGGGTAGCGAACAGTTTAAACTTTTTCCCTCGGCGCGTGACTATCGGTTACGCGGAATCGTTAGAGGCGTCGCGTCGCGTCGCTTCGGTAGGTTTCGCTCCAATTTTTATTCTCCTCACGATTCCCTCCCCGGCGTCGGTTCTCCTTCTCGTGTACACCGTTTCGATGTTTCGTTTTCCCCCGACGTCTGGCTCGGACGCGAAGACGAGTCCAGTGTATCGTAAAAACAGCCCCCCCCCCCCCCCCCCCCGACACACTCGAGATCGGTTTCCCGGAAGACGATTTTACTTGCCGCCAAAACGAATGGACTTCACGAAACAACCCGTAACAGCGTGACCAGAGATTTCGCGCGAATGAATTCACGGTAGTTTGCTGGTTACGGCGAAACGGTCCCGGCGCGCCTATAATTTCGTTTTAACGCGACAAATTTCGAAAGTGGAGCAAGGAGTTTCCGCTGCGAGGAGCGACGCTCCTCTCGCCATTAACCGTGGGGCCGAGCGTTTCGCTTAAAGCGGCTCGGTGCCCGCGAAGGTAGACGATAAAATTCGAGTGGGCGGGGGGTGGGGGGGGGGGGGGGGGGGGAGGATGGGACGTCGCGACGAAACCGGATTCCTCCTTGATTCCCCGTGGCTCGGCGAAAGACGCTACTACTTTCGTCGACGGAACGCGTCTCGTGTCGTGCCGTGGAGGCACGAGGCGAATAAACGCGGGGCGTAAAGTGGCGTGATAAACGACGACGCGAGACCTCGAGAGGAGCGGGAGAAATAAGGAAGTAAAAGCGAAAGGAAAGGCGCTCGCGACCAACATTCTCGAACGTTACGCGGAAACTTTGCGTTATTAGTATACTTCAACGCGTTTTTGCCACCCCTCTCTCTCTCTCTCTCTCTCTCGAGTTTGAGCTAGAAATCGAATTAGAAAAGCTGCGCATAAAATAGGCAACTCGCGCTCGTGGTGGTACAACGGAAAATTGCATAGCAAGTTACTTTCTACGCGCGTAGATCGCGAGCGTTTCCTTTCTCCTTTTACCTCTTTTTTCGCGAATTTCTCCGCTTTTCGCTACTATCCTCGCCCTTCCATCGAGTCTTCGCCGGGATCGTGATTAGTTAGGAAAACGCCTCGGGGCTCGGCGAACCACGTCGGTGCTCAACGATCCTCGGCAGACGAGGAAGAAGAAGAGCGCGGGGGAAAGAGAGACGAAGAGAGTCCTAGATTGCAAAGTACCGGAGCGTAGGCGGATACTGCTTTTGACCGACCTGCAACTGACGTTTAATTTCGACGCTTCCGCCATCGAGTTCAAGTGGAATCAAGTTCGACGTATACGTACCGTCGGAGTTGGCGAAAGACGATATTTACGCGTAACCCCCCCTCCCCCCCGCGCGTAAACGTTCACGTGAATTTATTCGACCCTATTTCCTCTCTTCCCTGTTCCGCCTCTACCCCCGCCCCTCCCCCGCCCCCCTTGAACTATCCCGAAGAATCTTTCGCGTAATTATGAAACGGGGGGGGGGGGGGGGACGGGAGACGGTGGGTGCGTTCCGTGGCGCGGCGCCGTTTAACCAATCGATCGCTCGCGAATGAAATTCCTGGCTCGCTTGTTTCTTCGTTCGTTGCGAGTCGATTTAGCGGCGCGCGAGCGTCGTCATTCAATAAACGCGGGTGTTAGTAAACATGGGAAAGCTACGAACTGGTTCCTAGCTACGAACTCCTGTGACTATCGTTAGTGTCCATGTATGAATATGTAATAGCTGCAAACACGGCATACATCCAACGCACGCGTGCGGCCCCCCCTCCCTTCCCCCTCTGCTGCCCGCTTTTCTACGTGATTTTCTGCCAAATTGTTCCCGCCGGATAACCGAAAGCTTTACGGCAATGCAAATCCCGCGGTTTCGCTTCCGATTTCTCGCTCGCGATTGCGATCTCTGTAATAACCGGTCGCGTATTACGCGCGACGCGACATTATTCTAATCCAGCGATCGTGCCTGTCGGGAAGATTCTACGTTTGTTTTTTTTTTTCTCGCCTCGAAGCACTCTTTCGTTCCCAGGGACCGCGTGTACACAGGCGACGAGGAGGAGTACGAACATTCGCGCGACGCACCCTCCCGATACATATTTTTTCATGTATTTCCGCACTACCATTGCTCGGGGTCCCGTAATGCAATGTCGGACAAAGACAAACGGGAAGTACGAGGAACATCGAGGAGGGGAGGGGTTTAGTCGTAAAGCACGGCGCGTGCGTGTGTGCGTGCGTTCGTGTGTGTGCGTCGTATCGAGGGCGAAGCGAATGGCGAGCGACGAACGAGGCCGGAGGAAAACGGCGGGTGGAGGGCAAAAAAAAAAAAGAGAGAGAATACGCGACGCGGATAGATAGATAAATACAGATAGATAGGTAGATGGATAGATAGGCGGGGGGTAGAAAGAGGGCGGTAGGGTGGGTGGGGGGGCGCCGGAGACTCTCGACCCTCCTTTACGTCCCTTCGCGTGCAGTGCCAGTCAGGCCAGCATTGTTTGAGTTATCACAATGGTGGAACAAAACCTCAACCGGAGGATCGAACTCCACTCCAAAGCCCGACTCCCAGCCGTCGGTCTTTCCCCCCTCCCCCCACCCCGCCGGCGGGGCACCCCCACCAGTCGACCCTCTCTTCGCGTGGTCCACGAACAACAAAACTAACCCCCGAGTGCGGCGCGCCTTCCGTCGCGTGCTACCCCCTCTCCTCTCCCGCACCCCCCTGCCGCTAAAACCGTCCGTGGTATGCGCGGCAGAAGCCACCGCTTTTCCAAAAGCAAGAACCGGCCGGAAACAAAAGGGAAAGGTTGACGCGCAAGACGACTCCATTGTACCTCGCGCTCCACTGCCCCGTTACGTCGATGGTTTTCAACTACCCATCCGTGGAAACCGCTTCCCCCTTCGGTATTACCAAGTACGGGGTGAAACGAAACCCTTCGTTGATGTACTTTTCTCTTCTATCGCCGACGTCCTTGACCCGCGAGTTTTTACATTTTTTTCCCGCCCCCGCGAGGGAGGGAAATGAATTCGACGAATTTCCCCGGGTAAGATCCGTTAAGGGTTGGTCGGGTAAGCGATGAGAAAAGTAGGAATTCGCTGTCTGTCCCGGAAAGCGAGGTCCGAACGCTGTTTTTACCATTGATAACTCTGTAACGTAATTTCGTCGTCTTATCCCGGACGATCCGATAATGTTGTTAACCCCGCGAGAGCGCGATTTTCCTTTTCTCCCTTTTTCCCACCTGGTTTTATCTCGTGGTGGTAGATTCGAGAGAGGGAGAGAGAGAGAGGGAGAGAGGAAGCGAAAAAAAGAAAGAGGAGAGACGTAATCTAAGCGAAAGCACGAAATGCTCTCCGAGAAAACGAAGTGTCTCGGGTCGTTACGCCCAACATCGCCGACGGTAATATTTCTCGAGGGTAATACCCTTTATTAGGATCTTCTTACGAAGTAACGAGTTAGATCCCGTTTGTCTCTTCTTTGCCGTTACCGTAACCCCTTCCCCTCCTCGTGAACTCCGCTTGTCTTCGTTTCCGCATTTTGTCGCGACAAATTTCATTACTTCCGAGCTTTGTTCCCACCTCGCATTCCTCCACCCTTCCGACGTTCGCCCCTTTTATTCGCGCGACGCGAGGCACTCGCTTCGGCGTATATCGTTTTCTTTACGATCAGCCTTTTTTTTTTTTACATTTTTTTTACGGCCTTCGATGTCAGCCACCGACGTCGCAGCGCCGCTTCGCCAAGTTTTTCACGCTTCCCCCGTTTATTTTTTCTCCCAACCCCCTTCACCCCCACCCCGCCCTCTCACGTATCATCCCTTTTTCCCTTTATCGTCATCGTTCCCCTCTCGCTCTGTCGTCGCGATTCTCCTCCTCGTCGACAATTTCCATCGTCGTCGCATGACGAAACGCGCGAGCGCGTTAGCGGTGAACTAACGTTATATAGAATTCTCTTTGTACCACCCTATTCGAATCGCATCCCTTTTTGTTTTGCCATGCCGCGTTTATGCTCGCGACGCGTACCTCGACGATGGCCCCCCTCCCTCCTCTCTGTGTTATTCGTCGCAGGTGCGACGGAAGAAAAAGGTATCGTCGGTGAGAACGATAAAAAAAAAAAAAAATAAAAAAAAACAGACAAAAAAAGGAATTCGATCGCTTTGAGAGAACAAATTCGTATAAAGCGCTCGATTGGTTGATTCGGTTGCGCGAAAGCAGATTGGTTGCCGAGCGATTTTGGAATATCCGTACCGGCGGATTTCGTGTATCGTGTTTTCCGCTCGCGCTGGCATCGCGTCCGTTTCGAGACAATTGCCTGTCGTCCCGGCACCGATCGAATTCGCTCGGATTAGCGATTTATAAAATAAAGATACTCGCGGGTTGAACGCCGAGTGTATTACCGACCGGCCCACCCCTCCCCCCCCTGTCGAACTAATAGCTCGTCGAGGTTTAGAGCGAATTTAGTTCTAGACTAACTTGGAATAATCGATGCGCTTGGAATAGTACGTCCAACGATTTCGGAATACCACGGTTTTGCGGTATTTCCTCGTCGGAACCTGAAATCGATGCGATTCCGAGATTACGTTTCGAATCGCCAGCTAGAGCGTTTCCCCGTATACCTGGAAAGCCACTCGGACTCGACTGATCCGAGTTCTCGCGGTTTTAGGGCCCTGCACCGAATCGTGAATAGGCAGTAAGGTCGAGGGAGAGTAAGGTACGTCGAGACTCCACGCTCTCCCCCTCCCCCCTCCTTTTCTCCTAATCCCGCCACCGCCGTGTCTACGATGCAGGGATTAAAGCGGCCGCAGGGTGAAGTTTAACTTACCCCCCCCCCCCAACCGACCAATAATATACGAGGCGGCGTACTTCGGTATCCGATAACGCGCATCTCAAATCTACTCTCGGAGGGCTGTTTTCGTCGGGGCAAGAAAACTACACGCGTCTCGGGACGAAACGTTACGCCGCGCCGACGAGTATACCGGAGCGAGTTTAAAATTCATGAAGGTCATAAAGCGATTGCGCTGTGCCTCGTTTACCCTTCGGTTACGTGCCGTTTTTACGCGGCAACGTTTCAATCGGGGAGAATACGCGAGATAAAACGCACGCGGCGAGGATCGCGATCTATGGATCCTACGCGCTCTACGCGTGAATTCCTTAAGACGAGGAAAAAAAAAAGAAGAAGAAGAGGGATGAGCGTGTCGCGGCGGAGAGGAGCGGCACACCCGGTAGACAGCCGATAAAGCGCGAGTCGATGGACCGTGCTTATGGCGGGGCGAAGAGGGGGGGGGAGGGGGGTGGCGAGAGGAAAGAGATCGTTGCGAAGAGGGGTTGCGCGGGCGAAGATAGGACCGAGTAAGGGGTGATGTCGATAGAATGGAGTTGTCAGCCAGGCGCGAAAACATACCAAACGTCCGAACCTCCTCGTAAATCTCCACGGAGTTTTCCCGAGGAGGAATATTTATTTTTTTTTTTTTCCCCACCGTTCCGCCATCGACCGCACACTCCTCGCGACTGTATGCCTGTCCGCACCTATAAAACACTCCGAGACGCCGCGTCGGCGCCTCGCCTATAGCCGCGTCCTTAACGTTTAACCTTCAGGGGAATATTGAATCGGTCGTAGAGTCTCTCGGGATCTCGATCAAAGAGAAACTGGAATATTCGAATTGGAAAAAAAAGTTCCGTCTTAACCGATTTCGCGTTAAACTCCCTCCCGTCGTTCTGCGTTTCCGTCGAACGTCGAGGCGACGCTATTTGGCAGCGAAATTTTACGTACTTCCGTTTACCTTCGGTTTGATTGGTGTCAAATTGAAACGGCCCTCGGCACGTGGAAACGGAAACTGAAATATCTGAATTGAAAGAAATTCCGTTCTTAACCGATTCCGCGTTAAACTCCCCTCCGTCGTTCTACGTTTCCGCCGAACGTCGAGGGGTGCGATTTAGACGCGAAATTCTACGCACTTCCGTTACCCTCGATTCGGTATACGTTCCGTGCAAAGATCGGTTTGATGGATTCAAGTTCAAACGGCCCTCAGCCTCGGAAATCGGAAAAGTCGAACGCGAAGCGATACGACTGACGGCGGGAACGTTTTCGGTGATTTACGTCGAGTCTTCGCTACTCCGCTCAAAGTAAATGACAGGGGTGCGGGGAAGGGGGGGGGGGGTATACACCGGAAGACCGAGGACGGTATCAGCGATTACCGTTGTCGCGTAAGAGGACGGCTTTGCGGCGTAACGACCGCAGCCATTGTGGTCCACGATGTTTTGCCTCCGGTTGCCTAAGGTGACTACGTAAATCATGGCGAAAGGAGTCGCGCTCCTTGGTCATTATACCGAATTTACGTATTATACACAGGGACCTCTCCGCGTAGTTCAATTTATGCGAGTCATTAGAAATTCTACCGTTTACGCGCTCGCCTCCCCCTCGTTTCCTCCTCCTAATCGTGGGGGGAAAGAAAAAACTTGCTTCGCGCGGCGATATTGGCCCCCCGGACGGCATATAACGTGGCCGGGGCTGAATGCCGTTGCGAGAGAGAGAGACTCGCGCGATTCATTTCAGCGATAATATGGCGTTAAATCGCGTCGCGGCGTATAATGCTGACCGTATGGCGAACCCATTCCCGTCGAGCTATAATGCGTTAGCTTGCTCCAACGAGTTCGGCAGCGCGAGCAAACACGCTCGGTACACGTACCAAATGTCACCGGTAACGCCGCTGTTGAAGCCTCGCAACATTGTACCGGTGACTCTTCTCACACCCCCTCGCTCTCTTCCTCTCACCCTCTATCTCTCTCTCTCACTCTCTCTCTCTCCCAATTGTCGAGTGCCGCGCCACGTGCACAGTTAACGCCACTTCCTGTACGCGCTCTCGTTTCACCCCTTCCCCCCCTCCCCCACCCCCGTCCACACCCTCTGTCCCTCCTCTTCCTCGCAACACCGCTTATCGTCGACGGATTACGAACGATACAGACCGCTACAAAAAGTCACGTCGAATCTCTGGAGAACCCGTGTACCCGTTCGCATTGACATACCCGTTCGACAGGGTACGTAGTCTACGATAGTTTTTTTTTTTTTTTCCGGTTCACGTTAATTCCGCGCGGCGGCCGTCGATCGATCGGCACGCCGCGACGCTTTTATTCCTATCGTCGGCTTCCCGTTCCCTCGGATGAATTTTTTCGCGACACTCTCGGTCGTATCGTTCGATTCGCCGTCGTTGGGAAGAAAAATACGGGGTGGCGAGAGGACGAGAGGGTGGTGAGGGGCGGATGAGGGGGGGAGAGCCAAGTTTATTCGACGGCGGAGGTGCGCGGGAAGAAACCGTAACGTTTTATTGCCACGGAATACGGTGACGCGGTACGGGCCACCACTGGCGAGAAGTGGCGCGTCTTGGGGAAAAACTGGCGGAATATTATTATACTGCATCATAGTCACTCGCAAGGCGAAGAGAAAAATGTTTTGCATCTGCAGCTGACTAGGGTATGATATAAGTAATGGTTGCGCAAATTTCCTCTGGGGCAATGCGTCGCTATCGCGTTTTCCGCCGGCTAGCCGTACGCGGCTTCCTTATCGCTGGGGGGGGGGGGGGGGGGGGGAAAGTAGTACCTCTTCATTGTTTGCATTTTACCAGGGTGCTCGGCGTAGCATCGGAAGGGTACGCGATGCTCGCATAGGACGTCGGCAATAAGAGCAACGATCGTTGCTCGCCGTTAAACGAAATTGCTCCTTCTCTTTCACCCCGTACTCTCCTTCCACGCTACGCTCTCTTTCTCTCTCTCTCTCTCGCTCTACGAATTATTTTCATTCTACCTCGTAATGCGATTTAACGACGATAATTATAACGGTGAAAACCACGTCGCGTTACGGGTAAAAATTAGCTCCGGAGCGCCGCGGGACGGTAGATAATGTAATTGTAATTAGAACGAAGTGCATCCAGCTTTAGGAATGAGGGCAACGCGTAGGCATAAATTTGACAATAAAACATGGCCGTTGGAGCGACAACGCCGGGACATTAATTTCGACAATTAACGTCGACCGTCCCCTCCCCCCCCCCCCCCCCCCCCCCGTTCCGCCCCCCGGAGAAAGGACTTCGCCAATCCCGCCCACCGTCTTTGATATCGAAGTCGTGAATTCGGCGCAACGTACCTATGTATGTATGTACGTACGGCGTACAACGTAACGCGCTTGAAGGAGGATTTGGAGGAGCGGCGCGGCATTTCCCTCGTCGAGGGTAAGGTCCGCTCCATTACCATCCCCTAAATCACGCCGGTAACGTTTTTGGGACGGTAGTAACTCCGAGCTCCGATGTTTTTGGCCTCATTAGTAGCCGTCTCTCGGCTTGATGTGGTACACGGAAAAGGGTCCTGAGAGGGTATGAGAGGCCGGAGGAGAACGGGCGGGGGAGAAGGAGGAGGCGAAGAAGGGAATGCGCTCGGAAAGCGAAATGGAGAGATAGAGAGAGAGAGAGTCTGGCGGAGGGTACCTACAGTGGCTGCGATTAATATTCTCCGGTTCTACCAGGACTTCCGTCGTATCTTCGTCGTACACGCGAATCCTTCTCCCCTCCGTATACCCTTTGCGCTTTGAGCCGTAGCCGCGACTCCATTCGCATCGAAATCATCGTAGGCCCTTTCGAGTATACCATTACCATTTTCGAGGAGCACTCGATTCCTCGAGGTTTTCCTCCCATTGATTTTTGTTCTCTCCCCCCCCCCCCTCTCTCCCTCCCAACCCGGATGACGAACGCGCCAAAGGGGAGTGGATCGTGCTCCCTCGCGTGTCTACCTTTCACCGACGGCAGCCGAGTTTACGCGCTCTCCGAGCGTTCGCGGTTCTTAGGTATGCCAGCTTACGAGATTCATACGACTCGATGCGTTTAACTGGCAAAGTACGGGAAGGAAGAAGCTCGCGAGCCTCTAAATCGTCGAGTTACTACGTGGAAGCGGCGGAATAAAAAAAGGAAGGCAAAGAAAGAGAGTATAAAGTTCGTACGCGTGGGGGGTGCCGTCGACGTGGAAAAGTATAGACGAGCGGAGAGGCGGACGAGAAATTAGTGTCTCGTCGTTGTAAGAGCGCCGGTTATGTACCACGATCTTCAAGGAGGAGAGAGAGAGAGAGAGAGAGAAACGGAGAGCGAAGGAAAGAGAGGAAAGGTGAAGGAGCTTTAGGCACAATTTTCTCGAGCGAGCGCGAGTAGAAGTGGTATACCGCGATGCCGAGAGAGGTTCTAGAAATTGCAACGGTGGAAGAAGAAGAAGAAGAAGAAGAAAAAAAGAAAAAAAAAAAAGAAAAGCAACTGCAAAGGCGAAACCATACATTTCGCGTGGAGCCCGATGTCGGAGCCGTCGAATGCGTCGAGGAAGAGCGGAGACGCGGAAAGACGCGCAAAAGAAATAACCGATCGGCACGGCGCGGGTTGGTTGGTTGTTGTTTTTTTCTTTTTTTTTTTTTATTAAAACCGAGCAGGGAGGATCGAGGGAACGAGGATTGACCGTACGCGCGGCTGGCTTCGACATTCGTGAAACCGTAGGCGGGCGAGAAAGTACAAAACAGAACAAAAACGCGGACTCGATGGCAAAAAAGAAGCTTCGTGCGGCTTGGATCGGGATGAAATCCACGAAATCCGAGCGAACCGCCGAGGATCGAGGGGGGAGTGGGGGGGGTGAAAAAAACGAGTGCGGTCCGATCGAAGTGCGTTTATCGCGCCGCGGAAAGAATAATGGAGCGAAGAGAGTAAGGGAGTGACTCTGTCCGGTGTGACAACGACGGGGTGAGTTAGCGCGAAAGAGGGTAGGGCAGGGTGCAGTTGAGCGGGATAGGTACGCGTAACCTACATACTCGCCACAGTCGAAACGTACAGTCGTTGCACACGTTGGCCGATAGCTAATTACCCGCGGTACACGTACTTACCTATCACCTACACGTATGCGCGATACCCGCTGCCGCCGCCTCCGTCGCCCGCGCTTCTACGATGCTTTAACACGGACGACGAGCGACCTTCGACCCCTCGACGATTCGCATCACGCCTCGGGGGGCAATGCGGCGAAATCTCGGAGGGTGCGCTATCAATCGGGAGGCAAGAAGTTCGTTATCTCGAGGGAGACGGAATGGTGCCGCGTTGCAAGATAAAGGCGGCAAAAAAAAATATGCTTCCAGGTGAATTTTTGCGTGCCCATATAGGCACGACGGTCATTCGAATAACGTTAAAATCGCAATCGTGAGGCATAATCGTTGCGGGTAATTGTTGCACGCTATGCTCGATACCGTCGGGGACCGGCAACGACTCGATTCACCGACCCCGGCAATCTAATTTCGAAATGGAGCCTTAAGACGCGAATTAACAGTTCGGTATAATAAAGCGTAGCAACGACGTAATTTCGAAGTGAATCGCTTTAACCTCAAAAGTGATTGCAGCCGGTTATGAGTAATTAAAGTCGATAGTATTACCGTGGCGTTTGTATTACGCGAATATTCGTGCACCGAGCAAAAGGGTTTGGTAGATCATGAGGGGGGGGGGGGGGTAGGGAGTGCCGGCAATGAAGTGCCAGATACTCCTTGATTCGAGACTATATTCGGTCGTAAAAGCGACGCGATAGCGAACCGGCGGGAGTCTCGAGAAGAAAAGTTTCATTCCGATATGTAGTATTGCAGTTCGTGTCAAATTCACCTATCGTTGTAGGCCTCGCCGAGGTTTTATCTCGAAGGAATTTAATGTCTCCCGAGTCGCGTGACGGAAAGAGCAAGCGTAGCGATAAAGTATTCTGCTCTTAATTTAATAGACCGAGTCGTAAGACTAACACTGGATTATTATAATGTATCTATCGGCATGAATGGAATGAGCACCGCTGAGTCTAAATGATCGACGCGTGGATTGAGCGGCACTGCGTTCGGACGGTTGACGATCGACGATCATTGCCGTCCTCAACGCATCGAGCGACCGTTAATAAAAAATCAGAGAGACGAACAATTCTAATAAATTCGTGTTTTTATTATTTCCATAAATCGATGTGCGATCCTATTTAATTTCATTACCGGAAGATCACTCGATACACCCTCGCATACGGTCATTATCATTCTTTATCGACTCACGATTTTCTATTTATCGCGGATCTAGCGTCGAACGAGCCGATAACGCGCGTCAAGCGCGAAGTCTCGGAAGTCTCGGAGTTGATGGTCGTCCCGAGGTTCGCTCGAGGTATCGAAACGCCACGGTTGTGAACGGTGCCTAAGCCGGCGAGCTATCGACACGCTTGGGAATTGGAGCTGGTAGGGCAGCTGCCGCTAAAGTATACATGAGCAGAGACTGTTTTGTATCTGTACACTCGGTCCGCAGGTATTCCTCGTACATCCTGGATTGAACTGCTACGGTCGTGGCGTATAGTTACGACGCGCTCTCTACAGCGAACATTTGATTAAGGCCGGCACCGATGTATTTTCGGGTACACCCCCCCCCCTCCCCCTCCCTCCTCCTGCCCCCCCCCGGCCCCCGATCCATCCAATTGCTCGAAATCGATTTAACCCGGGGCAAGACGCAAACGAGCTGAAAGAACAGACGCCGGCTGTTGTTGTATCGACGAGAGTGCGACGGAAATACGCGTAATTTCGCGAGCACTCCGACATAGAGCCTTTCGAAACGCATTCCCGTCAACGATACACGGGACGCGACGGAATCGCTCTCGTCGGGGCAAAATTGTCATTTTCCTCGGGGCGAACGATAAGTTACATCGATAGAATTTGTGACGGGTTAGGAGTGGGGGGAAAACTGTTTCGGGGAAACTTTGCTCGCTCGCCGGTCGGGAGGAAACGAAGAAAATCGGTTACGCGGAACTTTCCTGTCGCGGAGGGAGGAAGGACTTCTCGAGCAGGTCTTTCTTCCGAGTTCAAGCACCTGCCTCTTCTACCTGTCGATACGTACAAGGTATATATATATATATATATATATATCCGCGCGTATATATACAGTATATATAAGAGCTGCGTGCAACTCTTACCCCCTCGTACAAGGTACCTAATACCGTACAAACTATTACGCTACGCCGAGCGCCGGAGCTTACAGATATTAGAATCACAAATGGGACAACGGCGCTAGCTCGATTTACACTTTCGGTTAGTTTTCCGATTGTTGTTTACATCGCGTACCGCCCCTGTCCGAGCGGTTTATTAACGACGTACCGTGGCAAAGAATTATCACGAGGCGGAAAAGATCGCGCTCTGGAAACTAACCTAGAGGTTGGGTAGAGGAAGTCGGATCGATTTCCACGTTAGCGGTATATTTCGAGTTTCGACGCGAACGAGACCCGTTTCGCGGCGACCACGAGCCCCTTCTCTAGCCGCTGTTAAAGCTCTCTCGGCTTCTATCCCCCACCCTCACCCCCCCTCTATCCGGCGACTCCTACCCTTCTCCGACGCTGTCGGAGCTAACCTTTAATGTACGAGTCGTGTTCGAGCCCGAAACCTGTTTGGGGTTGTTAGGAGACGTACGAGGAACTTGGTCCGATACCTTCCCATCTTGGCAGCGCTCCGCACGTACGCGTCGAAACGACTGGGAAGCGTACTGACCTCGGTTTGCGCCGGCATCGACGGGGGTTGTTATACCGTCGAGCCGTCAGAGAGCATTCGGCTAGTACCACCGTCTCCGGATACTCGGTGGTAATCGACGTTACGAAGGTAATTGCGTTTCGCAAGAGAGGCGAACGCGCAACTATCCCCCGCTTTCGATGAAACTTTTTCGCGCTGTTCTCTCAAACCGTTGTTTTCTTCCCTCTCCTCGTTGTCGGTTTCCCACGTTTTTGCCACTACCATCACACCTAGCCCTCTTTCTCTTTCTCTCCCCTGGCTTGTTTTCTCATTCTCCCCCCGCGCCCCCCCCCCCCTCTTCTACCACAGCGAATAGAACACGCGTTACACCCGAGAAACGAAACCCGCGGCATCGGTGCAACGATGGCGCAACGACGCGGCGCAACTCTGTGAAAACTCAAAGTACCTTCGCAACGCGTTGCATCGCAATGTGCATTGCACGGTGCGGAAAAGCAACCCCTTGCGACCCCACCCGATACAGTCGACGCCACCGACGCCGCGCCAACATCGCCCGCTGGCATCGCTTCGGTACGCGCTACCGCCGTAAATAATGCACGCCTAGATCCGCGAAGGAGTGGCTCGCCTAATTACCACGTCAACTTTATTGCCGCGTTCATTGCTCCCCCTCCCCCTCACCCCCGACCTCACTCCTTTACCCGCGGCACGACGAAAATGGGTTCCCGCCTCGTGATTTGTTTTACTAATTTTTTTGTCGAGGAGCCACTCGAATCGAAAGAGCCTCCTACCTCGTTTAACTGTGCCGGATGGCGGAGAGATAGAAACAGAGAGATGGAGAGAGAGAGAGAGAGAGAGAGAGAGAGAGAGAGAGAGAGAACGAGAGTTGTTACGAGGACGCATTTGTCTCCGAGGACTGACGATTCGTTAATGGACATCGTTTACCGGGAGGCTCGTTAAAGCGACTCGCTCGCCTAATTATCGCGATAAGTTCACCGCGCCGGTGTTCATTGTGCGAGCTTTCGCGGGGGGGGGGGGGGGAGGGGGTTACGTCCCCGAGGATCCGGTGAGTCCGGCTCGATAGTCCGGATACCGCGCGAACCGAGCGGCCAGAGGGGGGAGAAGAACGTTATTAACGGACGAACTTTATCGGTTATTCCTGTACTTTCCGAGTAAACAGACGTGCGATGATACGCCACGATGATAAACAACGCGGGCGGCGGCTGGGCGATACGGGAGCGCGGAAAGGTATACATAGCATAAGTGCCTCGCGAGACCCCCCCCCCCGCGAAGCTTAGTCTGCCATTTTATTTTCACCCACGGAGTCGGTTTTATGAATATTTTAGTGGCCCCGAGAAGCGGTTATGAAAAGCGTGTTTCGCGGGGAGATTATTCTCTTCCGGATATCGAGTGGTTGTTCCAACGAGATGGAAGGATCGGCCGCGGAGAAATACTTTTATCCTTCCGCGTCGTATTATTTAAGGGGGATCACCGGCGAGGATCGAACGGCAGAAAGGGCGAAAGGGTGAAACGCATCCGTTTTAGGGCGTTACTTTGGGGGGCAGCCCGCTCGGCGTCGGTAACGCCCTATCGCCGTACGTCGCTGTCACCGTATAGTCGGCGGTCTAACGATTATTAACGAGCGCAACAGCTACGTCTTCGTCATTTTTGCAACTAACTTGCTGAAAGTAAGACGGACGCGGAAGAGAGAGATAGGGTAAGGGGAGAGAAGGTGGTTCTCGAGAACACGGTGAAAGGCACCAAACCCCCCCGTGGGTTTCTAAGGCACCGTAAACCTCCGTTATTCCATTCGAATCGCCTTGACGCTAAGAGCTACCGCGCAATACGTCGCAGTCGCGGCAACGTTAGGATTTCAATTAGTTTTGATTAATCAAAGCGTGGGGGACCGCCCCTCGCCCTCCTCCTCCTTCCCCCCCAAATACGATGGTCCTGTATACGATTGGAGCTAGCGAGGCCCAACGCCGTAACCTTCAAATTCAGATATTCTACGACGGACGTGAAATTATTGACTCACCCCATCCGGCAGATTCCGTTGGTCCCGGTGAACGACAATTTCTCCAGAGACTGCGGTTACCCGTTGAGATGCGACGTCATGTTCACGGCCAAACCTCGAGTACCACGGTAGATTTAGTGGCGCACGGGTTACTGACGTTTCACTCCCCCCAAAACCGCGTTCGACGTCCATGTAGTTTTAATTCGTTAAATTAAAAGGGACGAGCAAAATGATTACGCGATGATAATAAGCGACGGTTGGACGCGAGGATGTACGAGGGGGTTAATGTCACATGAAAACCAATTGAAAAAGCAAACGGTTTTATTAGAAGTCCTGGAATAAATTCCCAATATAATCGCGTGGGTGATCGAATCAAATATTTTAAGGAGCTATGAGGGAGGTATTGAGAAAGTATTAGGAAAGAAGAAAATTTCCAGTATATTTATTATAGAATTTTTATTTTTGTACAGAAAGTACAAATGTTACAATTTAATTCGAATTCACGGAAGATCGTAGCTCTACATTCGTTTGATGCAAAAAAGTTAACTGCAGATAAAGCTCTGTACCAGAGTATGAGTAATTGCACTTACACCACTTATATACTGTTAACGAAACAACGGTTTCGTTTCCCCTACCAATATTGTTTCGTCAATTTGGCGGTAGAAATCATGAGTTACGACTTAATTCACTTTACCTTTACGCGAAACGATCGTTTAACAATCGCATACCGCACTTAAGTCAATTTACACGAAAAGCGAACTTACACCACTGCGCCCTTAACAACCTCGTATTGCAAGTAACGTCTCTACCGAGAATATTTTTACACGGCAGCGTTGTCCACGTTTCTGGTACAAACTCGTACTCGGCTCGATTCTCGCGGCAATTTTGTCCTTGGGATGGGCCGTGCATTAAACCGTATACGTTTGTTGCGTTTCGTTGCGCGGGGGTGGAGGAGGGCGGGTGGGGCGTTGAGGGGTTGGGCGCGGGCGGGGCTGCATTAAAATTCATGCACGCGGCAATGCATTTATCTAGCCGAGCTTTCGCCGTGGCGGAGGTACGGGGGCGAGAGCGATTTCGTTATTGAAAATATCCGAGTCGGGTTTCAGTGATTTTCTTGGGGGAAGAGTGGAAGAGCTCGTCCGGGTCCACGCTCCTCGTCGATAAAACGTAGAAGAAAACCCCGGTGCTCGTAATTCTCGGTTTAAAATATTGAAATTACTCCAATCTACCTTACCGCGGCATTCTCCCTCGCTCGCCGTCGCCGCCTTCGCCGTCGGTTTTAAGCCGCATGCCGCGCGTCGATGCAAATCGAGTTTCCACGGCAATTCGTTCGCGACGAATTCGAATCCCTGAGATCTCGGGCGTTACGGGGAGAGGCATCTCGACCGAGATGGACGTTCGAGGGCGTAGTCGTTCGTTCGTAAACGATATCCCCCTCCCCCGCGATTAGCGAGGACCGCGGTCGCTACAGTCGTTTATACTTTTCTCAGAAATATTATGTAATTTAGAATCAGTTGCATCGCGCTGTAGGAGATTTATTGAACAATGGTGGTAATATTGTCTTTTGTTTAACACTAGTACTACCAATCCAGTCATTTTGACTGGTTTGAAATGTTTGTTTCGGGCTACTTAAATTTATCATTCTTAAGTATATGAACCAAAAACGATTTTTTAAGTATTGTCAGTATGAATCATGTTTAGCATATATTTTTGAACTATATAAAAATTGGTAAAATCGGTTAAAAAAATTGTAGAAATAGGCATACATTAATCGCCGGTAGTTCTAGTGTTAAGAGTTTAGATGTTAACATATATTTCCTAATATGATGAAAGTGGGAGTTGAATAACAGAAACAATACAAACAGAACGGCTTATATACACAACAACTATCTTCGCGTTTCATAAACGAAAAATTCTCGCCACTTGTCTCGATGCACGCAATTCTCGCTAAACTCTCAATGCTCTTTCTCCCCGTTGACTTGTGGAGCGAGCTCACTATACTCGGCAACTCGCTACCGTTAACAATAAACTTCATTGTTCCAAAGTTAAAGCCAAAATTCCTTCCCCGCGCACACTGATTCGACCACTTCAAATTTCCACCAAGTTCCCGGTGTTTCGTCTCTCGTTACGCTCGTTTATCCGACCAAACTCGCCGAACATCCAAATTCAGTCGCGTCGCGTTCGCGCCGATAAGAACGCTGACCCCCGATTCGCGGATGCGTTCGAAAGTAAAATAAATGCCCTTCGATCGGGAGTGCTCGGATGAAATCGGTAAAGTTTGAAAAATTGGAAAATAAATAAATGCGCCGAATACGGGTGCGTCTAGTATACTTGTCGATGGAAAATTCGTACTACGTAACGAATGGCTCCGTTGATTTACGGCCGTCGAATATAGCGCGGCCGTAAAACGCCTCCGGCGGATTCGCGCTCTTGTTTAGATCGAGCTTTTCAACATCCGGATTCGTATGATCCGCTTACCGAAACGCTCGCAGACGGGGAACCTCGTAAATCGCTCGGGAACTTTGCGGCGTAATCGTCTATGCCCTCGGAAGAATAGCTCCGGTGCGCCTTCAAGGAGTCCAGTTAACAAAAGAGTTTGGTTACTCGAGCGAGAGTAACTTCCTCAGCGGAGTTTCGATGGAAAAGAGAAACAACGGTTCGACATTGATTTCGCCCAAGTAACTCCCGACGGGAGTGCCGATTCGTCATTGATCTCAGCGATCCGACCACGGGGGCTGGGGGGGGGGGGGGGGGGGGTGGAAGGGGCCTATAACGCCCCCGGTTGGCACATCGATCGGGGGACGCGCTAGAATCGAGAATACCAAAATTAATCTTCCTCCTCGCTTCGGCACTTTCGCGCAGGAACGTCTCTTAATTCGCGAAACCTTTCGCCCCCCGGGACACGTCTTTTCGCCATTCACCCGTAACTACTCGAAAGGATAATACGGATTTGCTTTGACGTCGCGATGTTTAAAGGGGGGGGTACTTAAAGAAGCGTCCTCTCGAGATTTCGCGTATCCGATATTGCGAATTTCACCTTTAAATCAAGGAGCGTCCGTCGATTCTCGGCCGTTACGCGTCGAGTAAATACCGCGGAACGCCTATCGTATGTTACGTAAAATTCAAATGCGTTCGTTTGACGGGGCGCACGCGACGCGACGTTTCGATTTTCCGCCGACGTATCGATTCTTCCCGCGGCACAGTTTGAATCCGTGCAGCGAGCGAAGAGAGAGAGAGAGAAAAAAAAGAAAAGAATAAAACGTTGGGAAAAGTGTAGAAGGGTGGCGGCCGATGGAAACAAGAAACCGAGCGTTCCCGGGAAAAATTGCGCTACGAGGAAACGCGACGCAATCGTCGCGTCAACGTGCTTGCGACGAGTTTGCCACATCATGTGTTCCAACCTGTCGGTTGCGATTCCCTTTGTATCAACCGATACGGAGACGGCACTTGCATCGCTGATTACCGAGGGAAACGCTCGTATCGTTGACTGTCGTGTATTTGAGAAATTTATGTGGGAGAGAAGATCGTACGCGATAAAAGAATGTCACTGAGTTGTACGTTTAACAATTTTAATAATACCGCACCAAAGATCTTAATACCAAGCGTGAGAAGGTATTGTCCCCAACCGAAGCAACACGACCCGGCAAACCGAGCGGGCAATTTAAATTTGAAAAATTTGACGCCGTTCTAGATTTATCCTACTCTCGAGGACGATAGGTGTCTCGGTTAATTTAAAAAAAAAAAAAAAATTCCAAGAAGAAACCTGTAACGTAACACCGATAACATCTTAACGGCCAGCCCATCTGCGACTACTCGCTGACGCCCACCCGTCCCCCTCGCCCATTGTTACGCTCCTACAAGTTTCCCGATACTTGAAATTATATGAAATTATCGTACCGTACAAGAGGGTGGGTGGGTGTTCGTGGGTCGAGATTGGGGGTGTGGGAGGAGGGGGGGGGGGGGGGGGGGGAGGTCTCCGTCGCTTCTCGAAGATGATGTAGTCGGGCGAGCGTGTAATGCCGTCGTACGACCTATGCAGAGTCCCGTGAAAAGCAGCTTTTGGAAACTCGAAAATCGATATGCGCGTGAGTCGTTAAGCACCGCTCGTTACGCCTAGTACCGACTGTATTAATGTGCGAGCGTACGGATAGTGGCATTAATTATTCTTCCGCATCGCGTTCAATTGCGCCGCTGCGCGCTCTCGTTGAATTTCGCCGGTTACAAAGAACCCCTTCCCGTAATTTATGCTCTTACTAAAATCGATGCCTACCACCGCGCGATAAGTGTTTTGCATCTCGCGTGGGATTCGAGTGCCGTTCGTGATTCCTATACGAAAACCCTCTCTCGCGCGAGATCCACCTACCCCTAGCCCCCCCTCCCTTCTTGTGTGTGTCTGTGTGTGTGTGTGTGTTTTTTTTTTATAACGAGTGCTCGACGAAAAAAAAAAACGAAAAAAGTCTTTGTTAGAGAACCGGTTAGAACGTCCTAATCACGGGACGTGGTTGCGTCTGCTGGCTTAACCGTTGACCGGGCTGGTACGTTAATTCGAGCCGATTATCATCCCCGTGGCCGGACAATAATTAAGCGGGCCCAGGCCGCTCTGTGAAGTGCTGCGGTTTTGCTCGCATGCTAACCTAAATTCATGGGATGTATTTACGCCCGCATACTCACGTGCGCGTCCCTGGGTCGTTCCACCGACCGCCTCTCTCTCTCTCTCTCTCTCTCTCGCCACCTCTCTCACCCACGACCGCGCGATTTCACAACCCCTTCCTCCCCCACACACCCACCCACCCTCAACCAACCCCACCCACCCACCCACAACCCGCCCCACCGTATAGTAACCGCTGTCCACGGTAACTTTAATAACGCTACCGCCGCGTACCATCGTGACCCGTCCGTTTAAGCCGACGAAACGCGATAAGACGCGAGATACGTTCCCGACCATCGTGAATTTCCCGCCGAAAATTCTGAGAACGTTGGTCGTAAGCAAAAGGGAAACGAAACTGCCGTGAATCTCAAAGCTTCCTCCTCGTCGGCGATTTTCCTTCGCGCGAGGAATACTTTGGGTGCAACAGGTCTTCGACGTTCCTTACCGACGTACCACGGGGGGGGGGGGGGGGGGGTAGAAGAAAATTTCCATCGAAAATTTTCAACGACTCCGACGTTCATTCGATACCGTAATCTATCCATCTCTCGGGTACGCGAGGATATTCGAACACAAAAGAAGAGTACTATCTACTATCTCTACGGCGTGGGGTTTCTTCGCGGGTAAGAGATAGAGAGACTCCCGTTACACGATGTAGAATACTCTTTCGTATTTCAACGATTTTTCCCTCGAACGGGGGGTAGCTTTTCTCGCGCTAGCATGAAAAAGCAAGCGATCTATATTTCATAGCGACCTCATTCGCTTTTCGTACCGCGAACCGCGTAGGGTGGCTGGGGTGGTTGGCGTTGGGTTGGGGTACGGGGGCGGGGGTTGGATGTGTGGGGTTGGGGGTGGGAGGAATAGCTGCGTGCCTAAATCAGATAAAATAACACGGTGAACGTGCCGCGGAAGTACAAAGTTCCGATTTGAAATATTAAATTAAACGGCACCGATATCCGTTCCGAACTCTCCGCGGTTTGCCGTCAAATACAAGCGCTCAGCTTTGGCGGAAAGGGTGCCCTGGAAATATCTGGGGATTCCGGGGAGAGGATTCGATTAATACGGTGTACGATTAAACCGCCCAGACGTCGATTCGGCTGTAACGATTCGACGGTGGATGGTATTCGATAATTTCAAATCAGGCTCTAATGAATGCGGTTCAACGGAGAATCGTAAACGTCCTTAACACTGTTTATACCGAATGTGTCGTAAGACGCATTTTTGACATTTTCGATTGAAATTGTTAAAAAGATACAAGGTTTAGTCTCGCGTATTTGTACTTTGCCCGAGACAAGACCTTGTCTCTTGATCATTAGTTCCTGGCGTTTTTCCTCAATTAAATTTTTGACTTTTTCTAGAGTGGTTGTTAAATTAATCGCGTGGTATATTTCTCCTCTAATTTCATTCTGGTGCTAAAATTCGTTTTGGCCAAAATGGTGATACGCAAAACGGTGGTAGAAATGTGTTAAAAAATTCAGCTTTTCATGTGCTTATTATTTCGTTTTTTATACCCGCGGCATGGTAATACTTTTTATTCCAAAAATCGTCGCAATATGCCGTTTAGTTATACGTCAATAGGAAACCTTGAAAAATATACTTGCGTATTTAAAAAAAAAATTTCTGATCGAACAGAAATGAACGATTATTGCGCCGCAGGATTTTTGCTAATTCTTACATTATTTACTAACTTCTTTGCTCCACGACAATCGTTAGAACCAGCATATTTCAAGCGCACCAAGGGACAATTCCCTCTCATCGAATACAGCCCATGGAATCCAAAAGGTTAAACTCCGTTGCTTTAAAGGATTCAGGACTTCCGACCGATCGCGAGAGAAATCGATTATCCGACGCGATCGGTAACGTGAGCGATGCGGGAGCCACGATGTCGTTCCCCTGAAAGGAGAGAAGGATATACCGTTTGCCGGAAGTGGCCTTTAATTCAAAGTATCGAATTAGAACGACTCCGGCGGAGAGAGCCGCGGCACTCTCTTCAGGCGGAAACGCACAAAAGTCAGGCGGAACGGCGCACGCGCCTCTTCGCGGCCCCCCCCCCTAGTTATCGGCCTTTTTTATAATAGCTCGCTAATAAGATGCTCCGACGCAATCGTACCGTAGAATCGCTATAGAATCGGCAGGACGCGCATTGCATATTCAACGGGAGAATCGTGGGATGGTTCGTTATTGCGCGGTACGTATACAGGTCTACGCGATTACGTGACTTCGGTATCGCGAAAATACTTGGAGCTGCCTCCGCGATTGCTACTTTTTAGCGCCTCGAATTATTTATCCCGCCGAGGCAGCGAGCACGGTGGTAAAAGGTGGTTCGCGTTGCCGCGGCGCGGCGCGGCGCGGCGCGGCGCCAAGTTACAGAGGCGAGCGTTCCGCCTTCATGATTCGCGATTTATCGACGGTACAAGAGCTTTTATTATTTTATTATTTCACGGTCTGTTTTGCGTGCACCGTTACGTCGGGTATATCGTGCCCCCTCCTACACGTTAATATGCTCGGTAGGCGTGTCCGATTGCGATTGGGTCACCCTTTATTTCCCGTTCCGCGATGTAAATATTTTAAGTGGACCGAACGGTGACGAACGAACCGTAACTTTCGATCGTGTAATGTCATTCGACGCGGCTCTGTATACCATCGGCATCAGCCGCGTTTAGCGGATGCGAGGGATGTGGACGGTGAGGGTGGAGGGAAACGGAGATACCTAGCGATCAAGTGTTTAGTCGAATTCACATTCCCGATATTCCGATTTCGCGTTACGAAGGTAGGGAGAGGAGCGATTTCTGGCGAAAACGCGTTTCGATGGCGGAGCAATATTTTAATGGCCGTTTAAAGTGGTATCGCTCGGAATACGATTAGTCGGATCAACGATAATTCGCGATTCACCCTTCCGAAGGGCCCGCCGCTCCCTTCCCCGCCCCCCCCCGTACTTTCGCGTATATACGCCGGGTTGAGGATATTCGGCGGTGAGATCGAATTTGCATTGTAAAATTTTACTCTGTTTACCTTTCCCAACCCCCCCGCCGACCGCCCCACCCTCTTCGTCCTACTCCACAACGGCGGGATCTCCCGGTCTCTTTATGTGACGCTCGTTTTTCTCGGCGACGTCTATTCCCTTATTCATTTTTCCCTCCCGTGCTTTATTCAGACACCCTAACGCGGCACTTCTGCAATTTGCGCTTATTTCGATTCTCTTCCGCCACCCGAGGTACTCAACTTTATCTCGAGGCTCGTGATTTAATCCACTCGTTTGCTTTTATTGAGAATATACCGGCGGATATAAGAAACGCGGTAGGTGTAGTACGCGTGTATGTGCGCGCGTTGAGAAAACGTTAACGGGGGGAGGCTCGACGAGACGACTCGCCCAGCGGCGTCGGAAAATTTGTCTCGATAATTTCGAGCCCCCTGCGCAAAAACCTTTCGGTGCGACGCGAAGATCGATAGGCGAGGCGAGTATTTTCTCTTTAACGTCGTCGAGTGCCATTCGCGGACGAGGTAAGGGCTTTACTTTTTACCTCTGCCGGGTATAGTAGTCTGCGCTCCATCGACGAGCAACCGGGAGGAGGTGTGTTACACCCGGGGGCGGCTAGCTCGACAAAAGCGACTCGTCGTTGGTTCTTCGCGATTCGAGATAAGGGGTCGTTTCGCGTCGGACGGCCTTTAAAATTCGTACGCCAAGAGCCATTAACGATTAACCGCGAGCAACGATAAGGATATTACGAGAGTTTCTAAACTCGAACGTTGTGCCCGTCGACCATTTCGAATTATATCGCCGAGCGGCTGATTATTAGAATTTTTCGGTACCCGTCGTTTCTTCTCCCCCCCTCCCGCAAATTCTTCTCTCGCGTAACACACGCGACGTGACGCGGAACAACTCGTTTCGAGCCCCCGGGACGATCGAATTCTCGAGCAGCTCGGTCTAAGATACGAGTCGCGCGCTTTACCGAAAGATAAGGCGGTGAAGCGGTGCGCCGCGCCGGGCGTATGATTTTATCTTGCCCAAGGTGAGTTCTCTCCGCCGAGAACTCCGACGTAGATCGAGCGAGAGCCGAGCGACACTTGGCCGTGCCCCGACGGCGAGGATTCTAAAAGGACTCCCGCGAGCACGATATCGCGGATTCGTATTCGAGGAGTGCGAAAGACAAGCCGCGGGGTTTATGCCAGCTGGATCGATGCCCGCGTGATTTTGGTGAAATACCCGACGTTACGCGCGTCGGCCGGGGAGGCTTTCTTTCATCGCGCGTTACGTTTCCGGACTCGATACGTCAGTTATCGTCGGAGTAATTCGATCGAGAGGGGAAATACGTAAACGGAGACGGGGATTACGATAGTCGATTCGAGGACGCGTAATTTTGCGAATCGGCCTGAGAAGCTTCCTTTCCTCGACGTTCAGTTTCTGGCTAGATAAGTTCGTTATCGTTGGACTAATTCGATCGACGTGAACGGAGACGGAGGTTACGTCGACCGAATCGTTAAGGCCTACTTTCGGGAATCAGCCCGAGAAGCTTTCTTTCCTCGCGCGTTACGTTCCGGACTCGATACGTCAGTTATTGTCGGACTAATTCGATCGACGTAAACGGAGACGGAGGTTACGTCAATCGAATCGTTAACGCGTACTTTCGGGAATCGGCACGAGAAGCTTTCTTTCCTCGACGTTATACGTACCGGGCTACATACATCCGTTATCGTCGGTCTAATTCGATCGACGTAAACGGAGACGGAGGTTACGTCGACCGAATCGACGACGCGTAATTTCGCGAATCGGCCCGAGAGGCTTCCTTTTCCCAATGTTACGTCCCCGACAGCGATACGCCCGTTATCCTCGGACTAATTCGATCGACGTAACCATAGCCGGGAGGTGACTCTCGGTATGGAAGCGCGGACGTGACGTATGGCGGACGATAAAGAGGGTCTACGTCGATGACGAGATATTACCCCCGGTGTCCAGAGTACGTCGATCCGCGAGGGAGGTAGATCGATGGGCAGGGTTAAGGACCGAAGATTGGGAACTGGATCTGGGTGATCCGTCCTCGGCCGACGCGACGGTCCGATATCGGTCCGCAGCGCCCGTTAATCTGACGTTACGTCGTAACGCCGGTTCAGCCCCCTTCTGACGCGGTCTAACCGGGTCGAATCCAGCGCGACAACAACGCACGGTGCACCGGCACAATATCCCGCTATCGCGCTACCCTAGACGGCGGAACGATACCAAAGGAGGAGGGAGGATAGCGGGGCCCGGGGAGTGTCGGTTCGGGCGGTTAAGCCGAAGCGAACGCCTTAGCGAAGCGAACCAGGGGGTTGGGGGCGGGGTGGAAGAGGATGGCGACGGTGTCGGGGTGGTCTAATGTTACCGCATCCAGGAGCGCCGCGATTTCTCACCCTTATCTTATCTGCCGGCCTCCCGCTCGCCCCTCTTCCCCGCTCTGGCCGCCACTGGGTTTCTTCGGCCCCTTCCAGTGGCTCTTCGCGCACCCCCGCCCGCCCCCCCACCCCTTTCTTCCATCGCCTCACCGAACTCGCCGGCCCCGCCGGGAAACCTCTTCGCCCTCTCTCGATTCTCCCCGAGGCGGTAGGAACTTAAATTCGCTCCGCGGGCTTTTAATTCCACGGATTGACGCGGAATTTCGAGAGCACCCATCTCTCTACCCATCTAAATTCCCCTTTCTCGTACCGGGGGCGCGGGAGGGTCGGTGGGGCGGTTGATACCACCGGGTTTCCTCTCGCTTCTTCTTTTTTTTTTCTTTCTTTTTTTTTCCCCGCCCGACTGTGCCGCCAGAAGGGCGACGAGCGAGCCTCGAAAAATCTGGCGCACAGGATCGGCATCGCGCGGCGATTCCACGGAATCGGGGGTATCGATCGGGCTGAGGGGGGGGGGGGGGGACGAAAACGAGCGTCGCCACTGCCAGGAAACTCTCCGTACTCCCGTGGCAGGGCTCTCTATATCCTTCTTTCCGGCGTGTCTCGCCCCCCTTGGACCGCTACGCGGGACGAACGATCGCCTCATTTCCGTTCACCGTGAAACTCGTTCCCGCTTTCGTGGCGCCGCACTCGCGTCCCGTCGTGCCGTCGACTTTCGAATCCAAGTATTCCCGTCGTTAATCCGGAAAGAACTGCGGGAAGCGAGTCTACATGAATCTTTTGGATTTTCCGCCGACCACCGGGATACTTTCCGGCCGTCCGAGGTACGAGGGAGAGACGCTCCTGGCGAAATTCGATTAAACCTTTTAAGTCGTCGGAAGGATGTGTCATGGTTGCGAGAGAGCTGGCCAGGAAAACCGAGAGAGAGAGAGGGACAGCGGGAGAGGTTAGACCGGTTAAACGTACGAAATACGGCCTTTGCACTTACGTAACACGAATATCGAATTTAGTACGGATATAGTTACGTAAGCCAGACATGGGGGGGGGGGAGGGGTATACGTACACTCGTTCGCGTGGACGTAAATTTGAACATTGTCGCCCGGGCACGTGAACTTCCGTGCGATAAATAATTTATTGCGTTTCAGCGCGAATTAAATGTAACCTCGCGTACTCGATGTCGTCCCGTTGCACCATTGGCCCTCGCGTAGAAACGATCGCGCCGATTATTATCCCGAGAACAATCGTATCTCCGTTTCGATTGGACAATTTTTACGTGTACGCTGCCGGCGCTGCCGACGCGTCACAAAGGGAGACCGCATTAAAAGATTTCAGGAAAAATCCAGGAATACCGCACTCCGCGCTTTTCCACGAGTATTAAACCTCTCCGTACAATCGTATACAACGATGACTCGGTGCAACGCCATGGGGCTAACGACAAAAAAATGTTCGTCCGGCAGGACGAGCCGGGTAGCCGGGTAGTACGACGAAGAGGAGATGGAACGAACGATTGGTATCACGCTGGATGAATTGGCTCCAGAGCTTTTTGATTCGATCAATTTACTGGACACGCCGGGTGTTCCGGCCTCTCCTTTCACCCCCTTTCCTCCCCTACACCTATATACTCAGCACCGTTCGACACGAAATAGCGAGGATTTATCAATTTTGACCTACCACCGACTGAGCGTTGTACGCGATCGGCGACTGCCAATTAAAAAATAGTATCCGTGCCGGGCAAAGGTTTCTCGTATTCCCACCGGCGTCAGCTTTTGGCGAGAAAGGGCGAAATAATTTTCACGCCCATGAGTATCGGTCGTGATTATTTAATCAACGATCGGTAGATCCTCAAATAAGTCGCTGGATCGGTAGATCCCCAAATCCGTCGCTCGATCGGTAGATCCACAAATACGTCGCTCGATCGGTAGATCCACAAATCCGTCGCTCGATCGGTAGATCACGAAACTCGTCCCTCGATCGTTCTATTCGTATAAATAAGCTAATAATACACGTTACCTCTGTACAGCTCTATTTAACATGATCGATACGATCTCCGCACCGGAGCGGGAGTTTCGTGCCGCGGCCTCGGAAACGCACGCGATTTCGCGACGGGGGTTTGCCGTCCTAATCGTTCTAATCGCTGGATTCGGATTACTTTGATCCTGGTATTAAAGCGGTCAACCTTCTTCTTAACGCGAGATTTAATGGAATGCCGGGGCAGAACGATCGATTCTATCGGTGTGCAACGCCGGTCCTACGTACACGTTCACCTCGTTCCGCGAGATCAAGGGCCCCGGGCTTAAGAATTCCCTGTCTGCCTCGCTTTCTTTTCGGTGACAATATGTACTCGTGCGAAAGGTCTTCTCGCGAATAAGAGAGCCGCGAAGAGAGCACGTCGGGCGAGAGGGAGGGAGAGAGAGAGAGAGACAAGAGAGAAAGGCAGAGGGCGGGGGTGGGGTAGGGGGGGGGGAGGGGAGGGCTACGTGGAAGTGGGTTTTGTAGACATACACAATTTGTCAAACTGCCGCGGCACAATGAACCGTGTATTTTCCCAGCAGATTTTCCACGGCGAAACGGTGGAATTTGGGTCATCGTCTTTCCCGTCTCTTCCTCCCTCGTCCCCCGTCTTCGATTTCGTCTCCGCCTCGCCGACCCACTCCCTCTTCCCCCCTCCCCTCCCCCCTCGTCTTACCGTTCCACGGTTTTGTTTCGTCGATCTCGGATCCGAGCGTCCTCGTCGCGCACCGCGCCTCCGTTGTTTGCACGGTTCGTTTGTGAAGGGAAGTACGTTCGAAAATCAGCATTGTGGATGCACGTCTCCCCCCCCCCCCCCCCGTGGGGCTAGCTGCGCTTTCCCTGCATTCGATTTATACGGTGTCTCATTCGTGGTCGTACGTGAGGTGGAATGCGTCCACGGTCGCTCCGTAGAACGTGCGCGTGTACTCGCGTGTACACGCCTAACGTTTGGACCCCACGTGTATGCGTAACGACGCGCGTCCGTGATTTCGGCGTTGCTCGTCGTTACGCGGCCCCCCCCCCCCCCGTGTATTTACGCAGTCCCTGCCTCGTTTACCCCTTTTTCGTGAATCGTGAAATCGTGACCGGTCGTCCGATCGACGGCTCGCGTAACCTGCGCGTATCGATTTTTCCGGACGTTCCCTCCTGCCTCTTATCGATGCCGGCACGCACGACTACGGCCGAGCGACGACGGGACAGCGAAGCGCGTCGCTGATGCGCTCGAGGTATCCCGATGAATCGTGACGAATGGTACGCCGACGACGGTGTACGAATTTGAATACGAACAAATGGATTTGCGATCGTGCGATAACATTACCATAGAGATTTTCGGTGCGCCGTCGGACGCCACGAGTTCGACGATTTTTCCCCGTTTTCCAACGGAGCAGCGCCGTGTAGGTTAAAATTCAGGGACGTTAATTAGCAACTCGACATCGTTACTGTGGGATTTATTGAGTTGGCCGAGATTAAGGAAGCGAAGTGTTTTTTTCTTTTTTTTTTTTTTAATGGTGCAAAAACGAGACGACGTTTATTGATATTAGGGATGCTGGAAAGAGATCTATTGTCCGCGCTGCTGTAAATAGTGAACGAAATTACATTTTGTAATATTCTGCAAGAAAAGTTCTGAAAAATTACAGTTTCATGTTGTTCTGCGAAATAATAGATTTCTTTTCGACAACCTTAATAGAATTTCCGATAAAACACGTAAAAGGGAAAAATCAACGTCACGCTGGTCCTTTTCCACTATTAATGACTCGCGATTACGCCGCAGCGTTAAAGTATAATTGAGCCGTTTATTTTGAAACTGACCTAAATCCATTTTATGACAGGAAGCATCAAGTTGTACACGTTATTAGAGTCAAACACCAAACAAAATGGATTTAGATCACTTTCAAAATAAACTGCTCGATTTTACATTCGCAGTGAAAATATATCCGCGTAACATATATATACCTCTGCCTTTTTCACCTTTACCCAAAAACACTTCACGCCTACAATCCTCTTTACCCACGCCACGCACATAAATACATTCACACCTGTACCGCGCGCAACTATATACGTTTGACAGTACGCACGTACCAACCACGCGCACACTTCAAAATCACATCCTAGTCCGCATTCGTACAATGCATCGAGGAGCTATCCTCAAAACCGCCCGGCACATGTATTTTCGAAAAAAGAAAATGTCAAAACCAAATCTCTTGGAAGCACGGTGAAAAACATTTCTGTTCCGTTCGCGCGTATCGAATCGACGCGAGCGAAACCCGACGAGCGTACGGAAAAAAAAACTTGTAACCCCGGCAGCTGCTTTGATAAACGCGACGGCTGGCGAACGTTCGCACGTAATTAACGTGCGCCAAAAGAGTAGAATCGAAGCACCTTGCGCTCCACTCGTTTCTCATGTTTTTTTTTTTCTTCCCTCGCCGTCCGGTTTCATCGTACCGCTTCCGTAGTTTCGTCCGCAGCTTCCCCCTTTCTTCTCGACGTTCTTTCCGTCAAGAAAACCCGAGGGTTTCGAACGGCCTCTCCCGCGAGGCTCTCTTTAACCCCTCTCCGTGCCATTTGTTCCCAAGAAAACCGAACCGTAGTTTTCCCCCGCGTCGCTTCGCCCGTCGCATCGCGACGGAAAGAACTTTCGTTCGAGCGCATAGTTGACGCGCGATCGCGACGTTTTACGATTCGCGTCGAACGATCAACGGGGAATTGGCCGTCGGTGACGAATCTTAAACGCTCTCCGGCTCACGTCCTATCATCTTCGCTCGTCTCGCGCTTCGTTCCCTATCTTCGCGTACCATCGACCCTCGAGATCGACTCGTTTCCCCCCTGCGAATCGATCGCTATCTTTTCATTTTTATGGCCGTCGATGTGTCCGTGTGTGTGTGGCAGCTCGGAGAAGCGTCGGAAGAGGCGCGAGATATTTTCTTCTCGCGATTCCGTCTCGGCGAAACAGCAACCAATTTCGCGAAATGGCCCGTACGTGATCCGAAAAAAGAGAACCAGAAAACTCGCGAGTTCTCTCTCGGCGGAAAGTTCTCTCTCTGTTTTTCTTTTTCTTTTTTTTTTTTTTCTTTTCTCCCCTTGTTTCTTGTATCGTTCCCAACGTTACCTACAATTCGTTTCCACCGGACGAGGCGGATCAAGATATAGGACGGAGGAACGTGCCGCTTTCTTTAATTAGGGAGCTGCCTGGTCGGCTTAGGTAGACGGGGAAGAGTGCCTCTTACTTCGCCGCAACGACGACGGTTCGGAAAATTTTCTTCGGTTGCCAAATGAGTGGCAAACTGCGGTGCGGGGGTAGGGTAGGGTAGGACAGAGGAAGGAGTAGGAAGAGACAGAGAAGTCTTTCTCTGGCATCCGGTAGTTTCGAAATAGACGAAAAGAGGAGCGAAGCTTGACGCGATGGCGCGTACGTGATCTGGAGATCGAGTTTGCGGTTGCGAACGACATCGTGGTTGAATCGGTAGATTTGTGGTAGAAGTTGCGGTAAGAGTCCCTCTAGGAGCTCGGACCCTTGGCTCATCTCCTCCCCCACCACCACCCCCCCCCCTCCCAACCACCTTGCCCACCCCCAACGGGGTGCAGCGTTCGCGTAGACGAGGCAAGTGCCTGCCTCTACCCTTCGGCTTTTGACCCGCGGAAGAGGAAACTTTCTCGTTTGTCGGCGCCACTTCAGCATCCATCTCGAGAAGAAGAGCTTCCAGGAAGAGGGACTCTCGAACATCGCTCCACCCCTCGATCTTCCATCTTTACCTTCGCGTCTCGACTTTCAGCTTCTTCCTACCTTCACCGCCGCCGTCCGACCTTTGACGCCCGTCGATAAAAGTGCACGCGGAGAACGCCGTGGCGTTGATACCGTTCGACGTGGGACGGGCATCACGCTGGTTCCGATGGAACGAAGAATCGGGAACGGCAGCGAGAACAACGTCCCCCGACAACAACGACGACGACGACGACGAATGCTGGCAAGCGTCGATGACGTAGAACGTTTGTCTCTCCCTATCTTTTTCGCTCGACTTGCCGCGCCGAACGATCCGACTCGAACGATCGATTTTTTTCCCCGGCTCCTCCGGGCAGACGAGATACCGGCGGAATTCAAAACGAGAATCGTGGATCTTACAGACGGTTTTCCGACAGCCCCCCCGCCTTCTTCCTTCGCCACTCGACCATCTTCGCATTTTCCTGCACGGGAACGCTTAACGGAGAAGACCGCCTTTCGGGGGACGAGTTCGGCGCGAAGTTTTACGGGCCAAGTTAGAATCTCGCCGGGGCGTAGAGCGGCGCGGCGGAGAGGTTGCCGGGAGTGGGAAAGATTCCGCGGGCGCGGCCCGTAACTTCGCTCGTAAATTCGATATTCAAAACAGGAAGTGAACAATGCCCTTATACACCTCTACCGGCGGTTGGTCCACTTGCAGAAGTACCCGGAACGTGCGCCCGAGAAAATTTGATGATTAACGACGCCGCCGCCCTGCTCGGTAATGGTGCGTTAACGATCTTTCCGATTACGAGTTTTCGCCTTGAAGGGCGTATACGACGAAGATTTCTGCCCCGACGGTCACGAAATTTTGGGCAACGCTCCGTACCCGTATCGTGATTCTGCGTTATGCGATATTTCGGAGGTGGCGGAAATATAAGCCCCTGTCGGCGAAATCTATGAACGATTAATAATTCTCCTCCTCCTTCTCGTCCACCGGCATTCCGGGGTTCACCGTGACGCACCAGCGGCAATATCGTAACCAACGTAACGTCCGATTTATCGGCCATAGGTGGGCAACGGCCAACGTTCGTACGAGTTCGACCTCGTAGCTGCAGCAGCAAATTTAATTTCACATTTCAGGGAATTAAAATTCAAACGATCGAACGATTGACTTTATTTGCATACCGTTGCTATTTATTAACCGTGCCGCGGGCTCCGGCCGACTCCCACCCCCCCCCCCTCCTCCTCCACCCCCCAGGGGTTCGCGATTCGATCCTCGCCACGTTTCCTCTCTCACCTTCCCCTTTTCCGCCGCGGCTCCTCCGCTCCTCGCCGTTGTATCTCTCGTTATATTCCCCTTCGATTTCATTTTACCAATATTTCCCTGTTTCCCCCCGCGCTGCCCTCGCGACTTTTGCGACTTCGGCCTCGCCGTATTCGACCGATGCATTGTGTCGCTCGAGAGGTTTCTCGTTGGGCGACGATCGAATAAATTTCTCGGCGAGAAAGAAACGCTCGCCCCTCGCTCATCTGACGGAATTCGCGTTGGCTTCATCGAGTTTTCCAAATGACCACCGCCCCCCTTTTTGTTTTGTATCCAGAGCCGTAAAAGTTGTATTCGCGAAGCTTCATAAATGGGGGAGGTTGGTGGGGGAGAGAGGGGGAGGGGGAGGGACAAAGGGCGTTTATTATTCACAGCCTTGGATTCTGGCTCGAATCCAATTGTCGCAGTTGCGCCAATTTTTTGATCGATGAGATCGGTACACGCTCGATCACCGAGTCCGCGCACGATAAAGGGGGAGCCTATGTTCGCGAGAAATCCTAACAGGTAAAAGACAAGAAGTCTGGGCGGTACCGTTTTATTACCCGTCAAACGTTGCTTTACGATCGTCGGTCGAATGGGTATGCGAACTCAAGAAACTCTTCCCCTCCCTTTACTCGAGGAATATGGAACCACCGTCGAGCTGCCGATGCCCGAAACGTCTCTGAAATACCCGAGGACGCGTAAAATATTTAAATTTCTTTCGTCCAAACGGACGCCAATCGTAGGTCATAAAACTTTGCGCCCGTAACAATGCGATTTACGCGGGGGGATGGGGGGAAGGAGGTTTCCTCGAGGAAAAAGGTCTTGGCTTTGCTCGCAGTTCTCATTACTTTTCCCGACGGCGCTGCATCGGGGCGGGCTGATTACGTTTTCCCTTTAATCGTTGCTGCGCGTTGCTTCACACGGTTGCCATTAACGACGCCAACTCGGGCGACGCTAAGCGCTGATGATAAACGAATTATTGGCCCAGGGAGGACTTCGAGCGAGGCGAGGGGAAGGGAGGGCTGCTTAAGCGATCGGGAAGAAAATAAGGCGAGGAGGCGAATGGCATGGGGAGGAGAGGGCAAGAAAATGAGAGGGACGCGGGGTTGGGGGAGAGTTTGAGAGGAAAACGAAAAGTGACGGAGACACAGAGGGGGGTGGGTGAGAGAGAGAGAGAGGGAGGGTCCCGTTCAATTAGAGGACCCGGGACGGGCACGATCGAATGCGAGAATTCAATTTCCTCGGTCTTTCAATCATTTCGAGTACGCGACGTTCCTAAAGTTTTCTCTCCCTACACTTCTCCCTCTTATCTCTTATCCCACTCTTCTGTCCCGGCTTTAGCCTATCGGTCGCTTCGTTATCTCCGCGACCGGCGTGCGATTTTTTTTAAACGCTCATCGGAGGACGAGGTAATGGTCGCTTCTCGGAAAGAGGGGAAAGCGTTCGAGGGAAACCCACGGCGTGGAAAACCGACGTTCGTCTCGGTCGAGCGAGCGGTTCGGGGAGGGGATGGCGGGTAATACGCGAAAGAGTAAATTTTAAAAAATATTCCCGCACCGTCGGTTTTTCGTTCTCGCCGCTGCAATCGGGATTTTCTAAATCCTCGGGGAGTCTCGACGGAGGGCAGGAATTACGTCCCAAGCTTTTCAGCTCGGATCATTCTTCCTCCTGCTCGAAATCAGAGCTCAGATCCGATTCCTTTCCCGCAGAATTCGTTGCAACGGCGTAGCCGCTCCACGCGGAGGAGCCCTTTTACCTTTTACCGATCCCTCGTCGGTCTTCGTACACGTCGCCCGGCGATGGGGTCGCGTTTCCTGGTGACACCCACATTTTCGCGATTTCCCCTACTGTACTAGCGCATGCATTACGCAAAGCCGCTTCTAGCAGGATTTTCTCGGGGATGAAATTCTGGAATGCAGGATTAAGGCTGCGTCAGCTGTCCGCTGTCCACTACCCGCGCTACCCACCCCCCCCCCCCACCCCACCCCCCCGCCGGCCGGGGGTCCGCTGAGATTTCGGCCGCTAACATAAATCTTACGCTCTCCACTCCGGCGTTACTTTACTGCACCAGCCGTTTGCTACGTAATCGAAGGATTTCTGTCCCGTCATCCCTTCCGTCCGCGGCTGCTTTCTCAAAACCTCCCGCGACTAGTGCCAGCTCGCTTTGACGCGGTTGCTTCGGCAAACGCGTCAAAACACGCTCGTTTTTCTTTACGCCTTCGTTCGCGGGGAAAGATCAAAGGGACGCACAGGAAACGCGCGATTACTGGGAATGAAAACGTTAAGTGTTTACGCATTGCCGGGTTTCGTCTTCCCGCTCAGGCGGATCGATGAAACGCGGTTTGATTGTCGGTTCTTCAGGTACGGCGTCGCCGACGACAGCGACGAACGCCGAGCCACGATAACGATGGTCACGATACTATTTTGTTAAATTAAAACCGAGAACGAAGTGGCCGGCTTTCGAACGTTGCTCGCGAAATCGAGCCACCGGCGTCGGCGACAGCGTTGCGACGCCGTAGCTAGACCGTAGGTTTCGAGGCGTCGAAGATACTAGAGGCGTCGCGAGTCAAGGAGATTCCGGATATACGATGCACGGAGAAAAATCTTGCGGGGTATCGCTCGTACGTCCTCTGGGAAATCCATCGCCGTGTTCTGGAACAAACTGTCGGAGCCATAGAGAGTGAGAGAGAGAGAGAGAGAAGGACGATGGGTGGATGAAGAGGAGGAGCGAGGAGGACGGAGGATCGATCGCAAAAGATAATTTCGTTTTCCCCAATTGCCCTGGCGATTACTCGAGATAAAGGGGCGATAAATAGAGGACGCGGGTCGATCGACCGAGGGTTCGACTCTAACCGGAATCCACTCGACCTTGAATCATTCTCTCGAAAGCGTTATCACGGCAAATCGAACGGCGACGTTCTCGATTAGCTTTCTCGAAACGCTTCACGATGACGGGGAAACTGCACAGCCCGATCCAGGGCCAACGTTGTACCGCTGAAAGACGTCGCGTCTCGTTATCAACGAGCGACGAAGAGTTTCCCGTTTCCCACCCCCGAGGGAGGCCAACGGAACCGGGTTGAAATCGGGCGAAACTGCCAGGCGCGACTAACGGCAGATTGGAGGACGAACGAAGTTAGCGATATCAGCCCGAAGACCGAAACAATAGCGCCTAGTTTCCCGCGTTACGTGGAAACTTGGAAATCTCTCCCGTCGAAAATCCACTTTACCGCAGCCGAAACAGATTTGCGAATTTCCAAGATTCTCGTTGCGCCGCGATTTAGGAGAATCGAGAGACTGCGTTGGAGCGTCGCGGTGAGTGTGGGAGAGGGGGGAGAGTGGGGGGGGGGATGCAGGGGGCGGGCGAAATCAAAAGGCATTCGCGAGACGTAATTTTGGCGAGTCTCCGTGCGCGGAGATTAAACGGCGTCTTTCTCGTTTCGGGATAGGAGGAACGAGTGGGGGGGGGGACTTCGGTTTGGGCGATGGTGGGGGTTGGGGGTGGGGGGAAGACCCCCGAACCTCCGATCGTCGGGAAAACACTTCGAGGTCGGCTTTGGCACGACAGGCTGGAATGCGTTCTCCTTCCCGAAAGATATTCGTTCTGCCATTCGGGAGCAGCCGAGACGTATGACTCGAACCGAAGTATTTCCTCGGAATGGCTGTTGGAGGGTTGCTTTAGGGTGTACGCGCGGGAGGGGGGAGAGGGTTGGTCGGATACGTTGCCCAAGGGCGTAGAGCTGTTCATCGATTTTACCTTCTTTTCTTCGGCCAAACGGCTCCCCACGCAGCGGCTCGTGGGACAACGAGTCGTCGTTAATTTTCTACGTGCTTACCGCGGCAACGAGAAAATCTCCGTTTAGCCGCACGAGCGTATGGATTTTCTACGTAATCTTCGACGTAACGCGTGCCGCCCGATAAACGATTACCCCCCCAGTGCACCCTCCTCTCGTCGTCGAGTAGAATTCTTGAAATTCCGAATAATCCCTGTTCGAGCAATCGTGTTTGTTGCTGCCCCCATCTCCTCTCTTATCAATTGACAGTGACAGAGGCGTATCGGAGGAAAGCTCGCGCGTGTTAAGAGAGGCGTATAAGTTCCCGAAGAGGTTTCGAGCGGCGTGAAAGTACCGGCGAATGGTGGAGACGGGGTGGGTGAGCACACGAAAGAGAGAGAGAGATAGAGAGAACGGGCGCGTGCGAGAAAGAGAGAAGCGGCGGGTTGCACACTATTTCCACGTACCAGTGAGAGGGAAGAGGGGGGGGGGGGCTCATCAATCATCAGAGTTTAGAGTCGGACACGTAATTTCCGGGGCGTGGGATTCGTTCGACGGGCGCGTCCGTTCGGGCGCAGCTCCGATTGGCTGCTCCTACCTAACAGGGCCATCCGATTGGCCGATTCCCCTCGCGTCCCTATGATTTATGAGTCCTAGTGCGTTCGTTAATATGCCCGGTGATCGTTTCGAACGAATCCAGCCAGTCAGCCAGTCAGCCACCGATTCTCCTGGCCCGTTGAGACACAGTTCGACTACGACGTGAGTTATATTCGACGATGCCTTCCCCCATAGTCCCCTCGATCACCGGGCTATTCTCCTTACGCGGCGATGTTACATGTCGACGCTCGACGCTCGCCTACTGGATACGAGAAACTCGCGGCCACGTGTCGTGATCGCGAATTCTATTCATCGATCGTTAATCGTATCGTCGCGAGATCATCGGCCCACGACTAACGCTCGATCATCCGTCCCGTCGAATCGTCTCGCGGAGTTCTCGAATCAAACTCGAAGGGACGATAATCTCGGCAAATCGGGAGAGTCTAAAGAGACGGCTGACAAATCATTGCGTATTAAACGCGGCCCTTGGAGAACGGTGCTCCTTCGATGGCGCGCCGACGACGTCTACGGTGGTTAGGGGCCAGAGGAGGGGGGGGGGGGTTTATTATCGAGGCGAGCAACGCGTCTCGCGGCTAAGCTGCGGTACGTCTAATCGCTCGTAACGAAGCAAAGCGCCATCGGGCCGACCTGGATTATTTACGACGACGAAAGTAATTATGTTTCCCGTTCGGTACAGAATCACCGCTAACGAGGCTAATGGCCACGACTTAGTTCCCTAGGATTTCCGTACACGATATCCGTATACGAGGGGACGGCGAATGACGCGGTGCAAACGGGGCGGAGGGGGGGGGGGGCTTATTATCGAAGGATAATAGACTCGCCGCGAAGACTCTACTCGACGTTGTTCGTTCACGAGCGCCTACACGTTGGACGTTTCGCGTTCGTTCGGTCGGATCCCCGTGACGTTCGACGGCGGTAGCTGAAAATTCGTCGGCGCTCGGGTGACTCGTAAAAGGGATCTTCGCGAAAGGAAAGAGAGAAGAAAAAGAAGAGAAAAAAAAACACTCTGTGGTCGAGGGAGAGGAGGGAGGGCGAAAAAGTTTCACCGAGAATGGAATCACGAATCCTCTTGACCGGGAGGTAAAAGCGTGGCGCGAAGTGGGAGGAGCGGTTACGACTCGATTTCCCTCGTTACGACGGAAAATGATTATTCACCCTCTCTTACCGGTCGTCCTCCTCGACGCCCGGCGTGTCCCACCCGCTACGTTGGCTCGTCCGACGTTCAACGAACGTTTCCACTTAAAGGTTGGGATCGGGTTTATCGTGCGTCCCGAGAGTGGTACGCTCGTCCACTCCGGATTACCGCTCGATTTCTTAGACCTAATCCCACCGTTCGTGTCGCTTCGGACGACATTGGTTGGGTGGGGGAAAATGAAATAGTAACTCCGAGTTACTCCAGCGTGTTACCGTACCAAATTACGTTCTGGCAGGAAAAAATCGACGAATGTCTCGCGAACAGTCGTGCTACACGCGCAACGTCCGGGGGTGCGTCAAGTATTTACGAGGCGCGGTCATAATTTCATTAAAAAGTAAATGAAACTCCCTCTCTCTCTCTGGCAACGAGAGAGGGGAAACGCGTAACGAAAATCCCACGCGCGACTCGAGCAAAGTCTGCTCGACGGTACGCGAGCCGGAAACTTTGTTCCAGCCTCGCGTAGGTAGATTCCGCGTGCTCGAGAGGTCCCCGAGTTCATTATTTATAGCGCGGGCTTGCGAGCGTGGAATCACCCTGCCCCCCCCCCCTCTCTACCTCTTTCCAGGTTTTCCCCCAGCGTCAGCTCTTTCTGTCTTCCTCCGTAACCGTTTTCTCGGCCAGGGTGCAGCCTCCCGTGTCATCGCCAGCCCTCCCTCCCTCCCGACTGGCTTTCCTTCTGGTCGAGCGGAATTAGTACGAATTACACGAGATCCACCGCGATCATGGGTTCTACGCGCAAAGCGGCTTTTCCCCGAGGCTATTGCACTTTTTAAAAGAATTCATTTTTTAATACGATTTGACCATCACGAAAACCCCTGTTCGTTCTTTCCCGAAAAGATATAAGGTCTAGTTTCATGTACTCGTACCTGGCTCGAGACAAGACCTTGTCCCTTGATACCGTCGTTCTTTAGTGCGTCGGGACTCTAGTTAGAAACGGACTATTGTCACGTCAGGTGAGCTTACGTGCCGTCACCTTGGCACATTTCAACCGCGATGTCACGTTTAAAAACCACGTCACAGGGACCGTTCATTGACGGGGTCGCCTTCACCGAGGGTTACTTTCGAAACGGCGTCTCTCGTTTGCTTCGCCACCGGCACGATCGTCGTGAGACAAATGGCGTTAGTTTAAACAAGAAATGGCCATCCGTTTCCAGGAGAGAGAGAGAGATAGAGAGAGAGTTAGGTTCTGGGGTACCACCGCGTGCGCGTAGAACAGGACGAACAGTTTCCGTCGACGGCCGCTGACCCAAGCAGAATTTCCAAAGCGATGCGCGCCGGTTGCGTTACAGTAAATCTTCGAGACGCGGAGAATCGAAACGTAGAGTCGATTCGGATACGCGACAGAGAGGAAGGGGGGGGTTGTTATTTGTAAACGCGATAGTCGATCGGAATTCGCGTAATGCCGAGTTACGATTCACGGATGAGACGGGCCCGATTACCGGCTCCCCGAAGTTTCTGTTCCACGTCTTACGCGTAAGCCTTCGAATCGTCGGAGAGATAGTATTATGACGCGGCAATATTGTAGACCGCTAAGCCACGCATACTTAGCGGAACTTGCGCAACGTATAGCTACGTCGAATATATTGGCCAATTAAGGCGTAGCGCTATTAACAGCGAGCGATAGTTCGCGGGCCTTCGGTGAACAGCCCGGTTCTACGTTTAAAACTCTCTCGAGTATCTCGATTATCGATGCCTCGACGCTCGGAGGAAAGATCTCCTCCCGTACGCGCGTCCGCGTCGCCCGATCCTCGAGGATTCTCGCAATTGGCGTTGACGTCGATCGATCGATCGGGAACACCGTTTATCCGTTTTTACTCACCCACCGACTGTTTCGCGCGTCGAAACCAGACGCGAACGTAGACCGTTGCGGATTTTTTTGTTTTCTTTTTTTTTTCGAAATATCGCACCGGCAGCTTGCTCGTCGTCGGTTATATACGTTTGATTTGATCGACGAGCTCGGGCGGTAAGCCACCTGTTAAGAGATCAGCGAGGAACGCCAATGTTCGCCGCGATTGGCAGCCGTGGAAGACTCCTCCCGGGTTGTAGGTGACAATAATCCTAGCGGGGAAAACAAGGGGACCGTTAATAGCTACCCTATCCGTCGATAACGCGGCTTCACTCCGTTCTATCGCGTTAAAGGGAGAGAAACCAGGGTTGTTTAGCGAACGATGCTTTTTTTCTTTTTTTTGGTCCGCGAATCGGCTCTCGAGTACGTTACCAGCTAGGGCCACTTAATCGACACGTTGAATATTTTATTTCGGCATTTTTTGTCGATGTTAAAGCTTTAACGCTTGGAGGGGGGGGGGGGGGAAGAAGAGCGTTTAAGGTAAGAGGCGGCGGGTAGTCGGGTAATCGGCTTAAAAAATTTTTGCAGGAAATACACGCCACGGGTAGGTAGGTGCAAACTGTTTTGCGATCGTCCCCGTTGCCCCGTGGCAACGTTCCAAAAATTGTTTGCCGGCGCTTCTGTATTTTAGCACGGTGCATTAAAAGAGTCTCATTATTGCATTAAAGTAACGATTTCCCAGGAAGGCCGGCGCTGTATCGCAGAGTACCCGAAATATCGCTCACGCGTTCGCAATTTTGCTTTGATAATTACACGGTGGCGCAATCCCGGGCACGCGACCGACGCCACGAAATAATTCGGTAATTACCACTGACGGATAAAAGCATTCCGCGTACCCGGCTGGGTGAGTTTGTCGGGTGGCTGTCGCTTCGATCGGTAGAACGACGAGAGTTCGAAATCGTGCTGTTACGATCGATGATGATGAGACCCACGACGGAAGATCAAGGGACAAAGTCTTGTCCCAGGCCCAGTACAATTACGTCAGGATTAGATCATGTATATTTTCAGGAAAGAACGAACGGGGATTTTCGAGGCAGTCAAACAGCATTAACGCTAGTCCTACCATGATCTGCCAAATGATCATTTGTTAAATTTCGTCTGGAATTTCCTATTGCGTACTCGTACTTGGCCCGAGACAAGGCCTTGTTTCTTGGTATACAACGTTATTTTACCGCCACTTGACTTAAACAATTACAATTACAATATAATACAATTTTTCACTATGATATTGACCATTATCTTCATTCTATATTAAGAAATATAAGTTATATTAAAGATCGGTCATTTGACCGGTCACGGTAGGAATAGGTATACATGATGGGTCGGTGGGAATAGTGTTAAGAAATTAATTTTTTTTTGAAAGTGCAAAAAACCTTACCACTTTTGATGGAAAACCGTTTTTTCGATTGGATCACCATCGGTGGACGGATTTAGCCGTCACGGTTACATATCAGCAGACAGAGCTTAATAATCGGGTGATTAGCATTTCGTCTATCGTTTACACAAACTTCAAAAACACCGTTTCGAGAAAAACGTGTACACGTATTGGGTTGCCAAGAAAATAATTTCAGTTAATTACAACGCTCTACATGTGTCACGAGCAAAAATACTATCCTACCAACTCGATATTGTTTGCCTAATTCGCGACTACTGACTTTGTAACTTTGTACAGGTCACAATTGGAGAAGTACTTACTTCGTATTTCGACTTCAAATTTCAGAATCATGTTCCCTGGCAGTTCTACTTTCAATTTAAATTACTTTTCAAAAATCGTTTTTTTCTTTTTTTTTTTTTTTAACCGATAGCACCAGGTGTCCATCCTAATCAGGGACTTGAATTAGTCGAAATGGCGCGAACGAGAGTGCCGAAGCTATTTTGCCAACTGCCGGTGGATCTCTCTCTCTCTCTCTCCCTCTCTCGCGCAATCGCGAATAACAAGTCAGTTCGGGCTTTAAAGTTTTTAATGGCTCGACGCCTTATCGCGAAGCCATTCGAGGAGAGGGACCGCGAGCGGTCCGGGAATATAGAGAGGGAGTCGAAGAAGGAGAAGGAGGGAAAGAATCCTTTCCGTTTCCCGCTGTCTACTTTCCTAGGAAAATAGCGTCGCTCGAGAGGATCCGGCTAGGTTCCCTCGCAATGGCCGCGCTTCCGTCTATCCCTCTCTTTACCCCTTAACTTTTTCTCTCTCCTATATGCATCGGAACGCCGGGCGACGACGCTCGGGTACGCGGGGATCCGTCCTGCTTACCCTTCGAGCACCGATAAACTTTTAAAGTGTGCCACTTTATCGTTTCGTCTCATTACCGGAACAATGAAGGAGATTGCGTTTCGCTAACTAAGCAAGAAGCGAGCGAGCGTGCGGACGACAGGGATGCAGAGAGAGAGAGAGAGAGAGGGTGGGGGTTGCGAGAAGGAGGAAGAGAGAGAGAGAGAGAGAGGGGGGGAAAGAGCGGGGGATGAAGTAGGTACATAGACAAAGAGACGCCTTCGCCTTAGCGACACCAGAACTTACCAAAGTTCCCTCCACGGGCTCCACTTTTGTCGCTGCGACGACAAGACGGACCGGTTTCGAGGATGTTACATCGGGAAACATGGACTTTGGCGGAAAAAAGTTTCTCACTTATTCCCGCGGCTCGCGATAAAAATCCACCGGTATCGCTTTCCGGCCGGCGTTGTATCGAGTTATCGGTTTTCGAAGATGACACTCGGTGCTCGGAGTTATATCCGGGGGGAGGGGGGGGGGGGGGGGAGGGTGAAAAAGGTCACCGTGAGCCCTCGAAACTAGGGAAGCATAGCTGTATCGAGCCGTTCCGAATACGCTCGAGCGTCGCTTGCGGATGCTACGCGAGACAATAAACGAGGATGCATTCTCGCGAGGGACGTTTGGCTTGTTAGAGGGAAACTCGCCTCGAACGGGGTGGGTGGGTGGGTTGGAGGACAGAAGCCTCGTCTGGGGCAAGAAGATAGGCGACGATCGAGGAACTCTGGGTGGTCCGTATGGATTAGCGGTCATGAAGGATCGTGGGTTTGTTTGTCGTGGTTTACCGCCGAAAACCCCGTCAACTCCGAAGTCGACCCTCGTCTCGGTCCGTGACGCGTCCGATCTTTCGATTCTCTAACGAGGCTGTCGAAGCTACCCGTGAAGGCGTGAAGGAGAAAGAGAGGGAGAGACAGAGAGAGAGAGAGAGAGAGAGAGAGAGAGAGAGAAATGGCGTGGGGGTTTGGGTGGGGCGGGAGGGAGAGAATTATAACGACCTCGTGCGCGAACGTAAATTGCATTTGCCTAGCAAAATTCGCGCGATGGCGCCAAGAACCTCATTCGTAGAATTATACTAGGCGGGAGCTTTCTACGTTAAGTGGCATGGATTTAGACACCCCCCGGACAAACAGTCTTGTGCAAACGGAACGAAAGCTCGGCTAAGTCTACAAAGAGCGTCGGAATCTGCCCTCGATCGCCCTGGAGACGCTCGGCGATACTCCGGGAACCACTCGCGCTTCACGGAAGGGCATGAGGTGGGGGGGTGGAGGGGGAGGAAGGGTTGAACCGAGGGTCGAGTGCAATTTTCCGTAGGGGGCGAGAGGAGCTGGAATTTCGCGAAACGTTGCGAACGCGTGAAATACCCTGTCGATTTTTTTTTTTAGCCCAACACTTTCTCTCTGGGTCCTCGGAAATGCCCTGCGTGCATCCCTTCTCGGACCCAATTGGGAGTTTTTACAGATAAGGCCTTTAGGCAGATAACGGCAATTTATATATACATAACAATAAATATATGTGTAACAGGCAACAGGATAGATCTTGGCAACAATGATATAATAGAGAATAGATCACTATATCAATATGATAGATAAATATGTATAAACGTATAAATTCAAAGTTAGCAATAGCTAATAATTCCTCAATTATGTTTCGCGTTTTCCATCTTTTTTCAATATTGAACTCCATCCACTTTTGTTTCTGGATGCTTCTTGCAAAATCAGAAACAGTCCTCCACGATTGCTCGATTCTATTAATTTTCTTCAGCGAATGTTGAAAGAGTTATCTGAACACCTAATGTACTCTCAATGTGCATACCGTGAAATATCCTATCTTGGTTACAAAATCGACGAATCCTCGGTTACGGGTACACTGTCACGGTGACACGCGATTTCCTTTAATCGATGAGCGTTCGTGTCGAGAAGAACTTCCCGTTCAACCATACTCGTATCGCCCGAACAATTTTAACGTCCAGCCAGTGTATCGAGCGGCTACGCAGCGTCGGAACAGTTATTTCGTTTCTGCGTTATTTGTTGTATCGTCGAGCCGTTACCGTGGCTCGCAATAATCATAATATTGACGTTTTCCTCGGTACGCGCATAACCGCCCGAACCGCGGACAAGCTGCGCCAATTGGCAATTAGCGCGTCATTAATATCGTCGCGGAGGGTTCGTTGGGTGCCGACCGAAAGCCGAATTCCGATGTCGATTACCTCCGCTAGAAACGAGACCGACGGTATTTTCCGAGAGTGCTCATCCGGGAGGGCTGATTTTCACGATCGTATCATCGACGACGGTGCGGCTGTACGTGCCCCGGAGCTGGCTCGTTGCTTCGATTAATTTCTTGAGTCGTTACGGATAGCTACGTGAAATTCGGCGGATAATGTTCGCGTCTGTTTGGCGACCAATCTCAGAAGCAAACGATTAGAGTGAAAACTGCAGCTGATCGACAGTGACGGCGAGTGATATGCTATGAGACGCTGCGAGGAGACTTTACTCGCCAAATATGAAGGTAACGATGGAATTATGCCACGAGGCACGTTCTTGAATTTTTTCCATTTAATGGGTACCATTCATAAATCTAAGCGTAATGTCATACTAGCGTATTCGTGATTTAACCCTTCGTTAGCGTGGTGGCAGTTTTTTTACGTGTTTAGCGTGTTGGGTCTACTACACCCCATAATTTTAACTAACCTAAAATCAAAACTGTAATTTACCCTTTATACAAATTTAAATTCAGAATAACTCGTTTACATAAAAATAATATTATTTAAAAACACACACATTTTTGGTACACATGTTTAACAAACAAAAAATATTAGTACCACACAAAATCTTATCACGTGGGGTTTAATAAACCCCAACACACACTGACGAAGGGGTTAATCCAGCATCGAGCTAACACACGAAAAGGTATAACCAATATTCAACGGATAACTTTTAATACCCGGACGATCTCTACCATCGATTTTATCTAAAACGGGTACTTGGTAACACCGAGTACCGTTTCCAAATCTACTCAATGATTTCCGATAAATTTTTGTCACGCTTAGGCGCGATTAACGCGAGCATTTTCCACCCGTAACGGATGAGCAGTTTGTTAACGATCGCGCGGCGCATGGATTCGAAGATTATGCCGGCGCGCGTGGCGTGCTGGTAACAGCTGGCGTGATTTCCGGCGGAGGCGCTGAGCCCCGGAAACCAATTGTAGTCTCCGTCAGACCGAATCATCCGCGTTTCTGCGGTCAAGCGATTCCGTCGACGCGCAGGGTTTCTCTTCGCGTTCGCCGGTGTTCCGGAAGCTATGGCGCGAAGGAGAGACGGAAAATTGGCCGTTTGTCGGAAGCGCGGCAAAAAAAAAATGTCAGCCGTAACTCTCTCTCTCGCGGCAGAGATTAACGTGTCGCGACAGCGATCGAGCGAAGAATTAAATCCGTGGGATAAAGCGCGGCAAGTTTCCTTTCTCTCGATAAAACACCCGTTCGATACTCGTGCGCTGTATTTCCCGCGAGTGCCTTTCCGGTACCGTACGCTTTGCATTCTTATATCCGCGATATCCTTGGGGCGAGCGAAGTCTATCGAAGAGATTCGGGGGGTAGGGCGTGCGGTTGGTAGGCGAAAGGGGTAGAGAACGCCAAAGGCGAGAGCGGGGACAAAATGAAACGAAGACACACCAAGATTCCGAGGGCGGATTATTGGTTTTGTTTGCCCGGAGGACCGTCATCGAGTATCGATATTTGCAATTCCGCGAAGCCAGGCATCGGGGGCTGATGCAGAAATCAATGAACCAATAACCGACGTTGCTATATACCCGTAGCCAGCTCCTACCCTCCAGCGACCAGCTAGCTGTTCGTAGACAGTCTCGTAGACGAACGCGCGAGTACGGCAAACCCCCGGTGCTCGTTAGCCCCCGTATTCGAGAAGCTTTTTCCGAATCAACAACGCGGAAATGGATGGCTACGGGGGAAAAAGTTGCCTTGGTCTACAGAAAAAAAAAAAAAGAAAAAGAAAACTACACGAGCCCTTCTCGCACTTTGTCGAGAGAATCGAATCCGTTCGACGTTGCCGCGGTTCTAATTTGACGTTAGGTTAGTTTTTTTTTCTCGCTCACCAAAGTAGGTGCGTGGAAACGCAGTAAAAAGGGGGACGACGACGACTGGTAATAAAGCGAAATCCAGGAAAGGAAACCATGAAGCATTTTTTTTTCTTTTTTTATATCCCAGTTGAACGAGGGAAAGAAACATCGGCCGGGCAAAAACTCACGAGCTAGGTAAGCCTCTCAAGGTATACCCGACGACGTACGGAAGGGGCATTGGAAAATTGGGGCGCACCAATTGCCCCTTCGTCGCTGCAAAAGCAAATTCCTTTCGGGAAATCGTCGGGGCTCCCGTTTCCATAATATTTTCCCCCCATCGCGAGAACTTGAAATACCCGATGGTGGAGGAGCGTTAAGTAAAATAGACGTTTAATTTAACGGCTGGACGGACTTAAATGAAACTGAAATTTCGAAACGGGCGAACGGTGTATTACCCCTGATACAGGGGGGGTTGGATTTCCGACGCAACCGGTCGACGGGAAACGAGTCGGCGGACTCGTCGTAAAGCGATAAGCATTTTTCCGGCAGACGGAGCGCCGTTCAAAAGCGGGGTAGGGATTAAAATTGAAAGGCTTCCCCGACACTCAGGGAATCGCTTTGAATTTACCAAGTTTCGAGGGGGGCTTGGACCCCCTCCCCCCCCCCCAACTTTTCGGCGATAGGTATTGCCGGGAGAGAAAGTGGCGGAGCGGGTTTAGGAGTGGCCGCGATAACGTCGGACTTGGACTTCTCGAGTGTTCGCTTAGGTGAGAAACGCTTCGACTGGGAGCCCCGGTTACCGGAGAGAGCCGGAGTGAGATTGGGTTGAATTCGTAATTGGGCAAATACCGGGGAGACGGAGATGCGTCGTCGGATAACATTTCGTCGTGGAAATTTTCGAAGCGACCAAACTCTCTCTCTCTCTCTCTCTCACACACACACACACACGGGGAAGGATAGAGTCGGTCGCGTACGATTTCGACGGGGATATCCGGTCGAAGGTTCGCGAGCTCGAGCGAATCAAATTTAAAGAACGGAGGGAAAGGTAATAGGAAGCTGCCACGCTTCCAGCATTGTCCGTCCCTCAAGCCTGAAAACCGTGGCTGATGAACGTCCGCCTTGAAAGGGCGCGTCGGCAAAGTTCTTCCTCGTTCGGTCCGCAAAAAGCAACCCCTGCCTCCGTCGCTCCGTCCGTCCGTCCGTCCGTCCGTCCGTCTCTCGATTTGCTTTCGCGTCGGAGAAACCAATTTTCCGCGAGCCTTCGTCATTCTTGTCGTTCTTTTGCGGTCGGCCGAGAAGAAAGGGGGGTAGGGGGGGGGGGTAAAAGAAGAAAAGTAACGGTCCCGAGTCCGGGAGGAAAAGAATAACTTCGGTTCCGATTCGAGGGGATAAATCTTCGAGCTTACTCCTTCCCCCCCTCCCCCTCAGTTCATCCACCTACCAGTACGATGTTTAAAGAAAGTCATTATAACTCAACGAAGTTATTGCGTTGGCGAGGCCAACGGAAAGTTTAGTTATTTTATAGAAAATATCTTCTCCGCTCGATTCACCGGGCACACCCCCGGTATTGCGAATTGTCTTCCCCCTTTCGCCCGACAACCCAGCGTGTACATTATTACTCCTGCCTGCTTTAGATCGGAGGAAATGATTTATCTCCGGCGAAGGACCGCGCTCGAAGAGGAGATATCAAATTCTCCCCGGGTATCCGCCTCTCGCATCTGACAGATATTCCTTCCAACTTCATTCTCCGAAAGAATAAGTTCGCGAGGAAGAGTCACCGGATAAGTACGGCGGGATTGATTGCGTCGTACCCGGAGGCGGAATCTCGAAAAATCGATGCGCTTTAAACTCCCGCGGGGGGGGGGGGGGTTGGCTCGGTGCGACTACCGATACGGCTCGTCAAATAAGATTTAAAATTTTCATAACCGGTCGTTTATCCGACGTGCCGTGTTTCGTTCGCGGCCGTGTTTGAGCTCGCTTTTTCGATTTGGAAGACACGCGAGCTTTTTTTTAATCGCAAACGTCGGACTAATTGTCAATAGTTCGCGGCCCCGTGGTATCGCTACCACGCATCGTTGGATTCTTTTACGTGTAGGCGGCCCCCCGCCACGTATCGGCGGTAATCGCTTAACGACCAGACAATGGATATTTCAACGTTGGCCCACAAAATCATTCTCCTCCTCTCGTTTCAACCGTTCTACGTATCAGGGCGATACGCGCCCTCGGTTCGTGCTACTTTTTTTCGGCGCCCCATCCCCCCTCTCCACCTCCCCCACACCCCTCTTCTTCCTCGTCCGCGCATCCATGTTCCATTTTCATTCCAGCATCCGATATCTGGTCGTTGCCCCATATTCCATGAATTTCGACCGCGCCCAGCCTCCTCGTCCCTTCTCGTCTCCACCTTCTACCCCGCCTCCCTCATCCCGCCACCCCCGACCGCCGCGGATCCGCGCTATCGGTCTTTCCATGCGAGCGCTACCATCGTTCCTCGGCTCTTTTCCTTTTTTTTTTCCTTCCTTTTTTTTTTCCTTTTCATCCTTTTGTCAGATTTGTCGCTTCAACGGGGAGCCGAACGCGCAAACCGGGAGAACGGCAATTAGTCCTCCTTCGTAAAATAACGCGTGCGGGAGTCGGACGATATTCACCCCCCCCCCAACCCCCACGGCGAATTTTAATTTCGGGAGTTTCGTTCTTTCCGTCAGACGAGGGGCAACGAGGCTATCGTTTAATTCGAGGGGCAGAGAGAGAGCGAGAGAGGGAGACAGAAAAAAGGAGAAAAAAAAAAGGAAAGTTCATTAACGAGATTTAAAGAAGGAGAAGTTGGCGGATAAGCGGCATTAACGAGGCGGAAGGCTATGCTCGACGTTCTCCTTATCTTCCGAAAATTTCAAGAAAGCACGAGGAATCCTCGGGGCTACTTTTCACCTTCACGCCCCCCCCCCCCCCCGCCCCGCGCCTTTCCCCGCGTGTAAGAAAAAGAGCGGAGCTCGTGGTGCCGGTTGGCACCGGTATTCCGGCGGAATTCGCAAAGAAATTCGCGCTCGCGGGGCTCCCGCCGCCGGCTCGTTTGTCTCGAAACGGTGCGCAGGCCGGCCATAAGGAGGGCCGTAATTCAGGCGACATTCCGCGTTAAGGGTGTCTCGCCGACCAACTCTTCTCCCTTCGCTCCGTTCCCTTCGGTCTCTGCGAACGCTCTCGAAGCCAACTTTCATACTTCGCTCTTGTCTTCTTTCTTTCCCGCTCCTCCCGCGCGCCCTGATTCCGATGGGACGCGCGGGAACCGGGGGCGGGGGGGGGGAGGGGGCGGTAGGAGGGGTCTCGCAATTATCGACGACGGGGATTTTCCGCGACTGCAAATTACCGGAAAGTTCCGGTTACCGCGAGTTTAATCGTGGCGCCCAAGCACCGAACGGGGCTCTACGTCCCGGTACGCGATAGTTATCGAGATAATTTCGCCGAATTACCTCGAATAACCATCGCCCCTCTCCGCTACACCCCCCCCCCCCCACCCCCTCCATACCCGAGGAACGTCTTCTTATTCGAATTACCGTCGAGGCTAGCGAGAAAAATGTTTCGCGGTTACTCCCCAACACCGTGCCCGTGGTAAAATGAATGACAATTGGGGTGGACGAAGATCGGAAGTTTGGTCGCAACGAATACTCCGAGATCCGGAGTTTTTCTTTCCCTTTTTTAAATGACCTCGTTAATCTCGGGTTATAACGGGCCTCATTATCGAACGTTCGTAAACACGCAAATACGAGAGAAAACGTGGCAGCTATCGCGTAGTACGATGATTATAATCTATGGATAATAATTATGGGGATTTTCCGAAGCTCGTTAAAAAAGCAAGCGCAACCTTCCTTCCTTCAGGGCTGAGGGCGAAGATCCGAATTCGCGGAGAATCAAAGGTCGGTCTCCTTGAAATTAAATACTCCTCGTTAACGAGTCCTTTAGCGTCGTTCGAATGCAACGTAAATGACGCGACGCGAGTCGCGCCTTTAATTGCGCCGCGGAATCACTTAACGAGATAACTTTTTAATTCGGCCTTTGGCGAAAAAAACAAAAAAAAAAGAAAAGAAAAAATCGGTAAGTCTCGCCCTCGGTCGGTGGTTACGCGCGACGCGGTTGAATTCGCGGTTGATGGTAACGATTCGGCTCCTAATTTCCGTTCGGCTGATTTCCGGTTTGCTCGGGGGTTGAACCGCGATACCTTCGAGTTTGGGTCTTCTGGCACGTCGGCGCGTAGCCGCAGGGAATTCCATTAGACGGTGAAAACGTTCCGGTGCACGGTGTACTCGTTGGAGCCTCGAAGAAAGAGAAGAAGAGGGCCACGGCGCGGCGGGAAGAAAAGAAAACTCTCCACCCCCCACCCCCCGGGGGTGGGTACATAACGTCAAAATTTAAGACTATTAGGTCAGCCGTACCTGCTACCTTAACAATGCTGACATAGATACTTAGCCCCAGGCTCGAACGTATCTCATTCTTCTGGTGCATGAAACTTGTCGCAAAGGGACAGGGGTGGGGGGAGGGAGGGAGGGAGAGAGAAAAGAAGGAAGCGCAGAGCGAAGAGAATGGAGGCGCGAGAAGGAGGGAGAATCGCGAAGGTGGGAGGTGGAGCGAAGGCGGCAAGAACGCGCCGGTGGAAAAATAAGAATTTCAAATCCAATTTTCCGAGGCATATTTAATAGCGCGCCGGGCATCCTTCCACCTCGGCTACCATCATCACCGACACCATTGCTCCTTCCGACCCGCCGTCACCGCCTCCGGTTCTCCGGTACTCAAACCGGTCCTTCTGCGCCGTCGTGAAAATGAATAATTGAAGAATACGTTTAAATTAGGTCGAGGAGGGAACAAGGGCGATCGCGCGTGTGCGTTCGAGCTTTCAGAGGGTTTTACAGATATGTGTGTATATTCTGCGAATTGAAAAAAAAAAAAGAGAGAATGAATCGAAAATAGGAGAACAATCGTTGAGTAGAAGTTACTGACGGCGGAATGAGAGCGACTGTCCTTCTTCCTCCGGCGAAGCAGCGGGACGCCGAGAAAGAGAGAGAGAGAGAGAGGGAGAGGGAGGGAGGGGTGGGAGTGAAAAGGAATTTTTCATCTAATACCCCTGGAAAATGAATTCGATGTAATCTGAAAATCGTTAATCGGATTCAAGGAGTAAGCGGACGTTACTTTATTCGCGCGAGAGAGAAAAATCGTAACGATTCCCTTCTCCTGGATTCGTTACTCGTTCCAATTAGCTCCGATCCTTCGGCTCGAGACTTGAATCAATTTCGCGGAACGGTAGGTCACAGATGCCACCAATTACGTTCTGCCAATGGGGGCGCCATCTTTTTCTATCTCCTTCCGTCGTGTCCAGGAAGCGGGCTAAATGATTTTTCTCCGTCGGGAGTAGGGACGGCGGGACCGATCGAGCGAAGGAAAGCCATTTGACGACTTTACTCCAATAATTGTCGCGAGGGCCTGCGAGCATTACGGCCAACTACTCGAGCGTTTGACCCGTTTCTTTACTTTCTTCTGTCTCTCTTTTTTTTTCTTTTCTCTCTTTTTTTCTTTTTTTTTTTTTACATCAACCGGTAATAATTTCTCGATTCGATAAATCCAATACGATACGGTACAACGAATACGGGCAATAATGGAACCGTTTAACGCCGTTTTTACGACTCGCCGAGCTACCCCCTCGTCCCCTCACCCCTCCTTCCCTCGTCGGTGCCCGTTACAGAGCTCGCGGCATGTGTGTACGTATACGTAAGTCGAAATAACTCGCGGTTAATCGCGCGTTATTTGCTAGGACGTATCCCGCCCTACGAGGCCAAGACAAAAGTTAAACCATTAGTCTTCGCGACCGTCGCCCGACTAACGAACTTATACCTTTATTCCTCCTAAGCTATTAATATCGTCGGACGTTGGCTCACCTTGTAATTAATTATACCCATGCGCGACGAATCTTTCTTCTCGTTCCGCGCTCTCGACGTCGGATAAGCAATACGGATGGATAATAAATGACGGTACAACGACGTCGTTCAATGGGACGCGTATAGACACACATTTTTTTTTTTTTTGAATCGACGAAAGCGTCGATACGCTTCGCAGCGAAAATTAGCGGCGGTTCGCGAACGTCGTACCTACCGTCGGGTATTACTCGGACGAGGTCTCTCCTATTTCCCCGCTCGTTCGATCGAACAAACGTTGCGGGAATACCCGGACTTTTAAATCGGAGATGCTAAGCACGCCGCGAGAAAGATCTTTCTATTTTACCCGGGGAATCCTCATTTTTATCGTTGCGTTTTCCCCTCGGAGAGTCTCGGCGAGCCTCCCTGAATAATGAAGCCCCTGGCGGGTGGCTGCATGCAGTATTAACCGGACTATTTATAAAACGATGAATAATCATCGACAATAACGAGGTGCTCGCGGACGCGTAAAGCAATTACACGGGCGGCTGTAAACTTTATTCGAGCATGACGTCGCTGGGTACGCGCGTTCCCCATCGCTTGCGGTCCCGCGTCGCGTTAAGTTCAAGTTGATTTTACCAACTCATTGGGGTAAAAGTACGTTTTCCAAGCTGCTGCTGCTGCTGCTGCTGCTACTGGCCGCAGCGGGCTATACCCCCTTCGAACGATTCACGCTGCTACCGGCTGTGCTATTGTTTTGAAACGTGCACGTCAATCGAAACAATGGTAACAATCGGACTGTACGAGTTGAAGCTGGAAACGGACTATTGTCGCGTTACGTGAGTTCATGTGATATCACGGCTAGCGTGATGCGTGTGGAGCGTGCGTGTGATACGCGTTACATGACTTTAGTGTGGTTCTGATACATTTAACACTAGGTTTACGAGACTCGTTAATTTCACGCGCTCGGGTTTCACGAGGAATATTAGAGAACCCGTTTACATTTTTTTCTTTCTCACATCTCGTATTGTATTTTATCCATTTAACGAGACAAGTATATATCAAAGTTCATTTTTTTTCAAAGCCCAATTTTGAAATTCTCCGTGCGATTAAATTCACGCGTATTCGCAGAGATATGTATGTAACAAATGTTCGCGAACCTGGTGTTAATTCATTTAAAATCCAAGCTCTACACTTTTATACCCATGACGTGACATACAGCGATAGCATATCATTTCACGTGACGCGACGATATAGTGTGTTCCCAGCTTTAGACGCTAGGGCTAGTAGCAGCTCAGAAAACGTACTTTAACGCGGATCGATCTCGTACGATTATCGCGAAGGACGAAGGACACGCCGATTAGTAGGAAACTGGCAAGGTTGATTCGTTCTAATCCCGAGCGCTCGTCGTGGACGAGGGTTTTCCTACTTCGAAAACAGTAAAGGCTCGCGCAAACGATATCACCCACGAAAGCTTCGCGCGCTAGGAATCGCGATCGTTTTGCCTGGAACTTTTCCAAACCAGTCGTTGAGAACGGCGGGTACGGTTACCTTAAAACGCTTCTTCTTTTTTTTTTTATTCGGTCTACAGTGCAGGAAACATAAAACGGGCGATAAATTTTCTTGGCCCGGGGCTCGGTCATTAGCTGGACCTGGGGGCCGTTGCATCGTCAGCGAGCCTCAGCCGTATATCACGAAATTAAAATGCTGCCAAATAAGCTGATTAAAACCACCGGTTCGGCGCAGCCTGGCGACCGCCGCCGCTTCTTTTCACTCTCGCTCGGATAAAATATATCTGCCCGTTCAGCCCCCAAATTTTTACGTTACTATCCGCGATCGAATTTTTCCTAACTCGAGAAATTTCCCCCTAATCGGATTAGAATCGCCCCTTTTACGCCCCCTCCCTCGACGTTTCCAATTTCTTCCGTCGACACCGTACGGCGAACTTTCTGATTTTTACGGAAAACTCCATTTCTACCGTTCTCGAGGCCTTTAAACTTCCACCCGCCGGTTCTACAATTTCCATTATATTTGTTTCACCTCGGTATTTTGGATAGCGAAAGTTTTGAGTGAAAATGTTTTCACTTCCCCACCCTATTCCGCTGCTACCGACTCGAACGTCGAAGTATTTTGTTTTCGATCTCACGTCGTTTTTCCGCGTCGCGCTAAAACAGAGATCCTCGATTCTCGAGAATCGAAATTTTAAGAATGCTCGAAAACTCTCGTGGTGCTTTTTATATCGGGACTAAAGATTCGATGGATAAAGTTTGCATGCGCGGAAGCGGTAGGGTTTGAATAAAACTCTCGAGGGCCTCGCTCGAGTACGAATTCAAGCTCGCTCCCTCGGCACTTGTGTTTACGTTTACAAGGTCGAGAATCCGAGGGTACGATAACTCACCGACTATCGGATACGACGATTTTCCATCCCTCCGATCGGCTTCGACCAGATTCTTGGCGTCGCGACGCGGATAGCGTTTAACCCTAGAAAGATAATCATGCTCCGGACGGTGTTAAAGATTGTCATATTTTTCGCGGACGAAGGCTATAACTGTATCTAAAATACTAAGGGCATTTACCGCTTCGACGAGGCTGCCCTACGGTAGCCCTACGGTGCCCTACGCTGAAAGGCTGACGACTCGCTCAATTGACGAAAATAGACAGTACGCTGCGCGTTATAAGTAAAATGATATAGAAATATTTAGCGGTCACCGAAGTCCCACGGATGTAGATTATCTTTCTTATTTTCTTATCACCTTCCAGATTTTGATTGGCCTGAAATTTTTGTTTTAGGACTATTAAAATTTACCATTTTCATGTATCCGAACGAAACTTTATTTTGTACACAATGCGAATATGTATAATTTTACGCATATACTTTCGAACTATACAAAAATTGGTAAAACCGGTAAAAAAAATGGTATTAACAGGTACACATTAATCGTCGGTAGCTCCGGTGTTAAAAACTACCGAGAATTTCGATCACGGTGCACCGAGGAGCGGTACGATGATAAAAGACAGGACAAAATCCAACGGGCGTAATGCCGTGCAAAAGCGTATGATAAACTTTCAATGGACGTAAAGAAAAGTTTCTTCTGCCGGTGGCCTCGTGACGCTTTCCGTTTTGGGACGAGCCAGCAAAAGCTGAAAGACGCGAACACGAGCTCGCTCCTTTCCCCCGGAGGAGGGAATCGGCCAAAGGGCTATGGATGGACGCAAGAATTCCTCTTCCCCTCCTCGTTCACCCACGGCGCCCTTTCTTTCTCCGTGCATTGTAAACTCGTGAGGCAATGCCAGGGAGAATTCCGCGCTACAAAGCTGCCTCCAGAATGTACCCAGCGCTGAGGAGAGCGTTGCCAAGGCAGTTGGATGCGGAACGTTGCGCTGGAAATACCAGGAGCTACGAGGACGTTACACGAGGGGGTGGGGGGTTAGGAAGCAACCAGATACAAGGATCACGAAGGATTTCTCTTACGCGATTTCTGTACCATGGATGTCACGGTGGTCCGCGGAAACGGGTCACGAGTAACTTAACGTACTCCTGATTCGAACGATCCAGACCTTCAACGTTTACCTCGTTCTACCTGAAACCCGAACTCGAGGAGAATTCGAATTCCGCGCGAATTTTACGAGCGCTTTTAGAGGCTCGTTAAACGCCGGAAGGGTGGTTACCTTTGCAGCGTGGAGTCTGTGAGAGGAGGACTGTGCACCGACGGGGGGACGAAGAGCGGAGCGAGAGGGGACGACGAAGGGAAGGAGGAGGGAGAAGTAAAATTAAAGCGTTATATCGTAATTCTCTCTATCGTCGGTTCTCGCGATACGTCGATTAAGGGCGCACCGCGAAACCGATCGTCGTCGACCAACCGATCGACGTTCGTCCCGTAAAACTTCGTGCCACGCGAAAACACTCGGGAATGATAACTCCGTTAAAGTCACGGGGTTGTAACGCGTGGGTAATAATAATTGCGAGAGTAGCGATACGGTTATCGTCGCGGCTCGAGCCGCAGTGCCTCTGTACCGTTTTCCACGGAGTAACCGAGCATACCGATCGCGAGCAACAGCTGCGTTTTAATCGGTAACCGGCCGCGTTGTAAAATGAGGAATCGTAAACGTAGGAGGTCGAAGGATGGCTGAGGGGGCGGGGGGTGGGGGGATAACAGTAGAGCGGTCGAGGGATGGTCGTAACTCCGATAACGCGCACAGCCATTTCGTGTCGATCCGCGCTCTTACGATTCGAGATTACCCTCGGCGAATTCGTATGCCGATGTTACGCGTTGCGCGATACGAGCGTACGTCGGAAAAAATATATTCCGTATAGTTAACGGGAGGGACGAGCACCCTCGGCGCGATACGTATGTACAGTTTCTGTTCTAGGTCGGGCGATCTCGACAAAAACAAAAAAAAAACAAAAAAAAAAAAGAACGGAGAAATCGTTCGAAAGCGCTCCCGGGGCGTGGTAGGTAGTTTCGCTCGTTTCGCGAAAAATTTAGAACTCACGCACTTTTTACGAGAGTGAGCGAACTAAAAGTTACCGTGCCGTAAAACAAAAGCAAAAAACAAAAACAAAAATAATAATAATAAACTTGCGGTTCGCGCGTCGCGCGCGTATACGAAACGATTCGTGGCTCGATATAAATATCAGGAACTCGGTGAATTTATATCGCGGCCGGTTGTATGTAAACTTCGCTGCTTCCTTGTTTTTCGATAAATCATTCTCGCGTACCACGGGAATCGACGTATCATCGTCGCGGACCGTACCATAGGCGCGTTAATCGTTAAGCGTTTAACCGTATCTACCGTCGCGTCGGAAAATCGATAGACGCACCGCGTATAAACGTTTTCAGGGATTCGGGGGGCGGGGGGGGGGGGGAGGGAAAGAGTATCCGCGTACTAATTTACCTTTAATCCCCGATTCGGGGTGCGTAAGCGATACGCTTCGTTACACGGCGGTGCTTTTGAGCCGCGTTTAAACTTATCGTTACCCTCGTCCCGATCGAGTCGAACGGGATGGGTGGGGGAGGAAAAAAAATTGAGGGTGGGAGAGAGAGAGAGAGAGAAAGATTGACTCGACGTTGTCCCAAGTTAGGATAGAAAAGTTCCAACTAGCAAATTGCAAACGGTGGAAAACTAATTTGTCGAATGTACGAAAAGTTCGTCGCGTCCCTCGGGCGGTGTCTCGAAAACGGCTGCAATTTTGCGAGTACGCGGGTATTTAGCGAACGGCAGTTATAAGAAAGATACACTTCCGCAAATGAAACGAGAGTCGCGATGTAAACCGGCACGAAGTTCGAAGTTTCCCCGTTTCAATTGTAATTTCGCACCGAGATCGATCCCTGTGGGAAGACGCAAAAGTCACGCGTGTCTTCGACCGTTGCGATTAATCACGCGCGACATCGAGCGTTGTACGCGACAACTTCCCCCCCCCCCCCACGCTCCACCACGACCGCATTTATATAAATACGTATACTTCTGGCAATCTACTTTCTTTTTTCCCTCACCCTCTCCCATCGCTGTCTCACTCTCTCTCTCTCTCTCCTTCCCTCATTCTCCCTCACTCCTTCCATCCCTCGCGTAAATCGCGATGCTTTCTTTTCCTTTCCCTCTATCGCTCTCTGCCTCTTTCGCTTTCCGAGACGACTTTCAACGAGAGGAGAAACACTCCGCGGCACGCCTCCGGACATACCGGAGGGTTGTTCGTGCGAAGGCTGCAGAAAAGATGAAACTCACCCTACCATCGTTACCCGCCCCTTTCTACTTCCGCCTCTCCTCCAACCCTCCTCGTCTTCGTCGCTTCTCGAGTCGGCCGCTTCTCCGCACTCTTTCTCGCGCGCGGCTACGCTCGTCGCGACGATCTAACCCCCCCCCCCCCCCTCTTCGTCAATTAAAAACTCCGAAACGAATCTCCATCGCGTACGAATAATACTTTCGTCGCCGAACGAGCGTCGAGCTACTCGTTTACCTGGATTTTCGAGGGATTCGCGATCTAGCGGAGAGCGTTCGAACCGAGAGAGACGAAACGCGTTCGAACCGAGAGAGACGAAACGCGTTCGATGCATGTACGCGGGGAGGGTAGGAATCGCGAATCTCCTGGGGAAAGTTCTCGGTTTGGATTTCATATCTTTACCGCCGTTCGATCTGCCGGGGGGGTGGGGGGGGGGTGGGGAGGGGTGGAGGGACCGTTCGTAACCAATCTCGTCGTAAAGAGAACCCTTCGAGTCGTTACTCCCATAAAGATCGGCGCCAGGGGTGAAAAATAATCGGGGACGCCCGATAGAGCTGTAACTGCTCGTGACTTATAGTACGACCAGGTATATTAGATCCACGTGGGGAGGGAGGAGAGGAGAGAGAGCGTTCGTGCCTCTCCCGATGAAAGAAATTTTTAATATCTTCCCGAGTTAAAATATTGAAGCCACGCGGCGCGAGGGGGTAGACCCTCGCGAGAACTGGAATTATTTCGATTTCCTTTTTAACCGCGTCAGCGTAGCGTCCCTGCCCGGCGTTAAGGATAATATCGTGCTATTCGAAGGCTGGCTCAAAATTGGCTCTAGTTATCGTGGAGACACAGCGAGAGAGAGAGAGAGAGAGAGAGAAGTGAGGAGAAATATACGAAGAAAGAAGCCGTAGTCGGTTTGTTTTCGCGGATGTACAAGAGGGACGATAGAACGACGAGGAGAAAGAAGGAAAAGGGGGGGACGGGAGGGTGGAAGAAAAATAACGGTTGCGAGAGGGAGAGAGAGAGAGAGAGAGCGAGAGATAGATGGAGAGGGTAGGTAAGTCATGGTCGGCGAAAGATAAAGAGACGAGAAGAGGGGAAAGACAGAGGGCAGGAGGACGAAGGGGGTGCCGAGATACCTACTTGAAGAAATCGTGCTAGGAACACAGTCGAGTTTTCGTCTTCTTTCGGCGCATCTCCCGAGGAGAGGAGAGGAGAGACGACACCGGAGGAAAAATAAAAGCCACCTTCTTCCTCTTCTTCTCGTAGCAGGTCACCCTCTTTTCCTCGGAGCTATGCGCCGAGCACGCCGCCTACCCCATCCCTCCCTCCCTCCCACCCCCTTCTGCTCGATTCCACCTTACCTCCTTCCAGCCTACTTACCCTCCGCGCTCCCCCTCCCCCCTTCGCCCCGTTGACTCGCTTTCTCCCCCCCGTCACCGTTTTAGGAATTATTAAAGGGAAAACACCCTTGAAATCCGCTTTCTTTTCGGTCCCCGAGAATCCTAACGAGCAAACCGCTCATTCCGGTAGTTTGTCTCCCTCGTGCCGCTCCACTGCGAATACCGGACGAGGATACGCGGTTACGAGGAGTTTTCCGAGTTTTCCACGAGTCCTTCGCGGTACGCTGAAAAGCAAAACCCGAAAGAGGGAGAACCACCGAGAGAGCGCGTAATCCAAACTATTTTGTTACAACGTGTGTGTCAAACGTTGCTCGGTGACGCACGGCGGAGCTTTATAAAGTTGCATCGTGCGCGGGGCTGAACTTTCCGCCGGATATTCAATATTTTACACACCGCTGCCCAAATTTCAAAGTTCGCTAACCAAGCCATTATTACTTGCAAACGGAAGTTCGGTTGAAACGCGGTAAACATGATTTACCATATTCAACGTTGTACCACCTAACCTACCGAAGGATATTCGATTTGACGCACGGTACGTACCAACGAATATACGACTGGCAAGTCGAGTGGGTGGGGGGAGGTATGAGGGGGAGGGGGAGGGGTGAAAGGGCGATATTTAAATAGTCCTTGCTCCCCAAAGATTTCAACCGCGATAAAAACTCGTCGATCGATTAACGTCCCGCCGAACGAATCGTACGTACGTATGTATGTGCGTCGGTGCACGGACGGAAGAGGAATGGGGGGAAAAGAAGTAAACGAGGCTCGCGGATAGAATATTATCGAGGTTTCAGGCTTACCTACGAGACAAATGAATTCCTCCTGCTCATCCCCGCGCCAACTCCCCGCGAGCAACGGGGTAAAGGATGGGTAACGAGGCAAGGGCGCAGTCGCGTTTTTGAATAGAAAATCAGCAGTTAAATTCTATTTGAATAGCTTAATTTCCGGGCTCTTTACGTTTCTCTCGAGAGGCAAAGGTAGTCTACCTCCACCCGCCCCCCCCCCCCCCCCGCGTTCCCTTTGCCTCACAAAGGGTACGCTTGTTTCGTTTTAGCGTAGCCTTTGTTGCCGGATACTCCTTTTCGGTCAGTGTTACTCGTTCTCAATATTCGACGCATAGACGCCCTTAGCGATCGATCAAAGTCCTCCTCGCTGAATGATATTCGCGCCCCATTGTCTTGCGAGATTTTTCAGTTTATCGCGCCTCGTTCGAATACCTGCCTGGCAATCAATTTCCCACCAGGGGGGAGGATAACGGTGGACTCTCCTTCTTTCAATTCAGTTTTTTTTTCTTTACTCTTTATTTACAGGTAATGCTTCGACCGTGGGGGCGACAGGGCGAACGAGTGATCTCGTTGCATCGATCCGCGGACACGTGTGCACACGACGGCGAAACGTTGCTCGGTGAGTCGGAAAAGTCCGTTTCCAAGACTGAAATCTGATCTCGTTGAAAACAATCGAGCACAGCTATTTTCCACGCGAAAAGACGCGACGTGTGCTCCCGTGGACAAGGTCGGTCGGATCGTACTGGTCAAATATTCCTCCTCGCTAACCGGTTTACATCGCACTTATCCTAGAAATTTAATCATGCGTCATAATAATCACTGCATAGATGTACCGAGAGTACTAAGAACGCTTACCGCCGCGACACAGTTATCCTACGGTAGTAGTTCTGTCCGACGACACGGTTGATCGAAACAGCCGACACGTTGCGCGTTATAAGTAAAGAGAGATAGAAATATTTAACGACCACGTACATACTTCCCGCGGACGTAGATTATCTTACTAGGGCTAAAGCGAAACACCTAGAAATCCAATACGAAGGAAACCCCGGACGAACGATAACGCGGAGGGGCAGGTGAGGGGGTGAAAATGAACCCCGTGCTCGACGCGAAAATTGGATAAAACAGCGTCCCCGGGAATATTCCGTCGCTTCGTTCTTAGATTCGTCGGACGGAGTCGGGTGGGTATGTTTAACCCGACATCGTTGGGAGACAAAGCAAAGAGAGGAGGCCGGGACGGAGGGAACGAGAGCGCCGCGGGAAAGTTGAGGGAAATTTGTAGAAAATTCCTGGAGAGTCAGGGCAGTCGGGGGAAGAACGGTGCAACTACTTACGCGTTAAGGGAATGTCGGTGCGAAGCCGAGGGGGGCGGAGGGGGGAGAGTGAAAAATTGAGACTGAAGAAAGGGGAGGGGCGAGCGACCAATGGGAATGCGATAAAAGTAGCACGGCTACGAATTGCTCTAGATAAAGGTGATCGAGGCGATAGAAGTGATCGCAATATAAAATCTTGGTGGGACCTGGGCCATATGGCGCTCCAGTTCCCCGACGTCCCGCAGTTCGTACGTCCATCGGTGCGCATACCATTCTACTACCGTCGGCGATCTATATCTTATCGACTTTCCTTTGCCGACGCGTCTCGGCGCGGAAACGCGCGGCATTATTCTTGCCCCCAAACCCTTCTCCGCCAGTTGCCGTTCCCTTTCCCCGGCCTACCTTTTCCCTACCCGTGATTCTCGATTGCCTCGTAAGGCGTAGAGAAAGAGAGAGAGAGAGAGAGCGACTCGCTCGAAAGAACGAAGGTAAATGTATCTATTTTCGATCCTCGAAACAGCACGTTCTATCTCGCGGGCGGCCCCTTAGCGTAGATTTTCCGATCGACGGGCAATATTTCTCCCGTTGGCCGTAATTCAGAAACGATTCGATTCCTCACCCTTCCTCTCCCGTCGTTTGCTCGCTGGATGGGGTTATACGAAGGCCGAGACTCAGGCGACGTCGATAGCGCGAGAAGGGGGACGCGGACAATCTTGAGAGTGAAACGCGTCGGGCGAACTAACCGCGGGGAGAAACGTCGGTTGGAATATTCGTAGCGTCGGGATAGGTGTACCGTGGGACAATATAAAATCGTCCAAACTAACCGGTCGAACGGAGGAAGGGGGGGGGGGGTGGGTGGAGAGGGAGGAGCGATAAGACGAGAGAGACGAATGGAGTTGATAAAGGTTAAATAGTTTAGCGAGTTGCCGATGTAGCCGGGGGAAACCGGAGCGGAACCGCGGCTTGTAAGAGATTACAGTTCGCTTTGAGATCAATCGAGTTGATTCTGGGGCTAATCGTTTGGTAGAGCAAAACCCGTATTCGGTGTTGCGCCCGATATGACGTTGCGAGTCCGTCAGAAGCCCCCCCCCTCCCCCCAACCGTCGACGGAATATCCCGAGCGATAGAGAGGATACCGATGCATCCTAGGTTGGGCAGAGCGAGAAGGGCCGATGGGAAGAGAGGGACGACGGGGGATGAAGTAGCATCGCGAGCGAAATTCCAGGGTGGTTGCCGCTTGCAACGGCTCGACCATTATACCGGCTTTGTTCCGTCAGACTCGAACAGAAGCTGGCATTCCCGACGATTTCCTATGGGATCCCTCCGATTCCCCTTCGTTTTCCACGTTTCGCTCCCTTTTCGAATATCCGCGCCTTTCTCTCTCTGTGACGTAGCTCGCGGCATTCGTTCCTCTCGTAGATAAATAGCTCCCATTTCGGACGTCTTTGTTTTTTCTTTTTTTCCTTCTTTTTGTTCATCGGCAACCACCTTACATCGACGGAGAAATAAAACTGAGGTAGAAACGAGGTTCCGAGGGTCGTTCAGTTTCGTTTTGCGGCGAATAAAACATGTTGGCGTTTTTCAGAAAAAGTTGCGCTGGCACGGGTCAATGCGTACCCGCCCTTTAATGGTACCGACGACTAAACAGATTTCTCTAACCCTCGCCTAGGAAATTTTTCTTTTTTTCCTCCTTCGATTCCACTAGGATCTCCCGGGATCCACTTTTCTCGAAAGATCGGCCCCGATGAAAAGGATAAGCGAGCGAATAAGGGACCGGTGGGCGCGAGCTCGTAAGTTCGATTTATCGGATAGCCGACCGATCGAATTCCTCCTGTAAACGGCGCTGGAAACGTTACAAAGCGATCGTAAACTCGACGAAACGCGGCCTGACCGCTCGTTTGGTCTGCCGTGCGGAGGTGGAGTGGCTCGGCGCGTGTAGGAGTTAAACGAGATACTTTGTCAGGTTTTTCCGGTGGTTTCGACGCCCGTCCCGGTTTGTATGGTTTGCCGCCGAAAGTCAAAGGTCGTGGCGGCAGGGTTCAAAGCACCTCGGTGTCGCGCACGTTGCGCGGATAAGGCGAGACGGGATATAACGAAGCGTTGCCGCGAACCGATCAAAGTTACGTAAGTTGCCTCGTTGGCTCGTTACGCTCGTCATGCTCGTGCCAACGGTTAACGGCCGAGTGGAAGAATTTTCTACGATGGAACCCCTTCGGCTCCTCCGTCGTCCTTGTAATTCCGTCGGATTTGTGGTTAAGGTACGGTTTCGTTACGGCGTCAAAACGCTGTCGTTGGTGACGGCGAGAAACGTCTCGGGCGAACTGGGCTCTGTGTTTTGAATGGGGCATTGGGAACTTTAAGTCATATCACCGACGTTTAGGTTCGGTTATGTTTAGTGATACGAGACGATTTAAGTGAAAAGGTCGGGATTTTTATTATCGTCGTTAAAAACGTGTCCTTTGATAAGTTGTTTGAAAAATTCTTGAGTAGTTTCTTGCGGTAAATAAACTGTTGAACGATCTGAATGGTATGAATTGCAAAAGTAATTTATTTTAAATTTCTTCATAATGTTGCAGCGCATTATGCTTTTCGCGAATTTTAAACTTTATTAACGATCAGACAATGACGCCAATTACTTTTATTTTTATATACTAATATTATGAGCGGTCGATGATTAAATTCATGATTTACTAATGTTGTAATGCACAAGTAATATTATTATTTACAATGACATTGTTCCAAACTAATTCGAGCTCCATTGTAGAAAAATAAAAATCGCGTAGAGTAAGACACGATAACAGTGATCATGATAGAATTCTATTAAATTAAACCCACAGCGAGATAAAACACTGAAATCGACGACGCCTGAACGCCGCTCGCGAAACCTTACCATCGAGAAATTACTGAGAACGCGTCGAGACGCTTTACGTCAAAAATCGAACGATCGCGCAGCTCTGCGAACGAGGAGAGGATTTATGGCGAAAGCCGATAAGGCGGGTTCGACGGAAAGGAGGGGGGGGGGAGTTGTTTCCAGTCGGATCGGACGGAGACTTAAGTCGAAGGATATTTCGTTTGTAGCTCGTTAAACGTTATTTATAGAATCGCTCGGTAAGAAATCGTATAACGCGGTACGAAGGGATCTGTCAGAGAAATATCGGACGTCATCTTCGACAATTTTCCGCGTAGAATACCCGTCGGTGGTTTTAAACGTACGGGCGAGGAAAGTTCGGGACTTTTATCTGGGTTCTGCTCGTGAAGCGTGAAAGTTGGAGAATATCCTGCCCGCTTTGCTGACTCTTACACCCCCCCAGCTCCCAATGGGAAAGTAGGAAGATATATTTAGGAGGCGCCTACCTCGAACAACCGAAGTACATCGTCGGTGGGATATTACGTATACGGTTGCGTTCGAAACCTCCGCGTTGGAAAGAGCTGTTTACCAGACTACCAAAAGAAATCTCATCGCCGCGTAGAACGCGCGTTTAAAGGGTTTGTAGGTAGCGCGGCAGACGAGGGCCGCTCACGTTGGGGCGGGACAATGAAGACCAGGTAAACGTCGGTGAATGTCGAGCGACGGAGGATTTTGTCGCAACGGACGGTCATAGAGGCGACAGCTCGGTACCGCGATAACGGATCCGGCTATCCGTGTCAAAAGAAATTTCTTTTTTTTTTTTCTTTTTTCTTTTTCTCTTTCCCCGCGAGACCCAACTTATCCTTGGCACCGCGACAAATTCGAGAGGGACGGCGAGAGGACGGAGGGGAAGTTTCATACGCGGAGTCATAGCGAGTAGCGGAATCAACTAGTCCGAGGTGAGAGGGACAATAAAGGACAAGAGAGTGAGAGGGGGGGGGGGGACTCGAGATAAAAGAGAAGAGGAGGAAAGAGAAATCCCTCGAAAGAGGGGGGTGGAGATCAAAGGAGAGACGAAGAAGAGGTACGCGGGGGGGGAGGGGGGTGAGTGGGCGAATGGTAGAAAACGGAACGTCAAATTGCCCCGTAGCCTGAGAGAATTGCGTTTCGTCGATAATATCGAGCCGGCTTGATAACGCGGAGTCGCGCACCAGGGGTAAACGACCCCCTTCCGCCTCCGTTGGGACGTAGGAGAGCGCCGCGGCGCGGCTGTCTCGTGTGCACGTGTACGCTGATGTATGCGCCGACGTGCAAGCCTGCTTTGCATTTTTACGGTGCACGTACAACGAAGCGGTATAAAGCGGTCTCTTCGTTCTCTACGCGCCCGGCGTACAAGGGTGTACGGGGGAAGGGGGGAGGGGGCGCGGTGGCGTAGGGCTGTACCTACGCGGGGGGAGGGGGGGGGGGAGGGGTAAGGCCGCGCGTTAACGCGGTCGGCTCGCGTGTTTCCTGGGAATCGAGGGAAAATATCTCCGCGTAAGGCAATGGAATTTCCCCTTGTATCTACCTTAAGCGTGTTCCGTCGCGAATGCCCCGGGGCACATTTATCAATAGACGATGCTTATTTTCGACGTGACGCGCGTTAAGTTCGCCGTTGGATGGAAGCGACGAACGACCCTACCCCCCTACCCCCCCCCCCCTTCTCCGTCGTGGAATCGCTTTACGCGAAACGAGACGGTTCGCCCCCCTGTAAAACGATTTAGCAATGGAAAGTGAGTTAACGATGGAAACCGATACACGTTTACGCGTCGTAGGACACGTACGACGGGAATTTCCATCGTCGGATGCGGCCACGGCTAATCGAGCACTCGGTTCTCCCCATCTCCCCCCCCCCCATCGACACCTTCGCTCGGCGTTATCCACTCTTGCTTGCCGAGTTCTTGGACGAGTTCGAATGGAAATCGATGGAATTTCGACGGTGTCAGAGTGCAACGGAATACGCGTCCGCGTAGGCGGGTTGTTGCGCGGGAATGCGACGCTCGAATGCTGGGGGAAAACGAGCGACTCTCTTTCAGCGGGATCCAATCCCACGGGGTACAAATTGCCGCGGGACAATCGATCGATCGGTCGCAGAACAAGAGGGCGAACGGAGAGATAAGACAGCGGAAGAGGCAGTCCACTTACAGGATTCGCCAGCCGGAAGCCTTCGAGATTTAGAGTTGATTCTCAACGGCTCGATAGTTCTCTCGTGCCTCCTCTTTCTTTCGTTTCGCCGTTATCCGCGCCGATCCCTCCGTTTCGTTCGCGAAACGCTTGCCTTAAGAAAATTAAGAATTTCCACGGAGTTCGTAATAGTATTTGTTACGGCGTTACAGAGACGGAGAAAACTGCGTTTCTTGATAAAAACTGTAATTTTTGAGATACCGTATCTCGTGATTGGCTGGATCAATTTTTATCGAATTATACTCAAATTATTCATTTCAACGCAGCCTCTTTGAAGGCTATTCCACTTTTAAAAAAATAATTCATTCTTTAATTGCGGTTTCACCATTTCGAAAACCTTCGTTCGTTCTTTCCTGAGAAAAAATACAAGGTCTGGTTCTCGCGTACTTTTACTTGGCCCGTGACAAGACCTTGTCCCTTTATCTGGCGACGAAAGAGTAGAGCGACGATTATTTTTAGCGTATCGGTAGCTCGTTACCGACGTGGAAAGGGTAACCAAGATAAGGAAGGGTGGCCGTAACGCCGATGACGGAAAACCAATTAAATCGTTCCACGTCGAACGAAATTATGGACGACGGGACGTTCGTCGGGGCGTTCCACGAACCAATCAACCGCCATCGACGAGCATCGTCGAATCTGAACGTCGATCGAACTTCGCGCGATATCGCTTCGAAAGAGTTAACGCGACGGTAGATAGAAGAAAAAAAACGTGACCGCACCTCTACGCCGAACACTCGGACACGAAAAATCCTATAACCGAATTTAATAACGTTAAAACACTAGAAACTCGTTTTCTACAGCGGCGATCTCGCGTGTCGGAAAAGTGCCTACAGGTTGGTCCTTCAAAGCGAGCCCGAAATGAGAGCGTTTCCACGAGAAAAAGACGACGGGGGAAGAACTCGATATAGCGGCGGAGAGTTTTTACAATTAAATCCTTTCAGCGGACATCCAGCTAGGAATCAAAGGGCTACCCGGGGTGTCGGGGGAGGGGGGGATGGTGGGGTTGGATGAAGAGGGTAAACCCGGCGGACGGATTAAAGAGAAAATGTCCTCTGACTGGAAGACGTGGCGAGAGATATCTCTGTACTGTTCTCAGCGCGTCACCGCGGAACTGCCCGGGGATAACAGCGTTTCGAAACCTTTGACTCGTTTTAAATAGCCTAATTCGGTTGAAAACATTTCGGTAACGCGAATCTCGACCGGAGTCTCTCGCGACGAAAATCTGAGCGCGAGAGACAGATTCGATTCGAAATTTTCCAAATACCGTGAGGCACCGAAACCCGCGAGGGGAAACGGGGAAGAGAGCGAGGGAGGGGGAGTTTTCGCGAGAAAACTCGTTGAGAAATGTATGTATCTATCTTCGTCGTCGTTTGTGGAAAACTAGACGAAGTCAATGAACACGGAATTACTTCGCGAATAACCTCGTTATTTATTTAGAGACGAACCTCGAGCCGTTGCAATTGCCGTTCGATAGCGTACCGACGTTTATTCTCGAGCGCGTCTAACGATAAATATAACGAGTAAAGTTCGATGCCTTAAGATATCATTGTTAATCCACTTCGCGTCGCGATGCGTTCGTCGAACCCCGATTTCCAAGGGAATCTTGTAAAATATCAATGTACCCCGACGCGCACACGTATTATATCGAGCACGGAATGTCCCGTTAGGTTTATCGGCTCACGGCTCCGTTTCCGGAATCTCCCTTATTCTCCGTCTGTCGGTATCCGCGATACCTCGCGATTTCGCCATCTTGAGCACTGGGGGGGCCCGGCGATGCTTAATTTAGATGTACGCGTTACACGCTCGAGTAGATGCGACGCATCCCCCCCCCCGATAGAATCTATGCAACGTTCTCTCGCGCTAATTGGTTAATTAAGTATTAGCCGATCGAACACGTCGAAGGGTGGCGACGACGCGAAACGCGATTTACGAGGGGAACGAGGACGAATTATCCGGGTATAATCGAAACTGCGGAGAAATCCGCTTGGCCAATTTTTTCGTACATCGCCGCGACAAATTTGCCTAATGTAGGTATTGCATTGTCACCGAGACAAAAAGTTGGCAATTTCGAATTTGCGGTCGCGTTCTACTTTTTTTTTTTTTTTTTTTTTTATTCGTCCTTCCAGCCTGTTCGTACAGCTTTCATGCGTCGATTCTGCGGTCACTATTTTTTTTTTTCCTCCATTTTGTCATTCCCTTTTTCCAACTGCACCTTGTTGCGGTGGATATTCTGGCAAGCTCCTCTCGCAACCCTCGAACAAAACCCCAGCCTCGTTGTCGTACCGTCGAGCGCGCGCTACGCCCCCCTTCCCCCCCCCCCCCACCCTTTACCTCGCACACCCCCTTCCGTTCCCACGTCCAGCCACCGCTAGACTCGGTAAAACCCCCTCGCGACGGTCCCGCTTTTGTCTCGATTTACATTAGGAGGTTTCCGCGCCGGAGAATTTATGCGAATGTACAAATAAGTTCTTTCGGTTACCGAGGGTGAAAAAAAACAAAATCCTCTGGCTGGGATATTCGTGTGGTACGAGCGCAAAAGAGGCTCGCAACGATCGAGACCCTAAATATAATATCGAATGGGGTCGGGAAAACGTTACGCCCGAAACGCGCCGCGAAAGTATAGGGTAATTTTTGAACCGTTGCGTTGCTTAGATATTTTTTCCTGTAGAAAATCGACCAGTCCGACGTATACCCCCGCGATACTGAATATCGGAGGATTCAAAAGTTGCTGGTTTATTAACTCTTTCGGTGCGGACCGAAAAAGTTGTTTCAAAGCGGAAAATACCAAATGGAATGCTCGACGAAATTAAAGATCTTTGAGATCCGGTAGTAGCTTTGTACGATCAAAAGTTTTCGAGCATTCTGTCCGGACTACTTTTTAAAGCGCGAAGTTTCGTACTTTCGTCTACCGCGAGATATTTTTCCCGACGAATTTTGCAATTTATTTCGGGACATATAGTTTTCCGACGACGCGAATAGTATCGTCGTTGACTTCTTCTCGCGAGTGTTACCAACAGCGATATATCGTGAGAACAGCGGTCCGCGAGGATGCGAAAAAACGCGTCGCAGTGAATTCTTTCTCGCTGAAATCATTTTCCACGGTCAACCTCCTCCGTAGCTGAATATACCAGCGACATTTCGCACCGAACTGATTTGCATTTGTAACAACAATTACGAGGCGGAGAGTACCGGCGAGGATCTGGAACCGTGACCGTAGTTTCCGAGGGTTTCTTTTTTTTCTTTTTTGCAAAGCAAAAAAAGATTGTCAACGCAAGGACAACGGAGCTGGGAGGATAATTTGAAAACCAGTCGCGTACCTTCGGGATCACCCGCCCTCGCGTCTTAAATCTTGCGCTCAACGCGATACGTCATGATTTCCCCCACCCCAAAAAAAAAAAAAAAAATGTGTAACTAACGTGGACGCGTATTTGACAGCCGAAACAAAAAATTCATATCGCCCCGAAATGTGACGCGAATGAATTTACGAGTAGCCATAAATCCTTGCTTATTTCAAATTATACTCCATATCTTTCATTACCTTCCGCACGCCGATGAATCATCCGCGTGATAACATTGATACGCATTAACGGTGACAAATGACGCGGGCGAGTTTCGAAAATTACTCAACTTTTAATTTATCTCGCGACGAACCCGCCGATTTTCTCGTTGATTTAACGGAGGAAAAAGGGGCGGTGCGGCGGGGGGGGGGGGGGGGAGGGCCCGGGCAAAAGTTTCACCGCGACGCCACACGGACACGATCCTAAAATAACTGTCGTGCCAAGAGTCTTCGCCTTTTATCCTTTAGTGGCTCCGAGCAATTCGTTTCTCGCTCCGCGCCACTTCTTGATTTTTTTCTCCTTCTCTCCCTCCCTCCCTCTCTTTCTCTTTCTCCTCGCTCACCGGCGTACGAGGTATTCGGGTATCCTAACCGAAGTGCACTGGACGCGCAGTGGTTCGAGTAGGTCACTGACTATTGGACATTCCGCGCGATTTGCCAGACTCCTAAAATAGTAATATACCTCCACTTGTTCTTTTTTTTTTTCTTTTTGTTTTTTAATTAAATTCCCCCGGCTCCCATTTTCAACACTCCTCCCGTTTCGAGCGCCGCTTTCTGGGTATTAAAACCGATTTCGCTCGGAGCTTCGAGTGGTTTGTGCTCTCGACCGATACGCGCCGATCTTCACTGATCGGCCGACGGTTAGTTCCTCGGTTTTCGATTTTAGGGATTTCCGGTGAAACGACGAGAGTTTGTAGATACAGGGCCACTCGATTAGACCGTTTCCATAATTCGAAGAGGTCGAACCACTTCGCTCTTAAAGCCGAAAGGAATCGTAAGGGTTTTTTTTCGGGTATACCGTAGGGCGGCAAGCGGATTCGAATTTAAAATTCTCCGCTTCTCCTCCGCCATTGCGAATTGTCGTCCGTTCGATGGCGCGCGCCCAAAGTCATTTTGGCAGTACCTTTCGCCGAGGTACGTGGCCCGTAACTCGCTAACACTTCGCGAAATACCGTGGTGTAACGGGGTCAAACTGAATATAACTGGAAGAGTTAAATCGCTCCGAGTGGTTCGAAGTGCCGCGCGCAATGGCAAACAGGAACGTAGGACACTCGCACGGGTACTCGCAGCATCCGCTCGTTCGATAGTAAAAATTGCTCTTCGAGCGGGGATTTCGCGATTCGAGGATCGAGATTACATTGTAACGTCGATCATAAAGCGCGAAACAATAACAGGCGCAGCGGGAGAAACGATCCGCGTCGCGTTTGTTAGCCGATTCCGACGAGGGTGCGAGTGGATTGTTTTTATTTTTCGCCGCTCGATTTCATCGAACGGATACTTGAGATAGAGCGACGTTCTCGATTATAAAATCTCGACGCACTCTGTAAGAGCGATAACGAAAATCGGAATAGAGGATTTCCATCGATGGCAGGGATCGCTTCGATTTCCCGCTGCTCGTTATCGTCGAACGATACTCGCCGACGGTGGCGATGGTATCGATCATAAAATCGACGCACTTTGTAAGGGCGTTTCGAAAATCAGGAATAGAGGATCTCTGTCGAGGGCAACGAATGCGTCGATCGAATCGCGCCTCGAGTGTTTAGTCCGGGCAGTAGCAAAATTTTCACGGAGACTCTCTGTTCCGTTAATGGAAGCCCTCTCGTGCGTAGGCTATAAATCGATAGGTGCTCGAAACCGTCTGTAGTGCCGATTCACGCATCGCCGGGCTTTAATTCGGTATTGCGAAGTGCAATTTTCCGAGCCACTCTTCGGCGACGCGCTACGAGTACCGAAGCTTTCACGATTGGAGGCTCGTTTAAGCATCCGATTCGAGCCCGTTCCGAATAAGCGGAGGGCTAACGGAGGTACCGGCGTTTATTTGCAACGCCGCGATGACCTCGCGCGTTCGCAAAGGTGCAAGTTCATTTTTTTTTTTTTTTATATATATATCGAGGGAAAGAAATTTTGCCGATATCGATACGAATTCTTCGCTCGGTTCGATGTACCGTACGTCGTCGTCGTAGCAGCCTCCGAATGGACGCGAGACACGCGAAACTTTTGTCTCGCTCGGCGCGAATCAAATGTCATTCTGATTTCTGAAACGAAGCTACGGAACTTCGATTCGAGTGAATGGTGCTCGAGCAAATGGAAAACCAGTCTATTTGATTAGCGTAGCAATTGCGTTATTTGTGCAACAATCTGGAAAATCGGTTTCCTTCTTTGTCAAAGTGCCGTAAGAGCTTGGATATTTTCTTTCCTACGCTCGCCATCTCTGAAATAGTCGATTTACGAGAGGGAAGATAGAAAAAGAGAAAGAGGGAATTTCATCTTAGCCTCCCGGAAGACATCGCGGCAGCAATGCGTAGGGCACGGGCGAATGAAGGGTAGAGAGGGGGGGGGGAGGGGGGAAGAGGAAAATGCAGAAAAGCAAGGGAAGGAAGTTGGCAATATCGTCTAGGAGGATCCCGATTTTCTACGGCGGCACGACACCGTAGGCAATCTTGAAAGCTGCTTCGCGTTGACGAGAACTTGGCCGTCCGGTTCATCGGCCACAAAGGATCGGATCTCTCTCGTGTGCGAGATCAGAGATTGCAAAGAGGGAGCGAGGGAGAGAGAGAGAGAGAGAGAAAGAGGAAGAGAGGGAGAATGAAAAAGAGAAACAAGAAGCAGGAAATTTCTTCGAGGAAAAACCGCAACGTTTCTCGTCGTCGCGAACGTTATTTTCTCTCCGGAATTTTCGCGACAATTACGAAAGAAACACCCTTTGACGGTTAAGAATCCCGGGACGGAGCGCAATTTCAGTAGATAATACGTTCGCGCGCAAATCGATTCGAGTATCGAATAAAATAGTTGGAAGGCTCGGTACGATCCTCGATTCGGCACAAGCGTATAATTTTCAAACGAACGTTAAATCCCCGCCGCGTTTTCGGCACGTTTCGACGAACAGGTAAATGCATAACGAAACGTTACGCTTCCGTATTACCGTGAGCATTAAATATTCCCCGTTAAATTCGCTCTCGCATTGGCCGTACGAGAGGGAAAAAAAAAGAAAAAAAACTGTTACGCGAGAAACGACGATATTCGCGAACGGGTTTCCCGGATGCTCCGCGAATCCGGAGAGTCATCGTGGCTCGCATTATAATTAAATGACACGCGCGTCTCTACCGCGTACGAACGCGACGGCAGAGATTCGCTGCCTGAGAAAATTAAAATTGCACCTCCAGTTTAACTTACGAGTGCAGCGATGCGACGAATCGGGGTCTAGCGCGCACTTAAGAATACAAGTTGTCGCGTTACTTTACTCTCGCGGTTTTTCGCGGTAAACACGTTTCCTCTATCTCTCTCTCTCTCTCTCTCCCTCTCATCCACGCCGCGCGACCGATAACCGCATCCGTTCGAGAGGGTGACCGGGAGCATTTTGCAGGACCGCAGCGCGATAAACAAAAAGCGAACGGCCGCGAGAGAAAAGGGAGAGAAAAACCGAAACGAAGCGGCGATCGTGGCGCGCGAGGATATTCGGTACAACGGTCGCGGTAGGAAAAATTAATTGCAATTAGCGCTACCGGCTCTCCAAGTATTTCGCCGTGCGAAATATGCGGAACAATCTCTGCGAATCCACTGTTCCGTTACGGCGAATAAGTACGCGTGAAAATCCGACGTGAAGCAAATCCCGCTGCAAAGGTGCAAAATGTAAAAATAAATCCGTTGTCCGGAGGAGTAGGTGTATATATCCGAGTCCGAACGAATTTTAAAAAATCGACGCTGTAAAACAAGGACGCTCGGTGTGTTCGAATTTATGGGCAATGGAATGGGGCAAAAAGGGTGGAATAACGAGAGAGAGAGAGAGAGAGAGGGGAAGGGGAGAGGGAGAAACACGGATAGTGGGAAAAAGAGAAGGTGTGGCAGCCAGAAAGAGCCCAACAGTCATAATCGCAGCTTAGAATGCATGGAATAATTGCGCGCGTGCATCGCACCGTAGGCGGCTTAAACGCTGCGGCAATCATAAAATATAATTTCTTTAGGCCGGCTTGTTACGCCATGCTGTCTTTCCCGCACACCCCTCCCCGCCGCCCTCTCTCGTACCCTACCCTCCCCGCGCCGCGCAGTCGTATCTCCGAATCCTTCTTTTTTTTTTTTAAAGTCAGCTCTCGCCATTAGGTAGTTTGCGCCACGGTAAAACGGGCAATGCCACGGTGAAATAGTAAGGGAGAAAGGCTGGGTGCAGTTACGGGTGCAAAATGCGGGAGGCGGGGGGAGGGGGGGGGGAGGTGGGTGGGTGTGGCCGCAGGGGCGAAGCGCCGCATTATGAGCGTGTACGCGAGGTCTCTCGCGTGAGCGCGAAATGCTTCGTGCGTACCGTAATAAAGTACGGCGTAAACAGTGGCCGAGCTCTTCTTCTCGTGGCTTTTCATCCGGTGGCCGTTTCGCGAATACCAGCGGCTACGGCGAGCGCGTGAATTTCGTACGGATTTCCTCGCCCTCGTCGCAACGTTCCCGCCTCCCCTCCCCCGCTCTAACCCTCGTTGCCCCCCCCCCATCGTCGTCGCTCATTCTTTTAAAATTGCTTACGCGCGGTAATAAATTCGAGACGCTAATATACGGTGGTTCGCAATTATACCGAAGCAGACGGGGAAACCTACCCCCGCCACCACCCCCACCCCTCTGGATGGGCTTAGCGTAATTCGCGAGAACCGCGGGGAACCCCCTCTAAACCCTGCTCGACACTCGTATTCGACGTTAAGAGCGACACCGAGGGAGAGGTTGAAGGGTTTGGGGGTAGAAGTAATAATAACGGACAGGAAGTGGACGCGGGGGCGGTCGTGACAATTTGCCAATTGGCTGAGCAGGTTTGTTGACCCAGCGGAACTGCCATCTTACGAGAGCGAGTAGAGAAACGTCAGCCTCGCTTGGCAAATTTTATCAATTTCACTATTTTCTGGCTCCGGTCCAGCCACAATCCCCCGGAATGTAGAGAAAGAGAGAGAGAGAGAGAGGGGGGGGGGGTATCGGGGGGGAGGGGAAGTGGAGAGAGCGGGATAGAGAGGAGAAGGAGGCATCTATTTGCCTCGTTCTTGCGAGGTGAATGTGCCAGGCAAAGATCTCGCTCGCATTTTCGGAGCGAGTTTTACGACTATCCGAATTTTCCGAGCTACATCGATCACACGGCGGACCCGGGGAAATTTCTCTTTTTTTTTTTTTTTTTATCTCCCCCTCCGAGTCTCCCCCGCGTTCGCTTTTACCGCGGCGACGAATCAACGACGCGTTTCGTCCCCGTCTTCTTTAATATCCCCGTCGCGAGAATCTTCTGTGCTCTTCTCGCTTCCCGCTTACCGTATCGCGCGCATTTAACGTAGGTGGCGAGAGACAGGACAAACAGCCTCTAATCAGCCGGTACCTCGGGGTTTACTTTTTCCCTCCCCCCCCCCTCCTCTTAACCAAAGGAAGCGGATGGAGGGATAATGCGGCGGGGGTCTGGGAGGTTTCGGCAAAAGCGACTCGCGGAGACGTCTCGTGACGGCGGCGAAAAAGGGCGAATGGGAATTGGCACGCTCGAGCGTGACAGTAGCTACCGGTGTACGTCGGGGCAAATAAGACGATTAAATCAAATCAGCCGACGCGCACCGATAAAATTGCGGATGACTACTCTTTCGTGCCACGGCAGAGCCGTGGCCGGTTGCGAGGGAAGAGAGAGAGAGAGAGAGAGAGAGAAAAAAAAATTGCCGTACCCGCGCACGCTGCCACGAGGAGAGCGAAATACTTACCGGGAGATGTAGGTCGCGCACATTTTGCGACACAATTTTAGATCTATCGCGGATAACGACGAGGTGTTTAAACCAGACGCGCGTATAAAAGAGGCGCGAGTGAGGAAAAAGCTTTTCGTTTGATTTCAGACTCCGTGCCGTCGTCTCGCGTCGTAGAAACCACCGGTCCCGCTTCGACGGGCGATTCGAAACGTCGCGAGAGTTTCAGGATTTTACCTGGAGCCTCGAGCGAAACGCGTTGTTTAGGGTACGGTTTCGCTGCGGCGTCGAGACGCTGTCGCCGGCGATAGCCGAGCGACTGATCCCTCGCGATGACGTCGGTGCGTTAAACTCGAGGCATTGGGAACTTTCAGGCTGTCATCGATGTTTAGGTTTGGCCGTGCTTAGGGATTTTCCAGCCGATATAAGCGAAAAAATGATGGGATTTATTATCGTCGTTAAAAATGTATTCTTTGAGAAATTGTTTAAAAAAATCCTTGAGAGTTATAATATTTGCGGTAAATTATTGAACGGTTTCGTTTTCTTTGGAAGTAGGCTCAAAAGTAATTAATTCATCAATTTTTCATACGCATCAAATTTTGCATTACGATGCAAGAGTAATATTATTATTATTTACAATGATATTGTTCAAAATTAATTTTGAATCCATTGAAAACACATACAAAAAAAACACGCGTGGAACGAGTCACGATAACAGTGGTTATGATACAATTTCGTTAAATTAAACCGAAAACGGGATAAAACAATAAAATCAACGGCGTTTTGACAGTGCTCGCGAAACCGGGCCACCACCGGCGTTCAGTGGTCGGAAATGCCACTTTAGCCGGACAAAATGATTTTTTTTCATACGTAGTATTAAAGGTGTTCCAGGGGTCCCAAAATACCCAAAATGATCGATAACGAATACATACGCGTTACTGTACAACTTGTCGGCTTTTCAACGTTATAATTGTTTTTCGCGTCAACTTGCGACCGTGACATTAATTAAACTTTGAAAAGAGAACAAAATATGTCCGAAATCGTGATTATCAACACTGATATTAATAAACCGATAAGTTAACTCAACGTCACATAAACGATTACTCTTAAAAACTCGTAAACCTTCAATAAAACGTCCATTAATACCACAATGCGATCAAAACTAATTTCGTTCAAACCTACATTTCCGACTACCGTTGCGTCTTTGCCGTTTGTCGTCGTCGTCGCCGACGACAGAGTTTTGACGCCGCGGCGAAACCCGTTAACTTCGCGCGTCGACGCGCGACGTTGACGCGAGGTTATCGTTACAGCCGTCCGCAAATATACGGACGTGAAATTTGCGTCCGAATCTGGAGCGACGATACGACGACGTCCCTCTCCGCGGACAGTATCGCGTATCCGTTTTATGCGGCGAATACACTCGCCAAGGGAATCCAAGAGCCCGGGATACTCGTTCTCGTCGTCCCTCTTTGCGACGGGTACCGCGGGAATTTTATTAGGCAGATTTTTCCAGACTTCCACCGCTCTTTTCCTTTGAAAAGGGGGAGAGACTCTCCCGAAGCCTCGTCCCTGGCAAGCTTCGGCAGCCAATATCTCGGAGTGCGACTTAGCCCTGATCCCTCCTTTATATCCACTGAATTTAAATAATGGAGGCTGCGCTAATTCGCTGTCAGTGGTGGCCAACCTTACCGGCCGCTCCGTGAAATTCAATTTCCAGGCTAAAAATCCCGAGCGCCCACGATACGGGATATTATCCTTTTTCCGATCATCGATTTACTATCTCCACCGACCTACATATTTCCCGCTACGGACCCCCATTCGTTCGCCGCGGTACATTCGTCGGAGATCGTTCTCGTGGGACGTCGTTGCGTAATCGTTATCTCGTAACGATTATCTTCCGTCGAACGTGCGGCGGGCGGGAATTTTTTATGAAATTCCTCGAAGCTCTCGCGTCGGTATCGTTTTGTACGCCGAACGCTAGTCAGTCTGTCGCGAGACTTTCCGCCGACCGCTTAATTCAATTTCTTGTTTCTTTTTTTTTTTGTCCTCTCTTTCTTTCATCTTTTACGGCCACCCGTGCACCTAATTTGTAGTTTCGCGTTCGCATGGCATGCCGTAGATTAAACCTAGAATAACAGAGAGGGAGAGAGAGAGAGAGAGCTAGGAAAATGGTCGACGAGGCTTGAAACGGATACCGAGCAGATGGTGGCTTGATCCGACTGCTGTAACTCGTTATACGCTGCGGTTATACCTCCGTGATTACCTGCACGAGCAAACTCGGACTTCTGGCTGACTTTCTCATTATCGCGAGTGCACGGGTGTAACCCTGAACTTTAAATGGGGAACTGTCGTTGGATGCCTTCCATTAACTTCGGCTTCGTCGAGCGATCTATTTCTTTTTCCCCCACCCCCGCGCGCCTTCCTTTTCTTTCCTTTCGCGAGAATAGACGACGGAGACGATAATCGACTCCTCGGACGCGAGAATTCGGCGAAGAACCGAAGGAGAGGTGAAACGCGGCGGATACCTTCGTAAACTAGTTCTAAGGGGGGCCAGGAGATCTCTGCAAAATTTTCTTCCTGGGATGAGAGAAAAATAGTTCACTCTGGCGGTCCAAGAGAATGCGATATTGCATTTGCATGCCGCGCGCCCTGCTACCGAGAGAGAGAGAGAGATCGAACGATTTATCGGGAATCCGAGGGGGTAGGAGGAATCGAGATCTATCCGCGGATACTTAGAGAGAGGGAGATAGGGTGATCCAGGGCTAAGGCTGTAACGAAGTCCAAAATGTTTTTCCACCGGTGGACCGTCGAGTGCTCAATATCTATGCTAATCCGGTCTACCGCTTCTTTGCCGCGCGGTGCTTCCGCTCTTCCGTACCCACTCTTTTTCTTTATCTCTTTCTATCGCGTCCCTCTCTCCCTCTCTCTCTTCCTTTCTCTCTACCACCCGCGATACCGGCGGCTCCTGTCTCTTTACGATTAAGTAAACAGGCGAATCGAAAAGCGATTTCGGGAGAAAACTGGATAGGTCCAATGAGAAGACAAAAAAAAGAAAAGAAGCGAATGCCAGGGGCGAAGGGGGGAGTATAGGTAAGCGCCGTCGCTGTAACGCAGCTATAAAAGTACTTTTATGGGTCCGAAGGTATCCCGGGATTCTGGTAAACCTAACGGAGCGATACTTTCTCGACGAGATCGCCCATTTTTCTCCGAATCCCGCGACATGTCCGTCGTAATCGATCACCGAACGAAACCATGGGAGAAGCATCGCGCTATAACCTCGCCGATCGTTGCGCGGCGACCGATACGACTGTCGAAACGCCGGTTCAATTATAAAATCGATACGCTCGAACGACGGGCTATAAGAGATATGCCCGGAAAAACACCTTGAGCCGTCGGCGTCTCGATCGAAACGGAGCTTCTTTCCCGTGGAGGCGGCGGAAGGTCGCGGGAGCACCTGACATTCTGTTATTGTAATTTCCGGAGTGTTACCGGGGGTGTACCAGGGGGGGAGGGGGCGGGCTACATTGTACATTACTGTTTACTGTATCAACCGTGCCCCTCTTTTCTTCGTAAACGTTGACTTTTCGGTAGCGGATATTATTACTCGGCTTCCGCAAACGTTTATGTATCGGGGAATTACAGAACGGCTACGTCTCGCGGGAACCGAACCCCCGTTTGCCAATCTTAATCTTAAGCCGGGGCGCTGCCCTTTCCAACGTCTCGTATCCGCGTGGAAGACGAGAGAGCGAAATTCTGTCCCCCCCTCTTGTCTAGAGCTAATGGGATCCGGCGGCCCCCTGTCTCACGCGCTTAACTCCGGTGAAAAAGAACTCTCGATAGCCGATACTCGATGCGATCGTTTACTACCTGGAAGTAACTATCCGAGGCTAATCGCGCACGTCGATATATATGGGTCGTATTAACTGGGAAAATAAGAACGTATCCATCGTGATATCGATCGTACGGCATATACCGATCTTCTTGTTCCTATCTCCGTTCGCTTGATTTCACTATTCTCTGTCCCCCTCCCCCCTCCCCGGCACCGCGCTAGCTCCATTAGTTCTAACCTAATCTTCTATTCAGCATTTCCGTTATTCCTGTCAACATTACAATGGAAGGCTGATTAAACCCTCTTCCCGCCACCCACTCCGCCCCTCCCGCGATACCGCTGTATCGAAAGCCGGCGCCCGTTGGTACTGGCGGCACCGCCGCTACTGGAATAATTATTATTCGTCCACTTTCCAAATTGGTGCGAATCGGCAGCACCGCGTGCAACGCGCGGGAATAAATAGACCACGTTGGCGGTGGCGGTGGAAAAGCGGGTTTGGGGGACAAAAAAAAAAGAGAGCGGGAGAATGGGAAGAAAGGACAGCTCGTGCCGGTGAAACGGCTCCCGCCCCTTCTCCTCCTCCTCCTCCTCCTCCTCCCTCTTTCTCTCGCTCGTATTTTTTCTCGTCGCGTCGCGTCCGCCGTTGCAATTTTACAGATCGTTATTATTTATTACCGAAGTATGCATCGTTGCGCACCGTCGCGACGCTCGTGGCCCAACCGGTGGCATTTCGAAGCGTGAAACACGGGTGTTCAAAGTATTTTTGTGTTTTTTTTTTTTACCGGTGCCCTTTCTCTTTTTTCTCTTTTCGAGTATTTTTACACCGGCAGGATATATCGCCGGGCGGATGCGTTTTGCAATTTATAACTGTTATCGGTCGGCAAGACGACCGTGGACGCCACACCGGCTTATAGAAAATGTTTAGCGCGGAGTATCAAACGCGTGTTGGAAACGAGCCTCGAATTTGCGCCAATGGAAGGTGGAAGGGGGGGGGGGGCAGTGTGCGAGACGCATCGAGGTCGGAAAGGAACGAAAGAAATTTGGAATGTCGGGTTCAACGAGCGAAATTCGGGGGGCGGTCTAATTATTCGGGAATTACGCGAGAGCCACGGAAATGTTGGAAATGGCGTTACGGACTGCTGATTCCAATCGGTGAGCGCGCAATTCCGCGTAGCAGCGGGAGGAGAATGGTAAACGGCAACGAACAAATAACTTGTTGCGAGGCTAATTTTAATCGGTGATCGTAAACGTAAACTATGGCCGGTGTCCCGTTTCTCCTCGTTCCGGCGTTGCACGGCAATTTTCGGAAAGGTCGTCGGCCACCACGCGTGCTCTGGATTTCCCAACGACGAATTTCCCGGGTATTAATCGTGACTGCGATGCGCGGCCCACCGCCGCCTTTCCATCGCCACCCCCCCTCCCGCGTAATCCACCTTCCCGCCACCTCCGAACCAACGCCCCCCTCCTTCCATCTCCTTTCGCATAAAGAGCGTCGGCGATCATTAGCGCGGATGCGCTGCAAATCATTAGCGCGATTACGTCGTAGCGTAATAACAGTGCGTGAAACGTATTGCGCGTTCTCGAGCCGTGGTAACTGGAAAGACGGATAGGTATACGGATAAATAGGAGAAAAGAATGCAAGGGTGTGTGGGGGGGGAAAGGAGGCCGAACGAGGAGGAGGAGGAGGAGGGGGGGGGGGGGCGGTGATAAACACTAATGAGATTTTTTTTTACCCAATTGCACGAGCCACCGGAGTCGCGGTCGAATCGACGTGAAAAACGTTCGGGGAAGGCTCGCGTTCCGGAAAAGCAAATGGATTTTTCTCCGAAAGGAGGTTAATCAATAACGATGCTCGACGGCTTCTTTTCCTCTCTGATTTACGTTACGTCATTCCGGATACGCGGCAACCGATAATTTCACCGTCCCGTGGGTTTTTTTTTCTCTTTTTTTTTTTTTTTGTTGCCCCTCCCATTCGAATTTGACGGTACGACGAGAGGGCGGAGGGATCGAAACACGAATACTATACCTACCGCGCGCCCGCTGGATCGGAAAATTTCGTCGGGGCGAGAACGCACGATCAGGTTTGCACGTTAATTGCAGTTAAGAGAAATAAAGGCGGTGGAGGAAAACGGCGGTTGGTTCGTGCCACCGAGGAGATAGAGAATCGATAATTAGATTTCAAAGTGTCGTCCCGCCGTTGGTGGCCGGACGAGGAGTCGTTACTTTGCAACTCTCGTACAGGCCACTAATCAATTATTGACCGTCATGCGATATAATTATCCGCTGAGATGAAGCACCGAAATCATACCCCCCGACAAACGTAATATCGGCACGCTAAATCACGTTAGACGTATATACAATTACGATAATTATCGCGCAAAATACATAGGGGCCGCGTCGGGAATCGATGATGGCTGGGTATAGCAGGTTTCCACGTGTCACTCGTAAAACTGAACGAGAGAGGGTAGGTTACCACCCCCCGTCCCCGAAACGTACACGCCGGATTTCCGTCCCGAACTAATTTTCCCCTCCACCCCTCTCCCCTCCCCCCGCCGCCTCCACCCCCTCGGGCGGCCCGATTAACGTTTCAATCCGATTATCAAAGTTTACTTAAACTCGCCGAGGATCGTCCCGGATCGTCCGTGAAGAAAACCCGGAGATTCGGTAATACGACAGTAATTTTCCGTCGGGACGTCTGGATTCCCGTCTCTCCCGGCGAGTCTTAGTGTCCCGGCTAATTAATCTGCTAAATTAGTAGGTCGGTGAGAGCGAGGGAGTATCTCGGCGCGAGCGTAGGGACCGCGTAGGGCGCGAGTTAGCGCGAGACGCTGACTCGTTCCCTCACCGGGCGTCGGTGGTTTCTCTCTGTTCGTTCGTGCGAAATATACACGCGCCTTTCTGAAAGCTGGATGAGCGCGGGATCACTCGTGCTCGCGAATATGCATAACCAAGCATGGCTACGCGTTTCTCCTCTAGCCACGGCATTTCGCGCGCGCTACCCCCCCTCCCCCTCCCCTCCCACCCCCCCCCCACTCCCGCATCAAACGCAATAAACGGACTCGTAACGGGCCAAAAGCGTTCTCGCGGTCGACGGACGTTTCCTCCCCCGTCGAGCGCGAGGCTACGGATGGTTTAATAAAGATAGAGAGAAAACGTCGGCGCACGGTAAGCGAACGGCGCTCTACGCTTAGGCTCGTCTAACCCCGATTTCGACGCTCCGTACGTGTCGTGACGTCACGCGCGTTCAACACCCTCGCGTGGTCATCGATCTGCCAGCACCACCCCCCCAACCCCCCTCTTCCACGCCCCCGTTGCACCCTCGGACGATCAAGGCGTACCGCGAGCCACCACCGGCCACCGTACCTACTCTCCAAGTGCCGAGGAATGTATACGATATAGCGGCCCGCGCGATATCAACGTATACTCAGCCCTCTCTCTCTCTCACTCATGGTTAAACGTACATACGCCGTCGAAATTCCGAGATTACCGGACCATCGGGAATAAGTAAGGAGACGAGAGACGCGAGGGGTAGGAATTGCTCGTCGACGTTTGCCTCGAGGGCGACGTTGAAGAGAGGGTTCGCGCTAGATAGCTAAGTCGACGCTATTTAGATTCTCCTCCACGCGCCGGCTAGAAGAACGTTTCTATTTTCGCGCGGGAAACTTTGCCTCCCTCGCCTCTGTCTCCGAAGTTGATCGTGGAACTCGTGGCGAAACGACGTTACCGGGAAGAGAGAGAGCGGGAGGAAAAGTTTTGGTCGCTCCGATCCCACATGGCCAACGCGGATATCGTTGCCCGGGAAATTGAGATAAACGCACCGATGGGTGTGTACTTCGACTGCGCAACAGGAGGTAGTTCCTTGATTAAAGGTATCCGACGGTCGAGTTTTTCTTTAGTTTCTTCGTTCGTGCCGCGGTGGACGGTGATGATGAGGTTATTGTTTGTGCCTCTTCGGCGCTAATACCCGTACGTCCAGGTTAAACGTGGCCGCGGTTATTCGCCGTGGGGGATACCGACGTTACGTGTACGTATTTTGCTCGACCCCTCACGTATTCACCCCATCCCCCACCCACAACCCTCGAAGCCTGGCGCAACCCCGAGAATGACCTTTCGCGAGTAGCGTGGTCAGCCCACTCGATAACACGTGCTCCTGTGCATTCTCCGGAAAATGAAATACAGCTAATGTCGCCGGTGCTCCTCGAAAGGTCATCCGCGTAATTTTCTTGGTCGCGCCGCGGCATACGAGAATCGCCCCTCTTTCACCTGGAATTATCGCATCGTCGCTTTTAACGATCGTCGAGCGGGAGGGTTGATTAAATTTTCACCGAATCGATCAAAAGAGCATCGTCCGCCCACCGGATTTCGCGTTGCGTCGAGCGTTTCGTACTTTGTTCTCGTGGAAAACAGGAACTGTGCGCTCTCGCTTCCGGTACATTCGGCACGTGCGCCCAGTTATTTCAAACCGGTACAAAGAATTCTTAGGAACTCCAGCTGCCGGCTATCGAGTGATCTGGATACTTTACCGACACCGGGACACTGTCATGAATTCTCAAAGAGGTTCGAGGAGCTCGTAATTCCTCGCGTATCGGATCGCGATCGGAATGCCAAACGCGTCGCGTCAGCGTTCATGAAAATCATAAATTGGTCGCGCCCGTGGGAACGTACCGAGGGATCTATGTATTGATTTTTGTTTTTCGACCGGCGAATAAAGAAGCAAACGCGGTAACTCGACCCGGTGATATCTCGCGGGACGTACGATTACGAAGAGGTCGTTAACGTAATTCTAAAGAAACGTCGTCGACGGTGTATCGTGGTCCCGCTCGACGGAAGGTGAGAGATAAGATAGCGTTACAAGCGACTGCGCCGCCTGTGCAGACGCACAGCCCTAACTGGCGGTGACGAGCGTGTACCACTCTGGAAATCTGGCCATCTTTCTTCAACCTCTCGAGAACTTCCAACCCCTCGCGTACGCAACTCTCGAACGTACGGTACACGAGACTCGCAACGGTTACGCGATATCACCCCCCGCGTGGTGGAAGGTAAAATTGAAACGCATCGTCGAGACAGCGTGAAATCGATTAACCTAATTGAACGTTCTTGTCGAGTGTTTTACGCGTCGAGTCGTACGATCGTGAATTGCTCGATCAACGTACGATCGCGTTGGAACTTTTCGGCGGGTGGGTGGAGGGGGTATTAGTTTCCTTCGACAAATTGAAATGTAACGCGCCTCGGAACAAAGGCATGAAACCGAACTAATACCTCCCATTAGCCGAACCGATCCGATGGAACGGGGATTATTTTGCCGTCGCAACGAAGCAGATGTGGGAAATTAGTCCGTGAGTAATGATTTCGTATGCGCGTAAATCCCTTTCGATATGATTAGTGGAATGGTACCGGTGGCCGTTTCAAGATAGAGTTGCCCCGAGCGGCTTACAGATACAAATCTTCTGACGTATAACGGGACACGCCGGGCAGCGCGTTGCGGCAAGCTCGTGTCCGATGGAGAACAGGCAGGGGAAAACGATACCGAGGGAGTGGAAATGAAAGAAAAATCGTTCAAGGTTAAGAATCGGCGGCAACTCGCCCGGAATCGCATCTGGGCCCACGCGCGATCGATTTACGTTGAATTTCCAGGAAGGTTCCTAAGGCTTACCCAGGGATTTATCCCGTGGGAAATCAGTTAGTTTCGTTCGTTCAACGAAATTCGCGGCGTCGGACGGTGCCGAGGGGTAGCTCACCAGGAGAGACCGAATAATCGGTCGGTGAACCGTTAAGGTCGATATCCGATGACCGTCGGAATTGATCTGCACCCTTTCTTCCAGGGATAAAACGTAAAACGCGCTTCCCTCGGACTCCCTTCGTTCGCCTCGGCACGCGTCGCGTCGAACGTTAGCTCGGCGAATTTACGATGATCGAGATGAAAAAGGGTGGGAGGGGAATCGCGATCGAGTGGAAATTTTCCGGCGTACGAGACGGCAGATAAAAAAAGATCGTGCGCATTCCGTCGGCGTTGCGATTGTTTTTGCTCCCCCACCCCCGCGCTTTTTTTTGTTGTCGTTGCTCGCGGCATACCAGAGCCGCTGATAAATTCCGTGCGGCAAGTGTCGCGAGAGGCGTTTTCCGAGGAAAGAATTCCATGGTTAAGTATTTTATTAACGGCCCCCGCGAAACGGATAAAAGGCAACGTGCCGCATTATTGCCTTGCACGCTGGATGAGACATGCAACGCCGTGTACGTAATTGCGCCGACCTGCATTCCAAATGCACACGCGAGCGCGACTCTAACCGTTCGATGAAACTAACGCATCGACGCACCCCGCGAATATTTTTCCAACGCCGCGCTACCCCCCCCTCCCACCCCCCTCCCTTTTGCACCGTGTTTTCTTCCCTCCGTCGCCCCCTCTGTTTTGCCGCGCAACTTTGTTTCCCCGTCTCGTTTTATTTTCAGTTTCGCGCAAACGATCGTTTCTGAAAAGTTAAGCGTCTATATATCGCTCAGCGGGGGTTTCCGGGTATACGGCCACTCGGGTAGCGTTTCTTTCCCCGTTTCCCACCCCTCCGTATTATTTTTCCTTTCATTCTATAAATATAAAACGTGACTTACGCGTAACGCACTGGAAGCGAGTGTCTAAAAGCTTCTGTTGGATTGCCCGTACCAGTGGAAAGTTTGCAAAGTAATCAGAAACGTGGAAGGAGTCCGCTACGCTACACACATTTATGCGAGTTTCAAACTCCAACCCCTGTAACCTCAACACCCTTCCATTATACCGTCTACGACGACGAACGAAAATACATCCCAGACCGAAGTTTTTGGGGGTACGCTAGACGCGAGTACGAGTTATTAGCTCGGCTCGCACGACGGAATTCTGTCTTTTATATGTACAACGTGCATACGTTGTCGCGACAATGAGACACGAAACTTAAAAAAAAACCTTCTCTTAATAAGTAAATCTAAGTTTGATATTCACGAATTTCCTATTAACGTACGCGTAACGACTAAACGCAGCTTCCGTTGGAAGCTCAGAGCGGGTAAACGAAACTTTAAGGTTTATAAAAATACATGGCTGCCGACACTTCACTTTTCGCGTTTGGTTTCAGTAAAAAAAAAATGTTGTCGGAACGCTTTCGCACGACCGGTAAATACGCTAATTATAGTTGACCCCGGTATATCGACGTTAAACGGCCGATTGCTAACTTTGTTTACTTCGTTACTCTACGTCGCGACGGCTAAACGGAGAAAATACAAGGGGGGTAAACGTCGTGTTTCGGAAAATGTAACGAATAACGTCACCCAAATATCCGCTACCCGATGAGTCGATGCCAATTAGATAAACGCTGCGAATCGGAAATCGAAGCGGCAAGTCGCCAAATCTCGTTCGAGAGAGTTCGTTAAGGAAGTTACGTGCTTTCCTATGGCAGCGGATAACCAAACTCGCATAACGACTCTTAACGCGACGGTCCTGGTATAACGAACGCGAACTTCTTAACTTGAGAAGCACGTATTCCGCGATGCTCACAATTTCTTGCACGCGACGTCTGACACGTGTCACAAACATATTATGTTATGCACGCGCGTTTCATTGCAATTACGCGTCCCATTTCGAATTTTCTCGGAGCTGCTTGCAAACACTTCCTAACTTACGAACGGGTGTGGAAGTAAAAAAGGAAAGGCTCGACGCCCTTCGTAACCCAGTTTGACGGGTGGCGAAATATTTTACGCAGCTGCGTTTTTTGTTCGCGAAGTTACATTTTAGTTTAAGCGTCTGAGTAACGAAGATTTTAATTGAATTACGTGGAACGCTGAAAATTCTGTTATGTCGGTTCGAACGTTATCGAATATGTATAAACTGTTGTTATTGCTGGGCTTTGTTAACGCGCGAAATGTTTTTTTTTATTTACAAGTTGGGAAAAAATTAATTACAAAATTGTAAATCGTGGATGGCGTTGATCTGCACCTCCGATACGCGCTAGTATGTTCCCCGTTGCTCGTTATTTCCAATGATAATTCAAAGGAACTGCATTTCACGATGCGACGCTGAATTCAGTTACGAATTACACATCGAACAATTCCCTCCGATATCAAAGGAATACGATTCACGCAATTTATTAGATGTCCCGAAGCAACGTCCAATTTATCCAAATTAATTTTCTTACGTCCGTCGTTCGCTCGTACTATTGTTTAATAAATCAAAATCAGGTAACAATCGTAATTAAAATATGTGGACAGAAAAGCAATAAACGGCGAGATACGCATAAAGCATTATTTTTGATTCCCGCAAAATGCGCAGAGAAATAGCAGTATTCGCTTAACTAAATATTCTCATAAAACCAGATTGATTCTCTCAATTAATTAACGAAATTAGAATACCACACGAATTACATACTTCGACAAAGTTTATTATTACTTCGCGAAACATAGTTTCTCCTCATTGTACATACAAAATGTTATATTCTGGTGCAATTAATGAAATTCCGTTGAGGGCACCACTTCCTTTCCAGACCCGCGATTTCTGGATATTTTATACGACGAACGGTTACCGTATATCATATTACATCGCAACGAAACGCGCATCGTAAATGTTCGGCAACAATGCGCGGTTCGATTCATTGTTTACTTTGTTGCGTAGCAAGGTGCGCTAAAGGTTAAAAGGAAGACAATGTGATCCAGAAAGACGTGCGACGAGTGATCAATTGGCGGGAATGATGGCATAGGATATAATAGAAAATCAATATCATCGATTACATAGAAGCATACTGTTTATTTAATACTAATATTCGTATTGCGTAGACGTCCAGCACTCGTAATTTGACTATTGGGATGTACATAGCGCCATTATTACGTCATTTCGTGTTGCAAAATAGCAGTTCACGCGTGCACCGAGAGAAGGTTATAAAGGACGGCGCTCACCGACCGTAGCTCAGTCTGCGATTGAACGCTCGTGAATACCTTTCGTTTGTAATACGAGAAAAGTTGTTTACATATCTGTCGCGCCGCGTGAAGGGTAGAACTGTTTTGCAAAGTGTGGAACCGATTTCCCGACGAGAATAGTGAACAATTTTGTAAAACTTCGTTTCTTGGCGGGATCGCTTTTACCTCTCGAGGATAACCGCAGATGTCGGTAAGGCAGTGCGAGGAGCGGTTCGCGCGTCGCCGGCAGATGTCGGGCTAAGTCGTACCCGAGGAACATGGCCGCCCAGTACTGACACCGCGATGGCGTTTATCTTGTCAGTCTCCTAAATTTTGCAGTTTTTGATACATTTTACACGACTTTTTTAATATCAGTGAGTAGCGAGTAGATGCAGTGCACGTGGTTTTACGATGTAACAAAGCCGCGTGGCCGATAGCGTTCGATAAGCCGGCGAGAACTCGAAAATCGCGGTAAGTGTTTTCCTGTCTCCGTAAGCGCTTCCCCTGCCTTTCCAACGTCGCTCGCCAAACAAGGGGACGGTCAATTTCTTTCTATCGTGCTTCGAATTTATTCCAAATTGTCATCGGTATGGTGAGTCTGACGCGCGATGTTCTTGTCAACGACGGTACGACGCTAAGCGTCGGCGAAAAATTGCCGAATCGGAAGCGTGTGTCGCGTGTCGTGCTAGCGCGTCGGTATATACGTATAACCTCTACGCTTCTGTAAGCTGCTTTCTTCCTTTTTTCCACGTTACACTTGACAACCTTTCTCCTCTATTTCGTATCCCTTGAATTTGTTCTTGTCCAGTCGTCGAGTACGCGCGACTGGCAACCACCGTGTTGTCTTTCCTCTCGTACGTTACCGAGTATCCGAAATTCTTCGTCGTACGAAAAGAAAGCTTGGGAGCCGGTGGTGCTGGCATTGTTTACCTACTTTGTTCTCCCGCGGTTGAACGTTAAGCGCGGTGATCGACGTCTCGGTAAATAAATAAGGGGCCAATGGCTATGATCGATTCGTTGCTCTCGTTATTTTCTACCTGAACTTTCTCGTGTCCCGACGGTCGCGGACGTACGATATATCGTAAGCGCGAAACTCACTCTCACTTTCCGGAGCAAAACCCACGCGATTGTTTCTCTAGCGTTTTGTTCATCGACGACGGAAGAATCGTGGTTCTTTTAACGACCCTTGTGCAATCAGGAAACGATACGCGTATCGATGGGTGAGAGCACCGAATGCAGATAATCTCTGCGCGTAGAGTAGCAGGTTACAATACGTGTAATACGTGGATACTGCCTCGTCCCCCGAGCCGCCGTGGAATATTGATCTTTCCGATGAAATTAATGCGTCTTTTTTACGTTTGCTTTCAGAGTGAACTTAAAGAGGATCGAAGCTGAGAGAGAGAGGATACAGGTGCGTACCGCTAAAGCCGTCCCGAGAGGGATGTACGAAAATATTCGAGCACTAGCTGCAGACAAACGTATGTTTATTTTTTATTTACTTTTCATTTACTTTTTTGTTCGTGTGTCCAGTAGTCGGAAATGTATATACACGTGGCCGACCAACCGCACACGTGATTTCGGAGCAATGTTCTCGTTCGCCGCTCAAACCGATTGATTTTTTTTATTTTTTTTTTTTTCACCCATTAGTTTCCACAAAGTACGCGGCTAACGCATTTTCCGAATGCAATCGGACACTCGCGGTTTCCTCGGTAAATTACATCGGCGTTGCTTCGCTCGCACAATCGATGTGAATCATTATTTCTCGATAGACGCAGCCGGTTCTTACGCTTATCAATGATTAAACGCGCCGTTATTCTCGCGGGTCGTTTGGAACTATTTTCCTTCATTAAGGATAGATTTGCTCGTAGTGTAAATCATATTTTAATTACGCGATATAATATCAATTATCGCCGCTTCTCGATAAATAGTACGCGATACTTGCGCGTGCTGGTAGTTGCATTCGCTGTACAATCGAAGTAATATGCGAGTCGCGTTCTCGGCATTGCTCCGACATTTCCGCGAACAATGTTACTGGATACACGTGTCGTTTTTTTTTTGCTACCGTCTCGCTACACAGTGGGCGACTTATCACGTTTTTATGCATATTACGAGTCTTTGTTGACGGACGCCACGATATACCATTTGCCACCTCCTCATTTCATACAATTTTAAATAATTCATTATTCTACCGTGAATCGGGCGAACACCTTTCGGTTGTTCGTGAAACCATATAGGTTTTTAACATTTTAGTACGTTGTTTCTTATCGTATCGAACTCGAAATCCTGTTTTGTAATTTTTGTAATTCATCGATATGTTCGAGAGGAATTTTTTTTTTACCGAGTTAGATTCAATCGATTGTGCCATATGTGTACGCCCGAGCATAAGTGTGCCACATATTTTACTTTACCGAGTTTTGCAAAACTAATTTACATCGGTAGATGCTAAAGGGGATAAATAAATTAGACCGGAAGTGGTTAATTTCCGGTACCAATGCAGATTTTCACTTGCGGGCTTAACTATCGGACGGTACTGTATAGGTGTATGCGGCACTTCGTTACTTATACCCATAAATCGGTATATACCCAATGAGACAGTAATCGCGACATTAAATTACAAGCTAACGCGCAACGCCATTCGCTACTGCGGGTTCGTATTTTTAAACGTTGCCCCGTGTTTTTAATATCATGAGATTTTATGTACGCGCATTATCATGCTCCGGTGACATATTGTGTCGATAGCTATTAAACCTTCCGTTTGCTTATTGCACGCGTTACAGCATTACGCTATTGCGGTTTGATAATCATTAAATCTGTGCCCTTTAACGCCCCGATAATGTGAATGAAATTCACAAATATCCATCGCGTGCAAAACCGTGCGCCAGACCCTTCATTCTCGAGCAGTACGATATATCGATGCGCCGCCTTCGTGTTTTCGCATCGTTTAAGCGTGCCCCTGAAAAGAGTAAAATAACAACATCACTTTTCAATTCGATTGGGGACGAGTAGCATATTCGTTGGAATATGGCTATGCTTTCACCCGTGCGCAAATCTTGAGCCAATATTTTAATGCAATCGAAAGGAGTTGGTCAAGAAAAGTGAAGTATAAGTTCGTTTATAAAAATATAAAAAATCGTTAGTGATAAAAACACCTCCTTTACCTTTTCTGTACCAACACCAGTAGCTGTTTTATCGACGATTCTATCCTTTATCGTCCCGACATCATCCCCTCTGTTTTATCGGCCGTGTATATCTTGCTTCACCAATATCATCCCCTCTGCATTATCGACCGTTCCGTTCGTTATTCGTATCGATCGTACCCTCCCTACTTTACCAGCATAACAAAAATCTGTCGAGCGTCGTTAGCGAAGGTAAGTTCTTACCGACTTCACCAAATTCTTGATACCGACGTTCCCAGAAATAAGATATCGACTGCGGTATAACTGAACGATGGTATTCCGGATTCTTCTCTGTCGCTGGTGAGATTCGCTGAACGCGGTTTCATAGTACCATAGCTGGATCACTTTATGCGCGTACCCGTCGAGCGCGTTTGCTTGCTGGATCATTCCTCGATTGCCAGGTCCGTACCTGCGACATACCAATCATACCTGTACATGGAAACACAGGAATTTCTCGAAAAGGAAGAAACATTATCGTAATTGTCATTGCACGGTAATGCAAACGTGTGAGCATAAACGAACGAGAAGAACGTTAACGCGCCACGTGAAACGCAAGGATAACCAAAGACGCCAGAAAACGCGCGAAAAGCACGAAAGCTGAATATTCTTCAAATTCAATTTCTTCGTCGCATTCTACTTTCCTCGAACGAGAGACACGATACGAACATGTCCTACGAGTAACGGGGAAGCATATGCCACGCGTGATGCAGCGAAAAAAAAAAAGAAATTCGCGGTAGCCGATCGAATGTAGGAAAAAAAAGGCACCTACACCTCTCTCTTGATTAATTACTTATTCTACGTAGCGTGCGTCGAGTTTGCATAAAGTCAATACGTCAGTAGTTTCTGTTATATCGAAAGGAGGGTCGGCATTTATGTTCGTGGTGGTGGGGTCGCGACAGAGGGGCAAGATTGAAAAGAGGGTGAATCGAAGCGAAGCGGCGTGACTCGTGGTTGGATCGTGTCGGCGTACACGCGAGCAAACTTCCGATCACGCGGTCTCGCATATTATTTTTAATCACTCGATACCCCCGCTCGAATGCACGTACGAGCCCTCGGGGCGAACACAACGAATGTCCATAATTGGATTACATATTCTTTTTCCCCCCGCTTTCGCGTAGATCCATCCCATTTCCCACTCTGTTTCCGCGTCACGCATGAATCGAGATATCGATTTTTGTTACTTTTTTTGTTGCTCCTACCTAAAACAATATTTCCCTAACGACAATACGCGCATTCCGGATGGAAAACAAAAAAAAATATATATAGTTTACCTTTGTCTCGTTGCAACGGGTATCGCGGACACCGACGTTCATAATCAGCGTTATTGCGATTATTACGACTAGAGAGTTCAACGGCGAGTACAACTGCTGAGATTTAAAAGCTCCGAAGCGAAGCCCGAGTAACTCTCGAGAGTTTTCCAGCAAGATTGCATCCTTGGAACCTTTCCCTCGGATTTGCAATTTTTTTCCTATCTACCGAGGGAAAGAAGCGAAGGAACTGGAGGGATGGGGGGAAGCGAAGGGAATGGAGAGAGAGAGAGAGAAAAAAAAAGAAGAGAGAACGAAGAAGCGGAACAACTGGCAAAGTACTATGCGCGGCCAACGAAACTTACGGAGCTGAGCTATTTCTTAAAACACTTGGCAGCTTCTTAATTTTCTGGATGACCTTAATAAGAAAACGCTCGCTTCGCCGTGGAAAGCTTACGTTTTCCTTGTTGCTGGAATTCGCCCCGCTTCGTGGCTCCGGAGAGTCGGATGGACCGCACGGGTGGAGAGGGAAAAAAAAAAAAAGGAGTGGCAGAGGGTGGAAAGTAACTGACCGCAAAAGCGACGGCGAGCTTTTTTTTTTATATCCTTTTCCTCTTTCGCCGAGACCCCATTCGTTCATTAGACTCGAGTCGTGGAACGCGCTCGCCGCCCGAACCGGCTACTCTCCCGAGTTTTCCCTAACCACCCTCGCTCTCCCCCCCCCCCCTCTCTTCCTTCTCGCTTATTTCTCCATCTTTCGTCCTTCGAGCGAACCTCTCTCGTCGGATAATTCAAAAATCATCCTGTCGTATCGCGGTTCTTATCCTACGCGACTCTATGTTCTCGCGAGGCTGTCCCTCGCGTTTTCTCTTTGAAACCGACGCGAATCGAATCTGTTACGCGGCCACCGTATTTATGAAACGCTGTACGCAACCGGTTAGGCGATGTCGAAGAAAAAAAAAAAAGAAAAAACCTACCCTTCGCTCTGAGAATGCTTCCATCGTGCACCGTGACTCTACCAGTTTCGCCTCTACCGCGTCCAAGGGAGCCAACTGACAAGAAAGGAAAGGGTGAAGGAATAAAAAAAAAAAAGGAGAACGTGCGTGGAATACAGGGGGGAGAGACAGGAATACGGGGGGTTACGACTACGCTGTAGTGGTTTAATGACTTTAATGACCCTGCGATTACGTTGACCACAGTCACGGCGGGTTAACAGGCGATAAATAAAGCGTACCGACACGAGTCGCGGCAACATGCGATGTGGGGGTGGGGAGTGTACGCCGAAAAGAAAGAAAAAAAAAGAATTCCAACCCTTCTCCGGTACGTCTGTGTTCCTCGCTGGAGAGAATTAGTTCTACGTTACTTTCCCCGCTGGGGGTGGAAAATAAATATTAGTATCCGGGAGGGGGGGGGGGGGGTAGCAGTCGTTTCCTTCGAGTTTTGATCTCGAGGTGATCGGGAGGAGGGGGTGTAGTAGTGTCGTGCCTCGTTGCATTTGCAGAATGTCTTATCTTTGATAGAGTAATAACAGGCGTCGCGGTAGTTCCGACTGGAGGGTGTATGCATTTAATTACGTAATGTCAAGTGCACGTAGTAGCTAAATAAACGTGCGTGGAACTAGACGGAAGTAGGGACCGAGACCGGGTTAGGGGGGGAGGGGAAGAGGGTGGGAGGGGAGAGCAGGGCTTCGTGTATAGGACGAAGAGGGGTTACGCTCGTAGATCTTTCAGGAAAATGGCAGGAGATGCGAAGGTACGTACACTTGCGAGTTGTGGTGGAAGCCGAACCGTGGTAGAGGTCTAACTACTGCCCGAGGCTGATGCTCCGGTACCGGCTTCGGGTCTCTTGGTTTGCCAGGCAATCCCACCCCCCTTACCCTTTTCGACCCTATCGTTCTCGTCAGACTTCTCCCTTCTTCTTTTTTTTTTGCTCTCGCTCTCTCTTTCCCTCTTTCGACTATGCGCTTTCCGACCCTCTGACCTTTCCTCTCCCCGTTCGTTTCGTATCACCCCGCCGTTTTGCATTCACGGTGCAGGTAGGGCGAGGGAGAGAGAGAGAGAGAGAGACAGGGAGGGTGGTCCCTCCTTACGGCTTCCGTGTTAATTAATTAAGAACACTCGGGAAACGGTGATTCCGGGGCGACGGGAGAAAAATATTTGCCAAACTTCTCTCGTTTTTCAAGGCTCCTCCGACGTCGCCTGATTGTTTGAAATATTAAGCGTCTCCAAAGCGCTCTGCATCGCGATCGTTCGCTTTATGGATTTTGCGTGCGTAATTCACGAGATTTATCGCTCGACGACGGGGGTTACGGCTGAAACGCGAACCCCGCGGTTTTCGTACACTGACGCGGTGGCGGCGATACGCTCGTATGGAAGAAACCGGAATAATTTTGTTACCAACAAAACCGCCCGGCACCTGATTTCATTACTGTCACTTAAAGCGTAAGCCAAGCTTAAACCCCTGCTTCACGCGATCGTAGGCTTTACCGCATTAACCTTAAGCCACGTAGAAACGTGGTAACCGACGTATATAAGCAAGGATACGTCTTAGTTCGCGGAATGCTTTTTAAAAGGAAGCAGAAATTAAAGTCGGAGCAAAAGGTCCTTTCAGTTTTGCTGCTGGCTCCGCGCTCTCCTAGCGTCAAGCGTTGGTAGAATAAATACACCGTCGCTCGGTTTGCGACGAGAGAGAGAGAGAGAGAGAGGGAGAGAGAGATTTTTTTTTTTCCCCGACGATCGGCCGTTGAAACTCCGAGGCAAATTAAATCAGCCGTTCGCGTTAAACAGTTCGGCGAGTGGTACGTTCCTCGGTAGAAGTGATAATTATTTGTTGAACCGAGGCGCAACGGTAAAGCGGCGCATGGTTTACCGTTATACACGGGCGGATACGTACGCCCGTGTGTCTATCGCGCGAATGTGCTTTCGTTGTCGGCTTTTACGAACGTGCCACGCGATTGGGCTAAAGTTTATGCGGATGTGCAGTGTGTACGTAAATTTAATGAGATTACGTTTCGTGTATATGCTAAACGCCGCGTTACACGTTTACCTTGCGGAAAATCAACAGGGGGGACCATGGGAATTTCTTCCAAAGCTTCTTCGCTGGAAAACATTGCCGATAAACAATCGATGAACGAGTTTACTTGGTGCACGCGCGCGAGCAGAATTATTTCCGAGCAGAGGCATCCTCGTGCGCGAACAGGGCGAAAGTAACAAAGAAAGGAAAAAAAAAAGAAAGAGAGAAAGAAGAAGAAAAAGGTGTGGATAAAAATTCTCTCCTCGGCACGTCCATTGAGAAACAACTGTACGAAACGACGCTCGCTGCATCGATCGGAAGCAATTCGAAAGTAATTTCCCAGGGTGCTCTTTGCGTAGACGATGTTATCGTAATCCCTCGGAGACAAAGCTAATCGCGTCTCCTGTACCGCGTTTCTTTTCGCTCGTCACGGTTCGGCCACTCGTCCTCGCGATCGTCGAGTATCACGACGGATAGCGTTCTAACCAATTATTTCCGCGAGCCACCGGAAACCGAGGGGGTTAGTAATTAAGTAATTAACCCTTTCGATACGGGCGACAACTGTAGTCGTTCGCCGTCGGACGCTCGCCACGAACTGGCGACGACTATAGTCGTTCGTAAAGAATTCGCATCGATTCGTGGCTTTCGTCGAGCTGATCATGGCCGTTATCTCGTTGATTATCAACTTTGCAATATTTTGTTATACCGTAGTAAAAATGAGGTTAATTAAACGACCGTATATTTCAGTTAAATCAATAGATATATAATAATTGGTGTTGTTCCAGCAGACGCCAATTATTACATATCTATTTATATTGTTATACGTTTCGATAGTCGTACCAATTTGGCATAGTTCCCAGTTCTACGGTAATTCGTTACGTTGTACGGAAAAATTTAACCGACGAAGCATAGTCCGCGTCGCGGCGGAAGAGGTTTTAACTCTTTAAAACCTCTTCAAGAAAACTGACACATACATGTACGTTCATTATTTTGTACATTAAAATTATTCTCGGTGAAAAAATAAATGAAACCACGCAGAAAGATTAAATTCTGCCGTAGAACTATTTCGCTGCAGAATCGCTCAACAATGGAAAGCAACAAATTTGACATGTGGCAACAACAAGAATGAAATATTTTTTTCACGCTTTAATAATTCGTTCCGAGTAGCAGCACGCCACGTTGCCGAGCGATTTGTAAGCCGACGTTGAGCTTGACGCGATAGTCTTCCATGACGAGAAGTGTCCTCTCTACTTTGCCCAAACGCTTATTTATATCTCTACTCGACGACCGGATGAAAAGAGGACGCCTTTAGCCGCGGGTTATTCGCCGCGATTAGTTTTTCGCGAAGGGAAAAAAAAAAAAAAAAATTCGATTTCAGCGTCGAACGCGAGGAGGATTCTCCTTGCCGCGGAAAAAGCCGCGTACCTCAAACGGCAAACCTCTCTTTACGTGTGTGTTTTATTAAATCTCGCGCCCCGAACGTCTAGCATCCCAGAATTCTGATCCGTATCGGATGCGAAAGTAACGTTCCCCGGGTTATAGTGCAAATATTGACGTAGCATTACGCTCGCACGGGAATTTGATATTTGATACGTACCGCGGCGAGCTATATACATACATATATATAATATATATGTTTTTTTTTCCGCGAAAATTCCTGGTAAAAACAGACCGATGAGCGACACGCGTGCCCTATCGTATTCCACCGTGCGAAAATTGGATCTAATTCATGTCGGCCGCTCCGTGCGAATATTCGCGATACAAGGTGAATTATGGGTACGCTGGCCAACGTGTCGCGGAGCGATGTTCCGTGGGATTTTAACGCGCACCGAAAGTTCGCTCGTTTTTTTTCCCCTCCCCTCATCCCTGCCCCCCGTCTTTACGGACGTCTAACCGTGATCGTGACACGCACTTTTTATCTCTCTCCCAATGATTCGCGATAGCGATGATACTCGTTGCGCGAAACAACCCAGGAACGCTACGTAGAAGGACGCGTTGCCAATAGATCCGCGTAGATTCGAATCCGTACCTCGGGTTCGATCGGTCGATAACTCCGGACGTTCGCGGTGTTGTCCACCTGGCGAACAATGGACATTAGTTTTGATTAGGACATGCAACTGACGCGGTATAGGTAATCCCGTGCGTGTAGTCCTGGAGGGCAGAGAAGGTGGTAGGTAGGTAGGTTCATTGCGATCCAAGGACCCGGGGTTCCATAATGGTATTAGTACGACGGCAGTGCTCACGGTAGAACGCCCAGGAACCATGCAATCATTGGCACGCGAGAGTGCGCCCTGTTACTGCCGGTGATAAGGACTACAATCGGGCCACCTACCGACCACCGACTGGGTGCTTTCTACCCCTTAAATCGGTTAAATAGCTCTCTCTCTCTCTCACTCTCTCTCTCTCTCTCTCTCCTCTCCTCGGTAGACGACACAGAGAGCATTCCCGTTCGGTTAACGTCAGATCGGCATTCTCGCACGGAACAAGAGGTTACGTTCCTCGCGTTGCTGCATCGAGAACGAATCTCGTTAGGCCCGTTCCCTTAACTTACTTACCGCATAAAATTTCCCGCCGTTCGGATGAATCGGCGTGGAGAGGGGGCGGTGAGGGGTGTGGGGGGGAGGACGTTGAAACGCGAGGGTACACGTGCGAGCAGAGTTGATGTGATTTAGTCGGAAGAGCCACGGCCAATCGATTCGATTTTCCGAAGTCAGTTTCTTCTACCTACCGCCTTTCGTTCCCGGGTGTAACGATGTTTTCGTTCTCGTTTCCGTACCCGTTGCTCCCTCTTCCTCCTCCTCCTCCACCCCCCCCCCCCCCCCTCCCAGATCGCATTCTCGTTACGGTCGGGTCGTCGCAAAGTCAATTTCTATTTCGTACGCGAATCAAAGGCGGTCCGCTAATTCCGCGGTCGGTTCCTTCGCGTTTTCACCGCTGATTCCGTGGATCGTTTCGTCGATCGTTATCGATACACCCGCCGCGATTCGTATCGCACGTGTGTCCTGCCGAGATATCATCGGCGCACGTATATACCTAACGCACACATTTCTGGTTATTTATGTCTCGGCGGGTACGGTATGTATTCCAGGCGGGTAAAAGGCCGGCTGGTAAATTTCAAGGGGCACCCCCTGAAACGTATCCAGTACACGTATGAAAGTGCAATAAAGAAAAGTGGCGTTCGTGCTCGGCTCAAATGCGCCCCCCTCCCCCTCTGCCCTTCCTCCCCCAATCCCCCCCCCCCCCCCTCTCCCGTTACTCGTTCTCGAGAATTTATTTTCGATCAAGGTGGCCATTGCTGATTAGCCCGACAATGCCAGCTTTGTTCTACGATTAACGACGTTTTCTCCAATTCCACCCATTTCGTGTAGCCCTTCGCGTTCCGATAATCGTACATTCGAATCCGGATAAGATTTAAAGAGCCATTCCCGACGACTTACGGGACGGACGACTAACCGGTTGGTGTGTAGCGCTTTTCATTAAATTTTAAGCTCGAGTGTCCGCGGGACAAGGAATTTCCGCGTCCTCCCCGGTGTTCGCGTATTTACGAGGCTCTCGTGCCATTTTGAAACACCGACCGACGGGGGGGTTGTTTCGTCGTAAAACCACGTTGCCAATCTCGGCGTTCCTTTCACCGTGCGCCGAATAAAAGCATCGGTGGCCCATCTCGATTTTTATCGATACGCTCGTAATCGCGCCAGACGATGAGGTTCCGCTCACGAAATCAACTTCCCCTCGAGGTCACAGGCATGCGTGGGGCTCGACAAACTCGCATAGTAACATCGGTTTGAGGGACGGGGAAGAGGGGTAGTAGAGTGACGGAGGTTCAGAGAGGTGTGGGGGGTTAAGGAAGATGAAGAGAAGATGACTTGGACATCCGGTAAAAAGAAGAAGCAGAAAAAAGAAAGAGAGAGGAATCACGTGGGTACGATGGTCTCTCGACATGCGACCTCTCCCGAGAACCTTCGAGATAAAACTACTTTTTATGTAATTAGATCCTCCCCCGAGCGGGGTTGTACGAGCAGATCACCGATACGCGGGCCACTTCATCCCCCTTCGTGCCGGCATTATTTTAACCCCCTCCGAGGCATCCCTTTTTTCCCCAGAAGCGTGGTTAAGATGGTTAAGACGCGATCGACGAGGACGAGCACCAATTATAATACCCTAACCCCCTCGGGTCAGTATATCGATATTACGATATTACAATATCGTGCGTGCCGCTCAACGCTCGATAATAAAATCGCCCGTTAGGGATGACTTTGTACCTCGAGGGGGTAAGAATGCACTTCCCGCTTCGCTTCTCTCCTCGAATAGGTAGCATCCTCCTTATCCTCCGAATAGGTAGAAGATTCTACCCGACCTTAAGGGGGTATCGCGAGAACCTACTCTCGACCTGGTCCACGAGACGTCTTGAATTAAAGATGGCGTTGAGCTGTTTGCTCTACTTTCGGCTTTCGTCCCTCTTCACCGCTTCCATTTTCTTCGGGGTGGCTCCGCTTCCATCCACCGCTCCACGGCATCTCGAAAATATTTTTCTCCGACGCGACAACACTCTGTTCTACTCTCGACTCGCTTACCTTTCTCGCCTCTCACGAAAGCTGTCTCTCGCCGTCTCGTACCTACGATATCTGAAATCATTAATATTAACGTCAAGACCTTTGTATTTTCGTGATAAAACAATGGGGAGTATAGGAGGAGGGGGGGGGGGTGAGTGCGCGGTAGAATTACGTTAGCCAAGAATTTTCGCGCCACGAGAGAATGTCCTAACGAGTAAGGTAAACGGTGGACGCGTTTGGTTACGTTTTGACAAGTCCGAGGATAACCAAGAGCGGTCTGACATCTGTATCCAATTACACGCTCGTCCTATCCCGGAGAGACGTCCAGAGTACTCGCCCCCGTAAGTGTATATGTATATAACGCTCGGAGGTATTGTTACGCGCGACGACGTCGTGCCTCGGAGAGTTGAGAAATTCATCAAAAGGTCCGCCAAAGACCCCGTTGCGGCGTACCTTCAACGGCTTCTCGCCCCAACGTCCCTTTTCAACCGGTAAAAGCTACGAATTTCTAAGCTTACGTCGAACCGATGCGACCCAATACTCGATGCTCGTTCTATTAACCGTTTCGCTATTAACCATAGCCGATCGCTGTCGATTCGATACCAAGATGTTTTTCAACGATATTAATTGTCGGTTTTTCCGCACACTTTTCGTACTAAAAATTCTGTGGAAAAGGCAACGGAAGGGCGAGACAGTGTGAAGGGGGAGCGGGGGATCGAGGTGAAGCAACGAAGCACGGAGGCGTTGATTGGCGGCTAGTGGAACAGGTCGGAAAAGCTCGACCCCTCGTAGTTGGTAGCGCCTGCCCGCTGGAGATGGGGATGGATTAAAGGCTCTTCTTTCGAATTTCACGTCAGTCATCCGTACGCCCGAGGATAATCCCGGGACGCGGGCTTGTATTCGCGACGCGTATATCAAATAAAGATCCGTCGCTGTCGAGCTCTCTTCTAGTTCCCGGCTTAATAACGCTTAATAAACAGCGGTCGGCGTTGCTCTCCTTCCCTTGCCCGCGTCCTTCCCTTTTTTTCTCTCTCTTTTCTCTCGCGTCCCTACTTTTACACGGCCAATGAAACGTACGAAGCTCTTTACGCGTGAGGTTACGGCGCGTACGGTGGGTCGGGGTAAGAAGGTGGCGGCAGAGAGACTTGGAAGAAAAACAGAGGGGGGGGGGGGGGGGGTGTTGAGAAAGTTGTCGGTTCTTTGTAAGGATGTCAGAGGTGAGGTGGAACGAGACCGCGAGTACTTTCGTCGTTGCCCGAACGATAATCGTCGGGATTTTCGCTCGTCGAACGAACGCTATCATTCCCCGACGATGACGTTGGATAATTCCAGGATACGTTGTTATTTGGGCGATTCGGGAAACGCGGATCGATGAGGATTATCTGGCGCGAAGAGGGCGGCCGCTGGGGGTTTATTCGTCTCGGAAATTGGAAAATGTTTTCGCGAGGAGAGATATATTTACGACGTTACCGATCTACAGCCTCCTCTTCGTCTTGCGCTTTAGAGTCCCGTATAATTACTTTAATTATGACTACTATCGCGCGGTTCGATACCAAGAGACTCGGCGAAATTGATTCACGCGTAACTACCTTTCGAAACTTTCGGCTTTCGAAGTTCTCGAATGCGAGTTTCTTCTCCCCCTACCTCCCTCCTGGTTGGTAGAGAAGTGCTGCTGCTGCTGCTGCTCGCAGTCCACCGCTTAAGTCGAGTAAATTCTACTCGGCAATTAATTAACGTCACAGAGCGGAAATATAGTTTGGATGATACTAAAAAGGGCCCCGCTACCAAATTCACCGACGGAGTTTTGCCTACCCGGTTTGCTCGTAATTTCTTTCACGAATCCCCCCTAGCTAATCGTGACTGTTAATCCCTCTTTTCGGTGAACGGAGCGAACGTTTGGTTCCTCGTTAACGCTAACCGTATCAAGACGAGTCAAATGCCTGTTTTGTATTATGTTCCGTTATAGTTACATATATCCTGTTTATGTTACATATAAAAATGACAATATACGATTGTTTATTTCATTATGATTTAAAAGTTATCTTGCGCAGTATTTCGTACAATAAATTGTCAATACCTTCCGAAAAAACATTTATTTCGAAACCGGTCATTTTTGACCGGTCCTCTCTTCAGAGCGCGGATCTACGTGTGTCGCGAGAATCAAGCGACAACGGGTATACTTTTCATGACACAAAACACTGCCATTTCTCCATGACTGATATACTCGTCAAACACAGCTGACTGGTTAATAATTAGCACCGCTAATATCACAATTTCTTCCACGCCCATTCTGCATGAACAAAGAAACACACTGCTTAATTCAAGCCACTCGACTTGGTCATCCAGTCAAATTCCCTAGTCGCTCGACTTAGTCACCCAGTCAAATTCCCTAGTCGCCACCGCACCGAATCAACTCGACAGTGCGTTATCGCCCAAAAAGCGTCCGTCGTACGACGTTACTCGATACCCAGGAGGAAGATACTCACCAACGAATCAAAGGCACTATGTGTACCGCGCAGAACGAGTACATCCAGTCTGTATGACCAATTACGCGAGACCCTAATAATTTACCCACGCGCCGCGCCCTGCCCAGATTTGGCGATGATAACGTTCCAGAGCACGCGCCCTCTTCTGTGCAACCAACCCCGGGAGGGGGGGGGGGGGAGGGTGGAGGGAGGCTCGGTTGGTAGCCGCTACCGATCCCAAGGGATATTTTATGGTAACGTTATGGCTCTCTAATAACGGGTTACCATCGCATTTTCGGACTGCTAATCATAGGGGGCCAGCTGGCTCCGCTCGCGAGACTAACGGACTGTTGGCGTATCTTTCCGAGCGCTTGGAATTCGCAGCGTATATCGAACTCGCGACAACGTAATTACCACGCGAACGACGTACCTCGATTTTTTTTTTTTACCGAAGGGCCGACGGTTAACCGTGCAACGTTAATCTCGTTTCATACGCGGGACAGCCTGACGAATTGATTCCCGATTAACCCCGCGTTAATGGAGGGCGGGGGAGCGGCGGATATCGGTTTCCTGCGGTTTTTTTTTTTTTTTTTTTGGTCGCGTCTCAGGATTAATTAATTTGGCTCGATCGACAAACAGTCGGAGCCGTCGGATACTCTGTCGACATTGCCGAGCTTAACGATAATCCTTGAATAACCGTCCTTTCGATTAATCAGTGTCTCTCCCGTGGTCGATGATACGTTATCCCGGAGATTAAAGTGATCCTCGGAGAATCGATGGTCCTCGGCGTAAGATATACGTATTCGTCATCTTTCAGCGACGATTGATTGCGATACGATAACGGTTGGCGTTACGCGCATAGTAATCTCTTTTGGCGGTCGTCGGGGGAGGTTCGTCGATCCTCGCACAGCACAGCTGTGTGAGAGAGAGAGAGGACCGTTCCTCGTCTCCCTCCTCGCGCGATGACAACGCACCGGGGAACTGTTTTATGGCGTCGTAAGTAGATTCGTGCGGTATTCTGTAACTGTACATTTCCATATTCCACCTGCTCGTACGTTCCTATCTCCACTCACTCTCTCTCTCTCTCTTCTCCCTTCGCTCGGGGCCGATACACCTGCTCTCGGGGTTCGGAAGGGTCCTCGCGTGGCTTTATATTTCGCTCTCTTCACGCGTGACGTCATCACCGAAATACGTGAGACGCTTTACGAATGGCAGGACAACACGTAAAACCGTGGAAAACGGCGGAAAACCGTGGCATCAACGAGCGTAACGGGAGGCAACCCTTAAGCCGCGAAGGGATCTTATATCCGAAGGGAAACCCCGAAGGCAGGATATCCACCCCTTTTTCTTTTCGAATAAATTTCTACCCTCAACCCCCCAAAAAGGCCGAAGCAGTGTTTACCCTTTGAATTTTACGCGAATACCGAATTCCCTTCCTCGTGGAAAAACTCCATTTTCACGGAGATCGATGCCCTATCGAGGAAGAGTTCGAGGGCAGAGTGTTTCGCCGTGACCTCCATCGGTACAAGAAAACCGGTTTTTTTTTTTTTTTTTTAATAATTCCCCTCTAGGCGCGTAGATCGATGGCGAGAGAACTTTATCGGTCGACTCGTCTGGTAACCGTAGTGAAATAAAACAAAAAGCTTGGTGAGTGGCGGAAGGGGAGGGGGTTTGAGGGGTAGGGAGAGGTAGAAGCGGCGGGGCGAAAGAAAACGGATGGGTTTTAATATCGCGAGGTCGGCCAAACTAGGAACTCGTAGTTGTACGATAGAACGCAGACTCGCGCTAAGCCTTACAGATTGTGGGTTCGAGACTCGGCCGAGTAAATCATGGCATCACACGGGCGTCGGTTCGTAGTTTAGGACGTGCTAGGACCCAGCTGCCACGCTACCCTGCAGGATCATCCCGGGGGATTAGCGATACTTCAATAAACTCCTGGTACCTTCGACGCCGACGCCAACGACGAGCGTACCGTTATCCGCGCGCTAGAGAAAGAGAGAGAGGGAAAGGGAGGGCGCGGGGGTGGAAGAGGGAGGGACTTGGACCTTCGGTGGAAGCCGGTCAAGTCCAACTTCGTGCATGCGAGTTTTCGCGGAATCTCTGTAAGCTGGGAAGGGCTTTTCGGGAGCTAAACGTGTATCGATCGAATCTTTATCGTAATACCGATTTAGCTGAGCCGAGCTTACACGGTAACATTGGCTCTACCTCCTAACAAACCGAGAACGTAAACATTGTCACGGAAACATTCTAATCGTTAATTCTCGTGGCTACAACGAGTTTCTCGAAGTATAATCGCGTTATGGTTCTAAATTTGACTCGCGATCGTATCCGTCGATCTCGTCGCGTCCGGTAACGAGGGCGGTAGATATAATATCTGGGACGAGAGAAAGAGAGGAACGCCGCGTAGACGAAAGACGAAGAATCGTGCGTTTCGCAAACGAAACTAATATTCCGCGTAAGGGTTTTTGAGAAAAGGGTAACGAGGACAGAGCTTCCATGGCGCTCTCGCTCGAGAGCGAGAGAGAACGCAATTTTCCTAAAGATAGATTTTTCCTCGAGTCCGATGCTCGATCGTTTCGGCAGGATGCGAGCGGAGAGAGGGAGAGAGAAAATAATACTTCTTTCGCACGGGTCTACGATCTTCCGGGCTCTCGATTCTCCCTTCTCACTCCTCTGTTCATCCGTTCTCCGCTCTCTTTCTCGTACCTCGCTCTTCCGCGACGTTTCTCTCCTCTCTCTTCTCTCTCTCTCCTCGTCGCCCAGAAACTCCGTCCGTCCCTGCGGGACCAAGTTTTCCCTCCATATTCCGGGGGCGGCGGAGCGACAGAGACTCTCGCGGTTATTTCAATCACCATAAAAATACTCTTCTTTTTATCGTCTCCTCCGTCCGGGAAATTTCTCCCCGTAATCTTTTAGGTCTTATACGAACGCGCGAACCGTCGCGGAAGATGCCTCGAGCTACTTCCCACTTCGGGATTCTCTAAACTCTCGGCTCGCTCGCTGCCGAGCGTTATACGTCCGGGTCGAGGTATCCGTCTTAGGGGGGGGAGGCTTAATTACAATTTATATTTCCGCAAGGCAGATTTAGAAAGCAGGTGGTGTGGCGGGTATCCTGGCAAGGTGCGACGATGCGCTGTGCTACCCTCTACGTTTTCCTTCCTCCTCCCCTCTTCGCGCCACGCGCAACCTTCGTGTTTTCTGCTTCTGCTGTCTCGGGCTAAAATCTGCTGGGATTTAACGTGAGCGACGGCGGGGGATCAACCGAATCAGCGTTTACGTATGAGCGTATACCGCGGATTAAATTCTCGTGAAATTTGAGCGATGCGCGGTGCGGCAAGAAGACGTTTACGCCCGTTGAGCGGAAAGTCGAATCCTCGGTAACGCATCGTTTCGCGGCTGACGGGAATAAAAAGCAATCCGGCGGCGGGTTCGTTGGGAAAAAGTACGGGGAATGGAAAGAATCGGCGAGCTTAACGAGCTTTCCCTTCCCTTTAACGCGTGTCCTGTGCCGCGCAGCCGCGCGTCATCTCGTTAAACACGTCTCGGTGTACGTTTCCTTTTACCCCCCCCCTCCCCCGTACGAAACACATCCACGCGTATTCCCTTTTTGACGTAGCTAAAATTAGGAGCCTGGGAATTGGGAAACAGAGAGCGGATACTTACTCAAAGCCCAGGTAGATGTTTGACCTGCAGGGGAAGTACGATCAACACAACCGACAGTTTACATAGGTGTGTAACATTAGCCGAGTCTGAGTAAATATGCATGCCTGCCGCACGCTCGACTAACTTGGCCCGCGCGCTGCTGCCGCCATGTTGCCTCGCGTGACGAGTGCCATAAACGAAATCACGTGGAATATATATATATATATAATAAAAAAAATAAGATAGTCTTGAAATTTTGCCGGACCGTCCGTGCGTAATCCAACGTGGAGCGATACGCGCTACATGTCGCGATCGATGCGAGATCTCGGCGTAACCCACTGGCTACGCGATTGCATTCGATATATCTCGAGTTATACGCGCTCGAAAGTTGTTCCGCCGTCTCTCTTTTACCCTCAGCCCCCCTCCCGACTGCGAGCGATAAAACTTGGCGAATCGAGACACGCGAGCATCGACTCTCGTCGCGTTCGCTCGTAAAGTTTCCCGAACGTGAAGCGGAAATCTGAAATCCTTCGGTTTAATGTATGCGCGTCTCTCCGCAAACAGACGGGAAACTCGTGGCGGTGGGAGATGATTTGGGCTTCGCGAAACTCCCACCGACCGCCATCGAAACTCATCCGTCAATCTCGCGACGGTTCTTGGTTTATCCTCGTCTAGCGCGCGCTACAAGCTGGACTAGCTCCATCTCTATTCCTCTGTTCCGGTTTCTCGGAATTATCGCGAGACCAACGAAGACGCGTACATCGCCGTCGGGTTTGGCCGTTAAACGCGTCTCGAAAGGATTAAAAAGGAAAAACCACCTTTTCCAGGGTAATTCGTGAAAGTCGAATTAGGGAGGGGGGTTTTCGCGATTCCTCGCTTTATTCGCCGTACTCGCTCTCAGCTACCCTCCTCGAAATTTACGGGCCCTTGACGTTTGATTGTTACGTACGGTTAGTAAACACAAGGTCGTTATCAACACTGGGACGCCAAGTCTCGTTAACCGTTCCTAACTGGTGAATACGAAGGTAGCATTGAATTTGATGCTTCGCTCGAGGGCCAACCCTCCTCCTCCCTACCTCCCTCTTTCTCCCTTGCCTACGGTTACGTCTACGTGACGTTACGTCTCGAGACATTTGCTAACCCGCACAATACACAGTTGGATAACACGCGAACGAGGGGTTTACTCGAACGAAGCGCGGAAGGGACTTTCAGGGTAATGCTACCAAATGTTGCACAATGCGCGCCGGCAACCTACGTTCCTACCGATCCTGCGTGAATATAAATGCGCTTACCTTTCCCCCCCTATATCCTTCCACCCCCCCATCCTCGCGTCTCTTTGCTACTATATTATTTACGCTCGTCGTTTCTCATTATCGAGGAGCTATTCGAGCGAGGTTTCGTTATTTCGCCCGGGGTAACGGACAGACGTGTGACTAGGAGGGAAAACTAGAGAGGGCTCGTTATCGCGGGCGTGGAAATAAATCGGGGGGAGAAATTTAGCAACGGTTCGCGATATACGATTTCTTTTGCAGAGGTACGAGCTTAAGTAGATGGAAACACTTATACCGATATCTCGGGGTATCACGTAATTCAATCTTCCGTTCTAATACTCTCCCGGTTTAATTTGCTAGACTGCCGTGCCGTGACTCGAAAGAACATCGCGACGTCTAGAGCACACTCGATATGGATTTCGCGGAGGCGATTAAATGAATGGCTGTTATACGAGTTTCTTCCCCCCCTTCCCCCCGATCATCGTCGGACAATCTTTTTTTTTCCTTTTGTCGTACCTCCGTATCGCGATTTAATCTTGCATTATCGCACTCCACTTTTCCGATGAAAACGTATTTCCGATCGTCTTCGTCCCGATGCGCAAAAGGAAAATAGAATCCGTCGCGTGTACGATTCACCGCTTGAACTTTTGGCCTATATATCCTCGAATTCGCGTTCGATTTTTTTTTATGTGTAACGGTTTTTTTATATATAATGTTTTCACGATTCCTAAATTTTCTCTTTGGGCGCTAATGCTTAAGCTCGCAACTTCAAAGCTCTACACGTACGTCCTACCAAGTGTTCCTGCAAAGGAATCTCACTTTTCGAGGAAAATAAGAATTCTCCAGATTAATAATTTGTAAGAGGATTTCTGACTACCTAATTATTTGTCTTGGACATCAAACCCGTTGTTGTGAAAAGAATAGGTCGACGATGATTTCAATTAAATTTACAATCAGTTTGTAATTGCATTTTCTCTTCTTCTTGCCGATGCTCGGAACTTCTTAGACAAAGACCTTCGAGAAAAGGTGGCAAACCATTTAGCATCTCTTTATTTCACAATGGGACATTCCAATTCTTTGTCAAACACCGCCGACTCCGTCGTTAATCCAGACCGAACCTCTGTTCAAAAAGAGGCACAACGGAGGTTCAGAGTCGATTGTTCTCGAACTTGGTCCCAATAGGGTGCCTCGATTGCTGAAATAAAAAAACGTCTAAATAAAAATACCTAACCACTGACTCTGACAAACCTTGTAAGTAAAATATGAATAGACACCGGTTTAATGTAATCCCAGTCCTTTTTAACGGGAAACCCCAGAGGTTTGGTATCAGGATGCAGTTTGATCGCAATTAAAAGTATATCACTCCCTGGATTCGAGCAGTCAACGGTGTTACGCGTTCGGTAGTATGTATGGAAATTCTTCGGCTCTGGAAGCGCGGGACGTTATTTCGATGAATGAACGGTATTCAGCGTAGGTTTCTCGCAGGGGCATGAGACGACGCCCTGGGATCGGCCCCGTATAAGCCGGGACAGTTTATTAGACGTCCCGCTGCGGCCTTTATTAGTCTCCTCTATCTCCTTCATAAACGGAGTTTCGCGCGCCATGGTATAACGTGTACGTGTATACGCGTGAAAATTCATGCGTAGAGAAGTCCGCTACGAGGCTGCGTGAGCGCGTATATTTGTCCCTCGCTGGGAGGATTCGCGACCGTGACGAGAATCGCTAGGGATTCCGGTGTCGTTCGCGCGTATTTCCAACGAAAAGGGGGCTTTCCTTTCTCGCGAAACTAAGAACCGAGTCGACTTCGAGTGTGCGCCCGGATCGATCGATCGATCGGCATGGGGAATAATCGTTCGACGCGTTTAGATGCGTTCTAAATGTCGCTCCGTTTCCCCGACGCGAAGTTATACGTTCGACGATTTAAAGCGCAACGGGACGGGAATGAAATTTTCCGCGAAGAAAAACCGTACGAAGAGAAGCGCCCCGGCAGCCGGTTCGCAGCCGTGTGTGCGCGCGTTAGAGCGACCTGGGGGGCTGCTAAAGGTGAGTTCATCACTAAGTCATGATGCTTTTATCCGGCATCTTCCTTCGTCACCTTCGCATTCCGCGTCCGTTACGTTTCCCTCTCTGGCGCGCTCTCCTCGGGTCCCGTTTCACTCTCGTCTCTCGTCCTTCGTGGAAAGTGCGAAGGAAACAAAGAGGCGACGACGAGGGATCGTGGGGGGGGGGGGGGGGGGGGGGAGAGGGGAGAACGTCGAGGGTCTCCTTCTTTTTCGTTTCTCTGTCTTCGTCGCGTTCCCGTTCACCGGGGCCGATATATCGAGTTCCATCGTACGTGCGCGGGAGGCGCATTTACGTTCGATGTATTTATATCCGTTTCTCGCGGGATGAGACCGGAGTGCAAAAGAGAGCCGTATTTTTCGAACCAGGTCATCGCGGGTCGCGAGATCGACCTGCACAGACTTACGGTCGGTTGGCTCGATAGTACCCTCGGCTTTATGATTTCTAGATAGATAGCATCGAGTGGGTGCTCCTGCAAAATATCAAAATTGCTATTAGTCTCGAGCTATCTCTCTCTCTTTCTCTCTCTCTCTCTCTCTCTCTCACTCCTCGCAAGTTAGTTTCCCGACGACAAGTTTTTGCCCGGTTGCTCTCGTCGCGCGGAATGAGAGACGGCTGGGAGAAAGAGGGGGGTAGTCGTTGTCTCGTGCCGTCGTAATTGTAAGTTGTTCGGTAGGTGCTCCTGCCGAGAGTCCAGGGGGGGCGGGCGGGGCGGGTACTAATTTTCAAAGCGCTTTTAAGAATAACAGGCGTAATTCGTGTTTTCCGCGAACAACCGAATCGCTCGGACGGTTTACTTATGCGCGCGTAGAACGGTCGCGACGATAAACTTTTTACGCGCGAAACACGTCTACCGGAGTCTGACTCCCGGGAATGCTCGGGAAAAGAAAATCGGAGCAACGGGGCGGAAAGCTGTATTTAAAAAATTTAAGCAGCTTGTCTGCCGCGCTTCAGACGTAATTTCTTTTCGAGGAGAATGCTCAACACCGACCAACCGGTAATTTCGTACGGTGAAAACTCTGTCGGAGATGCTACGGCTCTCTCTCTCGTTCGTTCTTCCAACCATACCGAGGAGAGAGAGAGGGAGAGAGGGAGCGAGGCGCAAATTTATCCAATTTACGTTCTCGAGACCGACCGACCGTCGCACTGATTTTCAGCGGTTTCGTCTCCTCCGTTCTCCCCTACCGCTCCTGTCGTCGATATCCGCGTGCCGTTCGCGGCATTAGCCGAAAAACATTTCGTCCGTAGCGACTGGCCAAACATGGTTCGCGTACACCGCAATGCCGAGGTAATACGGTGGAAGGGTGGAATTCGATACTCTGACCGGGTTATTCGTTTAGAGGCGCAAAGAGTGCAGTAGGCGTAGAATAAAATCCTACGGGGGCGTAGCACGGATAATGGCCGCGCTGCAGTTTGCCTTTTCATCTAGCGCGAGGGTGGAGGATGGCGCGGAGGATAGGGGGGTGGGGGGGGGGGGGGGGTAGAAGCTACGGAAGTATGTTTTTCTTTTATTTCCGGTACGGCGCGGTGACAGTGCAGCGCCAAAATAGCCGCCTCCGGCAATCGCACGATAAACACTAGTCCATTCTCTCTACTCCCTCTCCCTCTCTCTCTCTCTCTCTCTTCGATCGCGTTTTACTCGCACCACAGCCTGAAAATGGAAAGGGTACGAAAGCTCTAATAAAAAGCCACGTATTTATTGTTCTGCCCCGGTGACATATGTACGGCGCCTGTCGCTTCGGTTACTCGTATAGATACAGCCGCTAAAAGCATTGGCGTAAAAATGATCGCGTTTCCCGATCGTTTCCGCGCTCCTTAATGTCGCGAACGACGGAGAAGAGAACCGTCTCCCGCCTCTCCTCTCTACGGCGCGTGGAGGACGGGGTAAATTGTACGGTAAGTCGAGCGTATATTTCACCGTGGCGCGAACCTAACACCCCCGGTGCCCGAGGGTGGGGGGTGGGGGGGTTAGGTTGATTGCGTCGCAATAGGCTGGCTTTTTCTAGGTAATAAAACCAGTCCGTGGCGTAGTAGTAACGGAAAATACTCGCGACGCGCGGCAAGTAATTTAATCGCATCGGGATGAACGACGCCGAACGCTTGAACGCGATATTATCTAACCCCCTCTGAGCTCTCGTCGGTCGTGTCGGTTCGGGCGCAAGTTTTCAATAGCATTAACCACGGTCGATGGTTCGGTGGCATAACAGAGAGAAATTCCTCCTCGCGTACGCTAACTTTCCGCGCTCGAAACTGATTTGATCAGGATTCAATTGCGACGATGTCAAATCGAACGACGCTTCGTCCATGCGTGTCTATCCCGAACCAAACGGTCCACGAGGACCGGTTCGCGAAAAAAATGGTTTCGTTTAATTCGCGCTTGGTAGGATAGCGCGAGGGTGGGAGAGAGTGGGGCGAGGCGAACGCGTCGAAGAACTCTGGTGGAGAGGAGGGGATCGGCGAGAAGCTTCGAGTGGCTTTCATCGTTCCCTTAAATTCTGTAGGTGGCAAGACTTTATGGCAACAGGCATCGTAAAATGGATACAAAGAGGCTATATTGCCGTGGGTATGAGACCACGGAAGCCGGGAACGGAGACGCGAATCTGCATATGGAACGCGCATTAAGTAGTTTCTTCGGCGTTTAATTTAATACCGCGGCCACAATGGGCGAGACTGCGAGACGACGAAACGCCCCCAACGCCGAACGACGTTCAACGCCTCGCGCGTTGTACGAGAGGGAGCTTTATAACGTTTTGCGGCTCCCAGCATCCTCTCCCTGCCCCCCCCTCCCCCCCGTCGCCTCCCTCGACGACCGACCCAACGATCCCCCGTCGTTGCTCAACGACGACGTCGAGATTCCCTAATATCACCGGAGATTCGGATTATTCTAAACCGTCGTTGATTTCTACGAACTTCCATCGAACGGGTGAAAGCACCGACGCCAGTTTTCGAAGCTTCACCGGTTTATCGCGACAATATCGGCGGGAAGAGAGAGAGAGAGAGAGAGCTTCTTGCTCGCTTGCTTTTTTCGTTTCCGTTGCTTTCACGACGAAACTATCGATCGAGCTCTCTCTCTCTCTCTCTCCTCCTAAGCTCTTTGGATTCGAAATTTCTTCGAGTCAATAATAGAAGGCACGCGAAAGGATAAAAAGGAGCTCGGCCAAGTTTCTTCCTGTTATTCCTCTACCTCGATTCCCGTCTTATCGCGCCGTCTCTCGCGCTCCCCGTGATCGAAAGAGCTCCATTATTTTTATCTCCGTCCCATTTAAGTACCTCGTGTACGTGTAATCGCTACATTCATCTGTTCCTTGTACGTTTCCACCGTTTCTCAGGGGCAGGACCGAGACTTTCCTTCTCTCCTCTTCTCCACGCGGTTCTTTCGCCATTCCCTCTCCTCTCTCTCTCTCTCTCTCTTCCCTCCTACCGATAAAGGTAGGAGGACGGCGACCACGTTGAAATCCATGCCGAATGGCAAATTCGAATCGATCGAATCGACCGTCGTTCTATCCCCCTTAGCCAGCGCCAACGTTATTCGAAGGTCCTTCCCCTATTTTCGGTATATTTTTTTTTTATCATCGATTGGGGATAATTCTGGGAGAAAATCAGTCGCAAACGGGGGGAAGAAACGGCGGTACAACGCGCGACAGGTAGCGACGAAACGAGGGACCCGACTCGCCCAAACGATTGTGACAGAAGAGGAAAACCGTCGACGTAACCAAGGTGGCTCCGGGGCTCCGGAGATGGCTCCGAAGAAAGAGGGACGAAGAGGGGAGGGTAGCAGGGGGGTGGCTGGAGAGGGAAGGATAGAGAGAAAAAAAATGGAAGGAGAAGCAGGTGGCAGACAGAGTGTAGCGGAGAGCAGGGTAGCTTCATTTCTTCGTAACTCGGCGCGACAGTCGAGAGAAAAATTGGTTCTACCCTCGGCTGGGTCAGGAAGGTGCGAAGGATTCGTACAGAGGGGGGGTGGAGAGGCGCAAGGGGAGGGGACGCTGTCTGGAATACGGAGGGGTTGGGATACACCCTCTAATATCTTATGATTTAGCGTTGGATGCAACGACGCAGCTTAAACACCGGTGTTATACGCCGCTACCGGGCCGATACCGCCGGGCGAAATTAAACTTCCGCGGGTTCTTCGGCACCCCGCTTCCCAGCCCGTATTTTTTCCACGCTCGTAACTTTCTCCCTTCCGAGTTCTTTTTACGATGATAATCTTCGCCCGGCCGTCCGTTCGACTTTTCGAAGATCCTTCCGACGTTCCGCGGCGTTGCTAAATCCACCCCCCCCCCCCCCGCCCTCCCCCCCAAGGCAACTGAGTTCGTCGAATTATTTCTATCGTTCGCGGTCCGCGGGGATGATTTGCCTCTCCCACCATAAATACGATAACTGCCCTCGTAAGCGTACGCGCGGTGAGTTTCGTTGAACGCGCACGTCAAAAATCGCCGGGTCGTGCATTAAACCGAGCGAGCGGAATACATATCAAGCCGACGGCGTCGCTCCTCTTAGTCGGGACGAGGGAACAGGCTGCGCAAAAAAAAAAACAGAAAAAAAAAAGTAGAAGAGGAACAGACGGGTGCCGTTTGTCAGTTGGCGTGCGTCCATTAGGGGTGAAAAATCGAGTAGCAGCTCGGCTATAAACAAACAAAATTATACGACCGGACGGTTCCTCAACTTCCTGCCCGGGGTCCATACGTACGCGTCACGGCGCATTTTCTCTCCTCTCGCGCGAAACGTCGGCTTTCCCGCCCCCCGGTTCGTTGATAAACAACACCGCTATGCATCGCGATACCTCGCGTTGCCGATAAAAACGATTAACTTAAAGGATTGCATCCTCGAGTCGAAAAGCCCCCCCCCCCTTCTGTCGTGCGTAAAGTTTCCGGATAAATTATGGGATGCTTAAGAGAGAGAGAGAGCGAGAGGGAGAGGAAAATAAAAAGAACCGAGGATTACGAAGCACCATAAGTAATGTTTCCCCATAGCCACAGGGGGGGGGGGGAGACGCGGTTAGAACATACGAAACGAAGTCAATGGGGAAAATAGTACCGGCACTCTAACAATTAACGTACTCTTTGACGCAAACGCGAGCTTTAGCCGCAGGAGTACGAAACTCGTGGCCATCTCATTAACTGATTTACAAACTTTTCCTCGACCCATTTTCAAGCGGAACCGAGAAATTTAATTTCGCGGAAAATCAGTTGAGGGCCACGCGCCCCGGTAAGCTGTACCCCGCGCGCGTATATGTATTTATACACACACACACACAGACAGATCGTACACTTACATACGCGACGGTCGGGTCCGTTTGACAGGACGCGTTATTTACAGAGACCCGAGGGTAGTTTTTATTACCGTGAATTTGTTTAGGCTCCCGTACGCCTCGTTATTTGATAAAGATCGGAACTCGAGAAGCGTACCAGTGGCGGCGGTGGATGGAATTTCGTAATAGGCGAAAGGTTCGAACGAAAAAACTTGACGATTCTCTCGCGACGTTAAGATAGATCGAAATTATCGACGGTTATCGCTTTAGAAGGAAGTTGATTTAGAGGAGAGAGCGTAAAAGCTTGGCAAGTTTTATAGGGGATGAAAGATGGCACGCTTACGAGTTTACGAGGCGGGAACGATGCATCGAGCCACATCGCTCCATGTTTTCGGACTTAAGGTACAACGGGGACTTCTTCCCTCCCTTACGGTCCCGAGCAGCCACCGTCATCGTTGGTGGTAAACTCGCTCGCTCGCTCGGAGTCATCTCCGATGGGCACGTGGAAGTTCGTTGGGAAACGATCGACGAGCCTTCCCCCTTTTCTTGGTCGCCTACGATCCCAAGGTGGCCATTCCCCCGTCCTTCGGGAACTTTCAACCCTGACGGACTTTGCGGTTCCGAAAAGGGACGTTAAGACCGCTGCCTCGGAGATGGGGTGGGGGGGGGGAAGGGGGGTGGATGGGTGGGTTAGGAGGGGGATGGACGCTTCCGGAGATTAGCATGTTTAGATAGCATCCGTGAGACTAGCGTGTACCGCGTGGCACCGAATTAATGCCACTGCTGGGCAACTTTGAACCCGGCCTTGATCCATCCTGGAATATGTATAGACGTCGCGGGAGGTCGATGGGTGGACCGGGGGGTTGGGGGAGGGGGGCGGCTCGGATGCAGATCCGCGAGGATTGTTTCCACCCCCCATCCCCTCCCCTCCCGGCGTTTCTCGACTTTCTCTCCTACCCCCGCGTGGCGATAAATCAAGGAATAATTGAATGACGTTAAAATCCCGTGTAATCGAAAGGAACGCTTGTTTTACCGTGTGCGTTTCATTTTGATTTTCTCGTTCGATCGATCAGTCGGCAGCGAAATTTATGGCGCGGTAAACGCAAACGAGGATAGATGAGGCCGCAAAGCCAGCGTTTCAGTTTTCATCTGACCCCGGTATAACGTTCCAATATAACGCTGTATATATCCTCGGTGTATGACTCGTCGCGCCGTAAACGAATGTACAGCCAGTGGTATAATAAAAACGGAAGGGATGAGGCGGGAAGGTGGGCCGATAAGTAGCGAAAGTTGGCCGAGATAATCCCGGCGAAGGTTTCCGAAACCACCGACGCCGAGGGGAATCTGATTCGTTCGATATCATCGCCAGGGTCTACCGTTGGAGCAATCAAAAAAGGATCATATAACCTTCGAAGATCGAGATTCGGGAGAATCATGTTCCCCCTTCCAGACTTTAAGTTACGGCTTAGATACCCGAAATCGGCCTCCGCTAGACATCTTGGAATTGATCGCGGCTACGAGGGGCGCGTTTCGGTTTTTTTTTTAAAATATTTTTTTCTCCTCGCCTTAGGAATAGCGCGAGATCTCTTCCCGAGCGTCGAGACGCCCCGCGATCGTCGACGACTGGTGCGCCTCGGCGTGTGGAACCTTCGGCTCCTCGAATTCCACCAGAGTCGCTGAAGGGACGAAGGGACGATTCGAAAACTTATAAAGTCTAAGGGACCGTTCCGTGGACGGTTTACCTCCCTCCCTTCCCATACGATCCCGTTCGCTCCCATTTAATTAACCGCGGCCTCTAAATCAGGATCCGATATTAAAAACTTGCCACCCCTCGATCCTCGAGGACCAAGGCAATTTCCTTCGTCCTTCTCGGTCAGTTTCCCATCGATTCTTCCGGCGGAAGGGAGTAATCTTTTGGGCAGAAAAAAAATGGCGGCCATCGGTTTCCCGCGGAGAAACCAAGTATTATTTCAATCTCAGACACATCGATCCCGTCGGTGTGAACGAACGGCGGACCGTTACAACATTTATTAAGTCCCACGGAGCATAAGGGATTTAAGTATGAAATTGGATTATCGAATTTCGAATGGATATAATATAATTACAGGTGTCCTCCGATTTCAAATCTTCCAGGAAATATTATCGCGCGGATATTACAATTCAACCCGTGACACGTACATTAACGAGTCTAGTAGATTCGCTCGTGACGCGCGGATATTACAATTAAAGTGCGACACGTGCATTAACGAGTCCAGCGGGTTCGCTCGTGACGAACAAGTCGCGATCCCCGTCGAGTCTATAATTGCGACGGCTAGCACCGTTCCACGGTTAGAATATCCGATAGATTGGATCGATAACGAATAAATTGAAACGAAAAGTCGGTCGGCGAATTAAGCCGAGGAGAGAGAGAGAGAGAGAGAGAGAGAGAGAGGCAGTTAAAAATCCCCGCCGTTCGCGAGGCAGAAACGATTCTTGGGCGATTAGCTGTCGTCGGGTCGAGCCTAATAGGTATAAGTTGGCTACCGTGCAACAGGCTGTCGTGACACACATAAATCCCAACTAGGCGGCGGGGTGGCACACCTGACTTCCTGGCCGACGTGTCGGCTTTTCAACGGAGAGTAAGAGATAGAGCGCAGGTAGACGAGAGAGGCTTTTAGACTTAAATTTCAAGCTCGCGACGTCGCGACGACGACTGGCGTCGAATCAAATCGTTTGGTAGGGAGAGTACGCGTCGCGAGACGACGATCTCTCGACCGATCGGTCGGATAGGTAAGGTTTGGGTAACGATCGATTCGCTCGCGTCGACTTTCGCGAAATATTGTTTCTCGTTATCTAAGTTCTCGTACCGGAGGAAGTTAACGAAGATGGAGCGAAGTCGCGCGTAAAAGGGATGATGGAAGGGGGGAGGGGGGAGATTGGAGCAAAATTTTTGCAGATTCTCTCTCCTCTGACCACAAAAGTATTGGCCGACGATGACGTCGAGTCTGCCGTTTCCCGGTAAGCCAAAACTTTCCACCTTCGCCGCGGGCCTCGATAAACTGTTGTCCGATCACGCCGCTGGTTTTCACCGGTATTCGCGTAACTTTCCGATGGACTATACTTTGCCGTTCTCCTCCTGTCTCGGTGTAACTTATATTTAATTACTGTCGGTAATATATTAGATTTAAAGAGTTTCCTCGTAAAATATCGCAACATTAAGAAAACCTCGGCTCTTCCACCGCGAACGGGGGGGGTGGCCGGAGAAAATGATTTAGCTTTCATGAATTCTTTAAGGCTACCTCCTCTCTCTCGACTAGGTGGAAGTCTCGAAGTTGGAGTCACTTGTATTCCCCCGGCTCCTCTCTTTTCTCTTCCCTCGCTCTTCGCTCCCCCCCCCCTCTCTCTCTCTCTCTCACTCTCGCTTCCTCTCCATCTTTATCTTTTCCCCCGACAGAGGCTTACTATGATATTCCCTTAAATTCACACGGTCGTTCCTACCTTCGACGCTCTCTCCCTCCCCACCCGCTCTCGCCGAGTAATTAATACGCTTTGCAAAATTTATGACCTTTTCTCCGGTGTTTCTTTTTCTCTCTCTCTCTCTCTCCCTTTTTTTTACCACTATAAATCTCGGGCATAAGTGCATCGAGGACGTCCGATAGAAGGTCCGTTGCTCGTTTTTCATTCCACGGCACGGTGTCGACGCTTTTGTCGCTTATACCCGAGGAGAACTCGAAATGAACCTGTAAAATCCGTTTGTCGGGGGGGGGGGGGGGGGGAGAGAAAAGTTTTTTGAATGGAGGGTCTACGGCGGAGGAAGAGCGCTCGCGCTGCACCGTTGTCCATGAATAGACAAATTGTTCCTTAATTCTGCTCGGCAGTGGCTCGGTTGCCTCGCCCCTTATTTTGCCGGGCGTTACTCGGTCTATTTAATAAAGTATACCGATAGCTCGTTCCTTGGAAAAGTTTTCGTATTCGCGTGCGCGTAACGTCGACGCAACAACCGAGCGGAGGCCGACTACTCGTCGGGGGAACGGAAGCCGGGGGGTGGTGGGGGGGTGGTTGCGCGGGAGAAGAAATATAAACTTCTCTGGTTCTCGTTTCGCATTTATGTAACGAGATCTTTTCACTTCGCGGATGGAACGGAATTACCTCGGCGTTACCGCGAGGGTAGCGACGCAGCACTCGACCGAAGGGTATGGGGAGGGGGTGGAGGAGGTAACCGGGGAACGGAACGCAACGGAAGAGCGTAAATTCGCTGGGTTCTTCGAGTCGCGTCAAGCGGAAATATTCGAACGTGCGTCGATTAATCCCGTTGTCCTTAACAGTGAGCGCCGTCCTCGTTCTCGATTGTTCTCGAAAAGAGAATCGACGCTTCGAACCGAACCCCCTGTAAACGCGAGGGAGCGAATGATTTGTACGCGTTGCTTAATGTTTTTTCTCCCGTCGATTGTTCGCGAGTAGGTTTGAATTCATTGAAACGTAGTCGGTAATCAGCTTTTTCACTGGGAAACGGAGCGTCGATGGCTGGTTGAGGCGGGAGTGAGAGAAAGGGGGTAGAGAGAGAGAAAAGCTCGCCGAGTCACCGGGTAAGGGGTGAGGGAGGGGGGCTTTTCATCGACGACTGAACGCGAATGTGCTTATCGTTTCGACGCGATATAAATGAGCGCGGATGGACTACGAAGGTGGATGAAAACGCTTAGAAATGCGCTCCATCGGGGCGAAGCGGTTAGTAGATCAGTTTCCGACGATTCTCTTTATTTCCCTTTCATTCGCCAGGGATTCGACTGGATTCTCGTAAACGAATTTGCATTCGGCTTTAATGGATCTCCCCAAAGAATATCGAGCCGCGAAAGAATAGGCCAGGGACAAAGACGATGCCTACACAGGTGGGTAGGGTGGTCCTAGAGAAGAGAGAGAGAGAGAGGGAGAGGGAGACTCGGTTTTTTCTTAACGAAACGCACCTTAGGTCCTAGATCAGCGAGCGCGGGATTTAAAAGCGAACAAACAAACCCTCTCGTCGTGGCGTTCAACGTACGATCACGGAGTTGCGAAACAAGAAGAGTTTAATAAAAAGAACCGGGGCTCGCACGGTGTACGTGGAAAAGATTCGAGCAGAATCGTCTGTATCGACCAGAGTTTTGCGACAACCCACGGTACAGTCGATCGGGAAACCATTTTTCGACGTTTCGCCTCCCGTGGACGGGTCTTTGAAGGGGTGTCTGTGTTATATCAAGAACGCGAGAATATTAGAAATACTGGAAAGAAATCTATTATTTTACATAGTTGCGTTTGAGCTCAGTTCGTGCCCGGACGCGGTGGTGTAACCAACTTTGTAAGTTTTTATAAAGAAAGGGTATAAAGATTTGTGGTTAGAAAAACGTTTGGATAAAGTTGAATCGGTGAGAAGAAGAAAGGTACTAGTTCAAATCCCACTTTTTCTTTTGTTGCGATTCGTTAGCCTACGAATTTTTGAAACTTTCAACTCAATTATCTCGAATTCTTCTTCTCACCGATTCAATTGCAAAGAGCGAAGGAAATTACATTTCATGATATTCCGTAGCAAAAGTTATCGCTATTATTTCTCGTTGCGTTACATTGTTCAACGAAATAATAGATTTCTCTCCCGGTAGCCCTGATACATTAAAACCTCTCGCGCGAACGAAGGTCGCGAAGGTGGAAAAAAGTATAATCGGCAATGCGATAAACTCGTCACGGCGTGAAGTAGCAAATTGGAATGGTTATAATTCCGCCTTGCTAACAATAAGAGTTTACTCGGTCATCGCTCTGTCACGCAGCTCCATCTCTGTCTCGACGGATTACGAGTCGCGGCTCGTGCACCCTGTTTCCTCGACTGTGTAAGAATTTAATTGCGAAGGTTCTTCTTCGTTGTTATTCCTATTCCTCGCAGTCGCTCTCTAGCACCGTAGAAGGATCTCCGTCCGTTCATTCGTGCGGGGGTTTAGGGGGTGAAAGAGGTGGTAGAGGGGGGGGGGAAGGGCGGCGGAGGAAACCATTCCGACTTCTCGTAATTCTTTACTTGTCTCGTCGTGCGACGCCACTCCGGAATTCTCTTCTTTGCGCGTTGAAAAAAAAGAGAGAGAGAGAGAGAGAGGGAAAAAAAAGGAGGATGGAAAGAAAGGAAAGTAACGCGAACGCAAAATATCTTCCGGAACTCGGGCAGCGCGCACTCGAGCGACTAAATCCCCTCGAGCGACTCGCGTTACCGAAAATTATACCTCCGAGAGAGACGTACCGTTCGGCAAATGCCAGACGAATAAATATTTCCTGCTCTCCCCCTCCCCCCCCCAGCCCTCCCCCACGGGTAGGCTTAAGCCGAGTTTGATCGAATTGTTTGCCCGGCGACCTATAACCGAGCTTCGCCGAGGAAAGTTTCATGGCAATCCGAATGGTCAATGTTCGATGAAAAATGCAGAATTGACGGGGGATATCGTTCGACGGAACAATTCCATTAGAGTTCTCGCCTGGGATCGGCTGACAAGGGGGAGAGGGTTGGGGGTGCAGTTCGAACGAGGGAAATAAAAAAAAAAAACGAAGAGAGAGAGAGAGAGAGAGAGAGAGAGAGAGGGCGAGGTAGATCGGGTAGGAACATTTTCCGAAAAGTGCTTGAAAAGCCCTGGTGGCCAGTTGAATTGTATACAATGACATTTCGTACGACTGCAAAGGGAGTTACCTTCTATCCGGAACTTCACCCTCGCTCTCCCCCTATCCGTCCACCTTTCCTTCCCCTTCCGAATCCCTCTTTGATCAACCACTCCTGAAATTTCTCGGTAGATTCCCTGGCTCGAGATCCGCTCTACCTCGCCAAGGTTGACGACAGTCCCTCCTCTCTCGATAAAATTTTAACTCGTCGCGATTAATTAGGACGTCAGCGAAACCTCTCCTAGCTAGACTCTCTCTCTCTCTCTCTCTCTCTCGCGTCCGTTGTACCCCTCCTAACGTCGTGGAAGCGAACGGCGAAACCATCGCAGAAATTCGCATTTGCCCTCGTCGTCGGGTCTCTTTGGTGGCACACACCACTCTTAACCGATAAAATTTGTTCGCGCCGTTAAGCGTGGCGTACCACGCGATGTTACGCGTATAATGGGTTAATGGCCGCTCGCGAGCGTACCGGGCCGCGGCCGCTTATTGTTTATGCCATGAATAGTTTATTTCGTGTCGTCATTCTTTGTCGCACCGCCACTATATCGGACGGGCGATCTCTTTGGTCGACGCATGCCAAAACGCGTCGTTCGCGGTATATCAAAAGCTACGTTATTCGATGCTCATAATTCGTGGGGGGCGGGAGGGGGGCAAGGGGATTTCGTGCCTCGCGTGGAAATTATCCGAACGCAAGAATTTTCGTGAAAGGGAAAACGCGACACGGTAAAATGGTAGATAATTTCGAAAGCCGAGCGAGAGATGGCATCGCGCAGGGGGGTGGGGGGGGGGACGTTGTAACTTCAATTTTCACCGTGACGAAGAATTTACGTTTACGTTTAACGGGTGAGGGGAAACGCGAGACGAGAGAGCGGATCGAGTTGCTAAACAGCGAACAAGCCGCGCGAGCGCGCTCGCGCTCGTAGTATGGCTTCTGGAAAATCCAGCGTTGAAAAATTTATAAATATTCCATGAAAGCGCGAACGTACGGGAGAACCCGGGGGGGGGGTAGGTGCCGTCGCCTCCCATCGCGAACACCGGAAAAAAAAAAAAAAATTGTAAACGGAATACTCTCGGGGTAAAAAGAAACATTTATTCGTAAAATCGAGAACGATCCACGGATCCCCCTACCCGACAGACGATAGTTGTACGCGGCCGTGTTTTGTCCGGTCGTATTTTCGAAATGCGAACGTTAATACCCGCGGATATAAAAATGGATGCACCGAATGAAATTACAATTGCCCGGCGGGTCGCAACGGGAATACGTTTCAGCTCTTCCAATAATTCTTCCGTTACCGTCCGATCGTTTCGTTTCGCGGTGCGCGTCGTCGATCGTCGTCGACGGAAATTTTCCTCGGGGCCTAGGTTCTTCCTCTCGTCTCTCTACTCGAGGAGTCTCTTCGAGATCGTTCGACCGGATAGGTAGATATAGTCGAGAGAAGAATCACTTCCAGATGTTGCGTCGACGTTCTCGAGGTGACTCGAAGGGAAATACCAAAGTACCACGGTACGAGGGGGGGGGGTGAGAGGTGGAGGGGGATTAAGAGAAAATCCCCGGCGGGAGACGTTGCGTCGAAACGACGAGTAAGCATCCAAGTTGCCTCGCGACTCGTCGTCGTCGTCGTCGCGTCGTCATCGTCATCGTCACCGTTAGCAGTAACGTTGTAGTCGACGTCTGCATCTTCGAGGCACTAACGTTGGATACGAGAGGCCTTCAAAAACTTTTAATTAATACAGATGACGAGTACACAAAGCCTCGGCCGAGCAAAGAATTTCGGAACAAAGGCAAGAGAAGAGCATTGTTGTCGGGTCTTGTTACGAGTGACACGTCGGGATGGGAGAACGAAATGTGCGGGAGGAAGGGGGGAGGGGGGCAAAGAGAAGCGCGAGAAAGGGGTTAGGTGGGAAGAGAAAGGGGAAGAGAGATAAAAAGCGTAAGTAGAAAGGAAACTGGGAGAAACGCGTAAAAATAGGGAGTGAAATTCCTTTTTAGTAGCATCCACTTTACTTCCACTTTTACATTTCGTCCTTCTCGTAATGAAAGAAAACGCGTAAACAAGGGAAGCGGCGCCGGCTCTTGTGAGCGCACGCTTGCCATTTTCGCGCGTCTTTCGTGCGATCAGTTTTCCCGTGGAGGTTTAACCCCGCCCGGATAACCGTAGCCGAGATATCCAAAAATAATAGACCCGATCGATTCGATGCATCTTTTATTCTTCCACAAAACATACACACCGGATAGAGCGAGAGTTCGTGTCTTTCGATTAACCGCGACAACTTTATAATCCCATCGATGGCTCGCGTAACCAAATTGGGTTATATTAAATAATAAATGAAATATTCTTGCACGAGTCGAAAACGAAATGATTTTCTCCAATTGGAAATTTAAAATATTGTTTTAACCAAAGCGGCGCCAGGGGCGAAAGCCATTAACCCATTACCGGATGTGAAATAGTAATATACCGAAATCTGCACCGAACGCGGAATCCCGCGCAATTACGCTTGACGCGAGTCAAAGCGAAAAGTCGAGCCCGATATTTCCCACCCCCCCTCCCTCCCCCCCTCCATTCCCCACCGATTCTTCCTTTACGCTTTTCACGAGAAGAAACGCGCTTCGCGAAGCCTGATAAAGTCCTCGTTTAAATTTTGCGATCCCTCGAGCGACAGTTACACGGGCATAAAAATCGCCTACTTTCTATATTACTTTTGTTCGAGATCCCCCCGTGCCAAAGCACAGGGAAAGTTATGAAACGGACGATCTTAGCGACCGAGTCCAGATTTTAATTAGCCTTTTTCGTAGTCACGAGCAACCCGTCAGGCCACGGCGAGATTTCCATTCCTCGCACTCGACTTACCCGCCCCCCCGATTCGCGGAACTTTAATGACCGACATAATTATACTTACAATCACCGGGCGGAAGGAAATTTAATAAAATTATATCATCGTCTATCGTTTTATCGTCGGACACGCCGACGTGGAAAACTGCGGAACAAAGCGCCTCCTATTCGTTCTCTCTCTCTCTCTCTCTCTCGTTAACGTTTGCCCAACCCATTAACATCCAGCGCAGGGGGCATATCCTTTCCCATCCGATTCTCAAGCCTCGAAATTCGAAAACGAGGCCGGCACGAGTGGCCGTGTACCCGCGTTACGGTGGAAAAAAATTAATGACGCCTCTCTCCGAGTCAAATGAATTTCCCTTTCCCCCCGATTGATCGTCTTCCGAGTTTACCGCTTCCCGGGCGATGTTGATCGCGATGCCGTCAGTGGTCGAGGGGGCTCGATACTCGTGTCGTTAATGCTGCATCGTTCGATCGTTTGCCGACGCATCGGTCTCCGTCGAACTTGCAAACGGAAATCCAAATGAACGGGGGAAACACCGGTAGGGTGGAAACGGAAGATCTGAGCACGTTGGTTCGTGGGGGAGAAATCCTTTACACAACCACCCCCCTCCCCCCTCGTCCCCCCCTCCCCGCATGACCACGTTTGCAATGTGTAGTCGGAGGTCTGGTTCGCACGTAGATTCGGAGCCCGACGCGCAGTTACGGGAGCACCGGAGAGATATCTATTCGAAGTAGATTAAAAGCATCCGTTAACGCGTTACGTTGTTTTACCAACGGAAACCACGGTACGCCCATGCCCCCGTTCCCCTTTGTACGTCGATCTTCCCGAGTCGACCAAAGTTCGTTGCAATAAAAATCACCGAGTCGAACGACGGACAAAACTAAACGCGGGGCGCGATGTGCGAGATAACCTGACGCGCAACCCCGTTCCGGAATTATCAAACGGATTTCTCTCTCTCTCTCTCTCTCTCTTTGTCGGGGATTCTGATAATTGGGAAGCAATCGTTTAAATAAGCATCTGTGCGGATAAGGGGGGAATATCGGACGATCGGCGGAGAAAAATGTGTGTGTGTGTAATCGTCGAGGCTGATTAAAGATCGTCGAACGCGATAATCGGGAACGCGCGCACACGCCGAATTCTCGATTCGCGAACGACCCCGTCGTTACCCCCCTCACACGTAGCGCGGTTTAATATTCGATTCGCGTAATCGAAACGTCGTCCTGCGAATCCAGGGCATCGAGTTTCGCGATAGTTCGGCGTTTCCACGCGCCACGGATCCTCGGCGTCGGATAGACGATACGACGAGGCGGCCGTAGGCGGAATTAATATTTCCACGATTCCCATCTTTCTCTCTGGATAACGCGATATCACCGTGGAAGAATTTACATACGCGAAAATCGCGATCGGAATTCCTTCGCGGCAAACGGCGCGGGAGGGGTATTCTCTTTTCCGCGGAAAAGCCACTCCGTCGTATTTCGACGGGGTAATATCCCGTTTCGCGGCGTTGCGGATACGCGCCGAAAATTGGCCGGAAAGGAGAAGACGAGAGAGGAAAAGTATACGAGAGCGGCGGCGGCGGCGGCGGCGCCGGGACGTCGACGGCGCGCGCTATCGTAGCGTACGAGAAATTGTTTCTAACCGACGCACGTCGGTGTCACGCAAATTGCACGGGACGTAGGGTAGAAGACGTCGACGTCGGTATAATCCGCTTCTGCTGACAAGTAGGGCCTTCCCACCTTAGTTTTTAACCCCCCCCATCGCGCCTCTCTCTCTCCTCCTCCTTCTCCGCCTATCTTTTCGTTGCTCCTGGAGCCTCACTCGTCGTCCCTTTGCCACTGACAATTGGATTCTCCGCACTACTCCCGTCGAGTTACAGATTTTTCCTTTCCGTGAGAATTTTCTTGCAGTCGCCTTTGAGAGGAGATACCCCCCTGTTCCTTCTCTGTTCTCTCTCTCCCGCCTCCCCCCGTCTTCTTCTCTCTCTCTCTTTCCTAGTCTAGCTCGAGACGCTCTCTTTCTAAGTACCAGCCGTGGAAGAAGGTTCGTTACGGGCAACCCTCTTTCCTTGCTCCCGAGCACTTCGCAAAATCAGCTTTTCTTTGAATCACCGTCGAAGGAGAGGAACGTCGTCGGAGAAGTAGATCTCTTGATCGTCATTTGCGAAAATAGAGAGGGGACCGCGAATTATTTATGGTAGCCTCGCTCGCGAGGCCTCTTCCTCGCCTCGACTCCACTCCCCCTCCCTTCTTCCCTCGAAGGGTGGGGGGTGAGAAATTTCATCAACGAGTTCGACGTTTTCGACGTACGATAATCGGCGAGACGAACGGTTAGAGGATTTAAAATTTCGCACCCCCAAATGTCTCAACCCGTTTTCTTAAGGAACGAGTGGAAACGACTCCGCGGCCGGGGCGGGGCTCTTGATTTTAACTCCTTTCGTGATCGAGGCCATTAAAAACGAAAGAGGCAAGGGTCAGAGAGGGAAAGAGCTCTCTATCTCTCTCTCTTTCTCTCCGAGGGATTCGAGTCTCTCGCCGTTTTCGCAGTCGTTCTATCGCGTCTACGTGCTTGATTACTGCAAATTTACGACGTAATAAAACCCAAGTGCTCAAAATTTTTACCGAAAACGTAGCGAGGCGCCCCCCCTGCCGAACGAATAAATTCCTTTTAATCGTTGTCAATCCGCGGTCAAAGTTCGAGTTCCCAGGGGAATCGATAGGGTCGCCGATTAATTATTCCCTCCGCCTTTATTATTTATTCAAGTTTTGTTTAGCGCGCACGATCGACGAGTGTGGGGTGTCTTGTTGAAAATCGATCCACTCGTTAATGCGCATTCGTGTGCTTTACAAGGAATACATTATCGGCGCGTGCATATCTGGGACGGAATTTTAACGAATCGCTTGATATCCGATAGCAAATTATATTTTAATCCTCGAGAGCGATCGTTGATTGAAACGCGCGTGATTTACAGGTACGTACGCCCCTCCCCCCCCCCCCCTCTCACCGATCGAGTTTCGCGATTTTCGTTTTTCCGCTTTCATTTGCCACGGTATGGCTTATTGCGTCGCTTGAGCCACAATTTTGATTTAGTCGCCGGGTAGTCGAAAGAGAGAGAGAGAGAGAGAGAGAGACTCGTAGCGAACGTTTGCCGCGGCACCGCATTATTATACCGGTTCAGTTCGAAATCACCGCAGAGTCCGTTTAGTAAATCAACACCGTACCTGCTACATCGAATGCACGCGAGACAAATTCACTTTTACCGCGGGATACACGGATGCATCCCGCGTTGTATGTATCCTTCTATATATATATATATATATATAGATATATATCACTGTGACGATCAACTAATTATCAAGCGCAACCCGACTCGCGTCAACATTAATCGCGGAAACAGTTCTCGATACCGAGCTAATAATAGTCCGCGTAAAACATCACGAAGCGAACTTCATTTACAATTTATAAACAACGGATCAACCGGTTCGATCCAACAAATTGTTTTATCGTCAGCCGCGAATTTGATTACTCACGAAATAACCTGGTCGCGGGAGTCCGTTACTTTGACGATCGAGCTCTCTCTCTCTCTCTCACTCACTCTCGATACGGCGACGTCAACGTTCAACGACGGTAACCTCGTACCGAATTCCGTCTGCGTCGTTTCAAATTTTCTTCGTCGTGGCAAAAAAGGAACGAGCGAGCGGACAGCGACGGCGCGGACGAGAGAAGAAAAAGGCCGGGGGATCGGTACATTTCCGAGAGTAATTTTCCACTGGGTGGCGGCGAGAAATGTTTATTCATAAGTTACTAGAATGTGCGCGATGTACGATTGTTCTACGGCGTTTTACATACCCGCCCGGTTGCTACCGCCACCGTTACCTAGCTTCCTCGTTTCTAGCCTGGTCTACCTCGTTTCCTTTTTTTTTCTTTTTTCCCCCTTTTTTTTTTATATTTTGTTCCCAGCGAGCAAATGCACGAGTAACCGCGGGAGTACTTTGAGAGTTTGGGAAATTTAAATGATGGCGCGACGCCGCTTACGGTCGATGAAAGAGAACATCGGCGGGTTGGGGGGCGGAAATGGGAGAAAATGAACGGTGAAAACGATAAACGAAAACCACGATTTCCTTCATTATCGGAACGTTATTACGAGCGAGCCGGCCTAACTGCCACGCACTTGCCATTAAATGATGTATTTCATATAATCCGCCCCACCTGTTTGTAGTTTCGAAATACATTAATCCGGATTATAAATCCGTAAGCCGGGTTAAGCGGATCAGGGGCGTTATGTCCCGCGGCCGCGGGGGGGGGGGGTGTGGAGAGAGAGAGAAAAAAAAACACACGCACCAAATCTATTCTAAACGTTATCGGATGACAGGTGTAAATAGTGATCTCGCCTTTCAGTACCGCTTTTCACCATCGGCGAGCATCATCGGCGGGAACAAAGCTTTACCGGGCGGGGGGTTGGCGATATCGTCTCGAATTTATATTACCGGATACTCACGATAGGGGATAATCGATGAGCTTTTAGTTACGAGAGGAAGGTTCGCCGTCAAAAATGATATCGACGGTGTTAGGAACAAAGTAGCGCCTAGCTACTAGCGCGCGTGTCACCTTATTTTCCAACCTTCCACTCCTAACTCGGCTGTTTTAATTTGAAGCTTCTATACCGTACCCCCGACCTACCCGACCGCCTTGCTTCACGGTTATTCTTATTCCGAGTGTTATCTTTTGTTCGGGAGTAAGAAAGGGGGAGGCAGATTTTAGAATAGAAGAATAGAAATGGCAGGGACAAAGATACCGAGGGATTTATCATCGAGTCACGGTGCACTGGCTATGATATTAAATTAAGTTATGCGCACCTTAGAATTTTTTATTATCGCCGAGAGTAAAGGAACTCTTCTCCCTGCGGAGATACGGTACGGTACGCGCTTTCATTTCCCTCCCCCCTCTCCCCCTTCGCCCTCCAACCCCCTCCCCCCCCCGCACTCTTTCCCTTCGTACTTGGCAATGCCGAGAGAAGTTTCATAGGTCTGTTTATATTTCCGCTCCGAACTCACGACTCGTCTCGGACTTGGTATCGTACACACTCTGTAGTCCGGTCGAACAATTAAAACGATAATTGAAAGAAGGGGAGAAAGAAAGAGAGAGAGAGAGAAGCGTCTCGATTCGAATCGTTTGGTCGCAAGTATTTTCGTTAGCAAGGCGGGGGTGAGCGTCGCGAGGGGATTGGCGAGACTAGATACCTTGTACCGTGGCCGTTATCAAGCGTTTCGAGCATGACCTCAGGCTCAAATTACCTGGTTAATGTGTAATTGTTTCGCGTTCGCCAGCTTCTAATGACACGAACGCTAAAGGACAGGTTATTATTAAACCGCAACGTCTAATTGCCCGTGGCTACGCGGTCTTATCGCGGGGGTATGCTTAGTAATTTAATTACTAACGCCCCGCTTTTCCCCCCCCACCTTCGGTTATTTTACTTTTCCGCGTATCGGTTCGCTAGCGCGGCCATAATCGATATTACAATCGAGCGTTCCGTGCCAGATATTACCGATACTTGTTAAAAAATTTGCAAGTCCGATAATTGGAGCGGAAAGTACTAATTTCGTTCCATCCGGCGTACGTCTTCCCCGTGAAACGCTCTGCACGGCTGTCCGGCACGTTTCGCAAATGAACATTCAATATTCCGGAAGTGAGTGGGTGTACTTTGCTAGATGACGCGGTGCGATTGTTACGAGAGGGTGACGAGTGACCGATGGAAATTAAAGGATAAAAACCGATAATGTTACGGACGAAGCGTATATATATATCATTTCTCGAGGTAATATTCGAAACACTTCACGACGATAAAATTATCGTTACGTTCCTCTTGATACGTCGAACTCAAAGTTACAGAAAACGAATACTCCGAGATCCCTTCGAGTGATCTCGATCGCGAAGAACCGGAAAGGAATCTGGAATACCGTCGACGAGAGTGATCCCCGCCCGATGGCTTTTGCAAAATTCCACGCAAACGCGCCGAACGGCAGCCGTGGTAAAAGAAAATTCAGTCCGACCGTTTGAAGTACACACGCTTGACCACTTACCCGCTCGAGAAGAGTGACGTTCCCGGCGATTTCTTTCAGCGCCAGAAGAATCCTCCTTCCCGTACTCCCAGGGTACCCTCGAATTTCCTGGTTGGACCTGGCCGAGGCTCCCCGAGGATCCCGTCGGAGGAGGGAAAGCGTGTAAAACCCGCTCGTGTGTGGATATCACGGAGGCACCAAGGGGCGCAAGCGTCGTAGATCGCGTCGCGGTAACCATCGATAACCGGTGTGAAACTCTCTGCTCCCTCGGTCGCATCTCTTCGCGCGCCTTTCCCCGGCATTCGTGTTGTTTTCTTTTTTTTTTTTGTTCCCGTTCCTCTGTCTACCGACAGCACCCTCGTGGCTCTCCGCGAGCACCGTTCCGTCCCTGGGAGTACCACGCGGACAAACATCGAGCTAGAAACTGCGATACGTTGGCCAGAGTAGGGCTGCTCACCCCGGACATTCCCTTCGCGGGGCACGCATGCGTCGCGTTTAAACCAGCGCCGAAACCACCCTCTACCATCGTCTCGCTTCCACCCATCGCCCTCTTATTCCTCTTTCTTCTTTCTTCTTGGGATTTTTTGTTTTTTTTTTCACCTGATTTTGGATCTTTTTGACCTGGTGCCCTTGTTACGAGATTATCGTCGATCGTTTTCGCGACGTGGGGGAGTTGTATTTTTCGAGAGGACAATCGTGTACAAGCGTTTGCGGGATCGAGGAAAACGCGGGAGATAAATATATATATATTGAAATTCCCGTCGAGTCTCCGGTGTTTCGTCGTCGACAATATTTCAAACGCGATTCTTGATCCAGCGATTCGAGAAAAGGTTCGCTAAAAGCCGCTCGGAACGGCGTAAAATCTCCCTGGCGCGAATTCGTAGGTGTTCTCCGTGGAGGGATCCGAAAGTCAGTGGGGTTGACGCGCCTGCGCGAGGAATGTCGGGTACGACGCGGGGGGGTATCGTCGGGGGGTATGGGGGTGAGTCAGTCAGGCCGCAGCGCGCGTTCAGAAAACTACCCTTAACGGCGGTCTCACGTTCGCCGCGGGCCGTGTCGCTGATTTAACCGTGAGTCCGCGAAAAAAAAACAGAGAAAAAAAAAAGATCGGCACGCGTGCACGCCTCTACCCGGCCCTCCTCGTTACCCCCGTCCAATTCTCGTCGCGTGGAATTGCGCGAAGCGGGAGGAATCGTTCTGGCCCCGACTGGCCGCGAGGTGAAGGAAACGTGCTCGAGAGAAATCGCGAACGGTATTTCGTAGAGTCACGAAGTGTCCGGGTGACGCGCGGAATATTTGGTGCGACGGCGATGAAGAGAAACGAGAATGCGACCGGCGCGAACGGAGTGTCGAGAGTGTAAGGAATCGTATCAAATGTCGTGGTTCGTCGGAGGATCGTTACGCGAAAGCATGACGAGGCGGAGGGAGAGAATTTAAAAGCTCGAGAAACACGGTCGTGCTAAAATCATCTCCGACGGTGACACTTTCCACCGTTGGGAAGGCAGAGCGAAGTGGAAGAAGAAAAAGTGGAAAGGAAAACGCCGAACGAGCGGACTAACGGACAGAGAGGGAGAGAGAGAGAAAGTTTGCTAGCAAAAATTTACGGTAATTCGAGGCTCGCCGAAGAGTTGATCCCGCGAGCGTTAAAAGTTATCCGTCCGCCGATGCGGCGATACCGTAAACTCTATCCCTGCCAATATTTGAAAGCGTAGATTCCGTTACGTGGATTTGCACTTCGAACAAAAAAAAAAAAAAACACACACACACGCTTCGGAAGGCCGGGCCCGGGATCGATAGTACCTGGTAACGTGCATCGCGATTAGATCGCAAGGTAATCTCGTGAGCCGGAAAAACGCTCGGAGTTTCTGTGAGCGTCGTATGGCTCGGACCATCAGCCGATTTACCGGGGTAACTCGAAAAGCGGAAGGAGTAGAAGGAGACCGACGGAAGTAATAGAAGAAGAGGAGGAGGAAGAAGAGGGCTAAAAAAAGGGCGAGGGAGAGAGATCGACGAGGGGTGGAAAGAAAAAAATGAAAAGTGTATACCTGAGCGAGGAAAGGGAGAAGCGAGCGCTTGATACGTGGCCCGATAGTCGTAGGATGTAACCGGAACTGGTCTAAAGTCGAGGCAGCGTCGAGAATCGCTGGATCGAGGTTCGAACGTCTACGCGCGACGCACCTCGCCTAACCGGCTACCTCGCTACTAACCGCAAGGAGTTCAAACCTCTCGGACGGAGGATAGGAGAAAATATGGGATGGTCGTGGAATCACCGCAAGAAAGAGTCGAGATAATTGCTCGGAGTAGGCCGAGGCGTTTGTTGAGAAAGAAGCGGGGTATGCTGAAAGAGAGCTGGATAACGAGCCGGAGGGGTGAAAAGGAGGAAGAATCGTCCGTTTGACCCTCGCTTCCTGCGCGCCGCTCCCAGTCTACGCCTTATTAGTGTTTGTCGTCGGGAAGGAGAGGAGAGAAGAGGAGAGGAGAGGAGAAAGAGAGAGCCGGTAATAAAGAGGAGGCCGAGAAACGTCGTGTGGAAAGCGGAAGTGAAGTGTGCTTCGATCCCCGGGGAAATACGTCGTTGAAGGGCCACTTTTCGAAAACGAGTGCGACGGTGTCGTCGTCGTCGTCGTCGTCCTCCTCCTAGTTTCTCGCCGTTGTCAAAATTGATCCTTCAAGGATTCGTGGGGAGAGGAACGCGGGGACAGCGCACGGGCGTTGAAGGGAAAATATGTAAATAGTCGCGCCGAGAGTACTCGTGATCGCGGTGCCCCCTCCCCCCTTCGAACGGAACGATAGTGTCGTTATTACGATGTCCGCGAACGACGTCGGGAGAAGCACGTCGACGGTCCGTTTCACCGACGACAGACGCCCCCGTAAGCTACGCCACCCGATGTAGGATACTTTGTCCCCGTGTCGATGGTAAATGGCGCGTGTCGACTGTTTTGTGCGACGCCAGTTTTGCCTAAGCTCCCGTACCCACTCCCCATTCACCAACCGTCTGTACAGTCTTAGTTGTACGTGACACGACGATAAGCGCGAGCGGAGAAATATTTTTGTACGCGTATAACTGCAAGCTCGATTTGAAATTGTCCCCAAACCCCTTCCATCCCCCCAACGTTGACTCGTAAGCGACGGTGAGTCGAGATCTCGTAACTGCTCGAGAGATTCGAATAATAATCGCCACGTTCCCCGTTACCCTTGATCAATCATCCCCATCGACGAGATAGTGAAGTCCTCGTGGCTTCCTTGGATCGACGGCGCGACGTCAACATCGACTCTGCGTCGTTGGGATCTTCGTCGGTCCGAAGATTCCCCGGCCGTTCCGAGTGAAGGGTGGTATGTTATGACGGAGGTGATTTGTTTTTTTCATAGGTGGCACCCTGCGAAGGTGGTAATAAGTGTGCAGTGATCACGGGTGACCGAGGGAAGACGGGAAAGAGGGTGGTCAATATGACTCCTATCTTCCTCGTCCTGTTGATGGCGATCGACCCGATAATCGCGCAGGATCGTGGTGAGTAATCGACCAGAGAAATCTACCTAGCGTATAAAAAAAAACCCCAAAGAAAGAGACTCTTCTGCGAACACTGTCGCGACAATTAGTGAAAATCTGTGCCGGCGTTGAGGAGAGTAACGCCAGTGAACTTGGACTCGAAAGAACATTATTGACACTCTCGACGGACACGAGACGCGTACCACCAGCGCGTGTGTGAATTCGCGCGTTAATCGCGAAGAGCGTCGCGTTTCGATTAGAAGAGTCTACCGCTGTCTTTGAAAATCGATTTACCTCGTTACCGCGGCAAACGAGGTCGAGCCGATCCATAAGCTAGGACGCGGGCCGTACGGAGCGCTCTTCTTTAAAATAATACGACGTTCTCCCTCGGAGTACACGTTTCGTCGGAAACCAGAAGAGCCGTCCGATAGAGCCGGCCCGTTTCCCAGTTTATACCCATTTTGCATGATCGCTTTAAGTCCGACTTTAGTGCGTAGTACGAAGCGTTCGAACGAAATGATTTCGATGTTCCGCGACAAAGGTTTATCCGACGCGCATTTTGGGAGGGGGAAAGAGGATCGCGACGCGTCGCGATCCCCTTCGTTCCCACTGTAACGCGTAACAAAAAAAAAAAAAGAAAAAAAAATGTACACAACGAAAGGTTGAAAAATTGAAAGCTAAGCGAGCGCACGGCGCGCTATTGTTCGAGGTTTAAAAGCTCGAACATCAACGACACGATAATGGAACGGGTAAATTTGTAAACTAACGCGGCGTGAATGACGATATACTCATACGTACACACAAGGTAGCACGGTGCGGCGGTCGGGTATGGAGGGGGGGGGATGCCGGGGCATAGTTGCCGCGGTTGCAACTCCCTCGAGCCGGTTGCGCTTAAAAAGCTCCGGTGTCCCCCGAAGCAACGAGTAATAATGCGTGCTTTGAGCTCGGACGCGGCCGAATAACGACCGTTCGCGCAAACACGCGCCGCTACATCGGATATCGTGCATGCACGATTCCGCGCGCCGAGGTACAGAGAGAGAGAGAGAGCGACCGTCCGCCCGTCCGCCCGCTCGCTCGCTCGCTCGCTCACCGTGCTGCGTTGCGTCGCGTAGCGTACGTTGTACGCGCGACACGCCTATGCGTTCGCGAGCATTAGCGTTTCCGATGCGTTTAGTTTTGGTGGAACGAGTCGACGCGCTCTCGGCCGTGTGCCGTTAACTTCCGAGAGCGCGGCAAACGGATAAAATCCTGTAAATACAGTAAACGCGTCTCGTGACCGATCGAAATCAGTCGATCGGCGCTATCCCGAAGCGTCGTCGTTTCCGCTTCGAAAGCGTCGGCTCCGGGCACTGATCGAGCTGCGACGCGCTTTTACGAGCGGTGAAACGAAGAATTCGATGTTAATCGTCGCGGTCGTCGCGACGAGCGAGCGTCGTCGGCGTCGTCAGCAGCGCGATGGACCGTCTCCACGAGTCCTCGCACCCCCCTCGAAACGATCGATGCCGAGATGTGGAAGCGCGCGGGGACTCTAGTGTGTTCTATGGACTCTAGGAGCGCGTACATTGGATTTAATGGACGGACGAACGGACGAGAAACCGGGGCAACGCCTCGTGGGCCTTGTCCGATTGGATCGCGTCCACCGCATTCGAGTATATAACCCCCGGCTTGTATTTCCTTTCGTTGGGGGGACCGCGAGACCTATTAGTTATTCGTGCCACGGCATTCGATGATGAATCGCGCGCGATCATTGACTCGGATCGCCGTCGTACGCCGCGATCATTACGCGGTAATCTGTCGCCGCGGTGGCCCGGTAATCCGCCCGAGCTTTACGCTGACTCCGTAATGACAATGATACATCCCTCGCATTTCAGTCAATTAATTACGTCACGACGTAATCCTAATTTGGTTGTCGGAAAGCTCTCGCCGGATTTGGATATTCCGCGAATCTTGCTTTGGGGGGATTGGTCGGGAGGGTGGGGGGGTGGGGGGGGGGGGTTGCGTTGGAAAACGCGAGGTAATGCTAAGCGGATGTGGAAGGTGATGGGAAAGAAGGATCCAAGCGCGCGTAATCACATTTTCTTTTTTTTTTTTGGGAACTGCGCGCGATTAAATAAAAGCCGAATGAGTTAGGGGATGGAGCGACCGGATGGAGAGACGCGACTTTAGGTCCGATGTACGCCCAACGAATCATTTTTTTTTCCCAACGGAGGGTTGTCCGATTTGAATTCAATAGGTTCGCTTTTCACGAATTTTCACGCGCTGCCGGGGGAAAATTCGCGTTACCATCGCGTTTAACGTCTTTCCACACTTTTTTTTTTTTTTTTTTTTTAATTCGTTCGCGCTGCTCGTTCGTACGGCGCGTCCATCCATCGGCCCGCGGATGGAAAATTGCTACTCGTCGGTGGTTACGGGAGGGTAAATTGCAGCGAGAGTGGAGGGACGCGGAGAAGTATAGGAGTGAGGGGGATGGAGCGTAGGGGGCGGGGGGGGGGGGGGAGAGGAAGAGAAACCACAAAAAGAAATTCGAAAGGAGGATGAGCCCCGGAATCCATAGTTAATGCAGATCCGTCCCGGCCATCCTCCTGGCGTCGTGGAAAGGGAAAATGGCCGAGGTCGGGCACGAAGATTTCCTCGGAGGTTCGTTCGCCTCCACTCGCGCCTTCTCGAAAAAGCGTCCTTGAGGTAACAGGACGAAAGCTCGCCTGGCGGATGCAATTCCCTGTCTATCCATCTATTTATCTTTTTCTCCGGTGACTCGTTTCCCTACTCTCGCTCCGTCTCTCTCTCTCTCTCTCTCTCTCGCTCTTCCCTTTTCTCTCCCTGTCCCGGGTGCAGCGCCATCCGCACAGGACCCTCCCCCTAAGGGGGTGGGGGAGGGGGTAGTGCCTACCGACGGAGGCACGCATTTTGAAAAATGGCAGCTGAGTCGGCTGCCGGGTAGACGCACAGAGCGGGTTAGTTCGGTAATTCGCGGTGACGTAGGCAGGGAAAATTTCGAAATCACACGTCACTTCGGCCCCGGCCTGGCGCGTTTCATCTCGCGTACATACGCGCTACCACCTTTTATAATGCAGACCGTAACGCCGGCCTCTCCCACTCTTCTTCTCTCTCTCTCTCTTTTGGTTTCCGCGCGTGCCTGTCACACGTTTTTCCACGGTATGGCCGAAAAATGGTTTTCCGCGAAGACAGGCGTCGGGCGACGAAACACGATCGAGAAATGCAAATTTGCCCACGCCTAAGGGCGATGTTCGGCCTCCGGGGATCGACGACTCCACGTCCCTCCCTTCGTCTCGCGCCAGATATATTTATTTTGTGCCGCATTTTTGTACACGAACCGAAGCACACGCATTTACGACGCGGCTCTGACTTCCGATGAGGTAAAAATCGCTCGGGCTTAGGAAAAAAAAAAGAAGAAAAGGAAGAAGATCGAACGAATTTTATGAGATATTACGTCGACCGAGCTCGCGAAAGAATATGTGTGTGTGTGTGTGTAACGGAGCGCGGCATAACTCGTGCAAAGTCGTCAGCACGCGGGATCATTTTTCATCCGCACGTCTACCGAAGAAAAACGCGCTTCCCCCCCCCCCCCCCACCCGCCCGTAATCGTATCTTTTTACGAATTTAAGTTAAGCCTATCGCCGACGCGCTCCCCTACACCATTGTGCCGCGCCGCGAGAGAGAAATGCCTCTGATTAGACGAAAGCTTCGAGCATGGTAGTCCGTTTTAGAATCATTGACCTTTTTTTTTTCTTTTTTTTTTTTTTTTAACCTGACAGTCGGCGGCGGCAACCCTTCGTTTCCTGGGTTCAGCCGGGGTCGCGCGTTATTTATCGCCGCAGCAGACGTGATAATTTACATTCCGTCCGCCTGCGTTACGGTCCCGAGCCTGTCGCTCGTACGAGCCCGCACGGGCTGTCGTTGTTTTTATCGGTAATTGACAGAGTAGACGTTACCCGCCGAAACGGGCAGACACCTCAGTTGAGGGGCAGAAACGGCCGAGGCTCGGCGCCCTCTCTCTCCCCCCCGGAACATTCAGGAAAATGACGACGAATGACTTCGCTGCTTCCAATCCTTTTTTTTTTTTTCTCGTTAATTTGCCAGACGTTCGCGCGAAACGCTGATCCCGTCCGTCTGTTTCGGAAATTACCGATATCGCGGCGCTGGATGGTAATTGGATTATTCGCAACGGATATAGTATATATGTATGTGTGGGATCGGAAGGTAAGGTGGTGTTAATTAATTCCCGGACCGTGATTATATTTCATAACACACGAGCAACATAAAACTTTATTAGGAACGATAGTCAAATTAGTAAAAGAAATTAGAATCGACGCTGTAGTACGCTGTACCACGCTAACGACCACACACGACTCGGGCTTCAACGACCGACTGCCACGATTCTTCTTCTCGTCGACGGTCTTTCGCGACCGTTACCATTCCTCGAAATCGGCGGATCGGCTAACACACACGATCCGTGATGTGGCCGTTCTTAGTAACGCAATAGAAGTACAACCAAAACACACGCATACCATATATGTATACCTATTCGCGTTCGAGAGGAACAACCGATAATTCGGCTGGGTGGGTGGTTCGTCGGAAGTGCGAGAGGGGGTGGAGAGGGCGGGGGGGTGGTACGGGCGAGTCTGACGTGGATGTGTATAAGGGTGCGGGCACGTCGAAGTGGCTGGTAGGAGGGCCGCGGCGGGTGATAAAGTAAAAAAGTTACTCCAGCTATTTTATGGGATCCCTCGACAGGGGGTCTCTCTCTCTCTCTCTCTCTCCCGCGATCCTCTCTGCCAGTGGGGGATGAGGTAGGTTGCAACCATCCCCCATCCCATCCCATCCCATCCTCCTTACCGTCTTCCGGCGCATCCTCCACCTTCTCGCGCTTTCTCTCTGTCCACCCCCCGCGCGCAGGCTTTTACGGTATCGAACGAGTGTCGTCGGGATAAGCTCGACGTTGGCGTAGACTCGCGCCCAGGTATCGTAGAGAGGGGTTGAGGAAAACCGTGGGGGTGCGAGGAGGTGTGGGAAGCGGGGAGCCAGGAAGCGTGGCTTAGCCGCAACATTCTCGGGTTTACACCCCCATCGTGAACTTCCCTGTGGATCTGGGATTAGCTGTGGTAGGCGGCAAAGGTTCGTTCCGGAGTTACACTGATTTTGCCGTTCCAACGACCGTGAAACGCTTGCATTTGTCGCGATCTCGTTGTATTTATGAGCTACCCGACGTTCGCGGATCGGGTCTGAGTTTTCGTTTCTTTTTTTTTTTCTTCTTGTTCTTCTTCTTCATTCAACGACTGACGTTTACAGAATTATCGAACGTCGAGTGATTAGCTTGAGTCTCGGCGAGAGGCGTGTCTCCGATGTCTCTCAGTCATACGAAGACGTTGATATCGTAAATATATCGATATGTCCCTACACCCCCCCCCCCCTCCCCCCCCACGTTTTTTCCCCTCCATTTTCCAGCGTTTTCCCATCGGGCCGGAATTTATGGGAAGCCAAAGTGCAGTTTGCTGTTTCCATCGAGTTTCGAGTCTCATCAGACATGCACTCGCACGCGCGAGACTCGTGTAATTGACATGTATATATACTATATATATATATATTCGCGGAGGTAAAAGAGAATTTCCTTGAAATAGACGCGAGCGGGCGAGAGTGGGGGGGTTTCCCAACGAGCGATTCTCGCTCCTTCCTCGTAATGAATTTCTTAACGTCCCTCGGCGAACATCTTCGATTTGCCACGCGACTCGGTACTCGTTTCCAAACTACGTTTTCCAAGGCAAAAGGGAAAATAAAGAAAAAAAAAAAAAGTAATAACAGAAAATATCGCCTCCGTACACTACTACGAGAGCATCGCGTTATCCCGAGTTATTACAACGTGTGCGGGCTATTAAATGAGAGCTCGTAAATGCATTACATTGCATATGCATGATATATCCTCCCCCGTGGCGTCACGGTCGCGAAAGTGGAATAGCACGGTACGCACTTTTCTTCGTCCTTCGCGCCGGCGAATCGAGCGCGCGAAAACCGAGGGAAGCGATCGAATCAGCAGTTTCCGTCGATCAACGGGAAGGTTCAACCGCCGTGCCTCGATCAACGATCGAGATCAGAGGGGCGCGAGAAGTCGAAACGTAACTTTCGAGCCGAGTTTTCCTTCTCTCGCGACGTTTAAACGATAGTTCTGTCCCGTTCCTGGTACGTAGGGTCGCGCGGTAATACGCAGCTCTCCGATTCCATTCGTCGACCGATACCCAACGCACGCATTACTCGTCGATAGCATTGAGAACTTAAATAATGAAATGCAGGTACGCGCGTAAGCGTAAACGCGGCCCCCTCGAGTTTAGCCCCGTCGCGGGGTGATTTATTCCATAAACGGAAGTGGTTTTGAATTAGAAATCCCGCGGAACGATTTCGAACGAGTCCCCCGTTTAATTCCCTCGCATTGTCAGGAGTACGCGTATAAGGGTGAGTCAACCCCCGCCCCCCCCTTACCCGCTGCACTCACCCCTCCACCCCGTGGGTAGAATACGAGTGGAAAATCTCGTCGCGATGCTTTCGTTCCTGGCAAGAAACGCTGTTTCTAATATTTGCAAATATATTCCCCTCTGGCGGTGCGACGGTCGATGTCTTTCCGCGGCGAGATATGAAATTGACTACGCGACATGTTGGGGGGGGGGGGGGGGGGGGGAAGCGGCACGCTAATCAAAGGATAATAAAATTGACAGAACGAATTTATAATCCACTTAGGTGGGTCGAGGGGCGGACGGAAAATGCATAGCTTCGTACTCGAAATTACAACTAATCTGTGAGCACGAATTTCTGCGTACCTCTTGTGACATTTTGATTTATTAACGTTACGGCGCTATTATTCGTTTTGCTCGTGGCGTTTCTAAATTATTTTACTACTTTGCCCCGCCCACGGGAGACGCTTTAAAGCGCGAAAAATCAGGGAAAGCGAGACAAACAACACCGAGGTGGGTGGTTGGATAGTGGTGGTGAGCGGCCGTTGGGTTTGGATAATTCGAGGAATTTCTCGGGTGAAAATAAATTTATCTTATATAATTAACTTTCCGTACGTTACTCGACGTACGGATGCGTTTTCTCGCCGTTCCCATGATTCTACCTGCGGTTAAGTTTCCCTCTTATCAAGCGCGTTTCAGCCCAAGTAATGCGACTTTTAGCTCGGCTAACTGCATTTCCCTAGTACATTATCGGACAGATTTATATATCGTCGGTCGAAACGAATGGGCCCCAAAGCGTATGGAACATTCCGGAAATTTCGAATATTAAATTTATGATGGATCGCTGCCTTCTCGCGAGGGAGGGAGGGGGAGGGGGTCTGCCATTTTTCGAGGGTGAGAGCAGCGAGGAGAGCTTATCCCGTGGGGGGAGGAGGCTGCACGCGGCGACGAAAGTCGGAAAATGAAGAGGCGAGAGTAACATTGGCGTCGCGCAAGATTAACGTCTGGTCTTTGCTTTCGCTCCTCCTTATAAACGCGGTTTTAAATAGCCGCGCGAACGATCCGTCATGCGAGAACCGCACTCCGTGGATTTAACGGTATCGAGAAACCGAGACTCGGCTCTGTTCTTTTCCTCTCTTTCTTCTTCATTTTTTTTTCCTTTTACCAAGCATCGTACCCGTTAAAAATACTCGCCCCGAGGTTTCGCAATTCGACCAATCTCGCGCCAGTCAGCGTGACTTCCGTGTACCCACCCGCTCCCCTAATGGCGCGGTCGAGACGCTTTTTCGCTATTTCGGAAAGCTATTCGGTATCTTCCACGGAAGCTGGAAGCACGGTAACAAACCTACCCCCGGGTAGGAGTTCCCATTAACGCTCCTACGTACCGACGCAACTCTATACTCTCCCTCGGCTTTAGCCCTCGCCCGAGTATTACGTCGTATATTTTAAATCGGCCCATTAACCGCACGTACGATTACGGTAGATTACTTATCGATTACTATTATAATGGGGTTCGAGAACTGGTGGCACGAGGGAGGAGAGGGTAACGGCCCACGTTCGCTTAGGTGCATTTGTATGGACGGTGGGAGAGAGAGAGAGAGAGAGAGAGAGAGTGTCGCCGTTCCACATAGTGGCACCATAATTCGCAATAACTGCCGTAATAACCGTACCTCCTTACAGGCTAGAATAATATCGCGGTAATTCCCTCGATAAAAATGCTACTGTTTTCCTTCCACCCCTCGTCTCTTCCCCCCCTCTCTCCTTCTTTCACTCCCTTGCCACGGAGAGTCGCGAAATCTTTGCGCGGCAACGTACGAAAATCGTTAATCTCGCAAAACTCGCGCGTAACGGTTCGCGTAGTTGCGAAATTTTCAAAAACCCATCGCGCGCGTCGCTCGGGTAATCACGATCAACTACGGTGAAGGTTTCCGAGCAACGGCCCCCTTTTACCTCGGGTCCATCGATATCGTTTGGCGCGACGGTGGTATCCTCGAGAGTGGCTGGGAAATACGGGGGACGAAGTTTCGCGATATGGGAATTGATAACCGCCAGGGACTCTCGGAATAGTCGCGATCGAGAAAGAGAGAGAGAGGAGTGAAGTAGGAGGAAGAGGAGAAGGAGGAGGTGGGTTCGAGGGTGAGAGAAGGGGGAGCCGAGTTAACTCCGCTGTAAGTCCGTGTGCCTGCGGGTGGAGGGACGTCTATAGGATTGTAACGAGCGCGCAAGATGGTCTTTGAAAAATCGACGACTTCGAATGGGGATTTCGCTCGCGTTTGCATAAAATGAAAGTCTCGACCGTCTTACCGCGCACCCACCTACCTACCAACCAACCAACCCTACCTACCTACCTACCTGCCCACCTCCTTTTTCCATCCCTCAGTTACCTCCCGTTCCTCCTTTTCCTCCTTTTTCCCCTCCTTTCTTCCGGCAGCGCGCTTCCACTCGAGACACTCTCGGTAGCGAGGTCAACACTTTCCCCGCCAATGGGTTTCCGAAGCCCCCCCGAGGCGCATTCGTGCGTGTTCCGGGTACATTTTCAATTTTACGTCACGTCTATTTTTCAACGCCACCTCTTTTCTTTTTTCCACCCCTCCCCTCCTCCTCTTCTCGCTTAGCGCGACGCATTTCCCCGTTCTCTTTACTCGCGTCGAGACATCCATCTACCTCGATAGCTCTCGATTCGACTGCGTTGCCGTCGCAGTCGCGACGTTACGCTTACGTCGGGAGTTTCACTCGCGAGCACGCCGACGGATCGCTTCGTGGCTTTTCCGCGACAAGCATGATTTTCCCGATGTCCGCGCGAGGCGAAGTCGCCCGGGACGAATCGACGAGGCGAGACTCTTTCTCTTAGAGATCGATACGTCTATTCCGGATGTGACTCGCGGGCGCGAGAAGCTTTGGACAGCTCTTGACGAATTTTGGTCGGGTTTGCAGGAATGTCTGAATGACATTAGCTTCTAGAACGGCACACGAACAATTTTACTGTCGATCGTGTCATTTTCTGAGAGAACCGCGAGCACCACTGGAATGCGTTAAAGGCGTCGGGTACCTATCGTTTTGAAAGGGTTTACGGTGTCAGTTGTGCAGGTGGTAATCGTTGAAAAATTTTTAGAAGAATCACTGGTTAAAAGATGAACAAGATGAACAGAATTTTGATGAGACCATTTTTTCGTGAAAAACAGCGATCTAGAAAATTGCTAAAGTTCAAGACAACTTTGCGCATAGAAAGAAACCTTTTATCAAAATTCTGTTCAACCCCAACGCATGGATCATCCTTCATCTTTCAAACGAGCTATTGTTCATCAAACTCGGTCAACAATTACGACTTGCACAACCAACAAGCTAATACATGTTTTCACCCATTTTTATGAGAAATTCGCAAAAACTCGCCCCAGGTGTGACTCGCGAGGCATAAGGTCAACTACACCCCTCGCACCCCTATACTTTTCATATTGTCTGTCCCGTTTATTGTCACCCGTCACTGAACTCACTCACGCCCCGCTCTATAAGTATCCAACAGCCTTAAGGCGAAGGTAAAAGGCGATTTGCACCTGATGCATCGAAACTCCAACAGCGGGCAAGACTCGCGCGCTACCATCGAACCTATATTTTCATTCCGATCGATCACTCGAGATCGCCTGGCTTTTCCATCTAGGTATCGCCAGGTCGAGAGGAGGGAACGAATGTCCCTTTGTGAAATTTATAACCCCGCCCTTTTGCCTCGGTACGTTCGGCTGCATGCTCCGGCTGTCCGGTAGTTTCTCGAAAGAAGCGAGCGGTAATGGCCCCCGGGTAAGATACGTACGATAAGTACCGAGGTCGTTCCTTCCCCGCGCTGCTGCACGCCATCGAGAGGCGACTTACACGACTAATCCGTTAGTTTCCCTCGTAATATCTCTACGCGGATTAAATTAGTCGTGACATTGCATTGAGAGTAATGCAGAATTACGGCGAATGGGGAGCCAACCGTCGGGATTCTTTTCCCGCAGTTTGTAATTTTAAGGGATTATACCAGCGATTAAAGTATCACGGTCGTCGCGGCTACGTTTTTTTGATGAAAATGCATCATCCCTTTTTATTAGATTTCCGTGCGTATAATCGCGCAACGGTAAACGCGGTTGACTCGCCGTCTCTCCCCCCCCCCCCGCCCCAACGAAACGTTGAACCCGCCCATTGAAATTGCGTTTCACTCGTCCCCCCCTCCCCCCCCTTGCGTTTGAAACGCGGATACGCTTTTATGTATTTAAGCGAATCCGGGAGAGGGATCCGTGAATTTTTCTTAAGCTCGGCGCGTACGTCACGTTCGAGGAAGGAAGGGAGGGGTGAGGAGTGAGGGAGAGAGAGTCAAGATTCGGAGCGATCGAGAAATCCGGACTTTCGCCACCTCTCGCTTTCGAATCACATGCAAGGGAGATCCCTTTCTATCTCTTACGGAAAGAACTTTTTGTATTCCGGAATTCTCGTGGAAATTGCCCGTAAAATCGGCTTATCCGCGAATTCTCCGGAGAAGAATCTAACCGGGATAAAATTACGCTCCAACTCGCACGCGGTTGACCCTTACGGTTCGTTTCCTCGCCCCTTTCCTCCCCCCCTCACCGGGCTCTCGAAGGAATCCTCGCGTTCTTATCTTAAGAGCCCATCTACGTTGTCTCGAGTACGTTTTGCGCTTTTCCTGCCTCTTCTCTCTCACTCTTTTCCCTCCGTCCCTTTCGCCGGCCATCCCCCCCCCCCCACCCCCTCTCCGTCGGACGCAGCAGGAAGTTTATCGTAGACTTTATAACCACGCGTTTCCGTTCCGACGGTGGTAGCTAGGAATCGCCCGGCACCATTTCCACTTTGTCGACGATAAAAGAACTCCCCCGCAGTGCTTACCCCGCCTATCTTCTCTATATCTACCTCTGTCATTGATTAGATCCTTTTAATCGTCTTGGCCGAGCTCCTACGAGTTAAATGTTTACCGTGGCACGATCGTTAGCACACCCCCGGGGGGGATCTTTTCCACGGTTCTCCTTAGCTGCCGTAACGCTATTTCGATGATTAGAAAGTAAATTTCCGAAGGTGAGGGCGACGGAGGGGCTGGGAAACCTCTTTCTCGGTTCGGTTGGCTGAAAGAAAATATCGTAATGAAACCCCACCCCTTATCATCTTCCCGTCGTAGACGTAATTTCAGCAAAAACGTAGGGGGGTGTCATTAATTAGCCACGGTACGCGGGAGGCGACGTCGTCTCATTCTTGAAACGTTCGTCTTCTCGAAAATGAAACCCTTATTATAACGGTACTTTACCTTCCCGGTCCACTGAATTTTGAAACGTCGTCTCTCTCTCCCCCCCTCTCTCTCTATTTCTCTCTCTCTCTCTCTCACTTCTTCTCTCCCGCCTCCCCGTCCAACGTGTCCAAGCCACCGGTGAATCTTTCTCCCTTTTCCCAAAGCCGCGTTCCCAGCCACGGTTGTCAGGAGTTTCACGGACTCGAAACTCGGCGAATTAAGTGCGAACTTAACTCTTCCGCGGGGAAACTTGTTTCGTCGCTCTCGTGTGCCCGACGATGACTGCCGCGGCGTCAACGGAAACGTCGACGTCGCGTCGCCTACTCCAACTAATTGCAATTTCGCGAACTAAGCCGGATAATTGATTTTCTCGGTATCGCTCGAGCGTTTACTTCAAAATACGTAATCACGACGTCTAGGAGCCGTTACTTCCGGCGGCACGGAAGATTTAGCTACCCTAATCCCTTTACGGACCTTTGAACTTGATATCCAAAAACGTATACCTTGCCTCGCGATATACACGAATATACCCGAGTAAAAGGATCGAACGTTTCCGTCCGTCAATCCGTACGCTTCCTACTGAATTCAGTCGGCGTCAAATTAAACGGATGAGAATTCTTTCACCCCCCCCTCTCTCTCTCTCTCTACCTAAATTCCCATGAAACTGAATTTCCTTATATCGTAACGCGCCGCCTTCCGACGAGTCGTTCAGTTTCCACGTCGAGAGGAATCTCCGGAATTAAGCGATAATCGTAATACCGTGGCAACCGAGTATGGTACGGTAAATCGCGGTTCTCGTTTCCTTACTTCCGGCCGCATCGGTGAACGTTACCGCAAACTACGAGGACCCGAGGCAGAAGCGTGTGGTTGACCGTGGCGTAACGCGTAAAGGTTTCCTTACGACTGATTCGAAACTACCGCCGAGGGCCTCGGAACTGTTACACCGGCTACGTCGTCGTCGTCGTCGTACCCACGCGTATTTCCCGCCCACACTTCCGTTTCCGCGTGGATAACGGTACGCGGGTGTACCGAGGTCGGACGATTAGATTAAACTCATCGGCTCTTAGAAATTCCCTTGCCGTTCGATCGCCAGTTATCGGCGTTCGCCCCCTCCGTTAACGAGCGCGTTCCTTTTCCGTTCGTTGGAAGGAAATTTCTGCCGGCCACTCGAAAGTTGTGTCGTTTTATCGGAGAAAGATGTAACTCTACCGTGTAATTGGGAAAACGTGACGACGGATATTAACGAGCCCCTCGAACGTCATCGTCGAAGGAGATGAAAAAGGAGGGGCCGAGTTGCCAGCTTTCCTCGATTCCTTTTGCCAATTAGATTTCTAACGACGATTGCGCAATTTATGTTAACGATCGTCGATTAATATCAACGGGGGACTTTCGTAGAAGTAAATAACGCGATAGTTTCTTCCGAGGGGGTGGGGGTGGGAGGGAAATCCCAGAGATCCGTTTGTCGACTCGTGACACGCCTCGTTGGGGGGGGGGGGTGGTTGGAGGTGGGGGATGGGGGTGGCGGAGGGTCGAGGATGAACGGGGATAGGGTGGGAGGGAGGGAGGGAGAGAGTAGCTTTTATACGTTTTATCCCTCGTACGTTGCGAAAACCCCTCCGTTGATGATAAACGATCAAGCGAAATCCAACCTCTCGCTTCTCCTCCCTCTTCGACCAATCTCGCGGAGGGATCCTCCTGACTGGGGTCGCGAGGACGTTCAGGCGCAGATTAAAATATAGATTTTATTGTTTTCCGGGTGTGTCGCACGCGCTCACCTACGATTTATACGGCCGTTACTCACCCGAGTCGTTTCCCCCGAATCACATATGTATAATAATTCATCCTCGATGCGCGTTTTATGAGATTTTCTATTAGATGCGCCATTCCGACACCGATAGCAAATTGCACGGGCCGTCGGACCGTCGATTCGATTCGATTCGATTCCATTCGATTCGATTCGATTCGTCTGCGAGCCGGCCGATCGGATGGGACAGATCCGAACGGTAATAATAATGACAAGGCCGACATCGTAAATTTCGTCATAAACGTCTAGCTAAAAATAATGATGTTACCCGATAGATACACGCTCAGCCGTATAACGTGTAATCCAGAGACACACCCTCGTAACGCAGTCCCTTTACAAGCGCGAGACACCCTCCGTCGCGTAACCGAGCAACCCCAAATTCGCGAATTACCTGGCAAACGCGAAATTCTCTCAAGACGTCGACGAGCGGGGACGAGAACTTGGTAGCGTGTTACGTTGCTCTCGTAATCTCCACGCGTCGTAGCTCCGAGCTCCGTCTCCCGTGGAAACGCGTCATTTTCCAAAGATTACGTACACGCGTTGGTAATACTACGGACAATTCGAATCGAAGGAACCGATTTTAATCGTGAAAGAATCTGCTACGTCCAACGTCGTCGGACGCGTGAAAACCTTCGGGGCGGCACAAGAGCGACGCTCGCGTTTCCACCGCCCGACGGCCGTCGGTATCGGTGCCGGTGCGAGAATGGCGTCGCCGAGAAAGCGGGCTCTGGCTTTGCGTCCACCTGCGGCAGGGCGAGCCTAATTAACAAGTGCCGCGAGAAGTAGGTCAGCTCGTATCGACTGGATCCCACCCTCGATCCTCCTCTGGCTTTCAGAGAGCAGGGAGTCGGAGGTATCTCGTTTAGCACGTACGCACCACCGATCCCCCTCTGATCTCACTCCCCCGTCTCCTCCGCCACCCCCTCTCTTTCTCTCTCTCTCTGTCTTCGCCACCCGGACCTGCCTGTCCCCGCTGATAAAACGGAATCAACGATTATCGAAATGCGGGCGGAGGGACCGCGGGCGTTTCGGTTTTTATTGCGAACCGTAGTGGCTGTGCGGACGGCAATAAAACGTAGAGCAAAAAAAAAAAGAAAGAATCGCGACGATGGCGTCGGCTTTAGAATCGACGCGTGGGTGAGGAAGAAAGGGGTGGCGTGCAGGGGGTGGGGGGGCGACGCGTGATTCCGTTGATTTTCGAGTCCACGTACGTACACCTTCTGCGCGTACAGAGGATACGCGCGCGCGCGTGTGTGTATGTAGAGCGGCGTACTAGGCTAACGCGAGGGCGGCAAAGTTCCTTCTCGGCACGCCAGCCGACGACGTACGGTGGATCGCGTGCCGAAGGTTACATCGACCACACTCCGAGCAACCACCTCGCTTTTCCTTCCACGATCCCACTCTCCGCGAACCCTCCGCGAACCCTCGTCTGTCTTTATCTAGCTCGACTTCGTCGGTACCTCTCTCTCTCTCTCTCTTTCTCTCTCTACCGTACACGCCACCCTTTTCTTGCTCTCACTTTGCCCCCCATCTGCCCGTTTAACCACCCCACCTCTCTCTCTCTCTCTCGCCATCGGCTGCTTCCAGTACGGGCAATCCAACCGACGCTTTATGAGAAAACGTTGAAGAGCTCCTTCGCTACCGGACGTGCCTCCTGGCTGTTATTACAACAGAAACCGCAGCAGCCATACCTCCCGACGCGATTAGAAAGGATGGAAGAGACCGGTTGGAAGCGGCACGAGAAATTACACCAATTTATGCGCTCGTACGCCGTCGGGAGGGTTAAGATGGGAAAGGTTGGGGTCCGCTGGATCCAGCTTTTCCAGTACACGCTTTGCCAGCTATTACTTCGTTCGGCAATCTTCCAAAAGCGTCTTTTGTACGTCTCGCGTACCTCTCTCTTACCCCCGTCCCCTTCGATTCTACCGGGCCACCTACGTACGCCGCTTTCCAATCTTCCACCTTTCTCCCTCCCCCTCTGCCCCGCTGTCGCGTATTATTTTTCGTCATCGGGTCCCGGCGAACGAGAACAAAAGTCAACCTCGCCGTGCAGAACAAACACCGGAAAAGAGTGGTAGTGCTCGTTCGCTTGGATTTTAAAGTGGATTAGTTGCTTCCGCGGAGAAGTTGAAACAATCGTTGCGCGATTTTCTCCCCCCGCAGGACCACGAAACTTTTTCATCGACCCGCGTCGCGACGGAAGCGAAGGTTGTAACGAGGATTGACAAGCGTCCGACGAATTAGTCTTTCCGGCAATTAACCTAAGAGGATTACTCGAGTTCGTTTACGAACCCGCGTACGCTTACCCGAAATCGTAGAGAATTTACGAGTATCTACGTGGTCGATACAGCACCGAGACGAAGTATCGTAATTTCCCCTCTTCCTCTTCCTACCGTCGCTCCTCTCGCTTATTTTAGAAACCTCCGATCCACGGGATATCGCGGTTATTATTACATCTTTACTTTACTCCTCGAGCTCGATGGCTCCCGTTTCTCCTCGCGACTCGTTCGTCGCGTTAAAGTTAACGTCATTAAGGGGAACTCTAGTGAAATCTAAACGGAGAGAGGCATTGTCCGTTATGAGAGAGGCACTCTATGAGAGATAGGAGCACGGTCTAGATCTTCCCACTGAAACAACAGCGGCCTCGAAAACACAACAACTCCCTCAACCGTCGGGCGACCGTTATTAATTATTGTCTACTTTGGGGGATTGGAGCCAGCGTCGGTTTCCCCACGGTGTCTGATAAATGTCAGAACAGACGGATACGGCTTCCCACAGTCTCTGTCTCTCTCTCTCTCTCTCTCTCTCTCTCTCTCTCTCTCTCTCTTGCACGTTAAAGGGGAGTTAGCGGTGTGCACCCAGTGTTACTCGATAAACGACTCCGCTCCGGCTACCTAGAAAAGAACTTTCGCAGCCTTCCACCGATAAATAAATCCCCCACCCCTTCTCTTTCTCTCTCTCTCTCTCTCTCTCTCTCTCTCTTTCTTTCTTTTTCTCTCGCTTTTCTTCTCTTTCGACCTCTTTCCCTGGCCCCCGCGCAAAGATTAGCGCGCCGAGGAAAATTGGTGAAAACGGTTATTACTATCAACTGGAACGATTCCTCCTAATAAGGCCAACGGTTAAGTAAACGGCCGGCGAATAAGAAGTTAAAACTTCTGTCCGATATGGCGGTAACGATAACGAGCGCGAATCGGTAATTCTTGCTCGTTCGAGGGAGCACTAATTGCGGGGTATTTAAAAACAGGACTACCCTCCTTTATTCGAAGCGTTTCGGAGTGCTCTTTCTCTTTCTCTCTCTCTCTCTCTCTCCGCCTCCCTGTAACAGCTCGCGAACTTACAGAGGTAAATGGTCACGGCATTTTCCGACGGAGGGTTGCACGCGGAGAAGTCCGGTGGGATAGCAGCGCTGCCGGTTAGCGGCGGAGAGACTCTCGAAGCGTCGTGTAGAGAGAGGTACGAAGGTGTATCGCCGTTGTTGCTTGGTAGCATTTGTAAACTAGCTTTTGATAGCGCTCCGAAATGGCGTGGCGGAGCGGTTGAAAGTTCCGTACACAGTCTTCTCCTTCCGCTTTTTCTTATTTCTTTTTCTTACCGTCCAACTCTTACCCGCGCTGCCCCCGGGCCACCCCTCTCACCCCCACCCCCCTAACCCAGCGCACGACGCACGAGAATTCAACGAAATCCGCCCCCGAGTCTGACCAACGAGAAAATAACTGACGCTCCGTAAGTCTCTTCCGAAATATCCGACGCCACCGTATCCCCCCCCCCCCCTATCCCGTATCCCCTATACTCCCTTCCTCTCGCTTCTCGTCTTTTTCTTCGTCCTTTCTCCGAGGCAATTGCGCTTTTCTTATTTCGCTAATGTAACGGTTCCCGCTCCCTTCTTTATTCCGTACAGCACGGCGAGATAAAACTTTCTCCATCCCGCCGTCCGTACCTTCGTCGCTCCGGTGCGCCACCGATCTGGTGAAATAAATTTTTCTCAAAAACACCGTGTCCTGGATATATACTATATATATATATATATATATATATATATATATATATATATATTTCTCGTGGCAAGATCTGCCCAACGGCCATGCGATCGATTTCACCGGTGTATATCGTTAGGGTATCTCGGCGGCTCTTCGAATTTCTATATACACTTTTCCTACCGGCGGGTCGCGCGCGTTCTCTCGGTATCTTCGAAGCAAATACCCTTGTCCCTTCGCGCGTAAGGTATGTAGAATCCTCGGGATGGGGACATTAAAGCGCGCGTGTCGCGTACGAGCGGAAAGTTTGAAAAAGGGTCCCGGAATCTGGCGACTCACCCCCCCCCCCCTGTATGTAAATCCATACCTATCTCCGTTACATTCGCGGCGCATCGGACACACCCCTACTACCACACTCGTCCCATCCTTTTCATCTTTCTCTGCTCTCTCTCTCTCTCTCCCTCACTCTCATTCCCTCGATGGCCTACACGCAACGCGCTTACCCGTTTTCTCTCGGTATACGGTAAAACAAGCAAGAGGCGACCGCGCACACGCTATTTGGCGAGCGTCCAATCGGATAGAGCCACGGACGTACGTGTGCGCGCGGGGGGTGAACCGGCGTGTATTCAACGTCCGTGCGCGTGAAACGCTTATTAACGTAGCGAGAGTTATGACACCAACGAGACAGAACTGAAATTCTTAAAACGGTAACGGTACACCTACTCTTCGCTTCCTTCGGACGCCTCGCTTCTGCCATTTTTGCGATAATGATCGTATACTTTGCGCCCGAGCTCTCCCCTCTCTCTCTCTCCCTCTCTCCCTACTGTAATCTTCGCTCTGGGATGCTCTTAATTAGTATTCGTGGCTGTACTTAAGGGGCGAGCGGTGGCGCGGGAAAATATACGCTCGAAGCGAGCATAAAGGGAGACCAGAATTCCGTCGGTGAAACAACCCCGGGAGCTCGATACGCCTCTTTCGCGGCTCGGCGTATCGAGGTAGACGAAGGGCGAGAGAGAGAGAGAGAGAGTGTTTCTTCCGCGAAGATAAATAATAGAAGCGATGGAAAAATGAAATTTCACGCGAATACCCTGTGAATCCGGTGGCTACGTCTGGCGATAAGGGGAGCACCACGACGCTAAAACATTCTACCACGTCGCGACGTTTACTCGCACAGTTCGGTTACTCTGTTGAATCATAGCTTTTCCGGGAAAAGCGTTTAGCTGCGCGAGAGAACTTGTTTGCTGAATTCCGGTTACGGCGGCGGGGTGTGGGTTTGCTACGATGTCGAAGTCGTGTTGCACTTTACCGAACTTGAGCCGTAAGAGGGTCTTGGACTCTGTTTGCAAAAGCGGAGGTTGATGCGCAGGAGTGGTTGGAATTTACTAAGGGTTTCGGGGTGAGGCGACGTTGCCACTTGGTAACCGCGAACCGACACTCGAGAATGCCTTGAAATACTAGTCACTCCTTTTATCCCCTCCCACCCCCCCAACCTTCCACCTTGCTTCCTTTTGCTGAAGATTATTCGTATTTCCATAGTCCGGAGTGACCCGTTACTCGAACCTCGAACCTTACTTAACGACGCTTCGATCGCAGGAAAATACGTTCGATCTCCGCCGATAGGGGGGGGGGGGGGGGCGGGTAACTCGGCCGACGTAAAAGGAAATCGCTTTCGGAGTTAAGGGCAAGAGACGACGATCCGCGACGTTTAGTCTCGATCGTCGGAACCACCCCTCCCACTTCATCTCCGTAGATGTCTCATTTAGATGTCCGCGAATCGATCTCCCTCGACGCGCCGTCGAATCTGATCATAAACCAGGAGAGCAACGTAAAATTTATGCCCCTTCGCCTACCAGTTAACCCCGATCGGCTGCGAACGATTCCGCGAAATCCTAAGACGATGACAAACGTAAAAAGCTATTCACCGGGGGTTGAAACGGTCTCGCCGGGGGGCGCGGGGAAAGGGAAAAGCCGTTTTGCCAGCAGGTACGCTAATATCCGGCTGCTTTAGTCCCTTGGTCTACGTCGTTAGAGATACGTAGATGACGGAGCGAGGGAGAGGGGCGAGAGGGGGGGAGGACTGAGAGATGCGAGATTGAGTCGAAGGAACTCTTTCGCTCGCGTGTAATGGAGTTCCACCGCCTCTTTTCAAGAACCGTGGGGTAGTTGTATCGGAATGGCAGCGCGTGCACCGATAGAAGAAGAGAAAGAGAGAAAGGGTGAGAGAAGAAGAGGGAGAGGGAGGAGGCACGCTATATAAATCCGAAGGATGGGCGCAAGGGGTGGGGGTGGGGGGGACGAGGCCGAAATGACTTTCCTCTCCTTCATCGACGCGCTTCCCGATCGAGCCGGAGAGCCATAAACCTCCTCGTAAATACACGCATTATGGCGATCCTCCGGGAAGAAAATGAGACGGGTAATGCGAAGAGCTTTCGCGCCGTAACGCCCGTCGATAGACGCGAAACGATATCGACGACTCGAGTTTGCTTCTCGGTCGAAAACAATTTTGGCGTTTCTTTGGATCGTACCGGTGAATCGTGTCGCGTGAATGGCACCGAATTCGTCAGATGCGTGTGGCCGGGAATCGAAGGACATTAAATACAGATGTATAAGGATTCTTGGGATGTTCGTCGAAGACTCACCTGCTAACGATTAACTGTTGTTTTACATGCGTCTCGCGATGACTTTAGCGACGGTGTAGGTGGTTTAGTCAGAAACGGAATTTAGGCAAAAGAATAATAGGTTTTATTATAATATTACAGACGGTTATCAATGGCGCGAAATATCGCCAGAGGCGAAATCGTTTTGTTCGGTTTTATTTTGAAAAAATTCATTTACTGTCCTCTCGTTAAGTGGACTCAATTATTTAAATAAATGATTTAAAAATAAATGAAATTTAAAAAAAAAATAAAACCGAACAAAATGTACATATTTTTCACATTTTCCACATGGCCAGTGCATCTCTCCATATCGTGTATGATCGTAACGACGAGGGACAGGACCTCTTCTCGTTCTCGAATCGTCCTTGTCGATCCACGTTTTCTACGCTCGTCTTGCTGGGCAGTACCATAGGGCTAATCACATAACTCAAAATGTCGTCTACCGAATCATTTAGAAACACTACAACCAACGGTTTATTTAACCACGGCGTTTCATTATCCTTTCTCGAAACGAAAGAAACTCGCCGCAGACCCGCTGATACAATGTATCTTCCACAGATGTTTTACGCGTACTCATCGCCGACCACGAAACGTAACCGACTGGTTTTTCGTCTTGGAACTCGCGCCGGCAACCCGAACTACTCTCCGCCGGTTAACTTTGGGATAATCCCGAGACCGCGGGGCGGTCTTAGAAACTCGTATAATCGGGTAAAAACGGGGAACCCGGATTAATCCGGTAGCCGTTGGGGTCGCGCAGCCGTACATTTACGCGCGCGAACGTTTCCCGGGCGAAAGCTCGACTCGCGAGAGGAAGTGGCGTCACATATCCGGCTTCCGCGAACTAAGTTTACCTTCCATCCAGCGACCGGTACCGCGTCGACGAGCCCTCTGTCCCTTTTTCGTAGCCTTACCGCTATTCCTCCTCCTCCTCCTCCTCCTCCTCCTCCTCTCCCGGACAGCGTAGCCTACGGTTAGGTACTTCGACCTCTCTCTCCTCCTATCCATCCATCCACTCGCGCCGCGTCGGTCGTTGCGGTGAAATCTCACGAATGCAATTATCAACCACGGAAACGAGCGACTCGTAGGAACGGTAGAAGATCACGATTACTTCCGTTGATTAATACGGCTGGAAGGATATTTCACGCTGAATCTCGTTTCTCTTTCCACTTTACCTTCGGCTAGACCTACCTACCGAGAGTCAAGCATTTTTCCTCTTTTCTCTCTCTTCCTTTTTTCTTTTCCTCCGGCCACCTCCTCGATCTCGCCATCGGCGCGTTTCTCGCGCTCAACGCGTAACCTTTGGCTTCGGGAGTTTGAAATTCAGTGGCCGGGACCCTATCGACCGGATCCCGACGTATTTGGATTCTATCACATTTAATGCCATTAAATCTATACAGCAAACACGTCCCGGGGGGTACCGCGCCGCGTAAATGGATAGAGTAAACCTAACGAACTGACCACCGACTACAGAAACTACGGATCACCCTAATGCTGGTAGCTCGAGCCAAACCGCATTGTAATAACGCAAAGGGCCGCGCTATAACGATTACATGCCTGCTGATTTCACCGACAGTGTTGCGCTCAACGCGCTTAAATGTACCGTTCGTGAATATCCCAGCGCTTGATACCGTAACTACGATCCTCGCTCTACCTCCCCCCCACCCCCCAAAATTCAAATTCAGACGAATTTGGAATTTCAAGGGGAAACAGGGATGGCGGGAGGTAGATGGGGCGGGGGGATAGGAGGAGAGAGCGGAAGGTAACGCGAGTAGTCGTTCGAGCCAGAAAATACGAGAAGGGTCGACCGAGGCAGGCAGTTGCGTGTGTAGAGCTAAACGACCCTGCTAAACGGTCGACGCGTGCACGTGCTTACCCGCCACCGAAGAGAGGAAGTCGACTGCTTTTGTGGCGTAGAATATTAGTCCATTAATGCCAGGCATTGTGCTTGCCCGGCCGAGCTGCGGCCGACAATACGTCAACGCTTTGAATCCGCCACAATACGGCAATAATCGAGCTTCCTCCTTCTCTCCGTCTTTACAAGCTCTCGGCCTGGCACACCGATAGATACTTGCGCGCGTAAATGGGGAACGGCGGAGTGAGAGAGAGAGAGAGAGAGAGAACTGGGTAGATGGACGCGCACCGCAGCGAACGCACCTATGCAACAGAGACGACGGAACGAGGGAGAGCGAGAGGGGTGGTGAGAGGGAGAGAGAGAGATAGAGAAGGAGAAGGAGATGACTCGCACACAAATAGACGCCGGCCTCCTACGCGTTTCCTGAACCTCGGACTAAACTTACCCTCGTCATCGTCGAGCTAGGGAAGCTCGGGTCGGCACGCCGTGCCGTACCTTCCATCCCACTGCTTCCAACTGCTTCCCCCCCACCCCCGCCCCCCTCCCTCCATCGAATCGCCTCTCCGTATACGCCTGGAAATATCTTGTCCGCGTTCTTGGCCTACGTTAAAGTCCGATTATGCATCGCGGTCAATATATCTACCGCGTAGTTTGCATTCGCTCGGCTGAATTCGTGGTCCCTTTTCGTTGGGGGTCCCCTCTCCCTCGACCAGCGTTTCGGCGCTGGCCTTTGCCCCGAGTGAGCTGGAGATACGTCAACGAAGGAACAATATGGTGAAATAACGCTCGCGCGGGAGACAGCTGCGGTCGGAGATAAAGAGAAAGGAGAACCGCGAGTCCTTGGGTAAAGGTCTGGACAAGCGCCGCGACCGTACGCTGGCCGTCAAGGACGGTGAACTCGAGGTATTGGGAAGTTTGAGTCTGTCACTGATGTTTAGGCGTTTGGCCGTGTTTAGGGCTACGAGACGATTTAATGAGTTGTTTAAAAGTCCTAGAGGGTTTCTTGCGGTTAATAAAGTATTCAATGGATTCATGTTCTTTGGAAGAAGACTCAAAAGTAATTCATTTTCATATTTCTTTATATTCTAGCAATGCACGAGTTATATTATTATTACAATGACAATATTATTATTACAATGACATTTACAATGACATTGATCAAAATTAATTTTTGATCCATGTTGGAAAGATGAACAAAGCACGCGTGGAATGAGTCATGATCACAGTCGGTTATGCAACGATTTTGAAAAATGAAACCAACGGCGTCTGGACGCTGTTCGCGAAACCGGGTCACCGTCGACCCTTGACACCGTCGCCGGCGACAGCGTCTAGGCGCCATAGCGAAACCTTACCTTAAACGTGGTGGAGCAAAGATGGGTCCTTGGACTCTTGACTTTTGAAATTTCCTTCGATTTCGAGGACATCACGGTTCTACGTACGCGGCCAAAAGGAACGTGTTTGGACTTTGCCCGACGTCGCCGAAGCGACGGCAGCCAAGCTGCCCCCCGTGGGATATGCGTCTGTGTACCGTGTTTTCATTAAGCCATCGAAAATGTTTGCACGGCTCGACGTCAAAGGACCCACGGGAATCACGGTATCCGTCCGGTACCTTCTTTCCCCCTCCCCCCCCTTCTCTTTCTCCGTCTGCGTCTCGGTCGATCCGCACGGTCGAACAGCTACGGCGGCGGGTAACTTGATCCGGGGATAAATTTCCGCAAACGAGCTCGACGAAAATGTGATAATTGCTCTCACTTCCGATTCGCTCGAGTCCACTCGAGCACGCGAAACCACCGAGAACCCACTGGAACGTCTCGACATTATGCGTTCGTAGGGGCGAACTCGAAAAAAAAAGAAAGAAAAGAGAAGCTGTGGGGCAAGAGAAATAACCAAATGTTTTTCAGGGGAAACCCTCGAAAGCCATCAAAAAAAAAAAAAAGAAAAAAAAGAACGAAGTACCACGGGGCCCAATTACAGCACGATCCCACGGATCCGCGGAAGGAAACGCGTGGGTCGAGCAAGTTTGCCATTAGCTAGTGAAAAGTGGTTTCTGTAAAGCAGTCGAGCGTGAAACCGGGGGGGCATTAATCCAATGCCTCGCACAATACGCCTCGTGCCTCAATTTCGCCAAAGTCCTCGCTTTCGAAGTTTTTACGTCCGCGCTACTCGCGGCTGGCTGGGGTTTCGTTGCACGATCAAAGCGACTCGGGTTTTCTATGTCCTGAAAAGATCGGCGTCATGCGAATTTTCGTCGAAAAGAGAGGGAGAGAGGGAGAGAGGCGCCCTACCTACTTACGATCCGTCTCGTGGTCGATGGAAAAAATTTTCCTAGTCGCAAAAAACTTGGTGTAGCAAGACTATAATTTCCCCCGTACGCGAAGCAGAGACTACCGGTCTCGCGCTGTAGTCGATATACCCGGCCGGAAATCCTACGATCCTCGCCGACTCGACTGGCGTTATTTATCATAATAATGAGTGTACGGATTAGCCTCCGGGCCTGCAGGTTTCTTGGCTGTATCTATATCCGCGCCCGTGGTATACGTGTACGCTCCCTCTCTCGCTGGCTGGTGAGTGCGAGGGGAGCGATTAAATTTTGCAGCAAGCGCGAAAAGCGCGCACTTAACGAAAGTCTAACTTAATATAAGCCGCTACCTGGGGAGGGGGGAGGAGGGGGTTGGTGTCGACTCGTTCTCCATCCCTGCTCCCTCGTCCTAGGGCATATTCATTTCTCCCGGAGCCCCGAAGTCCTCTTATCTTCTTAATATTTCAGTCTCGAATTAATTCCCCCAGACCTTATCTTATTTATTTTTCTGGCGCTCTCGAACCATGATTTTCCGCGCAAGGAGCGGCACGAAGGGGCGGGAAGGGCGGTGGGAGGGGGGGGGGGGGGGCGACGAGGAGCGAAAGGAGCAGGTAAGAAGGGAGGCGAAGGTAGAGCGGGTTGGCAATGGCGGGGCAAGAGTCGATAGCGAGAACGAACGTTCGTGGCGATGATGGCGACGCCGGTGGAAGGGAAGACGAGGGCGCGCGAGCAACCAAGAGAACCACCCTCATAAATATTCACGATGAAATCTACCCCTCGATAATAACGGGCCCCGAAATATACGCCCGGAGCCCCGGTGTATCAGACGGTCGGAGCACGGGGGCGGGGGCGGAAGGGTTGGCGGGACGACCGAAAACCCGTTGCTTCGAACCTCCAGGGTGTATTAAGTACCAACCTGGAAACTCTACGCCTTTGATTCTCCGATCTACGCCGTGGGTTTTTTTCCGAACGCGTTCTCTCGTACCGCGATGCCACCCCCCCCCCCCCCCCCCTCCTCCAACCCCCTTCGTCACCGAGTTCGTTTGGCAGACATGTCGAAACGCGAAACGAGAATGGAAATGGGAACGTGAATCCAGCCGGGAAATCGGTTGGATTTCGCGAAACTTAAGTCTACACGAGGAAATCGACGTAACTCTTCGGGAGAGGAGATGGGGAAAGGGAAGAAAAAAGAAAATATACGGAAGAACACAGAACGAACGGGGTGGAAGCCTCGGGGCTCTTGTAAAGGGGCGCGCTTTCCTCCTGTCGTCTTTGTACTCGTCATCCTGATTCGATTCCATCGCTCTCTCGCAGGAAACGGACCGCGGATAAAAATCGCCTTTGAGGAGATACCGGTGGAAAACGTTACGTCCCGGTACACTGACGTTGAGCCAATCGTTCGCGATACTCTGAACCTTACGTTACTACCATTCAAGGTTACGTCTCGCGACGGTGTTCCTCGAGGCGTGAGGGAGTGTTCGTTCGTAGATTGAAAACGGCAGTAAAGCCTGCCCAGGGAACGATGGAGCGGGAGGGTAGCGTTTGGTCCCTCCTGTCGGAAAAATACAATTGTCGTTGGAATTGTATTGGGTGTTCGGTAAATGGTGGTACTTCGTTAATGGTGTTGTAGTTGGAGTCAATCTCGAACGTGTTTCGAGTCACGGAGTAGACACGCGCGTGTCCGATGACTGAATGTCGTTTAGAGTTCGTCCTATTATTAAGTATGAAAGATCTGGCCAGGAGGTGGGGCAAGCTATAAGATTTGCCAACTTAATCGAGTATCTTTATTCGGGTGAGGATATAGGTTAAAATATAGCTAGCCCTTTATTAATATTTAATTTCGTAACAACTTGTTTGTATAAGATTAATGTTATTTAAAGAAAAACATTTTTAGTACACATTTTCATAAAAAGAAATATTAGTATCACAGAAAATCTTATCGCGTGAGGTTCAATAAATCCTATCGCACTGACGATGGGTTACTTATAGAATGAAGATAATAGTCAATTTCATAGTGAGAAAATATAATTTCTTTTATTTAGAAACAAATAACGTACATTTGAGCATTTAACCCACTAAGGTGCATAAAGTGGGTTCGAAAAATCAATTTCAGGAAAAATGTAGATTTCCTCCCTTCGCTCGGACGTGGGGCGGTCCACCCTCGCATAATACCTCCGTCCCGAAGTATTTCCAGCGTCGTAACCGCGAAAATTCAACCTTGTTCGCATCGCTTCCGTCTGGTCGATGCGTCCGAATGAGATTTTCTACTTTCCACTCCCGCATCCCTTTTCCCGCGTGTCTCTAGGAAGCAGACTCTCTTTCCCAAATCCGAAAGTCCCTCGTCCTTTCCAACGTAAGCGTCGGAGACCGTTCGATATTCGAGAAAATTTTAGGGACTTCCCTCTTATTCCATTCCGACACCCCGGCGAGGAGTTTGTTCGAAAAATACTCACAGCCGCGTCCGGCGCAGAGATGATTTTTACGCGCGAATAAAGCGTGATGAATGTGATATTGAAATACTTCGCGAAACGAAAGGGACATACCGCGAGAGCAAACGATTTTATTAGTCGTATCCAAACCGCGGGTTTTAATTTAACAAAGCCCCACAGTTCCTCTGTGATCCTTAATTTGGTATTGCCGTCCACGCGAAGATTCGTATTGTGCGTTCCTTTGTCACGATCGCCAGCGAGGAAATATACGGGACGCACAACGATCGCGTTGGCGCGCGCGTCGGTAATATAGCGCGAAACAATGCGCTTTGCCGATGAACCACATATGCCGCCTCCGACGCACGGTGTGCAAAAAAGATATTCGCGCCGAGAGCTGCTCTTTTTTTTCCTCTCTCTCTCTCCGCGTCGGTCTTTTCCGAAATTAGAAGCACGCACGCACTCCCCTCGCCCGTCCCGCGTCCCTCTTTTACAATGCCTCCCCGTAGGACATTGTTACGGGGTTGGTGGCGGATACCTTCGTAGTATATTCTCTGCTTCTCTGCCTCGACGAATCGACGGGAAAGGGAAAAGGCGTACGCGCGGGGGGGGGGGGGGGTTGAGGGACAAAAAGAAAGGAGCGAGCTGAATGCGGGAAAGGGACAGCCCTACCGTACGACGAGAAAGGTTTCGCGCGGCAGGGTATACGGCGAGAAAGGTGGAAACGGAAAAGAAGACAGAAAGGTGTTGTGCACACGGCGTGTGCGCATCCGTGCGGCCGTACGGAACGGGGTAAGAGAGGCAAGGGGGGGGGGGGAGTAGGGATCGTGCGACAAAGATGAAAACGAACGAGAGAGAGAGAGAGAGAGAGAGAGAGAGAGAGAGAGAGAGAGAGAGAGAGAGAGAGAGAGAGAGAGAGGAAGAAACGTGAGACGCGAAAGCCGACAACAACGAACCGGATGATTATATAGAAAATGTTTCGAGCTTCGAGGAATCCTACCCCCAGGGCTTTCCTCGTTCACCGCCATGTTCCCGTTTGTTTCTACCTGGCACGCACCATCGTGTCATGGCTGCGCTCTCTCTCTCTCTCTCTCTCTCTGTCCGCTCTCCAGAGTTCTGCCCTTAGAGCAATGCCGAGTCCCGGAGTTACCGCGACCTCGTCGTCGTTCTCTCGCGTCTATTTTCCAGCGAATCTCCGTCACGTAGAGATGCCTACTCTTTCATCGTGGAATACACCGCTGCGCGGGAACAGCCGCGGATACCGAGGAGCAAAAATCGGCCGCGTCGTAAATTACGCGATACGTTTCTCCGCGTCGCTTAGATCCCGTCATTCCGTATTTAGGGAAATTCAAGACCACCTCTCGCCCGAGCGGGGTTTCCATTTAATTTCGAAGCGACGGAAAAACGGGTATGCAGCTACGTCAACCCCCGCTTTGAGGGGGTCGGAAGATAGTCCGTCGGAGGGTGAGAGGGCCGAGGCGAG